>CM036244.1:27254033-30080128 GCA_020698575.1 Bostrychus sinensis
GGAACTCCAACACAATAGCAGGACAGACTGGATCTATCTGAACCATTGCATTAGCTGCCTGGCCCATTATTCTTTTTGTAATGGCTGCAGTGTCGCACTCTATATATTATGTCTTTGCATTCAATTGTATGCTCTTTTGTGTGCATATGCCTTTCTGTTTGCTCACCTGTGACTGACTACAATACATCTTCAACAACGTACATATCGGGTGTCTGATTAAACCTATTGATTTGTGTGTTTGTGGACACTCCTGACCGCACATGGACAGCCAATAACACGTGGTGAGGATCATACTATCTATCACGTGAGTGCTTCAGCGTGCGTCAGCTTGTGTGCCTCCTTAATTGGCTCCTAAGCCTCTTAAGTAGCTGCCACTGCTCAAGTGGACTTGGCTGGCCGCTATAAACAACATAAAACAACACAGAGAGAACAGAACATCAGAGAGGCGCACATTATCAAACAGCAGACCACACTCACTAGAACAGAGATTAGAAATGTTTTTCAAAAAGAAGTCCACTGCACCAAAAATAATATGGAAAACATTTTCAAGAGGACATTTTCTTTGCTCACAAAATATAGATACTATTAGAACAGAACAACATAAAATGGTGAATAGGACATACAACCTCTCCTATATTATAAACTCCACCAAGGAGATTATGTTTTTGCTGGCATTGATTTGTTTGTTTGCATGTAAACAACATAACTCCAAAAATGATTGGTGGTTGAGAAAATGTCAATAATATGCCATGGGAAAAATATTTGAAAGGACACTGTACTATTGTGAAAGAGGGCCAATTTGCTCTGTTGTTGGTCAGCAACACAACTAAAAATGGTATAGGCAAATGTTTTTGGTATTTTCAGGAAAGGTCAAGAATGGGAAGAAATTATTCGCTTTTGGTGTGTAAATCTGGATCACTGTCTGGATCCAAGGTATCTGGTAACCTTTTACGTAGGCCTACATCAGACTAAAGGTGCAGTCAGCAATTTTGAAATGATGTAGTGTTACAGATCTTCAGTGATTCTAAATAAACAAAAAGATGCAATGAAATGATTTATTGTGATACACTGAAGTTAAGGTTCAATGGTCAATGATTTATCATACACTCTGTGTGCTGAATAAATTCATTTCCGTCTGTTAATGGTATGTCTTTCATTGTTGTTGTTAGAATATTCTGTATTAGGAAATATTGAATTTGTTCATAAGTAGACTCCATTTCTCTAAAAAGGCAAGGGAAGAGGCTATCACAGTAACACATAAATGCTTACCCCGGCTTTAATTATAAGTATGCAGGTCTGTATGTAGATTAAGCTGACTTGTTATCTTAGGAGTTTGGGCATAACATGAGAGAGTTGGGGGCAGACTGGAGCAGTGGTGAGGCCTTGCTGGCAGATTTGGCTGAGGCTGGCAGACAGTGAGACGCTCAGCGGGGAGCACTCTGCTTTGGCTTGATAAGAGCCACAGGGGTGTAAGCCTCATCCAGCAGCTGATGAGACAGAGCACCCAGCCACAGTGGGCCGGACGCCCATCACACAGCGGGCACGTATACAGTAGCCTACATATGCATGCGCTCCTGGTGGGGTCAGACAGACAGTAAGAGTTAAAACCAAGGCAAAAATAGATAAGTGCAGACTCTTAAAGCCATGGTCCTTTTAGCAACTTTTTCTGACACAAATTATGGTTAAATTATGCATTAGGCTCATGGTTTATTAAGTGCTCTGTAGAAGTGACAAGGGCAGTATTGGGGCAAAAGATGCAATTCATTTAAATATGTGAAAAACCTTTAATCAAAGAACTATGACTCAAACATCTTGATTAAACTAGCTTGGTGTAATCAGTTGTACATTTTTCTTATCTACTTTGGGTTAATGCTTCAGTGGCTTTAGAAAATGATTATTTTAGTGTTATCATTTTAAAACATCGTCTTATGAAAATTGTAGACAAAAAAAATTAGAAATTGCCCAATACTGCAAAGGAAACTTATGTAGTAAATGAAAGAAAGAGGAGGACATTATGAAGAGGGAAGATAGACATGGTTAAGTCACTCCTCCTCACCCTCATCTCCCAGACTTCTTTTTCACATGGCAGCCCCTGGCTGCATGCAGAATTCAAGGCCTAATGGAGGGGAGCTAAGTCCTTGGCTACACAGCGAATAAATGATGTACTTTCTTTAAGAGATGTGGTGGTGCTGGCTTGTGTTTGTGCGCGTCACTATTGAGGGATTTGTTGAGGCAGGAAGCACAAATCAAGCACTATTGTTGGTGGCCTGGCTGTCACAGACAATGGAACTCCAGTTCAACTTACTGAACTTCTGAACGTTAGGCACTTCATTTCTAACTATGTTAGCCACAAGCATGACTACACAATGAATATATTAAAATCATCTCAAAGTAGATTTTGACACAAAGTTTACAGCACTGTAAATGAGTCTTACTTTTGACATTGAGGTACATGGATTTGCTGACATCAGCGCCCACATCGTTGCTGACTCGACACAGGTAGAACCCACTGTCTTCCTCCAGAACATGTTTGATGAGCAGAGAGCCATTGACCAGAACCTCAATACGAAAACCCGAATTCAGAGGAATTGGTTTAAACTGAGGGACACCCGCACCTGACACAGAGAACAGAAGGTAAATTAAAATAAGACAAAGCAATTATATTTGCTTATTTACACCTTTTTAAATGTCTTTCTCAAACCAGAAAACAAAAAAGTAGGTTTTTAATTAGAAAAACTAACCACATATCAGTGAAGAGCATCATAATTGTTGTAGGAAGTTCCAAACACAGACATGGTCATGTATATTGATTTCTTGCTCAAGAATAGTGTTTATAATGCTAAAAAGTGCATGGACTTGTGTTACATAATACTGCACTTCTCTGCCACTTTCAGAGGAGAATCTATGCTGTTTCTCAGAAGCTCTTGTTTGGACTTAAGGTGGGTGTTTTATCCATTTCACCTTAAGGCTGTGGACATTAGGTTTGTTGTTGTTAGCATTCAAAAACACAATCTTCTGCAGAGAATATGCTTGCCTAAGGACAAAAAGGTTCTTCTAATTCAGCATGTTTGTCAAACCAGGAAAACGCAAGTCCATGAAAATCGGAGCAACATACAAGATGCTGGTGCAAACAGACAGGGAAAGGTACAATGTATTCTGCCTCGGGACAAGTAAGACAAAATTAATAAGGAGTTATGTAGAAACTATTTTACAACACAAAGCCTTATTTGTCTTATATTATGGTGATCTGTCAACTACAAGAAAGGCAAAAGAGACATGTTACTATCTCACCTAACATATACACTTTAAGCATCAGTAATGGTGGACAAGAGTTATATATTTCCTTATATATTTTATGTTGTACTGTCTTATAGATTAGCCTTTTGGTCACTGAACAATAACAACTGCTTACAATAATTGATCACATTATAATACATCTATGATGCTTATGGATAATGCAGTCTGTTCACCTTTAGAGTACTCCCATTGAATCGTAGGAACTGGATATCCTTCAGCAGAGCAATTCAATATGACTGACTTCCCATAGATGCCGTCTTGGTCTTTTGGCTGTACCACAAATTTAGGGGGAACTGAAAGGAAGCAAAGACGTTTAAGTGAGGCTATTCATTACATTCAGTCATTGTTACAGTAAAGTTCAGATCTAACCTCGAACAATAAGCTGGCTCTGATGCTCCACAGCAGCAGCCTGGTTGCGAGCAATGCATGTGTAGTTTCCGTTGTGCATGAGTGTGAGGTTGGATATGCGCAGTGAGCTGGTGAAATCTATGTTGTCTATAGTGACTCCAAGGCTGGCTGGGATAGGTCGGCCATCTTTTTGCCAGGTGATGAAGACTGGCTGGTCACCTGACATGACCACACAGGGGATGAAGACTCGCTGGCCGATAGAAAACCTTGGGAACTCAAACGGGTGGATCGTAGGAGGGACTAGGGAAGCGAGAACAGTCAAATCAATGAGTTTTTGGTCTTTTAGTGGCATCTTAAAAGCGACAATACAGCTGAATGTGTTAAAGACTATTATAATGTTGTCTGTCACAGCCCAAAAATGTACATTACGGAAGGATGTTAAAAATGTTGGTTTAGAATAAGTATTTAAATTAACTCATCACTTTTAAGCAGTAATAAAGCATTAATAAGTATGTAATTACCAATCATTGAATTAAAATATCTTATATAGTTACTGAATCAGCACTGATGTTTATCTTTTGCATTGATTTGCATGAGTGCTTGCTTACTACCCCTTAATTAATACTTAACTAATGCCACATAATATAAGTTATTCTGAAGTGTTATCAAAATACTGTATGTATAATTTTTGCAGTTTCAAGCTCTTCAGGTAGCACTCAGAAGATGAACAATTGTACTTTAGTTTGTTCTTTTAGTCACAAAATGCATAAACATTGGACCTAAATCTCCAAAACGCCCATAATAATGCTAAATTGTGGAATAAAAAAAACCACAATTACTCCCCATTGGTCATCTTTCATCTCCTTTCAAAATCCGAGCATAATGCTCAGATTTTAGATAAGATAAGTAATAATTTATTATCTTGCTACACTTACAGATACTCAATTTCCTCTCTAAGCAACACATATAACATGCTTGTCACTCTCTGGGGACACTTTAGCCACTGTGAGAACCAGATGCTTTGGAAAATTAATGATTTAAAACAACATTGGAATAAGCGGCACTTCAGCTCTTATTTAATTCACAACAAAATAGGCATAATAGGCTCCTGGGGATTCCCTCTCAGCAGCGCTGGAATGCTAAGCAGCCGCGAGGCAAATTAGCCGAGGTGGAATGGTGGCAGAGCTTTGTCTACGCTGCGTGATTTCCCTCTCGCACACTCGTTAGCACTCCTGCGACCTGTGAGGGGGGGGGGGGGGGGGGGTTGCCCATCCGACATTTCAAATTATGCAACGTCATTGAAGAAAGAAAGCCATCTGAGGTTATCATCATCTGGCTCAGCTCAGAGTGCTGTATATTCAGATGAGCCTTAGATAAACTGGCTGGGATGATGGAGATGCTCCAGTGCTATCAGTGATGTGGCTGCTTTTAACAGGCCCTGATATAACAGACACTCTTCTACATCTGTTTGTTTTCCTCAACCTAGAAACGTAGATATGTGGCTTGACTTTAATGTACAGTATCTCTTTTTAAAATGTATAGCATGTAACAAAATGTAACACTACCGTACAGTTTAGTGTTGACATGTCAATGACGCAACTAGTGTCAAAATGAAATGTAGTGTTACTCCTAATTTTTAGGTTATCAGCATTTGCCAACTTTTGTCTGTTGTTTTTTTATTTTTACTATATTGCTTGTTGCTTGTTTTTAAAGCTGTTATGTATGCTTTTAATACATAGAAAGGCTGTTTATCTAACACATATTTATGTGCTTCTTGTAAAAACCTACTAGATTTGAAAAAAACTGTTAACTGTTATCAATACCTTGCACCACACTTTCATATGAGACACTTTAACTCCACTATATAATCCATGCTTCCATGTAGTTTACCTTTCACAGTTACATAGACACTCTGGTGAGTTGAGAGCTGAGGCTGGACCAGAACATTACACGTGTATTCTCCTTCGTCCACATCCTTCTGGACGTCAAACAGCTTTAGGGTGCCGTTGTTCTCAAAGGCCCGTTGGCGGTGGTTGTATGGCAGCAAATTGGAGTCCTTGTACCATTTGATGGAATAGTAAGGATAGCCAATGACCCGGCAGTGGATGTACATGTCCCGCCCAGCAATGGCAGTGAGGTTTTTCATTGGTCTGATGCTGGCAGGCCCTTGAGGAACACATTGAAGAGACAACCCTCTTAAATTGATTTTGAGGATTGTATTACAGAACCATGCTGTGCTGTGTGTTTACATGTCTTGATTCATTTTGACAGTAATAAATAGATGCCAAACATACTGTACATACTTAGGTTTAGAGTGGGAATAATAGTGTTTCAGACTCTTAAAAAAGCTAAAGAACAGTTAGGACAGATAAAGAATAGAGTTGTCTGCTGTGCCCACCTTGTATTAGGTGAGACTGTGCCACTGTATTTGAGCTTGAAGTGAAGATCATTTTACATGCCCACCTCTATGATGCCAGCTATGATTGGCTCTGGCAAGCATTAGAGTAAAAAGTTTCCTTTCTCCACTCATGAACCTATTACAGAAGCCATTAATCACAATGGTGCCTCTTGCTCACACTTGTGAAAAACCAACAGAACAACCAGTCGGCCTCCATAGCTCAGAGTCTATCAGGGAAACTGACTTTAGGCTGCTTTTTACCGTCCTGTATAAAACCATTTAACTAGGCTCTGCAGTGTACTTTGAGCACATATCCTGGGTTGCTACTCTCTTTAGCGCGATTAGGGAGCCAATGATGTGAAAAACAGTCATTACACTTTCTCAGCAATGGCACCTGTAGAGATTTATCTTCATTGCTTGGCTGCATTCAACATCCATGGACCCATGCTTAAGGGCTACAGGATCGCCCTATTTAGCTTTACAACATGCAAGAATGAACACAATCAAATTAGAATAATCAGTGGCACAGAATATAGCAAAGTACCTGTGAGATGCAGAAATACTAATGGCTTTTTAGAGCGAGAGTCTGAATGCCATAGCATTACTGATACATGACAACAGCATACAAGTAGGCATCTTTCTGTATAGGAGATAGTAAACAGTAAATGACCATAATAGTGTCACAATAGAAAGTTATCAGCAGGTGTTATGTTGGTAGAAGGGCATTAGAAAGTTAATGCTGACACTGTGACTGATGATAGGAGGAGCTACTTCAGGACAACAAAGGTTTTAGCCCTATATAGAGCAAAATCAGCTCAGGACAAAAGAAATCAAGACATGCTGCTGTGTATATGTGATGGTGTGTCGGAAGAGTTGATCTGACAAGCACCTCTTACGTTTATTCGCGCCTGGTAAGAAACGGTCCCGGCGGAGTTGTTACAGATGCAGCGATACACCCCTCCGTCCGGGACCTGGGTTTGGCTGATGTTGAGGTGGCTGACCACATGGCCCTCTGCATTGGTGTAGTGGGAGATGCGGTGGCGGCTGTCCCGTACCACTGGCTCCTCGTCCAGTGTCCATGTCACCCTGGGTTCTGGGGTCCCTTTCACAGTGCATGATAGTGATACAAACTCGTTGATGTTGTAGACCTTCTCGCTGAATGAGGCCAGGATCTTGGGGGTTCCATCTGGACCAAGACATGGATTAATCAATATTTGAATGACACTGTTATTGTATAAAAAAAAATCACAGTACAGGTCCTTTTCCACAGTACTTTTGTTAAGATCTATTGATCAGCTATATTCACTGGTAAATAGGCATGGGAGACAAACTACAGCAGTCCAGCTCTTACAAAAGAAATCAAGGCATTAGACATATCTAATAAAATGAGGAGGTCCCTGCCCCTTTAATGCACCGGTCTCAACATAATAAAACAGGGCTCAATGCAAATACTATAAAAAATGCATTTAATAAAACAGTGCATAGTTAAGAGTAGAATTACAAAAATGTGACCAAAGCACAACTCATGGAAGTCAAGCATTTGATGATAAGAAAAAATGTCTAATACTGGGAAAGAAGGAATGAAATAAAGGAATAAAAAGTATATTCAAAGTACAGGTGTATAATCAGATAAAATGTAAAACTTTAAACAAATCTAGAAACAGCACATTATGTTATTAATTCTGTGAGTCTATTCTAAGGCTAACTTAAAGATCAGCAAAAAGAGACAATCTTTTTGCAACTGTGTTTTGTGTTTAGCAGCTCATGTGTCAAAAATGCAATCCCCCCAGAAAGAAAACATTACAATACTTTTGGAGAACTTTTCAGAAGTAACATAGTGACCCTTTAAAGAACATTGACTGTATAATCTGACCTTCAAGGATGACTTGGACAAAGTCTTGAGCAGACATTTTTCCGTGTCTTGCAAAGCACTGATAGGCTCCTCCATCACTCTTGGCCATGCCAGCCATCACCAGGTTCTCCCTGTTCTGGCCGGTCATGTGCACGCTGTTGCTGGGGTAGATGAGCTCTCCGTTGCGGTACCATGACAACTGGTACTCCTCTGAGCCAGTCACTCTGCAGGACAGGGACACCTGGCTGCCCACGCTGCCTCTCACCTTCTGTGGACTAACCTGGACTTTCAGGGGCTCTGTAATAAGACATCAGAGATCATATGGCACTTTTACATAAATAATATAGCCCCAATGTAAAACATAATTACCAACAAAATCCAGTCGTTTGCAAATCTCATCTTTGCACTAACCTTTCACCAGCAGCCGCCCCACCACCTCAGCGTTGCCATAGCCATTCCACACCTCACACACGTATGTCCCGGTGTCGCTGGGCTGTGCTCGCTCTATTAGCAGCCCCGTGACACTCTGTCTGAAGCGTGTGTCGGGCTCCAGTGGCCTGTTGTCTTTCAGCCAGCGGTACTTGGGCGCAGGGTGGCCCGAGGCTTTACAGGGCAGCTCCACCCGATGGGACGCCATGACCTCACGGCGCTCAAAGCTGTCCAGGATGTGTGGCGCTGAGTTGGTAGGGTCTGTTAAGGATAAGCATAGACTTCAGTTGAAGTTGTTGGACTTAATAAAGGCAAATCTTACAAACAAGACTAAACAAAAATGTATGCCTGAATTAGAACTAAATCATGACCACTTAGTGATTGATTTTTTCTATTTTTGGTTATACATAACATGATTCCCAGCTCCAGCTTTTCTGAATTTCTGTCAGATGAAAGACCATAGTATTATTGCCATACATTTAGTTTTTTTGTTGTGATATTGATATTGTGCTTGCTGATAACAATAACTTTGTGATATATTGTGCAGCCCTAATTGTAAACAGTGACTACAAGTAAATATCTTCATGACCTTTTTTCCTGTAATTGCCGTGCTTATGTTGAACACATGAAGGGGTAAAGTTTTCTATTTGAAGCCCATCCCCCTAACTGTGTTGGCACAGTTGTAATGACCTTTATCACATGTCATTCCCTTTTTCATTCATGGGTCTGTCCTGTCACTTTCTATTTGATTCAAAGTGTCTGTTTCTGCAAGCAGCACTTTATTTCCATATGCTCCTCTGTCCACATTCATAATAATAACATGTAGCAAAGAGCAAAGCACAATACAGTATATGACCACTGTTTGGTGTCTATCAGAAATGGTTATTCTATATTCCAATTGCAATGACACAATGATTTTTTTTTTAAATGTTACCTGAGACGATGAGGCGGGCACTATTGCTCTGTCTGGTCTCCCCTGTGTACCGGTGGCGTGTCATACACCTGTAGTTGTATAGGCCATCCTCCATCTGCACATCCAGAATGTACAGGGCTCCCGTGGATGTGATGAGAAACCGGGACACTGCAAGAAGACACACAGAGACACATCATAAGCAAATCCAATGCTTGCATGTGAACATTTAAGATCTGTCTATTATTGCTTCACTGAATACAGTTTGCACATCATAATGCTATAAGCCAGTGATTTTTCACACCAAGAACAAACTCACTCACTAAACGAGGATTAACCTAAGACTAAACCAAGGTTGAACCTCTAAGTCGGAACTGCAAAGTGTCCCCAGAAGAAGCCTGTGTACCACCAGTGATACCTCTTTCAGAACCACTGCTACCCTATAAACACATTACATCGTTTCTTTTGTCTCATTTTGAAAAGTCTAATTCACATTGTTGACACAGTGACACACAACTGTCAGCTGCCTCCCCCTTTTATTAGCAAAGACAACCAAAAGCATTTTCCAAAGCAAATAATATTGCGCAGCCAATGTGCAAGCGCATATTTATTCTAATGCGCTGAAATCACACCTTACGCATTCAAAGAGGGGGGAATCGAGAAAATCCAATATTGAAGTCTCTTAGCAAATATTTGCAAGTCGAGTGAGGCAGAGGTACGCGGGCCTGTGATCGTAGTCACCAAACATCTGCTGCAGCCCATTTAGCTCAGAGGCGCAGTGACAAGCCTGTGTTGTGTTGCAGCGCTGTAACACGGCTCGTTATCATGTAGCTCATCGTTCTCCTCTCCCTCTCTGGGGTAAAGACTCTCTCTCTCTCTCTCTCTCTCTCTCTCTCTCTCTCTCTCTCTCTCTCTTTCTTCTTCAGTTTGCCTCTTTGCCTGCTCCAGACTAAAGCGCAGGGAGCCGGAGATCACAGAGCGCTTTGATACGGCGTGGCTGCGCAGGTCGCGTGTGCTAATATCATGCTAATGTTATGCTAATTTGCGTGAACACGTGGAAAGTGGAGAGAGGTAGTCAGTGTTTATGAGGAGTGATGTGCGCGTTGTGGCTGGTGGCTGCTGGGTTATTTCATGTGTCAGATGTGATGGAGAAGCCTATTTGGAATGGGGCTCATATGAGGCCCGCTGCGTGCTGGGGAATCCAGCAATAGGCCTACTATAGCAGAATATTATATTGCTCACTTTATGGGCTGCTGAATAACTTTCATTTAGCCCCGTCATAAGCGCTTAACACAGATTAAGACTTAAGATTGTTTTGGGAGCTCTTGTATAACATGCTGTAGCCTATGGTTAAGTAATGGCATGGCAGCATACGATATTTTTTCCAAATGTTGTGCACTTTAATCTAGGAATTAAAGCAGCATCATAGAGTTTACCTCCATTCCCCTCCCACAATTAGGGTTAGCCTACATCTGGCTGGCTGTGGTAGGCCTATATTGCCCAAAATCCAGCTTGTTCACACAGCACATACTTTGAGAGAATAACCAATTAGCTACAAGTAGCCTGACGCATAAAAAGAAATAACTTCAGCCTATTAATTAGGTACAGTACAGAAAAATACATTATGGAATTGTAATTAGGTTATGTTAAGTGGATGGAAACGTACTGAGTAAAAACAGATTAGTTTGTAGAAAAGTCTATACTTTGTAGGACAAAACAACTTTAGACTATAGAGCAAATAGACATGCATTGCAGAGACATTAAACTTACAAGAGACAAGTAAAACAACCACAGGAAGACCACTAATGTTGTTATTTGTCACTAAGAATGGTTTCTAACAAGTGATAAGTCATTCAGAAACATAGTGTCAGTGCATACCAGGTTCCAGTGCAAATTTGCAATCAACATCACAATGCAATACCTCTATCAAAAAATGTCAACTGTACAGCTTGGACACATAGTGTAGGCTTGCCGTAAGAAAAATGAAAGGATGATGGTTTTCTCCTGTACTCTGAATACTTACAGAAGGTGTGATATTCAGAAAGACATGGACAAATGGGAGGACAGTGAACAAGGAAGGAGAGGGAGAAATACATAGAGGAGGGAGTGAGGATGGAGCTATTGTGAGCAAGTGTTGACCTAGTTACAAAAGGGAAACCATGGACCAGGTACCTTATAGGTTTTTTTACATGAGACACTCCTGTGTGTGGACAGAAAACCACTTTGATAACTTTGCAAACATGACTAGTTTGAACAGTTCTAAAAATCTAAAGGTAGTTCATTTTCTATAGAAGAAATTATTTAGGGAAAATAGATGATCATTGGAACCCTAAAAAGCAGGTCGTTTCTGCTTGATATGAACCCCTGTCTCTGCCTGTGAAAATAGCCTGGCACCCTGGAAGGCATCAGACACTGACAGGGCGGGTTAGTGAATGAGAGGGGCTTTCATTAGAACAGACTGGCTGTCAGAGTGACAAAAGGCCTGGCTTTGCAGAGGGGAGTGCGCCTGGGTTACATGCATGTTAAACCAGGCACAGATACA
Source organism: Bostrychus sinensis (assembly GCA_020698575.1). Lineage (NCBI taxonomy): Eukaryota > Metazoa > Chordata > Actinopteri > Gobiiformes > Eleotridae > Bostrychus > Bostrychus sinensis. The sequence goes on from CM036244.1 coordinate 27,265,810, forward strand.
TGTGTGTTTCTGTGTGTGTGTGGCGGGTATACAGTATTACTGCAGCTCAGTACCTCAGAGGCAGATAAATGCATGTTATCAACAACCCCCTTACCACATACAACATACTATAGAACAGCCCACATTTCAGATGTGCTCTATAATACATCCTTGTTTATTCACCAGCTGATAATGGCTTGGTCTTTTGGGTTGGATTTTATGTTTTTTTCTCTGAAGCAGATATGCTCAATATTACAACAGATTTCCTGGCAGAGCTGTAGGCCTTCAGAACAGTGTTGTATGTTCGTGTACTTCAGGGGCATCAGAGTCCTGTTTTACCACAGTCAAATCAAACATGGCTGCCGTATGTGTGTAATAAAGCCTTTTGTATCAGTGTGTGAGTGTGAATGTGTTTATGCAGCATCCAGCTGCATGGAGGACTGGTCAATAATAACGATCCAACGATGCACTACGCTTTTTGCTGCTCTTCAGGGCTCTGCCTCTTGCATACTAACTCTTCTCTAGAGACAGCAGCCACTGTTCCACACTGGTATGAGAATGGCCTAAGCCCACACCTGGCTGTATTAGAGTATATTTAAAAGTATGGCTTCTCTAGAGTCCAGGTGGCTGGACCATCGGCACGCTGCTCTTCCTCTCGTCGGCCCGCCCAGCTGCTTGGCCACTAACACAAGTCTCTTTCTGTGGAACCACACTCAATAGATTCAATTAATCCCCATATAAGCCACAGAGAGTTGCAAGGAGACTCTTTGTTCACTCAGACTGGGAGGCAATGCAGCCTTTCAACAGCCTTATACAGCACAGGAGACAAAACACAAACAGTTATTTATGAGTATATCACAAAGCTGTTGTTGGATTTTTCATCAGTCCAGAAGGCAGTGTGCTGCTGTGTCATTGCTGGAGGTTAATGTGTGACAAGGACTAAAGAGAAGGATTTCACTGACACACAGTCCAGCACTTTGACCTGCTCTTACTGAGCCACCATCTGCCTGACACTGCTGTAGCTGAAAAACTCAGAACTGCTGCCTGCTCCATTTTAATATTCAACATAATTGAGACATGAGCGGAGGAGAGGGGAGAAGACACGGAGAGATAGAGAGACACAGAAAATACAAGATCAAGAGGGAAAGAGCACCTCTGGGATACAACCACTCTCTGTCATCTAAAATGACTAACAAATTAGCTTACAGCTAAGCGCTCCCAGTCACGGGAAAAAGAGCCAACTTTCATATGCTAATTCAGATCATGGCTAAGCAGAGCAATTATCAAAAAAATGTCAGCTCTGCCTTTCTGACAGATCTCAACTGACAGCCTCTACCTCTCTGCTTTCCCTCTGTGTTTCATACTGTGGAACAGCAGAACCAATGCTTCCACTGAGGAGTGCTTCACATTCGCATGCACTGCAACTGATAAACACAGTATATATCAACATAAAATAAGATACACACTACAAAGAAAAGTAATATTTTTCTTTCTGGTAATCCATAAGTCCTTGTACATATTATTTTTCAAACCAATAATGATGTTAATAAAATGAATAGTTTTGGTTGATCATGACTTTAAAGCTGCCATAAGTAGAATATTAGCACACTACCTCAGATGCACTTTGACCTCCTGTGACTCTGAACAACTTTAAGTTATCTGACCGATCAACATGCCAACAGTCTGGACAAATCGAAGGGGCAGAGTCAGCTAAAGCATGCAGATAAAAGTGCCTCCTCATCAGTCTGCGCCCCGCTGCGTGACTGCCTCAGAGTGTATTAGTGAGTGGAGTGTGGTCCCTGGAGGCAGCTGGGTCCACAGTGTCACCATAACCTTGGCCGCTCAAAGTCACACCGCTCGACCAAAACCCATTTGCATCTCCAATTGACTTCAGTCACGTAGAGGAAACATGGCGGGTGTGGTAGTTGGCTTTAATATAGTGTAACTGCTTCCATAACGTTACCATATGTGCTGCCACATTGTTCTCTGTATGAAAATGTCACACGCCGGTTGGTGCCAGATCTGGCAGTGTGAGTAATAATAAGTGTGTGATGATGGCAGGAGGCCCGTGTGGTAATTAGGCCTGGTCACAGTTATTGGCAGAGGCACTCCGGTCTGATCAGCAGCAGATAAGCATCTCTATGGAGAAGGCTGAGGGGATACCACCTATTTGAAGCCCCTCTAATAAAAAACATTTTTCATTCTTACAGGAGCCACACTGACAGCTGCTCGGGGGTTGTCATGGCAACACACTGGCCACCACTCACTTAGCAAGCAATATTCCCAGTACTGTAAATGGAGGAGAGGTGGGTACTACGCACAGAGCTGGCCAGACACATTATTCAGTCTCAGACACAAGCACAAATAGTATGAACGAGTGAAAATCGTATCTATTGTAAACTGTGTTTTTCTTTTATGTTTCGTGGAGTTTTTGTTATATGTTTCATGGAGCACTAAAACATAAACTTGGACAGTCCTAAAACCATGCAGGACAGAGCAGATATTTCTTCTCTTTCTTCTTCTTTCCTTTTTACTTTTCCCCTCCACATCATCTGCCACCTAGTGGCCAGTGATTCACATACTGATTTGGCCTAAGTTTTACGCAGGATACCCCGACGTAACCTTATATGGGCTTGGGATAGCACAAAAAGTGCACTGGATTGTGTGGCCAGATTTCTAATTTATAGACACAAACAAATTGCTAACTTTGGTAAATATAGTCTGTATTGTAAGTGCTCAGGTAAACTACAGACTAAACATTATAAAGATTTGTCCTCACAAAAGTGCAGTGGAACACCTGGCCTTATTTCCATCACACCTGGAAAAACCATCTGAGCTATGCTGATGTGGTCTAGACTGAGTCTGCTCTCACTTCAGTCAAGAGTTGAAGTCTTGGTTTTATATTGCTGCTTCTAATCAGTGGTGGCATCCCTCTGCTCATTAACTAGACACACGCTAGCCCCAGGCTAACGGCCTCATATGTCAACCAAAGATAAAGATGTCATCTTCTGCTCGACTGAATAAACCACTATTAAAACTAGATGCAAATGGACGCTCAACGATATTCAAATGAGGAAACAACAGGGGAGCTTAGAGCCTGAGGCGGTGCTCCTCATCACTGTCCCATATTCCCCAGTCTCACTGCGAGCAGCGGAGGTTTAACACACTTTACACTGGCATTTTACCTTGTTAGTCCAACTACCTTCCACTATCCATGTCTTAAGTGAACTAATGACTTTATATTGCCCATAGTGAATGAATGTGAAAGTAAGTTTGAGAGTGAATGGTTGGCTGCGTATATGCTTCTGTGTTAGCCCCACAACTAACTGGCCATTGTACAGTGCGCATCCCACTTAAGGCCCATAGTTGCTAGCATAGGCTCCAGCCACCTGCAACCCCTAATGGGAATAAATGGAACATTATGAATGAATCAATAAACAAGTCTTCAGCTTAGATTTCTGCCGTCATAGTACCTTAAATGTTGCATGACACAATCTGCATTGCAGGCCAAAATAGCCTTTTGGAAATAACATCCATGTTGCTGCAAACCATTAAAAATCAGAAAATGTCTGAGGTGGCATATATGTGCTGTATATAATTTAGCACTAGATGGAATTTTTTATTTTTTTTTATTTTACATTGTACAGGAAACAATAATTCTATTTAAACAACAACCAAGGGATAGAACCTCACCAAGAGCACATGTAGTGTGCAGATGCTATTGAGTAGCTTTGTCCACTACAGACAATAGCTGAAAAGTGGAACAAACTGCTGATGCAAACAAACCACTGGCATCTACTGTATCTTATCAAGCATCACAACAGTGGGACTGGAGTGTGTTTGTAGTGGAGTCTGCTGTACTATGACAGGATGTCTCTATTCTCCAGAACACTGTGGAGAAGCAGCTGCACAAGCACTTTTTCTACCAGACAAATGTTTATCTGCCCAAGTCAAAACTGAGGAGCTGCACCACAATAGATCCAAAATGTGTGTGTTCTGGCCAATAATATGTGTGCGCAGCGTAATTAGCCACCACTGAAGTCAAGCTATTAAACCCCTGATGGTAGTGTGTTTACAATGCTATCATTGGCCTCGCTCTGGCCAACACTAAATGAGCCAGTGTTGGGCCTCAGCTGTATAATCATGAATATTCATCTGTGTCTGTGTGGCTGCTTTGTGTGCTACACAGGCATTAAGGAAGCTATTACGACCCGCACCATGACAATCCTCCACTTTGTAGAGATAATATGTCAAGCTGACTACAAAACCTCAAAGAAAACAAGCTTTGTTTTTGGAGCAAAACAAAACTGAACTTGTTTGTATCACTTCTTTAAATTCACAATGTACAAGTGTTAAACGTATTAACCAAAGGCTAATGCTGAGCAGAAAATGAAGATTAATTAATTGATCTCAAGTTTGGTGGTGCTTTCCAGGGCCATATTATAGCTAACATGGCTAATGCCAAATGGTAACTTTTTACTCTACAGTTTCCACCTGAGGCAGTGTACAGAATGTTACAGTATTAATAGCAAAAGTGTATTTCTGCTAAACTAGTCAAACACTCCTAACTAGTCTACACAATATTTCATACACATACAGAAATATACTGTAATAAGAGTTTAAGTTGTTTAATATCTTTCATTGACATATTGCATTGCACACAATCTTGTCTTATTCTTCAATGGCAGGCCCAGTCAAACCTCTTGCTAAACGGTGCTAACCTAAAACACTCCCATAGCACTATTCCCCTGGGATTCCATAGCATCACATTTCCGTTTATACAAAAGGCCTTAAACGCAGCGCTCATTGCTGTTTCATGCTAATTTGCGATGGCAAGTGGAGCAGGCAGCGCTGCGCTGTGAGTAAAGCAGAAGGGGCAAGAGGAGGATTAGATAATCAAACAGTGTGCCACTTTAAATAATCTCAGGCTCCTCTGGGGGAGGTGAGACTTAAAGCCGCAGCCCTTCTGCTTTAATTGTCTGATTTTCCCGTCATTACAGTTGAGGGCCTCAGTAATTCAGGCTTATTAAATATTCAGGAGCCACACTGAGGAGCAGAGGGAAGGAGGAAGAACACACAGATGAAGTGAGAGAAGGTAGTTAGAGCCAGACTGTGGTCACAGCTCCACAAAGAGAAACACTGTCTTCCTGCTGCGGACCATCTCTGTTCTGTATTACTTAATAGTGTGCATGTTGCTATATATAGGCAAATGAAGGCACACCCCGGTGGGAACAACACTAAAACTTTTACCATCTAGACTGTGCAGGTTCTCAGTCATCCAGGAAAAATCTGTAAAAAAGGTTAAACAAAAAGGGCATCTGGACAAGGTTTGTTTTTAGAAGACGTTTCAGGAGCAAATGATTAAGATCTTCAAAATAAGGGCGAAATGTCTTCTAACACAGACCTTGTCCAGATGACCTTCTTATTTAACCTTTTTTACTTTTACTATCTACTTTGATAAACCCCCTTCTTTTTATGTGCTTATAAACTAGCCCAATCACTAGAGGCTTGGTGATAAGCAGGAAATTTCAGAATTTTGTCACCACATTTTATAAGACACTTCAAGTTTAACAGGTCCAGTGCCAGTACTACTCACATGCATATATGTGGCATTTCAGTAGTCTCTGCAGTTGTTTATCTATACTGGCAGGAAGGAAGCTGCTTACTAATTTGGCAGATTTCACTATGCTAAAGGCACTCTTTATAAATGATTATGTACAAATTATGCAGCCTCCGGGGCTTCAATATTTCTGCAACCAAAAGGGGAATATAGATTCACATATGATCAATAAGTATTTTGCATAACTTTTGGTGTTAATGTTAGGAGAGGAAGGGAACACTGAGCTCATTGTAGGAAGAGCTGTTCATGGTACTGAACTACCACTAGTGCAAAACAACCATTACTGCAAGCATTGTAGTAGGAAGTTCAAAGAAGACAATAAACAAACTATAAATAATGCTAAAATTAAACATTGTAGTTGTATTTACTTACAAAATACTTGTAATCTACAATCTTTGGGAATTTTTCATATGGAATAAAATGCTTTATTTTTTTACAATAATTTGGTCTTGTTTTTTGTTTTTAAAACACAGTTGTAATACCTACTATTTATGTGTATTAATGTGTTATTAAATAGATCAGTAAGGTAACATTGATAAATTGCACATTAATGTAGCATAGTTTTTTGTTTTGTTTTTTACATCAGGTGCCCTTCCTCATGCAATTCTCTCCATTTATCTGGGCTTGGGACCAGCACAAAAAGTATACTGGCTTAGAACCCCCTTTTGGATGCTTAAGATGCTTGCAGATGCTTAATATGGGACTTAATAAATAAGAACTCTGTATTAGGCAGTAAACAAATTTTATTTAGAGGTATTTCTCATTTTTGGATTACACTTATGATAGAATGCCACACATACATTATATTACATAAATCAATATGTTTAGGATCATAAATTCTGCACCCCACTCATTTTTAAACCCTAGCTATGGCCCTATACAAAGACATTGTGGCAGTTCAGTACCATGGACAGTTCCTCCTACATTCACTTCAGTGAAGCTTTCTTCTTTACCTTTCATTTCTGATGACACTGTGTTTACACCGCTGCAGGAGTTATTTACACGACTCCACTCTCCAGAATGAGACATGAATGGCGCGATGTGATAAACAGATGAGAGGAACTCAATAAAATGTTTGCAGCGCCTCATAACAGCTGATTATCAAGCTCATTAAAAGTGTTTGCATGTTGCTTAATGAAGACGAGGCTCGTAGAAGCACAGTTTTGAGAGTCTTTGCTCATATGGCTCATTGCAATTACAGGAGAGGAATGCAGCTATTGAAACAACATGACCGTGAATCATTTGTAAACTTATAAACAAACAAACTGTCTCCAAACACAAGTGATTTAGACAGAGATCTTCAAGCAGGACTGGCTTTAGACCAAGTTCTCTGCTGAAGGTTCAGAATGTGCTCAAGGTACAATGAGATTAGAGTTGTTCCACTAAGACTTCATTCATTCATTAGGCATTCATTCATTAGGCTAGCTGCGAGTACTTCTACTGTATAACATGGACATTAATAAACATAAATGTATAACAGGGATATTTCAAGTCAAGCACATTGGGGACAACCTTTGTAGTATTTGGAAATTAATTTTAAAAATATATGTAAAAATTTTGACCTAATTTTGCTTCTGCAGCCAGTTTTATGTGTGTGGTTATTAAACATTTGTCTTTTTAAAATGACACTTGATAAAGATGCATGGGATCTCAGTGTGCTGTATTTTAGGTTTTTGCTTTCATACTAATACAATAAAATGTAGTGAAATAATGTCTAACATTACAGTTGTTTATGGCTAGTTATGAATGTGCAAAAGAGTTGTGTTATTTGATTTCATAAATGGAGCAGGTCAAAGGTCTGGACTTGATTCCAGGTGTTACATTTGTTTATGAAAGCTGTTCAAGTCAAAAACACTCTGCAGGAAGTAGTAGTAGTAGTCTATCAGTGTCTAGGTCCACCATAACCAGAAGACTTCATGAGAGAAAATACAGAGGGTTCACAAGATACAGACCATTCATCAGCCTCAACAAGAGAAAGAGCACATTAGACTTGGCCAAAAACATCTAAAGAAGCCAGCCCAGGTCCAGCATTCTTTGGACAGATGAGACTCAGACCAACCTGAACTAGAATGATGACCAGAGAAAAGTCTGGAGAAGGCTTTGGCGCATAATCCAAAGCACATCACATCTTCTGTAAAACCTGGTGGAGTAGTGTGCTGTATGAGCTGCAGAACTTCCAATGGCACTGGGTCACTGGTGTTTATAGAAGCAGCCAGATGAATTCTGAAGTGTATAGGGATGAACTTTCTGCTTCAGATTCAGACAAAAGCCTATTGAAGTTGATTGGATGGCGCTCCATAAAGAGATGACCCAAAACCTTCTGCAAAAGCAGTTCAGGAGTTTTATTTATTTATTTTTTTAATTTTATTTATTTTTTTTAAAGATAAATAAGCTAAATACTCTGCAATGGCCAAGTCAGTCACCAGATCTCAGCCCGATCAAGCACAAATTTCACCTGTTTAAGACAAAACTTAAGGCAGAAAGGCCCACAAGCAAGCAACGACTGAAGATCGCTGCAGTAAAGGCCTGACAAAGCATCATAAAATAGGAAACCCAGTGTGTGGTGATGTTCTTGGGCTCCAGACATCAGGCAATCATTGCCTGCAAAGGATTTTCAACTAAATATCAAAATTGAAAATTTTATTCATTGTAATGTTCATCTGTCCAATTACTTTTCAGCGCCTGAAAAAGAGGCAGCTACACATTTAACAGCTGTAATTCCTAAACCCTTCTGGATGTGGATACTCTCATTACAGCTGAGAGTCTGCATGTATATAATTCATTATGTTGATTATGTAGCTAAAGTAACAAAACTTCTGTCAGTGTCCAAATATTTATGGACCTAACTGTATAGCATATATAGTCAGCCTCGTAGTGTGCAGTGATTTAGATATTGATTTGAAATATGTTTTAAGGTGGATGTCTTTCCAGACACCTGACACAACCCTCTCCTGTTATTTAGGCTTTGGACTGGCACCAAGAGTACACTGGCTTGTGGACTTTATGACTGAATTATTTCTTCCATATATAGATAAAACTGTACTATTGTAATACATACAATCTTATGTGAAGCTCTCACCAAGCACTCTCACTACTGTTCACCTATTTTGTCTTCACAAAATACATTTTCTGTTAAACCGATGTAATTGTTGCTATAAATGTTCACATTTTGACAAGAAAACTATTAGTTTGTCTATATGTATGTATATGTTAGGCATTTAAAAAGGGTCAGTTCTATTTATAGCAGTGGTGCTGTAGACACCTCAAACACAATCCCAGTGACATGATTAGCTGTGCACACTGACATCTCAATGCCACTCTCATGACTGATGTGACATTTGCAAAAGCAATCAGTATTCTCCATTTGAACCACGCTGTGATTAGAGAAATGGTACATTACTGTAAATTCAGCTGCTCTAAATAAATTGATCACAGTCTATACGAATGCTGAGCACCCATCAGCTGAGTAGCATTAGTCTTTAACAACATGATTTATCTCCCTTCATCTAAAGCAGAACACACCCCTTTTTACGGCATTGCTTGAGCCTTACATAAACACACAGATGCTTTCATATTTTCATATAAAATCACAAAAAAAGGTTCCTTTGTATCATGGTTTTTCAATTCCATCTATTATATTTTCAAATGTGAAAAGCACGCAAATGTTCTGTTTGTATAACAGACTTCTGTCCAGACTTAGGGATCACAAATACTGTATTGACTATCTCATACTCTAGATGCAGAAAAAAATCTGCCACAGGGGGTCACAAGCCAATGTACTCTTTGTGCCAGTCCCAAACATGGATAAATGGAAAGGGCTGCATCAGGATGAGCATCCAGCCTGTGCAAAATAAATATGCAAATCATTGTATGCTAGGAGGCAGATGATTTGCTAAGGCATCCATCAGCTGAGTAGCATTAGCCTTCAACAACGCCACTTCCAACATGATTTATCTGTCTTCATCTACAGCAGCGACACGCCCCTTTTGATGGTATGACTCGAGTGTCACATGATCACACAGCAGCTTCCATATTTTCCTATAAAACCACAGTAAAAAAAAATCCTTTTCTATCACTGCTTTTCACTTCCATCTCTATTCTTTGTGGCTTGTCCCTTATGTCTGTGTCTTTTCATCTAGTGCCTTTTTCCTTGGTGTTCCCCTGCGCCCTTCCCCCCTCCTCCACATTCTCCCTGCAGAGCATTAGCTTGCTGTGGTCAGGCTGCTTGACAGCTGCTCCACCTGAAGAATATCAATCAATGTTGCTGTGGAGACCGACTCTGGCTCCTCTCTCTATGTTTTAACCCTGTTTCTTTTCTGTGTAAATGGACCGTTAAGCCCATACAAGGTGCGGCTATTTAGATGCTATTTACAATTGTAAGTTGATGGTGCTCTTTTGCACTTTCGGCTGCTAATTTCTTTGAGGTGTGACTAATTGAGTTGCGGATACAAACCCCGAGATGCCTCCTCAGACTATCACTCCAGATGAGGCGGGCAGACAGGCGTGGGATGGAAGTGTCTGTCACTGCTTACAGATGACAGGAGAATGAGCGCGGTACAAATTACGATTCTCAATATAGCACCACACTCACATCAGCTACAAATCACAGTTAGGGACACTTGTGTTTATCCATACATAAAGCATGACTACTGTCCTTTTCGGACCAACATTTGAAAATCTGTTGTGTTTTTAGTATCACCTAGCAACAATTCCTCCAGGACAGTCAAATTGTCAGGAGACCAATCACACGCTTGCCTTCAAGTCACATGAGTCAAATTTGCCTTTTGCTTGTGGCTAAATCTGGCCTTTGGCAATTTTTAACACAGTCTTAGTACATGCTGTAAATAAAGTATGTTGCCTGTGCAGTCAATAACAATGATAAAGAGATAAAAATAAAAATTTAAGCTAAAAGGGATGTAACAATTCTACTTACACTGCTAAGGCTATTGTTATAGGCTACATAATGTTTGAACAGACATGGAATTATTTGTAATTAAGTTAAAGCACTGTTAGTTTAATGTAATGATACTTAACTATACTCCCCATATTTATTACTTGAGTAAAGGAAAACAATAAAAAGTATTTTTTTTATTTTTTTTTCAAGTACTTACAGCACTACTGCTACTACCTGATTGTTCCGTTACTACTATTTACTACTACCTTTCCACTGCTATAACTGCTACTAACTATTACTACCCTTTTGGCATTAGGGTCAAAAACAGAGTAACACATTTTCTTCTAGTAAAAGTAAAAGTATGATATACAACCACCATTCTCAAACTGGGTATGCACCATAGGTTGGGGGTAAAAAAAAAAAAAAGTAATGGATAATAATTTATAATGATTAATTTTGTTATAGTATATAATTTATACAATAATAAATGTTAATGGGAACCACTACACGAATAAAATTTAAATTTTCTTATTATCCTACATTTAGAACTCTTGAAATTTTTTCTCTCCTGTCAGAGGTCCCTGTTCCCAAAACGTTTGAGAACCCCTGGTTTAGGAAATGTATGCAGATGCAATGCAAGTACACATTCTTCACTTTCTTGTTCAAGTAAATTCAGTAAAAGATACTTCCCATAATATTGTCTAAAGCATAATAAAACAAAGCAAGTCAATTACCAATATCTTAACCGTTATTATAGTTCAATATTGTGGCTCTTTATCAAATTGAGGTGGCCGCCAGCTCTAATTGCTTTAATCAACTTCTCCTAATGCTGTCCTCAGTTTATAACAATGCGTCCATATGTAGCTCTAACCGGTGAAACGACTCCCCGTAGGCCCGGCGTCAGTGGTGCTGGTGCCAAGCCCGCCAGCGCAGGGTTAAGTAAATATTGGGTGAAGCAGCTGCTCTCGGAGTACCATCATGTGCCTGCTCCCAGCCTGGTATAAATCACACGCAGCAATTAGTGCCACACTGTCCCCCTGCCATCGTTAAACAGGCAGCCTGCAGAGGAGGCCCATAAACAGCAGCAGTCTGCAGCACCAGCACTTGGACCTGGATCCCTGTGTTTCACCATGACCTTCACAGATGATACAGCAAAACTGTTTATATTGCAAATGGCATTTTTTTACACTGCAATCAAAAACAAGCGCTGAGGAGATTTATAAAAAGGTGATAGAGCCAGTGATAGAAGTGTGTAAATGTTGTGTATGTAAAACTAAACTGTATGTAAAAAATAAATGTGCAAATCACTGCACGCTAGAAGGCATCTCAGAAGAAGAAGACTGTGGCTGCAGAAGAATTCAGGAGTGGGGCCACAGGGTTGGCACCAGCAGCAGGCAAAAGACAAAAATTATCTAAGTGAAAGGTAAGTGAATTCAAATAAATTAAAATATTATCTAGCAACTTGTTTGCAGCAAATCATACTGGGACCAAAAATCTATTGTACACCTGTCTCTTCATACCAATAGTGAGATGTTCTGAATGGTTCTGTGTGAAACAAGTTTTTTTAAGCAGTGCTGTAACTCTGTTTAGTGGTTCAGAATGAGTATTAGACATGATAACAGACATGATAACATTCTTCTCTAGTTTTCCAATTCAGCATATGGGCATCAAAATCTTAATACTGTGTGAAATATAGCTGTATAACGCCACTGACATGGATTGTCATAGGATGACCTTTAGCAGTACTTTGAAGGACATATGTAAAGCCAAAAACCTTAAGCATAATGTGGTCAGTGTTATTTGTTATGGTATCAAATTACATCATAATCTTAATGACATTTGAAGCATGCTAATAGCCAAAATATACATTTGAGTTCACATATAATGTCATTTTTAGTATTTGTCATTAATTAACCCAATGTCTGATGTTTTGGTTCTGCATCACAGCTTGTGTCTCCCACAGTGGACCTGGCCTCCTGTCCTTAGTTAGCTTATGTGAATAAAACAGCATGAGCCAATGACAGTCTAATTTATGACGCTGGCTCTTAAAAGTGATAATCAATGATCACTGATGTGATTTTCATCATTCATCAGCTATGATGGCCATAATCTCAAATACCCAATTAAAGCTTCAGTGTAATTTAGCCAGCAACGGCTCATGGAGGGATAAAAACAGCAGCTCGCACCGAGAGGACTAGCCATCAGCACCACTATTACCATATTGCTCTAAATTACCACAATCACCGGGGGAGCATTTAACATGCCACCACCCAGCGGAAAAAAACGTCCCACAAATACTGTCAGGATGAATGTAACTGATTTACATTGGGCTCTCTTTCAGATTGTGTGACCAGTTGCTGTTGTGTCCGAGGTAATTAGGAGCTAATGAGGGTGTAATTGGGCAGTATGCACATCAAGAGACCAGGGACACAGAGGCAGACATATAGGCAGCAACAGAGCGCTCAGGTGCTAAATGATAGGTCTGGTTTGAAGCATCACTGAAAGAAATTTTTTTTTTTTTTTTCCCTTTCCCAGCAGCACCTGACTGACTGCCACTCAGAGCGACAAGCAGCAGAGGGGCTGGAGGAGGTGGGTGTTCCAGCAGAGGGGGATGGGGAGTATGGCTGGAGCAGGTGGAGGATGCTGCCTAGTATTACTGTAACAAGAACAAGCTTGCTTCTGCTTTAGTCATAATTCTTTGTTTTTCTTTGCTTTGTTTTTTTTTTTTTTTTTTTTTTTTTTTTTTTTCCAGCACTATTCTTTTGTTTGGATAAGACTAAAAAAAGTGTTGAAGCAGCATCCTCCCTCCAATTTTCCCTTTTTCTTTCTGTCTGATTGTGCTGTTTAGGTGCATTGTGGAGGAGAGACAGAGGCAGAGAGGTGAGCTGGTTACTGTGGCAACCAGGAGAGTGACTCTTGCGCGATGGCATATGCATAGAGGGAAAGCTGGAGGGAGAGCGCTCTGCTGCTGCTGGTGTGTGTGTTAGGGGTGGGGGGTGGGGGGGGTGGGGGGGCAGGGAGATCAGAGGGAGGTGTCAGTGGGTTAGATCCAGCCTCTCTTCTTCTTCTTCCTAAGGCCTGGCAGAAGAAAAGGGAAGGCAGAAACAAAAGGAGCTGTCTTTTGAAAAGGCAGGATTGGACTGTCAGAGCTTCCCCGCTAACAACCTCACTTAGCTGGCTGCACCCACTCGCAGACACTTCCTTACTATATATGTCTTACTCTGCCTTTGGAGCACTGCAACGGCGCTGTGGGTAATTCTCAAATCATAGTCAATGTAGGTAGTGTTGAAAAAGGGATTCTAGTTAGCAACAGAGAGTGTAATGCCAGGTACATCTGTCTACATATGGGATGAAAATAGACTTCTCAAGTAATAGTATAATAGTAAGACTTCTCAAGAAAATGATTGAGAAAAAAAAAGGTTGAAATTTCTCATTAGTTGTACACTTATGAAGCCTGATTGCCAGCAACCAAGTGTCAGCAGAGTCTAACTGTCCCTGCTGATTATATCCATATATACATACAGCAGATAACATACATATTTGCAGAAGATCCCAGCATATGATAACTTATGATGACTTATGTTCTCACAGTGACATTTGGTCCTCAGGTATGCATAATATGAATACAATTTATTAATATAGCCCAATATCACAGCAGCAGTCATCTCAGCTTTACAACAATTAGTCACACAATCAGAAATAAACAATACATTAAACATTAAACTAAACAGTCCCAGGACATCTCCTGCCCTTGAACCCTCCCTCTTGGTAAGGAAAAACTCCTAAAAAACAGCTGTGGGGGGGGGGGGGGGGGGGGGGGACCAACAACCTGATCTATAGATGAATGCAAAGATTTCTCTGTAAACATGTGAGCATATATATAGGTTGGATATATGGCAGATGAATTTGAACCTTCAGGAAAAAGCATGTAAAAACAACAATAACACACTGAATGGATTTTGAGTACTTTTCCGCTGGGGGAAAATGGTATGGGACGTGGTAGCCCCAAAGCTTCCTAATGTTTCCATTACTCTGGAGTAATTCGTCTGTTATGTAAACAATGACGTCACACAAGTGCAACAAAAGTTGGGTTAATAAATGAAATAAAAAACGTGTTTGAAGCTGACTTTAAAACATAAAAATGCTGGCAACATTTAATACAAAGATGAGTGTAAATGCTGGTGTGTGTCTGTGTGAGGCTGGAGCTAAAGCTGTATTAGCTTCAGGAAACAGGAGACTACATCAGGTTTACACTTCTCTGCACCACTTTAACACATTTTAACTACTGAACATATAACCACATGAGTTTAACTTGTGTTTAATACAGTCTAAACTTAAGTGAGAGCCATACTTTGCTAAACCAGAAACAGATGTTGCTAATATACACTAGCTTTATTTTTAGAAAAAGTTGCCTGAGCATTAGCTTGTCCTGTCTGGGAATACAGTTGTTTATCACAAGGACAAGTATGTGCTTGATTCAAAAAATATATTTTCGCTTTTATTTCTGTCCTTTGGCTTGTTGTTTTTGCCCAAAGAGGATTCTCTCTCATCCAATCAACTCACAGCAGTGCCCATCTCTAACTGTGCCAGACACTTAACCGTGCTGGACCCCATCGGTGAGGAGTGCCAAAAGTAGAACGGTTTGGACTGCTTTTTGGGAACACTTTGGATTCTTTGGGAAGTGGAAACATCCCGTCCCGCCCCGTTCCAACTGTATGGAAAAGCCCCCTTTGTGTTGCATGCCACTGATCACATCTTAGTCCCTGTCTACCAGACCACTAACAAGTAATGTATTATTATCCATAAGCAAATAGTAGATCCTGACTTTAAAACACAGAAAATCAAGTTGATATCTTTAAGCCAATTAACCTTTGACCTCTATCAGGAAGCTTGGGACTGTTTGGGGCGTGTTGTGAGGACAGGAGTAGGATGAGAGTATATGAACCTCCTGACCTTATGACAGGAGCCCACAGAGAAACAGACTGCCCAAGACAAACAGAGCCATGGGGTGAATGTAATGAATATGCTGCCCCCTGTGGTGGGGATGACCTTATAAACAACAACAAACTGTCACTATGGCCAGGCCTGCTGGGAGCTGCCCTCTGCACAAGGGCAAGTGGCCTGAAATACACAGACACTCTGCCAAAGCTCACACTAAACACACTGGTATAGTGGCTCAGGGCCAGGGCTTTGGTTTGTGATGATTTTGTGTTCATTAAGAATTTAGCATTATCATTTCCACTACCTCTTAGTCTCGACAAATGTTGTGCCATTTTTAAAAATCATTATTGGATAGACTTCAGATACCAGGAGCAGTAATTGATAACTGAGCTATGTAACTAAGCTTGTATATAGGTGTATATATTGTTTTAATTACTTTAAATTATGAATGAGATTTTGACACTGAAATCTGTCTCTCCTCAGAAAAAAGTGTGGTCAGCCAGTTGTATACAAGGTCAAGTATATGTAACATGAACATGGAAATCCAATCATAGAAAATGCATCTGGACTCAGTATCAACAAGTACTATATTCTCAGTACTTTGGGACATCCCTATACAGTTTTAATGCTACATTAGGACAAAATAATGACAACCTCCCATCATCTCCCAATGCCAATCATAACTGTAATAAGACATAGATATGTGCTCTTGTCAATCTCATAACATTGCTACATGATTCATTTGAAAATATAATGGCTTTGGAGGATTTTATTCCAACACAATTGTCAAGACATTTGACTTTTTCTTGTTATTTGTTTGCAGTTCTCATTAAAGACATACATTTAGAGTAATTCACAGGTTTTCCAAGCCAGTGTGGGCTGAATATTGAATATGAGAACCATGTGTATTTTACCTAGGCTGATCATCAAATGTCCCATCAGTGCCTCTGCCTCTAAACATCTCTGTTTTGTAACACTAACTGAATGCTTTCATTGCACAAGACAAACTCAGCTCCCGATCTGTGTGATCTCCGGCAAGCGTGGGGAATCAAACAGGCATCCTCACGCTTCAAGGGGGACTTTCATGTCACAGTGACGGAGAAGACAGTGTGGGGTGTGCGGGGTGGCGCAGGGTTAGAAGTCACAACCAGGCATATGGCACCGTGCATTTCTGGGCTCAGAGAAGTGACAGGTTAACTGAACATTTGGTGAAGGCTGAGAGGACTGGTGGTATGTTTCCATGCAAGTGTGTGAGTGCGTTTTAGACAGGAGGGAAAGGTCGCTAAACACCTCCATCTGTTCGGATCCCGAGGCACTACCGGGACACTTTGCAATCGTTGTATGCAGATGAGGGCCACATAAATAATTATAAAAGAATAACTGAATAAAAGCGATGGCAGGACGGGAAAACAAGGAGCACCAGGGTCAAACTGTTTCCATTTGGTTTTTAGCTTCAGATGATCACAGTTCAGATGGAAGTGTGAAAGTAAGAAGTAGGCGCTCATTAGAGTTTGTACGTCCACTGGGTACAACAGTCCCAGGAGACAGATCTGCCTAACAGGGGTCCTCTGTGCACACTGACATGCATCATGAGCTACAAGCAATGCCAACAACACTCATAAGCCCCAGTTTAACAGTTATTCCATTTGAATAATCTCTAATGTATGAATTTAAGTGAGATAAAACAATCACATCAGTGTAGGTAGTTAGAAGAGGGGCAGGTGGTTAAATGGAGGCCAGAGATTGCAGAATAGAGACAATGCATAATTTTAACATTGTAATTTGATATTAAACCAACCCTGAAAGAAGATATTCTTTAGAGACATGGAGATCAAAATGATCTTGGGGCTACAAAGTACGATATCAGAAGGTTTTTTTTTTTTTTTTGTGACAAAAGTTACACAGTGTTGCTTTGAAGCTGACCTAGTCACATGCAGCTTGAACTGTCCTGCCAAGTTTAATGTATCTATTCAGATTATAGCATTATGAGGTAATAAGATAAGATAATAATAGATTCATGATGCAGGTTACGCAGTAACACAGAAACAGTTAATTTAAGAAGCATGCGACTGTATGCCAGGCAACTCTTCAGTTCTGCAGCAGCAAAGACCTGGGTGAACGAGAACATTCATTCATCAGTTCTTATGCTGTCAGATGATTAAAGAGACATAGAAAAGATTAAACCAAATATTTTTTTAAGCAAACAATGTTCAAACCTCTTCTTATTAATGCCATTTTGCTGTTTCTTTTTGGTTTCTAATTTCTGTAGTTTATAATTTATACAGAACCAATGTGTGTTGTAACTAATGCATACTTTTAGTGACCTTCTCATAGACCAATTGCTATGTAAATTAATTAGTGTCAGAACTTAGGTCTTTTGTATTTGCATATGCCATGTAGTAATTAACATATTAGTTTCCACTGAAATACATGTTAAGAATATATATGTATACATATATCCTAATAGTATTAACATTTAGGCTTCTATCAACAGGCTTTAGTCAGTGCCTGCTCAGTGAGACATTTGTGACAGATTTGTCTTATTGTCATAGCAGATAAATAAATAGAAATTTAACCTATACTCTGCCTTCTGGTTTAATGGGTTCTTGTGGGGTAATGGAGGTACAGTATATACATGCATACATCTCCGTCATGTCATGTATGGGTCCCACAAGATGATGGCATATTCAAATAAGGATAAAGAGCTTTGGGCAGCATGAGGAGAAGAAATAGTGTCAGAAGAGAAGGAAGGAAAGCAAAGCCTACGCTGATTTGAATCTGGTAAACTGTCAAAGAGAGGGATTACTCACCAAATCCCTGGCGAAAATAGAGGTCCGAGTTATTTACTAGCCTTACAACCAGCTGCAAACCATCTGTACTTAATTGTAAGACACAAACTTTATGAAGATCAGCGGGGATTTGGTCTCAAAGCCTCTTACGCTGCTGAATTGGTGTCCCTGCTTCGAGGGAGAGTAAGGCTGGACTCTTCAGACATAGCACATGGGCTTTGGCCGACATGGATTCCAACATGGTCTATTTAAGACATACATCCAAATAAATAAATAAAATAGATACATTAAAAATGTAAATGTCTGTAAAAGTACATATAAGGAAAAAAAAATCATAAGTTTGTTTAAAAAAAAAAAAAATCAACTTTAAATTTACATTAAACACTCCAAGGCTGCAGGTGGAAATTTGACCTTGTTATGCTTCTCAATTTGGTTTTGAACTTCTAAGCCTGCTGTAGCATGAATTTTGACCCCCTGAAGTTTCTGTATCTTAGGCTTTGCCCTTCTAAGGCTTTTGTAGTTTGGGGTTTGATCCTATGAGACTATTGTAGTTTGATTTTTGATTTTTTGGGGCTTGTGTAATTTGAAATGTGATCTCTTCAGGCTACTGTAATTTTGGTTTTGCCATTCTAAGCCTACTGTAGCTTCAAATTTGACCCCCTGAGGCTTTTGACCATATGGCTTGTGTAGTTTTATTTTTGACCCTCTGATGCTGCTGTAGATAAAATGTGTATCATTTCTAGTGAAGGCTACAAATGAATTCTGTAGAAAAAAACTGGGTCTGTGGTAATGGCCATAGAGAGAAATATGTCAGTCAAAAATGGCTTTACACAACCCTAACCTGCTTTGAGCTTTTTATTGTTTTGACTTGCAATGTGTTCTCCCACAAGGCCAATCACGTTATCTCATTTGACCACATAAGCAGCCCTGCACTTGTCATGGAAATCAGCCTCCAGATAATATCTTTTCTCTTGGGTCCAGAACAAAACCTGCAAGTGGCATTGTTTAATGTAGGTCGTTGTGCATTATGTTGTTGTTGGCAACCATCTGAAGACAGCAGATAAGAGGTGCTGTCCAAGCCACTGAATGGCAGGTAGCCAACATAATCCTATTTAAACAGATCTGGGCTGCGTGTGGGGTGGGCCGAGTTTGGTGGGGTCACATGAGGAGTCCGGCGGGGTCAAGTTGTGGGTTTACACCAAAATGTGGTTCATCAAGACAATGGGCTTCCCCTAATTAAGAGGTAAAGCTGTTGACTTTTCAGGAAGCTAAACAGATTGACCAAAATCTGTTGTTTTTGTTGGAAAGAAAAAGGGATGGTATTATGACATCACTTCTAAGAAATTCTCAGATGGGTCACCAAAGAATAAATGTGGAGAGATCTAAGCCGCTGGCTGCTTTAACTCATTTATTTTCTTCCACAGCGCTAATTCCTCCCCATCTCCATATGTTGAAGGGTAGAGAAGGAGGGGCCAATGCGTGTGGATGGCGGTGTGTGTGTGTGCGTGTGTGTGTGTGTGTGTCTGTGTGTGTAGGGGGGTGTTTCGGGGATTAGGCCAGCCCTGTCTGGACATACGCTTCCAATAATCACACAGGATTGGCTGTCCATTGTGCATCTCTGTCCAGGGTGTGGACGCTTCAGGGTGCTCAGTGGTGACCTTAATGACCAGCCCAAGACACAGCTGTCCTGCAAACACTGGACAATGGATTGGTGGACTGTGTTTCAAACTTATCCTATAAACTTGTTGATCAATAGCTGGGAGCTTAAAGGTATTAGGGAGGATCTTTATAAATTCATTTTTTGCAATATTTATTAAAACTACCTTCATTGCCCTGTATAAGGCTTATAAATTGGTGTATTAGAAAATATAATAATAATATTAATAAACTGTGGACTCTGTGGAACTTAAAAAACCTCATCCAATCGTTTTCGTCATGAGTACGTTAACCATTGTTCCACGGACTTGCCATTCATTCGTTCATCTTCCTGGTTTCGGCGATAGTGCGCGTTCTTGTGCTTGCGCATGCATATACACTATGTTTATGTAGTCAGGCATTAGCGCCGCATTAGCGGCGTTAACATCGTAGCGGGACAGCCTGACTTCAAAGAGCACAATAGCTGAGGAAAACCGTGAACCGGGCGTCACAAAAGGAAAACTGTTTTTGAAGTGTACCAGAGGAGGAGGAGAAAAACTGTAGAAGAGCAGAATAAGGACGGCGTGCGCTGTAGGAACAGAAAGGGCTTCAGACGATGCATTGGTCGCCAAGTTTCTGCTGGACAGGTACGTTTATCTTATTGTTTGAAAAAAATGCGTTTTTTCTTTATCTGTTGAACCTTTTCAACTGTACAGCAACGTCAGTTTGCTAATGCTACCAATAGCAGGAGGACAGATATTTTTGCTCACATTTAGGGACTGTGCATGTAATTGGGTCTGTGTGGCGAACTAGGTCAAAGGTTGCGCAAACAAACAATGCAGGTCTAGGTTGAGGTGAATCTCTGCTGATGCCGGCTGTAAACAAACACTCGTGTTCCAACGCTCGTGCACGTTGCTGTGGAGGAGTTCCTTGGAAAGGAACAGTGAAGGGCGGGGCCTGATGCATGCGCATTATTCAAAAAAGGACACACAGTCGCTGGTTTCTCAGCAGTCGAAAAAAAAATCCTCTCTAATATCTTTAACTTAGCTATAGCCCAATCTTTCATTCAATCGTTTCAGTCAAACCTTAAAATAAGACATTTGTCAACTGGTGTCATCGTTCCCAAAGTCTTCCCTAATCATTTCATTGTGTTGAAATCCACTTCCTAAAATACAAATGTACATTTTACAATCTTGCCTACAACTTAACCTTTACACATCATACTACTCATTTCATCTTATAATACATAAAAAAATACTGATATTTCAATATATCTAAACAAAAAAATGCTCAATACCAGTGGATAGGTTAGGAATATGAGGAAGAAAATGGCATTTATCAATTGAGAGTAAGAGTTCATGTATGGACATCACTTAGATGTTTAAGTTTAGGCTTTAAGAAGAAGAGAGTGGCTAGGTTTAAAAATAGCATCTTGTTTGTTGTTTTGTTTGTTTTTATAAAATTAAATTAGAAATGTTTTGCATGTTTACCTGTTGCAAACTTGTCTGCCTCTTATATCACACTGTATCTTATCACATGTATTTGACAGCTACTATTTGTTTTAATACAGTGTCTTTAAATATTCTGATTAATTCTGATTAATTAATTATTCTGATTGCATGGTACTTCTAAACCACTCCTCTTTGTAAAAGACAGTAAAAGGTAATGCTAACTCAGTAGTGAGTGGTTGTTTGACATGGGGCCAGCTTTAAGACTCATTATTGGTCTACTAGTTTCAAACATTTATCTGTTTATTTATTTTTTCTATTTTAGTCTCAGCTATATACTGTAAGTAAAGGTCAAAGGTCAAGAACATACCTTGTACAGTCCCCCCCTCCTTGTAACCAATCTGGCATTGCCCTTGACATGGTTTTGAACCTGAGAGAGCTTCTCCATACACTCTGGTCTCAGCCATATAGTATAGACTACTAAAATCCTACACCAACAATGCAAAATGAAAGAAAATGTCAGCGTAATACATCTTATAAGTAGAAAAACTGGGTTTAAAATGTTATGTATTGTAAAGTAACATTATTTATAGTTTAGTTCTTGCTATGTCTGATTTGAATGTAATTTTAAGAAACATTATTAATATATATTTTTTTTTTTTGCAGCCTTCTCTGCCACACCTACTGCCCATTATCTTCCTCTATAGCCACCCTCCCAGCCCTGCCCCGGCACCTCTCCTCATTAGCAGGTTTAATCCCCAAAGGCCCATCTGGCAGACACCAAAGGAACAACACATATGAACAAACAAGGCTGTAAGAAGCGGCCATTAGTGAAGAGGGACACTGTGAATGTGATCACTTAGGCCCATGCACTCACTGTTTGCTCAGTGCCTGTATAACCACACAATGGCACTCATACACAGCCGCTATTTTGACTCCGATAAGGAACTATTTGGGGCGAGGGACTGTGGGGAGGTGCATCTGCCCCTGGAGAGGACACAGTGTGAGGAGTGTCAGGCTCACAATAGAGCCACAAAATACTGCTATAGTATACTGTTGTATATGAGCTGACATACAGTTTCCTAAAAGTTCCTCCACAAACTTACAAGTCAGCTTTATAGTCTTTCCTGTTGCTCACAATCAAGTAAATAAGAATTAGATTATGTTAAAAGGGGACTTAATAAACTCCTCCAAAACTAATTTGAAGAAGATTAAGAAGATGCTTCATACTCACCTTAACAGACTGTAGGTTATGTGTCTAATTATATTATTACCACTTGCTTTTCAGGAATGCTATACAAGGTACATGTCAATAAATTAGAATATTGTGCAAATGTAATTTTATTTAGTAGCTCAAGGTAGGTTTGTTTATGATACCACCACATGCTTCATATTATTCCAAAGCATTTAGAGGCAATAAAATGTACAAATTTTGAATTTATTATGTTATAATGCGATCTGCGATAAAGAGACTCAGAACAAAAAAATTAAGCCCCACTTTGTCCTTTGGCTTACAGACTCTAAAGGGTCTCTGTGACATTAATAATGCATCTCTTCACTACATGCAAAAAAAAAAAACAAAAAAAAAAAACGGCATTAAGAATTGTGTGGAATTCTGCAGTGATGTTTTCAATGTTCACAAAGAAGCAGCTCTGTTTAAACAACACACCGTGGCTGACACAAAATGGCTGCCTTGGACTGGAAGAGGCAGTAAGCCAGAGCAGCAGCAGCAGCAGCAGCAGCAGCAGCCGAGACACAGAAAAACCTTTTACGGGTCCCTCTCTATCCCTCCCCTCACTCTTATTGAAAGAAGATTAGCAAATCACCATTTGATTGCTTCCCCGCCTCCTGTTTTTGATACACCAGGACATTCGGGGTTACAGTGACCCACCCAAGGCCCAGTGAACCTGGGATTACAGTGTGGAAACGTAATACTGGTTTGGGGGCTGAAGGGATAAAGAAGGCGATATAAGATATATTGTAATCAGTGTACACCCCAAGAATGAGTCCAAGCTGAGATTTAACCACAATGTCATTTAGAACATATGCTGGACTCAGTAATTGATGCTTGACACACTTGAGACACGCCAAGGACAAGCAACATGTACAGAGAATCTCCAGGGTTTTCCAGGTGAAATGACAGATGAAATACATAAACAATTCAATATTTTAAGCCATCTTTTCAATTTTTATTTACCAATTATGACTGAATGAATAAATCTTTTTTTTTTTTAATTAGAAGTTACAGTGTATGTCTGCTTATGCTGAATGTTGCTTGACTATGTCATAAATTTTTACATGTGTGAACTTTTATGTAGCCTACTAACTTTTACTAATTTACAATCTCTATTTGTATTTTTATGCATTAATCCTAAATGCTGCAGTGGTTGTTTTGTCTGTTGCTGGTATTTTACACCTTGCCCAGGGACTATAGTTGAAAACTAGCTCTGTCGCTAAAACTGGGACATTAACAGGAATGTTTGTTAATGTCTACTGTTCCTATTTAAAGAAACAATTACAATTACATATACAATACATATACATATACAATTATATATATATATATATATATATATATATATATATATATATATATATATATATATATATTTGACAAGTACAATGAATGCATTTGAAAATCTAAGATCTAGATCAGGTTTTTTTTTTTTTTAAGAGGTCCAGATATTAAACTGCTAAAAGGATTAGGGCTATGTCACAGGGCTATGTGTTTTTTTTTTTGTTTTTTTTTTGGGTTTTTTTTTTTTTTCAATTTACAATTTTCAAGAACAAATCCCTTTTTAATGGCAGTGCAATTCAGAGTACAAGAATGTATAATTGTACCTCTTTCATTTCAGTAGTGACAATATACATTATAGTGAAATACTGTGGTTCTCAACTGGTCTGATTGTTGTACACAATTTTATCCTTGATCATTATGTTGCTATCTACTTAAAACAATATGAGTTTATTATAATCTTTAAAGTAACCATTTCATGTGCTTAAAATGATACTTCAAATTAGCTAAATATTAGAAATATATTCAACTTCCTCAAATTTTAATTTTGGGTCTGCAGCCACCATTTGGAATCCACATAGTCCATGTTTTATTCAGGCCGGAAATTAGTTTAGAAAACCACCAAATAGATCAAACTGATACAGCAACTTAATGACAGAGAAGAGAAGGTAGAATTGACATGAGAACAGTCAATATGTGCAAATGTATGTATGTAAAAATGTATATAAAATTACTGAAAGTCCCTTAGGAGCACAGGCAAAGTAGGCATTTTATTATGGCCCCTGACTGGCCCCTGGGCCTGACTTTGGTCATATTTAACCTAGGTGAACAAAATATTAAACCTACACATAAAATACAATACTTTTAGGGCCTTAATCTAGTTTTGCCCATAAATTTAGAAATACATGATATAGAAACTGACAAATTGAAACTGTGTTGTTACATCTTAATGGCTGTACAAGGTCAAATGACATGGC
This sequence comes from Bostrychus sinensis, assembly GCA_020698575.1. NCBI lineage: Eukaryota > Metazoa > Chordata > Actinopteri > Gobiiformes > Eleotridae > Bostrychus > Bostrychus sinensis. Next base: position 27,290,608 of record CM036244.1, read on the forward strand.
CTTCATTTTACCAGTAATAGACGCTGAGACACATAAGCGCAAACTCCCAGAGAGTGCACAGGGCCGAGAGCTTATAAAATCCAAAGCAAAAGTGAAAAAAGCTAGTGGCTAACATACAGTGAGCTTAATGGCTGCTGTGAGAGAAGAGCTTATCTTCCCACCGCAGCTAATACCAGCGTCTCAATTAGATGAAAGGCTCTCTCTCCCTTTCTCTAATTTTTTGTTCAATTTCTCCAGGCAATTTATTTAGGGTGGGAGAAAAAAAATGTGGAGTGAAAACCCTGAGCGAAGCGTATTGGTTAAATGCAGAGCGAGTCATAGTGAGGTTCAGCCAATCAGGAAGCAGCAACTCAGGGCCTCAGCAACAACATGGCTATTTACTCTAGGCTCACGAAATATCTGTTTAGGGTTTAGCATCACTCAATAGCAAACAGAGCAACTTATATCTGTAATTATCAGATATTTTTGTGATAGTTTTTTTTTTTTTTTTTTACCTTTAAGATGATATGTGATGCAATTTAAAATTAAATTGAAATATAAATAGTGCAAACGGAATGACAGAAGATGCTAAACGGACGGATATTTTTAGACTTCATTGTATTGTGGATTAGCCGGGATTATGCAAAAGACAGCGGCATGCGTTCACTATCACTTGAATTTCATTGTCCTGTGAATTATTTTTACACACTCGCCCTCAGTATGGCATGTGTATATAGCCGAGTGGAACCAAAGGATTATGCAAGCATTCCTTAGAAAAATTAGGGTGCCGCCATGGTCAAGATAATAAAAAGGAGTACCAATGGACATGCAAAAACTGAAAGCTTATTTTAAACAATTCGTCAGATGAGTTTCATTTGAATTATTGTCTATTCAATAATTGTCTTGTATTGTATTATTTTGTATTGTGTTGCATTGTATTGTATTGTGTTGTAGTGTATTGCATTGGGTTGTAGTGTATTGTTTAGCCTTTAAAATTATTATGTATGATTACTGATTATGAAATTTATGAAGAAAACTGGAAGGCTTTTAAATTGCTTATTTCAATTAGTTTTGACAAGATATTATATTTTGAATAAATTATTTGTATATCAAATTATTGTATTATTTCTTTAAAAAAATGTTTTCAACAAAATGACCAAATGACTCCAAATGACTTTCGTTTTGCACAATGAATTCTCATCATTTTCTGTTATTTCTTTTTATATTGCAACAATGAGGTAATTACAACACACATCATATATAATAATGGATATGATTGTGTCTTCAGTGCATTATTAAGGCCTCACCATCTGCTGCTGTGCCAGACTCAAGGTTACTCTTCACAGTCAACATGACAGTGCACCTGGGCGGCCATGTTGTGTGTGTGTGTGTGCGTGTGTGCGTGTGTGCGTGTGTGTGTGTGTGTGCGTGTGTGTGCTCCTGGCGGTGCTGGGGTACGGGGGTCCACTGCAGTCACCTCCTCTACACAAAATCCTCTCTGTATTGAACATGCACTACACGGGGAGAAGACTGCTGTGGCATCCATCTATCAAGGTGATTTTCCTCTGGGGGTACCTCTGCACGGGTCACCTCCATCCAGCACGGACTCACTTTATTATTCTGACTGTTGATTAGTATCAGAATAAAAGGTAGTATCAGGCATAAAAGGCTAGTTGTTACCTTTTCCTGTGTACAGGCTTTCCTCTACTTCAGAAAAAGTATGTGCATCTCAAAAAATTTGTGGAAATGTTTAGCAATTCAGTTCAAAAAATGATATTCATATTATATAGATTCATTATGTGATATTCTGCTGAAGTTGGGTTTTTTATTATCTGTACATCAAAATCATATTTAAAATAAATAAAAGCTTGAAATGTTTCATATAAGACAGCATATGAGATGCACCTGTATTTATTAAAGTGACCCACCGGATCACCTCACACACTGAGAGCTAGACTGAACAGTGAAAGCACGACCAATCCCACGTCAGTCAGCCCGATGTGCTGATATCAAATGACAGTTAATTTCTTGCCTGTCCCGTGTTATAAGAATCAGAGATGTCATGAGTCTGCATTAAATCTCCGGTGGTGAATTTGGCCCCTGTTCCCCGGTGTTAAGATGCAGCACACACAGGCTGAGGGACGGCTGTGTGAATAGGCAGAGTGAGTGGCATGCATGGACAGCCCCTCTGTCTCTCAAAGACACTGCAGCAGCTGCATGCACGCGATAAGAGCAGCCATTCACAGACAACTCCCCCTCTTCCCTCTTCCTACGCACCAACACACACCAGTAACACTCCCCGCCGACCGCAGACCAATGTGCACACTTTGTACGTGCACGGCAACATCTCTGCAGGTCCTGATGCTGGGATTTAAGGCAGCCTTTTGTTGCCAGTCAAAGGTGGCTCCATACAAATCATGGGTTTGGTTTGAAATATTCACTGACGTCAATGTACAGCGAGGTTAAACGCAGATGAGATGGAGAAGTTCAGGGGGTCAGCTTTGGTTTTTATCGCTGACAAAGACTGATGACAAGAGGCTGTAGGGAAACAAAACATACAGTGAGGAGCATCTGGAGTTCCTCATCACATCCAACGCAAATGTATACGCTTAAAATTTGATTAAAAGAAATGACTTTATTGTTTTATTTAGCCTTATTTTAATAGAGAAAGTTAATTTACAGGAAATCAGGGGAATGACATGGAGAATACTCGGCTGAGCTGTGGATTGAACGCAGGTTGCTCCAATATGTGCTAAGTGTGCTACCAGGTGAGCCACTAAGGTGCTCCAGATTACTTTATTTTTAGTAAAGCTATCTTAAAGTGTGTATACTTATGCACTAATACGCTATTCATTTTATGTCACCCATATTGCTAAGTTGTTGTCTGTTTTAGTTCTTTATTTGTGTAAATAAAAGTGGAAAAAATGACCATAAATAACAAAACTGCTTGTTTATTGTTTTTGAATCCAAACCCTCTCTCAGTTTATTTCCAGTCTCCACAAACTCCTTGTCATAAGAAACATGTCTTAACATGTTAATTTTTTGTTGTTGCCATTTTTAGTCTATTATTAGTTTATTAATCAACAGAGTATAGGAAATGGGGGAGAGCGCAGGAAGAGACATTTGGTAAACTGCCTGGACTCAAACCCACAATGCCAAGGCAGGCTGTAGTTGCCTTGTATATGCACATCCAGCACCACACGTCTTTTACATTATTTCATATTTCTTATTGACAGAGCTGTGTTTGTGTTCCATGACAGGTTTCAACTAAGTCCTCTAGTTTTCAATACAAAAGTCACCTGATGTTTACAGCTTTTATGGAAGCCATGCTTTACCGCTCCCTCCTGTACACATGTATCATTTTCAACATGTCACATGTGTTTGTGTGTAACCCCTCATGACATCCCTGCCAGTCGCTCTGATCCATGGCTCCAAATCCATACAGTCCGCAGAACGTCTGAGGGCCCATTAATCGGTGGCTCCTTCTACAATTAGCTCATGTTGCGCTTAAAGCTAATCTGTATCTTGGCAGTGAGCCATGCATGACCTGGCGTGCGTCCAGGTCTGGGAGGCAGCAGCAGCATCAGCCATGAAGCCCTGAGTGAAGAACCAAGGCCCGGAGAGGAAGATGTGCCAAACTGCAACTGCACAAAGGAGACCTGACTGTTTATCAAAGATTAGGCAATGTTTAGTATCTCTCACCCTGCTCCTCCTCCAGTCGCCTCATGCACCAAGCACGCATGCGCACAGCCTAATTGTTGGCAGCCCCGAGAGTTTAATAAAGAACAAATTGCGGTTATTGATGAGCAAACAGCGCAGTACGGAGGTGGGAATGTGATGGTTGCAGCGTCAGTGCAGTAAAGAGAGATAGAAAGGGCATCAGGCAGTTTAATAAATTTCTGTGTGAGTCTGGGGCTGGAGAAGGCTGCGTGAGCTCAGATACACTCAACACACAAGACTTAGACTGAGGCCACCACTGGACGTTTGTGACACTTTCCAAGCATCATCTCCAAGTATGAAACTGTGACTGCTGATATCCAGGTTTTAGCTAATGAGGCAAAATATAGCACAACTTACTATTGATTTAAATCATCTTTAAAATCTGTCAAGCTTTAAAATTGAGCAGGACCTTTCTCAAAATGTATGAACTTTGTTTACAATTCTGGTTTTGTCCATTAGCACAATGATTTAAGGGGTAAATCCAAACTCTGGATGTAGTTTTACTATGGGGCAAATGTGTAACTCCTATTATTTTAGCATTTCAGTTACATCATATCTTTTAAGAGCCTATATCTTTTCAAAATGCTCATAATTGCTGATCTTTATTTGTCCTATACCTATGTTGGGAATAAAGCATTACAAAGAAACCACCCTTTAGAAAATACAACAGATAAGGAACCTTAAAATGATTTCGAAAGGGCTGAAATCTCCACCTAATCTCCACAGCTCTATAAGATCTCTGGTTCTCTGGCCTGAGTTCTCCATTTACCAGAGTGAAGTGAGTAGTGTACTCACTTCCAAAGAAGTGTCCCACACAGAGCTATGAGTGGTTTCTGTATTACAGCATATTCCAGGCCAAAATGTTGCACTCTAGTTAGCATAATTTAACATCACAAAAAAAAATTATGGCCTGATAGTGTCGAAGACCAACTGTTGTTTTGATGGCCAATTACATCCCACCAATAAATCCACAAATAAATGGATACGCTGCACTTTTAGCTTTACTGTAGCCTTTCTTTAGCCTCTGAGATTATCATGCTGCGTGCACACTGTCCAGCCCACAACTACGTCTACCCGTCATGTTCCCATAATGCTTTGTGGCAGCCGCAGCTAGATTCATGCACACAGGTATTGATTTTCTTCCTCGCTTTTCTCCCCCTCCTTCTTTCACGGCGATCTTGCTAAGCTCCCACTACTAAGACACACCAAATTTCACTCCAGAAAATGCTAAAGAAGAAAAAAATTTTTTGTTGCTGTTTTTATTTATATGTGCAGGCATCCGTCCACACAAGCACTTGAATCTCCACCTGACCCATTTTTCTGTGTAGATAACAATAGTCCAGCCAATCATGGGCAGACCGAATGACGAGTGCTGGTAAAAGCCATCACACGTCACAGTCCCAACCCTGCCTGTCGACAAGCAAGACACTTAGTTATCCTCTGTTTTCTGCTTCTCTACCCCCTGCTTTTCCTGCGTCTTACTCACACAGGGACCAGTAAACCATTACCAGCCCCCAGCTTGAGGTTGTGCAGCACCAATGGCTAAAAATGGCAAAAAACAACACAACACAAGTCAACAAAACACATACATTCTGGTAGACTATACAGGCTATATACATGATTAAAGCTCCACCACTTGACATTTTCCATCAATCTAGCCACAGGGGTCAAAATCCAGGGCACTTTTTGGGCCAGTCCAAAGCCTGCATAAATTAAGAAGGCTATGTCAGCAAGGGCATCCAGTGTAAAACCTATGCCAAATCAATAATGCACACTAGGAGGCAGATGATTGGCTGTGGCGACCTCAGAAAGGAAAATACATGCATTTTTTATAAAAAAAAAAACAAAAAAACACTCCTACAACTACAGCTTAGCAATATACCACCTTAAAATACTAATAGCTCTAACAAGCACAAACTGAAGTTAACAGATAAACTTAAAATCTAGCCCTAAAATTAATACTGCTTTACTTTCTCTTCAACAACCAATGGGAGTATGCCTGAAGTGTGCCAGCATATGAAAATCATCAATAATAAAGCTTTTTTTTTTTTTTTTTTTTACAGATTATTCCTAATACAGTGTACCATTAGGTTGCCATTAAATATTGTTCCCCAAACCCAAGACTTCTGTTGTAGCTGCTAAATATGCTAAAATGACTTGTCTTGCCAGGAAAAATCAATGTGATTTTTCTACACAGCATGGCAGCCTCCAAGGACGTGTAAGGCTGGTATCCATGGTGACGAAAAGGAGGACTTGAAAACACACAGGTCAGCTTAGGTGTGCTCACATCCACTGCCATCCACTGTGTGACCCAAAGTGTGCTTCCAAATATACACGTTTAAAAAGGAGAACAAGAGAGGAGAGAGAGGCTGTACACGCATGATAACGTCCAGTAGGCTTTTGATAGTAACTCTTGATATTTACTTCAAAGGGGCCATTATGCACAGCCAATTAAACCCACATGGTGCATCTGCCAGTCTGCCTCTCAGCGCTGGCGACGGGCCGGCTCAATGGCACCAGGAAGAAGCCCAACACGAGTTGCAAATGTCAATAAATTAGAAAGAAAGTGTAAAATGTGTTCAGTGAATGGACAAAGTGTCAGGGTAAGCTGTGAAGCCAGTCCTAGCTGATGAGATATTAACTGTGCAGAACTGGGTAAGAGCTACTGTGGAGGAGTTTTGTAATGTCTTTTTTAATAAGTCAAAAATTAAAGAAAAACTTTATATGCAGTAGTTTAATTTTGATATTGACATACCTCTTCATAAACTTATCTGGTAAAGAAGCTGCTATATTTTGTGGGCCAGCCAAATCTTTTTTTATTTTTATTTTTCTGAGACACATGCCAGATTTAGGTAGGAATCATCTTAAGGGAAAAAATATTTATGAAAAACCAAATAAAATTTTTTGACAAATACATTTTTTTTTCTGATTATTTATTCAATTTTGTTGATGCATGTAAATGGACAAAACCACAGACTAAAAAACAGACTTCTGCGTTTCTAACCTCATCGTCTTCTTAAATTGGGGAAATTGCGACTACCTATGTTGTAAGTCCTCTTGAGATTATGTTTTTCTACAACAAATTCAGAATAAATTACTTAGTGTGGATATAGCTCAAAATCTAGATACACCTAAATATTATCAGGTGTCAACATTTTAGGCAAAAGCAACAATATTTTTGGTTAATTATTCTTCTGGCCTCCTTGGGATATACTGTACATACTGTTATAAGTTCGTCTATAAGATTTCTACAACAAATTTAGCGTAAAATGTATTTGCGTGTACATATCCTCACATCTACATTGTATACAACTAAATTTTTTTCAGGTGTGCCCAAAATCAAAGTTGCAGCAGAGCAAAGGGAGTGTGTGTGTGGATCTGACAGCGGGCCTATAGTGCGGAGCTCGTGCTGAATGAAAAGAAGCCATAGTGAGAGCCTCTGCAGTAGAGCTGGGGTCGGCCCTCTCTCCCTCTGCTGCTGCTGCTGCTGCTGAATACAGAGCAGAGCCAGGCCCAGGCAAATGACTACAAGGCCTCCTCAGTGACTGCAGCACTGTGCACCTGGGACCACTGCAGACCAGCTCTACCCAGCCCATACACACTGGCCACGAAGAGACACCACCTAGAAACACAGCCTGGTGTGTGTACAAGGTAGACTTTAGGATGAGAATTTTAGCTTTTTTTCTGTAAATGCTAATCTAACTACATAAAATGGTACAGCATTCAAGGCCTTTGGATATGTTTTTTTTTTTTTTTTTTTTTTTTTTTTTTCCAATACAAGATGCACCCTCAATTCTGGGTCATATCATCAAAGAAAACTAAATAATATGCTTTAGCCTTATTAGGAAGCTTTTGAAAGCATAAATATTGCATTGTGTTTTACTTTTTTTTCTTTTTTTTCTTTTTTTTTTTTTTTTTAATGCAAGAAGCTTTCTCAGTTGTGGTGAGAAATAAAATTGTGCCGATTAAGTGGTAGTGAAATGCATTTTACATCTTGCAGCATCTACTAATGTTAACTATGTAGACACAGCATTTGTCATTCCTAACCAAGTTCTTCAGCTATCACAACCTCCATTATACATTTTTTAAGAGGATTTTAAAAACAAGTGCCTTAGCCTTGTTAGGAAGCATATGAAAGCACAAGTTTTCCATTTCACATTTTGTATATTGCATATTTTGCTTCTACTATGTCAAATATGTGCAAAATATTCAGTAATTATGCCCTAGACTACACACTGTGTGTGGTCATAGGCAGAATAACATTTTCTATTCGTAAAGCAATAAGAAAACTGGAAAGTATTAAAGCAATGTAAAAATGTTCATGTTGAAGTAGTTGCAGCTGAATGCAAGGTACACATGAATTGATCATTGATTATTTTAGTGTGTGACTACCTGGTTACTCAGCTATTGAAGAATGCAGTAGTATGACTTGGCTTTATGCTAATGCATTCTGAAATCAATAAGTTACCAGGAATATGCTCTTCTTAATTGGACTTGTGCCTCACATATTCCAGACAGAGCAGCAAAAATAAAAATAATCATGCTTCTACTACAACAATTCATTGACCAATAGCATTTTCCAAACCAAAGACTGAGTATTTCTAGGAACTTCATTGTGGACATAAACCATTGTAAATCCATCACAATCAGTCTGAGTCCTGATTGGCTGTGCTCCGTTGACAATAGCCACAATCCTCTTAGTACAGTTAGGAGCTTTTGCACTGATACACATCCCTTTGGACTGACACACAGAGGAATGTCTGTGAGGCATTGGTATGGTTAAAAACGAAAATTAAATTATTGGAATAAAGTATGTTATCAACTAACAGCATATTGTGAGAAAACAAGACCTTAATACCTAATCTTAGCTTTATTATCAAGCTCCAATTTCTTGGTCTACAACACATGACAACACTAAATTAAAGGCTGCAGATAATACAGAGAAAAAAAAAGCTTAACAGAGAAAAGGGAAACAAATTGAGACATCAAAAAGCAATAACTGGGAAATAAATGGTCTAAAATTGAGATATTGTATAACAAAAAAAATAGACAGACCCCTTCAGTATTTGTAAACAGAACATTAACAACAAAGTTAAAAAAAAAAAGATAATACATTTGTTATGGAGGAATTAGCATTAGCCACCAACGATGATTTTGGAAACTGACAACCAATCGCCCACATTAGTAATAACAAAGCCTGGTTGAAAAGCAGTAAAGATATTTATGTTTAGCCATTTTATTTGATGTAGCAATCAACATTTATAATTAGCATATAAGCTGAAGGCTATGGAGTTTAAATTCATATTTTGGTTTTGCTCCCTGCTGTAAAAATTAAAGAGATAGAAGGTGATTTATTTGAATACGTCACTAGTGCAATCTTCTATAGTATTTTGCAGAAACAATATGGTATTTTTTTGTTATAAAATAAAAGCAGAAATTCTACCTATGTTGTTGTGGGGTGGAATTGTCAAATAAGAGCAAAAATATAGATAAAATGTTGCAGAAGATCTATTGCTTTGATGCATATGGTTGAAACAGGCAGAGATGGATTTAAGCCTATAATAAATAATTTACAAAAAATATTGAGATTTTCAAATAAAATGTGATTAATTATTACTGGAAAAAAATCAATATGACAAGATCTTTTCTTCTACACTGCACCCACGGACCTCATTATTATTTAACTGTAGGGCAAAAAACTGGAGCGTGAAAATGGTATTGTCAAAGGACTTGTGCTAAAACTCCCCTGTATGTCTCACTGTTATTTTACTGAGAGCAGTGATGGAGGCATAATTTTCTATTCTTTTCTAATGGACAGTGTGGTGCATTGTCCGTATACACAGCACCAACTTGGAAAGATCCAGCGAGACAAGTCTGATAGCATCAACATACACCTCCTAAACTCAAAAGCCATGTTAATAATTTATGGCAAAGACAGAAAAGCTATATTTCACATAGTTTCTGGTTTAAAGCTAAAGTGTTGATATTATTTTTGGACATCAAATATTCAAAAAGGGGAAAGGTTGGTTGGACATTGTGATGGGAGGTTAAGCCAGCTATAGGAGCACATAGACTGGCAGACATGATCCAGAGTGCACTAAGATAGATCTACGCACTCAGACGTGGATAAAGACCATTTGCGAGCAAGATTCCAAGGTTTCTGTCATGTAATATTCAGTACTGAGAAGAGTTGGATCGGTGGCTGAATGATTTTTCTGACAATCTTTACATGGTTGATGGCTGCATGCGACTTACAGTATGTGGCACGGGACAGACAATGCGAGATAATGACCAAACAATTCATGTTAAAGCTGTATCAAGCAAAGAAGAAGCAATGTGCAAATGTGATCCACAAGTGCTACAATCTATAGTTTAAATGATTTGAGGTAAAATGGAAAATTGTTGTATGGTCAGATCAGAAATTGAAAATGACATATCCAGTTAGCCCAGAGAGAACAGCAGAGTTTCACGAATGGATTCTTCTTTGCATGACACAGCTTTAACGCGCCATCTTCACCCAACTCCAGCAATATCTCATCAACTTCAAGCTCTTTGAATCATTCCAATCTGGTTTTCGCCCTCACCACAGCACTGAGACAGCCCTTCTGAAAGTCACCAACAACCTCCTTCTTGCCACAGATTCTGGTTCGCTTTCTATACTCCTCCTCCTTGACCTCAGTGCAGCATTCGACACCACTGATCACACCATCCTCCTCCACCGTCTACAGTCAATTGGCATCTCTGACACAGCACTCTCCTGGTTCTCCTCTTACCTCTCTGACCGTCATCACTACGTTTCCATAAACAACTTCAAATCTCACACCTCCCCTGTCACCACCGGAGTTCCCCAAGGTTCGGTACTCGGCCCCCTCCTCTTCATCATTTACATGCTTCCCCTTGGCCACATCATTTGCCACCATGGTCTCCGCTTTCATTGCTATGCCGATGACACACAGGTCTACATCTCTACCAAATCCATCACCCCAGTCACTGTCTCCACCATTACAAACCTGGATGCCTGCCTCACTGATATAAAAACCTGGATGGACCACAACTTTCTTAAACTAAATAGCAAAAAAACAGAACTTCTTATCACTAGACCCAAATCTCTCCTTCCTTCTGCTCAGGACTTCTCCCTCATCATCGATGGCCACGCTGTCACCCCGTCTCCTTCTATTTGCAATCTCAGCATCATCTTGGACCCCACCCTCTCATTCAAGTCCCACATAAACCACATCACCAAAACATCTTTTTTTCATCTCTGCAACATCGCACGTCTCCGCCCCTCCCTCTCACAACCTACCGCAGAAGTCCTAATCCATGCTTTCATCACCTCCAGACTTGACCACTGCAATAGCCTCTTATATGGTCTCCCCTCCACCCACCTTCAGAAACTGCAATACATCCAGAACTCTGCTGCCCGCCTACTCACCCACACCCGCTCCAGAGTCCACATCACCCTCGTCCTTAAACAGCTCCATTGGCTCCCCGTACAATACCGTATCCAATACAAGGTTCTCCTCATCACCTACAAGTCCCTGCATAACCTAGCACCTCCTTACCTTACTGATCTCCTCCGCCAGCACTGTCCCACCCGCCGCCTCAGATCAGCAGACACTAATCTCCTCACTCCCATCATCAGGACAAGGCACCGGACCATGGGTGACAGAGCCTTTGCTGCAGCTGCCCCCGTCCTCTGGAACTCACTCCCACAACCCATCAGGAATTCGGACTCTTTACAAAACTTCAAATCAAAGCTAAAAACTGACCTGTTCAATCTTGCCTTTTTTTAAACTTTTTTTTTTTAATGTAAAGCATCTTTGAGTGTCCAAAAATGCACTATATAAATTTAATGAATTATTATTATTATTATTATTACTATTATTATTATTATTATTATTATTATTATTAACTTGCATTTGTTCAAACTTTGCTCACAGACAGTAACTTCTGGGAGTGTTCCTGATCAATGCAGGGGTTTCCAGTTTTGAATCATGCCTGTTCTTTTGCAGTGCTGCTTGAGTTCCTGAAAATCATGAGCATCCAATACATTCAATACTAATAATCTGCCCTTGTAAAAGATCCCTTTTATACCGAAGCAACTTCCTGTTGCTAATGAATCTGATCAGTTGCAGTTCCTCTAGCTTTCTCTTCCACCTTTTTGTTGCCTCTGTTGCAAATTTCTAGAGACATGTTGCTGCCATCAAATTAAAAATGAGCTATTATTTTTTTTCTATTATTATTAGATTTGGGCTTTATTCCTTTCAGTTTTTGTTTACATTTTACACATTGTCCCCACTTTTTTAAATTGTGTTTGTATTTAGAGAGTGTATAAACAACTGTATACATTTTAGCTGCCGCACAACCACAACATGCAAACATGCCTGAGGCAAATCCATTTATGGACAATTAAGAGATTGCTATAGATTTCAACATGGCCGATTTTGCCTCAGCGGACAAATGTGAAACGTCAACAAAAAGAAAGGCAGGCAGTGGCCAGCATTTGCCCTCCATCCAAAAGCAAAATGACATTAGCTCTTGTCTATTGAGTTTGCTAAATGCCCCACATAAAGTGAATTTGCCCCCCAGGGCTGGGAAACAATCATGCAGCCGAGCGTCCCATTTAAGTGATTTGAATGATCGGGGCGCTGCAGTGCTGCCTATGAGCCGCACAAGTGGGTCAATACACTAAGACTGAGTGACACGGCTGCAGCCTGAGCTCTGGAGAGGACTGGCAGAGGGAGAGAAGCAGCACCTCACTGTCACTGGGTCAGACTGACCAAGATGCACCCACACACAGGACAGACATGGATCCAACTAACAACAGCAGACAGACAACCATCAGAGGTGAAAGAAGTACTCAAGTAAAAGTAAAAGAAGCATTGCTCACTTCAACAAATTACACTAAACTTGTTTTTTGTAATTCCACTGCAAAATCTACAAAGACAACTACCAATACTGATTCCACTATTTCCACTACCACTGCCACTATTACTACTTTTACTACTTATAATAATACTGCAACTAATCCTACTATTACCACTGCTATTGCTACTACTACTATTAAAATGACTGCTACTGCAACTTCACTGCCACAACCATACAAACTAGAATCTTGCTGAAAGGAGAGCATTCTATCCACTTTACCACCATGGGCAAAAACTAATAAAACAAGTAAATGTGAAGTTCTCACATAAGATCACACAGATGCTACTCCTACAGTACAATGCAACATTTGTCTTTTCTATTAGAAGAAGCTTGGACTTACTCTCAGCGTTGATTGACATGGTGTCCTTCTCCCAGGACACAACAGTGATGTAGGCCTCCACTGAGGCAGGGATAATGCACTTGAAGACCGCCACATTGCCTCTCATGGCTTTCTGGTCCTCCACTCGAACAGTGTAGGGCTCCCGGAGGACTGCAAGCACATAGGAAGAGGTTACTGTGAACAAGTCATATTTTTTTTTACAAAAATATACAAAATTACAAAAAGAGCAATTCAATCTAGAACACAAGTGTATAGACCTCTGCCAGGAGACTTTAAAGATATTGTGGCCAGACCTGGACTTAAACCTGAGGAGCCTTTAGTTCAGGGATAAATACTATTTCCATTGAGCTGCAAAACCCTTAAATCTAACATTAGAAAAGAATCTACTAAAACTAATCATTTGTTCTTTTAGTGAGTGAAGTTAATATCTTCAGTCTGTTTCTTAGAAAGGTACAGAATCCCTAAAAACACCCCTGAACCCATAACTAACCTTTCCTGAAATTAAGTACATGTACATGGACCTAGAGGACACTGACCAGCCTTAATGTGGACATCTTGGCTCCTGATTCTCCCTGAGGGGTTCTCCGCTGTGCAATAGTAGGTGTTGTCATGGATGAGTTTGCTGAAGCTGGAAGGGGGGATGTGGAAGATCTGGAGGGTGCCATTGGGGTGCACATGGCGGATCCCTGGCACGTCGTAGATCTCCTCGCCGGTGGCCAGGTACCAGCGCAGTGAGACAGGGGGCACACCGGCGGCGGGACAGGGCACCGATGTCCCTGTGGTGCTGGCAAACACTACCTCTTGCACAGATGCATTGACAAAATATAAGCTGGAACGAAGATCTTCACAGAAAACTGCAAAAGAAAGATGAGACAAAGTTTAGTAAACAGGGACAGATGCATAAGAAATGTACTCCTAATGATTTTATACAGCATCCCCACTTTTTTGGAATAAGGGTTGTTTGGGTGCGGAGTTAAAAACCTGCTCGAAAATAATTTTGCAGAATATGAAGATACATGGTACTTAAAGTATGTAATGGATTGTTGCAATCTTTTTTTATGTGTATTACTGTATAAATTATTGAACGGGAAGCCAAAAATCCATACATTCTCCCAGCAGGCTCATTTACATATGATTTAATCAAAATTACATGGCTCTGTAACCTCAATAATATTTAATCTGTTATACTTCATACATCACTGCTACATTTTGCTAATACAAGAGCGTTCCAGTTTGTGTTTCCATAATTATAATTCTAATATTGAATGAATTGCCCCTAAAAGCTGAAGTGCACTCAGTATGTCATGTGTACACTTGTTCCTGCTGATCTTGGCTAATGAAGCTAGACAATGTAAAGTGATACAGTTTCCATGCACTAAGTTACTCTGTGAGATAAAACTGACAATGCAACTATTTGCTATAATGGACGGCCCACACTGCAGGCACTCAGCCAGGATGTGCATGTTGGCTGGGACCCAAAGAGCCAGGGGTGGACTTGTTTAATACATACACCAAATATTCATTTACTTTACATTGTAGCTCAGACTTGTTACTTCTACTATAAAAAGAGAACATTCAATGATGGCACTACTGGAGAAACTTGGTATTGGTATACAATGTGTTTTCCAAATAATTCACCACTAATGGACTTTTAATTTTGACTGTTACCAAACACTTTATCCATCGTTACTGAGGTTTACAAACTTGTGGTACTCTAGGCTAAGTACAATAGATAAATGTAGAGCTGTGTTTTTATGAACTGCCGTGAATGTTTTTATTAAAACATGCAAATTTCTAATATCTATATTTCCAATAATATACATTTTTTCCCATATATATGAATATGCAGTGCCTAGAAAAAGATATGCTTCAATAGAAGGTAATGTGTATGAATATAGTTGTATTATAGGAATAAAAAAATCTATACATCGACATAGTAACTGTATCATTACACCTCCAATATTAACATATACTGTAAGTCACACAATGCATGTAAAGGTCAATCTAAATTACACATTGTGAGTGACTGAGAGTGAATGGTTGTTTTTGTCTCATACTGTCAACCCTAGCATCCATAATAAATAAATGAAAAAAACAAAACAAAACAACAGTCTATTAGAGCAGAAAAAATGCAGTAACACATACGAATAAATTAACACTCTTCAGTAGTTATAAAGCAGTAATAAATGTGTCTGTATAATGTTTTTAACAGTAAATTCAATGTACTAATACCTAACTAATGCTCTATAGCAATGGTTCCCAAAGTGGGGTCCGAGGCCCCCTAGGGATCTGCAAAGGTACTGCAGGGGGGGCCCCCAGGCTGTCTATTGCCTCTATATATCTATAGAAATAATTTTTTATACCAAGTAACATGTGCAAAACAAATCAGGGAAGTACATCTGAAGTAAAAATGATAATTTTCACTACAAAAATGGTGAAGTGACTAAATATTCAGTAAACAAACAGAAAAACAAATCTGACATGGGTCAGGCATCATGTTTAAAACAACAAGGACTTTGCAATTTTTTGGTAGATCATGACAGTTTTATGATTCATGTTAGAGATATGTTTAAGTGCTTAAAATATTCAACAAAGTAGTTAAAAAAACTAAACAATGGAGTAGTACGTTTCCATAGATGATAAGAAGATATTGAGTTTGAAATGAATTACAGTTATATACTTAAAAACATATTTAAAATCACTTTTAGCGAACAGTCAAAGGTTTTGATAGCAATATAAAAAGAAAAATACAACATAATTTTTAAAATAGAGGGAAGTTGTAACGTTGTAAAGGGCCTTTTGGGGGCCGCAACACTCTTGACTTTGGGACTAGCTGCTCTATAGTGTGAGATTATAAAGTGATACCAATTAATTTTTATGCATACAATTAGCCTGCATGATAATATCTGCTGGAACTTAGCTAAAGCTTGTTCTAAAGTGTCTACAGAGTTATTACAGCTCCCTGCCTCTACCTGTGCTGCCTCAGTTCACTGTAACCCACTGTACGTCTGCACTCAGGCTTCTCTAATGTGGTTCTTCCTTCTGTCGCCTGCCCCCCTGCCCCCCTGCCCGCCTGCCCGCCTGCCTGTGCGACAGCTGCCAATCCCCCCTCCCCGGAGACCAAACATTTTAGCGCTTCATAAATTCCTAATGAGCGCGCTCAAATCACCGGCCACTTCCACCCACTGCTCGTCCAACCTGTTACAACAAACAAACAGCACCGTGTACACATGTTTCGACACATCGGTGAAGCCTCAGTCACTTCACACATGCAGCACTCAGAGGAGCCGGCCTGGAGGTGTTGAAAAGGAGACGCTCGTGCATGTCGACAGATACAACCCTGTAGGTCTCATGCAGGAGAAGTCCCCATGATGGTCAGGAGGGCAGACATTTTTATTGATTTGGAAACATGATCATTAACTACCTTCAAAACATTGGTCATTAGGGAGTTTGGAGTACTACAACAGAAGTGTCACATGCCAATAAATAAGAAATGTGACAAGAGTAAAGAGCTAGTATACATGCATTTACATACACATACTTAAGCCCAGGGGGTCCAAACCTTGTTCAAACAGGGTCAAAGTTGAAAGCTTCCAACAATCTGAGCCATTATTTTTCTAAGTTATTTTGCTACCATCTTTAAGACACTTGTACTTTTAAAATCTTTTTTATTTGGGCTGCCACATCAAATGACCTGCCTCCCAGTGTGTCTGCTTTAGCCAGTCTGTACTGTGCAGTGTAGTGAAAATCATTATGTTTAGCCACCAACTTCCTCAGGCACACGTCTCTCCTATGCATTTCCCATAATGGCATATAAATAACTTATCAAAGCCTTATTTACTGCCATGTAATTGTACCAAGTAACAGCTTGTCACTGATTGTCTGAAGTAGGAAATCTGTCAGTGAGATGATTGTAAAACCTCAGCATCTGTTGTGAGCAGCAGGGAGCGAGCTGACGCACCGGTATTTCATCACAGTTAAACGTGTTTCCAAAACAAACACATATTGGCTCCTGTCATCTGCATAAATTCTTCATTATGTTTACAAGATGGAGAGATGAACAAGTGTTCTAGGTCTGACACCGTGTTTTGCCACATTATTGGCATTCAGAGGCAGGCGTATTAATGGACCAAGTGCTTTGAAGATTGTGACATGCAAGCTTGCAATGGATCTCAGAGGATAAATTAGGTTTATGATGCCACATATGACAGCAAAAGAGTTTTAGAACTGTGCAATATTGGAAAACCTGCAATTTGTAATAAATATTTTAAATAATGGAATAATAACCAGTGATGACTGAATTCCCATTACTGATTAAATGCAATGCAAAGATTTGGACAAACTTCCCTTTATTAAAGCCAGGGCTATGTCAATAAACAAGAACTGAACCAGATCCAAACTAGAACTAAATTTAAGAGTAGATTTATAATTTAGAACCACAGTTAAACAAAAGATTAAACATAAAGCCCATAAGGTTTATGTGATACAAGTAGTTCTTTGTGGTTTGTGGTGTGATACTTAAATAACAAAATAATTGCCAAATGGCCAGTAACAGCTGAACAAAAAAGTAAAAGAAAAAAAGGGGAACAAATATTTAAACAAGAAGACCTTCTCCAAGGCATTAGCGATGTCCTTGCAATGGCAAAAATTCAATGCCCAGACCTGGACCGGAACAGGGACTATTCTAGTTCAGGGGTACATTTTCTACCCATTGAGCCACAAATCTCTTACAGTTAGGTCCATAAATATTTGGACACTGACACAAGTTTTGTTACTTAAGCTGTAATCCATTTATACAATTCTTATGTGCTTAAAGTGCAGACTATCATCTTCAATTTGAGAGTATCCACATCCAAATCAGACTAAGGGTTTAGGAATTACAGCTCTTTAAAATGTAGAAGCCCTCTGTATTTTCTCTCATGAAGTCTTCTGGTTATGGTGGACCTAGACACTGATAGACCTACTTCCTGGAGAGTGTTCTTCACTAAGGTGGATGTTGTGAAGGGATTTTTCACCTTTTTTTTTTTTTTTACTCCAGCCTAAGGATGGTCTGGTTCACTTCCATTGAGAGACTGTATGTTGTGATTTAACAGCAACAGCTTTCAAATACAAATGTAACACCTGGGATCAAGCCCAGACCTTTTACCTGCTCAGTTCAAGATGGATTAATGATGGAAAAGCCCAAGCTCAAAAAATAGCTTCTGAAGCAACTTTCCAATTACTTATAAGCCCCTGAAAAAGAGGCTCCTACACTTTAAAGAGCTGTAATTCTTAAACCCTTTGTCCAATTTGAATGTGAATCTCAAATTACAGCTGAGAGTCTTTTGGCACATGTGAATTGTATAACTGTATTCTGAAAATGTTTTGGTTAACAGCTAAAATAACAAAACTTATGGACCTAACTGTATATCTCACAAAGACTCCACCAAAACTTTCTGGATCCAGATGGCATTCTGGACTCTTCATCTAAAACAAATAATTTATTGACCCACTGTTGACCATTTCTACAATTTTTTTTTAACAAATCAAGACTGAAAACATAACTGAACTCAGCCCTTACGCTCCATAACTGTTTGGCATATACTGTACATACAGGCACAGAAATATCCGAGTAGACTTGTGGTCTTGGACAACAGTGGAAATCCCAGCCCCAGTTTTTTTTTTTTTTTTTTTTTTTTTTTTTAGAAGAGGATCCCTGACATAAAAACCTCAATTCAACTTTTGTAAGTAAATGCTTTAATTATTGAGCTGTTCTAATTGTTTTTACATTAAAGCATTATGTGCTTTAAAAGCTTATTTGGATCTTGATGTTTTATTTCCACATGTAAATTATTGTCTGCAAAACAAGCTTTAAATCAATGTCTGTGCCCCTCTGAGAGCTGTCTGGCCACCTTGATAAAACCTTTCTGGCTCTGTCACTGGATTTGAAGACTTTTCTTAAGAGTAATTTCCAATGAATGAACTGCTTTTGTCTCTATCTGCTTTGCATCAACTCATAAAATATTGAGACCACCCCACAGCTCACCGCCATTGCTACTCATTTCTGGGTGGCTGCTTCCTTCGGATGAGAAAGCCTGATGGCCTGCCACATCCCAATAGTTCTGGTAGATCTGGTATGAGCACATTCATTTTTCAGTGCAGTGCTGAGCAAAACAGCAAGAAAGTCAGGGTGAGGGAGTGCACAAGCTGGAGAGCACTCAGACATGGAGACACAGGCCTATTATAAACAGATAGCCTAAAATAAAACTTATTATTAACAGCAAAGTGAATGCAGCGAGGCTGGGACAGAGGTCTTGGTGCACCTTGGTTGACTCTCTCTTTTCAGTATTTTTTGGGAATTTTTTATGTCTGTTTAACCTTCATCTCTCCTTCATGCAGTTCTGATCATGTCATATTTACACTTTACCTTTTAGATGAAATTACCACAGAAGCATAATAGTGCCAGGTGAGTAAAAATAAATTTAATCTGTATCAAGTTATTACATTATAATGTTTTTACAGGAAAATTATCACATTTTTCACAAGATACAAAAGTATCACTTTTTTATGTGATACATAAGTATCTTGTAATAATATAAGTTAGTATCTCATAAGAATGTGCTACATTCCTAATTAATAATAACACAAAATCTTATCTTGTAAAATTGTAGATTTTATAACAGCCTAAATATTTCATGAATTGTGTGTTAATATTATCTCACAAATTAACAGAATGAGACAAACAAGGCTAGATTTATCATAATGCTCGCTGCAAGAGACAGTACGTGGGAGGCGGTTGTCTGTGTTTGTGTTCGCACCGGTAAATAATTGTCTCATTAACAGCTGTCGTCCAATAGTCTAACAAACAATGTAACAAATGCACAACTGAGATTTTCAATTTATTGTTTCTGCAAAAGGAAGAAGTGCACACTGCAGAATCTATTGATAATACTTGGAGAGAAGCGAGAAAGATCAAAACCAGAGCTGGGCAAGTCTGGGAGTGGGAGATGAAAGATTTATATAGGCCATATTGATAGTCGGGCAGGCGTCAGTCTGGTTGGCAGATTAAGGCTACAATACTTTGGTCCACATCTGAAAGGCTTTTTGTCACAGTAGCTGACAGTGGTGCTTCTAAAAATTTGTATAAAATGAATTACTTTTCTAGATACTGAGATGTGATTGGGCAATGCTTTCACTAAAGTATAAATTATTCCTAACAATATAACCCACCAATGTAATACAAAAAGTGTGAACAATTGTCTAGTGTACATTTGACAACAATTTTCCAATCAGTAAAAAAACAGGCCAACTGTGACCATTAATCTAAAATGGGGAGGGTGTTGTTATGCAATGCATTTTTCCCTGGTTCCGCCCAATCAAAATGCAATGCACACTCAGAGAAACCAGACTAATTATTTGGATAGAAAGGAAAAAAATATTAGAATGGTTGGCCAACCCACTAAAATACACAGTTTAGTTTGTGGATCCAAAAGGGATTTAAAGTTTTAATATCATGCAAAGATATCCATACTAGTCCAACCTCCTATTCTGGCATAACAATTTATTATTGGTCTATGGCCACACACACAAAATGGTCCCTATATGCTTGACTGTGCCAAGGTACGACTTAATCAACATCAGTGCTGAACCACAAAGAGGAAAAAGTGATATTGTTTAATTATGAATGACACACATGTATAATAGATGAGCTGTGTGTGTTTTTTCTGTGTTCTGTGTTTTAGCAGCGCTGACAGGAGGGCTATGGGGGGGTCCTGTTGGGTAAGTGGAGTGAAGGGTGGGTCTTCCCCTGTGAAGCGATTCTTGGCACAGCCCCAGGTGTCAACACCTATTGGTGGCAGCCCTGGATGAAGGCTGTGATGGAGGATCGCAGGTGACTATGGTGGTGATCTCCCCCCACAGTGGAGCCTCCGCTCTGGGTTTTGAGCTCAAGGGCAGCAGACACACTTCGGTCAAGGAGAGTGCACCAGGCATGTCAGAGTAAGGTGGGGGATGAGCACTGATGTCTGAGACCAACACTGACATGGGTCTGCAGACAGGCGAGACACAGAGGACTCCAGCCTGCCACCATTACACAAGAGTAGATTGCAGCACAATACAGTAGTAGTGTAGTCATGTGAAGAAGAAAACATGTCTTTTAAGCTACATATTATATTTCTTATAAATAAGGCCATTTCTTTGTCTTGAAACTTGCAGCAGATCTATGAAGCTCACTCTGTCAGTGCCCATCAGTGGTCTCTTCCAAATCACCAGGCAATTTATTTAAGTAAATGTCTGATCAATACAGGTCCACTAACACACAGCATAAATGGACTATGCATTAGCATTGTGTGCATTAGCCCGCTGATGTGTTAGAGGCTCTTTGTTCAGCCTGTATTTACCTCCACTGAGCTCCATTAATCAGCCTTGGATGAATGTGCCATTGAGCTTGTGTTTTCTTGACAACAGGACATTGCAAGTTCTTTCTGTTTGAAATGTTCCTGCTTCAATGCACAGTTCTCTGCAAACAACTGCACAATTTTTCGCCTTTCTCCTCTTGTTTCATCACACTGAATAGTTGTTAGCCACAACACACATGCTCTAATGTATTTAAAGACTGGAGTTTACTGGCTCATGTCCACATTGCAGGCCTGGCCAGGTCACAGAGCTGTGGGGTGCTGTGGTGGGCATCCACACATGAGGGCAGCTCCACTGGGGCAGAGCTCTGAGCCAGTGTGACAGCTCTACAAGCCGTGCAGGTAATTAAGGCCAGGCAGAGCAGAGCCAGGCTGAGGACAGGACAGGCTCATAGTGACAGTGAGTAAGCATCCATCTCCACAAACCTGCAGCCCCTCCCTGCTGCCCTCAGGCCTTACCCAGTCTGCACTAAAGACTGAGAACACAGACAGACTGGAGAACACAGCCTCTCCTTTTGCAAATCAGCGCTTTCCAATTTGCTCTCATGAATAATGTGGCGCTCAGTGCCACGCGGCGCTATGTAAAACCAATGATACCCCGCTCTGATGTCAACTCTCTGGAGGGCCACACGAGAGTCACTCTGGAGTGGGCCGCTTGATGCATATAAATGCTCATTTACATGAGCGCCAACATGAGGGGGAGTCCCCACGTCCCGGACACTCTGAAGACTTTAATCAGTTACATCAGCAGAGAGCAAATGGACAAACGCTACAAATCAACACAGACAGATGACAGAGACTGGAGCAGGGATGGCACAGGGATGAGAGTAAGTAAACAAGCCCCCGTGCTGGCGGTGAGGCTAATCTGCATAGACACTTGTAGAGAGAAGAAAAAGAGGTAAAAACAGCCACATGAGAGCTTCATAATGCTCCATTAGCCTTTCTAAGTGACACAGCATGGAAATGACAGGATGTACCCGATGTAGCAGCTTCTAATATTATTCCACATGAATATCAAAGTGTGAATCAGAGACAAAATGCTGCACGCTCCACAACAAATGCACTGCATTAGGCAGGAGAATACAGCCAGTACAGTACAGTACAGTACAGGGGAAGCTGCTTATATAAGGCTCTTAGAGTGAAGACAAGCGTAGACTGAGTGTCCAAATACAGGACATCTGAGAGGTGAGTAGTGGATTGATCCTGGAGCAGCCTGTCACAGTGAGAGGAGCTGAGGCATCTCAGGTGAGCTCACAGGGACACAGTAAACCCAGCAGGAGGATGAGCACACAGATTAGCGGAAGACTGACAGCCCAGAGATCATCTCCATACTTATAGCCCATAGCTGAGAATGAGCGCCTATAGATGGAATAATACTGACTTCATATAGGGCACACTGCCATAGAGAGTCATATAAACATGACAGGTTGAAACATTGTGAAAGCATTTAGCATTCAGAAATGGACACTGTGGGCCAACCTGTTTCCTGCTAATTATTTTTATTTTATAAACTCAACGGTGTTAAGATGAGCTGTGACAAGATATGTAGCTAGATTTGTGAGATTAGATACCAGAGGCCTGTAGGGGAAATCTTTACTTTTACCAAAACAACAGTCTGCTACAACATGATGAGTAGAGTTTCTTTTTCCATTACTATGACCCCGCTTTACAAACCATGCATGCATAATTCTGCACTGAGGCCTATTATAGTTGCAACATAGAACACTTTGAGGTTGAGGCTGAGAAATTAAATCATGTAAATGTGTAAAAATAAGGAATGCATCTTAAAGTGCAGTGATATAATGAATCCTCTAAATAATTAAATTTGTCAAAGAAGAAAGACTACTATCTTTCTACAGACACATAATAGTCAAAATGTTGTATTATGGAGTTATTATACATGTAGTAAATTGTAAAATGCACAATGTAAAGATTGTGATACAATATGGTGATATTCTAATTTAAAGTTAAAAGTCCAAATGCAATTGTTGTGAAGATTATGACTAATATATTATTTGCACAGATATAGAACTTCCCATGTATTTGTTTTTCAGTGTGCAATGCAAAAACAGTGTGATATTACAAGGAAGTCTAATCATACCAAGATCATTTAATAAAGCAAATACAACCCAAATTGCAAATGTGAATAAAAACAGAATGCAATAATTGACAAATGTAAAAAAAAAAAAAAAAAAAAAAAAAAAAAATCTAAAATATATTTACAATATTTGCCATATTGTTTGCCATGGCAACACATCTCAAAGGAGATGGGACAAAGGCAACAAAATAAAACAAAATGGAAATACTATAATAAATAATTTTGTTTCTATGTAATGGATGCATTGTATGTGTGTTATCTTCAGGCCCTCAAGCAGGACAAGCACTGCATTAAAGATATGATTCTGTACTGGAAATCCCTGCATGAGCTCAGTAACCACAAATACGGTGGTATGAGATTTGCTAAACTTTGAATTCTGTTTTTATTTACATTTTACAGTGTCTCAACATTTTTCAGTATTGGGTTTGTAGTTGTGGTGTTAGCTTAACAGGCAGCTGCTTGCACATTTTTTTGCTTTATTGCAATACATTATTTTCCATTATGCTGCAGTTCTGAGAGTAAAAAACAAACAAACAAACAAACATTGTGGTGAATTAAGCCAGCAGTGACAGTAGAGGGCAAATCATATTCCGGGGGTTAAATGGAATTGTGGGTCAGATGACTAGACACTGCTGCCTTTTTGCTCACAGCCATCCTCAGAAAATATCACCTCCCTGCCCCCTCACTGACTCCGCCCCGTCAGCGCTTTCCCCCCTCCCCATCCACGCACTCACCTCCTCTCTACAGCCCTCCATTTGCCTCAAAGCCAAGACTATTTCATCTTTAGTAACCTCACTGCAGGAGAGAGCCCAGGCCTTATTTCAGCTATGCAAACACATGGGGAGCGCCCATTAGGCATGAGCACAGACAGACGCTATACTGTATGTAGACAGATTTTGGACCCATTTGTTTTTGGAGAAAAGAAACAATATGAAGTACAACCCCGACTCCAAAAAAATTGTGGGACACTGCAAAATGTAAGTAAATAAAATAATCAAAGCTTAGTAAATCTTATAAAACCACATTAAATTCTCATTAGAGCATAAACAATATATAACTACATTGTTGGAACTAAAATATAATGATTCATGATAAATAATAGCTCATTTTGAATTTGATGGCAGCAACACATCATATAGTTTATAAACATGTCTGGTTATAAAATTAGTATTTTAGACAGACGGAGTCTCTGTTATTATGCAGTATTGGGTGCATTGGATGCTTTTGGTCTTCAGCCCCCAAGCACCGCTGCAATAAAAAAAGTATTAATAACGTAGCGGAAATCACTGCATAGATCAGAAACACTTCCAGAAGTCACTGTCTCTGAACACAGACACACACAAATCCAAGTTACAGCTGTAGCATGCACAGAAAAAGCCATATGTGAACATGAACCAGACTTACCAAAGCCCATTTAAAATAGACTGAGGCAAAGGTTTATGAAGGAAGCCTTATTTAGTCTGTGAAGCCATACATTGCTGTTATAAATCATTGTGATGGATACACGGTCAATTTAGACTAACAGACAGGCAATGGCTGAGAAAATGGCAGCTATCTGCATTTAAGCTGCACTCCATCTGCTCACACACAGCCCAATGATCCTTTATTAATCATGTTTTGTATGATTACCAGACTAGTACATCACAGTGTGCATGTTCTTATTGCCATACCTGCCTTTAGTGACAGAGAAGCAGTAGCCTCCTCAAAGGGCTTCTGCAAACAATGGGAGGCTGCAAAACACACAGCGCCGTACCCGCAGCGTTTAGTGCCCGGGATTAATCGAATTATAATTTAATCATCTGATCAAACAGCAATTAGCATAATCAGTGCTGGGGCAGGCCTGATAGAGCGCAGACAGGAGCGGGAGGCAGCCACGGGCCAGATACTTTTAATGAAACATTTGCCCCAATCTCTGAAAATGTAACACATTTTGAGGCTGGATTCAGAATGCTAATGCAGGCAGTGTGGTTATGGCTAATGAATATGTCCAGAGTTAGCCACAGAAATGACATATAGAGACACTTATTGTTCTGTGTTGGTTTAGTAAAAATGACAAGTGGGTTTAAGAATTGGTTTTAATAAAAGGCCATTAACAAAAAACATAACAGACCTTTTTTTTTTTTTAATTAAAATTGAACACACAAAACAAACTATTACAATTGCAAATTATTAGGGTGATGTTCATAGTTTTTCAGGGTGCTTTAATTTTAGGCAAAAAGAAGTAACAATAACATAAGTCTGTTTCTATGTCTGCCTGCTGTAATATTTCAGTTGCAAAGGACAAGATATTGATAAGATGGTAAACTGGTAACAACAACAGAAAAAAAAAAAAAAAAAAAAAAAAAAAAAAAGCCTATATAAATTGCATATCAGGTACTATTTTAAAAAATATATATATTATTTTTAAATGAATAACCACCACATAATGGTTTTAGTATGTTAAGCCACATTATCCTCTATGAAGAAGCTTTTTATCTACAAATATTGGATAGTAAAAAAATATATAATTACACTAAACTCTAAATATGTAAATAATATGATGTAAGTTATTGTTCACACTTAGGCTGTTGTGTTGTTTTCTTTTTAGATTTAGGTTAATTTTACATGACAAAAATGCAGTCAAATGTAATTAGGCAATAAACCTTTTATTTCCTTCTGCAAAATATAATTAGTTGATCTCTCATCATATCTTAAATTTATCTGATTATAACAAGTACATACCATGCAAAAATTCATGCACAATCATAACAATAATAATATTGGCTCTGAGAAACTGGCCAACAAACATAAAATATTTGAGTTAATATTGTGCCTATGCCTTTTGAACCATTAGTCACCAATCATATGACATGTACAAGCTGTGGAACAAAGTTAGATTATAAGTGGTTGATGTACAGTAGATATATTTAGACACTGAGCAAAAAAACTATGTTCTGAGCTTTACCTTACAGTACCTGCATGGCCTCCGCATTAACCCACTGGCCTATTTTATAATGAACTGATGCTAACCACCTCAGTCGTTCTGTTAGTTCCTCTGTACAGCCCACACACATACTGTATACATCCACTACTCTAAATAGTACTGTAAACATTGCACTTCCAACTCCAATGCATATATGTTCTGATCTTTTAACCTGCAACTGACCTTTACACATTTCATAAGCACATTCTACAATCTGACATTAATCAGGTTTTTGTTTATTTTTGAGATATTCTAAAACTCATTGGAGTTGCTAAAAAAATGTACTCAAGTGTAAAATATTACTCAAGTAGAAGTAGAAAGTAGTGGTCAAAATAATTACTCAAGTAAAAAAGTGTTTAATGAAAAAACTACTTACGCATTGTATAACTGTTTAAATAAAAGATATTATTTGTTTTATTAGTATGTTATCACACTGACAAAAAAAATATAAAATAATGTGCACATTTTGGTATTTCAAAACAGTAAATTTCTTTCCTTTTGGCTTTTCCCAAACATTGCCTATTAGTGTGCAATGATACAGTTGCATATTGATTTGGCATAACTTTTGCATTGGATACCCTCTCCCTTTATCCAGGCTTTGAACTGGCACAAAGAGTACACTGGCTTGTGACCTTCAGTAGCTAGATTAAAAACAATAAACTAAACAATCAGTAAAATGAAATGAAATCTTTATAAAATAACAAGAAAAAAACTTTTGGAACTAATACCTAAGTACAGACTGCAACATGTAAAAGTATTGTAGTAGTAGCAACAAGTACAGTGCATTGAAACTACTCTTAGAGGTAAAATGTTCTTATGCAGAGTAAATGTTACCACCCTCCACTGCTCACTAATCAACCACATAACATTGTCGTGTGTGTTTACTGTAGCAACCATTTCACACTGGATCAACATGAAAGGCCAGTGCTTCATCAGTGTCCAGCACCATCACCGTCTGCTGTGTGGAAAAGCCAGTGTTTCTGCATGAGGTCCCAGGCTGATTTGATATGATTCTGTGAGCGTTAGATACAGCACCATAACACAAGCCCGCTCCATGTGTGCCTCTATTCCCCCTCGCTCTTCCTCCTCTTTTTCTGCCTCACTACACACTATCATCTTCTTAAGCATTCTGGCCTGGGTTAAATAGAACCTTTAACAGTTCAATGTGCAGCCATTAGCATATGCTTCAGCCTGCTCTGCTCTCAAGTCAGTGCAAAAGCAAACAGTGGGAGGATGCAGAAGTCTGTCTCTGACTAAAGCAGGAAAAACATACCTAATATAGAAGAAATTCAATTGTACTTCATGTTCACTGACTTATGCAAATTTAGTATGTGTTGTGTTTGTTCAGATTTATCCATTTGTTTTAGCCAGTGCATTTAAATATTGCCCTTACAGTAAGCACAACACAATAACAATTTGATATGTTGTTTGGAACTAATATACATTTTAGCACAATTCAGTGGTTCTCAAAATGTCAAAATGGTCACCCCCCCAACAAAAACAAAATTAAAAAAAGCCTTATGTTTACACTCATCACAACTTTAAAATATACTACACAACAATCCAGCCACAGGGGGTTACAAGCCTGTGTACTCTTTGTGCTGGTCCCAAGCCTGCGGATAAATGCAAAGGGTTGGGTTAGAAAGGGCATTTGGAATAAAACTTATGCCACATTTAATATCCAGATTACTGCATGCTAGGAGGCAGATGATTTGAGACACAGAAGAGAAAAAATAATTATATTTATTGAACAATAATAATAATAATAATTCATTCATTTTCTTCTTATTCCTTTAGAGGTTAGAGCCTATGACAGCAACTATAGATCTGAGTCTGCAGGGAGGGTAATAAAGAGGCCCAGTCTAATCTTACTGAGACAATAATCATACTTTGAAAAGGTTGAGAACAGTTGAGAACATTATGGGGTATGTGACCCTATATCCTAATTATGACCTTGCACTCATGCATATATCGCATTATATTCTGATAAAGCCTGTCCATGGATCAACCCTGTCTGACATCCAGGGTTAAGTCACATATAAATATAACTGGCCCACATTTTGCTGACTGGTGTGTTGATCTTAATGGGAGACTGAGGGGCTGGACTCAGTTGTTGTTCTCTTGAAGCGTGTTGGTGCGACTCGCTCATCCCTCCCTGCTTTATGTGAAGTGACAGATGTATACCAAAAGACAGCATTCCATGCAGACCTACTTTCCCTGTGGCCTGGAAGCGACCTCCTCTGGATCACACTGTTTTGACTGGGCAGACTCAGGACCAAAACCAGGAATGCAACTTAATCTAGAATGTCAATGAGTTTAACAATGTTTCACACTAAGAAAGGTTTTTGATGCTGGTACATGCACTACATATTTTATTATATTATTTGATGTAGCCTAATGGAGGAGCCAAATACATCCAGCTACTGAAGATAGTATGCAGTAGATAGTAACACTGTTACATTGCTACATTGCAAACAATTCACCAGCATGTTGTATTTGACCATTTATTTTTAGTTTATTCCTAAGATATTGATCTTGTGTCAGCTCCTTCAGTGATTCTCACTGCACTGTTGTTTTTAACAAATACACATAAACTTTATTTCTGTTATTTTACTGGTTCTCAAAATATGGTTTAGGAACCCTGAGTGGGACTTTGGTCTTCTCTAGGAATAAAAAAAATGTTCATTATTTTAATAACAAGTAACCATGTTTCTTTTGTTTACAGTGTTAATTGCTTTATAAGATACCATACTCTGGCCTATACTACACAATACAATGAAATATGTGTAGTTACTTGATACCAGCTCAGAAACATTATTCAGAAATAGCATTCAATTCATGTTATATTTATCAAAAAAGAAAAATGACTTTTCTTCTGCTTATTATTTTAGAGACTTATCTCAGCAACTATGGGTCCAGGGCAGGCTGTATCCTGATCACGGCCTTGCTCTTATTTCATTACATTATTACTCTAACATTGGCTAGCAACAAAAATAAAACAAGCATCAGTCAATCATGTCTCTTTCTGTACTCTACCTCTATAGCCATAATATTTGACAGCCAGATAAAGCCATCTGGAAAATGCTTATGTTTTAATAAGCAGAGGTGCCTTTTCTCCAGCAGCTCCTCGTCATCCTGATTTCGAAAGCTAAAAATACACATGAACTGAGTGATACTAAGTGCCAATTGAGAAGCTTGGCTGTATATATTTACACAGCTTATTAGTGTCCAATTGAGCATGTGTCAGATTTACCCTCCTGGCACAGCTGAGCAAAAACATTATGCCATTTTCCCCAATTTCATCTCTTCAGAACTAGGACTATGTTGTTCCTATTCCATTTAGGTTTTAATAGACACTTTTGCAAGAGCACTTTAAATGCTCAAGCACCACTGGAGTGAACTCTACAGCAGATTTCGCTCTCAATTGTTTATCTCCACTGCCTGTAGATGAGCTTGCAAATGTGGGCTCAAATTGGCAAACGGCAATTCAGAGAAAAATTGAGATTTGACTATAGTGGTATTCATAAATGACCAATGCAATATAAGAGCTGCATGTGGTAAAACTGAGGAAATTGTAAAATGTCTAATAGATAGAAAACAGAAAGGGTCTGATAATAAATTGCAACATAAAACAGTGTCCTATTTCGAGATAAGGATCCTGAGATGTATCAAATGTATTTCCAGGGTCACCTGAATGGTGTGCAGTGTTGCTCAATCCCACACTGCAGCACTCATTACCCAGGTCTCCATAGAGACCACCTCAGCAGCCCGCACCGGACCGGAGCCCTAAAAGCCTTTATTTCGGGAAGCAACACAGTCCACAAGAGGTGCACAATGTTCTATTCTGATGGAAGGCTGTTATTAAGGCTAATCTTTTCCAGCTCTATTCATTAAAACATAAGTGTGGCATGAAAAAATACAGGTCGATCAACAATCAAGGCCTTTTATTCTGTGTGCCTTTCAGCATCGTTCAGCATCTCTTTGCTCTGTTTACCACACTGAAATTTGGTGCAAGAAGCAAAATGCAAAATGAAATCTGTCATAATTCTGCCCCTAAAACAATATGTGAATGTTCAAATCAGTAGAAAAAGGTCAGAGTGAAATGAACCGTTGTGGTCGATGTGAATGGCACCACATCAGCAGCGACAAGAAAAACCTAGCATTCATCACGGTTACAAGTGGCGTCGCTGCCATTCAAAGTTTCCATGTAGATGTCTGTAGCAGCAGCAGCCATTTTGCAACGCCTGGACCAAAGAGACTTGAAGAGCCGTACACGAGCAAGAGCAACAAACACGGGCAAGAGACCTGCACTGGGGAGATTTGGAATGGACATCGGGGTGCCCTCAGGAAAGCGTCACGCCTCACAAAAACCAATAGAGATTTTTTACACTGTGCCTCCCCGATAAATAACAACAGCTTTCATTCAAGCCACAGCCACAAAATGGTTTTCTTGTCATGTTTGCTTGACGCATCGCCCTGCACTCTTCACTTGTCCACTCTTTTCCTTAACCCCATCTCCCAGTCTAGCCTCTTCTATCCTAAATGCCCCAATTTTCTTGCTTTCTGCCCTCCAACACGCACACAGCTAACCCTCCACCCTATACAGCCCCTAGTCCTCCCCGCTGCCCCCCCCCCCCCCCTCCATCACACACCCTAGCTACAATCGCAAAAAAAAAAAGAAACAAAAAAAAAAAAAAAAAGAAAGAAACAAACAAAACAAAAAAAAACATTAAAAGCACAACAATAAAATCTTTCTTTTGAAGAAAATCACTTTGGGGCGTTTTAAAGGGATGTGCACTGGGCCGAAGTGATAAGGGGTTGTCTGTTTTTTTTCTCCCCAATCCAAAATGACTCCATGTCTGTGCTTCTAATATGGCGGGTCTAAAGCCATAAAAAATACAGCCAACCTATTTAATGTTTTTTATCTGGAAGAGACTCGATGGAACTAGTATTATCTATGCAAAAATATCATCTAACCTGCAGTTTATTTCATGTAAAAGCTAAAAACAACTGCAATTTGCACCTTTATTCTGATATTTTTGGCAATTGTGGCACATTTTCCTAATCACATGTCTTGAGTCAGGGAAACATTTCTGAATGAAAATGTCATCCTAATTTGATGTAAATAAATTGTTTTGATTGATTGAAGTGATTTTTGTCTAATACTCAAATACAGATGGACTCAAAAGATTAGAGATTAAGACTGAGAAATGTAGATTACACCATGTCAACATGCAAATGTGCCAAGACTAAAATTTAAAAATAGTAATATTTTTTGTTTTGACAAAATCAATTAAAATCAAGTTTTTAATTGTTAAGCTTTAGGATTTATAAATGCTTTTAAGAAAATGTAGGCAAGATGAGGCCCAGTGCAGTGCAGAATAAACAAGCCTTAATGAGAGCTACTACGAACCAATCCAAATGGATAAGACTATTCTGAGGCCTGCTGTATCTCAAACTGTAATTGCACAAAAATAAAAATGTAAAATTGATTTAAAATGTTGCATTTTGGATTCAGTGCAAGCTGCACCTATCATTCAGTAGACACCACAGACACTGGATGTCAATCTACACCTGTCTCCCTTTTGATGAGAAACTGGAGCCCAATCTCTTTAATAGTTGTTGTTTAAAACGCACAGGTGGGCAAAGCTCGGTATTCTCATACTATATGAAGGTTAATGCAACTGTTAGCCCCCCTTCTCCCCCCTCCCCCCGAAAATCTCTCCATTGCTTCTGTCAGGACATAGCAACAGCCTGTTCCTGCGCGCATCTCCAGCACAAATAGGACCTGGATGGATCAGAAACGCCTTTAAAAAAATCTAATTGCAATATTTGCAGTCAGTCCTAAGTGCAATTCATTAAAAGTTGAAACTTGCATGAAAAAATTATGAATAAACCTACCATTCAGGATGCACTGGGAAAAGATAAGAGCCAATATCCACATGCCCCGCTCCGTTCAAAATCCAATGATGATGCTTTTTCTCTTCTTCTCTCCCACACTGTCTTTATAATTCCCCTTATTCTTGCCTTAGGTGATTCCTTTTGTTTAAAATATTTTTCAACAAGTCCAAAATGAAAGAAAGAAAGACAGAAAGAAAGGAGAGCTTGTGAATCGGCCCCTCTCTCCTTCCCTTCCCTCTCTCTCTCTCAATCCAACAAGAAGAAGATGAAGCACAGGAGGAGGAGGTCTGCTCGGGCTTCTCCGTCCCTCGCTGCTGCTGCTACTGCCGCTGCTCTGATTGTCTCCCTGTGCAGCGCGCAGTGGAGGATACGCTCCAGATTTTAGCGGAGTGACCGCAGCGCACCGGGCCTCAGTGCATGCGTCCCCCAGCGCCGTGGAACATGAGGGAGCGTGGCACGGTGCGCTCCGGTCCAGGTGAGCTTCTACTGCTGTTACTGTTCAGCGTTATCTTCTGCTGCTGAGTCACACGCATAGACAAACCGGCCTATGCGCGCAGCCAACTCCACAATTAAACCAAAAAAGAAGAAAAAAACAAAAGAGACGCGCGTAAAAGAGTCATGCCAGGTTTGCGTAAAAAGCGTAAAAAGTTGGATTTTTCGTATAGTTTTCTCTCTGGAGTTGATTGTTAGCTGCGCTGGGAAGTCATTCTCTCTTCGCCGTCGCCTCTCTCCGTCCGGCGAGCAACAAGCACACGCATCTTCCCCGCCGACTGCAGCCGCGCGCACACATACATTCACCAGACTGCGCACCGCACTGCCTCCCTGCTGCCTGCGCTGAGAACCTGCCCTGCCTCGCTCGCGGAACAGAAAAGACCTGCTTCTTCCTCCTCCTCTGCAGCCGTCGGTTCCCTCACACCCTCCCTCCCTCACCCCTCCCTCCCTCTCTCTCTCTCTCTCTCTCTCTCTCCATCTATCTCCCTCTGTCCATAGCCTTAAAGGTGCAGCAGGGTGGGGGGAGTGGGAGGAAGGGGCTCCCAAAGCTGAGACACTAAAATAATATTTTGTTTTATTGTCCAGTCAGAGAAAAGTGGACGTTATTAAAGAAGCAGGACATAAGAAGACATGTGGGTGGAGGGGGAGGGTGGGGGTACACCTGACAGGGGACCCGATGCAGGCACGTTGTGCGGAGGAGGAGGAGGAAAAAGAGGAGGGGAAAAATGCTAAATTGTCTTAATTGGAGGACATCAAATCCTGCCTTTGAATCTTGGATAATTTATGAGCCCCCAGGGACGTTTTTTTTTTTTTTTTTTTTTTGGGGGTGGGGGGGGTGGGGGGTGGGGGGGGTGAGAAGAGGAGGGGGTCCTGGCATGCATTAGCCTTGTATTCATTAATTGACCTTGACAAATATAAGCAGCGACCGCACCCCCTCCGGTGCACCAGGGGGCATCAAACGCTGGCCATGTCAGACTTCAACAAGCTCCCACCTCCTGCAGGAGTTCACCTTCATTCTGAATCATAGACAGCAGAGGAACAGTGGACCAGTGGACTGTGATGGCACCCATATAAAAATCCAATAGATTTGTGACGCTTTAGATCATGTTTGGTTGAGTGGAAGCAACTATGATGACAACAATTAAACTTACATCAATGGATTTAATCAGCACTTTAAAATCAGAAAAACTCTAACAGGAATATGTGCTTAAGGTGCACCTTTAGTGACACATAAGCATTTTTATTCCCTGAAACAGCAAATATCAGAATTAATACTCACATTTTTCAGTTACCAATATGTGCATATTTGTTCAGCTTTAAAATTGATACATATGTTTGTCCAACATTATCCTTTAAAAAAGACAGACACAAGTTAATACCGTATGAGTCTAGCTAACCACACAAACAGTATCTAACCATTTTGCACCCAATAAATCATGAAGCTCCATGGCTAGTGACACTAACAGTCAGTGCTAGGGTGACTATAATAATCCTTCAGTGCCATCTTCGAGAGTCTAGGCCAGCAAATAGGGCTTTTTGTTGGCAAAAACCTGGCCATACGATAAATATCACAAAGTGTCACAGTACGATAAATAGTATATCAATATATCACAATGCTGTAACAATCACATATGAGTACACCACTATATTGACAAGATTTTATGAAATACATAATCAGAACAGTGAGTACTTCAACTATATTTCACAAACAAGTCACCATTTTTCAAAAAGCGCAGCAAAATGAAAGTGCTCATTAAATGTAAGATATATTTTCAGTTTGTCAACACAAAAAATCACTACAACCTTTTTTTGATATTAATACGGTATTGCAGAATCAGAATCAGAATTGTCTTACACCACTACCAGCAAAGTTAAGCAGAAAATTTGTATATTGTCAAATTTGTATTGTAATAACACTTATTCTTAAAATCATAAAAATCCTTAACAGTGCAAAAAGCTCACCATACTCTATGTAACCTGTCAGGAGCAACTAAATTATGTGAAAACACCATTGTCTTGTTGCATAATTATCATTTATGTACTGAGGTGCTGAAATCATTTTCTTGGAGAAAAGAAATACAAATCTGGGCTTTGACTCAGATGTTAAAATCCCCAAGTCACATTTGCATTTTACACTACGTTAAGTTCAAACCAGTTTCCTCAAAACCCTGACACAATAGTGTAAGTGCAGTGACATGCTCCGTGACGCCTCCAGTTGAGAATGGCTCGTTTATGCTGAGAGACGGTGGGCGAAGGCAGGCTTTATCAGTACGCCTGGATACACTGTCTGTCTCTTAGGCTTATCCTCCACATCACGGCACGTGCGCATGCACTGCACCCAATACGGGAACCTGTCAGTGCCTGTCTGCACCCGGCACACACTCCCACCATGATGGTAGCCTAAAATAAAACACATCATTACTACTGCAACCAAGATGGCAGACAGGAAAATAACCCTTATTCCTCCATGTAGTAAACAATGTATTCTTTGCTGTTTAAAATTTGCCTAATCTCTTTCAGATTTTCCCAAGTTGCTGATGTTCCAGGAACATCTTTCTAGTTGTTGTTCCAGGACCATTCCTACAAAGAACCTGTCACCTTATTATGATGTCATAAGTCTGTGCTTTAAGGATAGCAAATAATTTAATTAGAGGGCTCTGGCTGATTTATACATAAAACATGTTAGAGAATGTAATGACAGCAGTAGCTCAGTAGGTAGAAACATACGCCCACTAACCTGAAGGTTGGTGGTTTGAGCCCCACTACTGCCATTACATACTGTTGTTGTGTCCTAGGGCAAGACACTTCACCCAGCTTGCCTATGTATGAATGTGTTAGTGTGAGTGTGTTTGGTGGTGGTCGGAGGTGCTGTTGGCACAGATTGGCAGCCTCGCTTCCATCAGTCTGCCCCAGGGCAGCTGTGGCTACAGAAGTAGCACTGAGTGTGACTGAATAATACAATTGTAAGGCACTTTGGGTATCTAGAAAGGCACTATATAAATCCAAAGCATTATTAGGCCCGAGCCCCAAGGGTGGCGCAGGGCCTATTGTGTCTGCACAGCAGTGCGCGAAGCGCACTGCCCAAAAGTGCGCGAAGCGCACAAAAACAAAGCGCGAAGCGCTTTGCCATGTACACACTCATGGCAACAAGTACTACACAAACACATATACCTCAGGTATGGAAGCCACATACTTGTTTTCGCTCAGAATCAATGGAAGTCAGTGGGCGAAGCCCACTCATAAGTGCGCGAAGCGCACAAAAACAAAGCGCGAAGCGCTTTCCCATGTACACACTCATGGCATCCAGTCCTACACAATCATATATACCTCAGGTATGGAAATCACATACTTGTATTGGCTGAAAATGAATGGAAGTCAATGGGCGACGCCACATTCGTGGGTCAATGACGAGCGCGTAAGCGCTCGTCATTGACATTTGACCCCACGGTCACGTGGGGGAGCTCCAGAGCTTTCTGAAAACATATAATTTGTGGGTATAATGTAAACGGATATATTGTTTTTGCTAAAATTATTATTATTTTTTTTTTCTTCTTCTTCTTTATTTTTTTTTTATTTTTCTTCTGCTCTTTGAGCGCTAATTTGACCCCCTGAACATTTATGAAAACTCACCAAATTTTGCCCAAAATTCAGGTGTGCTGAAAAATTTTGTTTTTTTTAGGCGCCATACTTAACAATACAAAAGTGGCGCGACAGCGCCACCTACAAAATTGAAAATACATTGCGCCAATGGGAGGCGGCCTAACGTAAAGTTTGTCGCAGACCCACCAAATTCGGTACACACATTGCTGAGGTGGAGCCAAACGAAAAATATTATTATGGCCACGCCCCCTGACAAACCAGAACTCGGTAATCTTGGATTGAAATCTGCAAAGTGCTGAGTCAGCAATTTTGCACACGTCGTACTTTTTCTATCTCCTCCTTGGGCGTTTAACCAAATGACCTCAAAATCGCTCTACATGATCTACAGAAGTGGGGCATTAAAAGTTATCCAAATTCTTCGCAAAAGTTTTACGGTTTTTCTGCGGCGCAGCCGCAAAGTTTACAAATTTTTTTTCAATTTCTCCGTACCTGCAATTTGCTACAATTCGCACATATTAACTCCGATTTGGCTCAAATTTTAAACACTCATAAACCCTCCAAGCCTAAACCCATTAAATAAAAAATAATGAAATTTGGCACAATAGCGCCCCCTACAGAATGACACAAATATTTATATGGTCAGTAAAAAATTTAGTTTTTCAAAAATTTAAGAAACTTGGCAAAAAAATACTTTATGTGACACCAATCACAAAAGCCAATGAGACCCTTGTCATATTTTATATTGTGTTGTCATGGCGATGACTGAAACCTGCCATTTTATTCCAATGGGATTACTGCAAAAATTTCTATGGACAGAAAAAATAATACTTCAACGAAAATTTGTCAAATTCGGCACAAATATTCTAGATGTCATCCTGATCAAAAATTCCAATGGTACCCAAGTCATGTTTGATTCAGTGTTGCCATGGCGATGGTCTAATTCTGCCATTTTATTCCAATGGGAATTCTTTTCAATGCAGTTCTATGGAGTATTAGGACACTTTTGGCGTTTTTTTTTCTCAAACGGCACCAACAAAAAATTTGGCAAAATGGTTTCTCCTCTGCCCCAGCTCCGGTTGCGGCCGGCGAGGGCCTACCAATGCCGCTTGCGGCTTTAATTAGGCCCGAGCCCCAAGGGTGGCGCAGGGCCTATTGTGTCTGCACAGCAGTGCGCGAAGCGCACTGCCCAAAAGTGCGCGAAGCGCACAAAAACAAAGCGCGAAGCGCTTTGCCATGTACACACTCATGGCAACAAGTACTACACAAACACATATACCTCAGGTATGGAAGCCACATACTTGTTTTCGCTCAGAATCAATGGAAGTCAGTGGGCGAAGCCCACTCATAAGTGCGCGAAGCGCACAAAAACAAAGCGCGAAGCGCTTTCCCATGTACACACTCATGGCATCCAGTCCTACACAATCATATATACATCAGGTATGGAAGCCACATACTTGTATTGGCTGAAAATGAATGGGAGTCAATGGGCGACGCCACATTCGTGGGTCAATGACGAGCGCGTAAGCGCTCGTCATTGACATTTGACCCCACGGTCACGTGGGGGACCTCGAAAGCTTTCCAAAAATATATAATTTGTGGGTATAATGTAAACGGATATATTGTTTTTGCTAAAATTATTATTATTTTTTTTATTATTATTCTTTCTTTCTTTCTTTATTTTTCTTCTGCGCAAGGATCGCTAATTTGACCCCCTGAACATTTATGAAAACTCACCAAATTTTGCCCAAAATTCACACGTGCGTGAAAATTTTGTTTTTTTTAGGCGCCATACTTAACAATACAAAAGTGGCGCGATAGCGCCACCTACAACATTGAAAATACATTGCGCCAATGGGAGTCGGCCGAACGTAAAGTTTGTCGCAGACCCACCAAATTCGGTAATCACATTGCTGACATGGAGCCAAACAAAAAATATTATTATGGCCACGCCCCCAGACAAACCAGAAGTCGGTAATCTTGGATTGAAATATGCGAAGCGCTGAGTCAGCAATTTTGCACACATCGTACTTTTTCTAACTCCTCCTTGGGCATTTTACCGAATTAGCTCAGAATCGTTCTACATCATCTACAGAAGTGGGGCATTAAAAGTTATCCAAATTCTTCGCAAAAGTTTTACGGTTTTTGTGCGGCGCAGCCGCAAAATTTACGAATTTTTTTTCGATTTCTCTGTACCTTCAATTTGCTACAATTCGCACATAGTAACTGCGATTTGGCTCAAATTTTAAACACTCATAAACCCTCCAAGCCTAAACCCATTAAATAAGAAAGAATGAAATTTGCCGCACTAGCGCCTCCTACAGAATGACACAAATATTTATATGGTCAGTAAAAAATTTAGTTTTTCAAAAATTTACGAAACTTGGCAGAAAATTACTTTATGTCACGCCGATCACAAAAGTCAATGAGACCCATGTCATATTTTATACTGTGTTGTCATGGCGATGACTGAAACCTGCCATTTTATTCCAATGGGACTGAAACAAAAATTTCTATGGACAGAAAAAATAATACTTGAATGAAAATTTCTCAAATTAGGCACAAATATTCTTGATGTCATCCTGATCAAAAATTCCAATGGTACCCAAGTCGTATTTCATTCGGTGTTGCCATGGCGATGGTCGAATTCTGCCATTTTATTCCAATGGGAATTACATTCAATGCAGTTCTATGGAGTATTAGGACGCTTTTTGCCGTTTTTTTATCAAAAGGTAACAACAAAAAATTTGGCAAAATGGTTTCTCCTCTGCCCCAGCTCCGGTTGCGGCCGGCGAGGGCCTACCAATGCCGCTTGCGGCTTTAATTTTTCTTCTTCTTCTTTATTTTTTTTTTATTTTTCTTCTGCTCTTTGAGCGCTAATTTCACCCCCTGAACATTTATGAAAACTCACCAAATTTTGCCCAAAATTCAGGTGTGCTGAAAAATTTTGTTTTTTTTAGGAGCCATACTTAACAATACAAAAGTGGCGCGACAGCGCCACCTACAAAATTGAAAATACATTGCGCCAATGGGAGGCGGCCTAACGTAAAGTTTGTCGCAGACCCACCAAATTCGGTACACACATTGCTGAGGTGGAGCCAAACGAAAAATATTATTATGGCCACGCCCCCTGACAAACCAGAAGTCGGTAATCTTGGATTGAAATCTGCAAAGTGCTGAGTCAGCAATTTTGCACACGTCGTACTTTTTCTATCTCCTCCTTGGGAGTTTAACGAAATGACCTCAAAATCGCTCTACATCATCTACAGAACTGGGGCATTAAAAGTTATCCAAATTCTTCGCAAAAGTTTTACGGTTTTTGTGCGGCGCAGCCGCAAACTTTACGAATTTTTTTTCAATTTCTCCGTACTTGCATTTTGCTACAATTCGCACATATTAACTCCGATTTGCCTCAAATTTGAAACACTCATAAACCCTCCAAGCCTAAACCCATTTAATAAGAAAGAATGAAATTTGGCACAATAACGCCCCCTACAGAATGAGACTAATATTTGTATGGTCAGTAAAAAATTTAGTTTTTCAAAAATTTACGAAACTTGGCAGAAAAATACTTTATGTGACGCCGATCACAAAAGCCAATGAGACCCATGTCATATTTTATATGCTGTTGTCATGGCGATGACTGAAACCTTCCATTTTATTCCAATGGGATTACTACAAAAATTTCTATGGACAGAAAAAATAATACTTGAACGAAAATTTGTCAAATTCGGCAGAAATATTCTTTATGTCATTCTGATCAAAAATTCCAATGGTACCCAAGTCGTATTTGATTTGGTGTTGCCATGGCGATGACTGAAACCTGCCATTTTATTC
Organism: Bostrychus sinensis; assembly: GCA_020698575.1. NCBI lineage: Eukaryota > Metazoa > Chordata > Actinopteri > Gobiiformes > Eleotridae > Bostrychus > Bostrychus sinensis. The sequence continues at coordinate 27,330,855 of CM036244.1, forward strand.
CAATGGGATTACAGCAAAAATTTCTATGGACAGAAAAAATTATACTTGAACGAAAATTTGTCAAATTTGGCACAAATATTCTTTATGTCATCCTGATCAAAAATTCCAATGGTACCCAAGTCGTATTTCATTCGGTGTTGCCATGGCGATGGTCGAATTCTCCCATTTTATTCCAATGGGAATTACATTCAATGCAGTTCTGTGGAGTATTAGGACACTTTTTGCCGTTTTTTTATCAAAAGGTACCAACACAAAATTTGGCAAAATGGTTTCTCCTCTGCCCCAGCTCCGGTTGCGGCCGGCGAGGGCCTACCAATGCCGCTTGCGGCTTTAATTATTATTGTTATTTGTTGCTTTTATAATGCAATATTCTGGCAATATTAAGGCTAAATTTGAATGAGCCTGAACGCTAAAACTGTAGCTGTGTTTAATAAGGGATTGTTGCCTAAATTAGACAAGATCAGTTAGGACTAGATTAAAGATTTTACATACTGATCAGGCACAACATTATGACCACTGACAGGTGACGTGAACAACACAGATTCTCTTCACCATGACACCAGTTAGACATCAGTAACATGGGATCTGATTCTGCCTCAGCCTGTTGTGTTCTTTCATGTTTTCAGTCCTCTTACCTCGCTTTTACCTGTGCACCACTGGTCTACAGCCTCTCCTCGCCCCACTACCCTTTTCAAGTGGGATTATTATTAGAAACCCTTCACTGTATACACATTTTGCTCCACTTGATGGTGCTCCTAAAATATGACAGCTACCTACTCAGGCTGCCGCCAAAACAGCAACAGCTCTACAAATGAAATTATAGCAATCCTCTGTTTCCTCTTTGTGTATGTGTGTGTGTGTGTATGTGTATGTGTGTGTGTGTGTGTGTGTGTGTATGTGTGTGTGTGTGTGCGTGTGTGCGTGTGTGTGTGTGCGTGTGTGTGTGCGCGCGCGCGTGTGTATGTGTGTGTGTGCGTGTGTGTTGTGTGTGTGCGTGTGTGCGTGTGTGTGCGTGTGTGTTGTGTGTGTGTGTAGTGTAAAATTCCTTTATAAATATGAAAAAGTACAAATACAAAAAAAAAAAACAAATAATAATTCTCAAGTAGAAGTACAATTACTCAAACAATTATTAGTAATTATTATTACTGATTCTACTAGTACTACTACATTCTGCTTTTACTGCTTCTTTTATGACTGTACTGCTACTACTGCTTTACCACCAAGGTTAAAATACGAGTGTAAAGTTTACTTGCGAAAAAGTACTTACTGCTACTACTACTACCATCACCACCACCACCACAATTACTAGTACTTACTTTTAGTACTACTTCCTCTACTACAATGTATTACCTCCACAAATACTGCTTCTACTCCTACTTCTACTTATTGCTATTACTGCTCGTACTATTATTACTGCTATAACTTGTGCTTTGCCATTGAGGTGCAAATATTAACTGTAATATAATCAAATTACTTGAGTAACATTATCTAGTTACTTTCCATTATGTCTTAATGTCTTATTGTCTTGTCCTTCAACTGTGTCACATTATTTACTGCAGAAAAGTACACTGTTTGTCTACACAGTTAGGATTAAAAACACTGTCTGGTCATAAAGAGCTCAAGCCCTGCTCCTGTAATCCCTGATTTGAGGTGCTGATGCTGTTATGTCCTGAGGTTATGATCAAATCAGATGTTATCCTCTTTAAGCCTTCTGTTATTTATTAGTGAACTGTTTTAGCTGTTAATTGAAGTCTTTGTGATCATATTTCAATAATCTGTACAGAAACTTCCTGCTCCAACTGCATCTATCTCAGAATCCTGAGAGTTATTGTTACACAAAACTTTTGACAATTCTTATTCTGCTTTCAAACTACACATTTAGCCTCTGATGTTACAGTAAGTAGTGGTAATGAATTAAAAGTACTTAGTAACTTTACTTAAGTACAATTTACAAGGGGTACTTTTACTTCACTACATTTTATGGCAAGTAGTTGTACTTTGTATTCAAACACATTTATGAGTTGGTTGGTTTGAAGTACAAATTATTTGGAGGTTTGGTTTAAAATCTAGTATTTTTGTAGTGCCCTTATTTTAGACATACAGTACTTAAATATAAAAGATGCAGTAAAGTAGTACTCCTTCAGAAACATCAGAATAATAAAGAAAGAAGACCTCAGTGACAGATTCAGTCACTTCTACTGCACCAGTTTGTTTATTTCTTTAGTAATCAGCACAACTTTTTAGCAAAATCTCTCACATTTAACACATTTATGAGTTGTTGAGTCTGTGGAAAAATACTTTTACTTTTTTACTTGCAAGTATTATGCTTAACCCTAAAAAAAAGTCCACATTTATGTTAACTAAAAGCACTTGTAAATTTACCAGTTAGCGGCTGTTGAAGCATTGAAGCATCTTTTCAGTATACTACATAATAGATGAGCACTTAGAACAGTGAAGAACATAAAGACTCTTTTAACTATATTGACCTGTGTTGGACTATATATTTACAGAGACAATTTATTGAGTCAATTCAAAGAGCTCTTACCTCTTAAGTCAACAAAGCAAATCATCTTATGTGGGAATTATATATATATATATATATATATATATATATATATATATATATATATATATATATATATATATATATATATATATATATATATATATATATATATATATATATATTACCAAATACCCAGATTTAATTTACAATGGAACATGCAGAATAAGTATGTGGGCCCATGAAAAAATTTCCTCCTATGAGAACATATTTCCCATTTTTCTAGTGTCTTAACCAAAAGTTGTTACTCTATTTACCATCAGAATGAGCTGTTTAGCACTGGAGAGAAGAATTGTCAAATTTTTCATGGGTGCAACCCACATACTGAACTCAGTATGTGCTCAGCCCACAAATGCAAATGTTGCACCATTTAAAAGGGAAATCAACAGGCTTTCCATATAAGACTTATGGCCAAGAAGCTTTCATTACAACAAAGAAATAATCTACCTAACACAAATGGCGTTACTTTTTGTTATATGGTAAATCGTGAAAGAGATTAGGTCTGGTGGAGTGCTAATATGAATGTATATCATCAACTAAAAGTTATTATTCACTTGTTGGATGCTGATCTGTTTATGATCCCTAATAAATTTAGGTTGCTGAGCAGCTCATTTAAATCAGTGTACTGTTTGCATATGGGTTGAGTTAAGAGCTGCAGTACTGTGGGGAACACTGTCTATTAATCTTAATAACAAAGCCCCATATTCCCCTGGGCTTACTTTTATGGCTCATATTAACAAAACAGTACTTTGATTATATTCAAACAACCCAGTAAATATATATATTTGATAATGCCTTTAAGATGATCACTTCATCTCAGTCTGCGACCCGCAAGAATAAGACTACAGGGGTCAGACTGCTGAATTATTTAACATATGAGATTGAAAAGAAGAAACAGTAGTTGAACGTACGTCCTGAGACCCCCGTTTTATTACATGATCTGTGAATCCTTCTCTCTCTGGCCATAAATTGCAGATGGAACGTGAGGCAAAGTCACAATTCAAGTTTAATGAGTGAACATGTCTGCTGCATAAAGAAATGGAGAAAACGTGTTCCCTTTGAGAGTAATTCACCGCCATTAGAGGAGGGAAAAGTGCTGTGTGTGCGTGAAAACAAAGCCATGGCATAAGCTTTTTCACCTAAAGAACATACTGCATGTCTCAGGAGCAGCAAAATGGAGGGACAATGCACCAATGGACATCTTTTCAATGCTTATACATTCCTCTCTAGATAACAGATGATCTACCTCTATACTCTACATATGTGGTGTCCAATGTCCAACACAGAAATTAGAGTATAGCAGAAAAGTGAATGTATTTCAGCTCAGTTCAATCTAAAATGCATATAGATTCAGTATTGAATGTATATTTGGTTTCAGCATATTTCAAGCATTTGTTTATTTTAATTAGGATGATATGACTTTGTTAAAGGGGCTACATTATGCAAAATCTACTTTTTTGATGAAGGAATGTTGTTCCCTCATCAAAAACATACCTGGAGTGTTTTTGTTTGTTTGTTTGTTTGTTTGTTTGTTTGTTTTTGGTTTTTTCATTCATGCCTGTTTGAGTAATCCTCTATTTTTCATTTTGTAGTAAAAAGGCATAAACAGCTCTTTTTCTATGTTTATGTTCAGAAGACCATAACAGCTATGCACTCTGCTGCCCTCTGCTGGTCTCTTTGCCCAAATCTTTGTGGCAGTAGTAAAGCAATTAATGACTTTGCTTTCTTTTAGTCAGATAATGTTTTTAAAGGTTGTAAAATCATGATTGGTTAAAATATAAATTAAAGCACAATATAGCCCCTTTGATGAAAACCTCAAATTCATCCCACAGAATTAGAACATTACATAACATCACATAATCATGATCACAATTATAATAAGTAAAAGCTTCACTTTGTGTGCAAGACAGTATTTTTAATTGATTCACTTTTGCATTGGGACCACAACTGGGAATTACAACAACAGCTTTAAAATAGCTTTTTATTTTGGTACAAAGCAACCAACTAACTGACTTAAAGTAGGTTGAAACAAGCCAAAGATAAAGGTACAGTGTGTAAAATTTTGTGAGTCATCGAAATACTTGTGCATTAGTCAAATCTGAAAAAAGGAAAAGTCTGTTACTGCCATAGACTAAGTTCAGACATTATTTAATCTGAAAACCTATAGAAAGGTTTGAATAAGCCTGTGGTTCTCACATAAACAGTTAAAGTAATAAATAAGTAAACAATTATAGCAGATCGTCCATGTCGCTAGTTCTTGCTAACATTGCTCAGAACCCAGTAGAAGGAATAATAATAATAAATGACCGCTCTCACCTTAAATTTTTCTTCATGATGTATCTGTGGTATTTGCAACTGTATAAAAGTTTACTCCTTAGTTCATATTTTGTAGTAATTTTCAACCAAGCCTAACCAAGGCTGAAAAACACTCATTTTCCCTTTGCTGGCCTTTATAATCACCCTGCCTCATCTGGTAGTGACCAGTTAAGTGGACAGTGCCGAGCCCCTTGATGGCCCACCTTAGCCAATCTATACATTGATCCTACTCATTGACTACTTTGCATCTCAGGGCTCAGGGCACTCTTAGTACTGACTGAGTGGACAGCAGGGTCATCCAGAGGTAATTCCACCATTTAACAGCCTTAACATTCAGTCTAAAACCTGTGGAGTTTAAAAATGCTAGCAGGCAATGGGTTTAAGTATTTTAAAATTACAAAATGGAAATTTTAAGATTTATTCTTGAGTAAAGGTATTTGAGTAGTGGTGTAGGAAAGTAATGAGTGATACTTTAGTGAGCTATACATATTGAAAAACATTTAAAAATATAAATATGCAAGCTTGCATGTCACTGCTTTAGTATGTATTGCATTTAGACCTCAATACATACAATATACTATTTAGCAAGATTATATGAAAAATGGCAACTCGTGAAATACAGTTGTAGTACTCGCTGTTCTGATTATTATTATTTTTTTTTTTTTATGTTGTACATGTAGTGGTGTACTATGTCCAAAATCTAAATTGTAAAAAAAACAAACATATTATATTATGAAATACAGTATAATATATTGTCTTCATTACGATAATAATAATAATAATAATAATAATAATAATAATATATCAATATAGTATTGCAAAGTGACACTTGATGTGACTAATAATTGACTAATAATTGGTTGACTATTTTTATCAGGTTGTGTAACAATAATGCTACAGAAAATTAAATATTCAACAGGTACAAAGCTTCATTAGGCTGACCTTATCACCAGTGGACAGTACACACCAGAGTCAATCAATCGCAATTTCCTGCACACTTCTGTTGAACACTTGTCAGCAGGAACAAGCAGCCTTGAGAACATGCACTGTGGTGTAGTGTGGTCACAAATTGCATTTTTGAGGTATTTAACTGGAGACAACAAACACTTGAGTAAGATACATGCATGACTTGTATACAGTTTTTTTTTTTGTAAACTACTAGCCATAAATAAATGTTACAGCTGTTTCTGATATTGATGCTAGTAAATACTGTACAAGTACTGAACCTCAGAGACTCACAGTAGGGACATTATGTTTGTACATTTGGAGAGGAAGGATGCATCAAAATCATCAGACACAGTAAACCATACATTTTTTTAATAAGTTTAAATTTTACAAAACTTTTTAAAATGTATATAATAAAACCATTTTATTTTGATATGTAAATGTTGTTAAATAATTTCCTGACTATCAGTCAGCAGGCTTTAGAGTAAACATCTTGAGTTTGACTCCTCTGGTCTGTAAATGTCCAACATGGCCAGTGTTGCTTAGTAACCACAGCACATGGCTGACCTTATCGGTGCGGTCATAAAAATGTATGAAGTCTTTTTATTCATTTCCACTGCTCTGCTGTGCTTTCTCCGCCTCTCCCCCTCTCTCTCACCCGCGCACACACTGTCAGAGTATTGTTCATGTGTGTGTGTGGGTGCGTGCGTGCGTGCGTGTGTAATGAAGGGTTATACCTGACACATGCCACAGTCTCCATCAGGCAGCATGAAGACAGTGAGAACAGGAGGAGAACAGTGACAGGAAGCTGCACTGGGAAGCTGAGGATACCAGGGTTTCTCTTCCTGAAGGATTTGTGTTATGATATAATAATAATAATAATAATAATAATAATAATAATAATAATAATAATAATAATAATAATAATAATAATAATAATAATAATCATCATCATCATCATCATCATCATCATCATCATCATCATCATTATAACGTATGCAACAAGGAAGATCTGGATTGATAATCTGGGATACTGGGATTAATGTTTGATCTATAATCTAGTCTGCTCTCAGTATCACATTGCAGTGGTTTATGTAAATCTGTTTAGTTTACACTTCCTAATCTGAAGTAATCCTCAAAACATATTTATGGGATTGAAAACATGATGCTGTGCTGGCAAAGTGAAAGAGTATATGTGGGTTTTAGTACAAATATATAATACTCTTACTTAATTTTTATTAAATACTGTTACATATTCTATACTCTTCTATATACAGTAGTGGAAGGTAGACAAGCACTTTTACAAAAGAAAATAAAAGATAACCATTACTAAGAAAAATGTATACTTTCTAAAATGTAATTTTAAGTATTTTTAGGAACAAATGTTACTGTTACTCTAGCAAGTGTCTAGATGAGTAAAAGTATTTTTGGACCCGAGTGGCTGGAGGGGTTGTACACAGACAATTGTGGGTTTGTAACAATAGTCCCCTCATTAGTACCATTAGTAGTACTGGAGCTATGTGCTTTGTAACATTCATAGAAGTAGTAGCAGTAGTAGTGACAATAGTTACAGATTTTGCAGTGCAGCTGAAAAAATATGTAATGTTCTTCAGTAAACTTTTTATTCAATACTTTTTTTTAACTTTTAGACATGTAATAGAGTAGCTTAGTTAGGTAATATTGTAAGAGTACAAAACTATGTCTGACAATAAAAGACTAGACTGGCTACCCACATCCAATTTATTTTGTAGTTAAGTGAAGTGGATTAGGAAACTTTCTATTTCAAGAGGCTGAAAACTATCCTAGCAACCAATTATAAATGTTTATCCAAAGCTTTATGTGATGCTTTGATTAGAGATCTTTCAAATAGTGTCAGGTTTATTCTGTGTATGTTGTTCCAGTTTCCTGTTCTGATTTGGTCAAATGTCAATCCAGTTGCATCCATGGTGATCTGTTCTGTCCTTGAAGACTGTCCAAGCCAATAAACTACTTCTTTTACGTAGCTGAAAACTTTACACAGCCTCAGCCCTCCCCCTGACAATGATCCCATGGTGACCAGCTTCCCTCTAAGTGTTGCCCAGTTGTCCCCATTACAACATCTGCACAGCTGTGTTGTCGGCTGATACAAGCGGCCTGTCATCAACGCCACAAAGCGCTCTTGAACTGTTGACGGCTCGGGGCAGGTCACCACAGATGGGACAGAGGGGAGGATGGGGTGTGGGTGGCAGGTACTCACCAGGGGCTCCCATATGGCCCCGATGTTGGCATTCTGCCCCGGGACATATCCTACGTTTTACTCCGACACGCCGCCTGTCAGGAGCTGGAAGTGACCTTGCGCAGAATGTTGTACTCTCCGGACACTTTGGGCTGAGTTCTGGAGGGTGGGAGCATAGGGGGGTGGGGGATGGGGGAATTAAACCAAGGTAATTTCAAGAGACAGTGGAAGAAACAGAATGGAAGAACTAATTAATCCCCAGATGGTGGCTCATTTATGTTTTCACAAAAAGCCCCATTCTGCTCAGGTTTAATGTTACAATCACACAGCAATCTAATTAGCCACGTCCTGTCATAAACACTCAATAAGGGTTCCCTCACAAATTCAGATACAACTTAAAACTAACTAACTAACTAAATAAATACATAATATCTAAAAAAAGAATGTTCTTCAGTAGTTAAATTCAAAAAGTCAAACACATATTGTATTGCATGGGGTAACAGGGTTTTAGAAAACCTCATAACTATTAAGCAGTAATAAAGTACTAATAAATATGTAATTGATGATAATGAAATAACTAACTAACCCTACACAACCTTAAGTGCGGTTCAACAGAAACATGAGTGCCCTTCTTCTCCAGCTGTGTTCAGTTTGCCTCAGTTGTAGAAAATGCTTTCCAGGATAAATGAAAAAAGTGTTACTTTAAATAAATGTGTCCAACGAAAGCCTAATTTAGGTAAAGACTACAAAACATGGTTTGGATCAGGGGTCAATTTGTGTGTCTGTGTGCAGCAACTGACACATATAGCTTGTGAGCCACAGGTTGGAGACCCCTGGTTTAGATTGTACTTGTTCTTCATGGCCAGCTTCTGTAAATGTCCAGAAGAGCAGTGTAAAGTGTAGAGGTCCTACCAACCTAAAACCACTACACTCTCAAAGTAGTGAATCCTAGAGAGCAGATACTCATTGGTGTTGGCACAGCTCTGTTCTGGACTTGCTGTTTAGGGCATGGGGCCAGTGTATCAGAAAAGCTCTTTACCATGGAGCATGTGGTCATTCAGGCAATCTCCTCCCCTTGACTCCACCCCCTTCTTCTCCTCCTTCTTTTTCCTTCTCTTAATCCCGGGCAGAAGTCTCTTCCTCCTCCTCCTCTCCCTCCCCCAGTGTCCAGCACATCACAAGGAAATGCCACCAGATGCCCAGTGTCTAAGACAGGCATTATGTTCTTAGAGGCTGTCCTGGTAATTCAGTTTTTTGCTGGCCACTGATTATGACCACACTAGGGCACTGGCGAGGACGCAAGGGGACAACAGGTAGCCATTTCAGCTACATGGTCACGTGATGTTGCAGGAGCCACAAGGGGGCATCTGTCTGTTTGTAGTATACAGCACAATGTAAGAAGGTTACCACACATGGATCTAATAATTCTTTACATTTCTAAAGATATTCAAAATTAAAAACAATTCTGCCATAGACTTAGAAGAGAGCTCAGGCAAAACCACATGGTATTTTATAATAACCTATTACTCATCAAGAATTTAAAACTGGAGGAGCAGGACTTCATTTGCAATAAGGGAATATGTCAATCACAGGGAGTCTGCGAGAGAGTGGTTTGTCACACCCTGAGGGGCCCACACTGACCTAAATACAAAATAGTCAACAGCAACACAACACTGAGCAACCCAAAGAGGACACAGGGGACGGAAACATTTAACTCTGCCTCACCTTAAATGCCTCAGCTGGGAAAATGTGTGTCCTAATATTCTGATCTTATTTTCAAAATGGATGACTTCACTTAAAATACATCTAGCTTACTGTGCACCAGGCCAAAAATAAGTCAACAGGAAGTCTTATTACCTGGGCCACATCTAAATCCGTTTGTTGTTCCTCTTGTTGACTTATCTGAGCGGTTTAGGCATATGTTTTGATGTTATTGTTACTGACGTATGCTTTTTTTTCCATACACGGTGAAATAAGATTGTTGAGATTAAAGTTGAAGCCTGCCAGTAAAGAGGATTTCCTTTACGTTGAACTCACCAATGGCGCTGGATCTCTGCGAAGTGGGAGAGTGAAGAAGGATGACACCATGTGGACAGAAGAGGTGTTGCAGGGTAAAACAGTGTCCAAGTACTGTGCACTGTCAAAATAGAGATTTATATATATATATATATATATATATATATATATATATATATATATATATATATATATATATATATATATATATATATATATATATATATATATTGAAATGTTAACAATTATTAATATGTCAAACCAGTCAGTTTTATTTTTTATTTTTTTTCTGTTGTTATTGCTAAAAAAATAAAAATCCAAATATGTAAACTGCTGCTAAAATGATTCATAGCTAAAATGCACAGTAATAACAAAGTAATAACATGAGTATAGTATAAAATAATATATTTTTTTAATAAAAGTATTTAATCTTAACTTTTAAATACAAATTTGTGTATAATAGATGATAATAGTTGAGCTATCATAGAGCTTCTGTACCATAAATTTATGAAGCTGAGCTGTATAATAGAACAATGTACAGTTTTATTCACTCGCTGTAATTCCTGCTCTTACACCGTTACAGTAAAATTACTTGTAAATTAAAAAAAAAAATCTATAGAGATTTCTCTTCGCAAATTCAGCCAATACAGTGGATCTTTGTGAAAGAAATATATGACCTTTGGTCTGTGTACACAGCAGAAAAGGGTTGTAGCGTGTACATATTAACGGTATGCATGTGTGTGTGTATATGTGCATGTGTATGTGTGTTATGCACAGTACTCTCAATACTGCTGACCTAAAAGAGCGCTGATGTTCATCACCAGTGCAGGGCCTGGAGTGTCGTAAAGACTCACGCTGATCTGAGAGTCTATGAGGCCTGACGCATGACATCGACCTCACACAAGAACAGGGAAAAAATAAACACATACTGTAACTGCCCAGTAACAAGGGCTCCCTCCTCATTGGCTGCTCAAGAATGTTGCATTGATCATACTCTTTGTGCAAAAATGATACATGTGCTTGTGATCCATGGGCTCACGTGCAGGATTACACAGACATGCAGCAGCAGCCTGTGTATGAACAGTTTACAAATACATGCAGTTCTGTCATACAGACCTCAAGTATACACTACAGCACTTGTGTGAGAAGTGGAGCGCAATCACATCCCTGAGCTTCTTTTTATACAAATATGCATACTCTGAGTATTTATTTCACCCCCACCCAAGATTAGCACTTAGCCCCTGGTAACAGTGCTGTCATGTTGTTGTTACACGTCACCCACAGTCAGCACTGCTTCTTCCTCAGCACTCCACTTTTACAGCAGCAGTAGCATGTTTACTTCATCTATGTGAACAGCTGCTTGAGAAAATGTAGCTGCTACCTAAAAACTGTATGGTTATACGTTATATAATTAAACATTTTAGTGAAGTAGAACCATATCATAAATCTGAATTTCATAGTTATACATTTTGCAGTACTCTGTCATTTCCTAAAGCAGATAACTTTTGTGATAGAGAGCATGTAATAGATTAATGTGTTGCATTCACCAAATGTAAGTATTCATACTCTAATTTCACTCTTATTGTGCATACTTTGCTCCCACACCTCATCTTACCCAATGTGGCAAAGATATTCTGCCGAAATGCTGCCTGAATAAAATATAATCATATTTTATAATATCTCCAAATATCCATTTTATTGTTTAATAAGCCTATAATGATAATAAAAGTACAAAAATAGTAGAAGGATTTGCAAGTTCTTGGCCCATGTAGGTGAAATATGCAATGAACACAGATAAAAACTGACTAAATATACTCCCTTGTGTTTGCTGTTCGAAGTTTAATATCTGCTGCCCAGTAGCTTATATTGCATGTGCTGTGAAATGTCCATGCAACGCTGCACTATGGCCTAAGCTGATGCTTAAGAGCTAATTTGGGGATCTTGTGAAAGAGTGTTTGCTCAACACACCGGGGTTCCCCAGCCTGCTTACGCCTCATTTGAGAGGCAGCAAGAAAAAAGGCACATAGATGAAAGGCGGTCGGCCCCACAGTTGGAGATGAGGCAACAAGGGTCCTCACGCTAAACAGGCAGCCATTCAAATGAGTGGCTAATTGTGGCATCTGTTAACCCATTGAAGAGGTGTCAGTGCAGTATCACGGGCCTGTTAATTGGTACAAACAGGTAGCAGATGCAAGCTCTGGGACTGAGCATCTGCCAATTAGAGAGCCTCCCTCCGTGAGTGCTGATTGGACAGGCAGACAGAGAGACATGGAACCACAGTAATATAAGAGATAACTGCTACAGAGAAAAACTAAAGCCTCAGAAAAAGAAATCCATTTTGGCTGCTTCCTTTCTCACAGGTGTCACCACAGTCAATCACTCACATATGGTTCACAATAATTCACCTCTATTAACAAGTAATAAAGTATAAGTAAGTAATTAACAATCTGAGAAACTACATTAAAACAATAAATCAACTTTTAACTGGTGTTAATGAATGTCAATATAATAAAAATAATAAAACGGTTACTAGTTCTTGACGTTCTTGGCTGCTCCACTTTTATATAAGGGTCGCTACAGCAAACCATTTTACTGTAACTGGAAATATTGGCACCTTGTAGTAGATTCAAACCGGATGCCCTTCCTGACACATCTTTCTGATTATCCAGGGTTGGAACTTGCATAATTTGTGGATCTAAAAACAGCATAACTAACCACTTCAATTACCTCAAAACTGCATTGTCTTTGTCTATCTTTGTCTCTGCAGGACCTGGTTCAGACTTGGACCACAGTGTCTCTGGATAAGGACCTGGGTCAGACTCAACAAGTGAAGTTTAAGTGAAGACTTTAACTTACCTTCTTCATACAAATTTCCCTGCAGCATGTTTGACAATGCTCTGTTGGTAAAAAGCCAAATGCTGCTCACCACCCTGTATTCTTTTAATGGGACCCAGATTTTTTTTTTTGTTAGACATATGGGAAGTCAGAGGTTAATCTATTCACTTGTACTTGCTCAGGAAATAAAAACAATTTCAGGATTTTGACTACTTACTCCAGCTCTGACCACAACAGTGCAATTTTAATGACACCAAACCTTTTCCCAGGTGTCGACTGCAGTGGTGGAGCCCTACATCTCCATCCTGACCACCCACACCACTCTGGAGCACTCTGACTACGCCTTCATGGATGACAACGAGGCCATCTACGACATCTGCCGCAGGAATCTGGACATCAAGTGTCCCACTTACACCTACCTCAACAGGCTGGTTGAGAAGATCGTGTCCTCTAGTGGATGAATGTGAGAGTGAATGGTTGTCTGTGTTCGTCTCTGTGTCAGCCCTGCGACAAGCTGGCCCCTGTCCAGGGTGTACCCCACCTATGGCCCAAAGTTACTGGGATAGGCTCCAGTCACCCGCGACCCCTAACAGGAATAAGCGGTAGAAAATGAATGAATGAATATATATATGTAGTGGGGTGGCCCTTTTTCCCAGGGCCTCTGAAGCTCTCACCCTGGCTCTACCTCTGGCCCACCCCTCTAATTAGATTATTTAAGGCACCTGTTGCCAGTGTAGCAGTCTCTTGGCTGCTGTCTGCTTTGCTGGTGGTTGTAGGCCGGCTTCTGTCTGTTGCTGGTCCAGGTAGGAAAATGTCCTTTTCAGATTACTAGTATTACTTTGGCTAATTAACTAAAACTAAATGTCTTCCAGTGCTGGGCAATCAGGGTCTAACTACGTTCCCAACAGCCTTCAGGGTGGTAAGGAGGGTACATTGTAGACCATGTGATCCAGGTGAGCCTTTCTAACACTTTAACTTCTCTAATACAGGTTTACCTGCTGCTGTTTTGCTTTGGCTTGTTTTACTGTTTTGTTACTACTTTTTGTTTCTTTTGGTCTGGGTTTATTATTTGCCTTATGTACATTGCTTTTGTTTAGTTTTTGCATATTGTTTGTATATTTGTCTTGATTGGGTTGGCTTTAGTGTTTTTGTTTGTTAGACTATTGGCACCCTAGCGTCCAAATGCGTACTTTTTGCTGTCTTTACTTTTTAGATCCTCAATAAATCAGTGTAATCACTGTAATCCTGACATATTAATACTTTTTTCATGAAAACCTAATAAATCTAAGCCTTTACCTTCAAAATAAAGGGAAATTAGATTTTTGGTCAGATTGACCCCTAAACCACCAGGGGCAGCAGTGCTTTATTACAGAGTTTCAATGGAGGGCTGTTTTTCTTCTACCTTGCAAAATGCATGGGAATAAAAACGCTGAACACCAATAAATTGGTTTTGGTGTGTTAGGATTGAGCTAACAGAGCGGTGGGAGTGTGGCTGAGAATATATTTTGTTTGTGTGGTCATGAGGGAGTCTGTGAAACTCAAGTATAAAAAGGCCAAATGAGCTCTGTTTATAAACTGTGTGTGCGATTCCAGTGATCAGAGGTTAAACGGGCTGTTGACATCTTTGTTCTTGACCTAGAGAGAGCCTCCTCTCTCCCATTGGACCTTGGTATGGCAGGTTTCTGCTGAAGTCTGTCAGTCAGATGGAATCATTTCTTTTCAGACAGAGGCAGGAGTGATATTTCCTTTACCTTGTCATGTTTCAACTGACACCAACAGTCTTCCTCAGAAGTGTCCCCTGACTGCTGTGACGTCTTTATCAGCTGTGGGTGGTCAGCCTGAAGGACCCGACCACGCCCCCTGCTGGTCTATCAGACTGACCACGCCCCCTGACTCTGTTTGGTCTCTGTAGAAAAGTGTCCCAGGTCTGAGAGAGCATCAGCGCTCCCTCATCCTGGTCGATGGTGTCTAATCCCTGCTTCTTGATTTCAGCTGCCTCCTTGATCCAAAAAAAAAAAAAATGTCATGGAAACGATGCAAAAAGGGTATATAGGGGAAACGGGGTAAAATTCTGATATTTGCCACACACAAAAAACCACCAGAAGTAATGCAAAAGGAGTAAAACGGGAAGACTCACAAGAACAAGGAAAAAAAAGGCAGAGCAGGAAAACTTGAATTTGGCCATATTTGATCTTTTGAAGAGACCCTGCAGGGTGGCTGGGTGCTCCCTGAGACCAGGAGAAAGGGTGAAGTTCGGTCACCTGTAGGAAGCTTGGAGTAGAGCTCCTGCTCCTCTACATTCAGAGGATCCAGCTGAGGTTGATGCTCTCAGACCTGGGACACTTTTCTCCAGAGACCACAGGGCATCAGGGTCAGTCTGATAGACCAGCAGGGGGCGTGGTCAGGTCCTTCAGGCTGACCACAGCTGATAAAGATGCGTCACAGCAGTCAGGTGACACTTCTGAAGAAAACTGCTGGTGTCAGTCAAAACATGACAAGGAAATAAATGAAGGAAACATCAGTCCTGCCTCTGTCTGAAAAGAAATGATTCTGACAGACTTCAGCAGAAACCTGCTGTACCAAGGTCCAATGGGAGCGAGGAGGCTCTCTCTGGGTCAAGAACAAAAATGTCAACAGCTGTTTGACTCTGATCACTTGCCTGCCTGCACTTGTTTCTAAACAGAGTCCATTTGGCTTTGAATACTTGAGTTTCACAGACTCCCTCATGAACAAAATATATTCTCAGCCACACTCCCACCGCTCTGTTACATCAATCCTAACACACCAAGACCAATTTATTGGTGTTCAGTGTTTTTATTCCCATGCATTTTGCAAGGTAGGACAACAGAATTCCATTGAAAATGTATAAAATAAAGCTCTGCTGCCCCTGGTGGTTTAGGGGGTCAATCTGACCAAAAACCTAATTTCCCTTTTTATTTTGAAGGTAAAGGCTTAGATTTAGGTTTTCATGAAAAAAGTATTATAGGTCAGGATTACAGTGTCAAGTCTGTCATCATAATGGAAGTCAATGGGCCCAAATGCGTACTTAAGGTAACAAGTGTAAGTTTTTTTTTGTTTTTTGTTTTTTACAAAAACCTGTCTTTGCTCCAAAAATAAAAATGCATCAAAACCAATGTTAATTATTGACTTAGTCAAGGCTCTAATAACTTTACCCCGATATCTATGATTAGAGCTCAAGTAGTAGGATTTCATGTGAAAAAAGTAAAAAAATTCATATTTGGATGTGACGAAGTGAGTCCAAACCTTCACTTGTCCCTTTTATCTATTTTTACTTTCAATACCATATTAAACACACATTCATAAATCCATTTACAAATATTGCTAATAAGCTGCACATGCATATCCTGGGTTTTGTTTGTGTTGGTCTTATTAGTTTACATTTCTTCATTTTCCATATACATGCATTCAGTTACAAATCACACAAACACACATCTAGTTTCATTGTTTGGCTCATTGGTTAAAAGCCTCATTGTATTTGTTTTGGGTACTTGCCTTGTTCTTGTTTAAGTTACTTACCTGGAAATGTTTGGGGAGGCGCCGCCCAACAACTTCCTGCTTTTATACTGATGTCAGTGATGACATCATCAGCATCTACCATTTTGGAAGTTTTCTTTTCAGCTTTAGTATTGGTGTTTGGTTATGTTTTCTCTTTGTAGGGGCATGGATCAGCTGGGACAATGTGGGTGCAGTCCTAGTGCACAGTGAAGAAAATGTGTTTTAAACAGTTTCTTGTATTGGTCCAGTAATGTGGACCAGGCCAATTGATTGCCCTCTGGATAAAAGGCAGGTGTGTGCTGTTTGAGAGAGACATGTTTTGTGCCATGCGGTGATGAGTGGAAAAATGTAAATACTTGGTGGCACTGTAAATAAATTTCAACTTGGACATGACTTATTGCCTGGGAGTCCTGTTTCCTGCTGCTACTTATGCCACTCAGAGCTACACTACCTCACAAATGGTGGCAGTAGTAGGATTCGAACCCACGCCTCCGAAGAGACTGGAGCCTCAATTACACTTTTTTTTTTATATTATGAGAGGTCCCTAAGGTAACAAGTGTATGTAAATTTTTAAGGTGCCCAGAGGGTTAATATAGCTGTAGGAGTCAAAGTTGGGCCATAGTCTTGTCTGTACTGCCAAACTAATTGGGTCCATTCTTATTTTGTGTTCCTTTTCTTTCAGTGACGCTGGGCGCCTCCTGGTGGTTGGGCTAGGCATCTGGGTGAGGTTTCCCCACCTATGCATGTGAGTTAGTGCACTGGTTCACAAGAGTTTAGTTTGCACTTTTACGTTGCTGTGATGTCTGTGTCCACTGAGGTGAGTAATTGGTAGCACTCCTGGGCACCTCCTTGATGTAGTCAGCTCACCACAGGTGGCCCCAGCTAGCTGTATTTAATTTTTATTAGGCCATTTTTAACTTTAGCCTGTCTAGATTAAGCCCATTTTTAGATAGTCAGTTAATTTTAACTATAGCTTGTAATAAATATCTCTCCTAAATTCCAGTTGGTTCCAGTTTTTTTTGTAACTTCTCTTTTTCAGTTTATCCAGAAGATTCAAATACAAATTTTCAATAAAATGTTTTTTTTTTTTTTAAAGTGAACTTCACGTCTCTGCCCCTTTTGTCAGATACTTGTGTCATATATTTTGAATTGCATCATATTTCCTTGGACATGTTCCCAGGTGGTGTTGGTGGTCTATTAAACTTTACCCATTTCAAAGCACCTTCACCACGCCACATATGTAAGTATTGTAAAACATACCATTTTATGTACTTCTAGATGCTATAAACAGTATATTAGCCACTGATGAATGAATAAATGATGCAACATCACATTTGTCTATGTAGTCATATCATTTTTAATACAGGGAGCATTAAACTACTGCAGTGTCACATCACATTTCTAGCATAATTTACTAGACCTCAGATAACAGATTGTATTGACCATTCTTTCCCAGTTGCACCTCAGCTGTTCTCTTGACCAGAGCACACAACCTATAGCTATGAGGCGAAACAGGACGGAGCAGAAGATATAATCTTCACTTTTGGACATGTGAAGCTTCTCCCACTAGAAGACAGGCAAGGTGTAATGACACTATTCAGTCTGGAGAACAATGGTTACGTTTGATATTTGCCTTTAATGAATGTTGCGTGTCACTTTCCTAACTTTATTACAATCAGAGACTGTTCAGTCTCTAATCTCACTGATTAAATGTCACAAGGGAAAACAGCAGTGCAGTTAAATTTGGAACTGGCTTATGTCAGCAGCCTGTTCCAAATATTGGAGCATGGAGGCAAAATGTAAATCACAGAATCAACATGTCTGAAGGTTGCCACAATCAAAACAAGGTAAAAGAAGTAATCTGAACTTAAGTCTGTAATGAAGAGTTGAAGTTTAGTCTCTCATACAAGAGTCAGTTCTAAAGCAAACTGGTCTAAGGTTTTGATTCACTATTAGGTTCAGTCATTCAGCTTTTATTTATATAGTGCTCTACAACAACCAGAGTTGGCCAAAGTGCTTTACAACTTTAAAAACAGAAAATAGTCCATAACACCATTGAGTTATAAACATTGTTATTCATGTTTTATTCTTTAGTAATGTTGGTGTTAATTACAATGCGTTATTACTGCTTAATAGCTATGCGCTATTACCACCCTGTTTTATTGACTAATAAAACAATATCGAGGGCTTGGAACCAGAGGGGCGTAAGTGGCATTTTGGGCGAAAATGAGTTCTATATATCAAATTAAAGGTCTTGATGAGCTCTATCTTGTGGTGCCAAAAAGACATCAGAAATCAACCTGTATTGAATAAAGCAACAAAACAAAGACCTAAGTTTGAGCATTGTTTGGAGCCAGAGGGGCGTATGTCCACTTACGCCCTTCTGGCTCTGAATAATACAAGAGCTTACAGTATTTTTCAGAGCCAGAAGGGCGTAAGTGTAGGTGGTGCCCCCTAAACTAAAGAAATTTTGATTAATATTATGAAGCAAACTGATGAATCTTGTGAAGAAGCTGTAGATGAGATGTTTTTGAATGCTGCTCCTCACTTGAGAGATGGAGGTAAGACACCATGGGTGTTTCTCAAAGCCCAGGTACCTTGCCTTGCCCTGCCCTGATGGCATCACAAGAAGCAGCCACGTCATCATCTGTCGCCCAAGGTGTGTTCCAGTGTTCATGTCCTTCCCAGGCAGGTGTCCTCCGTTTGGCTAATGTGGCTAATTTACCAAGGATACATCAGTGGATCCTTCGTTGCCTTGCATCAGACAAAATCACCCATAATGCACTGCAGCCTTTTTGAGAAAAATGGCAGGACATTGACATGTGATACTTTCAAAAAAGCATATTTAGCAAGTTTGAGTTTTGATTATTTATAAGCTAAAACAAAATATTACATTGATATAATACACCTGTAAAGATTTCCCAGGAATAAATGACACTAAAACCAGGCAGGAGGAGTGGCTGTGGTGACACTGCTCGTTCACTCTGAAGTCTGTTCCTCAGCCGTTTTATTTGGACCAAGGCAGGACACTTGCCTTGGATTAGAAGGAAGTGGCTTTGGAGGAAATCACTTTCAAGGCAAGGCACCTGGGCTTGAGAAACACTCCATGCCTTGATAGTCTAGCCTTGTTAGCCTGGCATGGCTACCTTTGTCTTGGTCTAATCTGGCAGACAGGCAGACAATGGACAGGAGGAGGACGCCAACACACAAAGAGGAAGAAAAAGACAGAGAAATGTTGACAAGTGGAAAAAGAACAGATGTAAGAGGTTAAGAAATTCTGGCCAAAGCTACATGAATTCACATGGCATTCAGGTCCCAGGAAGGAGGATGAGGGCGAAGAACTGCACTTTCTGTCGCTACAAATGCAATGAAAAATTCCTTGAAGTGAGGGAAAAAATATTTGAATATTATTGAGATGGGAGATGCAGCGAGACTGAAAGACTTCATTGTCAATCATGTTGTCAAAAGAGAGAAAAGAAACAGAAAAAAAAATTCAAGAAGAAATCATACATTTTAGTAATATTTAACCTCAGACCTCAGACAGAGTAGGGTATGCAAGGATTTTTTTTTTTTTGAAGACCCTTGATGTGTCAGAGAAATTTGCAAGGTCAGCAGACAGCCATACCTCAACCTTCCAAAAACTGACGCTGGCACAACAGGCAACCAGAGGCACCCGAACCACATACCCCAGCTCAATGTATGAAAGTCCTCCAGGGATCAGTGCCTTAAAGAAAAAAGACCTACTCACCCTGTGCACCAACGGGACTAGGGCTGCACGATACGGAGGAAACATGCGATATTCAATAACTATGTTGAAAATTGCGATAATGATATTACTGCAATATTTGAAAACAGAGCCTATATTTCCAACATAGTAAGTTAAATTCACTACATTTTACAAAAATGTAAGTTCCTGTATTTACAAGTCAAAACAGCGACAAAATCAAAACTTAACACAGACTAAACCAGGAATAAAACCAGGCTAAGCTGTGACTAAATTAATTAAATTGCCACTAAAACTGGACTTTTTAAACATTTTTATTTAGTCACAACACATGTTCTTTTAAGGCTCTGGTGGAAAATGATTCTTCAGTGTAAATCTCTGTCAGATGGAAGACCACCATGTTATTGCCATATATTTAGATTCTTGCTGATTTCGTGATATATTGTGCAGCCCTAAATGGGAGTATTCCTTACTATTATGCAAAGTTCTATAACACACTGACAGTGGGCAGTGAGTGAACAGAGAGCCGAAGTAAACTGAAAAGTAAAATGCGTAAAAAAAACAAGAGAACTAAAATTAAACTGTTTGAAATGAAATACATGAATGTGAACTCATGAATGAGAATTGAAATTTAACTAAATCGAAAAATGAAAAGAGTAACAAAGGAGAATGTGTCTATTGTATACAGTATTTTAAATAATATGAAAAATGAATTACTTATGAAGTTAGTGTTTTTAACCAATAATTTCTGCATTGATCAACAGATACGCCCTATTTGTCTTTAGAAGAATTGGAAATATTTGGTGCCAAAAAGGCGTATCTGATGTTTTTGCCATATTTTTAAGATTTTACAAGGTTTTAGAATATGTTCATTGTGTTAATATGCCATAATATTTTTACTTAAGTACTAACTCATATAAGAATGTATGTGGTTGCAACGTTGTGGTTGAAGGTTAATAAATACAGTTGATTGAAGTGTGGTCAAAATTTAGTTTTGGCTCTCCTGTAAAGTTTGTCAAATGCCACTTACGCCCCTCTGGTTCCAAGCCCTCAATATGTACAAACCAAATTATTAATCTAGAATCTAATTTAATGTTCCAAGTCTACCAATTATTCATTCCTCTTGTATATGACTTGTTTTGTTTTTTCAGTGTCAGTGTGTTTTAATATCCTCATCTAGAATTTTTAAGGACTTTTTTTTTTTTATATATATAATCTCTAAGCTTAAGGTCCCTGCTCCCTCAGTCATTTCAGTGCATTTGAAAGAGCTCAGTGTGAGCAGACTTTCACAAAGAAGCGGACCAATAAGTGTGAACACACCTTTAGAGACATACACCGATGGACAATCATTCACTGTCACTCTCTCACACCAGAGACAATTTAGATTTGACAGTGTCAGGTAGTGAAAGGAAGCCAGAGTATACTTTACAATAACTCTCAGTAACACAGGCAAGACAGACTCCACAGGTCATTACTGACTGGCCCGAGGATTGAACCCACAACCTCTTTGTGGACAGCCAGAAGCGCTAACCAGAAACTGAATTAACAAATTTACAGTTGAGTCACAAATGGTTTGTTTTACTCTAATTTTGCTTTAGAACAATGAAGACATGAATGTTGGAACACTGACAACCCTCGTATGTTTATGTAAACACTAACTGAATACTGTAGTTACTGTAGGCTTATAAAATAGAGGAAAGTCAAAATAGTATTACAAAACAGGATCAATTGCATTCATAAATTCAGCTTTAATGATGCAGTATTTTAAGTATATACTGTATTTGACAATGATGTGATGGGCTATCTATCTCAGGAAGGTGGAATAAATTATAGTGAGATGCTAACTTATACTTTTTACATTATGCAATTCATAATTATATTGTAAACATGTATGTGCATGTGTGGCACTATTTTTGAGACGCACCAGGCTATAGAAGATGATGTATACCACCTATCTAGTAGTTCAACAAACACATTCAAACATTAAACTTATAAAATTCACTTATGACATAATGTAGGCCTTTAGAGTTATGGAGTTGTAAAAGCCAAGTTTGCTAGCTGCTGCTTTATGCTCTTTGCTGTGATTTAAATTGTTACCGAGGCCCAATGTATAACCTGTAGCTGGCTCAGACTTTAGATATTTTAATGTTCATATATTTTGTATAGGGCGAGGGAAAAATAACTTATGGTCAAACTAAATTAAAAGAACTATTTTCCACTACTACCTTTGTACTTTTTAAGCCAGACGTACCTAAGCATTTTAATTGAGGATCTCTTACCCTACCCTCGGTTACACATGTATTGCTATGACTCAGTGACTTTAAAACAAGTAGTTCATATGAAACAGAAACTGAATGTATTTTTTTAAATCATTGCAGTTAGTCATCTGGAGATGTGTGAATATTATTGAGAGCATCGATCTCTGAATCATGCTCTGAAAGTGTGACTCAGACTGTTAAAAGGTATTGAGATCAGATTTTTCCTCTCTTGTGTCAGCTCACACCTCTCACAGTTGTGTGGTTTCTCAGAATAATTTGATTTTACAAGTGGCAGATCTAATCTGACACTGACGTCCCTCTGACTCAAACTGCATGTTTTTCTTTGCCGGCTGCCTGATACAAAACTAAATATTTATGGCTATAACTGTCACCAAACTAGAGATCAGACAATACACTTCAGTCTATCAAGATATCAGTACTGTGAGAATTTTTACTACTTTTTTGGAAAATTTATACACAAGCTTTGTTATTTTATTATAATTAGCCTCTTTATTTTCATCTCTCATCTATATAGCCTATATGTTTTTCGTTTTCTTAAAGTTGTTCTGAGTGCTGTTTACTGTATTCAAGTAGGCCTAATTTTCCTTGTGGATCAATAAAGTTGATCTCAGTCCAGAGGAATCATGAAGTCCTGCTATTACGAAAAGTGACCATCTGTGTGTTACCACTTACCAGTGCTGCGAAAGAACTTCTTTCATTTGTAGATTTGCCAGGTGTAAGTAAATGTATGCTTACAAATATGCTTACAAAACAAAATTCAGTTGGGCTACATTACATTTCTAAAGAAATATTTTTCACTTGTGTTCATGGGCATTTACATTTGTGAAATAAAAGTCAAGAGCACTGACACATTGTGTTTTAGCCACAACAGTTGTAAAGGCCTTTAAATTATCTTTAGCTTTATAGTTAAACAGGCAGTGGTGGAAAAAGTACTCAATTAGTTTAAGTAAAAGTACAGATAAAGGAGCAAAAAATTTACATTACAAAGTATCAGCTTAAAATTTCAACCTAAGCAGTACTTTTTAATTGGTGATTGACCGATTATTGGCCAGGCTGATTACTACATACAAGTGTAATAACTGTAGTAAGTGTTAATTATGAGCAAATATTACATTTACAAATGTAGATTCTTCAAAGCGAACCTCAACTTACTAATATTAAATTGATGTCTTTTTGTAAGTCTCTTAAACATCTTGACTGTTAAGGTGCCTTAAAATGACTGGATCAGCTGTCACTTTATATGGATTAATGCCTCCCTGTACTTGTTTTATTTTATTTTTTGCTCATTAGGTTCTGTTTGGACTTTTAATTCTGTGTAGTAAGTTGTATTGCCATTTTGATTGTTGAACCTTTTAAAAAAAAAAAAAAAAAAAAAAAAAAACAGGCTATAGCTAACCTATGCCAGGTAAATGCATACGGGTAAAATACGGGTAAACATTTCATTACTCATTACATATTTTTATACCTAAGTGAAATACTGTTACTTAAAAACAATATTAAAGAACAATTTAGTAAGTAGAGACTGTGTCTGCCCCCCGCCTAAACACGAACTCCAACAGCAAAAGACAAGAGTGAGAGCCACAAATTTAATAAAAATAACTTGTGGACCTATTAATAATCAGAACAATGACGTAATTAAATGTGGATTACTAAACATTAGGTCAATTTCCCCTAAATCCCTGTTAGTTAATGAATTAATTAACGACAATAAACTTAATCTACTGGCCTTAACAGAAACCTGGCTACAACAGGATGATTATGTGAGACTTAATGAAGCTACTCCCCCAAGTCATGTAAACTTTCAGACAGCTAGGAGCACAGGCCGAGGTGGAGGAGTGGCAGTAATATCACAGTCTAGTTTACTTATTAGCCCCAAATCTAAACACACATATAATTCCTTTGAAAGCCTCATACTAACTATAAATCACCCTAACTGTAAGAAACAAAAACCAGTTATGTTTATAATCATCTACCGGCCTCCTGGTCCCTATTCCGAATTTTTAATTGCATTCTCTGACTTTCTCTCCAGTATAGTGTTAGACGCAGATAAGATTGTAATAGTAGGGGACTTTAATATTCATGTTGACGACAACAGCGACTGTCTAGGTAATGCATTTGCAGTCTTATTAGACAGAGTAGGTTTTACTCAAAACGTAAATGAACCCACTCATTGTCACAAGCACACCCTGGACCTTGTTTTAACCTATGGTATAGAGATTAGTGAGCTCACTGTCCTCCCTCATAACCCCATATTCTCAGATCACTTTCTAATTACCTTTCAGTTTATTCTCAAAGACTTTACTGTCCCAATGAACAAAACCCAGATTAGAAGAACATTATCTGACCAATCTGTGTCAAAGTTTAAACACATAATAAAGCCAATATTTAGTACAATGTTGAGTGAGTATGTTGAGAACAGCTCCCATAGCTCGAGTCCCAGTAAAAGTGATCGGTTTGTTGACAGCGCCTATGCAGTCTTTAAAGACAGCTCTAGATAATGTAGCTCCATTAAAACAAAAGGTTGTTAGGCCGAATCGAGTAGCACCATGGTTTAATGCTGAAACACGTTCCCTTAAACAAGCAACCCGTAAATTAGAAAGGCTATGGCAGTCACTCCAGCTCAGAGCAGTCTCTGAATGCTTGGAAATATAGTCTTTTAAATTATAAAAAATCTCTGCGTGAGGCCAAAACCAGATACTATTCAACTTTAATAGAAGAAAATAGGAACAACCCTAGGTTTCTGTTCAGCACTGTAGCCAGGCTGACCACCAGTCACAGCTCAGTAGAACCCCGTATCCCTGTTACTCTCAGCTGTGAAAACTTTCTTCAATTTTTTAACGACAGAATCACAAGTATTAGAGACAAATTAAATAAAATTCTCCCTACGATCAGCTCAGAGCAAGCCAAAGCTGTAAAAATGGAGGCCACTATAAAACCATCTGTAATGTTAGACTGCTTCATCGCTGTAGATCAAACTGAGATAACGTCAGTCATTATGTCTTCCAAAACCTCAACTTGTCTTTTAGACCCAATTCCTAACAAACTTTTTAAAGAAACTCTCCCCCTAATTAATGAACCTATACTGAACATAATAAACACCTCCCTAGAAACAGGCTATGTGCCACAGTCTTTTAAATATGCAGTTATTAAACCGCTTCTGAAAAAAGATCTAGATCCTGAAGTTTTAGCCAACTATAGACCAATATCAAATCTCCCTTTTATTTCAAAAATCCTAGAAAGAGTTGTAGTTAAACAGTTAATGTCGCCACCTACAGGACAATAGCTTATTTGAAGATTTTCAGTCAGGGTTTAGACCCCACCATAGCACAGAAACAGCATTAGTCAGAGTCACAAATGACTTGTTATTAAGTTCAGACAATGGACTGGTCTCAATCCTAGTTCTGTTAGATCTCAGTGCAGCCTTTGACACCACTGACCACAGCATCTTACTCCAGAGATTAGACTGTGACATAGGGGTCAGAGGAGCCGCCCTCTGCTGGTTTAAATCATACTTATCTGATAGGTACCAGTTTGTTAGTGTAAATGAACATTCCTCACAGTGCAGTAAAGTTAGCTATGGAGTGCCTCAAGGCTCAGTACTTGGACCCATTCTGTTCATGCTTTACATTCTGCCTTTAGGAAACATACTCAGAAAACATGGCATTAATTTTCACTGTTAGGCAGACGATACACAGTTGGATTTATCAATTAAACCTGATCAGAATGACCGCGTTGAGAAACTTAGCGCCTGTGTGAGAGACATAAAGACCTGGATGACAATTAATTATCTCCTTCTTAAACCCAGAAAAAACAGAGGTCATTATACTAGGCCCCAAAAAGCTGAGAGATGCTCTGTCTGACCAGAGAGTCTCCCTGGACGGTGTCAGTGTAGCCTCAAGTTCTACTGTGAGAAACTTAGGAGTTTTATTTGACCAAGATTTATCATTTAAGGCTCATATAAACCAAGCCTGTAAAATAGCATACTTTCACTTACGTAACATAGCCAAAATCAGAAATATTTTATCTAAAAATGATGCTGAAAAACTTGTCCATGAGTTTGTTACATCTAGGTTAGATTACTGTAACTCTCTGCTGGCAGCGTGCCCTAAAAACTCATTAAAATGTTTTCAGCTTGTTCAAAACGCAGCAGCAAGATTATTAACAGGAACTAACAGGAGAGAACATATTACTCCTGTGCTAGCTTCACTTCACTGGCTTCCAGTTGAATTCAGAATTAGGTTTAAAATTCCTCTCCTGACTTACAAGGCCGTAAATGGTACGGCGCCATCCTACATTAATGATGTTATAGAGCCATACCAACCAAGCAGAGTACTGCGCTCACAAAATGCAGGGCTATTAGTGGTTCCCAGGGTTTCTAAAAGTACAGTTGGAGGTAGAGCCTTTAGTTACCAAGCTCCTGTTTTATGGAATCAGCTTCCAGCTCATGTTAGAGAGGCATACACAGTCTCTACATTTAAGGTTAGGCTTAAAACTTTCCTCTTTGAGAAAGCTTATGGTCAGGGCAGCTAGGAACAGGGTTAACTCCACAGCTGGAGCTAGAAGCTGGGGAAGTATGGTGCACTGAGCCTCTGTCCTCTGGTTTCATCTGCTGCTCCTCTTCTATCACTGTGATTAATATAATGAAATACTCTATATCTCCAATCAGTTCATTGCTATTCACAAGTTGTCCCTCTCTCCCGCTCCCTTCTGGGGAGTGGGGACTGTTTCAGATTCCTGGCTGCTGGCAGATGTCCCAGTGATGATTGGATCTTAGCTGACCCCATCTGTGCTCCTGTCCCGACCTGTGTGCCCTCAACCTCACCTCTAAGGATTTCCCGGATCTACCTCAACCCACTCACCTGTCTGGATGAGGCCACCTGCTGCATCCTGGATTTCCCGGACCTATCTCGCTCCACTCACCTGTCTGGATGAGGTCCCTGCTGCAGCCCGGATCTCACCGGACCTATCTCGCCCACTCACCTGTCTGGATGAGGCCACCTGCTGCATCCTATGGACTTCCTCAACCTATCTCACCCACTCTCGTCTGGATGAATCCTTACAGAGCTGATCTATGATCCTATAGATGAGCTAAGGGACTAGCAGTCCTAGATGCATTGCCTGTCCAGTCCTGGGAGAGGATCTCTCCTTCAATATGGGCTCCATAAGGTTTCTTCTTTTTTCCCGTAGCTGGGTTTTTTAGGAGTTTTTCCTTACCGAGAAGGAGGGTCTAAGGACAGGAGTGTCCTGGGTCTGTTTAGTTTAGTGTAGTTATTGTTTGTGCTGATTGTGTGTTAAGTCTGATTGTGTGTTTATGTTTGATCAACTGTTTGTGAAGCCCTTTGAGGCGACTTTTGTTGTGATATTGGGCTATACAAATAAATCTGAATTGAATTGAATTGAATTAATTATAGGCCGACATAACTAACTGCTAGAAAACACTTGAAAGTGAAACATTTTGCAATGACGCAGTAAAAATATTACTACCACTAGTAGCCTAATAAATTGGGCTATTACTGCACTATTCAGTATTCATTCAACACTGTTCTTTGAAGTTTTTCAGAAAGGCAGATTACCTTCTGCATTTATAATTTTGTTTACTGTGGTTATGAGACTGTAAATTCTGTTTTAACTAATATAATTTTGTGTAAGGATGTGGAATTTATATAAAATAAACGCGACTGACACCATTAGGTAAAGTGCGACATGTTAATCACATTTTTTGTGAGGAATACATTTGGATCATGGTTTGTCCCTGATTGTGGACACTATTAGGCTATGGACCAATATTCAACCAAACCTTAAGGATAAATGCCACCCTAGATTGGCTCCACCATTCCAGACCCTAATTGTCTATGGCCAACAGACATAACAATTACAAAACAAAATACATAAGTGGAGCCAAACAATAACACATTAAAAGTTATTTACATGAGGAAATACAGTTATTACCCAGTAATTAAACTTAAATATTTTGACATTAGGATTTACATTCAGCCTAAGGCCTTCTCTTTGTTTTGATTTCAACAGATCAAACAACTGCATATGTGTCTGGAAATATATTTTTCCAATCATCCAGGAATTTTGGGGCCCTGAAGAATCGGCTATTGGAACAATATCTCACTGTTAAATTGTTTCAACTCTTTCCATTTTTGTCTTTTTAGAGAACAGTCAGGTATTCTTTCGACCATCTTTTCCAAAAAAGATCTGAAATGTATTGTGCCTGCTTCCATTTATTTTATTTATTTATTTATTTGGCAGGGATAATGCAGTCAAACAGAGGAACAAAGCAAAGTTTGCAGCTGATGTGATGCACACAGAATTTATAGCAAGTGCTAATTTTCAACTCCCGTCCCTGGTTGGGCTTTTCTACAAATCACATAGTAAAACAATAATCCAGGCATAAAGATCTTGCTGATTAAACACCCCAGGAAGAAGGGTTGGTTTTCATTTTAGTGTGAGAAGATGTTTGGGTGTAAGTCGTTCCAAGTCGCAAGGACCTTCAAGACACTTTAGTGATCAACTCCTACATTGGTGAATGGAGGTAATTCTGGAGTTGTTCTCTCTTTGGGAAAGTCCGTCATTTTCTGTTGACATAGCTTTCCTTTCAATTTTCTGCAGAAGACATATTTAGACAGTATTTGCCTTGTTGCTGCATTTAACCAATGAGTATGTGATTTCTTCCAATGTGCTTTGCTTGTTCATGAATGTACTTGATTATCAAACTTAAGACATGTTGATCTTTTTTGCTTTCTTCAGGGATGGCAGCACTTGACAGCCGACTACCAACTCTCAGCAGCCCATCCAAAAAAACTGGATTCAGCTTGTGACTGTGACTGTTTCTTTTGGGACAGGACATTAATGTCATATGGAATCTTTGATTGTCGCTTGTATTTCCCTGAAGTGCAGCCTTTTTCAGTTCCTGTCTCTGGGCTGTCAGTCTGTTCCACAGCCTGTTAAATCCTTACTGTGACAAAATACTCTTTAAACACTGTGTAAAGGCTACATGAAGTCTCTCTTGTGTTAATCCCATTGCCTCACAATGCTTGCTGCAATGCTTAATTGACAGCTGCTCACAGTGGCTTGAGGCTGCACTGTATGGATTTGTCTCTGGATTGAGCAGCGGACATCAAAAATATGTTTTTAAATGTTATATTTATTTGATCACCATCAGCCCAAGGCTACTTGATACATTTTGTATAATTTTTTGAAGGGTTACAGGGTTACCAAAATCACATGAGTCAAGGATTTAACAAGTACAGACTACACAAAATTAACAAAAGAAAGTAAAATGCAATGAAATTATTATCCCTCAAAAACATATGTTTGCTACAGTCATTCCTGTTATTTGAGGCTTAACTCTCATATTGACTTTTGAGTTGCATCACTGTAGGGAAGGATCCAGTCAGAGCTGAGCAGTATTGCTTCCATTATCAGTGTGTCTTATGCTCAAAATTCTCATTTACATATCAGATTTGCGGCAGCAATTACTTGCACACTTACTCTTCATATATCACATGCAACACGCCCACAAATAGCAAATGCTGTTTTTTAAGTTGCACTTGCATTTAAGCACCTGTCTTAGTAAATATGGCCCTAGTGTCTAAACCTAAAAATCACTAGTCATGTGGATGTAGAGAGTAAATCGTTTTGTAACTTCATCCATCCATCCATCCATCTTCTACCACTTATCTGGGACCAGGTCACGGAGGCAGCGGTCTAAGCAGAGATGACCAGACTTCCTTCTCCAAAGACACTTCCTCCAGCTCTACCGGGGGAACCCCAAGGCATTCCCAGGCCAGCCGAGAGACATAGTCCCTCCAGCGTGTCCTAGGTCTTCCCCGGGGCCTCTGCCCGGGTGGGACATGCCAGGAACACCTCCCCAGGGAGGCGTCCAGGAGGCATCCAGAACAGATGCCCGAGCCACCTCAACTGACTCTTCTCAATGTGGAGGAGCAGCAGCTCTACTCTGAGCTTTTCCTGGGTGACAGAACTCCTCACCCTATCTCTAAGGGAGCGCCCAGCCACCCTGTGGAGAAAACCCATTTCGCTGCTTGTATCAGGGATCTTGTCCTTTCGGTCATGACCCAAAGCTCATGACCATAGGTGAGAGTAGGAATGTAGAACAACTGGTAAATCGAGAGCTTCGCCTTTCAGCTCAGCTCCTTCTTCACCACAACAGGCAGATACAACATCAGCACAGCATTCCTGCAGACCTGCAGACGTTGCACTGATCCGCCTGTCAATCTCACGCTCCATCCTTCCCTCACTCGTGAACAAGACCCCGCAATACTTAAACTCCTCCACTTGAGGCAGGAGCTCTCCTCCGACCTGGAGGGGGCAAACCACCCTTTTCCAGTCGAGAACCATAGCCTCGGACTTGGAGGTGCAGATTCTCATCCCAGCCGCTTCACAATCAGCTGCAAACCACCCCAGTGCACACTGAAGGTCCTGGTTTGATGAAGCCAACAGGACAACATCATCTGCAAAAAGCAGAGATGAAATCCTGTGGTCCCCAAACCGAACTCCCTCCGGCCCCTGGCTGCGCCTAGAAATTCTGTCCATAAAAATTATGAATAGAACCGGTGACAAAGGGCAGCTCTGCTGGGGTCCAACATGCACTGGGAACAGGTCTGACTTATTGGTGGCAATGCAAACTAAACTGCTGCTCTATTCATACAGGAACCGGACAGTCCTTAGCAGAGGGTCTCAAACCCCATACTCCCAGAGCCCCAGAATTTCTTTGAGGCCGACCGGCAAACAAAAAGATTGCTGACCTTACGGAGGATATACAGCGGCTTTTCGAAGAGCTGCGAAAGAAGGACTCACTACTGGCGAAAGTGATGGATGTAGCTTGCAAGCAGTTACAACACATCTCCTCATTCAGCGCAGCTGCCCATGATACAGTCGTCTGGGATCCCCTCTCCTGTCCCCAGCCTTCATCCTGCTCTACCCTGGTCAACTGATCCTCCTGGGCTGCTATCGTAGTCCTTGGGAGAAGACAGAGCCCCCTGCTTGAGCCTCTCCAATCGCTTCTGCTCTTGCCGACGAAGCGCTGGACCAAGCTCCTTCTCAAGCTGGATCGCTCGACCAGATCCTTCTGACACAGGCCGGTGTCTCCCAAGACGCTCCCGCGGCCGGTACTCTGGAGCCGAGCAGGACCAGTAGAGCCCAGACGACACAGTCCTCTGGTGGGCAGAAACCACGAGACACGTCCTGGGGAACGGCCGCCTCCTCCCGCCGTAGGCTTCTGCGAGAGGCTGTCATCAGATGCTCCAGAGGTTTTTCCCGTCCTGAGTCGGCGGAGAGCCCTCCCCACAGCGCTGCCCCCATTGTGGCCGCTACCCCTTCACCACAGCGGTCTGCCGCTGTCGTCAGTGCCGCCAGCTGCTGGAATCCACAGGAGCCTGCCACTGCACAGTCTTGCCCTTCTCCCCTGCCGCCCTCAAACAGATTGCTTCAGACCTCTTGCCTGCCTCAGCCCCTCTTTTTGCCCACTACATTGTCAGTGGGCAACTCTATCATAAGGTACAGCAGGTTTTTTAATGCCGTTACACACTGTTATCTCAGTGCCACTGTTTCAACTTTGATTGACAAACTACCAAGTCTGTTGCAATCAGCAGCTCCTACAATTCACAGTTATCTAAGAACGAACAACACAGCCCGCCAACAGTCTGAACTGATCAAGCAGGATTTTAAAGAACTTCTTGGCTTTTTATCCGCTTGCAGGAAGACTGTTTTTATTTCTGGTCCCATCCCCATGCTGGGCGGTGGGGATGGACGTTTTAGTAGGATTTTATCGCTCAACTCTTGGCTGCTGTCAGTCTCACAGTCATTTAATTTTGGTTTTATTGACAATTTTAATTTGTTCTGGACTCGCGTCATCTTTTACAAGACGGACAGCATCCACCCCAACTCTCAGGGGAGCAAATTCCTAACATCTAACATCCACTATGCAGTACAAACTCATTTACAAGACTAACTACCCACCCCCCATTTGCCCATGCAACCATCAACCCTTGCCACTACTCCATCGGTGGCCCTTTCCCATAGCCCCTTTGTCAGTCCTCACCAATACAGAATTCCTGTTCTTGTCAAACACCGTCTGAATAAACAATTTACCCCCAAAGATCCCTCACTCTCCTGTCTCATCACTGTCCCCCTCTGTCCCTCAACAGCTCCTGCCATCTACCCCCCTCCTGTTAATTTTGGTCTTCTTAAATAACAAAACATTTTTATGCCACAATTTTAGAAGTTCTAAAACCTTGACTTTTTAATTTTAACTGAGACTTGGCTCACACAAGGGGACTGTACCACTCTTATCGACAGAAATCAAGGTCAGAAATGTTAATAGAGCTAAACAGCTATGGTTGAATGATGTAACACATGAATTAAGAAAATTTTGCAGAAGAAATGAGTGCAGATGGAAAAAATCCAAGTTGTCCATCTTCCATCAGCAATGGAAAGAGTCCCTAAAACACTTTCAAACAGCAGTTAAAGAAGCTACACTGATAAAAGTCAGAAGTGGCATTTACTTAATAAACCTTAAGTAACTTTTTCCCCTCACAAAACCTATGTAAATATGACTTTAGAATACACTGAATTAATAAGTATCAAACAAGAGTATTTTTTATGGTTACTTTGAAAGTTAAATTTACACACATCTACAAATAACATTTACTGACAATTTTCAATTATTATTGAATACCTTAACAGGGTTTATAAGTAAATTTTACTTACTTAGTATAATTAAGAAATGTGTAGTAAACTTGAGTAAATTCTACACATCATTCATAAATAAAATTTCCCACATTAATAATTAACATTTACTGTCTGTTTTAAATTTTTTTGGAAACAATTTCAAAGTTACTTTTACTTGTACTTTGTATGCCAAAAAAGCCCTATTTAATAGTAATTTCTGAAATACCTTTTTAAATCTATTATAGTTACAAGTACTATTTAAATAGTTTTTTAAACCTCTAAAAATTACTTCCTCACTAATTTGTAATAACAATGCATGTCAATATCTTACACAAAAACTTTTTTTTAACATGCTCATTTTTATTAGCAAATTGCACATTTTGCTTACATTTTTGCTAATGTAATGGCCAATTAGAAGCCCCCAAACGGCCTCAAATATGCTCCTTAAGAACAACCCTGCTTGCCAATCATATTGCAAATCTTTTTCTTATAAACCTGGATACAAGTTTGTATGAGTAGCATTTTGCACTTACAGCAATTCAGACTGCATTGTCATTAGAGGTGGGTGAAATCTAACAATTTTACTAAGATCAAGATTATGATTAAGATTTATTCACTTCTTGTGACTTTGATGTAAGACAAAAAAAAATTTAAAATCAAAGTCAATATCAAAGTCAAGAGACTACTGCCATTAATATCTTCATAAACCCCTTTTAAATTTCAATTGTCATTTCGTCCACCCCTAATTGTAACAGTCAGAATGAACAAAATACAAAAAAGATAGTTGCAAATAAAAATATAATACCATGGTTTATCATCAGTGTAGCAACATGGAACATTGTGGTCCCCCCATTCTCTATAACAATTATCAATTGTTATAATAAAGCTTCTGTTGTGGTATACTATTGACTGAATTCTTGTTTGCCTAAATATAATGGCAAAAAAGCAATATGGAACTTGACTTCAAACACACTGTAAAATGTACTATAAAAATATAGATCTGACTGTGCCTCCATTGAATTGTCAGTTTGATATTTAACAAAAATCTGATTACTTAATCAAAGTAAAACTTAAATTTTGCCAAACATGTAACTAAAAAAAGAAAAAAAAAAGTGTGTGGCACAACACCACTAAATGTTAATTTAGATGGGACCTAACCATTGTTGGTCAACATTTTACAATAGGAGTTTACTTTTGAGAGACTGAACTTTGCATGACATTTTTAACACATCCAGCTCGAGAAACAATTTCTGAAACACTTCAAAAGTATATTTGAGTGGTTTGGGGTAGCTCAAATTAATTGCATAAATTACACCCATGAGCAGAAAACAAGCCTGTGATAAACTGTAGCAATTCCCAATCACTTCCACTCCTTCGATGACAATGGAACTTTTGCTTGTTCCTGAGGGTGTCTGGTTGAAGGTACATATCTTCATTATGAAGGATTCCGCCTCTTCGTCAAAATTGAGGGGTATGTTCTATATGGAGATAAGAAAAGAAGAGTTAGTATACTTTATGGTTCAAGATTCTCTGCTCTCCTACCTTCTTCTTCCATTCCCTCTATCACAGTTTCATACATACATAAACCAGGAGTATAAACAAAACAAACACCAGTCTAAGGTTGGTTTTAAATTCTTTGAATTAAAAGTGTCCTGTGGAAGCATGTGATTGGTTAAAAAAAAACATGAGCCTGGCTCTAAAAAAAAAAAAAAAAAAAAAAAAAAACAAGGCAAAGGGTCTTATTTTTTTTCTCTGATGACTTCTTAGTTTGTACAATTTACTGTATCATTGTTTGACAAAAAATCATTTTTTTGTCTCCCCTTCTGATTAGACCAGTTAAGGCAACTCATGCTATTCGTCAAAGTGTTCTTCCACAAGCAAAGTAAAACACTGCTGAATACATATTTGAGACTACCTCACAACATGCTGCAGACCCATACGGTCAATTACATGCATTTTAGAAAATTTGAAATAGATTTAAACCTACAGAGTATCACTTTAGCGCACAGTACACTTAGCGCTCCTCGAGTTATGGGAATGTTTTATATTTAACCTCACTAACTCAACTAATGTTTATAATTACCTGGTATTCCTTGATCAGTTCCTCTGCTGGCTCACCAAGATACTCCATCAAGGCTTGAATTATGGCGTCTCTCTTGCTCTCGACATTGTCCTTAAAAAAATTAAATAATAATTATACATCACTGGAAATCATTCGCCTAAAAAATACATTCAGTATACAGTATACTGTACCTCATTGATGGAATTCAGAACTGGTCTTATTTTTATGCCACTGACTCCCCCTTTTCTTGACAGTATCTCTAGTAGTTTCGGTGTGTAGAAATCCAGCTTTTCCAGAAATGTTCGCTCAAGATTGATCGTTGTTATCCTTCTGAACTCATGTTTGATCTGAATGAAGAGAGAGGAAGATTTGGCCAACAGTCAATCCACATATTCAGCATTACAACCTAGTAGAAAGCTAAGGAAAGTTGATTTTGGACAATGTATTTTATTGGTCATTTTTGGTTGCACTCAGTTGCCTTCCTCAGGAGTGAAACTGGAAACTACTGTGACTAGTCAGTGGATTAGAAGCCCATTTTCCCATGTCCGCCAAAATCTGTTTAAATCAGCTGACCAGACACACAACAGACCTCCAGTGACTCTTCTGAGGAAGGCAACAGAGTGCAATTAAAACTGTGAAGGTATAATACAATAGAGGTCTGAAAATAAGAAAATAATAAGACTTATTAAACCTCATCAGACTGGTCCCAGATTGGATGGATGAACTACGCAACACAATGACACAAAAATATCTGAACTTACTTGTGTTTCTGAGAAAAGTGCTGGCCATCTCTCTTTGAAGTGTTTCACAGATGGACATTCCCTAACCACTTCATTTCTTCTGATTGGGAAAGTCCTCTCCATTTTTTCTTCTATATTCTTCTCGTTATTCCTTACAGTGACCTCGTGTAACAAGTCAACTCTGACCTGCTCCAATAAGTCTTTGGTGTCACCATGTGTTAATGGAGGGAGATAGTTTACCTCTGCCTTTTGAGGTTTTTTAAAGCCACGAGGTTGGAGTTTGTCATTTAATCGTTGCTTTTTTGAATTAACCTCCAGTTCTGGACAACAGGTGTTGCGGTTTCGCAATTTTTGTCTGTAGTTGCCCATTTTGTACTTCATTCGTTGCTGCCAGCCATACAATCCATTAAATGATTCGGGTTCTTTTAGGCACGGGTACTTGTTAATCAGGGCTTCAGCTACCGTAAGAATCTGCAGTCCAGTAGGATAAGCTGTGTAACTAAAGATTTCTTCAGCAAGTTTTTCCAAAAGGGCAGACTTAACCCTTGCATCATTCAAGGGAGTCCCATCTTTTATGTAAGCCTGGTTTCCTGTTTGAAGAGCCATTTCAATGTCATATGAGAATGGGGGGACCACAAATTTTGCGGGCCAAGGTTGAGATCGACCTTGACTATCACTGTCAGAGGACAGTGGGATTGTGTCATGGGAGGTTGATGAATGCAGAGACAATGTGTCAGTTTCTTGGAGTGGGAAATCGCTCTCAGAGGTGGAGGACAAGTTTACTTGGAAATCACTCTCAGTGCTAGACATATTTAATGTGAGCACAACTGGCTCCTCTTTTACTATTTTTACAGTTCCTTTGTCCTCTATGTCACTAATGTCCGTTAGTGTGAAAAACTTGCCAAACTCTTTGTCTTCGTACATTAAAGTAAATTCACATGGGATATCAAAGGTCTGCATGATGGCCAATTTCAGGTCCTGTACTGACTCAGGTATTCCCTTTTGAAGAACCAACTTGCGAACGTCAGTGTCGTTTAGAATGACACACAGCTTTGCCGGGTAAGCCATTTAAACAGAGCCTGAAAAATATAAAAGAGTGTAAGAGGCATGTCATAAAATATCACTTCCTTAAAGTAGCTATATTATGCTTTTGTCTGGTATTTAGTAATGATTTAGGACCCAGGTAGGTCATATAACCTTTTGTTGGTTTCAATATTCATCTTAATCAGGTTTTGATGAGATATTTGGACTTGTTTCTGGGTGTTTGACATGTTTCTAAATATATTGTCTTCATTATAATAAGATAAATTATTTGTCCATAGAGAGACAGATAATTCTGCTTGAAATAAGAAAACTTTAAACAAGTCAGAAATATCTAAGAACAAAACAAAAAATCCAATTTTACCATGTAAATATAGTCAAAAATACTTTAATCAAGATTTGAAAATTAAATCAATAAAAAGGTCATTTTAACTAGTGTATATATTTACTTCTGCAGTGTTGGAGCTCTCTTCTTGCCCTTTGGACACCTAAACGTGAAGGCAAATATGGCGTTTAAGGACTGCAAAACGTTTTTCATGCAAAATTGACTTTTTAACTTTTAAGCTTTTAACAATGTTACAATATTTTTTCTACGTCAAACACATACCTAAAGTTGTGTTTTGTGCTATAGTCCTGAAAACATGCAGATCCTACAAATGATACCACAAAGTGAGTATACTTGCCCCTGCACTGTGAACAAACGCACCTAGAGAAGCCTTATTGCCACCGCCATTCAACAACATATCTGATTGAAGAAGATGTGTTTAACTGTGAGGGAGTCGAGGCTTTTTGATTTCCCAGAAGAACTAAAAAGTGTTTTTTTTCCTCAAAAAAATGAAAAAAATAAAAATAAATAAAATTTTAAAAAATCTCAGTCCGTAGTTTAGCCCATTTCTCCAATCTGTCAAAGGTGTAAAAAAGCATATGGGACCTTTGAAAATAAAGCCTCTCAACAGCTATGTGTTCATCTCTCACCTGGAAGTTATGGCACTTAGGTTTAAAACTCTGGAGCAGTTAGTAAGGACTGGAGTGGTGATCAGAGCAGCAAGGCTCCTCCTCTCTTTCTTCTTGCTATACTTGTAAAAGCAGGGAGCCCTTTAAAAATATAAGAATCAGAATCAAAATTACTTTATTTATCAAAATTTATATTGTTGTTAATCCAATTATTATGACCACAATAATTGTGAGACAAAAATTTAATATCGCCCCATGCCTAATACATATTCAACTACTCTTATCAATAACATGTCCAGGCCCAGGATACTGAAACCTTTAGACACCATAAATTCCCAAAATATGTCACAGGCAGCATGAATAACATGTACTTACCAGACCAGTATGCTGATAGCAGATTTCAGATAATAATTTTCAATCTTCTATCTTAAATTCTGTAGAGGATATTAAAAAAAAAAAAAACATTATTATGGCAACCGGTCTATAAAAATCAGCATTTTAAAACCCAGGACAAACCAAACCTCAATAAAGGTTAGAATAAAATCAATAACGTTTAAAGTCAACAAAGAATACATCAAAGTTCAAAATCATAGTGCTGTTAATAGGCCATTATTTACATTGAGGTGCTTTGCCTCTTTATGATCTATACACCGACTTTAAAACAATTCACAGTACAACAATTGCTTACAATCAACAAAAACATGATTATATGTAATTAGACGCTTTTTATTTTTTCCACCACTTTTATTCAGCAGCCTGCTGCTGTGTGCTTGATAAGACTGGGTCCGGAAAAACGCGGGAGGCTGTTAGCATACATTTGGTGTGTGACTTAACCGCCCAACATTAGCTAAAGTTATCGCTCCAAAAGAAAAGCTGTATCGTGGTTACTAAACGTAACGTTCTATACCGTGTATCTGTACACATCCCAAAATGGTCGGAATTTACATTGCATGAGGAGTCGAATTGAAATGAGCTGGATTCAGAGCGACAATATTGCTACAAAATCCACTTCGCTAAGCTAACGCTTTGTTAGCGCTTAGCTTTTTGTTAACTTGGTAGCCTCTCCCTCTGCTGCAGCTGTGACTAACCCCAGTTCGCGCTGAGCTAACGTTAAAAAAACTCACCTCCATCGACCGATTGTTCAACGTGAACCACTATTTTGTGCTCTTTAGTATCTGCAAGTCAAATGAAAATAGCAAGACCCAGCAAATACACCCGTTTCACCAAACCCCAACACGTAACGTTAGCACCCTGACCGCTAACTGATGCTAATACATACAGATTGAACTAAATGGCTAAACCAGCAAATTATAACAAAGCAGGGGACCAAACTGTGTCTTTAGTAAGACTGTGTTATCATTCAGGTAAGTTCCAATGAAAGATATACTCACGCATTCATGGAAAGTGCAAGTGTTTCAGCGGCAGCAACATGCTCAGCTCTGACCGAGAGACAGGTCCAGAGGAACGGACGCGTGACGTCATCAGACAAACTTGAACTGTGCATTTTACTTACTATGTTTTCGTTTGCGCTTATCGGTGTTAATGCGGAGGAATCTTAAGTAAATGTTAAGTATGCAAGGACAGTTAATTTAATAGAAGAAATAGCAAATACAACATTACTTACACATACAAAAAAGCAGTTTGAAAATTACATAGATTTCCTGAGAAAAGGCCCCAACAAAAAGATGCTTTGTAAATTTCAGTGAAAGATCCAAATAATATTTACTGGCCTGAAAAATCACTTTTATCAGTGTAGAACATCATTTTACTCAGATCTTATTTTAAAACACCAGTCCAATCCCAGAGTTTTATTTAAGGTTTTAAAGTCTAAAGTCTTTCTCACCAGTGACCCTCTCTTATTTATTTGATGTTTTATCTCACATGAAAACAACTGTGTGCAGTCTAGATGCCATCCCAACCAAATTTCTCAGGGATGTTTTTAGCGCAGTTGGGCCCAGTATTTTATCCATTTATAAACCAGTCTCTGGCAGAAGGCATAGTTCCTTCTAGTTTTAAACATGCTGTGGTCCAACTTCTTTTAAAGAAGCCTAATTTAAGAACCTCTGATCTTAATAACTTTAGACCAATTTCCAAGTTTTCATTTTTATCTAAAGTTTTAGAGAAAATAGTGTGTAATCAGATTTTAGATTTTATGACCAACAATGACATCTTTGAGAAATTTCAATCTGGTTTTAGAGCTTTGCACAGCACTGAGACAGCCCTCCTCAAAGTTTCCAATGACCTCCTTTTAGCCTCTGAGAGCAGAGTGCACAATTTTAATTCTTTTAGATTTGAGTGCTGCGTTTGATACTGTTGATCACACAATTTTAATTGATCGTCTTAAAACCTGGGTTGGCATCAGACACACTGCACTTGATTGGTTTTATTCTTACCTTTTAGAAAGAACCTTTGCAGTCGCCATAGGTAATTTTACTTCCTCCTCCGCCCCATTGCCGTGGTGTACCGCAAGGTTCTATTTTAGGTCCAATTTTATTTTCTATTTATATGCTCCCCTTAGGACACGTTATGGCCCGCCATAGCGTGTCCTTCCATTGCTATGCTGACGACACACAGATATACATCCCGCTGAGACCAAATGACCCTGGAAGCCTGGCTGCTGGGTTGGAGTGTTTCAGTGACGTGAACAGTTGGATGGCACAGAACTTTCTTCAACTCAACACCAACAAATCTGAAATAATTCTAATCAACCCCCCACAGTCCATCTCCCATATCCAGAACCACCTCGGGCCTCTATCCACTAATCTCACGTCCTCTGCCAGAAATCTAGAGGTAATCTTTGACTCTCACTTCACATTTCAAGAACACGTCAAAAAAACACTCAGTCGTGCTTTTTCCATCTTCACACCATCTCCAAAATTAAGAAAATTCTAACTCTCCCAGATCTCAATAAAGTCATCAACGTTCTCATCTTCTCCAGGCATGATTATTGCAACTCCCTCCTCTCTGGTCTAGACAATAAATCTCTCTCGCGCCTCCAACTTGTTCAGAATGCAGCAGCTTGGCTTCTCACTGGTTTTAACAGACGACAACACATCACCCCGATTTTAGCCTCGCTACAGTGGCTCCCTGTGCATTTTAGAATTGATTTTAAGATTTTACTGATCACTTTTAATGCTCGTTTAGGTCTTGCCCCGAGCTACATCACAGAGCTCATATGAGCCTCCCTGCAGCCTTAGATCCTCAGGCAGGTCCCTGTTAGTTGTTCCACGGTCGAGACTCAAAACCAAAGGTGACCGAGCTTTTTCAGTCAGAGCCCCTCGTCTCTGGACCTGCCTGAGGAGATAAGGCTGCAGGGAGACTCATATGAGCTCTGTGATGTAGCTCCGGGCAAGACCTAAACGAGCATAAACGAGCATCTTTTAAGTCACTTCTTAAAACCCACTTTTATTGTCTTCCTTTTTTATAATAATTGTTTTTATTTCTATTTACTCTGTTCATGTATTGTTCTTTGTAATCGTTTTTGTTGTTAAGCACTTTGTAAACCTTGTTTTTAAAAGTGCTATAAAAAATATAATAATAATAATTATTATTATTATTATTTTTATTTTTTTTTACAACTAGTGATAGTGCTTACCAACATCTTCCTACAGGTTAGACATTTCCAAAATACTGAACATGATAATTTGTTCTTTGTTGGAAATGTTATGTCATTTATGTTTTCTACTTTCTGTGGAAGGATTTTGCATATATTGATCTGTGAAGGTGTATTCCAACGACAAGAACCTTCTCTTTTCAAGTTCTCCAATTTGTTGGAAGTGATGGGTCATTGAGGTCACTGATGGGCCAAGAAATTACTCATTTTGGTGTGGATCCAGATCACTGTTTAGATCCAGAATGGCTTAAGGAATTTTGTACCATATGGACAGAGGCGTAGCCACGTGGTGGCCTGGGGTGGCCACGGCCACTGTTGGTCATACCTTGGCCACCCCATCGGCCCCCCCTGAGAGGTCCTGCACAACGGGCTATGCAGGTCCATAATGATGCTGGTGACTGATTGACGTTACGTCTTTACGCAGCTGTTGTAAAACAAACGGTTTGTCACAGAGGCTTGCAGCTAAATCCACCTGACAGATAAGAGCTCAAGCTTTGTGTCAGTTTTTATTTCACGTTGATAAGTTCAGGAATCACAGAGATATGTATAGTAGGTTGAAAAAACACTACATCTTATGTTTTGTATTGAAACAGACACCCCCTCTATTTTTTTGTATTAACACTAATGTGTCATCAAGTTATGTGTGCTATACACATCCACACCAGTAGATGGTGCTGTTAGCGGTATTGTGGAAAGTAGAGGGACGAGGCGCAGGCACAGCTTCAGAATTAAACAAGCTATGGCCTGACTAACACGTCTCCTGTCTGTCTTATCCACAGGTACGATTCTACAACTTATTTTATTAACTTAAACTTGGTCCTAAAGTGTTGTAAAGCATGTATAAAGGTTGTGAACCAACTGTGAGAGTTTAAGAGTGTCTAGTTTTGGTAAGAGATGTATATTTGTACTGCGCATGTAGTTTCGTTTATACCGCGAGTCCGCCATTGTTCAGTAGCAGATTATTAAGGAGTAAAGAGTTTGTATTTGAAGCCTTACTCAAGCAATGTAACTTGCTAAAGCGCTTTGTAACATGTTATAGTGAGTTTGGGTTGTATTGAGGGTAATAATTGTCCAAGTTGAAGGCAGACCGCCATGCCTAGTGTTCACGTAGTTCACGTAGAACATGTTTTGCCGCCTTTCAGTGGCGCATTTCCTTTTATGTGGCTGAACTGCTTGTGTGTGTATGTAGAGGGACAATTAGAGAGACATGCTATAAAATACGTATGTAAATGGAACCAGAGTGTAGATTAGATACTGTGTTGCACTATATGTATTTTTATTTGCGTTATTTGTCTATTGTGGATTTGGTTTACATGTGTTGTCAAAGATGAGTTTATTTGGTTGTGTTTATTATTTTATGAATTATTGTGTATTGTGAAACTGTTATGAATGGAATGAGTGAGAATTAAACAAGCTATGGCCTGACTAACACGTCTCCTCTCCGTCTTATCCACAGCCATAGCTGCACCACACCTTTAGGCTACACAGTCTAACCTTAGCTGTGTGCAGGGGCGGACTGGCCATCTGTGCATTCTGGAGGATCACAGAATAGGCCGGTCGCTGAGACGGCCGATGGGCCGTTTTACATAGACTCCATAAACACATACACAACCAGGCCAGAGAGGGCGCAGCTGCGCTGATGCGCAACAGCGGAGTAGAAGAAGAAAGCAAGAACAGCTGCAGCCACTCAATGCAGCCAGGCACTCGAACAAGTCCGCAAGTCCGCCGACAGGCGGCCGTGAAGACGGCGGTGGCGCGTGAGCAGAGGCTGCCGTGCGTTTACGTAATGGATAAAAAACGGTTAATAAAACGAAAGGAGAAGGGCGGAGCAGAGAAAGTCAGGGAAAAGAAGCTAAAGTCGCTTGCATGTGAGGCGTTCAAGTGTAAAAATATAACAGACCGTGTTTGACAGCAGCAGTGCTACAGCCACATCCACCAGTACAGCAC
Organism: Bostrychus sinensis; assembly: GCA_020698575.1. NCBI lineage: Eukaryota > Metazoa > Chordata > Actinopteri > Gobiiformes > Eleotridae > Bostrychus > Bostrychus sinensis. The sequence goes on from CM036244.1 coordinate 27,374,319, forward strand.
AACATGAGGATGAAGAGACTGAGAGTGGTGGGGGCCCAGCACTGCTCAGGCTCAGGGACCCACAGAACCAGATGAAGTTTTACCTCAGTTAGAGCCGTGTACAGAGCAAGTGGTGAGTATAGCTTACTGTATGAAACACAGGGCTTTCATAGCTATTTAGGCTATGGCTACATAATTATTCCACTTCCTATACATAGCTCTAAAACACTATCATAACAGTAACAATATGAATAATATGAATAATATTATATCTAATATGGCTGTGAAGACTCATTCATCCAGGCTGATTCCATTGCAATCATAGGTTTAAAAGCTGTCATCTGGACTTGGTTTTAAAGAGAGCTCTCTTACCAGCCTCTTGGATAAAAGGTGAAATGTCTTCAACTTTAAAACCAAGTCCAGATGACAGTTTTTAAACCTACTATTGCAACTATATCTAATGTGAATTAAATCCAGGGATGTTCCCAAGCCCTCCAATAATAAGTCATAGTGTAATCCAGGACTAAACTATATCTAAAACATGACACAACCAGGACTAACCAAGACTAAACCCTAACTAAAATAGGTATACGCTGTCCAAAACTATAGCTAAACCAGGTTTAAACTAGGTCTAAACAGGGACAAAACCAGATCTTAATCACGTCTGTGCCAGGATCAAATCAGATTCAAATCCGGGACTAAACCTGTACAAAACCAGGTCTAAACCAGGACCTAATCAGGTCTAAACCCTTGTGATGTCCCTGTATGAATCTAAAGGTAAGCTTTGATAGGAAAAGGGATAAAGTAGATTACATATTGACCTCTCTGACATTTAATTAACCCTACATTTTATATTGTTTACCCAGGTTGAGACCCATAAACAATTTCCTAAAGTCTTTATTATATTTTTTTAATTAATACAATCACAAACAACTTTAGAAGATCTAAAGATTTTTGATTTTTAGTTTACTATCATAAACAACTTCTAATTGAAATTGTGCTTTTTGCTTTATACAATCCAATTTTTTTTTTTTTTTTTTTTTTTGGGGGGGGGGGGGGCTGGGCAGACTCCAGGGCTGTTTTTCAGTCCCAGTCCGCCCCTGGCTGTGTGCCACTTGCTACCGCCCAGCTATCCCCCCTAGGGCTGGCGCCGGTATCATATGCACCGTTAAAGTTTGTAAAAGCATTTAGGCTTCATTAAAAGACATGCGTTTTTTACCGCTCCATCTGCGAACAGCTGCCGGTGTTTTTTTGTTTTTGTTTTTTTTAGGTCCAGTGTCTCTTTTACTCAAAAACTATTACAAAAGAGATAATTATTTCCAATAACTTTGTTGTTAATTTTGATCAAAAGTAAGAGGAGAGATGGAGAAGAGCAGAGGAGAAACTACAGTTGGATGGGGACGCACTGTAAAGTTTTTGTTAAGAGAAATTGACCACCTCTTGTGACCCTTCAAAATATAACTTCATCCTTTTCCATCAGCTGAAACAACTTTATTGTGGTAGAGCCTGAAAGGAAAGGCATTAGCGCTGCACGAGGAACTGACAGGAGCTGATAGTACAGACTGTGAAAGTCTTGGACTGTCATGAAAAGTTTTGATGTAGACAAAGTTGTTTGTAAGTTATTACTAACAACTTGTTAAAGCAAAAATATCGAACACATTACACTAATTAACAACTAGGGATGGGCATCGAAACCCGGTTCTAGCTGAGAACCATTTCTAATTTTTCCAATCCATCGGACTTGTTTTACTCCGCCGTTAACGATCCCTCTTATCGATGCTGCTTTGGGCAGCTGTGTTTGTGTGAGCAGGTTTTGCTCCGAGACCCGCCCGCTCCCGAGCAGCGTTTCTAACCTTTTTACTTTAACTTAGCTGCAAAAGTCGTCTTCGATGAGCAGCCTACAAAGCACGGCGCTCATCGTGCAATGCATGTCGTTCTCCTCTCTCTAATTAATGAATATGCGCTCACGGGACACGGCAGCGCGTAGGTGGAGACGCGCGGAGCCTGGCGCGCTTGCGTCCCACTGCGTGGACACAGCATAGTGAAGCAAGAGAGCCGCGGAGGTAGGAGCTAAATGTCCGCGCACTGTGACAGCAGGAGCTCATTCCCCTGCATAAGAAATACAGTATGGAAGGGAGCGAGCGAGCGATAGAAAAAGAGAAATCTCCATAGAAAACGCTGAATCCTGTCTCACGTGTCTGACTCTCACCTGTCTGACTCTCACCTGTCTGACACTGATGTGGCCCCTCCCTGCGTTGCACTGTCACAGTAACACAGGCTACTGTTTAGTTTAATAAGTTTAATGAACGTTTTTTTCAGCAGACAGGTCTGGGGCTGCTGCTCCTAAATTAATATTAAAGCCACAATCCTGTTTATTTAAAAAGCATACATTTCCAGTAATTTAACAGCTGTACATTCAATACATGTAACTTCTGTTTAGTGAGCCCAGTTTAAAATAGGCTCATATACATGAAAATGAAAATAAGCTCCTATTTCTGCTTCATAATAAACTGTATGGCCACAGATCTAGTTCATTTTTATTCACAGATATATCAGGAATCGATAAGACAATCGATAAAGAATCGGATTGATGAGCAGAATCGACACTGGCATCAACATTGATAAAATCTTATCAATTTCAATCCCTATTAACAACAACATGCTTCAGGACACAGACTACATGCATTGTTCAGTCCCTCCAGGATTTTGCGATGTTGTGATCACAACAATTAATGCAAAATCAAGCAATTGTTTTACTCACTCTATAGTCAGCTAAAACACTTTAAAATGCACCAGGATACAGCAAATATTGTCTTTTATATTGATTTTTTTTCCCTGGGGGAGGACCCCCAGACCCCCCTGTAAATTTGCTACATACTTAACCTCTGTGAATCACAACTTGCTCTTCTGTGAGCTGCAGACATCAGGGCTCATCTCCTAACTTCCTCAAACCATCCAAATAACTGGTTTCAGAACAGAACAGAAGATAATTAAATTTTTTTGTATTAGTCCTATAATAATAATAATCTGCCATGTGCCACTACAATAAAATGACAGGACCCGGCTGGCCCCCCCCAGTAAAAAAATCCTGGCTACGCCCCTGCATATGGAGATATGAACCAACTACCAACTCACTAAAATAGCAAATGATTAGTTTTAGAAGATTGTATTGTGAGATATAAAGGTTTTGTGGATCAATGGAAACAGCCTTTACTAGTGTTGGTCTAAACGAGCCGAGGCACCGATACACGCATCATGCGCTGAAAGCAATGCCTCAGCCGAGCTGTGTCACTGAGCGTATCACCTTAAGAAAAGTCAGGTGACCGACACAGTGACTGTGTCATATTGTATTACATTGTATCACGTGTCATTAGGCTCGTTCGAGATGAACTGCGCCTCGCCTGGATTGTGAACGAGAGTGCATGGCCGCAACAGGAGGAGGGGAAATACACCTGTACTGAAATCGGACAGTTTGTGGCTCAGATCACGCACGAAACGAACTTCTCGCGTGTACTGGATGTGATTTTGCAAATAAATGCATTAAACTGAATTGTAAGAACTTTTCTGTCTATGGCATGGCCACAGTCTGTGCGTAAATGAGGCGCTCCTCAGGAGCACACAACATGAGGCACATTCAGCTGTGATTCTTAGCTTTTATGTCTAAGTATAAAATGTATGCACAATCTCTTTAATAATACTCTACTTCACAGTGAGCAGCAGGGCACAAAGTTTATCCAGGTCAAAACTGTAACTGTAAAGTCTGTATTTTACAAAAAAAGAGGAGGGCAGTAAAGTGTCGTGCGTTACGTTTCTGATCAGCACTAAACTCAAATCCAATCACCTGTCCGTTCACCGCTGACAGGTGTGCGTTTTCCCATCATGCACTGAGCCAAGCAGCCTCCACAGTTGCTCCTGATGAACTGCGGCGGCTGGCTCAGATGGCTACTCTCAGTTTGGATCTCACGAGCTTTCGGTGACCGTCGCCCTTGAGACATCAGAGCAAGTTGGTAGCAAGTCAGACACAAATCTAATCTGCCTGCACTGCGCACAGACCGACACTGATCGAAACGGCGCAAGTCTGGCTCATCTTGAACGCGCCTATTGTTACAAGCACAATGTGTAAAAACGTTCACAAGCACTCATGACACACGCAAATGTGTTTCATTAATCTGTCGTTGTTTTTAACCTTCTTTATTGAAATGCATCAACACCACTAGAGGGCAGTATTACAACTTTTCACTGTTCCTTGTAAAATTACTGTATTACAACACTCCCACTTCATTTTACACTGACATTAACACGTTACTGATACTGCTTAACTTATTGTTAATGATGAATATCAAAAACAAACAAAAAAAAAACATATCAAATACTTTTAACTCTTAAAGGTTACTAGACTCCTGCTTGTATAATTTTTTTTTTCAGTACAAACCACTGTAAACAACAGTTTTGTTTTTTTTATGGCTAACAATTAATAACCAGTAATCTATGATAAACAGACTTAAACAGGGCACAGTCCAATCTCTTTCCTAAGATACTCAAACTTTTGTCTTGGAAGTGGCTTAGTTAAGATATCAGCCTTCATATTATCTGTTGAGCAATATTGCAGTTCTATTTGCCCATTTTGCACACATTCACGAATGTAATGGTAGCGAATGTCTATGTGCTTTGTTCTTGCATGATCAACTGGATTCTTTGCAATTGCAATAGCTCCTTGATTGTCCTCCAGAATTACTGTTGGTGTAATGTCCATTCCAAGTTCAGTCAGTAGTTGTCTCAACCAAGTTCCTTCTTGAGCAGCTTGGCTAAGTGCGACATACTCAGCTTCTGCAGTTGAAAGTGCAACTGTTGCCTGTTTCTTACTGAGCCAACTTACTGCTCCCCCAGCCAGTAAAAACATATTACCAGTTGTTGAATGACGGTCATCCTGATCGCCGGCCCAGTCAGCATCTGAGAACCCCACCAAAGCTCCTGTCTCTGACCTCTCATACTTGAGAGTAAGGTTTAGTGTACCTTTCAAGTATCTAAGGATTCTTTTCACAGCTGTGAAATGTGCAGTATTTGGATTTGCATTAAACTTTGATACAACACTCACTGCTTGTGCTATGTCTGGTCGCGTGGCCATTGGAGCATACAGAAAACGTCCTACCATAGACTGATAGGTACTGTGATTCACAGAGTTACTGACTCCATCATTCTTTCTCAGCTTCACATTTGTGTCAGCTGGTGTTGCGACTGGATTGGCATTGTCCATTCCATACTTTTGTAGCATGTTTTCAATGTAATGTCTCTGATGAAGCAAAACGCAGTTCTTTGCTTTGTCTTGGACAACTGAAATGCCCAGGATGTAGGATAGCTCACCCATGTCCTTCATCTTGTAGTGCTTCATCAGAGCTAGCTTCAGCTTGTTCATGCTCTCTGTTGACTCTGTAATCAAAATCAGATCATCAACATACACAGCTAATATCTCTAGCTCCTGACCAGATCTCACAAACACACACTGGTCTGATGCACTCTCTGTAAAGCCAATGTCTTTCATGAACTCTGTAAAGGCTTTACTCCAGCAGCGAGGAGACCGCTTTAGTCCATATATTGATTTTTTTAGTTTGCACACCAGATGTTCTTGTCCTGGTTTGATGTAACCTTCTGGTTGCTCCATGTAGATTTCCTCTTCCAAGTGTCCATTCAGGAATGCAGTTACAACATCCATTTGATGCACATTTAAGTTATACTGGACTGCAAAGGACAACAATGTACGAATTGAGCTGAATCGTACCACGGGTGAAAATGTTTCATCGTAGTCAGCACCATATATCTGTGAATAGCCTTTAGCGACGAGCCTGCATTTGTATCTCTCCACTCGTCCATCACTGTGATGCTTGACTTTGAACACCCACTTTGATCCTATAGCTTTACGATCTTTAGGTAAATCCACTAAGTCCCATGTGTCATTTTCCAGCAGCGACTTGTATTCCAAATCAGCCACCTCCTGCCACTCCTTTGCATTAGGACTTAACATTGCTTCTTTCAGTGTGCTTGGTTCTGTGACACTACATACATTAGTATAATGTTCAACAGTTACAATGTCAGCAAACTCATCATATCCATATCTTTTTGGAGGCCTTCTACTTCTGCCCCTTTCTCTTATGATTTCACTGACAGTAGTCTCATCATTAGATGTTTCCTTTTCACCTGTGCTAATTGTTACTTCGTTTTCTGAACAGGATACATTTTCTCTCTGTTTCCAGTCAAAGTCTGATTCATTGAAAACAACATCACGACGAATGTATATTCTCCTTTTGTCTTCATCCCACAGACGATAACCTTTGGCATTGTTTGCATATCCCATGAAACGAAGCTTTACAGCCTTTTTGTCAAGCTTCTTTCTTTCTGTGTCTGGGACATGTGCATAAGCAACACAGCCAAATACTCTCATGTGTCTCATGTCTGGCTTTCTTCCATACCATCTTTGATAGGGTGTCTCTTTTTTCAGAATGGATGTGGGTAGCCTGTTTTGTATGTAAGCTGCAGTTGCTACAGCCTCTGCCCATACATTTTTTGGTAGCTTTGCATGAGATATCATACTTCTAGCTGCTTCAACTAATGTCCTGTTTTTTCTTTCTGCTACACCATTTTGCTGAGGTGTGTGTGGTACAGTCATTTCATGGTGGATACCTTGAGCCTTCAGATATTCTTGAAATTCTCTGGATGTATATTCCCCACCATTATCTGTTCTGAGTCTAGTGATCTTCCGCCCACACTCATTTGTAAATGTCTTTTCAAATTCCCTAAATTTGCTTAGGACTTCACTTTTCTCTTTCATGAAATATACCTTACAGCATCTTGAGTAGTCATCTATAAAAGTCACGAAGTACTTTGCTCCACCTATGGATTCAGTCTGCATGGGACCACAGACATCACTATGTACTAGCTGCAACTTGCGTTTGGTGCGGATTTCTCCCACTAACTTGTGTGGCTTTCTAGACATTTTGCCCTCCACACATGCTTCACAGAAGGATGCTTCCTCTTCTGCATGTAAAATCCACTCCTTCCACCAGATTTTTCAGTTCTTTGAGCTTAGAAGTGTGACCTAGGCGCTGATGCCATAGACTTGTTGCAACTGATGCGCTTGACACATTATGAGGGGTTGCTGTGTTTCCCTCAATGTTCAGCTGATATAACCCATCAGATCTTTGTGTTCCCATCCCTTGAAGAGTTCCATCTTTCCCATGGATATAGCAGCGAGATTTTTTGAACTGCACTGTGTTTCCTCTCCTGGCAGCAGCTCCCACTGAGAAGAGATTCATGGATAACTTGGAAACATACAGTACATCATACATTGTGACATTTTTTACAGCACTGACTTTGAATGACATTCTCAATTTAAGGTTGCCAAGTCCTTGAGCTTCAACTACTCTGCCGTCACCAAGTCTCACAGACTGTGGCTCTGAGAATTTCTGATAGTGTTGAAGACCTTCTTTATTCCATGTCATGTGTTTTGATGCTCCAGAATCAATCAACCAGTATTCCTGTTGCAACTCACTTTGACTTGTTTCTTTAACAACAAAGGCACCCTCACATGAGTCCTCAGCATCCTCATAGACCATGCTTTTGGCCTTGTGAGTTTTGTATTTCTTTTTTCTGTTTGGACAGTCACGCTTAATATGTCCCTCTTTCCCACAGTTGTAACACCTCCATGAGCTGGATTTGTCTGCTCCCACCTCTTTGGTATTGTCCTGCTTAATTCCACGAACTTGTGTTGACATGGCTGATGCACCACTGGACACCGTACTGTTACCGACATGCACTCGTTTTTGCTCTTCGTTTATTAATGCTTGTTGCACAAACTGCAGTGTCAAACTGTCCATTTTAGTTTCTAAAGCAGTAACAACAGTAGAATAGCTTGATGGTAAACTTCCAAGGAGTGTAACAATTTGGTCCTCCTCCTCAATCACTGAACCAATTGCCCCAAGCTGATCAGTTAGCTCCTTCATTCGTTTTAAATGATCACTTAGGCATTCTCCTTCCTTCATTTCACACCGGAAGTATGTTTTCTTAAGGAACAGTTTATTTGCTATAGTGTCTCTTTCAAATTGTCCTTTCAATGTATTCCACGCCTCTTTCGGAGTCCGACAGCTTGTTATGAGATATAACTGGGGTGTACTTACATTTAGCACCAACACGGAAAATGCTTTTTCTCTCTGTCTTTCAAACTCAGCTCGCGTGTTAGCATTAGCATCTGCTGCTAAGGTTTCTGTCTCAAGTACCATACCCCATAGTCCTTTTGCTTTCAGAAGATGCTCCATCTGAAATTTCCAAGTCGCCCAGTTCTCTGGTCCGCTTAGCTTGTCAATAAACAGTTTATCTTCCATTGTGAATCCCACAACACGGTTTATGACACACACAAAAACTCCAAAAGGCAGCTTTTCAGCGACGCTCTGGGCCCATAATCTGTCGTTGTTTTTAACCTTCTTTATTGAACTGCATCAACACCACTAGAGGGAAGTATTACAACTTTTCACTGTTCCTTGTAAAATTACTGTATTACAACATAATTATCACAAGAATATTCACTCCAATTTCTCTTTATCACATAGAGATTATTGAACATAGGCCCAATTGTTATGTTCACATGTGGAAAAGTAGTATCTTGCTCTTAGTTATGCAAACTCATCACAATGTGTTTATTTTGTAATATAGCTGCAGTACATTTTTTAAACCACTAGATGGAACCCATACACATACCAACACAGCGTGATACAGTAACGACACAATAAGGGGAAAGTGTGATATACACACTGAGGTATCATCTGCCCATCACTAGCCTTTACCCCTTTTATTTTATTTATTTTTTTATTTATTCATTTTTTTTGCACAAGCATCTTATTTGTTCATAGTCTTTCTAAAAAAAAAATAAATAAATAAAACTTTTTCTTAAAAGGACTTTTGCAGAGTACTGTATAATATAAAATACATAGCCAAGGGGAAATTATTAGAAGTATATTTGCCAGAAACGCAATGCAATGGAATACATTTACAAGCTCCACACAGATTAGATCGACTATAAGAGCATTATAACTCAAATGTTGTGTTTTGTGTCTCCTGACCTGTGCTATACCCTGAGGTTGCCCATACACATGGCTTGGATGGACTAGGTATGGAGCCACTGTCATTTATTTGTCCATTTGTCCATTTATTTTTTCTGACTTCGGCCCAGGCTACACGCACAAATGCAGTAAATTGTCCTATAATAATTTGTTCATTGCGATAAAATGCTAAATAACAAATCGTCACCGGTCACATATCACTGTGTGGTTTAGTGCCACTTACAGGAGTCTGGAGGAATTATTTTCAGTGCTGACAGCAGTGGAAAGTACTAGCCACTTTTAATCAAGTAGTGCCTGCAACTGGGACTATGTGCTTATAATCACAAAAAGACATAGAGCCAATCCTGAAAAATAAATTGTTTTATTACATCACATTTGGTATTTTTCCAGTTAATTTTGAAATTTTTTTGTTCTCAAATTTATAAATATTATTTTGTGGAGCTATGAAATAAAGAGGTGAGAAGGATAACAAGCCTCTGCTTTATTAAGCTTCCAGAAACCATGGAAGTTGCTTTCGAGAGGAAAAAGGACAGGTATAGCAACCTCTTAGCGGAGTGTAGGGATGCTGGCTGGAAGGCCTATATGTACCCTGCTGAGGTTGGATGCAGAGGGTTTGTGGGTAAATCGACCAATCACCTGCTGACAACCCTTGGCGTGATGGGTCCAAGGAAAAAGAGGGCGCAGAGGGAGTTGGCGGAGGAAGCAGAAAAGGGGAGCTTCTGGCTGTGGCTCTGAAGAAGGGAGGAGAAGTGGGGAAATCAAGGGTCTTAGGGCTGGCCACAGGGAGCATTTGGGAGACGTCCCTAATGCTGGCCCCACCACCTAGAGATGTTCTGAGATCAAAGGGGCGAAACATCCATGAAGGGTGGCTCTCAGCTGATGACCCTGTGGCCAGCCCACCAGCACTGGCGGAAGTGCGTCAGGCAGAAATGCTCTGCAGTTTGACACCTGTGCTAAAGCAGCAATCAACTACTAGAACAGAAACATTTTCCTGGTACTGTAAGACTGCCCCTGCCCCCACCCCCTGGAGACTCCCCTCCCCAATACCTCCAGAACCAAAGTGTAGATTTGTGTGTGAGATAGTGTCCATGGTGTCTGCCACAATTTAATATATTTTTGTTGTTCTGTTCAACTCCAGAAGAACAACAAAGGTTTAAGATATTTAAGGAATGTTGTTTGTTTATTAAAATAAGTTATCTGAAAATAACTTTGCCTTAATATAGCAAATAAAGTAAGTTGTAACACAAGACCAAATTCATATTCAATTACTAGTGATTTTTTATTTGGACAAATAAATACATTATCTGTGTGAAAAGAAAAACATTTTACAAAAATACATTCAGTGGGTTTAAATTAAATTGACGAAAGAATAATCTTAGTGCGTTATTCGAGACATATTTCAAAGTGCTGGTGTGTTTCTGATGTGTAAAAGCCATTAGTTATTCTGTAAAAAAGTACATAAGGGAAGACATTTTGAATATGAATACATTAGAATACTCTAAATGTAATAGTGACAGTTACCTGCATTTGTTCATGGACCCAGTTGACATAAAGGGAGATATTGCCATAGACTCCGGGTCTGTTCCTATATGCACATCCATAGCCCCAGCTAGTGTCCCCAGCCAGCCACCATACACCTTCCTGTTTGACCACCAGAGGGCCCCCGCTGTCTCCCTGCAGCACACAGGAGTTACAGTATGTTTACTTAGATATTATGTATTATTACTTATTATGTAATTAAGCACAGTCAAAATAATGAGCGGTACAGTGACCCAACCTGACATGAATCCACTCCACCAGAAAGTCTTCCAGCACAGAACATGGTCTCTTTGACTGTCCCGTCCAACACAAAGGGATCGTTGCAAGTTTCTCTTGTATAAATGGTCACCTCAGCCTGATGCATTTTGTCAGGTGAGGACCCTGAGAAACATTAATGATTGAAAAAGAACTCAGTCAATCATTAAACAACAGTTAAGTTCTACATTAATTTGAAGCAGACAAAGGTGACCCCTGGGTTATTTTCATCAAATCTGAAACAAAAGCAATGAATGCATAGGGGTGTACACAAGGTACCCCAAGGTTTTCCATTTTTACAATTAAAGACTTTTTAAATGCTGGTGGGAATTTGTGGCCAAATTGATATTCTACTCAAAAAAAAAAAAAAAAAAAAAAAAAACATTTTCAATTATTTGTTTCCAAAATAAGGGCATTTAAGTGACTTTGAACATGGCATGGGCTGAGTATTTTAGAAACTGCGGATCTACTGGGATTTTTACACACAACCATCTCTAAGGTTTCCAGATAATAGTCCCCAAAAACAGAAAATATCCAGTGAGTGACAGTTATGGGTTGGTGGTCTGTTGATGCAAGAGGTCAGAGGAGAATGGGCAGACCGGTTCCAGATGATAGAAAGGAAACAACTGCGCCCCATTCAAAGTCACTTCTTTCTTCTCTATTCTGATGTTTGGTTTGAACTTCAGCAGGTTTGTTTTCAACATGTGTCAGGAATAAATGCGCTGAGCTCCTGCCGTGTGATTGTCTAATCTGATATTTGCATTAAGAAGCATTAGAAAAAAAGGTATACCTAAGGTGGCCAGTGGGTGTATATTGTATATATTGACAAAAGCTCGTTGGTGTAGCTGTATGTGGAGATTACTTCTGATTACAGTTATATCTTGTGCAAAGGTAACATTATTAATAGGTGACTTGAGCATACATTTGCTGCATATATTTTCTAATTCATTTACAACACTGACAGGCTAGACAAAGTAAGTTGAAAATTTAAGAAATAAATATAAAAATCTAATGCCTGTCCCAAAAAAAGTATATATATATAAGGCCTTGATTTTGACACCAAAATGTAATACTTTACTACTTTAATACTAAGACCTTTGGGATATTGTGCTATACATGATTACGTCTCACCATATGTGCTCAATGTCCCCCAACCTGTGATCCAGGCTTGACGTTCCGGTGATAGATCCACACCAACAGTGGGCAAACACACAGGCTTTACTGTGGCTATGATTGAATAATTGAAAAATAAAAAAGTCAAAGACATATTTAAGACCAGAAATAGGTAAATGTGAATCCAGTTAGTTATTGCTTACATGAAAATGTCAGAGGTGAACTCAGCTTTAGAAGAGCAACATCATTGTCATTACCCCTTGGGTTAAATTTCTGATGCCTGATGACTTTAACCACCGACTTGGCCGGGTTCAAATTACGCATTCTGTTCAAGCTGACGTCACCATACTGTACCTTCCACAGGGAGGGTCTTTCGTAACTGATAATGACAAGAGAAGACGAAGACGTCAGGATCCAATAAATTGATTTCAAGAAGGTGATATGTTAAACAGTGAAATCTTACTTTTTGAAGCAGTGTGCAGCTGAAAGGATCCACAAAGAGCTGATAATGGAGCCTCCACAAATATGTTGTCTGTTAATTTGCAGACTGACTTGCCACGGCCAGGCCCCATTCACCGCCTCAGTGCCACCCACAATACGGGAGCTGGGTGCCACTGAGGTCACTCCACACCCTAAACAACAGAAGACAAGTTCTCTTTTACTCCAAATGACAAAGGCCAACTTCTTCCTAAAATGTGCTGTGTTCTGATGTGCCAATTGAAAGATTTATTATCTTAGCCTATACACTAATCATGCATAACATAATGACCACTAACAGGTGAAGTGAGTAGCACAGATTATCTCTTGATTGTGGCACTTGTTAGTGAGTGGGGTATATTAGGCAGCAAGTGAACATTTTGTCCTTGTAGTTTGATGTGTGAAAGCAGAAAAAGTGATTTGAGCAAGTTTAAGGGCCAAATTGTCATAGCTCGACAACTGGGTCAGGGCATATCCAAAATTGCAACTCTTGAGGGCTAATTCCAGTCTGCAGTGGTCAGTATTAGATGTGGAGAGTGAAGAATCTTACCAATACAGGTGAGCGCAACAGCTCTGGAAGAGCAGAACTGGCTGTAAAATATATCAAATGGGTCAACATTGTGTTGAGTGCCTCATCTATTGTATCAAAGCTTTATAAAACTAACTATATAATGCTGCAGACAATAATTATGCCAATGAAGTGGCAAACCTGTGACTTAGCTGTGCTTGAATATGTGATCTGTGGTCACTTCCTGGATTCAGTCTCAGGTATCCTTTAGAAGCCGCAGCGCCTGCACTAGTTTGGGTGAAACTCCCATAATCCTGACTGTTGGACGACTACAAAGAAATATGTGACCAGCTTATTTGCCTTTTTGATATGAGTGCAAATATCTGACAGTCAGAGAGTTCAACAACCTGCTGGTTTCACTGCAGTGGCACTTGATAGTTTCACATTTTTGTGTTACCACTGTATAAAAGGGTAAATTTCATTGCTATGCCAATTAATAATAGCAGCTATCTTAACAGATAACAAGCAGCACAAGTACCAGGATAACAAGTAGCAGTATTAGTAGGTGGCAAAGACAATTTTGCAAGAACAACATACACTGAACAAAAATATAAACGCAACACTTTTGCTTTTGCTCCCATTTTTCATGAGATGAACTCAAAGATCTGAAACTTTTTCTACATACACAAAATAACCATATCTCTCAAATATTGTTTACAAATCTGTCAAATCTGTGATAGTGAGCACTTCTCCTTTGCCGAGATAATCCATCCCTCCTCACAGGTGTGCCATATCCAGATGCTGATGAGACAGCATGATTATTACACAGGTGTGCCTCAGACTGGCCACAATAAAAGGCCACTCTGAAACATACAGTTTTGTTTTACTGGGGGGGTTTACTGGGAGGTCTGGGGACTCCAGTCAGTATCTGGTGTGACCACCATTGGCCTCATGCAGTGCAACACATCTCCTTCGCATAGAGTTGATCAGGTTGTCGATTGTGGCCTGGGGAATGTTGGTCCACTCCTCTTCAATGGCTGTGCGAAGTTGCTGAATATTGGTAGGACCTGGAACACGCTGTCGTATACGCCGATCCAGAGCATCCCAAACATGCTCAATGGGTGACATGTCTGGTGATTATGCTGGCCGTGCAAGAACTGGGATGTTTTCAGCTTCCAAGAATTGTGTACAGATCCTTGCAACATGGGTCGTGCATTATCATGCTGCAACATGAGGTGATGTTGTTGGATGTATGGCACAACAATGGGCCTCAGGATCTCGTCACGATATCTCTGTGCATTCAAAATGCCATCAATAAAATGCATCTGTGTTCTTCGTCCATAACATACGCCTGCCCATACCATAACCCTGCCGCCACCATGGGCCACTCGATCCACAACAGTGACATCAGAAAAACGCTCACCCACATGATGCCACACACGCTGTCTGCCATCTGCCCTGAAAAGTGTAAACCGGGATTCATCCGTGAAGAGAATACCTCTCCAACGTGCCAGGCGCCATCTCATGTGAGCATTTGCCCACTCAAGTTGGTTACGAAGACGACCTGGAGTCAGGTCGAGACCCCGATAAGGACGACGAGCATGCAGATGAGCTTCCCTGAGACGGTTTCTGACAGTTTGTGCAGAAATTCTTTGGTTATGCAAACCGATTGTTTCAGCAGCTGTCCAAGTGGCTGGTCTCAGACGATCTTGGAGGTGAACATGCTGGATGTGGAGGTCCTGGGCTGGTGTGGTTACACGTCGTCTGCGGTTGTGAGGCTGGTTGGATGTACTGCCAAATTCTCTGAAACGCCTTTGGAGATGGCTTTTGGTAGAGAAATGAACATTCAATTCACGAGCAACAGCTCTGGTGGACATTCCTGCCGTCAGCATGCCAATTGCACGCTCCCTCAAAACTTGCGACATCTGTGGCATTGTGCTGTGTGATTAAACTGCACATTTCAGAGTGGCCTTTTATTGTGGCCAGTCTGAGGCACACCTGTGTAATAATCATGCTGTCTCATCAGCATCTGGATATGGCACACCTGTGAGGAGGGATGGATTATCTCGGCAAAGGAGAAGTGCTCACTATCACAGATTTGACAGATTTGTGAACAATATTTGAGAGATATGGTTATTTTGTGTATGTAGAAAAAGTTTCAGATCTTTGAGTTCATCTCATGAAAAATGGGAGCAAAAGCAAAAGTGTTGCGTTTATATTTTTGTTCAGTGTATATGGTATATTCGCCTCCTTGTACTGGTCCCAAGCCCAGATAAATGGAGGGTGGGGTCAGGATGGGCATCTGGCGTAAAACCTATGCCAATTTAAGATTTGAATCACAGCAGACTAGACGGTAAATGATTTGCTATGGCTAATCCCAGAAATGAAGTTTGCTAATCTACACCATTCCCTTTATATAGTAACAGGGAAAGGCTAAAGCAATGATCTTATTCAGTCATTTGAAGCAAAGATGTCAAGGATAACAATGATAAAGTCACACAGTTTTCAACGCTAAAGGTTAATGATCTAGAACCTATTGAATCTGACAAATTAGACCTAGATAAAAATGTCATTGTGGTGAAGATGTCACACCTCTCGTAACCCATCTGCTTACACGTCGCCCTCCCATGGTTGTCGTCCCAGTTATCGGCACAAACCGGCAGCCATGTTTGACTGGCTGATGAGTAACTTTCCAGCAGGAAGGTAGAGCCTCGAAGGCGGACTGCAAGGCAAAGGCAAAACATCTCACAAACATCCCTACACACACTGGGTGGGGGTAATGTGTCGAAACAGGGCTAATGCCTTACAACACTGGTTTTCATCCTCTCCGTCAGAGCAGTCCTTTACGCCATCGCACCACTGTGAGAGGCTTAGGCACTTCTCGCCACAAGACTTCCCCAGAAAACATTGGTAATACACTGCAACACAAAGAAGACACATGAGGTCATGAAAACACAAAAGTAAAGTATTGGCTGAAGTGTACAAGGAAGTGAAGTTGACATTGGTTGGGACATAAAAATAATCAAACAAAACCTGGTGTCATTCCAACTTCCTTCTTTCTCAACTGGTCTAAAGGTAGGACCCAGTTATATCCTTGATCATTTTATTGCAATCCACTTTTTACAGAACTAGCCAAGTCATTTTACTGAATGATTTTACTATGACCGTAATGGCACATGTATTTTAATCCTTTCATACAATAAAAAACAAAACATTTAGTCTTCAAATAAGCAGAACAACATGCCTGCCCACGATTTGGGAACTTCTGCTATAGACATAGTACTAGTACAAACCCAATTCCATATATAAAGCGTAAATTAAGACAAAATGGTTTGCAAATTTCACAAAACTAAATTTTTCCAGTTTTTTGTTGCCATGTTCCAACCTTTCTGCCATTGAATTGAACATGAGCCATTATCATTTTATGAAATTATAAAATATCTGTTTTAACTCATTATATATTGTTAATGGCCTATTGTGTATAAAAATATAGTTTTATAAGATTTGCAAAACTTTTTATTATGTTTTTATTTACATTTTACACATTGTCTCAACCTTTTCAGAATTGGGTCCGTGCTTAAAAATGTCAGCTTTCCTCTGTGACATGTTGAATAATGAGCAGTAAATTAGCCTGATTATACTCATTATGTTTGTTAGTTGCTTTGTTTGCAGTAAGTCATAGGTTGGGAATCTGTACATAGCACACTATTAATACATTTGGAAGGACTATGTTAACATGATAAGATGAGGAGGAATATACTTTATGTGCTTATTGAAAAAAGTGGATCAAAATTTACACCATTAGTAATACACAATGTATAATGAGGTTGGTTGTAAGGGTTCTTGTACTGAACTTACAGAAGTACCAAAGCAAGAGGGACACAACTGCTACTATCAGAGAAATGCACAGCGATACACATAGGATATACTTCCAGTGACATTTTTTTAAACCTGCAAAACAGAAGACCAAAATAGTCATACTACAATAACTCAGTGTTTAGACGGTTTGAATAGCAAATAGGAAAAAGAAGTGAAGCAAACTGTATCACTAAATCATCAACTTCCTTACTTAACAAATGTAGCATAAACAATTTCAGTCTTTTTTTAGAATTTGGTCAAACAACCTATACATTTACTAAAAAATAATAGGTTAATGATTAGGGAAAGTACACAAAACTGGTTGTCCATGATGTTTGACTGTCAATGTGTAAATGTTTACCCCTTATGTTGGTCCACACAATGTCAAACCTCAAAAGTATCTGACAAAAAAAAAATATATATATATATGTGTGTCAATACCTTTCTTTTGTGTGTGTAGTGCTCCAGGTGTAGTAGTCTGGTGGGTATTGACTGCATAAGGATTTGAAGGAACATACTGTGGGGTACTGTGCGGGACAGAAGGGTATATACTCTGTGTTGGGGCATATGCAGGGGGTCTTTCTTCATCGTGCCGAAAACCAATGTTATCATACACTGGAGAAGCTACGGCCTGGACCAAGAGAAGAGTCAGTTTGATAAATGTTGAAATACAGTGCTGTGCCCAGACCTGGACTCAAAGATCTTCTAGTTCATGGATAAATCACGCTACAAAACCCTCATATTTCCGAATGGTAATGAATCAACTAAAAATAGTACTTTCTTTTAGTAAATTTAGTCGGTTTGTATCTCAAATTGGTACAGAAAACAGAATCACACTCCTGAATCTAAACGGTAATCTGGATCCAGTCCAAAATTCATATTTTTTCTTGACTCATCACTGTCCTATTATTTTTGTATGCACTAAAGCACTTTTAATTAACAGTATTTTTCACCCCGTTTGCCCAGTACTACATCCAGTATGGAAAGTTAGAGGAAAGACTAACCTACCTGATTATTGTTCATGCCAAAACTGGATACACTGCTTTAAACAGAAATTATCCAAATCTGGAAGAGATCATATATTAATGTAAAACCAACACCAACAAACTCGTATTAAAAATATAATTCTAAAATAAAAGTGGTATGCTGAAGCACTACAAAAACATGAGTCCTCATCTTAAATAGCCTTGTTTGGTTTGGCTGAAATGTTATATACAAAACCCCCCAAAAATAAAAAAAACTGGTAATTAACATGAATCCATATTATACATACCTAAAAGGCAGAATAGTTCCTAAAGCTCTCCAACTGCGTGCGTCCACCACTCTGTTGCCCTGTGTTATGGCTAGACTGCTCTTCAATGCAATTAAGAGCCAAGCCACACCTTTTCCACTGTATGCACAAGGCAACCTGTTGTTCAGCACTTAATTCATACAGCACTTAGAAATACAAAGTCAAACAGTAACCATTGAAACTGGCAGGCATATCCCAGTCACTCTTCAAGATAAGCTAAACAAATAGTAATTAATGAACAAACAATGATAACTTTATATGGATTGATATTATGGCATCTAAAATTAGTATCTTGCCTTCTTCCATAATACAGCCATAATATAGTTGGTTGACTTCCGGAATGATCATACCCATGACTTTCTGTAACCATAACTGCCCTTCCTGTTATGGATCCCAGTAAAAGTTGTGCAAGTGTTTGTTCCAAATGCTATCAGCTAGGAAAAAATTCTGGACAATATATGGGGTCAAGTAAGGTAGATTTAGCTCTTATGTTACTCACCACTCTTTATTGTTCATTCTCATTCAAAGAAGGACCCCCAGTTTAATCAGTAATGACTAAACAAATATGCAAGCGAGTTTGAAAAGACATAGAAAACATGAGATTTGAAAGGCTCTTGGGACACATTAATATTTAACTCACTGTTTAACTGAGTAACTGGTGAGAAAAAAAAACAGTCATACAATGCTTTGGACGTGATGTTCTCCAGAAACTGTCCAAGTATTTCTTTCTCTCTTTAGGCACAAAAGTTGTTCCTTGTAGACATTCTAATAGAACAATCAAGCGCACTTCAACCAAAAAAAAAGAGTCATTAATGGGGACTAAGACCAAATTATTTTACAACCAAGGTATTTTTGCACCGTCTAGTGGTGAATCATTAACAGTACAGCTTGTGTAATCTTAAATACAGAAATATGAGTATTAAATACACAACTAAAATTCATACTACCAAAATTGGTGTATTAAACAGCTTGAGCAGCACCCTTGAACTAGTCTTAAAAAATACATAACACCAGTTCCAACAAACTACTTAATTATGAATTTTTGTTAAATATTATCTTTTGCACAGCAAGTCCAAAGAAGGAGCATATCAAAGACTGGGGTCATGATGACATCAAGATGGTGTCCCGTTTCTCAGTTCAATCAAAGGCTGCTGAAACAGTAACAGTCTTATTCCTCACAGTAACAGTAGGTTTATGCTTTTTTGTTTTAGACCACCAGCTGACATAAGCGTCAAAAGCCGAACAAAGGTGTACTGGTGAAAGACAATGCTCTCAGAGAGATCCTATAATTTCTGAATGATAATGGACGAAGCTCCGCCCCCTCCGTTACAGATACCCGCCAGTCCATACTGTCCTGACTTCAGGTTGTGAACCATGTGACCCACAATTCTAGCACCAGACATCCTGAGGAGAAACAAGAAAAGATTGTTTCACTTGCATTTAATAAAAAGTAAGGCACCTGTCCGTTACCCCTCAAGTATCTTACCCAATGGGATGTCCAAGAGACACTGCTCCCCCGTTTACATTCACTTTCGCAGGGTCAATATCCAACATCTTGATGTTTGCCACAACAACCACACTGAAGGCTTCATTGATCTCCCACATAGCAATATCATCCTTTTTTAGTCCTGCTGCATCCAGGACCTGGCCACACACAACACAAAAGCAGGCAACAAACCAGAGCTGGTTTAATGTCTCCTACACTGATAGCAACTCCATGTTTTACCAATTTTTCAAAAACATTGCACTCACGGTTCTTTTAAGCCCCTACTCACCTTTGGTACAGCAAATGCAGGGGCAATTGGGAAATCAATAGGGGCAACTGCAGCATCAGCAAAAGCTATGAAAAGAAAACTTGAAAAACTTGACTGATGAAATGAATTCAGAAAATGCTAAAAATATTAATCCCAAAACCAAAATACACCTTAAACTAAAGGTTGAATATTATTGCCCTTTTCTGACACTCCATGATTGCTAATCTGTCTGTATACCACGTATAATCAGCATGTGTTTTTTGCATTTAGCTTACAGACAACCCTGGCCAGAGGGGTAACGTTCAGCCTTTTCGCAGCGTCAGCTGTCATTAACACAAGAGCAGCAGCTCCATCGTTCAGGGTGCTGGCATTTGCTGCTGTTACTGTGCCTAAACAGGATAATTAGTTTATTGATTACACTCACATTACCGGGATTGTGATTCCAGAGTTTAACATTATATCATTACCGTTCTCTTTTTGGAAGACAGCCTTCAGTTTGGGGACTTTACTGAAGTCAACTCTCCTCCATTCCTCATCCTCAGATACAACCACATCAGGTTTGCCTAAGGAACATTTTGGATTTTTCATTTTGTCTTTTATAGCAAGTGATATTACAGGCAAACACTAATGTTGACTGCTGTACCTCTCTGGGGAATGCTAACTGGTACAATCTCCTTGGCCAGGACTCCAGACTCAAATGCTACTTTGCTGCGGCTGTAGGAGCCAATTGCATAGGCATCTTGCTCTTCTCTGGTGATGCTGTACTTCTTGGCTGTGTTTTCTGCACAGTTTCCCTGTAAGGGCCCACAAGGACAAAATCAGAAAAAAAAAAAATTTAATACAAGAGCCTTATTTTATTACCGTACGTCATGTAAAGTTATGTTTTAAACTACAGTTCTTACTATTTTACTACATGAACAGGGAATAAAACACCAAGTCTCATCAGGATGTCAGCTTTTGTATAATTATTGACTAAATTCCTAAATCAATCAATGTTAAGGTTAAGGTTTGGGGAAACAGATACTCATTTTATTTCTTGCCCAGATACATGTATAAGAGGTATACACATAATTCAGCTGTATTTGGTGGGTATTTACCATGTGAAATTTGTTGTAGACGTCAGTGAGCCCATCCTTCACAATGAGGTCTTCCATTCTCACTCCCCCATAGGCTGGAGTTTCTCTGGCCATTACATAAGGTACATTGGACATGCTCTCCATGCCCCCTGCCACCATGACATCCTAAAAAAACCAAAAAACACAGAGTTTTAGTCTCATGTAATTCTCTATAATGTGTTTTATTTTCTTTCTTTAACACTTTATCTTTTATTTGAAAAGTGACACCTGTGAAAATTTACCTGGTGTCCACACATAAGACTCTGGGCAGCCATCATAATGGACTTCATCCCAGAGGCACAGACTTTGTTAATGGTTGTTGCAGGGGTGCCAAGGGTCAAGCCTGGAATATAGGTAGATGTGTGTGTGTTTAAATAGAAACTGCATTTAAACAGGAGTAAGAAGTAAAAGTACTGTAAGCAGCATGCCCTCGAACTGGTTTGAAAAATGTACTGCAGTCTAATTCAAAACAGTGGTCTGTGGGTTACAAGTCTTTCCACTTTTCTGATTGGACTTTCAGCAATGCAGGGTTTAGAACCAAAACAGAAAATTTAAACATAAACAACCTGCATTATGTAAAAACATTTTTTATTAAGAATAAATCAGCTGTATCATTTTTATCAGTAAACATAATATTTGATTTTAACATGTTTACCTCATATCTTGGCACACGTGGGTGTTTTTTATTTAATATAAAAAATACATTCTGCTCATAGCACCTTTAAGGTTAACACATTAATAATGATCTGTGTGTTAATGCAGAACTCAGTAATTTCTCTTGTCTCTTTGCAGTTTTTGCCTCATTTTCTTCTCTCTGCTTTACTTTCATTTTCCCCTCCTTGTATCCATACAGAGTTTTTTTGCCTTTTGGCCACTTTGCCATAACAAAAGATATAAAAAAAGAAATTGCTAACTTTTTGTTTGGTTTACCACACTGTCTTGCAACGTACCGCATTCTCGCGAGATGGAAAACTTTTGTGACTCCGGGCTGGCAGAGCTCATACTTGCAAGTGTTGTTTTCAGCCCAGAGACACCATGGGGGGATACAGGGTGCTTATTCATTCCACAATTACTTATTTAATCATCACACGGACTCCAAGTTTTTTTAAGGAAAAAAGTTTATGATTTCCGCATTAATATAATAAAATGCCAAACAGATAGTATGTATTTGTGTGCAAGAGCACACAAATACATACATACATGCATTTTTTCACCAATAGTAAAAGATGTAATGAAGCTACCTGCACCGAGCAGAGCTTGTCTTGTGGGAGCTTGTCCTTCTCCTGCCTGAAGCACATTGCCCATGTAGACTTCCTTCACTTCTTCAGGTGCAATTCCTTTAATACAAAAACAATTACATAGAAATATAGAATATAAAACACCAAATGGCGTGTGCAAGTCTCTCCCTGTTTTTATATTTTGTCATTTTCCTTCTATTTGATAGAAACAGTGATCACAAAATCAGGGAGAGAGATGGAGCAAACTCCCCAAAGCTGGGAATTGACCTTGGGTTGCTCTGGTTTTTGTTGTACTGCACTGTTTAATGCAAGTTTGGTCTGTGATATAAAGTAAAGCAATAGACTTCAATACATTTTTCAGAGAAATACCACAAAAATCTAAACACTGACCACACAGGACCCACCTGCTTGATCTATGGCACCCTTTATTGCTATGGAGCCCATTTTGGTGGCTGGAACAGCTGCCAGAGTGCCTTTGAAGGAGCCCATTGGGGTGCGCACTGCACTAACAATGACGACTTCCTAGAAAAAAAACACATTCACCATTTGGGTTGTACACACGATGTAATCCACTAAAGGGTACTGTACTACTTACATTAAGGGATGGGCGAGATGTGTAGGTTCTTGATAGATAGTTGTGAGCCTGCAAGAGTGGAACATAATCAGTAAAAGACCTTTAAATTATAAAATGAATGTTACCGTCATATACACTGGTGCATAAATAAATTGCTTATTTGCACTGAATTTAAAGTGTGTAATAGTGTAATAGCAGAGTTTTGTGTGTTAAGAAAGTGAGGTTCCTTTTCACGTTTTATGTTTCCCGTTAACTTTTTGGTTTGTTAGTTTACTCAGCACCTGTAAGTACAATGTAACATGAACAGTTTGATGCAAGGTGGCCCAAATCGAGGTTTTGTTTCATTGTTTCATTGTTTCAAGGACGCCACGCAATCCAAACAGAGGCTAGCAACACTGCTGCTAATTGAAACGGGCCTTGTGTGTTTGTTGTTGTTAGCATACCAGGAAAATGTAGCTAGGGTATTACTGCTGTCGACTACTTGCACACTTACCAAGCGTCTGCAAACGTGAGCGCGCATGGTTAAAAGTCCAGTGGTTGACATTTTGCACTGAGAAAGGGAACAGTCCGAGACACACGCCTTCTAACCCGGACCTACGCCACACTTCACCTTCAGGCGGCTCAGCCAAGCAGCTGGCAAGGAACAAAAACAGTAGCCAATCACAGCGAGAGGTGTGCGCTTCCCTGACGTAAACCACCGCGGTGCATTGTGGTCGAGGTAGTTTTGTTACCTAACACTCGACACCGTTTTAACCAATATGGTAAGATGCACATAACTCTCAGACTAAATTATTTTTATGTTATTTTATTTTGTCAACTTCCATGTACCTTGAAAGAAGACAATGTGTTTTTTTTTGTGTAAATAAAAACTTCAGATTCTTTAAGTGTGGCCCAATGTAATAGTTTATTTACATATTTAGAGAATAACCTCAAACAAACCAATAATATTGTATATATTAAAGAAAGGAACAATGGTGCAGTACCACATGTAAGTGGTAGAAAAGTTACTTAAAGTTTGGGTGTACTTGTGCATTTTAGTGGCAGTCCATCCATCGATTATTGAACAAAGTGCGAATTACTCTTCCTCTTTTGTAATCATACTCTGTCTGAATGGATCCAGATGACAAATACAGGTATCCTAAATGATATACGCATCTTTGTTATTACCCAAAATAGGATTAGATTGTTTCTATATTACAGTGTTAATTTGTAACCTACCTCTGTTCTCAAAGGCAGCATCTACTTTGAGGCTGATTCCAGGGAAGTATCTGTGAATGTATTTTGGGTATCCTTGATCCATTCTATCCCTCCGCTCATTATAGCTGTAAAAATAATAATAAGAAAAATGATATTGCTTGTTGAGTGTATAACTTACTTGTATTTCACATTTTACCAACCTCCAATACTTGTGGTTAACAAAAAGGAGCGTTTTGCTGGAAAATGTTAAATGGACAGCAGCATCCACTCTGCTGACATACAAAGGTAGGCCAAGGTTTCTAAGAGGTTTGGGATATCCAGGCTGGATGGTGTGCCTCCTGATTTTCCAGTAACGGTTACCTGTAAAAGAAAATTGCTAGTAGTTCTGGTCAAATGTATATTATATTATAGTATGAGTATGTTTTTACCTTCAAAGACAATGACAGTATTGTGTCTACTGAGCTCATAAACAGCATCAACTTTCTTAATTCCTGGCCAGAGAGATTGGATTTTTTGTGTCTGGATGCCATCCCAGAATGATCTTCTTCTCCAATAATAGCTGTGAGAAACACCTCAGCACTAAACAGTTGTTCACTAACAAAGAATTTCAAATACATTCAATAATATATGTTTACTTGTCTTTAAAAAAGTAAAGAGTGTTATGAATAGAAGTTGCGGCATCAAAAACTAGGTCAGTGCTGCATCTGTCTGGTACTGGATTAGATGTGGGACCATCCTCTGGCTGTGGCTCTGGGTCAGGTTTTACTGTTGGCTTTGGTGACATCCCTCTGACCCCTTTAGGAGGTAAAACAAGAATATGCTGACAACAATATACATATGCATTTATATAGCTAATGTTCATGTTCATATACATTGGATTCACCATAGAGAGCTTGTATCCCCTGTCTGTCATCCTCTGGTAGGGAGTACCCCTCAGTGTTGACATACTGGTATGTGGGAAACATCAGAGCTGACTGAACCTGAGAGTGAGCCAGTCCCAGAGCATGACCAAACTCATGGGCTGCCACCAAAAACAAGTTGGTTCCTGCATTAACAAAGAGACATGCTTATTAAAAACTGCACTGACAGCAGAAATTACCAACAAAAATAGTTGAGTGCCTCAGCATCAGAACCTGCAGAGGTCAAAGTCCATGTTTCATCTTCATCAAAATGAGTGTCACCCCCATGACCCTCCCCAGGGGAGAATGCATGGGCCAGTGTACCATTTTGTCCATCAAAGGGAAAGAAGTCTCCATGTGCTGATGTGGGGAAAAAAACAGATCAGTGAACTAAATGCAAACTGAGTTTAAAATTTAAATATGTGTTCATTGTTACATTTGGCCTTGAACATGATCATGATGTCAGCTGTTCCACTGTGGATCTGCCTAAACTGCAGAGGAGTGGTATCACTGTAGAGCCTCAGAGCTTTAGACAGTGCAGCATCCACATCACTTTGATTCATGCCTGCTGTGTAGTCAGTTACTCTAAAATAACAAGCACATTTTACAGTGCTTTTTCTGTTAATACAGTATGTTATTTTCACAAACCTGTATGTGATCTCATTCTTTTCCCACTTTGGCTGACCATCAAAGTGCCCATATCTGGCCACATCACTGACACCACAGCGAGGACGGGACATCACATCTAGGGTTTTGGAATCCAGCTCCCCTGTGACCTCTATCCCAAAAAACTCTTGCATTTTCCTGAGGCTGTCCTCAAAAGAATCTAGAGAGCTTCGGGTGACACTGCCAGGAGCATTCACTCCTACATCTGAGTAAAACAAAGACAGGTAGCCCTGAAAATACACAAACACATCATATACTTTACTCTTAAAACATGTGTTTCAAATCCTTTTCAACTAACAAAGTGCACTTGAGTACTATACTACTGACCATTGTTAATGAAAATATGCACATAATTTTCCTGGAATTGCAAACTATACTGTATATCTAGTACTAGTTATTTTAATTATGCATTCCATGTTACCTGAGCTTTAGCTATATCCTCTTCTGTTGGTGACACTGTTGGTACAGCTCTGCAAAATGCACCCATCACTACTATCAAAAGCATTGTTTTTATACTAAAGTCTTCCTCCATGATCCCCCTTTTCCACAGAGAGGTAGGAAAAATCCCTAAAAATATGTTTTCCTGTCTTCTTTTCAGCAGCAGTACTCCTCAAACTCAAAATCTGATACAGGCAACAACAACAACAACAAAAAAAAACAAAAAAAAAAAAAAAAGAGAAAAAAAGAGAGTGATTGTGCAACAAAACATTCCTACTGGTGTCTGGGCAGGCCAATCTGAAACAGCACTGCATTGAGGTAACATGGTTTGGTTTAATGAGAACTGACAGTAATGAGATATAATGGGTCAAGCCAAGAAGTAATAATCAGCTTTAGCCTCTATAAACTTGAAAAGGAATAATACAAAAAATACTTCTTACAAAACTTGGACTAACAAACTTTATTGTAACCATTGTGCAAGTAACAGCAATTTGTCATTTCACTTTGCGTTTATTTTTGGAATAATATTGTACATTGTGTGATGATATAATCCTTTTAATTTACAAAACTCCACATGTAAACGGTAATATTTTAAACATCTGAAGCCATGAAGATACATTCAAAATATCCCTAGTAATCAAATGCATCAGTCAACTCACTTTCCTTCTTTCCACGCAGTGCCAGTGCCACAGCATACAGTAAATATCATATTAACATATAATGTATAAAAATAGATATATAAAACTCATTCACAAATGATTAGGCTATAGTCTTTCACTATATCGCATTACTGTATCCATTGGTTGATCTAAGGGTTGATGCAACGAAGGAAGTAGCTGTTTCTTAGCACACGGAAGAGTCTACCAGATCTAAGGTTGTACTCGAACATGTAGGGACCACTGTAGATGTATGTGAAACCTGGACAAGAGAAAAGAATTGTTAGAAAAAAAAACACACACTGGGATACTATATTGACCATCAAGTTTAATGACTTTTACCTCTGTACTGGAACGCTGCTGTCACTTTGTCGGTCAGGCCTGAAAATGATTCCTCCACTCGCTTGGGGTATCCATAATCAATTCTCTGTGTGTTCTCATCAAAACTAACAAAGACATAATTTCTTAATAAATCTATGCATACAGTATATAACACTTGTATTCATATGTCATATTTGGGATGTACCTCAAATAGTAGTTGCCCACAAAGAAGAGTGTCTTTTTGGTTTCCACATCATAAAGCGCAGCATCGATTCTCCTCACCCATCTGGGCAGGCCCAAACTGGTGAGTCTCTTTGGGAAGCCCTGGACAGGAGTGTAACCAGTAAAGGCCCACACGCGACGACCTGCATAGGAGCAGAGTACAATGAGGCCATCTTCTGGTCATTTCAGGTAGCAAAGTCTTAGCAGATGTATGCACAGTATTATTCTCTCTATATTTTATACTGTATGAGCAGGCAGTCAGTGTGCTTGCATAGTCAGAAATTACTATGCAATTACTTTCTGCTGATAAATTCTTGGTACATAACAGATTTAGTTACTATTACCCTGTGCAGTTATTCTCAACTTGTGGGTGGGGTGAAAAAGTGGTTCATGGGGAAGTTCTTTGTAGTTTGATGCATAAATACTCTTTTTAAATGTACACACTAGAAAGGCTGCATAAAATTCCTTTAAAAAAATACTTTAATTCTGTAAAAAAACAAACAGAAGTAAAATTGTGCCTCTCACCCAGGTGAATTGAGAACCATTATCTAGTGCACTCCATTAGATGCTATTACAATACTGACAGAGATTTTGATAAGGTCCAAAAAGTGGGAGCATGTCAATAATTAATCAACACAGTCCATACCTTTAAAGAAGTAGACTCTGTCAAATAGTCGGCTTTCATAGGCTGCGTCCAGGTTCGAGGGAACACTGGGCCACATGCTGGTAATGAGGCTCTGCTGTTGTCTGTTGTTCTGCAGGTTGCTACGCCAAACAAAGCTGATGAAAGGCAAACAACAAATGATGAAGCAAAAACGCAATTGACAATTTGTGCATTGACAATTTGTCCATTGACATATTTGAGAGTTCTGTGTGAGGTATACCCGTCTTTAAAGAACAACATCTCTCCTCTCAAAGTCACGACAGCATCCAAAACCATGGTGGAATCACAGGAATCTGGAGTGGTGGGAGGACTGGGAACACGTTCAGCTGTCTCTGGATCCTTTTCAGAGTTTGGACCTAAAATACAAAACTGTATGATGAAAGTAGCCTATATTTGTAGGTTTCTTTAAAAAGTTTTGTTTTTTATTTTATTATTACTTACCATAGAGAGACTGGATGCCCTTGATATCATCTTGAGGCAGAACAAAGGTGTCTGGGTTTCTGTAGGAGTAGGTGGGGTACATGAGAGCACCAGGGTCATCAGAGTGGGACAGGCCCAGAGAGTGACCAAACTCATGGGCAGCCACCATAAAGAGAACATACCCTGGGACAAGAGCACCATATGTTAGTGAAAGTGTAACTGAGTGATTTTGACCGGTGTGTAATGTCCTACTTCTAATGTGAATGCACTCCTTCCATGAGCCGCGTCCCTCTTCCGGGCTGTCTTGATTAGTTGTGTAACAAAAGGTGTGCAGGTAAATTGTTTGTTCACTTTCGGGGTGTTGGCTTGTTGCTTCATGGGCAGGTGTGAGTGAGGTTGGTACCAGCTTTGCTCCACAGTTTGTGGCTTCAATATACTGCGCCCAGAGCCCCGTTTGAGCATGGAGTGGTCATAATTCAATTTGCCAACTGCTGTTATTGTAATGCTTATGTTTCAATCTGTTTTCAGTGTTCTCGCTTTTTAGTATATTTTATTCAGACAAGTGGACTGTTTGCCTTGCCCTTGTCTACAATTGTACAAAAGGTTAGAAAAGGAAAACAGGCAGCTTAAGATATGTAGTTATTATGTTATTATTTATTATAATTTTAAACTAACCAGAGCTTGAGCGGGAGGTAAAGCGCTCATCATCATCAAAATGGGCATCTCCTCCAATACCAGAAGAAGGGGCAAACGCATGGGCCAGTGTGCCACCAGGACCATCGAATGGGTAATAGTCACCATGGGCTGTGAACAAAGTAAAGTTAGAATTATACAACCACTCAGGCATAAGAAGTTATGTGTTTTGATCACCTGCTGATATGGATCAAACTGTGATGCACTGTGCACTAGTCTGGTCTATCACAATCAGCTTTACCTTTTCATTATCTGTCACTGGTTCACCACTGTTCCTTCCTTTGACCACTTTTGGTAAATACTGACAACTGCAGACCAGGAAAAAACTCTACCTGCCCATTTTTCCTGCTATTAACAAATTCACTTTGAGGACAAAATGTTTACTTGCTGCCTAATACAGGCAGTGTATCCCACCCAACACAATGATGAAATAATCTGTGGTATTCACTTCATGTGTCAGTGGTCATAATGTTATGCTTGATCAGTGTGAAAGAATGACAGTAATCCAGCGGTCACAAGCCAGTTTACTCTTAGTGCTGTTCCCAAGTCATTATAAATGTAGAGGGTTGCTTCAGGATAAGCATTCAGCCTAAAACCTCTGTTAAGTTAATATGCTCAGTTACCTTTTTCCAGTATTGATCCTGCATATATTTATATTTAATCTGACTGAGTTTAATTTTGATTGAGATATTCCCCATTTGTTGATAGCTACGCAGCTGTGTTATTCTTGGGTCATGCTATAATGCTCTGTTAGGTGGGCCTATGTATCCTGTGTACCCTCTTCCTATTTTTCATATAGACACATGAGCTGACATGCTCCTGGTATGATTGCTGTGTTTGTGCTATGTCGAGAAACATTATGTAAGAACTGTATCAACATTCACTGTCACTCAGCTATGCACTGTGTCCTTTAGTGCAGGTGTCCACATACAGAGTACTGTCAGTATATTGCAACTTATGTATTTGCTGGAATAACAATTCTTACAAGAGCGGCCAAAGGAGACCATGATGTCTGCAGTGCCACTGTTGATCCTGGTGAATCTCAGAGGGGTCACTTTGGCCCAGACCTGGAGAGCTTTCGCAATAGAGTCATCGACCTCTGATCTGGACATGTCCGGGGTGTAGTTTTCTATCCTAAAACACATAATTATACAATCTATGTGTTAAATAGCTACATTTATATAGCACTTTTTTTTTTCTTTTTTTTTTACCAGTGTTAGGCTATACATCATCAGACATGTTAGGGTAGTATATTATGTATCTTATATATGTTACATGTTGTCTTGATACCTCTGTCATAGTATTGTTATCAAAAAGGTTAAAGGAAAATATGTCATTAATATTTAATAAAATGTATGCAACTTACTTACTGCAATTTAATTTAATAAGAATCACTGAATTATAAATTGCCATAACATTATACTTTTCTTCAACCCTAGTGTCTTGGCTCCCTTGACAATTATTCTGTTTTATTATTTTATTTATTATAATTATCCTGTGTTAACCCTAACTCTATTGAGCTAATGTCTTTGCACTATTACTTTTCCGAGTACAAATTCTCCACTGCCACCTTATGATTTTATCACTTTGATACCTGTAGGTGAGACTATTTTTTGGCCATTTGAGGTCACGTCCGAAGGTGGAAAATCTGGCAATTTTGTCATCGGGAACGCCACAGCGAGGCTTCTTCATCAGGGTCAGAGTCTCGTTATCCAGAGTCCCAGTGATATGTAGGCCAAAGAACCTCTGCAACTCACTCAACTTCTTTGTAATCGGGTTGATCCCACGTCGAGTCGAGGGACCCCGCTCTTCAGTCAAGTTGAAGAACCTCTTTAAGTAGTCCTAAAGTAAAGGCAAGTTAAAAGTCCAGCCATCCATTAAGTAACAAGAAACAAAGTAATGTACAGTAACATACCTCTGCAAAATGTTCATCTTGTTCAGTAATTTCCGACACTGGAACACAGTAGACAGCAACCCCAAGTGTCACTAGAACATAGAGAGTTATAGACGTGGTGGACGTCATGTTTCTTCAGGAGAATGTGTTCTGATCGGTCACAAACAACTATTATAAGCTCATATGAGGATGCTTTGTGGAGTGGGCGGGTTGAGGAACTACCTTACATGGATTTGTTGCTCAACATCCATAAGATGTGACAATCAGTGGTTATTACTTAGACAAAAAAAATAAAGTCCCATTTCAACACCTACATTTATAATTAGAACTTGACAGAACATTTTAACAATACATAACCTCAAATTAATTACATAAAAATACATTCATATTCAGTTCTATTGCTTTACCTAATTGTTTTGCTCAGTAATAGTGTTTGATGCATCCTTACAGCCTTCAGTAACCCTATGCCTACAATATCTTGTGAGTAAACAGACAAGCTGTGTCCTGTTAGAGATGGAATGTGGTCAACACACACATTCGAAGCCAAATGTCAGGTTGTTAATTATCTATCCATTTTCATTCTTAGCAAATGTACAACTTAATTCAACTTGATTGTGCCAGTGTACTCTGTACCAGTCCTAAGCCTATATATATCAGGAAGGGCATCCTGGCATAAAAAACTATGCCAAATCAATAACCTTGAAGGGAAATGCCTAAGGCAAGAAGAAGTGATGGATTAATGTTTGTAATAATAAATGCATAAGCCTTCTTATTTCTTTTTGGCTTTTCCTTTTGGATGTCATCACAGAAAACCATCTGCCCCCTTAGCGTGCAGCGATTTGCATTTTGTTTGAGCATAGGTTTTACACCAAATGGGTGCTGACACAACCCTCTCCATTTATCCAGGTTTGGGACTGGCACAAAGAGTGCACTGGTTTGTGACCCCCTGCAGCTGGATTTCACAAAAACACTAAATTTACATAATCTTTTACTGTCTTTGTATCTGTCTTAAAAAACCTCTGCTTTCTGCACACCATTTTCCAGAATCTGATCTGAGATGGGTATCCAAATTAGCTTTAAATGATTATTGAATCAATATAACACCTTCATACTTTATTTATACTCTAGTGTCTATGCCCATATATGAAGAATGTAAGTAGGCTACTGTATATGTGTTGTAACATTTACCAGCTGACGTACTGTCTCCTGCATTAATCACTACTTGTTGCTACTTACATTTTGTGCAATAAGTTTTAGGTTCATACGCAAAGACACACATCATCAGTACCATATCTCATGTCATGTTAGAGTTGTATTATATAGAATATGCCTCAAGTATAGTAGAAAGTCCTGACGCGGTCTTGTACAAACAAACCATTTCCAGTCAAAGGGATAAATGTCACTTAAATATTCTATATGCCCTACAGCAGGTGAGTAGTTGTGAGTACAGAACATGTCAAATACAGGATGGAAAAAAAACACACTTAAGTAATTGTAATATTGAAATACCTAAACAACATATATAATAATGTGTCAATGAAGTGTCACTTATAGTGCGAACATCAGGATTCTGTCAGGAAGGGTATCTATTGTAAACCTCTGCCAAATCTATAAAGTGACCACTCCAATTTCTAAGCCTCTCCTGTACTCATTAAGATGGACAATACTGTTTGTGGTATATGGTAAAGTACATAATGAAAAACATTGGAGAAAAGCAACTGTATGTGAACACCAAGACAATATACAAACAGCTGGCCTTGTGGTGAATTAGAACACTAAACTGAAATTAAAACCCTGAGTTGCAACACTGTTAACCAAATAAACACATTGCCCTCCCCTGCATTACTCATGTCATATTATTAGACAGATATTACACACTGTTTTAGCCCAAATACTGACTAATATGTGTCACCAAAAAAACACATTATTTATAAAAGCTTCTTCTGTCTACCAGTGTTACAGATGAAAGGAATAGGTTGTGTTCACGTAATGTCATAGAATTCTAATGGGCCAATAGTTTACAATGGAGCTGGAGGCAGGTCAGAATTCTATGATAGAAACTGCTGCTAAAGATTCACAATGCAGATGTCTTGGTGTCGTTTATGGTTAATATCTCTGCAGGTACTGGGCCAATCAACATGACACAAAAACTGGAAGAAAGTTCAAAATCTACTTTGCAGAACAAATCACCAAAGTGAAGTAATTTCTTCACTAGAGCGTCAAAATGCAGTGATGTTATTCAAACACACAGGCGTGATTACTGTCAGTAGAATTGACATTAAGCCACAAGATTATTATGGTGTAGACCTAGTTCTATACCCATTGGCAACCAAAAAAATTATTATGTTCAATATTTGTGGATTTTCTGTTGGGATATTTTTTTTAAAATAGTACCGCACCTATGCATTTATACAGGCCGCTGTCCTCCATCTGAGGTTTAGATATCACCAAATTCTAGAACTTGAACACAACCTGTTGGTGAGTTATGTAGCCTAGAAGAACAAACTCAAGTTACTTTTTTTAATTTAGGTGATATTTTCAATATATATGTTTAAATGAGTGGCTTTGGCCGTCCAAAGACATGCATGTGTTAGATGAATTGGTGACTCTAAATTGACCCTAGTGAATGAATGTGAGAGTGAATGGTTGTCTGTCTGTGTTCGTCTCTGTGTCAGCCCTGCGCCAAGCTGGCCCCTGTCCAGGGTCTACACCGCCTACAGGCCCAAAGTTACTGGGATAGGCTCCAGTCACCCGCGACCCCTAACAGGAATAAGCGGTAGAGAATGAATAAATGAATTATTTTTTTGATTAATCGAAAAATAATGAGTTAGTGAGCTTGAGTGAACGGAGGACTGTAAATGACAAAAATATAAATAACTAAATTATTACATAAACATTAATAATTACATTTATGCGTAAGTGCATACATTTTGAGCTTAAAATATATTTTATATAGCTTTTTCTTGAAATTCGCACATTATTCCTATTTATTTGTGAAATGGTGCATTTCTGTATTTCTACATATATTTATTTCAGTATTTGCACATTTTTACATTTATTTATTTATTTATTTATTTTTAGTTTCATCAGTTACAGTCCTCCTTACAATGTCAAGTGTTTTATATTTATAGTTACAGGTTTTTACACTGGTTGCTTAAATAGGTTACTACATTAAAAAAGTCCCAAGAATGCTAAGTAGTGCAATAAAAGAAAAAACAATTGCAAGAAGTAAATCTAAATTATATTATCTACCTGATTTCTTTTAATTATTCCTCTAGTTTCCTTTGCATTTCATCAGTCAAGTACTTAGTAGACCTACTGCGTGAGTCCAAACACACAGCACTGGGGCGCGCAGGCGGAGGGGAAAACGCCCGTGCATTGATTCATTCATCTCAGAGTTCATCAGATTTAATCAAGATCAATTTTAACAAGAGTAAAAATTCGTTTGTAGGACTAACGCATAAGAACACTGTCAAAATAGGCTTTTTATAGTCTTTGGTTAGAATACTCTGTCTGCAGGGACGGCTGGTGTCAATGAGGGAGCGAGGGCGAAATCGAAAAGTGGTCAACCGGTCCGGGAGCGCCCCCTCCTGTCGACCTGTTAGTGGCCAGTGGGTGGCATGTCACTGAGCAGAGCGGCAGACGGCTCGCTATTAGTGACATCGCAGTGGTTTATGGCTGCTGGCTAATTGTACAGCAGCTGTAAATGCCCTTAGAGTGGCATAATGTCTTCCTGGATGTTTATGAACCTAAATAACAGTATGTATGCATGATTCAAAAGTTAGGGCTAGGATAGGGTTATTGTTGTTATTCAACAAGTGAAAGAAGGTGGCCAGCGTATAGTAAATTGATGTGATGCCTGAAGGTTAACAGACTGTAGGCTACTTTGCCAGATTTGTATGATAAAACTTGGTAAATTAATATAAAACCCGTTAACAAATGGAAAAACAATGCAATTGTCATTGAATAACATGACATATATATATATATATATATATATATATATATATATATATATATATATAACATATTAACTGCTGAACCAAGCAAACATAGGCTACTGTTATTTACATATTCATACACGTTCATGAACATCCAGAAAGCCATTATGCCACTATAACACCATTGGCAGGTGCTGTAATCAGCCAGCGGCCATAAACCACTGCGATGTCACCAGGGGTGAAAGTAGATTTTTGCTTATGCCGGTACTATAACAAATTACGCCTACATATATATTTTTAATAGCAGAAAAAGCAGATATATGAGGTTGAAGAATGAATCTTGACTATAAATGAAAAATATAGACATGGCTTATACAGGGTTTAACAGGGTTTGAAAACAAATCAAACGCACCCTATAAAGGCCCACACACACCAGACGCACGTCAAAAAATATGCCCCTATTGTTTTCTATGAGGCGCACGGCGGTGGATGAAAACACATGGTCCCCCGTACTTCTGCAGTAACAAAGATGGTTCTCTGCTGCGTGTGACACAGACACACAGCTGTAAACACTGAGGGACAGTAGCTGCTGCTCGGGGGAACACAGGCAGCAGCTTCCGACTCCTGCTGCAGTCAGAGCATGGGGAATCTCCTTTCTGTCGCTAACTCGCTAATAACCTGCTATAGACAGGGGCGGCTCCAGACAAATATCATTGAGGGGGCAATGGAGGTCCATATTAAATAAAGAGGGGGCAATGAAATTCTGACAGCAACAATATACACAAAAAACAATAGGCTAAAATCAATAAGCAAAATATAAATTACCATTAGTATTAGAGCAACAGTTCTGTCTAGACGAGTGGTGCCCAACCTTTTTCAGCTTGCGATCTACTTTTAAAGTCATCAAGGCCTGGAGATCTACCTTTATTTTTTTTTACCCCTTATTTCTATTAAACATGGTGGGCATTTATCAGGGTTATTATTATTGCAGTGGTTAAACATGAAAATAAAAATAGAAATAACCAGTCAGTGATATTTACAACATTCCATCATTTCCTAAAACTGCTGATTATTATGGATTATAATAGGCCTACTATATTTTTAATTATGCCTGAATTAAACTGCAGTATCAATGCAGCTTATCATCAAAGCTCAGCATTATTTTAGTAACATTGATGAGTGACAGGAGCTCCATGGTAACGCTCAGGGGAGGAGCTTGTGAAACTTCGACATAGTCAGCTTTCCTCACACATGGCAACAACAAACTACTGAAGGACAAAAACAAAGCAAACAGGTGACATACATCAGGCTCTGACACCTTCCTCACCTGTCTCCTCCCTGATACCGCTGCCTCTCCTTCTGTGTGTGCGTGCGTGTGTGTGCGTCAGCCCCATGGCAGTGTTCAGAGCGGCCTGCGGAGCATGAGCCGCCTGCAGCCTCCACAACAGAACTGAAGTGAAAGCGGCCAGAACTCTGATTGTTATTAAGTTGCTTGTATTCTGTTTAGTTCGTATCTCATGCGGTTTCCTCGCGCTTCCGCGGTGTCTGGTGTGTTAGAAAGAATCTCATCTGATCCATCTGCGTGTCATTCAAAAGCCATAGGCAAATGACTTTATTTGGAAAGACATGGCTCTGCGATCTACCCGCACTGCTTTTACGATCGACGGGTTGAGGACCACTGATTAAAGCCTTCTCAAGCGTTTGGTGTAATTTTAAGCGGCACTCCAGGTGTGCTTTGGGCTTAAGACACGCATGCTCAATGCGTTTGTTTAAGGAAGCAAGACAATCAGTGAATGATGAGAGGGGAGAGGGACATTCTGTGCATTAAATCACATCATGGAGCGCTGTGAGCCACTAAAAACCACACAGACACATATATGATGAGATAAAGCACTGCCTGGTTCACATGCTTTAGCGTCAGAGATTTTTTTTTTCGTCATAAAAGCGTCCATGGTCCCGGCTGCTTTCTAATGTGTGTAAAAGCTGCAAAGACCGGCCGGACAGCTAATTTCTTTCTAGCCGGTACTGCGTACTCCCTCTAAATCTTATGTCGGTACGTAGTACCGGCTTACTTTCACCCCTGGATGTCACTGATAGCGAGCCGTCTGCCGCTCTGCTCAGTGACATGCCACCCACTGGCCACTAACAGGTCGACAGGAGGGGGCGTTCCCAGACCGGCATGCGACTGGCCACTTTTCGATTTCGGCCCTGCTGGAGCTAGGTGGGCTAAGCCCACTCCTGTCATTTTCGAGGACAAAACTTAGTTTTTATAGTAAATTAATATATGTGATTTTAATAATGTTATGTGTGTCTTATATGATATTTTAATCTTGTATTGTATTGGCCACATGCTCGCTATTGTTTTTTTCTTAAAAAATAAAAAAATAAAAAAATATTGCTGCAAAGAACGGAAAATGGGATTTTAATTAACTAGCCCCAGAACCGGATGGCACATTACGTTAGTGTGGTGGCCCCCGCTCCTATATACAGCAGTAGGGGCTAAAAAGGTCTCGTTTTGGCCAATCACAGAGCAGGCAGACTTACGTCTTATTTTTGAGTGACTGCGGCGACATGGACGGCGGTAATAACGAGCTATCGTGACCGAAGTTGTTTATTAATGATAATCTACAGGAGCGCGGAGTTTGCAGGATTTGACTAAGACATTGAAATGAACCTTAACCACCATCACACCCGGAGCAGAGCGGTGTTTTAGGACACTTCGAGGGGGATTCAATCATTTCTCCAAAATTTTTGGGACAAACTCGCCTGAACATATTGGCTGTGTTTTCAATCAGACATTAAACAGAAACCACCGGACAACAGTGACAGTGAGTAAAGTGTTTTATTAACACGTTTGCCTCGCTGAAAGGAAGAATAGAGATGTGAACTTTAGTGTAATGATACTCTCTGCTCCTTCTGTTATTGTTCCCTTCTTGCCATTGTCAGGTTGTTAGATGATACATATTTGGATAAAACAGTGGGGTAAGGTGCTGTTGTGCATCGGCTGATTCGGTTTATAATTTTTGAGTAGTACCTTGAACTTATGTGCAAGCGTTTGTGTGAGAACTTTACACATTAAAGAACACATTCAATAATATTGTCTTAGTGTGTAAGTTGAACAGTTGCCGTGTGCGCAGATAGATAATAGATAACTATTATCTGTCATTAGCCTCTCACTGTGTGTCTTTATGCACTGGGGCATCCCTTGTGCTTGTGATGTGTTTTAACTGGATAATGTTACACCAAAAATGAGGATGACATACATTATTTGTATTCTCATAATCACAGCTCATTTGGGCTCTTTTTTAGCCTACTTTATTACTTTTTTTTTTTTTTTTTTTTTTTTTTACTCATTTAGTCCTGAGGAGAACTAGGTGTGCACTCTGGGATTAGTGCAAGGTAACACAAATACTGATGGTGAATGTTTAATTAGCCTACATCAAGCTAACATCCAGACAGTTTTAGCACAAGAAGAATCAGACACAGAACACATGCGTTGATAGCTCTTACCAAACCTGATCTTACTTATAAAACCTGAAATACATTTGACAAATTTATAAATATAGAGTAAAATTATCTGATTTGACTCAGTATGGATATCCAGCCTTCACGTAAGCACAATAACTTACACTCCCACAGTAGGCTATATCTCACTGGGACCTGGTCAATGTGTCAGAAATCACACATTATTTCGCTGTGTCCAATGCCTTTTTCTGCTCCTATTATTTTGTTGTAAATATATTTTTATATTAATATACATTTAAAAACATTTTCTAACAACTTAGTTGCAGGTCAGTTGTTTTTTTTACCCCATGTGATTTTGAACCTAAAAGGGGGAAAGAGGCGGGGCTTACAGTAGACGGTAGTCCAATCAGATGAGTTTGCCCACAGCATGGTCTGCTCTGTGAATGAGGCGATCAGATCTGTGGATTAATAAAAAAGTTTATGCGGAAAAGAGATTGTCCCGTCCCGCTTCTGTCTACCCCAGGAGAAACTGGCTACAAAATGTAGCTCACCACCACCGACTATGGAGTGAATGAAATACCCTTTCCCTTCTGTGTAAAGCGCTTTGGGTGACTTGTGTCATAGGTAAAGTGCTATATAAATACCATTCCCATTCCCACACAAAGCCTCTCGGTTCTGCATTTGGCTGATAGGAGAGGAAGCCCGAATTGAGCAGCAGAAAGGCACGTATCCAGCATTAATCAATGAAAAGAAAGTTCTAAAAAAAAAACTAAAAAAAAACTCTCGCTCCACACAGTCTGGGGCTATCGTTGTTTCATTTAGTCGCATATTAACAGACAACACACCTTTTAAGACTGGACATTGTTTCCATGTTTAACTTTTGAAGTGGCGACATACGCCGTGCAGCGCTGTCCATGTGTTCGACTGAAGACAGGCGGGCTGCTCTGTATTTTTCATATCTTTGTCATGATAAAGTTTTAGGAGACTTACAATATTTGATGTGAAAGGCTCGTAGCCCCATTTTGTTCTCATAGAACCGCTACAGAACATGTAGAAACACGGACACCATACAGAAAGCCTGCTCTGGGGGACAGGAGTCTGCAGTAGGGGTGGGGCTGAGAACCACAGGACAAAGACAGCAAAGTCAAAGCAATTTGGGCTTTTTATTATCAGTCTCATTATCGGTTGAATGTTTAATTATCGGCGTTATCTGTATGACATCATAATTGTCGATTATCAGCCCGATAATAATCGAGTCTGATATTATCGTGCATCCATATTGATTTTATGTCCTATTTATACTGTTTTATTGCCTTGTGTAGCAATCTTGTACAGCATTTTGGGCTGATAGAGTTATAAATGTGCTTTATAAATAAATTTGACATTGGCATTGACATTGATCCTTCCAGTGCCTTACATTGCGGAAACATCCATACATAATAAGTGCTATTCTATAGCAGTGCCAATGCTAGTTTTAGCTCTCAAGCTGAGTGAGCTCTGGTGCTTATGGAGGTGCAATTGTTTCCTAACGACAAAAAATTGTTGAGGCACATAGCAAGGCACACAAATGCACCAAAAAGAAGGCTCAACCCAGATGCGCTTCGCCATGGCCCTTGGAGCCAGGCTTTGGCACTTTCAGAGCAGGTCAGGGTGCAGAGAAACTTCCGAGAGATGCACCATGGAGGCTGCCTCGGTTTGACTTAACTCACGTGATTTAGGCTACAGATTAAGTGTAGCTCCCATCTAGAGCAAATGTCAAACTACGCCTATGGGTTTTTACAAAGTTTGACCAGAAAAGACTTGAAGACCTTTGGACAGAGAATATATAGTGTAAACACAAACACATTTTTTAATCAAAAACACAAATACCCTAGATAGCGATTCATGATCAAATTAGCCCTATTATTTTGTATGCAATGCTTCAAATTTCAAGCACTTGGAGCACCACACACCTCCGCCGAGGCACTGGACCTATCTTACAGTTGATATAAATCATTGGAAATAATTTATCTTGAGTTCAAGAGCCAAGGAGCTATATGTATGTAGAGATTAGAGGTTGACCAATGTGGGTTTTTCTATGGCCAATGCCGATTTTTAAAATTCAGAGCAGTCGATGGCCGAAAAACTCTGCCAATTTTTTTGGGGCCCATAAGTAGGGCTGATTTTCTTAATTTTATGAAGGAATTTAATATTATATAGCCTTTTCTCTTCTCTTCTATCAGTCGACCTCTACTAGAGATATTCAGTACTATAATTTTCACTAAAACCTCTACATGTGTGGATATCTGGAGCTGTGCACATCCATCCAAGTGGTTTGTTTTAGAATTGTTTATTTTGCTTCGATGGCTGTCTTCATTTTATTGCCATCTACTAGACTGGAGGAACCTGTCAGTCAATCAATTTTTTTGCAGATGTCTTCATTATACTTTTAATTTCTTTGTTTTCTTTTCACATTTTTCATCACATGTTCTTACTTCTTTCTATTATATATTTATATTACATTTCATATACCCCTGGTCCTAGTCCTATTAAAAAACAAAGGTTATTGAAAAAATTCTTAATTCATTTATCTTTTACAAGGCTCATAGACTAGAGCCTGTCAGAAACTATAGGTCTGCAAAAGGGCACACAATGTGTTCACTATTGGTAATTTAGATTAATTGATTCAACATGGCATGACATTGGATGGCGCAATGTAGCCTAAGCCAGATTACCCAGAATTCACACCTCCCTGATGAGTGGCATGAGCACAAATCACTCTACCACTGTGTAATGGGATAACACCAAACATTTGATTGCATTTATTAATGTTTTATTTGAAAACTGACAAAAATCTTGACATAGGCATTTTAAGCAATAGGCATTAATGACAAAGGTGATTTGTGTAACAAGTTCCAGCCTGTTAAAACACACATTTGAAGATTTTAATTAAATAAGATGTATAAATATAAAACACATATTACACAGAAAATACATAAATACGTGGCAAATGCAGTCAAATGAAGGTGCCGAACATAAACTCTTAAGGTGCTTTAGATTGTACAGTATTAAACTGTATCAGTGCTGCTGCGTGGCCTTCATGGTAAACCCAGGGCTGCTCTAGTACTTGGAGCAGAACAGGAAGTAGTTGTTCCCGAGCACACGGAACAGATATGCACTGCTCAGACTGTACTCGAACATGCTTGTCCCACTGTAGATGTATGTGAAGCCTGCAACACACACTCACTGTTAGTTTTAATTGTTTCCAACATCATTCATGCTTATTCTTCAGAGGTGGAAGAAGTACACCAAATCTGTCTAAATAAAAGTCTCTATACTAGTCTGAAGTCTCTATACTTCTGTAACCCCGTTTATTTGTTGCTCCCCAGTCTCTCAAGGCGGTGGGTAAGGTCGGGTTACAGTTCGGAACGAATAAGATGTAATTTTTACCGTCTTCCTTGCCACAAACAAAACCAAACGGCAGGACAGTATTCAGCTCACTTTTTATTCGCGGCACAACAACTCCTACAACCACATTTGCGCTCCTTCGCGCTTCTCTCACCCGGTCCGTTCACCAAAAGGCCGTACCATAAACAATTAACAGTAGGAACCAATGTGCGGGACATTTAGCAAGGCAAGGTAAAAATAAACTAATAATAACTAAACACAACTTAAATTAATCCTAAATGAAATAATGCTCAAATTACATATAAGATAATTAACACACACAAAAAAATCTATGAAACAATATGACAGTCAAATTAAAAGTTACACTTCTATTAGCACTATTCGTATTGCTGTAAACATTATTACTGCTATTATTACTACAACTACTACTTTTAATATTGCTACTATTATCACCACTACTGCTAGAATAAAAAATAATTCAAAGTAAAAGCTTGTTTTAGTGGAAGTATATTTGTATATGTATGTATGTGTGCTCACCTTTGTATTGGAAGGCTGCAGTTACTTTGCTGGTCAGACCTGGGAACGCCTCGTCCACATTCTTAGGATATCCCGTCTCCATTCTCTTTTTGATCTCATTATATCTAAAGTAGAGTACAATAATTAGATAAATGCAGCTAGAGTTTTGTTCTGAGATGACTCTGGGGCATCTGCTCAGTCCACCCCTTGTACCAGATCCATACCTGTAATACTGAGTCCCAACAAAGAACAGTGTCTGGCCACTGTCCACATCATACAGAGCAGCGTCGACTTTCTTCACAGTTTGGGGCAGACCGAAGCTGGAAATGGATTTTGGATAACCTGCTTCAAGATCGTAACCACGGAAAGCCCAGACCTGGCGACCTATAAATGGGTCAAAGAGTAATTTTGTAATACTTATAATTATACTGAGACCTTCAGTTGGTTTGGATGGTTTTTGGATGGTTTGGTACACTTACCTTTAAATAGGTAGATTCTGTCTGATTCCTGGCTTTCATAGGCTGCGTCCAGACTGGCAGGAGCCTCAGGCCAGAAGCTGGTTATGAGACTCTGCTGAGGGCTGTAGCTCTGAGGGTAGCTCCGCCAAAAGAAGCTAGGGCACACAAGAACAGAAAATAGCATTAGCTTTGTCAGATCAGTTAGAAGTGTTGTACATAAATAATAAAACTCATGAATCAGAATCAGGACTATATCATTTGCATTTTCCATTTATCCATCTTGGGGTAAAAAATCCAACTTCTTTCAAATGCAGCCATAGTGTTTATAGATAGGCTTCTAAAAAGGTCTACACCTAATATTCACCTTTACCACCTTTATTTATCAAACTAATCAATAATAATAATCACCAAAACCAAACTACCAATAGCTGGAATAAGATAATTTAATGGTGTAAACTGTAGGATCAATATTGTGTTAACGCTGAAAAAAAAGATACCTGTCTTTAAAGAAGAGCAGTTCTCCACGCAGAGTGGCAACAGCATCCAAGACCAGGTTGG
This sequence comes from Bostrychus sinensis, assembly GCA_020698575.1. NCBI lineage: Eukaryota > Metazoa > Chordata > Actinopteri > Gobiiformes > Eleotridae > Bostrychus > Bostrychus sinensis. The sequence continues at coordinate 27,417,522 of CM036244.1, forward strand.
GATCACATGAATCAGGAGTGGTGGGGGGCAGAGGGTCAGGGCCAGGACCTGGCTTTGTATCAGGGTTTGGACCTAAGGGGTAAATAAAATCAGTCTAAGGTCTAAAATCATATTATTTCTTTAATCTTTTATTACAAGTGTGGTTTGGACAGATATGTGGTGTTCCTACCATAGAGAGACTGGATGCCCTTGACGTCGTCCTGAGGCAGAACAAATGTGTCTGGGTTTTTGTAGGCGTAGTTGGGGTACATGAGAGCACCAGGGTCATTAGAGTGGGACAGGCCCAGAGAGTGACCAAACTCATGGGCAGCCACCAGAAAGAGAACATAACCTGGGACAAGAAAGTAGATGCACTTGTGTTAGTTGGTTAGATACACTTTATATAAATACAGCTGCAATATTAATAAATGTTTAGTAAACTCACCAGAACTTGAGCGAAAAGTGAAGTTCTCATCATCATCAAAATGGGCATCTCCTCCAATACCAGGAGAAGGAGCAAAAGCGTGGGCCAGTGTGCCATCAGGACCATCAAATGGGTAATAGTCACCATGTGCTGTTGGCATGGAGATTTTGTTTTAACCAATAGAAATTAAAGTTTAAGGTGGGTCTTTCTGCTGTTTCCACTGTAATCATTTGCACTATATGCGGTTGATATTTGCACCCTTATGCTCTATTTCTCTTTACAGTACAATGCTACACAATACTGTTCCCATGCACATTTTATATTTTGTATACTGTGGCCGTCTTAGCACTGTTTATTTTTACGCTACTTTAATTCCAGTGTTTGTCCTGTTCATATAGAGAAATTGACAATAAAAAGCCTTGAATCTTGATTCCTTTACTTACAATAGCGGCCAAAGGAGATCATGATGTCTGCAATGTCACTGTAGATCCTGGTGAACCTCAGGGGAGTAACTTTGGCCCAGACCTGAAGAGCTCTCTCGATGGAGTCATCAACTTCTCCCACAGACATGTCTGGAGTGTAGTTCTCGATTCTGTTAAATTACAAATGGTTATTGTGCGTTTTTGTTTGAATGCACAGTTATGATTGCATGTCTAAAGAGATTATCACCTGTAGGTAAGGGTGTTTTTTGGCCATTTTAAATTGTCGCCAAAGATGGAAAATCGGGCGACTTTTTCATCTGGAACACCACATCGAGGTTTCTTCATCATGGCCAGTGTGTCATCGTCAAGGGTACCAGTGATCTTAAGACCAAAGAACTTCTGCATCTCCCTCAGTTTCTTGCTCAGTGGACTGATGGCTCGTCTGCTCGTCGGGCCTGTCTCTTCTGTGAGGTTGTAGAACTTCTTGAGGTAGTTCTATAAAATAGCATAGAAATTAGATTTGAAGCACAACAAGATTATACATAATTGACAGCATTATGGGCTCAGATTTATGGTGTTAGTTTTTGTTAGTACATCACTTATTAAAACCATAAAAGTATAAAGCAGAAACACATACCACTGCAAAGTTTTCCTCCTGCTGGGTGATGGGTGATACTGGCATGCAGTAGACTGCAGAGGCCAGGCTCAGTAGCAGTAAGCTCAAGTTGAACGTCTTCATGATGCTGTCTTGGTTGTGACTTGTGTTTCTGCTCCAGAGCCTGCAGTTTTATAGACCGTGTGTTGCGCAACTAGTTGTCACTCACTGAGGAAATACTCCTTTTATGGACTAAGGAGGAAGTAGTGGCTGCTTGCTCATACAGCTTTCCCAGAACGATGGTAAAGAAGTATCACAACATAATCACTGAAGAGGGATTCTAAAGGATTTGTTTATATATCTCAAGAAAGTAATTAAAATTGTTTTATTATTTAATAACAATGATTTAAATTTGTTACTAAATTATTATGATAAAATCTGCATTTGATTCTTTGATTTTGTTTTCATCAAACATAGATAACTGTAAAACTGTGTGTAAATGTACACTATCATACAGGCAGCAGCTTATCCAACAAAATACTATGTTTTTACAGCACCGTATTTATTATGTACATTACACATTCTGTATTTAATAATAAGTAGTTAGTATTTAATAGGTAGTTATTCACATACATGCTGTCATATGCACTCATACATACACCAAAAATGAACATCATTCAATATTCAGTGTATAAATGCTATTTTATGTTTACAAAATGTGACAACAGCTGCATGGCCATGGCAATTTTTAAATTTTTTCCTTTCTATAAATTTATTTTTTCTTCTCCCAGAATGCATTACGGTTTACGGTATTATTTCATTTCAAACCTCTATTTAACCAGTATTATAATGTATACAGTATTTTGATGCAGTTATGCAGTCAAGAAATACTGTTGAAACAGTAGTTAGTGTAGATGTTCAAATAGCCTAGAAAAAAAGTGAGGTGAGTTTTGGAACTGTAATTTTGCTTCTAGATGCTAAAACTACATACTGCTCGTAGCTATGCCACTATGCAATACATGCTGGAGTACGCACTTTTGGAAAGGTGCCACCATTGCAAACACAGACATGTTCAATCACGTCATAAAGGACAAAAGCTCTATTACATTGCACATTAAAATAACAGTCTGCCACTTGAAAGCTTATGCTGACATAGCTCCTAAAGGCATATTTATGAATCATTAAAATACACTTTATTCATCTTTTCCATTCATATAATTCATCACTGCCATTAGTTTATAGCTTTTAAGGCATTCATATAGCTAATACAACATTTTGTAAACTGCATTATAAACAAGCTGTTATTTTCCACCCAGAAATTGTAATAACAATGCACAGCAACTTTGTATTAGTGTTTTATGGAAACCTACATTTTGGTACATGATGTTGCCTAAGAGAGGACATCTTTCTTGTGTAAGTACAGTATTTTGTCAGGTAACTCCCCCAGTTGCGCATACAACACAGAACTGATGTAAAGCATCCTGATGACTAAATATAAACATTTCTTTAAAATATAATTATATACAGTACATTAAAAGTATTACATACAATATAACACAAAGAGCTATCTATCTGTCTGTCTGTCTGTCTGTCTGTCTATCTGTCTGTCTAAACATAGTTATATAGTATTTACAATCAACAGGAAATTCATTTAATCACATCCTATTATTCATCACACTGTAATTTAGAATGAACATCATGATTAGTTTAAAAATATATAGTGTCATGCGCACATTCATGTCACTTTACTTGTGTAATCAGTCAGTGGAGGATTTTGTTGTCCATGTTCTTCTTGCACTCCAGCAGGTCGTTCACTGAGCCGGTAGAAACCACATGTTTAAAGTTGGGGTCAAATGTGTAGTGGAGATTTCCCTTGAAGAAGTGTACAAAATCTGTAGGAAGAGCCAATATCAACCCTATTATAGTGTATATTTTAGACGAAATAACACTGTATCACAGACCACAAACTATGACGTTCCTGTAGGCTCTATGCTGTGTTGGAACGAGCTAACAAGAATACAGCCAAAGTTTATAGTCAGTGGCATGATTACAATATTTAGGAATAGAGTTTGAGAAGGGGGGAGATATTTTGATGTAAACTGACTGAGACTTATTTTAAAAATACCAGTTTAAAATAACTCATGATGATATCATCTTTGTAAACATGATAAACCTATCTTACCCCTTTTATAATGCTAGAAAAACCCTTGAAACAAATTTAGAATATAATGTGTGAGTTTAATAAGACATGTAGGACACTTGAGAGGGGTGGCCACTATGGGGCACAGGCTCACAGTTACAGGGGCACTGGCCAGCCCCTAGAACCGCTCCTGACACTAATGCTAAGCAAAGGCTGCATGTGAGGAACCTGGGAGCTTGTTTTCACTTCACATGAAAATTAGGAAAACCACTTTTTGGCAATTCTCAATTCTCAAAAAGAATGACATTTACAAGACATTTTTAAGTAAGTCACTGAGGGTAGGTTTTTGTGGAGCCAACTATTGCTTTTCTAACTCACGTTTCAGTTGTATACTGTATGCCTACATATATAGGCTATACTAAAGCATGATATAAAGTTGATTTTAAGATGATGTTAGTACCATCAAAGAAAACAGCAGCATCAATAGGAGTGGGAATCCCGGGCCATTCTTGCTCTACAAGTGATGGTTTGTCCTCCATTATATTCAGCTGCTCATCATACCTGGACAAAGACATGATATCAAATTGCTACACAACATTAAATGCTTATTATGTGAATAAAAGTCAAACAACTGGTACTGTAGGATGTAGGTTATTAAAAAGATGGATTTGCCTGTAAAGTATAGGTCTGTGAGCGCGTTGTTGCTTCATGTTTGAAACATGGTTTATTTTTGCTATCACCTATTTTAGTTCAGGTGTGTACCTCCAGCACTCGTGGCCAGTGAAGAACACTGTGTAGCGTTGAAGGCGGAAGTGAAGGGCAGCGTCCACAGATGTGATTCTAGAGGGAAAGCCCAAATCTGTAATGTTTTTTCCAAAGCTGTCTTCTGGCTGCAACTGTGTCAGCTTCCAATACAGATTACCTGAAAAAAAAGAGAAAAAAAAGTCACGGCTATTATTTATAACAATATCATTAAAAAAGTGACAGCACCAACACAACGCTTCCTTTCTAGTATTTAGTATATTTTTTATTTTTGTTACTGACAGTGGTAAAGATGTCAAGATAAAAAAACAAAGCTCATTTTGCTTGCTTCAGGTTGCTGTTACTGTAATGATCATTTCTCAGTATAGGCCTACTGTAAAGAATACACCACTGCAGGTTCACAGGGTATTACAGTAACTAAAGTAAAGTAAAGTACTGTACCTAAATCAGTAAATGGCATATTCTATATATTTTTTTTCTATCTTTGCTGTTAGAAAAACTGGTTTTAGGCAGCAAACATATTACTAGACTTCTGTTTATTAATTTGTGTAAAGTAAGAACCCAAATGCTTACTGCACTAAATCAATGAGAATTGTAACCGAGAGTATTTACCTGCAGAGAGAAATGTGAGAATGTGCACATTAAATCATGTGACTGATATTTGCAAATTTTGATGCTTTGGGGGGATATTTTAAGAGTTTGGATTGTGAAACAGCATTATGCAAAGAAACAACTTGACAAGAACCATTTGGGTTTCTGAGTGACCTGTTTTGCAAATGACTTTTTAATGCTCCTGTCAAAATGTGTTTAATGGAAGAAAAATTGTAATGTAAATTTTTTGGTTGTGACTTTTTTGTTGGTGTTGTTACATTTGTGTTTGGTTGTGATTTTTGTGTTTTGTGATTAAAAGCTGATTTCAAATTATGGCAAACATCACAAAAAATTTTTTTTTTCGTTTCTGTAAATGCAAATCAGAATTTTTTTGTGGTGGATTATCAGAGCTTGGGAGTGTCAAAAATTGACATCATGATTGATTTTATTAGATTTAAAATTTTTGTGTAGTGGTGGATGAAACATTTTTAGTCACACCTTTCGTCCTAAGGCGCAAAAAAAATGTACTGCCATAGAAAAACTATATAATAGAAAATTTTAAAAAATATATTTTTTTTATTTCATGATTAACTTCAGCCCTCACCATACATAGCAAAAATGAATTCTGTTTATGAAATTTAACCCCTTAAATTCCATTTTATGTGGTGCATACACACATCCAGCACAAACAGAGGCCTCTGCTCAGTCTGGGCACTTTTTCTACATTGCCCTGATGTGCACATCTCTGTAAGAACTACATTTTGGATTTGTGCTCACACAAACACAAACAAACTAATTTCTCAACAAATACTTTCACACCAATTTATGAAAACCCTAAAACACACCCAAATCATTTTAGTTAAAAAAAATGTTGTTTATTTTTAAATTTGCCTTGTAGGCTTGATAATTTATACAAACACTAATGTGGCCATCTCCAAATTTATACCTCTGTCTACCATTATATGGGGAAATAGCGCCACCTAGTAAAAAACAATAAAAACTAAAATTCCAATCCCTCACTATCATGAATCCATGAAATACTTGATAACATGTGAAATTATGTTGCAGTGACAGTGTATTATAAAAATGTAATTTTAATGGGAGTCAATGGCACAAAAAAATGTCTTAGGGGTAAAGGTGTGACTATTTTTTTAGACACCTTTTTAAGAGGATTTTTCCAAAAAAATTATGAAATCTGAAATTTCATCCAAAAATACACACCTGAGGGTTAAACATGTTTACATCATATCTTGGCACATGTGGGGAAAATTGGGAATTAGCAGATTGGAAAAACTGTAATAGTCCATTCAATTTCCAAAGTATCCTTGTCTCTTTTTATAGCCAATAATGTACTGCAAAATACAAGATTAGACAGTCAGACTGGAAGAAATGGACTATTATGAATTGAATGGATGAGTTATTTGTGTTAAGGATTCATTTATATGGTACTATCCCAGTGATTTAATATAACATGACAATTTTAGTAAAAACAGGACATTACCTTTAAAAAACATATTGAAATTCTTCTCGGTGTTCATATAAACAGCATCCAGGTGTGACGGTATACTGTCAGGCCACAGGCTGTTGATCAGAGTTATGCCAGTTTCATCAAACTGTGGATGCTTACGCCACATGAATCTGGAATGGTATGACTGTGTTAGTTTAATCTACACTTCGTGTTGTTTTAGTCAAGCATCTCTGTCAGTTTTTATAACGCAGATGGAAAATATGCATACACACCTGTCTTTAAAAAAAAGCACTTCTTGTTGTAATTCTGTTGCAGCGTCAAAAGACAAGTCAGGGTCACATTTGTCAGGCGTTTTGGGAGGAGGCTTTTTGGAGAAGAGTGAGTCATAATTTGGGCTAATGCCTGCAAGAGACATTGAATTAAAATAATTTGAAATTTATCCTTATGTAGTAAATAAAGAATGACTAAAACATCATCATATCATAGCAGTATTACTTTAAATGGAAGTACAAAAACCAGTGTTGTGTTGAGAATATGTGAAACTGTGAATAAGGGACAAAAGTAATTCACTCTTTGACTGTACACTTTTAGACACTTTATTTCCTGAATTTAAGATCTTTCAGTATTATACAAAACAGGCCAGGTTTTAGGCAGAGCAGGAATCTGTAATGAATGAAATGAATGTAAACATGAAATCATATGATTGCAGTTTAAGTATTTTGATGCAAAACAAGAACAAGAGTCACTGTTTTGGTTTTCTGTGCAAACCTTTATAGAAGAGGAGAATGGAGAAATGTGTGGTAATTGATTGAGAAAAACAGTCAGCTACAACATCATCTTACCATACAAGTGTTGGACATCTTTGACATCACGAAATGAGAGCTCAAGCAGGTAATTGGGTGCAAAGTTGTACGAAGGATACATGACTGCCCCAGGGTCTGTTGAGTGGGTCAGACCTATGGCATGACCAAACTCATGCACTGCCACAGCAAACAGATTGTAACCTACGAGATTAGATTTGTTTAGGTATCCTGGCTGAGCCCAGGCTGTAAAAGTCAGTTTTAAAGACACACAGATGCTCAACAGCAGTACCAGAAGAGTTTGTTGTCCAGTCTTCATCTGCATCAAAGTGCACATCTCCACCAATGCCAGTCCCAGGCAGAAAGGCATGAGCAAGGATTCCCTGTTTGCCATCAAATGGAGAGCCGTCTTTGTGGTCTGCAACATAATAATAGCATGATGATAATAAAATCATTTGTGTTATGGATACAAATGATGTATTAAGGATCTTTATACCCACCTCCACTGTGGAAGGAAATGACAATGTCAGCCTCTCTTCTGCCACGCTTCTGAAACTTCATCGGGGTCACATTGGACCATATCTTCCATGCTTCCTTGAAGACTTTACGAACCTGGGAGACAGCAATGGGGAGCTTTTTCCCAGTTATCCTAAGAAAATAGTTTGGTTTCATTAAATGTATTTACACTGGCCTCAAAGGCTGACACGATTCCACTTGTTTTCGCCATTTTACATTTGTCCATGTCAGTGTCAGCAGCCTATATGAAGTAAATTGGTCAGGTGGTCATAACATATTACATTATGACCCCCAATATTAGGCTGATTTTCATAATGTTATGCCTGATTGGTTTAAGGTGGCACATTCTAAAACAGAATCTTGTTGGATGTTGTTTATGTTGAGATGGCAAGACAGAGAGTTTCACCTGTAGCTAATCTTGCTCTTGGTCCATCTCATTGTCTCTCCAAATGGTTCTACATCAGACAGACCACACCGGGGCTTCCTCATCACTGCCAGTGTTTCTTTGGTCAACTCTCCACTAGGAGGCAAACCAAAGAAGTCTTGCATCTCCTTGATTTTATTACAGAACCCGGTCAACCAATCATCATCCACTTCATTTGCACTCCTTTTTGGTCTCTCCTTCCCAGGCCTGAAGCCATAGAAGTGTCTCAGATACTCCTGTTGACATACAAAATGATCATGTATCATCATCAGAATGCCATGTATATAAACTCAAAGATGTTTTCCACTGCTGAATTGTAACATCAGCTGTCCGTGTCTTTGCTGTAAACATTCCACACATTTTCTGTAAGCTTTAATGATAGCACAGCGCTCTCAGATTGTTGTGCTTGCGTAATTGTAGGTTTCATTTCTGCCATACAGGCCCAGAGATACTATATTTATATCCTCAAAGCATGTAATGTTATCCCCAACATCCCATAATGTCAGGTTTGTCTCGTCACAACTGCTGACTGTAATAATGCAAATATTGGACTGAAATTATTAAACCAATAATGTTATTATTGATTTCACAAATGCTTTTATTTTTTCTTGATTGACATTCATGAAAAATCATTGATGTTATTTTTCAAGCCTTATGTGTGGTTTGACTTGGATTCCTTCAATGATTTTATCTCTAAATCTAATTGGTGTTAGCAGCAGACGACTGGCAGACAGTCAGTCGTCAGTTGTGCTTTGACAGAGTTACATTATGTTTTGCTTTTATGAAACAATTTATGTAATCTTGAGTGAACATGCAGTATAAAATTGTGAATAAATAATTAGGACAACTCTTTTTTTTTATTAACCAATATTATAGATCATATTGTGAAAATGTTTATGTGGCCATTTTGCACAAACACCAAAATCAGTGGTGGATACTTTTACTAAGAAAATGTAAGGTACATTTATTCAAAAATGTAACTTTGATCTCCAAATGAGAAACTTTTTGATTTTGGTGGCAAAGTGGATGGTAGAAGTAGCAGAAGTGGCTGTAGCAAAAGTACTAGGAGTAGCAGTACTACGTATTAGTAGTTGTATTAGCTATCCAGGCCTGTGGGTCACAAGCCAATGTACTTTTTGTGCTGGTCTCAAGCTAAAAAAAAAAAATGGAGTGGGTTGCGTCAGGAAGGGCATCCAGAATAAAACGTATGCCAAATCAATATGGACATCATTTGCTGTGGCAACCCCAGAAGGGAAGTAGTAGTAGGAGTAGGAGTTGTAATTGTGGTTGTAGTAGAATCTAGTATACGGTACACTTTTTTACTTATACTAAAGTCACAATTATGTTGAGTATTCAAGTAACAATACTTTTACTTTAGTACAGAACGTGAGTACTTCTTCCTTCCTTTAACTATATATCAAGCCATGCACTATGATTTATTTACCAGGTCAACATCAAGGTCATTTAGGAAACTGTTAAGCTGTTAAACACTTAGTCAAAGCAATAAATGTCAACATACCTGTGCAGGTCAAGATAAGGGGGCTATAAAACTGTCCAAATTCTGTCTGTCTGGTGCATACCTCTGCAAATAACCTCTCTGCTTCCTTCGGTCCAGGATGGTGATGTGTAGGCAAAGATGAATCTGGGACAGGTGCAGAGTTGACCAGATTTTGACAGCCTAGAGTCAGAAGGCACAACCAGAGCATCTTGATGTTTGGCGACTGACACTGTACTGCGGATGCACAGGGCTTGTATGCAAAGCACTTGGGGACCACCTGTTAATTATCCGTCAGTCTTCCTGTCCTGACAAGAATAGCACACGGCGGGGACTTTTTTTTAGTCCTTTCCAAATAAAAAGAGATAGAAGATAAAACATCAACATCTATTACAAGGATGTCCATGCCTGCAATTGGACAATGAATGCTATTAACTAAAATACTTTAATGTTGAATTATTTTGCCACATATCATTATTAAATCCAGATGTTTGCATGTTTATGACGGCAGATAACAGACATGCTATAAGTCACAACCTTTCATGCAGTACATGATTATACGTAATACGTACGTGATTATAGGCTGCATATGAGGAGACTGATGACTGATTTATTGGGCTACATCTTTGCATTTTGGAGTAATGGGCCTGCCAGAATATCCCAGATAACATAATGGTAATAAAAGATTGGGAATAAAGCACAGTTTGAATTGTGCTGGAGGTCCTGTATGGTTTGGAAAGAGGAGATTAGTTAGTTAGATTTAGTGAATATGATGAATGACTTCTGGCTAATTACACTGGAGATAAATCAGATATGCTGCAGTGATTTATTGTTATCAGAGAAATTACGCATCATCAGTGTCATATATCTACACAGCTCTCAGTACAAAGAATATAAGTTGAAGAATTACTTTTCACTTAGACCAGTCAATCATTTATTTATGAGGGCTTATATGATACAGTATGTATTTATTAGCCCACCCACTGTCAGCTGCCACTACATTCATATTTATTATTAAAATATTTTCAAAGTTGTTTATGTTTATTTTGTATACATTTCCTGTATAATAAAATGATTCAATTGCACTCCGCTTTGTAAACAATAATAATTTTAAGAAGGCAGTATGTTAAAAAATATACAAGTCTCACTGTGCAAATGTATACAACTGTTACTTTTGCTTTATTTCAACTCTGGTATTACAAAGGGTATCTCCGCTTTCAACAAATCGCTGGTGATGCAACTCTAAACATTGGTGGCTCCAGACAGAGGATGCACAGAAGACAACAGTTTACTCAAGTGTAATGCAATACTATCACAAAACACGTCAACTGTGTACCATTTAGCAGAAGTTTGGCCATTGTTGGCAGCCAGCTGGGCAGTGATACAACATTGCCCAGTTCTAAGCAACTCATTCTGAACAATGAAAAATGAAATACACAAACATCAATAAATTGTTTTCATCCGTTTTGCAGGGCTAACACTTAAGGTGGCCACCTTGGCTATAGGCACCTACCTCCTTGACTACCATTTAGTATAGGCTATTTAAAGTAATATATTTATTAAGTTTAATTCCCCAAAACTGAGTTTTAAACCTTTTATGGTGCTGTGTTTACATTAAATTAACAGTATGTGGCTTTTAGGAGTTGCAAGTGCAATTATGGTCTCCATAAGTTTTCTTTTGTTTTCCCACAGCTGTTTTTTTTTATTTAGAAGTTTCCCCTTACCGCAAAGGAGGGTCTAAGCGCAGGGATGTCCTGGGTCTGTTTAGTTTTGTGTAGTTATTGTTTATGTTTGATTGTGTTTAGTTTGTGGGAGAGGCAGTTATTTCTGAATTGTGTGCTTATGTTTGATTAACTGTTTCTGAAGCTCTTTGAGGCAACATGACAGACAGACATGCTGTGATACTGGGCTATATAAACAAAATTGAATTGAATTAATTTGTAGGGTGAGTTTCACAGTTTGGAGGCACAATGAGTTGACTACCATTTTACTGGCAAATTATCTTTGAGAAACACTGTAACAGTGTACTTAAGGTATTGCAGGTCTGGCACTATTGCTGTTTATGTTGTGACATATAGAAAATCACTTCTTCTTTATAGTGACTAATCTAAAAGGTTCCGTCTTTCCAAGCTGTCTGGCATGCAACCAGCTGCTTTCAACACTTATGGCAAACTGTAAATATTGTTGCACAAATAATGGGGATGCCACAGATATTTGAATTGAATCCTAAAGACATTATACATTTTTAAAAGTTTTCACCCTTTGTTTTCAGAGAAGTAACCTACATAAGTAAGTCATAAGTCATTCCTGATTTAAATATATAGCCTGAAGAATTGGCATGAATCTCTAGAGTAAAGTGTGTAATGTACTGTAATAAATGTTGTTATCAGTATGTTCCCACTTGTAGTCATTTAGTTTGATTCACAGAGGCTACAGCAGTTCTTGAAACTGATGATACATTGGGGTGTAGATGTTTGGGTCCAGATTATGGAGGCGGATTGCACCGGCAGTAAACTAGCTACCACTGGCTCATACCTCAGCACTACGAAGCTGACTCATCCCGGGAACTCCAGCATTACCACAGCTGGGATATGAGCTACTGTTTATGACGTTTCTACTGTGCACACAGCACTCACCTGCTACCTGTGCTACACCTATTTTTTCTTTTTTTTTTTCTTTTGGCTTCTCCCTTTCTTATTGCCACAGCAAACCAGTCACTTGGTGATTTGGCAGTTTTTTGTTTTTTTTTTCTTTACTCCAGATGCCCTTCCTGTCACAACCAGGCAATGTGGGTGAAGTGTCTTGCCCAGGGACACAACAACAGTATGCGCTTCGGGTGCTGTGCTATTACACTGTAAAAACAAAAAAAAACAAAAAAAAAAACAAACAAAAAAAAGCGTATTAATGCTTTTAAACATATATTCATATCTTGACTTTCAATGAAACAGTACATTTGTGCCCTATGACCTAAATTTCCAAACTGCAGAATAATGGGATCAGTGTCAATTTTGTCATTGAATTTAAAGGTCACAACTAAGGCAGCCTTTTTCTTTTATGAAAAATGTGATGTTTGTGCTGGTTTCATTATGTCATTTTTTTGTCTGTCAGTGCCTTTAACTATCAGGTGCTGCTGTATTTTTGTGCATGCGTCATGTCATGTACATAAGTGTGTGTCAGATTTGCATATAACAGAAAATGTTCCCTACTACTATAAAAGTAACTGTATCAACATCCTGTAACACTAAAGACAAGAATGTGATTCATCCTAAAGGTCCTCCTTCTCCTCTTTGTTCAGACTTGTTTTTATTATAATGCAATGAAAAATGCTAACAAGCTGCCAAAATGTATTAAGACATATTATGCACAGTACAAATTGCATATATACACTAAATGGGTGTTTTTAATAAGAATTATATTCTCTATTTATGCTTACACATAAAGAATGTGAAAAATACAAATTATTTCATTTCATATTTTATTTCGAACAGATGCACCATGACAGGGTGGTAAGTGCTCCTGCTCCTTTGTAAGAAGGTTGTGGTTTTGGTCTTTGGGCAGGCCAACTAAAATCTCTCTAAGTGGGGTCTGCATGTCCGCCCTGTGTTACCATGAGATCTCTTTGGCATCCTACCACAGTCCAAAGACATGTATTGGTAAATTGGTGTCAGTCCTGGGTGCATCCTGCCTAAGGCCAATAGTTGCTAGGACAGGATGCAGCCACCAGAAAAACTCAGCTGGAATAAGCAAATGAAAGAATGAGACCCCCTATTGTATCCTACTCTGTGTTTTTTCTCCTGTCTGCTTCTCCAACCTGGGGATTGCCATTTATCTACTGTGGTGAATACATTGTCTGAATACTAACACACCAGTGTGCTATGAAAGCTCATAGGTATGTGTCTATTACTGTATTGTAGCACAGCTGTGGTAAATAGTGTAATAATAAATGTACAACTTGATTATTCAGAACTTGTAAATTTTTGTGTGACTGACAAGTCCTATTGTCAAACTACTTTACTTAGACAAGACTAAATTACGACTGCTGTGGTTTGTGGTCTGCAATTATTCCAGAGAGGTTCTCTAAATGTGCCTGTAAAGACATTGTTTGGCAAGTGGGTTGCAAGAACAAAGCTCTTGATTAAGATCATTCTGCTTTAAGTTCTTTTCTATTTTGAGCCACAAATCCCACATCTTCACTGCAAATACAGACAGCAGGAAAAATACACCTTTATTATCCATGTACTGCACCCAAAGGTTCATGTAAACACCACACCTTGAGAGTCAACTCATGTTCACATACTGAATCACTGAGAGCGTGGACTCTACACTAGTGAGTCAGTGTTTTTTATCACTGCAGCAGGTCCACCAGCAAATGCTTTCTGAAAAAAAGAGGGGGGTACAGGTGTGTCAAAAAGCACAGTGTCTCTTCAAAACAACACGTACTTGGGAGTATTGGGAAGTTCTTGGTTGATTGAGACAACGTTTTTGACAAAGTGTGTGTCCTAAGATCGGCTCAGCTTGGATCCTTCCTCACAACAACACAGTCATGGTGCTTTAGCTCTCAGAGAGTTTTTGGCTGAAAAACATACACTTTACCATCCAACTTATAGCCCTGTCTTGGTTCTTTGCCGCTTTTTCATAATTCCAAAGATGAAGAAGAATTTGAAAAGACGCCATTTTGGTAGTTTGGATAATGTCCAAAGAGCCAACACACAGGCCCTGAACCCCACCCCACTTAAAGGCTTCCAGAGAGGCTATGAACAATGAAAGTAGTACAGTAGTTTTGTGTGCACTAACAAGGTGCATACTTTTAAGGAGACAATGTTTATTTATAACATTTTACATAAACATCAGCAATATCATTCTTATTTCTTTTCTGGACACACCTCTTAAGCTACCTTATATTTGATAGTGCATTGCCAAATTTTATATTTAACAATCAATAAAACGTTGAGGCCTTAACATTAGTGCCACAATCATTTATATAACTGAACTGTAGAATCCTAACAGCTAGGGCATTAAAGGCCACACCTGTTTTTCCTCACAATGCTGTAACTGGTAATAATAGGGAAATAGCACACTGTAAAACATGAGAGAATTTTAATGGTTTGTTTTTTTATCACCAACATCAAGGCAACTTGGATTACACTGCAAGAATAACAGTAAGGCACCTTTTTGCCTACTGCCCGTGTGTATAGTGACGAGCAGTGATTTGAAGTCTACACATAAACATAATGAACAATATTAATACTTTTCTTTCACACATTGCAATATTGTGCTTATGGATGCTGGCTCCACACAACTGTTACCAATACCTTTGTGAGTAATATTTTTGCATAATAAAATCATGATCATGACATAATGCACAGCACTTTATGGGGCAGAACCAGTAATCATCAATCAATAGAACATAATTCAAGTCTAGTCTAGTTAGTCTAATCTTAGCATGATGAATACAAATCAAAAATTATTAAAACTATTTAAAACATGTAATTAACTTTACAGCACATACAAACAGTTGCTTGTTAGAGATTAGGAAGAACTTCAATGCACTATGGCATGCTTGGCAAGGTAAGAGATGAGGTTTTATGCCACCTAGTGGTTGCACCTTGTACTGTTCACAAATATATTCTTTCTGCATGTGCTTTTCTCATTTTTGTCAAAATAAAATAAATGCAAGCAAGCATAATCAATTAAGACAACAATAATAAATAATTAGTAGCATGTAGCATATAATGAACATTTTAGTTCTAAGGTACTTTAAGGGAAGAGAGGCAAATGTTAGGGAGTAAACAGTTAATAGAACTATCACTAGGGCAATTAGCTTATAATGATCATATGTATTCAAATATGTTTCATGCATTCACTTGGTCCCTTCAATAAATTTAAACAGCTACAAGTCTGCTTCTACAACAATTAGTCACTTATAATAAGGTCAAATCAGGTCTAAGCAACCTGAGCCAAGGCCTTTCCAGTATATCAGGTTTCCAATTTGTGCAAAAATCAAGGCCCTCTACATGTCAGTCAAATCACAACACAACAGCAACTAAACACTGTCTGAGGGCTAGGTGTTAGGGTCATTGCAACTGTGACAAGATGTATGTCAATACAAATCTACTGGCAGCCACATTACACTACTGTAATGTGATACTAGCAATATTTTCACCTGTCAAAAAGATCTGAAATGAGGACAGAGCTTTTCGGACACTCCGTAACAGCATGTATGGAGGTGATTAAGATAAAAGGCTTTTCTTGATAGTGAATATTTTTTTCTATATGGACCCTGTGTTTCAAATTGCAATATGATGACATAGCCAAAACTAAATATAAGCATTAAGCATAAATAGTTTAAAAGCAACTTTGGCAAGTTAAACCAGTATTCTTGGCATTTTAACGATAAACTCAAGTAAATAAAAGAAGACTGCCTGGTCAATGAATAAAAAATTAGGTTAAGTACAGTATGAGTGCTCTACTGGAGGAAAATATAACTTTTTTCTATCAACTTTCAAACAATGAAATGATGAGCAGTACAGTTGTATACATAAAATGCAGATGTCAGGGAGTACACCTGATTCACTTTATGTAATAGTAATATGAGTACTGCAAATATGGACTCTTACTAATATAGTCACATTTTAGCCTCTACAGTCCATCTCAGTGACCTTCAAAACAACTCAAAAATTAAACAATGCAAAAAATAAACTTGACAAATTAAAATAAAACTAAACTAATAAATTATGATTAAAAAGTCTTCATAAGTCTCAGTGCTATGCTTGACTCCCCACAGCTGGGAGCCTGTCCCTGGGGGTGCCCCTACCCTCTGGCTGTGGTCTGAGGTCTCTTTGGCAGGTCAACCCTTTGCCCATGCCCAGGGTGGCAGTCACCATCCTTCAGCTGCTCCACGGTACTTCTTCTCAGCTGGTCCTTTGTGGCTCTACATGCAGCGTAGGCCACACACCACAGAGAAACTGGACACAGTCACAACACAGGTTTCTCAGAAACAAGATAAAGCAGATAACAACATTTAATAATAAAAATATGCCAACATTACCTTCACTTTTGGTCTGTACTTGAGGTAGGTTGCTCTGATTTGCAGGCTAAAATTGGAGAGTTTAACATTTTATATTCACAAGTATTAAACAGAATTATCAATATGAAAGTAAAACAGAAGCCGACCTCAGAAGTATGTGCAGGTAAGAGCCAAGGCCTGTGAAGATGTGCCACCATGCATGGAACTGTGTTACCACTCCAACAACAGGGGGCAGTGTTTGTCTGCTAGCTCTGGGAGGGCAACAAGTGTTGAAAAAATTACTATTTATTACTTAATAACATCTTTGAATAAAGTCAATTGACAAGCTAAGATATATAACATGCATTTCCAGTGGTGTTTTTGGTTACATGAATTGTGTTTCCCTTTGACAGTTTTTTTTCCTATGCACACTAGATGTGCTCTGTTAATCCAGCAATTTAGGAGTAGATTTGAGTTGGAAACATCAAGGTTAGGGCAAAAAATAGTCACTTAATCCTCCCACCCTTTGTCAGCAACTTAACTGACTTGAGTTTTATATTTATTTAAATTTAAATAGCTAAAATACATAATATTTTTTTTCATTCTTACCTTAAAGAGTCACAGAATATATTGTCAATATTCCACAGTAGAAATCCTAACATGAAGATTCCTAAGGAGGTGTAGCAAAGCGGCTTCAGCCAAGGATACACCCTAAATTCAAGATACAAGAAAAGACAGTACAGTAGCAAAATAATTATTACTTAGCAGTAAACCTGAGCAGTATGGTAGTGGTTTTCATAACATGTGTTCTTCTTGGACTTACCATGTAACAATAAAGATAGAACGCAATACCAAGCAAGCAACTAGTGCACCATACATGACCTAAAAGCAATAACAAACAATTAAGCTAAAGGCACAGATAACATTAAGTGGATAACATAGCATCAAGGTCTAGAAAGATTGGGTTTGCTGTCATCCGCATTAGGCCCCCGCAATATTAGAAAAACACGTGATAAATATGTGGAAAATCGCGATAACGACAAAACCAGCAGTATTTGGATTTTAAGCTCAATTCAGTCAATGCAGAAATTCACATCTAAGTATTTGCTAGTTAAAATTGTCAACATTAAAACCGAACAAAGACAGAAATCAGGACTAAACCAGGACTGAAACTGAAAAGCTAAATCAGGTCTTAATTTTCAATATTTGTATGAGGTACTTTCATTGAATGCTCTGGTTCGACAATAATTCTGACAATTTCGGTCAGATGGAGGACCATAGAGTTAGTGCAATATATTTAGTTCCATGCAATATGGAAACTGCGTTTGTTGATATCATTATAACAATTAATTTACAATAGACTGTGCAGCTCCAATCAATGTTTTTGTTACTCTTTTGCAATACTCTTCTGTACGTAGTAGTAGTCTTTTATTCTTTTGTGTGAAGACTGTGACTCCAAAAATTGGCACTATGAGTTCTTTAAGTGCTTGAAATCAAACATCTATTTTTGGGAGTGTCAAAACTTTACATAAATAGTAAAAATATTTTCCTTGGTAATTAGTAACTGATAGTATTTTACAATTGTTGTATATTTAGTTACCATAATAGAGACAATGGACCCCCCCAAAATACATTGTGATTAGTAAACAAAGCCTTTCTATGGAGACAAAGAAAGGCAGCATTGTCACAATGTGCTGTTGTTATACCAACAACATAATGCAGGTTGTGTGCCATTTCAGCCAATAATCTCTGCAATTTTTTTTTTATCAAATTAAAAACTCTGCTTTTGCTAAACACACATTAAAAGGAGAGTATGCTTTTGTCTATGTATTTAAAGAAGATAATTTGATCTCCAATTGTAACAGGAATTATATAGGAAAAACAAGACCTTCATACATGATAATGATTTCATTAGATAGTGTACACTTCCTTTGAACTTTGAATTAATGTATTGCTAATAATGTAAAAAATTATCTATTTATTTATCTACATCTGCTTAGATAAAGAAAGTGCAAATAAAAAAAATATAAATAGGCAAGCAAAGTGAAATTCAAATAGATATTGGCAGAGCTAGTACCTGTATTAGTAATTTGCTAAGGTTATTCTGATCAAATAAAAGCAGGAACTGTTGCTATGCTGTTGTTGATGGTAGGTAGGCTTGACACTGAGACAGATAAAGGTAGTGTACCTTTAAACATTGGCTTAATATTCCAGTATTTCCACATTGGGAAAAAATACATACTTCAGGCACATTAAAGCCTTATAGCAAAATATTTGAACAAAACCCAAAACACATACCTGGTGAAATACTGGCTCCTTCCACTGTAGATACACCTACCGATAGAAAACATAAGACTATATTGTGAATGTTTAAGACAAAATAATAATCCATTTTGAGTCATAGAAGGCTATACTTACCACACTAACAGATATACTGAAGAGTAATAATAATGCAATTAGAAAGAAACTAATGGTCTTCTCTTGTTTGAAGCATTCATATCTGAAAAAACATAACCATGAATTTTAGAGTAAAAAATGGAACAAGATACACAAGGGAAGTAGGAATCGATAATTCCATTGCTTTCAGTTCACTCTGTGCCTAGAAGACAGCAACCTCTTGTACTTTTTACATGAATCAAGTCATCAGAGAAAGATGGTTTGTTTTACAGCAACAATCCCAATAAATTCGTTTTCAGTGACCTTAAAACTTGAGAGTGCTTTAACATAAATAAATCCAAAAGGCTGAGTCACTTACAAACAGTAGACAAAAACACACGTGCTGTAGATCATTGGCAATTCATCCAGTAACTGCAAAAAAAAATAAAAAATAAACACTTTAATATTAGAGCAAATGCAATATCTGAAAACTAAATGTATCACACTGATTTAGTTTAGTTTTATTAAGTTTTGACTTGTGCTCTCTATTAATTTAAATTAAACTGAACTTTTACTATGTCTATGGTTATAAAGCTTTGATGATAAATGAACCAACAGCTCACCTGCATCTCATAAAGCAGCGTCATGTGGAAGCACCAGGAACCAATGCCGACAGCTGCAGACAAAGACACATATAAATAATAAATAGTAGTAATATTTCAGGAACAGCAATATCATTTTAGACAAAATATACAACATACCTGTCAGTCCTATAAAAGAACATATATAGCGAAACTCCAGCCCATCCCGAAATGTCTGTATGGCTCCACAAATGGGAGGAATAATCATAATAAGGTTACTAACAGTGTTCCCTATTGAAAGAGAAAAGAGTGAGAAATTAGTGCCCAAGAGTGGTACAGCCATAGCACAAGAGACTGTAGGTGAGACAATAAAATTGAAAGTGTACCATATTTTGTTACTGCAACCTGATCTGAGCACAAGGAGTTCACAAAGACTCTTGGCTGAAGACACAGGCTGTGAATGCAGGCTATGAATTTGTTCGTAATAAATATTTAATGTCTGCTTAGAGAGCTATTGTTTCAAGTGTCATTTCATTGTCATTATTGCGTTAGTATAACAACAAGTGGAAGGGTGATTTATAACTGCTTTAAACACAGTGCTGCCTGCAAAACAAACCTCAGCTGTGTGTATGCTAAACCTTTTCCCCTGAGGCTATATCTATGTAGTAACTGTCATGTTAGTGCAACAAGGAGGACATGTCACACAGACTCTAGTGTTGTTCCTTACAGGCGTGGTCTTGTATAAATGAAGGCGTGGAAGACACTGGTTAGTGAGCTTCTGTTTTGTTATCATTGCGCTTACGCTGCCATTAACTGTTTTCATATTTGACCTAACAACTTCCCTTTATCTGCATGTGGCTGATAAAAGTCAAGGTGGTTCCACAAGACCTTGACGTGACCTTTTCACAATGTGTGCATTTTGTTTGCTGATAACAACTGCGCACAGAAATTATTACTGTAAGTAAAGTGTGATATTTAGATACGTCAGTGTTAAGCCCTGTGCACACTTCCTCCTAAACCCTAATAAACATGATTAGGGACAGGTGAGGACATGCATGAATAGGGATTTAAGTTGTTTGATGTGTTGCCTTTTTTTTTTTACACAACTCACATTCCAGCCATTGTCACGTGAATCTGCGTTTAAACGCCAAACAATTGTGGTGCAGCTGAATACAATTAGATAGCCAAGCCAGCATGTGTCACTAGTTCTTCAACTGTACGTAAACTTGATGTGCTGAGTAAGTGCAAAGCTTTGAATGATTTCTGTATGAGATATATTAGCAATACAGTACAGTTACCACATCCAAGTAAAAGATACAACTATAAGCACCATAAAGAAATAAAAAGTGAGTGCAATTCAACCTCATCTGTATGATTTTCATATTCAATTGAATGTGTACGCCTACTATAACTCTTAACTTGCATGGACGTATAAAAAATACATAACACTTACACAGAGTCAGTGTAACACTGTTAGTTGAACATTAATTACTATAGTACTACTATTAAGTATTACAGAGTCTGCTCATTTTACACATAGGCCCTAAAGCAGGGACAAGACTTAACAAAAGGCTACACAGAGTGCAACAGCCATCTCTATCAGACAAGCATGTTGACATAATCGTCGAGTAACCAGTTTGACAAAGCAATAGGTGCCGCAAAAGAATGATAGATATTTTAATAACTTTAATGGACAGATTATTAAATTATTAAAAATCAAGAAAATGGCTTATGCATGTCAAAGAAAATGTGGACTAAGGCTCTGAGTAATAACTGATAACCCTGGCATCACAATATTCTTTGACTAACTAGTGATCTATGGAGAAGCTGAATACAAAACAGGAGCTGAGCAGCATCTCTTACGCCTCTTGCACCGCTGTTTTATCCTTTTAACAAATACTACATGAATTGTAGAGCGGCTAAGCTTTGATGCTATGCTAACTGAAAGGGAAATCACATGTGTAGAGATTATACAAGAAACCCAGAGTCACAGAATTAGCAGACCATTAGCCAGCTTCTTGTTTACGTTTAGAGGCGACGTACGTGCACAGACTGACTGTGTCCACGCGCAACGTACCCTAAAACAGCGTGAAACAACACGTTTTTGGAAACAAAAACACGTCCGATCTACTTACAGAATTCTGCAATGTAATAAGAGACGACATAATTTTCTTCGCACCAGTCCAGTGTAGAGGTGGGCCGCCCCCAGTATCCCTGCCTGTCCACGGAGGGAGCCATGATGGAAGAGAACAGGCAGTGGGCGCTCACGGATTTGTCCCATCACAGGCACACACTCCTCCTCCTACTCGCCCTCAGCAAGGCTTCGTGGCAAAGAGCGAGGCCAATGCAAACACCACCCACTCTATCTCATTAATAATTAATACACTGTACTGAATAACAACACTACAATGTACGCCCCGGGCCACAGCAGGGAAAGGACTACTGAAAAAAATGGCTGCAGTCACCTTAGAGAGACGAATTACAAAATATGTTTAGGTCAAAAAATAGTCTGTATTAGTTTGAGTTAGCCGTAATAAGAGAATAGTTGTTTTTGTTTTCTAATTTTTGTCTTTAATTCCTATTATTAGGATAATATTGATACTTTTTAATTATTTGCAATAAAACCTATGACCTCTAGGTGGCGCAAAGCACAGAATCATTTGGGTAAAATTGGGCCTATAAAACTTGGACTAACGTGCGTTTTCTGCAACTGCTATCGGCTCATGTTATCTTTATGGTTTATTCTGCCTGCTGTCTTAGAGCATAATATATACCTACTGGAGCATTTTTATGGGCCTGTGTATGTTAAACAGTGTTTTATTTGGTTTCAGTAATGGGAAGGTTCAGGTAGGTCTTGCTGTTGATTTAAGAAGGGTTAGGTCTAAATACATATTTGTTTCATGGGTAAAGGTATACAACATCTATTACAGCCTCCCATAAACAAACATGTTGCTTTTATACAGAGAGGAATACAACATGCCTGAAAGAAGAAACTGACACTTTCACGGAAAAAACACAATTTCAGGGGGAAAAAATCATTTATTTTATTTATTTATTTAATACAGCAGATTAATAGACATCAGTAGAAAATAAGTGTTGTCTTTTTTAATTTAGCAAAAACGGACTTCATAAAGGCACTGATAATAAGATCTTTTGTTCATAGTTTACATCAAGATGTTTAACCAAATTACACTTTAAAGTTGCGCACCACTGTTCTTAATGAAATTCAATAAAATATTAAAAACTCTTAAGACTTTGTTTTGGGGTTTGTGGAATGGGGCGTGTGATGCAGAGGAATGTTCATATGGCTACACTTGTGGTTGCATTATCTCTTAATTTAAACACATCTAATCTTAAAAACACGTCTAACTCAATTCAGTGGTTACAACTCATCTCTCATTTTATCACCCTTTGGCCTCACCATCCTGCCTATAAACAGAACCGAGTTGGTTTTCTGGTCCTTCACTAAGAAGATGAAAGGATGGTCAGCGTAGAAGAGTTTGGGGTTTCTGAGTTTGTCTGATGCATAGATGGTTGTGTCCATTTCATTTCCCTCTGTGTCCCATTCCAGGGCTGAAGCATGAAACACACTGGACAAGTACAGATCCTTCTTTCCGGAAATGTTTGACAAGTCAGCTTTAGCTTTGTCCACAGCTTCAGTCAGGCCCAGCTCCTCAAAATGTTTCTAAATAGACATACACAGATCAGGCATAACATTATGACCAGCTTTGACTTCTGTGATGGCTGTGATGATGCCTGGTTTGTTGCGTATGGGGCTGCTTATTAGGCAGTCATAACATACAACCACCATAATGTCATGCTTGACTGGTGTATAAGGTACACTGGAAGATGTTTTAAACTGTTATGAGTAATCAGTTTGGTCTTTCTAGTATTTACCTGGAGGTTGTGGCTGACTTCCATGCTGACTTTGGGCAGAGAGACGGCCACTGCGGTCTCCTTGAGCTTGCCCAGCCACGTGTCCAGTTGTTTCTTGGTCAACATCTTGTCCAGTCGCTCCAGAGGCTCCACGTGGTGAGGCATGATGAACAACATGGTGGACTTCTTGTGGGCCAGAGGCATACTCAGCACCGATAACTTATTAGTGGTGTCATCAAAGTAGCCATACAGGCCTGGGAAAGAATATGACAAAATCATTTCACTGTAGTTATTACAGGTGATCATGGAAGTGGATCAAAACTCATTCTTTGGTATGTTTTATAACCTAGCACTGTAGAGTGCAGCTGCAAACAACTACTGCTGTAGAAAAACGTTGCATAGATCATCAGTTTATTATCTTTTTTATCTGATATGTTTTTGTCTGACTGATTTTAAGATAAGTTTAGGCGCCATGAGCTAAAGAATGAAAACAAAAGAGTCAGTGTTGGAAATGACCAATGGAAATATGAAAATAATTTTAAATTGATTAACAATATTATAGCCTTTCTCTGTGAAGTCTGCATATTCTTTAGGACTACAGAGGGCTTTCCCCAGGCACTCTGCCTTCTTCTCACTGTCCATATAAGAAGAAATGTAAGACAATAACTAGCAGTTATTAGAGCCACTTTTTATGCCAAACCAGCTAAGACAGGCACCAGTGAATATAATAGAAACTGTATTGTAAAATTAGTCTTGGGCTTCAGATGCCACATATGTGTGACACAAAATATTTAATACCATTTATCAGAAGGATATTGGCATAAATGGCTAGACTACACAGGTATATTTTCTACACTGATTCTCTTTGTGGTTTTGCCTTTTTACGCAGGCAAGAAGAAATTTAATCTGACTCACTCATCTCAAATGTAAGCACTGACAATGAAGATGCAGCTTATGTTACACCGTGATTTCTTGTCGTTAAAAAGAAGTAGAAATACCTGTGCGATGCATCATCTGGACAGACACAGTGTAGCCGTGAGACACCATAAAGCCACGGTTATCCACCATTTTGTGATGAAACTCCTGATCCCAGTGTGCTATGACAGTATTTGAATGTTAAATGACAGCAATAATAGTGATGTTTGAATATTATGGCAGTGATTCTCAAACTTTTTACACCAAGAACCACCTTATAAAATATTTGGCTTTCTGAGTATCATATTTAATAGACTAAAATGAGCCTAAATCTGGACTAATCTATGTCTAAACTTTGGGCCAAAATAGGAAATACCAATGAAAAATACATAAGGAAAACTAGGAATAAATCAAATAAACCAGGTCTAAACCAGGTCTAAACCAGCTAGGTCTGAATCAGGACAAAACCAAGACAACACCTGGACTAAACTAGGACTAAATCACCACCAATGATACCTGTACCATAGTTTGAGAACCACTGTGTTATGGCATTGATCACGTTACAATAAGTCATAAACAATTTGTACTTACGTTTAAAAAACATGGCATGGACAATCATTGCCCCATCAGTCTTCTCCACGTCTTTGGTGACCTCAGGCAGTTTGCCATCAGTGGACTTTGCTGCCCATTCATTTATAGAGTTTAATGCACTTTTCTTGTCTCTGAAATTAATCTTGGAGTGGTCACAGTTATAGTGCTTCTTGCTGTTTTTGACAAAGTTGTCCACAAAGGTGACAGAGGTGGGTCCATAGACACGGTTGCTTATCTTCCAGGTGACATTGCGTGTTTTAGAGTCACTCACTTCAGTCAATAGCTCAGATAGACCAGTGTGGAAGCTGGTCATCTTTCACTTTAGCGGCTTTCAGAATGGTCTTGACCTGAGAAGCTGTGGATGCCTTTCCTCCGAGAGCCACTAGACCCAGTGAGGAGGCTACAACAACAGGAGAGATGGCAATGTTCTCTACGTTCTTCTCCTTCGCCATGTGCTGGTAAAGCGTGAAGCCCAGGTTAGCACTGTTGTCAGCCAGGATAGTGGCATGGCTACTCAGCACCTTATCAGCTGATGCAGAGGTAGTGGCTGAGGCAGCATTCACAATTAGAGCAAGGGTTACCAGGTTTGTTATCCACATTTTAAAACCTAAAAATCATTTAAAAAAGCATTTAAATATTTTTGACCAAAATTCTCAACATTACCATCATCCTACAAAGAAAGATTCACTGTAAAACCTGAAGAGTTAAGTTGAACTTGAACTTGAATAAACTGAGAGAAACCCTGACCCAAAGGGTGGTGGTTTGATCCCTGCTTCCAACATTGCATACTGTACCAGACTCATGTAAAATCACAAAATAAATCCAACCTATAATTATAGGTTCCAATAATAAGGTCCATAGAATTCACAGACTTTTTCTGTATAAATTATATGGATGATATAAATTCTGCTTGGCTACATTAAGTTTATTCAGTTATTACAAAAAAATACATTATTACATCATGCATTCTACTTTAATTTTAAAACAAACAAAATTACACTTTAGTACCAGAAAGTAAGTATCAGTAAATCAGACTACAACCAAAACAGTTTGTCACAACATAACTTAAAATGTAAACATTATATAAGGTTCACATTACTTTGACTCATATGGAACTATTAAGCATAACTAAATCATAATAAGATACTTATTTTTTGTGAGATGTATAACTGGATTTTACGTTGTTGTGAGAAACTACCAACTATGCCATTCAAAAGAGTTATTCTTTAAGAGTTCCTTAGTGCTAGACTTACATAACAGCCACATAGGCAGCTGCATGTTTGTAAGCCACAACATAGTTTTACTGATTCATATCTTGGCAGCAGATTCCTAAAAAGATCTTTTACATACAACGAATATCTTTTGAAGCTCATTGGTCCTTGCAGATGCCATCATCAGTGCTGCATGCTTGCACACATAACCCTTATGTCAGGCTGTAGCTCTTGTCCACGTACTTAGAGGGCAGCTTCCCATGGGTAGAGGAGGCTCAAATTGCAAATGATATGAAATGATGTCACTGTCTGTTTATTTCCAATATTGAATTTAGTCAGGAATAGCACATTAAAAATAAGATGTGGAGATGATGTTGACAGCTAGTAAACTGTTAAATATAGACTTCTTTTTGTCTTTTTCTGTCTGGGGTCACCACAGCAACTGCCTTTTAGAGTGCATTTGCCTATTGATTTGGCATAGGTTTTATGCCAGATGCCCTTCCTGACACAACCCTTTATCTAAGCTTGGAACAAGCATAAAGAGTACACTAGCTTGTGTATTTAAGGATAGAGATATAAGTAGGTCAAAAGTTTTCATTGCAGTCATTTAAATCTCATTCAGAGCCTTTTGTGACTTTTTTTTACAGAAAAACTTTGTTCACATTCACAGTGGAATCTCATATGATCTGACATACTGGCCTCTTTTCACATGCCTAGGCACTTCCCATGGCTCCCTTCCCCCATACTTTACCAGTTCTGTTATCTTACCTTAATATCTTCCTCCAACTAGTCTAAACGTTTGTCCAATGAAGACGTTTACAAAAAGTGCACCAAGTTACAAATTGTCAGTAGCAGAAGTAGCACCGGTTTTCATGCCGGGGTCTCAGAGTAGGAAAAATCTCAGGAAGAATCCTATTTCCAGATGTCCCGCCCAGAGTATGTATCCCGGGGAAGTGGGCGAGGAATCTTGCCCCTCTTGGTCCTAAAGCCTGGAAAATTGGACCACTTTTATGCACTTTGAAGCCTAGAATGTGCTGAGATATGAAGTGAACAATGATAAAGTGATGTTTTGTGTCATCATAGTAGATATTTATATTAAAAACAACAAGCCCATATAGATGGGATTTTCAAGTATAAATGCATAAAATATGAAGATATAAAAGACTACAAAACTTTTTAAAACATGTTAACTACTGCAACCTAGTAATAACCTTACTATATTGGGATAAGGCCCTTAGAAGGCCCGTGGAACATACAAATACATAGAAAGTACATAAAAAGTAAATGTAATTTATGAGTACACATTTTAAAACACACATGTAAGTTTTGACCTTAGTGGCAAAGTGTCTAACACTCACTTTATAAACAGAAGGTTCCAAATTTGAGTCAAGTCATTTTAATTGTTAATATTATATTTGATAATAATGCATTTTTTCACTCTATCATATCTACCCATATTCACCCTTACATTGCCAACGATAATGGAAACTACTGCATGGCAGCCTACAGTCTGTTTAAGTATTACAGATATGTGGACTCAGTGCTCATTGGATTCTTTCCCAGAGAAGCTTCCTCTTCCTGATCTCCCATGAGTCCTCGTCTGCGTGGGTGTGGAAGTGGCTCAAGCTGCAGGAAGTAACAGTAGCAGCGGACACATATCCTCCATGATGCTTCATTTGTAAGAATCCATAAAAACCAATGTATATATCAACTTTAAAATAGAGTTAAAATTTGTAAAATTTGCCAAAGTTATGCAGCCTACTTTCTGAGTAGTTACTCTGTATATCATCTAATATACCTAACAAAAAAGAAGTTACTTCAAAATATTACTCAACAATATTATTACACACACATTTAGAGATTTTCATCAAATGTAAAAGTATCTAATTAGTTTACTTTCCACCACTGAAAAATAATGGTCTGCAAATATAAATAAACCTCTAATCAAATTACGTATAAATCAGTAACATTCTTCAGTATTTGTACACATAGGCAATGTATGTAGGGTGACCGCCTCAAAAAGTACTAAAAGTGGAACAAGTGGTGCAATTTGGTGGGACAAGGAGGGACGAACTTGAGAAATAAATCTTTTGATATACAAATTCAGTCACTACAGTTTAGGGCCTATAACAAATTTGATAGGATGTTTTATCCCAAAAATACACATTTTGAAAAGTAATGTCCTTACTGAGACTTTATTCATTGGGGGGAAAAAAGGTGGAACAGAAAAAATCAAAGCTCTCAGTCTGCATTTTCTCAAAACAATCCTGCACCAACCCCAGCTCACAGCTCCATGGAGAGGCCTGTCCTGAAACACAGGGGCAGCAACACAACAACCATATATTCAACTTATCATGATAGGATGCCCACAAATATTTATTCTACATTTTACACAAGGAATACTGACCTTACCTTCTAGTTCTTTACTTCTTTTTATAAGATCCACTGAGCACCAGTGAAAAAGAGGGACATTATCTGAATATGTGGGATAGAGAGACAGAAGCCTAAATGGATGTGCAGGACAACCAAAAGTGGGACAGGCGGTCACCCTAAGAGTTTGTCAAACAAAGATCATATACAGGTACAGCCCCTTCAGAAACATTGAGGCCCTCCAGTGGTGGGGATTTGAATTGACATGTTTTTGTAGTCTCTTATGTAACCACCAGAGGTCAACAAAGCGCTATATAACATATAACAGATTACAAGACATGATTGCTGTTTGTATCTCTAATCTAATTTATCTAATGCACACACCGTCATTACTACTATGTTTGACGAAGAAAATATCCACGTCAGGTAATACCCGTGCGTAATTTGATCCCAGTTTTAGTTTCATGCTTGCTTGTTACTTACTTCGACAAGTTTTTGCTTTAGCTGATATATTTATATGTCACAGGTTTGAATGGATTTCTACTCCTCAAAAGTGTTTGTTGTGAAGAACGTCGCTTGAGTGGATGTTCAGATACTGGTCAATAGTGTGGGATTAAAGGGATCTGACGTAATTATCCCAAGCCCAAGGGTTAATCTGTGGCTGTTGGGCCTGGAATAGATCTCCTACACGACACTACTCACCTGCTCTGCCTCTTCCCCAGGTGTGGCCAATGCAGGACTTAAAATGCAGGACTGTAACATGATTGGAGCACAGTATGAGTGTAACCATAGCCCAAAGTTGTTATTAAAGTTACAGCACTTGCCCCGCTGCTGTACAGAGGGTCCCCATAACATTCTTTACTTTAAAACTCAATCAGCCTTTGCTTAAACAGCTCACCAACTCCCTGTGGATTTTTGCTTTGTGCATTCCAAGAAACCTTAACATCACATGGGGAAGCCTGCTTTCCTTGGCAACTGCAGCACTCCCACTGGGAAGTTTAATGAAATAATTTCTTTCCTTCAAGATTGATCTTCTCCTAGTGACATTTACTCTTCAAATGTGCAGGATAAGATGAGTTGAAGGTGGAATAGGAAGTGAGTGAAAATACTTGCATACAGTTTCAGTTCTTGCCAACCTTCCCTGATATGGGCACAAGGCTGTGATGTCATAAAAGGCCCAGCATGACTAAAAATGGCATGTTTTCATATCGCTAAGATGGCTATGGAATAGGTCAAATAGAAAGGTGGAAGTACTCAAAGTCTGTACTTAAAGAAAAGTACAGCTACTTCAAAATAATATTACCTAAGTATGTAAAAGAATTCATCAAAACTATGTAATGTACAATAAGGACAGTAAAATCTACTACTACAAATTTTACTATGACTAGGCCTATTATTACTAGTACCACTACTACTACTGTCCCCTTACCTTGACCTAAAATATAATACACTTTGCACTACAGGTGGTGGAAGCTAAAAAAGTGAAAAGTTGTGTTAACAAAATCCATCATAACAGTGTCTGGACCTCACTGTGTACATTATGGCACAGTCCTTTCACCTCCCACTTGAAAGGGATCTCATGTCCAGTGTAAAAGATACAAACGCAGCTTCACTCTGTCACCTGCCTATAAATAGCACAGATGAGATTTTTTTTTTCCCTTTTTTTTTTTTTTTTTTTGTGTGTGTGTGTGTGCTTCTTAGCCCCGCCCACACGGCGTCGGGAGGATTACTGACTTTAACTCTTCTGTGAGCTGGGTCCATGCGTCGTTACTCGAGCAGAACTGTCTATAATTTTTTAGAAACATTTGTGTGTCCTTTGTGCGCCTGCGTCAGGACATCTCAACAGGTCCTCGGTGTCCACGTGAAAAGTGGGCTCATGTTGTCGATTGTTTTGTCCAGGAGGGAGACTGCAAACAACTTTGAGGACTTATTTTATAAGTGTGAGGCCAACTGTGAGAAGACGACTTGATGACAACGTCCAGTGAAGGTTAATTGATGAACGGAAGGAATAAAGTCTGTTGTGGAGCTAAGGTAAGCGTTTGTCTGCGCTTTATCCGATTATCTTCATATAATCTCTTAAAAGCCTTTGTTTGTTTAGTTTAACACGGAGTTGATTAAATATCAATGTTCGTCTTTTAAAATTGTGGTATTATTTTGGCTAGAACCTTTTTTCTTTTTTCTTTTTTTTTTTTTTACTATTGATAGTTGGATAAACATTTAGATAAGGTGTCAGGTAAATTCTTTTAGTCTCTGTCATTACATGGCATGCAAACAACTTACATTCTTATAAAAAACTGTTATTTATTACAGTAGTTTAGTTCAAATGAAACGCATCAGTACTGTGATGGTTTACTGTTAATGGAAAACAAAATTCAGTATCTTATTATATTTGTTTATCATTTATAATATAATCATCACAAATAAAATTAATCACTTTCTGAAGTAAACTAGCCTAAAATACATGCATACTTTTCTAGCATACTAATTTATTAATGTAGGACTATATGTGTATTAGCAATTTACCATACACAGACTTTCTAGTCAAATATGCAGAAAAAACTTGCAATAACGCCCAAAGTATATACATTTTGAATAGTTCCCGGACCTTTAACTGCGCCAAATGTGGATAGAGCTGTGTTTAGTGTAATTATATTTCTCTTGTTTGATGCCACCTGTGTGATGTTACTTTCCACAATGCCTGACAAATAAAGGTTTTCTTATCTTATACATTAAACTGACTTTAATTGCTGTCCATCCTTTTGTACCAGATTAGAAGATGTAATTTCCAAAAAAACAAAAAAGAGTTTTCATCTCTGTGTATCCTGAACTGGTCTCAGTGTTACTTTCTCTTGTAAGTGATATCTAATGAGTTGCAGATTGGTCAGGGCTGTCTGGTACCTCTTGAGTGATAGCATGCAGCGCAGGAGAACTGGTCGCCAATCTGGATGAGAGGCCCTTCAGACAATCTCCTGATAGCGGGTCATTGACTAAGCGCCGCATTTAGAACAAGTTGGCTGTGAGTGTAACTTTCCAACATGCACAGTCTCTCGTCCCTGCTTGTGTGCAGATAATGAGAGCTTCTCACTAATGGAAGCTCTATTTTGGGTTAAATCTGCTCAAAGATTAAGGGTCTTAATAATGCATGCATATATAAGTTTAATGAAGGAGTGAATGAGCCTAGAAAGAGGGGACAGTGACCGAGATAAAGGGCTAATAATAGGCAGACGCCCACAGACTCTGAGGCAATTGGTTGCCTGAGATTGACTGGATTATTGTGTTATTATTCAATGAGCTCATGACTCAAACTGCACTGTGGCACAATGAGACACCTGCAGTCTTTAGGGGCCAGTTACTAGGTTACTCCTACGAAATACACTTGCGCGACAAAGTGAAGGCAGCAGTGGAGGGTCTTCAGGTAGATAACAGACAACTTAAGCCTGAGGAACAAGAGGTCGTGCGAAAGCCCCACTGAAATAACGATCTCGTAGTGCGGGGCAGGTGAACTATGCCCTGAGTTATATTTTTAAAGATGAGCGCTTTAGAGCAGTGGTTCTCAAACTGTGGTTAGGGTACCACTGGTGGTTCTTCTGGTGATATTCATCTCAGTCATCTGCAGTCCTGATTTAGTTTAATTTAGAGACATGTTTTTGTTTTAGCCTTGCGATGGTTGGGGCCTAAATTTGAACTGTGAAGTCCTGGTGTAGTCCTGGTTCAGTCCTGTTTTTGTCCTGGTTTAGTGCTTGTATATGTCCCTGTCTTGCCCATATTTAGTAATGCATTCTTCTGAGTTAATCCATATTTTATCCCTTGGTTTTGGTTCTTTTGAGTCCATTAAAGAAGGATCTTGGAAAGCCAAATCTTTTCTGAGGTGGTGTGAACAGTATGTGAACCACTCCTTTAGAAGATGTTCGCTGGTCCTTTCTCACAATGTCATTATAAATATAGACCTGGTCTCTAAACATGATAATGTTCTAGTTCAGGGGTAAATGCTCTTTCCATTGGGCCACAAAACCTTTATATCTCACAGTAATAAAGAATCTCCTAAAATCAATCTTGTTCTTTTAGTGAGTGACTTTAATATCCTCGCTCCATCTTAAAATGATACAGAACCCTTTAAAACACTCCTAAACCTAAACAATGATCTAACTCTCTAAAACCTTTGCACAGTGCTATATGTATTTTATTTATGGGTAAACAAAAGTTGTATAAGGACTTTGGCTTCTGTTTATGTGAATATACAGTATTTTAGGACATATTTTAGGGAAAAGTTCTCGTTCTCAGAAGTGTCTACCTGTGGTTCAACAGTAAATGCAGACATTCCATTTATTCCTTTCGGGCTCAGCAGATTTACTGGTAGACATATCTGTTTTGTCCAATCTTGACAGAACCCTGTGTTGCTGTCTCCATTGATTCAGGAATTCACTTTCCAATAACAGCTGTAAAAATCCTTTGAATGTCTCCTACCGTAGTGTGTGTTAAAAAACAGCATTACCTTTGTTCTTTCTACAGCTTTGCTCCATTAGCCCAATGTAACCAGCCCAGCATAACTTAAATACTTCCAGTTACCTTTGGAGGGCTCCTTTCTTATTGAAGAACTTGAGGCCAAAATCACTCTCATTTGCTTTTATTACCTGCACCAAGGTTATGTGATCACCCACTAAATCATTACAGAAAAAGTTATCTGCTGATTTTCATTAAACTTTGCCAAAGTGTACTTCACGGGCCAAGGACAGAGCCATTAAAATGTGAATCAATTCATGAAAAGAGCCAAAGCTTGGGTTGTTATTGCTTTTTCTAACATTGACATTGAGTTTTGATTTGCTTAAATTACATGAGATAGAAGTATGCATTATGTGTGCCCTTGCTTTGTGGCCAGCAATGTAAAAAAAAAAATAGAAAGAAAGACAGAGAGATTATTTCAGATCTTAATACAAGGCTGCAAAATGTAAATATATTTGTATGACATAAGACCACAATATATTTGTTGCAGCTGGCTCTTGTCTGAGGAAGGGTTGAGGATGTTGATACTAATTTGGGGCTATGGCCTTTAGATGCTGGAGCAGTTATTGGCAGGGGTCCATATTGGTCAAACCATGTTGTTTTATTCCTTTATTGAATAGATACAGTATACACACCAGAAATAAGGGCAGAGAGACAGAGGAATGCATGGAGCATATAGTCGGGATGCAAACCTGGGCTGCTCCTGCATGTGGTACACTCACAATAAGGGGGCCACCTTGGTAACCTATTTATTGTCAATTTGTCTATTTGTACAACACATACAAGGGAATCAGAAGGCTGTTTATGCTCTTTCATAATGAAGATTTACAAATCAATAGTTGATTCTATAACAATCATTATTTCACCAGCTTTTACTGGAGAAGAAGGCACTGTTGATTGAGAGTTCTTACTTTGGAAGCATCCTGTGTACAGTAGTACAGTTTACCTATAATGATTTGTTATGTGATCTGGTGTTATACTGTATGTTGCCTATGAGTCATGATATAGCCACTATTGCATTGAAAGTAATGGGTTTTTTGTCTAAATTTGAACAGCTAATCCTCATAGATATTTTAAAAATAGAAGCTGTAGCTTAATACAGTCTTGTCCAGACCAATTCAAAGTTGGTAAAAGCTGTTCCCTCCTGACTGGTGTAGAAATATCTGCTCCTATAAGGACAAGACAGCAGTTTGTTGTGTTAAGAGCGGTTACCAGGAAACGGCCTTATCTGATTGGGTAAGGCCATGTAATACATCTTTTAATTAAAATACACAATGGATGGGGTTAAAAGTGGTTTAACTGAGGTTTGGATTCATCGTGTGGATGCTATAAAACCTCTGCCATCAGCAAATGAGCAAAGTGTGTTAGTGCCACCAGTTTTTCAAATTACATCCATCAGTTTATTTAAGTTAAGTATTCCCAAACCTAAACTAAAGATAAGTATAAAGGGAAAGTGGTCTCCTTTTTGAGCTTCAGTACCCCATGATGGATACATAAACCAAAATAAATCCAATTTATGGAACCAAGCTAAAGACCACCAACCAAAAGACTAGCTAAAATAGCACAATGGCTCAGATAATAGTCACTGATAAATGTCACTGTGACACTTCTAGTTAGCCAACAAAATGGGAGCCTTTCAGCCTAGACCCTTTTGTGGACCACCACAGCAACAGGCTTTAGCTGAGGGGCAAGTGTGGCTGCCTACTACAGCTACTGCTGTATATAATACATAGTCTTAAGTCGTTACATTATAGCATCACATGAATTTTGATGTAGGCCCTACCTGTTTCATTGACCTAGTGCACTTGGCTTGTTATCATATTGTAAGAAAAATATCTCAACAAATAAACACAAATATCTACACATCCTTATGTACATGCACTTGGCATTAAATTAGTATGGTAGAAACTGCATATACACTGTAATATAGTTTCAGTGCACAGAGTGAGATTATTCAAAATAATTTCTGATATTGTGTAATGTTTTAATTATGAGATTTTATGATTTTTTTTATGAATCTATGAGAAGCCATAATTATCAACATTAAAATAAATACATACTTTATTAAATATTTTAATAAGTGTACTGAATCTGTATATTACTGTAAATGCTTCACTTTGAATGAAGCTACTGAAAATAGACTTTCCCATGATATTTTAATTTATTGATACCATAGGACCACCTTTGCACAACAGGATAAATATTGAGGCAGAACAGTTCTATGAGTTTGCTACAGTGCACTTGCAGGCAAATCCTTATGTGGGTGCAAATCCAAATTAAAAAATAAATAGTGTTTTTTGAAGACAATTCCCATTGATTCCTCTTTGTTTGTTGGTATGTCAATTGTCTAAAAACTTAAAGGGCTGACGTCCCAGTGACTGTGCAGTATATACCATATCATTATTTTGTATCCCAGACATGACTCACTATTGAACACTGTTGACTTCTTCTCTGAACTGTGATTACTCCAAACAAGCTCCAAGCCAGTCAACACATCCTTCGTGTTTAGTGAAAATACCTCTCCACAACATGGCATGACCTGGCTTGTCACTGTGCAGTTGTTGTGCTTATGATTGTTGAAATGGTTGTTTTGTGTGGTGATCTGCAGGTTTCCAGTTCGGTGTGGGATGCTAACAGACCAGCGGCGCGAGGCTGAAGGAGCATGGTGAAACACCAACCCTTGCAGGTCTATGAGAAGCAGTTCTTCTTGTCCTTTGTCACTGGCATCTATGGTTGCCGCTGGAAACGCTACCAGCGTTCCCAAGACAACAGCTCCAGGGTAAGCTATTTCACTGACTCATCTTGTTTTATTGATTTTGTATTTGAGCTCTTAGGATTTACAAAGAGAGAACAAAACAGGTGAAGAAGTCATCTTGTATACACTTGAATCACATTTCACCTTTTTATAGAATTCAACTTTTTTTTTGTGTCTGCACTAATCTCTTAGGATGTTGTGGAAAAGTCAATTTATTTCAGCAGTTCAGTTTAGTGAAATCTTCAGTGCACACAGTGAAAGATTTGAAGCATTTTTTCACTGTGGCGAGTATGGCTTATAGTTAATAAAATCAAGAATTCAGTATCTAATTCTAATTCTATTTCAGCGATGCACCTGTATATGTTCAGTGTTGCTGGTGTGGCATTGTAAAAATAAGTAAGACATGTGAATGCATAAATTGCATTACTGTTATATAATACTTAAAATTCTTGTAAATGATGAGGCCTGTTTCCAAAATAAACCCAGTCGTCACATTTCTTAAACCCTGGATTCCTGAGAGCTTTTTGGAAGAGGCCCTGGTTACTGGGAAAAATGAGAATCAGTGAGAGAAGAGTGCAGTGTGTGGAGGGAGAGCCAGACACCCAGCTGTGTTTGGAAGCCAGCAGGCAGCATTGAAACTACTGCTACTGGATACTACTTTATGTAATTAACATTGAGGCCAGAGAAGAAACAGTAAATATACCAAATGTATCACTAAGACCTTAACATCAGACTAGAGATCACAGAATCCAGTGCTGCAGGTGCTGTCGGCTTTCTCTGTTGATGAATGTTCTGGTCACAAACACTTGTGCTCATTTATTTACTCAAATGCATCACGCTGACTGTAGTGAGCCTCTCAACATTTTGACCAGCACTGTCTCAGCCTCAGAGCATTTTTGTTTTTCTCACTTGTGGAGCCCCATAACAGAATCAGTATTTAGATACTTTAACATTTTATTTTTAGGCAAACAAGTGCAGCAATGGTTCAGTGAAAAAAAATTGCAAAAAGTATCACCATTCTATATAATAATGTATTGAAATATTCATTTAGAGCATGTACCACATGAACCGGAGTTGCTCAGGTTCAAATCCCAGCTCTGGCATATTGTCTCTTTGTCATTCTCCCATCTCCCATTTCCTGAATTCTTTTCTGTCCTACTGTCTTTATTATTATCAAAGCTACAAATATCTAAAAAACCTGAAAATCTAATAATCACTAAATCCTAATACTCTGACTTGGAGCAAATTTTACAGAATGTGTAATTAAAAACATTATTTTATTTCCACAATTTTTGGCCATTGGTATTGTTATCATTTACTAGTAGAGTACTTCATTTCAGTTCAGTATCAAACACAGCTGAAGTGAAAATGTAAATTGCATAGGTTATCCAGGGTCCGAGTAAATGTTGTGTTACATATATAGCAAAAAATAATCCTGTTACAGTGTGTTTATTGGTGCTCACAACTCCACTCTGACTGTTTGGTGCAGGAGATGAAACCACAACGTGACTCTGGCTCAGTGCCTCGGTGCTTGCCCTTAGTGTAAAAGCTAAACCAATTAAAACAGACCTGTCACTGCCGCCATTTCTCACCTCTGCTGGAACTGCGGGGACTGTGGAAGGGTACAAGTTACTCACCTCCTCACATCTACTGGAAAAATCAGAGTTATCACAGGATTCTGCTTAAGAAACAAATACATCAGTGACTAAAAAGCTGTTCACACATAATTATTTGGCCATTATATATAAGCTTAGGTGCAGGTGCAGTGTTGCAAAGCTGATCAATGCTCAACAGGAGCCGGTGACTGACAGATCATATTCGACACGTTCTCTCGCCTGGTATTAGCTGCTAATCCTGTTAACTACTGAAGGGAAGAGTCCTTGAATGCCACGTCCCCATGATAGCTTGAGCCCACTTGTTACTGCAAATCGCTGGACATACTGTCATAATACTGGAGCATTTTAGAAGGGGACAGTCGCTATTACCCTATTAGTATTGTTCCTGAACCCATGTAGTGATTTCCTGCACAGAATCATGTTTTTAATGCAGTGTAACTTGATGGGCTAAAAAGATTATAAGCATCCAATACTAATAATAGAGGTTGCCAGTTAACCTTATAAGTTGCAATATGGCTCAGCTCTTTTTAGGTAATTTTTGGCCTTTCAAAGCTTTATTAGGTGGCACAGTGAAGAAGTGCCAGGGGGAAAGAGCTCTACCAACTAAGCTACAGCCAATGTTGGGAGTAACGCGTTACAAAGTAACAAGTTACAGTAACGAGATTACAATTGTCAGTAACGCAGCGGGTAATGCGTTACTTTTGATCCCCCAGTAATAATATTACAGTTACTAACAAAATACCCAATTAGTTACTCGCGTTACAGTCAGTTTCATTTACCTGCAGTTAACCGCAAGGACACAGAATGAAAATGCATTAAACAAATAGCGCTAATACATTTCCTACTTTATTTTCATCCGTTCCCTTCTCTGCTTCTCTTTATGCGCGCGGCGGCCACTCGTCCCGTCCGCGCACTGATCCCTCTCCACGTGCGTCAGGGTGCATGCAGCTGCTGCTGCTGTCAGCAGGGAAAGAAGAGACCTGCACCGCTTTGGCGCTAACAAGTGCATGTTAGCTTCAATGTAGTGAAATAAAACTGTGTCCACAGGACTTGAACGCTGCACAGGAGCAGAGGCAGGAGAACTTACAGGGCAGTATTTGCTGTGTCAGGCTGCCCTGCTGCTGAAATGAATGCAGCTAAAAAAAAACTCTGCTTGAATGCCTGCATTAAGAATGTAATAACAGAGCTGGTCAGGGCAACAGCGAGGCTATGGGCTTTAGAATGGGGTTCATTTAGGCCTTCCTGTTAGGAAGTAATCCAAAAGTAAAGTAACTAAGTTACTTTCATGAGTCAGTAACTAAGTAAAGTAATATATTACTTTTTAAAAGAGTAACTAGTAATCTGTAACTAGTTACTTTTTTCAAGTAACTGACCCAACACTGGCTACAGCACACTGCAGCTGTTTTTGAAGCCTCTTGCTGCCCTCAAGTAAAAATGAGCTTTTATTTTTCATTAAAGTAAAAGTTTCTGTCAATGTCTTGTCACACAAAGTTTCAACACCTGATATACTGTTTATGATCTGTTATGAATAGAACAGTTTTATGCTATTTGCAAACTATTGCATTCTGTTTTTATTTTTTTACTAGTTGTGCTAACTTTTTAGAAAAGTTTTTTATATAACTTTGTCTTTTTCAATATCAAACAAGCATTTTTTCATTTGGTTACTTTTCTGATCTGCATTTATGTAATATCTGACATTTTTAATACATATATCACAAGGGTGCAGATTTATCATGAAAATGTATTGTTTGTGCTTTGTTTACAGTGGGAGTGTTTATGGTTTACCATCCTGTGTAGCTCCTTCCTACTCCTTCTCTTCTGGACCTACTTCTGGTTTGTGGCACAAAATGACTTCAATGACTTTAACTGGTATGCCATTATCATTTCACGTTTATCTCTACTTCAATATGCAGAGTTTAGATTAATAATTTTAATAAATTCTCTTGCCATGTTTTGTTGCAGGTCAGTATACAACCGTACGGGTGAATGGACGGATGAGACCATTCCTATTGTGGCCTCTACCACTGTGGGCTTCAGTTATATTACATTTTTAATGGTACAGAAATTAACATGACAGCAATACTTCTTATGTGACAGTAAGACTAATTTATACTAATACTGTCTTTTTCAGATTTTAGCACTCTTCCACATATCCCTTGGTCAGCAGCTCAATCTTTATTGGGTTCACAAGGTACTAAGGACTGAAAAATTGTCAAGAAGAATATTTTTTAACAAATTTACCATACATTACACAACTGTTAAATGTATATTGATTCACATTGTGTGCATGTGTCTCTATCTTTTCGCAGATTGGTGTGTTAGCCACATTGGCCACCACTGTCTCTGGAGTAGTGTCTGTAGATGACATTTGGGGAGATGAATGGGAGATCCTTTTTATATCACTACAGGTTAGTTTTTATTTATTTGAGTAGAGAGAATTAACATACATTGACCACTAACATAAAAAAAAAGTTTGCATGAGAAGAGAATACTTATTTTACCTTGACTATTTCCCATTAAGTAGTTTTTTGTGTTTTGTTTTTTTTTTCAGGCCACTGCACCTTTTCTGCACATTGGAGCCTTGGCAACAGTCACAGCAGTTGGCTGGTTGGTTGCTGGATATGTGGTCCGTCGACAGAGATCCAGTATGTCACCTTTTTTTTTTTTTTTTTTTTTTTATTAATTTTCTACTTTATTCTTCCTATTCACTTAGTTAATTATTATATGTGACAGCCATTTTGCTCCTCCCCCAGATTTCCAGATGATGGTTCTGTTGGTGTATGTCCTCATCCTGGTTGCTCTGTATTTGGCTCCGCTCATGTTTACCTGCCCCTGTGTCATGGACCGCCACAGCCTCAAAGATCGGCCAGAAATCATTGGTCGACGGGGAGCTCCCATGGTGAGTTGGTGCTCTGCCAGACCTCGCTGTCTGCTCCACTTAACGGTTCAAACACAAGCTGAGTGACACTTGCCAGTACCAGATTTTTCCCTATCAACACTGTAAGATGAATATTCTAAAATAAAATTATAACAGATATTGATAATTGTAGTGGTCAAACTGAAATTTCCTGGTGTTGTTCAAACAAGCTACTACCTCCATAAGCTGCATGTTGTCCATGTTATGAGCATGAGACAATCCACAACACACTGAGCTGTCGTTTCACAGCTGAGCAAACAAAAACCATTCCACATCCCTCGCTGTAAACACATCTGCAGTGACATTCAGAACTGTTTCTAAATTACATATTTAAATGTACAAAGACACTAAATATTTACCAGATTACTGTGTTAGTTCTGTATTTGAAAATAAATATATGTACAGTAGACCAGTCAGAGCTTGTGACAAAGTACAATTGTAGAATATATAGCAAGGTCATGAGCATCAACATTATGCATTATGTTGAAAGTAATTGTCCAGTTTTCTTGTGTTCTGCTGTAGCTGGCTCCAGAAAACACCTTGCTGTCCTTCAATAGAGCGCTCCAGCAGGGAGCCACCTCCCTGGAGGCCGACGTCACCATCAGGTCAGGAGTCCAGGCTATTTTGACATTTTCTGAACACTTCATTGATTCAAGCTTCTTTATGCCTCTTAAAAACTGCATGCGTGTCTTCTGAATACAAACCTAGACTTAGGGTCTCAACAAAATAATGCTCTGTTATTCAGTAAAGAGCACCTTTGCAGAAAAATCTGACAACACTAATGTTTAACCCTAATTTATATTTTTTACAGTGTGGATGGTGTTCCATTCCTAATGCGAGATCGCACTTTGAGGCGAACCACTGATGTTAGGAAAGTCTTTCCATCCAGACAATATGATGATGCATCTTTATTCAACTGGACAGAGATTCGCTCTCTCAATGCTGGACAGTGGTTCCTGGAGGTAAAACTTTTAAAATTAGATATGAGATCATACTTTTAATTAAACAATTAAGCTCACCAAAAAAACACTGTACTGAAAAGGCATTTGCAACATTTGGATGATTATAAAATGAGCAGGCTAAACTGCCTGCATATGTTTCTTTAGAGAGTGAGCCTGACTAGAGAAAAATTTGCTTGACTTATTTAAAACAATGTTTGATAGAATGTCCCTCTGACACCAAGAATCATGTCATATATAAAGTCACACAAATCACCTTTATTTACAACTCTGTAGCTTTGTTTGAGCTTTGACTCTATTGAAGTGTTTTCTGTGAAGTGTATGAAAATGTTTAAGTCACAAGCCTCTGTTTACTGCTCTTTTCCTGCTCTAGAGTGACCCCTTCTGGACAGTGTCCACCCTCACATCTAAGGACCAAGGAAGAATAGAAAACCAGACAGTTTGCAGTCTGTTGGACATGCTGCGCCTTGCAGCCAGAGCTAATGCCTCTGCTCTTCTCAACATCCGGAAGCCAACTGCTCAGCACCCTCGCTCCAGGAGCTGGTTCATGGACACTCTGTGGGCTGTGCAGAAAGCAGGCATCCCCGCCAAGAGGGTGAGGACTGTAGGTCAACCTTATGATTCTTCTTATTGTTATGTGTACAGTTGTTTTTTTGTTGTTGTTTGTTTGTTTGTTTTTAATTGTTGTTTTTCTCACTTTTCAATTGCAGAAAATAGCTAAATGAAAATTTGCATCATCATTCAAATCCAAATTTTTCATATCCAAATTAATATTATTACGCAATTATCTCTAAAATAAATGAAATGGAATTTCAGGCACATTCACTATGTTGTACACTGAAATTCAGCTCAGTGATTCTTTATAATATATCATGTCAAATCTAAAATATTATTGCCCCATCTTCTGACACACCAACACACTATCTTGTCTGAAATTACAGTGTTATAATAAAATTATTTACCTGCTTTTGTGTTGGAACGTGCAAAAAGAGCTGTGAATTCTGTCAGAAAAATACAACACATTACATGAAAAATTCTATAGTACTGTGTGCTATTGCATACTACTTGTACCCTTGCCTCTCCTTATAAAACAGATACAAACTCCAATCTCCTCTGATTTGTCCCTTGTGTTTGGGACAGGTGACATGGAGCCCTGACACAGACAGAGGGAGGGTGCGGGGCTTTCAGCAGACCTCACAAGAGAAGCTGTCAGTGCAAGAAATGAGGCAGCGGGGAATTACAAGCCTGACCCTCCACTACAGCAAGGCCAACCACAAAGACATACAGTAAGACAAATGACTCACTGACAGACAGCACACTCAGGGCAAGTGCTCAAAGTTACAATGTCAGTAACACAATGTAAACTTTTCTTACAATCCTTGTATCTGAGATTCCCAGTCTGTGCA
Organism: Bostrychus sinensis; assembly: GCA_020698575.1. Classification (NCBI taxonomy): domain Eukaryota; kingdom Metazoa; phylum Chordata; class Actinopteri; order Gobiiformes; family Eleotridae; genus Bostrychus; species Bostrychus sinensis. The sequence goes on from CM036244.1 coordinate 27,460,217, forward strand.
TGTCTGATTTATGAGGGTTGAAAATGACCATATTTACTGTGCCTGTAAAAATGCCTGTTTTGATCCAGAGTTATGTGACAGAAAAGCAAAAGGTGCCAAGTGCTGAAAGGAGGGCCATATTTTGTCAGTGATGACTTGTGTCTTTCCTTGCCCCAGGGAGTATCTGGCCAACAACGTGAGCGTGACGGTGTACCCAGTGAACGAGGCCTGGCTCTACTCCACACTGTGGTGTAGTGGGGTGCCTTCTGTGTCCTCTGATGCCCCCCAAGTCCTCCGAAAGGTGCCTTACCCCATCTGGCTTATGGTAAACACTTCTGCTCTTTCATCTGCCACCACACACACACACACACACACACACACACACACACACATACACAGATACATAGGCAAGGTCATGCAGCAAGACAAGGGGACAGCAGGAGAGAGGACAGAGACTGACGAGGGGCCGCCGTTAGACTGGAGGGCAAGGACACTAGAGAAATGGGAGAGAGCAGCCTTTAGCTCAGCGTGGTGTTGGGGAATAACAACATGCTGGGATGGAGGCAGAGACGGGCGGCAGCTTTAGACAAGGGCACAAAGAGACCAAAAAGCAGCTGTCTGGCAGCTTTTTGCATTAGTCAGTGCCTGGAGACATGCACGCTGACGGTGACCTCCAGTGGCGCTTGCTGGAATTGACTATTCTATCTCTTGTGTCCTACAGAGCCAGACTGCTTACTACTTCATCTGGATCGCCTCAGATCTATTGTCCCTCGCAGTTGTCCTTGTGATTTTCTCCTTCCAGAAGTAAGTCCAAGGATATGATAAAAGTCAAAGACACAAAGTACACGCATAAAGTTTGTGAACATTTAGTCTGTCATTCATTCCCAATCAACACAGCTGTCAATACAGTAAGCAGGTTTTACAGTATTTGTGTAATGAAAATATCAACTTAATGCTATTAACCAAATTCACTGCTTAATTTCTACTTTTAATGAAATTGTAATGAAATTTTATTCCAAACTGCATAGATTAATTTTACCACTTCATTATATTTTTCTTACAAATAATTAACTGCAGTTTAAATTTGTTCTGGATGCGGATTTGTGTCTAAGGAAAAGTTTTGACTTTGTCCAGTCTGCTTCTTCAACTCTAACTATTCATTCTTTTCTGTTCTTTTCTTTTTGCCTCTTCTTATGTGGATGTTTTCATTTTGCCTACTTTTATTTTGCTGGGTTCTGTCTCGTATTTTTCCTTTGTGCTTTATCTGCATGCAACCTTCCTTCACTGCCCCTTGGCCTCTGTCAGCTATCATATGATCAGGTAATGGCTGCCATCGCCTTGGCCTTTCCTCTCTGCCTCTATATCTGTCCCAAGGCCAAGTCCTTTTCAACTCTGCTTGTTTACTTCCCGTTTATGTCTGATATAATAATAATATTATTTTTGAACTTAAGAAACCACAGCATCCTACTGTGTGCTGATATGATGTGTTTCTGTGTATACAGATGGCGGATGAGTGGGATTCAGAATTGTAACCCAGAGCAGATAGTGCTGAATGCCGTGGTGCGCCCACCGACCCGCGAGGTCAACATCATGAAAGAAAAACTCATATTCTCAGGTGCATACCCTCAATTAATTATATAGCAATATTTATTTTTATAGGCTTACATCTGAAGTTTTATTTGGGGCAACAGTGGCATAGAAGGTTAAGTGGGTTGCCGCTTGACCCAGTTCATACTGTTATTGTGTCCTTAGGCAAGACACTCTACCCCTATTGCTTACTCCACTCACACTACATGGGTGGTTGTAACAGGAAGGGCATCTGGCGTAAAAACTTGGAGCAGCTGAGAGAGAAAAAAAAACATCTGAAGATTAAATACACAAAACTAACCACGCATGCTGCAAGTTATATTATAGCTAAATCAGTGCAAGTTATGTGTAATCCAGTCTGAAATATTAGTATTTGATCACATGAGCATTATGGGATGTAACATTACAGTACAGTAATACATTTCATATACACATTTTATTTACTGACACACAGTGTAAAAGATTTGTTTAACCGCATAGAGCCAAAAGTGTGCAGTGCTTGTAGAATTTAACTTTAACTCTTCTATTTCAGAGCTCAGTAATGGAAACACCAGTTCAGAGGAGATTTCCCTGTATCCTGAAAATGGTTACGCAAGATACTCCCAGGGAGACCTCATGTGATGGATTCTGATCTAAAAAGTGAAAGAAAAGTTGGTTACTTTTAGAAATACTGAATATAAACTTGACTTCCTAATAAAAAAAATATTTTTTCTCATTGACCGGTCTAACTATATTAGACTACAGTCATAAGTCATGTCATACATTTGACTATGCTCTGGTTTTTTTTTAATCACATTTGGATATGTTAATGATTAATTTATTACCAAAGGTTTGAAGTATATTTGGAAGTGAGTCAATTCAAATCTCTATAGTTTTTTAGGAAGATACAAAATTGCATTTCTGCCAGGACCAGATTGTAGAGATTTTTATGTCATCACCATAAGCAGTATCTGTCTGCAGGATTGACCTGAGTGACCTCTTTTTTACATTTTAAATGGTTTATGGTTCCATGTCATATATGTTCCTGTTGTTTTATAAAAGAGCGAATGGACTGTGCAGTATACTGTACACTACACTGATGTAAATATTTTTCTTCATTTGATGTTTCCCTCTGAGAGGATTTTCAAGGGTTTGAACATATCATGGTGTATGTAATATGCTCTTATTTAATACGTCTGACAGTCTGACACTTTGATGATAGTATTCTTCACATGGTTGCCTTTTTCCTGAACATGTACTATCACATTACTGGAGTGATGTGTTCGTGTAGTTGTAGTTACAAAGAATATTAAAATAAAAAGAATAAGCTTCTTTGACAGTTTTAGATGCAGACTTTCTGGATTTTAATAAATTGTGTTTTATCTTGTCAAATGCATCATTGTGTTAACTAACTGTAACTCATACAACACAGCACCCACAGTAAAGAAATTATTATTCTTTTACCCACACGACCCGGCCCCGGATAAGCGAAAGAAGATGGATGGATGGATTATTCATATAAAAATACTATCCCTGGCCAAGGAGTTTATATCCATGCCCCCATTACTTTGTTTGCCTGTAACTAACATAACTTGAAAGGTTATGGACAGATTTTAATTTTATATAATTCGGCAGTTCAGTAATAGGTAATTGAAAAGTTTGTTCGTTAAAAGATGTTTTGTTGCTCATCCAAGAGAGAGGGAGTCTACAATTCATTGCTAAAACAAAGGCACACAGAGTTTCTCTCCAAGTTTCGTTCTAACAATAGACAACACCAGAGAGGGCAGGTTATGTTAGTGGTTCACAGGTGGGAAACAACCCTCCCTCTGCCTCCAGCCCAGGCCATTCAGCAGTTGATTCAGCTGCCACTCCCTTTGTGAGGGACATAAGCTCAAGCTGACATCCTTTGGATGAGGGACAAAATGTTTTCTAAAGAACCTAAACCTTACCTTTAACCTTTTTAACCATTAGTTTTTTTATGTGGATCAGTATTGTTGTCTGGATCCTGGATCTTCTTACATCTTCTTAGATGATTTTTTACCATTGCAAGGTCTAGGTCCATTTTACCACTTTGAAGCAACAAGTTATATCTTCACACATAAAAAATGTCATCTTTATTTAACAGCACAAAAATCATAATACAGTATATGAATTATGCACTGTCTCTTGAATTAAGCATCTTATCAAATTGTACATGAAAATCTGTTAAAAAAACACAGTTGATTTCCATATCTTCAAGAAGCTGTGACGATATCTATGGGTGTGTGACTGTGTTCAGAGGAACAGTGGAGTCCTGTGGCGCTGTCTGGGCTCTCCGACCCCATCACACAGCCTGAGTCTCTGGGACAGTTCTTTATGTTCTCATACACAGCCTCCTGACTGTCAGCTGTAAACAGGAGAAGAAGTGTATCACATACAAATAATCCTTCTGTGCTATTACTTCTCCCAGAAGTATCCTCCATAATACCCCACTCTATTTTCAGAAACACTCTCTTTGGGGTTATCCTGTTGACCAGTCGCTATGATTAGTGGGAAACTAAACACCATCCTGGCTTATCTGCTTGTAATGTCTTGTCATTTGTGTTTGTGTTGTAAGGATATTATTTCGACCCATTTTATCATGTCATAAAGGGTGCTACGATAAGGCTGTCCTTGAGTGCCCTTTTCCATGTTCACTATCACTCACCATGCAGAGGTTGGAGTGTGCTGACTGCAGAGAGGAGACGCCGCCTGTGCTCCGGATCAGTCACACTAAGCTCGATCAGGTGATGCTCCCTCACCTTTACCAAGTCAGCTGCTGTCTGGTAACCGTGCAACAGCAGAGTCAAGGCATACTCCTGAGAGAAGAATGAGAAATGATGAAAGTGGAAACATGAGAAGAAATAAAGTACTAAAATTACTAAATTACCTCTACGCCAAAGCGCTCTAATAATTCTTGGACATGTGTATCTCCAGTTTTGGACTCAGGAGAATAAGGGGAGTCATCTTTTAGGATGTCCACATAGATGAATTTGAAGTATCCTATTTTGTTGTCCAGCATGCCTGTCCATGTTCCCATAGGAGGTTTGGATATAATGTCAATCACATCTCCCACCTGCAGAAACAGTATTTCAGGCTTCTAAGATGTCCATTTGTTTCTATACACATTAGCACTGCAACACCTCCAGATGTCCTCAGAAATCCATATTGCAGAAGGTTATAGAAAAGTAATAAGGTGCAATGTATAACATTTTGTGATGTACAGTTGGACAAAATTAAACATATTCAGCAAAGCTGAATACTGAATACTGTATAAATACCTCATCTATCTTGAATACTGGTTATTTGGTTCTATATACTTCAGTGGAAAGAACTGCTAATTCCAATACTTTACGTTTACGTTTCTGTTCTTTCTACAGAGTAGATGAGAGCCTGAAAATGTTTTGTTATTATTTATTAGGTTTATTTGGTAGGGACGAATACAAAAAACGTGGACTGTAAAACAGCAGTCCCATGCATGTATCTTAATGCTAAGCATTATGATATTATCATAATTCATTTTCTTTTTAAACTGTATTCTCCATAAATACTAAATAATCTATACTGATTTGTGCCATTTTTAGGTCATATTTGCACAGGTTATGTCCTTAGACAACAGCAATCCAGCCACAAAGGGTCACAAGCCAGTGTACTCCTTGTGCCAGTCCCAGTTAAATGGAGAGGCCTTAAACCCTCCGAGTCAATATGTAAATCACTGCACACTAGGAGGCAGATAATTTGCTGTGCTGGCGCCTTAAGGGAAAAGCCTAAAGGAACCTGCCCACCTCCATGCGCAGTGCTTTATATCAAGGAATCATTTACCCATTCACACTCACAAGCACTCTCACATTCATACACCAATGTACGCAGACAAGGTGGGGTTAGTGTCCTGCCAAAGGGCACAATGACAATATGCAATGGTGGGAGTGAAATTTGAACTCCCAACCTTAGTGCATAAACAGCTCAATTACCTGAGCTACTGCCACCTCTGCAGCAATCCCTGTAAGGATATGATAGGTGCTCACAGACTGCAGAAAGACACCACAAAATATGGCATGTGCACCTTTATGCAACTTTAATAGCACATTTGTAACAGACTGAAGAGTGACAATATTTTTATGTGGTAGATTGTTAACACAATCTTAATAGCGTAACAATGTACATATCTGCCTAGTTCAACTGATATTTGCTGGGTAGCTGCTAATTAAGACATTTTATTATTTAAGAGAATTACATACTGGCTTACTCCAGATGTTGTTACCTTGAGTTTGAGAGACTCTGTGTCATATGGACTTGGCACAAACTCGGTGTGGACTCTGGCTCTGCCACAGAAGTGTCTAGGAGAGGAAACATCGTTGTCCAGCCTCAGACTGCCCCTGTTACTGGAGCAGTTTGACCCGCTGGTGACTCCACCTGAAGACCATAGCAACAATAGGGTTAGGTCTAGGCCACGCCACACTTAATAATTCAACTGCAATTTTCAGCTGGAACTGTCGACATGGAGGTACTAAAGATTTGTCATTGTTGGGTGTTGATGTGTGTGGTTCAAAGTGTAACAGGATAGTAAGGCTTACAATCACAGGTTGCATAATACATTAAGTAGTGTGGAGTACATTAGATTTAGAGATCACTGGATTCTTACTGGAGGAGCTCTGTCCGCTGCTGTAGAGGCTCTCCACTGAGTTACTGTGTCCTTTGGAAAATTCTCTTCCATGACTAACGCCCTTTATCTGCAAAAAGAAGGTTATATGGTGGTTATAGTATTTTTGTTTATATGTTAGCACTATAACCCAAAAAAGTTATAGTCTGACTTTAATAAAAACTTTTTATTAATGGGCCAAAGGGAAAAGTATACAATTTTTGTGTGACTGACTCCACAACTCTTTACCATTGTTAGATTTTTGTGATCTAGGAATCAACATTTTGGGGTGAAACAGCATTACACCACAAACTGTGATGCCTTGATGGAAATCTATCAATTTTAACTGCTGCTAGTTAGGCTTTCATTTGTAGACAGTCCTTCAAATTATACATGATCACAAGTGGTATAAACGCCTCATTAATCTGTATATTATAAAGAATAAAAACTCATTTGATTCACACTTTCTGTGGGACTGTGCAGTCTGCCAAAAGAATGCATATCCTCCTTCATATGACTTCAACTTGTCTTGCATGAGAGACAAAAAAAGCTAGAATTAACCAACCAGAATGCTGACTCAGGGCCATAGACTGCTGCTGTTTGATTCCACGTGTGACAGAGGAGCTCAGTGTCCCAGCACTGTGCTCTGTGTGTGACAAGAAACATACCTAATCCTGCAAGAGTTGCTTAGCTTTTTATAGCCTGGACCTAGAACTGTGTGAGGAGCATAATCCCCAACTACCTGTGCTTTGCGTTTGTCTTCCTGTTTTTCCAAAGGCAACACACTAGATACAGCATGTGCTCTCGTTTGACACAGTTTTGTAAGTGGCACAAAAGCAAGGCAAGAGAAAACTGAGTTGCACTGTTGTAAGAAGCAGTACGGAGGCTTTACAAATAGAATTAAGATTACACATGTGCCTAAACATTACGTCTTTTTGTTGTTGTTGTAAAAAGTCTGTCACAAGTGAATTTAATGTGGTGACTTAAACAAAAGCTTATTAGAGTATAGTGACTAAACTTATCCTGAGGTAAGATCCTATGAATTTACATTAACTTTAAAACAGATGATAAAGATACAGTAGAGCTAATGTCTTTATAGCACTGGAGGTGATTTGCTGTGGCAGCCCCTGAGGGGAAAAGCTGTAAGGAAAGAATAAAGTATTACACATTGTCAACACTGCAATAACAGTATATTGTGCTGCCTTACTAAATCTGTGTATTATATACAGTATGTATTAGCAAAAGTCATCCTTGTCAGGTTGTTATAATCCTTTACATTCATAGATGAGACTGCGAGTCACTCTCACAACAGAAAGTTGCTTTGCCAAGCAAAACATCATGTCATTGATCACACTGATGTTTCTTTGTGAGGAACTGTAAACATAGCATTTCCGTAGGGTCATTAAATTGGGGTCAGTGAATGTGTTCCACAACACTTACGCTCTTTTATTTATTTACTCAGGTAACTAGGTAAGGTGGGGTAACCTCTGGCCTGTTGCAGTGCTGACAATGTTATAGTTTTATTACATAGAACAGTTCCATACTATTTCAAAGGTGTATGGGGTAAACTGTTAACACCTAACACTACAACATGCTTTTGTAAAAAATAAACTAATGTTTACTAATCCTTAACAAATACCTCACTAATACTCTCATGTAGTTATTATAAAGTGTTAGCATTCATTGTGGCCAGTGATTTGTAAAAGTGCAATATGCCTAATCATACTGTGAGATATTGACATTTCCAGAACAGGTTAACGTCATAGTTTATATAGTGTGTAATGCATTTCGGGCCTGTCAGCCCCTGCTGTGTCTTACATCTACCACAGTCTGTATGTGCTTTGTGTGTAATATGTGACACTTGAGTGATGGCTGGTGTCTGCAGCACAGGTGTGGAGCTGACAGCTTTGTGAGTGTGGCAGCAGATGGGAATCTATTAAACACTGCAAAATAAAACTGATTTCAAAGTGTCAGACCTAGCCTTTTCAGGTACATACAGTGATAGATGTGGTGGTTTCTCTGGCCTTGACTGGCTCACTGTTACTCTGCAGCATTGCCTCAGTCTTCTCCTTCAGACATGTTACATTAGACTCTCCACTCAGATCCTGCTGGTTCTGCAAAAAAACAGATTTGGAGGAAATACTCATAGTCTGTACTCAAGTAAAAGTACTGTTACTCCAAAATTATATCAGCCAAAATATTGCGCAAAAGTAAAAAAAAAAAAAAAGTTTAATGTAATGCTTATTTGAGTGAAAGGTACTTGCTGCTACAACCACCTCTACTACTAATACTAATACTATTGGGATAACCAATACCACTGCAACTACTACTTCTACTACTCTTGCTACTAATATTATACTACAGCTACCACTAGTTTTCTACCGCTACTACCACAAGTACTACTAATATCACCTCTACAACAACTACCACACCTACTCCCTTTACTATTAGTGGTAGTACTACTACTACTGTTATTACTACTACTACAACTCCTCCCAATATTACTGCTATTGCTACCCATTTTGTCATAGACGACAAGGTGATGTGGAGATTTACAGTAAAAATAGCAAGTAAAAGTATGTTGGAGAAAATGTACTCAAAAAGAACAATTACTTCCAGAAATGTACTTACTACGTAAATTATTTAAGTAACTAGCTACCTTATACCTCTGGCAAAAACAAAAGACTCTCAAAATGTAGGCCTCCCACACATCTGGCAAATATACTCAAACATCTCTATATCAAAGCTTTAGTGTCACTTTAAAAAACAGTTTAAGGGAATGTTAAAGTAAACTAAATTCCTCGATGAACACACTAGCAGATTGAGGAGCCGGCCTCTCTTACCATACAGTAGCTTCCATTATCCTGGGCTTTCATTAAAGGCCAGTGCAGTCTGAAGGCGTCAAATCTCCCAAATCTGGTCAACTGCTTGGGTTAAAGACAGATTAAAATGTGTGTTTTCCCCTGACAGATGGCTTTATATCTGCCCACTTTCTCCATTGACCCCAGACTGTGTTTATTCCCATGTGTAATAATATTCTGAATAAAGATAACAACTGCCACACTATTTTTTATATTGCTTGTCATTGTGCTGTTCTTGTCTGCTTTATTTGTATCATGTTGTTGATGCATATTCTGTTATTGTTTGGGCATAATGAACTGTTAGTGGCCAAATGGTGGAGGCAGGCTGAAAGCAATGAGGCTTTCCTTAGTGGTTGGCCATTAACTTTAGTTTAGCGGTCATTCTGCGTAGCTCTCACAGCAGCTGTTACACGCACTGTTGGCTCATTTCCCAACACTGACAGTTAGAGAGGCTCAGCCTCACTGCCATGCACTAAATGGATGGATAGGCAAAGATAATACAACTGTGGATATTTTTATATTCCAAAGAGTCTGGTTGGTACAAATAATACACTGACCCTAAAAACGTGGTAGCTCAATATTTAAAGTGAAAATATTTGTGTTTAGTGAATAACATGTCACACTACAACAAAGAATCCATTTTTGGAATCCCTTCTTCCATTATCCAATCCAAAGCAACTTGACAAATATGCCGTCTATTCACGGGTTTTTAAACAATGCTAAATGCTTGGGCTCACTCTTAAGTCATATCATAGTCAAGTCATTGTTTTCAATTACTTAATTTACATACTAGTGTGTTTTGTGCTAAATTCTTATATATACATATATTGTTTTAAATGGGAGGTTATTTTAATCTCATGATTCACATTCACTAGTTGTGGGTTTGCAATAAAGTCCAAGTTTGGAAATTTGGATATGGTCAACCTGTGCATAAATAAAAACTGACCAAAAAATTACGTCATTAATTCGTTGCTTAGCCTTTCATTATGATAGAGAGTTGTTGTTTTTTTCCCTATCATAAAAAACATATATTTCTAATACTCATTTTGTAAGCTATATTTTTAGATCTCAGGGATATAATTAATGGTGATATGGGATGTATAGTTGATAAAGCATTAAATCTGTAATTTAATTTTGTTTACCATGCTGTAAAAGCTAATCTTACATCGCAAGCAGATGTATGGGAATGCAAGCTAATTGAGATTTCATTCTCAGTTCAGTTACTCCAAATGATCCCTCAAGAGTTAAGAGTTAGGTAGTCCATTTACTATTGTCTTGGGTCTGCAAATAAATACTTTAGTGGTATCATAGTAACATTCTGAATCTATATGTAGTTCTGATTCAATAATCTTACTCCGTCCTGATGGAAGTCCAAGTCTGTGATGGAGCGGACCATCTGCGGTAGACACAGGTCAGGCTGTTTGCTGTCCAGTTCTTGTATCAGACTCTCGAAGCGATCCCAGGCCGCGGTCCGAGGCAGTGACAGGGCAGAGCCACACTCCCACAGTTCATGTCTGTCATGTCCAGGCTGGTGGCAGCTCAGGTAGTGTGGGCTCAACAGCTCAGATGGACTCTCCAGTGGACTCCACACTGTCTCCACCTCTGAATTTTCATGTGCTACACTGTCATGCTGCTGGTGTGGTGAGGGTGAAGTAAGACTGGGATTCCTTTCTCTTTTTCCCAGGCCGATGCATGTCAACACTGGATTATAGTTGCTCAAAACATCGGTCAAATGATCTAAAAAGTGATCAGCACAATTAGATTAAGCCATTGTGGTGAGACACTACAGGTGCATAGGGTCACATTTTTAACCAAAAGATGTTATTGTAAAACTTGGAAAAACCTGTATTGCAAGTTAAGTGTAATTTAATGTTTTAATATGCAAATTAGGCACTACCTACTATTATATTTGCATACATAAAACATATATAACAAATAAGTAAGTATATATAATAACTAAAAATAATGAAAAAAATATTAGTTTATTTTGCAGACATATTAGATAAACCTTTTTTATGGATGTCTTATTTGTGTTAGTAAAATGCTGCAAATAGGTTTAAAAAAATATTTTGCCATGTTTGTAGGAGAATAAATCAGGCTAGGAATTATAGGTCAACAAATCCCACTGTAAAAGTCTTCAAAATAGACTGTACATAGTTAAGTATAAGACCAGAAATGTTGGTACCTGTAGGAGCTACTGAAGTGGAGATATCTTTTTGACAAAGTGGTCTATGAAGTTAATATTTCAGGTGGAAATCTCTAGGAGCTTGTTAAAATGTAATGAAATATCTTTGGAAATGTTCTTTATTTTAGTGTAGAAGCTTACATGTTAAGGACCCAAAATGTGTAAATTAACCACTGCATTTACCTAGTGTATTATTTACATTTTCTGCTCACCATAATTGTCAGACATGCTTTTCTCTTTCACAGTTCCACTTTGTTGTCCTCCTTTCTTAGTTGGCACCAGATTCTGCAACTTCTTTAGTCTTCTTGCTTTTATCGATTCTGCTGTGTCAGCGGCAGTTTCGCTGGCCTGCAATAAAGAACAATATGTGCAACGTGCACACATTCAAGGCTAAGTGTGTCTCGTTTTGCATTAAAAAGTACAACCCATTTCTCATCCTTTCACTAGCCGTCAGAGCCTGAGAACATAGAGATCTTAGTGAGAACTTTTTTTTGGTTATTAGTTTTGACCATATTAAAACTGGGATAACCCTAAACAAAAAGGCTAGGAAGGATACAGTGAATCAATATTGTCTTGACCTGTCATCTTTTCCCTTTTTTTTTATCGGAATAGGCATATTAAACCTCAAACAATAAAAATCAAGTACAAATCCAGGTGTTCTAGAGTGCAGATACAAAAGGACTGGATAAAGGAGATTAAAGATTATAAACAAGATTAAAGTGAACAGTGGATCAGATTTGGCTGACATACAGCTGACCTCTGTCACATTCACTCTCTTTCTTCAGGATCGGTTTTGTACTGTAAAGTAAGTTTGTTTGTTTGTTTGTTTGTTTGTTTGTTTGTTTTTTCATGCATTTTTTCATCGCGCATAGCAATAGTAATTTGATGTGTCTAAAAAAAAGTTAGGACACAGTGTAAAGTGTAACAGAAAAAACAGAATGCAGAGATTTGCAAAAGTACTAAAACCCTATTGAATTCATAGAAGATAAACAATGTGTTGAAAAAGATATTTTACCCTTTCACAAAAATAAATGGCTTGATTTGAATGAAATGGTAACAACACATCTCAAAAAGATTGGGACGGAGAAAACAAAAGATGGGAAAAGTAAGCACTAAAAAAAAATTAGGTTAATTGGCAACCATTCCATGACTGCTAATAAAAGGAACATTTTAGAAAGGCACAAAGAAGTTAAGATGGACAAATGCTGATCTGCAAAAAACAGTACATGAGATGACTGAAATGGGTTTATACTTAGTTGTGTACATGAGGAGTTATGTAAGCAGAATATACAAAACCAGGATTATAAGTTGTATTTTTCCCACACTTCTCTAACGTGACACAACATATGCACTACCACGTGCACATGCAGGTGCACCAGTAGTACAGCAGGTGCTTCCTGGCACATGTGGGCACAGGATTACAACAGACTAAACTGTCATTTACTCGGTTCTGGCAACAAAACATAAACACATCAACTAAAGGCTGAATGAAGGATCAGTGACTGCAGTACTACATGTGGTGAAGAACTAAATGTATTTTGGCCAGAAACTGATAATTCAAAAGATTATGGTTACCTGAAGTATAGAATCGGTCTGTATCTTTTCACAGTTCATTCTCTTTACTTTCCCATCTCCAGATGTTATACTTATTTCTGCAAGAACAAGAAAATCAAGAATGTCACATAATATTTTACTTGCTTAAACATTTAGATACTACAGTATATAATTATGCCAAGCATATATGCACTGGTATATGGAAAGGATTCATTATCTCACCTCTGTCTGGGACTTTCTTTTGATGTGTTAGGTCCTTTTTATCACCAGATGAAATCCAGCATGCCCGGTGAATATCTGCAAATGAGGTAATTTGCAAAGATGTACCACATGTGACAAGCAGAACTTTACTGTGTCAGTGTGCCTACCTTTTGTTTCAGGGTCCAAGGTTGATGTGATAAAACATGACCTGAAAAGTCAATTCAACATCAATTTTATTTCAGTGTAAGCTTGATTGACAAAATATAAATTAGATTTACATACAACATACTGTAATCATACATACCTTACATTGTTTCTTTTCATTTTTGTACTCTGAGATTTGCTCTGCAGAAAAGAAAAGAAAAATGTTTCACACAAAGGGGTGAGTACTTTATCATCTTGTCCCCACTAAAGGATAGAAAAAAGTACATACAGAGTTGATGGCTGGATCTGAGCCACCCCACCTCCGGAGCAGGGCAGGACTGCACTGGTACTTGGGCCGCACTTCTCTGATTGTCTGGCTGTGGGCTGGCTCATACATGCTTTCTGTGGAGCCCTCCTGGACATTAGATGTGCACATAACAGTCAGTAAGGGACGACTTAGACTATATTTTATATTATATATAGATTAGATTTATATATATTCATTAAAAGATGACGGTATCTGGAATATATCATAAATGTGTGTCCTTATATCAAATTACAATGAGATCTTTAGTGGCACGAATAGTTTTTAAAGTTTACACCAAATACTTAAAAAATGCTTTGATTTAATTTAATAAAGAGATGGTTGTGTCAGGAAGAGCATTCCGTATGAAAACCTATATGCACATGTCACAAACCCAGAAGGGAAAAGCTGAAAGGTAAAAAAGAAGACTAACAAACACTATTTTGAATTTCCATAATTAATGGCAATTTAAAAAATATATAATGCTGATCTTAAGTTTGAGCACATGACCACAGATGTTGATGTTGTTGATGGTAAGGGGGGTTGGAGGGGTAAAAAGCCCAATCATCTCAACCTTAAGACCCTGACACAGATACCATAAGCTGCTAAACCCTGACATATAGATTGTATTATACCCTGCTTTGTTATTGTTTTGTTTTGTAGCATCACAACATATGACTATCTGTACCTTCAAATAATTCCATTTCAAATAAATTGCAGATAAACTCTGCAGCTATGAAAACTTCCAATCTTTCTAATTGGATAATCTATTTAGCTAACTCATGTAACATCAATCTGTAATGGCTTCTGATGTCCGAGGAACAGCGAACGCCTCTATGTCGTTGTATTACTACGCTCTAATTTGCGTTACTTAATTCAGGGTTCACCTTAAGAGTACAGCCTAAATATGGCCTTAAGTGCAGTATTAGCCATGCTAAATAATCTAATGTGCAAATTTAGCTTGTAGTCTTTTTAAAATGTAATAATATCCCATCCTTGTGTGATAAACGCTATCGCAATTCCTGGTGCATTCAAGGACAATTTGATAATGCATAAAAACAACAGAATAATGAGCAATTATATAAAAAATAAAAAAAATAAAAAAACACATAACGTTTAAGGTGCATTCACAAGGAATTCAACAAAGGAAAAAGTCTAAGTAAAAAATTATTGTATTGCTCCCTAGAAAGTAATTTAAGTAATTTAAATAAGTATAACTATTTTTTTTGTACCTTGGAGTCAATGTGTGTAGTAATCAGAATTAAGAGGCAGAGTGGGGTTACTACTAGCTATATTAATAGTAGTAGTAGTAGTAATAGTTTTAGTCTTAGTAGCACTAGTAGCTGTAATAGTAGTACTTTTAATACTAAATGTATCAGTAGCAGTAGTAGATGTCATGCTAGTGATAGCACCAGTAAAAACTTTCTGCTAGTCTGCTAGTTAGTTTTTTACTCAAGTAACAATTTTGTTGAGTATTTTTATTCCTACTTGAGTAATAGTATTTGGAATTAACAGTATTTTAATTGAATACAGATTCTGAACACTACTTCTGGTCATCTATATCATATCCTTGTCATTCACAATAACAATACTCTTGTTACTAATCTTCAACATCACACTGCTTTCCCTTTATTTCACATGCACGCATACACACACACACACACACACGCACACACACACGCACGCACGCATGCACACACACACGCACACACACACACACACAAAAGTTACGATGACAATTCTTACCAGTGTGAAGCAGAACAGGTTCATGTCTGACAGTCCAGGCAGAAAGATAAAGGCGCTGAGCCGGAGACGAGTTGTACCCAGCGGCCTGCGAAGAGGACAAAACAACACACTTTCACACACATGCCCCTGTGATGGTAAAGCTCACTCAGCCCCCATGCCGTCTACCCGCCCCATGGCCTAATCCCAAGTTTAAAATCCCTCACGTAATCCAATAGAAGTAGGGAGCTGTCCAACAGGGGCCATAGAGAGAGCCAGGCCACCCAACAAGACAATAAACAAGCAGACAGACAGCCTTTGTGTGGCCTGTGTCTGCAACGATTACCATAATGTCAGGAGAGAGATGAAGTTATCAGATGTGAGGTTAACTCTTACTACTCGGTCTAGCAGGCTAAAAGATAGATCCATGTGTGCTGGTGAAGACATTCTAACTGTATGTTGACAATAACATGAAAGTATTATGGTCTGTGATGGTCTGGGCGGGCCAGCTTTTGGTATAAGCTGAACAACTGTGTTCTTGTTGCTGTTCATGGTCCAGGACACCTCACAGGTAAAATTTAACACTGACCCTTTAAAAAATACATATTTTTTGACAAGTACCAGCTTCGTGTTGTAGCTGTACATGGACCTACTTCTAATTACACATACAGTACTGTTAATTAGCTGGCAGACTTGAATGACTTGAGCACAAATGTCACCGTTTGCTACTAATTATTACATTACTATTTATATGTTAGCTAAAATATTGAAAAGGCTAGACAAAGAATGTGATGCAATTTGGAAATTGAAAAGGCATATAAACCAAATTTAATACCTAGCCATAAAATATAATACTGTTAAGACCTTGACAGTATGAAATGCCTTTTTAGTATTTTTAAGATCATAGGGATACACTGTTGTCAAGTTGCTTGAATACACCATCCTGTAACAGACATATGGTAGGTAAACCAGCAAATGTTTGGTTGGTTTGTTCATCTGTTATCATAATAGCTCAAAAAAGAATCTTGAATTTTAATGACATTTTAAGTAAAGGTCAGTAATGGGCTAAAGAAAAAACTATTTGTTTTTGGTGCTGAGATGGAAAACCATCTGTAATCTAGGAATTTTTAAATAACTAGCAGATGCACTAAGGGCCAAATTCTTATGTATGGTTGGCTCTCTTAGGTTGTCCTAAACTCACTTGTCAAATGTGGTAGTACATAAAATAAATGTGGTTGAAATCACCTTAAGAGAAGAGACAAAACATCTTTACAACTTGATCAATATAGATATTAGTTCAAAACCCAAAGTCTTAGTGTGTAATATATTTTTCAGCAACATAGAGGGAACAACATAGCTTTGACAACATAGCTTTGACAGGTGCATTACAATTATATTCATGAGGAATGAAAAAGTAATGAGCCGAGACATCAAATAAAAGCAGACAGTACCAGTGTTGCCACGAGCATTACAGCGGTTTCATTCTATTTCAAGCAACTTGTTCACATAAGATAGAAAAAAAACTGTATGTTGTTCCTTTGACAAATCCTGTAAATCTATAATTATAAGGCCATTCTTTTATCTCTGAAAATCAGTGTGTTCTAAATCTTCAGGGTGCCCTGTAACTCACTTCAGTCCACTCAGTGGGCTTCTCAAAATAACATTTCTTCAGTCTGTCTTGTGTTGAACCCCCCGCTTACTGCACCTACTTCTGCCTCTCTGTCTTTTTGTCTTTCATTCACAAAGAGAGAAGACCTTTCATCATGCTGTGATCAGAGCTGTGAAGCAGAATTAGGTCAGAAAATGAGGACAAAATAGCTCACATCAAAAGGAAAAATTACACAAGTTGTCAAAAAGTGGGTAGTGAGAGAGCTTTTCTTCAGCCTGTGTTATATTTTGCACTACTAAACAGTTAGGAAGACTTTTAGTTAGTGTGTATTTTTTGTAGCAGTACTAGTAGTAGCAGGTGTAGTAGTAATAGTAGTAGCAGTAGTGGTAGTAGAATTACACTAAACTCTAGCAGCTGTATTAATAGTGCATTTTGCTGTAAAGTTACAAAAAATACTCTTCCAAAATGTACTTTCTATTTAAGTACACTTTACTTTAAATACTGTTTTCTACCTTGTTGTGTACTAAGTAAGTTTTAACAGTACTCTTACAGACATACAGATCTCTGCTATTAACAAGCCTGTAGACAGGACGGAAGGGCAAAGGTTTTCCAGGGCCTCAGAGTCAGAGGGCCCCAGAAATGGGCCCAAGTGAAGCCTTCTTGCTCTGGGCCCCAGCAAGCCTGCCAGTGAGCCTGGCTATTAAATACAGCTATTGGGGTGGGGTGGATTCAATCTAACTATCTTTAAAGAAAAAAAGTACATAAAAACATTTTGCAAACTCCCAATCTTTCTAATTGGACCAGCTAACTAATATTAATCTCAATCTGTAATGACTTCTTATGTCTGAGGAACAGCTATTTTTTGGCCTTGATATTTAAAATAACATTGTTAGAGCTTAAGTAATATTTCTTACTCACCTAGGGTCCAGTAGTTTTCTGTCTACTGTTGGTGCTGTGAGCCAGTGCACTGCCCTCTGCTGGCTCTGGTCTGAAATAGGACTCCTTGAATCCTTGAATGTTCCAACCTCATAATCACACACACAGACACTCGCACACACATACAAATGCCACACACACACACACACACACACACACACACACACATATATATATATATATATATATATATATATATATATATATATATATATATATATATATATATATATATATATATATATATATATATATATATAAACGTGCTTCTTTGTTGCCAAATGAGGCTAAAAAAACATATGAAAGAAGGAACATTGCCTGGCCCACAAATCTTTATTGTTCATAACCAGCAGCAGGACATTTCACGTTTTACGCTGCAACACGTGATTGGGCACACGTTGAGAGAAACAAAACAGGTTGCCATTTTTAGACGCGTTATCCTTCTGTCACGTTTATCCTTAAGTGTAGTTGCTAAAATGCGGTTTAAAAAAAAGTGACATGCTCTAAATCAGAGAATCACAAAAGAAAATGTCCACCAGTAGAAGCGAGCAAGGGCAAAACAAAAACAACTTTCGTACTTCATGGGAGAGGACATAAAGAAGAGCTACACAAAGATGGTTTGTATGTCACACAGCTTATGAATAAATGTATTCACTTAAGTTGTGTGTCATTACCTGCTCCATGTGGCTGTTGGACTAGGTGTGGACTCCATACTGTGTTACTGGACCTTACTACAGTGTAATGAACGGAACAGGTAGGACGATGAGTAATGTATGGGGTTTAAATTGACCATTAACACAGAGAATACGTTTCGCCCTGTATTATCATAGGATACTAAAGAAGCCTTAGAAAGGACGTAAACTTCTCATTCTTACCTCAAGCTGTTCCCCTTCTCTCCTCTAGATGTCAGTGTCTCTCTAACTGATTTCCCTGGACCAGAAGCCTGTCCTCACCTGTCATCAGATTTCATAGCTGTGCCACTGCTACCAGCTTCTTTTATTAGCAATGCTCAGGTGTCTAAGACATTTAGCAGAGTCTGTATTTTAAGCCTTACTTTAAAAGCCCTGTCTTAAATACTCTATGTGTGCTTGTCTAGGTTGACGTTCATCAGCCTTGTAATAACTTACAGTATGCAGCTCCGTACAGTGTAGGCCTTGGAGGAATTGCTGTCATGGGATCTTATATTACTTGCATAAATTTTAACCACTGCAACAGTTATTCCTGAAAAGTTTAATTAAAATGCATAATTCTTCTGGTGACATTCTGAATGTAATATGATCCATCAATTCCCATTATATCCTCCCTTTGTGTGTAATTATAATATTAAATCATGGTTACACCTTTGGCTTTCATTCGCACTCTGCTGCAGGCCAAGTCTGACCTCCACTTTTAGGATAGGTACTAGCCAGAAATGTTCTTCATTTACATCATCTACGGGGGGTGGAGGCCACACCTTTAACCCTGTGCCCTATCTCCCTTTTACCCAGCATTCCTCTTGTGACCTCTGACCTCAGGACACACACAACATCAGCCTCAGGGCTATGACCTGGTGACCTCTGCGATGACCTTTTGAACGCCTGACACCACCCGGTCAAAAAGTGAAACAGTTTGTCCCCTCGGAGTGACTGACCTCCAGTGCCCTTGTCCGGCAAAGGTATGTGAGTAGGCTGACCCCTTGTGACCTTTCATTAGCTCTTCCTTTTATTACAGGACTTCCTCCCTCTTGCCACGTCAGCAGCAGGGGGAGGTGTTTGGAAGGGGGGGTGGGAGAAAGTAAGAAGGAGAGAAGGGCACAGAGTAGTTTAAAGGACAGAATAAAAAAGCGAGTGATAGCGCAGAGGGATAGGGAAATAGTGAGCACAGCACGTAAAGCCAAGGAAAGATAGATTGGCAGCATCTGCTGTGTTGACTGAAATGTCACCTTTAAATGGCTTCCCTGTCCTTGATGCTGGACCTCCCTATCTGATCTCCATTCTCCTTGGGAGTTGTAGTTCTGATGACTTATGCGGGACACAAAACAGGTCTCTTATAAAACATTGCACCTCTTCAAGATAAGCTTACAGCAAACAGGGAAAAAAAACGATTTCTCATAGCATCCGCTGGCTTGCTGACTTTAGCTAAAATTGACCATTTGAATGTGAGGTTAAAGGTCAGTGTGCCATGTATGAATAAGATAATTGGATTTTGTGACTTGCTGATACCAAGAGCTTACCAGGTGATGCATCTACTCACCTCAACAGCTGATATTCAGGTGTGCTTTCCTTTTGCTTTGATATGAATACCTTTCTTGAACAGTGGTACAATGTGTTTGCCCTTTATTTTACCTCAAGCACACTTTCAAACAGCAGACACAAATATGGCATCTCTTACTGTGTGCAATTATTGTCTAAACGTAAGTCAATTATTACAAAATTACTGTATCTTTCTCACTTTATTTTAAATCTGATTGCAACACCACCTGTAGTTGCCAGATTTGTTTTTGTTTGATTGTGATGTCATTATTATTGTAGTCACTCTCAAAAGATACACTGTTCAGTGTGCTTCGACACTGGGTACGCCAGTAAATTCACATTATACATGTATGATTAATAATGTTGGTTTAATGTTGACCTAATGCTACTAAATTCAATGATGACCTGCCGTATGTTGCAAACTAGAGCACCCAAAAATACCCTTCAAAAAGAATTTATTGTGAAATTTCATATGGTTTAATCCACCCAGAGGCAAAAGAGCCTGATCCACATCTGGAAGGTGGCAGATCATGTTAGCTGTCATTTGACATGAGCAGCAGCTGACGTGTGAAACAGATCTGTGTGAGAGAGCTATCTGAGGTCGAGGATCTACAGAATTGGGAGGCTAAGTCAGATCACGCTGACATTGCCTCCATGTGGTGGCTCGCCACAGGGCACTGTGGTGCCACACTTGATGTCATTTCTATCTTAAATGTCACTCTCAGTAAGCCCATCACCATGTAGTGCGTATGTCCCTAGGGAGGCATTCACCCTTCAACCTACAGTAATGTAGCAAAGAGGAGAGGCCAGCCAAGCCGCTCTCAGGCCACTGTTTACTGCTTTTTTGCATAATCTATTGTGTCACTGTAAACTCAAATAAATATAATGAGCTGCCAGACCTGTCAGAGCTGTGTGTGCGTGAGGTTACCCACATTCACCAGTCTTGGTGGTGGCCCCACCCTAACCTTTGTCCTAACCTAACCCAGGGGTCACACAGTGCCCTTTCATTCCCACTGGTGTGGCGACAGCAAAGCTAATTACTACACTGTGTGACTGCAGTGGCCATAAAAGGAGTTATAACCCCAGCATGACAAAGCACTGGAAGTTATACTGGGGCAAGGTGTGGCAGCACGTCATCCAGAAATCTGCATGGCTCAATGCAATTCACTCTGTGAACTACAGTCAACAATACCATCCAGAGGAAATTGAAACTCTTACATTTTATCCAATTCAAATATATGACCTCAGTTACCTTTTGGCCTCTCTTTATGTAACTTAGTGGAACCTCATATGCCAATTATTGAATAAATTACAGCCATATAACAATATATCATTTAAAAAAACTGCAAATCCGATGAAGCAAACATTGAAGTTATAATTTTATTCTATAAACATTTTACATATTCACCACAAATAATACTATAAATGTCAATATTTTATATTTTATATTATGCAGCTTATTACACTCTCACAATATACCTACAGAGGCATCTGGCCATCAGTCCAAAGATCTTCCACTCATTGCACAATGTGTTCAATGACAAACAGACCAGGCATTATGACCTATATTTTATTTATTTTTTCATCCGGTTCCAAAGGTCCAACTCTTGTTATTTAACTCTATGTTTTTATGCCTTACAAAGTTTTAGATTAACCTTCACCTTTGCTTCACCTCTTTTTATGTAGCTGTTTCAATGTTCACTGGATTGCTGCTTGGCTCTGGCCCACGCTGTGACCTTCGAACTTTTCACTTCTAAGTGCTCTCTGTTTCTAAGGAAAAGCACACATTTCTATAAATGACTTTCTCACAATTAATCTTAGATAAATGTACATTCTGAGTCTTCTGTTATCTTTGTGCCATGCAACTTCCAAAAACCAAGGTTATTTTTAAGGATTGTTCCCTCTGTTCTTTAAGCTAACACCTGCCTCTGCTCTAGATATTTTGAAACTTTAAATAAACTGTGCATGTTAAGTTTAACAGATTTCTTTTTAACTTTTATTATAGCCCATCCACATGAGTTACACCTCTACACTGCATTAAGCCCAGCCATTACTCTTGTACTTGGCTAATATTGTTTAGACAAGCAAACTAATATACAATCCCAACATGGCTGCCTGCCATCAAGAAAGTTTAATTAATGTCATTTAGTTTAATACCAGCTCATTATGTACAGGTGTAATAAATATATTCAGAACCACCCAATTACTAAGCACAAAAGGAAGTTGACACTAAATATTATGAATTAGAAAAACTGTTTCCTTGAATGGGTTTGGTGGTGGTTTATTGGCATTAAAAACATCTACTAGTACCAGTTTATCCAAGGTGAAGAGTAACTAAGTACATTTGTATGTCTCTAAATAAGTAAAATATCCTCAGTGGTGACGAGGGTGAGAGAAGTAGTTGTAATAGTAGTAGCAGTAGTGGTATTAACACTAGCAGTGGTAGCAGCAACAGTACTAGTACAGTAAGGGTTGTTATTATTATTAGCAGAAGTAATAGCAATTAAAGCCGCAAGCGGCATTGGTAGGCCCTCGCCGGCCGCAACCGGAGCTGGGGCAGAGGAAAAACCATTTTGCCATTTTTGTTGGTACCTTTTGATAAAAAAACTGCAAAAAGTGTCGTAATACTCCATAGAACTGCATTAAATGGAATTCCCATTGGAAAATAATGGCAGAATTCGACCTTCGCCATGGCAACACCAAATGAAATACGACTTGGGTACCATTGGAATTTTTGATCAGGATTACCTAAAGAATATTTGTGCCAAATTTGACATATTTTCGTTGAAGTATAATTTTTTTTGTCCATACAGATTTTTGTTTCAGTCCCATTGGAATAAAATGGCAGGTTTCAGTCATCGCCATGACAACACAGTATAAAATATGACATGGGTCTCATTGGCTTTTTTGATCGGGGACACCTAAAATATTTTTCTGCCAAGTTTCGTAAATTTTTGAAAAACTAAATTTTTTCCTAACCATATAAATATTTGTCTCATTCTGTAGGGGGCGCTATCGTGCCAAATTTCATTCTTTCTTATTTAATGGGTTTAGGCTTGGAGGATTTTAGCCATTGCCATAGCCAATTTGAGCCATATTGGAGTTAAAATGTGCGAATTGTAGCAAATTGCAGGTACGGAGAAATGGAAAAAAAATTCGTAAAGTTTGCGGCTGCGCCGCACAAAAACCGTAAAACTTTTGCAAAGAATTTGGATAACTTTTAATGCCCCATTGACCCACGAATGTGACTTCGCCCATTGACTTCCATTCATTCTCAGCCAATACAAGTATGTGGCTTCCATACCTGAGCTATATATGATTGTGTAGTACTTGATGCCATGAGTATGTACATGGGAAAGCGCTTCGCGCTTTGTTTTTGTGCGCTTCGCGCACTTTTGGGCAGTGCGCTTCGCGCACTGCTGTGCAGACACAATAGGCCCTGCGCCACCCTTGGGGCTCGGGCCTAATAATAGTAAGAAGTAGTAGCAGTACTAGTATTACTTTCTACTTACACTAGTATTTTGCCTAACAGTTCTTTTACTTCAGTACAGATTTTGAGTACATTTTCCACCTCTGCTCCTGTTCAGACTACTCCAAACTAAATGCTGTCCTAAATGTCAGGCCTGTGCAAAGCAGCTCCACCACCTCTGTCTCAAAGGCTCAATAATGAAACGCTTCTTTACGACGTCTAAAAATAGCACGCAATGAAAGCGGTGTCAGAAAACAAACAAAAAAACATAATCCATTTGTGACCCATTTCTGTCCCTGTGTGGGCTCTATTGTTGAGTATAAATATAATAATTAAAAAAACAGTCTCTCCCCGGGGCGCTTAAGCATCGACAATCCTCCTATGGCTGACAAAGAGAGCCTCACTACTGGTCCATATGGGAATGTCGTTAGCTGTATGACAACCAACACCTCCTCCAAAACAGAAAACAACATACAACTGTCCCACCCTTATGTATTCAAGTGTGTGTAGCTCGTAGCATTAGCCCCATGTGCAGATGAAGGACTTGTGTTATTTTAATAGGATAGCAAAATAAACCTGTTTTCTGGTCAGCAATTATCCATTCTTCTAGCTCAATGTAAATTAGGGAGAGTAGAGAAAAGAAGCTTTGAAGCTATGAGAAGTTGACAGGATATGAAATTAAGGAGTTTTTACAACCCAAAGCTTTAAAGCTATTAAAGTGGAGCATCCCAGAAATAGGCAAACAAGCATTCTGCAGTTTGTTTGTAGGATATTGTGAGAATAATATGACCCATGGGAAAAAGGAGTTTATTCAATTTAATTCTCGAATCAATGAAAACAATCAAGAAGTAATAAAGCATTAATGTCGCTCTTAATGGTTTGGAGCTAACATCGACCACAGTCCATTTTATTAGTCAATATATTAAAGCCTATTTTATATTAATTATATAAGAAAGCCTGTCATACAAAGCATTAGTGGCTGTCATATGAAATAACAATTTGCATTTTATATATAGATAGGCGCACATCAATAAATAAGGTTATTGTGGAAAAGTGCATTTATTTCTGCAGTTCAACTGAAAGTGAATCACATATAATACTGTACATAGATTCAGTGCACTCAGAGTGAATTATTACAAGCATTTATTAATTTTAATTGTGATGATAAAAAAAAGTAAAAGAAAGAAAAAAGATTGTAATCAAATTTCAGTTTTTCAGTAAATTAAAATATTAGATAATCATAATAATTATCACCATTTTGGCACAACGGTACAGCTCCGTTGGTGGAGCCACAGCGCATATACAGGGCAAATACAGCCTGCCTCAGCATCATGGGTTTGAGTCCAGACTCCAACACTTCACTCAATGTCTCTCCCTGCTCTCTCCTGTCACTTAAGCCAAAAAATGCCTAAAAAAATAAATATATATAATCATTTTGCTTGAAAGTACGAAGTATTTTTTTTTTTCCTCAATATTATAATTGATTGACATTGATTGATATAGTGATGGTAATGAATATCTAGCTCCACCTTTTCTCCTATCAGTTATCATGTGTATGTTCTGGTTTTGTGTTTTCCATATAGCGGTTATGCTGCCGGCTAAGAGGAAATCAAACACCTTTTATTCATGGCAAACCACAGGACACAGACTGGGTGCTATGAACCACAGTGCTGACTGTCACAAGAGCACAGACAAAACACGGGATCATGACTACAGCGCAGAGCCATGCAGTATCATTTCCCCATTGGCTTCTCAACCAGGGACTTTCTTCAGGACTTCATCTTTTCTCTGGTGAGTTCAGTCTGCAGTTAAGGACAAGGGAGGTGTTCAGTCAAAGATAAAGGACATTTGTCAAAAGCTAGACAAGACAGATGAAAATAAGGGTTGTTGTATGCTTTCATGCAATGGTGGAGAGTAAGAAATGTTCTTTTCTTTCCTTTTGGGTTTTCCCTTTTGAGGTTGTCACTGCTAATCATGTGCCTCCCAGTGGGAAGTGAGTTGCTTGTAGATTTGTCAAATTCTTATTGTTTATTGAGTTTATATATTTCTTATGCCAGGTTCCCTTCCTATCTCAACCTTGTTCATTTATCCTGGCTTGGGACACAAACCTCATTTTATATCTGAGTGCATTTATTCAGTTGATAATAGCTTTATTCAAGTCAAATTTGAAGGTCCCTAAATTAGTATTTTTAGACATTGGTGTCAAAGTAGACCATGCTTGCCTTGCAATGAGGGTAATGAGTTTGAGCCAGGTTTGGAGGTAGTAGTAGTGGTACTAAGCAGTAGTACTAAGTAGTAGGTGGTAGTAGTATTCACTTGCAGATGCAAAAACAATTCAAAAGCACTTGGATTTGGAACACTTCAGTGGTTCATCTGGTATAGGCCATTGGGTTGCTGTTAGAGGTCGACCAACATATCAGCACGTGTCCGCACAACCATGTGGCAAAAGGACCCCAGCTTCCCCACACATGTAGTTTGGGCTCTTACTCTGCAGTTCATAAGAAACATCCAAAATCACTTTATCTCGGTCTGAAAAGCTCAAAATGGCAATAAAAAGATTTTGCTCATTTCTCTGGCATAGAACCTCGTAGAACAGAAATTAAAAAGCTCTATTTGCACAGCAAATTTGACTAAGATTGCCTTATGTTTTTTTTCCAAATACTCATCTTTAACTGTTCCACAGTCCAATTCTAACACATTTGTTTGCATTTTATTAAGTATTACTAAGACAAATGGCTATATAATATTAATTTCTTTCATAAAATTAAGAAAATCTGCCATACATATCGGTCCCCCCAAAATCTGCAGTGTTTATCGGTCATCGGCTGTTCTGAATTTAAAAAATTGGCATCGGCCATAGAAAAAACATATCGGCCGAGTTGCTGTGTTATTCTCCACTCAAAATTCTGTCATGTTAATCCACACTCTCTCTAGGCTGAGAAAAAAATAAAATATATAATGCATCAAATTGTAAAGTGACTTTGAGTGCCTAGAAAAGTGCTATATAAGAACAATGCATTATTATTAAACTATTTAGTTGATTACTTTTACTTCTACTTGAGTAAATTGATGTGAAAGTCACCTTACTTTTAAGAGTTCAGAATTTGAGTACCTCTAGTATTATAAGGTTCATTCATTTAGTTATTTTCTACCACTTTACAATTGTGTGAGTCTGGATCTCAACTGCATACAATGTGAGGCAACCCAGGACAATTGCCAGGTAATTGCAGGGCCAACACTTGGAGACTGACTCTGACATACAACCAATTCACACTCACATTTATTCCCTATGGGCAACTTTTAGTCACTCGTTCTCTGATCTATGTATGTATAGGGACAGTTTGAGGAAGCGGGAGAGCCCTAAGGGAATTCACTATGGCACAGGGAAAACATGCAGACTCCACACAGAATGGCTATTGCTGACCTTTGCATCAAACGCATGCATTGCAGACCCCTAAGCCTCCTATTAAGTAGGAATTTATGCTTGAAATTAAGTTATAATTTATTCTATTACATTAAACACAGCCTGTCAAACATGAAACAATAGATGAACCATTCGTCCCATGACCCATTTATTTCGTGGAAAGATCGGAGACAAAACCATCAAACCCACCTGCTAATTAACAGTTAGATGACAGACCGTGTTTCTGAATGTACAGCTAATATGTAACAGCTGTGACAGAATCCTTTGACATTTTGTCTCAGTGTTTAGTACCGAACTGCAGTAGAGTTGCCTGTCAGGAAAGTATACATATAATATTCTATAAACAGAAGTACTACTGCCATGAGCTGTCAGGCTAAACATCTGGGGGCTGTTCTTTCCAATCAAATCTGTCAAAGTGTTCCCGCCCTAATCATAACTTTTTACAGTTGGGAAAAACACACAAATGACTGTATGTGTCTTCTATGGTCACCACTGTATTTGTTTTTCTACATCTAAACATTGTCTCCGTCCATTTGGTCAAACTAGCATTGTATTTATACAGCAGGCCTTAGGTTTGGCAATACAAAATGCTGTGTAGGTTAAGGTTAAGGTTAAGGTTAAGGTTAAGGTATACTTTATTGTCCCCGTAGGGAAATTCATTTTCTGCATTTGACTTCAATGCCACCAGGGCAGCCTGTCAGGAGCAGTGGGCCTCTCCCCTGCTTTGGGACTCTTCTCCAGATCTTAAGCCAGGATCCTGGTCAGGAGTCCCGAGCTGGAGGATTAGCCTATTGTACATGTTTTGTATTCTTCACATCTACAATTCCTGTTCTTATTTTAAAACTGGACCCAATCACCACTGCTAAATACAAATACCTGACATCAAAATTATGTTTGACCTTACCTTAACTTCTTCTGCGTTCAACACACTATCCTACAATTATTTCTACTTATAATTAATCTAAGTTTCTCTTGGCTTCCCTTTTCTTTATTTACAGTTATGGTTTCTTTTTGTTCTATTTTTATGTGTAACTACATAAAAACAGTGCTGAATTAGCCACATTAGTTTAGGGTTGATGTCAAGTCAGCTTCCTCATGCTACAGCGTGCAGTCAGTATAAGCTGCTGACATGAGCCTGTCGAAATACAACAATAGCAAATAGCAAGAATCACAGACAGTGGGAACAGTTTTATGCCCATAGTTTTTGTTTGATGACAATCAACTTCATACTTGCAGAGATATGACCACAAATATCTCATTGAAATAAGACGCCATCACCATGGCGCAGTGTAGTCTTTAATACAATATCTTAGGTTTAGTATTATAAAAGCAACATAAAACAAAAGTTCAGACATTGTGACAAAAGCTTTTGTAGCCTGTAGTGTTTTGTGGAGCCTCTGTCCACCGCCCAATGAGATGAGACTGAAGCCATAGACTGTGTTTCTGAGCTGGAGCAGCCAGAGGCGGAGCAGAGTGGGCATTGGGGAACCACTACAATTAAAATTTGGTCAGACATTTACATCAATAAAAAAGCTAATAAATATAGTTAAAATGTAGGACTCTTTTATATATATATATAAAAAAACAAACATGAATCTTGCAGAGAAGTAAAACCATAAATTATGCCTATATTTTTACTACAACCTAGAAGGCAGCTGAAAATATTTTATCTTCTAAAATGCACCAGAATGCGGGAAATTACATCTCTTTTGTTCAATTTTTTTTGACCCCTCTGCCTTTAATTTTCACACAAATAGTCTACTACACATCAGGATCTTCATTTGAATTCTTGTCTTAGGCAGCAAAAAGGCCACAAATTGTGCCCATATTTTTTTTGCAAGTTGGTAATCATTTATAAAATTTTATTTCTCTAAAATTCACCAAAATACAGTAAATTGTTTTCTTCAAAGTTTCAAATATGCTGTTGTCCCACACACTTTCAAATAACTTTATACATCAAAACATGTCACACACATTGCAAATACAGATTTGGGAAATGGGACATTAAACCCAATGTCCATGACTCTGTGTTGGGTTCCCCCAACTAGAGATATGTAGATCAATCAATGGATGTTTGAGCCAATAACATTTACAGATGATTACTTTTACTTTATTCTATTATGGGCAAATTCCTTTACTTTAAGAATTATATGAATAGCAGTTACTTCATAGATAGTACATTGTACTACTGTACATTGTATTACTATATAGCATGTAGGCCTATAGCATAGTTGCATGGATACAAGCTGCTGCTCAAATGTCTACTTCTTTTCTGCTCCATAATGTCCCATGTGGTCATAGTCTAGTGTCTGATGAATTTGAACCTACCATGGCATTTGAACCTGCAATTATAAGGTGACGTGACTAAAGCCTGGGTAAAAAAAAGCAGTTCATAAAGAGAGACCTTGCAGGTTTGTTTTTTGTATGTCTGCACAATCAAGCAACAGAAGCTTCTGTACCTGTCTTTACTGCCATGGCAGATGACTAATTTAATAAATTGTGTGACCTTTTCAATTACCCTTGCTAAAAACAATAACAGTAATTTCACGGAGATGCATTTTTACATTTTCTTAAAGCTTTGAAAATTAAAAGGTCACAGAACTCATATTTTTATTATGTTTTTCTATCAAGATAAACCTTCAGAGTTCTTTGTGTTCCCATCAGCAACATCACAAGCAGTTCTTTAAGTGTCAGTGCCAAATGTATTCAGTCTCTTGCAATATAAATGAAATTATATTGTTATTTGAAAAATGCTCTTTTCACTTTCAAGACATGTATATAGCTCTATAATTTTAAAGTCCACATTGTCAGTGTACAGTCAGAGAGAAGTAACAGTGTAGTGGGGCTGGCATCGAAGGCAGTAAAGCTTTCTGTCGGGCTGATTAATATACAAAATATAAATGTCTGATAACATATAACAACATTATTCATTCATTCTCTTCCACTTATTCCATGTGTGGCATGAGCCTATCCAAGCAGCTATGGGCCTGAGGTGGAGCACATCCTTGGAGTAGTCACAGGAATGAAACATATACAGGCAGACACCCAACATACTGACTGGAGGTACAGTGTATGGAATGTGTTCATAAAAGAGAAGTCGGGCTGGACGTGAGACAGGTGATGTGCGCCTGTGATGGCCGCTGACATCTCCCTCTGAGGTGTTTTAGGCAACAAATAGCAGGTCTGTCTGCTGTCTGCCTTTAGGCCACCTGGGGGGTCAGGCCTGACACTCACTGCTCTGACAGCCCTTGCCCCCTCCTCCCTTCTCTCTACTTCTCCCTCCATCCTACTTCTCAGAATCTAGACCCACGTCCCAGAATGCACCGGGAGCCGTCAGCGCCGATGAGAAGTGACGCCGGGCGAGGAGGGAGGAAAAAATCCCCCTCTTTCCTTAAGGTGCAACGAAAGGTCAGCAGCCCCGTATCACTGGGAGAATTACTCACCGCACTGCCTACCTTGACATGAACACAGTAGCGACCTGGGGGGGCAGGTGGAAGAGCGAGATCGGCAGTGTGGGAGTAATAAGTCGAGGGGAAAAGATGAGGATGACAGGGGGTTGCAGGTTGAGGTAATGGCCTATAGGGAGTGTGTTACAAAGCATGCACACTGTTTGGGTGGATTTGGGAAGAGGATTTTTTTTTTTTGGTGATGTGGAGGGGGTCGGGCCAAAGACGTCTTGCCCTTGCAGCACTTCATCACATTCCGTTTTTTTTTTTTTTTTTTTATCCACGCTTCCTGAACTTCCACTGGCTTTTCCGCTCCAGTTGTCTTGTTTCTGAGCGCGGACAATGTGATCAGAGCGTCCCTCACATGTGCATTGTGCAGATTCCGGTCTTTTAGTTAAGATGTCAACAGCCTGCACACCTTCTCCAAGGTTGAAACCCTTAATGAGACATATCCAGGGGCAATGGGAATTATCATGTAATTCAATGCACAGCCTGGCAATATCCAGTCATTATTCAGGACTTAGTATTGTTGACGTTTTTGTTTTTCTTCTGACATCCTTCTTCATCAGAAGTCTGTCACATCCTTGTAGCTTGTCAGGCCTGTCACATTTGAATTCCAGGACCATATGCTGCTTCACACATCCTTCCTAATAGCTCTCATCTTACAGGAGGACTATCGCACTATCTAACATAATGTAGCAATGCACAAGACATTGGTTGTAACTGCCCTGGCTTCCCTCAACCTGCAGACACAGAACAAGAATTTAAGCACATATTGACACTGTATTTGACTGGTGTAGAGAGAGGAGGGAATCTGAGTGCAGGCTTTGAGATTGATCAGCACTGAGACAGTGGCTGCAGCCCTCCGTGAGTGTTTCAGATTTTTTAAGGTCACCCTTGCTAGAGCCAAAAGGGCACATCAATTTTCAAGCCCTTCTGGGGAGGCACTGCGTCTTCTCCTCGATCACTCAGCCCCCTGTGGAGGACTGACATCTGAAGGTGCATTTGATTTGTGTGAGACCTGCTAGCGTGCATGATCAGAATCAGAAAATAAACACACTGCAACCTGGGTAAACAGATGGATAGCACCTCGGCATGTGGCGCCAGACATCTTCACGGAACTAAACAACTGGAGAGACACTGATTAGGAATGTGGCAGTTGTCAAAAACAGTGTGGTACAACGTAAAGCTTTCTTAATGTAAATTTACATTTCTTTTCACTACAAGCATTTTTTGTAAGAGTGCAACTCTTGAATCTCTTTTGGAAGCTCTGCAATACAACTGGCATTTGCCTTTTGCCCAGAGGGCAGGAAATAAAGAATTCAAAAGAACCCAGTAGCAAAATAAACATCCTTGCAGACTGGTACAAAAGACAGCCTTGAGATTTGGTAGTGAGTATTCTATGACTAGTCACCTTAACCACTCAGAGAGAAGTAAAAGTGGAGTGGGGTTGGCATCAAAGGTATTAAGGCTTCATCAGTTAATAACATTTACATTTTGCCTGTTAGACCCCAGCAACTATGGGCCCAAGGCGGGTTAGACACCCTGGACAGTGGCCATTTAATCACAGGGTACAGCCTAGGCAGGGCTGACACTTACACAGAGAGACAACCACTCTTACATTTATTCCCTCAGGGCAATTTAGCCTGTAAATTTTCCAACCCGGGAATCAAAGAGTCGCCTTCTGAGAGGTATGAGCACTCACCATTCTGCCACTGTGCACCCCAAAGATTATTTTTGTTGTTTGCAACTTAGTTTTGCAAAGCTCTTTTCCCAAAGTGTGTAATTCTTTCACAACAAACATACAGCAGTATGTATTTTTTATTATTCTTTTGTTTAAATATTTACATTTTTGTAAGTGATGACTCCGATAAGCATCTGCTTAGTTCTGACTTGATGTCATTGGTATCAGTTATTGTGTTAGCTATTGTATCCAGTTATCCTGTTTTATAGTTTTCTGGGTGGGAAGGGTCATATCAGCCATTATAACCACCACAGCCATGACATTACGTTAGTTAAACAAACTGTAATGTGTCCTTGAGCCGACACTCTAGCAAAGGCTTCATGCTATATGTATCAGATTTGACTGTGTGTTACAAAAACATGCAGCATAGATTTTAATTGGATAATAAAGAGTCTAATGAAAAAGCTCATAAACTGACTGCTGATGAGTACACTTTTTCATATAGAGTAATTAGCCCTGACGTGACCTCTGTGGTTGTGAAAGAAAAAGGGTCAATCTTAGTGCGAAGCTGCTTTATACGCACATCCAGTAAGGCAGGTCTGGAGAGCTGCGCAAGGACAAAAACAATGAGGTGCTCATCCCCGAGACAGCTTCAGGGAACAGCAGTGAGTGGGAGGAGAGTGAAAAGATAACATCACAAAAACACAGACAAGGAGAGGAAGAACGAGGGAGCGAGAGGAGGAGGAGAGGCTTCAGAGATCAGGGTGACCCTGCGCCACTCAGGAACACACTCTGCCTATAAGCCAAGCAAAAAAAGACCAAAAGTTTAGCAATGAATAATCTCAGCGCTGTCACTGTCCCGGGAACTTGGCCTTGACATTGACCATGTTCCAGCCGAGCGGGGCATGCTGCTCTCAAAACTCTCCCAACGCCTGACGAGGCCAAGGCGTGTTTATTGAACTACACTGTCAATTCTCAGAAAGCTGCTCTAAACAATCACTTATTAGCAACACTGTGAGCTAAAATAACTGGAGGGGAAATATTTTCCACAGGGGTGCCAGAGCAGAGGAAGACTGAGGAAGCAGGCTCACACAAACATCCCAGCAGATGGTGTCTTGCTTTGATATATGTCAGCTTTAATGGGGCCTACCTATCTTCAAAGCAAAACAAACTCTTACTTAAATTGACTGAGGCTGACCAAGATGTGCATTAGTCTGTGGCAACAAGAAAAAGAGCTGTCAGGGTCACCAGCTCAAAGAAATGGCAACAATTAGGCAGCAACTCTGCTTGTACTCAATAAATGGCTGTACGTCCAGAGTTTTACAAACAATAAACCCTCAGTGGCAGAAGCTAGGGGAACAGAAACAGGTTTTAATAGCAGAAGAAATGAAGAGGGATTTTTGTCATTTTATTGTGCCATCTTATACAAATGAACTCCACTCTCTATTAGTGCCACTCTCAACTTTCTATGGAATGTGTGTTGTGTTATCCCCATTAAAAATGTGTAATATAAACAAAAAAGTCACCTACCAAAATGTAAGCAAATGTGTCCTCAACAGAGTTTAAGCTCATCTGCCTGTGCTCACTATACACTACCCACTGGAATGAATCAAGCCACAAGCCAAAACTAAGGTTCTGTTGAAACACTCACAATGTATACATTTACAACTTGACAACATATGGTAACAGAATTTGTACATATTGTTCATGTCAGCACAGTCTACAAGTAGTTCAGTTTTTTTAGTAATCACAGATTCTCAGCCATTATCAAAAGTCATGTGTTATTGTTCTTTGTTTATTTTGGCTTCAGTTCAGACATTCAAATTTGGAAATCAAAGGTCAAGGTCACAGAGATTTGACTTTAATCCCACAGAAATATTGCTAATGCCTGGAGGGAAGTTCTTTACATCTGGTACAAATGTTCACTTGAACTGATTAGAATACACAGGACAGATGTCAAAGTTTAGTCAAAATAACTTTTAGATCCAAACAAAAGACTTGGCAGAAGTTTAAAATGGTAAACATATCGTTACGTCCATGAGGTCAAATCCATTGCGAGGCTTTATACATTATACATTAAACATACACAGTGTATATGAATAAAGATAGTGTGATGCTCTGTCTACACAGAGGTGGAAATCTCTTCTTCTTCCCTTATGGCTTTTCCATTTGGGGGTCGCCACATCATATCATCTGCCTCCTAGTGTGCCGTGATTTACATATTAATTTGGCTTTTTTTTTTTTTTTGGCTAGCACTGGCGGGTGACTCTTTGTGGTTGGATTGGAGGTGGAAATTTGTAAATATGTTATTTTTTTATGTGCATTATGGCATCCTGTACACATGCAAGTTTAAGTTTATAGAAAACCCACCATTTTGAAAACTTGAGTCTGGATTACAATTCTTAGCAACTTGGTATACTGTGTTTATTTGTGAAGCTTTTTTTACACAGCAGTCTCAGCTCAATTTGTGCATCTATGCTGCAGTTTTCTGGATGACATTTATTTAAAAGAAAAACAGAAACAATAATGGCAACTAGGAAGCTTTTCAAAAACTGAATTTTTTTAGGACGACTTAGTGTTGATAATGCTAAACAATTACGCTAAACAACTTTTACAGCTTTATTCAAGTCATTCTTTATTGGGGATCTTCAAAACAAATGGTATGTTTTGTCTGGAGGCGTTTTGAACAAATAATTTAAATTCAGCTCTAAGCATTATCATTATTATTTTAAATGCCCTTTTCATCCCACTTCTTAGACCAACTTTTGAATATTTATTTCTCTTCTCAAAGCAACATCACCATTTCTGATAAGAACATTAAAAGCACACTCTTTTCCAAATGGTAACCTCATTTACTTAAGAGTTCACTGCTCCTTCCCCTCTGCTGCTATGCAAACTAATAAAGCCACAGAAGCTGTACAAGGGCTGCTTAAAACAGATAACCTCATCAGAAATGACTGGCCTGTATTGACCCTATACATAAACAACATGGCTACCGAGACCTGGGGACATGCAGTAATGTGTCTAGTTAGTATTTAATGCCGCGACCATCCCTCTCCAGCTCACTCCTTTGTGTGACCCTTCTGAAGCACTGCTGACCTCTCCCTTAGGTCCTTTGTTAGAACAGCAGCTCTACAGTGTATACAACGCATTTGCATTTTAAAGTTGTAACACAAATACCCACCCATGGCTCCTTTTTCCTGCCACCCGCTGTGACCCTCCACCCACTCTCCTCTCAGGCCAGCCAAAGGTAAAAGCAGCAATACAGTGGTGTAGCAAGAGTGCTCCAAATGTTGGCCAGGAAGATGGCTTGGTCAGAGGGCAAATCATTTGTATGAGTAAGATGAAGACATGCCAAAGAAAGGAATAAATGGGGATAAAAGTTTAACTAGCTTTGCAGTATCATTGACATGCCAGAGACTCCTTGACTTGATGGGGAATGACTGAATTCAAATAGCGTAATTTGGTTTAATTTATTAAGCACCATTTTGTCATAAAAGCGCTGCATTATTGAACAGGGGCCATGTGGACTCAACCTGACATCGTCCCTGCACACATTAGCTGATGATGTCACAGGCTGGGAGGCAGATTTTTGCCACTTGGCATTTTGGAAATGTGGTCGGGCCGACGCTGTCAGAGCCCCATGAGGAAGACTGCTGATCAATAGTGGGCTAGTGTGTAGACGGGGCCATGTGCTGCAGTGCAATCTGGGAGTTTCCTCTAGGGACTGATAGGTCACCAGGGTGCAGAGCGTCGGCTGCTCGTGTTGTTTAAGATGGGAATACAGGCGAGCGCCGGTGTGTTTGTGTTGCAGCTGCTGATGCGTGAAATGGAACTCAGGTAGTTGGGTGGGCCCCGGGCCTCCGCTGTATCTTCCGCCAAGTGATTACTTTACTCCATTGATTTTACTCTCTCCTCCAATGATCTGAGAAGATCACTGGTAAGAGAGAGTGAGGCACAGGGAAAAAGTGAGAGGGCACAGGAACCATTGATTGACCTAGTACTGAGATTCAACAATTGACAGAAGAAGCTTGAGTGGCAATGCTCGTTCTTAGCCCTCTAATCTATGACTGTTGTTATGGACTCCTGTTACTCAAACCTTTCTGTTGATCAAAACATGTGGTGCATTAAAATACTAAACCTCCCCTTTCACATTGAGTATGGCAGTACATTTAAAAACCTGACTATTAGCACCATATTGTGAGTGTATTTCACATTGTGGAGGTAATGCACGCAGTATGTTTGTTTTCTTCATGCTTGTATCAAGGTTTGTTGACCTGGCAGGCCTAAGTAAATATATTCATGAGTTTGTGAATGGTTTATTTTATTTTCATAATGCGCTGCATCTTTCAGACAGCATGACATCTCTTAGAATCAAAATTACACTCTCTTGCCTCTAAGGCAGATCACACCAAGGCCTATGCAAAAGGTGCACCTTATTACCTTTAAGCTACACTGGGTTTGCAATGGTAATGGTTAAGTATCTGTTAGAGGTAATTGCTTTTTACTTTTTTATCATTGCACAGAGTTCATCTTGAGGGCAATTTGCTGATGTTTGAGCCACAGCAGCAGCAAGGTAGAGTTAGAATCTAGTGTGTCTGAGAGGAGTAAAGTATCATGATACCACAGCAGGATATGCAAACCACGCCACTTCTCTCAGAAATACAGGCTTGGTTCATTACAAAGACTGACTGTACTGCATTTAACATTTTCACTATGATGTTTTAATCTTACCTTTGCATTTCAAAACACAATTTCTAGATTTGACTTGTAAGTGCAAATCCTGGACACCATTAAAATAATGATTTGGTTATGCAAACAAGTTTATCTCTAGAGCCAAGGAGAAGTTAGCTTATTTGTCTTTAACCAAGACCTTGCCTGGTCAGAAACTACGAACATTTTTGCATGTATTTTTTTTTTTTACATATGGTGGAGAAGAAGTTTATACATTGCTGTTTGAAAAAAACATGATCAATAGAAGTAGAAGTAAAATTACACACATACACATACACATAAAGAGGCATACGTGACAAAAGCCCTAAAACAGTGAGGATTTTTATGTAGCTTAAATGTATACATGGTGGCTATAGAAAGGTGTACAAAACATGAAAAATAAAATCCTGTGTGTTTTGACATACAGTATATAAACAAAGCCTAGGTTTCTTGGAGCCAGCATCCAGTGTCCTTGTCAGCAGGAGATCTCTTGGTCCACTATTCTTCTTCTGTATATGTAAATCAAGTAACAAGTCAAGCCATTAAAACTTCATACACTAGTTGTTTTAATGGACAGCCTGGCTAATGATTACATTTGACATTGTTTGACAGAGAATGATCATGTGACCATTGTCTGTCTCTCCTCACCAAACCTTTTTTCTGCATGAGCTAAAATATCACACATGTTGTGATTAAACTGGGTTGACCTTTCACTGTCATTACTGTCATTAAGTAAAAGTTGAGTGCCTTGCCCTGTGGCACTAAAACACAACATATGGCTACTGCAAGCACTGTAACCTCCCATTAACAAAACGGTCACTTTGTGCACAAGGTCAGCCGCGCTCACAGATATCGATGGCCGCCGCGCTGACAGTGATGGAGCTCCAACAGCTCCACTAGATACTACACCGCTGAGAGATGTTAAATATTAAATAACAAGGGCGCTCTATGTACAAGCCTAGGTCAGAGCCGATTCTGAAATGACTGAAGCAGTAAAATTTTATCCCGCACCGTAGTGGGGTTTGTGTCCACCAGGCGAAGGTCAAACGCAGCGGTGTTATTGGAGCATCATTAGGCGGCGAATCATGTAAAGGCCACCGTCGTAATTAAGACCTGAGACCTGCACTTTAACATTGGCACACTCTGGGTCTGAGAGTGATAAGTGCTTGATCCGGATCAATAAGATGCACAGCCCCGTTGCCACTCGCCAAATCAATATTGTTTTATTTGCTGTTACAATAGGCTTGTCTGGTTGCAAATGAGGTCTGAGCTGCACAGTTACTTTGGAAGTGGAGACCCGAGAGCCTAAAGTTAGCCCCAGTCAAGGCTTCTGTAGTAAGGGTGTGTGCTGGAGGTAGGTCAATACCATTGAGAGTGCAATAGTGCTCATACATACAATTAAATGTAGTAAGGCCAAAATAATGTCCAATGTGTATACAAAAGTCAGAATTTGAATGTGGACTCAACCTGTATTACACCCAGGACACATTTCTGGTAAAGTACAAAACTATAAAAAAACTAAAATCAATCATAGACTAAAGCTGGACTAAACTATTAAAGCAGCAAGTACACTTTCAACTAAACCAGTGCCAAACATTGGATTAAACCAGGACAAAATTCTCAACCAGACCAGTATTAAATTAAAAACAAACTATAAACTAGAACTAAATCAGCACTAGATAAGAGACTAAAATGGGCTAATCAGGAGCAAAAAAGCTAACCCAAGACTTATCACGATCATATGAGCTATCCCAGCACTGATTAGGGTAATTTTGAGCTAAATCTATAACTAAACCATCTCTAAGCCTATATTTAACCAGAACAAAAACTAAAACATAACTAACTTAGTGCTACGTGCTAAACCTGGAACTAAAAAAGTACTTAATCAGGGATTAACTACTACTAACAGTTGCAGTACAGTAAGTACTCTACAGGAGTACTTAACCAGTGCTTCTCCTATGACTAAGCCAGTTCTGAACCAGGCTTAAACCTTAGACTAAAACATGGCAAATTACACCTAAACCAGGGCATTACCAGGACTAAAACATGGCAAATTAAATATTATATAGGACCTCAAACAAAACCAAAACTAAACATGTACTTAACAAGGGCTAAACCAGAAATAAACCAATGCTAAATAAGGACTAAACTAGTTCTAAACCAGGGATAAAGCAAGGCTTAACCAGCTCCAAATCTATGGCATATTATTCAGGACCAAACCAGGACTAAACCTAGAACTAAACATAGGCTATACTAAACTAGTTGCTAAACAAGGACTAAACCAGGGTTGAACCTTTAACTTAAACCAAACCTAAACATGTATTTTGTACTATAGGATGAAGCAGAAACTGAAAACCAAGGCTAAACAAGTATTAAACCAGTACAAAATCAGCACTAAACAGGTATTACAACTGCCCCACAGTTCTCAATCTTTTTTTCTATTGCTCATCTGCTTTTTAGTGAAGTCAGGCCAAGGCCTATGCAATTATATGTACATACACTGTATCATTACTATAAAAATCTGCTCATGATAAATGATCTTAATTGAATTGAGTATAAGATTTTGTGGCTGTTCTTAAGAAGTTCCATTTTAGTGCTACTGTAAAAAGTGTCACCTTGGTGCATTAGGACTAACTGCAGTGATTAGGGTCTCCTTAATGTTAATTCTCTCTGTCACAGGACTGTCTCAAATATAATGGAGTGCATTGTCTCCATTAATCCTCTTCATATGTTCTATAGATACAGAGGTGGGATGAGTTAATCTGGATTTAGCAAACACGAATCCTAGCATTGAGCCTAATTGTCATGATAGAGCAAAGATGGGCTGGGAACAATGATTTATAAGATAGGAGCGGCCCGTGTTATGGATGGCGCCGGGCAGTTCAGATAATAGAGAAAAAGGTCTAGAATAGAAGGTCATTAATAGACTCAACAAATCTATTCATTCAGGGAGAATGTACTGCGTCCCTGCTCTAGTCAAATCATACATCATGCTAATGCTCTGGCAGATTTGGCCTCCCATCTCCACTGGCTCCTAATGTTTATTTCAGGCTGATATCAGCTTCATCACCTCCCTCTGACACTCTTACACATGCACAAAGGAGTGGCAAAGAACTGGATTCCCTTGCTTTAACATATAGTAGGTGTATCTCCGTAGACTTAACTATTAGCATTAAAAATCATCAGCTAGCTTGAAATACAAATTGTAAAAATACTAAAACACCACATCTGGATGTATGTTGTTTTGCTTGAGAAGTAACATGTTTATTAATTCATTCATTTTTGTCTGTCCTGGAGTTCAGTACAATCAAACATAAACACACAATCAAACATAAACAACAACTAAACTAAACAGTTCCTGGGCATCCCCTGTCCTTAGCCCCTCTGTCTCAATAAGGAAAAACTCCTAAAAAAAACAGCTGTGGGGGGTGGGTGGGGCTGGTGAGGGAGGCAACCTTATAGAGACCACTTTGATGGAGATCCACTTCCAGGACAGACAGGCTATTAAAGTGTCTAGGACTGTTAAATAAAGTCTATTAGCTTATCTATAGTATCATAGTTCAAGTCTGTAGGGTCGCAGCAGGTGGGGAGGGCTTCATCTAACAACAACTAGCTAATAAGCTAACTACCTAAGTCTACCTTCAAGCAATAAAGCAAGTTTATTGGTTTCTTCATTATTCCAATTTTACTATTGCATTAAAATATAATCTCTTAATTTGTATGTGTAAAAACATCTTACTTACCAAACAGTGACCTCCAGTCTTTAGTTTGCCCAGCATACTAATTCTTTAGCCAAAGAATACATTTGGATAGACATACAACAAATCTAAATTTAGGAAGCAGATCCATCATGCCCATTAGGACCAATGCACTGAAAATCACCAATCAGAGAGACATTTTGTAAAGCCTGGCCATTTGGCCGGTCAGGGTCTCCAATGTCAATATTACTCACTTAAGCTATTTCTCTAACTGTGCTTCAACTTGACCTTTTTTTTTAGATAACTTAAAAGATCCTTTGATTTGTTGACTTCTGCATGCTGTACATACAGTGACTGATAACAGCCACCACCTCTTGTACCTCACAGATGTTGGCCCTATGTCGGTTTGCATATGCGAGTCACATTGCACTGACCTCCCGATGCAAACTATTCCAGGCAGCGAAAAGGACAAACAGGAGGCATGAGCACAGCCCAACCTTGACTACGCCACCTTTCCTCTTGCGCCCCCGTCGTCCGCCTGTCACCGCCGGGCCTCCTGAATTCTCCATTATCACCAGCTCTCGTACAATGAAATCAATAATGTTGCACTTAAGTCTTGTTCACCCCCGAACGATTTAAACCCCCTCGCTTTATATCCTCATGGTAGCACTGTGCCAGGAAATATTCGCCGCCCTGTCCCGCTTCTGCTGTAATGCTTTGCTTCTTGGTGCCATAATTCACCTGCCTTTCACCTATAGGGCGCCATTTTGTCGGCGCCAAATGGGAGCACTAATAAGACTCCCCAGCTTTTTATCAGTGACAGGTGCGGTCAGCTCTCCTACTGGCCTTTGGTGTACATCAGATTCTGTAACCTAGATGCCCCCGTGGTGTATGGATGCTTGGCCCCTATGGCCCCTGTAGCCCTTTTGACACACCACTGGACTTGTATGTACCCATAGCGCTGGCTCTTTTCCGAGGCAGGCCACTTCACGGCCCTGAGGCTGTTCTGTCTGTTCAGCATCTCCCTTTAACCTTCATCTAGGAAACAATAAAGCAAGAACAAGAGGGGAGGAGGGAAGGGAGGGTACATGGAGAGATGCTGTGGACATTTGACACATCTCCTTAAGCCAATGTCTACTTTATTATCTTTGGCAGTCCTTATTGGTCGCACTAATCAAGTGGAAGGCAATGGCGTTGTGGCTCTGCGTGTGACAAATATATTATTAACTGGAGGGAGACAGGCGACCTTGGCCGTGTCACCTGAGGACCCCGCCGGCACTCACTCTGCCAGCAGGAAACGACCTTCATATTAAATCCCCACAGAGGTCAATAAACTAAATAATTCACAAAGGTTATACGCTTTGCGCTGAAATCCGCTAAAGAGGGAGGGAAGAGAGAGTGAGACAGCAAATGTTTGAAGTTGTGAGCAGCAGAATCAGAGCCGTTGTCCTTGTCAGAGCGGAGTGTCTATCGCAGCAGGCCATTTATATGAGCGTGTCACGGGACGATGTAAATCCTGGATCTCTCTCTATTTCCTCGCCACTGTCACTCTTCAATCGATCTGTCATACTAGCGTCAGTGCCGAGGGAGGAGGGGGCTGGACGTGGGGTCAACACATAATAATAACACTATAGGTTTCTGTAACATTTCAGTTTTACCTGAAACTTCTTTCCTCTAAAGCAGTATAGTACGAGTTAGTATGATTTCCAGTATGTTTCCATTAACAAAAAGGGGTCCAAAGAGTCCCCTGAAAAGCGTACTGTTCCATATGCCTTTCTGGACACTTTGGCCCAGGTCCTACTGGTCTCTATTCAGACTATAGATAATACTAGAAATATTTTCTTCTGGGACCCAGGAAATGAATCATGCTTTGTTCCTGTGAGTAATAATGAAAACAAAGCGTTCACTAGCAGGAGCTGTTTCTGGCGTTAGAGTCAATGGGGTATGGCTTTCAATTCATCAGTTAATTTTTTTTTGTTTTATATATATTACATCAAACATAAGTAGGCATGACCTTTAATGGCAGTCTCCAAAATGTAGGGCACTGGCAGAGCTCTGTGAGAAGCTGGGCATAAACTGGAAAATGTCTACACAATACTACTG
This sequence comes from Bostrychus sinensis, assembly GCA_020698575.1. Taxonomy (NCBI): domain Eukaryota; kingdom Metazoa; phylum Chordata; class Actinopteri; order Gobiiformes; family Eleotridae; genus Bostrychus; species Bostrychus sinensis. Next base: position 27,502,703 of record CM036244.1, read on the forward strand.
CACTTCATATGGCTACACCTATTTTTTCTTGTAAATTTTGGCAATACATTGAAGTTTTGAATGGTTGCTTCCAATATAATCAATAGCTTATTTAGAAATACAACTTTACTGTACCTTGTGTCATGCTCTTATAGTGGAAAGACAAGACTCTTTATGAGTTATCTGTTAATAAACCATACCACACTAACCCAACCCATTTCACTCCAATAACTACTAATTACTAATACTATTTAACATAAACAAAATGTAGTTCTTGGAGCTGACTGCATCCAAAATATACAAACCCACAGCTTACATATGTTCACAAAAAATGTCCAAACTGAATTATTGTCTGTGTTATAAATTTCAAAGTGATGGATGCCTTCTTTTCCCATCTTCATTGGGCTATTCTTGTGGAGCCAGACGTGCCACATCTAAAAGGTCAGCTCAGAATAAGACACCTTGGCCTCTGAGTCATCGCCAAGACTACACAAAGCAGAGGGAGACGTTCATTTATTCTCAGATGAAGTCAGCGGTGTCAGGCCTAATTGCTGGAAATGTGTTCAGTCACTTTTAGTTCCATCTCTGGAATGTAAAATCTTTATGTTTTGGGGACTGCCCCATTCTTGCCTTAAAATTTGGCACCAATTAGCCTTAAGTGGTCAGAGTTTGTGGCAGCTGTGTAACCTTTCTATGGATGTCAGGAATATTGAAAATCTCTTACAGGCCACAAAATTAATTGGTCATGTCATGGTGTAGGGAATTGGGTGAAACATAGCAATGCAGGCACTAAGAATACAGCAAGAGTACTCTACGAAGCTCTTTTGGCATAGAGATACATACTACATCACATTTGTATTGTGTAGGTTTTAAATAGAACATTTTTACTAACTTGAAATTGTATGATATGATTAGGTTAAGATATAGTACTATCTAGAACCAGACATGTCATGTTTCAACTGGAGAAACATGGTAATTATGTCATTAAATATACATAGGATTTTAAACAGTGGTAGTACAGAGCTTTGCAAATAACAATATTCTGCCATGCTACACTGCTGTCTGCTGATTGGAGTAATAATTCTAGCTATTACTATCATCCAAGCAGACAGGAAAGGGGGGTAAAAAATGGCAACATTCTCTCAAATAAAGCCTTTCTTGTTATAAATTTCACAATTCACTGCCTTAATTAAATGTGTTGAGAACTTCTGGCAAGAAGTGAGTGTATAAAATATTTAAAAAACTACTGAAAATCTCTTAATCTAAAGTTTTAAAAGCTAGGAATAAAGCAGAGACACTATACTTCTGCTGAGGTTTATTGCAGCAATATATGGCTATATGCCTAGCATCGCTACACAAGGATTTAGTTGCTTTTTAGTCCTGTTATTGCCTGCTTTTGAACATTTTGCTTCAAATGCAATATCAACACATGCCTAGGATTTGTGTATGATTATTTACATGGCTGACTCTGCTATCCTGTACAGCAATAGAAATGCTAGCCTCTTCATGGATTAGTCATACAGAGCCGTGGCTTTATAAACCAGGCCTGTCTATAGAGAAGTAACCTATGGGATCAAATGCTGTCAAGTAAAGACATGCTGGAAGGCAGACAGGCACTGTAAGGCTTCATATGCAAAATTCTGTTTAAAAAAACAAGTTAAGTTATGTCATAAGTTGTCATATTTATAGCAGTCATCAACCTTTAGCGTCACTCATTTTATAATGTAATTGTAATGTTTTGTACTTCCTTAACTATGACTTATGACCAAATATGGTAATCACTTCACAAGCCATTTCAAAATTTTTGTCAGCGACGTCACTGTTCATTGGTCCAATTTTGTCTATAATGGGCCAATCAGAACAACAGTGTAGTTCTGCAGACACACTCTCTTCTATGTCTCAGGGTGTATAATAAGAGAGAATAACAGAGCATCTTACACATAGTGAAGATGAACAGAATACCTAGCCATCGCTCTCAGTGGCCATAGCCAGTGAGAGCACTCAGCCTCCCAGGAAAATATTGTGCAACTCAGCATTGAATTTGTGTCGGTGGCATGTAGGTGTGCTAGCATTCCTCCATGATCTAGAGATTAACCTCTGAATGATTTGTTCACCCTGGTTAACCCCATATGCTTGGCTAAAGCTTCTTGCAGTTTATATCCTGTGTGTTTGTCTCTATAGTTATTCGGCCGCTCAGCATGTAGGAAAAACACACACACTTTGCAATCTGTTTCTGTTTTACCGCTCCTAAAAGAATAAGATTAGCAGTCATAACCTAGATTGCAAGAAAATGTAGGTCGTGCTGGGGGGTTTCCAGAATAAAAAAAGTTTGATTGTATAACTCTATATGTTATGTGGGAGTTTTCTTCATGCGCTTTAAAATTAATTCTGCTGCTTGTATACTCACGCATATACTCTGGTGGCATACATGACATCTTTAATGGTTCCATCTTTAACTCTTAGATGCACGAGTGACTGGACCCTACATTTTGTTACTGGGTCAAAAATTACCCGTATTAGAATCAATGTGTTTTTTTATACCACTCTTTACATTTTGGTTTAAGATTATTATTTGCATTATCTTTTGTATTTACGTTTTTGTGCACACGAGAATTATTTAATGGAGGAAACACAGTAAATGAAGAATAATAAAAGGAATTTCCAACCCTTAACAATAATCACTACTTGCCTAACCCTAATTTCCTAACCTTAACCTAACTGAAGGAGTTGACAGTCATGATATTGTATGTGTGGTCACCAGTCATAGTTAGTAAAAGGTTCCATGAAATTCCACAGGAATTAAGTGCGGGTAATTTTTGACCCATTTACAAAAAGGGTAGTAATACAAACATTTTAGAAAATCTGCAATATGTTTTTGAGGAATACCAGAACTATGAAATTATAACTTTTTATTAAAAAGATAATGCAACAAACAACCTCACTGGGTCATTTTTGGCGGCAGTTCAAGCCCTGCTCCCGGCATTGCATGCCACCTTGCCTGTATGAATGTGTCAGTGTGCTTGTGTGTTTGTGGTGGTTGGAGGGGCTGTAGGCGCACGATGGCAGCCATGTTTCCACCACCAAGTGTGACTGAGGAGTGAATGAATAATGCATCAAATTGTAAAGCAACTTTGAGTGTCTAGTTTAGCGCTATATAAGACTAATGCATTATTATTATTATTTATTATTATTAAACCAAGGGATAAAACAGGATTGACACAGGACTAAACCAGGACTAATTTAGGTCTAAATCAGGACTAAACCAGTGCTAAATCAGGATGAATCAAGGTTTAAACATTAACAAAGGAGTGACCTGGACCTCAAATTTAAGCCTCAACCATAACAGGATAAAAACTGAAAAAATTGTCTAGTCTAAATCAGGCCTTGAACTGCAGAGGTCTCCTGAGTAACACCAGAGGATGTGCCACCAGTTGTACCCAAACCACAGTTTAAGAACCACTGTACTTTATAGGAAACACACTGGGCCCGACTTCTAGCTGTAATTAGCCATTGCATAACTGACATCTGGAACATGCTGACACACATGCAATTTCCAGTGAATGCAGCAACTCTTGAGGCATCCTATACATGAAGGAATAGGGGAGAAAGGGGGGGTTGTTGCTAGTGCTCACCTGGCAACCCGCTCTGGCTCCCTGTTCTCAAAGCGTCAAACATTTCATAGCTCAAAGAGTTTTTGCGGGGGAAGTCTTTAATATGGCTGGTAGTATCTGCTGCCGTTCGCGCTACATCTCAGCTCGTCTGCCTTTGAGGCGTAGCGGCAGATCAGAGGCATCAGTGCCATCACGGCTTGTCATGAGGAACAATCACGTCTTGAAATAACACAAACAGCCGTGTTCAAAGAGCAGACATAAAAAGATGACACGCATTTGAAGACTCGTGAATGTGTTTTGGTGCGTGCCAGCCTGAGTGCCGCGTGAAAACAGACAGATTTGCAAGGAATAGAATAAGGCAGCAAGAGTAGTTTTACATAAGGCACACAGAAGGAGTCATTTAGGATGCTTTTGGGCCAAGTGGCACTTTTTATATTAGTACAAGAGCCTTTTTTATTGTCAAAATCTTTGTACGCCTTTCTGTTTATGGACTAAAACTGTGAAAATGGCACCCTGTGATGCCAATATCCAAAGCCCTGAGGGAACAGTAGCCAGATTAATGGTTACCAATCCAAAGTGCCATTAAGAAGTGAACTAGTGTATTACTGTAGAGCTTGATGGAAATGAAGGTTTCATTTCAGAACATGTACCAAAGTGGAGAGATGATAGAGAACTGGTGTACTACTGTAGACCTTGCCAGAAATATAGATTAAACCATTTCACTTTTGGTGCCTTTCTGTTTGGGGACCAAAACAGTGGAAATGGTACTGTATGGTGCTAGAGGACACAGTAGAATACACAGTCCTGAGGGAACACTAGCCAGATCAGAGGTTGCCAGTCCAAACTGTGCCAATACAGATGTGAACTGTTGTACTACTGTAGCTCTTGGTGGAAATGAAGGTTTAATGTGAGAGCAAGTACTGTTGGAAGAAAGGCAAAGAGGCAGAGGGAGGACAGAGTGAGGCAGGCGGGGGAGGGGGGATGAGAAGGATAGACTTTAACTGTCTGAAGGACAAAGCTACTGACCCGCGGATCATTCAGAGGATTGCCTTTCAGTTTCAGAGCAAGGTCAGGCTGCTTATTTTACCTCCGTGTTTTCACTAATCTGTTTTTTGTGTGACACAAACAAACACAGAGGCCGCATACACATACACACGCTTAGACACTGAAACTAAGCCGTCCATACAGCACTGAAATAATAACAGCCTATGTAGGCTTTGCTATCCATAAACATTAGACATGCAGGCTTTGGGCCTACATGAGTACCACACTGCCTCGGACTTGTCATGAATTTCAATTGGTGGAGCAGGCCTGTCACAGTCCACACATGTCCACACTGCATCTTAATGTCTGTGATGTGTTTTCCCCTGCTGATGATCTGGCCTTCAAATAAATGAAAATCTGTGCACACCATGCTTTAATCTAATGTGAGACATGTTAGTGTAACGGTGTAATGAGCTCAAACCGGCCGCTGTCTCGTATTGACAGGTCTTAAGGAGCTGACAGTGGTGCTTCCCTGGCAGCTCATTAGTAGCCACACTACATTTATGTCAACACGTTTACTGACAATCAGCGAGGGAGAAGTTGGGAAGATATGGCCGTCTCAGGGGAGCAGCCAGCATCTGTGGAGAAGATGTTCTGGTGGGTGTTGAGCTCCTGGGGGAAACACATGCACATGTAAGAGTGATCAGCCCGTAGCTTCATGCCCCGCTGTGGATTCAGAGCTGAAAGACAAAATACAGCAGAGAATCAACAACCACAAACTTTATTTTCACAAAATGCCACAATGAGCTAGTTTTCTACTTTTAAACGTTTAATCCTTTCATTATTGTTAATGTAAACTAATTCTTTAAAAATATCCAGTGCCACAAACCTCTAATAAAACCATGTTACCTGTGCCAGAAATAAATTTGAACAGTTTGTCTTCTTTTGCATAATTGAGTTAGCTGGAGCCTATTTTAGCAACTTTGGGCCTAAGGTGGGGCACACCCTGAAAATTCCCAATTATTAGTCAGAGTCAGTGGTTGTCTTTAGTGTCCAACTAACTAACCACAATTGTTTAAACATCACTGTGCAAGGGTTTTAGTCAGGTGTGGAAACTGTTAATTAAGAATGTTTTTGGTATGAACATTTCAAGAAAGGTCAGTAATAATGGGCCAAGGACAAAATGATTCATATTAGTGTGGATAAAAATTACTGCTTAGATCCAGGAGTGTGATTCTGTACTATTTTGGGATACAAACTGAAAATACCAACTTTCTTCTTTACCATTGTGAGGTATAGAGACTTTGTGTCTCAATGCAAAGGGTGTTTACCCTTGAACTAGCAGGTTTGAAGAGTTTGAGACCAGGTCTGGTCACTATATATTTACCATTGCGAGATAAGACCAGTGCCTTGGCAGAGGTCAAAGCTCTCTGAGTGCTTCTAGTTTCTTTTTTGTTCGTAGCCTTTTTTGGCGACTTTTGTACAGCACTTTAGCTGTTTAACATTTTAAGTTTTTATGGCTGAGAACAAAAAACGGGCAAAATGACCTTGCTGTTTTTCAATAAATATAAAAGCAAAATGATTGCACTATACTTGATAAGGTATCCTTGCATTAGGCTACTATACTCATGTAGGGTTAAGCTTTACTAAACTGCACAGCTCGGTGGAAACAGGGCTAAAGCATGGGTTTAAATGGCCTAGTGTTTCGTGCTGATCTGATAATGAGTGAGCAGGGTCAATGGGATGTTCACGTCCCCTGTGGGAATGGGTGGAGGACGGACGAGGGCCCATGCGGGGACATGGAGCTGTGTTTTCTCTGTACTCTCTCTCTCTGTGTACCGTATGTGGGGACAGGGAAGGTGCCTCTGTCCCTGATATCTGACTCTTTAGCTCAGCCCACGCTGTGTCCACCCACCAAAGCCCCGGTCAAACAAAACAGCTAGTCTAGTGTAAAATCAACACCACTGCAGCTTTGACTTTGAACAGTTCACAGTGCAATATTAGTTGGGCAATGTCAAAACAAGCAGCAGAGCATAGTAACACTATGGCACAAGGTAAGGAAGCATTATATTGTGTAATACTTATATATAAGTATTGCACAACAACATAACATATAGTGAGTAAATCCTTGTTTGTAAGTGGATGGATGATGTATGCAATATTGATTCTAGAGCAAAAACAAAAACTTTACTGTATTCTTGGTACACATACTCGTGTTGCAAGTTGTAGCTCACTATTTGCACACAGCAAATGCAATGTTTTTACTTTGCACAAAGGAGATGCAGGATGCCAAAACTTGTAGTAACCATGGATAACAAATAAAAATTTCTTTGCATTTATTCATAAAGACCACACAACATTGAAACCTAAATTGCCAGCCCTATCTGATTATGTACAACCTTTCATTTAAAATAGGGTAGAGGTATTTTACTAGGTATAGGTAGTATTGGTATTTTACTCATATCTTTAGCTAGGTTGTGTCTCTACTATTTTTATTTGTATCAATTTGTTTTAACCACTGGAGATTAAACTTAAATCAACAACAAGCAGAATAATTATTTGTACAGAATAGAAAAAGAATCAGGATAACTGGCCATCCTATTATGTTCCAAGTTCAATGTTTAATACAATGAAGGCATCAAATGCCACAATCTAAAATCAGAAAGAAATGATGTTAATAAACACAGCCTTGAGCCCTTATCATTGCAATTCTTATTTTTGCCCAAGGATACTCTTCTGACCAGTGACCGTATTGCACTGATAAATAGTATTGTTTTTTGTATGGAAACAATGTGCTTGTTTTGATCTTCATGAATGAGATAACCTACTCCATACAGGTCTAGAAGTACAATGCCTATAAAGATAAACTACACGTCGAAACACTTCTCATCCGCCTGTGCATTAACAGTGACTCATTATATGTGCAAATGGCCCATACTTAGTGTAGGAGTGGGTTAGTCGAGCTGTAAACCGCAAGGTGAAAGAGTAACTGGATCGCCTAAACATAAGTAATAAAACCTCATACAAGAGGACAGCATGTCAGTTGCGCGTCGGTGGGAAAACTCCTGTTACACATGTAAGCCGAGAGACGAGCAGATCTGATCAGTACTACAATCACTCAAAGTATCAGTGTCACATGCAGCTAGCAGCAGGTCAATAGGCACAAAAAACATGGTTGACAAGAGGATAAAAGTGGAATGATAGCCTACAAGTGAGCTAAAAAACATTGCGTGTCATGTTGGCAGCAGTTCCACTCAAATCCCTTGGCAGTTTAGTGTTTTTGTTTCTTTTTGTTCACAGTAAAGCCCCGCCCCCTTTGCCATCTGATATTCAAATGCAGAGTAAACTGGAGAAGAGCTCCTCCCAGACCACCCGCAGAACCGCCAGGGATTAGTCAAAGAGCACCAACTAGGTCAACAAGATGCAGTCGGGCCGAGCGCATGTACGGGAGGGGTGTGTGTGAGGCAAACCCACACCCACACAGGAGATGGCCTAGTCTGCATTCCTATTCACACACACAAATGCTAGACATGGTTATGTGATGACCTGTTTCCCCCCTCCCATACTTTGACAGTTATCCAAAAACAACTCCAAAATTCCTCTTGATTTTTTGGGATTTCAGAGGAAGTGGGTATGGGTTAAGCATCAAATATGAGGACAGGCGTAGGGAGATGTAAACATTCCCAGTGCTGTCAGCTTGCGTACAATTGATTCTCAAGCAGAACATTTGGAGTATAAGCAAAACATAAATAAGGATGGCCTCTTTTCCTTTTTTAGGCGTAAAGTAGTCCTCAAAGTTCAGGTCAGGTCAGCAAGACTATTGAGTAACAGTCACAGTCACGCCTTAACAAAACACCTCTAGGCGGGGTGGGTTAGAGACTTGTCTTCTCCTTTTTTTTTTGTGGAAACATAAGTGTTTTTATGAAGCCTTCACTTTTGTGCAGGTGAATGGGAAAGCAGATACCACCTCTATTGTGGAGCTAACATCATGATATCCCCTATGCTGCGAGGAGCATGGAGCCTTTCAGTCAGAAACTCAAGCCGGGAACGATGCACCAAAATCACAAGTGACATACCTGGACAGACACAGATCAGCCTCTTCCAAAAATCCCACCATGATCTCAGCCAAAGCTAATGTTGCTCTCCTGGAGGGCACTTTTGTCAAATTTGTAAGAACTCAGATAGATCACATGGACAGTTTAATCAACCTAAAGGTAGTAGTTGTCAATTTAACTCATTCAGTTGTACTGTCATTGTTCCATGTATACAACCTAGCTGGTCAAAAGCAATGTTCAAGAAGTACTTTAAAAACAGTAATATCATCAGAGTAAAATAAGCCAACATTACTTGAGTGAGATGAACAAAGTATTCAGTTTTCATTTTGAGTACTGTGTTAGTTTGAGTTAATGAACGGTTTTACTTCTTCTACTGCTCCTAGAATGTATTACTTGAGTACTAGTGATGTTTTATAGCAGTGATAGCAAACTTGACAAGTTGTCCAGACAGGGTTTTGAATAAGGAGTGCCTTGTTGAGAGGCAACAGTGCTGCCCACTGTGTTACCAGAATATAATGGTCACACAAACAAGGGTCTCTGTACAACAGAGAGTACAAAAGTATTCAGAAGACTAAACTCTACTGTCTGTGAGGCACAAAATGTTGCTGGTGCTTATGCATGTGAAAGTGTCGTGCTTGGGCCCACCTATTCCAGTTGTGACAAACCCCAGGAAGTAGGTTGTGCCAGTCCAAGTCAAATTGAATGCATTCACGTGCCCATGTGCTTGGACATGCTATGATTTGCCAGTGCTAAATCTGCATTTCACTCTGGTACAGTAGGTATGCTACAATACCTACTTTGGAGGCCACATCAACTAAGAAACATCTATAGCAGCACAGCACCTGTAGTCTGTTTTTTTAAAATATATCGACCTTCCTCTTGCTGCTATTACCCAGTCATGTTTCTCTTTTTGTGTTATTCTGTAATGAACTGAAGAAAAACAAGTATAAACAAAGATTCACAGTATATGTGTCTTTTAAAAATTTGGTTTCAGTCAGACTCACTACTACTCATTTTTTCTTCTGTCACGTAATGTCATGTAAAGCTACTGAGTGTGACATTGTGGGGCTGATGAGAAAATAATGTGGCTCTGGAGAAAAGGTGATCATTTTGAATCAGTAATTTGCTTCACCTTTCGTCAGCTGTGACTTTCAGGTTTCCCTTCTCTCTCCTGCGCACTATTATCCATCTTGTCTATCAGACACACTTCCATCTCTTCTGACACACTTCAAGGACAAAAGCGGAATATTTACTGAGCCTATACCCGGATGGGCTGTTTAGCATGTCTGCCGTAATCCAGTCATAATCACTCCGGCTGTGTTTGTTTTGAACAGAGGTCAAGAATTTTCTACACCAATAAAGAAGACAGTTCCAGTGGTTAATGTGTAATCCACTCATCACAAGGTCAGAAAAATGCCATTTATTGTTTAACGTGCAGGATCGTGCTGTGACCTTGGTGAGATGACTTTGAAACTCGGAGAAGATTTATCCACTTATCACTTTGTTTGCTTTGCTGCATTAAATACACAGTCCTAGCGAAGTAGCAGAACTGTTAAAGAATCTAAATAAGGGTCGGGGCTGCATTCACACAGGCCTCAAAACTGAGATGATCTCATCAAAGATGAGATTTGGTCAGATTATTGTACAGTATATGTCAGTGTGGACAGGTCAAGGGCCATCTCATATGAGCTCATGTCATGTTATGCCCTTATTTCTGATTTTGGACTTTCTGTGTACAATGAACAATTTGTGGGCTTGGGAAACCTCTTTCCCAAAGTTCATGAAGAGACTATTTAAACTTGAGAATGTTGAAAAGTTGTGTTAAAATTAGCCTGTATGCCAAAACCAAGCTTGAGTACTAACACTAACAGACACATGTATTGTAGGAAAAACACAAATCACTAGATTCACAGATTTACACGCGCATTTTCAATGTTGTTTTGGGTAAATTTGTATTTTCATATTTTTAGTAACTTAAATAGAACAGGCAGCTATGGAGTTTTGGCTTAAACAATTTGTCTTACAATATCAACCACTTTTTCCTAATATAACCATAAAACCCAATAAACCCCAGTATGTTTTTTTTTAATTTGTGCTAGAATCCAATTCATCCTCTCTGGGAGCAGGGGTGGTTCTAGGGGGTGGCCTGTGAGCCTGTGCCCCCTCTGAAGTGTCGTAAACTCATTATTACATATTACATTATATTGTAAATTTGTTTCAAGGGTTATTCTAGCATTATCAGAGGGGGGAGATATGTTTATTATGCTTACAAAGATGATATCAGAGTTATTTTTATTTTAACTATTATTTTTAAAATAAGTCTCAGTCAGTTTCTGTCAAAATGTCACATGTACCCCTGGCAAAAAGGTTGGCCCCAGTGTGGCCCCTCTGTTAAAAATAGTTTAGAACCACCCCTGTCTGGAAGTTTTAGAGTAGTAGAGTCATTTTGAGCTTTTGTAGTGCTGTCATGTTGTCATGTGAATAGAGGTATTTTGCCATATAATCTTGAGTGGACAAGTTTTTTATTTATTTGTTGTTGTTTTTTGTTTTGTTTTTTATTATGGAAAAAATATCCATTCATAAAAATAACCATGTTGCCAAGGCATATCTACAATGCTATTCATCTATTTACAATGCTATACGTTTAACATGCAGGGAGAGAAATTTAAACTACTGTCTTGTTATTGGTTACTTTGGTCTCTTTTGTTGTAAACATGAAAAAGCTGAAAAATGTACTTATGATGCATTTCTCTAAAATTGTTGTGTGTCCCTTTGTAAGAGTGCTACTGATGATATTTATGGATTAAATTGTTAAAACCATGTAAATTCCTGTAGTTGATTAGAATTTGCCGCAACAAAAAACATCAGGTTCAATATTAGCTTTTTAAAAACAAAAACAAAATACTTGTCAATACGTAGGCCCCTTTAAAGTAGCATTAGTCTGAACAGAGAAAAAAAAATTAGCTTGTTTTTTTCTGCTGCTATGTAAATGCAGCCTGGGTCTCACATATGCTTTTTGCTGTGTCATATGATTTTGTAAACTCACAGCTGTATACGTGGGGAATGTCACAATCATGCCTTACTTATTTCAGTTCAAAGGTGACAGTGTGGTGTGACTTCCACAGGGCCCTCCCACCAAACGGCTTGCACCTGCCCTCTCCCTGCCCCGACTCGGCCCTCACCAACAACCACCAACCTTGGGAGACACTGCCGATGAAATTTTGGGAGTAAAGGTCAAAGGTTGAGGGTTAATGTCTGCTGACACCACAGCCCCCTCCCTCAGAGACAATCAGGCGTCAGAATCTAAAGTCTTCCAGTGTTTGTACCGCTACAGGAGCGACCTTTGCCCGAGCATTCATATGTTTCAAATGTGTGTTTTTCTTATTCAAGTAAAGGCTACAGTGTAAGAGTGCAGTATAAGAAGCTCTTGTAAAGAAGTCCAGGGTCAAATAACTTTTTTAAGAGCAAATCAAATCTGCATATGCCATTCAAAGATATGAATGATAATGCGCCCTAGTAACCGCCATGTGAACTCAGGCAGATATGAAAAGTGAGCTCCAGTTGAATGGGCTATAACTATTGTTATGGCTTGATGTAAATGTTACCTAAAACTCTGTTAAGCGTCCATTCACTGTGGTTCAACTCATCGCAGTACAGAATGAACTGGCAAACCACTCTGGATTGTGTTTCCAAAAAAGAGTGTAGGTTTGCAAATGATACATTTGTCTTATGTTAAAAAGCTATGCAAAAAGTAATCATTCCAGCTAAACATTGTAAATTCAGCAAAGTTTCATGGTGAAAAATTGTGACTATAAAAAAAGAGAGTGACAATGGAAGACATCGAGCCTTTTTATTGGTGATTAATATGTAGTTGGCTATCACAAGCTTTGTTTTGGATATTTAGTGTTTCTGTTTTGTCACCACTGTCATATCAGTAACAATGTATTATTTTATTTATGTTGAATATTAAATGTACACTACCCCAAACCACATTCCTTCATGCTCCCTGATTTGTTTGGGTGTCATTAATTCAGTGTTTACAAGACACAGATCAAAGGGCAACTGGAGCGTCCCTTATTCTAATGCAGAAGCAGATGAGGCGACTCAAATGTATTTAACACATGTGATTGGCAAAATCTTCCTGGTACAGACAGAAAATTCTTGATTACTTTACAATAAAGAATACATGGCATTCCTATTATAATATGTTATTATGTATTTAAAAAGTTTTCTATTAATACAAGAAAATTTGTAGTATCTCTTCTGATGTGGTGGAATAGACCTTTAGTTTCCTCCAGAGGTGGTTAATATAACCAGTTATATATGCATATACACCAAAATACATTGTGAGAACTTGATAAAATAAACCAATTTTTTTTTTTACTTTAACACGAGTAGTTCTAAAAAGTAGTAACTTTATACAATACTATGTGGGTAGTAGTTATACTTTGTTACCTTGTTACTCTTAATTAGATAATAACATTGTTGACAGTTTGTTTCTTATAATTGAATAGTATAATATATAATATTATTTTAAAGTAATAGATCTATACAGATTTTGATTACGCTGCACTACTGTTCTTGCTTCACTGGCTGTGAGTAGCTATTGGTTTTGTACAGTTCAAACTGCAAATAAATGTTTTACATACTAAACGAAAGTGTATTGTGCAACTTGGTTCAAATAAGGTTACATCTTTTCCCTTAGTGTATGCAGTAAAGTCTTTTTGATTACTATACTTTTTCACACCTTTATAGTAAGCAATACTTTATAGAATCGTGTTAACAAGATTGTAAATAGTCTGTCTTGTAAAACAGCAAAGTCTACATCCTAATAACTTTAAAGACACTTGTTAAAGATTTCCTTGCTTTTTTTCGAACAGCCGGTTAACATCTGCAGCTTGGCTATATTACTCAGATCCAGACAGAAAGCAGTATATTACAGGCATAAATAACTTCATGTGAAAATGTTTCTAAAAGCACGTTTTGTTCGCCACAATCTGTCCCTATAGTCCAGGTCAAAGGGCACAGCTCTGAAGCACTTTTCTGTGAAAAGTTTCCAGGGTCAAAGTTCAGCAGTTTCTGTTTGGGGGGGGGTGCGCTGTATCTCCATTTATGTGGCGGTCGAGGTCAAAGGTCAGAGCTGAAAGGTCATGGGTGTTAAAGGTTACAAGGTGAGATACCTTCCAAATTGCTCAGCCGGTTTGCTCATCCAAATCTGATGCTCCAGGACTGACACAGGGAGTCAATTTGTGGCGCAATCAAAGAACAACAATAAAGCGGTGACATTAAGTTTTTATGAATAGCACTTTGGAGGGGACTTTGATCAGACTTTTAACTGCTGTTGTACTCAAAATGCAAATGGCAGGTAACACCTATTGTGAACAACAGCCTTGTAAAAGTAAACTATCCAATTTAGCTGACTGACACGTTGAGTGCCGCCACTGTTTATACTACAGGCAATGAAGTGAATTACTGTTTAAACACCACAGCAGGGTTACAGCAGGTTAGCAGCACTGTATCCAAGTGGCCCATAACACAGTGTGATGTGAGAGCACAGCAGAGGGGGGAGGGAGGGGGAGGGAGGAGGGGCAAGGCATTCACAAACCACCCCCACAGTTCCACCCCCCACCCCCACATCTGAAAAGTGAAACACGGAGAGGGACGGCAAAAAAGTAGGTTATGTTGTTGTGTTCTAGTTCATGAGAACGCTGATGTTCCCCAGGTCCTTAGAGACATTTTGTTCAAGGCCATGTTAAGATATCAGCCTACAGGCCAGCGGACCTGATAGCACCGATACTGTAGGCACGAGATGTCAGCAAGACACACAAAAAATCTCACTTTATTTTTACTCAAATACAGCGGTGGAAAGTAACAAGATACTTTACTCACGTAATTAAGTACATTTTTAACAAAATATACTATACTTCCCGAATTCATTTTCTAACTACTACTACTTTTACTTGAGTTAATATTTGCGGAAAAAACTACTGAACTAAATTTTCCAATGTTTAAATTAGGAAAAGGAGTAGACACTAAAGTAGGTTCTGTAGTAGTAGCAGTAATAGTTGAAGTAGTAGTTGCATGGTAGTAGCAGAAGCAGTATTAATTATAGTAGTACTAATCTTAGTAGCAGTAGTATACTATTAGTAGTTATAGTAAGCCTAATGGTAGTAATAGGTGTCTTTCATGTGCAATAGCAAAAAAAATGTTTACAGGTACTTTTTACTTGTAAACTTTACATTCAGTAGTTTTTACTTTTACTCAAGCAAGATTTTTGAGTACTACTACCACCTCGTCTTTCCTTTCAGCTTTCCTTTGGGGGTTGCCACAGTGAATCTCCTACCTCCTAGTGTGCAGTCATTTGCATTTTGAGTTAGTTTTATTCCGAATGCCCTTCCTGACGTAACCCTCTCAGTTTATCCCAGCAGTGCCCTGGCTTGTGACTCTTTGTGGCTGAAGTTCAGTACTTCTACGGCTACTTGAGAATGATTATTTTTAAGTAGGGTAACCATATTTTTACTTGGGTAAAGATTTTAAGTACTTCTTTCACTTCTGCTCAAATAATGACAAACTGTCACAACTAATCCTTCGCAAGTGATGACTTATGGAACTTTCCCGTTAATGACTGATGCGGTTCTTCACACTTAACTGACACAGATTCACACCTGCAGCTGTATCAGTGTTGCGTTCAAGGGCACCTCTGTGGCATTTATGTTGTTCATTTTCTCCACTTGGTCACTGTGAGCTTGGGCAAGTCGTAAATCTCCCACACCGTGGCAGATATATTCTTTTAACTCTGGGATTTTGGAGCGGGTCCAGAAGTACGCTAATGATTTGTTTAGAGATGCTGACTAAAAGGTTGTGCAGCTACTCCTTATTTAATTCTTCATTTTACTGAGAGGCCATTTTTATTGACCCGCTTTTGTTAATAGGACATCAGTTATATGACTAGGATAAGGATCAAATTACAGCCAATTCCATGTTCAAATTTACTATTAGAAAATAGTGTTACAAGGTTGTCTGTTTGCACATCATTTCTAGCACAAAGCTGAAGATTCAGGAATGCAGTTATGGGCAGGTCTGGAGACACCTTGTTATGTATTTTGATACACACCGTTGTAATGGCTGCTCATTACCAATGTGTAAATACCTTGGCCCATTTGTAAAACGAGCACATCCTTGAACTTTATCAGAGGACTACAACTTTTTGTACAAAAGAGAGTTTTCATTGCAAAATGATACAGTATAATGTTTGAGCTACATTTTTCAATACCAAAACATTACAACTGCAGTACTGTGGAAAGTAACTAAACATACATTCTGAAAGAGAACATTTTTATTCAACTTTTTTTTTTTTTTTTTTTTTTTTAAATGAGTAAAAGTAATTTTGACCTCAGTGGCAAAGTGAGTAGTGGCACTAATAGTAGAGTAGTGATGTAGTAGTAGTAGTAGTTGTAGTGCTTGTGGAAATAGTGGTGGTAACATTAGTAATAGCTATGGAAGTAGCAATAAGTACTTTCTCCTTAAATGCACTTTACTGTCAGAACTTTTTTGCTCCTTTTGCTCGAGTACTAATTTTGTTGTACTTTTACTTCTACTTAAGTAATATTATTTTGCAGGACTGCAGTGTTTGCTGCCTCAGCCAAAACCTACAAGGCTGCCTTTAGAAGTAGTCATTTTTGCATTGCCAATTAGTGGTATTCATATGATACTAACTATAATCAAGATCTGTCTGAAGAGTTAGGACTATGGGCAAAACAAAAATCAAAAAATATATAAAAAGAAATGCACTTGGCCAATGGAAACATTAAAAGGGAGCTTTTTAAACTTTCCTCAGTGCACCTTTAACCCTGTGTCTTCCCATGATGTGTGGAGTAGCCTATAATTTTACGACCAGTATCCAGCTTGCTGTGTTGACAAATATAAAGAAATAGATAGGCCTTATATTACCAGTAGTGCTATATGATGATGACATGTGGCATGTGGTGGGCTCTTTGCGTGCGCGCCGCGTGCCCGTGCCGTGGGTGAGCCTGCTTCTTTAAGGGTGGTGTCAGCGCAGGCAGAGGAGGAGGAGTGTGGCTGTCTCCGCTCACTTCTCCACAGCGAGGGGACTCCGACAATAAACAATCCCCTCTGACTACACGCTACACGCTCTCCGGCTCGCTCTCGGCCGACCGTACCTTTTTCAAACAACGATACATTTTAGGACTAAACGTTTTGTGATTTTTTTTTTTTTTTTTACACCCTGACCCGCCATTTTCCACCCCGTAAAAGTGTCAAGACAGATGCGACGCTTTTCATTGGGATTTGCCTGTCGAATACTAAAACGATGCGCCTCTCCGGTTGACTGTGCGGCGGACAAACGCAGGTAAGGAAATGCACTGTCACAACTAGACAATTGTCGCTACCCGGGGCTGAAAATAGAGGATTAGGGGGACGCGATGTCGAGACCTAGGTTGGGTTCTAGCGGTTTTTTTTTTGTTTTTTTTTTTTTTCCCTTTCTTTTTTTGGGGAGGGTTGTTTGTGTGACGCGAGGCGAGCTAAGGCGCATATGGATAGCGCTGAAAACGCTGCATAAAGAAGTGGGGAATGAACCTGGCTGTGTGCGGTGACACAGTATTAGCTCAACGAGGACTCTCTGTGAACCGCCACCATCTATTTCCATGGCTGCCTTATGACTAGCGATTCAGAGGTGCACATATTTAACACCCAGTATGAAGTAAAAATATAGCCTATTAAGCACGCCAACCTAGTTAAAAGTGCACCGTGTATTTAAGGTTACTGTAGCGTCGCTGTTATACTCTGACTGTATGAAGTGAATGGGTAGTGCTACTCCTTAGGTTCATTCATAGCTACACAGACCATACCATGACACATAGCCTCCTCTCTCTGCCTCTACCCGCGTTTTGTGAGTTTCAATGGAATTGTTTTTACGCATGTGGTTAATACTGGGCCAAACGGCACACTGTGTGATATTTTGGTACAAAGCACTTTTAGCACCACCAATGGCAACCACTTCACAGTTGTAGTGTTATGTAAAACACTATTGGCAAGAGCAGGCACTTAGTCTGCTCAATTTGTTTCAGTATACAACATTTAAAGCCCTTCCATGGCAAAACATGTTGAGTTTTTAAGGAGTGAGAAATATTGTTGCTTACTGAGGCAAAGGCAGTATGTATGATTCCTGTATTACATTGACTAATAAATATAGCATACTTTCATTGCTACTGCCTTAGCATTCTCATCCTTTGTCATTTGGTTGTAATCCACCTAAAATAATCTACTTTTCTCAGTGTATCTGTGTCATTTTAGTATGTGAACCACAATACAGTTGGTCTCTTGTACCCTGTCACACCACTGTGCCATTGTGTCAGATATGTTCTCATTCAAACTCCCTGACATTTCTCTTTTAGCCTTTTTGAGTGGCCTTTTGTGTAGCTTTTCCCTCCCGCTTCTCCACTGTCTTACTCACTAGTTCACTGGACTTTGGATTCGTTTAGAAGCAAAGGTCAAGGAATAAAGTTGGCTGGGAGTTACGGAGAAGGAGCAGAGTCTTCAGTCACCCTCTAATGGGGTTATATCCACAGCTTTTAAGGACAGATAAAACCTGTTTGTCTCATCTATATTGTTGAGTTCATTTTTTCCAGAGCTGCTGTAAGTATAAAAAAAAAAAAAAAAAAAATCAAAGTAGATAAAACTTTTCTAAAGCTGACTTCTGTCTGTGTCTGGGGGTCTGCCTTTTTAGCCTCTCTTTTGTTGAGCATTTAAGCTGCTTAATTATTTGACCTGAACTTACACGGGACGTTCAAGGTAGTTCAGCTTGTCCTCTGTTGCCATAGATAACTAAAAGCTCCACATTTATAGCCCAACTTTACAGTTACTTTTGTTGGAGTGGTCTATACTCATGCACTATGTGTGCTGTAAGTCAAAGGATTCCTCAGAGCTCCACTGGGCTGGGCTACTGCCATTGTCCAGGGAGCTGCTGCTGAGTGATGTGCACTATGCTGCAACAAAACCAGGGGGACATTCAAATAGCCCCATGCAAATGATGTCAAGGCTGCCGTACAGTCACAAGATCGGACTCTGCACTTGACTCTCTGATCCACTGGCTTGGCTTTTGTGACAACAACTACTGCCCAGAGTGGCCTGTTTTGACAAGCAATAGTCCTGAGCTGCTGAATTCTCTTGCTATATTTTTTTACAGTGATTTGACTGTAAAGGAGAATTTAGGATTGTGCTGTGTAGTTTGGGTCCATTGTCACTGAACTTCTAAGTAGCATGATTGTACAACTCTAATTCTAAATAAGTTGGGACACTGTGTAAAATGTAAATAAACAACACAGTGATTAAACTCTCTTAAACATATTTCATAAATGACATATAACACCATGATCCAGAAACACCTCTTATTTGAGTGGTGTGTTTTTTCAAATTTTGATTCATCTGACGTTCATTATTAAACAGTTTTCCATCCTCCAATACAGATAGACTCTACCTTTCAAATGCCCCTTTTAAAACATGTTAGTAAAATTTTGTCATTTGGTTGCAAAATGCTAACTCCAGCTGTTTTTCATTAGTAAAATATTTTTCCTACCAATTATTGCCTCGTCTTAGGTTTTTTGAGATGTGTTGTTGCCTTCAAATCCAAAATGCTTCAAAGCTTCAAAACCTGACATATTGTTTATGGAATAACTTGTGATATTGTGAATGAAATATAGTATTATGAGATTGGCAAACCATTGTATTCTTTTGTTACAGTACTTAAATTTTACACAGTGTCCCAGCTTGGGTTTGTAGCATGTTTGTAGCTCTAGAGGTACTGAGCCATACACTTATCTCGACTAACACCCTTTCTGACTACTTCCACTGTGCCGACCCCACAACCTACTGTTTGTCAATCTGTCACTCACAATAGCCACATACAAAATTGAGGGTGGCACTGGCTTTCTGATCACATCGGATAGTTGGCAAAAAAAACAAACTAATGTGCAATCTACCAGAACAAGTGTCATGCATTTACTGCAGAGTTTTTGATTTATTATAGACCTGGGAGCTGCCCAGAACTTGTGTTGTTGGCTCCCGAACATTGTTCAAGGGCACTTTGACAGTAGATGTTGAGGAATAGAAGTGCGTTTCTCATCTACTTAGAGGCCTGTACTCTGTCAGCCTGCTCGGGATTCAAACCAGAGACCTTTGCCACAAACACATTTCTCTAATTGTCCTGGCTCTATAATCTCTGTGTGGAGCATGACGCCAAATCATTTTACTGTTCATTTTTTATTGTTTGTTGATTCTGCAGACACTCAGTACTAATAAGTCAAAAGAGCTTCTGGCCATAGAACAATGTTGTTGTTGTAGATTACTGCTGTAAGTAGTATGTAAAGGAGCTTGGAGCTACACCAAAAACTAAGAATTTCTCCATTGCACTATTGCTGCTCTTTATAAAAAATATTATTAAAACCTGACCATTACTTTAGATATCTTGGTACCTAAGGACTTACAAACCAACCAAACACAAGCAAAAGCATCATCTCTTTGGCAAAGTCAATAACTTATTGTATTAAAGTTCAGAAATAGTAGTGCTGTATGCCTAACAGAATTTAGGGTGGCTTGTTATATGACTTTGTACCAAGCTACTGTTGTGGCAAAAGATGAAAAGTCAAATTGGGTTGATTTAAACTTTTACTGACATTTTCCAGCACAGATAAAATTGATTTGTCTATATGCAAAATGTATACAGTATGAGCATTTACTGCCATCTAGGCTACTGTGTGCACTTACCACTTTGATTGAAAGATTGTAAATGATGCATTTGGGCTGCTCCCTCAATACATTTTAAAGGAAAAGTACATATGTATTTTTGGTCAGCCATATACTTGATGATAATATTTCTCTGTGGTTCATATTTGAAAAACAATGTTAACTCTGCTTTGACACTAGTCTGTGCCTGCTGCTCCACACCCTTCCAGTCTGTCGATTTCATAATCATATATCACAGAGACTGCATTATCAGGCATAGGAGTCGCAGTACCAAAACAAATGTCCTGCTTGCGTAATTTGGAAATATAAAAATGGATTTGATCAATACGAGATGAAAATGTCCAGTCTTAAGTAAACACAGATGGTTGTAGTGACTGAAAAATTTGTTGTCTCTGGACTGTGGTGTTACTGTTTTCAAAGACTGTGTTCATACATTGGATACTGTTAATATTTGAAAAAAAAGCTTGAAAACTAGAGACAAATGCTGGCTTCCTGAAGTCAGATGATTGTGCGGGCAGTTTGGGAGTATTCCCTGTACGCATGGCTCTGGAGATGGGCTTCAGTAAGTGCTCTTAGTAATAGCTGCACTATCTCGTTCAGAGACAATCACTCGGGCTCCTGTTGGTGCCTCTGTCGCGAACAGAAGGCAACCAAAGTCAATGGGACCCGTTTTGATGACAAGGCAGGAACCGCTAAATGCGTCTTTACAGCCATCGCTCCTGGACGCTGCCGGGGAATGACGAAACACAAGCGGAGGGGAGAAGAAAGATGGACGCCTCCTGTGCAACCCCTGAGAGTTATGCTGGCCGAAGCTCATCTGTTGAATGGCTGCCCTCCCATCTCCACCTCCTTCACCCTCACCTCCAGCTCTCCGCCCCTGTGTGTCTGCACGCTTCACCTTGGCCTTGGCGCAATGACAGGGCCCTCAATTATCCACCACCGATTGATCGCTGCTGATTGCAATTGCTGTGAATTATTTAGACTTTGCTGAAATTGCTAGGCGAATGGGAGGGAAACAGAAAGATATTGTGGGTCAAATAAATAACCCACATGAAACGCAGGCCCTTTTTGAAAACAACAGCTGTGTGTGGAGCCTAACTGTGTCGATCAATGGAGCAGTGTAAGGAAGCAGCTATGTTGTAGTGTGATAACAGAGATACTAGCTTTACTTCCACTTTCCTCTATAAAAAAAAAAAAAATTACATCTAGACTGAGGTTTGGCAGGTTAGGAGACACATTTTCTGGCAATGTTTTACTCCTAAATGTTGTTTTTTACATTATAGGTGAGATGTTAGGATAGTAAATGGTGACTGTAAATAGTATATATGTTTGTGAAGTTGCAGTCTAGCATCAGTGTACAAGCTAATTTGAAGTAAAATAATAAATACTGGCATTCTAAATGCAGAAGTTGTACCTAAAAAACTACATAGAGCATTTATAGTACAATATTTTATCATAAGAAGCTGTTATCTTGTTACTAGATATTCTATGACCATACATATTGTAACAACGTATAATCTCTCCCATTTTGTTGTCTAGTTACTCAGGGAGTGCTATCAGAATGATGACTATATAGACAACCCTACTCCAGAAACATTTAGATTCATCTGTGTGTGGAGTCTGCATTTCCTGCTCTTGCTTCTGTGAAACTCTGGCTTCCTCCCACCACACAAATAATGCATGCACAAATTGGTGAATCTAAATTGCCCAAATTGAACTAATGTGAGCACTAATGGCTGGCTGTTTGTGTTTGTCGTTAAGTTGGCCAGGGTGGGTCAAATGCCTCATACCCTTATCGTTTGGGATAGGTTCTAACTCCATATTACCTAGAATGGATTATAATGGAAAGTAATCAGGCATGTATGTTGGTTGTTTTGCCTAGTTGCATTTATGGCAGTTATGCTTGCAAGATTTTAAGAAGAAAATAGTAACTAAACAGCACTATGCATGTTGTAACCCTGACTGGCTGACATGAGAGGAGCTGATTTCACTTGTGGCCAGGCCGCTGTGGCACTCACCCCCCCTTCTTGCTCCTGTAGCGGAACTGCCCCCAGGCCTCTGAGGTGCATCTGAAGGTTTCAGAAGCTTTGCGGTTAAAGCCATGCCAGGGTGCTGCAGCTGTACAACGGGCAAGGTCTCCTCTTTGCCACAAAAAGCTGGCCAATGTCAGGCCTGACAGACGGTAATCAGAGCGACATTTTAAAAAAAGATAGATATGTGTAGTCGTATGATAGACAACCTTGTTTTTAAGTGCAACTGTGCTGATAGCTTTTGCGGGAATTGTTTAGCCGACACAGAGGTTGAATATAATTAAGCCTATGATAAAACAGACCTTCAATCCAAGGATCAGGGATTTATACAAGCTTACAATGTCCCACAGACAGGCTCCTGACAAGGCTCTCTTGTTCTACCTGCGATTATATTGTTGCATATGTAGCAGTATAAAGAGCTCAAGGGTTGAAGGCTAAAATAATGAGGCACAAAGTCAGACTTTTTTAGAAAAACAATATGCTCTAACAATATGATGTCAATATTTCAATACCCTTAGACATAGTAAAAGTTCAGTTCAGTTTTAATTTATTAGAGATACAAGGCTCTACTTTTACCAGCCACATTATTAGGTGCATCTAAAACTTTAAAATGTAAATATCTAATCTTCAAATTGCACAGCAGCAGCTCAGAGAATGGTCCCAAAAAGAGAAAATATCCAGTGAGCAGCATGTTTGTCTCGAAACATTAGATAGATTAGTAGATTAGCTGTTTTCATTTCAGAGCATTAGAACAGGTATATTTAATAAAGAATCCAGTGAGTGTAGACTATATTAAAACTTACTAGACTTTTTCATTTGGTCATTACATAATTTGATTTAAGGCTTCAGGCCCTTTTTTGACAGATGGATAACATAACATTATTGCAGTATATGTTATTAGTTTCTTGCAATCCATATATTGTCTTCCTCAGTGTTGCAATAACGATAAATGTGTTTTTATATTGTGTGATTCTACGTACATTGTATTATTGCAGAAGCATCTAAAGAGCCCATGGGTTGAAGGCTAGAACAGTGAGTCAAAGTCAGAAGGACAGTGAGGTGGCTTGTTATTGCGTCCCATTTTAACCAGGTTATGCGACGGGGTGAGGTGCAGGGGGGAGAGAGAAGCCGGGGCCCTAAGTGAAAATGCCACTCATTCCTGAAGAGTCCCTGGTCTCGTCAAGGTTAGTCGCTTGTCTTTGTAAGTTGAGGGATTGATGCATGAGCCTGTCTGGCGCTGAATTCAAAGTCCAAGGCTGTCACAAGCAGCAGCACCAGCAGCCCTCCCCTCCCTTCCTCTCTCTTTGCAGGCTATCACAGGGTTCCGTCCTTCCCAACTTCTTAGCAGCCTGTCCTTTTGGGAACCTTGAGCAGCACCAGGCAAGGACACAGCGTCTGGTGCAGTGGAGAGGGGGGGGGGCTTTATGTAACGCACAGCTTTAAACATGGCTGTATGACTTTCCTGACACGGAGCAGTGCAGTGCAGAACCACACATGCCCCTACCACCACACCCCGCAGCACCCACACACACCCGCCCCATACCCATCCCTGCAACTTAATTATATCTTTCTCTTTTAAAAGCTTTCGTTTGAAATTAAATTTTCCCAGGCAATTAACTAAAGAGGAGGTTTCAGAATTTATGAATGAATGATGGATATATTGCACTGGATGACAGCGGGAGGAAGGAGAAGAGAGGAGGGGAGTGTGGGTGATGCATATGCAGTATATGTTCCCAGAGGTCCCAGAGGGTGCATTTTCAGAAAGGGTGAAGTTCAGGAAAAAATCCAACATCTTTAAACTTTGTACTCACCGTACTGCACCAGCTCTAACAGCTCTTGAGAGTTCAGAGTACGGCATTGTGCTGTCAATATGAGGTTATTTTGAGTCTAAGCCAAAGCATAGTAACATACTTTCACAATGCTTAGCAGGAAGGCTAAAAATCACAGTCGGGGTTTCCCCATTCTCTCTCTCATGTCTTTAAGTTGGGAATAATTCAGTGAATGATGCTGCCCAGCCCGCACAACCTAAATCCTCTTTTGGTTTTTGCTGTAATTGTGTAACTTTTTGGCTCTTGGTGATGAGCTGAATTGTTGCTGGGCAACAAGGGACCTGTGCTGGTGGCCTCGTAGAGTCAAAGCTGTGTGAGCTCTGATAGAGGAATGCCACCCAACCCATCTCAAATGCCAGAGTTGTTTGATGGTATTTTAAAGTAGTTTGTTGTATATTGTAGCACAGTTTCCCATTTCCTGCAGAACTTGTCTTGCTTTGACCTTTCTTTTACTTCCTCTTTTATCTGTAAATGAATACACAAAAGAATCAGTGGACCTTCAGAGAATATTTTTAGTCAAATTAGTGGCTTGTCGCTAAATGACGAAATGAAAGCAGTGCCACATCAGAGCATAAGAGAGCGAGGACATTTGGCATAACCTCAGACTACCTCTTTCACTCAAAGTGCTCTCTTGAATTTCTGAAATATGTTGTCCTTTTGTGAACCTCCAGCCCACTTGTAAATCCATTAGTGAGGTGTCGTTATTCATCGCATCCTCACCAAAGCATGGTAAATAGACCGAAAAGAGTGTGGCGCAGAAGTACGGCGCTCTCCTAACTGCGTTATAAGGCTCCCAGTGTTGGAGAGGCCATTTGAGAGGAGGATGGAGAGCGTGGGGCTGATGACTGGAGGCAGCCATATGACCTATTACTTAGGGAAAATGGACTGGTGACCAGAAGATTGCTGGCTCATACTCCACTCACCCGCTGCCCTTCAGCAAAGGCAATTAACCTGGATTCCTCCAGTAAATATCCAGCTGCAGAAATGGGGAGAGATTTGCAAGAGTGATAATCGTGTAAGTGACTTTGAATAAAAGTGTCCACTAAGCAGCAAGATTAATACAGCTAATAGAATCATAGCTTATGTTTTCAAGTTATCAAGGACTGAGAATGGCTGAACATGTCGCAGAGTTTGTCACTACTCCCTACATCTTTTGCTCTGGTTTTCTGTACGACTTAGGCCCAATTCATATCACATCCTGTTTGAATTAAAATTGATAAGTGTAAGCTTTGGGCGTTTTTTTTACTTGATATGGATGGATGTAGCTAAATCAGCATATAAAAATGGGTCAAACGAACATAGTGCTATTTCATGTGAAGGGCACCAGTTACTACTTGTGACTGTTTTGCTGACTGCCACTGTATCAGAGTCTGTGTGAACCTTGTCTTAGTTTTTTCCTTAATAAACAATTTGACCTATATTAGTAACAAAATAAGCCAACTTTATTAATAAACATATTACATACAGTATAACATAACCCACTGAATTGAAATAATATGTGTTGCATTATGCATGTATACACTTGCTGGGATTGGATCTAATATTAATTTTGTATAATTTTGTTTTTACCCACTATTGACCATTCCTGAAAAAGTAATGAAAATGTGACTATTATTTTTTTTAATTGTCAAGCCAGACTTAACCAACACAGGCAAAAACATAACCTTCTTGGCAGGGTTAATAATATAAAGTCATGTTGAAAGTACTGCGTTTTACTTAACATTGCACTAGTAACAATGGTGGTAACATTGATCAGTATGTAAAATGCCTGTGACAGTATAGTTTGCTTTCTCTGGCAGCCCCGCTCCGACTCGTCTTTCCTCTGGCATTAGGGCCCAGGTCTGACCTTGACCTGATTGCTGAGGAGGCTTTTTAAGTAACTCTCCAGAAGCAGATCAAATCATGTGACACCCTTCACCCGGCCTCACCCCCCACCCCCCTCTTTCTCCTCCTCTCTCCTCTGACCTTGTATGTCTGCCACACTCGCGGGCAGCAGTCAAGCACGACAGACTTTAGAGGCCGTCATTCAGTCGGCTAATCACCCCAAGGTCAAACGGGGTCAGGGTCGAGTCATGCAGTCCGATCCCTGTCCTGGGACCTTATCTCAAATTTGGGAAAGCGGGCCATGACGAATGGAGCAGGTTTAGTCATCCTCTCAGTTCCCGATCTGTAATACCAGCATATGTCAGGGAAAGGTCGTGTGGTGTCCGCGCTGATTCATGACAGGATTTGTGTTGTTGCAGTTGCCTCCGCTTACGGCCCACAGCTGCCCCCTGCTTAGTGGCTCACTTTAGTGCATGCTCCTGACTCCTTCAGTTAGGAATATTTTTGAACTAGTATGTAATGTTTTGTGCCCCTTAGATGTGTTTACCATATGGTAGAGGAAATCTGAATTGCTGCTCAATCTAGCCTACTATTTTATATTTTATTTACTATATTTTCAGACAGTGCAAGTACTTGTGTGGCAGTAGATATACAACTGCAAGTGGCTACTATACCTGCAAGTACTCTGTACACATTTTATGAACTGTTTACACTGCATTACTGCACTGATAATTTAATTCTATCCAATGAATTCTACAAAAGTAAGAAATGTTACACAATGAGCATTCAAGCACAAGTTACACTGAATCCCACTTTGGTCCTTCTTTCAACTTTCCTGGTGCACCTTGTTTGATAAAATCACAGTATCCCAACACATCTAGTATCACTACCTGCTCTCATGCCAAACTGTAGAATTGGGCCAGGCCTAATGTCTGTCACAGTTAATAACATATTTGTAACTGATCATTTGTTAATCTGACAGGCCTTCTAATATGAGAACACTGTTTTTAACCTGAAATCCGAGCTGCCCATTGCATGTCAGGCGAGATTGACTGTTAACAAAGGGGCTTTTGAAAGGGGAGATTAGTTGTGCCCATAAACATATTTATTCTTTTAATGCATCTGTCTCATAAAATGAAGCAATGCAATTCAAGGGGATTTAGTTTGACATTCTCAGATTTAGATTTAAGGCTTGTTTACAGGTTGGAGACATTGTTGAAAGTTTCTCATTGTAAATGTACTTTTAGATTGGCTGGTCCCTGTGGGAATCAGAGTTTTGGTATTTTTAGCGAATTACCCCTACAGCTGTTGATTATATGAAGTCTTGTTAGATGAAGTTAAAAGGTGATCACCTGTGAAGACTTGACATTTAGAATCATACACATTTAGATGAGGATAGGAACCTGTTGCTTGTAACAACTGCACCTTCATGACATTTCCTGGAAACAGCATTGTGCACTGTTATTTTTTGTTTTTATCCACAGGTTCTAAAAGGCCATAACTAGAGAAAAGCTTGTGTAACATTTAATCACCTAATTGTTAGAGGACACTCCCATTGGCCACTTTTGGTCATCACTGAATCTATGGCTACTCATTATAAAAATCTCTCTCCCACAGTGCAAAGAAATAAAGAAAGTGAAACAAAGAGTACAATCAAAAGCAGAAATGATTCTTGAACTCAAACTTGAATTTTTACAGAACTAGTTTAAGTTGAGCTCTAAACATTTTGAAATGTCATGCCTTTTTGTAGTGTCAAATTGCAGAATTAAAAGCAGAATAGGGCCCACTGTTGCTGTTATTTTATTAGCACAGGTCATTAAAGGTCAAGCCCCCAAAAAATCTTGTATAACATTTGTGAGCTTGTTTTTTTTTACCCACACACACCTCGGCTTAGCAGCCTTGTGTAACTGTGTTTACACGACTGGTGCTGGCACAAGCGCCGCCAGACGAGTGTGCTTTATTCCGGACCTCTCTCACACTAAGCCACCTTCCCTTCCATTCAGGGCTGACCTTGGTGCTTATGAGGAGGCCGGGCTTGACCTACATCCACCCCCTATAACTGGAACTCGAACCTCCTGCTGAATACAGAGACCTGACACCCTATGCTATCTCTGTTGTTTTTTTGTTTGTTTCTTTTTATACAACCCTATTTTC
This sequence comes from Bostrychus sinensis, assembly GCA_020698575.1. Classification (NCBI taxonomy): domain Eukaryota; kingdom Metazoa; phylum Chordata; class Actinopteri; order Gobiiformes; family Eleotridae; genus Bostrychus; species Bostrychus sinensis. Next base: position 27,530,929 of record CM036244.1, read on the forward strand.
TGTCTCGTCATATTTATTCCTCTTTTCACACAGAGGTAAAAAGTGGAGCAGAGGGGGAACGGACATGTTTGTGTGCTCTGGGTCACCATTAGCACGCGGCGGCTTAGCACCAGGCTGGTGAGAGTTTAGCGGCAGGTCAGGCCTCCTCGGGTTTTTCAAAGTACAGTGTCAAACAGTGGATGATGCAAATGAGTCCACACGCAAACACATGTAGTCGGGAGCATCTGCCGGGGCTAATGCTCTTGTATGGGCAAGTGGTGCCACGCTAGGGCACTAACATAAGGCTACTAATGTAGCACAAGTTGTTGCAAGAGAGAGGAACTTCTTTTTATGAGCTGTTTATCAAAGTATGTCACTGTTTTAGCAATGACAGAATGATGAAACTTACTTTAAAATGTAAACTTATTTGAAACTTAAAGTATGCATTTTCTATACTATATTATATATACTATATTAAACAGTATTAATATCAGTGAATAAACCATAATAGCATAAATCAAATAATCAAATAATCATAATCTAATAAAAATAATAAAAAAATTTATTTGAAGACATCATCCAGAATTTAAATTGATGAGAATGTTCAGCCTGTACTGACAGTCTTTGACCAATTACATGTTTGCATAAAAGTAATTTCTCCCATTGGCTGGTTGTCAACAATAAATTGATGGGTGCTTCATAATATAGAGAAAATATATTCCAGCAATGGCACTATCTGCTTGCACTGTAAAACAGCCCAAAAAGGAAATGCATAAATAGAGGAAAGAAAAGCAAAGTGAAATGCAAATTAATATTGGCAATGTATTTATGCAATGTTTAAAAAGGCATGCCTTTTGAACTCAAACGTTTAAAGTTAGCTGAATGATGATGAATGTTCTGTCTTGGTATTTTGTGGTGGCAAATGAGTTCTGATTTCATGTGCAAGCAGGGAAAGTCACTATGTTTTTGTTTGAGAGTGAGGATTTGGCTTGGGACCACACTAAAAGACAAATTTTGGAAATTGCAGCTTTACTGTCAGTATAGACAAAAATCTCCTAGAAGGCTATAGGTCACAGAGAATAATCAGGACCTCAGTGACCTATAATACTATTCTAAGTAGTTTATACTTTAAATTTAAAAGTGAGAAGGACAGTGAGACTTGAAGTAAAAGGTAATAATTAAATGCCCCCCTTTTTTTTCAGCAAAACTAGCTAAACAAAGGTTGCTAAGCGACACTGAGGCACAAGTGAGGGATAAGTGATGATTTTTGGTGTGTACAATAAAATGTTTATATTGGTAGTCCAAGGTATGTGTTGGTTATGTATTTCAGAGTTGTTGTTTTTTTGTTGTTGTTGTTGTTTTTTTGCATTATCTCTGTTGTCGGGGGAATGTGTTGGTGAACAAGGCCTGTGGTTAATGTATAGAGAGGATTACTGGGAGGAGATGCATGAACGAGCCATGGCTTAATGAAGTAAGGGTTTGCATGAGAGTCTCCCTGCGTGATCTCTGATATATCATAAGCTAACCCACACACCAAGAGCCCCCCGTGTCATGCTACCAGACATTCGGGTGGCTCGCACACTCGTATCTCTCCAAGCCTACACACACTTTCCATTTTACCCGCTGCATGACACGTCATACCTTCTCGGGCGTTAAATGACCACAAAAAGCAGGGCTATGTTTGAATGAGGCCGGAGGTACCCTTTTAGTATTCAAGGTAGAAGCCACAAAGATGAGATGTGAAACAGTGATGTGGTAGGGACTAGAGAAGCTTGTGTGTGTAACCTCGGGGGCAGTTGTTGTATTAAGGCATGGGAGGATTTATGCCAAATGTACAGTAAGCCAGCTGATAAAAGCTCTGAAGAAAACAGGCCTGCAATGTTAAGAGAGAGTGCTGGAGTCAAGATCACACTAAGTAATAGCTAAGACAAAATAAGAGCAGATCAAGTTCAAGACCTCTGCAACATACATGGAAAGAGATACAAAGCCATTCTAGTGAAAGTCAGACACTATTCATGTCCAGGTGGTTACATATAGGAACATAAATAATCCTGACCAAAGTACATGTAACTTGCAAACAACAAGGCTAGTTTCAAATCCTATTTCGAGCACTACATGTAAAGTGTAAGTGCCTGTCATGGAGATGTTTTTTTTTTTTTTTTGCTTCCTTTGTTTCTCATACTGTCTCCCTTGATCATGCTCTGCAGAACTCCTTGCACGATCTTAGGGAGAGGAGGAGAAAAAAAAAGAAAAAGTGGGTCAGGGCGACCTATTTTTTTCTCACAGTTCACGGCGGCAGAGGGTGGCGGTGTTATCGTCAGTTAGACTGGAGCAGGGCCTGATGGGGAGGCAGGGCCTTGTCGCGAGACGCAGCCACTCAGAACTGGGTCAGCAGCAGAGGCTACGTCTTGTAAACGGCTTGTCATACTGGGGAGAAAAGCTGCAAATGAACCATAGATTATACGCCCCAAGCTGAGCATTGAGGTCTTTCCTCACTCCCTAGTGCCACACTTCAAAAACACAAGCCCATATACATATAAGGCTGGGAGTAGCACGGCGCCATCAGCACACCACCACCTCCCTTAAGTCCCTCTCTTCCCTCTCAGTCTGTGGTAATAGCGTTTGATTACTGCAGTCAGACCTGACAAGCTCAAAGACTGAGCCGCACACGCTTTTAAGTAAAAGATCCTTTCACATTTCTCTGTCTCTGACACACAGCGAGCTGTTTTCTAAATATAGAGTGCTTTCTCCCAGATTTGCTCGACTTTATTCAGGTCAGGTTATTTACTGTACCAAGTTCAACTGTGGTTTAGAAATGAGCAATACAGATGCTTATTCAGCTGCAATGACCTCTTTGCATATCATCTGTGCCGAAACCAGGCATGTGAATAGATCACTTTCTGTTTGTGCTCACAAAAATGTCCTAAATGATTGTCCTTTTGTTGGTTTAAACTATATCTGGTAAGCTTTGTGTTTGTAGTAGTTCTGACAAAACCAAAAAAATGGCAAATGGCAAATTAAGTCTAAATTCAGCAAATAGCAATCACATTGAAAATGAAATCAGTTTTACAGCTGACTGGTAGTACCCCGCTCTGCCCATTCACATTTCATTTCTGGATTGTCCATTCTATTAGTTTAAATAATTCATAAGCATTTATTTGTTCATTCATGTGTTTTTACGACAATTCACCATATGCTTTTTCATTCTCTATAATCTCTGTTTTCCTACAGCTTTCTTCATTATCTGTAGTCTTCCTCTTCCCTAAACATTCTACATTTTTCTCCACTCAGGGAGCTAGTGATACAGTGGATGTCAGTATTCTGCTCGTTCAGATAGTTTTAAAGGATATTGTCAATTGTTTTGTATGGGCTTGTGCTGCTTGTTGTCTCATATCCCGTTCTCTGTGTGCCTGGAGTCTCAGACAAAGCAGGATAAACACTTGTTTTGATATCCTTCACAAATAATTCTTGTGAGCGCTTTACTGAGCTAAGACCTTTGAACACAAGATCAGGGCTGTTTGGTCTTCTGTTGTGGTTTGCAGGTGCAGCAGTCCTCACCCATTTTTCAGAATGTGGTTTTAAGCTCTCCACTGCTGCTTTTTGGATGTACCACAGGGGGTGAACCAGGGGGAAGGGTCCTGTAGTGATTGTATTAATGTTTAAACCTCCCGATCTGAGCGCAGACTTTTTGATGTGAAAGATTTCACAGGGGATAAAAACGAGCTTCATTAGCAGCAGTGTCTTTGGGCATCCCTAACAGGAGTGAATAGGCTAATAATAATCATACTGGTTTCAGTGTGTGTTAAAACAGCCTTATTAGCCAAGGTGTCACACTAACAAACATAACATAATACCCTAAGGTGGGGCTAAATATGGCGGGGGATTGGATTAGCTCTAGTTAGTGCGCACACACACAGGGGCAGCACTCCAGAGCGGTACCTCAACTGGGCCCACTGCAGCCCTGCTCATGTTATTCTTAGCCCTAGAACTTCATGTCTCAGAGCCAAAGCCCCTTACTGCTAATTGAGGAGCTGCTCGTGGCTGGTGTCGCTCACCAACAGCAGCCTCTGAGGAGCATGTGGCCTTCTGCCTGACGGCTTGTGTGAAGGTGAGGCATGCTGGGCACAGACCAGTCACAACCAGTACTGCACCACTCCAGCCAGCAGCATGTTTTTCTTTTTCCCTTTCTTTGTGCAGTGATAGGGAGCCACCACAGTGCCTGCCTTTAGCAGATGGTTTCCAGCAGGCCTGCGTATGACATGTGATAACATTACAGTTTTGAAAGGTCAGGCATGAAGGGAAGCAGTGGGAGGGCAGGGCCACTCTCTGTCCAAACTGTCCACACACTGCTCTGCTCACAGGCATTGCACCTTCATGTGCAGTTAGGACTACACTTATAGCTCACCTAGGCCGTTAAATTGGACCAGTGTCCTTGTCTCTGCATATGCACCACAGGGAATCAGTGATTTTTATATCCACCACATTAGGTAAACCCTTGACTTTTTTACAAACGAACTGGCTAACACCTATGTAACAGAAATTAGGAACTTTATCTGCTTATCAAGGTAACTCTGCTGCTAGACATCTTTTTATTGTTTGTTTATTTCCTGTAAACATGAACAAGAAGTCAGTTTTGGTCTATATCAGGTATATTCTAGAGCAGAGCAATGTATCAAACTTTGTTGTCATTGTGATATCAAAAAATCTGTTACACATACATATTACTGAACTGTAATATATACTATGGTTTTCATCGTGCAAGAATGCCTTGCATGTTTATATATATTAGGTTAATTATAGTAGTCTGAATAACATTTATTTAACAGTTATTCAAAATATAATGAAATACGGTATTTACCTATTTACTTTAAAGAAAAAAACAAGCTCATCATAGTCTTCAACAATGACACGTCCAAGCATGTGTTCTTATGTGTTAAATAGCTGTTTTCTTTGCTTTTGTTTTTTGTATTATTTGACTTCTTGGTCAGGTCCCTGGTTGGGGAACTGTATAGAGCATGGTGGAACCAGTTAACATCTGACAAGGATACATGAAGAATCCACAACTGCAAATCCAGCTATTAGAGTATGATTCAAGCCTTGTTAGATATTTTCACAGGTCCAGGTTTGTTTGGATTTGTGTGGACTAAACCTGAACAGTGCAGTCAGTGCATTGAGTGTATTTTGAACAAAGGCCTTTTTATGATTTTTAGCCAGTATTGAACACACTACCTTTAAGAGGGCAGGGCAAATATTGACAGTATTACTTGAACCTCAGTGGCCTGATTCAGCAGAAGGGAGGGTGCCGCAAAATATTTGCGTTCTGATAAACCCCTCTCTGTGCTGTTTCTGTAGCCTGCTCTCTTGCACTAACACACATGGACAGTGGCCCAGCAGACTTTGGACTGTGGACTCATGTGTTTACAGTGTAGAAACAGAGGTCTTGACGGGGACAGAGCAGGTCATCATCAGCCTGTCAAAACACTGCTCCTCAAAGCACCGCCCACACACTCGGTCCCAACGCCCTGATTAGCCACTGCGCCTGCGTTCATCCTTGGAAAGAGGCCTGTTGGTATTTGTTTTGAAGCTACAGGTCAGTGTGTGCCAGTGGCTCAGGGCAGATCAGGGAGGAAAAACAGTCTGGAATTTCCTCACTCATAAACATCACTTCTAGACTGAACAGCCATCTCTTCACACAGGTGTCTTCCATATAGTACTCCTCCTCTTTCTGACTCCTACTGCTCCTCCAAGAAGCCCTTTCCTGAAATGGCACGAGGGGGGAGGACGTGCTGGAGGTTTAAAAATAAATCTACACAGGCCCGGTCAGACATTTTGAAATTCTGTTTCTATCTCAGTCTGATAGAGAGGTTAAAGATACAGCATCCTGATAAATCTCTTCCCACCAGGGGTACAGATAAGGAGTGGCATAGATTGAATAAAAGAGCTGAGGAGGGGGGAGGGGGGGGCTGCAGAGGATATGCGAGGGTGGTGGGGGGCTGAGATGTCTATCAGGCCGCGTGAAGGTTTTTTTTTTTTGTCTTGCAGATCCAGTTCAAGGGCGCCCGCAGGCAAGGCAGCTCTCGCTCTTGCCGTGCCAATGGTGGCGCTCAAGGTCATATGAGCCAGCCCTGTGACATTAAAGAGGAAGAGGAAAGGGGAACAAGGGGGAGCAGGGTGATCAACCACAGACATGTACATACAGGCGTGGAGTTGGGTTGCAGTAGTGAAAAGTAGCCGCAGTTCTCTCCCTGTGACTTTCTGGGTCTGGTAGTGGATTTTGTGAGGGCAAGAGCTTTTTAAGGGCAGTAATGAGAGTGTCTTATTCTCTGCACACAGAGCCAAGAGATGCTTGGCTAACTGCTTTGTAGTTGCCAGCCACACATACATTACAGGCAGCGCTTGTGTGTGTATGAGAGGGAGAGAGAGATGGAAGAGAAGAGAGGAGTCACAGTGATAAAGCTCTGGGGAGGGAGGTAGAGAAAAGAAAAAAAGGTCTTAAAGTTATTTAAAGGGACAGTGAACCGATGGCTGCCTCCAAATGTGCTTGAGTTGAGGGTTGAGGCTGAAGGGGTTTCAGCTCCAGTGAATGTCACCTTTTTCACCAATCAGTCTTCACTAGACTGTACCAAGTATAGTTTAGAGAAATAGAGTGTGGAGAGTGTCAGCAGCAGGTAGCTTGGCAGCTGTAATAGACAGCTCTGCACACTTTTCACATTTTATTCTTCACTTACTAAATGGATGCATACATTTATGCATGTACATACATTAAAGTCAGAAGACACTTATGATATCAAGTTTACTGACTTCCTGCAAGCACACTGTGTATTCATCTGCACATTCATACCTCAAAGATTTTTATTTATTCTTTTTTTTTTTTTCATACGTATTGATAGCCACAGTTTAAGACTGGTGCTAAATCTTGATCAAAAGAGAACCTAATACACTTTATCATAGCAAAGGCCCTTTGTACAAAGATACAATCAAAGTTATACCACCCAAATATACTGCTTAATCTACTCTAGCCTTTAGTCAAACCACATTTATTCAGATGTAAGTTGCAATTTTGCTGTTACACCCAAAAAATTGAGAGTGAAAATATAAAACAGGAATAAAAGAAAAAGATGTATTCAAAGTTGTTTGAATTAAATTCAAACTTTGAGGCACACGTTACAAAGCAGTTGAGACCTGAAATGAATGTTAAAAGTTCACCATTGATGAGCAGTATACTGGCACTGTAGGACAATGACTATAAATTGAATGTTCTTTACCATCCACCGTTTTAACTACCTTGCAGTGATGTGACGACCGCCAGTTTCATCAAACCGAAAGGTCAAGTGATATAATAAATACATGAGCTAAAGTGGCGCCTGTAAATGTCAGGCAGCTTCCCAGAGAGCACACACTGAGGTTCTGTATACACTAGACATGGACCGACTTGTCTGTTCCACTTTTGTTGACGCTGTAGTCATGTTGTGTCCATTGGTCAATCGGGTATCAGCTTGCAGTGCCCGTTACACTGTGGTTGTGCGTTGGGGACAAGTGTCTTGTCACACACAGCTGTACTTATCAGATTCACTGAGAGTGACAGGGCTGTCAACAACTGACAACAAGCAATTGGAAGAAACAGCCTCTCTACTCTGTAACCCTGAACTTTGACCTTTTACTAAGTGCTGCATTTATTATGATGGAATAAATATTTTAATGTGTTTTTGTTTTAAGACTAGCAAGAGCATTTTTTGATCCCTGGCCAGATAGCTGAAATAGCCCTCTTCTATGCTTTTACACCCTTTTCCATCATTGACTCCGTACAGTGAATTGTAAAAGTGGTACAAGGTGAATGTAACCGGGATTTGGCTGTGTTTTCTGGAACAGAACTAATAGCCCTCCTATCATCTAAATTTCCTTTAGATGTAAAAGTACAAGCAGACATTGTTTGAGTCTAAAGTCAGTCTTGTGGGCCGCTAATGGAGTTGCTTCAGGCTATGCATCAATATGACATCACAGATTACAATCTGTAGACTTTGGGTACACTTTAGGTACTTTCACCGCTGTAAGAAGCAGGCGAGAGTTGGCCAAAAACCACTGAGTCATTAGAATAACAATCCCACAGATGGGTGGAGCTGCACATTGATACAGTCTTAAGAAGAAATGACTACATTATTCACATGAGGTGTAGTAAATCTGACACATGCATTAAGTGTGGGATTAGAAGTAGATATGCTATATACACAGCAATTAAGCTTTGCCAAACTTGAATGTAGGTTGTTTTTTCTCTCTCTCCCCTAACCCTTGCTATAGAAAACAGATGTGGACAAAACAAGACCATAAGACCTAGGCTTTACTCTAAAAGGTGAAGCGGTACTGCGGTCTATTTTAATTAAAACAATGGTCTGTGGGTGCCTTTCCGCTTTTCTGATTGGACGATCGACACTGCAGGGTTTTATAACCAAAACAAAAAATGTAAACCTAAACAACTTGGGCATTACATTTCTTTTTTTTTTTCTTTTTTTTTATTGTGAATAAATTAGCTGTACCATTGTCATCAGTAAAAAGAATATTTGACTTAAATATTTTCACCTCATATCTTGGGACACATGTGGGTAATTTTTATGAAATATAAAAAATATATACTGCCCATAGCCCTTTTAATGATTTTCATAAATGAGTTGCTGGTTGTTGCACCTCTTTGCACAATTTTGCCCACCAGAATTGCAAAAATAAAGTTATGTACACACAAAAAGCGATATGTGGATCAGTATTGGCAATAAATGATAAGGTGTAATGCTGACCTCAAAGCTAGAGGTTTAAGCTAGAAGCTCTAAACTAATATAATATAATATAATGCTAATATAATAAATTATATTAGCATTTATATATTAGCATTTTGTGTTAGTGGCAGGGTTAAAATGTTTATTATTTTTTGGTAAAGCAAATTATGTTTTATCCATACCTCTCACATAAAAAGGTATTTTACAATGCATAATGCTTATACAATAGTTTGACATTCATCCACCTGGTCCAGTGTTGCTCAAGGGATGCTAGTCTATCCTGTCTGCTTAGCCCTGTAACCAGACAGTATATCTGTGCCGACATGTCTTCCACCTATATTCAGTGCACATGGAGCAGGGAGGATATCATAATTTAGCCCACACACCTGTAGATGAGTGAGGGCCTCCCCTGGGCTATAGAGGAACATATGTATCCACAGCATATGACATGTAGCCCTATATGAACTGCACTCACTACTCAGACAGGATTTACTGGATAAGTGTCCCTCGCACTGGTGACACAATCCTTTCAAACACCCAACCACTCAAAGCTGGATTTGAAGCCTTACTAAACCCTGATGAACTTTGACACTTTGTGGTGTAACTTGGATGGGGAAAAAAAACATGTCTTCTTGTATCTCTTTGGGACATTTGATCAAACTGGCAAAGCACCATTGTGACTCTTCCTTTTAGATTAAACGAAGAAGCATTTAGACTAAACAATCAATACGTACAGGCTGAAGTCCCGGATCGCTCCAGCATAAATCTTCACGGTGTCTGGCGTGGAGTCTTCTCTGTATCATTTTTGCTGATTAGTTTTCCCATTACTCAAAACAGATGTGTTTGCCGTTGATAAATGATCCAATTATAGGATATTTGTCACCCATTTGATATCTGCTGCTAGTCTGGGGCAGTAAAGAATTCCAGTCTCTGTCCAGTCCATACTCCGCTGTTTGTGTCTGTCAAAGAGAGTGGTGTGGACATGAGGACAGTTTGGTTTTGTTAATTTCTGCACTAGCTACTTCTTGAGATGCTTCAAAATACTTTTTTTATTTTCAACACCATAGAGATTGCACAAAAAGTACAATCATGTAGATCTCTGACCAACGAGAGAAACAAATGGCTGCATCAAGCAAGTCTAATATTAGATAAATATTATTATTGGTCTGGTTGATCACAATGGAATGGGAAGTGTTCCACAACCACCTCACTTTCCTTAGAAAGTGAATGGTTTTGGCTATTTTTGACAAGTCCTATTAATGCAATATAAAATCCACTACTACTTTACTGATAGTAAGTAGCAGTGGTAGTATAATATCACCAGCGACCTAGGCTATGGCTATGGACGATTTTTGGAATTTTTGTACTGGCTTGCATCTCATTTCCAAATTATGGTGCCATGGAAGTTTTTATTTTTCTTCTACTTTACTCTGACATGAAACACTCTTGCATCTGAATTCATGTGCCCCCCAGGTCCCTCCCCCTGCTCTGTCTGCGGACAGTAGGCTGATTCTGCAGCCTCCCACCCTTCCCTCTCTCTCTCTCTCTCTCTCTCTATCCTGCTCTCTTGTGTGTGTGTGTGTGTGTGTGTGTGTGCCTGTGTGACAGCTGCCTAATTGGGCATTCTCCCCTCGTCCGCACGCCTGCCTCCCCTCTCTTCCCTGTCTCTCCTCTCCTCCTGCCCGGGCCGGGGCTCGCTGCTGCTGCTGCTGACGAATGGCAGCGGATTACAGATGAGGACACGGTGACCCGCCTGACCTTGCTGCACCGAGGCGGGAGGGGGGAGGGTAGACGCTGAGGGGTGGGGCGGGAATGCGGAGAGATAGAGGCAGGGCATAGTCGGGCATCAGTGGCAGAGGAGGGGCGGTATGATGGCAGGTCAAAAGAGGATGAGGTCGCGGAGGTGGGTGGTGAGGTGCTGTGGAGAATAAAAGGAGGGCCGGGGGGTTGCCAGGTGGCCGGGCAGACGAGTGGCCGGGTGGACAAGCGGGTGATCAGGCGAATGACAAGTGTCACATGACAGCCCCCCCCCCCCCCCCCCCCCTTTTCCCTCTATAGCCCGTGTCAGTATGTCAAGGGCACAAACCCCCGCTGGCAGCCACCACTGCGGCATTTTCCCCCAATTTATTTATATATTTATCCCTCCCTGCCCTCTCCTCTCTCTTCCCTTACTTTTTATGTGTCTATCTTCTTCCATATGACTGTTGGCTCGACTCCATGTGCGCACACACACACCCCCAGGCCGCGATGTGGTCGGTCAAAAAGGAAGAGGAGGCGGGAGGCGACAGTGTCGGCAGATCCTTGAGTGTGTTGAATTTTAATTTCTGGTGTGCACTATAGATATTTCCATGCCCCCCACCCACCCCCAACCTTCCCGCTGTGCATGTGAGACTGCCAAGGTGAGGTTGTGTCCTCTTGTTAAGAGCGATTAATGGCACTCGTTATGTACATAATGAAATATCCTTGCTGATGCATAGGGTGGCGTTGTATCCCTGCCTCTCTGCTGTATATAATATGCAGTGTTACAGTGAGTAGGACGCTCCATGATAGCCCCCGGGCAACTCGGTTCTGTGTTTGATATGCCAAAGAGACCCCCACCTTGTAAGCCATCTCCTCAAATGAAAAACGAACAGGAATTAAGGCCTTGTCAATTCACTGTTGACTCTTTTTTCACTTTAGATGCACTGAACGCTGCAGCTCCCTGCGTGACATGTGTTCCGAGAGATAGAAATGGTGGTGGCTCAGTCCCATTCTGACTGACGGAGTAAATTTAGATGTAATCTGTGTGTGTTCTTTTATAGCCCGAGAATGTTCACCTAACATCAGCTTTTAAGTTGACCTTGTTATGTTGTTTGCTTGTCTGTGGCTTTGGAGTGTGTGTATGTGTGTCTTTCTAGGACGAGACGCTGCAGGCTTCCCTATAGGTTTTTTATTTTGACCTCAAATGTGTGTGTGTGTGTGTGTGTGTGTTGCGTGTGCCAACAACCATTCAGTGCCTGAGTCAAGCTGTGCAAGCTCTTTTAATCCCACGCCCCGGTGCACGTAGGCTTGATTAGTGGCAGCAGTTATCTGTGCAGAAGACAGCCCGCCCTCCTTTAGCATTTGGTCAGGTCTGGGGCACTGGGGGGGTGTCAAGTCATGAGAAAGGTGAACGGCAAAGGAGAAAGGCAGAATGGGAGGAGGAGGAGGGAGAGGCTTGGCGAGGGAAGTGTAGTGCATGGAGGGATGGGGGGGGGCTCATTAGTATTCTAAAGGAGTGCTCCTGCCAGTAGAGCAAATTGATTACTGCACTTTACCTGTATCAGCCTCCATAGCTAAGGATGACAAGGAACGAGAGCGTGATGTGTGTCTGCGTTCACCTCCCCAATACACCACAATTGCACCATGGGAGAATATTTCCAACTCTGTGAATACTTTTTAAATCTGTTTACCTCCAGAGACTCTTCTTTCTCCTCTCGATCACCTTCATTACAGAGAAGTAATAGGCTGTTGCAGTTGGGCGCTGGCCTTGTCTATCGCTTTCTGTCTGATTTAATAGTCAATGTCTGGCTGGGGGAAGACAGACTCATTTCCTCTGAGTCTTGGCCCTATGCTCGTCTGCAACCGGGATGACAATTAGTGTGGTTACAGTCGCCGGCAACTGATCAATTCGGAGCCAAAAAGGAAAACCGCTGGGATTCTTTTTGCTACCTGGCTCACAATTAGGACCGTTAGGCATGATTATCAAATTCTTCATATTGTCCTTCAGCACTGATTAAGGGGTTGTGTACCTGAGCTGACAAGTGAAGGCAATTATGGCAATTAACCTCTGCATGGAAATAAAGAGCAGCACTTTGACTGATGACAACTAGGATTAACAACCACTATGACTTGGACATAATACTACTAATATTACTTAAACATTATCCAGCAATGTATGCTAGGTCAAACTCACTTCACATCATTGATTAGGACATTATCAGTAGTTTGGCCTGTGGTGTATAGAAAGTAAAATAGCTGTATGAAAGTAGCCCAATGTCAATAACAATATACCATAGATAACTGCTTTTGGAACCCGTCTTAATAAACAGTCTTCATGGCCCACTGTTAAGTTACTGAGGGGAGAGTAATGTATACGAAGTCGGGTGACATACAAAACAAACTGAAACAAACGTTCTTAGTAGCATTCACCAAAGCATTGGTGAAAAGTCAGCACATCAGGATTTCCTAGTTCAGGGGTAAATGCTTTGTTTATTAAGCTAGAAAGAGCTTATATCTCATGATGGTGAAAGAATCCACTAAAACTAATCATTTGTTCCTTGACCGACCTCTTGTTGCTGAAGTGAGTTTTTCTTTTCTCTTACCATCATACAGAATCTCATTAAAGACCTGGATCCAGGCAGTGTTCTTCTTTCTTCCTTGGCTCATGACACACATTTCCTATTTTTTTTATATAAAAATGCAACCATTACAAACAAACATTACAACAAACCAATGCTGGTAAAATGCTAAAATTTTACTATTACTATTTAAATATTGTGAATTTTGAGTAGTATACTCACATCTCTGGATGGCCACATACACTGCTTAAGCCAAATTAACACACAAACTGACATTAAATTGACTTATTCTAGTTAAAAGCCCTTCATTGGAGAGGTATGGTTAAAATATCTGCACAACTAGGTGGTTATCATTAGCTATTCTAAGTTAACTATGGCCTGTCAGCCCCAATCCCACACACCATGCCATCGATTCTGCATGTTTAAAAGGCCCATCACTACTAGTTTTACTTAACTATCCATTTTACATAGGTAGTCTTTGGTGGTGGTTTAAACAGGGTTTTCTTATGTAACCTCCCAAATAATTTTAGGACACAGTTGCTCATTTACACATTACTGACCAGTGCCACAACCCACATCTCTTCCATAATATCTAGACAGTATAAATATAGTGTTATCAGTTTAGCAATGAAAACTATGCCTTAGCTTTGTTTTATGATTATATAATGAATTATTGAGTCCTTTTTTTTTACGTCTTTGGTCTATCTAGGACACCTCCGTTTAATGTCTGGGATTTTTGGTGTTGACTGCAGCATCAAACATTTTGCCCACTGGGTACAATGGTGACTTATTTCCTGATAATCTCTTGTGTAATTGTCCTGAATATTCGAGCCTAATAATAATTGGTTACTTTCTGTGCAGTGCTTTGCTTCAAAAAGACTCTTGGGTTTTATCCAGGTTTTGCAACAACAGGGTACAGTATCAGACAAAATGTTACTTGTTTTACAGACATTGTTATTTAATTTGTGTTTAATAGAAATAGTCCTCTATAGCGCATTCAAAGTCTGTGTTTATTTTGTTTGGGTTGTTGACTCATTGGTTGAACTATGATAGACTTCCTGTTTTGCTAACAGGTGTCATCCCCACCTCATAAGTAGGTCACAATCGTGTATTAACAGCATTCTAACCGCTAACCTGTTTGACGGTCTACAATATCTTTGCTATAGCTATGTTTGTAGGTTGCACCACCTTTTGCACTGCAAGCGCTGGGCTGGCCATCAGGTGTACGACTAATCTTATTGAAGTCTCCTGTTCGCTGGCATGGGTTCAGCTTGGCTGGCATGCCAACTGGATTGGTGTGGCTTGAGAGATTTTCCCGGAAAAGGTTACACATAATTGTTTTATACTTTATTGGGTTAAATGTATCTAAGAGATGTAACAGATGCCTTTAATGGGGCAACTTTAAATAGTGTTTGGACTCTGGTAAAGCAACGATGGAAAGAGAAGTTATGATTTTGTTCATTGTAATGTAATCTTCAGCATGCAGTAATTTGAACACTGATTTGGCGCAACTCTCTCCATTTATCCAGGCTTGGGATGACGCAATAAGGATGCTGGCTTGCTCTGGCTCCTGCCTGGATTCATAATTGAAATGTAATGGCCATTTAAATACATGCCAAAGTAAAAATGAAGATGATTTTATTTTTATGACTGGAATGTTAGTCAATAGTAGTGTTGCGTAATTCAATATGATAGCAGTGGTACGCTCATGTTTTTTTTTGTTTTTTTTTATCTATCAGTAAGACATCTGTCACACACTATTTTACTCCAAACCATTTTAAATTACTCACAGTGAAAAAGAATCTGTACTCTTTTAACCCAATTGTTACAGCCTTTGTGCTGTAGTGTGTTTTTTTTTGTTTTTCCTTGTCTCCACCCACCAGTCCTGCCAGCTCATCAGCCACACCTGGGTGAGAGCTGGGTATAAAAGGCCGGAGCTGCCTTCATTCTGTGGCCAGTGGGTCCTTGGTGCTGCAGCCGCAACCATCGCCTTAGTTTCATTAGTTCTTTGTATACTTTGTTGGTATTCTTTTTTTTTCTGTAAATAAACCTTAGTGTTTTTGTTAATCCTACAACATCTCCATTCTCCTGTTTTTTTCTACCACCCGTAAATCTATTTTTAGTTACTGTGCCAGCGCCCCTAGCCATCCCTGGCACGTAACATTTGGGGGCTCGTCCGGGATATGGTAGATGGATCAGGTATGTATGTGAGTGTGTGTGTGTGCTCCGGTTGATGTTGGTCACGGGTGTTTCTCTAGCTTGCACATTTGAATTGGCATTGCTTTCCCAGATTGGTTAGGGGGTGTCCCGCTTGGCTGTATACAGTCACTCCATCGGTCACCCGTTTTTTGTTTTAGTTTGTTATTTTCGGGGTGAATCCTGGGCGGAGTGTATTCTCTGATGGGGGTAGGCGCAACAGGGCTTCGGTCGCTGTGCTTCGCCTTTCAAGTGGCCCCGAGCCCGGCAAGCCCCAGAAGATACACAGGCTAAGATATTTGTTAGGTAGGGATCTGGGATGGCATATGTTGTGTGCGTTTGATGCTAGTGTGTGTAACGCCCTGTCTACTGTTTGTTTCATTGTGAGTGGTGTGTGTGTGAGGTGCGCGCGCTGGTGCTTCCTTCGGGAGCGCGCAGTGGCTCAATTAGACACAGGTGTAGCCCCGGTCAGCTGACTGAGTTAATCAGCTGCGTGATCCGGATTTGCAGTGGCTTTCTTTGTCCGGTGAGTTATGGCTACCTTTGATTTAAAAGCGTTTGTAGCTAATCCTACTCTAGCGGTGTTTAACACTTGTAGGAAATGCGACTTGTTTGAAATTGCCAGACATTACAGTGTTACCGTCTCTACTACGTTGCGTAAGGGGGAGTTGAGGGAGGCTGTATTAGCGGGTTTGGTCGGAGCAGACGTTTTGCCCTTACCTGAGTCTGGTGATCTCGTTTGTGTGGTGGCGGGAGATGCAGTGGCGTCCCCAGTGCGTAGCCCTTCGAGCGGGGCGGCTGAGCAGCCGCTGCCGGTAACTCCTCAACAGGACCCCGCAGGTGGGGAGGAGGAAGGACCGCGTACTCTGCCCCCGTTTGAAGCATTTAGTATGGATTCTTCTCAGAGTTCTAAAAGGGATGCTCGTTTAGAGGTCCGCTTAACCCGTTTGAAAATCCAGAAGGAGGAGAGGGAGCGAGAGTTCCGCCTCAAACGCGAACTTGAGCTGAAGAAACTCGAAATAGAAACCGCCAACGCTAAAGAGGTGGAAATAAAAAGGTTGGAGGCGGAGACCGCATTTAAAATACGACAATTAGAACTGCAATCTCGGCCTATTGGCGCTGAAAACTTTGTGTCCGTTAATCCTCGCGATACGTTTGATGTGACCAAGAACATCCAGTTAGTCCCCGTTTTCCGCGAGTCCGAAGTGGAGTCTTATTTTGGGGCTTTTGAGCGCATTGCTGCTGCACTGCATTGGCCTAGTGATGTGTGGGCAATTTTGTTGCAATGCAAATTGAGCGGTAAAGCTCTAGAAGCCTGCGCCTCTTTATCGGTTTCAGACAGTCTCAATTATGATAAGCTTAAAGGAGCTATTTTACGAGCTTATGAGCTTGTACCGGAAGCCTATAGACAGCGTTTTAGAGGGCTTAAGAAGTCGTTGAATCAAAGTTACGTTGATTTTGCTCGAGAAAAAAGTCTATTGTTTGATAGATGGTGTTCTGCTAGTAAAGTTGATAACCTTGTTTCACTTCGTGAGTTGGTCTTATTGGAAGACTTCAAAAACAGTCTCCCAGAGCGCCTCATTGTCTATTTAAATGAGCAGAAAGTCTCAACGCTCCAGCAAGCTGCTGTTTCGGCCGATGAATTTGCCCTTACGCACAAGACTGCTTTTAAGCGTGAATCTACACCACAAATTGGTGAAAAAGCTTTTCAACTTGACTTGTCAAACAGCTCCAGGTTAGCGAAACCAAAACAATGCTTTTATTGCCATAAGACTGGCCATCTTATAGCCGAATGTGACGCTTTGAAACGAAAACAGCCTGTGGCCAAACCACCAAAAGGGGTGGGACTTGTTAAAACTGTCTCTGCTGGTCCTTCTGCTATTACCTGTAATCAACCAGTCATTTCTCCAGATGAGTGCTTTAAACCCTTTATTTTTGAGGCTTTCGTTTCAGTCCCGGGAGAAGCGAAGCGCTCAGTTGCAGTACTGCGGGATACAGGGGGTTCCCAGTCGTTTATCTTATCTGGTGTGTTACCCCTTAGTTTTAAAACCGACTGTCACTCAAGCACTGTTGTGAAAGGTATTGGCATGAGTTTTGTACCAGCTCCCCTCCATTCTGTCTACATTGAGTCTAAGCTGGTTAGTGGTGTGTTTCCAGTTGCTGTCCGTGACCAGTTTCCTATAGATGGGGTAGATTTTATCATGGGAAATGACATTGCTGGTGGCAAAGTCTATCCTTCCCCTGAGGTTGTTGACCATCCCATTCCTGGCTCTGAGACGGATGAGTTAGCAAAAAACCATCCTGAGATGTTCTCTGTGAGTGTCTTGACCCGAGCCCAGTCTCGTAAGTTGGCTCAGGAGGCTGACGTTGATTTGTGTGACTCAGTGCTGGCCCCTGTTTTCTCTGAGGACAGTGTGCCCTCTTCTGGTGGTGTGGGGAAAGTCACCAAGGTCAAGGTTAATAGTGCAGAGCCAGAGTTGCTATCCCCAGTGTCACCTCCATTAACCTGTGAAGCTTTCATTGAGGCCCAAAAGTCTGACTTGTCTTTAACAAAGTGTTTTGCTGCTTTAGAGAACCCTGTTAACAAACAATCATACTTAGTTGAGAACGGAGTTCTAATGCGCAAGTGGGTCCCTAGGTCAGGTAGCCAGCCTGTTTTAGATGACTGGTGTACAGTTTTTCAAATTGTGGTTCCCCAGAGTTACAGGCGACACGTGCTATCCATGGCCCATGAACACCTGTGGTCTGGTCATCTTGGTGTTACCAAAACTTACAACCGTGTCCTACAGCACTTCTTTTGGCCAGGTTTGAAAACTGACGTGGTTCACTTTTGCAAGACCTGTAAAACCTGCCAGGCTGTGGGAAAGCCAAACCAAGTGGTACCACCGGCACCACTTCGTCCTGTTCCTGCAGTGGGTGAGCCATTTGAACACGTTATTGTTGACTGTGTTGGCCCCCTGCCTAAGACAAAAACAGGAAATCAATTTTTGCTTACTGTCATGTGTGTTTCCACTCGGTTTCCTGAGGCAATTCCACTGCGCAAAATCACTGCTCCATCCATTACTAAAGCATTGACCAAGTTTTTTACCACCTTTGGCCTCCCTAAAGTTGTGCAAACTGACCAGGGTACAAATTTCCTCTCAAAGACCTTCAGGCAGACCCTACAGTCTTTCGGTGTGTCTCATTCTGTGTCCAGTGCCTATCACCCTGAGTCCCAAGGTGCGTTAGAGCGCTGGCACCAAACATTAAAATCCATGTTAAGCAAATACTGCTTTGACACTGGGAGAGACTGGGATGAAGGGGTTCCATTTGTGCTTTTTGCTGTCAGGGATGCCACACAGGAGTCTACAGGTTTCAGCCCTGCCGAACTTGTGTTTGGACACAATGTACGTGGTCCACTTAAGGTACTTAAAGAACAGCTTTTGTCCATGACAACGCCTAAAACCAGTGTGTCAGATTTTGTTACCAAGTGCAGAGAACGGTTACAGCAGGCTACAGTTTTAGCTAAGGAAGCACTTTCTTTATCACAAGCCAGGATGAAAAAACGCTTTGACAAGAAAGCTGTAGACCGTCACTTTAAGCCTGGTGATAAGGTCTTAGTCTTGCTTCCAAGTGTTGGCTCTGCTCTTTCTGCCCGTTTCTCTGGCCCATATGATGTTGAAAGAAAAGTTTCAGACACAGATTACCTTATTCTGACACCTGAGCGAAGGAGAAAAAACAGACTTTGTCATGTCAATATGCTCAAGCCATTTCTTGAAAGGGATGAAGTGACAACTAAACAGTCTGTGCTAACTGTGCCTTGTGTGTTCCCAGTCTGTTCTGAGGTGGCAGTTGAGGAGGATTTTGTAGAGCCTTGTGCTGCCCAACAGTGTGGTCGGTTGTCAAACTCTGAGTTTATGTCCAGTATAGACACCAACCTGTCATATCTCAGTGACGAGCAGCGTAAAGACATTCTAGGTCTGCTCCACTCCTATCTCTCACTGTTTAGTGACACGCCATCTCGCACTAATGTCATAGAGCATGACATTGATGTAGGCTCTGCACCTCCCATTAAACAGCATGCATACCGATGTCCCTTGGAGAAGCGTGAGGCCATGAAGAAAGAGGTTAAATATTTGCTAGAGAATGGGTTGGCTAAACCAAGCCATAGTCCTTGGAGTTCTCCTTGTCTTCTCGCTCCCAAGTCTGATGGCTCTCCACGTTTCTGTACAGATTTTAGAAAAGTCAATGCAGTCACTGTACCAGACTCTTTTCCTTTACCCCGTATGGAGGATTGTATCGACAGTATTGGTCCTTCAGTTCACATCACTAAATTGGACTTACTAAAAGGCTACTGGCAGGTTCCCTTGACCTCTAGAGCGTCCGATATCTCTACCTTTGTCACGCCAGATCATTTTATGCAGTACACTGTTATGGCTTTTGGCATGAGAAACGCCCCTGCCACTTTCCAACGCCTTATGCACTTGGTCCTCAGTGATGTTGCTAACTGTAATGTATATCTGGACGATATTGTTGTGTACTCTGACTCTTGGTCCGATCATCTCTCTACTCTGCGTGAGGTGTTCAAACGCTTGTCTGAGGCCAAGTTGACACTGAACTTAGCCAAGTGTGAGTTTGGTAAGGCCACTGTCACTTACCTTGGTAAAGTTGTTGGTCGTGGTCAGGTACGACCTGTTAATGCTAAAGTTGAGGCTGTGTTGTCATACCCCACTCCTTCCACCCGGAGAGAACTGCGCCGTTTTTTAGGCCTTGCCGGTTACTACCGGTGTTTTTGCAAAAACTTTTCTGTGCTAGTTGCCCCTCTTACTGCCCTCTGTAGTCCCTCTGTTCCATACACATGGACTGAGGAATGTGAATGTGCTTTTCAAGCAGCCAAGACCCTCCTCTGCAGTGCCCCTGTCCTTTCTGCACCTGACTATTCTAAACCTTTTAGTCTGGAAGTGGATGCTAGTGCTACTGGAGCTGGCGCTGTACTGTTGCAGGATGATGAAGCTGGTATGCCCCATCCCGTCTCCTACTTCTCTGCTAAGTTTAAGAAGCACCAGCTAAATTATTCCACCATCGAAAAGGAGACTCTGGCCATGCTCCTGGCTCTTCAGCACTTCAATGTTTATGTCAGTTCTACCAGTGTTCCAGTCTCTGTGTTCACAGACCACAACCCTCTTGTGTTCCTCGCCCATATGTACAACCACAACCAGCGGCTGATGCGCTGGGCCTTGTTGGTGCAGGGTTATAACATTACCATCCGGCACAAGAAGGGAAAGGACAACATTGTGGCCGACGCCCTATCCAGAGACTGAAGACCACAACGACTACATATCCTTCCTTAAAATGTGTCATCCATCAATGTTACTACTCAGTAGCTGATGTGTAGCTGCTGGGTGTGGTAACTTGGGGGTTGACTGTATAGTAGGCTGTTATCAAGGGTATTTGTTAACTTTTAAGGGGGGGAGTGTTACAGCCTTTGTGCTGTAGTGTGTTTTTTTTTGTTTTTCCTTGTCTCCACCCACCAGTCCTGCCAGCTCATCAGCCACACCTGGGTGAGAGCTGGGTATAAAAGGCCGGAGCTGCCTTCATTCTGTGGCCAGTGGGTCCTTGGTGCTGCAGCCGCAACCATCGCCTTAGTTTCATTAGTTCTTTGTATACTTTGTTGGTATTCTTTTTTTTTCTGTAAATAAACCTTAGTGTTTTTGTTAATCCTACAACATCTCCATTCTCCTGTTTTTTTCTACCACCCGTAAATCTATTTTTAGTTACTGTGCCAGCGCCCCTAGCCATCCCTGGCACGTAACACCAATAAAGCCAGACATCTTGCTGACTCATTGCAATGGCCTTCTTGGGGCTGATGCCAAGGATATTATGGAAATGATTCATTAAAGGCCAGGGTTTTTAGCTGGTTTTAACCGGCTTTCAGGGCAACCTGACAGTGGGACATTTGATCTCAATTGCAAAGTGGCCTGTTCCCCTCAGACATCACCACTGCCGTCTGCTTGAGAAAGCCTTGCTCTGCCTTTTGGCGTGCTGGCTGTGGGGCAATCAGCTGTTCCTATTTCCAGCTCCCGTGTTTACAAATGGAAACTGTGTGTTGTTTCAGGAGGGGAAATGAGCACCATTTTAGACAAGCGATGTAAGCAGAAGATTACCTCGGAGCCCAATAGAAATGAATCAGGTATAGATTGATGGTGGCCACGGCTCATTAAGAAGGAATGTGTGCGTGTGTGTGTGTGTATTTAATTGATGCACTAATTCTCAGCCGCTCAGGAAATGGCCCTTGGGTGGGTCTTTGAAATGGCACACAAATATTTACAATGGACACAAACATTTTTGTAAGCACATCTAAGCAGGCTGAGCACGTAAGATACAGTACAGTGGTAGTATAATCTATTCAGCGGCCTCTTCAGATAGACCCTCCACCAGTCAGCTGGGCTCTGGACTGCTCAGATGACTCATCAGTGTGCACGTATTCCTCGGCACTCTCTCACCACCGAGAGAACTCTCTGTACTGATGAAGCCCGTTAAAATCTGCCCCCACGTTGGCCATCTAACGGCAGATGCAGGCCAAGGACTTTATAGCTCCAGTCCCATCTCATTTGATGCACATTATTCCTCGCATTTAAGTGCTCTGAGCAGGATGGTTTGTCCCAAAGGATTAGCACTAGAGGCTTGATTCTTTAGCATTGGTGTATCACATTTCCTTTATGTGGGGTACATCCACAGCTCTCTGCCTGAGCACATGGGGGCGTTTGCACTACGCATGACTTGTTTGGTCAATGCATCCTAAGAAGTGGGTCAGAGTGCCCTAGTTCTCATTGTGTGAGTGTGTTTGCGTCTGTGGATTGCATTTTAGTGTTAGTTTGTCCTGATTGACTTATCTGCACAAAAACATTTTCTTGTTCTAGTACTCCTGCTGCTCAATAGCATGTTATTTTCTTGTTTACCACTTTCAAGGTGAACGAGCGCCTTAATTCAACTTTCCTCTGGTGCACTTGTTCACTGGTGGAGGACTTGGAACAAGTGCTTTTGGTCAGGTAGCTTATGTTTTGTCTTATTTAATCATGTCAGGCCATATTAGATTTACAAATAGCGGTCACACCACATGTGTAAGTGAGCTACCCTGTTGAGTATGTGCAGCAGAGCTGGACTGCAGATTACATGATATAATAGTGTTTAGGCATCGCCTCTCCTTTTAAATTCCTTTAACCTTGACTCCCCTTAAATGCATGGAGAACACATCTGCCAGGCTGGTGTCAGACATTAGTAATACACACCACTTGGGCAGCATTGTCACTTTTTATTAACGCCCAGAGCTTTGCATGGACACCAGCTGTTGCATCAACTGGAAAAGCCTTGGCGGCATGAATGACCTTGACTTTAACTGCTGCTCCTATGGCTCTGCCCCTTTTTAATTCTTTTGTTTGGTCTCATACATTTTAAATGGCTTAAATGGATTACCATTCCTGACAATGAAGGTCATTTAGTAACTCAAAAAGTTGAAATAAGAGTGCATTACTTGAGAATGTCCCTGCCCCTGTATCTGTGGGTGATAGTCAGCCTAATCTAGAGGTCAGTGGAGCCAGCGAAGGTCACATGTCCAAATCTAATCCATGACATCTGCATCGGCACATTTGTATGTCACTCTATGGCAATGCCTCATATCTCATAAAGTGGTTGAGAGTGCATTGACCTTTCCTGTTCCTGTCTTTAAGCACAAGAAGAGCAAGACAGACAGAAATAAATGAAGAGTGGAGCAGCCGGGGGATGATGAAGCTCTCACCCCTCCCCGTCACTTGCCCTCCCTCTCATATGTGCGTGGCCCACTGTAGAGGTAAAAATCACTTTAGGATTGTGCCTGCTCTGTCATTGGCTGACATTGTCAAGGATAATGGATAATCACCACGGAAAGTGTAGAGCAGCTCATTGGCGCGCTGGTGTCCCACAGTGGGGGATGGGGTGGAGGTCAGGCTTTTTGGGTGCCACCACCAATGAGATGACATGTTAACAGATGTGTAAGGTCATTTCCAATGTATACACAGGGGAAGATAATGTAATAGTAATGCACAGATCACACATTGTGAGAGTGGAAAGCAGGAGGGCCTTGTGCTTTAGGGGCTGGCTATAGAGGACAGCTTTCCCTATATTAAGGTCATTTATTTGTTAACAGGGTGATGTCGCTGAAAAGAACATATTTTTTCTTGCCCTTGCAATGGCAGGACTTTGAGATACATTCTCTGTTGTTACATGTCTCTAAAGAGCCTGAAGGTCCCTACTTTGTTTAAAGCGTTATTTGTACTTTATGTGAGATCGAGGATGCAGTTACTGTGCTGTATATAAATGAATTCAGTGCAGTGTCCCTGTGCTGCCTTGTCTGCTCTATTGAAGTTTCTTTGGGCAAAAACACAGACAAGGTCAACTGTAATTCTAAAGGTTCACTGCCAGCAGTAAAGAGATTAACAGCATTTTCCATGTTGAAACCGTGTCAGTGTTTCTTTTTTCCATTTATATTTTCTCCTACTATCTTGAGGGCTGTATCAAGCCATATTAGTTACAGTTCCAAGCTGTGTTGAAGGTAAACATATGTGCATGTTTACCATGCTGATCAAACCCAGTGTTACAGGGTGATCTATTATAATTGCACTAAGCTTACTGGCGGGAAAATAGCCCTAATCCTGAGCATCTAAGATTAGCATGACAGCAGACGTCAGATGGCCCAATGTGACCAGGTTGGCTTTTGTTGTTGTCAGATTTAGGTCAACAGCTTAAAGATGGCCTTGAAAGGTAATTGACGCTGATGAGCCAATCTAAGTGAAGTTTTGTGTTCTATGCTATGCCACACGTTTTAAAACATCTTATCAGTCTGTAAGGCTAGCTTTGAAGAGACTCTAATAAAGTAGACCAGATTGTTTTCCTGCAGCTGCGTAGACCTAATTGTGCCCTGATCAGGTTCAATCCAGTTCTAATCCCTGCTCATTTTCTAGGTGGCATTAAAGTCACACCTTACTGCCCTTACTGTCAGGCTGGACTTGGACCACAAGGTTGGATTTCAGCCTGATTAGGAGTCTGCTTTTTTGTGGCCTCACTGCAGCTCTCTCGAAAGTATTTAAACTACCAACTGCATGGGTTGCCATGGCCTTTCGTCATAATCAAGGAGTGCTGTCGTGTTGTGTGACCTGCTATGTTCGTCCACTCAGTGGACACCAAAGGTGAGAATGGCATCAGGAAAGGACACGGACAGCAGCTGAAGCGAGGTGGAAACTCTGTATTAATTAACCTTTATGGGAGGTGGCCAGGACTGTCGGAGGTGTCCTGTATCCACAGAAACCACGCTGACAGGGTTCAGAGCAGAGGTCTCTCAGGGCAGCACCACTGACACTGTCATGGCAACTGGCACAGTGCTCACCCCAGTGTCAGTGACTCTGCCCTCCTGACAGCGGTGTGGTGTGACAGGTGCAGCTGATCCTTAAGGCACCCTGCCCCCAGCCTTGAAGACACACTAAACACATTCTTTATACAGTGTATACGCACACGATAAATTAATGATTGTGTCTTTTTTATATTTTTGATTCTCCTTTGCTGTTCTACTGCTGTCAACAAAATATTAAACACTTGTTTTGCTTCTGTTGAATGGTTTAGAAATAATTCAGTTAAGCCTGCTGGGAGATAAACAGCTGGCAGTGTGTTAAACACTAAAAATACAGTGTAAAGAATCTGAAGACACCAACACAGTCTCAAGTTTTTATACAAGACAACAAGACTGCATATGCCCATATCAAGAAGCTTCATGCACTTAATCACACTAGTGCTGTATGCATGCTTTAATGCCTGTTTGGATACATGTGGGTGACTGGGTGGGTGGCTTCTTCTTTATACATAGTGAAGGTTGCATCTCAAGTGCATAAGGAGCAGGGGGTGGTGTTGGAAGGGGGGATAATCCACTGAAATGACAAGCTGCATAAGAAATTATTCACAGCTCTCATAAGGCCCTTCACTTTTGAAAGACATCACTGTGAGGGGCTTATAGCTCAAGACCTGAATGTTTTCAAGGTAGTGGGCTTGAATTTTCAATTTGGATCCAATCAGTTCTAATCTACATTTGTCGTCTTTTGGGTGGCTGAGAGGGGAGAGAGCAGCGAGTAGAAGGCGCCGTGTGCAGTCAATCTGAAATGTTGCTAAGTAACAGAGATGGCAGACAAGGTGCTGAAATGAATGTGATATAGTGCTGTGCAAATCCCTGCTTCTCACACACTTTCTCTTTTCTCTCCATTTCTCCACCCATCCCTCCCTCCTTCTCTGTCTATCGCTCTCTCCCATAGGTCCCCCATGTGAGGTCTGCAAAGCTGAAAGGCGCCACTGGCAGAACCACAGCCTGGCCTAGGACAGACATCCCAAACATCTACAGCCACGGAATGTGTCAACATCTTTGTGGTGAAATCCTTCTTACTCCTCTCCTGCTACTCACTTAAGCCTGGGGCTGGGCCTTCTGGGATCCCACTGTGTTTAAAGGCATACGATAATGCCTGGGAGGCCCACCTGCTCCAGATTGCCTTCAACCATGGTGGCTATTTTACCACAGTGCTAACTGGGCCCACTACAGAGGATCACAACCAAGCATCCATTTAACCCTGGCAGACGCTCTTTTTGGTATTTAGGAAGTACATGCCTTTGTCACCCAAATGACCTAGTGGACAGTGTTTTCCAGTCACAGTGCTGAACTATACGAGGGGATCCTAGTATTGAACATGACTCATGGGGAGGAGCCTGGCCCTGAGACACACAAGGATTCAGCTGTTCTAACTTATCTGGAAGGTTTACTGATGCATCCAGTGGTGGCCGGGCCTGGGGCCACGTTAGGCGGGAGGTCTGAGGCTGCCCACAGCAATCAGCAGCAGGCCGATAAAGGGGGCAGACTACCTAATCATGGGCCCACTGCTCCAGCGGCTGGAACAAATGGGCCCTCACTGGGTGCTTCACAGCACTTAAAGAAGGCCCGTCTACTGCGGTCTGGGGCCTGGAATGATTCAGCAAGCCAACGGATGAGCTCGCCTTCAGTTGAGTTGAATGGCCAGGGAGGAGGCCTGCAAAATGGAGCCCTGGAGGGGTCTCCACACGGCGGTGAGAGCACCTTGTTGGCCTCCTTGCTACAGTCATTCAGCTCACGTCTTCAGAGTGTAGCCATGTCCCAGAACTCTAATAAACCCCTGAGTGAATCTTCTCCTCCCCCCAATGCTCCACCTGTAGAAAAGGAGCCACTTCCTGTGTATGGTACAGCTTCAAATCGTTTAAAAGGTCTTATGAGAAAAAGCAGACTTCAAAATCATAGCAACACGCCTTACAGTCGCAGGGGACATAGTCAAGACAGACCCCCAGAGTCACCTCGGTCTGCACACAGTGCCACACCTCCCACGGGTGATTCTGTGTCCTGTGCAGAGCGTCTGAAGGCTGTGGCTAACATGGTGAAAATCCGCTCTAGTCCAGCACCTTCACCAAAGCCCAGTGTGGCCTGTAGTCAGCTGGCCCTATTGCTATCCAGTGAGGCACATCTCCAGCAGTACTCTAGAGAGCATGCTCTTAAAGCCCAACTCTCTGGCAGGTCTGCTAGTGAACGACTGGCAGCTATGGCAAACCAGCAGCATAGCCAGGACAAAAGCCCACCTAGTGTGGGAGGCACTTTGCCTGGAGCCCCAGACACGCTAAGCTCCTTAACAACCCAAAATGGTATGTCAACAAGTACATCAACAACAACACTCCCTCGATCAGGCTTGTCTAGTCCACAGAGTCCTTCCCTGCTGCGTGGTCACAGTCAAAGCTCCCCGCCCTCTCACACTCAGAGTCACAGCCACACACCAAGGGAGAAGAGAGGCTTTGACTCCCGTCCCACCCGTCCTCCCCAGACATGTAGTAGCCTACTACTGCTCCTTCTCAACAATCACAACAACCAGAAGCAACTGACTAAAAATGGGCATCTGGAGGACACCTGTGGCATTTTACCCCCCAGCGGCCCTTCATCAGTCACATCTGACAGTGAGTGTTCCACCCAGGAGAGGAGTCTGGCTAAGGACAGCAGTGATGCAGAGAGTTCCTACTCAAGTTGCTCTCCAATTGACCTTTCAATGAGAAGCCGTACAAGTATACAAGACACAAGCCCCAAAACTAACATGCTCTCCAGCTCCCTGTCTTCCAGCTCCCCACCCTCCTCTGTGCTCTCCTCTGCTCCAGCTCCTTTCTCACCTCGACCCTCAACTCAGTCCTCCACAGCATTTTCACCAACCTCCGCTGCTATTTCTACTGTTAATACTTCTTCAGCCTCGTCTTTCTCTACCTCCTCCCTTGACAAACTAACAGAGTCTTTAATAAACAAGTGGAAACCAGAGCCATCCGGTTCAGTGGTCACTAAGAACAAAGAGCCTGAAATGAGCCCTGACATAAAATCCCACCCTAAGCTTACCCTCATGCAGCTCCTTCTTGAGCGCAGAAATAATGAGATGGCAAACAAAGGTGTCGGTAATCAGGATTTGCCTCTTGACATTACTATGGCCACAATGTCTCGCAGTCAGTCAAAAGGTTCAGTGCCCTGGGATGAAAACAGAACAAACAGCCCCACAGATAGGCCAGTGGCCCCAACTCAGCCTCTGTACCCTCTTAGTCAAGAACATAGTGGTCCCCTCTCCCCTTATTCCTACCCTTCACCTCAAGTCCAGTCCAGTCCTCTAGATCTTTGTAAATCTAAAACTTTTGTTGTTGAGAAGCCCTCTGAACCCGGCTTTAGTGCCAGTAAACTTTTACAGAATTTGGCTCAGTGTGGCACAGCTTCCTCTCCTCCCATCCCTCCTAGTAAACCGCTGGGACCAGACCTCGACACCAACAGACCCCTTGCCCTTTTAGAGAGGCTCAATGCTCCAATCCACCGGACAACCACTACACCTCTCTCAGAAGGGCCTTCAGGCAGCGGTACCCCCTTTAGCCGGAAGGAGTCTACACCTCCTTCCCAGATTGAAAACCTTCTGGAGCGGCGCACTGTCTTACAGCTGCTTCTAGGAAATGGGTCAGCTTCTTCTACACCCAATCGCAAAGACAGGCCAGGTGGGAGTGGTCGGAGGAGCGTAGAGATGGCAGGGGGAAATTATGAGAAGAGTCCCAGTGCCTCTCTCATTTGTGACAGCTCCAATGGACCCTCTTTAGATTTAAAGGTCAAAACAGAGCACCTAGAAGAGAAGGGGCAGTCGTCTGGCACATCTGATGAACTGAACAGCAGAAAAAGACCAAGTAGCTTTGAGAAGAATAGTCCTCTGTCTGATTATCAGCCAGACTTAAAAACAGAGCCTCGGCCTGCTGAGGTCATAGCAAAATATGGCCTTCTTAGCCAACTGCTTAAACAACAGACTGCTACTTATTACACTAGTGCCGCTGTGCAGCCCGAGCCACAGCCCAAAAAGGTTAAAGAGGAGCAGAGGGACTATCCAAGCCCCAGTCCCAAAAAGAGGCGTTATTGCTCAGAACAGACTGACAGTTTGAACAATAGCAGCTCTCCCAGAGCAGTGGAACATTGTAACATGGGTTTTGCTTCTCCTGGTGTTCAGGAGGAGTTGGGCCAGCAGAGGAGTCCAAAGGCAGAGGAAGCTCCACAAAGAAGTCCTCCAAATGATACTCTGAGCAGAGAGAGTCGGGGCTTCAATGTGCTTAAGCAGCTGCTCTTATCAGACAACTGCCTGAAAGAGTTGTCCCAGCAGCCCAGAGGAGCACCAAGCCCCTCAGTTTTGCAGGCCAATGGTAAAGCTAATGGCAGCATTCACAGTCAACCTGCTCACAATCACAACTTTCTCAGCATGCCGGGCTGGCACCCTCATGGACCCCTCAGCTCAGGGCCACCAGGAAATCTCAGAGCACTGCCCACCCCGCCAGCGGCCGATGCGCCCAGTCGAACCCAGTGGGGTCGCCAGCCAGTCTCATGGCCCGTTGCTCAAAAACGGGACACACCCACGCTGGTTAAAAAGGAGCCTGAGAGCCCCAGCCGATGGAGTGGTCTTGAGAAGGAGGAGGAGGACTGTGACTCCAACCCTGACTCTCCACGGCTCTCGCGCTCTAACCCAATCCTCTATTACATGTTGCAGAAGGGCAGTCTCCAACTAAGAAAGGAGATGAAGGATGAGGGCACACAGCCTGTGGTCAGAGTAAAAGAAGAGCCAATTAGTGACATGCATGCTTATGAACACACTCTCAGCTCCCACCCACAATCACCCCCCCACAACAACAAGCACAGCCATAAGAGCCAAGGGCTGAGCCAATCATCTGAATAGAGGTTGTATCAACTATTAAAACATGACTAAAATGACTTTCTTTTTATAATGACTTGCCAAATTGGTTTGATGAGACAAACAACAATAATTGTTTTTGTTTATAAAAGCAAAATAAATGCATAATTGCATTGCCTCTTTAGTTGTATACAATGTGGTCATGGAACACAGCAAAGCCTCCACAAGTGTTTGATTAATTCAGTGAAAACTACACAGCTGTTTTTACCATCATTGTGAGTTAAACATTGCTTTGTCAGTAACAAAATCCTCCTTTAAAATCAGTCTTTTACCTATTTGCACAGTTTTATTTTGAAATCTGCTGTTTAACACATAGAGAGGGCCTCGAAGGTATTAGTGTCCAAATCACAGTTTTTCTCATTTTGAATGTATTATCATTGCTTTGTATGTATTGTGAGATGGGGATTGCAAGCAGTCACAATGATCTGTTAGAACAATCACAAGACTAATTTAAAGGAGGGCATTTTATATACTGCAGTAGCTTCATTAAGGGTCTTGCAATCTTTTGAAGATCCAAAGTGACGCATTATGACTGTGAACATACACCATCAGAGGTTTGCATTGTTACAACTCGTAATTTGCTTTATTTGAAATGAATTTTAAAGGGCAATATTCGACAGTGCAAATTCAGGGCAATGTGTTTGGAGATTATGCAGTTTTGAGCAGATGGGTCAACAGAGTGTATGGTGCAACTGTGTGTAAACAGGTTTCTAGAGCAACAGTTAAAAGGCTGCAGCATCTGACAGGTTATCTTACCATACTGGTTCAACCAGCACCACTCTTCTGCACTTCATGCACAAAGATTGTGTGTCGAGCATGTGGCTTTTTATTTTTTTCCACTCACTGTTATGATGCATCCTGAGTTTGCACTATCGAAGTCAGTGCTTTTGAAGAATAATTTAGTGGCATGTTATTACATTTCCATTTTTGTTATCTGTTAAGGATCTGGCAGTTGTGATTATTTCTTCTTTCTTTTTAACTGTTGTGATTTATGGACATCTTTTTGTGGTATTCTCTTATCTCCGAAAATGTCAAAAGAATTGCATGATATTAAAGAGATGACCACAGGTACAGCTGGATATGTGTTCCTGCCCCTGAAAAAAAATCACCAAGTCTTGGTGTGTTGAGGGATATCCACTATCTAGCTTATCATTTTGATTGTACTGTATTTTTCAGTATGGGTTAATTTCACACACTGCTTTATCCATAAAGTCTTGTGATCTTTTTAATACATATACCTATGAAGTATGTCTCTTGGATGAATACATTTTCACAATGGTTAAATATTCTGTATTTGTGTAAATAGTACTTTCAGTATGAAAGATGACTATTTTGTAATGTTTAAGAAAAGATATAACCCTAGTTTTTAATGCCCTGATGTGTAAATATGAATTATATGCATACAAGTGTAAATATAAAGGCAGAGGATGCTATGCCCATCTTTTTGGTTGGTTTGTTTTTTGCATGTGTCTATGTGGTAAATGATAATCTATCCTGCGCTGTGTTGTGTAACAATGTCTGACTCCTCACTGCTGCCTGTTGCATGCAGACGCATGGGAACTACCTGTGTACCCTCCTGGTGACTGGGGACAATGTCAAGTCTTAATATAGGTCTTTTCTATCACAGAGAGAGTTTGTTAGAATATGAACAGTCTCCAAATAACCACAGACTGTTAAGCAAGAAAACGAAATGTGTGAAAATAAACGTGCATTAAATATTTTTGTGATTTTCTTTTCTGTTACTGGTTAACAAAGCTCTGTGAAGGAGCTGGGGGCTCTAGTGGGGGATTGACGTACAATCATAGATCTGCATTGTGCATCTGACAAATACATTTGTAGCAGCAAATAAAAAGATGTTTCATTTTCTCATGTGAAGACCTGAAACATTGTCATTTTTTATGTTTCTTTTGGTGTTCATTTGCACTGATATCTCTGAAATAAAGTACTAAAATGCCTGACCTAGTCTGTCTTTCTCTTTTCTAGTTTGCAATTTTTCTAATGAGTTATGTGAACATAGTGTCAATATTCAATAATATTAAGCAGCTGGAGGCACCATACTGCCTGTAAAACCCTATCAGTATAGATGGCGATTCTTATTATTAAAAAGAACATCAAAGAAAAGGAGCACTTTGTGTAATCAAAGTGCCTGGTCTTATTAAAGTGCAGTGAGAGGATGTCCTGTATTTTCCCCAAAACCTGTTCACTACATTGAGGGTCTTAACAAAGGCAGGAAAGACACTGAGAGACAGGGGGACGCATGGAGGTCACCAGATGTATGCCAAATTCTTCACAAAAATTGGTAATTTTTTTGTTGCCCATAGATCCTTTAGTCCAGTCAAGACATCTGTTCAGTCATAGACAAGCAGGTTAGGAAAAAATTTTTTACAGTGTGTTGTATGACTCCAAAGGTGAAGACAAGTTCAAGCTAAACTTCCCTTGCACTTGGTCTGAATATGAAGTCCAGTGAACAGACGGCTTTTTGTCTGCAGTGCACTTTTGAAATCGCAGCACCCCCCAACCCCCCTCCCAGCACTGACTTCCCTTTTATTTAATCCTCCCCATGACTGACTGCACACTCTTTAAACTCCTGCTAACCTTTCCCCTCTGCGAACTTCTCCATTTCAAGATTCTTATCAAGACTTGAACCACTGCTAACCTCTCGATTTCCTGTGATTGCCAAAGCAGTGGCAAACATAAAGCGGCGAGTCACAAGTTTAAACTGAGGTCAAGGTGTAAAAACTTGACAATTGGCTGTTTGTCTGTGGCTTTTCTCTTTGATTTCCTGACCCGAGAGTAAGACTGAAAGGATGTGGACTGGAGCACTTGCACATCAGGCTCTGGGCTACCACTGACTCAAGTCAAAGGCCAAGGTCTCAGAAGTCCTACAATACTTATAATGCTTCTAAAAACAATGTCAAGGCTTTGCACATTTTTTGCTTTAACAAACAAACAGCCGTTATAAGTAGGTGCATTGGAATACAGCCTGTATGTTTTTAACTGGAAGTCTCCTGCAACCATTTGAATTTTGACCTCACATGTTATGCAAACAAGTACACACTTTGGTTTTTCAATGCATTGAGAGAACTTTCACAGAATGTCCTCAGCATTGTCCATAAGTGAAATAAGTAAGTGAATCAATGTAGGAAAAATTGTGACGGACAATGTACTGCAGGAAAAATATAAATAGCTCAATTATGGGGCATATGATATGGTAATAAA
Source organism: Bostrychus sinensis (assembly GCA_020698575.1). Lineage (NCBI taxonomy): Eukaryota > Metazoa > Chordata > Actinopteri > Gobiiformes > Eleotridae > Bostrychus > Bostrychus sinensis. The sequence goes on from CM036244.1 coordinate 27,563,713, forward strand.
CCAATACTGATGATAAACTGAAACATATATGGTGAAGATTGAATAAAGATTGCAATGAATTATGTAAAAATACAAAGCCAGCTCAATGCCACTTATTTTTTTAACCATAGTCACAACCATCTCAAGTTAATTGCAGTTTAACTCTCTAGCGGCAAAGCTGTTGCTCTCTTGAGGAAAATGAATTAAAGGTCTTGCATAATTGTGTGTGATAGTTGTTATTGTGTGCATTGTACAACTGAAGACAAATAGTTACATTTAGTCATGTACATTTATTTGAGTACACATTTAATACACAGTGTATGTTGTATGCACATTCAGGAACATCATAAAAGTTATAGTAATAATAAAAAAGTAACAGATATAAATCTAACAATGTACATCCAAATTCATGTGTGATATTTGACACTGTCAAAAGGAAAAAGCTAGTTGTGTCAACTTACAATCTTTTGTTTCCTTAATGTAATTATTATGTCTAAAATATCACAGTTTTGTTGAGCATCTGTAATGTTCTTTAAATGTTTGTTCCTCAGCAGATATGAATTTCACTTAGTAGTGACCGGCTGGCAGTAGCTCAGTAGGTAAAGACCGTTAACCTGAAGGTTGGCGGTTCAAGCCCCAACTGTTGTTGTGTCTTTGCATGTATGAATGTCCTGTGAATGTGTCAGTGTACATAAGTATGGTGGTAGTCAGAGGGGCCGTAGACCCAGGTTGGCAGCCACACTTCTAACAGTCTGCCCCAGGGCAGCTGTGGCTGCAGAAGTAGCTCACCACCACTGAATGTGTGAGCGAATGAATAATGGACTAATGTAAAGCAGTCTGAGAACCATGAGAAACTTGTAAAGCACAATATAAATCCAATCCATTATTATTATTATTAAAACATATCAAAGCACTAGAATACCAGTATACAAAGTCTGGCGGCATGTGCTGTATTTTTATCACAGTATTAATCAGTTGACCTTATGTACAGGGTCACAAGGACAAGATAAAAATAAATATTTAGAACACATGACCCTTAAGATACTAAGACATTCCGTTGCCTTGAGAAGCACTACTACAATAGCCCTTTTTAAAGCACTCTAAACACCCAAGAGCGGCACCTCCCGTCAGACAACAATAAAGAGGTTAGGCCAAACACCTGGGGAAACTGTGCTTTGACAAACCAGGTCAGAAACGTTTATTTTTTCAACCTCGCTGCTCCCCCCAACGGGCCCTTCCTTTTGAAGATCTGTCTCATGTGAAGTCTGTTCCTTAACCCCTCCCTCTCCTCAAGTCATGACCTTTTGGCCCGCCCTTCTTGCAGTGACCTTGCTGATCCAGTTTCCTGGGATGGGATCAACTGTTGGCCTGCAGCTGTGGTCCCCCTCCCTCCCCTCCTCCACCTCCCTCCCCCTCCCTCCCCAGCATGACAATTTTTAAACCATTCTTCCTAAGTTTAGAGTAAATATGGCACACGGAGGGACACCGCTTCTTTTCAATTACATCTCGTGGCCCTTGCTACTCTTCACAGCCTCCCAGTGAGAGTTTGAAAGGATAATTACTCAAATAAACAACCACTAGCTTATCGCCCACATGCTAGCATTATACAGCAGAGGTGCTAGCAATCACTGTACAAGAAATAGTTTGCAGTATGTAGTCTATATTTGTTCAAGGCAATTATGTCTATTTGGAAGAGAAAAAAAACCTATAAAGACATGTGCATGCATGTAATGTAATATTCATGATGACGGAGCGTCCCTGAAGTCCACAGAGGAGCCTGTCAGCTTGAGATATCCTGGCTGACACTGAAAGAACATGGATGGTATTTGCTATGTCAGATAAGTACAAGGGTAAATGTTTTACAAACTGACTGGGGACAACTAGCCATGTCAATCCCCTGTCTGCATGCTTCTCTGCCACCTCAGCAATACTGGCATTTTGTGGCAGGACTACTTTTATAGGGTTTTAATTTGTTAAAACACATGCAAATCCCATCTGTCACAATGTTTTCACAGGTTAATATTTATCTTCATTGCAGACCTCATCTCAATCTCCATTGTAAAGATGATGTTCTGCATTCTCAACTCAAGCTTCAGAACTAACCCAAACATGGATTGTGGACATGGTCTTTGCAGATTGTGGAGTGAAAGAAAAATTGCATATAAATATATTATTCACTGTGTTTTCATTTTGTGTATGTTTGATAAGGGTATGATGAAGTTTTAAATAAGCAGGCAAAACTGTAAATGAATATGAAAAAGTGGGTCCCAATGAAATAAGAGAAAGATGACACCAGTTGAAAATCACTGCGATCCATAGTGCACTAAATACAATTATTACAGAGCACTGGTTTGTGCAAGATGCATTTTCTCACACAACACCCCTGTTTCTACAGCCAGTAGGCAACTGCAGTAGCTATAGGGACATTTCCTGATGAAGGCTGTAACGCCAAAACGCACTGGGGCTTTTTTAGTCTATTGTGACATGCCCTAAGTAATAAAAGCTTTTTAACTTTATGAGAGAGTGCCTCGGGTATTTTGTTGTTTTTTGCATTGCCTGTCCCTTCCAAAAGAGCACCTCATTTTTTTGCTACTCTTATCCTACTTTTTGGAGGTCCAGGAAGTGCTCTTCCTTGTCACTTTTTTAGCTATAGGGACATGTTGTTTGTGAAGAATTCCAGTAATAGGCCACATGATGCGTCTTTGAGTCACATCATAAATTTAGAAACAAAATCAATTTCATAACAATTTATGCAAAACAGGGAATTTAAAAATAGAGTCATGAATACATGTTCTCCTCCACTAAGTTCCATGAGGTTTTAATAGTATTTTTATTTATTTTCTATTTCAAGATTAGTGGATGTAAAGAGTACTACATTCGGGCAGTTATTCAGTAATATAAACACAGTGTTGACTGATGAGTAATTTTATTGAACTGTATTCTACAACATTTTAGACATACACATGACAAATAAAATGAAGTGAGTACGATAAAATGATTGATCAAAAGAAAAAAGACACTACAGTATTATTATCATTTGGTCTCATTTATAAAAGCGCTCCATAATTCTTTTAATATCATTCGCCTTCACTTCTGTAGCCATTCATCCATTCATGTTTGACACTGCTGTAGTAGATGAAGAAATCAAAGCCTCTAATTTCCTGTAAGTTTCATCGCAAATGGTGACATTGTGGTCGATCTGCAGGGTCATGAACTTTCCAAGTAAACATTTCTCAAAATCCCCGGTAGAATGAGAAAGGGCAGTTCAGTGTCAGCTTGTCTGGCAGACCAGCCTGGGATGTGAACTTTGTGCTGCAGGGCCAAGGGCCATTTACGACGAGAGCACGCCAGATTTAACTTGGGTGAGTTTGTGCTCTGATGTTCCACCCAGCGTGAAGCTAGCCAGTGAAGAACACCACCCCTGGTTCTCACTGGGGGACTGGGGGGACGCTTTTAAAATAGGTTTGGTCGTGAGATACAGTACAGTCACACTAACTTTAAAAGAGGGGAAAGGAACAACAACATTTTATTTTAATGGTGACTAAGTTGACAAAAAGAAAAGATTTATATTTGAGAATGAACAGCTCAGTATAGATAAACGCCATTCATAATGTGCAATCTTTGAGCTTTTTTTTTTTTTTTTTGGCATTAATGTTGTGCATGTGGGCACACTGGCAAGTAAGGCCAGTTGTTCTTTTATGTCATTACCATTAATGAATGCTCCTACACACATAAGCTTGCCAAAATGCCCAGTGCTCTTTTAAAGCACTGCCCATAATGTAAAATAAAAAATATAATGTGTTATTAATAGATTATAGAAGAATTTTTAGGCATACTGTTGTAAAGACCACACCAACCATATGTGAGCATAGATTTTAATTAGGCAAAACAAATGGCTGCACATTAAATGACAATTGAATGCAACTGCATAAACATTTACCCAATATAAATGTAAAGAAAAATAATATACAGCTAATCACAAAAGCACAGCTTTTCATAATGACTGCCATATTTTGTATACACTGGGTACAACTGATAATCAAAAATTATGTAGAATATAGATTATGGCCTAGTTTGAAATCTGACTTAGCTCATACACAATAATAGCTTTGTAATTTTTTATTTTTATTTATTTTTTGTTCATGTGTATTTGGAAAAGCTAAAATGTCTGTGCGTAAGAGAGTTGTAATTAAAGAAATGTCAGAAAGCGTGTGAGAAATATGAGCAGCCAGTAATAATTATAATTAATTGTGGAAGCTCTGAGCGGCGAGAGTAAATGTCTTCCATAATAAGAATTACAAACCTGCAAAATGGCCGAAGTGCTCGCAAACACAGATCTTGTCAGGATGCACTACATCCAGCCACGACAGCCTTTAACTACTTCATTCTTCACCCTGTCATAAAATCAATGCTCATATTGCACTCTGAGGAGAAAAACCCAGGAAAGGAAAGGACACAATCACTGTTGTTTATAATTAAATGAACTAGGTATTGTTGCTGTCTCGCCTGTTTGCAGCAAAATACATTAATATGTGTTCGCTGGGCAGTTTTTGTGTTTCTCAGGTGGATAACATAATAACATCAGTGATAGATGTGGTAATATCAAATGTGAGTTAGAGACAAAAATCCCTGCAAGCTAAAGTCATTCTCTCATTTACAACTTGCCCCACTTATACACATCTTGTATAGCATCCACATTGGTTTGTTGTTTAGCAAGATAACTGATAAAGTAATGGTCAGATTTTGATGAAATTTTCAGAAATGAAAAATAAATAGAATAAATAATTAGTTTTTGGTGAAATTTCATTAAAGCATTCAGTACTATGGCCCCTTACATACTAATTCCAGCTGCAAGGGGTCAGTACAGAACACATGATTAGTTTTGGATTTTTAACAATGTGAGATATGGGAGCTTTGGGGCTTAAGGGATACAGCATTTACTCCTGAACTAGAAAACTCCTGTTTAAAGTCCAGGTCTGGGTACTAAATCTTTACCATTGTGAGATAGGACCAATGACTTGATGGAAGTCAGTGCTCTTCGAAAGCTTATAGTTACAATATAATTTACCAATTAAACCAGTGGACTTTGACGTTGGAAATAACAGTACAGGATTTTTCTTTATTCCTGCAATGGTACACTCTGTGCCTGAAGAACAAATTGGCCCAAATATATCAAACTTCACATGACTGTGCCAAGTCATTTAGATTTAAAGCCATTATGTGATAGACTACACTCATATAAATGGACACAACTCAATTTCATATAGAGAACGGCACAATGGTCCATTCTCCAACGTCGGATAATACTCTAAGAAGCTTTGTCAGCCAAATTCAGAGACGTATAATTGCCGGAAGCCCTCGGTTAATAAGAAAATATATATCACTTAATGCATGATGATTCTACAGTGTCCATCTTGCAGCATTGGAGCCAAGGCAGTCTCTGAAATCCCAAATACAGTATGGGAGACATGGGAAGTGAAAAAGTTAGAAGAAACTGGTATAAATGGGTGCAGCATGTGAATGACAATACTTTGAAAACACTTCTTTATAATACTAATTCTACATCTACCACTACTCTTACTTTTACAGTTACTATTGCTACTAGTCCTGCTCCTACTAGTATTTCTACTACTATGACAACTGAATTGTTGTGAATAATAATAATAATAATAATAATAATAATAATAATAATAATAATAATAATAATAATAATAATAATAAATAAATAAAAACTTTTCATCCAAATATAATCTAGTTTAAAAAATAACAAAAAAATCTCTTTTAAGAAATGCACTCTTGCAGAAAATATGTTTCCGGATAATTATTACTGTATTTAAGTTAAACAAATAATAACACACCTGCAGACAAATTTTATTTCCTTGCCTGTTTTAAATCACAGTCACAACCCAATCATTTTGCATGACCTATTTATGAAACAATTGATGTGCTTCGACTTCATTAGTGCTCAGTTTGTCAAAGCTGGGCAGTACAGGCAGTCATGATGAGTTATATGAGGCTTGCTGTTTTAAGATCTTTTAAGCCAAATGCAAATATACTATATTATCTTTACACATGATTTAGTATTGTAAGTATTGAATAATGTACTGCATTTGTTCAAGTGGCTGTACATTAACTTACACATTTAAAAACCTAGTGTACAGAAATTGCTGATGTTATGACTGTGGACTTACTTTGGCATAAAATATTATGTGTACTAATATGTAATCAGGAGTGTGCTTTTTAAACTGTCCTTAAAATGCTTGAATTTAGCCCTTGAAATGCAAATCTGGAAGGGTTCCAAACCAAATAGTCTTATACAGCAGATAAAGTAAGTAAAGTTTTGTGCATGTCCAGAATGTTAAGGCTTAAGATGAAGCAGACTCCCCCGCAGAGCAGATTTCCTGCAGCACTTCATCAAGGGCCCTCAAAGCTACTCTAGGCCTACTTCACACCATTTTTTTTTTTATACATATGTATCTTTTTTTCCCCCTTTTTGACTCACATTGCACTCGTGGCTCACGCAGGTAAGACTGGATCATGTGCAGGCACCCCACAAAGAGCCATTCTACAGTTATTCTTGTAACTCAAACTATTTTAAGTTGGATGTGATGTCATTCAGCGTGTCCTGTTCATGCTGGATTACTGAATTAGACAGACAGCGAGGGGATTTTCGATGTCCTGGTGTGAGTGAAGCTATTATCATACAGCCCCCAGGCTTCATTTCAGGATCCGTTTTGATCTTCAACAAACAAGTCGGAGCCCTTTATATCAGCCTGTCAGCCCAGGATCTATGCCGACTACTGTTTGACTTTGCCAATTGATTCATCAACTTATTTTCTGATTGGTTTCCTGACAGCTCCCCACATTCGCTGATTGATAGCTCTACCTCCTGCCTTGAGGTCAAACTGTGCGCGATGATGTGTCTGCTCACTCAAGACGTCTGTTCAAGAGACGATCTGTGTGCGTAAGGTAAACTTTACTCACTCCAGCTAGTGCAGCCTGCTACGTGTGCAAAGTAAAATACTGATTAACATCTCGCGGTGATTTATAATACTGCTTGATTCACCTAGAGGAGTGATTTACATTAATCATTTCATTTTTCAACGTTTTTATGCAGATGCTTTGTGGGTTTTGAATTATGCAAGGCGGCAGTCCAAGGGAAATGACATGTTGCCATCTGCTGGACAGAGGCTGAATGACAATGCAGTGCTGCGAACTTGCACTAGAATAAAGAAAATGACTGTAAAGATGTCTTAAAGGCATGTGTAAACTGTATTTCTGATTAATTATCGTAAAAAGTTGCAGCAAATATCCTGGGCAACTTCCTTTTTTACGCCTGACAAAATCCATCCCCCATCAGCACAAGTTATCACCCATACCTATTAATATTTATATGCTCTAGTTAGATGACACAGTTCATGATAACAAAGCATGCTGAGGGCTTCAGTTATAACTATGACAACAATGCTATTCGTGAACATCTAAGAGCTGACCCAGTTCCAGCGAGAGGACTGTTCTTTTCCATCTTGTTCTGAATTAATAACAGCTGACAGACTTGAATGCCCAGTGTTTCTATCCTACTTTTATTTTATCCATCTACATAATTTACTAACCTAAACTGCACAGTAAAGTTGTGAGATCTCTCCAAGAGGTTTCAAATGAACTATTATGTAGGCCTATTTACTGAATTTCTGTCCGTTCCCCTAACATAGAAATATATTAAAAATATAAATTACGAAAATTATGGATTAGTTTATTTTGAGCATGTACACATTTAGATAGTAGAGAGGGACTTGACCTCTATAACAAAAGAGTGTATAGCAGTATGTTTAAATTATTGATCTTAAATCAGGTCATGAGAAGAGTTTCTTATAGCTCTTTGTTGGTATATCTAGGAAAAAACAAACAAACAAACAAAAAACACAAACAATTCTTAAAAGACTTGAGTAGTATTACAATGTAAATAAATAAATAAATAAATAAATAAATAAATAAATAAATAAATAAATAAATAAAACAATACTAGTGTTCTTATAGGTTTTTTTTTTTTTTTTTTAAATCTTTTGTGTTTGTTTGTTTTTTGTTGTTAGTTTTCTTTTGTTTTGCTTGGGTGTTTTGTTTGTTTTTGCAAAGCCTTGCCTGATAGCTAAATCATCGTTACCAAGTTTGAAACATTTTAATCAAAACCTAGTACTACTTCGCATAAAATAATTAAATTAACAAATGCGCTTCTTCTCCAGCAATACCACACGTTAACAAGCCTTGCGTTGTACATATTCTACAGTCTGTTTTTTCCCCTTATAATACAGTATAACGATATAAAGAATAAGCTAATTACCACATTGTAATAAAAAATGTTAAACAGAGCACTAAAAAGAGCATCAACAAACCCAGAGAAGTAAAATTTTTCAAGCACAAGTAAACGTACAGCGAAAACACGTATGGCACTTGTCCATGACGTGACGGGAGTTCAGGACGGAGTAATCGATGGCAGAGCCAACAGCAGCTGTGTTTTCACATCCATGCCTACGACCTGCGCCTCTCTCTCTGCTATGGCGTCCGTGATGTTGCTCATGAAGGAGGGGACATCATAGCATCGTATTTTAGCTCGATTCTCTGAGGTTTGTCCCGCGTATTTACTCCATTCTGCTCGTCTTCAATAAGAATAATTTTTGAACCGGCCATGACCGTGGAGCAGAATGTCCTCCAGCAGCATTCTCAGAAGGTAAGCACCGAAGCTAGGTTAAGTTATTGCTAACTTTAGCTAAAGTAATGCTAACTGATGCTAAAACTGCGTAACGATGACTGTATGCAGTGTCGTTTGGGCTTTATTAAAATCCATATTTTTTCCACTCAATAAAACGAGGAAAATATAAAAAATAATACAAATATGAGTTGTAAAAAATCAATTAATGTTGGACCAGACCTGAGCCAAACGCATAGCACAACGTTATCTAATGTTTTGCGAGATGCTCATGCTCTGGAATGTTAGCTAACCCCAACACAGAACGAAAGTTCAGCAAAACATAAAATGTTCAGTAGGTTAATGCTAAACCCGATATTTCCTAAACTGTGTGCATTGCATTGCATTGCATGTGTATGAAACACGTATATTTAGTTAGCTAACATAATGTTAGCTAGCATAGCTGTGTCGTCAATAGAAATAAACAAGGCCAGCGAGCAATAGATTAGGTTTCGTTTACTTAAAGCATTGGGTTATGGGTTTTGTTTAATACAGATTTCAAATGCATTGCAGAATTGTCAGTTTGAAGATGTGGGCGTGTTGTTTTGATCATCGTTTTCTGTCTTACTAATGCAATATGTGATATCTTTGTTTACAAAGCATGGCCAGCGAGAAATGTAGAGGCGCACTGGAGCCTGCAGCTCTAGGGGAGCCAAGAGTGGGATGGTTCAAAACAGAGAGAGCCAGTTATTAGGTTACATTTAAATATTTGCCCACTTATGAGAAGTAGGCTATGATGAGCTCATTTCCAGGCTTTGCTTCTTGGTGCAGGGATTACTCTTTGACAGCCAGTCTTCCACAGCTCTGCTTAGTTATGTAACTTCTGAGTGCTCAGCTCTGTAGCTGCAGGTTGCTATTTTACTTCCCCAATTTCCAGTTCTTTGACTTAATAGTATCTTTGCTTATTTTACATATTGTTGTAGTATAATGTAATTGTTTAATATTAGAAATTGTTAACCAAGGGTTTTACATTAAATAATAATACATTTGTGTTTTATAAGGAGCTGAGAGAGTAATATGATTATACAGTATTTGTATACATGTATGTTGTTATTATTATGTTTATTTATTTAAATGTTAGTATTGCACAAATCAGTAAAAACTAAACTGACTAAATCAGTAAAAAAAATTGTATTTTGACAATCTTTACCAAAAGTGTGATTTTAGTAATAGTTGTATGACATTTAATGAAGTGGTTCTTCTTTTTTTAGAATGGTAACTAGGTGTGGTTCCGCCCTTGAACATGTAATAACCTGCAGATAGACTAGAGATTAGGAGTCTTTTGAATATGACCTAATATGACTATGTGTGTGTTTGTGTTCCTTTGCAACTCCTTTAAATGCACATACCAAATCACAGTCAGAACCCAATAGCATGTAATGCAATGGGAATGCCCCTGCCTGTAACCTGCTCCAAGTTGGCCATGCAGAGAATTCAGTGGTGTTATTCACAAGGGGATGACCACTATGACAAACAGCCCGTGGCAGACAAGTCACATTGAGGATAAGAAGTACGTGTGTATCTTGGTGACAGTTGTGTGGTCTGCTAAAAACATAACTGTCTCGTGTTTAGCTTTTCTATAATCTGGTCCTGCAGTGTCCTTCTCAACAAATATGGACACTGGTCTTACAATTATCACAGGACACAATATTTAAATAAATAATCTAATAAAATATAATAATAGAAATGTACATACGCTTGATGAGAAAGTTTACGATTAAGATTTCAATCATTTTCCGATAATTGGACATGATTTGAAAAGCAGGAAGAGAACTTTACATTTGTGAATTAATAATTTAATAATTAATTACCCCCCCTATTCAGTTTACAATGTTATCTGGTGAAATGATGCTTTGTTTTTATTTTGTCATCTCCACACATTTTTGCATAATACAATGTTCAAATGCAATCACGGCACAAATCCTAATATATGAATGCCTCCATTGTGTGATAGTGATGATGTATTATGACATGCCACGCTTGTAGACATGACTTCTTCATGGCTGCTTTTTGCCTAGTTGTCGTAGCAACACCATTAAAAGTATTTGATGCATCCATGTTCACAAAAATAGTCTTTTCTAACAAATGTTACTTATCTATCGTAGTGTGTTGCCATGGGTATGTGTTGTGCACTCAATCATTACTGTATCACAGCCTACACTAACAACCTAAATAAAAAAGAATGGTAAATGGTAAATGGTCGCACTTGTGTGTTGCCCGCTGCACCTGTGAAAGCTATAGTCTGGCTCATTCTTAAGACTTCTGCTTTGGACACTGACACTAAGTGCACTCCCCCATTATTTATAGTTCATGTAATTAACCTGTACATTGCAGGTGAAGTGGGGTGTAAGGCCAGCTTTAGTGCAGCTGGCTTTGGCATCATTAGTAAGGACATGGGTAAACATGTTCCTAAGAATGGTAAAGTATGTTTTAGTTAAGTACTACTCACTTACTTTTAGTCATGTTTTGGTGTAAATGGATACTTGATGGATACATGATAGTGGATAACTGCCAAGTTATATGTTGTAAGCCAACATGCAGAAAATGTTGAGTACTAAAAATAAAATCTTCCACCACAGTCATTACTTAGCATATCCTTATTTTTGTATCTTTCACTTTCTTAAATCTGTCAAGGGAACATGATTGATAGGGTAAATTAGGCAAAATTTAACTTGAAATATGCCCTCTTTCTAACAGCACCAACAGACGCTACTAAACCAGTTGAGGGAAGTTACGGGCACCACAGACGTTCAGCTGCTTCAACAAGCTCTGCAGGTATATAACAAAATCTACAAAAATGTATCTATTTCTCAGTTTATTTAAATATTTCTTTAATATAACTTATGTATAGACCGTTCTCAGTCACTTGACTTGGTTTGTTGGCGCTGCCATTTTGGATGGCAAAAAGCCGGTGTAGCTTGATAACGATTAGAAATCATGCATAGAAATTGAGTTCATATTTACCACTTTCTACACCGGTTCAATACTTAACGTTAAGTGTTCAGGTCAGACAGTGATATTTAGAGAAATGTTCACTTGTTGATGTTTAAGACCCATATGATGTCAAAATTACGGTTTATCAGCCTTCAACACACAATCCGCTTTGGAATACCACAACATTTACAATTATTTAGTCAAGTAATCAACAATCTTACTTTATAGGGGAACAATTAAAAGCTTACATAAGGCAAAGAGCTCCAATAAAAGTAAAAATATTTTGTGGCAGGATGGGTGACAGACCTTCAAGTATGGAAAGTGCCCTATAACAACTGTTGTCCATGTGAGTAGGCGGATGAGAGATGCAGATGAGTGAAAGCCAATATAAATACTTAAATAAACTAGGCTTTCTGCGGAGGTTTAAAAGTCTAAAATTATAAATCAGAATTTAAGGCCTTAAAAAGTCACAAATTTGCTGAGATACGGAGTATTAGGATTTATATATGTTTAACCTCAATCAATCTAGCAGTGACCAGATTCAGAAAGAAACTCCTTGAAAACATAATTTGCACAGTTATTATTTTGTCAGTACAGGCATAATATACATCATTAGAAAGCTTATGTTCTGTACAAAATGGGAATTAATTTAATTTTATGCTTAAAATAGGACATATGTGTAATTAATGATGATTCCTCAGTATGCCCAAACTGAAAAACAGACTTTTTACCTTTGAACACTGGTTCTGTCCAAAACCAGTCCAATCCAGGATTAGTAACGCTCAATCGGGTTGTATAAATCCACAAGTAAATATCGAGATATATTTCCATAAAAGTATTCCATGTTGTGAAAATAATCCTGTAATCGCCATATCCTCATTCGGAAAAGAACAAATACCAAGCTGTCCTGAACATTGTATTTTCTTTTTCTCCCCAGTTTGCTAAATGTCCATGAAAATGTGTTTACCCTGCTAATAAACCTGAGCAGACAGTAAGAATGAGGCTAGCTGACTTCAGATTGGTTTTTACTTTATTTGATGTTTACAGCAGAAACAAACTTTTATGTACTTTTTTAAAGAATAAACTTTGTGAAACAGTGCAACATTAACTTTTTTACTTAAACTTACAGCTGGTAGATGCTATCACAGATATAGGACACATTAAACTATTTTTGATGAGTAAAACAAATTTAATTTGTTAGGCTAACAGACTAGCAGGAATCATCTAAATCAGGGCTTGACAACCGGCTTTTGCCATCCAACATGGCCGCTCCGTGCATATCCAAGGAAATCGCGTGATCAGATGACGCTGGCTGAGAAGGGTCTATACTGTTTTATATATTTGGAAGCAAACAAAGTAGTTGTAGTGATAAACAATTCAAATAAAAGAAAACTGTGGCTGCAGGTGAGCAATGGAGACCTTGCAGAGGCGGTTGCTTTTCTAACTGAGAAGAACGCAAAAGTTCCTCAACAAGATGAGACAACCTACTACCAGACATCCCAGGTGGCCAGTGACAGATACATCAGCGTGGGAAGCCAGGCAGACACAAGTAAGCAGTGAAATAAACTTCGATATTACCACAGGGAGTGCAGTGGTGATTAATACCACTTTAAAAACACGTCTCCATAAACATGGTCATAAAGCTTTAGTGGTACATTCGTTTTTGATGTTTGTGCAGATGTGATAGACCTCACTGGAGATGATAAAGATGACCTGCAGAGAGCCATTGCCCTCAGCTTGGAGGAGTCAAACCGGGCTTTTAGGGAAACGGGCATCACTGACGAGGAGCAGGCCATTAGTCGGTAAGTTCTAAGGTCACAGTTATTATACTGAACTAACGGATTGTTCAGCTTTTGTTTTAAGATTTCAAGGTAAGGGAAACTACCATACAAAAATGAATGTTAATATATACTGCTTACACAGATGTCTAAAGTAAAAAAGATCTGACCACACTTATACATATTTTTGAAATGGAGAGTGAATTATTATTTTTTTCAGTAAAAAGTAGATTTTATGTCTGTGTGTTTCTTTTCAGAGTTTTAGAGGCTAGCATTGCAGAGAATAAGGCGAGTCTGAAGCGCACCCACACAGAGGTTTGGAGCGATTCTCCCAATCCACACGACAGGAAAAGGATAGACAGCTGCCCTGTGGGTCTGAAAAATGTTGGCAATACTTGCTGGTTCAGTGCTGTTATACAGGTAAGGCACTGCAAATATTTCACTCCTGCATGCATGCAATCTCTATTTATTGTGGACTCATATAGGCCTTGTTAAACTCTGACTGGGGCCCAAATATGCCAGATGAACACTGGATACACCATCACATGGTGTCTGGCTTCTGTGTGTAATCTAACCCCACACCAAGAGAAGTAGGCACTCATTCAAACTGATCGTGCTAAAATAACCTCGATTCAAGAACAGGAGTAAACAACATTCTGCTGCCCTAACAGAGTGTGAATGTTCGCATCTACATACAACAATCTTTTTGGATGCACCAACTTATTGGAAATGTACCTTATATTGAGCTTATTATTCTGTATTTTTAACCTTAATATTATGAGTAATAGGTAGGGGTTTGAGTTTTTCATTGCATTGCATTTCATTGAATGTATTGTGATGCACACCTCTTTTTAACTATTTTTTTTTTTGTCTTAAGTCTTTGTTCAACTTGTTGGAGTTCCAACGGCTTGTGCTCAATTACTCTCCTCCAGCCAGAGTTCAAGACCTTCCCCGCAACCAGAAGGTAAGGCTTTTAGGACTTAATGAATGCATGGCACGTCCCTTTTATGACATTATGTGTAAATGTGTGTTATGTAAACTAAAGCACCTGAATAGAATGATGTTACAAGCTTTAAGATATTACTTAGACTCTGGTTGAGCTAAAGGTTCAAACATTTAGCCCCTGACAACCCAGTCAATACTTTTATCAGTATTTTATCCATACTAAAACAATGCTAATGCAATGCAAAGCAAAATTACTTGCAAGCGTAGAACCATTGTGTTTAGCTGTTGTTTTGTTTTATTTTGTTTTTTTAAATCAGGAACACAGAAACCTGCCCTTCATGCAAGAGCTGAGGAACCTCTTCTCTCTGATGGTGGGCTCAAAGAGAAAATATGTGGATCCGTCACGGGCTGTGGAAATCCTGAAAGATGCTTTTAAGTCCAGTGAGTCACAGCAAGTAAGGCAACTTAAATTTTGAATAAAATGTCATAATGTTTTTTCTGTGTGAGCCTTGTCCTTTCGGGCTGAGGCTTTTATGACTCAAATCCTTCTAACTGAGTCAGCTCTCCAGAACACTTAACCTTTCTTATCTTCTGCTGGTAATCTCACCACCCTTATTAGCCCCTCTGAACTTTGTTAAAGTAATATTGACTGGGAACTAACTGCGATGCGCATATGTTGTATAATGTAACATTCCTCTGTCAACTGTACAGAACAGTTTGTGATCACCTTATACAAGCAATAGCACTAAGCTAGTGTCTGTGCAGAGGTTAACTTAGGTCACCACTTCTGGCCTCTGTACTCATCAGTCATGTCACTCCTCTGTGTATTAGGCAGGTTGGATAGGCATTGACCTGAATTACAGGGCGACATTGATGTCTTCTTGAGAGTGGCCTCAGGGCCTGCAGGTTCTCTTTGAAGTTCAGCAGTTTTCTTTGTCAAGAACAGCCATCTCAAATCCAAAGACCAATGAACTTTACCAGATGACAGCACTAGCACTGATTCCTGTGATTGAACTACCTAGCTTGCCAGTTTTACTAGACCTCCATAACCAGAAGAAATTGTCTAATTGGTCATTTTTTATCATTGTTTGTATTTTGATCAACAGCAAGATGTGAGCGAGTTTACCCACAAGCTGCTGGATTGGCTTGAAGATGCCTTTCAGATGAAGGCCGAAGAAGACAGGTAAACGGCTTGTCTCTTAATTCCTGTATAATTTGTGTCATATTTATTAATATTACATTCTCATAATTATGTCAGGGAGGGTGAGAAGCCAAAGAACCCCATGGTGGAGCTGTTCTATGGACGCTTCCTTGCTGTGGGTGTCCTAGAAGGTGAGATATGTTTAATCATAAACCCATAAAGAGTACAAAGAAATAACAAAGGGATGAAGGGTTGGCATACTCTGATTGCAGTAGCGAGAATGCATGCAAGTCTTTGCCCCTAGTAATGAAAGGTGACCTTGCCTTAATGAGATGTGGTCCATGTAAACGAGCAGGGTGGTTGCATTGATTGTGGAAGACCTTGACGGTTGATTGACATTGTGCTTATTATGCATGACAATACTGGCCCAGAGCCACACAAAGCTGGGCCAGTGGACTCTGCTACTCATAAAATGACCTTAATGCCTCATCTGCATGTCCGCTAGCAACGTCCTCTTTTTCACTGTGGGTAGATTCTCATTGGTGTTCATGTAGAAAGCCCTGTGCAGCTGTTTAAGTAGTCATTATGAGTGAGTGACTGCTGAACAGGTCAAAATCAGCTTGGAAGCAAACAAGTGTGAAATGAATTTAATTATTGCAGCTCTCTGAGTTTACCCTTTTGTCATGCCTTACACATTAGACGTTGGGCCCATGTGGTGTGTTTCCTACTTTATCGAGTGCTGTTATACTGCCTAGCTGCCAGTTTCTAAGGACACAAGATTTAAACAAACAAGCTGGCATAATTATAATGTTTTGTTTAATTTACACTTCTTGTTGCGAAAGTTTAATCTCACGTGTGCATTGATTTTCCAGGTAAAAAGTTTGAAAACACAGAGATGTTTGGGCAATACCCCCTGCAGGTGAATGGCTTCAAAGACCTTCACGAGTGTCTCGAGGCAGCCATGATTGAGGGCGAGATTGAGTCGCTTCATTCAGCAGAGAATTCAGCCAGGTCTGGACAAGAGGTCAGTGCAAACAAGTGTGGTGCAGCTTTTTCTAACCTGAAATTTCTATTTTTAATGGTACATTTTTAATAATAAAAAGCAATACTTAAATTTAAAATGGTTATATCAGAAGTTTAGACATGGTTGTAAATTGTTTTTACTCTCTGATAACTTTTGTACAAACCTCCATACAAACATTAATGATCCTTAAGTGTTAATTATTAAATTCTCCACAACCTGTAATTGTGGCTTGATAAATATATTTTTTGTGATTGACAAGATTTTTGTAAAGATGTGCTATATCTGCTTTTTTGTAACACTGCTATTTTCGATCTGACCTCTGGTTAGTCATGGCATTGTCTATGCTGTCCCACAGCAGCTGTGAGCAGCTAATTACCAGGCCACCACCCGGATGGGAATGGTACTCAGGCCTTTAGAGAAGCAGCAGCTTAAGGAAGGTTGCAACTGGGGCCATTACATTATGTTTAAATAACCACACCACCTTTTTTTAAGGACTGATGTTAGTATATTGTAGTATTACAAGGCAAGTCCTTCGTTTACTGCTAAAGGATAAACTTGGCTACTAAATTAGAATTTAAACATAAATCACCAGCTCTATAAAACTAGTAAAGACTGTATGTGTCATTTGTCTTTCAGCACTGGTTTACTGAACTCCCACCAGTGTTGACCTTTGAACTCTCAAGATTTGAGTTCAACCAAGCTCTTGGACGGCCTGAGAAGATTCATAACAAACTTGAGTTTCCCTCAATGCTGTACATGGACAGGTAATTCAAACGTTACCTGTTTTAAATGGGAATGGGGTCAAGGTATCTCAACTTTAGCCCACACTGAACTGTCTAGGTGAGGTTGAGCAGCAACTCTGCTTTGCTTTCGTAGGTACATGGACAGGAACAGAGAAATAACAAGGATCAAGAGGGAGGAGATCAGAAGGCTGAAGGAGCATCTGACATTACTCCAACAGCGACTGGAGAGGTACATCTTACAAAACAGACATTTTTACCCAAGGTCAATAAAGCTATGTAACATCCATGAAGCACAATTTATCACTCTCAATTGGTCCTTTTGTTTGTCACTAGACACTGTTTATTTCTCCTGCCATTTTTTTTACATTCTTGCTTACTTTCTTCATTCCCATTTCTGTCAAAGGTATCTGAGTTATGGCTCTGGCCCCAAGAGGTTTCCTCTGGCAGATGTTCTCCAGTATGCCATGGAGTTTGCTTCCAGTAAGCCAGTTTGCACCTCCCCAGTGGATGACATTGACTCCTCAGCACCTCCTGGTGGTGCAACTGGACAACAGTTGCCCCTCCCAAGGCAAGTCACAGTGTTAATTCATATATTCTTTTTAGTAACAATAATAAAAATGCATTGCATTTATATAGAGCCTTGGTAGATACTCAAAACGCTTTACATTGCATTATTCATTCACTCCTTAATCACATTCGGTGGTGGTAAGCCAGGGCTCGAAATTGCAACCATTTTAGTTGCACCAAATTATGCGACCAAATTTAAGTCAGTGTGACCTTAAAATATGTCTGAGATATTCATCATTTATCATTTCATTTCATATGCACATTAACGCTCTATTGGCGGGAATATGTGCGGTGTTAATGCACAATAGTATCTTTGGTTTACTCAAAAATAGTCAGAAAACAGATATTTACTCAAAACTTAGTTTGAATGGCCAGAGGGATGAGAGGAGAGGGACGATGGCAGCTGCATGAGAGAGAGCACTGCAATCACACAGAAACACCTGAAGTTCAGGAGAGATTAGACCTTTAGTCAAATACATATTCTAAATAGATAAAGAACTGTGTGCCATAGACAGGTCTAAAGGCGGATTTCTTCTCTAATTAGTTTGCTCCTGCATAACATGGATCATGTGATGCACATTGCACATACAGGTGATCTTTACGTGTGCACAATGAGCTCCCTCTGCCCCACACAGTGAACCGTGAGGATTTATCCCCTGGATGTTTATAATAGTTTCTGAGCAGCCTTTCTTTAGGGTTTCTTATGTCTGAGCTCAATGACTCTGAAATAAACTCTCTATAACTGCAATTATCTGTTTTATATACAGCACAACCGAGCAGGACTCTGTGACTCCACTAGACAGCATGTGTCCAGCTGTCACCACAGCTCCCACAGGAGCACAACAGCAAAGAGTACCCATTCATAAACCCTTTACTCAGTCCCGACTACCTCCTGATCTCCCTATGCACCCAGCCCCACGCCACATCACAGAAGAAGAGCTGAGGGTGCTTGAAGGTTGCTTGCATCGTTGGAGAAGTGAAGTGGAGAATGACACACGTGGTATGTTTACGTCCCTCCTATTTTATTTATAACTCATAGCCGAATGCACTAAAAATCAAATTGTGTTTGACATTTCTCTCTTTAGATCTTCAGGGCAGTATAACCAGAATTCACAGAACCATTGAGTTAATGTACTCTGACAAATCTATGATGCAGGTAAGGCTAGTCATTGGTTGCTACACAAAAAGCTCCATAAAAATATAATTGGTACATATTTATCACTGTTTTTTTAATCATATTGTGCCAGGTTCCATACAGGCTTCACGCAGTTCTTGTCCATGAAGGCCAGGCCAATGCAGGCCACTACTGGGCATACATCTATGATCCACATCAGCGTTGCTGGATGAAGTATAATGATATCTCAGTCACTAAGTCATCCTGGGAGGAGCTAGTGAGGGACTCCTTTGGAGGCTACCGCAATGCTAGTGCCTACTGTCTCATGTACATCAACGACAAGAAACCCTTCCTCATAGAAGGTAATTTCACATCAGCATGGGCTCTGCAGAGTTTTTTCATGTTACAATATAAAAACTACTCTTTTAGGTTGGTTAAGCTTAATTACAATATTGACTAGAATTTTACTCTGTTTTTTCTGTTGTCTGTCAAAAGGGAAGACAAGACAACCTCAAAATTAGCATTGCAAATCAAGATATTTTTTTGCTGTTGTTGTTTCAGAGGAGTTTGATAAAGAAACTGGTCAGATACTGAGTGGTTTGGACAAACTTCCACCGGACTTGAAGCACTATGTGAAGGAGGACAATGAGTTATTTGACAAAGAGATTGAGGAGTGGGATTCCCTGCAGGCTCGGAAGGCCCAGCAGGAGAAGCTGGCTCTGGCTACAGCAGCTGCTGCTGCGTCAGCAGCATCCGGCACCTCCACCTCCTCTTCATCCCCTCAGCCTATGAGCATTGAGTCCAGCCCCCCTGACAACGCAGGTGGGTGTCATGGCAGGATTGAAAGAATCTTGTGATAATGCCATCTTGCCTATAATTTGATTACTTTGCTTTAAATATTATATTGCGAATTACAGAATATTATTGTTAATTTATAGACTTGACTTTTAAGCAAACAATCTGTGATGATGCTTCCCTTTTCTGTAGTTCCTCAGCATGACCCCGAGTACATGGAGCAGCCATCACCAACAAATGACTCCAAACACTTGCAGGAAGACACAGAAAGAGCCATTTCCAAGGCTGCTGCTGAGCAGGAAGAAAGAAGTCCTGAAGCGTTGCTAAATGCTGTACGTACAAATTGAATTGCCATTCTGTCAAAATATTTATTTTTTTATTAAACCAATTAAAAATTAAGGCGAGTATCTAAAAGATACTGGATATTAGGAGCAAAAAACTACTGTCTACTTAGGGATGGGTACCAAAAACCCGATATTATAAGGGCATACGTTATTGACCAATAAACTTCAACTTTAACAGTGCTCTTATCGGAACTGAGTAACTGTGGTCAAATACGTGCGTGATATATTTCCATTCTTTGCATAAAAGATGACCGCAACTCCCACAGTTCCTGGTGTTTTTGTGAGTGGAGTAGAGCACAGAGGGACGGGCTGCTCATACATTCAGCAGCGCCCCACAGCTGCACATGCAAATGCAGAGAAGGAAAAAAAGTGTGGCTCAACTTTGTCAAAGTAGATGTAGAAAGAACATAGAAAGATGGTAGGCTAACATTATTACTAGCAACCCATATGTGGGATAACCAAAAGAACCAATTAAACCCAGTGTTTATTTATGAGTACATTTGTGAATTTCCCTGAAACTAAGATGTAACCATACACACCTTATGGATTTATTAGCTTTTTCTTAAATTTTAGTTATTTTATGTTTTTTAGATTTATATTAATAATATTTTAGAAAAAAGCACCACAAACATAAAGTATCATATTTTGTCAATGAAAAACCCCCAAATGTTTCAAAGTGATTTATTTTCTAAATTTGTTTTTGCACAAAAAGTATCAATAAGAGCACCGTTAAAACCGGATCGATAAGCAGTATGAATAAGAGTAGTAGTACCGTTAAAATCTTAACAATATCCATCCCTGTTTGCTGTCCCTTTCCATCAGTCATCCATTCTTTAAATCTGTCCCATTTTCTCTACAGTCTCCTCACCCTCCCTCCTCCCTTCAGCCTGAGGTGAACCCCCTCTCGGCCCCCTCCCCTGACCTGGTCAAAGAAGATCAGTGCCCTGGCCAGCGCACAGTAGAGGTGGCCATTCCTCATGTCGGAACGTTTGTCATAGAGGCAGAGGAAGGGGGATATGATGACGAGGTAGCTTTGTCAAAGCAGAATTCCCTGTGCTCAGCCTCTGTGCCTGTTTGACATATTGAATGAGAGCACTGTTACCCCATTGACATGGCTCTACAAGATCTTTCACACTTCAAAATTTGACACCTCATGCCAAATGGATCCAGGCTTGGTTTGAGGTCTGAAATGCCAAACAATGGATTGACCTCTAGTTTGGCCTTCATGCATGGTTCTTGTGTGGAAAGTCTCTCCTTGAGCCAGTCTGCATCTTGGCATTAAAGCGGTTGACATTTTGCAGAGCGCTTCGGTCTGTGCAGTCTCATGAGTGCTTTTGAATTAACAAAAGCCTTGACCATATCATTATAATATGACTTCAATTAAAATGCTTTTGTCAACCATGTAAAAATCAATGGGTTTAAGGTATGGTATGAAGATGGGGGTTGGGAGCTGGATGATTATTTTCCCAATTTCTTGCTGCCTATCACAACCAGCTCTGGTGTTGGTCTTTCCATACTGTCCTAACATATTGTGTAGGCTTTTACCTTCAAGTTGTGGCACTCTTACTTACTGCATGGACGGCTGTGCGATTGGCATGCCCCAACTGTGGTATGCTTAATGTTGTGCACTTATCAGTAGATGACCATACCCATGTTTGCACAAGGAGCTATTGTTCTGTTTAACATGGTTCCTGCTTCTTGGGCAGGCTATGATGACCCCGAACATGCAGGGTATTATTATGGCCATTGGCAAATCGAACAGCGTTTATGAAAAGAGTGGGCCAGAGGCGGCCTTTTTTAAGGTACATCCTACCTTTCCTCATTCTTCTATCACCTTCATCCTCTCCCACACGATAATTTTTGTTATTGTCTAGTCGGCGGGCTATAATTCTTTTTTAAGGTTTACTTAATTAGAGCATTTAGCTACAGCTTACATGTAAAATATTAACTGTTGTAATTTTATATCTTTTACAGCATCTATTTTAAGATTTTGGAGAGGGGCCAAATAATAACATGTCAGTATAATAAAACCTCTTACTCATGAAATTACTCTCCATTATGTCTCTGTGCTTAGGCAATCAAGCTGGAATATGCTCGACTTTTGAGATTTGCGCAAGAGGATACTACTCCAGAGAATGACTACCGAATACAACACATTATTGTCTACTTTATCCAAAACCAGGCACCTAAGAAGATTCTGGAGAGAACGTTGCTCACACAGTTTGCAGACAGGAACCTGGCTTTTGATGAGAGGTGAGTAAAACATTCTCAGATTAGTTAAATCACCAGTAGAGGGCAGCAGAGACCTTAAATCAGACCATTGTACACAACTGAAATGGATTCAGATGAGATGTGCTTTAATTATTTTGTTCACATCCTTTAAGCACTTAGTTATTTTTGTCAGTTATCTTCAAATGAATACACTCCCTCCAGATAATCTCTAGTGACTGCGCCCATTGCTGGTAACTACTTACTAACTTTTGAACTACGCTTGTTGGCCTTGATCCATATTCATGAGTGAAAAATTGATTTCTCCCCTCTCCTCTATTTTGAGTAAGATAATTAGATTTATGCGTATGTGGCCTGGATAGGAGCCTCCGGAGGAGCGTTTCAGTTCTCCTCTCAGCACTACGCAGTGATTCATTAGGCCATGCTAAAGCTTAGGGGCAGGGTGGAACCTTTTGCACTGACTCATCGTCTCATAGTTACCGCCATCCCCTCTATCATTTCATTTCCGCTTCTTTGACAGATGTAAGAGTATTATGAATGTGGCACGTGCCAAGCTGGACCTCATTAAGCCTGAGGAGGTCAACATGGATGAATATGAGGTCAGCATAAGTCTTATTTTGTTTTGTTTTTTGTCTGGATAAGATCATCTTTATGTGTGCTCTTTTGTTGCTAAGTTGTGAAGAAATCTATGGAAATATGAATCTAAACTTTATTAACTTGTGTCATCATTCTATTAGATTTGGCATCAGGACTACAGAAATTTCCGTGAGACAACCATCCTTATGACGATCGGCTTGGAGCTTTTTGAAAAGACAAAGTATGAAAAGTTAACAATGTTTGTTCTCAAATGCCTAAGGATGTTGGATGCATTTTTCGTATTTGTCAGACTTTGTACAATTTGTCAGCCACTGAATGTGACCTGCAGAGGGCAGCAACTAAAAATGCTACTACTATCTAGATTTGATGAAGCAGCTAGGCAGCTCATAGCTTTTCTTTAGTTTCTACAGTCTTGCACTATTTGAATATATATTTTGTGTTTGTTTTTCAGCTATGTGGAATCTTTAATGTATTTGATATATGCCTACCAGTACAACAAAGAACTGTTGGCAAAAGGACTATACAGAGGGCATGATGAAGAGCTCCTTGGTCATTACCGTCGAGAGTGTTTGCTGGTGAGTTCTGCTTGCAGTAACAGACCCAACAAGACTGGGTTATTCCCATATGTCTTTAATTATAGTGATTATCAAACGGTGTATCCCCCCTGCAGAGGATGTTTTTTGAATGGAAGCCTTTGTGTTGAACAGTTGTACTCTGTGATCTCTCTTTTGGTAACTCCCTTTTCTCTGTCTCAAACTTCTCCTGCGAAAGTGACTCAGCAAAACGAACGTGGCCAGTCATTTTTTATCTCAGACCTGAGCAGCAGTACTAATCAAATTGCTTTGCTGAGATATTGCTTTGACTTCTTCACAGCCCACAGAAGATTCCAGTGAAGTTTTTTGGTCTGATACTGACAGATGTTCCTTTGAGCGATGTGACGTGAGCCCCTTTTCATTTGACTCCTACCAGGCTTCGGGCTCTGCTCTGGTATTATTGGTTAGGGCTGTAGGTATTTTTGGTCTGATCAGGCTTGTACTGGTCTTAGGCAGTCCTCTCTGCCGCTGCACTCAGTAACCTTACACCAGCATTGTGCTCATAATGTAATCATTGGAGTGGGAATAGGAAGCAGGAGGGCCGCAGAGTGTAAACACATTACCATGAGACACAAGCGTGTCCTGAGCTAACCTCAAACCTCATCCCGGCAGAGGCACATCGGTCATGTTAGATCTCTGGCCAGAACCTCTGGCTCCGTCCGCTCAGCTGTTTACCTTGAGCTCTTGTTTTAATTGAAAACACTACTAACATTGACACCGTTAATGCACTTGGATGTTTTGCAAATGTAGCCTTGCAGCCCCTAATTTGAAACTGACTTGTAAAAAAAGGGGCTTCTTTCCTTCCCTTCCTTTCCCTCTACTGAGAAAGTGAAGGTCAGTGAGTTTGTCTGTGACAGCAAAATGGTTTTAGCCAAGAACATTAGGAAAACAAGTATTCCCAAAAAGAAGAAAGTAAGATAGGTCCCAATTTGGGTTGAGTAAGGACATTTTCTGACATTATTGCCAGAAATGTATGGGATTTTTTTCAGTTGGCAATGTTAACTTAAGAAATACATAATTTACAGTGGTACATATGTAAACTCATTTCCTATTTAATTTAGGTTTTCAGCAGCTTATAAAAGTTGAATGACTTTGCATTTCTTTCCACAGAAATTAAATGAGCAGGCAGCAGCAATGTTTGAGTCAGGAGAAGAACCTGAAGTGACCACAGGCCTGGGAATCATGAACGAGCTGGTGGTGCCCTGTATCCCCCTGTTGCTGGTGCACGACGTTGAGAGAGACCTGCTGGCAGTGGAGGACATGAGGAACCGCTGGTGCTCCTACCTGGGCCAAGAAATGGAATGTAAGTCCTTAATAGAGTATGAAAGATTTCTAGAGAGTTGTGTGTATTCCCTCTCATTTATCAACATAGTTTAATCCGTATTTTTCAACACCTATTAAAGTAACTACATATCTTTTTTGTGTCGATGAAGAATGGTATCTAATAGAAGCATCATTTATAATAAAATTTACTTAAATTGCCCCTAACTGCTGTATATTTGTAAGCTCTGTGAAAGAAGAATGCAGTCATCACTAACTTTTTTCTGACTGTCTGTCAAGAAAAGCCTTGTTTTATCAGCAGACTCCTATTTTACAATGTGTTTTGCAATGGAACTTGCTTTCAGACAACTCCAGCTATCACAGTGAAAACATTTACCCTTTGATTTCTCTAGTTAGGAATTAGGCTCTGTTCATTGTTATAGGAAGCCCATACAGTGACTGTTTGTCTGTCCTCACTTTTGCAGCTAATCTGCAGGAAAAGTTAACGGACTTCCTCCCCAAGTTACTGGACTGCTCGACGGAGATCAAAAGCTTCCACGATCCCCCCAAGATCCCCAGCTACTCAGCCCTGGAGTTGTTTGAACGATTCAACCGCGTCATAGCCGCCATGGGGAGGGTGCCCAGTGAAGGAAGATGAGCTCGGAGGAACATTACCCCATCACATTGCCCTACCCTGGGCCCATATCCATGGACCTCTTTAACCCACGCCTTCCTTCAAAATCCAGGGGTCATTTGCTTCTAGCCGTTATTCCTCTGTTACTCTTTTGCTGCTATAGTTTTTATAATTATGATTATAATTTCACTATTATTTTAAACAAAACGGGAGGAAGAAGGAGGTGGGGATTGACTGTTGGAAGAAAAAAGACACGAGAGACACTATATCAAAACGGTGGCAATTCTGCAGTACAAGAAAGCCAAGCACATTATTACAGCTTTGCAAAAAGTTTTTCATAGGTCATTATTGTCGTTGTTGCTGTTTGGTTCAAGCTTACCCCACATAGCTCATTGTCTTTCCTGAAATGCCCTTCTCCCTGTGAAAAGGTTTACCCTCTGCTCTGCCTCCAGTTTGGTACAGTATTACCATGTTTTGCTTTATTTTTCTAAGCAAGTAAGAAAAGAGAGCCCTCAGAATGTCGGCGGCTCACAGTATCTCAAATGGGTCTCATGTCTTTGTAGACTGTGCCAGAATGAGATGTTTTAAGTGCTGTGGTAGACAGCCATGGACTTCCTGTGGCTTGTTAATAAATCGAGAGAATAAAATTTTATTTATGGCCCTTTAGGCCAACTTAACACGTGTGTATTCTCTGATGTTGAATTTCACACATTGTTGCACTGTTTTGGTACCTGTTACCTTTTTACTGAAGACATTGAAGCATGACTAGCTGTCCACCACCTGAGGGGTTTGCAGTAAGTAGGGATTCAGTGTCCTGTGTAAAGTTACACCAATAACACATCCAATAAACTTCAGATCAGACTTAAAAAAACGACCTTGATCCAAAAGCCTCCCCTGCAGTGACAATTGAGCTGTTAATATGCAGCCTTATTGAATCAGACTTTAATGAATGTCGCTATAAAGATGGAGGCTTCCAGCATGTGGCCAAGTTAATGAAAAACACTCTGATTTTCAGCTTTTTGTTTTTTATGACACTCTTTTGAACTAATTTCCTGAAGTAATACTAATTTCCGGCAACACTGATCACTCACAACAGGAGCTGAAAGAGGCAAACGTTTCTAATTTTTAAGTAAATTGTTATACAACCTTTCTCAGAACATGGTGTTTCCAACTTGAAATAACCTTGAAACTAGACAAGATGTCATAACTGCATAATTTGTCTGTTAAGTGCAGTTGTTAACGCCTTTAATATCCAAACTTTGCACAGCCTCAGAGCTTCAGTACTTTACTGCTCTCTCTAGCATTCTCTCCTCTGTCATTGACCCGGGATGAACTTGTATTGGCAAGTTACAAGTGCCTGGGCATTCCTTCATGTCTTTCTGCACCAGCGAGCCGCATTAACAGCCAGAGCCTTGTCAGGAGCTTGATGTTCTTAGTGCGTTGAGCTGGTGTTGATTCGAACATCAAAACAACGATGGACAACACTGTCGCCTCCAAGCATATTATATTACATTATAAATTAAATGTCTGCTGGTGTTACGGTGAGTGCATCCCTAATAACCCTGTATACTATTTTCTTGTTTTGTTAGGTCAGAGCAGTCCTGATAATCCCTGAGAGGAATATTCAATTATCTCCCTAAGAACTAATCTTTTTTTATGCTGACTCATATATATGGGGTATTAGGTAATCTTACTGACTCAAGCTTACAGATCCTAAGCAGTTCTTAGTGTTTTTCCAGTGGTTTCATCTAGGAAAAATAGTGCCTGTGGATGAATATAACACCTTATACTGTACATAACATCTTTCATGCAGAGTAGCTGAGTGGAGACAGAGTTCATTTACTCAAAAGTATTTGAAAATATTGTTACTATAGTAAAAGTACCAACTGGGCAACTAAATTATTGTCTAAGTACATCCATCACTACCACAAACCTTGATGAGTGTAAAGACCACTTTGGTGCTGTCATTAATACATATTAAGTCTCTAAAATAAACAAATTGATTTTCTTCTGTCTTTTTTTCTGCTGTCACAGGACCCTAGAGCCTATCCTGGCAACTATAGGTCTTGGGTGGAGTTTAACTTGGACAGAAGCTGGTTAGTTGCGGGGCTAACACTTAGGCACATGTAGTGGCAGACATTCACTCTCATTCAACCTATAGTGGCAATTTTAGATTGACATGTTGAGGCATGTTGGAAAAGAACTTGGAGAGTAAATTACTAGAGTAAATTATCCATTTATTTTCCACCACTGCTGCTGACTGATAACATTTCCAATAGGTAATACATAGGCACTTTATTAATTAAAATCAGCTTATGCTCAGAACCTGTAGTGCATGTGGCTGGACATAACCTTATACGTAACATCTTTCACAATCTGTAGGTCTGGGTACGTTTAATACAGCATCAAATTTCTAAGAAGGTTTGCATAAATATGTCTTTGTCATTTGATACACATTCTATCCTGCCAAAGCGATTTGTATCTACGTTCAAATCAATCTATGTCTTTGTCTGCAAGTATTCTGGGATCAACCTAAGACCCACAAGTAATATAATGAGATTTAGCTGCTTGCTTGTTGTCCTTATTTCACCTTCTAGCCCTAAATGCACCAAAGTTATCTTCTGTGCGCGGCTTGTATATATAACCACCTTCCCTTGGCCCTTTGATAGACCTGTCCGCATACACGTTCCTGGTTTGCTAATGTTTATGGGACATTAATTATCATTATTGGCATGCTATCCCCTTAATTTTCCTCATTATTTCTATTGACTCGGAGGTGCGGCATGCGGCCAAGTTCGGTGATGATTACAGAGTACAGACATTGGGCAGTTTACACGGGCCATGATACTGACGGACAGGCCTAATTAGTGGTTTGAACTGGTTTTCCCCACTGCATCCAAATTTAAGGCCTGCAGATTCAATTCATGACCTGCTATTGTTAGGCATAAAAACAGCTGAGACATGACACACCACTGCCAATTTCCATTTTACTATGAATTCAATAAGCTTGCAATAACTGTAAAAAGTGGTTACATTTGGCTGCAGTAAATTTGTTGAAAGGACCGGAGAGTTAAATGGTCTTCGCGTGATGTATATGCAAGCTTTTATGGCCAGTCTGTGAAGCTGCAGATATGTTTTTGTAGTCTTGCATTTCACATACACCCTTTCGCAGTGGGAATGTGTTGGCGGGCTTTCGAGTAGCAGCAGAGCAAAATTCCACTGGCTTAAATAACATTCACAAATGTTTATGAAAATATAAATCACATCTCTCTTAAGTACTATAAAACAAATGCATGGTACTCCAAATATATTCTTTGCCAGCTTGCTGTGGTTTGATTTTGAGGATGTTCAGCTAAAGCAAAGGAATACCTCTACTTGAAGACTGCAAAACTTTGTACTTTGTTTTCTGTGCTCTGAAGGTTGAGGAACACATTCAAATTCTAACATTTTGTTTCACTAAGTCACTCCCATGCATGCAATATAAGAAGGTAAGATATTTAAAAAAGATGCCTCTTTGAGCAGTTTCCAATCCTAAAACAGTTGACCCGCACTTGTTTTGCTTGAAACTATAAAGCTTTCAGATATCTTATGAATTGGCCCATTCTTCTCCCTAAAAGATTTCAAGAAGTCATTTTATTGAACTATTATTGATTTGTTTTTGGAAATTTCAGCCTGAGTATGGGGAAAGATGGGGTAGGACTATGTCAAATGTCTTTTGACTAACAATGTGAATGTAAATTTTAAGAGATGGCAGTGGCTCAGAGACATTCACAGACTAACCTAAAGCCTGGCAGTTCGATCCCTATTGAATACTGCCGTTGTGTCCATGGGCAAGACACTTCATCCACCTCACCTTGCCTGTGTGTTTGGTGGTGATCGTAGAGAGACTGTAGGCTAAAAATGGCAGCCACGCTTCCATCATGAGTGTGACTGAGGAGTATATGAATGCATGAATTGTAAAGTGACTTTGAGTGGCTGGAAAAGCACTATAGACAGATGCATTATTATTTTTAAGTGTAAGTAAGTTGTCTAATAATTCTAGGTTTAAAAGAAAAAAAGGTTTGTAAATAGTGTGATTAAGTAGTGATTTTCAACTGATGGGTAAGGACCCAAAAGCTGGTCAGGAGGTTGAATATAGTTTAAAAAAAAATTGTATATTTGAAGCACAAATATTGTTTGAATGACACTGGATGATGAAAAATATTTACTTACTAGTGGCATAATAATACAAAAATGTAAATGTGGGTCACAACTAGAGGGTGAGTACTCTGATTCTATTCTCAAGTAAAAGTAGGCGACTCAAAAGTTACTCAAGTGAAAGTAAACAACTAAGGATAAAGTTTACTTAAAAGTACTCACTGCTACTTCTGCTACTGTGACTATAACAGCTACATTTTACTACCATTACTAGTGATTCTAAAACTACTATGCTACTGTTACTACCAACTTTGCCACTGAGGTTGAAATACTTACTCATTCAGTCTGAAGTGTACTGCTGTAGTTAAAGTACATTTTCCCTCCAAAAGTCACTCAAGAAAAAGTAAAAATGTAAAAAAAATAAAAAAAATAAATGTAGTTAAAGGTAAATGACTTGAGTAAAAGTATCTATACTTTCCTCCTCTGATAACAATCAAATATTCACGGATAAAATAATCTGCAGTGGCATGGAAGAACAAACAACACAAGAAGTCCAATGCAGCGTATAAACCCAATTTTCTAGACGTTCAGTGACTCAGCTTTCAGTTGAGTCAGCTCTTTGTGTTGTCCAGGAATGCCCACTTTGTAAATGTACACGAATAATGTGCAGCTGCAGTGGCCCTCCAAGTGTACGCTGCAGGCAATGTCCCTCCACTGCCTGGATAAGAAGCATGGCCATTCTCACCACATCATTTACCATCTTTGTTCACGTTGGTCTTTAATCTCCTTAAACTGAATATCAATTAACAAGCCCCTCTTTAAACCTGAAAATTGGGAATAGTCTATGAAAAAAGTGATTTCAAATTGCTGCCTGGTAGCTCAGCACTTAATGGCACTTTCCGAGGGTCCTGCCCTTGTTAGACTGTGTTTTATGGTCAGATGAAAGTTGTGCGGAGAGAAAAATGCCATCTGGGCTGTGTGCCAGGGGCTGGTGTTTAATAGCAGCTATACTGCCTCACACCGGGACGTGATGAGAACCTTAAAGGGAGGGAGAGGAGTGTGTGTGGTGGGGGGGCAACTGCAATGATGTGTGTGTGTGTGTGTGTGTGGGGGGGCTCTTAAGGTGCCACTTCCATGGAGACGCAGCTGTGCCAAACAAGACTTCCATCAGTGGACAAACAAAAGGTGAGCTGGCCCGTCTGACTGGCTCATTAATGGAAGCCCAGCAGCCGCCACCGAACTGCTGAGATGTGCTGCTTTGAGCCGACAGCCAGGGCACAGCTAATCAACATCTCGCTGTAATGAGTGATACTAAGCATAAATCTTTTTCTCGTGGGATCACTGGTGTAGTGTTGTTGCTGTTGGCTCAGTTGCTGTGGAAATAAGCAGCTCACTCCCAGACACCGGGCTTTACTTTATTTGCTTGTGCTCTTTTCTCAGATCGCTTTCATTTTTGAGTTGACTCCAGCCTGAAAACTGGGAACACCTTCAGTCACTTGCTATTGTTTTGAGTACACTATCATTCCTAGTTGGTTTAAGTTCTCTTATTGCACTTTTAGCTGTAATGGTCATACTTCTATA
Source organism: Bostrychus sinensis (assembly GCA_020698575.1). Lineage (NCBI taxonomy): Eukaryota > Metazoa > Chordata > Actinopteri > Gobiiformes > Eleotridae > Bostrychus > Bostrychus sinensis. Next base: position 27,594,851 of record CM036244.1, read on the forward strand.
TTCTCTGTAGCCTATATTCTCGCCACAAACCTTGCGCTTTTTTCAACTTTGCTGAAAAAGCATTAGTATACAAGCCTTATTTGAGGACAGAGAATGACAAATGACCTGTTTTCCGGCTAAAAAGGCCCCAACATGTGTTTGCACTGATAACACTGTAACAGGATGACGGGTCGGCTCGGCATCACAGGATGAACACAAGCAACTGTCAAGTGGAGGTAGCTGCAAATTCAGCCGAGCTGAGATTTTTTAGGTGACTGCTCAGCAACTGTGTAGGCAACATTATAGGTCTGTAGCTACAATAGTTGCATGCATGAAGTAATCTTGAGCTACATGAGGCGTGACGAACATAGCTGCAAAAAAAAAAAAGGGTTTGTTTGGTAACAGTCAGCTCTGCACAGCTTAAGAAACAGAACTATTTAAACATATATGTTAATGTATATGTATTACGTTTTAGTTTAGTTTAAGTTTTAAGGAATTCCATGCCAAAATACTACTCCATATATCCTAAATCTTTCCATTACTCCATGTTCCTGCACCTGACCAGAGTGGACAAACTGAGCACTGATTTTTAGTAATTCTTTTCTAATAGAATAGAACCAAATGTTAGAGGGGACTACCATAGGCATTGACAGACAGGATGGTGTAGAATTGCATTTTTCATTATCACCAACAGATGCCACCAAAGAGCTACACATTGCACCTTTAAAAAGTGAAACTCAGCATATTACATTTTCATGCACAGCAACAGTCAACAGACATTTCCAAATTTTTCTTCTTAGTTAGGGCACCTAAATGTAGCCAAATTAATTAATCTGTAGATATATATTCTGCTCAGTTTTGATGAATTTTAAATAAGTCCAGTTAAATGGGATTCCTGATTTACTTTGTGTAAAGTATCAAAGTATTAGCTTTTTATGAATGCAGTCCTTTTAGAACCAGCTAACACAAAGGAAAGTTGAGTGGATTCATAAATGAGTAAATTGACTAGGAGTGGTGTGTATTCCCAGTCACTAAAAGTAGGCTACCCTGACTTTAAGCATTCAATTTACCATTTAAGGGGAAAAAAAAATCTGGCAAAAAAAAAAAAAAAAAAAAAAGTCCTGGCTTGTTCTCAATAAGGCAAAGAACTTAATATATGAAGAAACATTCTCTGAAACAGGCCATAAATCATTACCTTAAGCCTTCTCAGTCCATTTTTCCTCCTGTAATTCGCCTGCCCCTCCTTACCTAGTGGCCCAGTTCACTGAGGAACTTAAAAGCATTGTTCCTATTGCCAGCTCACTTGGCATATCTAGTTTTATTTAAAACCCTGCGGCTGTTTGGCAGGAGGAGCAAATAAGTGGTGTTAAAGGCATTTATGAGCTTGTCCTCAGAGAACCTTTCTTTATATCAACAGTTTGACTAATGCATGTGACAGTGAACTTCATGCTGGCAGCTGCTATGAAGAAGTTGTCTATGTGACTGATGGCATTGCAGATAGCTGCCAAGCCAATATGCATTAATTATATAAGAGTTTAAACACACCAAATTCCATGAAAGAGACAATGTTTGTGAAATAAAACCACCAGCTTATTAATCATTACATTTCCACCAAGATGTTTTAATTAAGCTATAATCAATACTCATAGCACTGACGTCCAAGCCTGGCATAGGCTATAACCAAAGCATAAAACATCATCATACACTTTACAGAAATTCCACTTTTTTGTTGCAGTAGACATATGTAAGGATTTGCATAACAGTATTCTATACCTAACCAATTTTTAATGCAACATTTTAATGGGCTTTCTCCATAGATCACTGTTTAAAATAGTCCATAGCCTAAATAGCCTAAATAGGTAACTGCAACACAAACGCAAGAAACACACCAACAGTAGAGTACATGGTGTGACAATGAGCTTGCCCCAGCTTGCAAATGCAGGGCTCCACATTGGCTAGTCACTTTCAATCTTGCTTTAATGCTCTACAAGGCAAATTTTAGGAATGCATATCTAATTTTCTGCAAACCAATCAGGTTATAATGTGTTTCAGACACCCAGACCTGTCTACAACTGCACAGAAACATCAGGCCACTGCATAGAGCCCATTCCTTGAAATTCCTCAGCTTTCTGTTAAGATGTACCTTTCACTGTCAAACCTTGAGCTGTGGCTGTAGAATACAACATAGTGACTAATACCACCATTTGCTAAAGCTAAGAGATGAAAATCCATCCATGGCTTTAACGTTGAAACAAAAAATCTAGGCACATTGCAGAGATCTGGGAGACTTGTTCTGGCAGTTTTCATTGAGCATGTTGAATATCAATTTGAGAGAACAAACTGATTCATTGAAATATATTTATATAGTTGTATGTCTTATTATATTTATGCTTGCTATATTTCTCTTACGAGTATATGTATTTTTTCTCCAATCTTGAGTCGGAGGGACACACACTAATTCCAGTGTGCTTGTACTTCAGTGTACCTGAGCTAATGGCAATAAATTACATTCTAATGTTAGAAACCCGGGAAAGTAGAGACACGCATACGGTACGGTACCTTTCTATATTCTTTTTACATATAAAATAATATTAGCCTAGAATGTTAGCCTAGAATGATGCAATGAATACGAATTATAAAATAACATTTTGCTTAACATTAATGACAAGGAATTCGTTTGGATAAGTGCACTTGGGCTTCTTAAGTGTTAGCATTAAAGTCTAACGTTAGCTAGTTTAGCAGCAGTTAATTAGCTATGTTATCATAAAGTTACGTAACGTTATTTTAATTTAAGTGTTTTTATTGTTCAGTATATGTGCACTGAATTGCATTATTGCATAATAAAAAATTTGTTATTTCTTCTGGAGAATTAGGCTACTTTAGTCTTCGCTAATATTACCCCTAAGTAAATGCTAGCTAGTTAATGTTAGCTAATTAATTAATGGGTTCCACGTGTGATCTCTTATGTTTATGAAAGTTAAAATGTTATTTCTGTGCAAAACGTATTCTTTCAGGAAATATTAAGCTTGATTCAGTTTAAAAACCTTATTCCACCTAATTCGTAGCTTTGGGTCATGATAAGAAATTATTAGTTAAGTAGATTGTTGCTCAGTTTCATCGATAGATTTAAATGGAACAGCCATTGGTCAATGTACAGATAAAGAGACAGAAATCTTATTTATTGTTCACTAATTAAGGAAATAATATTAGATACAAATAGAGATACAAATAGAGATACAAATTTTAGTGCATTCAGTGGTATTTTAATTAATGCACAAACAAAACAAAAAACTTAAAACAAACCTCAGATTTAAAATGCTATTGCTAATGCCTGTCTTATCGGAGTGTCATTAAATCAAAGTGCTTATGCTCCACAAAGAACTCTGACAAATTTTACTGGATCATAAGTGTTTTTGTTATTTATTTATTAGGAATTACCTTGACACTGACCTTGTGGTTCCACTCAGGTGCATATCAGTATCCTCTCCATCTCACCATCCACTGTTCATTCATCACATTCTTTTCAATAAGAAAGTAGAGGAGCCATTTTAGTGTAGTGTATCTTTGTTGTATCACAATAACTAATTTATCAATCATAAACCCAAGGGCCCCAGGACTTTGAGAACTTACTGTTATTGATTTTGTTTTATCAGTGTGTAGGTTTTATGAGAAAGAGGGGTTTTAGCAAGTGAGGCTCCTGGCTTTCTCTGCCTATGCTCACACATCAGTACTATATATAACATAATAGAAACAGTTTATAAAAAAGGTAGACAACACGATAATAATAAAAAGAAAAGGAAAACCCAGCAAAACTTTATATTTTCCTTTGTAAGACCAGTATTAAAAAGGGAAAGGAACCATCCCTGCACTTAATGAAAATTAGGTCTCAAATTGTTTAATACAGCATAATATACGGATCAATTAATTTAACTAGTCAGTACAAATACTATATACAAAAGGTGGTAATACAAACAGGTGTATCTGTGTTTTACCTTTGGAGGGCAGCAGCAAGCTTTTGATGCATCTGCTCTGCTGCTAATGTTAACTCAAGAGGAAGAATAAAAGGATCAACACCACCAGCCCATTTGCAGCGGTCATACAATGGTGTTTAGTAGAATTAAACGTATACATTTAATTGTACTTAATTTAATTTAAATTAAGCATTATTAATTTAATATAAGTTATTTTTGCAATAATTATAATCATCAATAGTCAGTACAGCAAATAAGGTCTAGTAATTACTATACAGGCAAGGCTTTTGTATAACTTATTTCAGTTGTGAGAGCTATTACATTCATTAGTTTCTAGAATTTATTTTAAGGCGATTTTAGGTAAATGTTTGTCTATGAATAAATTAATCCAGACAAAGCAATTCCAGTAAAAAAAAATAAAAAAAATGCATTCCAGGCATAATGTCCTTAAGTGCCAAAACAAAAAAGCTCTGTACCTGTAATTTTTCATCTGACAACAGTTTTACAGATGTGCCACTATCTTCTATATATCACACTTTATTCCCTCTTGGGATGAGACTTATGACCGCTAGAAATTGTGGCCAATTCATCTTTGGTACCAGTTGTTTGTAAGCATGTTAATGTTCCATTTAGTGAGATATGCACTCTTATGGGCTTTGTCACCTTATTATACCAAAGTTAATGACAGGAGCACAGTTGTATCGTGCAAGAAAGCGCTTAATGTTTTTGTTTATTTTTTTTAGGAGATTTTGAAATTAAAGACTGTGGTGGGTGATGCTAGGAGTTCAACAGAAGCAACATTTCACTATTTTTGGTAAGTAAATTAAATTTATTTTTAGCTTTAGCTGGAAAAACATCAAATCAGATGCTTAAAGGGGAGTATTTTAGCTCAGTGTACCAATAACCAGCACAAACGTCTATTTTGTTGAAAAGCACAGAGTGTACTTTTGAAGAGCAAGGGCAGGAGGGACCCGTATTAGCAGGAACACTTGAATGAATTTGAAGAATAGGTTTTTACATGCAGAACAGCCACAATACTGGGCTCTGACTGGCAGACAGTACCAGCTTCTCTAATTCAAAAGACGCACACCTGCCTGATTGGAAGGATTTAAAAACTTTTTATATCGGCAGCAACCAAACAAAGGCATGGTTGTGTATGGTTAACTGCCATCTTTTTCAAATCCAACCAAAATCTCAACAACATTGAATCTAGTGGTTTGTTTGAAATGATGAAAACTTTTTTATGCGTGCATGTTGTAAATAAGAAACTAATAATGGAAACTGATGTAAAGATAGTTAGTGCATTGTTTTACAACTATAATGATGCTGTTATTATTGCAAAGATAAAGTGAAATACAGAGCCTGAATGGGAATAGACAAATAAAGAGAGCTATCACCATAGATTTGTTACAAAATACATTATAAATAATGAAAACACTGTCTCGTATCTTACAGTCATTGTTTCTTTGAAAATAAATGAATAGAGGATACATTTTTTATTAAGGCTACACAAAATAATAAAATCAGGTATTAACTTTATTGACTGTGATAATGATATGACCTGCAATGAATAATCGCCCTATTTGATGTGAAGTGCTCAGTTGGGTTCAGATGTTTAAATACAGATCAAGGTTCTGGACATCCATAGGTCAAAAAAGTGGCTATATCAAAACTAAACATTGGCTGAACAATGAAAAAGGATAAAACTAAGGACTCACCTATGACCAAACTTTTCACTCAACAATAATATTTGAAAGCATGTTATTGATACCACTGCGTCTTTTGGATAATGATATTGCTGTTATTTCAATAATAAAAAAAATTGCTACAGTATAAAATTAACTAATGTAAAATGTAGTGTAGGACATGTTTTTGTTCTGTAAATAGCCAATCTTCTCAGTCAAGTGGTTGCCTCAGTATGGTTATATGATCTGTTCTGCCTAGGCTGGCCCCACAAATGTAAGTATACACAGACAGGACTAATGCTCCACGCACACACTGTGTCTGACCTTAGGTCAAGGTGCACTGACTCCGAGGCTTGTCTAACTGGGCCTCTTGAAACTCTTGCCTTGCATTCCAGCGCCCGGAGGAGGGGGTTGTAGCAGCCAGGCTTATTAGCAGAGAGAGCGACCGAAGGGAAGGAGTGATACTGAGTGAGAGAACGAGAGCGAGGGAGGGAGCACTGGGGGTAAAAGAAGCTGGAAGGTATTATGTGTTATTTCCTCATCTGCGCAGGCTGTTTCCCTCCTCCTCGGCCAGCTGAGAAGTTCTTCGACACAAGTAAAGGAAACACTACAAACTTGAACCTGTGACTGTGCGGCCGCCCGCCTCGGCCCTCCGTGAGCTCACTTGTTTTCTTTTCCTGCCGTTGTCTTCGGTGCACAGCGCTGTTACTTTCTCCCTCCCTTTCTTTTTCTCCACTGTAAGTGAGCCACTTTGTTTCCGTTGCTTTTTTTCGTGTTGTGTGCGGCAGACACACTTGGAAAAGCTGATTGGATTTGGGCAGATACTGACGGGGGTGCACAGCTGCAACGGTCCCCTCCATCTCTACACCAGGACCAGTGTCCTGCTCGCTCCCTCCCTGTGTGTGTCTGTTCAACTCTGCCTCTTTATACGGGTGGGGGTGCCATGGGAGCTCTGAAAAATGGAAGTGGATCAGAGATAGACAATTCTTGGACTCAGATTTCTGGATCTTTGTGGTAAGTGCTTGTCTCATTCTCTTGTTTCTCTCTTGTGCTACTTTTTAGAAGTTCTGTTCACTCTGGGATTTGCCACATGTCTAAATTCTCAGCATTGTGTGTGTGATTCTTCTTAGGGTTGCATTCATCTATTACATTTTTTTGGTATTCCTAATGTTTGTCATTTTCATTAAGTATACAGTCATTTACCAAATATATTTAAAATTTTTGATTGTAACAATAAATAAGCAAGCCACAGTCTGATGTGGGGGGAGGCTTTGTGCTTTTGAATTTGTACCAAGTTTAGCGGGTCAAGGTAGAGCTAGACGGGAGGTGGAGTGGGGCCGACTGGGGGAAGGGAGTCTTGAGGGGTCAACGAGACTGGCACACAGCCCACACTGCATAATAGCTCTGAAAAATGTTAGCATTGTATTATCTCAAATAGGCAGCTCAGAAACAGCTGTTTGTCTGAATGTTAAAGGTTTTTTTTTTTTTTGTTAATAGAACTAATTTGGTATTTTCATTTTAGTTTAACGTTAGGCTTGATATAGAGTCCATCTTTACACATAACCGCTGCACTTCTTTTGTTTAAGTTTGCTTTTTCTTAGTGTTGTGAAGTGTTAAAGTTTCACATATTTTTGTCCCTAATGAACTTAAAGCTAAATTTAGGAACTCGTTTTAGCAAACACCAAGGCTGAGATTTCTGTGTCTCACCTCAGTGGCTCATTTGCAGTTAGGGGTTTTGACCTCACTCTCTCTCTCCTCTTTGAGATGGACTAGCTGTAGCTCCCTCGTTCCCTCCATTCATTAGACATCTAAGTAGCATGGGAATCAAGTGTCTCTCTCCTCTGGCATTAATGTGCTCCTTTATTTAACAGGATTTTGGAAGAATAAAAGTAGTGTGCCAATAGAAGTCTGGATTTGGGTATTTTTTAGAAAAAGTAAACTCAAGTGTTTTGCACCATTGCTTTTGTTAAAACTTCCTTTTAGATGTCTATTTTGGACAACTGGGTCATCCGCAAAAATATCACTAGACCTGCACCCCGTATTAATGAGGACTCAAAGTATCAGTGTAAAAGTTGTACTCATGGTTCTGGCAGCTGCTGCTCCTTTTTTATACTATATATAGGTGTCTAAGGCTGGGTATACCATAGAGACTCAGTCTAAGATAGAGAGTACAATATAGCAGTGTTAACCAAACTATTTTTCTAGGGACCCATACTTTAATAGAATAAATGATTTGTGACTCCGATGGTCTGTTTTAGCTTACATTTTTACTTTCTTATTAATTCTTCTTAATAGTATTTATTATTTTTCCTTTTTAATATGCTTAGCATAGTGTCATTCCTGATTATTGCCAGCTTCCAAAAGCAGTTATTTTTCATTAAATAGACATGTATTTTTTCACAGATATTTTTGTATAGATATATAAAATGTTAGAATTTTTTGGTGATTCAAATATAGTCTTGGGTAACCCCCCTTTGCAGCCGCAGCCACACAGAGTATTCGATATTGAACAAAGTTCATAATTTGTTGGTTCTATGCGTTGCATGTGTGTGTCTTATCCTGTTTAATGTAGTTTTAATTATTTAATATTTATTGCATTTTGTATAATTACACATTATTATTCAGTGTTGAACCAGGACGTCTGTTAGCATGAGCCAAGCTAGCGCTGCATCATGTGGACCTCTATAGATGATACTGGTTTGTTTGTTGTCCTTAATGCCAGGTGAAAACATATGGTCAGTTAACCTCAGTGACTCTACCGTGCTCCACTTTTAGCCTCTCTCATATGAGTGCTCTGGTTATAAATGAGCACAGTTGTTTGCATGCAGTGAAAGGAAAAGCACACTTAGAAGCTGTGATTTATTAGTTGTTAGTCTGTTGCTGCCATGTGAGTGACAGAGGTGCCATTCAGGATGAAAACAGAAACTCCGAAAGCAGGCAGTCACTGACTGCTTCAGGAAATAGGAGGTGGTTTCCTTTTCTGCGACTCAACAAGAAGAGAAATTAAACCATTACTTTTAAGTGTTTTCTCCAAAGGAAATATTGGGTTTTATAGAGTTCCTGTCGTGAGCAGCAAATGTTAAGTGTTAGATATTTACTCTGAACTTGCTGATGGGATAGTTGTGTAGCCATGATTTTCCTGGAGTACTGAGAGCGAGGAAATGTAAACACATGTTGGCTTTACCTGAATGCTCAAATAAAAACTCTTAATAATGCTTAATTTAAGCAAACTCTTGCAGTAGTACTTACAAACAGAATAGTTTAGTGTTGCTGCCTGAACTAACCTGGGTGCTCAAAAAACGGGATCAGCTTCACTCTGAGCAAAACCTTACATTTGAAAACAGACATATGTACTGTGGATAGAGCAAATGGTCTGATCCATAGTTCTAAAAGTGACACTTACTGCAATTACATCCTAAAAACACATGATCATTTTGTTGGATGTTTGCTATTTCTTGCTTGCTTGTTTGGTTATCCCTAATTACCGGATATTCGGTCCTGAATTTTTAAAGTTTTATACTTGTAATATTTAAACTCAATTGAGGCAGCAAAATTTAGGATGCATCTTTCTATAAAAAATGCACTCTCCTTAAAAATTGTTATTGCCGTGAGTTCTGGAATATTGTAGGATTGCTATTTGTTTAGCTAAATCATTAGATCCAGTATTTCTAAATTCCACTAATTAATAAGGTATAAACCTCCACAAAAAGCTGATGTGTACTAGTTTACAGTTTATAGTAAGCCTGGCCCTTTCAGGCTATAATTACTATAGAAGTAGCATAGTGAGTTACTGGAGATTTCATTTAAACTAATTAATCATGGCATGAGCTTTATTTTTATAGTATTATGGAGACAACATGAGTTTGTGTGTTCATTATTAAGCAATCCTTCCTGCACATGGGCCAGATGCAAGGTGGCTAGGAGTTACTTATTATCCAATATTTGGTGATTGCTGCATTACATAATAAAGCTCTTGACTGTTAGACACTTTATTACAATTGGCACATGCATACATCCTAGACACTGGATTTTAGCACAAGTGGTCCCCTATGGGTTGGGTATTAAAGTGGGTGATGTCATGTCTGTGATGGAGACTTTGTGTCCCTTTAGCCTGATTCATTTGTCGTGTCCCACTCGTCGGCCCATACAGTAGTGACACAAAGCAACAATAAAGAATGAGGATAGAGATATAGAAAAGGAGGGAAAACTACTGCCCACCCTTGTCTAACCCTTATTAGTAACAGTCTCCTCCTAATCCAGATTTTTATCATGCTGTAAAATGTCTCTAATAAATTAAGAGGAAAAATCTGATCACTAAAATACCAAATGCTTTTTTAGTTTGTTTGCAAGGATAGTTCACATTTAAGTAGATATCGGTACTTTATAATATAATATCAGTTTTATTATCTTTTACAGTGGATGGTAGAAAACACATTTAATTACTTAATTGGACTAGGAAGTGTTTATATTTCATTTGAGATGATACCCAAGAAGAACCTTGTGGCTCCACTGACATTAGGTGCGCAGGTCTATGGGGAAGGGTAGACTGATAAATGGCCTCCATACATTTAGTATTTCCTCTTTCAGTCACAGTCAAAGCTGTGCGCAGGGTGTGTGGAAGAGGGGTGGAGGTGTTGGCTAATGCAGACACAATGGGGAAAGACAAACATTAGTGATGAGACAAAGGACACTCCACTCAGGTCACTGGGGGGGGGGTAACTCTTCCCATTATTTGAGGGAAGTGATCTTAACTGGGGGGAGTCTTAAAGTCATCAGCAAATTAGGGCCTGCACGGAGTCCGTGTGTGGCAGGTCATGATCAAAGCCTGAGAGGCTGTCTGTTTATAGACACAGCAGTCACAACACTACACTGCATGCAGCATGTATCAGGAGCATGTTATCACTATTTACTCCTGGGAAACACTGGAGAAGTTCTTTCTCATCTATGTTAAAAACACCACAGCGCCATATGCCACAGGTCAGCTCAGGATTTCTTTACCATATGTATCCTCTTCCGTCTTTAAACTAGAAACACTCATTTAAATAAATTGAGTAATATAATTTATCTACCTATACGAAGCATTAATATCACTGTAGATGTGTTTGCATCATTATTCTTCCATATTAGTGTACTGGTTATACCTGTCTTTGAAAAAGGATGTGCAAATCATAACAAGGCTTAAGCACTTTAGTGCTGTGATGTAGGTCAGCATTTAACCCTTTTTATTAGGCAAACAGCTTGTCAAGTTGTGCTGTAATTTATGACTTGAAAAACAAGGCATCAATTACATGGTAATTACACGCTCTTACAGCTATTGCTTAACAGCAAGGCATTATGAACGTGTATGTTGTTTTTTGTAAACAGTATTTATTTTAAGGTGGTTATGCCACTTGATAACAGTATCATTAGATAATTACAACAATTAATCTTTTGTTGATTTTGCAATTTAATGTTTTTAAGTTTAAAGTTTTAAATTCATCAGCAACCCAGATTTTTTTACATGATTAATTAAATATATTTTATTGCGTTTTCAAACTACAGTCTAACAGTAAAACAATGAGTACTTATGAAAAGACACAAAGCAAGTGGGGTAAGTTGAAGGAGGCCCACCAGCGGGGCCCTATTTTAAGAGCCATCAAAACGGTTTAAGTGAATGTCTATATATTCACATGTGGTTGTCCAAGAGTTTGCGTTTTTTTCTATGAAACCCTATGCATGTTTGTGTGACTGAAGGGCCATTATGGGACAGGCTTTTAAGGGAGATCTGGGAAGTGGAAACCTAATACTGGCTGACTGCTGCTCTTGTGTACATGAACCCCACAGCTGCTGAAGAGAGGGGAGGGGGGCAGGGGGCCGAGGGAGGAGAGAGTGCGCTGCGCTCAGTAATTAGTTGTCTGGTTTTGTATTGACCAGTCTGGTGCTCGGGCCTTAGGGACTGTTAAATTTGCTATTGAAACTGAAAGGATTATGCACCCAAAAGAAATTAAACGGGAGCAATGAATAGATTGCAGACCAAATGGTGACTAGCTTTTTTTTTTTTTTTTTTTTTTTTTTTTTTGTTTGTTTGTTTGTTTGTTTGTTTTTTTGGGGTTTTTTTTGTGGGTCCTTCCTTTTGGCCTTTGGACCTCCTCACTCAGACAAGGAGATATTTTCCTGTCCCAAACTGCTTTTTTCATGTTGTTGGTAAATTTTAAAAGGCACATTAGCATAGGTACAGGTTTACAGGACACCCAATTTTAAGACATAACATAAAAGCACTTGTTTTTTCATCAGCAGCTGTCAAAAATGGAGACTGAGCTGGGGCCTGTTTATCAAAAATCTCAAACATTTTCACATGTTAGTCACTGACGGGATGTTGCAGGGGAGTAATGAATTTGGCTTTGAATAGACATTCAATAGACATGATAGAGATGGGGTCTCTTAGTTTGGTTACCCAGAAAAAGGCCAGATTTTTGTGGTTACTCCTACTCATACCTTAAACAGTAGGAACTAATATATCAGCAGAAAGCTAGAACTTCATTCACCCCCTCTTTATAGTTGTGAAGCCTCTGCTGTAAATGTGGAGGCAAACCTACACTAACACTAACAGTACACAAAAAACATCCAGAGACCAAACTGTAACCCAATCCTTTTGTAATGGCTTGCAGCGTCTGTTAAGCAGGCCAGCGCTTGGGGAAAGTTTTTAAAAAGGTGCCTGTAATGCGACGGATATCTTGCTTCAGTAAGTTACCATTAGCCTCAATCTGCATAGAACATGTGAACCTGCTGAACCTGAGCCTTGAGAGTATCTAGTAAATGATAGAGGGGTGATGTCATATTTTTTCAGTGTTTGTGTAGCTGGCAGAAAGGCTCGGTCTGTCACTGCTGAGGGCTAAATTGACACTCGCTCAGGACTGGACCAGCCCAATAGGACTTTAGTCCAAAAAAGTATTATCATGCCTCCGTTTTTATCTGCTAAAGTCTACTTATGTTTTTTGTTTTGAAATGATTTAATATTTTGTACCAACAATGTATATAAGTCTTTTTGTTACTTCTAGATCCAGACTGAGTAAGCAGTCTTTTTAGGTAAGGGTACAGTCTGGTCAAGATTCACGTTTGAGGTTATCAGAAGGTAAAAATAATAGGTGGCTGGCTCTGGGCTTTTGGTGACCAGACCAAAAGTTATATCAGACTATCGCTGTATAGTTGGACTTATCCACTTAATCTTTGTCATTCACAGACGCAGCATCTCTCATACTTAAAAAATAATCAATCCAGAGGCTTACACTGCTCTCATAGTAACCTATAACCTAATAACCTAACCAATATTACCCATTTTACAAAGTATGGCCAGGGAGGAAAGATCTCTGTTGTCTGATTGGCTCCCTTTAAATAAATTAACAACATACATATGTCTATCAATATTGCATAGATTAGTAATGACAGACATTTCTGGGCAGGATAAGAACCTAGAAACCACAGGAACAGAGCCCAGTGTGGATCCCAGTGTGAGGATAAAGTCAGAGAAGTAAAGAGAAAATGACGGATGAGGGGAGTTTTGGACTGATTCTCACTGACTGAATTTACATTAACACAGTTAACTTGCACATGGGATTCTTATAATGCAATTACCCTACAAAGCTGTTGCAAAATAGAGTGTTCTTGTTGGTTTTAATGTGATTACTGCACTGCGGCCAGGGCTGCATGCTGTTCCAGCCATTAGCAAAAACAACTTGGATTGTTTAGTTTGACCAACTCAGTTCACAGAAACTTTTGACTAATGCTTTTGATTAACTGCAGTGTGAAATGTCATGTATTCTTCAAATCTTTTCACTGAATACAGTTTTAGTTAATGATACTTGGTAGCACAACCTATAACACATACTATATGTTTTTTATGGGCTATGCAAATTGCTTCATAAACAATCTGATATAAAATCCTATGAAATCATATTCTGCATTCTTGTGTGAAGTAAAGTGATCCTGAACACCTCTGCCAGAACTAATCAGAAAAAATGTTGTGGTGCATTTTTAATTTGCATTAATTTCTTACCTACTTTATAAGTCAAATAGGGCTTTTAGAATTTTTTTTTTTTTTTTTAAGAGGGCAGTGTATCAACAATGTGATATGATAATTGAGACAGAGGTGGTTTTAACAGAGGTTTATAGCTTTAAACAACACAATGTTATTAATCAACATAAGCTATGCATTTTACAGTAATATATTAAAAAGAGTGTGTTTAGAAGGAAGTTATGTCATATTATCTGTCCTAAATGTTTCTTCTCTCCTGAAGCCCCTTTGGAATGCTTAAATGCTTAAATGTTGTGATGCGGCTCATACCTGTGTGCTGATGTGCGTCTCAGAATGCAGCAGCAGGCTTGGTGCTTAGTGCTGGTTATAAAGCTAGCTGACTGTGCTTTCTTCCATTTAGGGGTGTCTGCCTCCCCTCCCCTTTTCCCTCCTAGTAATAGATGGCCTCATCGCTCGGGGTCTGAGCCCACCTTTAAACAGCTCGACTGGGGACCAGGGTCTGTCTCCAGCCAACGATGGAGAAGAACAATGGGAGTGTGTGACATTGTCTGTGTGTATTAGGAGGCCCACGTCTATCTGAGACACATGTTTAAACACGTGACAGTGGTGTGTTGATGTGCCAGGGCTTCAGCTGGGCCTGCCAGGTATCAGACCGAGGAGACAGCACATTCATGGTATGCACATCTGCACTATTCCTCTCTGTTGTGTGTGAAATCCTCGGACCGATCTTGGGCACTGCCTTTTACTTTTGGGGGTGGCTTAAGGCGTGTATCATGTTCATTGGCGTTTCCTTGCTTCCTGCTGTTTGTCTTTCAGGACAGAGCCTTTGTGTGGCTGCACAGAGAGGCAGAGGTGTAGCCCTACTCTCAGATGTTGGTGTGTGTGAGTGCACAGGACCATTATGATGAAGCATTTTTAAATGTGTGTGTGTTCTGACTCATAAGCAGCTCGGTCACAGTGGGCTGACCTTGGCTGAATTGGAGTGTGTGTTGGGAGGTGATAGCCGTGGTTTATACCGTGCCGCCTAGATTTCTTCTCTGCTGATTCTTCAGGATAAATGTATGTCTGATGTTGATTTTCTTTTATTTGGTTTGAGGTAGGACGTTGGGCACACTCTGCAAATGTGTGTTTTTTCCCTGCCCTGGCTCTCTGGGACTCAGAGCTTGCTTCATTTTTTTTTTTTTTTTTTTGCTTTAGCATACTCGGCATTCATATGGAAATGGGGGGCAGAGAAGGGACAGAATCTCACATCAACTTGATCTGGTCATGAATAGCTGCCAGTGTTTAGACTGACCCAGAGCTGTCTTAAAGGCACTGGCCAGCCCCATCCTTGAGGCTTTGTCATTGACAGCACATGCGCTCATACATAGTCTTACACAACAGATAAAACAAGCAGATGTCCATAATTACATTCACACAATGACATACACGGAGCACTTTCTGTCACCGACTCTGTCTCACACACACTTACTCTATAATGGAGGGATTTTCTTTTATTTTTGCTTCACATTTCACATTAATGTTATATTTTTAACTTAAATTAACCACCTTGATGTATGTTACATTTAACCTTTTTTATTTATGTTGTTATGTATGTAGTTATTAAAAATAGAGAGAAATATAATCCAGTTAAAAAATTATTAGACACATTTTTGACAGTAATTGTAGTGTACATAAATATAGCCTTAGAATATGCTCAAAGAAATAGAAGAATAATTAATGTAATTGCAATTGTTAAATAACTGAGTTAAAATTCTGAAAGTATCTAAAGTACTTGCAAAAATGGGAATTTGCTGCTTTAAATAATATTTCACTATTCCATGTATTTTCCCTAAAGTTGCCCGTGTCTCTATGCTGGATTTGGATAATTCCCTTTTACTGTGCTGTCTGTGAATTATTATTGTATTTGAGAAGTCCCGTTTTTAATAAATAGTGAGTGTGTTTCCTTCCCGGGCGTCTGCACACAATGGGCCTTCTAGACCAGACTGCAGTGCCTGGATCGAGCTGCGGGAATCCATCAAACAAGATTTGTCTCGGTGGATGTGCTGTTTTATTCTGTGGGATTAGGGTCCACCACCCAGTCCCTGGCCAGTCTGAGCCTTTCTTCCTTTTACTGAAACACTTGGTTACCTAAAGTGTTCCTCCAGAGTTTGAATTAATTAAATTTCATACTTTTGCTTTTTACCTATTTTCTGTGCATTTCATATTTTTTTACTCTGTTTAGATTTCCTCTGCAATTACATGTATATTAACTAACACTGTAAAAAAAGAAACAATAAATGTAACCATATATTACTCAGGTATAATAAAATATTTGAGAGCTAAAATAAATACAATATATTAATAAATAATACATTTTACCTAATTTATGTTTAGTATAAACTGAATTCTAGCATAAACTGAATACCAGCAGTACTTTATAAAAACAGTACTTTAAAAATAATAAATTATGAATTAAACACATCTTAGTAGGTTCTTAATCAAAGTAACATTGTTTATTTTATTGTTTTTTTTTACAATTTCATCTGAAGAACAAATGTCAGTGCTATATGTGATTGGTGCAGTTTAAACCACAAGTGTGAGTCTATAAAAAGAGCAGCCGTCAGCGGGGCCTCACCGTGTTGTGTTGTTTTGTCTGTCCATTAGCAGCCCATTCAGGAGACAATGACTTAGAGACGCAGACACTGGGCTTGTTAACACACAGGCATTAGTGCACTAGGAGGGGACACTCCTCTAGTGTTATGACGGCACTCTTTCACCCGCCATACTCCACTCAGCAGCACAAGTGTCCGGGCCCCTGAATGGGGAGGATTTGTTGCTCTACACCTAATTAAATAGTGCTTTGAGGAGTAGTTATCACAAAGGCCCTTTGTTCTGCTTCACCTTCTAAGCACCTTCTAGGCGTAATGTTGACTTCTGTGACAGCGGCGGCATGCTCAAGTCTGACTTCACTGTTCACAAACACATGGCCGCCTTTCAAAAAGCATGATCACAGCACATCAGATGATTGGTGATCTACTACGTGTCTGCCTTTGATTCAACTATATTAGAGAACCTTTTCATGTTCAGAGCATGATGATGCCTTATGTCTACAGTCATTACCAAAACTGACACATTTAATCACTGAGCTCTTCTATTTCAAAATAATTTAACACAAAGGAGTTTTAAAATGTAATGTTGAGAATTTTGAGTGAATTTTTGAGTTGTAGCGAAGATGTCGTGGTCGTGCTTAGCATTTTGAGCAGTGGCGATTTGGGGGGGTTTAGGGGATTATGATGCCCTCTGCTTTGTGCTGCTGCCGATGGGCTTGACCTGAGGGAGGGGGCAAATGGCTTTGTGGCCCTGATGAGCTATGATGTCGAGTTAGCAAGACTTACATTTGATTCATTTAAAATTATTGAAGGTGGATATGTTAACCAAATATTGCTTCTTGACCACAGTCACATATGTTGTAATGCAGTGACATAATTTTACCTTACACATTTTTATATTTTTCATTATTATTTGTGTAAGAGAATTGTCATATTGGATATCATTTGTGAAATCCCTCTCATTTGCAAGATTTTAATTATTGTGGCTTTCAAAAGAGTTTCAGTGTGTCTGTTTTTGCTCATACTGAATAGTTTGGCATGAATCAAAATTAGAAAATTGGATATTAATACGCAATTTGAATAATTATACATTTTGTTACTTGTCATTTGCTGTAGTCTACAATTATCCATCTGAATGTCCTTGCCTCTTTTGCCAGTGTCTGTAACGTCAAACCAGACGACTACTCTCCTGCTACATCTCTCTCGTAAGCCGCAACTAACATGCTTTGCTGGCTGCTCTCTCTGAATTTCGGCAAAACCGGGACGGCTCCAGGTCAGCGCAGTAGAGAGGAGGAAAATCCAGGCAAGAAATTGTGTTGTTTTCTGTTAGCTGCTCTGCTTTGTAGCAATGTGTGTGTTTGTTCGGCGTGCAGAGAGCAGGCGTGCCGGAGCTGCACTTGGCACTTGGCTGCCACAGTGTCCCGGCAAGAATGATGACACTGATGGGACGCTAGCTTCACTTGCACGTCCCGGAACATCTGCCAAAGTCTTGTTCAGCGGTGTGTGCATCCCCTTGTCAGTCAGTGCTGTTACGATTCCAATCAGTGTTTTGTTATTTTATTAGTTTTGTGCAAGTTTCTCCTCTAGATAAAGGAGAGGATCACATATTTAGTAAATTGTGAAATGTAAAATTATTGTTTTAAAATGTATGTAACAGTAAATGAGAGGAGCTCTTACCCGTCATGTACAAAGGCCAGAGTTTTATCCGTATTAATGGAGCGTATGTAAAATGTGTAAAACGGTGGCTTGTGCGAAGTTGTAACATGAGCTTGTCTTTGTGGCCCATTTGGCCGGCTTGTCCCTGTCAGAGCGCTGTCCGTGCACTTAGACCCCTCACCTCTCCTCGCCATTGTTCAAATCAGCCTGCTCTGTTTAGCATTGACCTGGCTGTTTTTGGTTGTAACTGAATTTATTTTATTGCAAAAGAAAAAAGTTAAATTCTACAAAATCAAATTAATAACTCAAAAATATTGCTGTTTGGAATGTGTACAAAATCATGAAGCAAATGATTATGCTGTGCTGCCCAATTATAACAAATGTGCATTATATGCTATTTTTTCTTTTTTTTTTTCAATTTCTTTCTTGTGTTTGAAATTATACCTTATGGTAAACACTTTTTTATAATTCAAAAATGTATTATTAATGAATCTTTAAACTTCACAATTATGTAATCTGATTGAAAAAAATGTTGACAAAGAAGACAGATTAGTACATCCCTTCTTTGCGTATGTACATATTGTGCATTTGATATTTTGTTGTTACATGTATTGCAGCCTAAAATAACCTGTTATTACACTGTACATCTTTTGTATTCAGAATGTTTGTAGCACGTTATAAACTCATAACTGCTTATGTTAATGCAGATACTTAACATATATGGCTAAATTATTAGTAAGTGAATATTAATATCTCATGTCCATGTTTGCAGTATCATGTTACATCATTGCTTTTCTCATGAAGCCACATTTACTGAGTACCTCCCTGACCTCCCACTGGAGCCCTCATTTTGGGAATGTTTGTATGTGGCTTGTGGTGGGAGCAGACCCGGTACTCACTGTGGGAGCAGCCTTGATTGTTATGCGAACACAATGCCTTTGCCTTCTTACTTCACTGGTTCCTTTGCTTTCCTTCCTCTGCCTTTGAATTTGCTCATTTTATGCCTGGTTTTGTTCCCCCTTCTGCCCCCTTTGATTGGCCCCTGCATAGCAACTTGTCACTCGGAGCAAGGAAACAGATCTGCTCCTTGGGCTCTGCTTACTCAATTTCATTGCAAGTGGCATAGTTAGTTTCATGCACCATTAAAATACTTATGTGGGGCGTTTAATATAATTGTAGATTATTGGAAGAGAAAATGGCTGGCTTTAGTTTGTTTTTTGTCAAATGTTATTAAAAAAGGAAAAGGAAAATTTTTGAAATCAAAAATGTCAATGAGTGGGTGATGACTAGTAGTTGATTGTTGGTCCTTGCTTAAAAGAATGAGTCTATGCTTCTTGAATGAGTATGAATGAACAAATATAGCCTTGTCTTATTAAACAATATTAATATGTTGACATTGATTGTCTCACCTTTTTGCTAAAGCTGTTATGGAAGCCTTCGCTGCCCTCTCCTCCTCTGCCTCAGTCAGATGTGTTAGGCTCAGCCAGCAATCGACTGTGAGAGGTCAACATGAAAACACACCATTTTCATTTCCTCGGCAAATAATAACATTCAGAAAGAATAATGCCGAAAACTGTACTGCGTTGATTCTCAGACAAATAAAATTACAATTATATTAGTGTGAGTCTATGTTTGTAAAACTATATTCATACTTTTACTAGACAAAGGTATTTATAATTTAGCATTTTTCTCTGTTTTAAATGTAGGAATTTTCTGTTATTTATATTATTCTTATTCAGCAATGTCAAATTTGTTCTTAATTTAATTAGTCTTTTCCTAGTAGTTCTTTCTTCTATTAATTTAATGTGTTGTATAAATACTAAATTATTATTTTCATAATAATAATATAATTTACTTACAATTGTAGTTTCTACTTACAGCATCAAAATAATCTTATTGTGACAGCCCAAATGAGTTTAGTGAGTGATGAATAGGGATCATACTGACAAAACCAATTATTAAAAGCTAATTAAATAAAACTTTAAAATGTAAGACAAACATTATTTAAAATATAAATATAGACAGAGTTGTGACAGAGAAGCAGAGCGCTGGGCCCACAACACAGACCTGAGAAGAGAGAGGGTAAAAATGCTTGCTAAGCTATCTGTTTCACACACGCAGGGACAGAAGGTTCGATATTCATTCGATCGATGAATGAAAAGGCACAATGGCAAAATCGGACGGGCTCCTTTTCAAATCCACGTCTCCGATGTCCCCCCCGCGCCCCTCCACAGTCTGCAGTCGCTGGGCGGCTGCTGTGGCAGCCACACAGAGAGAGAGAGAGGAGCAGGGGTTACATCAAGGCTGCTCCCTGGACCGTGCAAACAAGTCTAGACCAGTGACCTGCTCAATGGCTCCTTTTGAGGAGTGGGGCAAGTTCGGTCAGAGCGAGGAGAAAGGCAGGCACAGCCTCTTTTCACTGGAGGAGCAGCTCACAGCCCGCGATCGACAGGAGGTAAGGAGGGCCGGGAGGGCAGGCATCTGCTTCCATGGTTACGGCCCGGGTATGGGGACCCTACTATTGAGGAAGCTCCGTTCTCATGCTCCCACAGAGGCAATGTCACGCATTTTAAAAATGCGTCAGGCCGTTCCGAGCACCAGATCCACTAGCGGTAGAGTTGCTCTTTGAGAGGGGAAATAAAATGATAAGACGTCAGTTTGGGAAAGGAAAAAAGAGTAGGGCAGTGCTTTGGGATGGGGCGGCAGCCTGTGCTGAGAATGAAATGCGTCACATGATCACACCAAAGACAAATTCAAAAGAGTTGTGTGGGGTTTTTTTTGGCAATGCGTAAAGATGTTGAGATTTGCTGGGTGTACATTTTGAATGCAGAATGTTGTGTGTAAGTCTGAGACAGATGATTTAGCATCAGAAGGAGCAAAGGTCAAGGTTTATGTGGTCAACTGCTTTGTGGAAAGGCACAGAGAGCACAGAGTTTCAAAGTAGAAACTTTTATGTTTAACCATCACAATTAAGAGGAAAGTAATTTGTATTTTGAAACTTTATTTTAATTAATTGAAAATTGAAACGTATTGATAAAGCATGTGTTTGTAAATAGTATATTATTAGCACACAAAAAAACGTGGAGATTTTGGACACAAATGTGTGGAATGACAGGCACATCTGTCTGTTTGTTTGTTGATTTGTTTGTGTTTAGGCACAAGCTGTGTGTGCGTGTTGGCTTGAATGGATACTTGGGGCTTTTCTTGGGGAAGGAGGGGTGTGTTGGAACGTTGAATTTGGTCATGCAGCTGACGCTTTACCCCCTAACACACTCCAAACAGAACGGACAGATGGCCGGCCCTCAGGAAGGGCTTGGGGCGTTGGATTTGCTCTCAGACCGTGGGAAAGTCTTTGGCTGACTTCACCTGCTCAGGGAACTGATGTGACTGGATTAAACCGCAATGAAAGAAGTGCAAAATGAAAACTAACTGGGACAGCACTGCACACTGACTGGGCTTTTCTCCTCTTTTTCTTTTTGAAATGAAGACTTGCATACTGTAACATTATTTGATTTTGTTTTTCTAAATCAACTGCCTTGTAAACCTTTCTTGTATGTAAAGCCAGAGTGAACGGGTTTGTATTTTTGCATGTTTGTAGTCCTAATTGGAAACAGTAGATCTTCAGTTTGCTAGTACATAAGACCTTATGTTTAGCCATCTAAATCTCTGTGCTCGATTATTCATCTATGTGCATGCTTTGATTTATTTTTATTAAAAAAAAAAATAATAAGTATTTGTCAGACTTTGGTCTGATTAATGCCTAAAATCTGCTCACTTCAAATTGGTAAGGATGCAGAGCCCATGTGTGTAATGGCTCATTAATTTATCTGTCTCAAAGTGCAATAAAGGTAGATATATTACTTCCTCTGAAACTTGGTGTTTTGTTTATTTCGTTGGTTGTTGGAGTTTGTGAAGATGGCTGTTAAAGGTGTACTTGCAAGTGTGACATTTCATTTAGAAGCATGCCAATTCTTAATTCAAAATAAAACCCGCTGCCATCTCCGACCTAATGGTCAGTTTAGCATAAAGTCCAGACAGCTACTCTTCATAATAGCATCTCTTAAAATCATTTAGAAAAATGTCTTGTTAATGTATTATATTCTGGTAAGCTATTATTATATGCTGACCAGGTGTTGTTGCATGTCATACAAGCCATTTTTATTTGGTTATGAACAAATCCCCATAAATTAAATAAAAAGTAATTCTTTTTTTTCAGGAGATGTTAAAAAATATAGCCTCTAGCCAGTATAATTTTAACCTACTGCTTTGGTAAAATAAATATGCAAGAGACACTGTAGTAATTGCATAGTTGTCACATTTTTGACAGCAGCTCAGGCATCTCCCATAGCTGATTCATAACCACACTGTTCCCTGATTGCTTGCTATTTTAGCTCTCCAAGTAGTGCTGTCTGGCTACTACAAGGTATTATCTGTCATAAAAGTAGAGTGCATAAGAGTTCAAATTGGGAGCGAGTCAAGTGCTCTCCATCTGAGAACGCTGTGTGTGCGAGTGTGTTTTTTGGTGCAGGGGGGACGTGTAGAACTAATCAAATGTGGTTATGTGCCGAGCAGTGAAGTCACTATTTGACAAGAAATGTGAACTTGACTCTGCAGATCTCATGAGACATTTGAGGATTTTTGCGTGGAGCACTTTAGGTGTCACTTTATTGTGCTCTGTACATCAAGCCAAGGCACTACAGTTTTTTCTGGAAATAATTTAGACCATAAGAATTAGGTCATACATTTTATTTGCACTACATTTCCTACCTTATCTTTCTGGTTGGTTTTCTTTCTCTAAATTAATAGACTAATTTCTGAGACATATTCTATGGCTTCATTGTATAACAGTGTTTGATAGTGTTTTTGTAGACATATAACCACATTATAGTGACTAATACTGTGTAAAAGTGGACAGAAATGAATTGGGTTACTCGAGCTTACTCCCCATTCACTGGCACACTGTATATAAATAAATACTATGAGACATTTTGCGCTCCAGCCTCTCTGACCTGTCCACATCACAGTTTATTTTTATAGTAGTAATTTGCCATTGGCCCATGGTTTGGTTCCAGAGGCCCACATCATTAATCACGGAAGGCATTACTGCAGTCTAATTACACTTTCTCACTGTGAACCTGCAACTCTTCGCACTTGTTCTCTATGTCCTTAACACTATACATACTGCAACAGAGCTGAAGTGTCTGGGCATTATTATTTGAAAATAGACATGGAATAATAGAGAAGTCACATCCTTCTTTATAATTCTTAAAGCAGAGGTCAGTCCCTGATTAGCTCTATAGAGAGGCTGAGGAGTTTATTTAGGAGGTTATTAAGTACAGTGGGACATCCTCCTGTTGTTTTGAAGTCATCCCAAGAACTTAAAATAAGAGTTGACAGTAATTGAAAGTGCAAACACCCCAGGAAACAATTGAAAGTGTGCAGGGGGTTGGGGAAGGGGGGCTTACGAGAGGGGAGAGCTGGAATCAGTGGCAATGCTGTGTAACCCTTTTAAGATCATTATTCCACACAAAATGCACCCCCGGGGTGTGTGACACGTTTGTGAATGGGCTCTTCCGCGGGATTTAACGGGTTAACAGCAGACAAAGGGAGTAGAGACCATGTAGCCCAGCAGGGGAGAACCCAGTGGAAACATTGTGCTGTTTCTAATCCACACTCCTGTCCTGTGTCCTGTCCGCAGTGGCCAGCGTCACAGCTGACTGATATGTGCTCCGTGAAGCCATATAGGCCACATGTTCTGCACTGCCCACAGTGGACAGAACTGAGGCATTGTTTAGTGCACATGCTAATCCATAGGAGGCCTTGTTAAGAGGAAAGTTACTCAAGATATGTAGACAAATTATATAAAAAAAAAGGAAAATCTGTATACAAAGACAACAACATACAGAAAATCATAGGCAGCAAACTGTTGAGAAATACTGTAATTGAAAGCAAGCAATGAATATGCCATATTCTTATCAAATATTCCAATTAAAAACGCTAGTTATGTATTGTAACCTAACTGTAGTTAAATTATAGTAAATAAGTAATTTTTTAAAAACTATAACAAAAACATTATTTACACAGTTACATTTGCTTAATATGTTAATGCATATTGGTTTTGTTTTATCAAATTGGCCAGTTATAGAGTGTGGTTGCTTGGCTCATTGAATACCATTATTTCAGTTGCACTTCTCAATATTTTGTGTGTGTTGCTCAAGTTATCATGACACTTTCTTATCTAAATACAGTATATTTCACAGCTATAAATTAGTCATAGTTTATATAAAACATCAGGGGTCACCAGTTTAGCTCATTGTAAAAAAAATAGTAATAGTGTGTGTGGAAATAGAAGAGTTGAGAACCGAATGCTGTTGTAATTGTTGGGGAAAAGACCATTTTCATTGCTAGAGGCTAAGGTTGTAGTTGTTTGATGTGAATTAACTGAACCAGATGGCAGTGAGGATGCATTATTATTTAGACATACTTATTTGGAGATTTTATAACTACATTTTCCTAAAGCACCAAATGTTGAATTGCACATTCATAAATTGTAGTAGTGATGTCTTCTCATTTTTCCTTTAGGACTTGTATTCCCTCCTTCCCTTCATCAGTTTTAGAGAAGCCTGTAACAGTATTTTAATATGAGTTAAAAAATCATTGTGTGCAAGTATGGTTTTGTATTTTAACACAAGTCCTGTCTTATAAATGTATAAGCGTGTACTGTATGTTGACTTGAAAGATGATAATCAAAAACAAACGGCCTGATTGTGAGCAGATGAACGTGGCTCCACTGCCCAGGCCAGCTGTATGTGATTTCATGCTGTAAGCCCTGATTCCTCTTGTACATGCCAACATATCATATGGAGCTCTGTTGGTCTTCGTGTGTCTCATAGATCTTTGTGAATGTCAGAGATCACAGAGGCCTTGTAAGATAAATCCACTACACCTTATAGCACTCTGCAGTTGACACCTTGACTTGTTGTTATGCTTTTTTGTACGCATACATGACAGGTAAATATTTGCCTCACCATTTTCACATCATATTAATATATTTCCTGGAAAGATACAGTCTTTTAATTTTCCTTTCAGCACAGTTAATCCTAGAGATTTGTTTTTTTGTTTTTTTTACTGGTATAACATTCTGATGTTTTCATACAATAATTGAGGCTTATGTGTCTGTGTTTATGCAAATTAATGTTTTTCATTTTAAGGTATTTATCTTTTCAGTTATCTTGCCTCTTAGATAAATTTTATGTCATAAGTTTATTTGTGCTGACACATTTCCACAGGTAAAATTAGTACAAATAATTAGTTATCTGAGAATGAAAACTTTGGTTTGAAAACTTTTTCTTGGCAAACTTGGCATGGGACGCCAGGCTTTGTTTGGCTTAAATGAAGACAGATTCACCCCAGAAGATCTTTGCTTTTTAAAAACTTTTACACGCTAATTGTTTGTCGTTCCAAGTATTCCCTGTACTCAGGTGGTGCTTAGGAAGCCAGTTTAAAGCTAATGGCCATTTTCACTGGAAGGCGGCCCCAATTCACCTGCTGATTTACCTGCCTTTATGAGACGGTATCTACCACCCAACTGTGTACCAAAGCCATCCACTCTCACATATCCATTTAAAAATCATCATCATATTAATCCAACACCTCCTCTTTATGAGTTTCAGCTTATTGACTGGTACCTTCTAATAGTGTCTGATTGTTTTGCAAAGGCCCTAATTAAAGCCCTAAATCTGCAATCATTTTTTCATAGACCTGCACTAATTCACGCAATATCCAGTGTTCCTTTCCTATTGTCAGACGATTGCTTTGATAATGAGAGGCTGTGCAGAGGGATTGTCTTTGAGAAAGCATTTGGTGAGGACACGCCAAGAAAAGGTACCATTATGATAACTGCCTTCTCAGCCTCCGTAATGGGAAGTCATCGGTAATGTAGTCGATTAGGGCCTGCACCTCTGGAGATAGCCTTTGCAAAATGACTTGTGCCATACATTTTAGAGTTTCTTTGAAATGTGCACACCTGGTCCTCTACATTTTCACAGCCAAAAGAAGTAAAGGTGTTTCTCAGAGTTCTGAAGTATGACAAATGTTGACAAATTTAATATTCTGTCTGTATCATTCTTGAAAGAGATGAGGTCAAAATGTCAGACATGTAGGAGCCAAACTTACTTAATCTTCAAACTGTCTTTTTCTTATCACCTATTAGTTTATTGTGATAGTAATCATCTATAAAAAAAATATGAGACCTTAATATGTTATCTGGGCTTTATTAGTGGTCCACCACATTTGTCAACATTGATTTAATAGAGTTGCTACAAAAAAATCAGTGTCTGTGCCTGTAGTACAAACAGAAACAGTACAAGAAAGAAAAACGGATAAATGAAGAAAGAAAAAATAAGAAAAAGAGAAACATGAATATATATATATATATATATATATATATATATATATTCACTATATATAAGCAGTGGATTCAAGCAGTGTTTAACAAGGCAGCGATAACTGGGAATAGTATGGTCTAACTCCAAGTTAGAAGTTTAAGTATAAGACATGCACCAAACCTAATTTTGATGTCATTGTCATTACATTGGTTCTTTTTTACCTTTTTATACAGTAAAAGCTGGAAATGTGGCTATGCGGGTGTTGAGAGAAGTAGCTTGACTGTGTGTTTAAAATACTAATGCAAGCTGCACATTTCTGTTGAATAATGGCACATTAACAAGTGTGGCTTCCTGATTATAACACCATTTAATGCCGTTTATGACTCCCTTGATGTTTAGCTCACCTGCGCTAATTTGCAATTTTATCCTCTCCTGGTCTATTAATGTATTGTAAATGAGAGGTTTTTTTTTTCTCCTTTTACCTATATTCATGTCAAGAGCAATCCCCAGCCCATGTGTGTGGTACCTCTAGTGTGGCAAATGCTGAAATTGAAGCATTATATTATCACTTTTGTGTGAGTAAATTGATCAGCTGTTTTCATACTGAGGATTTTTGAGAAGCTGAACCTTTTTACCTAAAGCTCCCAGTTGTATTTTTTTCTGTTACGGTTGCTCCCCAAAAACAACAGCATAACTATAAGTTTCCTTTTTAGTTTAAAAGAAAATGTTAAATTTGACCTATTTGCCACCTCAACATAGCATACTATATGACACTGAAGCAAAGTTTAGCACTTATAATTCTAGCAGATTTATATATATATATATATATATATATATATATATATATATATATATATATATATATATATATATATATATATATATATATTGAACACATTGTGAATGCATTACCCATATTTATTTATGTTTACGCCACTTCTGTTTTTTCTGTTCATGCTTTTTTTTTCACTCTACAAACATTCTCTGGCAGCCATTAATTCAACAGCCAATGAGAGGGTCTTTTATTGGAATGTGCCAGCATATTAAAATTGTTCATATTATTATATCTATTTTTTCACAGATAATTTGTTGCAACACACCTTTAGGTGATTAAACAGTGAACCTCAAATCCAAAATGCTGTTTAGCATAAAACCAATTTGAACAGAATACAGAATATTCTCTTCCTGGACTGTGATGAGTTATGAAAATGGCAGCACAGACAGTTGTTATTCTATTATTGACTCAGATTCCTGTTTACAACATACATGTAGGTTTAATTTCATTGGAGTTGATGGCGAGATGTTTTCCTTGCTATATAAATGCTAAAGTAAGCTTTTTATTTCTCCATTGTCTGTGCATCCTGATCAAACAGCAGTAATTAAACCACAAGGCCAGGTCATGAGGTGAGCCGCACATGCCATAAAACGCTCTTGGAGATTCCCTGGCTGAAGGTGCCACACAGTCTAATCCATTTTAATTGTCGTTCGAATTAATTTGAAATGCTCAGGTCAATTAAGAAGATGCATTCCTCCGGCTTTGTGTAATGTCATATTCATCGATCCTCAGAGGTTACTTTATGCACTCATGTGTAGGATACGTTTATGTTTGTGAAACTCCACCATTTAAAATTCATTATTTATTGATCCCTTTTAGCGATGATAAAAGCACAGTCTGATAGCGCCCCTGTTCAAAGCCACCAAATCAATTCTGTGCCATTCAAAAACAAATGCCCTTTTAGTTTTTTATCGTAAAGAATTAAGAACATTGGATGGCATAACTGTATATTTTTATCTCGAGGTCTCTGTTTATTTTTTGGAGGTAAAAGTGTTGATAAAAGCTATTTTTAGCAGCATTGGTAGCATATTTTTACCCAGAATTCCAGATGCTATGAGGTTTGGTTGTCTCTGCAAGTCTCTTCCTCTTCCTTTTACTCTCCTGATTCTTGCCCTCCATCCATCCCTCCCTGTGCTGTGATTGGCTGTCTGGGAGTCAGCTGCAGCCAATCAGCCGCTGTAAAAATCTCAGTGTTTAGTCTGGTGCTAGGCAGTAGGATCAACAGACAGGTGGGTCAGGCTAAGTCATTGTCCCGGCTGGCCACAAGGCAAATCAGCATTAGATCAAAAAGCAATGCTACTATACAACATTTCTCAAGCATAGTTTTCAACATTTGTAAATTGTATTAGATGTCCTTGATGTGTAATAATCAACACAGTGTGTCTGCTTTTAATATAGTGAATTTCATAAAAAGGTCACAAATAGATTTCCAAAATTGATTTTGAATTAAGCACCCCAAAGAAACGATAACAAAATAATTTTCATGCCATTTTCATATTTAGTACCATTCATTTGCTTCTGCTTTGTTGTTTTTTATTAATTGTGAAAAATGCAAGTGTGTGAAATTACAAAAGGGAATTATAACCTTATTATAATAGTCTGTGAGAAATTTGTAAGAATGTAGGCATTTTTCTGATAACTTATTTTTGGCATTCGTCATATTCATGTGATTGTGTCCCCTGACACTGAAGTGCATCAACTTCTGTATGAATTAACCTGTTGACTGTGTTCTGTCATGGCTGGAGGCAGTGGGAAATTAATAGAGATATAAGCTTGGAGCCAGAAATAACTCCATCAAGCCTGTGGAGAATAACAGCACACATCCTTCAGAATTTTGGCTGCCAGTGTTGTATGTGGCAAGTTTTCACTGTAATAATAATTATAATTATTTATGCTAAATCTAACTTGAATTGTTAACATGTTAAAAAAAATCATGTTTTACAGTTAGGGGTTTACTAAATATTTCTGATATAATTCTGATCACACTTGTTAATCCCCAAACAACAAAACCCAAATATTGCAGAGAGGTCTGTCAGGTAGTTTTATGTATAATATACTCAAAATTGGACATTTGTGGCTAGAAGAATTCTACACATTCAAACTCATCTAATCATCCTTACTCTTTACACTGTGTGTTAAACTGTCTTTGTTATTTTAAATAAAACACCAAAAACTAAATATGGAAACAATTGTTTTGGTTTAGTTTTTTGTTCTACACTGGTCAGACCAACAATGGGTAATTTTTAGCATATAAGGGATGTTTTTTGTGACCTGGTGGAGAGGCCTGTCTGCTGTTTGCACCCCTGTCTTGTTTATAATGGTATAGGCCATCCCCAAGGGAAAGCCTTCCCCCTTCTCATCTGAACGTTGACCCTGGCCTCCTGCCTTTCAGGATATGAGATGACCCTTAGTGGGGGAATTTTTTTTAGAACTGCTTTATCTGAGGCTCTGTTTAATGTGCGCAGATGAGAAGTAGTTCTTATTATTTATACATCCTCTATTATGAGTAAAAAAAAAAAGTTTTAGTAATTGTTAAATTGATCATAAGTGTTTACAAACATTGAATTTGAGCTTGGTCGTCTTAGCGTGGAGTAATGCAATTAGGATTTCATCATCTCTTACACCCATGGTGTGCAATATGCTAAGTACATAAGCAAGTACACATAATTGAATCACAATTCTCCTGTGTGCCTGTGGACTGCTCTGGCACACTTTTAAAGTTCAAGGCTGTGTCTTATAGTAATTGTTGTAGACACGTCTGCGACGTGATGCGCTCAGACGTACCATTCAGATAGCTGTAGGGGTTTTATATTCTTCTCAAGATGAAATCTTTGTTTCAAGCACTTGCTGATGACTGATATAGAGGAAGGTCTAATAATCTGGGCTCCGTATAGACAGCTTAACTGGCATTAAAATCACATTACTCCTGGATCGGTGATGTCTCCTGGTCACAGTTCTCCTCAATATTATTGACTCAGTTTGGCATTAATTTGTAGAGCTGTTCATTTCTGTTTAATACTTCATTTGTAGGTGAAATAAACTGATTGTCCTGGTTGTATCTGAATGATTTGCTTTTACTTAATGGTCCTTCAGTGCCCTGCCTGATTGTGGTATGGGGCATGGTTCTTTCTTAGTAGGTAATATTAATTCTAATAATAATTATAATAATTAATTCAAATTTTTATCAAATACAAGTTTGGGGGTAGAAAATATTATTTGATAGATTTATTATGATTATTATGTTTCATAATTTCTATATCACAATTAATGTTTCAGTTTTAGTTTAAATAAAACACACAGTCCTTGGCATAGGTGTATTCCCAAAATATGCTTATACTGTTGTAATAAACCTTCTGATTGCGTTTGGCTATAATTTCTGTGAAATTGTTGGCATTATACTTTATCTTTGTGCTTTTAGTAATATCTTATATGAGCTTCAATGTGGGGTCACACTACTGCTGGACAGAAAAATGAGCTTTAGCTTTGGTCCATTTTGTGTTTTGAAGGATTATACTGTAATTAATGATAATAATTTATATAAATCAAAGACACTAAATACTTAATGAGAGTTGCTTTTAAATATCTGTATGGATCACCACATATTTGTCATTAGGCTTTCGTGTCTTTTGTTTTGTCCTGTCAGAACAATCCTGGCATTTGAGCTGAAATCTTAAACAACCAGCACACCCATGGAGTTGACTTTGGAAGGCACTAAGCATTCCTGCTCCGAGTTCTCGTCACCTCGGGGTGCTTGGCTGCATGCCAGGCCCAGGTTGCCATGACTCCTAACACCACCCTTTGGACTGCCTTCCCCTCCTCACCAAATGTGCCAGATTTTGGGAGGAGGGGGGGTGTGGCAGACCGGGCTAACATTTTGATTTGGACAAAAGATATCTTCACAGTGTCAGCAGAATACTTTAGTGGGAATGCTGTGGCTTTTTGTGAGGAAATCATGTGATCTTTGAGACACACAGGCACAGAAGGCAGAAAAGGGGGAAACTTTGAATAATGATGCCAGCAAACCGATTTTCTCCACTTCTTTTCTTCTCTTGTTCTTGTTTGTATCTGAGAAAATGGCGGACTGCATATCGCTGAACTGATCCGGTGTTGTCTGCAAGCTCAGTTTTGTCTCACTGTTGTTTCATTATGTATTTCTCTTCTTATGCCACAAAATACAATGTCAGTGCACCACTAAAGGTAGAAGTTTAGAGAAAAACAGATAGATACAGGTAGTAGCACTGTCGGTAAGTGGCATTTCCGCTCACTTCATAATTTCCTTTGTCGCAGTGCGACCGTACTGTTCTTCTAATATCATTTGTGGCTTTCTGGCACTGGTACGGTTAATGGTAACTGGCTGTAGCATGCTTCATTAAACTGGCATCTTTCTCAGCCAGTCAATTTTTCTCTCTTTTTTCAATGCTATCTGCGGTCTTGGCTAACTTTTTACCACAGCTGCTCTGGCAATTCTGTGGTATAGTTTGGAATAGCAATTCAGAGTAAACTATTATAATTATGGACTTCATTTGATATGTGCTTAAGCTTTCTGACGGGAAATTCACACTCTTAAATTTGGTCAAACTGATTGTGTCACGTATAAAAAGTTAGAACAACAGTAGACAGATCACTGGGCACATTTTTTAAAACAACTCTCTTTCCTGTTTTTAGGGGGAAGAAAAAGAAATCTGACCTCGTGCGCTATGTCCCCCTGAGTGGAAAACATCTATGAAGGGTAAGTTAACACAAACCCGCACCATCTGTTTTGTGAACTTTCAATTTTGGGGTGACTCTCAACAAAGACTAGCCACACTTTTTCTAAATGTCACCCGTTAAAGTCAACTTTTTTGATTGTCTGTCCCTGATTACTGTCAGTTTGTGTCAGTATTCAGTTTGACACATGGAAGGCACACTTTTTGATTGCCATTTTTTAGGATCATGCACTTTATACTATAGATATTAAAAAATATTATATTATTAATATAAATATTACCTTTATTTCCTTTTTGAATTAATTTGATACTTTGGGCCTAACCTCTTGGCACAAACCCGTAGATCCGATCTTGTGGCAAATCTGACAGCACAAGCTCGCTTCTGTGGGTCTTTGTCATTGTGGTGTGAACATCGTAACTTTTTTTACTTTTCTTTGCAAATTTTTTGTGTACATTTTTGACTAAAGTAAAAAAAAATTGCAGCACAACACTGTCAATCTCTGATGCCCCAGCACAACATTACATTAGCATAAAAGTACAGGCATACAAATTTAATTCAGGAAGTTTTGCCTAAAAAATACTTAGATCCATAAACATTGCTAGTGTGTGCATCCGGGTTGAGGTAGTAGGTTGTATGGTTTAGAATTACACCCTGGGAGTTAACTGTACAACCTTCTAGCTTTCCTTGGAGTACACGTATGACATCCAAGCCTTAGCATCAGCACATACATAGAAATCATTGACAGCATCCAATATTAAAGGCTTTTTGAAGAACTGAAGAGTGTCTTTTCACACCGTTAATGGCCTGTATAGTGAATGTAGTTTTTGCACGCCTAGGGTCTCATTTCACAGCTGACCTTTAGTAATTCTCAGCCACCGTCAGACTCCCTGCTGCGGGTCAAAACTTCCAATTGACATTAGCTTGACTTCCTTGAATTACGTGTACTTTATCATTTATCACATAACATAAAGCCAGTCTTCATTCATACAGTATACAAAGAAGTTTAGTTTCAGATGTTGATATGCTGGCATCTTGAGTTGCTTTCTGCCGCAATGTAAAATGTGATAC
Organism: Bostrychus sinensis; assembly: GCA_020698575.1. Taxonomy (NCBI): domain Eukaryota; kingdom Metazoa; phylum Chordata; class Actinopteri; order Gobiiformes; family Eleotridae; genus Bostrychus; species Bostrychus sinensis. Next base: position 27,627,741 of record CM036244.1, read on the forward strand.
ATGTTAATTGTATGGGTAAAACCTATTTCACACACTTTTGCTTGTCATACTCTTGCGCCATGGTTGAGGCCTGGTATGACACCTCAGCATGTTTACTCAGTGCAGGGCCAGAGTGTCTTCGAAACAGATCACATGTGAACCATGTGCCAAACATTATGATGCACAGATGGTTTGACACAAACACAAGTATGAAACGAATAATCACAATAAATCTGACTCGTTGGGCCGAACAGATTTTTCCTGTTGACAGCCACGCCGGCTGGTTTTACAGCTCTGCGTTTTCAGCATACATTATTATAATTTTGTGTTTGACTCACATTAGAAAGTGCTTGAGGGTTATGATACCTGAGTGTTTATAAAGCTGTTTTCCTTATTCAGCCTCACTAATGGTTTATGCTTCTCTTCATGGGAAAAAACAAATGTTTATGCCATCTCTCAGGGCCTAGTGATATATTATGTCCAGTCTCATATAATAAGCATTTGTGATTGGAGGTCCAGTTTCAGGCGACACTAAAGTCTCTGTTTATTGTAGCCCTGTCCACAAGGCTCAATGTGGCTGACTTCATCTCCATCTGGCATAAAGCCACCACTTGTAAAACGACCCCAAATCACCACCAAGTGGATCAGCTCAGGATTTACTGCAGTTTGTTACTTTGAAAGATGCATATGCATAGCAACTATAGTTGAAGCTGTTCTGATCATTTTCCATGTATTACTTTGTCATTTGTGACAGTATTTTTGGTGTGATGGACGACCTTGCTTTCAATGTGTTTGGGCCCCGGCTAAGTGGACCACCTTTGTAGATTCCATATCATTTATCCTGAGAGCTCTCTGGTTTCGAGTGGTTGTGACTGGGAGGTTGTTAATGCTTATACTTAGCACTATGTAATCATTTAATTGTAACATACATATATAACACCATGTGATGATTTTTTTTTTTTTTAATTCAAATAACTTTTTACTGCAAATTGCATTAAAAGTAGATAAGTGCACATTAGATTGGGTTCACATAACTTGTATGATTAGATAAGCTGTGCTACAGAGCTTGTTGCTTTAGTGTTTAACTCAAGTACAGACACTGTACATCGAGAATGGGAACATGAGTGTTTAACTGAAGTGAGCCATTGTCATCGAACAGGTTTGTCTGTGGGAATATGATCCTGGTAAATCCCTGGAAACCTAAGAAGCCCATTTTCTACTATTTTGCAACCTCAATGTAAGGTATAGCTTTGCTTGTTTATGCCACCCCTGCAAATACACTGTATATTCTGTAGATAGTGATAGTTCTCACATTTAAACAGAGCTTGGACATTTAGTTTTTCTTAGTTTATTTAAAGAAGTGGGATTTCTGTCCTCACCTCTGTTGCCCACTGGCTGCTCCAGATGTGTGGAGTAAAGAGGCGCTGCTGAGATGGGTGCTGCCTCAGCACTCCTCGGTCCAGCTGCCCCAGCAACCCGACACATCACCATTGGTTCCAGCTGGCCCTTCATTTAGGGAATGGTTGAACAAATAAATGATGGGATTTGATAGGCTGTTCAGGCCTCTGACTTTATTTATATAGCGCCTGCAAGAAGACAGCCACAAGGAGCTTTATCTGATATCCTATGCTTATACTATAAGAATGATTTGTGTAATGTCAGCACAAAATACAGATCCATGTTTTATTTAATTATTTGTTAATAATTTAAAATAACTCAAAACATACCGTATATTGTATGTTGATATAATCAGCTTTTATCTTAATGATTGCTGTCTCTCACTACATTTTTCTGTGTTTTTTCCCTGAAAGTGCACAGCTATCCAGAGTAACAAAATTATATTTATACTACTCTTTACTGTTTTAGGAAAAATCATAGACAGAAAACGCTCACAGAGTCTCTCATCTATCTTCCGGATCATCACAAACAGGAAGTGAATAATATATTCTTAGGACTTCCAAACCTATCGCAGGGTATAACACTTAATCAGCCAATTGCTGCTTGCTTCCGTAAACGCTTTATGATTGGCGATTGGCTTGTTGTATGTGACGTCACTAACGGGTGGAGACCTTAGTAACAAATTGTCTGACACCCGAACATTGTCAGGTCTGGCCAGACGGGTGCTTTAGCTCCATGACTCATAAAATCTTACGTGCCTACAAAGCCCATTCGCCTCAGGCATTATTTCTTCTCTCGAAAACATATTCCCTTAATGTGGTGGGCTTAATGGCAAATGAATAATCATAACATAGCGATGGCAGACGGGGTGTCATTGATCTGTCTGGAGTCAGCCTCTCTCCGCCTGCTGCATCAGCCACTCTACCCTTATTGATACGCTCTTGCCCCTTGACCCCTGAGACGGATCGATGCCATTGATCGAAGAAGGGCAGGGACAAGGGCAGGATCTGCTGACTGGCCCGACAGCTTGTGTGACAAGACATGATGGCCATTAATGTCCCGCTGACTGGCTGGCTGCTCGGAGGGCTGGCTGGCATAGCTCTGTGCATCACATACTCCCCTCCCCCTGCACCCTCCTTCCTTCTCCATCAGCCCTCCTGCTTTTGCTGCTGTTCCCATTCCGTAGTGACTCAGATAAGGCCATTGTGTGAATATCTGTATGGATATCTTCAGTTTGTGTGGAGCTATTTTTGGCTCGTTTTAAAATGAACACTCCAGGGGTGTTGTTTTAAGTGTACCCTGCATACTGTCTGTTGGTTCTCTTTGTGAATGATCTACCAATCACAATAAAGTTGGTCCTTTTCTGGGGATCTATGAGAACTTTTACAACTCAAGGGTGTATTATAATCACAAACATTTAAAAGAATCTGAACTAGTTGCTAGAAATTTTACTCGTCAAAACAGGACTGTGGACATGACATCAGCATATGAGTGAGACTCCAAAGCACATGTGCTACTGTTTGGACCAGTTGCACCAGTTCAAGGTTTTATATTTCTTGCCTGCCTGTGTGTTTGTGAGTGTTTGTGTGCTGAGGGGTGATGGGCGGATCCGGGGACAGCTCCAGACTCTGCAGTGACACGGCGGTAATACAGCTGATTGATCACCTTTATGGCCGACTGCTGGCCCCACTGGCTTTAGCATACAGCAAATCCCAACCCCCAGTCTCTGCATCACGAGCGCCATCACCAAGCCAATCTACAAAGACCAACCATCCCCCATAGACTTCAACCTGGCCCCGCTTTTGACATTGGCTGCAGTGTGTACCTCCTCAGTTCTTAGCTTGCTCTGGTTGTGTATTCTGTTGGACTGAAGGTGGCACATTTACACACCTGATTGGAGTGACATTTTACAATTTAGCCTTTTTCTGTTAAAAAATGTGTTTTCCATTTGAATTAAAGGGCATAATCAATCAATGATAACATTTGCAGATCTCTCCCTCCCCCCTCCATGTCACAAAGGGTCATAACCCTAATCTATCCAGGGTGTTGGAGGTGATTAGGCCCAGAGATTAGAAATAGCTGTCAAGGGCAGATCTCATTCAGACCTAAGGAAAATTAGAAAAATCATGCTTTTCCAGTTGTTCCCTACACCTGTTTTAATGTGGGTAAAAGGCTCTTGGTAGATAAACGTATTGCTATATAGTATGTAGCTTTTATTATTGATAGTTTTTTGTTTTTTTTAGCTTTATAGTTTAGCAAGCACTGCAGTCTACCATTGTCTCCATATTGTGCTGGTATCAATGTTCTTAAATCTTCTCCTGTTTAGCGTGAAAACAAATTATTTTTTTATTTGTCTCAGTCTGTTGTGTGTCTCTGCCGTCTGTCTGCTGCGTACAAGCATCAGTCACAATATTGTGACACAAAATGTTTTTGTTCATGTGGCGCTGACCACATCGCTGACTGTGTGACAGTCTGTGAGTATTAGTTGACAGTGATAGCAGAGCGGCCATAATGTCTCACTTCATCCTGTGTCATGCTCGCCTTCCTCAATCAGGCTCTGATGTGTGTGTAGTTTCTCAACTGCATACTTTGTTTGCTGTAAAATATGCCTTTCTGACAACTCCAAATATCCCGTCAGTTTAGTCTATTTGTTTTTTATAGTATTGTGTATATTATATAGTATATTAGTCTCATCTGTTCTTTGCATAGATTTGCAAATGGGTTGACTAGTTGTGTGTTTTCCATGTTTTAGTTAGCCTGCGTTAAGACAGTGAGATTGCTACAGCGCATCCTCCTCCACGGCCAACCAGTTCGCTGCAGTCAGTGAGTGTGTATGTGTGTGTGCCGCTGGAAAAGAGAAGAAATTGATCAGCACAGGGAGAAACGTGTTCACCGGCGAAGGCTGGATGGAGGGTGTGAGCAAGTGAGCAGGAGAGGAAGAGCGAGGGCTGTCGCTGCACACTTCTGCTGCAGTATCTCACTTTGGGCAAAGCAGCTGCAGACAGGAGTAAAAGACACGCAAGACAGACAGGTACAGGGCTGCTATGGGGGAGGGGGGTGCCGGGGCAGTGCTGTTGGGGTCAAGTGAGAGGGGGCAGGTGTTTTTCTCAAAATCAGGTAGAAGACAAGGTTTTTTGTGTTTTCTTTGAAAGTAATGTGGGCTGTCTTAGTCAAAGTCAGGAAGGTGGTGGAAACATAAAAGTGTAAGTTGTAGAGGACAGTGTCACGACATGGCTGGTGTCCCGCTGTCTGGAGTAGAGCGAGCAGTGAGGGGAGGGGGGGTGAGACGCTGAGATGCATCTGACAATGCAAGTGGCGGGATGAAGCACAGTTCAGTGTTGGGGGAAATGGGGGAGCGTCCCACCTCACTGACCTGTGTCTGGCGGCTGTCCCGCGGACTCTTTGGTCTACATCACCTCAGTCTTCTCTCCTCTGCCCGCGTGCTCCTCGTCCCGGCTCACACGGATAACAAAAGGCGTAGTCAGTGGCAGACAGAGCTGTGCGCGCGAGGCAACGCATCGGGTGGCAGCCAGCATTCATTTCCGGAAGCCTCCACTTTGCCTGCTGCTCCCCAGAGAGAAGGAGACAGTCAGAGACATCTATCAGATTTTTTTTTTGTCTGAGGGGGAGGAGTTGTGAGGTGGGTGGCGGGATGGGGACTAGGTAGAGGGGTGGGGGGAGTCAGCGGTGTGTTTAGTTCATGATAGGCAAAAATGTCATGGGAATGTTTTTTATCTTACTTTGTTAATATTAATGCTCTTTGTTATTTAATGCACAGACTGTGTCTGCTTTCAATAATGACTACGTTTAACGAAATAGTACCAGCTTTGTGTCTGACTGGAGGTTGTTGTGTTTGACACTAACTACTTATCATGTGCCAAGCTTGCCGCCATGGCGGCAGAGTTGGGCAGGTAGGTGGTAGGGTCTACTATTTAGGGTGCTGCATTTTGTATTGGGAAGTGTAAAGGGAGTTTTGAAGACAACAAATAAACCCTTCTTTTTGCAGATTAATGCCTTGTTTTATGTGGAATTTTACCTGTGTTGCTGTTAATTCTGAGCGTCTGCGGAGCCTCAAGGCGCTGTCTTTTTATTTATTTCATTTCTGGCTGAACACCATCGCTGCTAGTCCCTGTGCTGGAGCCAGAGGCTTAGGCTGCTAGTTGGCTCTATGCATTGAATTCAAACGGGTGGACAGCCTAGTGTATGGATCTGATCAAGCCATCCTGGAAACGGGAAATGTAGACTGATGATCAGCCGACGCACTTTAGGACAAAGAGGCGAGCCCAGTTGCTTGTCCAGGGGCTTTCCTTTGCCAGCACAAAGGCTAGTTAGCACACAGCAGCCAGGCAGTCTGTCTGAGGCTTGCTTCTGTCTGGCTTCTGTGAAGAGGATCATTTGAGTCTAGCTGTCTGCTGAAATTTTGCTGCTTCGTCCAGCTAATAGACCTCTTTGTCTAAATTTGTGATGCCTGTATTCTGCTGCTATTGTCATCTGGTATTTTGGTATAAAATTTTGTATAAAAATATTTCCACTTTTGCATGTCTTTGTGTGCGCAGGTCTCAAGCTCTGGCATCTGAATAAAATAAGTTATCTGTCTGTGAAAACCTGGTAGCATTTTTTCTGCTTGGTCCAGGGCAAAGAGGCATTTCATTTTTTGATGGAAGCCAATGAAGCCGTTGTGTGACAAAAGGCTTTGGCTTTTGGCTGGGCTGCCTGTGGGCAGAAAGGGGGTACTTTTAAGTGGCACTGTGTGTGTGTGAGTGCACAGGAGAGAGAGGGACTGGTGTCAATGCCACAGTGCCCTGCAGCTGACTGCGGCTCCTCTGTAGACTCTGGCGTACTTCACCTGCTCCCTGAGACCCTAACTTGTGAGCTCTCTTGATAAAATATCACGGGTTAGGCTCTTGGGACGCTGGCGGAGGGCACAATCGTCTTTCTCCTCGTCTTCCTTGGGTGGACTTGGACAGAACCCATAAAAGTGTATTATCACTAATATGTACAGTTTATAGCAGGAAGGACAAGAAAGCAAGTTTGTCTTTAAGAGATGATCCTTAGATGTAAGTTTGGCTTTGTCGGCTATTATTTATGAAATTGTGAAGCAAATTGTGAAGCAAACAATGGCAGCTTTATATGCAAGCATGTGGATGTTTGGAATAGCTGAAAAGCTATAAGGCCCATTATTGGTCACAGCTGAGCTGTACATTCGAAGTGGCTGCAGATGCGATACAGTACGGACAAGGTAATCTAACATTGTGTCCGTATCTTATAGTAAAAGCCACAATAGCTGATGTGATTGGAAATGGCAGGACACAACTCTTCTAACCCCCACGCTCCAGACGGGTGTTGATTAACCCCTGTCAGCACCTCAGCAGAGCTAGCCAATATATGATCCTTTACTGGTCCAGGCACTTTGCATTTGATCACAGCAGCCTAATGCAGAAGCTTGGAGCAGCCCAAACTGTTGCCACATCTGCTGCCAGCTACATGCTGCACATAAAGACTACTTTTTACTTGTTCATCAGCTGGAAACACTCAGATTTTTAACAAAAACTACGACACAATTTTAACAATTATCAGTCAGCGTTAAAACATTTGAATTGAATTAATATGCTAGAGAGAGAGACCACACTGTTAATAGAGATACAGAGATCATCAGCAAACCTGCAAATCATGCTGAGGTTTCTTAATTCAGTGATAAGTTGAGTCATTGTCATTCAATGTCACAACCTAATTGGTTAATGTTCTAAATCAATATTTAAATTTACACCATTCAGACATACATTGTAATTTAAGCAGACAGCCTGGTAAAAGACAAGATTGAATAGAAAATGAAAACATTGGATTGGTCTTTTATGAACATGTCTATAGCAGTACAATCAGCATAAATTAGCCCCGCTCAAAAATAGTACTTTCTCTTTATGTGATTCAAATGTGTGAATTCATTCACCATAGCAGCTTGACCTGGTTTTTAAACTTTCAGTTTTTCCCAAGGCAGCATGCGTTTCTGAAAACCTAATTTCTGCTAAATTACCCATATTAGGAATGCAGTTCAAAACAATTGATTTTCTCTCTAATACCCTCCTCTCCATCTCTCTTCCAGTCTCCAGTCTCCCTCTCCTAATTATATTTTTTCGTCCCGTCTTCCCATTTGGTCTCATAGTGAACAATGCCGATGCCAACTAATCAGTGTGTGTCTATGCCACAGAGCCCCCAGCAACAGCTGAAGGAGTGCCATGCCCCATGAATACCAAACAGGCCGGCACGGTGCGACAAGTGCTGAGCAGTCAGACGCAGCGCAGCCAGAGCAGAGCTGGTGCCCACAAAACAGCCAGACACTTTTATTAGGCTCTGTCTGACACACTGCACCCCAGCCCACTGATGAAATCCTCAGCTCCCCCAGCACTAACAAAGCGGCGCGCTCTCAGCAATCCGCCAAGTAGCCAATAAATATCACCCTGTAAAAAGGCGCTAGCTCCCGGCTACTTTGTAACTCTACTGAAGAGGGAATACAAAGTTTGGTGAAAGTCAAACAAGTTCACTAAACAAAGCTAAACACAATTGATTTGCTTTGAGTCAGTTTAGCATCAAAAAAGATCCACACCTCACCATATGAGTATAAATTAGAAATGCATTCTCTAACAGTGGGTATTTTATCTGTTTATAAAATTGTGTGGCTTTTCTTTGTTCAATTAAAATGTCTTGAGAATTGTGTTGATGCCAAGCCAATTGAGAACTCTTCTCTTATTTTATTTACATAATTAAGCAAAAAAGATTACCTGTGATTGATTTTGTTTTAATAATTGTAATATATATATATATATATATATATATATATATATATATATATATATATATATATATATATATATATATATATATATATATATATATTTGTGGGAAAATTAGAGAGAAAGCGGCATCAATCATTCTCACTCAACATACAGCAAATACAATATGACAAAGCAGGTGTAAAGTGCTGAATAATGATTATTGAATTTACCAATTAATTTACTGACAATAGTGAATGAAGTATCATTAAAAAATCACTTTACTTTCACACTACTTCAGTGTGTTGTCTGCTCAGTAACTTGCAGGAAAGATTGATTCGAAGCTTGAATAGGTGTAGATAAACTAAAGGCTCCAGCTGATGAGCCGAGTGTGTGAGAGAGATTACACTCCATTGTTCAGAGGTGGTCATGTAACGCAGTACGCCGCCACACCAGCCCGATAAAAGTAATAAGGACAGATTAACATTTATCCAGCACATTTGGGTTGGGGCCTGAGCTGACAGGGAAATCAGATGGGGTTTAGTGAATTAGAGAGCTTGTTTTGTTTTTTGCATCGATTGTCAGGTGGTGTTGTCTGGTGAAGCGCCTCAATGTTGAGCGGATCTCTTATCGTGGTGGTGGAGGGGTGGAGGGCAGCAGGTACGGCTGATAGCAGAGCGGGGCTGGGGGAAGGCGGTGGGGGCTGGGGGTGTCTGAGATTCCAGACACTGCGGCAGGAGGCCAGACAGCCACCTGAACGCACACTCATACACATACACCTGTGCTTCAACAATCCTTCAAGTTTGCATTAAAGCCAGTTACATGTAGATGATAATTCAATCAAGTCTGGAAATGGTGGTGCCACTTGCAATGTGATTATTGTTGCGCATTGATAGCACAAAAGTTTCACTATTATTCTCAGGGCAACAGGGACGAGAGATAAACTCCATTAACTTTTTTAGATTACCATGAGCACTGTGGGAGGTGGGGAGTCTGCTGAAAAGACAGTTGAGGATTTTTTCCGCAGGCCTGTATGCCTTTTCAACAGGGAGCCGTTGATTGAAAACTAAACAACAAAGCTCAGAGGTAGCACAGACTTCGACCCGCCAGGCCAGAGGCCAACAGCCAACTGGAATGGTCTCAGAACGGCTGCTGGTGTGGGTGCATGTCCCCAGTGCACACTGTTTAAAGGTCTGCTCTATTCCAGGGTGTATTCCCCTTGGTCCCTCTGGCTCAGCTCCCTCTTTGGGTCTGTGTTATCTCCCCTTCTTCCTCTGATCTGTGATTCACTTCGGAGACGTTGCCAGGGAAACCTGCTATCTGGCTAGCAGCTTGATGGAGTTATTGAACTGTAACTGGCTGGGATAATTATGCTCTGTCTTGCAGGTTGGCTATCCTGCGGCTGGGACTCAAATGTGACCTATGGTTGGCCCAGAGTTGCCACCACAGGCAAAAGCTTTTAACCCTTTAGCCGCAGATAAACAGTTATACAACTTTGTTAAAGATGCCACAAATAAGTTTTACTTCAAAGCTTACTTCAAAGTTTTTCCTGCTCAAATCACTGCTATAATTAAAATGAATTAAAACTCATACTTGGACATAACCTAGACACATACAGGCGGTCTCCTTTGTGCCCTTAAAGAAGGCAGTCATGTCAACAAATTCCAAGCATGCCCTGTAGTGTATCTCTCCAGCCCTGTGGGTCAGGTGGACACTCACAATAATCTGAACAGCACCACTTCCTGATACTGTGCTGATGTTTCAGAGACACATTATGATCTATGTTCCTCTGCTTTTAAATCAGTGAAACCATTTTAGCCCTACTGTATTTTCTATTTTCTAACACGTACACTAAATTGCTATTATTATCTTATAGGTCTAAGAGGGTCAGCGAGCATTTGTCTGCCTCTATGGTTTAAGGTAGGACAAAAATCATGGTCTAGTACCTCACTTTTATTCTTTTTATATAAAACATTTTATCAGTGTTTTGCTTGTGTGCTTGCAGTAGACGGGTGAGTCAGTAAAAGTGTCAGTGCTCGGTAACAGACGGCCTGGGCCAGATAATTAGCCTGGAGTCATTTGGAAGGTGCTCTGCTCTGCCCAGGTGCCCACTGCGCACAGAAAGAGACCAGACGACCTTTTACTCGGCCCTGTCCCACTGCAGTCACTTAAAACAGTGATGGATGTTTACCCGAACACACCTCCCACTCTCACTGTTCCAACACTTGCCTCATTTGCCCCTGCGTCTGTCTTGTTTGTGCACCATTCCTTGTTCTAAGTCCCTGTTCTGTTTTTTTGCAGAGCGATGAGAATGATGGGGCAGAAGCAAGCTTTTCCTTCAGGCACTGAGTAGGACAGACGAGGTCTTTCCTGGTACTGATTAGTATGCAACGTTGCTCAGGTGATACAGCCTCTGGATTGGGTCCTGAATGCAGGAACATCGAGAGTGTAGCAGAGATAGCAGGTAAGGACAATGAGAACAGACAGAAGAGTCGGCTGGGAGAAAGGACTGGATATATAATATATTTTGCATGAGTTGTTGTCTATATAAAAATACACAATATCTTATCACCCAAATGATGTACTATAACAAAAAATGTTTGTTTTAATAAATAATATATCTAACACCTCTAAATATAATGTGTATGGCTGGTTATTCTTGGTAAACAAACACATTGTATACTACAGTTCCCATTCTAACATTTTCAGTGTGTTCCTATGTTTCCCCTTGATATGTTGGATATTGGTTTTATTGCTAAAGGCAATAGAGAGAGGTGTATTAGACAAATACTGTTTCCTTGTGTCACTTTCCTTGTGTAGTGGGAAAGAGAGAGGAAGAGAGTTCTGTGTAGGAGTTTTTGTTTGCACTATTTGTGTTCGCTCAGAACTGGATACAGCCTGTAAGTGTGTGTGTGTGTGTGTGTGTGTGTGTGTGTGTGTGTGTGTGTGTGTGTGTGTGTGTGTGTGTGTGTGTGTGTGTGTGTGTGTGTGTGTGTGTGTGTGTGTGTTTGTTTGTGTGTGCTAGGGGAGCAGTGCAGCCAGGCTGCAGATATCATCCATCTCCCTGTCACCAGCCCAAGGGCTGCTGGGAAAGTGGCAGACAGCTCTTCGGCTCTGACAACGGAGGCTGCATCCTAATTTTTCCAACACAGAATGCTTGAAAAAGCTGCGGTCTTCCTCTCTCACGCTGTATGTATAGAAAGCCATTAACCCCTGATATAGAATGGCGCGGAGCTGTGCCAGGCCACGGCTGCCTCAGAGTCACGACGACTCCCATCATGCACTTGTCCTCTCTCTGAACACTTGCATGAACTGCACTTTATAAAACACATCAAAAACAGATACAGTAGGTCTACTGCTCAGACAGATGATTGCGGCAAGAGGATGTACTATGACAGTGTCCAACGCATTGTGCATTTCTGAAATAAAACTGCACTGATCCGTTGTTCCATTAAACGGATTACATGCACTGTGTTAAGCCATGACTAATTTGGTTAGAAAGCTATTGTCAGAAGTTGTATAGCTTTTGTTATATGAAGCAACAATCACAGTATATTTTTCTTTATCACTGAAGCCATCTACTCAAATAAATACTGGCACTAGTACTATATTAACAATAAAAGCCAATGCAATTTTAATTTTCAGCTTCACAAGTAACGTCACAGGAAGAATTTTTATGTTCAATTCAAATAGACTCTCCAAATGTACTGGACCTTACCTTTAAGTTCTGCCAAATATGGTTTAAAAAGTTAAATGATAAATAATGTGTCATGGTTGAAATTAGTTTCTTATTTACTCAGTCTAATACATAAGTGATAGCTAGCTTATCTCTGTTATGTTAACAATAATTCCCTAAACACAAACGTTGAAATTGACAAATATACCTGTAATGCATTTTGGTTGTTTTTTTTATTTTCTTTTTTCTGCCTTTATAATATAATCATTTTAAAATCTATTAAAAACACATTTCTAGTTTTGTATTTAGTTTTTGTTCTGTATTTTACATATCTACATACTATATATTTCACACATTTCTAATATTGTTGTCTGTAACAAATAACAAGTCAACAGCCTTCACTGTCTTGAAAGAAGATCCACTTGTATTTTGAGGCAGATTAGGTTTGACATGGGAATGACTGCTGAAAGGGCTTTAAAAACCATGAATACATGATCAAAGGAGAGAGGCCAAGAGTTAGATCTTTGATCAGTGTAAACAGATCCACAGAAATCAAATGCATTCAGCATTGAACAATTCATCTCAGTGTTGGATATGAAGCAGATGATTACCTCTAAAATGTTTCCCACAAATATCAAGATTTTTTTTTTAATTTTGAATTATTACAGTAGGTTGTACATACTTTTCTTTTAAGTAGAGTTTATATCATTGTAGAATACTATGAAAAAAATTATGTATAATAGCATCTAATGTCATGTCAGATTGTAAATACAAAATGGGAAATTGTAAAAATATATAGTTTCAAAAATAAACTCAGTGACCTCAGTAACTCGCTGAAATCAGCCCATACAAGTTGGATGCTGGATTTGTCATTTGTGGTTTAGATTTCTAAGTTTGGCTTGCTGTTAAACATGAACTGTGTAACCAAGAGCACATGGGAAAACGCTCGAAGGAAAAAAATGTAGTGACATTTACAGTCAGCTCTAAAGTTGTAACCACATGATGCACCCATTAGATCCTTAACTTTAATTACTGGAAAATAAGTGGTGTCTTTGTGGCAGAATACCCCGTTCATTCTCTTAAAACTTTGTGCGTTACTCTTACAAGACACATGTTAAGATAGTGAGCCTATTTTTCTCAGTTTGTCTTAGCTGTAGTAAAAACTTTTCTGATGATGAGTAATAAGTAAATCAATTGTTTATAAAATCATGTGCATGTGTTCAGAACTTGATTATGTCTTAAAGTGACCTTGGCCCAGGAAACTCGCAGAGAAAAACACACATGCATATGGCAAGTGGGATCTGAAAGCATGAAAAAACTATTAGTTTGTTTATATAAAATTGAATTACTGTTTATGCTTTATCATATTAGTTTTGTAATAAATAAACATACTGATATACCAGGTTTGTACATGACAAAACATTTCTTGTTCTCTGGTTATCATCATACTCAGTAAGTAATGTACTTTTCCACACTAACAACACATAACATATAACTAACAACACATGTATATTTGCAGTCATTGATTCATCTTTATTGCACAGTCTCACACAATGATGGTGTCTACGACTCGCCACACATCCAGGCGAGCATGTATCTCCTCATGTCTTGCCATGCACACTGAGCAGCACTCTGCAGAAGGAGAAAACTCAGATATACAGATGTCTGCGTCCCTCACAGGCTCAATGGTGCCTGCACACCAGACACCAAACACACAGCTCTGCTACTCAGGCGGGCGGCAGCCTGTCAGACATCCATCAGTGGAGATGGCTGCTCCAGTGCTGCTCTGTCTCAATGATGTAAATTACTGTGGAGGACAGTCTAGTGTCAGATGTAACTGTTGGAACAGAGGAAAGGGGTTTTTATTGTGGTAAAAATAGGCCTAGTCCTGTAAAGAGCTAACTCAACTTTTAAATCAGAATGACTATGGTCTAGAGGGCCACTGTAGGTCCATATGTTATATGTAGCTACATTAAACATGTTAGTTTGTTGGCTTGATATCAATAGTGGTTATAAAGTTTTTAATAGGCTATAGTCATCAGAATCCATCACCCTTCAAACCGAAGGCCTGCGTTGATGTAAGCTAATAAAACATGACTTTTGCTGCCATCTAGTGACAAAATCTGTGCCGCGCCATGCCATTGCTATAGGCTACTGTGCTTCAGAGGGAAACGACTTTTTAATTTAATTAGCTTAGTAAGAGTTTATCCTTATCCGCAACCAATGTTATTTTGTTGTAGAATTATGTTTACAAATAATAACTATGAGACATTTGACCTTTAATAAAATGTTACTGTTTAGGTGTCTATTTTTTGCTGCCCTGCCCAGTGAGCACTCAGAGTTTTCGGCGGTACAGTAGACCATGTGTGATCCAGGAAGGCCCAGCTTCATTTCCCGACTCAAGCTTGGCGTTAGCCTCTTGTAGCCGACTCATGCCTTAGTTTTAAAGAAATGGGCGCTACTTTGTAGAAGCACAACAACTCCACATGTAGACACACAGAGTAAGTAAAAACATTTTGTATTAGGTTACATCTAAAAGTTCCCTGTGTGCCTCACAACATAATAGCTAAACTCACCGGGCTAAATTTGTAGGCTAACAATTATAACACTTATAGTGATGGCTCTCTCTTCTGTTGTTCCTGCTCAGCTCTGCTAAAAATCCACACAAGCAGAGTGGATTTTTGTTTTGATGGGCACAACATACAGCCAATCACATATGAGGACAGACTAGGATCATCATTATGTGAAAGAAGTAAGACTGGCTCCGAAGCCAGCGATTGTAATGCCAGGGTTACGGGTTAGAGAGATATAAATGCAAGATGAGTTCAGAAATTGTATATGTATTTTGTGCTTGTAAACTGCATAAGAATAAGGCTTTTATGAAAACACTGACTAAGGAATAGTTTACCAACACATACACACACACACAAAACATTCATAATTGCTAAATTGGGCCCAAATAAAAGGCTTAGAGTGATACTTAACGAAGAACCATTTGGGAGCCATAAGAGCCGGTGTTCAAAGAGCTCAATCTTTGAAAAGAGACGGACTGTCCTTCATTAACTTGCACTGTTTTGTGTTACTGGATAAGGTTTCGTGTTTTTGAATGTTTTCGGTTGTGTTGTACACAGGCTACAACCCTTTACCAGACAAAACTAATGTAATGCTAACAGTTGATGGTTTGGCTATTACAAAAACATACCTGGCTGCATTGGTTTAACACTATCCACCCTGATCACGCACATATCTTAACACTAATCAGCCTGATGATCAGGCTGGATAGTGTTAACATATGTGTATGTGTGACCAGGGTGGATAGTGTTAAGCTGCCAGCCTTAACACAGGCTAAACACCGCTTCTAGCTAAATGACGGAGTTTTAGTTGCATCTGTGCGTGGACCCACTTCTAGCTAAACGTAGGCCCTATGTCTTGAACAGATTATAACTTATAGCTGGCTGACTTAAATGACTTGAACATAAAGATAACTAGTTTCCTTGTAAATAGGCTATTTACAGATTGACATGAAAAGACTTGTCTCAGATTATGTTGCAACTTTAATTATGGCAGTTTGAAATGAACACAATTAAATACCTGGCCATATGCATACATTATAATTGTAATGGCTTTTTTTGACACCAGCAAAATCAATATGTTTTCAATACTTTTAAGACCTACCGAGGAGATTACTTTGCATTAGTTGTGTTAGCCGTAGTCTACACACACCCATTCTGTCCTTTTCAATTCTGCCAGCAGGTGGCATTAAAGTACCTTTTTTGAGACTTGAAAAACTGCATTGTAGCCTACTGTAGTCTGTTAGAACTGCGCCCATTCTCCAAGGAATTATCAATACTTGTATGATGCAGACTCATTTCTGTGATTATTATGTATATTTACAGCTACCATAAGCAATCAGGTTATCAAAGGCATATGAACAATAAACAGTTTTTACAATGACAGATTTCTCCTTTTCAGTTGTGTGTGGAAAGTTAATTCGAGATCATATTAAATAAGTAAATGTAGAGGTCTATAATTATAATGAAGATATTATAAATTATTTCCCACAACACATGTATTAATATTCACTGGCTTTTCCACAACAGTTTAGTTTCACTTGTGGTTTTTTGCTGTATAGGTAAGGAATTTAGAGGGAATAGCTTACACTTTTTCATAAGGATAGATATAGGGGACATTGCATGCACTTGGTAGAGCGCAGTGGCATAGTAGTTAGCACTCCTGCCTCACTGCAAGAAGATCCTCGGTTCAATTCCCTGACCAGGTGGGGCCTTTCTGTGTGGAGTTTGCATGTTCTCCCTGTGTCTGCGTGGGTTTCCCCTACCACTAAAAACATGTACAATATGGGGCAGGACTCCCTGGCAAATGAGATTCTCAGTGGGACTTTCCTGGTCAAATAAAATAAAAATAAAAAATAGCTGTCCTTGTCTCCATTATTACATGTATCAGTGTACAGTAATTGTGATATACATGACATAACCCAAACCCAAACAAATGTAATTAAACTGTTTTTATTGTATGCGTCTCTCTTTTTTTGTTTACAGACCAAGTTGAGATAGAAAACAACAAGTTAGTTATCAAAGTTAGAGACAGACAAATGAGGATCAGTGCCTCATTTTCATTCATTCATTCATTTTCTTCCGCTTATTCCCGTTAGGGGTCGTGGGTGACTGGAGCCTATCCCAGTAACTTTGGGCCGTGGGCGGGGTACACCCTGGACAGGGGCCAATTTGTTGCAGCTGCCTCGCAGTGCCTCATTTTCTTCCAGGTAAAACTGTTCTTAGTTTAAGATTAAATATTGCCTCGATAAGAACACAAAAGAAGAAACACTATGTTGCAAAGTCGTGGGTCTAGGGCAAGCTCTCACTGATGGGGTCAGTTTTATTTGATAAAAAAGTCAAAGATTGTTTGTTAATGTAATTTTCTCAGCAGTTCTAAAGCATCATGTATGGATACATTTTAATGAGATTCCACAAAGAAATTTATCCAGAGAAATTCAGACAACCTAAAATTTGGTTTATTTGAGTCAGCTTGAAGACTATATTTAACATCACCTTGACTGCTGACAAGAAACACTCATATTTTTATCAAATCATTGTGCACCATGAACTAAATTACCAAAATACTTGTCACTTATAGGGGACCTTGACAAACGTCAGTTTTGCACAAATTGTGCATTAAGTATAAAGTTCTTGAACCACTACTGCCTTTGGTTTGTAAATCATTAGTTGTGTCTTTTTGGTATCTAATTTGTACAACACATGAATAGTGAATAAAATGAAACCAATGCTGGCTGTCAGCTGATTGAGTTTTTATGACAGACACCTAAATATTAGGCCTTATGGCATTGCTTCACTAATTAAGCTGCTCCTCAAACCGATGCAAGCCTCTGGGAATAAAACAACTGCTAAAACTATCAACATGACAGGCCAGCCTCTCTGTGTACCAGCTTTGAATTAAGTACTTTCAGCATCTGAGAATGGCACTGGTACATCTACATTGTGCATTTAATGATCACGTCTGTCCTCATGAAAGAGTTTGATGTATTTTATATGAAACTTTAATTTTAACACACACAAAGCATACACACGTGTGACAGCGTGTATGTGAGACAGGATCTGCCATCCCACTTTATTAATGAAGGGAATGAATCCCTTTTAACAGATTGACTGCTGCTGTTGTCCATGAATGGCTTCAGCTCTGTGTTAGAGCAGATGCACTTTTACTAAAAACCTTTATAAAACCTTTTTAGATGTGAACCCTGTAATTGAGTAAAGATAAGTGCTGATGTAACTTCACGTGGGACTCTTCACTTGGGAAAAACAATTATAACTGGGGCTACTGTGGTCCTGGTGTATATGTGTTGGTAAATGTGTTCCCATGAGTGGTCATTGATAGACATTAACTGTAAAGTGGTGTTTTTTTATTTTTTATTTTAGCAAACAAAAATAGCATGGATCTGAAAATACAGAGAAAAGATAGTCTCCAGATTTTTTTGACAATCGCATCTTTGTCGCAACATTTCCATGGAATAAAATGTGTTTGGTTTTGTGGAGAATTGACAGAACTTTGATTTCACCTGTGACTGCTAGTAAACCTGGAAAAAACAATCCCATTGTATTGTACTTGGAGAAAAACAAAAGGAAAAAAAAACATAATGTATAATATGCCATTGTTGTCCTTTTGTGTTAGTATAAGTTTTTGTGATCATGTAAGAAAATCTACTTTGTACAGATCTGACTTTATAAAAGAGCTATCACTGATATTTATACATTAGTGCATTCAGACTCATTTATCCCACCTCTGCAGATTAGACCCTATACAAAATGAGTTCATCATGTTTGCAACATTGAAACATATCACCAGCACGTTTCCATGACACTGCAGCCTTTCACAGTGAATGAGGCTTTTCAGAAAAGTCCCTCCAAACCAGGCCTGGCTTTGTGAAGGATATTTTTCACATTATCATCTTGGGAGGTATTCTTGTGGTAGTCCACTATAATTTCTGCTCTGAAGGGCCTGGTCAACATCATGTATGAATGAGTCAATCGTCCTCCTCATGTCAGGGGTAAATGGGTCAAAGGAGGGCCGCTGCGTCCCGGTGCGTTTAAAATGGCCGTCCTGGTTGCTTTGAGCACAGAGCAGCCTCTCTTCATTAATAGTTACATTCAAAAAAGAGACAATTAGACGCAGCTGAGGAATGAGCGCCTTCTGAAGGTCCTCGTAATGAACCACAAGCAGACGTTTGCCAAACTTGAGCCAGCTTAGTGCATGAGATACCCACCAGGGGGCGTAGCTGGAGACAAACTCTGGCCATTCTACAGTCAAGAAAAGACAGAAGGAAGTGATAGTACTGCCTTTAAACACCAGCTATAATATCCATCTTATAACTTCACCCTTTAAAATACTTGGCATTGTTTTTAATATATATATATATATATATATATATATATATATATATATATATATATATATATATATATATATATATATATATATATTTGTATAGAGTATACACAATTTAATTCTGATGTATTTCAAACATTACTTTGCAACATTGTATTGTATTGGCACCTTTACCTTTACTTTTCCATTGTGCGTCTGTGGCGTGTCCTAAATGTCCGGCACACTTGCGGTTGAATTCAGCCATGAGCGATTTGTAGGGATTTCGAATGAGCAGGATGGCAGAACTAAACATCTCAATTTCTTTTTGACCACTCTCATGGGTCTTCACACAGATGCTGCGGCCACTCTTCCAATAGTCTTTCTCTCCTTTGAAACCTGGCACCAACGAATAAATGAATTGATTCTGTCAGCCTCTCTGACACACCGTGTTCACTCAGCACTGATTGAATTGTTCATTTAAACACTATGTATGCTGTACACACCTCGGTTGTATAGTGTGCCATCAAAGTAAAAGCTGCCAGTGTAGAAGCCTGTCACAAGCTCGATCAGGTGCCGTACCCAGGTGTTGCCTGCACCAGGAAAACTAGAAAGAGCCACAAGGGAACTGGATCTCTGAGGCAGAAACATCCTCTCCTTGCACCTGGAGTCTGTGTTTCATCATTTAGGTAGAAATGAAACAGAGGTGAACTGATTCAGAAGACATCAACTCATTTAGATCTGTATAGCCCAGAAAAAAATTGTTCTGTAACTGTAATCTTTGCTTCTTATATAAAGGGTGCACTCTCCACATAGATGCTAGACTGGACAGATAGCCAACACTCATCCCTAGTGCCAGAAAGTTAGAGAGAATACAAACATTACCATGACCAAGTGCTGCTAACTACTCTGAGCAAAATGAGCTTTGTTTGTGTGGGCTTTGAAACAAGCAACATAGTTTGTATTTAAAATGTTGTCAGCCACTCACCAAGGACTGGTGTCTGATAAACCTGGTAATAGTCACGTTCAGTGTGTGCGGGTGACAGTGAAACACTAGTTTGGTTCGGCCCAGTGGTCTCCGCACACTGCTGGCTGTCAGACTGCTCGTTCACAATGAACAGAGATGACGTCCAAGTGCAAAAACAGTGAGGCCTGCTGAGCACTGCCAGTGGCAGCTCCTGCAAAAGGCACATAAACATAATACAGCTTTCCCTTTAGCTACGGTTTAGCAAAGATGGTTGGTTGACAAAGTATTCCAGTTATGTGCACAAGTATACAGTATGAGCGTGAGTTGTTTTCAGTGGATACACAACTACTTCTAGTCATATGAGCAGCCCCCAGACAGACCATTTCCTGTTATAAACACACTCAGTGTTAAACATTCAGCAGTGTTTGTTTGCATTTGTCCATTAGCTGTATAGGGAGCCGAAAGAGGCTTCTTTTCTGTGATATAAACAGTGTGTTGCAATAAAGAAAAATGTTCCACATTATGTTTATCAATCCAATGAAAATTCAAACCTTATCTGTGCAGGTCTCAATGCAGGACTGTGTTGTCAGATTGGGTTGGAAGGAATAGATGGGGAATGTGCCAATGATGCTCTTTAGCAACTGGAAACAGCCACGGTAGTGAACATTCCTGACTGCAAAAAGATAAACAGTACAATATGATTTTTGTAACAAAATAAAGTATAGCTGACAAAGGCAAAAGTATAATCAATGCAAAAAAAGAAATATTCAGCAGTTTGACAACAGGCTGGATTTGCTCTCTTCAAATGTTCCCCTGCTACATTTTACATTCATTGGTGTCTTAAAATATTAGATATTTAGCTGCAGACCTCAGGAACCTAAGGCCCTTCTAAACATGAAAATAATCCTGCATTTGATAAACATTCCTTATAAAAAGCATTTGATGTTGCCAGCACTGAGGTGCTGGTGGTTCTTGCATTCAATTAATAGAAGACTTTAAGATCAGTTCTTAAATGTACCACATGAGTGTATTTACAGTTTTGCAGTAGTGACTGTGAGGTTAATGCAGTGCTGCAAAAATTAACGAACTGCAACTGGTACATGTCTTCAAGTTCAGTAATAGAAGCTCTGCAGCTGCCACATCTGAAAGTCAAACACACTTAAAATCCCTTAGTGGGCACCATCAATCAACATTTAAAGCTGCACTAAGCATGATTTTATGCAAAACTGCACCTGTGTTATTATCTGAAATTAAATCAGGCTGTGAGAACAGAACAGCCCCATCACTCAGACTTGTGTCATCTTCCATGCTTTTTTTTTTTTTTACAGTTTCAAAGAAAAAAATGCTCTTTCTGCTAAAGCACAATACAGCTACAGAAAAATCACTCATGTTTGTTGGCATTTTGTTGATTAATTGCCTTGTGAATTGAATTGCTGAAGCATCCTGTGGAGTGTGACTCACATTTTCTGTGACCAGGCAGCTGCTCCTCCACTTTGTAAATGGAGAGTCGACCCACACCGCCACACGGAGAACCCCTCTCGCCCCGACACATCAGACTACAGTCCTCCTCAGGAGCACGCGTGCTGCTGATCCTGTTCCCACAGTGACATTCAGCTCCATACTCCAGGCCTGCGAACTGGTACCCACTACACACATAACACACAGTTACAGTATCGCCCTCGCTCAAGGCAATCAATAACCTCAAGCTATTGCCCTTCGGCTAAGCCGTCCCACAGGACATTAGTTAACATTTCCAACTTATCATATAATTCAACTTTCAGCATTAAATCCCCACTATGCTCTGGCCTGAGAGATAATTCCTAGTGCCTCTGACGGTGTCTTTCTCCAGCTGAACCCTGTCACCTCTCATCTGTACTTTACATATCAAGGCTTGTGAGACTCATCTCTCTTCTCTCTTCATCCTGCCTCCTTGGGAAAAACTGAGACCTCATCAGAATTGACCTTTTCATATATGTCCTTTGAAGCTTCCTCATAAATTGCTTTGACTTTTTACTTTTGCTCATCTCAGTAATTGGAGCGCTCAGGTAACGAGTGAGACTGCTTTTCATGTGGAAGAGTGGGTAGGGGCTAGAGATGTGCGCTGTAAGTCTTAGTTTGACTGGATCCATCTGTCCTCTGCTGTTCAGGAGGGTTTTTTACTAATATAAAAAGGAATAATTTATGCAGGTCATTCTGTGGTAATGCCTTCTTAAAAATCCACATGCCTTTCTGTTTTATCTCACTGCTTTGGCCCGTCTTTCTAATTTCTATTGAAAATTTAACTGATACTGACCCGCTCTGAAGTGTCCATTCTTGGACCAAAGCACATTTCTAAGCCCTGATTTATTCAGCATCTGCTGTAGACTGCTCATTAAGCTTCCTCACCCATCCACACCTCCCTCCTTCCTTCTTCTGCATCAAGCCTTCTGTCCTGGCCGCTCTTCACTCTCCCCTTGCTCACCCCCTCATCTTTTACTGTCATCCAGCCACCTGGCTCTCCTCTGGCTTAAACACAGGAGCCATTCATGGAGGAGATGGAGATTGAAAGCATTTACTCAAACAGCAGGCCTTCTGTGGTTCCTTCAGAGGAGCCTGCGTGAATGCATTACCTTTCTGAGCAGGTGTCTTGACACAGAGAACTGGTCATTTTGCGCAGGTCATAAAGCATGGTTCCTCCCAGAGCTTGATCACTTGCATTGTGTAGAAAGCAGCCCATGTAAGTTCCTGCGTGTTAAATAAAAAAACAAAAAACCATGTTTGGTGCGTCATCCCACGAGTATTCCCAAATAATTAATATTGTTTTTTGGTTTCTTTAACACGTAGGCTTCCAGTTAATTAACACATAATCAAGAGATGACAATTAGTGAACCATCCAAGAGTTGTTGCAATCTACATAGTCTTGTCTGTCCTGACTTTGAGCTTAAAAAGCTCAGAAAAAAAGATTAGATCCATAAGTCAATAGCATATTTGTATTAGCAATAACAATAATGTGAATTTTGCTTGTAGTAACATTTTCAAATTACTTTTTATTAATGTTTTATGTTGTACATCTTCACTGACAAATCTGTAACAGTAAAGATTGTTGTTCTTAACCTGACAGTCATGTAGTGCTTACTAACCAGTTCATTATTTTCAATAGTTATGTTTTTGTTGTTGTTGTATTGTACATGATAATTTACTTCCAATATGAGAACAGTCAGTATTTTTTAATTCAACTCATTTATTGTATTACCACATTAAATTTATAATTTATATGACTGTTGTGTTTTTTATCAGAAGTAATTCCTGTTGAGAGAAGGATGTAACGTATAATAGGCTTCGACAGACTTAGGATGTGTTGATGAGATTAGGTCCCAATATAAAATATCACCCAAATTCAGGCTTTGATGTTATCCTTGTCTTTAGCACAGTGCTACATCAGACTCAGCACAGCTGACACATAAAAGTCTTCTTTATGAATACCAGCTGCTGAATGCAGGCCAGCATGTGCATCTCTTTTGTGAGCACATCATTGCTCCAGGGGTCTAAGGCAATTATATTTTTCCACTTCCTGCTTAAAAGCTGTCCGCTTTTATGGATTCAGAACTACTTCATTGTGAATGGTTTAAAGCTATTTTTGGTACATGGAGGACAGAGAAAATGCAATTTAGATTAAATAAATACTTATTTCAAATGTCATGAAGACCCTGGATTCAGTTTGGTCATAGTTGTTTACTACCAGTCTAAAATGCCTGATGCACTACCTGTAATGAGAAAGAGGATTTAAAAGAGTTCAGGTAGATAATTGTGTAAACTGTGAGGTGTATAAAAGATGAAATAACCAATAAGCTTAAATGGCTGTCAGGTCAAGCATTACTATAGTAAATCAAGTTTGTGATTATATATGCCCTCTAAAGCCTGCACAGCCTCTTAGGTTGAAGTTGAGTCATCCATGCCTCAGGAGAGTCTAGAGAACACCAGCATCTACTGCCTAAAAGCCAACATCTGTGGCAGGGACCTCTCCAGAGGGTGATGCCCCCCACTCTGCCCCCCCTAGCAGGCTGGGTCACTGCTTTAATCACAGGAAAAAGAGTGCACAGGCAGCTCTGGCTCAGGGTTAATGGAGGAAAGAAGCTCAAATTCTCAGACCTCATCAAATTGCCTGTGCCGTTTTCTTTAACTAGATAGATGACTTTTCTGGTATTGGTTCTTCCCCAAAGACCCAGCTGGAGGGGGGCATTAGCAGGAGAGACAGCCTCGTGCTAACTATTAGAACATGTGCCACTGTCACAATGCTATATGTGCACATTTAAGCTAAGTGTGTTTTTCAGGAGGCCAAACAGTAAATCCCCAACACATGTCTACTGTGTCACTTACTTTCTCACAAACTTCTAATTCGTTTTGAACTTGCCCAGAGATTAAAAAAACATCAGTAGAGTTTGGCCTCAACTATTGAGTAAAATGTTGCAAACCTCTCCTTTACAATTTGTTTCTATAATACCTCTGGCATGTCTTTTACTGTACATATCAAGAAATCTGTGACACATCCCTAAAAGGTAACCAGAGCTTGGAAGGTATTATTCCTTTTGTTACTTTAAGCTAATATATCTGAACAGTACCGCAGTAGCTCAGTAGGAAGAGCTGTTTGCCCAGGGCAGCTGTGGCTACAGAAGTAGCTTGCCACCACCAATGTGTAATGAGTGATTGTTTAAAGCAGTGTAAACCAAATTTCAGTGTCTAGAAAAGTGCTATATAACACAGACGCATTACTGTTATTATTATAATTCAGCGACACAAGGTCACAACAAGCCACTGTACTTTTTGTTCTGGACCCAAGCCCAGATAAATAGAGAGGGTTGTTTAAGGAAGGGCAGGACATCCAGTATAAAATCTTTGCCAAATATATGTGAGTAACAGAAAATGGCAGGGGTAGGGGGAGTATGTATTGCCTTAAAAGAGGCCTAAACCATAGCTGCAGAAATGCCCTACTTTGATATAAATGTATTATTATAGAGGAAAGATGTGAAAGCTACCACATGCATACAGCCTGTTCCACTTTTCTTATATGTGGCACAATGGGTCTGGCTAATTTAATTGTGTCCGGAGTAATACATTTACAAAAAGGAATGTTTGCCAGATGGCTGTTATTGAAACTGATTTCATTCATGCCTTCAACATTTTTCATTTGTATTACTCTACTTAGTGACTGAGTGGTTTGTAGTGTCTGTTTATGAAAAGGATTAAGCGCTCTTGTAGGACGCCTTTCAAAAATGAGCTGGAAGAACAAATGTTCCAATGGGGCTAATTCTATTGTATTTATCAATTTAACAAAATGGCAAAAGCAGTGCTAGACACCATTAAGTGAGTGTAAATCTCAGAGGAGGTGTGTGAGAAGGTCTACATGTGACAGTGAGGACTCCTCAAGATGGATGGATTATATCATTTTAATCTTGTTAATTACTAATTTATTTTCTAGAACCTCACAGCTCACTGATCCTCTCTGAAGCAGAGAGGATCAGTGAGCAGAGTGCCTTATCTACAGGATCTGAAGCAGCCACACGTAAAATACCATATAAATGTATTATGAGGCTTGTCTAAATGTCCTGAGGTCAAGGTTTTTCGCCGTAATGTACAACAAAGTCTGCTGTAACTGCTATAAAATCCTTGGGCAAACTGGTGTCTGCTGGTACAAAAAGCAAGTAAAGCTGGCGGCTTACTATTTACACCTTAACCATTACGTACATTATATCCTTTCCTACATCCCCCAGTTTTGTTTTAGGTTGGATCATTTTGCTGTTCTTTTGAAATATAAGATATTGGCACTTTGTTCACTTTGTTTATAAACTTGATTTTTTTGTGGTAGAACCAAAATAATGTTTATAATAAGTGTATGCAGTTGTGGTTATGTATAAGCTGAACTAAAAGGCTAGAAAGCCTTTAGTTGCAATTATCCATTGTAGTATCATAATATGACTCAAAATAGACATTGAATTCTTTGAAAAGCTTCCATTTAGCCAGCATGTGCTACAACAGCTCTAGTGTCTGAACAGTTACCTTTGTGCCGGCCCCTGTGCAGAGATAGCCTTTGCTCGGATCCTTCTGGCAGAAGATTGTGAAACCAGCGGCGGATGCAAGTGTTGGACCCCAAGGCTGCGTGAGGCAGGCCAGTGCCGTCCCGCCCTGGCTCCCCCAGCAGACACAGCCTGAAATGTAGCCCACCTGGAGCGTGCCCTCACCCCCAACCCCACGGTCCTGAGGGCTACAGGCGGTGCAGCCAGAGACAGAGGCGGCAGGTTGGCCAGGCTCGGCTGGGCTACTCTAACACTGGAGCGCTGCAGAAGAAGGATGCTGCCTGCCATCAGGTATGCAATGCCCAAGCAGAGCAGCAGCATGTGGGCCCGCTTCAGGAGGCACTGTAGTTTGTAGAGAGGCACCATCTTTCCCACACTTTTCACTGTCTCTACACTAAGTAGAAAATCATTTTTAGACTGGGAACAAGTAAGACATTAAGGGTTGTCTGGGAGTGCAGCTTGTAGACTCTGGGCTTCATGGCCACAGCTCCACCAGTCCACAGCAGAGGGACAAAAGGTGTATCACAACAGAGAGGAAAGTTTAATATCCAAAGCCCAGGTCACAGGATCCAGGATGATCCATGTTGAAGCACCGCTGAAACACAAAAATACAAGCATTCAGATTTAAAGCAAAACTATAGTATTGTCTGATGAGCGAGGACTATCAAAGAGAGTGAGTGTATGCCTGGGGGATTAGAGGCACGCTCATGTTGACATATGGGCTGGTTTCTGTCTTGCAGCATCTTGCAACACATCCCTAGGTGCCGGCTGCTTCGTTTCCTTTATTCTAGTCATTTGTGTTTAATTCATGCTTGTCACCAAAATTGTGTAACACTGATCCTGTCATTTTGAGCGCAACAGTAATATAAAAATGGGATTTTATGCTATCTGAAAAACTGTAACCTTGAATAATGCCACATCTCACAAAATGGAATGCCTTCAATCCGCAGATTGTTTTAAACGTTTCCAGTGTCAGAAATTATCCATTTTAACACCGGCAATATCTCCCAGCTTAGAAAATGTAAGTCTCACTTATCAGAGCCAAATGACATCATGTGATAAAAGTGTCTGGAGAGCGCATTACGAGCGCTTATGAAATGGGGATTATTGCAGAAAGCTATAGAACATTTCTACCGTCTTCGTGGAAAGCAGGCCAAATAGTGATTAAAGACGAGTTGTCAACTGCTGTGTATCTCTCTGTGTGGTTATTTTTAAATGATACTGACGTGAAGCACTCACTTTAAGGCTTGAGTCGCTCTGAATGAATCTATACAGCAGATGAGTAAAATCCTGTTCTCAAGGGCTTCAACAACAATTTCATAGTACTGAAGCCCAGTATGACCACACTATGGTCAGGCTACGGTACGGAGTGACTTAAGATAATGATCCAGCCATGCCTCGTTGTCTCGCTGGCCGTCAAGCTCCGTTCTGCCCTTCAGCGTCACTTTTCTCTTCAGGCCTCTCACGTTGCTGCTTTTGAACTAGACCCAGTTTACTATGCGACCCAAAAACAAAAAGTAGGGGTGCGGTGCTGCCGGGGATGGAAGCAACAGTTTGCACAAAGCACAGCTGATCAGTCCAGCTAACCAAGTTATACTGAACTCTTAGCATTTACGGTTTCAACTACTTGCTAAAACGCAACACGAGTGTGCATTTCTCTCCAGCATTAAACGGGTTGGGTGTTAACCACTGAATGGATAAACAGCGAGCGTATACACGCATCACCTATTTAAGAAAGCGAGGTCTTCCATCTTAAAAAGCCCTCGCTGTGCCTCCTCCATTTACAGTAGAGCATGTTTATTATGTAGCTTACCTTCACCGCTGGATCATTGCGCACGGAATTGTGTTATTGTGCGATCACGTATCTGTTGATGGTCGTTCACATCGCTGTATTCCCGCTTATTGTCCAGCGCAGGTTTCCTCTAGCTCCCCAGCATTTCCCAGAGCTGCTGTTATATAAGCGGGCTCTCTCTCCTCCTTTCTCCCTCTCTCGCTTCCTCGCTCAACAACCGTAGCCAGCCAGGGTTGCTTTCCGTCGCTCTCTCAAAGCCTGGCACAGGCGTTCAAGGCGTGCATGTGCGTGCATGTGTGAGTATTTGTCCTGGTGTTAGGAGGTGATGGGGGAGGAGAAGGCAGGAAGCGGTAGGCTCTCATTTGCATTGGTGATCGGGACGCGACACACCTCCGCGGTGCGAGAGTCCAGCGGTCCACTGCTTCCATTGCTTATACTGTAATACTTTATCTATGGATTTACCTCCATACGGTAACCTCTCCAATTAATAGTCCACGTGTTCTTAAAATACACCGATAACACTGAGTAATTACTACCAAAAAAGACATTTCCAAGCTGCCACTACTAGAAAAGAAAGCGCAGAAGTTATCCTCCAAAGCTGTTTTAGCTTTCTTTAACGAAGTGCAAGGACTGAGCATTCAGAGTGAATGTGAATCTTTTGTTGAGACATGTTTTGAAGCCATCTAAGATCACATCAGGTCTGAAGGTCTCCATAGTAAAGGTAGATGTGGGTTGTTCTGGAACCTCGTATATAAAGGTGTTCATTTTCAAGTCTGCCAATTTAAGGCACACCAAGACAGACGTAGCCATGCATTATAATTGATCTAGTTGACGTCCCTACATCATTTCAGCACCATGAACAGCGCCACGCCTGCAGCCCCTGCCTTGAAAGAGCAGAACAGTGAACAGTGCATACCACCATTATGTTTTATTATTGCTGACTGACCTTCAGACTTCAGACTAAGGCTTTCCCTTTAAAATGTATATGGTAGTTCGTTGTTTAGTAGTTCAGGCTGAATTAAAATTTCCAATATCAGGGCAATAATGTAGATGTGTTATGAATCAGCTTAGAAAAGGATGTGTGTCTGTC
Source organism: Bostrychus sinensis (assembly GCA_020698575.1). NCBI lineage: Eukaryota > Metazoa > Chordata > Actinopteri > Gobiiformes > Eleotridae > Bostrychus > Bostrychus sinensis. Next base: position 27,656,354 of record CM036244.1, read on the forward strand.
TTGTCCCAATGCACTGTCAAGAGGATGGTTCCATCCATCCATCCATCTTCTTCCGCTTTATTCGGGGCCGGGTCGCGGGGGCAGCAGTCTAAGCAGAGATGCCCAGACTTCCCTCTCCTTAGACACTTCCTCCAGCTCTACCGGGGGCACCCCAAGGCGTTCCCAGGCCAGCCGAGAGACGTAGTCCCTCCAGCGTGTCCCAGGTCTTCCCCGGGGCCCCCTCCCAGTGGGACATGCCCGGAACACCTCCCCAGGAAGGCGTCCAGGAGGCATCCGGAACAGATGCCCGAGCCACCTCAGCTGACTCCTCTCAATGTGGAGGAGCAGTGGCTCTATTCCGAGCTCCTCCCGTGTAACTGAGCTCCTCACCCTATCTCTAAGGGAGCGCCCAGCCACCCTGCGGAGGAAACTCATTTCGGCCGCTTGTATCCAGGATCTTGTCCTTTCGGTCATGACCCAAAGCTCATGACCATAGGTGAGAGTAGGAACGTAGATCGACCGGTAAATCGAGAGCTTTGCCTTTCGGCTCAGCTCCTTCTTTACCACAACAGACCGATACAACGACCGCATTACTGCAGACGCTGCACCGATCCGTCTGTCAATCTCACGCTCCATCCTTCCCTCACTCGTGAACAAGACCCCAAGATACTTAAACTCCTCCACTTGAGGCAGGAGCTCTCCCCCAACCTGGAGAGGGCAAAGCCACCCTTTTCTGGTCGAGAACCATGGCCTCGGACTTGGAGGTGCTGATTCTCATCCCAGCCGCTTCACACTCGGCTGCAAACCACCCCAGCACATGCTGAAGGTCTTGGCTTGATGAAGCCAACAGGACAACATCATCCGCAAAAAGCAGAGATGAAATCCTGTGGTTCCCAAACCAGACTCCCTCCGGCCCCTGGCTGCGCCTAGAAAGGATGGTTCCAGTGGCCCAAAAATCCCCATGAATCACTACTGGAGAATTGCAGAAGTTAGTTGGGTCTAGGGGTCATAAAGTCTCCAAAACTACAATACAAAGTTACCTACATCACCACAAATGTTGGCGGGATTAGAAAGAAAGCCTTTACATTCATCTAGAAATGAACTCGAGCACCTTCAGTTATCCAGACACTACTGGAACTTCAAATAGGATCATGTTCTATGGTCAGATGAAACCAAAACAGAACTTTTTCTCAATAACAATCAGAGGTGGGTTTGGTGCACATAGAGAGAAGCCATATGGAAAAGTACCTCATGCTCACACTTAAATATGGTGTCAGGTTTTTAATGTTTTGAAGCTGATTTTGAGACTCCTATCTTGAATCCATTAGAAACATTTGGGTTTAACTGAGGAGGAGAGTTCACAAGGGTGGGCCTTGAGGTCTGAAGGACCTGCAAAGATTCTTTATTGAGGAATGTTCTCAGATCCATGTATTCTCCAACCTCATCAGCCATTACAGGAGAAGACTCAGAGCTGTTATCTTGGCAAATGAAGGCAGCACAATTATTGACTAAAAGGGTGCCAATAATAGTAGCACACACATATTTAACAATTATTTTTTAGAAATGTATTGTGTTTGGAATTGTGTTTTTTATTCCAATGGTAACATCAATTTTCAGAAATATTTTGAGATCAAAAATCAAAGGTTAAGCAATGAAGACATTTTTCAATGGGTGCCAATATTAGGGCACTGTATATCAAGGGCAGTCACTGTTGTGTCCACATGTGTCCTTCTCCTAGTCTGCAGGGAGAAAACACACAACACAAGCACATAAACACTCAGGGTCTAGATCAGAAGTGTATCCACTGGGTCGATAAATGTGCTCAGCCTAACTTTGTTTCAATATGCTATTTTAATCAAATGTCTATGACAGTGATAAAACAAAATGTTAAATGGTTCTATCCAACCCACTAAATGTCTAAAAGTGATGATTTAATTCAGATTTACCATCGGAGCTTGTTCTAAGTGTGGGCTGTATGTGTTAGCAGTAGTGGGAGTAAGCTGTGCAGACTCTCTTGGCAGGTGCTTGGCTGTACATACAGTGTTATATAGAGTGACACTGCCTCCCTCACTGAGCTAAAGACTTCTTCTCTGATCAGCATTAACATTGCTTGCTCTCAGCTTTTCTCCTGTGGATAAATTGTAGTGTCACAGCCTTGTGTAAGTTGGCTTCTCTGCATGAACAGCTACAAAAACAGCAACGCAAAACCTCAGGAGTGCATTGTGGAAGGACAGAGGAAGTCATTGACTGTGTTTGTTTTGATTATTCTTCCCTTCACTGGATCCTCATTTCTGCTCACACATCAATCTCTCCTCTCCCCCTGGTTGCTTTTTTTCTGGGGACTTTGCTATCTGTCCTCAACAGTGCATTCAATTTAACCTTATTCACCCTTTTGGGTCAGTTCACACTTTGACCTTTGTGGCGAGATGATGCCAAGGCTGTCATTCTGGAGTGCAGATAGCAGAGCTCATTTCTCTTCTGACCACAGCAGACAAGACAGACTCTCAGTGCTGTCTCTATGCGGCACAATGCTCCAGACTTTCCTCCAGCCTGTCCTCTCCCACACACTATTAGCCACCCCCTCTTTTTCAATTAGACTGCATCGCTTGCTTATTACCACAGTTTCTGCTTCAATTTACAAGCTTGGAACAGACTAGCTGTGAAGCATTCCAAAAAGTACAAAAAAGAACACACCTTACATAATTTATGTTCATTTTTTACAATTCCACACAGTGTATGCATAAAAACCTACAGCAAAATATTTCCTTACCTTTGAGTTTTGCATTTTGTTGTTACTGACTTGTCCTTGTTATCTACATTGAATATTTGACAAAAAAAAAAAAAAAAACTTCTCACTCACTGCTGAGGGGAAACAATACTTTGGCAAGTGTCTGTTCTTCTACTGACCTTCACTGTCATAATTTCTTCACATAGCCTCCAAAGTCACTGTAAAGGCTCAGTAAGAGTGAATGTAAGTGGATTGTCTGACTTTTAGCACTTTTTCTATTAGGTCTGTCTCCGCTGATAAGACCAGGGTTGTGAAAAGTGTCCAGAGTCCAGCCTCTCTGACCTGACATGTGGATACCTATTTGATTCATTGAAATAATGTGCACCGCAGTAAGTATATACTTAATATTTTGTTTATTTATCTGGACTTTACTGTGGTCTGCAAATCCAGAATGATTGACCGAGTTCATCTTGAGATGTAATTAAATAGTTCAGTGTAAATGTGACATTAAGACCTAGTTTCTAGTTTTATTACTGAGGAATAATTTTGTTGTATAAACATGATTTTGGATTAGGCTTACAAGTGCATCTGTTACTGGCAGCCTTTTGACCTCAGTCCGTCTTTCAGAAGTTCATTATTAAATGTTTCCTTAACCCATTTTTTCAGCCCATCTGTTGGATTTGATCTCTGTCCTCCTCATATTACCAGGGCTCTGCATCTTTTGCTTCAACATCTTTCTCTGAAGTCTTCATTACATCCAGTGAAAATTTGCCCATACTTATGACACATGCACATACTGTAAAGTACAAAGTTTTGCACAACAGCTTATAGAGCTGACATCTGTACTAGTTAGATAAGTGGCAACTGCATAATTCATCATCAATACATTTCTGTCTTTACTTACTCTCATACAAACATTCTCCCATTGACTACACTGCACAAGATGTGTCTAGACAATCACTGTTGATAAGAACTCATTGTGTGCCTGCCACCTGTACAGTCACAACCCGCATGTGTAGTGGACATTATCAGAATACCTATTCATCCTTGGCCTTTTTAGTTGTCCAACTTTTCTCATCATCATGTCCTTGCTACAACAGTTCCCTCCTGGCTGGGCTCCCAGAAGGCCTCTGTCTAGCTTCTACAATTCATACCAAAGGCTCTAGCCTGTCTTGTTTTCATCCACTCTAAATTCCCTGGTTTCATTCCCCTCTCTCACGCTCTAGATCCTCACATTGGATTCAAAAGTTCTGCTTGTTTCTCATGGTCCTCCCAGTAGAACACTGACCTCTCTGCCCTAACAGGACTTTACACACTTCTGTCTTTACACTGGAAACATTTTGTGTCTTACTACTTGCCTACCTTCCCTGTATAGATGCATCTGATGATCCTATTTTTGGTTTAAAACAATCCAAGTGTGACTTTCTCCTATATAGCTCTGTCAGTTCTTTTCTTTGTACATGAAAGAGTCCACATGCATATCAATGTGTGGATCCAGCTCTAGCTTAAGAAAAAAATATGTCGACTCCAACAGCCATGTCTAATGGGCCATAGTTGTACTAGTTTTTGTGGCTAAATACAATATGCCTTTGTAAGAATGATCCTACTACATACAATCAAAGGAATTTGAATTGTACTACACAAAACTGAAGAGCTCAAAAGTTACAAGACCCATATCAGTTTTGCAGTTGCCATTAAGGCCATATATGATTTGCTTAAGCTAAAATACTTACAAATTATAATATCAAGGTATGCAAATAGCATCATACGATACAAGCTGGCTGTGTTTAATGTTGTCTGTCCATTACAATGAGCAGATGTTCTTCATTTCTATGGAATGGAAATCTTTTCTTTGACAGCTTTTTAATGCATTTAGTGAGGAGAAGGATTGCAGCTGGAAGGGCTCTAAACATGAAACACAGCGCTGGTTCTAGTTTTAGCTTCCTACATACTTAACTATTGGATCAATTACTAAGCTACTCATTCAACACATGGTGCAGAGGAACACATATGCTGAATCATACCATAACCCAAAAACAAGCAATGCAGACATTCAAATACTGTAGAAAAAAAGAGTCATTATGAATCATTAATCAGTATAAACAGCTCTGAACGATTGAACGCAAGTGGGTGTGTCGTTAGTAATTGATATTAGCAAATTCAAATATGTAAAGTGAAGTTATTTTTAGACAAATAGTAGGCTAATAAGAATGGATTGTGCACATTAGCTATGCATCTAGGCCACTGGTATCTACACAGCACTGCAGCCTGTCAAGGGAACAGAACACTGCTCATACACTTGTACCACACATAATTAGAATTAGATAGGACTTTTATTAGAGAGTTGGCGTTGGTTCACTCAGTGTCCACTACCTCTTCACACACTGGTTTGAAATCCCTCCTTAGTAAGATTTTGTGTAAATGTAGTGTTCACTGATAATGGGGTTAAGTGTTCAGGGTTGTAGAAAAGGGGGAGGCATTACTAGCACTCCCTTGTCCTTCTGCTCAGGACCAGAAAGAAATAAATGCTTTTAAAGATTCAAACTAAATGGAGAGTGATTATCTCTCAATGGTACATCAGCTGAAAGTAGCTCTTAAAAGTCAAAATCCATCCTGAGACTAACTGTACAGCAGCAAATGGACTCTAAATGATGACAGCCATTGATTAAAAGTGGATTCTGCTTTAATTTTTATATTCAGGCTGCGGCATATTGGATACTCTAGATAGAAAAATTTGAAAAGAGTTTTTGTTTTATCCAGAAGAATACACAGCTTTGGTTGAAGAACAGATAAACACTAAGCTGAGCTCAACTAGCCAGCAGTGCCTAGACTATTTCTTCATTTGGCATTAAGGAAGTACAATGTTGGCAAGTTCTTTATGCAGATGGTTGGCCTAGCTTTTAGCTCATCACTTGGTCAGAATATGTATTTTCCTTTGATTTGCAGAATAATGTGTTTTTCTTTCATTTGAACACCTGTTTATGAACTGCTAACCTGGAGTCCTGGAGACCTGATCAAGCCATTTTGTTGCGCTGGGAACATAAATGAAAAAAGGACATTCAAAAAAGCTTACTGAATACAATCTTTCTCTGTAGACCCTTTAGATCGAGCGAGTGTCTTTATGTATTCTGTCTGATGAAAAGCTCTTTGTTTAGTTTCACATTAAAATGCACTGTGTTGTAAGGCTTGAGGGGGCTCCATTCAAAACAAGAAGCAAATATATTACTTTATTAATATATCAATATATAAATATACTCAGTTGCTGCTAGCCCTTTCATCTTTTAAAGCTAACATGCATTTTTATTTTCATTGGAAACTGCCCACACTGATTTAATCTGGCAAGGTTTTACTTGTAATTAGAGAAGCTTTTTTTTCTCTCCAGGTGTCCAACTCAGCCATAGGACTCTGCCAAATGATGGGCCAAGCTAACTGAGCACTCTTATTATTTGCTTGCTCAAGGTCAGCGAACAATCAAGAGATTGACTATGAGCAGGCTCTGGTTTGAGGCACAGAGGGATAAACTGGATTAAGGTACCGGGAGGGCTGTGCTGTTAAAGCTTTAGACATGGCAAACACAATCAGTGCCTTACCTCTTTCAATCATCTGCAAGCAATCATGGCATGAATGGAAACTCCCCATTCCCATTTGGAAATAAGATGGAGAGGCAACAGCAAAAGATATGATCCTTGTAATAAGTCTCTTAAGCAGCTAATGTGCATGTGCAGAGGAGAATTCACTTCTGTTCTGCACAATTTACGCCCTGACATCCAGTCAATATGTACATTAAGCTTTAAACATCACTGAAGATGTCTATAGTGAGACACTAAAGGTCATATTTTCTAAGTTGGCACAAGCCTTAAAGTGCACTTAATGTTGCCTAACACACACATTTTTTTCTCAGTCGCCACAAACCAGGGCTTCATGGGGAGACATTTTGAAAGTTACAGCTCTTTCACTTTTACTTAGTATTTAAGTTGAGTAGTTGACCCCTTATTTCACCTGTAACATTAGCCATTTAGTTACATCTGTTTTTTTGACAACCACTTCATTTGTCAGCCTAGCATAGCAGTAATCTGGCAAAGTTGTCAGAATCTAATTACCTTGGGTGATCTCATAGGCAAATCCTGTTGGTTTACCCACTAACAATAAACCTGTCAACAAAAACTGTAAAGGTATGCTCATAAAACCAAACTGCGTCTGCTGGAGTGTTCTTGTGTGGCTGAAATTAAAATTGGTCATCACTTACTGAGAATAACTTAATATTTACATGTTCAAATCTTGTACCTTAACTGTAGGAACATTTTATATTCATGTTAATTATATTCTCAACAACATTACCTTTTCTCTTTTAGTTTTTGTGATTTTTCATTGTTTGGACATATAAACAGTAAGCAGACAGAAAGACAGCAATGGGAAATGAGAGGGGAATGGCCCAAACTGGGATTCTAAGCCATGCTACTGCAGATTGCATGGTATATGTATCTCCCAGGAGAGCCACAAAGGCGTCTCAGCTTTAGCAACTTTTCCGTACTAAATAATATATTTTTGTTTTTTGGGGCAAAATGTTGCTAACAAAGATAATGGAATAAATGGTGTGTAATCTCAAAAATCTAAACTCTTATGACTGAAATTTCTGGTAGGGGTTTTGGAGTAGTTCATTTATTTCCCCCAAATAATGGTATGTTTTTGCTGGCAGTACCTGTGTAGCTTTGTTGGTTTGTTTGTCTATTAGCAAGATAACTCAAAAAGTAATGGTCAGATTTTGATAAAAGATTACATTTTTTGTATGGATCCAGAACACTATCTGGATGTAGGAATGTTTTTAAGGGACAATTTGTTTGTTGTTGTTTGTGCCATAACAGAAACTGTTAGACCAGTTTAGTGACAAGTACAAAATAAACAAATCATAACTTTAAAATCATATGATACCTTCTTGGCGGTCTGGGCTCTTCTAGTGCTTCTAGTTGGCTCATTAGATTATTGTGATGGAGTAAAAGAAAACCATTGGCACTCCCTGCTTATTTGTGCAGTGCATCATAAACTTGTAAAGTGTAGTCTGAGGTTTGACTTACTCTTCAGAGGCTTGTGGTGATGAATGAGACAGAGGGACCTGTTTGGCGCTCCCAGTCACATCGTGACCTCTCGGGATGAATGCTGAAGGACATGTTTTGAAGCCAGGTTTACATCTCTCTCTCTATGTGAGCCCTTTGCCTCAGTACTCTCCTCAGCTCTTCTTCTGTGCTCGGCATGCTGCAGTGATAGCTTCCAGTGTTTACGCATCATACCGCATGACTTATACATGAAGAGGCTGCTCTTTATTCATCTTCGGGACTCCCACCGTGCAAGCTTTCTGCCGTCTGTATCACTTCAGCTGCCACGCCGGCTCTAACCTTTTCAGCTTCTTGAGCACACAGACGTTCATGCTGCGTTTCTGCATACCTGCGAGCCCCTGGGACCATATGGAAGAGCAAAGGACATTTCAAACGTCCTGTACTGATATGGACCCGCACACTGCAATTTGCATTTGTCTTCAGTCAGAGGCCTTATATGTAGTCAGGGTTTTAAAATAGCATTCCGCAGGGAGCAAGGAAATCATTTTATTTTTGTTTACAGGCCATCTCAAACTATAATGGATTTTGTAGCATTTATTTTCTACATTTTCATGCTCAGTACATTTCATATTGTTTTTGAACAACACAACATATAGCGTAAAATAGTTTTTTTCTGTGATTGGTTGTTATAATTCTCTATCTCAATATTTTTTAAAATTTAAGTGACAAAAACAATATACAGTTGTATACAGAGAACTACACTTATCAGTTGATGCCTGCCTGTCAACCATCCGATTGGTTGTATGGAAATTTTTTGTATTTGTACTTATTTATACTTTAAGAGGAAATAAACTATCTTTATCAGTCTTTATTTATCAAACTACATACTCCCAATGCCAAATTCATAATTCACCCAATTTCTTCTAGCAGATAAAGTATTTTAAGTGGACAGATGATGGAGATGAATCATATTTTGGGCTATATCAGCTCCATCTGACATGTTTGTTTTCCAGAAATACAGTGTGATTAATCGCAATTGCTCTTGCAGGGAGCTTAATGAGACTTCTGATGGAAAAATTAGTAATGCACTGCAGGAAGCGCCATTCTTTTACTCTTGAACGTTATATAATGAAATAATCAACTTGATGAACTGTGTGGATGTGAGCTGGTGTCTAATGCTGAGTACAGGCAAGATCATCTTTGTGGAGAATCCCAATGCTAAGTTGATGGCTACTGGCTGTGGCCTTGTGTTATTGTGGAGATTGTGTTGAAAATGAGAAATTTGTGAGAAATGATTGAAGTAGTCTATATAAGTACATAATGTGCTAGACAACATGTGCCGTGATGGGACTGTGATCAGAGTCTGTAAAATGTAATGTGACTAAGCCTCGTCCTCCTCCTCCAACATGCCATTAGCTCCAAGTAATGGGCTCATGGTCCCGTAATGGAGTGTCGAGGTGCTCACAGATTGAATATAAGCAAAACTTAATATGTAGCTTCAGCCTCAGTCTTGAATATCAAACATTCTCAGAGCCACATTTAGATAGATAGAGAGAGCATCCACCCACGCATCGCTGGTGCAATAATGGATATTTGCTCCAGCTCCTCGTTTTCTCAGCACTTGCTTTTTCTTTTTTGATAAAGTGTTTGGTGTAGCTCCACTCGGTTTGATGATAGCCTGTTGTATGTTCCTTGTTGTACAGAGAACGCTGGCTCTGAGTGTGCTCTATTTTCATGTCACTTTCATGATGATTTGTCATTATTTGTCCTCACGCATGCTGCCTTCACGCCTGTCAGAGCAGCCGCCTCCTGATATGAGCAGGCTATTTTTATCTTCAGGTTTCCCGTCATGAATACCAGATGATATACCTGATGGGGCCATGACCACTGAGTGCCAGGGGGTTGCTGAGGTCTTCTAAATCATGGCACAGCTCACAAACACACAGAATATATAAAGGCCATAGGATCGGTCAGTGCTGAAAGGGCGCCGACCACAAAAGAACCCGTTTCTGAGGAGTGTGGAGCACAATGCAGGCTGATTGATATTGTTTGCTACATGTAATTGCAACCCATTTATTACACCTTTTTCATGCTTCACAGGAAAAGGCTGAGTGAAGGAACATTTTTCTCAGAAATAAGTGGCAAATGTTTCACACGTTGCTCTAGATTAGGAGTGTTTCAGCCCATCCTTGTCCCTATTTTTTACTCTAAAGCCATCTAAAAGGCTAAGTCGGGGTGTCCTCATCTTTTAAGGACTAGAGCTCGAGGACATGGTACAGAAGGAGAGAAAGTGTGAATATGCACGAAAACTAGCATTGTGAAGGAGTGGGAAATGCAAAAGTCTATTTTCACAGTCTATTTTAAGGCTGGATTTTATAGCTGTTGCTAAATCAGCCAGTGATCTGGGGCTACCACAACTTTTTACACCAATAGACATTTCCATTAATCAGTCAGCCTTGAATGCACAGGAGGAGGGAAGAGTGTCAAAGAAGGTGCTTACAGTTTAAGCAGTGTCTCCATAACCTTTTCAGAACATCAGAGACTAACTGGGCCCTGATGTAGAACCACCTGGTACAGGCTTGCTGTGCTGTTCCAGTGATTACTGAATACATCAAAGCTGATGCATGATTCATAAGAGCCAATATGGAGGCTGAAGAATTCAATTTGAAATTACAATAGAGACATCCTTGTTACTGTAGGCACTATCTTAAGAAAAGGTCTTGCAGTAATTCAAAGAAAGGCCTTTCATCTATTCATCCAGCGTTTTCCTCAACCTTGGGCTGAATAAGCCTTTGCAAAGCCACTGTGTTACTTGTCATTCAAGGTTATAATGACTCACCATCCACTGTTCCTCCTGGCATCATGAAAGGTCATCCCTTCACTGCCACTCCACTCACTCATCAGAATACAAAGACTTACCTCATCTTCCCCAGCTTTTAACAGTGAACACCCCTGCGACCAAAATCAAGCCTGCCAATAAAGAAAATCAAACAGAACTCCCACTTTCTTACAGGATGTACTGTTTAATATTACAAAAGGAATGTTCCATAGCTTTAGGTTTTATGAACCTGCAGAACAACTGACCAGTATACCAGACAAAGTACTACATTATTAAGACAGTAAAATAATATTAGCAAGGCTGAAGACAGGATATGCCAACATACGTAGTATATTCTGACTTCTAAAACTAGAGTATTAATTAATTATGAATTTATGAGAGGTCTATCACAAGGTAAATTAAATTAAGTACACCTCAAGCACATTCATTTTTTTTAGCAAATTTCTCATTCAAAGATGATTACACTTAGGCTGTAGAAAACAAAGTTTTGTAATATTACAAACTCTAATAAATAGATATTTGAGTATATGCCAGGAATCAATGTAATCTAATCTAACCAAACTGAAATGAGAAAAAAAAAATGTAATACTTTTCTCAGAAAAATGTATGCATTGTGCATGTGGATCACCCCTAGCTTTATAGCACAACCCAAGTATAAGCTATGCACTGGTGTAATGAAAATGTATTCTCTAAGAAGTGCATATAATTTGTTTGGGTGATGGTACCACAGAGTATCTTTCACCTTCCACAGGCTGGAGCTGCTATCCTAAAATCTTAAAATCTTTCATTAGTGCTATGTGCTTTTCTCCTGCACCACACAGTCTCATGTTTGCCATGGAGCTGTGGCGATGAATGCAGCGCGGTGTTTCTGTAGCTGCTGTTCCACCTGCCAGCTTCAAAGACAGGGCTCCAGTCTCAGAGGAGCAGTTTGGGAGATGGAGCTGTGCAGACTGTGTGCATATCTTCCCAATCACACAATGGTCTTATCTATCTTCCTCTCATCAGTCTCCGTGCCAGGCTCTTTCAAATCCACCACTCTCTATGTAGAGTATTCTCTTTCATACAGTCCTGAGATGAGGAATACATTGATTTCACATTGTTAAGAAGCAGTCCAGCTGCTGCTCTGCAGCCTCCCACACGATTCAGGCTTTCGCGATTATTTGCATTTCCTCAGTTCCACCTTTTGTTATGTCTTGTTTCATACCTACATCAATCACTCAGCTCTGTTTCCTTGGGCATCGCCAACAGATTGATTACCTTTCAGTAGTTCAGCGTAATGACAGCAGGCCGAACTCAGTTTCTGATGTGATAAATGGATGCTAAGTGACTCCAATCCACAGGGAGGCAAATGGTCCTCAAGCTACAGCTCTGTGGAGTGGTCCCATCCCTGTGTCTAGAGGCACATTTCCACAGAAACAGCATGGCATTGGCTGAGGTGGTATGGGAAGCACATTTGTTACATTGGCTGTGGATTCATCATTGAGGTGTGGATACGGAACAATCCAAATCCTGCATTTAGGCTAAAATTGAGATTAAAAGGGGAGACAAAAGGACAGTGTCTTCACTAATAAATCCTGTGTATTGTATTGTAATAACATTTTCAAATAAAAATCAATCAATAAATGCGGTATACCACACCTGTAACACATCAAGAAGGTTGTGGGTTCGATCTCTGGCTGCCAACGACTCCCTGATCTTTCTGAGTCTGCATGTCCTCTGCAGGGGTTCTCTTCAGATACTCCAGCTTCCTCACAATCTTCTAAGCTCTAATTTGCGCATAATGAATGAATGTGATGGTGAATGGTTCTATAGGTCTTGAAGTGTACTGCCCTCCAACTAATTGCATAAGTGCATCTTCCAAAAAATTGTTTAAAAAAATGTTTAAATTGTTAACCAACAAGATTTTTCTTCTACTGGTATTTGCATCTCTATACAGCATAAACACTATCTTTTTGCATTGCCACTCACAAGAATTTACTCGCATGCATTTTACAATGTAGTTAATGGATACACAATTGTATTGGTAATGTTCACTTCACAATTTCAAATTGTAATTGTCATTTAAGAAATCAATGTATCTTCTGTCACACTTGTATAATGACTCAGTGTTTGTGTTGCCTATGCTTTCCTGTACACACTACAGTGGAAACCCAAGCCTCTTCACTGACCTGTATTTTTTGTTACAGTTAAGTATATGGAGAACACAAAGATTGCCTCTAGCACAGATCTTAGAAACAAAGCGATCAAATCAGATGAAATGAGATTACTGCTATGTCCCTTTTTAAACTTTGCTTTTGATATAGAGCCTTTAAGGTCTAATTTGTAATGGCAGAGAAGAAAATGCAAATGAAACACATCAAATGAAGTGTCTGGCTCTCTCATAATCACTGAAGTAAGTTAAGGATAGAGTTAGTTGTGAAAAATTAGCAGGGTTCAAATAGCATCTGTGAAACTTCAGAAGCTTTTTATGGAGTAGTTTGATATCTGTGCCGTGTTTGGACTAAAGCTGATTACTGTTTGTATGGTGACGGCTTAAATTTTCTGTGACCATTTAAATGCAGAAGGGAGACAGTTATAATGTTTAATCAGATTATTCACTCCAGCCTCTGAGTGTGTGACTTTATTATTTCCTTTTCATATTTTGCAGAGACAATGCAGTGGAGCTCGTGTCGCAGTAATGGCTAGAAGCTTTGCTTTCGCAGCACTGTGAGATATCAGCAGACCCTCAGCTTTGTGGAAAAAGGTAAACAAAAGCTCACCAAACAATTAAACTGAAATATTATCCCCACCTCTTATTTAATAGTGTTGTGAGAAAGTCTGCAACTTCAGGCTCTGTTGAGGCCAACTTGATCTAGTGTTTTTAATGATGGTTATTTATGGCTTTAGTAGAAAAGCCTAGGGCTATTGCTTTTCTGATACTGCATTATTTCTTTTGTGCTAAATTAGACTTATATGAAGCTCAAGAAACTTATGAAGCATTAGGAAATGCAATAACCACCAGAAATGTTATGGGTATTAAAGGGGTAATGTTTGTCGGTTGGTTTATTATTCTGTTAACAAGATCATTTTTAAAGTATTCTTTTTTATCAAAAGGTTAGGGTACAGGCAAGAGTTAAAATTATCAGATTTTGGGGTGGATATGCAACCAAGAAGTTTGCGCGATAGGACCAAAGATACTAAATCAAGAGGTCACAAGAGGTCAGTAAACAAAGACAGTAAATTATGAATATATATATATATATATATATATATATATATATATATATATACTCATACTCGCACTCCTCATACAGCTGAAGTTTAAAAAGCCTTTATTTCATGTGGCTTTATGTTTTTAAAACCTTTAAAAACATAGCATGCTGGGTTTGACTTAAATCCACACATAACGGCCAACAAACGGCCTTCTTCAGGGAGTCATTTCCAGCACTCTCTTTCCCCTATTTATGTGAGTTAATGCACAGCACCTGAGTGTAAAGGAAGTGACATCACAGGCATCACAGACTGAGACACCTAGAGGTGATTTTTTTTGGTGCACAGATCACACATTATTTAAAGATGTACAGCAAACTAATATAATATAAACATATTATAAATGTCTGTACAGTATGTACAAATGAATCAAATAAAGTTTACATTTCAACATGCTTTTATTAACCAGTTTTGAAATCAGTTGCTTGCAGCATGTAATATAATCTAAGTGTGCCTGCTCTATGTCAAGTATGTTAGAGAATATTTTATATTATCTAAACTTAATATGAGTTTACTGTTTGTTGTCCTTTTACTTTCTAAATATAGTTCAGGCCCTGCAAATGTTGATACTTTCATGGCCCGAATATAAGTTGGATTCCATTACCTTTACTCACAAGAAAGCAGACAGTTATTTGACATTTATTTGAAATGTTATAGATGCTTTAAACCCAGAGCAAAGCTTATGCCTCCTTTAAACACATTTGATTTTGCTCAAATCTCTTAAGAAGGAGCTGTTTATGTTGTTGTCATGGAAAGGTCTATCAGTGCTGCTTTGCGCCAGAGAAAGCTCTGGTTATTATGCGCATTAGGAGCAAATTAAATGGATTAGCTGCGAGTCCCATTCCCAGGATGTGCCATGCGCTCTATCTCCTCCTGCGATAAGAATCATTAGATAGTCTAACAAAACAAAGTCAGATTCTGCAGCCGGCTATCAATTTATGAAGCCTATCCCCTAATGAGGGCAGTTGTTGGGGTGAGCTAAATGTCAGCTAATGGATAGTCTGTGAGACAGCTATCTCCATTGGCCCACAGTCATCAGGATAAGTACAGAGTGGCAGCCGAGGCAGTGCTCCCTCTCCACGCCCTCAGCACAAAAACTCAATTCACTTTTAGTGTCGTCTGCCACTCATAAATAACCCCAATGGATCCCAGGAGCTATTTAATAAAACACATCTGATTATGTGGGAAGGGGACTTTATTAAAACTGTATTTCTTCCCGCTCTTACGCTTTGTGAGTTTGCTGTGCTCCTTGTTTCCAGCGTTAGACAGGTGCCATCATTCCTTACCACACTCTTTGCCACATTCTCTTTTTCTTTTAATAGTACCCCACATCAAAGCAAGGGGCAGCTCTCTGTGCTATCTATATTGAATTAAAAAAAAAACTCAAACATAATTAGTCTGGCTTGTTATTATTGTGGCATTCAGCAATTCAGCATTCTGAGGAAATGGACTCTAAATCTATTTGACAGTCTCATGCAGTTATACTGTATATGAAAAAGGTGCAGTGCAAAATCTATAAATCGTTTTGTCAAAGTCAATCAATAGTTTTTTAATGGAGGTTGACGCTGATATATCTCTGCCTGCTGCTTCTCTGCAACATACAGTACATACTCGATATGTTCGAATATGCTGCAGAGTTGTTTCTTTTAAAGCACCTAAAGTTTATGCTCCATTTTTAATAAGTCGTTCAACTGCAGAGCTTGCATTATAAATGTACAAAATATAAGTGCCTAATCTTCTCTTATAGCGTGTTTTAATGAGCGCTGAGGAGCAAACAACAAGGATTCATCCTATGTCTTATTTATCACACAGAAGCAAGCCATTGTGTGGGCTCATGTTTATCATTAATTAACAGCGGAGTCTCTGAGCCACGTTCTTTATTTCATCCTTCAAGAAATCAATTAGAGATATTTTAGCACCTGGGCTCAATGCTCTTGACTGTTAGTAAGCTTTTGATTTGTTCACCTATTTAAAATAATGAAGCTTTTTTCTTTAATGAGTCTTATTTATGTACAACATCAATGACAATAATAATAATGATAATAATGTGAAGTGAAATAATGTTACAATCCTTTACATCATCCATCTTTCCATTACTTTATTGTAATGCTAAATACAATTGCTAAATACTAAATTTCCTACTTCATAGATTACCTGCTGGAGATTTGAAACTACTTTGAGCCCCAGGGCTGTTTACTGCAGTAAGCAAACACAATGCCAACAACACATTTGGATGATCAAACAAACAAACCTCTGTCTCTTTGCTGATGTGTACTGAATGCTGACTAAGCTTAATCAACAAACAATGCATTCTCTAGGTCAATTTACACAACCACATGATCCTCTCAGCCTTCCCATTGACTAAACCCTGAAATATCTGCTCTGTAGTGTGCAACGTAGGGCAGGCTAAAATCACCAGAGCTAGAAAGCTCTGCTGACGTGCATTTAAGT
The DNA here is from genome assembly GCA_020698575.1 of Bostrychus sinensis. Classification (NCBI taxonomy): domain Eukaryota; kingdom Metazoa; phylum Chordata; class Actinopteri; order Gobiiformes; family Eleotridae; genus Bostrychus; species Bostrychus sinensis. The sequence goes on from CM036244.1 coordinate 27,672,651, forward strand.
GTCATGGTGGTTGTTTTTCTTTTCTCTTCTACATATATAACATTAGCTTTTAAGCTTCACTCAAGCCTTCACACTTGTACTAATTATGTACCTGGACCTCTTGTGATAATACGTTATCAGGCTTGCTCTCTGCAATCAATGCTGCTTTCACAAAATGCTTAATGCATGCTACATAAGGCCAATGAAAACCCTGCTTCTGAATGGTAGTTAGCATACCATATAATAAAATCAGCTAAGGAACAAACCCTAAGCTAACAAATTACCTTGAAAAGTAGTGAGCTGTGAGCTAGTGAGCTGGTGAGCACAAAAGCTTGGAGTGTTCTTTATTTATGATTAATATCCTGGAATTCTTAGGCCATTTTAGCCTTTGAAAAGTATTGTTGTTTTCCTTCACTGTGTTATATAGAAATGGCAGAACACTAAATATTGTGCTCTTTTTAATGCATAATCTTGTTAATGTACCAGAAGGGTTATGACAACAACTTTGATGCTGTACACACATTACAACATTAATCTCATATAGCAATGCATTCTGAAAGTAAATTTCCTCACTGCCAGAGCCGACAGTATTCAGACATCAAACTTTCTAAAGAGGTACTTTAGTGTAGCACTATGGGGGCCAGTCTCTTTTGGACTGGCCCTTGAGGGCCCCATTGACTTTAGTGACTTTTGTACTGCATGTGCTGTTCCTGGCTATTAAAATGTCCCACATTAGGCTGATGTGAAGTGCAGCTTTTCTCTCTGCATGTTAAGCAGCCATAATGGAGCTAGGAGGAAGTGCTCATTACTGCAGGCCTTTGGGTGTTCCATTCATTTTTGAAGGAGCACCGTCCCCCTTCCCTGCTGTTATAAGGCTGTTGCACTCTTGTGCGCACTCCTGTGTTTGTGATGGAGGCCAGCCTCACCCTCCAGCTGCGGCTCAGACTTATAGGCTTCTTTGCTTCAAGGCTGCCTCTAAGACGTTGCCCAAAATGACAACAAATCCTTTTCTCCTGTGGGCGCAGGCTGTGCCACTCTGGATAATGTCCTTGAAACAGGACACTTCCTTGGGGTATAACTTTAAGAATGACCACTCAGAGAGCACACTGCACTTTTCAAAGACTTTGGGGATTGCAGCTTGAGCTGCAACTTTGAATTGATTGTTCTTTTGAAAGTTGTAATTGCTTGTCTTTTCTTGCCGGAAGTCACGCCCTCATCTGAAAATTTAGACTAATTATTTATAAATGATTAATATTAATTGTAGTCTAGGAGAAAGTTATAATTGCTAGATCAAAACACATTATATCTAATTCACCTCAAGCTAAAAAATCAATCCCAATAAAGTATTTAAAAAAATAAAATACAATAATTTCTTGAATTATTGCAACAGTGTCAATAATAATACAACCCAGAATGTGATCTTATGAAGAAAATACACTACGGTGAGTTGAGAAGATACAGATATGGATTCTGCTGATGATAATGTGGAAAATGAAACAATTTTAGGGATTTTATTCAGCGCTAATGGTTTTTAGATACCAGTTGTCATAGAAACCTGTGGTGATGAAGTCTGATCTTGCTGACGTCTACTTCTCCATGCTGTAGCAATGGCAACCAGGCAATTCTGAGTAGGACTGATTGTTTTAAAGTCTCACAATGTGCTGCATGATTAACTTGTCAGATTACACGGACTGCACGCATACAAATATATGTAATTAATTTGGAAATGTCACTCGTTTTGCTGTGTAGTGCTTATTGGTTTGATCTCCTTATTAGACAAATCATTATAGCGCGGCTGCTTGTGTTCTTGATACCTGACATTTAATTTACAACGAGATCAATCCACTCGAAGTGACACATTTGTTCATCTGCAGCCAAAGAAAGGCCACCAGAGCAGAAATAGTTCTTAGCCTGTAATTTATCTGTCACTGCTCTTGTAAATGACACACAAAAAGCCTTCTGTTGAAGTATTAGGAACACCAAGGAAAGAAAAGGCTAGAAGTAAACAGAACATCAATCTGAAAACTTGCTAAGAGCTATTTAGATACTTAAGGTTTTCATTATAGCATGTTTTAAGTAACTGAATGTACAATGTGGCTTAACAAAGGCAGCTCATTGTCTTCTGACCTTTCTCAAACTGACCTCGGTGTAAGGATAAAACCTTGTTTGTGCTCTTTAGGCATTTATCAAAGTGCGTCACATTGCTGTCAGCAGCTAATGTGCTATTCTAAGCCAGACGAAGCTTGCTGCCTGATAACACACTAAATTATCCTTGTTGTAATGAGGCACTTTTTCCTTATGTTGTCATGAGCAATCTGTTATATCGACGGGTAAACTTATACTCAGACTGAACATAAAAGCTGGAATGAGCTCAATTTGCCAAATGTACAGACTTTTTTACTTGCATTATGGTATGTAATAGTATGCCTCTTTCTGCCTCCCCAGTGATTTAGCACCAGAGTTAAAGCTATTCCAAAGACAAACATGTTCAGTTTTGTGACAACCTTCACAGTCACAATCATTTACTATGTGCAATTTACATTCACCAGTTCACTTACACAGTACATGCTACAAGTTTTTTTTTTTTTTTTTCTAATAATGTGCAACCCTACTCTATGCTACATCCATTAAGCCATACCAGCAAACAACACTATCAAACCTAAATATAATAGTATACCTTTTCCAACTTCCCTGAGCAGGTTGAAAGGTCACCCATGGCTTTATGAGCTAATGAACATATTTTGAAATAGAAGCTGATCTCTGACCTGTTGAATATTTTTCTGTTTTGCTCTCCTTTTCAGGTGGCATTCCCTGCTACATGGCACTAATTACCTCAGTGGCTCCCCATTTCTAAGGTAACCTTTCAGCATTTTAATTTAGTCACCTAATTGTCAGCTGAGGCTGACGACCAGCATAATGGTGGCAAGCTGCCGCAATTGTGAGAGCAGCTTGTATGTTATTTCACTCTTAATGGCTTATGTAACATGATGGCAGAAAACATTAGGCATTTTAAGTGTTTCTTTTCCAGGTAATCTAATGAAGTCTCATGTGTTTTTACAAATTTCTCCTATAAAGACCATGGCCCCAAGCATTGTGTTTTTACTCAGCGATTCATCTGAATTGTCTTTCAGGATCATTGACCAGCAAGCTTACTCTTTCTCAATAAAACAATTTGACATTTCAATAGAAGCCAGTGAGTCGGGCGCATTAGTTCTGCAGCATGTACGCTTTCGAAGGCAATTACAGAACAACAGAGGCGAAAAGTTAAGTGATGAGGCGGGCAGGCGTTTCAAATGTTAAATGTTTCGGGGTTGTTAAGGGTTCTCCATTCACACACAGATGCTCAAAATGTTGGCTCTGCCTCACGAGTGGCAGGAAAACAAAGCCAGTGGTACACTGCGACAACCTACTTGCTTTATCTGTTTCGGTTATTAATGCTCAAATAAACAGTTCTTGCAGGGGGAGGACAAGTGTAATTAATTACAACAATAACTCTGGACTAGGGATGCACAATATGCAGCAACCTGCTTGTCAAAAACACATCCATCCAAATAAAGCCTTAATATTTCAAACTGTGATGTGTCCAATGCTTTGGTTTAGTCCTGGATTAGAGTAAGTTCATTTCTACATTCATACATTTTGTTGTTTCATCCTGGTGTGGTTGTTTAATTCTTTGTTTAATCCTGGTTAAGAGTGGTTTGTGCTTCTTCTCACAGCATGGAGATTGTCGGTTCGATCCCTTGGCCAGCCCACACTATTTCTGTGTGGAGTCTTCATGTCTTCTGCATGTTACTGTACTGTAGTACTGCCTGGGTGCATGGTATTCCTCCCATTGTTAAAAAACATGATAAGGTTTGGAGAATCTAAATTGCTCAGTGAATGTTGTCTGTCAGTCATTGAAATGTTCAGTCTCTTAAGTTTCAGCCCTGGAACCATTGTTCAGGGTGTACCCCACTGAAAATCTTTAAAATAGTTTTTGCAATGCTTTTTCTTTTTTTAGTTGTTGCAAGTGATTGGAGTCTATATCCTAGCACCTATGGCCCTGAAGTGGGGTACACCCTGGGCAAGGCCAGTTGGGATGCTTAGACACAGACAACATTCACTCTCACATTACTTTATTATGGGTGAATTAGATTCCCCAGTTTATGTATGCATGCATGTTATTGGACAGTAATTTTCTATTACTGTGCAGCCCTATTCAATACCACATAAGTTATGTAGTAAGCCACACCAGGGAGCAAACACAACCAAACCTTGAAAATGGCCCGTCTGAATGCAGTTGAGCTATATATCATTTGAGTATGCACCTGTGTTTGACAAGTCAAAATGTGTGCCATGAGCGAGGTCTATATACAGAAGTCCAGAGAAATACACAGTGTAATCGGCTTAAGGCAGCAGAGACAGTCATGCTAATCAGGCTAATTTATAAGAATAACAAAGACAACACCTGGCTCCACTACACATAATTAACCTTCTATGAACACAAACCAAGCTTTATATTTTATACAATTAAAACCATTTTCTATTCATTTTAAACTGCACAGGAAATAATTAGTAACACAAATCCCTCACCTACATAATGATTATAATTGGACTAAGAGTAGTTACTAAAATAATTTAGTCTATCAGACACATTTTGACTAAAATAAGCAAACTGCAAGTACAATTAAATGTACTGAACTTGCAAATAATTTCTGTGTTTCAAACTACTGGGATAAAGGATTTCATACATTTCCATAAATTCCATACATTATGTAAATCTAAAAATAAATTATGAGAAGGACAGAAGAATGATGGTATAAATATGCATAGTGTAACCTTCATCAAGGAGGTTATGCTTTTGCCAGCTTTTGTTTGTTGGTTTATAGTATTTGCTGGTTTGGTAATCTGTTAGCAAGAAACCTCTGAGTAATGTTTTGGGGATTTTTATACAATTTTCAGGAAATGGGCCAGGAATTTTATTATTATTATTATTATTATTTTTTTTACATGGCTTTGTAACACTGTTTGGATCACAGAATATTTTAAAAGATAATCTACCAAATAAAGAGAATAGCTCAAGCTACAAGGGGACCGTAATGGACACACAAAGTTTTAGTGGATTGAAAAAATTGTGAGTTATAAGGGCTTTGTGGCTTAATAGATCAAGCATGACCCCTGAATATGAAAGTATTTGGTTCGAGTCCAGATCTGGGCACTATACTGTTACCATTGTTAAGATGGGGCCAATGTCTTGTTAGTGGTCTGCTTCTAACTTAAAACAATAAGGATTTAGTGTGCTTAGACTAAAATAAGCAAACCCTGTCTCAGCCAGTAGACAATATGGTGTACTAACTTAGGAATAATTTCTATAGTGCAAACAGTTTTCTATCATTGTAATAGAAGATTTCCATTTCCCCCACACATTATCTAAATATGAAAAATGGATTACAAGAAGTGCACAAGAATTATGGTATTGAAAGATATCATCATTAGTCATCTTCCAGTACAAATTAGACTTGTTTTTTCCATTCTACTTTAATACCTGAGATAAAAACAGCCTGAGCGTCATTAAATCAGATTGTCCTACACATTTCAAACACGTCTTTATGGTGGCCATCATGCAGAATTTTCCATCCACTGTGCCATATGTGCTGTTGTTCAGTATAGGCTTACCTCCACCGACAGTGCTAAAGAAAGTAAAGTGGCTTGAATCAGGTGTTCAGTATGTAACGCAACGTTCTTTACACTACAGTCTATTCAGTCTCAGAAAAATGTAATAATCTTGTGTAGATGTTGAAAAGGTAATTTATGAATGCACACATTTTCATTCTTTGTACATCCATTTATATTCCAAAGAAATGACACTGGAAAAATGCATTTCACCAAGCGCTGCTGTTGACATTACGTTTTCAAAGCAAATTTATCTGAAGTGCTTGTGTGACTGTTAGCTTTGCAATTTACGGACGGACAGGCAGAAATAACTGGCTGAAAGTTAGTTTTGCTTTCAATGAGTACAGAAACTTATTTGTCGTCCTAGAAATTCATTCATTTACTTTAATACGCTTATTTCCATTGGGAAATGTGGGTGGCTGTAGCCGAAGAGAACCCATGGTTGTGTGAACAAGTCACTTCCACTTTGTCGAATTTGTACTCCAGGTTTCTACTCCAACAATAACTGAAGTAGACTAACCAACCTTAACAGGGTGTCTGCTAATATAAAGGAGTGAAAAAGCAATAAGCTATATGTGACTGCTGCCCAGCTCTTACAAGATAAAATCATATTTTTCAAACATTGCGCAAATAATCTGGGGTTGCCATAACAAATCATTTGTCTCCTAATATGCAGTGTTTGGCATATTTATATGGTTTAGGCTGGATGCCCTTCCTGATGCAACCCTCTCCTATTATCTGGGATTGGGACCAGCACAAAGAGTACACTGGCTTGTAACCCTCTTTGGCTGGATTTACACAAATAATATAATGTATTTTAAAATTGTAAGAATATAGCCAACAGTAGAAATAAAGCCTTTTCCAGTTGTTTTTGTTTAGGATGTTGTTCTCGGTATTAACATCACAAGTAGAGGTGCACTTGTCTCTCCTGACAAATTTACCCACAAGATGAGGTCTGTTTCTTCATGATAGTTTTCAAATATGCATTTTTATAACATTATAAGCTTACTTTATAGTGTTAATGTCTATAAGTAACCTCTTCTTAGTATTGGTCTTTTTAAATGGACACAGTGAGCTTGTCTTGAATAGCCTACCTTCATTATTATTGACTCCGTTACCTTCTATGTGCACTCTCGAGTAAATTCCCCATAGACAAAACTCTGCACATGTGAAAGTAGGCCCTTGATCTTATGATGTTTGGGTTTCATTTTCCTTCACCACACAGTAAACATAAAGCCTGTTTGACTTACCTTAGCGTACAAAACTAATCCATCTTCGTTTGACAGTCGGAGTTCAATTCCTCACCCTTATCATATTTTCTCCTTTCAGTAATTGCCTTTTCTTTCTATTTCTCAGGCTCCGAAGAGGGAATTGATTAAATTGCGAGTCTCGGCGGCAAAGAAAACTCAAGTCAAAGAAAAAATACGGTAATGCCCCGGAGGCTGTGTAAGTCTGGCATATAATGTATCTTTATCTATGACTAATGACACAACTTCTTTGGAACTCTCATTACAGCTCTGCCCTTTGCTGCGTCTCCCAGAGGACAGTCATTTGAACAGGATTGTACAAAACCGTATGAAAACCTACATCACACTAGGAGAACATCATTTCAGGCCCAACACTAATTTGACCTCCGGATGTTGAAGTTGTGAGACTCTTGATGAAAAGGTTTCAAACAAATGGAACTTATACATTACAAGAGGCTGTAATTGCTTGGAGAGCCTATTAACGATCAAAGAGGAGCTCCAACCACTTCTCTCTTCTCTTCTCCACACTCCAAAAGCTTCTTCTCGGCTAACCCCTGCTCATCCCTGCCGCTCTTCTGGAGGCTTTTGAAACCAATTTCCATGCGAAAAATCAATCAATTAGAGGTGTGTTCCAAGACGAAGAGAAAATCAAATAATTAAGAGTGGTGCGGTGTATGTAGCTGCAGAGGTGAGCCTGTCCAATCACTTAACAAGCTGTCGTTTTAATATTCCTGAGAGGTGGTCTAGTGTCACGGTACAGATAACCTTTTAAAACACCAATTTACTTTTCACAATTATTTAGGCCTGCTCTATTAGCCAAATTACCAACTTCAAGTGGGCTCACTGCAGACCTCGCAAGGTGTATATCTGTTATGCATGCAAATGAGTTTTTGTAAGTGGTGATATAGGAAAAATGTCTGAAGTATTTAACCTAATGCATGGACATGAAAAAGCAGAAGGTACACTAACTACATACATAACCTATTTTTCTTTTTTTTTTTTTTTTTTTGTAACAGATGGTAACAGATGTATCAAATATTTCTTCCAATTGGTGGCATCTGGAACCTGAGCGGGTAAAATTGCTGTGCCTTGGACTTTTCCCTCTATCTGCTCTGTCTGGCATCGTGAGTAATGGTGTTAGCAGGTCCCGAGAGAAATGACATCCATCCTGACATTTCTGAGGTAACACCACACGTTTCACAGACACCATTTTGTTGTTGTCCTTTTCAGTTGTACTGTGCAGCTTGAGTTATAAGGCCAAACTGATTTGCTCCTTATACAAAAACATAATTTTCTTCTGTTATTAAAGTATTTGTACAACAATAATGTGGTATTTTAGACCAAACACACTACATAATTACCTCAGCTCATTCTTCATTTAATGAATCAGTTTATAGTAATAAAATCAATGGTTGCACGCCACTGATGATAATTAGATTCAACTGCTGTAACCTTAAAACGGCACAACCTGATTTTACTACCTCTGTCCCACTTGGTGTTACATTTAAAGGCACTGGAAGCAGCATGCGCTCGTACTGGTTTAAAAATGGTACTGCAGTCTAAATCAGAACAGTGGTCTGTGGGTTGCCAGTCACAGTGTCCTCTTTTGTAGCTCTGCTGTTCGCTGTGTCCTGCTGCATGTACAGATTGGCCTATGTGGCAACCAGAGCATGGAGCTCTTTCTGCTTTTCTGATTGGACGTTCAGCAGTACAAGGATTTTAGAACCAAAACAAAAATGTAAACATAAAAAATTTGTTTATTTTTTAATTGTGAATAAATCAGCTGTTCCATTGTTATCAGTAAATATATTTGATTTGAACATGTTTACATCATATCTGGAGACACATGAGGGTAATTTCTATGAAGTATTAAAAAATGTACTGCTCTATCTTTAAATGTGTCTTTCTGTTTGTAGTAAAATCAGGTAGGGCCTGATTTGCCACCTGATTTGAACCAATTTGCCATCATAAAATACTAATGCATGAAATCAAATTGAAGTTTTGAGCTTACCTTAAACATAAAGTTTAACTTTAGACCAATCCAGAACCAGTGATTATGTCTACCTAGCTGAACATCACATATGACATTGACAATATTTTTCCATGGTTAACTTAGGTTTAATTTTTCACTTATGTTTGTTTCTTTATATAATAACACATACAGTACCCAGTGCTAAAATACACACTTTTTACTTTTTCTTTACTAATAAAAAAAGTCTATGTGACATCTTAATTTGGTCTATTTTTAACTGATGATTCCTATTTTATTATGTTAATAGATCATTAAACAGTTTTTTTGTTCTAATCAGAGAAAAAAAAACAGTTGTGTAGTTTAGCTTTAAGCAGCTTTTATATTATAGCAATAAATATGTAATGCTAATTTTAGAACAACTCTGCTTTACTCCCTGCCCAAACAGAATCACCACAGGCTTTTGAAGTGCAGTCAGCAGCTCGGCAACCTCTTTGCACGAAATCTAATTGAAGCCAAGCGAAGAGTGCACAAGCCAACAGGGAAATGGACAAATCAAAGACTAATGAACAGAGCACAGGCCAATATGGACAAACCGCTGCACGATACCAACGCTCCAAGCCTTAACTTTCAGGTCAGAAGAGGAAGATTTTTTTCCTTATATTTCTCGAGGGAAAACGTACGATAAATTTGTTTGCTTTGTTCTAGACGTACAAACCCCACACTCTAAAGCTCAAGTATAACCAGTGGAAAGGTCTCACTCAAGGCTCTTTATATCCCTGTATTGAAAAAGATATATGCAAATCTTAGTGATGAATGCTGTACCTGTAGAAGGTCTAGTCTCTTCTATAATTTTATGACTTTAGTGGATTTCACACCACACTGCAGTCAGTTTTTATTTCTGCTGACAGTCATGAATAGCAGATTCCTCACACAGAGCGCAAACAGTTCGAGCTTTTGCTGAGAGGGCTCAACGCAGAGATCTAAGGAGCTGCTGTATGGACACAGACATGTTGACAGACGCCCCAGATGTTTTTCACACTATGTTTTTGTCAGATTTTCTTCTTCCATTTAAGATGCAGGCTTAATTGGAACAGACTGTCCTCAGAGCTTGAAAGAAAAGAAAAATCTGTGGGTATGTAGAATAGAGAGCACACTGTGAAAGGGCAGAGTAGCAATATAGGTGTTTATATACTGCATAAAAACACAAATTGCCCCAGACCATACACTACAGAAGATTTTTTTATGTTTGTTTGTATGTATGCAATCTTTAATACTAGATTCTAGGCACAAAAATACCCAGAATAGTAAATGTCATCAAATTCCCCAGCCTCTAGTTATTTCCTGCAGCATATCAACAGATGACTCAATAGCTTTCTCCATCTCTGAGCAGATAAACAACTTGTTCCAGCAAATGAAGGGAGCCCGAATTTAATGAAAAACCGAAGAAGCCGGCCACGGCGCTGAGACAAAATCAAAGGCAGAAACTCCATTAGGGATAGCCGCTCATAAGCAAAAGGCATCTTCACCTTGGCGTTCCAATCCTTCGCTCTGATCCTAGAGCCAGGACTGCCGCCTTCTATTCTCAGCTTATCCCCGCGTGTCTGTAACCTCAGTGTCAGCCAACCAAGTTATCCACGGTGGATTGGGAGATGTGTCATCTTGTCAGGGTGTCACCTTTGTGCACTCTGCCACAGTCTGCTCAAAGCTCAGCGGCACACTCCAGCAATCTACAATCATATTTTAGCTGCACACACCACGTGGCCATGCATTATATTTGGTATTTTTACACTTGCAGTATTGTGGTTAGCAGTCAAGATGGTAGAATTCACAATTGGTTGTAGATGCCTTGAATATACTGTATGTATGTAAATATGACTACATTCTATTTGTGTTTCTGGAATTTGGGTTGAAAAATAGCATTAGTTAAAGTTGAGCCAGTCTTCTGATAGAGCCGTGGTCCTCAGTGTATTCTTGATAATTTTATAGTGGCCTGTTTTTAAAGATTATTTTACTATGACCTTTTCTGGCACATGTGTTTTAAAATATGTTTATTTCATTGTGATTTAAATATTGTTTAGCCTCAAATATGATGAACACTGGAAATATATTCAACTTCCCCTGCCCCTTTTTTAGAATCTGACCCACTAGTTGTGAATCACTGCAATATAGCACACCAATGTTGCAATACACTATACTAACTAGCTTTGCTTGGCTTATGCAAGGTTCCTGAGTTTGTAGCAAAACCTTTCACAGTAAAACCATAAACATTCTCTGTAGGCTGCGTTCACATTGTCAGAAACTCAGCTGGAGGGCAAGAGCCTGCATCGCTGTATAGGCCAGACACTATTTTAAAAAAATATCCAAACAGAAAATCCACAAATGTTGAACCTGATCATTTTTTGTAAGTAACTGGGTCCACAACATCACTATACTGTATTAATCTTGTGGCTTAATGCGCTGTCTACTGACAACAGTCACACCTGTGGGATTGAATAAAATGACAATTTTCCTGACACTGTAGTGCAAAAATAATTTTCCACTAGTTTATTTGTCCTGACAGAGAAGATGATGAATTGTGTGCCATTTTTTGTTTCATGTGGATAGACCCAATAATTGGGAAGATATTAACCATAAACCAGGCCAAAACATCTGCATGTTGAATCTATGGCGGTAGATTCTATTATAGAGTTTAGCCTGCCCTCCATCAGAATGTTATGACATCACATGAACTCGACCTAGTCTCAGTAGCTCATGCCTCCCTCTACTGGTTCAAAGTGATAAAAGAGGCCGCTCAAGATGGCATTGTACTTCTTTAATATGCAGGACAGTGACAAAAACGTACAACATTAAGGCTTTTTGTTTACAATTTTATAATAGCATCATTTGACAGTTCCCTGTCATAGGCTCACAAGATTTTAAAATATGCATGCATATAACATGGCACATTTTTAAATGAACAACATACTGTAGAATTTATTTATACAGCACAGTTATTCGAGTGAGAACTAACAACTCATCCCTTAAAACTGATGATGGTAGAAATCTCAGGCTTCTTTTTGAATGTGTTTTTCACAATCAAGAGTTCATACCCCATGAGATGCACCTCATCTGAGATGGATCTAAAAATCCATCCTCTGGTATTTGGGAAATGGTAGTAATCCCTTTGATTTGTTTGTGGTAAAGTTTATCTTCCATAATCGTGGCTCGTTCAGGCCAGTAGCAAGCAGCGCTACTGGCAATATCTGCAGCAACTCTCAGCTAAAGCTTTGAACCGGTAGAGATATTTGCATGAGATGGTATTGATTAGGCTAACTAAGTGCAACAATTTGTCAAGAATCTATCAGTAGGGATATGAATCAGTTTGACTTCCCAGGTGCTATCTGAAATAGGAGACTAGACCAAACATGTACAGACCAAAAAGAACAACAGCAAAATATACTAAATCTGACAACGGCATGACCAGAGATGTTCAGATTTCTTTAACCTCTCTGACACTACATCAGGGAAGAGCAGGCCATGCACTGGACTGAACCACGGCTGAAAATATAATCTTCTCTCTTTTTTTCCTTTCACAGAAGCACTGACAGCACAATTGATAGGATAGAATAGCCATCACTCAAGTACTTAAATAGTGAGTGATCATGTTGTTCTTTAACTAATAATATCCACAATCATTGATCAGTGTGAATAAAAACTACTGTTTCATTTTCTGATCACTATAAAATCTAAAATCTTTTTTTTTTTTTTAAAGTGTTGGTTTGGGGAAATTTTTTTTGATATGCTCTTCCCTTCATAGCCACAAAGAGAAGCGGGAAATGTGGGAAATGTTAAATATTTAAACATTACATTTCTTGATAGCATTGACAGAAAAAGAATCTGCTCATATAACAATCTTTCTCATGGCTATTATCATGGGCATTAGATTTTATTGAACTTATTGTTATGAAAGAAATGTCTTTCTACTTTTCAAGTCTGCTGCTCTGGATTGAACAGATTTTTCTTTTCCATTGTCCTGTCTCCATCTAGTGGACAAGATCCATGTTGTCTCATAAAAAGTGAAATGTAAAATCTTAAGATTTTTATTATTGTAGAAACCCTGCAAAACAAAAAGGGCAATAGAAGAAAATTGCTCCACAATGGATTTTTTTTATCTCACAGAGTTGTTTGTTTTGTTTTTTTGTTTATTTGTTTATTTACTGACCCCTCTTGGTTGCAGTTAGTATTTTTAGTCCCTAAAGTAAAACTGAATTTATCACTAAACCATATCAAAACCAAAAACTAAACTACAACTAAACTAATATGGACTTGCCAGACTCAATATATTTTTATATAATTTATTGTTACTGCAATAACAGCATGGCCACATTTTTATTGCAAGAAACTAAATGTATTAATTGTGTAATGAAAAGCCTAAATTTAAATTAAATGATAACAAATGCAGCTCCTAAATTAGTCCTAAATTCAGACCTGGTTTATGCTTCACTAAGTTGTTTTGATGTAGTGCCCGATGTAACCCATGAGTCTAAAGCCTTGTATCTCTTTATAAATAAAAATGTAATTGAACTTTTACTATGTCTATGGTTAATAAAGCCTATCTCCCAATATTGCTAATTATGCATATAATATATTGTATTGTGATATTCAGCATAGTTATGTCCTGTCATGTTTTGCTAATATTGTGCAGCCCTAGTATTGTGCACCATATTTTGACATAAGCCTCTCTTTTCACAAATAGAGGCTTTGTCAGTTCTGAATCCTTCAGAAATCTTCAGAATTGACAAAGCCTCTTGAATGACAGGTGAAACATTTCAAACACTTGTATTTGTTATTCTGTTAGCTTGGATGACTGACAGATCATCACAGATAAGCCTCTTTTAGTATACAGTTTTATAGCCACTGAAGAGAAGTGTGCCACATGGAAGACCATAACTTTCCATCACATAACATTTCAGTTGGTTAAATTGCAGTATCAATAAATTTGTAATATATTGCACAACTCAAGAATGTAGTTTATTTTACATCTTCAGACATCTCATTGAGTTATAATGTGTTTGTCTCTGCATGTCTGTCTGTCAGGTCATGTTTTTCAGCACCTCATCAGTGATGTCATGGCAGCTTTGCATGTGTGTATGAGTGTATTATGTGTTTCATGGACTGGGCAAGATATGCAATGAAAATCAACATGCATTCTCACTAACCAGGTTGACTCATTCTCATAGATCAAGTAAACACCCATATGTCCTGACACTATTTCGCTCATGTTTTCTTGTTTTCATTCCATTAGCTTGCCAGCGGGAAATGTCAGGGGGGCGGGACAGTCTGAAGAAACGATGCATCACTGGCACGCTCGCATGTCAGAGGAGTGAAGTAAATCCTCAGGTGAGTCACGCGCATTGTAAAACTGGTGACTTGTAGTAGAGAATTCCTTAAAAAATAACAGTAAAAAAAGTGGTCAGGTTTGCATTGCAGGGTTGTTTCATACATATGCAACTGGACACTAAATTGCACTCTAAAATACCTAATTGAAAGGTGAGGACACTGTATGTAAAATGTAAATAAAAGAAGGATGGTGCAAATCTCACAAAAATACCCATTTTTTTACACAATTGAACACAAATAACTCATCAGGTGTTACTATTTCATAAAAAGTATAGAAGGTTGGGACAAAGGCAACAGAAGGCTGGACATAAATGGTACAAATAACAAATCAGGTAATTAGGTAAACTGGCAGTAAGATGACTGGGTATAAAAGAAGCATTTTATAAAAGAGTATCTATCATTAGTATTAGATGTTTTGGATGCTTGTGATCTTTGGTACCTCAATCCGTACAACATTAAAATAATCATAGTATATACATATATACATATAGTCATTGGACTGTAAAAATTATAAAATCTAAAGCAGCACTTTACCTGATAGATAATTATGTATTTTATTAAAATAGTCTGTATGTTGTATAAGCATAGCACCACAGCCTACTTTGACTCCCTTTGTGCCCTTGACGACCCAAACAAGTCCATAAATTGGCTCAATAATATAAGAAAACGTGTTCTCTGGCCAAAAAAGGAGGAGAAAGAGACATGCCGTCACAGAGCGCTGCCAGTCACTCTCATCTCTCACTAGTGAGTCAAGGTTTTCCAGTGATTCATGTCTGTGAAGGAGCTCAACGACAAGCACAAAGTACAGGCACTCTCCTCCTTTTTCTCAGCACCTTAATCCTCCTCTTCCTATTCTTCCACTCCTCCTCTCCACTCATCACTTTGTCCATATTCCCTTTCCTTCCTGCCCATTAATTGCTGTTGTACTTCACCATTTATTTCCACTACCGCCAGTCCCTTAGTAGCTCTCCCCAGGCCAACTATTTTCAGCTTCTCTGGGCTTGGTTGGGAGACCTCCAGGACGTTCAAAAACTCATACACATTCAAGTGCACCTGCGGGCCAATGCAGACCGACAGGGGATTTCACCACGCTGATGACGGGGCACACTCTTCCTTCCTGAGCCCACATAAATCTGTCGGTGGCTTCTGCCCATGCTCTAATATTAAAGCTGTTTTCCATTACGTTCAGCTCTGCAGGAGAGAGAAAGCTTTTGGTTGACGAATATGATGTGGTTTTACTAGTTGTGGTTAGTGTTGTTGATCAGGCCAGTTGACCATTTTACCAGTAACAGACTTATGTGTAGCATTTCCCTCGCAGTGTTGTTTTTTTTTCTACCTCGTCGAACCCAAAAAGTCAGGAAATGCTTACTGTGTTTCACAACTTACAAGATGCAGTTCATGCACTTTTCAATTGTCTGCAGTGCTCATTGATTTTGGACACACTAGACAAAACACTGTTGTCCTTCCCCCCAATGGGCTGTGCATTTATTTAGCTGCGTGTAAACAGTACCTTGACTCCTCTTCTCACAAAAAAATGACAAGAATGGACTTGTAAGGACATTTCTCAACAGAGTGAAGGACCTCTGTCATCTCAGCAGCGGAATGGTAGAAGCTACCGACCTAGGGCTATAATCAAACTCACACACCCCCTGCTCCTCACATGGACATTCATGTACATTGTAGTACACACTTTTGTTGTTGTTCAAAAAACATGTGCATAAATGACAGGAACATAAATAATATTTATACTTTTAAAGATTTATTTTAAAAATCATGTACACATTTTACAATATGATAAACAGTACTGATAATAAAATAAATACATTTACAAAAACATAATTCTGATCACATTTCTTAAGTTTCCACAGTGTGACCAGTGTAATACAGTTGGGGTTTGTCAAGTGCAGTAGCATGTGTACATTGTATCCTAAATGCATAGTTGAAAAGTTGTGTAGCAACAACTATGTTGTGGGGTGTGTTTGCACATGAACACTGAATGGTTAGAACACATTTCTATATGTAACACAATGTGTGATATAATAACTTGAACATCAGAATGCATTTCTACACAATATGCGACATTCTGTGGTCTAAATGCCATTTGAACATTTACACACATATGTGTTATTTGGAACAATGCCATTACTCAAAGTTCAGTTACTCAGAGTTCAGTTAAAGTCCTCCAGCGTGTCCTCTGAGATGATCTCGTAGAGCACTGGTGAGTTTTTATGCAGTCTTCAGGGCTCACAGACAGTGATGTATGCAGTCTGTTAAAGTATGCCTGAGCACAAAGACATGCTGTGCTCAGGCTCCTGCAGGTAGCTGACCTGCCAGGGAAGCCCCAGAGCTGGAGCTGGTTCTACAAACGTTTCTATGTATCCTTGTGTGCAGGAGGCCCATACTGCAGGCTGGTACCCTAATCCTTCACCCACCTGTGAGTACCTCAGGGGGCTGGGAGGATGGTCATTGGGGCTTCCACAGTATCCATGTGTAGGGTAAAGCTGTCCATCTGGAGGGTAGCAGGGGTAGTGCGGTGATGGGGGGCATGAGGACCCAGAGTTATCCATGAAGACATGTGGCTCAGTGGAAGACTTGTGTAAATGAGACCCTTGTGGTTGCATCTGGTGAGAGATGGGCACGTGCCAGGGGACGTAGTTCTGCTGCTCCATACGAGGGACTGGGACCCTGGTCTGCTCAGTGCGAGAGGCTCCCATTGAACCCACAGACGCTCTGTTGCACTCCCGGTGACTGCAGGGTTTGCTGGGGGGATTGGAGCTCAGGAAAACTGACAGAGCAGAGATGCGATTGATGGCTCTCTGCAGTGTTGCTATCTTGGAGAGTCGTTTGCCGCTGAGGTCATGATTTAGTGCCACACGCAGAGCATTAAAGGCCTGATTGTAGTCCATGATACGTTTGCGCTCACGGACATTGGCAGCCATTCTCCGAGCTTTTGAGCGTACAGGACGGTTCCGTTTCTTGTTCTGCCCTTCCTCTGGTTCACTTGGGCTGCTGGATAAGCTTTCACTGTCATTGAAGGACACTTTAGGACTTCCCTCTTCTTCACCTTGGCCCAATGTGCCAAGTTCAAGCTCTTCCTCAGAGAACTCTGAGCCTGCAACACTGCTGCAACTCATGGTGCTGATTGTGATGAAAGACCAGAAAAATATTTTTTTCTAGTAGATGACGTGTTGTTGTTATCTTTTCTGGTTTCTCAGCTGACACGCTCCTTGATCCTTGTCTTGTACAGGGCTGTCGGTGTTGCTGCTGTGCCGACAGCCCAGGTATTCTTCTGCTCCGACTCCTGCTGTCTTGTGATTACTTGTAACTCAACGCGTCAGGTTGGCCTGCCTTTTAAAGCTGCTCAAGTCACATGGTATAGGTACCTGTGAGGAACTGTGCACTCTCTCCATCTCCAGGTTTATGGGGGCCCTCAGGCCAAATGGCACTGTCACCTCCTCCTCTGACTCTCCCTTCTATCGCCTACATGATCTAACACAGCAGTTTCAACACTCCCAAGTTGTATACAAAACAAAAGAGCTTAGCCAGTCAACTTCACACAATTTATTTTTTTGAATGTATAAAAATAGACCTGGCTTTAGAAGCATTTTTTGGCAAAGAGATCAACTTACAATCAATTTACATTTACTCTAATTATAAAAATATCAGGACTCTGTATTCTATCTATCAAACTCATATGCTGCTTTTCAACAATAAAAACATATTTATCTTAATTTGAATTAAGAGAGTGTCAATTTTGAGGACATCTATGACAAATTGCATATCAGTCGGTGCAGCTATTTGTGTTTTCCCTTCTCTCAGGTGTGGGAAGAAAGGAACCATCTTATCTATAGTAGTTTAGATTTGTCCTTACAATTAGCTCTCTTTAGAGTGGCCATTCTCCCTCTGTGTATCTCTCTGCGCTTAGGCTTAAGGGCCATGTAATTTAGAGTAGCTCCGCTGGAACCTATCCCCATAAATCAGGCCTGCGCAGCACCTGAGGACAGAAGCTGTACAAGCCCTAGACTTCAAAGACACACAAAAGACAAGGGCAAATATTTTACAATTAGAACCTACAATTGCTACCGGCTTAGACCATCGATTTTTTATTGACAGCATTCTTACTTTACTGAGATGTTTTCATTCCATGTAGTACTTAGTGTTTAGATAATTGACAAAGCAAAGCTACATGACTGTACTAATAATAATATGTAAATAGTAGTTATGAAAGTACTATACCTATATACCTAATTCTTCATGAAAGAAAGGGTCTAGATTGGAGGCAAGAGGAGCACATATCCACAGGAAAGATGTGTGTGTCAGATATTGTAGTGAATAGAGAAAGGTGATTGTGCTGACCTTTAGCTAAGCTCCTGGCCAACTGCGGCAGGTCAGGTAAGTAAAGGCCAGGCCCTCAGATACTGAAGCAGGGGTCGTTCAGAAGCATTGCTTCCTTCCTGCTCCCGACTTTTTATTGTATATGTTGCGGCTTTCAGACGCCAACCTTTAAAACAATTACAGCCCAGCGTTTCAGCTCTCAGAGTACAACTATTGATTTGAGGTCTAGCCTTTTTACAGCTTTGTTCATGGGGTCAGCCTATCTGTGAGTTTTACTCATTATACAGCCCTTTTACTACCCAGTGCATTTTAACAATATCTTCTACTGCAAATGTCTAGATACTGCTAAGAATCAATCATTGAAGATAAACATTTAAAAATGTCCATTAATAAAATATAGAAATTAGGTTTAGGGTGTGTTTTCAAAGAAAATCTGATGTAACTAAAATAACCATAGTCTATACTTAAGTGCTCGCAAATCTCTCTGAGATAACGGCAGCAATGATGGTGTTTAAGCATATCCCTTTGATGAAATTAGGGGAGACATTTTTGCCTTATCTTATCTCGTTCACTATAAAAGTATTACTTAGACGTCTCTACTTGCACACCTTTGAAATAGCCAGCTCATCCTCTATGTCCTGCTTTTATCACTAAAAGAGTTTAAAATGTAGAATGCTCAACGATCTGTTCAGAGGAGTGGAAGCTTTATCACAAGCTTTGATTTATGGCTTCACAAACATGTCAGATTTACTACTGCGGTGTAAAGAGCATGAAGACTACAGCCTCGGACTCTCCCCGTCCATTCATTTTGACAGGTGACAAGACACCAGTAATTATCAGCCGCCGGGAATAAATCATAAGATTTTATCACGCAGTTCAGCGTGTCCTTGATGGAATAACCATTTTCAAGTGAGGGGAACCTGTCCAACACCGCTGAACCCTAGATTTGTAAATCTCCTGCTCAAACCCTCATAATGACTGGTTGTTAGCTGCTTGTTATTAGAGGTCTGTGTGCCAAACGTTATAGATGTATATTTCCAAAGGGGTAGTTAGGGCTAATAAGTGAGTAAGGAGTTTGCTAACCTTGGCTTTGCAGTGGTATGTTAATGCATGTTTTTGGTGTCTGCCATGGAATTTTCTCACCTCAATAAAAAGCCTCGAGTTAGAAAAAACTGTTTGTGGTAATCTTACCTCTTCACTATTTGTCACACCACAATAATGTCTATAACAATAATGTCTGTAACAGTCAATGTTATCAGTTATACACTACCAATCAGTGGTCTCATAATGGTTAGTTTATTTGGTTATCACTGAGCTTTAACTGCCTGCATTACGTGGATAGCTCTTTCCTACACTTTTATAATTTTTGTGACCAACCGTCACAGCCCATATGAATAGTTCCTATTCAAATAAGGTTATTCAAAACAATTGTCAGCATTGTCTTTAAAAAATAAAACAGATACATGTAAGAATGTATTCACAAACTTTGGAGTATTGTTAGATAGATGCAGTACACGGTCCTGTCTAACAATATTGTACACTCTATGATCTGTAGGGTAGAGTGGACAAAATGGTCCACTTATACTTCTTGTATTCTTCAAGACTAGGCCTTTGATGCTAATATTTCTTGCCACTTGTTCAGACACCACTTGTCTTGTGTTACATGAGGTTTTGGCTTGCGCTGTTGAAGGACACTCGGCTGTCCAGCACATCCATCTATCACTGGTGATCTCTGCTGTCAGGGGTGAATGTTGCCCGTCATGGCTGAATGTATCAGACACCTGCTGCTGAAGAAGGCCTCTGGTTTGACTCACACTTTCCTCTTCACTCCGCTCAAAGAGACATGAAAGTATTTGCAAATCATTTGAAAGTTTACACAAGGCCAAACATGTCACTTTGATGTAAAGCAGAGTCTGGTTGACCTCTTGTTATTTATCTATATCATTGTCTGTCAGCATGCATTCATGAAACATAAACATTTGTCACGCGTCTACAGTACATTATCAGCTTAGTCCAACAACACAAAAAGTGACAACAGTGGGACTACTGACAGCACATTTGTGAATCATTCCGTCTGAAATTACTGGCACTTACGTGTTGTTGGCTGCTGTAATGCCTTTCGGTGTACGACTGCTATAAAACTTGTTGGTGAGAAACAATGCCCCAGGTATTTTAGCAGACACAGCTCGACATAGAAAATGTTATTCACAGAATATGTGGCTTAGTTCTGGCTGTTAATCATAGAGCTTATTCTGTTACATGAATGTTTCCAGCGGTTTACTACTTGGGAGTGTTTATGATTTATGAGGGAGGAAAACAACAAGTAAAACTGAAAAGAAAGGGTTAGCTAGTTAGTCATTGCAGTATACATCTGAGTTTACATGAGAAGTGACGTTATTTTTGATATTGATTTTTTTGGCAAACTTTTTGTAATTGTAGAGAAAAACAACATAGTTAAAGCTTTGGTCACTAACAACACCTTACCCTTTAATTTAGCTATATGCTGAGCATCACTGTAACCCCCACCTCCCCTCGAAGAGATTTATACCTTACAAAACCATACAAATCTGTCAGTACATAATGTCATGACATGTCTAACTGTTTCCTTGACATAGGAATGTCAGTGCACTTCCTTCCCTGACCTAAATGCTTGAATCATGATACAAATCAGTCATTTTTATAGGATTCTATTTACTGTTGGATCATTAATTAAAGGCAAGCTGAAAAATAAGTATACATTGTACTGGGCAGTAACAGCTATTACAATCCCCATATTACCATACAGCTAATGTAGTCTTTTTCAGTATTGTGCACAAAAATGTGTATTTTCAGTTGAAGAAAATTCTGGGGGCAGAACTGTACATTCATAGTGCATTCTTTCCAAAGAGAAGTCAGTCATTATGCTGGGTTATCATTACAGGGTCCATTTGGAGTGTTGGAACATGTGGTCAAGGTTAACTGTCTGTAGGCTAGTTCCCACAGAGCCCACCACTGTTACTAATGCAATCTGACCACAGCAGAGCACCACTCTAATACTATGGTCAAATGAGTCTAATAGGTTTACAGCCCTCTCTTAAAGACATGTTGTGGAGGCTAGGCTCCATAAAATAGCAACTGAAACACAGATAATAAAAGAAGTGGTGTCTCATTGAAATTTTACAATAGCATTGGTTGAAGCAGGTGATGAAAAAAATTAAGGAAAAAGGAAAGTTTTGTAATCTCCACTCATTGATAATTATAGTGTTGCTGGTTAGATTGTGCCTCCAGCATCCTATGACTTCATAACCTTGTCTTGGCTCTGGTCATTAACCTCTGAGTCCCAGTGGAACAGGATGTGCTGGCTGCTACAATATACTATTGATTATAGCAAACTATTTACTTGTTTTATTAACAGAAGAGAGATTATTATTGCTAAATACAAATTATTCAGAAAATGACAAGGGGTTTGTGTGTGTATATACAGTTAGGTCCATGTGTATTTGGACACTGACACAAGTTTTGTTATTTTAGGCTTTTTAGCAAAACATATTTAAAATACAGCACATGTGCTTAAAGGGCAGACTCTCAGCTGTAATTTGAGGCTATTTACATCAAAATCAGACAAAGGGTTTAGGAATTACAGCTCTTTACTGTGTAGCCACCTCTTTTTCAAGGGGTCAAAAGTAATTAGACAGTTGCTTTAAAAGCTATTTCATGAGCTGCTCATTAATTCATCATAAACTGAGCAGGTTGCTCTGAAGCCTCAACATATAGTCTCTCAATGGAAGTGAACCAGACCATACTTATGCTGGATTAAAAAAAGGTGAAAAACCCCTTCACAACATCCACCTTAGTGAAGAACACTCTCCAGGAAGTAGGTCTGTCAGTGTCTAGGTCCACCATAACCAGAAGACTTCATGAGAGAAAATATAGAGGGTTCACAAGATACAGACCATTCATCAGCCTCAACAAGAGAAAGAGCACATTAGACTTGGCCAAAAAACATCTAAAGAAGCCAGCCCAGGTCTTGAACAGCATTCTTTGGGCAGATGAGACTCAGACCAACCTGTAACAGAATCATGGTCAGAGAAAAGTCTGGAGAAGGCTTTGGCTCATGATCCAAAGCACAGCACATCCTCTGTAAAACCTGGTGGAGCAGTGTGATGCATGAGCTGCAGAACTTCCAATGATGTTGATATTGATGATGTGACAGAGACAGAAGCAGCCTGATTCTGAAGTGTATAGGGAGATCATTTCTGCTCAGATTCAGACACATGCTGCAAAGATGGACGGCGCTTCACAGTACAGATGGACAATGACCCAAAACATACTACAAAAGCAAGGAGTTTTTTAAGGCACAGAAGTGCAATATTCTGCAATGGCTGAGTCAGTCACCAGATCTCAGCCCAATCAAGCTGCATTTCACCTGTTTAAGACTAAACTTCAGGCAGAAAGACCCACAAACAAACAAGGCAGGGCATCACAAAGGAGGAAACCCAGTGTTTGGTGATGTCCATGGGCTCCAGACATCAGGCAGTCATTGTCTGCAAAGGATTCTCAACAAAGTATTAAAAATAAACATTTCCCTAATTGTATGTGTAAGTGCAATATTATGCATGCAGTTAAACCTGTGGACACCTCCCATCTTGCTGCTACTCTCTGAATATTGTTTTCTGAGTCATGAGTCACATTTTGTTTTTTGTTTTTCTCATCAGAAATATCTGATTATGCTTTAGTTTTAAGTCTGTTTCCTTTTATTTTCATGTAATTGTTACACAACAAAAACATAATGCTGAATGGTGCAATCATAAAAATATCTTCTGTATAAATACTGCCATCTATTGGCAGAAAACTAAACTAAACAAAACATGTCAAGTCCATGTAGTACTTTTAGTGTGATTGTTGGAGACATTACAGTTTAGCATAGTCCCTTCTGTAAGACCTGCATGAAAATGAATAAGTAGTTCACGTGATGTGAAAATTCATGTTCTAGAATTTGATGACGTCAAATCCTCAGATGGAGGGCAGGGGCCTGTATAAATGTACAGGTGAGGTACTATTTTTAAATTTTTGTCTTGGTGTGGTTTATGGTTAATATCTATATCTATGGTTAATAAGTACTGGGTTTGTCAACATGAAAGAAAAACTGGCACAAATTTCAAAGTCTTTTCTGTCAATACAAATATACCAAATGTAATATTCATACCTAAAGTGAAATTATTTCTTCACTATAGCATCAAAAGGTGGTCAGTAGACTCACAAGATTATTAGGGTGTGATTGTACAACCAGTTGCAAACGAAAAATCATCAGGTTCAATATTTGTGGATTTTCTACATGAATATTTCTTTAAGAAACAGTACCTCATCTGTACATTTATACTGGCCCCTGCTCTCCATCTGAGGTTTTGACCTCATCAAATTGTAGAACGTGAACGCAACCTACCGGGAGGGAGAAGAGGGACCAACATTTGCTGTGAAGTATTTCAGTTTCTCCTGTAGATGGCGTCAGCAGGTAGCATTTTCCAGCACTAGCGGGCATTTTACTTTCTTAACTGATTCTAATCTGAGGTAGCCTATACTTTTTTGTGATATCAAAAGTTAAATTTCAGTCACTTTCACGCTTGTAAACATATTAATTCACCATTGCTGCGAACCAAACTAAGTCTCTGCAGTGTTATGAGTTGTACACATATTCTGTTACACATTGGGTAAGCTATTTTATTCGGATGTCTATATCCGATTTTTCATTTCGTGTATTTTTTGTGTTCATTGCTATAAAAACATTTGAAAACTATCTATTCACCTTTTATACCGTATGGATAGGGACAAAGTCATCCAAAGGGAAACCGCTCTAATCTTCTGAAAAGGTTGTGTAGACACAATGTTATTATGTTAGGCAGTACCTTTGAATGATTTTATTTTTACGTCAAAATTAAACCTTTTTTTTTTTTTTTTTAATCCACAGATAAAGCTCTCAGAAATGGCGGTATATATCTACCGTGTCTCAGAATGGACAAACCAAGTCAATCTGGAGAGAACATTCACGTGTTTCTGGCAGACGCCAGAAGAACCTCCGAAACAGAGTTATCACTAGGTGGCACCCTACACACATTTGGCATCATATAAAAATCTCTTACAGTTTTTTGGAAGTTGGCGATAGCATGGTACTTAGTAGTAATTTGGTACTTTTATATAGTCATTATGTTTAGATGTAGTTTTCATATGTTAACCATATAACCAATAAGAACCTACCGAGGGCCAGAGAACAACTTAATAATGAACCATAATTATTATATTATTAACTATTTAATATAATTTTATTTGTGGTTTATATGTTTGCAACAATTAAGCACATATTCAAGTTATCAATATAATGAAGTTGCGGTTGTACATTTTTAGAATTCATAATGAGAATGAGTTTTATGTAGTGCACCGTAGCACTGCCATATATTTGTATAGGGCTCTAAATTAGCCTCTTCACATATACATTCATCAACTCCTACAACTGCAATCTGTAACAGAGTTTGATTGACAAAATAATAATAATAATAATAATAATAATAATAATAATAATTACCTATAAACAAATAGCTTTATGTATAATTCAAGGCAAACTAATAGCCTTAGTGCCTTTATGCAAAGACCATCTTGTGATTCTCTCCTCAGCAGCACAGATCCACGCTGCTCCCCTTTTAAGTGGGAGAGTGAACAGTGATCCGAATCAGTCAGCTGCACCGTGGGCCATGTGTGCACACATCTTTCTTCCCTCTCATTCAGCTGTTTTAAATTGACACCTCCCCCCTTCCCTCCATCCCAAATCCTGCTCCCGCTCTGAGTGCAGTCATTTCTAGTGCAGAGAAATGTCCCTGGTGACACTGAGGGATGACGCAGGCTCTCTCTTCCCTCTTTTTAATCCACTACCCCCAAACACCAACACCATCTTTTTCCTCCTCTTTTCACTTGCTCGCTCTGCTTCTCTTTTTTTTATTTTTTGCACTGGCGCTCCCCCCTTTCTCAATTTCCTACTCCTCTTGCCATCCCCCCTCCCTCTCCCTCTCTCTCACAGCCTCTCTGCTCCGGCACTGCAGTGCTGATTGTGATTGCACACACACACGCGCACACACACACAGGAGCGTAGCTGAGAGGCAAGGACTG
Organism: Bostrychus sinensis; assembly: GCA_020698575.1. Classification (NCBI taxonomy): domain Eukaryota; kingdom Metazoa; phylum Chordata; class Actinopteri; order Gobiiformes; family Eleotridae; genus Bostrychus; species Bostrychus sinensis. The sequence continues at coordinate 27,698,349 of CM036244.1, forward strand.
CAGCAGCATGCACCAAGCGCCGACGAGCTGTTCGGGGACATGGGGAAGGGAAACTGAGGAAAGAAAATAGTGTGCCATCTCACAGCAGCTCGCGCATGCATCTTTGGAACAGGGGAACAATGCATTTAAAGAGAGGATAGCTTATGTTATCCGGCCTTCTCTGCACTGCCTCTGCATCCTGGTCGCCCTGCTCCTCCCACTCCAACTCTTCCTCCTCCTCCTGTCTACGGCATCATTAGACCGGACTACAGATTGACCCGGACTGGCTAGTGCTGGACAGTCCTGTTCACCCTGGCTCGAAGATTCTTCATGGCTATGCTACATCTCTACCGTTCCTAATGGCTGGATTGTATTGACATTCGGAGCTAGAAGATAACCCACAACCCACCGGGAATCTTGGATGCTAGTGTCATTCTTTAGCAGTGTTGTCATTGGTGCATTTCCTCTATTTGGCTGCTTGTTTTTGCCTTCTCCCAGACTGGCTAGCAGGCACTGCAGCATCAGGACCGCAAGACCCATGAAGTAGTAGGGCATGAGGACCCAGGGGCGACCCAGAGGAAGGGCTTGAGTGCTTCCATTGCTACCACTGCTGCTGAGGTGCTTATCTTGATTTTTTCTTCCAGAAAAGGGTGTCTGGTGGGGGTTGGGGTGGGTGGTGACAGGACAGGTACCCAGGTCCCTGCAGAGAAGAGCGGGCGGCCTTTGCGTAGAGGAGGCAGGCAGGACGTCCTGTGGGAAAGGGGGGATAGAGGGGCTGAGTCGAGCATTGGGCTCCTGATGGTGGCTATTTTTGTCTCCCCTAGCTGAGTGACTGGGACAGCGGGTGGAGGAGAAGATGCTTATGGCCCGAGACACGGCGCGGGATGAGGCCCAGAAGCTACACAGGAAGTGGCTGAAGCACCAGGCCTTTATGGCAGAGCTGGCCCGCAACAAGGAATGGCTGGCCAAGATAGAACAGGTGAGTGGAGGTGGAGGTGAGCAGCGGCGAGAGCGGGTGCTGAATGGGGAGGTCAGAGAGGCAGAGCAGGTGAGTCGGAGGGAGGATACATGTCGCACATGAGCCACTGAGGGTGTGGTGGCAGGACAAATGTTTAGATGTATGTGGGAGAGGTGTCAACCCTCTGTTTTCATTTCATCACTTAGCCTGGGGACATCCAGAATTACATCGTCAAGGTTATTGCTGAGGTGGATGTGTTGTTTTCGCTTTCTCAGGTGATGAGTTACATATGATATAGATGTTTTTTTCTGTTCCGTTGCCTTATTTTTGAGAAACACCTCTGTGGCCTGTATATCTCTTTAGCAGTTGTAATGCAGTCAGCATTATATTTTTTGCCTTGATACACTTGCTGTCAATATTTTCAGACACATTTCACCCTGGATACCCATGATGCTTTGCTAGTTTGACAGAGCAACAGCACTTTCACTGGAATGCTCTCTATGCCCTTTGCCATAGTTGTTAAGCTGTTGTGAGATATACATTTAGTATTGAAAGGAGTATTCTATAGAAGGAATTCCACTTTATATTGAAATTTGTCTGTTTTTTGAATCTCGTTGACCTAACTTAGCAAATTAGAGAAGAGTAGCAAACATATTTTAGCCAGACATCTTTTAGAAGAACTCATGTTCTTTTCTTGGTCTATCAGTTCAATGGAAGACTCCAGCAGACTAATACATTTGTCTCAAACCAATGTATTCCCTGATTTAAACAATTTAATAATCCCCTGTTTGTTGTCAATGACTTTCTTAGGCTAAAACTGGTATGAGGACAATTTATAATAATTTATCTGTGATGTTATTACTGTGCTTTTTTGCTATATCAAATGACCTTTTAAATTATTATTATATATATATATTTTTTTTTTATTAAGCATTTAGCATTTATCAAGTGCATTGAGATATTCATTAGACTATAGCTTGTAACACATTGTTTTAATAGTATATAGTATTAAATATTCATTAGCTAGTTTAACTAATTATATCTTCAGCCACACTTATTATTAGTTATTATTATTATTATTAACATTATTAGTATCTTTTCTTATTCTTACTTAATACTCTCTTTCTATTCAGAATTATAACCAGTGCAGTGCAGTTGGCCATAGCTGTCATAAAATGTAGTTTAGTATAATAGTAATATTTTGATAAATACTGATGAATGTTAATTATAAACGTATTATTTTTATCTGACTGTTGGACTACAATATAGACAAGGCATGGCAGGTGTCACTTAAATGTCTGTGGCAAGTTCTGTACCTCAATTGTTCATTCGGTCTGATTGTTAATGTTGTTATATTGGTTAGGTTTCTATACTGGTGTCAAACTTCATTCCTCAAGACAGACCATAAACTGCCCATACGTACACATGGCTATATTTGAGGGACATAAGGCATTAAGGTTGTTAGATGGAACTATAGTGTTGGTTGTTTATGAATAGACTGTTAAAGCAATAAAGCAGTAAAGCAGTAGAGCATAGAAAATGCTGTTAATTCAAAGCGGTTGGTTAGGTAACAAGAAACTACAGATCTATCTGTTCAACTTTTCCAATGGCAATGTGTGAAGTCAAGTACTGTTTATAGCATTCATAGTTAAGAATAATGCAGCTAATGCCTGGCTTATCATGTACAGTTCGTACAACAATGAGAGGTGCTCGGGCCTAGAATGGCATCTCAGCTTGAAATGAAAACGAACTGAAACAGGATCCTGCTTCTTTTCTGAATGATCAGCGCATTTGAATAACCTTTCATGCCAAATACCAGATGAATAAACCAAAGGCACTGACACTGAGTGCAGAAGATGGCTGCTATGTGAAGCTCAGCCTGTGTGCTGACTGGCAGGATTTTCCTAAAGTTCCTGTGCATAGCTCAGTGCAGGCTCTAAGAGAGGCCCTCGTGAGTCCACAGCCGCCATAACATCATTTAGCTCCTTTCACCACCACTCCGTGTGTGGTTACCTGAGAGACACAGTGAAGAGATGACACCGCGTCCTGCCACAGTCCAAGAACTCTGCGTCCTTTTGGAAGGGTTCCCACTCCAGCCCCTTACCTCTGTTATCTCAGTCCTTACTCAGCACATGAAGTTCAGCACACAACTCCTAGTTGGCCTGGGTGCATAGAGGGAGTGTAGACCCGTCTCTGTTACAATAACAGTCTCTGCTGTCCTTGTGCCAAGCCTTACCATGTTGCTCAGGGGTCAGGCCTTTGTACACAAACACAGAAGATTTTGCTGGATGCATAGATTAGCTTGTTTACTTATTGGCACTTTTAAAATGTGTGCTTAAAATTAACATTAAAATTAAGGAGTTAAAAACCACTTATGTTTATCAAAAATGTTAAAATCTAATAGCTATAACTTTTTCAGTGCCTCGGAATTTGCAAGTCCCAAGTATGTTGCTTCAAAATTGTTGTTACAGTTCCAAAGATAAAAAAAAGCACACACACACAAAGCTACCATCTTGTTGATTTTATACATATCTTGTCAAATTAACACAACGCTTCACTTAAGTTAATATTGTGGAATGGTCCCATTCGACCATGCATAGTCCTTCACTGGAAAGGGCGCAAGTACCAACATTTTTTTTACTTTTTAGACTCATAGCCATCAGATCAGGTGAAGAACGTTTACAAATAATATCACCAGTATAGTAGAGTGGTATTAAATCATTAAGTACTGTGTTCATGTTAATTATGATAATCTTTTCATCACGTTAACAGTGATGCCATTACATTATAGTATATTTTCATTCCGAAATTGAAAATGTTCTGTGCCTCTGCCTATATCCCGGGCCGAATAACATCCTTTTTTGTTTTCATTATGTTAGTAAACTTGTTTGTTGGTTGGCATCCGTAATTATTACACAGAAAGCTGGACACCTTCTGGCAATTTACCTCTGTCTGCTAGCTAACCTAATATGTGAGAGAATGAGTTTTCTTCAACAATTACCTACACATTAGTGACAGAATACATTGTATTTATGCTGTGATTAATAACAAGTGGCCAGGTTTTAATGCATATTTTACTGCCCTTGAGTCTGCTGTTGGTATGTTTATTTTGTCAGGTGTGTTGTAAAATAACTCCAAATGCTAATAAAATGTTGTGCTTGGGCTTGAGCATGGGTTGTTGAAGCAAGGATTAAATTGGAATCAGCTTTGTGGTGTTTGGAAAGACAGAAGTCTCTCTCTGTTTGTTTCCTTTCTAAGATGTTTATGTTATTTTGTGCCAAAATAAAATGGTTGAATGTGAGAGATTTTAATTGTTCTGTAGCACTTCTTTAGTGATGGACATCGGCAATTTGGCAATGGGTTGCATTCACATGATCACAACACCCTACAGTCCTTCAGTTTGAGGTTGAAGTGAAGGGCAACTGTCAATATCCCAATCTTTTGGCGTAGTTTATGGTTAATATCATTGTAATTACTGGGCCTATCCACACGAGACAAAAACTAGCACAAAGTTCAGTGCCTTCTCTGTCACAACAAATTAGCTAACTTTTACCATAGCATCACAACACTGTGATATTATTCAATCACACAGGTGTGATTATAGAGAGTAAACAAAGCATTAAGCCACAAGACTAATAAAGTGAGTTTTTGGACCTAATTGCTAACAAAAAATGATCAGGTTCAACATAGTGCATGTGGATTTTCTGTTTGGATATTTATTTTATAAATAGTGTCTAACCCATATCCAAATACTGGCTCCTGCCCTCCATCTGAGATTTTGACATCACGTGAAAGCAACCTATTCCCAATTTTTTTTTAATGTAATGCATCCTTAAATTGTAATCATTATCTTAATATCTGAATAACTGAAATTATATCAATAGTTCTGTATAATGTATTTTGTGTGTATTTTTGGCAGAAGAAAGTATATGCTTGTGTATCACTGTGGTGTGTGTTACTGCACATTGTTGTGCTATTTTCTAGCTTACAGTATAGGTGTGAACAAATTTTGTTTGTGTCAGTACTATAAAGCAAGGTGTACAATCCCTCCCACTATTTCACTATGCTGCATCAGCATTACCAGCCTGCAGATTTTGGCAACACAAAGCAGCCATTATAGCACAATTCATACATGGCGACATGTTAAAAAGCTTTAAGAGCCAACGTTACCAGGCCTTACAGAAGCCCTCTGGATCTCTCTATAGTCTGTTCTTTAAACCTTTTCCTTCTCCTTCCCCTTTTCCTCTCTCTTTCTCTCTCTCCACCCCCTCTCTGGTTTCTTCTCAAGCCTTTCTGTGTGTCAGTAAAGCCAAGGCAGTGGAGAGAGAGACCTGCTTTCTGCTGGCTCTGCAATATGGAGGGAGAGTGAGGCTGAGGGAAGATAGGAGTGGAGCAGAGGGATGTGAGAGAGTGAGCACTAGCAGCAGTTAAGCAGCAGGCCTGTGCCAAGAGAAGAAATGCAGCACTGCATTATGAAAGCCATAGGATATAGGTCCAGCTCTGTCAGGAAGATAAAGGGGAGCAGCAGGATTTAGAAGATAAAACCCCTTGCATGTTTGCTTGTTGTTACAATATAAACATAGTATATAATAATGAATCCATCTCCCACTGTCGATTGTAGCAGAATATGAGGGTTGTTTTAGGGCTGGGCACTGTTTTGTACCAAGCATCTTCTTTTGTTCCTCGTATATGAATTTTCAAAATACTGTGATACCATTGAATGAAGAAAAAGTCATTTGTGACTAACTAAAAGCCACACAAGCACTTTTATTTGTTTTGCTCCAGTACCAATTTTGAGAACTACCCCTTAGATTATTTGACTGTATATATTTTTAACTATTATATTGTATTTGTATTATTACAAAGACAACATCAAATTATAAGCATTAAAATCTCCATAAATGTGTTAATGAACATAATACACTGTCAGAATTTTGAAAAATACTGTGATATACATTTTTGATCATATTGCCCAGCACTAACGTGTTATAATGTAATAATGGAACATGGCTTTTTTTGGACACAGCTGTAATATAAATAATACATAACAATATTAGCAGTACACAGAATAGAGATTCTGAAGCTCAGGGCATTAATGGTCTTTCTTATGTATATCTTGTTAAAAATTAGAGGCATTTAGCCCTATTCATTAAAAACACCATGTAACATTTGAGTTATGTTACTAAAAGACAAAGTTGGCCTTATCTTGCAGTTTGAAAGAATCCTATGAAAAATGATTTGATTGAAATTGGTTTACAGATGCCCACCAAACCTATAATTTGTTCCTTGGGCCACTACTGACCTTTTCTAAAGATTTCATAATTTCATTTGAATTGTATCTAGCAGACTAGCAAACAAACCATCACCAAACATAAACACCTTGGCGAGAGTAAATATTTCATAGGCATTTTAATTGTGACTATATCAGAATAGAAGGCTGGACACTGCTTTAGCTTGACATCAGACAGAATAATTAGGTTGCTCATTGTGATAGGCCAACTTAAAATAGTCCCTTAAAGTACATGAATGTTACCATTTTTAACAGCAAAAAACTGCAAAAAGCTTCAATAATGGGCACATTTTTTGTGCATAATCAAATAGGAACAGATTTACTGAGACTACTTTCTTTAATGTAGAGAAAATTCACAGTAGGATGTAGTAGTTCTACTGTAGGTCGTTCTTTCCAGGCATGGTATTTGGTAAATTGGTGAATCAAAATTCCCCCTAATGGAAGAATGTGAGAGTGAAGTTTGGTACATTGATCCCTGCTACTAGGACTGCATAATGCTGTAAACTTACTTGCCTTCGGTTGTGGGCAAGACTCTTCACACACCTTGCTGGGGTTTGAATGACTGAGTGTTTGATGGTGGTTAGAGAGGCCATAGCCGCGGTTGGGACGCCGATCAGTTCGATTAAGTCACGTGATCGGGCCGCTCTTATGTTTTACATCTGCCGCAAACACAAACCACCGCAGCAAGTAGTAGTAGTAATGCAGTAGGGCTGGGCAAAAAACATGAAAAAAAATTTATTTGATTAATTTATTTTGGTTTGGTCTGGACAATGTTAGAAAGACTCTATCTATATTCAACTAATCCTCCAAGAGCTGCAGCTGTTAGCGGTGTTGTGGCTAATGCTAGCGGCTACAGCAGCTTAAATAGTGACTGGGGAGACTCTGCAGACGCCACTAATAATAACACTAATAATCACAGAGAAAAGAGTCTGTTTACCTTAGTAATGCCTCCGTTTCGATGTGGCAGCAGTTTGGCCAAAACGAACAGCGCAGTGTGATGTGCAGCCTTCAAATAACTTTAGTGTCTTTGTTTATGTTAATTAGCCACATGCGCTGCTTAGCGTCTTTTCACAGACCTCTCATGGTGTATTTTATTATAGACCTGGCCTTTAGAAGCAGAGAGGACTTAAACTAAAAGACATTTATGTCTTCACTGATGTCACTGTGAGAGTAATATACACTGCTGCTGCTTTGATGCTGTTTTGTTCAGAAATTTATCATAAAAACATGCTATGGAATATGTAATTATATTAAAATTTTATATTACAAATGATTATTTTACAAAATGAAAAAATAATAATGAAAAAGATCGGTATCGGGACTCGGATCGGCCAAAACCAAACATGAAATGATCGGATCAGCGAGAGCTACAGAGATAGCTCCCCACCACCAGTGTGTGGAAAGTGAATAAATAATGGACTAATGTAAAGCACTGTCTAGAAAGACCCTAAATAAATCCATTGCCTCAAACACAAAATAGCCTGGAAACTTAGCCAACAGATGAGGATAAAATGTAGAAAATAAATGAATGAACACTACATACCTATACTGTATGTGTGTTTCATAATTTTCATCATAGAAAATCTGTTAGGATATTGCACTTTTATGACTCCTCTTTACTTTCTAAGTGTATCATCATAATTTGCCCTACAAAGATGGATGTATTTTATGTGCCATGTTCCTGTCAAATTCTTGTGTAGCTAAAATCCTGTGTACAGTCCTGATCAAGAGGCATGGGAACAGCCCATATTAGGAACTCACGAAGCTCCTTACTGACACAGAGTGAACCGCCACATGCTTTGATCTCGGTATCTCCTCATCCACATCACATCATGAGCAAAGCCTGTAATGTAGAGCAGCAGGAAATGGGGAGAAAGCAAAGAAGGCTGGCAGAAGGACATAACATGCTTCTATTAGAGTCACCATGTATGATTTTTAGGTCAGCCCCAGGCCACTCTCTGCCTCATACACCTGCCCCTTTCCAAACAGGAAGCTTAAACGGTCGCACAAATCTGTCTTGTTCCAGGCATTTTGGGAGCACAATAAAGTACCTTTTTCTTGTACTTTTATAATGAAACATGATTTTATAATACATATGTTTGCAGGCATACAGTATGGACAGGGAGAGCATTATCTTGGAATAATACATACTAACAAATTGTTTTAGAATAAATCTATTAAAGATTATAGTGAATTGAATTGTTGGACAATTCTGTACGGCAGTTCAGAGGTTTCTAGTATTGAGTAGTAGGCTAGTATCTTTTTTAAACCATTAGAGCTGTCCCTTCAAGCAATGGCTGACATTAAAGTGAGCAAATGAGAAACCACAAGTCACTCAACTTGGAAATAACAATCTAGCACTCAGTCTGAGGATAGTTAAATATGACAGGGGAAAAGATGTTTTTACATCTCCACTAACACATATATGCAGTGCTTTGGGTAACTGAGTTTTACCCCTGGATGTGTCTGTGCAGGAGGGTCAGGAGCTGATCCAGGAGAAGCCCGAGCTGCGCTCTGTGGTGCAGCAGAAACTAGAGGAGATCAGGGAATGCTGGTCCGATCTGGAGAGCACGACAAAGGCCAAGGCCCGGCAACTTTTTGAGAACAATAAGCCAGAGCCTGCAGTGAAGAGCTATTCGGACCTGGACAGCCAGCTCTCCCACCTGGAGCAGCAGCCGCCCCAGCTGGAGCAGGCCCACCATCTGCCCACCTTCAACGAGCAGCTCCAGAAGTTCCAGGTGAGACACAGCGAACTTCACCTGTAGTAGAATATTAATTTAATATTAAAACTTTTGATAGAAAAACATAATGCCAATCTGCCAGATCTAAATGTGTTTTGAAATTCTATTTACAGCTATAACTAACTTGAAATTTTACAACACTTTAAGTAACATGCTGTAATCTCATTTGATATCAATTTTTGATAAAGCATGCTTGGGCAGATTCTGGTTTATAACATAACATACATACCTCTGAAATGTAATGATAAAAGAAACTGTTAAGTCATTGTGTTAGTGGCTATAACATGACCTTGTTCTCTCTTGTGATGCAGGCCATGGAGTCCCAGATTGGGGACTTCTATAAAGACATGGGGGATCTGGGGGGCTTGCAGGAGGTATGCCTCCCCCAGCGAGGACTGATGGGAGGTGAAAAGGAGGGACCTGAGCAGCCAGGCATGGTAGAGACCCGCATTGTCCGGCTCATTGAGCCTCTGAAGGAGAGGCGCCGTATCCTGCTGGCTTCTAAAGAGATGCATCAAGTTGCACAGGACCTAGAGGATGAGATAGTGAGACTTTTTTTAAACAATCAACGCACTGAGCATTATATAATGTTTTTAAGGTCTAAACAGCTTTCAGTCATTCTCTGTATCTAGTCCTACCTGTCCTATTCTGTCCTTCCATTAACACAAAACAAAAAAATAAGTGATGGGTTGTCAGTATGAAATGTCAGTAAGAAATGTTGTAACATGACTTGTTTATTTAATAGCTGTGGATTCAGGAGAGGCTTCCTTTGGCTTCGTCTAAAGATTACGGAAACAACCTCCAGAGTGTCCAGCAGCTTGTCAAAAAGCACCAGGTACATAAGCTCATGACAAACTGATGTCTAACTTATGAACTGTTTGTTCTCAAAGCACGTCTGCTGTTTGTTCTTCAGACCCTGCAGAGGGAGCTAACGGGCCGGCGGGCACGGGTTGAGGAGGTTCTGGACCGCGCTGGCATCATTGCATCACTCCGCACTCCTGAGGTGGAGTTTGTACGTGAAGGGGCGGGGCATGTGCGTCAGCTGTGGGAGGTGCTGCAGCTGGAGACAGAGAGAAGGTCAGTGCTACTGGATGCCACTCTCCAGGCTCAGCAGTACTACACTGAGGCCGCCAAAGTAGAGTCCTGGCTCTCTGGGCAGAAGCTACAGCTGGCCAATGAGGAAAAGGGCACGGTATGGCACATTCATACAGCTGTTTATTTAGCTCTACATGTAAATGTTCATGAGAAGAGGATCCTTATAGTGGTGGTATATTTACCAGGATGAGGCCAGCACGCTGCAGCTGCTGAAGGCTCATCTGGCTCTAGAGCAGACAGTGGAGACATATGCAGAAACAGTGGGCATGCTCTCCCAGCAGTGTCAGTGTCTCCTGGGACTGGGACACCCAGACAGGTCAACCAAAGGGTTTCTTGTGTATGATTTTCAGAGTATTTGTTTTGAGGGATAGATAATTGTCTTTAATTTCTGTTGAAACAGTGAGCAGATTACCAAGCAGCAGTCCCACATAGACCGGCTGTATGTGTCCTTAAAGGACATGGTGGAGCACAGGAAGACCAGGCTGGAACAGCAGTACTGGCTCTATCAGCTCAATAAGGAGGTGGAGGAGTTAGAAAAGTGGATTACAGAACGAGAAACAGTAGCCAGTTCCACAGAGCTTGGCAATGACCTAGAGGAGGTCACGGTAAGTAGTACAATCTAAATCGAAATACAGTGGTTGATATGTGTTTGACAGGTGTAATACTGTAATACTGATTTTATACTGTCAACCAGAACTATCTGATTACTAAATATTATCTTACACAACTTGGCCCAATAAAAGCATTCTATATACAGAACCATTTTATTTAACAAGCTATTACAGCTAGAAATTTTTGGTCATAAAAGAAAAAAATACATCATGTCTTAAATTTGCTTATTGCTATTTCTTTGATTAATTTGCTATAATTGCATGGTGTTTTTTTCCAGGTGCTTCAAGAGAAATTTACCAAATTTGCCACAGAAACCAACAATATTGGGCAGCAGCGGTTAGAGCAGGTGAACAAAATGGTGAATGAGATGATTGACTGTGGCCACTCGGATGCAGCCACCATTGCCGAGTGGAAGGATGGCCTAAACGAGTCCTGGGCCGACCTGCTGGAACTGATGGAAACTAGAAGACAGATGCTCGCAGCATCACATCAGCTGCATAAGTTCTTCACTGACTGCAAAGAGGTACCATCCAAACTTAACATGTTTGAAGAGGCTACATCTTAAATAAAAAAATTAAAAAAATCAGAGATACACAGTCTGGTCATGTCATGTGGCCTTTATTTTGAAAGTGCCTGTGATGACAGTGCTGTCCTGTGTTGTAGGTCTTGGCTCAGATCACGGGAAAGATGAAACAGTTGCCAGAGGTGAGAGCATGCCAAGCCAACATTACCAACCCTGCCACCCTGCAGAGACTTATGCACTCCTTTGAGCATGCCCTTCAACTCTTAGTGGCACAGGTAAGCAACATATTCTTCATTTAAGTTGAGTATAATAATTTAAAATAGTTTGTGAATGTTCTCAGTTACATCATCATATATTTAAAGAATTATACAAAGGCATTTCGTCATAGTTCTTTTTTTGAAGAAGCTGTGTCTGTATCCAAGCTACTTTGTCAATTCTGACATCTTCAAAATTCTGCAATTCTGCCAGACGCCTTTTTTAAAACCTTTTTTTAACACATAATGATTTAAGTTGAATGTCTTACGTGTAGGTGAGACAGTTACAGGAGAACGCGGCCCAGCTGAGGACCATCTATGCCGGGGAGAAGGCTGAAGCCATCATGGTTAAAGAGCAGGAAATCATGGAGGCTTGGAGGGAGCTGCTCAGTTCATGTGAGGCCAGCCGTGTCCAAGTCACCTCAGTGACGGATAAAGTGCAGTTCTTCTCTTTGGTGCGGGAACACCTGATGTGGATGGAAGGCGTCATGGGACAGATAGTGTGGGATGAACCCAGGTAAAACAGCTGCATTGTGTCAAATAAAGTCTAGGTTGTATTTTGTATGTGGTTTATTAATTGTGTATTTTTCTCTGATCATGAAGTCTCTGTGGTCCAGCATTGTCCCTGTAGCTGGAAGTTTATTTCTGGGCACTTAAGAACTGGGTAGCTATGTCACCTAATCTGACATAGCAAACAACATAACATAGCAGATGTTATGTTGTTTTTTATATGATGCACAGAAAGGTTTCTTTATATTTCTTATTCCAACCTTTTGCACTGAGCAATGCTTCAACTCCTGGCCTTTTACTCTTAAACAATATCAAAACATAAATACTGTATATTCACAAAATACCTTTTGTGTTTTTTTGTTTATACGCTGTAAATGTTTGTGGATTAATAAAAAAAAAGTATTTTAAATGTATAATGTTTTAAATATTAAATGTAATTATTTTCTACATGTCAGTTTGTTCATTTACTCATGATCTGAGCACCACTAGTATTGCTTTATTGGTGTGCATTGCTTATTTTGCCATTAGTAATGATGTGTATTCTTCCTCAGGGATCAGACTGCTCTGGAGCTAATGATGAGACAACACCAAGAGCAGAAAGCCAAAATAGATGGCCGCAGTAAAACCATACAGCAGTGTGCAGATCTGGGCAAGATCCTTATCGCTGCAGGCAATCCAGCATCTGAGGAGGTTAGTCTAACAAACAATTTAAAATGTGACAAGGGAATATGTGGTATATAACTCTGTAAATGCTCCAGTATGATGATGTGTTCATAACTGTAAGCTGCCTGTTACCACAGATAAAAGAGAAGTTGGACAGTCTTCTGGCTAAGCAAAATGCCCTTAATGAGAAGTGGGAAAAGTACCAAGAAAGATTACAATGCAGTGAGTAGACAGCATATCAGCACATCATTATTAACACAACATTATTAACTTAAACTTAATTTAAATTTATCTTTAACTGCCACATACTTTAAAATGCTTTCTATCCTCCTTGTAGTAGACACAGGTACTCTAATGAATTAATTATATATGAATAATATTGTACTAACATTTCAAGGAACTGTTTAAATGTGTGAGCTGAGATCTCATGTGTAAAACATGACAATAAAGTACACAAAGCTTTCTGCTGCTGCAAAATGTGCTCTTCTTGTGTCCATACAGAGCAAGAAAACTTCCAGTTTGCGCAGGAGACAGTAAAGGCAGAGGCGTGGCTGAAGGCCAAAGAACCACTGATCACGTCCCGGGAGCCAGAGGGGGGCCAGGCCCAGGCCCAGACAGACGAGGTGGAGCAACTCATCCTTCGCCATGAAGCCTTCCGCAAGGCTGCTGTAACCTGGAAAGAACGCTTCAGCTCCCTCCGCCAGCTTTCTGCAGTAAGCTTAACTGGAGATAAATGTTTAATCAGTTTGTGTTGGAGTCACACTTTAATGGCTCTAAAAGAAAAATGTGACCCAAGATTTTGCTTAGTAGGCGCGCTTAACGCATGCCATGACTTCACTACAGCTTACTTTTTTGTCTTTTGCATGTGCTGCATTCACACTGTACGTATTAACATAACCATTAACTCCATAATTCCAATATAAATTATCATTATTTTAAGGAGAGAATTCATCCATTCATTTTACTTTGTAATGAATTACTTTGTCTTTTAGGCCGAGAAGAAAAAGGAAGAAGAGAAAAAGGCCCCCCTGTCCAGTCGGAGAATGTTTCCATTGTCCTGCCTGACTCCCGGTGCTTCCTCTACTTCTACCTCACCTTTCTTGAGGCCGACGGTACAGGCGCACATAGAATCCAAGCCCCTACAGAGCGCTTTGGAGCTGGGAGCCACCCCTGCAGCCCAGAGACTGTCCGCGCAACTAAGCAGTTACAATCCAGTCCTAAATGGATCGGGCTACCATACACTCGATCAGCAGGGCAGCTCCAAGCTCATGAGCTCCTCATATCTTGGAATGAACCACCTGACAGCCGGAGCCGGAGGTGACACTGGTTTTTCTGCACTGGCCTCTCAGAGCACAGGAGCAGACTCTTCTTCTTATCTTGGAATGAACCATCAAACAGGGGGCATTGGGGAAAGCTCTGGATACTTTGGACTAACCGCTGTAGGTGGCTCTGGCCACTCCATCCAAAACCATCTCGGGAGTGGAAGGTTGGGAAGTTCAGGAAATCTGGCTCAGCAGCCAGGCAGTGGAGGATTGTCAAATCCAGGCTTTCTGTCTCAGCCACAGAGCCTTGGAAGCTCTGGATATCTGGCACAAACACAAAATATAGGAAGTTCTGGATACTTGGGTCAGCAGCCCAATTTAGGAAGTTCAGGATACTTGGGTCAGCAGCCCAATTTAGGAAGTTCAGGATATTTGGCACAACAGTCTAATTTGGGGAGTTCTGGCTTCTTGGCACAACAGTCCAACCTGGGAAGTACTGGATACTTAGCACAGAATTATCAGAGCAGTGGTGGCTTGGGCAGCTCAGGCTTTCTGGCACAAAATCACTACAGCAGTGGCAGTCTGGGTAGTTCGGGTTACCTGGCTCAGAGTGGGGGCATCATGGACCCTAAAATGGCCTATGCTTGGCAGCACCTGAAAGCTGATTTCATGCAGCCCAGGATCAACCACATACACAAGGCAGTCAACCCGCTGCTGGAGGCCAGTAGGATTCAACGTGAGCAGTACGGAGAGATCCCTATGGCTGACATGGGGCCAGAGTCTGGGCTGGAGCTACTACACGGCCGCCTCCAGAGGGACCCCCGCGGTAGCCGCTCTGACCCTCAGATGGACCATCTAAGGCGGGAACGGGAATACAAGCTGGGTCGACAGACTTCCAGTGAGCAGGAGATCCAAGCCAGACTCAACGAATTGCCCCTGATTGTGCGGCAGGAACGCTACCGCAGACGCCTAGAGAGACAGTCATCCAGTGAGCAGGAAGGCAGCGGCAAGCAGCGGCTTCAGAGACAGGACTCCAGCGACCTGGAGGGATCTGGGAAAGAGGGATCTGACAAACGCTCAGGGTAGGTTCAACCTCACTGCAACAGTTAGGTGGAAGCGTGTCTAGTCAGCACTGTCCAGCTCTAATGATTTTTAAGGTTGCATAATAAATGTGCTGCTGTTTGGGTGACTCATGTATGATGTCCCTGCAGGGAGAAGAGATCCACAATGGCAGAGATCGTAGAGCAGGTCCAGGAGAGAGAGGCAGCACATGTAAATAACATCACTAATACTGACTGTGAGTCTCATTTTTTCCTTATTCATCATGTCCCTTTATTTCTGCTTCAGGCACGAGGAGAGCCTTACCGGCCTCCCAGCAGCCTCTCTGCTCCAGTGACCAGATTCGATGGACGTCCCAGAGCCAGAGACCGGCCAAAACCCAGGAGAAGGCCACGTCCAAAAGAACCAGAGGAGCCTAGACGCTCTCGTTCAGCTCCAGCCACTGGTGCACCTACCACGCCCCAGCCCCCTTCACACACTGCCCACAATGAAGGCTTCCTCTACCGTAAGAAAGCCACCACCTCTGAGCTGGAAGCTCAGCAGAGGAGCCCCAACAGGTACTGTGCATAAAATACATTCATGTCACTTTTCCTTAAAGTCAATACAGTTTGGGTTTTAATATTTATCTAATAACAAAAATATGTTGCAATATTTAAAAAATATATTTTTATTACTGTTCACAGTCAGTCTCACATAATAACATCAGTAAATGTTGAACATAATTAAATGTTGAAAGGAATTACAGTCAGAAGTGTTTTGAGCTAATAACATATCATTGTGATTTTTAGTAAGACTTGGGTGAACATCTACTGTGTGCTGAAAGATGGGAAGTTGACCTTCTACAAAGATGCAAGGAATCACAATACAACATACAATGGAGAGCCATCTGTGGACATGAGCAACTGCACGTTTGATCCTTCTATGGGATACAAGAAAAAGAAGAATGTCTTCATTGTACAGTAAGAGCTAGTGCACTCCAGAAATGGCTTTACCATTTATCATTTAGCACCTAAAACTATGTTTACCCAAACAGTTGCAAAGTCAAAATTGAGTGCAATACCGTATGATTAATAACTGTTCTTGTTTTGTTGTTTTGTACCAGAATGAACGATGGGAACAACTTTATATTCCATGCAAAAGATGAGGTGAGAACCATTTTTACTGATACTGTTATAGATCAGATCATAGAACACTGATAATAAGATGTGCATCTTCTCATTAAAATAAGAAGACTAAGCATCTATATAGTCAAAAATATCAACATCCAATCCGATTCAGATATCAATAAGAAAAACTCAACAAAAATAAGGTATATAATTTTACTGTAAACTTACTAATAGTTTTCTGAAGCTGTTGTGTAATACTTGTCCTTGAACAGCAAAATTTGGGTGATGTAACACGTGATAAGCACATGTGTGATCTAAACCAAGCACAAGTGTCACTGTAATAACAAATATGGATAAACAACTACCAGAGAATTACCAATGCTGAGGAAATTATTTCAATAAAGTATGTTATGTACTGTATTTAATTGTTGAGTATGATTTAAACAGCTTTTAAGCTTTTTAACATGTTTGTACAGGAGGACCTAAAGGCCTGGACATCCAATATCACCACGTGTATAGCAGAGCACGAGGCCATGGCTAAGTGGGACAAACCAGGAACCTCAGGCATGGAGGCGGATCGTTCTGAGCGAAAGGAGAAGTCAGAGGGTGATGCTGATGCCAGGTCAGAACGGTCTGAACTGGTGGAGGGAGAGGAGCGATCTGAGAAGGAGAGGTCAGAGAAAGGAGATGGCTCAGAGAAATTAGACACATCAGAAATTGCAGACAAATTTGAGGGTGGGGCGGGGGGCTCCAGCACGTCTGGAAGGAGCAAATGAGGAGCCCCTCTGACTTTGAGTAGTTCTCACTGACTAAAGACGTAGAAGCGGTAGGTTGGGGTGAATGGACAGAAGGACGGATGTGAGAGAGATGGTTGGAGAGCATGTGCAGCTAGGTTTGCAGATCCTCAGTGACTCGCTGGAACACACTGAGGCCGTTGGACTGACTCAACTGTGACAGACTCATCTCTCAGCCCCTCCCCTTCACCCAGGCAAAACATGAGTGCCACCTGCTGGTAAATAGGAGGTGGGCCGAGAAACACTGACAGACCGACAGACTCCAACAAGCCGTTCCAGGAACTAGTCACTGTCACGTCCCATTGTTGATTGTTTAATCTCTTGGATTCACAGCATTTTTCTGTATGTATCTTTGACTGATAATGTAATGCTTTGTCTATCCAGACAACCCTGAGAAGTGGTGAATGACATTTCACAATATAAAAAAAACAAGTTTTTTGAAGCAATATACTTTTTTATTTCTTCTCTTTGTTAGAGTGAGAAAATGGAAAGGAAACAAGAAGTAGTTGCAAATGTAAACTTTATGATTTGTCACACCCACATAAGCTTACTTCAGGCAGTTGTGCACCTTAAACACAAACATGTGTAAAGTAAACATACATGTAATCCCATCACCCACTAGCCTTGAGTCATGTTAATATAACGGAATGCTGGTGTTTCTCACCTGAGCTCATCAATGTCAGTAAATATTCATGACTACAATTCCGTTTATGTTCTATTATCACCATTAAGATTATGGTTATTATTTGCCCTACTGTCAGGCAAAGAGCTCTCCATCAAATTCTAATCCATTAACCCAGGTGTGTTAAAAGTGGCAATGCTCAAAGTAACAGTAAGCTTATGTGACACAATGCCTTTGTATACATGATGAAAACCCAAGCATTGCATGAAATAGTTTATTAGTGCACCTGTTTAACTTGCCTTTATTTTTATGTTCTTGAAACCATTTGGGCAGAACAGAGCTTGAACTGCAATAATTGAATGTGAGAAGGGAGAATGTGTATGGCTTGATTTGCAGGCACAGGTGACAAGAGTGGGATGTATGGCCGGACCAGAGAATAGTCTTTGATCTGTGACTTATTAGGCCAAAATGGCCACCTTATTGTTTGTACTGTCTAATGCGACTTCTTTTTCACAGAATGTAAAGTTTCAGCTGTGAAATGTTGACCCACCACTGACACAGTGGTGCTCAAAATTCTAAAACAGTTCACCTAGAATTTACCACTCTGTGTTTTATTTCAGACATTCAACAGATTGGAAAACTCTCCATAAAAGGCAAGTTAAATGTAAAAGTGTCATGATTGAAAAAGTCATGAATTGTATATACTTATCTTTGTATGTATACCAATAAATCCTGTGCTCTAATAAAACAATACTCTGAAATGAAATGGATACAATTAAACATTTGTATTAATCCACATAAGTCAAATAAAACAATCACACCAGTATCTTAATGTTTATCACATTAAATAAGAAATATGCAAATTAGAACTATAAAATTATAGAAATTATTAGTGTATATAAGTACACAATTATGGAATTGTATGAAACACCTTTTACCAGGGAAGACCAGCAGGCCATACTGTAGGTATGCTTGTTCTATTTTTATATGTCTATATGTATTGACATCAGGGCTCTATCAGATTCAGAAGTTGCCCTGTAGCCCCAGTAAGATCTCGTCCTATTAGTCAGTGTGTGTCTATGACAAGTCTGATAGATGTATGTATTACCAACTACTACATGTCCTCTTAACAAGGAAATTTAACTCCCAAATGGTTCAAGGATAGCTAAATCTAGACTGCTGTCTGCACAGGTGAACAGGCATTTTTCTTTAGCATGAATGTTGGCATATCCATTTTTTTTATTTCAGCAATAATTGTGCCATTCTTTCCAAAAACACAGGAAATCCATCTGAGAATATCCCAAATGTACTTCTTATTGTAATAAATGTATTCTATTTCCAGTTCTAC
Source organism: Bostrychus sinensis (assembly GCA_020698575.1). Lineage (NCBI taxonomy): Eukaryota > Metazoa > Chordata > Actinopteri > Gobiiformes > Eleotridae > Bostrychus > Bostrychus sinensis. The sequence goes on from CM036244.1 coordinate 27,717,165, forward strand.
CAGATCAATGATCAGGCAAACACTTGTTTACAGTCTTCCTCACTGAAAGCACCAAAAGTACTTTGTACATGTGAGAGCGCAGTGGACTCTGGATGCAGCAGTGTTTTAGTTCACTGACATGAAGAGCATTTTGTTTCTGTCTGCATAGATGCTGTCTTATTTAAAATCTAAATAAGCAATGTTATAATGTAAATGTTTTGATTTGTCTCATTCATTTTTATTTGAACATACGTGCCATGTCATGCAATCTGCTAAAGGTCTGAGGGTTTGGAAGAGAAAGCTGTTGGTTTATTAACAGTAAAACTAATTTGATTTTAACCTACTCATACATTTGTCATTGCAATACATATTTTTATCATAAGAGCTAAAGTATTTTCATGTGGCTGTGATTGTTCTTACTCATTGCTCATGGCAGATATTTAGCCTGCACCACTGTGTGTGTTTGAAATGTTTGCTTCTCATCACTTTTTCTGAAACACACAGGGCAATTTGAACTATGTTATAATGGACATAGTTATAATCAACATAAATAAGCAGAGTAAACCGTGACTGAAGAAAAAATATTGTGAAACCTTTGTTTCCTTCATTGGTTATCTTACCGAGTGTATGTCTTTGTTACCTTACAACTTGCTGCTATGACATTAAATAAACCTCCAAACTTGCTAATGCAAACTTGACGTCAAGTTGATGTGGACACACATTATTTATCATTTAGACACACATGCACAACACCTGCTTATGCTGATTTCAGGATTGGCATAAAAGAAATCTGAAACACTAATTCAGTGCACATGTTGAAGACCACCAATAGCACTCTTGGGTACAATTTGAAAGTTATGATGATATCATCGTTATCAACTTGATATGCCATAACTTTTGTTGTAAATGTCATTTACTGTAATATTTAGCCCATGTAATAAGCATTCGCTATCTGCACACTGATATGAAAAACATGAATGCATATTTTCAAACTAAAATGCCATAGAGGTCAAAGAAATAAATAATGCAGATTGTACTTGGTTAAGATATTTTACAATCTCTATGGTATTTGTTTTGGCTTGAGGTTTGCCTTCCAACTGAATAAGGAGTTCAGATTTCAGGAGATATTTCATAAGTCAGTAAATCTTAATTATATATTTATTACACAAGAACTGTGGGGTTGTATTGTCAAATGTGCAAATTATTTTTCTTCCTTTTCCCTTCTAAGAAATTATATCTGTAGACAATACAATTCATATTTACACATTTAAATAAAAATACTTAAAATATGTATTATTTTCCACTGGCGTGTAAAATATATTTTTCTGGTATTTTTGGGTTGTAAGAATGTCACTTACTCTAAAGCATGTTCAAAGTTTCTCCAAGCTGAACCTCCTGTATGTCGTCTCCTCCTCCAGGGGTAATGTAAAGTATAAATGTGATTCAAATCCTAGTTTACAGAAAATATATGTGGGAGAAAACCTTGGCAGCATGGACCAGATCAGATGATACTGGAAAAAAGATCATCATATGGTTAGAGGAGAACAGTCCTGTGTTGAAACAAGACATAAAGGTTCCTATAAGCCATTTGATGTCTTGCCAAATTAAGAATGTATTTAATTGAATGTGTTGACCACATTGTGTGAATGCAGTATGCGGTAGGTCTATTTATTCTTTGATTTAAAAATAGTAGTGGGAGGATCTGGTTAAAATTATTAATAGTAAAAGCATTAAAAGGACCTATTCAGAGAGAGAATACCAATATATATCCAGTGTTTCCCAATTATCAACTTTATCCCCCATAAATACATATAACTTTTATACTACTCCTGCTATAAATAAATATCTGAATTGTTGAAACTAAAGAGTTATATAAAAATGAATATTGGCTAAATATTAATTACTATAAATAAATAAATAATAATAATAAAAAAATATATTAAAAAATAAAATCTCTTTCTGGATTTGAAATGGTATTAGTAATTTAAACCCACTGCCATAGACTTAATGTAAATTGGTGGGAAACCCTGTATATCCCAATACAAGAAGGCTATTTTTCTTCTTATATTTAATAATAATAATGTATATGTATCAAGCATTGTAGAAAACCCCAACAAAAAGATATAGTACAAATGTTAGCCTGTACTGTACCGCTCCAAGCCTTCACTTGTTTTTGACGCGTGCTTTATTACACACCACGTGACGTGCACCTGGGGACGTCCGGACTGTTACGCACTTTACGGAAGTTTTTTGGAGAGGTTGGGTTGGGCCAGCTAGCGAGAAGAGCTAGCCCTTTGAAGATGGCCAGCTGGGGAAGGGTCGCAATTCTTTTAAGAGGGCTCTGGCGCACACCTCGGACAATAAACGTGTTCGGGGCGCGTCGTGTCGTCGGGCCCGGCATTTTGGGCTCTTTAATAGGAGCCGGGGTCGTTTGTTATTACCGATATCATGAAAGCAACAGGACGTTACCGTGCACAGTTTACGCAGAGGAGGAGCAAAAAGTGAGTCTCTTTCTTAGAAAAGTTAGTTAAAATAAAACTAGTATTAAATGTAAGTTCCTGAAGATGATTGTTGGTATATTAATAATATTACTCATTTGAACGGATTACACTCGGAAGTTTGTAAACTCCGCCCCGCTGCAGCTGTCGACCCATGGATGTAAAGTTTAAACTCACAATGTCTGAAGTGCAGCAAACCAGTTAGTTACGTCTTAAGGCTTACGTGCTCGTGCTTTTTTCTGTTGCTGTTTCAGGAAGCAGTGGGTCCACAGCTGTCGGCCAGAAAGCTCCGTTTTATCAAGTTTGCCTCCGTGGTTTACCAGGGCGAGCCTTACATGACGCCCAGAGACTTCCTCTACTCCGTGATGCTCGAGAACGTTGACCGTAAGGAGCACTGGAGTCCTCTTAGAGCATTGTTCTGACTTGTCAACAATAAAAAAAAACACAAAGTAATATAGGTTATTATACCAGCTGTATTATAATGATAAACTGACAAGTGATGCACTGAGTGTGAGAGCTGAGTATAGATTATTCCCTGTGTTTATTTTTAAAACAGTCCCAATATGGAGAAGCAAACAGGAGCCACACCACACGATAGATTATATTGGCACCCTTGATAAATATGAGGAAAACAGGCTTATAAATTGTCTTTATTTTTTATTTTTCAGTTTTCCTAAAATATTATCAACACATTATGTCATTAAAACAAAAAACACAATAGCATTGCAATTGCATGTGTGTACCACCATTATTGGCACCTTTTTAGTCAATACTTTGTGCTGTCTCTAAGGTAGATAACTGTAACTGCTGGTGAGGTTGGTGAACATATGGATATAGATATAGATGAATCATATGATTTTATATTCTTATTCAATAAACAAATAAGTCAAAGGATGGTAGTCAAGTTAGTAGTTGAGTTAGGTTATTATTTTTATTGACTAGAAATTATTATTAAAGATAAATAAGTGTGCTAAAATGTAAATACACAGTAGAAATGTTTGCAGTCTCTTTGTTCTTCTATTACCAGTTAGAATGTGGCGCATCAATTGTTTTGCATGCAAAGGCTCTTATGCAACTGCTGTCACATAATCAGCAGGATATTATATATCTTTAGGATGCTTCTTTTTTCATGTTTTTAACCAGTGCGATGTTTTTTAGGAAAGCTGCAGAAGAGAGTTTTAACAGAACAGGTATCCAAATACAAATAGTTGTTTATCAAAATGCCTTTATTTAATATAAGAAATAGTTTGATTATTTTTTATTGTGCCTTTGTGCAGGACCTAAATCAAATGTTCAGTTCAGCTTCAAAAGCCAAGGCAGGAAATTCTCTGTTCAGATCCCTAGGGGACAATGGTAAGTCTATCTTATAAGGGCATTACAGTTTTTCTCAATTGCTTTAGCTCATTTACTGAAACCTGGTTCCATTCAATCTTTTTCTTCAAACCTATATTTCAACAGGATTGTCTGTTTGCAAATCATTTAGAACATTTCTCATCATTTCACACAGTTTTCAAACTCTTTCTCAGAACTCTTCACACAGAGACGTACAGCTTCCCTGAATTCGCTTTATTTGGCCGATACAATAGTCTTTTTTCTTTATCAGAATAAACATATTTTTATTATTGTTATCAGAGCTCCCACTGAGAGAGGTAAAATGTCAGGGTGAAGAATAAAGCAGATGTCCCTTGCTTTAGTTTGCTGTACTGTAATTGTTATTTCTTACAGTAGACATACTACAGTATAAAGAATCATAGTATAACCAAAGACTTGTGTAAAATAATATACAGTACAGTACAATATGTAAATGAGCAAAATGCACATTCTATATTTATGTAAAAATATTTGTCTGTATTTTTTCCTGTTTCAATATGAAAACGGTCAGGTTTTAGGCAGCGAAAATACCCACAGTCTCCTGTACATCCATTTGTGTGAAGTATGAACCCTAAATGCTCGCTGCAGTAAATCAGTGAGAGCTGCAGTTACTGAGAGCAGGACTCAGAGTCTGAATGTGTCAAATGAGTGAATGTGTGCATGAAAACATGTTTGATCATTTTGATGCAAAAACTTGCTTTTGAGGGATAATTTAAGAGTGTTTTATTATAGAACAACATTTTGTGTGACCTGTTTTGCAAATGACAATTCTTAATGGCGAAACCTGTCAAAGCGATTGAGGAAAAACTGTAACACAAGCTTGGGTTTTAAATATTTGTGCTTTGCAGGTCTGATATCATACACAGAGTATCTCTTTCTGCTGACAATCCTGACAAGTAAGTTACATCTTATATTTAAAGTCATTGCACTATAATTGTTACTAGTTTGATTGATACAAGATTATTTTTTTAATAATGAAGCTTTTTTTGTTTGTCTTATCAACAGCAGAGAAACATTTGACCATTTCAGAACTTAACTTTATGGGTCCCGACCCACCAGTTGAGAGAGCAGGGTCAAAACCATAGTAATATACCAAATATCAATTCCAACTAGAAGGGGTTAATTAGGGATTTCCTGATAAAATGGGCTGTCCAGATGTAAGTAAGGTGTGTCTTAAATCAACTTCCTCATTGGATACAGTTGTTTTCTCTTCCCAATTTAGCAGACTGTTCTTTGAGGTTTGGTGTGCTTTGTCATCTGCAGTGAGACTTGTACTGCAAAAAATGTTGCTGAAACCCAGTAAACTTGAGGCAACTAGCTCAGGAGGTAGAGCAGTTGTCCTATAACTGGAAGGTTGGCGGTTTGAATCCTGCTCTCCCCAGTTCATACTGTCGTTGTGTCCTTGGGCAAGACACCCACCTTGCCAGTGTAAAAGTATTAGTGTGATTGTGTTTGGTGGTGACACAGAATGGCAGCCATGTCTCTGTCAGTCTGCCCAAGGGCAACTCTGGCTACAGAAAGAGCTTACCACCATTGAGTGTGACTGAGGAGTGAATAAGCAACTTTGAGTGTCTACAAAAAAAGCGCTATATAAGACAGATGCATTATTATTAAACTCTCAATTATCTGTGCTGTTTTTAGAGCCACGCACAGGATTTCATATTGCTTTCAAAATGCTTGATGTTGATGGCAATGAACAAGTGGACAAAAAGGAATTTCTTAAGGTATGAATTATACATAAATAACTTAAATATATTTTAAATTTGATAAAGCACAAAGAAAAGAAAATGTTTTGCCCTTAATTCCCAATTGTTGCAACTTTTAATGCTGCCCAAGTCCAGATGCTACACAGTAGTATCTGTGTGCTCTTGTAACTCCAGCCACAGTGAAAGGTGAGGGAGAAGTGACGTTCTGTCATTGTCTAGTATGTTTTTGCATCTGTGCAGTTTGACTCCGTCTAGTCTCTGTCACGCCTCTTGGCATTTGTGTCTGCTGCAGCCAGACTGTGATGTCAAGAGAAAACCTGTTTGCATAGATCAGGCCTAGGCTAGTTATATTTCTATCAGCGCATGTTGGCACCTTGAGTAGTAGCTACATGTTGTAACTTGGTGCACAACTCGAAAATGCACTCAGTGGAATAAGTGGAAGTGCATGGTTTTCACTTGAATTTTTTATTGTTTTTCACCTATGTGAAGGGTGTAGTATCTGTGTTCTCTTTTTGTTCATTTATATAGATTATATTAGCTAAACAAAAAAAAAACATCTGTGCTAACTTTTTTTTATGTTACCAATTATCTTTTGTTGCTGCTTAAAGCTAAAGAAAATCATTGCAAAAAATAAAAAACGACCTCCACTGGCAAAAGACAGCCCTGAGGTGGGTTAATTTATCATTATTGTAAATGCAACATCGTTTATAAACGTATATATATTGGCTATTAATTTTGTCGTCTTACTTATGTACTCCCTACAGAACACAGCAGAGGATGGAGATGGTGTGAACACCACACTTCAGGCCTATTTTTTTGGGAAGAAAGGAGAAAATAAGCTGAAGTATCAAGAGTTCCGCAGGTTCATGGAGGACCTGCAGGCAGAGGTCCAGGAGATGGAGTTTCTACAGTTCTCCAAAGGTATGGACACCATGCGTCGAGAAGACTTTGCGGAGTGGTTGTTGCACTACACCAATGAGGAAGACAATGACATTTACTGGCAGAACATGAGGAAGAAGATTCCTGCTGGACAAGTAATAACATTCACCTTCATCTTCTGCTGTAAATCATTGAAGTATTTTTTTAACAAATGAATGTATTTTTTTTGTTTGTTTGTTTTGTAGAGTATCACATTTGAAGAATTCAGAGCCTTCTGCCTGTTTACAAACAATCTGGAAGATTTTGCTTTTTCAATGAAAATGGTTACAGAAGCCAATCGTCCTGTTGGAATGAGTAAGATTAATTTAATGATTACAAGTGTAAAAGTTTGGTGTGTATGTAACCCATGTATGTGTGTATGTATGTATATAATATATATATATATTTTTTTTAATGCAGCCCAGTTCAAGCGAGCGGTCCGAATCGCCACAGGGCACGATCTGTCCGACAATGTGCTCGACACTGTCTTCAAACTCTTTGACATGGATGGAGACAACTGTCTAAGCCATAAAGAGTTCGTTGGTGTAATGACTGACAGAGTACTGCGTGGTTTGAAGGTAAACTGGTCACTGAGAATTCATTACTCTCACTTTTATTTTTTCATCATACATTTTGTTTGTCATCAGGTGCAGCCTCAGACTGGTATCTCTGGCTATTGGAAGTGTGTGAAACGAGAGACCTTGAAGGGAGCTCAGGAGGCCCTTGGGGACCGTGGTTGTCCCATTTAGAGCCACATTGTGATAATGATCACCTTAATCACTGCCTTTTACAGTCAAATAGAAGACATGAAAAGATTTTAAATGTGAGCACTAGTTAAGAACCACTTTATCCTAATGTTTACACCTATGCTGTGGTAATTTATTACAGGGTTTTGATACTATATTTGGGCTACATCATGTATTTTTTACTTTACTTTTTCATTGCACTTTAATAGTAGCATGTGATTTTAAAATACTGTGGTCTGTCCAAATTGATGGAAAGGTCATTTCTATGCATGCAGTATGTATGAGTTTATGGAAATGCTTGTTTAAACTAGGTTTGCAAGCTTCTATCAAATGATCAGTATCCAATGAATAAACCAACTATAATAACTACTTTGTATTTTATTATAGAGCTGACCAAGTACGATCACGAGTATGTGAGTTAACCATTTGAAGATTGTGGCGCTAATTACTTTACCATACATAGAACTCAAAAAGTAAATAAGACAAAGCAAGCTTACATCTGTGATAGATAAACAAATTAGTGACAAATGCCAAGGTTGCCAGTAAATACAGGATACACAGCTACAATACAGAAATTACACTGAGCGTGAAGCCATCTTTGGTCTTCTCATCACTATAAACAAATACATATAAATTTGTATTGTATCAAAAATAGAAATTACAGAGCCATATTGAAAGTAAATTCACATTTTTGATATACAATAAGAGACAGACAGTGGGGTTAAATCTTCAAACCTTGGCTTTTAAGGACCCAATGGTTTTTTCCACATTTTAGACATTCATTTTTTATATTTGTCTTTTTTAAAAGAAATGCTTTCTGTCAAACCATCTATGAACATCAGTGTCATCTGTCAGTATAGGACAATATGCAAAAGTATATAATACTAACAAAAAAAAAACCAAAAAAAACAGATTGTCATTCATAAAAGAAGCATGTGCTTTCGATCCTGGGTATTTGAAATGTGGCCTGATGACCAGCCTCTGCAGCTCTGGACAAAGGAGAGGTTCTGACGGGAAATAACATTCAGCCGCGATGCACCGGGTGAGCCCTACCAGCTGTCCCTCGAGGAAGTGGACCTTGAGTCTTAGTTTACGGTTTCTGTTCTCCTGGATATTCAGAGGCACACATCACTGCAGCCAAAGTGGACCTCAGCTTGATGTTATGGGAAGTGCTTTCAGTTTATGCTCCACTGGGAAAACAGACAGAAGAAAGAGTTTGTAAAGGTTCAGCAAGTTGCTGTGCATTGACAAACTTTATAAAATAATGTGTTGGGGTTCATACCATTGACCACAAGTAAATGGAGACGTCAAGGGTCGCTCTCCTTCTTGACTGTCACGTCCGCGTCTGCAGCCAGAATGGTGGAGATCTCTCCTTGCATAAAAGCCCAGGGCACATTGGAGCCCACCAGAGGACAGCGCTCTCCACTGGGGCAGTACACCTCACCCCCCTGGCCTTGGCTACGGATGAACCCTCGTGTGCAGGGAAAACAGAACTTGTGGTGCGGGATGGAGGGACACTGCACAAAATGCGTGTCCTCCAGACGCTCTCGACACAGCGTGCAGCAAAGCAAAGTAGCCTGGGCTCCGCTGCTCGACTCTCCCGCCGTAGTGTTACTGGATGCTCCGGAAGCAGACCCTTGCCCCATGGCGGCCTGGGACACTGATGTGGAGGCTGTGGAAGGGCTGCTGCTGGGGGGCCGCCCCGCTGAAGAGGAGTGGGCAACTGACATGCTAGGGCTGTCGCGGGCCAGTTGGCTGGAGCTCAGGCTGTCTGCTACCCCCATGAGTGCTGAGATGGGTGAGGGCTGGCTATGAAGGCGAGGAGGACCATCTGGGGGTGCAGCCAGACCTGAGAGAGGTTCCATGCCAGGGTATGCCCCACGTGACCAGGCCTCTCTGCTTGAGTGCTCTGGTCTGCCTTCACTCTCACCATTCTCGGATCCCGGAGAGGCCTTACGGCGCCGGCTAGTGCTCTTGGCTGATACAGGACGTCCTGCGGCTGCCATGGAAAGAACTGGATCTGGCTGAGGGAGGACTTCAGGGATGGGGGGCTCTTTGAATAGACGCACTCCATCATTCAGCAGCTCAGACAAGCCACGCCAGTCCCCACTGCCATGTCTCTTCTCGTATTCCACATAACGCAGCCCAGAGTTCACTGCTTTTCCAGCATCCTTTGCTGAATCACGGAACATCTGCCTCACCAGGTCTGGTACCCCAGAGAAGACCATCCCAGAGCCGCAAGGGTACTCCACAAACACTTTGAGCTCAAACTCCGGAGTGGAACTCGAATCAAAACCCAAAACCTTGCCCATTAGATTGTGGTCTTTCCTAAAGCGTACACTGAATGGGACACAGCTGTTGAGGGCTACAAGTACATCCCGCACCACTTTGGGACGGTTTGGCCACCCTTCCACGCGATTTCGAGCAATTTCATTGAGTTCAGCCATCACTTCATTGTTCCTCCACACTGCAGGGTCTATACCCAGAGCAGAGGTGCTAGCCCCGACCCCCAGGGGCACAGCCTGCCTTCTAGCACCATCTCCCATCATGGGACCCGCAGAAACTGCTATAGGAGCGTTCCCTGCCCTAGAACTTGATAAGGGGGCTAAAAGACCATGAGGGGCTGCTACCAGGCCCTGAGCTATGAGCGCATGAGCGGGTAAAGCCCCGTGCAGTGTAGGTATTGTCCCAGCCATAGCCCGCCGAGTATTTGGACTCTGGCGGCTGCCCTCTGATAAGGCCACATCTTCTGCTCTATGGAGGCCGTTGGGGAGACGTGAAGAGACCCCATACTCACCCCTCCCCCTGTCTGCACGGTCTCCATGCTGCCTCCCCGCTTCAATGGGTCCAGACGAACTGGGTTTGGTCTGCTGTGGACCGGGAGACCTGCCGTCTAAAACCCCGTGTGTGCTTTTTAGCTGCCGGGCCGTCTCAATCAGCAGCTCTATCCTGTCCGCGCCGTCGTAGTTCACACAGCCACGACACACAGCCTCGCTAAACTCCCACAGCATGGCCCAGGGCATCTTGGGCAGGTCGCAGAGGTAGCACCACTGCCGTCTAGAGGAAGACTGCGAGGCGGAGGACATGTTGTTTACAGGCCCTCGACCAAACTTTCTTAGGAGGCCTTCGCGCTAGAGTCTACCTTTATCAACAATTCTTCAGTACGTAGCCCCCACTTACCACATGCTGCAGCGTTTATAGTAAGAAATTAATAAAAATCAAGCAAAGTATGTGAGTGTTGACAACAGCATTGGAAACTTAGCGACGTCTTCTTTTTCGGTTTGTTCGTGTCGGCCTGTGTAGAAGGAAGTAAAATGTTATAAGACACCGGAAACACCTACGCCACTCGGGTCATGTAACATTGTGGGATTTGTAGTTTTTTAGTAAAAATGAATAAAAGTAAAGGTAAAAAAAAATACTAGTAAAATTTAAAGCACGCTACGGAAGCGCATAGTAGTCACCAAAATAAAAAAATAAAAAAAACTCTCGTAATTACGAGAAAATAAGTCGTAATTACGAGATAGTTTTTCTCGTATTTACGAGATAGTTTTCTCGTAATTTTGAGAAACTATCGCGTAATTACGAGATAAAGATCAACGTATCCTTTAGGACAGGGGTCACCAACGAGGTGCCCGCGAACACCAGGTAGTCCTTCTGGAGCTTGTGAGGTGCCCGCAAGGGATATTTATAAACAGTGACTACTGTAGTGTTTTAGTCATAATTTATTTTTTAAAACTTATTTTATGTTTAATTACAAGATTATTTTTATAAACATTATCATTAATGCAAAGCAAACAATCATACCATCCTAGTGTCATTTGAAAGGCATGTCAAGATTTTAATATAGAGGATTATTTTGCACGAGTAGCCCTCAGTACAAATTCTCATCTTTTGGGTAGCCCTCAAATCCAAAAAGGTTGGAGACCCCTGCTTTAGGACATTGAATGGCGCCCCTCACAGTAACCAGTATGAGACAAAGGCTTTTTAGCAATAGGACAGTAAATACATGGAATGCCCTGCCAGCCTCTGTTGTAACTGCTCCAAGTCTGAACAGCTTCAAATCCAGGGTTGCCAGATCTGACTGACAGTTTCCAGCCCAAATATAACGTAAAACCCGCCAAACGCAATAAAAACCCGTCCAAATCACAACCATTCTACAATCTTAATGTTAAAACTGTAATACATATGAAATAGCATATTTTGAGCACACAAAACTTCACAACTGCCAATGGAAAAAGTAATAAACAGTCTCCACAATGAGTGTAATCAGAAAAACAAATAGCTCTCTCACGGGCTGCAGTGTTTACTTTTTTCAACCAATCAGAGGTCCATAATTACACATGCGATTGACAACTAATGACACTAATATTACTACTTCTATTTTACAAATTAATTTTATTCATCAATAACCAGCAAATATATGTAATTATTGATCAGGAAATTTAAAAATATTATTAAAATAAGTTTATTTTACATTTTCAAAATCCCGCCCCATAAGTCTAAAAATAGCCCAAATATTATACACCCGCCCAACGCTATTTTTTTCCGCCGAGAGAGAGCAAAAGTAGCCCAATTGGGCGGGAAACCGCCCAATCTGGCAACACTGTTCAAATCACGACTTGATAAACTCTGGAAACACCACCCATGGTACTTTAACTGGGAAGATAACTCCTTTAGTTACCCCGAACCCAGTATGTAGCAAATCACAAACATTATGAAGTATGAAGTTCAGCTCAAGATCTGGTCATAGAGGCCACAGGGCCTGCGACCAGAAAGCACCAAAGTAACCTAAGTAAGTAAGTCATCACAGCTTAAGTGGCCTTAAGTTGCCCCACCCTCCAGGGGCCTCAGTAGGAATTGAGGTAATTATTCCTGTCAATTAATCAATTATTTTGATATTTTTTTATTTGGGCTTTATAAGAATGAAGCTTGGACATTAAAGGGCTATCCACTTATCATCCACTATCCACTTAGCATGCGGGAAACTACCAGCTAGCTTACTATAGAAGCGCATAGTAGTCACAAAAAAAAAAAAAAAAAGAACTATCTCGTAAATACGACTTATTTTCTCGTAATTACGAGATAGTTTTTATTTATTTATTATTTATTTTTTTTGGTGACTACTATGCACTTCCGTAGCTTGTTGAATAACATTAGATTATTATCTGTACATAAATATTAATATTGTAGGATACAAGTGAACAGCTTGCTCGAGTCTTGTATACTATGGGATACTGATTTTAAATATGTCAGTTATAAAATTATATTTAAAAGATCGACTACGGAAATGTATTATTCATTTGGCAAGTTTATCCATTTGCTCAACTGGTACTTATGTTTCACCTGTCATAGTACACAGTGTAAATGATCATCGTTCCCCTTCACTATTTCTATTTTATAAAAATGATCTTTTTTTAATGTATTCCTTAAAGGTACTGCAAGCAGCATGCGCTGGTACTGGTTTGAAAACGGTACTGCAATCTAAATCAAAACAATGGTCTTTTTTCTGATTGGATGATCGATAATGCAGCTTTAGAACCAAACATTATTCTATTTGTTTACAAAAAATGTAAACAAATAGAACTTAATGCCATTATGTAAAATGTATTTTTAATTGTTAATAACGCAAGCTGTACCACTGTGATTGGTAAAACTATTTAATTCAAACATCTTTACATCATATCTTGGGACAAGTGGGAATTTTTTATGAAATATAAAAAAATATATACAGTATACTGCTAACATCTTTAAAGGTTTTGTTGGAGGAGTGTGCTCTAGTTAATAGATGATTTAGAAAGGTCTGGGTCTAGGAAACATTTGTGAGACAATTGGCCTCTGGGAGATAAAATTACATTTTATTAGACATAACTCATTCAGAAAATTAAAAAAGTAAAAATAATACAGCCATTAAAATGACCATGCATCAAGTGTAGCAGAAGTATGGGCAACATAGAGATTAAAATTATGGAGTGGGCAGGTATCCTCAAGTTGACAAGTGATTATCACATAGCATAGAAAATGTAGTCTTTATTGTAAGCCAATTACTAGTTTAGTATTAAAAATGCTACAGTTATACACCAAGAATGCATTTGTATTAGGTTAAATACACGGTTACATAAACAATGTAGATGACTAATGAAAATAAAAGACAAATTCATTTTAATCTGCTTTACTCAGGTGTCCAGACATGTGGTGGGTGACATTCTGCATATAGGCAGTGCTCTATGAAACATTGGCAATACAGTTCACTTTATTTTAAAAATACCGTACACAGGTGCACATTACATGTTAATTTTACAATACTATATTGTAATAGTGCTTTGAACAACTAATTGTAAAAACTTAAATTGTAAGTAAAATGAATGATACAAAAGTTAAGGAAACATATATTAAAGCACATTCTTCCTATGCTCCATTGATATTGATTGTTTTATGGGAAGCGATGAAAAACAACATACCCTACACAAAGACAAAACATTCCAGAGTTAGAGGAGTATTTAGTTGGCATGATGTGTCGTTGAGAAGCAGAGCTTCAATGTATAGGGATAAGGCCCACCTAAAAACAGTAAAAAATATACATGAAATCACAAATAAAACAGACATAGCTACATAAATCTGATGTTTTGTTCAGTTTGGCTTACTTGAATTTTTCATTAGATAATGGTTCAACAAAGCCAGGGCTTCCATGGCATCATTAATTGATTCCCACTCAAGCAAACCAGATGAACTCCGCTCACCTATTGGGTCACAAAAGGAAGAAAATTAGAAAAACTATTTTGCAAAGTTTTTTCAAAGTGATGGGGCATGTAGTTTTACACCAAAAAACTGTGACTATTACTTGCTTTTAATTACCCTATCATACATAAAAACCTTTAACTGGGTCGTTTTAACATATATCTTTAAAAGTACAAGTACTGCAATAACTTACTTTTTCCAGTAAAAAGTTTTACACTTGAGGGACTTTTGACCCCTAGTTCCTCACAGACCTGTCAAGAGGAAATGTAATTTGAAACAGATTAGAGATGTATAGATTCACTGACTACTAGAAACTGGTATGATGCGCTTTTTACCTGGGTGAAGAACTCCTCTGTGATATCTGGTGCTGCATTAAAAAAGTGCAGGACATTACTTGGATGCTGGATCCGGTTCTTGGCTGCCTGTTCTGGAGAAGTGAAGCGATTGTTGCGTGAGCCATGGAAGTCTTTGAAGCTGCTGGTGTTGTCATCTAACTGATAGCACTGGCCTGGCACAATCGCCTGCTGCTTTGAGACACTGCAATGGAAAAAACATGTTTTAAATTAGGTATCTTTTGTTTCTCATTGCGTATATGCTTTGACATTGTCCATTGTTCCTACCAAACGTTGAGTTTCTGCCCAAAAAGAAATGCATTGTTGAGATGAGTGATGGCTCGGTCCACTGAGTAGCAGTCTCCCATTTCAACCATTGCTGCTCCAGGCTTACTCTTCATGAACTTGATCTTAAACACAAAGTCACTATGAGCAATTTGAGTTGGGGTGGGTTAAAGGGGCTCAACCATACGTTGTGATCGATGTCTTTTTTTTTTTTTTTACATGACTCACCCTTTCTACATTGCCATAGAGACAGAATATGTTGAAGACTTTATCTGCATTGATTTTAGAGGGTTCAAGACCATAAACCATGAGAACTGGCGATTCAGCATGGGGACCATACTCAGGGGGTGGCGGTCCATACCCAGGACCGTAGCGCTGGCTCCCACGGCCACGGCCGCCCATGCCCGCCCCCATACGGTGAGGAGGAGGACCGTAATTGTCATCGTTGTAGCCATGATAACCTCCTTGAGGGCCTTCTAGGAAAAATGTATATATGAAGTATCATTCACAGAAAAGTAAATTATATAGAATTATCATTATGCTAATTGATGATTATTTACCATAATCTGGTGGATGGTCTCCCAGAAGAGCTGGCTGCCTCTGGCGTTTGTTAGGATTGGCATTTGGATCTAAAAAAGTGAACACATCACCTATCACATCTGAATACGATTTGAAAGCTAATGACTTACTTGGAGTAATATGTGTTTGGAGTAGTTTGTGACTAGCATGCAACAGAGTCTAAGATGAATTAGGTTTTCAGAAGTCTGCACTCCTGAGTAACATAATGGAGATTTTTAAAACCAACGGTTGACCTTAAAATATTTTTGACAAAACCTTGTTTATGTGCTATCCTTGTACAAACACACACACGCACACACACACCTTGTGAATTGTTCCAATTGCCTTCACCATCAGCATCTGTACAGGTACACATACATATGTCAAAACCAAAACAACAGTCATGAAGTCATTTGCTAACATATTCAACAGCACACAACACCACTTTGCATCCTATGCAGAAATGTCACTTCGAAGGTTGAATGCCTGCATACTAAGCATATTTTATTGAAACACAGCTGAGACATTAAAATACCAGATAAAAAAGGAAAGTACATCAAGCTTCTACATCTGAGTACATTTCAACAAGAAAATAAATACCTTACATCAATCAAATAAACAGTAAAAATCAATCAGAAATATGAAATTATTCTATAAAGGCTATAAACAACCCTATGGTTAACTCTGTGTTATCAGCTACGGAACTGTGATCTACACAGAGCTCCAGAATAGGTACGTTTTTGTGGGAAATAACAATATTGACAATCTCCAAACCCAAATTATGTTTGAACAGAACCAATAATATGAGAAAATGTCAGACATTGGAATACAACTCTTAGAGTTAGCCGTGCATCAATAACTGTCATTTTTTCTGAAATACTTACAGCACCACACATGGAGTATGGGACACAGTGGGCAGGTAGGGGGCAGTCTTCTGCAAGGATGCCACCTGCCAACCTTTTGACTGGAGCCTCAGCTCATTCTCCCACTTCAATTTTTTTCTTCTTTCCTTGGTTGCATCACCACCACCAGATAGCAAAGTATGGCCACATGTTCACTCTTGGTTTTGACTTGCTTCTTGCTGTTTTCAAAGTTGCGTTTAGGGGTTCATTTCCAGCTTACCATGTTCTGACCACTTAGCAGGACAATTGCACCGTTTAGAGAGTGGGCTGTCTGTCCACAGAAACACTGAGCCAAACCTGCATCACACAGGAGGTGTTAAAGGCATCACTATGGGCCAGTGTAAAAAAGGGAAAAATGAAACAACGAAGAAAAACAACACAAGAAAAGCACAGAGAGGAGGAGTAGGGAAATGGGGAGAAGGTACAGGGAAAAACAGAATACCAGAGTCCATAAATGTGGGGAAAGATGTCTGATCTGTTTGCGTCTGTGCTGTATGCTTGGCGGGTGTTTGATGCTCGTGTCTCTTCATAGGCCCCCCTGTGGATGTTTCTTCTTATGTAACAATGGTCTCTCATGGACGTGGTGCTTACATATTTGGTGCAAATTTAAAAAAGCATCTAACAGTAAGTCACCTGGAATATCTGCGTGTCGATGTGCTGTCGTGGCAGCTCAGCTCTGTATGTTGGCATGGATGTTCACTCGGTGTGTTTTCATGTTGTGTTCGGCATCGGAAGAGGAGGCGAGCTGTATTTGAGAGCAAGTATGTGTCGACATCTGTTCCCTGGTCAGAGTGTGTCTGAAATGTCCTCTGTCGCTTCCTGTGGTTGTGTTAAGGCGGTCACTTCCCAAAGGCTAGGAGGCATGGTCACAATGACCACACAACTGACTCCCGCCTCATCATCAATGTGTTGTGATTCCTCAGGCTTTGTACAGATACAGAGGTGGTGGAAGATGCTTTTAACTTAGAAACATCAGTCTGTGTTGTATATGAAAGTTGTTTGTTGGCCTCAAAATATTTTGTCCCTGAAATGACAGCTACTGTCCATCATAGGTAAAATACATTTCCTTGTCACGTGGTGGTGGAGTGATGATGCACTTGAAATAACAAGGTACTGAGTTGAGGTTGTGTTCCAGTGTTTGTTGCCCCACTGTGTCCGATGTTTGATGAGATTTGGATCTGTTGTAGCTGTAGGTACTGTTATGCTGTCGCTGTAGAAGGCAGTGTGTCTTTGGCAGCATGTGTCTGCTTGCAGGTTGAGGTAAGCCTGTATAGCTTTAGCACAGTGAGGACACAAGGAGTACCTGTGGTTTCTAAGGCAGCCAAGCTAAACACAAAAAACTACAAAGAACAATCTAAGAGACAAAAACATTGAACATTCTGTTAAGGGCTGGTTATGTTCACTGCATAAGTTATTCCTTTCAGTTCTCTGCATGTGCTGTACATGTGGCAGAGTTGACAATAAAGTAGACTTTGATTTTACAACACACAAACTTCCTCGGCACTGGTGCGTTTTGTGTCGTCTTACAGTGACTCTAGGGAAGAGGTGCAATGTCTATTTGTAATCAAAATCTCCACTATGTTATGTATAGTTTTTGTAAAGTTTACTTATAGTAGCAGGGCTGTGAGGTTGCTTGGTAGTGACATGCTCTACAGGGATGGTGAACCTGCACTAAATGATGGTGCTTTCAAAGGTTTATCTTTTTAAATGCATTAGTCTGATACTGAGGTTGGCTGCCCTTAAGGTTGCTCCTCCTGCCCTTACATTGTGCATGAAGACTGTGATATGGGAATATTGCCTCTGTTGTTGAACACTAGCTTTCGACATAAGGTTTAGAGTCAATAAGTCTGTGATTAGAGGCAATATCCCGGGCAGCAGTGAGCCCTACATCCCATACAGTGGCATGAGAGAAAAAGAGAAGAAAGGGAGGACTTAAAAGGGTGAGATGGCGCATTACCTTGGCCGCTCAGATTGGGGTTGGTATAGTCCCAAGTGTCCTGGTCATTCTTGAAGACATTAAGACGTGTTGGCTATGGACAACAGCATTAACATGTGATTATGTTTCCCACAACTTAGAATGCACCTTATATAATGTATGTTAATGCCAAAATAACAGATAATATTTGAGAAACACCAGCACTCACCTTAGCATATTCAATCTTCAGAGTGCAGCACCCAGAATAGATATCTGCTCCATTGAGAGACGCTTTAGCCCTCTGTGCACTTTGGACAGAGTCAAATGTGAAAGCTTTAAGTTAAGGTGACATAGTATGTAAAATGTTCCACTGACACAAGAACCCATATTACATACAATGTATGGCAAAACACTGAAAATAAAAGGATATTCAACCATGGCCTGAACACCATTCTTCCTAAAGATGACAATCCTTTGAACTGGACCGCAGTTGTTACAAATGGTGTATAGCACATCCTGTAGATGACACACAGACATTTACATTTTCACGCTTTCATAACTTATCTTCTCATAATATAAATTAATGAAATGACCATACCGTGGTAATAGGATAGATGGGGTTTATGATTGTGAGCAGCAGTACATTGTTGACACTCCGAGTATCATCTGAGTCTCCTGGACGGGAAATCTTTTGGCTCGTGGAATAATTAATAAAGGCGGGGTGGCCAGCTATATAAACCTGGTTCTCTGCAGCATATGTAACCGCGTTACAGGAGCCATTCATGTCCTCGAATTCCACCAAGGCCTGGCGCTTCTTGGGCATCATAACAGCAAAGCTGGAAATGTTGAAAAAACAATGTCTGAATATCACAAAAAACGAGCGCTAGCTTCCAAATTTAAGTGCATTCGTCATATAAGCTATTATGTGGCGCTACAGTGAGAAGCATATGGCGTTACCTGATGGTTCCGAACTCCTGCAGGGCCTCCACCAGGTCCGCCTCCATGACACCGTCCACCAGCCCCCTGATGTGCACCACCGGGGAGGGCAGGGGTTTGTGGGGGTCATCGTAACTCTCCTAAACAAAAACAGCGGAGATGCCTCTTAATTTGCCGGTATCACAGAAGTGCGCAATTTTTAAGCCCGCGTCCTGAGTATTTTCAGAGCTATGACTAGCCCAACATGACAGCTACACGCGCAAAATAGTGTCCCAAATTTGCACTTATGTGACGTTATATTGTTGGCAAACGCCATCAACGGAGAGGAAAACAGAAATGATAACAAATATTTAGCAAATGTGCGAAGAACAAGCAGAGTACTAACGGTATTAGCTAGCGGGCTAACGTTAGCAGTAAAGATAACACATTGCTACACAATAGCAATTCAATTTCAACAAATAATAAAGCACATTCTACTAAAGATAAGAAAAGCGTACAGATTCCTGTTTTGAAAAGTCAGAAAATCTCACCGTTGTCATTCCTCCTTCCTCTGTTTTCTGTCTTTTTGTAGCCCTGCCGCCTTCTCCGTAGAATCGGCCTGCAGCGGCAGCCATGTTGTCCTGTGCACCGCACTGTTCCTCTGCTGCGTTCATGGCACTTTGGATAAATTTTCTTTTCGGCAAAACGTTATAAGCACACTGTCAGGTGACTTGATCACTATAACAGGCCGTGTTTTGGCAGTTTTTCTCTCAAAAAGTATAGGTATATTTTGTCGAAGACACGTTTTACTTGATATTACTGGAGAAGGGACGACGAAAGTGACTATGGTTATTATTATTATTAACATTAGCCTTAAAGTAATTTGTAAAGCGAGAGGTTGGGGAACACAGAGATAAAACACAGACGATTTTTTTTTTTTTTTTTTTTTTTTGAGGGGGGGCTGAACTGAACAGTTAGAAAAAGTGAGTTAGTTCTTTTATGTAGTTATGTTTACATTTTGTTTAATTGTATTGTCTTAAAGGCTGTTTTTTTTTAATTATTCTGATAAAACCTTTATAATATTTATAATATTAATATAGCCTACATCAAAAAGGTTGGTATCTTGTTTAAAAGATCCTCGTCCCAATATGGAAGATGGTGTGGATCAAATGCCCTGATTAATAAAAGTTGCAGTATGTTATCAATGCGACAGAAACGCATGTGTTCTTCTTGGTCACAAAGGGTGTACTCACACTAGGCCAATCGAACCGTGCCCTAGTCCGGAACACCCCTATATCACGGCACGGTTGCCTAATGTGAGTGCTCCGAACCGCGCCCAGGCGCGGTACGCTTCAGGACTTTGGCACGGTTGGAGGAGGTGGGCCACGGCACGGCGCGGTTCGTCATGCATGCGCGCACGCACGAATACGAGCTCTGTCATGTACGCAACTGTTCTTCTCTCAGTAAAAAGTGAACAAACTCCATTATCAACACTCGTAACAACGCCACTGACTTTCGCTCACCTTTAGGAAGAAGAGAACAGACAGCGGCAGTAGTTTTGAAGCCTCTCTCTGTCTGCGGTGCCTTCACTGCTCCTCCTATGTGGCTTATTCCAAAACATGTCACAGAAGACCGCGTCTCACGAGCGAGACTCAAAGCAGAATCAAAATAGCACAGATACTTCATGCTGCTGGTCTCACGTTTTCCACTACACCGGTTTTAAAAGTGTTAGCGGCTCGCTCGACTTGTAAACAAACCGCGCACCATGATGACGTAGCAGCCTGTCGCCCTCAGAGCTGATGACGTAACCGGGCTACGGCACAGATCGTTTGTGCAGGTGAGAGTGCGGGCCGGCGGGGGACTCAGGCCCCTCCCCAATCGAGCCTGGCCACAGCACGGTTCGAATGGCCCTAGTGTGAGTGCGCCCTAAAAAAAATTTCCAATTCGCTATGGGACACACTTCTTCCACAGTGTGATCATGTGACATCCTGTGATATGATGTAATACCATTTCCCCAAATTGAAACAAAAGGTTTATAAAGCCGTCATCTGGACTTGGTTTTTAATGTTGATGACGTTTCACCTGTTACATATAAACCAGTTCAATTTCAGAATTGAGGAAGCCTCTTGGATAAGAGGTGAAACGTCTTCAACTTTAAAAAACAGTCCAGATGACTGCTTTTTAAACCTTTTGTTGCGATGCAATTACTCTGGATGAGAGAGTCTTCACAGACATCATTTCCCAAAATATATACATATATACAGTTGAAAGAAAAAGTATTAGCACCCCTTGGAAATACTAGGATTTTTGCATCATTTGGTCATAAAATGTGATCTGATCTTTGTATAAGTCACAACAGTAGGCAAACACAGTCTGCTTAAACTAATGCTGCAAAAAAAAGTTTTTTCATATTTTTATTGTGCATTTATGTAAACATTAACAGTACAGGGTAAAAAAATATGTGAACCTTTGGATTTAATAACTGGTTGATCCTTGTTTTTGGCAGCAGTAACCTCAACCAAACGTTTTCTGTAGTGAAGATCAGACCTGCCTAGCGCTCAGGAGGAATTTTGGACCATTCCTCTTTACAAAACTGTTTAAGTTCAGCAATATTCTTGGGATGGCTGCAGTGAATCGCTCGTTTGAGGTCATGCCACAGCAACTCAATTGGATTGAGGTCAGAGCTCGGACTGGGCCACTCCAGAAAATGTATTTTCTTCTGTTGAAGCCATTCTGTTGTTGATTTGCTTCTATGTTTTGGGTCGTTGTCCTTTTGCATCACCCATCCTCTGTTGAGCTTCAACTAGTGGACAGATAGTCTTAAGTTTTCCTGCAAAATGTTTGGATAAACTTGGGAATGTATTTTACTGTTGATGATAGCAATCCGTCCCGGCCCTGAGGCAACAAAGCAGCCCCAAACCATGATGCCCCCTCCTCATACTTCACAGTGGGGATGAGGTTTTGATGTTGGTGTGCTGTACCTTTTTTTCTCCACACATAGCGTTGTGTGTTTCTTCCAAACAACTCAACTTTGGTTTCATCCAGGGGCGGACTGGCCATCTGTGCATTCTGG
This sequence comes from Bostrychus sinensis, assembly GCA_020698575.1. NCBI lineage: Eukaryota > Metazoa > Chordata > Actinopteri > Gobiiformes > Eleotridae > Bostrychus > Bostrychus sinensis. Next base: position 27,739,098 of record CM036244.1, read on the forward strand.
AGGATCACAGAACGGCCGGTCGCTGAGACGGCCGGTGGGCCGTTTTACATAGACTCCATAAACACATACACAACCAGGCCAGAGAGGGCGCAGCTGCGCTGATGCGCAACAGCGGAGTAGAAGAAGAAAGCAGAACAGCTGCAGCCAATCAATGCAGTCAGGCACTCGAACAAGCGCGCAAGAAGCGGCCGACAGGCGGCCGTGAAGACGGCGGTGGCGCGTGAGCAGAGGTTGCCGTGCGTTTACGTAATGGATAAAAAACGGTTAATAAAACGAAAGGAGAAGGGCGGAGCAGAGAAAGTCAGGGAAAAGAAGCTTAAGTCGCTTGCATGTGAGGCGTCCAAGTGTAAAAATATAACAAGTGTTTGACAGCAGCAGTGCTACAGCCACATCCACCAGTACAGCACAACATGAGGATGAAGAGGCTGAGAGTGGTGGGGGCCCAGCGCTGCTCAGGCTCAGGGACCCACAGAACCAGGTGAAGTTTTACCTCAGTTAGAGCCGTGTACAGAGCAAGTGGTGAGTATAGCTTACTGTATGAAACACAGGGCTTTCATAGCTATTTAGGCTACGACATATTTATTCCACCTCCTATACATAGCTCTAAAACACTATCATAACAATAGCCGCAAGCGGCAATCATAGGCCCTCGCCCGCCGCGATCCGGAGCTGTGCCAGATTTACTAAACTTGCTGCATTTGGCTCTGTAGAAATTTACCAAATGTGACATAATTTTGTGGTCCATAGGATTACATTGTGTAGGATTCCCATTCAAATTTAAAGATAGGTTTTCTGTTGTTGCCACGGAAACACAGTTAGAGTTAGAACATAGGCCCCATTGACTTTTTTTGTTGCTGGGATGAGATGTACATGTGTGCCAAATTTTGCACATTTAAATTTTTTCTGTTGCATTAAAGATTTATAGTGTTTTCCCATTAGAATAAAATGGGGGGTTTCAATCATTGCCATGGCAACACCATCAAAAAAATGACATAGGTCTCATTGGCTTTTTTGATCAGGGTGACATAACAGAATTTTCTGCCAAATTTCGTACATTTCTAAAAAAGTAATTTTTTTGCGTGCCATATAAATATTTGCTTCATTCTGTAGGGGGCGCTAACTCACCAAATTTTATTTCTTCTTTCTAAATGGATCAAAGACTGGGAGGTTAATAAGTGTTTCAAATTTGAGGAAAATTGGAGTTCGTTTGCGCGAACTGTAGCATTTTATGTTTACGTAAAAATCAATAAAAATTTCGTAAAGTTTGCGGCTTTGCCGCATGAAAACCGTAAAAGATTCTACAAAAATTTGGATAACTTTTGATGCCACACTTCTCAAGATAAATTTCACCAAATTTGAGCACATTTGGATAAACGCCCCAGGAGGAGATAGAAAAAGTACGACGTGTACAAAAACTGCTGAGTCATGCTTTGGGATTTTTATTCCAATATGGATGACTTCCTGTTTGTCGTGCGGCATTGCCATAATAATATTTTTTACTTGTCCTGTCATAATGCATCTCTGTACCAAATTTGGTGATAATACGATGAATTTTTTTTTACCGTACTCCCATAGGCGCAATGTTAAAAATATTTTGTGGTGGCGCTGTCGCGCCAAATTTTATTATTTGTTAATATGGTCTATATTAAAAATTAGCTTGCCACCAACCTGAATTTTGGGCAAATTTTTGGGCAAGTTCGTAAATGTTCACTGGGTGAAATTTGCGATACCGCATACAAACGAGAAAAAGAATAATAATAATAATAATATTCCTTTCAATAACAATATAGCCGCTTTCGCGGCTACCGCAATATATATATTTTCGGAAAGCTCGCGTGCATTGCTACCTGTTCATGGGGGTCCTGGGTCACTGACGAGCACGACTTATGCATGGGCTTCGCCCATTGAGCTACTTTAGCTCTGAACAATTATAAATATGCATTTTCCCCACCACATACCTATATGCACTGAAAGTGCACGATGCCATGAGTGTGTACGTGAGTGTTTGGTGAGGGATGAGCGCTTCGCGCTCTGTTTTACGTGCGCTTCGCGCACTTTTGGGGCAGTGCGCTTCGCGCACTGCTGTTCAATCACAATAGGCCCTACGCCATCTCTGGGGGCTCGGGCCTAATAATAAGAGTAATATTCTATCTAATATGGCTGTGAAGACTCTCATTCATCCAGGCTGATTCCATTGCAATAGTAGGTTTAAAAGCTGTCATCTGGACTTGGTTTTAAAGAGAGCTCTCTTACAGTCAAATCAAATTTCAGAATTGAGAAAGCCTCTTGGATAAAAGGTGAAACGTCTTCAACTTTAAAACCAAGTCCAGATGACAGCTTTTAAACCTACTATTGCAACTATATCTAATGTGAATTAAATCCAGGGATGTTCCCAAGCCCTCCAATAATAAGTCATAGTGTAATCCAGGTCTAAACTATATCTAAAACATGACACAACCAGGTCTATAAGACTAAACCCTAACTAAAATAGGTATAAGCTGTCCAAAACTATAGCTAAACCAGGTTTAAACTAGGTCTAAACAGGGACAAAACCAGGTCTTAATTACGTCTGTGCCAGAATCAAATCAGATTCAAATCTGGAACTAAACCTCTACAAAACCAGGCCTAAACCTGATGATTCAAGTTTAGGGACTTGAATTTGATATGTGGACCATGTGTGGTTTAGTCCTGGTTTAGAAGTCAGATCAGTCAGTTTTTTTTAAATGTATTTATTAATTTTTTTTTTTGTAACTTCGCAAATTTTTTTTTTTTTAATATGTTGCCAGTAGTGCTGTGGAACATCCAGGTGCTCCTTTGCAAACTTTAAACGTGCATCAATATTTTTTTTGGACAGCTTCCTCTGTAGTGTCCTACCTTGAAGTCCATTCTTGTTTAATGTTTTACATATTGTAGATTTGTGAACAAAGATGTTACCTTGTGCCAGAGATTTCTGTAAGTCTTTAGCTGACACTCTAGGATTCTTCTTCACCTCACTGAGCATTCTATGCTGTGCTCTTGTAGTCATATTTACAGGACAACCACTCCTAGGCAGTGTGGTCGCAGTATTGAACCTTCTCCATTTATAGATAGTCACTCGTACCATGGACTTAGGAACATCAATGCTCTTAGAGATACTTGTAATCTTACACGTAGGTCTTCTGAGAGCTCTTTTGTGCGAGGCATGGTTCACATCAAGTAATGCTTTTTCAGAATGGCAAACTCAAAACTGGGTGGCGTTTTTTTATTGGTCAGGGCCACTTTAAGCCACTCCCCCAATCTTCTCACACTGATTGGACCCCAGGTTGGTTGACACCTAACTCCAATTAGCTCTTGAAGAGGTCACTAGCCTAGGGGTTCCAATACTTCTTTTACCCTGTACTGTGATTGTTTACATAAATGCTCAATAAAAACATGAAAAAAAAATCTTTTTTTTTTGCAGCATTAGTTTAAGCAGACTGTGTTTGTCTATTGTTGTGACTTAGATGAAGATCAGATCACGTTTTATGACCAAATCATGCAGAAATCCTAGTATTTCCAAGGGGGCCAATACTTTGTCTTCCAACTGTCTTTCTGTGTCTGTCTGTGTGTGAGTCCTACCTCACACCCAGGATTGATTCATTCTTTCATTGACATAAAGTAATTAACATTTATCAAAATACATTTACCGTAGCCTATAAATCTAGACCTACATGTTTGACTGTGTTTGTGGAGGTGCAAAGAATAATTTAACAGAGCCACACTAAGTTTAAATTTCAGTGTAATCGACAATTTACAATAAAATATATTAAGTCTATACTTCTCACCATATACAGTACATTATTTTACAAAGAGTTACACCACTGATAAACAGTTCAGATTTGTGGAGTTATTTGAGCTTTGACTTTCAAGCACTACCACCATGCTGAATGTACTCAGGACAGAATTTTACTTTAAATATTCTAAAATGTCACAATACAATATATATTTATGATTTTAAATCATTGCTGGGCTGTGCCATGCATTGTTTTGATTAGTTAACACTAAGGTGCAGTAGTCTACTTCAAATTGTTAATACATTTAGAAAGAGAAACAAGTGCGTCTTTTTAAAGCAAAAGTTGCAATGAACACCTCTGGCACCAGAAAATAGAAATTAAAAATTGATTACTCCTACAAAATGTATTAATCCTCTTTGACTGGAGACAATGTGACATTATTCAAGTTATTCATTATTACAGTCAGTTCCACATATAAACTGTATTTGCGAATTAGTGCGTAAAATAGAGGAAACCAGAGAAACTGCACCTCTAATCTGAAAGCTTACCAACAAACCTCTCCTAGTAAGCTAAGGTCCACAGGCAAGAACTTTAGCAGTACTATGTTTACAATGAGTGAGACATGCCCTTGTAGTGAATATGAGATGTAATTATGCCTTTATATGTCATCAACCATTGTTTACAAAAGCAGCCCCTTACACATATGGACTCAAAGGTATGCTCTTGAATGGTTTGGTCATCTAAACTGATCCATGACACAGTAGCATTCAGGCTATAAACCATACAGACACAGGCTGTATAAAAACTTGACAAATACGATGCAAACAATACAATGTTAGGCTGACTTGAGCGCTCCTGCAGTATAGGCATGCATGTGTCTTTAAGAAAACCATGGCAGCAGTTAAAATGTGAAGAGATTTTTTTCTCCACTGATAGTTAATGCAGGTCCAATAAATGTCCTGGTGTGTATCTGTGACTGTTGGTAGTCACTTTCCTCGGCTGTACTTTTTAGAATCCTTGAATATGGCAATAGGCCTCCAAACTGGAGAAAAGGACGTAAAGGAACCATAGTCCAAAGAAAAGTAGTGATGTAAGGACTCTGGAAATCTTTGGGCCTCCCAGTTCGCCACCTATGGACGGCCTTCGACGTAGCATCAACATACCCATACAGAGGAATGCAAAAATGGTGAACAATGTGACAGAAAAAGCAAGTGAGCCAGGATCCACGTGAAAGGCCTTCCCTTTGATTTCCCAGTACACAGCTGCTATAGACCAGGCCACTCCAATGCCCAAGAATACATTTACTGCATTGCTTCCTGTGACATTCCCCACCGAGGCATCAGCATACTGGTCCTGAACAGCAGCTACTTTACTAGCAAAAGTATCTAAAAGAAAATAAGGAAAACAGAATTGTTTGTCATATCAAATAATCAAAATAAGAAAAACTGTGTAACAGAGAGCAACATGTTATGAATCCTGCATATGGTCTTTTTCACTCCCAATTCTGAAAAAGCTGGGTAAAATAAACCAGCAATTTACAAATCTCATATCTCCATATTTTAATCACAATAGAACGTAAAAACTATTTCAGATAGATAGATAGAGATTTCAGAGATCTGAAATTTGTCTTGCATAAAAATCAGTAACTCCATTATAACATATAGCCTGATGTTTTATTATAAAAACAGCTGGAAATGCATTTTGCAACTAATTAATTGGCAGCATACAGTAAGATGTCTGGGTTTAAAAGGAGTTTCTTAGAAAGGCAGGATCTGCATTGGAAGTGATGCTCATGATCTTCAGGTTGTCAAGCAGCAATGCATTGAAAACAGACATTATTCTGTATACATTTTGAACTAACCCTAAACAGCTGTATAATGGAAAGAAGAAGCCATGTGTGATCATAATAACAACAATATTTTGCACCTACAGCCCCTCCGACCACCACCAAACACAGTCACACTGTCACATTCATACAGGCAAGGTGGGTGAAGTGTCTTGCCCAAGGACCCAACAACAGTATGAATTACCCAAAGGTTGGATATTGAACCACTAACCTTCGGGTTAGCAAGCATCCCTACTGACTAAGCTACTGCCGCCCTGGCAGTGGTCCAGACCAAAGCTCATTTAAAGTGGACTAATGCAAAATAGAAACTGTTCTATGGTCAGGTGAATCTAAATTTTAAAAACACAAACACACTTGGCCCAGAGAAGACAGCAGTTTTTCTGGATCATGTTTACAAAAGAGTCTTCTTTGCATGATACAGTTATAACCTGAAGCATAGGTAATTGTGCTCAGAGATAATAACCTCTTTAATTCTTTCTGATTAATGCAGTAATTTCTTGTACAGACTCTTGACTGTACTGAAGACCAGGAGCATCCAATACACCCAATACTAATAATAGAGACTCTTCCTTTCTAAAATGCTCCTTTTATATCCGGACATCTTAGTAAAATGTTGCAAATTAACATAATTAGATGCAAAATGCTCCTCCAGTTGTTATTAAATTATTGTTATGTTATTAAAACTTTATTTTCCAGTCTTTTGTTGCCCCCGTCCCAATTTCTTTGAAGTGTGTTGCTGCCATCAAAATTAAAATGAAGTTTTCTCTGTCATAAAACGAATAACAAGAGAATAACATATGGATATACTGTATAATATTTGCAAATCATTGCTGTCTGTTTTTAACACACAGTCAAAACCTTTTTTGGGGTTGTAGTTACAAACAACATTAACTCACCAGGAAGTGAAGTTCCCAAAGCGACAAACACCACTGCAGTAACAGTGTCTTTCAAGCCTACAGTGCAGCCAAAATGAGATGCAAGGTCTCCAATAATGGCAGTTAGTATACCAATGACACTGATGGATACGATAAAGCACGCCCAGCCATTCCAGTATTCAGTAGGAGGAACAAAAGCAAACAGAATCTTCCAGAACAGGCACAGTATGTGCATGAAATAATCAAAGCAGGATGGTGCTCGCTGCTCCTCTCCCTCATCTTCATCACCTAATAAAGCAATACTTTAATTTCTTACTTTTTGAAAAAAGAAAAAAGTTAAATGAGATTGCACCACACCAACCTGCACTGACAGTAACTGCTTCAATGAACTGTTCTCTCCATGAATGCGTCCCCAGGACATCTGCCAGATTAGTGTCTTTTATAAGTTTATCCACAGTGTTCTGTTAAAACAGGTTACATGAGTTTTAAAATTACTTTACATTTACTTGGGCATACAATATTAGCTGGTAAGTTCCAAATAACATCTTTTAATCTGTATATAAAAACATACTACAGCAACTCAAGTCACATGCAATGAGTAAAAATGTGAATTGTAAATCCATCGTGTTTAATAGGGTTTTAATGAGGAAAACTAGGTAGAGAAGTAGAAGTTGTCATTGCAGCAGACCATACATCACAGCATGCCAGTAGACACTGTACCTGATCTATCACTCCATTGGAAGTCTGATGTGTGCAAGGATACAGAATGGTAATCAACCAAACAAACACGTTTTAGATGCATACATTTTTCTAACAATTAGTCCAAACAAACAAACACACCTTTGAAATGCCAAACAGCTAGTTCTTTGAAAGACTAATCAGCAATTTAAAATATTCATGGTTTGTGTAACACCCTGCTACACATACCTTAAACTCACAGGACTCCTCAATGATGATTTCAAGCCTGCTATGTTCTCCTAGAATGGGTTTACCCATCTCTGAAATCCTCCTGGCTTCTTCCTCTTCGGGGGTTGGGTTGCCTGTAAGCAGCACATTTAAGAAGATATTCTGTAAGTCATGTCAGCAGAAACATAAAGGTAAATGTAAAATGTAAAAGATTAGGTCAGTAAGACAAAACTTAAACAAGGCCAGTAAAGGTGCTTTCTGTGATATTTGCAAGACAACATGCTCTAATGCTAATTTCTACAACTGTTTTTTTTCTATTCCAAAGAAGAGAAAACTGCAACTGCTGCCATCTCTAAATGCTATTATAATAAACAACAGACCAAAAGTAAAAGTAAAAAGAAAAAGAGTGAAAGTGTCCAGAACGATATATTAAAAAAGCAAAGAATACATAACTTTTTGTCTTAAAATTACAAATAGAACATTTTAGTAAGGGTGAGAGGAAGTCTTTTCAACAGCAAGCAATTAGTGTGCTGTAAAAATCAGAAATTACACACAGTCTTACCCTGATTTAGCAGCAAGGCTGTGAACAAATGCAAAATGCAGTTTTAAATCAGGGCTGCAACAAATGATTATTTTGATAATTAATTATTTTTAAGGTTAATTGATTAATTGAATAGTGAAGCACAAGTCAATGTAAAATTACCTTGTGGAATGAAGACAGTTAAAAACATTTTTTTATAGTTCCAGATTAAAATTGGTGATAATGTTGTCCATAATGACATAGGTTCAAAAATTTGATAAAGACAACCACTTTTTAAGTTGTGTGGAAAGTGTGAAAAACAAGGAGCACCCGTACAAAAACTAAAGTTTGCAGAAGCAGAATTCTGGCAGATCCCGTACTCTAATAGTACATGCATACTCCAGATAGCAATTAATTCATTTTCAAATTAGTTGAGCTGAATTATTTATTTGATAAATTCATATTTTAATAATTTGATTAACTGTTGCAGCCCTATTTTAAATCCAACACAACTACACAAATCCAATTTTAAGGGTATTTCTGTAGAGAATACAAGGAGAGAAATATTTGATCGTGTTTCAGTTTCTCCAACTTAAAATAAAAAAACATTTATCTTGGTTTCTTAAATTGAAAAAACTAGTAAAAAAAAATTTAAAAACATTGACTGCCCTGGTGACAGTGCTATGTTGAGACAGAGCCAGCAGAGGGAAGAGTATAATCTTCTGTTACACTCTGAGCTCATCTGTTACTGGAGTTATTGTTTTGATACTTGATCTTACAGCCATCTACAGTACATGACGTGAACAGAGCAATGTGCTAGTGTAAATGAGAACATCCTCATTACTAAACTATATTATTACACATGTATTATATATATTACACTGATCTAAACATGAATTACTTATGAACTCACCAGAAAGGCCACGTTTCAGCCATTTGGGCTCCTCCAACACAATGAAAAAGTTTTCCTGCTTCTCATACTCTGACACATTTATGATGTGCACCTGTAAAGTCTGACTGGAAGTATGCAAGCACACACGTGAAGACATTTACACACACCATCTGAATTCATTCACAAAGTATTTGAAATCATGTTGACACTGGTGTGTATAATAAAATAAAAAACATCTCTTAAAATCACAACACAAACTATAGTAACCTAAATTATTCATCACATTGGACATTTAAATTATTAAACTCTAAACACACTGCGCTTCTGCTACTCAACCTGCCTAAGTAAGATTATTGAACTAAGGCCATTTAAGCCGGTTAATCAATGATGTAGAATAAACTGTTAATCTCATGTTTTCAATTATTAAGAATTAAAACTATTTAATTAATAAATATATAGATTCAGATTCAAAATTACAATTCTTAATCCGATTTCAGGTGTGTATCAAATTCTTGTATCGTCATCAAAGTAGCAAAAATCAACTGGCCTGTTGCATAAGTGGGCATTTCCTTAAGTGCACAATTAGCCCATGTGCACACACACCTTATATGACCTGAAAATTTAATGGTAAATCGATCTGGCAGCATCCATGAGGGCCAGTAGTTCCCACACCTGACCACGAAAGGGATTATCTTTAAGTCAAGTCAGCAGCTAATTCACCTGCTGACGGGAAGCATGATTATTTTCAAGTGAGGTTGGAATAGCGCATAAAACACACTGCATTCTCTATAGCAAAATGACTAACTTAAATGTAATAAAAATATATGTTGATTTTTTTTAAAATGGGATATGGTGAAGAACAAAAAACATTTAAGTCATTAGAGTCATCTCTAAATGTGTTTTGCCACAAACATCAGACAAGTATGGCTCACCTGGTCTGTTCGTTGGTAAATTCCAGCTCTCCTTTGGTCTCCTCATAGTCCACCCCAGCCTTGGCACTGCCATCCTCTGTATGGTAGGGCACAGACACTGTCCCCCTGGAGCCTGAATTCCTTGCTACAGTTACTGTGAGTATTCCTGTGCTCTCACTGACCCGTAAGACCTGCTGGCCAAAGGTGAAGATGCCAGCGTGGTCATCGTCTAAGATAGTGATAGTAGCCATATAAGGCTCCACCAGTCTACCCTTAGGTGGAGAGCCCAAGCCCTCGGCACCACCCTCTTCTAGCCGCAGGTTCTGCAGGCGCACAAAGAAATGCTCATCCTCCTCAAAGATATCATCGTCCAGTATGCCCACCTGCAGGTACAAAAAAAAAAAAAAAAAAAAAAAAACTTATTGTCATTATTATTGACTTATTGTATGTATGCATGATGACTGAAAAGTAAAACAACATAATAATACAAAAATAATGCAGAAAACAACTCTAACTTGTTTCAATTTATGCTGAAGACATTAAAACATGTAACAATTCAATATTTAGCATTTCAATAGCAAATTAATAAATTCATTTTTTTAACATTACACTGAATAAGACACCCCCTCTCACCTTAATCTCTTTTCGGTTTTCTCCTGGTTTAAACAACAAGGTACCTTCAGTAAACTCATAGTCGGCCCCAGCATTAGCAGAGCCATTTTCAGTACAATAATCCACAAGAAACGTGTTCAGTCCTGTGCCACCTTCAAGGATGACCCAGAGGCTCAGATTGCCACAGTTCTCTGTGCACTGATACTGGGCACTTTCAAAACAAATGTGTGAGCACGTGGCCAAGTCACTGCCCTGGCTGGCTGCACTGCGCCGTGCATGGTCTGCTGCATGTTTCCTTAGTATGTTTCCAGCACCGATCATCATTCGGGTGGCCTGGACACGGTAGAAAGCACGGCTCTTTTTCTGATGAACCAGGGCAGAGTAGTTGGCCATTTCAATTAACTGGTCTATATCTTTGTCAGGGTGTTTTTCTTTCAAGTCTTTGAGGATCCGGAGCACCTGTCAAAAAGAAGTAACCAGAAAAGCAAACACAAAAGCTGTCTAGATTAATAAAACATTCATGAATATGGTGTTGTTCAAACTATTTTTAACTTTATAGCTTAGTCACATATTGCTAGACTAGACTCCAGACTGTTGCCATTCAAATTCCTGCTGAGACTAAATCAGACACACCGTAGGAAGTCCAATACATCCACTAATTTCCCATATAAAACTTTTTAAACTTCAGAGGTTGAGGGACCTCTAGTGTGTCAGGCACCAACAGCCTTTTGGAGCCCAGATATAGATTGACTGGTCAAAATCCTATCAATTATTACTATATTTTAAAGGTGGATAATACTTACAACTAGTACAATTATTTCCAATTGCTAATACATAGTATTAGCTACAGCTGCAGAAAATATAACTTAATTATAACTACAACTAAGACTAAAATGTATTAATGATATAAATTGTACTATTAGTGCAATTTGTAGTCTTAGGGCCAAAAAACAGTTTTCCAAATCACACTTTTACCTCATCTTTGTTCTGATCTAATTCATTTCCTGTCTGCACAGAGACAGTTACACTGGAAGAGTTTCCAGGGCACGAACCACCATCAGAGAACTTTCCATCCATGATCCCATCAATGCCTTTGGGTGCAAGGTCACCCTCCATTTCCACCACAATGCCATGTCTCTTATCAGCACGGTAACGCTTGTGCATGTATTTGTAAAAAAGCAGGCGGCGGTCAGCAATCCATGCCAAGATCACACACACTGGGAAGTAACACAGTGTCACTATGGCCTCCCAGACCTAAAAAAAGAAGGCAGTAATATTTTTTAGCAGATTATGCAATTTTAATAATTCAATCTATAGCTATGTTTACAGCCCATATACACACCTCAACAATCCCAGGTGAGATGACAGCCAAAATGAGGTAGAGCCAGATATAGGCAAAAATACTCCAAAAAGATGTAATAAAAAACACACGCAGGTGTTTAATTTTGCGAGATTCTCCATGTGGGATTACCCAGACACACAGTCCAATTATCACAAACATATTGAAGGCTGCACTGCCCACTATGGTGCCCGGCCCAAGCTCCCCTGCATCAAAGTTGTGTCCACACACCTAATAAACAATTAGAAAACATCAACATTTTTATATCTTAAAAATATTTATTCAACAAAATTACATCCTTTACCTCAATAACAGACAACAGGATCTCTGGCGCAGAGGAGCCCAGAGCCATTAATGTGAGATTGGATACAGTCTCATTCCAGATGCGCACTGTAGTGACTGTAGTTTCCCCATTGGGTTTGGTAATAGTCACCTCCTTTTCCTATAAACAACACAAATATGTGTATGTGTAATGTATATGAGGGCTTACTCTACTGTCAAACATCAAGTATCAAGTGTGTGGTTATAATGTGTACCTGAGAAGTGATGACTTCTATAGATGCCATGAAGCGGTCAGCAATGATGGATACACCCAGAAAGATGTACATGAGACTGAGGAAGTAAATAATAGCTCTCCCTGCCTGCTCCCCCACTGGAGGGTTGAGTGGCAGCCACACCGGCAGCAGAATGCCTGGTTTACACACCACCTTGCCCGTACATGTTCGCTTGCCTGAGCCAGTAGTGTTTCCCAAAAGCTGGGGCTGCTGGGGGCCATAGGCTCTCTCCACAACCTGAGGCTTGATGGGAGTGCAAGGGTACGGGAGGAAGAGGAGGGAAAGGAAGATGAAGAGGAGGGGGGACTTGGGGAGAGGAGAGTATCTCATGGTGTCCCTGAGTCAGCTGGCGTGAGCGGTTGGTGTGGGAGCCCCTGGGTCAAGAGGGATTCCTGAGACAAAATATAAACACAAATACGAACTGACAGAATTTACAATAATAACCAGGTAGAAATAACGATAATAATATAATAATTAAATAATAGATACTAACACTCTCAAAATGTAATCAAATGTAAATGTAACTCTATTAGCAATTATATACAGAAACTATATAGAGAACGTCTCTCTTAAGAAACTCAAACCAGTTTGTTTACACAAAAGGGCTTCATTATTTGATTACTGAATGTCAGAAAGAAAGCCAATTGATTCTTACCAAATAATGACCTTAACAATATTTCATTACTAAATATGTATGCATTTACACAGAGGCAGTGTAAAAATCACATTGTATGTACTGATTGTTTATGCAGTTCTTGCAGTATGTCAGTATGTAATGCACGAGTGCACAGCAGTTCAATACAGAGCTTTGAGTCTGCCTCTCTCAGAGCCAATCACCTCTACTCCTCTGTACAGGTGACACTCCACTATTGTACATTGTGGACTGAAACAGATACTCGGGTGCTGCATCTTTGATGCAGCCTGAGCTCTGCCAGCTCATTATGGAGTTGTGATTCAGAAACACAGCCCAGAGGTCCACAGTATCACATTTCACTTTCCAAGGTCTACTATGGTTACCACGGCCTCAGACAGAGGGCCACGTTACACCAGGCTGAGCTGAAGAGGATAGAAGCACCAACAATAACTTTCTTAGTTTTTGTTATTATGTAACAATTGTGATAAAGGATGCATTGTAAATTAAAAATTATGAGGTTATTAATACCACAAAATGTCAGAAATTACAGTGATGCATCAAAACATTAAAATATCTGTAAAGCCCAAAACAGATTCAGCTCATGCACATCATCTAGATCCAAGTGCACTTAAAGTCTGTAAGAGCTCTATGGATAACAAATAATATTTGCAGACAAATTTGTAACTCAGTATCATGAGTATAATGCAGAATGCATTATTGATTATTGCATTCACCTAAATATAGCCAGATACTTCTTCCTTTTATGTCACCTACTAGGTACTCTAAGCAAGCCTCATTTAAAGGATGGCCTTAGATACAATAAGTGCACTCTCCACTTAAAAAATCAAATAAACAAAGAGGTATATCGACTTAACTGCCACTACTTTTGTAAAAGACTCACCCTCAATTACACATATTCATATCCTGTTCTTAAAGCTTTTAAAATTCAACACATGTAAAGACATTATTTGCAAAACAACAAACAACAACAAATAAAAGACCACATTATGAATGTCTAAATGCTCCAGCCTCTTCCTCTGCACTGGGCGAGTGGGAGGGCTTTAGGTGTTGATAGGTCTGTGGTCTCTATTGCCACTTAGCGCACACGAACAGTGAGCTGGCTGACAGCTCTTCTCCCATTACTGTCTGTGACACAGCCACTATCTGTCAGCACCACAGATAAGTGATTGCCTGGGATAGGCTTACCCCGATAGGAGTGCCAGCTAAAAAAGGACTTAACACCTTTAACAGTTTAGTATTTCCTGCTAGTACCCTGTTGGTGGGATACGGTCAGAGGAGGGATGCTCCTCTGTATCCTCCTCAGAAATACTAAACATTTGCATTCTCCTATTTATTTCTCAGTGTACAGTTAGTTGAAAAATATATATCCTGTAAATAGTGTTTGAGCTTAGACTTACTATGCCACTCTTTCTAATAAATTGATATCCATAGCTTCAAGTGTTACTGAAAACTACAGCATTTGTACCTTTGTACTTTATCCTCACTTGTGTGTGGCCAGAGACTGGACCTGTGTGAACTATTTACACTATATACCATCCAGTGGGGCATCACTGACAGGGCCCATTGCAAGCTTGAACATAAACCTGCATGTAGATCAACCAAGATCATCTTTCCAGGATGTAACCCCTGTGCAAAAGTAAATCATTAACAGGCAGCCTGTGTGTCAATTTCCCAGCCAGCCAATCAAAGCCTGAGCTGGTCTTAATCTGAAAAACACTGTATCCTATTAAGGTCTGTGCTGCTGGTACAGTTAGAGGTGATCTGAGAAGATGTAAACTGTGCTTAAAGAATAGAGACCCGGGGTAAAAACATGCAATTTGCAGGTGGAATAACATCAGTAGTTTCTGCACGTTAATGCAAGATTAATGGAGGAACTCCTCTTTATTGGTAAATAAATTTCCATGCAATTTAAGAAATCTAAATATGCTATTCTGAGATTGACTATGCTAGCCCTGACCCCAAGTAGATCAACCTTAGGGGTAATGAAACCCCACCAAATCTTCTGTTAGTAAAGACTAGAACAAATTAATTACAACACAAGTACGCATTCAGTCAGGAAGGCAAGGTTCCTAGTCTTTCTGTTTGCAGTTAAAGTAAAGACAGCAAGAAGATACATCCTTTAATAAGTAACACAAGTGTTGGCAAGCTGCTGCGCACTTGTCAATGAAGCTGAATCAGAGTGTAAGCTAATCCAAGTGGCCACAGGTAGACAGATGCACAGGGCGATAACGAATGGGTCAAACCACTAATGTGCATTACACATACCTTTTGTAGATTTCACTGTAAACAATGAGAGTGTCTTTGACTGTTCCTACCAACATTTGACTTGTTAAAATCAGTTCATTAGAAATAACTTGAACTTGAATAACTTGAAGTAGAGGCAGCATTTATTCACTGCCAAAACACAGATCAATAAATGCATCTAAAACATTATTTTCACTTGTGGTTGCCTCTCATTTGTGTCATGCATTATGCATACACATTAGTGTTGTAGCTGTTACACAAAAGCAAGTGGACTGTATTGTGCTAAACTGTGCTGCACTAAACACAAATTGCTACTGATCTACAAACTGTAAATCAGATTAGCTACTGGTTCCAGTAATCATCAAATTAATTGTGTATAGTGGGTATACTGCAGCTGTTATTCTTCCCTCTCAAGTTCTAGGTACATTCAAATTTACCAATTTTATGGCAACTTAACCAGATGTTTACATAAAACTATAATGGTATCTTTCCTATCACCAAACCATGGCAACATTTTGTACATAATCTCACCACATTACTGCACCTTAAGACATAGGGCATGTTGTGTTTATAACCCCCTAAGTAGATTTTTAAACATTTTAACCTTTGTTTACCTGTTCAAAAACACTTAAAAAGTTTGTCAGACATTAAACTCACATTGACAGGAAACATGCACATCACTACCTTGCACGGTTGACTCTTAGTAATACTGAAACCCTAAAAAAACATTTTTCATTCATCAATCATTCCCATGTAACAATGGCTGTGCGGTTAATGATAAAAGCCCTATAAAAATAGTGAGCATTCCACTATAGGTCTGGGCTGATGTCAGTTGCTCAATCTGTACCCTGCAGTTTTTAATTGGTTTTTGACTAGTCTAGTAGGGAGGTATAGAGGGTGAAAGCTAACCCTGGTCTTACACAGTCTCTGCTTGCTCTATGTCCACCAGGTCAACATTACATCAATCTGAACAGCAGCAGTGCAAGCTTGGCTAAGCACAAGGCTTAGCTTACAGCGTGGTGGGCACACTGCCATGCAGTTCAGTTCCTCAAGTGATGGTGATCTGCTTTCAAACACTGCCACTGTATGTCTGCTGTACGTCCAGTACTGACCAAGGAAACTAGACAAACTAAAACATAACCACACAGTATGCTATTCAAAGCTAGAAAAATAAGTACAATACAAGAATAACTGACTTTATAATATAATAAACATAATTAGAAACACACCGAAAATGTTGCTATACTGTTGTTGAAGGACTGATTGGGATGGGAACAGGATAATTTCTTGTGTAATGTAACTTTAACTTAAAAAAACTGCTTTAGGTTCACTCCAGTATGTGCCTTGATATAGAACAAAAACATTTAAAGGCTGTGAACCAAACAGCAGTTTAATAGCTAGTACTGTAAACCACATGCTATCAGAAGACCTCACCCTAGGCCCTTTCAAGGTCACAGGATGGTTAGGGAGTTCAGCAGGTCTCCTCTTCCCTAATCAGGTTGACTCTGAGGCATCCTATCCATTTGACATCTTTAAGTCATTCACGTCTCTCATTTCGTAACACGTTTAATCCCACTGCTTATAAAATCTGTACCATGTTCTTTTCCCTAATTTTTTTTTCATGTGTTTGGGTAGAGCAACAGTATTGACATGAGCTTTGGACAGAGAGGCCGCATCAGTCCTGAGGTGAGCTGGATAAAAAGAGGTTGGTAGACAAACGACTGACAACCAGCAGACAGATCCTAGGGTTTCCATTACCTGAGATACCCTGCCCAACTTGGCGGCCCTGTCATCTTAGAAGGAACAGCATTCTCAGCTTCAGGAGGGACCCAGACAGGGACAGCAGTTATGCAATATTCAGGATAGTGCCAAAAAATCCTAATAAAAGACACAAAGAAATCTGGAAAAAACTTTTAAAGATGGATGCCCAGGTGATCAATCGGAAATTGTACAGCTTGCCCAATGCTTGGGAGAGACAGAGGAAAGGCTTTACTTATTACCTAGTCAAAGTTAACAATTTCCTTAAAAACATGACAGTGGAGCAACCTAAACAGTAACGTGAAATGAGCGCAATAGAAAGTCAACAAAACACTAACTGATATTTCCATCTGAGTGGTGCCGTTTATTCCTCTGACGTGACCGCTTGAATTCTGGGAGACAATCTAGTTTAGAACAACAAAATGTTAACACAATGTGCAGCAAGCTGCCAGAGGGCCTGAACACACAATGGACTGGGGAGTCAATGAAAACAAAACAGACCCACTCTCCCACACTGAAACTGCTAAATACTATGCTTTACAGAACTCACACTGGGACTGCACGATGTAATGTACATCTATCGTTATGCGATACTGGTAAACACAATAACAGTATTGCAAGAATCTAAATGTATCACATGTTATCATATATCACGTTATGGCCATGGCCCAAATGAATACTGTCAAAAGTGTCTTAAGCCTAAACTAATTATGTTACCACCAACTTATTATAACCTTTAATTAGACAAGGAAACCAACTAAGAGTCTAGCTCTCTTTTACAATAATGCCCTGTAGATTAATACATGTGTACAGAAAAGGGTAAGAATTGTATAGATTAATAAAATACAAATAGTATGATAAATAAAAGTCAATATACTAAAAACATTGAAACAATCAATTAAAATCAATTAAAACAGGTACACTGGTCAATCAAAACAGATTTTAAGAGTTGTACAGATGGAAATCAGATAGTTTGAGTATGTTTTGGAATTTATTCCATCTGGTCCATAGTCCAAATGCAGTCTTTCTGAGTTCTGTTCTTCATGTAGGGAACATCCAGTTAGGAATGCAACTAACGATTATTTTGATAGAGCATGTATACACACAAATATTTTTAATCAAAAACACAAAATGCAGATTGTTTTAAACAGTTTTTGTTGCTTTACTGCTTTGTCTTGGTAGAAAACCCTCCTCTCTCAGCACATAACATGTTTCAGAGTCTATAAATACCCCAGGTAACAATGAAACAATTATTAAATTAGTTGACGATTATCTCAATAATCAATTATAATTGATTAATCCAATTAGTAACACATCCAGTGTTAAGTGTTTCTATGACCGAGGGGCTGTAAACAGTTAATCGTAGGTTTAAAAGTGATGTTAAATAAAAAGGCAATTTATTTAAAATGACTTTGTAGACAGTGTTGTTCACCCCTTTCTGAGAGAGCGGGCCACCCAACTTTCTCAAAAAGACAGTAATGAGTCTGATAGCCATCTCCTATGACAAACCATAGTGCAATTGGTAAAGACCATCGAGAGGCTTCAGAACTTGTGCATTGGCATGCATATATATAAGGTCATCGTATTCAAGTACAGATAAAAATGTTGCGCAACAACTTCCTTTGTTTTCAAGTGTAAGGCATTATCTGTTTCTGTAATAAAATACCAGATTTATTTTCAGTTTGAGGCTTAGATAGATGTGCTTTAAAACAAAAAGATTAATCTAGCCATCCACCTAAGTATTTTTTAACTTGTGCTTCTTTTAATTTGGATACCTTTTATAGTATCAACTGATAAATCAATGGGATTATTCAACTGTGATCTGCCGAAGAGCATGTCGTTTGTTTTATTAGTATTCAAAACAAGTTAATTTTTAATTATGCAATTCTGGATGGATAGAAAATCTCACGTCAAATTGGATAATGCATCAGCTAGAAAGCACTGTAGTGTATATAACTGTATCTAAAATAAAAATAAATATATCTTAATTCAATTCAATACAGTTATAGCAAATTCCACATTTTTCTAATTTTGTGCAGCGGTAACTGTAGGTACCCAAAGCAATGACAAGTGCAACCAAAAACAATAGTGGCATGTAATTGGCTAGTCCCTATTCAAATAAACAGG
Organism: Bostrychus sinensis; assembly: GCA_020698575.1. Lineage (NCBI taxonomy): Eukaryota > Metazoa > Chordata > Actinopteri > Gobiiformes > Eleotridae > Bostrychus > Bostrychus sinensis. Next base: position 27,758,089 of record CM036244.1, read on the forward strand.
ATTTCAGCAGTATAGCATTAATGACAAAGGAGGAGAAAGTGATCTGGATGACTCAGGGTAAAGGAGCCGGGTCTATAGGTCTTGGCTTCTCTAAATCAGCGGGATGAAAAGGTTTCAGGAGGCCATTTAGATGAAGTGTACAGTTTTACTGATTGATCTTGGGGGGAGAAACGTGAGAGAAACGTGAGGTGTAGTATGGCCCTTTGTCCAGTGGCACCTGCGATGGCGCACATGTTTCTGCCAACATACAATGTGGTAGCATTGGTTTACTTGAGCCGTCACATAAGTAGAGGATGCTTGCATTTCAGGAGACATGCCTAGGAGCGTAGCCTGTCTGGGCTTAGCTTCTGCACCCCAAAAAATAACTTTTTGATTATACCTAATTTGATTTCTATAACATGTACAAATCTTTGGAGGCAAGTGTATCAAGTATTAAAATATGTATGTAGACTACATAACCAGCGGCTTTCTATGTTAGTAGTTAGTAGGTGTGGTATTTTACTGTGCTATATTTTAGAGCTGCACGAAGTAAGTTTCTTGAGCCTTAAATTGTATTTTGCTATGGTCAAATTAAATGATGATTTAGGCCTTTTCCAGTCCTATATTTCCCCCCAGTTTAACATTTGACCAGTGAGTTTAGAGGCTCACATCTCTCATAAATTAAAATTTAATTAAGCTTTACTGACTATATTTCCTCCGTGGCATATAAACGCTAATCTCAGAGCTAGTATGTGATTTTATATGCAATAGTAGACAGGTATAGTACAATTACAACAACAAAAAAATTGTAGTTTGACACTCATCTGAAAGTGACAGACTATAGCTAATGTCATGTGTGTAATCAAATATAATGAAGCTGCACAGAGGGTGACTCTGCAGTCAGCACCAGTCTCACACATCACCAGCTTTTAGCCTGTTTATGGCCAGTCAACACTCCTGTGCTCACAAGAGATGAAGGAGCCAGGCACTTTTAATGCAGCCTTGCCAATCTACTGAATAAATGATACATAAATGGTACTTTTATGCCAGTTAAATGTCAGCTCTGAAGTTCAGGCCTCATCACAAAATGTCAGGGAGAAAGCAGATGACAAGATTTTCCCAGAATAAAATCAATGGACCAGCCTAAGTGTCCAAAAGGAGAAAGCAAACATCAATACACTTAAGACTTCCAGGACTTATAAATAGCGGTTTACCTTTTCAAGCAGTAGACTATATACAGCTGCATATATGTCAAACTTGTTATTTCAGGATTTTAAAACTATAAATGTGTATAGTGATTGCATTATCTGTATAATAGATTATTTTTTGGCAAACTGCCCCACGTCAGAAAAGTGTAAAGCTGTAGGAGTAATAGTTAAGAAAAGCAGGGGAATTTCCAAAGAATTTTCCAAAGTGAAGAGGTAAACTACCCATACTGTCCTATTAAATATGCTGTATAAAATGTTGGACTGAACTAGCAAAGTAGGCTTAGGAGTTGTCATACTTTTGTCATTCATACTAACATCTGGATCCCAGTACCCTGTGGCTGTCCATGAGGACTTATTCTTCCTTCCTTTGCAATATCATATTATAATTTTGTATATCTGGACTAAGACTAAGAAAAAATATATTGTTGCTTTAAAGAAGCAACTAAAATGAATAAAAAATAGTAATGTAAATGCAAATAAGATACCAGGCTATTATAGAAGAAGTTTAAGGTAAGTTGTTGGAGTGGTTTTAATAAATGACTATCATTTAAAAGGAGAATCACATAGTTTAACACTTAGTTTAAGGTTCTAATATTTCAAAAACCTTTGCCATTACATCATTACACATATGGTTCTTATTATATTTTACGTAACTCTGTGTAGTTTTCGTGTTACTCAAGAGTGCACCAATACTTAACTACTACACGCCAGAAAGTGATGCAAGATCATCATTAACACGCTATTTTTTATTGAAAATCCTAAAATAAGTAGTCTGTACATAACACTGTTCTATATTATAATTTCTTTGGCTAATTTTGCTATCCGTTAATTGTAAATACTACAAGCCCGAGGGCGTAGCCTGTAGCGTTCCGCAAAAAAAAAAAAAAAAAAAAAAAAAAAAAAGACAAACTTCACGCGCGGGTCATCATCACCGGTATCTTTTTTTTTTTTTTTTTTTTTTTTTTTTCTGTATTTTTCTCGTCTTACCTTTAGTTTGATGGCGCAGCTCCTCCGCAGACTGGCATCGCCTCTGAAGCTCTGGGAACTATCCCCGTCTGGACACGCCGTGAACTCAGTAGTGAACTTTTCCCGTTGCTCTCACATTGCGGTCCACAGGCTGCACTGATGCTCCGAGCCCACGCGGCAGATGACGTGCGAGGTTCACGGACCCCTCCCAAAGTTTAGGATTTGAGAAATGGCTAGTTGAGAACTCAGTCTCTTAATATACTCTTCAGTGTATCATACTGCGCGTCAAACAACTATAGTATTGTGGATGTGTACATGACTTTCATCAATTTATTAAGAAATAGTTTAATGGGCATAAAGCTCTTTTAATGAATAATACAGCAATTTTCACAAACACGTAAAGGCAGCACTTGAAAAGAATACTGCGCAGGTGCGTGGGTAAATTATTTTGAAATAGCCTACACTTAATTGGAAAATTTATTTCAATTTAAAAAATCTTTCAAATGTAATTTATTGTCAGTTCATTTGTTTATTTATAATATTTTATTATTACTTTTTTTTTTGTCTTTAATTAAAAGCATGTGTTGTAATCACATCAGACACAAACATACATACAGACATCAAAGACATCAAAGAATTATTCAGTTTTCCGGCGGAATGCTATTGAAAAAACGTGGCGCCAAACCAATCCCCACTTTTGATGCTTGCTAACATGCAAATCCAAGTCATGGACATAATATATATTAAAAATATGACCATACATGCGTTGTTATATTTTTTATTAGTAGTATAGTTAGTTTTTAATTAAAATCAGCAATTGAGAATATAGTATACTGTAGATGTGCAAAATTCAAATAATGCGTGATTACAAGGTATAAAAACAAATACAAAAAGCCGTGGGTACAAAAACTGTTATTAAAGAGCAGGTTTAGTCTTAGGTTTTGTTGATTTTTTTTATTATTTATTTATTTATTTTTTCCATCTGGTAGTGTTCAGATAGATTTGATTGGTCTGACAATAACTGAGCTGCCGCTGGATGCGGTGGTGTAAAACCCATTCAGAAACTGGTTCTTCAGACGGTGCACAAAGTGGACGTATCTCACTCCAGGTCCATAGCCAGAGAACACATGCGACACCTAGAGGCGGCAAGAGACATTTACAGTAAGTGTGTGATGAGACCAATTTAACACAGGCTTTTAGTAGCCAACTGTAACTTACTTCCTTCCATTTGCGACTGTGGGAATACACACTGCGGTCCTCAGTAGGGTTTACTGTGTGCTCTGAGATCACTGTTGTTTTGTCAGCACCCAGTAACTTCACATGTAGCTGGTATATGAACTGATGCAGACGACTTTCTTCATACCTGATAAAAAATATACATTCAGAATTCAAATGTAAGGTTATTTAATAAATAAACTGTATTGTTCATTAACGCACCAATCTTGGATGGCAATTTCCGGCTGAAATTTATCAAGTAGTTCCTCCCACAGTCCTTCAGTCTTCAGGTCCACAAGCTGCTCCATGGAAAACCAGCTGAAGCCAGAAGAATGAAAATTAACATATTACATAGTGTAAAAAACAAAACAGAAGTGAACATGTTAGTGGTTAAATTAAATTAATCTAATGTACTGCCTTCTACTTATTGCCAGTAGGGATCAGATCAGGGACCAGAAACTATGGGCCTTAGGCGGGGTATAATGGTAAGTGAGTCACAAGGTTGTTACAGAGATGAAAACCATTCACTTGGATCAGTTTAGGGTTTTAGGGTACAGAGTGGTTAGTGTTCTCGCTTCCCAGCAAGGAGATCCCCAGGCTGACCAACACACCATCACCAAAATCTCTGGGTGGAGTCTGCATGTCCTCCCTATGTTACTGTGGTTTCTCGCTGGGTACTCCGGCTTCCACCAACTGTCCAAAGACATGCATGTGTTAGGTGAATTGGTGACTCTAAATTGCCCTTAGTGAGTGAATGGTTGTCTGTCTGTGTCAGCCCTGTGACAATCTGGCCCCTGACCAGGGTGTACCCTGCCTAAGGCCCAAAGTTACTGGGATAGGCTCCAGTCACCTGTGACCCCTAACGGGAATGAGCAGAAGAAAATGAAATGAAAAAAAAAAGAATGAATGGATCAGTTTAGATCAGGGGTGTCCAAACATTTTTCACTGAGGACAACATACTGAAAAATATGTGGGGAGGAGGATCTTTCAGATGAAGTACCGTACCATAAAACAAGGTCTCATTCAGCTGCAACCTGTCCTTCAGGGGTCTCCATAGTTAATCATTCACATAGGTATTTAGGCATAAATTTCACTCTGGATGCCCCTCTCCAACCATATAATTATCCAAGCTGATTTTGTTTTTGTTTGTTTTTTGTTGTTGTTTTGGCCACCACTAACCACTAATTTCCATTTTTACTACTTTTTAATGCCAGGTCTATCTCACAGCAAAGTGTTTGGAGTCATTGATGTCTAGAAATACCTTACTAATCATACATAACTGCTGCTGAAATACTGTATATAATAACTGAGTCCAGGCTACACACTGGAATTCCCGCCTGTGCCACTAGAAGGCAGCAGCTACAGAGATCACTTAAGTGGTGAAAGACATCTAAGCACATAATCACTGCTTCTTAAAGGTGGATTATAGACAGCCACTTTTTACCCTCTGGAGGAAGTGGTAAAAATGGTTTGCGGGCCGCATAGTTTGGACACACCAGATTTAGATTTAGATTTACCAATTCTCCTAATGCATGTTCTTAGATGTTAGGGGAAAGCCGGTATACCAGTAGTAAACCCACAACCTCCTGAGTTGCAGGAGTGCTAACCACTCTGCCACTCTGTACATATGCATGTACTTATATATATATATATTTCTGTGCATTATACCTGCACTGAGAATGAACCATTGACCATAAAATCCTGTGGTAAATAAACAAACCTATATTTAGGCCGTGCACAGACTACAGCTCCTTCAGGGATACCACTCATGTCCAAAGGAATATCCTCTGTATTTGTGGTCCAGCCAGTAAAGTCTCCTTTCAAACAAACAAACAAAAAATAGCTTTGTATTAATTCTCTTTTTATTTTTTTTATAACTGTTGCCTTTCCTCTGTCTCACCTTCAATAAAACCAGGAATACACAGAGGCCGTCGATGGGGCACTTCAGGCAGATCACCTTCACTTGGTGTGCTGTTATGATTTATCTCTGTGCAAAAGAAGAGAAGAGAGTTTTTTAGTTACATCACCAATTGTGATTTTGTGAACTGTAAAATATTACAATACTAGGTCAAGTAAGACTTTCTTTACAACAAAATACAAAATACTCACAAAATATTTTAATTACTTATTTTCAATAGAAATTAGAGGTCTCATGCTACTCAGAAAGGTTGTGGGTTTGATTTTCAGGACAGCGGACATCTGCGTGTCCTCTGTGTTATTGTGGTTTTGTTTGGGTACTCCAACTTTCTCCCACCATCCAAATATAGGCTAGTACATACATGTCATTTGTAAATTAATGTGAGAATGAATGGTTGTAATTGTCTTTCTCTCTCAGCCCTGTAACTGGCACTGTCCAGGATGTACTCTGCCAAAGGCCCATAGTTGCTGGGATAGACTGCAGCCACAACAATTTGAAGATATACTTTTGTAAGTAGAGAGAGGTAATTCTATCTGAGCTGGTCATCTGCTGCTCAGTAGTGCAAAGTAAAACTCTAGATCCAGGCTGGCAGCATATAAAATTTACTACTCCGGCTTTCTCCCACCATCCAAATATAGGCTCGTACATGCATGTCTCTAGTGAATTAATATGAGAATGAATGGTTCTCTGTCAGTGTCTGTCTCTAGAGTCAGCCCTGCCACTAATGGTCACTGTCCAGAATTGCTGGGAGAGACTCCAGCCAAAATATATGGCTGCCATAGCTTCCACAGAATTTACAGTGACTGCCAGGAAAGAAAACATTGCACTGATGGCTATTTCAGTGTGGTTTGGTCCAATTCAGATTAGCCCAAGCCAGTTTTTTTTATTGAGTACAAGTCCAGCTGGTTACAATCATCATAGTCACTCTCTTCATTCATTATCAGCTGTGGCATGAGAGACACATGTCATGACTGAAGTCTATAGTCTGACATTTCTGTTTTGAAATGTCCTCAATTTCCTTTAAACTGTGAACAAACAAATATTTTTTATACAAACAAACTGCCAGATAATTTCATCACTGAGTTCACCGGGACTCGCCCATGTTTGTTTAGGGCAGATATGGCCATACCTAATAGTACGCTTCTTATTTTCCTTTTTTTTTTTTTTTTTTTTTACTTGAGGAAATTTTAGAGGAAAAACAATAACCTTCAGTAAATTTCCCAAATCTTCAAATTGGCTTAAGTATTAATATGTTGGCCTTAGTGCAAAGTGGGTAGTAACAGTAGTTGTAGTAACAGTAGTCTTTGTAGTTGTGGCACTAGAAATAGTAATAATAGTAGCAGTTATATATGTAATATTAGCAGCTGTTACAGTAATAGCAGTAGGGCAACAGCAGTAAGTAGTGCACACTAGCAGTTGTAGAGGTTGTAGTAAGCCAACCTAGTACTTTACTATCAGTACTTTTTTTACTTTTACTCATTACTTTGTTGAGTACATTTCCTTTTACTTAAGTAATATTATTTCAAAGTAACCGTAATTTTACTTGGGTACAGATTTAGGTACTTTTTCCAGTGCACACTCCGGGCCTGTAACTTTTACCGTAAGGAGATGGATTCTTCAGGAAGTTCCTGTCGAACGGTTTTGCTTCATACACAGATTTCCAGTCCACGCTGTCAGGCATCGGTGCGCCCTGCAGGCCCCACTCATCCTCACACCTCTTCTTCCAGTCACCGGCTGAGGACATGCTGCAGGTGATGTGTCCCTATACCGTTATTCAGCCTCGATCTTTTGTTACAGAACCAGAGCAAACCAAACTACGCCACACACTACGCCCACTGTGGAAATGTAAGCATGGAATCGCTCCCGTGGACTCTTAAAGGAACCGCGTATGTTATTTGTATTAAAAGTAGGCCTGCCCAGTTTTGTTTTCCAGTCAGTTACATGAAAGCTTGAAAGCGTTACTTAGCTTATATAGATATGTAAATGTTTTAATATTAAAGTTTCTGAAGCATATTTAATAGATTGTCCCGGAAGATACAAATAAGCAGTTATTTTTCTTATTTTGTACAAATATGCAATCATCACTGCAGTGTCTTACTATAGTGGGATGCCTGTTGTTTACACTCTATATGTTGAAATGAGATGTTGTAAACAATGAATGGCTCTTTACACAACTAGCTAACGTTTGGTGAAAAAAAGATGACTTAGCCTGTAGTGTATGTAGGCTATTGTTTAGAAATCTTCTACAGTGCATGAAAATGGCATCTGACAGTAACTGGACCCAGTTTGTACTTTATAGTCTCTATAGTATTTTTGTACATCATCATACCATTACATTTGAACACAATTTTTATTGTAAATTGTCTTTTTTTTTTTTTTTTTTTTTCAAATTGAATAGGTAAAAATCATGTTGGTCAATCTAAAAGCATGCAGCAATACGTAGGGTTATTTCTTTGTTAAGATGGTCACTGAGCTCCCTCTGGACTTTTTGTACACAAACTCGCAGACAGTTTTGGTCTTCAGACGGTGCACAAAGTGGACATACTGTATCTCACTCGGGTCCATAACCAATGAACACATGCGACATCTAGAGGCGAAAAAGACATTTACAGTGTGAGTGTGTGCTAAACTCATCATCTCTTGTATTTTTTCAACCAGCATCCACTTGCATAATTTGATGTGCAAATTTAGCACAATGTGGGACTTATACACTGCTCAAAAAAATAAAGCAAACACTAAAATAATGCATTCTAGATCTGAATGAATGAAATACTTATTAAATACTTTGTTCTTTACATAGTTGAATGTGCTGACAAAATCACACAAAAATTATGAATGAAAATCAAATTTATTAACCAATGGAGGTATGGATTTGGAGTCACACTCAAAATTAAAGTGGAAAAACACACTACAGGCTGATCCAACTTTGATGTAATGTCCTTAAAACAAGTCAAAATGAGACTCAGTAGTGTGTGTGGCCTCCTCGTGCCTGTATGACCTCCCTACAACGCCTGGGCATGCTCCTGATGAGGTGGCGGATGGTCTCCTGAGGGATCTCCTCCCAGACCTGGACTAAAGCATCCACCAACTCCTGGACAGTCTGTGGTGCAACGTGGCGTTGGTGGATGGAGCGAGACATGATGTCCCAGATGTGCTCAATTGGATTCAGGTCTGGGGAACGGGCGGGCAGTCCATAGCATCTATGCCTTCATCTTACAGGAACTGCTGACACACTCCAGCCACATGAGGTCTAGCATTGTCTTGCATTAGGAGGAACCCAGGGCTGCAGGTGATACAGTAGCACTGGGAGTTTAAGTCAGTACAGGTACATTCATATGGTGGCCTGAAACACAAATTCCTGAAAATGAGTTCCACTCCATCCTTGGTCATTACTGCTAGTGGCAGCAGCATTTAGGTTTATTTCTTTGGGTTGATGGTCACTGAGCTTCCAGTGAACATTGTGTTCCAAAATCCATTCAGAAACTGGTTCTTCAGACGGTGCACAAAGTGGACATATCTCACTCCGGGTCCATAGCCAGAGAACACATGCGACACCTAGAGGCGAAAAGAGACACAACGTGTAACTCAAACTTAGTATGTAGACAATATTGACACTAGACATGGGCAGAATGGCACACACACTGTTCGTTGGTCCAAATCAATTAAAAATTATTATATAAAGTTTGTCCCCCAGTGTGAACACTAATAACTGTCACAAAAATTAATGGATCTGGTAACTCAAGTTGTGTTATGTTTATCTACAAAAGGTAGTTAAAGTTAGCACTCGCTCTGTATTAAATTACATTGCATGTCACCTAAGAGCTTAAGCTCACTGATAAATTATAAATAGACTTTATAAATTTGACTCTACACAGTAAAGTAAATATTTTGATAAGCAATTCAGCACAATGCAACAAGATGTGACTTGTATTGTATTCACTAACTAATAGAGCCCGACCAATATGGATTTTTTGAGGCCAATACCAATATTGGGTAACAAAAAAATACTGATATCCGATACATCGGCCGATATAGTTTTAAATTAGGAAAAAGTATTTTAAAGCATTTTTCTTTCTGCTCTTGTTTACATGAATATGGCATGTACACCCTAGGCCACTTTATTAGACTAAACATCTTTTTAAAATGTTCTAGAAAGCTGCTTATTGTTCTTTATGCTGATTGTTATGTAGGTTGTAGTGGGCATTGGTGTGGGGAGTATTATGTATTTTATGTATTATATTTATTTATTTTACTTAGCTTTAATTAAATTTGTTTAACTTAAATTTCATTTAAACTTGCAAACTCTGCAAGTAGAGCATGGGGAGCACTAAAAATGCATTTTGAATTTTTGTTCTATGAGGTTTTATGGCAGAGAAATGAGCAAAATATTTTTATTGCCTTTTTGAGCTTTTTAGGCCATGAGAAGGCGATTTGGGCTGTTTCCTATAAACTGCGGTGTAAAAGCCCAACCGCTTGGAAACACCAGCACGCCCTCTTCTGGACAAATAGCAGAAGGCCATCATTTGCAAGTAAACAGGTCTTATTCCAGCACTCCAGAACACAGTAAAAATAGTACTGTTTATATTGGCCAGATTTCAGCCATTTTCTAATAGGCTATATCAGCCTGTAATATCGGCCGGCCGATATGTCAGTCGGGCTCTACTAATACTATTCATTTGCAGAATAAGGAGCTACTATACAAGTATGTGCATGCAGAAAACTCACCTCCTTCCAGTTATGCGAGTAAACGCTGAGATCTTCAGATGGGTTTACTGCATGCTCAGCAATCACTGTTTTGTCTGCACTCAGTAACTTTACATGTAGCTGGTAGATGAACTGAAGCAGTTGACTCTCCTCGTACCTGACCAAATCACAGACAATGTTATTAATGTTAAAATATATATATATATAAATATAATCCAAATCTACAAATTTTACATTTTTTATTTCATTGAAATAATGGCTACATTCTTAAATGTAAAGTTATAAGTAAAAGCTAGAGTAATTGATGACACATGGGCTGACACACCGGTCTTGGATTACAATTTCAGGCTGAAATTCATCAAGAAGTTCCTCCCACAGTCCTTCTGCCTTCAGGTCCACAACTTGCTCCATGGTAAACCAGCTGAGAATACAAGAATAAAAGTCTACATAATTTGATATGAAATTAAATCAACACCAAAAACCACCAAAATAGGTATGTCCTTTCATAGATAGTGATACATTAAGTGATAGTGGATAAGATATGGTGACATCTACTGGTGACGCTGAGATTGCACTACTAATCTACATGTACTGTACACCATACACACTGTATGTGTAAAATGCTTGTATATGGAAGTAAATGATCAGACAGAGGACTGTACACCAACATGACCTTTATTTCCAACCACTTCATGGAAAAAAATACACTGAAGTCAAAGCCTGATATAGTATGACCAACCTGGAGCGAGGTACCTGACAGATCACAGCTCCCCGTGGGATGCCACTAGCATCGAAGGGAAGGACCGCGGAGCTGATAGTCCAGCCAGTGAAGTCACCTGTCAAGCAGTAAAATAAACTTCTTTCTGCATGTTACACTGAAAAACATGTCATACTGAGTGAAGCTGGAGGAAGGGAGCTGGAGTGGATGGACAATTAGCTGCATGGACCATCAACTACCTCACCAACCGGCCACAGTATGAACGGCTGTGTAACTGTGTGACTGATGTGGTAGTCTGGAGCACTGGGGCCCTTGAGGGAACAGTGCTCCGTTCCTCTTCATCCTTTACACCTCAGAGTTCATCTACAGCACCAACAGCTGTCAGCTACAGAGGTTCTCTGACAACTCAGCCATTGTGAGCTGTGTGTCTGAGGGGAATGAGCTGGAGTTCCACTCAGTCATCATGGACTTTGTGGACTGGTGTGAGCCCAACCACCTGTGCTTAAACTCCAGTAAGACCAAGGAGATGGTGATTGATGTCTGGAGAAGGACGCTACTCCACACATGATGAACATCCAGGGGGGGGACAATGACCTAGTGGACAGTTTTAAGTACCTGCCTCCACAATCAACTGGACTTGTCCCACAACACCGACGTCCTGTACAAGAAGGGCCAAAGTCTCCTCCACCTTCTGAGGAGAGTGAGGTCCTTTGGAGTGTGCAGCCCTCTGCTAAGGATATTTTGTGACTTTGTGGTATCCTCCACAATCCTCTAAACTGTTGCCTGCTGGGGAGTGGGCAGCACTGACCAAGACAGGAAGAGACTAAACAAGCTGGTCAGGAGGGCCAGCTCTGTCCTGGGCTGCCCGCTGAAGTCTGTGGAGGGGTGGGTGAGAGCCAGGCTGACATCCATCATGGACAACCGCTCTCACTCCCTGCACCAGATTATAGAGGGCCTGGGCACTGGGACTGGGTACTTAAGCAGTTTTTTCTATGCTGGATGTCCTTCCTCTGACACCAAAGGTGGTGCTACTCTCACCTTCAGGTGTAAAACAATGAGGCCCACAGTCAGGCACTTCAGGCAAGTCAGGTTCAGGTGGAGGACCATCCTTTGTTAAACCTGTGCAAAAAAACAGGGACAAAAAGCCATTGTATAATTTACCACACCTATGGTAGAAAACAAATGTTTCTGTAAATACTCAAAGTCAACTTATTAATAGTTGATATCTCTATAGTTAATATCTTTCTGACACAGTGTCAACAGACAGGCCTACCTGAGTACGTCTGAGAACATAAACTGTCTGATGATTACTGAGCAGGCGTAGCGTAAGCTGATAAGACTGCAATAAGCAGCCACTGACTCTTGAGTTTGCACAACACAACAGACATTTGTTTCCAGAAACTGGGGGAGTAATTGCTTAAATACATTTTTACATGTTAGTTGGCCATACAAAAAAAGTTTATTTTCTAAATGACTTGCTTCTCTAAATCATCAATCACTGCACAATTAACTTCTGTCAGTAAAAAAAAAAAAAAAAGTTACATTTCAGTTTACTTTTACTTTGAATGTAGGCTACACTTGTGGACCTGTGGAATGTAGCTTTAACAAACAGCTTTACAGTAAGTCTCTACAGTGGTAAACATTATGACCAGGGTATAGTTTCATTAGTTTTAAAGTGTTACCATAAGGAGGTGGATTCTTAAGTAAGTTCCTGTCGAACGGTTTTGCTTCATACACAGATTTCCAGTCCACACTGTCAGGCATCGGTGCGCCCTGCAGACCCCACTCATCCTCACACTTCTTCTTCCAGTCACCGGCGGACATGCTGCTGGCGAGAACAGTGAACAGAACAATCAGGAAGTATAGGTGAATCGAAGTAAATTGAAAAATAAATACTGACCAGTGTAAAAATTTGTCAAATTGATAAAAATGTATAAAAAATGTGCTTACACTTTTATTAAATCACATGAAGTTTTAGCTCTCATATATTTAAATCACACTTATTTTTTTTTATCAATATGACTAATTTTACACTGGTCAGTATTTAATTCAAATGTACTTTTATCACATCCACTATTATCAAGTAATATTTGATACTTCCAACCCCCATAAAATTGCGCCATGGTCCTGCCCTCTTAAAAGGCACAGGCTAATTATATTTTTTATTATTTCAGTTTATATATCAGTTTTAGCAACCGGAGGGTAGCCGGTTCGAATCCCATCTGAAGCGCATACTGTCGTTGTGTCCCTGGGCAAGACACTTCACCCACCTTGCCTGTGTGAATGTGTTAGTGTGGCTGTGTTTGGTGGTGGTCGGAGGGGCCGTTGGCGCAGATTGGCAGCCACGCTTCCGTCAGTCTGCCCCAGGGCAGCTGTGGCTACAGAAGTAGCTCACCACCACAGAGTGTGACTGAGGAGTGAATGAATAATAGATCAAAAATTGCAAAGCGACTTTGAGTTGTGTGAAAAGCGCTATATAAAATGTATGTATGTATGTATGTATTTATTATTATTATTATAAAAGAACCCTTCCAAAAAAGCTCTGCATTAATCCTGACCAACGCAAAGAGTAGGCTACACTGGCTTGTAAATAAACGTGCATACTTTATTGTTTGTAATTGGCATGCTAGGTTAAGATACGTACAACTCAACTTTGGTTCCATCAGTCCACAGAATATTTTGCCAGTAGTCATCCACATCCAGGTGCTCTTTTGCAAACTTCCGTGGTGTCCTACCTTGAAGTCCATTCTTGTTTAATGTTTTGCATATTGTAGATTTGTGAACAAAGATGTTAGCTTGTGCCAGAGATTTCTGTAAGTCTTTAGCTGAAACTCTAGGATTCTTCTTCACCTCATTGAGCATTCTGCGCTGTGCTCTTGCAGTCATTTTCACAGGACGACCACTCCTAGGCAGCGTAGCAACAGTGCTGAACATTCTCCATTTATAGACAGTCGCTCGTACCGTAGACTTAGGAACATCAAGGCTTTTAGAGATACTTTTGTAACCATTTCCAGCTTTATGCAAGTCAACAATTCTTTCTCTTAGGTCTTCTGAGAGCTCGTTTGTGCGAGGCATGGTTCTCATCAAAGAACGCTTCTTCAGAATAGAGACAGAAGATGTGACGTAATTTCCGCGATGTAACGCAAAGCATTGTGGGTACCAGCGGCGAGAGCGCGCACATTAAAATCCCGTAGCGACGTAAAGCGTTTGATAGAGACAATGTAAAGAAGTTGTTATCATATCAGACACGGGAGACCGATAGGCAAAGAAAAAGGCTTTTATCGTTTTCCAGCATGGAAGAAAAACAACTCAAGCCGTGTTTCTGAAGTCACAAAGCGGCGACGGATGGCATGGATAGTAGCAGTAAGGAGACCCGGAGTGAATCCCAACATGCTTCCTCACAGCCTCAACTTCTCGATTCCTCACTGTAAGCCCTGCCCACAGAGGAAAGAACAGCTCTCTGCCACACTGAAAATCCCTTCATTCACCAGGGGCCGTAGCCAACTAGAAGCTACTAGTCTCCATTAAAATAATAAGAACCAGTAAAACCAAATAAGAGCAATACAATAAAATAACAATAAATAGGTATAAAACAATATAAAAGACACAGGACCACACAATTTACGCCGAGTTAAAAACCAGACAATAAAAGTGGGTCTGTGATGCCATGTGAAGGCGAAAACATGACTTTGTTAGACAAGATAGTGACTGTTTCGTGTGCTCTCACTAATATGTGCTCAAGTGTTGTTTTGAAGAAATAATTTTAGATCGTTCAACCTGATACTCATTAACTCTTATTGTATGCTTATATTGTATATATTATGTATTATGCCTTCTACTTATTCCTGTTAGGGATCACAGGTGGTCTATACCAGATATTATGGGCCTTAGGCAGGGTATAATGTTAAGTTAGTCACAAGGCTAAAAAAAGATTTTTTTTATTTATTTATATATTTCTGTGCATTATACCTGCACTGAGAATGAACCATTGACCATAAAATCCTGTGGTAAATAAACAAACCTATATTTAGGCTGTACACAGACTACAGCTCCTTCAGGGATACCACTCATGTCAAAAGGAATATCCTCTAACCTTTTTTATTTATTTTTTTATAACTGTTGCCTTTCTTCTGTCTCACCTTCAATAAAACCAGGAATACACAGAGGCCGTCGATGGGGCACTTCAGGCAGATCACCTTCACTTGGTGTGCTGTTATGATTTATCTCTGTGCAAAAGAAGAGAACAGAGTTTTTTAGTTACATCACCAATTGTGATTTTGTGAACTGTATAATATTACAATACTAGGTTGAGTAGAGACTTGTTTACAACAGGATCACCCAAAATATTTTAATTACTTATTTTTAATAGAAATTAGAGGTCTCATGCTACTCAGAAAGGTTGTGGGTTTGATTTTCAGGACAGCGGACATCTGCGTGTCCTCAGTGTTATTGTGGTTTTGTTTGGGTACTCCAGCTTTCTCCCACCATCCAAATATAGGCTAGTACATACATGTCATTTGTAAATTAATGTGAGAATGAATGGTTGTAATTGTCTTTCTCTAGAGTCAGCACTGTAACTGGCACTGTCCAGGATGTACTCTGCCAAAGGCCCATAGTTGCTGGGATAGACTGCAGCCACAACAATTTGAAGATATACTTTTGTAAGTAGAGAGGGGTAATTCTATCTGAGCTGGTCATCTGCTGCTCAGTAGTGCAAAGTAAAACTCTGGGTCCAGGCTGGCAGCATATAAAATTTGTAGCTGCCATAGCTTCCACAGAATTTACAGTGACTGTCAGGAAAGAAAACATTGCACTGATGGCTGTTTCAATATGGTTTGGACTTGTAGACTTCTCTGACGGTAAAACATACTTTTACCGTGGTTTAATCCAATTCACATTAGCGAAAGCCAACTTTTTTTTAGTCCAGCTGGTTACAATCACCATAGTCACTCTCTTCATTCATTATCAGCTGTGGCATGAGAGACGCATGTCATGACTGATGTCTATAGGCTGACATTTCTGTTTTGAAATGTTCTCAATTTCCTTTAAACTGTGAACAAATATTTTTTTATACAAACTGACAGATAATTTCATCACTGAGTTCACCGGGACTCCCCCTTGTTTGTTTAGGACAGATATGGCCATACCTAATAGTACACTTTTCTTTGTGTAATTTCTGATTACGCCTACATCTTCTAATGATATTTTTTACTTGAGGAAATTTTAGAGAAAAAACAATAACTGTCAGTAAATTTCCCAAATCTTCAAATTGGCTTAAGTATTAATATGTTGGCCTTAGTGCAAAGTTGTAGTTGTAGTAACAGTAGTCTTTGTAGTTGTGGCACTAGAAATAGTAATAATAGTAGCAGTTATATATGTAATATTAGCAGCTGTTACAGTAATAGCAATAGGGCAACAGTAGTAAGTAGTGCACACTAGCAGTTGTAGAGGTTGTAGTAAGCCAACCTAGTACTTTACTATCAGTACTTTTTTACTTTTACTCATTAGTTTGTGGAGTACATTTACTTCTACTTAAGCAATATTATTTCAAAGTAACCGTAATTTTACTTGGGTACAGATTTAGGTACTTTTTCCAGTGCACACTCCGGGCCTGTAACTTTTACCGTAAGGAGATGGATTCTTCAGTAAGTTCCTGTCGAACGGTTTTGCTTCATACACAGATTTCCAGTCCACGCTGTCAGGCATCGGTGCGCCCTGCAGGCCCCACTCATCCTCACACCTCTTCTTCCAGTCACCGGCTGAGGACATGCTGCAGGTGATACAGTAGCACTGGGAGTTTAAGGCAGTAGAGGTGTGCATTCATATGGTGGGATCTTTGATGCCACACTCAGTGTTAAAATAAAATCTGGCATTGTGCTGTGATCCCAACTTCTTAAAGGCACATGACTGATGTTTTCTACTTTTAAGTTTAATTTGCAGTTACAATAATGTAATTCAGTCTTTCATTTTTTTAAGAGCTTATTGTCTGTATGTCTGAATGTCTGAAGTAAAAAAATATACAAAAATACTCAGCCAACATTTGCATCTATGTCTGTGTATAAAATAATAAATACACGGGCCTGTTTGTTATCAGTGACAAACTGTCTTTTTTTACATTTTATTAATTTTGCTTTTTTTTTTCTTTTTTTTTTTTACATATTTTTACTCAAAAGATTGTTTCTAGAAGAGGGAGCCAGTGGGAACAATATGCATCTACATTTAGCAGTTCTGTGGATCAGTGTTCAGTGTTGCTGTGCTTTGTTACTCTTGGCAGAGGAGGGCAAGTGCAGTGTATCCTGTTATTGTGCCACAATTACAGTGGAGAGGCCAGTACAGCTGGGAGTACATTGGATTGTGTAGGTGTTAAACTTATGCACCCATAATGGGCATAACACAGAGAAAAGTTGTTTATTTTTTTACAATGGTGTAATGTCACACTATTCTGTTACTCACTCTGCACTGAGTGAAACTGACCCAATTAAATATAAAAAAAAAACCAGGAGGCGTACCTTAAAAAAAAAAAAAAAACTGCAAAAAACAAATTAGAACTTTAAACTGTTTATTATATAATGCCTTTATAATAACAAACAATGCCTTTATGTATAACAATATTTGAATATTGAAGATTAAAAGTGCACTGAACTGATAAAAAGGTGTGTTTGGCCATAGGCATTCTAATGTCATTACTGCTAGTGGCAGCACCATTTAGGTTTATTTCTTTGGGTTAACGGTCACTGAGCTTCCAGTGAACATTGTGTTCCAAAATCCATTCAGAAACTGGTTCTTCAGACGGTGCACAAAGTGGACATATCTCACTCCGGGTCCATAGCCAGAGAACACATGCGACACCTAGAGGCGAAAAGAGACACAACGTGTAACTCAAACTCAGTATGTAGACAATATTGACACTAGACATGGGCAGAATGGCACACACACGCTGTTCGTTGGTCCAAATCAATTAAAAATAATTTTATAAAGTTTGTTTTCCAGTGTGACAAATAACTCTCACAAGACAAACATTAATGGATCTGGTAACTCAAGTTGTATATTCAATTGTGTATTATATACTGTATTAAATTACATTGCATGTCACCTAAGAGGTTAAGCTCACTGTTAAATTATAGACTTTATAAATTTTGCTCTACACAGTAAAGTAAATATTTTGATAAGCAATTCAGCACAATGCAACAAGATGTGACTTGTATTGTATTCACTAACTAATACTATTCATTTGCAGAATAAGGAACTACTATACAAGTATGTGCATGCAGAAAACTCACCTCCTTCCAGTTATGTGAGTAGACGCTGAGATCTTCAGATGGGTTTACTGCATGCTCAGCAATCACTGTTTTGTCTGCACCCAGTAACTTTACATGTAGCTGGTAGATGAACTGATGCAGTTGACTCTCCTCGTACCTGACCAAATCACAGACAATGTTATTAATGTTAAAAAACAAACAATACATATAATCTCCAAAGCTACAAATGCTATATTTTTTAATTAATGGCTAAATTCTTAAATGTAAAGTTATAAGTAAAAGCTAGAGTAATTGATGACACATGGGCTGACACACCAGTCTTGGATCACAATTTCAGGCTGAAATTCATCAAGAAGTTCCTCCCACAGTCCTTCTGCCTTCAGGTCCACAACTTGCTCCATGGTAAACCAGCTGAGAATATAAGAATAAAAGTCTACAGAATTTTATATGAAATTAAAGCAACACCATAGTGATACAGTGATAGTGGATAAGATATGGTGACAAGCCGACATTGCACTACTTATCTACATGTACTGTACACCATACACACTGTATGTGTAAAATGCTTGTATATGGAAGTAAATGATCAGACAGAGGACTGTACACCAACATGACCTTTATTTCCAACCACTTCATGGAAAAAAATACGCTGAAGTCAAAGCCTGATATAGTATGACCAACCTGGAGCGAGGGAGTTGACAGATCACAGCTCCCTGTGGGATGCCACTAGAATCATAGGGAAGAACCTCGGAGCTGACGGTCCAGCCAGTGAAGTCACCTGTCAAGCAGTAAAATAAACTTCTTTCTGCATGTTACACTGACAAACATGTCATACTGAGTGAAGCTGGAGGAAGGGAGCTGGAGTGGATGGACAATTAGCTGCATGGACCATCAACTACCTCACCAACCGGCCACAGTATGAACAGGCTGTGTAACTGTGTGACTGATGTGGTAGTCTGGAGCACTGGGGCCCTTAAGGGAACAGTGCTCCATTCCTCTTCATCCTTTACACCTCAGAGTTCATCTACAGCACCAACAGCTGTCAGCTACAGAGGTTCTCTGACAACTGACCTGGCAACTGGCAATGACCTAGTGGACAGTTTTAAGTACCTGCCTCCACAATCAACTGGACTTGTCCCACAACACTGACGTCCTGTACAAGAAGGGCCAAAGTCTCCTCCATCTTCTGAGGAGAGTGAGGTCCTTTGGAGTGTGCAGCCCTCTGCTAAGGATATTTTGTGACTTTGTGGTATCCTCCACAACCCTCTAAACTGTTGCCTGCTGGGGAGTGGGCAGCACTGACCAAGACAGGAAGAGACTAAACAAGCTGGTCAGGAGGGCCAGCTCTGTCCTGGGCTGCCCACTGAAGTCTGTGGAGGGGTGGGTGAGAGCCAGGCTGACATCCATCATGGACAACAGCTCTCACTCCCTGCACCAGATTATAGAGGGCCTGGGCACTGGGACTGGGTACTTAAGCAGTTTTTTCTATGCTGGATGCCCTTCCTCCGACACCAAAGGTGGTGTTACTCTCACCTTCAGGTGTAAAACGTGGAGGCCCACGGTCAGGCACTTCAGGCAAGTCAGGTTCAGGTGGAGGACCATCCTTTGTTAAACCTGTGCAAAAAAACAGGGACAAAAAGCCATTGTATAATTTACCACACCTATGGTAGAAAACAAATGTTTCTGTAAATACTCAAAGTCAACTTATTAATAGTTGATATCTCTATAGTTAATATCTTTCTGACACAGTGTCAACAGACAGGCCTACCTGAGTACGTCTGAGAACATAAACTGTCTGATGATTACTGAGCAGGCGTAGCGTAAGCTGATAAGACTGCAATAAGCAGCCACTGACTCTTGAGTTTGCACAACACAACAGACATTTGTTTCCAGAAACTGGGGGAGTAATTGCTTAAATACATTTTTACAAGTTAGTTGGCCATACAAAAAAAGTTTATTTTCTAAATGACTTACTTACTCTAAATCATCAATCACTGCACAATTAACTTCTGTCAGTTAAAAAAAAAGTTACATTTCAGTTTACTTTGAATGGAGGCTACACTTGTGGACCTGTGGAATGTAGCTTTACAGCTTTACAGTAAGTCTCTACAGTGATAAACATTATGACCAGGGTATAGTTTCATTAGTTGTAAAGTGTTACCGTAAGGAGATGGATTCTTCAGGAAGTTCCTGTCGAACGGTTTGGCTTCATACACAGATTTCCAGTCCACGCTGTCAGGCATCGGTGCGCCCTGCAGACCCCATTCATCCTCACACTTCTTCTTCCAGTCACCGGCGGACATGCTGCAGGCTGAGAACAGTGAACAGAACAATCAGGAAGTATAGGTGCATTTTTTTTTTTTTTTTTTTTTTTACTGTTGCGCATTATGCTGTAGCGTCAACGAGCGTAAAGACGCCACATTGCGCCATGGTCCAGCCCTCTTAAAGACACAGGATTGATTTCAGTTTATAAATGTTGGAGATTCGTTTGTTTAATTTGATATGTGTTTAACGTCAGATGCCCTTCCTTACTTAAAGCTCTGCATTAATCCTGACCGGCTACACTTGCTTGTAAATGGACGCGTTATTAAGCTTAGACTGGCATGATAGGTTAAGATATGTTAGATCGTACATAATCAAATATATAGCCTAGTAGTATGCAACTTAAGATCTCTGTTTGAACCTCAGCAACTAAGATGTGAAACAGTGCAACAACTTTTGCATTTATCTAGGAATATTTCACATGTTCACATTTTATTTATAGCCTTTTGCCTGAATCAGACATTTTTTTCTTAAGACTGTCAGACACACCCATGTGAAATATGTCACAGTTTTATCACCCTGCTGTCTACAGTATCTTTACCTTGTACTTTGACCCTGATCACTGGTGTTAACGTGGAATTGCAATATATGGTAGAAAGTTTAGTTTACCAGAGTTACATCGATCAGCGTGTGCAATGGGCGCAATTTTTTTAGGTGAATTTATATAAATTATCTTTATTATAATGTTTAAGAATGATTGCTCACAAACAAAATGACATGTGAACAATGTCATATATAGGTTCAATCTTTTTGTAATGCGTGTTCCATTTTTTTTTCCAGGCTGAAAGATCAGTTAGAAAGTCTCTCTCTCCAAAATACTTGCAAAAGCCTACAACAATGCTTGTGTCTCACGCAGTGATTGGCTAAGGGCTATACATTTACACAAACAGAGGTAAAATTGTGAACATAGACATTAATAATAATTAATGTAAATTTAAATGTACATCCTGCATATTTTCTAAAAACAGCAACTAGACTCAAACTTCTAAATATGAGAAAAAAATAAAGAAATAAAGTGGTTTAGAGAGTAGGCCTATATAAAAAAAAAAATAAGAATCAGAATTGTCTAATACTGTTACTCATGTACTTTGTATTTGTCATGTGTTTTACACTTACTGCCCTCTGCTCTTAGTGTATGTGAAGAAGCATTACTTAAATTTTGCTGCAAAAATATGAATTTAATATTGTAATCATAAGCAATACACTTTTTTCATCACCATAATGTTGTAGTACTGTATATCAGTGGTATAGCATCAGGTAATAGAGCCAGTGCAGCTGCATTGATGCCCTTGAAGTCAGTGGGCCCCAAATTGACATCAAGTCCTGTGTATTTATGGGATTATTGTGTTCAGTTTCATCTTTAAAAATCCATAATAAAGGAGGGCAGTTCTTTGCCATATGTTGTCAACTCTTTACAAAAAGGAGTCTACAAAATTATATTTATTAATGCTTTTTTAATTTTGAAAAAAAAAACAACTGAATTATGGAATTGAAATATTATTGATGAATATGGTATTTAAATTTACTCAATAGTTTTATTAATAAATAACATATTTTTGCAAACAAACTATTAGGATTGTTCATTTTGGGTGAAAGCATCAAAGAGGACGATGATTCAGAAGTATAATCAAGTCAGAAGGTTTATTTTTTGCCTGGAAAATCCAGACTGATATGTCTCTGTATTATTATACAGAGAAATATCAGTCTGGTCACCACACCGTCCGCAGTGGTTTCCTCAAATCCCAACTGTATCAGTGCATTTTGATTCGCTTATTTAAGTCACGTGTTCTTCGCGAGCACCGTCCGCAACAACAACAATCAAGGTGGCGCACCGAGGAGCTGAGTTTGTTTCATTCAGCGGTAAATTCCGTTTTAAACCGCAGCAGCTTGCAGCACTAGAAGCCTTTATTTAAAAAAAAAAATGTTTTCACGTTGCTTACTTTCTTGTCGCTTTGTTAACGTCACGTCCGCCATTTTCTGATTGGCTAACTCCGCTGCCCGTTTGCTCCGCTGCTAGAAATCGAATTGATTCTATGGCGACCAGACTCATCCGCTGGTACAGCGGTGAGTCTGGAATTTCCAGGCAAGTTTATTTTAGTATCACACAGGTAAGGTAACAACAGCTGTGTCCCGCTGAAAGGGATAGGGTGAGCAAGCCGTCCAAAAAAGGAGTGATCACAGTTTTTATATTATGTATGACAATGTATGACGATTTCTGCATATCATTATATTGTTTTCTTCAAGAAACTCCTGTGCCTCGACCAGGCCAGAGTTCTCATTTCTGCAGTGCGTAATCTTCAGTTATCTTCAGGAGCGTCCCACGCAACGGCAGGGCCGTGGGAGCCCCCACCTGTAACCTTGAGTTTCCTAACTTTGTAACCAGCTCATTATTGTGCACATTTGCAAATGCACAATGTACCTAATCGCAGAGTGACCTTTAGAGAGGAGAAAAACATCGTTTAGAATCAAAATATTCTTACTAATATTGAAGCGTTTATTAACCTTAGCAGTAGTACATCAAAATATAAGTTTAGTGGTAATACGCAAAGCTATATGTAGAAATATTCAACAATTCTCCCTTTTCACACCATATCACATGGTGTGAAACAACCTCTAAAAATAAAGACATCACACAAACATAAAAAACAAAAAAATAAAAAACTAAAAACTAAAAGCAAAACCTCTAAAAAGCATAATACAAAACCCCAAAGAAAAAAGACAAACCCATAACCTATTATGCTAAAGCAAAACACAACCAAGAGTAATCTAAACTAACCATGTACAGATTATCCGTTGTAATCTGGAGCCAGATTAACCCTCATACCATACATCACTCTTACATGACCGCAATAAGCTAACACAAAAATAAAATAAAAATAATGTAAGCATGTGGATCTATTCAGTATGAGACCGAAAAACCCATCAGGCAGTTCTACGTTCTGTAACCTTCTGACTTTCAGATGGGAAAAGAATCTCATGGTTCTGCTGCCCCAGCAACCATCCAAAGACACTTATATAGATCCACAGTACTCGTACATGAATATGATTAAACCAACCTTAAAAGAAAGACATCAATTGCCCCAAAAAACAATAAACTAACCAGAACAACTGTACTCGCCTTCAACCTCCGAGTCAGAATCAGCAATGAAATAAGCAGGAGGGGGAGTGTTAGGAATAGCTGAAAACAGTGCCATTTGTTTTGCAGCAGCCAGTTCTTTAGAGAAAGCAGCAGTCACACAGCGCTCAACCATAGTACGTGCAAAAGGAATACAGCAACAGCCACAGAAGACTAGGACAGCCACAATGATACCCACAGAGGTGAGCAGGGAGATAATAACAGCTTTCCATGCGCCAAAGGTGTTAGTAAACCAGTCCCCTATGTTGTCAACAATGCCACAGGCAGCTTGCATCTGTTCCGAGTGGTTCTTCATTTTGTCTAAAATAACTTGGAGTGGACCCAGCCGACCAGTGTTATTGGGTATAACTGAACAACAAAGGTCACCAAATAGAGAGCACACGCCTTGTTTTTCAGCCAGAAGCATGTCTAAGGCAATACGATTTTGGTAGGTCATTAGGGTGTTAGCATGCAGTTCTTGCTTCAACAGGAGCAAAGCAGCTCTAGTCAGATTGGCCTGATACATAACATTGTAATGAATGTAGTTAATCCTGTCCACATTTTTATTAATAATGCATAATGGGCAAAAGAAAGACTCAAAACCGGCAGCAATTTGGTTCGCAGGCTTATGTTCATTGGGCACGCCCCTAGGTACCCCTATTGCATCAATGTAAATATTAGCTGGGTCAGTGCCAATATCATCTATCACAGACCTTTTAGATCTAGTCATGGACTTGGAAGCAGAAGTGGAATAGAGGTCAGAAATAGGCTGAAGAGAAAAGACAGTAGAAAACATTACTCTAGCACAGCGGCCTGACCAATGCAAGGGCAAGGTAGCCAGTAAAGCAGTAGAACTGCATAGCCACCACATGTCAGCAATGGCCAAGTCTTGTGTTGTCAGGGGTCCCATGTCAATGATGGGACAAACAGTGCTATTCTCCCCAGCAACTACACACACAGAGGAATAATTTAAGCGAACAAAGCTGCCAACTCCACAAACTAAAGTGACAGTATAACATAGAGTGGTGGAGAGATTTCCCACAAAAGTAGATCTATTGGTGTGGGCTCTTTGTATGCATTCTAAAGGCACTGTGGGTAATTGTGAGAATTTAGGTGGTTTTGTATTTGCAGGCATAAATGGCCAAGAAAGGTGGTCGCAGCGGTCACTATATGTGGCCACCTGGGGGATTAGGCCTGGCATAGTGAGATGAGGCCATAAAAGCTAAGCAATGAGTAGGTGGGAGAGGCCTAGAAGGGGTGTCGACATAATGAGCGCCCATAAGCCATTTAGAGTGCAGAGGATGCCCAGTACAGTTAAGAGAGCCCAGGTATTTGTCATAGCGCTTGATAGTGTGGGATTTTGAGAAATTATAGTAATCAGAAATATAAGAAAAGGGGATTGGTACTAAATATTCTGGTTCTGGATAAGGAGGTGCACACACTAGGCATGGTTGGCCGGGGAAATACAAATGTGCGGTGGTAGAAAGCCAATTGTACCATTTATTTATTTATTTTTTTCACTGAATCTGAGAAAGGTGGTAGCATTCCAAATCAATGAGAACGGACCTTGGGCTCCTCTTTTAGTCCTGTTATGAGTATTAAGAGAAGTGGTAGGTTGGCCTGATTTGAAGTACCAGAAAATAGGTGGGACAATCAGAATAGTAAACAGAAATAGGGTGAGCATGGTGCCTCTGACGGAGCACCCCGGCAATGCAACAGTCATGGTTAAGTAAGTCAGGCCAAATCAGTTCTAATCTGTTCTAATGAGTGTTCAGGAGGATGGACCCTAACACAGTGAGTAATATGGATCCAATGACTCACCTTGCTCTTTTGACTTTTGTCTTTTCGACTCTAACTGCTTTTGAGCAGCTGTTAAGTAACTTATATGGACCTAAAAATTTGGGTTCAGTCCATTTAACAGTCTTTAATAGTCTTTACCATTACCCAGCCACCAGGTTTGATTGGTTCTTTCAGTGTGGTGTCAGGAGAATCCTCGAGGTTCAGGACCTGTTGGGAGAGAACTAGGCTCAAGTTAGTAACTGACTTGTAGTAGTCAGAGATTTCATGGTCTTGGTCATTTCTATGGACACTTATTTCAGTTTGGAGAGCAGTGTCCATCCTTCTCCCAGTTAAGATCTCATGTGGAGACAGATTCAGATGTTTGTCAGGTGTGGATCGCATTCCCATCAGCGCTAATGGCAATGCATCCAACTAGGGCTGCTCGATTATGGAAAAAATCATAATCACAATTATTACACACCCCTTTTCATGTTGATGAAGTTAATGATTTTAGCCAAATACCTTTACAGAATGTAATTTGCTCTCAACCAATCTCCCAAATGTTTTATGACAAAATATTTACACACTTTTGTCATCATAATGAGGTAGTTTTCAAAATGTGTCCAAGCTTGTGAGCTTCTGTATCTAACATGCTTAATAGTGTGCTAAGTGCCACTAGACGTCCATCATGATAGTGCCTTAGTCCTTTTTTGTCCTTTGCACCTTTGTTAGTCCAAACACTCATACGGTCTTGTATGAGTCTAAGTCAATAACATCTTTCTGTCAACTTCACTGTATGTCCCTCATATTTCTCTGCATTCGTCTGCACACACATACTGTATACTTTTTGCTTAAAGGTCCCACATAACCAACTGCTTTCTTTGCTGTTTCATCTGCTGCCTCGTTCCTGCTGCATGTTCTTTGCATTTCCTCACAGCTGCTTCAGTACGGAGTCTCACGTTTCATGTTTAATAGGTTGTCCAATGCTAGTTGTGAGTCCCTCCCACATCCAGCGGGGGCTCAATGTGTAATAAACTTCGATCTGATTATAATAAAATATCTTTAAACATAAGCAAAATGAAATACTATATTATATATAGTGATGTGATGAGGTTAATTTTAAAAAGCAATGAAGAAAGTTATGAGTAACCTTGCAATTTATCAACTATCTACACAGTCTTTATTACAATCATACTTTGTGGTTTCTAATTTTATTTACTTATATTTACTTTTATTCTGCAATTTGTTTATGCTTACTTATTATTACAACACTCAGTTATAGTCTAACATTTGAGTCACAGTGTAGAAAAAAAAAAGGGAAAAAAATGTGCAGAGAGGGTAGCAGCTAGAGAGTAGAGAAAGGAGGGGTGATAAGAGCAGACAGAGGCTGCTATGATAGAAATGACCACTGGGGGAATTTAAACTATAAAGGAGGAGTGGCACATCAGAACGGCTACTTAATGATTTTTTTTTTTATAACTCCATAATATTGACCTCGATGAACTTTAGTGGACGTGACAAACTGTGTGTCCGCAGCAGGTGCAGTTGGTGGCACCAGTCCAGTGATGAACCAAAATGGATGTTTATAAGTAAAACTTTGAGTAGCAACTGTCTAGGTGAATAATAACTGTCATTTTCAAGGCTGTATTATAATTTGTGTTACCAGAAATTATAAAAGATGCTGTCCTTAAGGGATCAGGTTATTATTATTTTTTACTTCACAAGAGAGTGGGTTGACCACTTTTGTCTTATTCCAGCAGGAAGACTTTGTATCATCACAGAGAGAGGAGATAATTCCAAGGTTAACGGGACCTGAGTCAACTGTTGGAGGAGTGGTTGGGCCTCAAACAGGAAACTATTCTGGCCTATTTACTGGCAGGCATTTGGCCAGTTACAGCACAATTTAAATCTGCTCTATAAACTTGGACATTTTATTTTCACAAATAAAATGGACAAATTAAAGATAATGTGGATTTAATGTTAACTTATGTGGTTTTAGAAAGAGTAAATTAAAATAATGTTGTGGAGTGATAATTGATGAAAATTTATCTCATAAACAGCACATAACCCATATTCAAACAAAAATATCACAAACCACTGCAATCCTTTCTAAAATTAAGTATATTTTAAACAAAACTACACTATACATGCTATATTGTTCTCTTGTTCTACCAGATATGACCTACTGTGTTGAAGTTTGGGGGCACACTTATGCAACAAATACAAAACCAATTTTTATTTTACAGAAAAAAAACATAAGGATCATCAACCATTCTGCTTACAATGAATCTACCAAACCAATATTTATCAAATTTCAAGCCGTAAAATTCTGTTTGAAGATAGGGATGATAAATATAATCTTAGGGGAGAGGACATGTTTAAAAACAGGCATTAGAACTGATATAAAGAAGAACTGTGTTTCTGTTAAAGGGTAAACTTGTGGAATTCTGGCATTACAGCTGGACTTAAGAGGGGTAATTCATTAATTTACTTAAAAAAAAAAAAGCTAAAAAACAACATTTTTAAACAAATATAAATATGACATTTGAGTTGTTGTTTTAGTTACTGCCATAGATATTGTTGCATTGTGTCATCTCAGTGTTGTCCAGTTTAGCTATGGTATATTAGTATTTTTTTTGACCAACCACACCATCCCCCTGTTTCTGAAAGAGAACTGCACTGCCAACCTCATCTCTTTCAGAAACATCTGGATGAAACAGTAATGTATAGTCAGGAACAGCTGTATGCTTTCTTTACCACAGGGCCTGGTGATTTGGCTTCATGACCTGCGTCTGCAGCTGAGGTGATATGTGGTGCACTCTCAGGTGAGAGAGCACAGAGATGTGTTTATGTAGGGGAGAGTTCAGCAGCAGCAGCCACGCCCCCCAGGTCCCACAGAAATGTTACCACACACTGAGTCTGGGTGAGGTCCATGTCGTGTTCCACACATCATCATAAACTGGGTCATCATCCTGGAGATATGTAAATATCCAATGTATAAAGTCTTTTGGTGCATTATAAAGCTGTATCAGTTGTATCCATGGTAACCAGTGTTCAGTCAGCACAGGAGGAGGATCAGGATCTACATTCAGGAGTAACCAACACCGTAGCCCAGAGTATACCCAGGTTCAGGTTGGGTCATTAACATTTGTCTGACAGAGAGTGGCCCCTGGAACAGTTCACTGTGAGACCACCAGGAAAAGTCACAACAGCGCCCTCCTCAGGACTTAGTAGCACATGATTTTATCAGATTGTCTCTTACGTCCATGACCCCCTTTTTGCCTGAGTGGACCTTGGCGTTGTTGTGTGAAATTAGGGCTGAACTGAGGAACTGTAGAACTGGAGCAGGATGCAGTTTGTGCTGTGAGTCTTTGCCTTCTGCTTGTCCTTATCTTACTCTTTCCTTATTTCACTCATTTGTTGTATCTGCAGCCCAAGGACCTGAGCTTGTAGCCACTGCAGCTCACTCTCCTGACTGTTAGCTTTAGCATTGCAATGTCCCATGTGATGTATTATGTTAGATTCCCATTGATAACAGGGCATTGTATCAAGAGCAGCTACTTCTGTGAGTTTGGGGAGGTGTAACAGGTCAGGTCTGTGAGCGAGTAGCTTGAGTTAGTCTCAGGCCTCACTATAGGGAGAGGTGACTACTTAGGGAGGTGAGAGGAAGTTATTTTCCTCGTCTTGGTTATTTGGATTTGTCTCTGTGCCTGATCTGAGTTACAGCGTTTGTATTTGTGGGGCTACTGTAGTGGGTGTAGCCTGCTCCCATCATTAAGTGAGGGAGGTACGTTTTCAGAGATGATTGTAGAGTTTCAGTTTTAGGGGTGCTCAGCCTGAGCTGGGAAAGATCCCTCAACAAAATCTATTATTTTACAAGAGACTTTTTTGGAAAGTTTTAAGCATGTCTTAGAGAGCAATAATTAACTTTATTAATAACTATAGCTTAAAATTAAATTCGACAAATGTGCTATGGTTAAAAATTGAACAAAATCAATAAAACCTACTCAGAGACAACTCTAGAAGGTTTAGTTTAGGTTAGACTTGGATGCAGAGGATAGCATTGGATGTTAACATATATTTTTTATTAATACAGTTAAGCTAATTTCATGTCACCTCAGTTCTTTCTTATAAATTATGCAACTGACAAAGACACACACACACACACACACACACATAGAATCTAAAGGAGATTAAAGTAAAAATGGGCTGTTTTCCTACCTTTTTTGAAGCAACTAGACCTAGAGATAATAACCAGCTTAGGCCTTCATAAGTGACTGAGCTGCCTCCACCTCTACTCATTTGATTACTGAGGACAACTCTCCAATTTTTATTCTTAGCCTTAATGTTAGCACTGTTAACACTGCAACTTTTGCTGACTGTAAATGTCATTAAATCCTCTTTTGACGTCTTCTAACTCTACTCAGCTCAGGCTTCACTCACATTTTTGTCCCACAAACAAACTTATTTTAGTTCAGATTATTTGGCTTGAGATGGCCTAATATTGCAGTCAGGTGATGTTAAAAAGTAGTTGTTTTTTTTTTATGTCGTTGACAAGCGCCCCAAACTTCAACAGTATGTACCTAACTTCTCTCAGTCAGAGAAAAAACAGAGGAGTCATCTGTCTGTGCTGCGGGCAGAAGGGAGGAGGGAGAGCAGCAACAGCAGCAGTAATGGATCAAACCATTTGTTGCACAGGGGTGTTTTTGCTTTTGTTAAAGTAAGCCTATTTGATTTTTAATATATATGATCAAGAAATTTGACATTACCTATTTCAAATACACAATAATAGCATTTAAACATTTTCTTTAAATTCTTCTTATTTTTAGGGGTGATGGAATTATTTTTAGGGGTCTAAAAGTGGAGTCACAGCAGCATGGACAACAGTTTGAACATTTATTACCTGTTCTAGTCCCAACAAACCTCTGCTCTGCACCTCTTTTACACACTTTTCTGTCACTTTCTGCTTCCTTTTCTTTTCTGTCCACAGTAAACATAAATCTAAAGCACCAGTCCACTCCTCTTTTGTCATAGTTGTGTTAAGTTTCGTTTTTGTCTTGTCCCACTTTGCAGTGGTGGAGGAAGTATGAAGTTTTTTTTTTTCAAATAAGAGCACAAAAACATTCACCAAAGTAAAAGTATTTTCAAGTAAAACTATTAGCTATAAAGAGCTGCTTACAATTCTACTTTTAAGTAGAAGTAAAAGTACAATGCACAAATTCAAGCTCAAACATGATGATAGTCTTAATTTTGGAAAGTAATAAGGAGAGTTATATGTATTCTTGCAATTTGTTTATCATTTTTAAAACAATCTTTAAAATGTAGTGAAGTAAAAGTGCAAATACTAGCTCCAAAAATCTGCCTAAGTAGAAGTAAATGTATCTATCCCAAAAATCACTTCAGTAAAGGGTAGAGTAAAGTACAGTAAAGTACATTAACACAGTACTTTTAGTCACCTTCCACCCCTGTCCTGTCACTGTCTGTCACCAAGTCCACATTTACACACCTGTATTTCAAACAGCTGGGAATAGAAATGTTATTTTATGTACATCCTAATATATGGATTTAAACTTTTCACCACACAGAGATCCCTCTAGATCTGACCTTGTCCACCCAAGCTTCTACGCAGAGACCGTGGTGTCTGTGCGGGGCGGGGGTTCTATCGGGATATATGTGATTTCAGTTTTAAAGACCCAACAGTCCTATTGCCCCGGGCTTTCGCCTTTATTTTTTCTCCACCCCACAATATACAGCCTACACATTCTCTGTTTCAGAACTTCTACTGGAATTTGGACACTACTAAGTGTCCTACACAGTATTGGCCCTATAATAAGAATACAGAGACTCAAGCCACCCACAGTAACCCCCAGAAGAAAACAAAAAATCTGTCCCTGCCGGTTTATCAGGGTTGCAAACCCAGGAGGCTCCAAGCCTCAGGCTCCAAGCCTTTATTTCACGGTCCAACCGTCTTGGTCTAGGGTATCTATGTTTCCTAGCAGTGACTACGTTCAATAGGTTCTCGTCAGATCCTATTCCAAGAGGTAATTTGATTAAGAATTAAACAAGATACCCTCAGAGTCCAACTCTGGCTGAAAATAGACCTAGTCTATCCTCAGTCTTGACCGGGCCTAGCGCCACCTAGTCCAACTAGGATTTTTACCAGCTCATAATCTTTCCCTAACGTGTTAGTATGTTGTGTGCTTTTGCCACCTTACGTGTGTAGAAACTCAAAATCAATTAACTAAATATAGATATATATTGTAAAACATTTTCTAAATTTACGAGACTAAGAATTACAGATTTCTGAGACAGTGACAACCCTATGAAATAAAAACTAAGCTGTGCAGAAATTTTATTAAAAAGATTTTCTGCTTACCTTATTTTGTGGGCGCCCTGGTTGTCACAGACTCAGTCACCAAACTCCGCCTCGATGTGTCCAAAAGTCCTCCAGAAGAAGCTTTCCACCCACACGTCGGGTCACCATTTATTAGGATTGTTCATTTTGGGTGAAAGCATCAAAGAGGACGATGATTCAGAAGTATAATCAAGTCAGAAGGTTTATTTTAGTATCACACAGGTAAGGTAACAACAGCTGTGCCCCGCTGAAAGGGATAGGGTGAGCAAGCCGTCCAAAAAAGGAGTGATCACAGTTTTTATATTATGTATGACAATGTATGACGATTTCTGCATATCATTATATTGTTTTCTTCAAGAAACTCCTGTGCCTCGATCAGGCCAGAGTTCTCATTTCTGCAGTGCGTAATCTTCGTTATCTTCAGGAGTGTCCCAAGCAACGGCAGGGCCGTGGGAGCCCCCACCTGTAACCTTGAGTTTCCTAACTATGTAACCAGCTCATTATTGTGCACATTTGCAAATGCACAATGTACCTAATCGCAGAGTGACCTTTAGAGTGAAAGGAGAAAAACATCCTTTAGAATCAAAATATTCTTACTAATATTGAAGCCCTTATTAACCTTAGCAATAGTACATCAAAATATAAATTTAGTGGTAATACGCAAAGCTATATGTAGAAATATTCAACAAAACCATGGTCATTAGCTAACTATTTCCAATAAATTGGAGCTTAACAGTGTTGTGCATGAACGAGTTCAAATGAACGCGCTCACTGAACACGTTCATTTTTCTGTGAACTTTGAACTGAATGCAACACATTTGTAAATCAAGAACTTGAATGTGAATTTGTTCAGATTATGTGAGATGAATGACGTACGTCACTGTTGGGGTTCAATTAAACGTCGGAATTCGTTTTCACCTGATGATGAGTCGAGTGACAAGGTCTGCTCGCACTTTTTAAACAGCGCTGTCACTCACTGCCAACGGGCTCCACTCCAAAACTGCACCGCTTCACCAGAGAGCGCTTGTGTGCACAATGCATCTTGGGTAACGCAGTGTGAAGCCAAAGATAGTCGAATCTAATATCTTTGGCTTCACACTACGTTACCCATGATGCACTGCACACGCAAGCATTACAACAAGCATAGCCTTCATAGCAACACCGGAGCGGGGTCTGACAATAGCAGTGCAAGTGAAGGCACAGAGAACACAGACAATGCTGCCTCTAACTATGATCATTTACTGACATTTTACACATTGTCACACAAAGACTCTGATGGTAAAAACCTTACCTTTCTGTGCAAGCTTATATATGCAAAAGTGAGTGGGGGGAGGGGTGTGTGGGGGAGGGGCGGTGAGTGGGGGAGGGGCGGTGTGGGGGAGGGGTCGATTAAAATGCTAATTTGATATCAAATTGTAATCAAAAATGTCAGGAATGTTTACACAGGTGTTGAAAAGAATGTAAGGAATGTTTATTTCTTTATTGTTTACACAGGTGTTTGACCTTTTGAACCCTTGACCCTCCCCCCTTATTTTATGATGTTTACACAGGTGCTTGACCTTTTGAACCCTTGCACCCTTCCCCCTTATTTTATGATGTTTACACAGGTGTTGGAAAGAATGTTAGGAATGTTTATTTCTTTATTGTTTACACAGGTGCTTGACCTATTGACCTCTTTCATTCCACCCTTCTCCCATTATTTTATGATGTTTACACAGGTGTTGGAAAGAATGTTAGGAATGTTTATTCCTTTATTATGTTTAAACAGGCGTTGACTTATTGACCTCTTTCATTCCACCCTTCCCCCCTTATTTTATGATGGCTAAACTAATGTAAACACTTAAATATAGAGCAGGACTAATGTAGAATAAAATAAAGAAGGGAAAAACAAATTATTTCGTTTGTATTAGTTTAAAATCTAATCCGAGTAGTTAGTAGTGTAGTATGCCATAGTTTGTAAAGGTGTACCAAGGTAAACAGGTATATAGAACTAGATTTAAAGAAAAAGCTGACCGTATGGCTGATGTTGTAACAAAACAATACATTAGTTTGTAAGGTGTTGGGTAAGTCGATGTAAAGACATATACAAACCTAGAAAGAAAAGATAGAAGAAAAAAGAGGTTATTTTGATAGTGTGTCACTGATTATAGTAGTGTTAACGGCTATAGTTGTAAACAAAAATGCACTAGTTTGTAAGGCACTGGGTACATTAATGTAAAGAGATGTAGACCTAATTTTTAAAAAATAAAGAAAGATAATAAAGGAAAACATCATTTTGGTGGTGGCTCATTTGTTTTTTTTTTCAATCTAGATAAGATTGTTAGTGTTATTAGCTATAGTGGTATAAAGTTTCGCTAGTTTGAAAAGTGGATCAACGTAAAGAGATATATATAGGACTAAAAAAAGAGAAAGCAATAAAAAAAAGAGGACAATGTAATAGATGAGGACACAAACTGATCAGATTTTACTGAATAAATGTTATTCTGTTGTTACACTTAAAAAGGGTTTATGATACGGCAGTAGTATTTCTTACCACTGTACTGATAGTGGTTTGTTGGTGCTGAATGAAAATAAACTGTTTGTAAAGTATTATATGAATCCATTGAAACATATGTATAGGTTTGCATTTAAAAAGAGGAAAGAAAGGTTATTTTGAGTGTATGTCACTGTTTTTACATTTTACTAGATGAGGACATAAACTGATCTTTTACTGAATAAATGTAATACCGTTGTTACACTTCTCCTGTGATGTTTGTGTTGTGCAGCAGGAGTGTCTCTTACGCTGTACTTTAACATGTCACTGTGTAGTGAGCGGTCTATCACTGTGTACACAGCACCAGTATAAAGTACAACTTTTCCACAAGTTTAGAGAATGAGACCTAAGCATCTATAAGGTGTATTTTTTTCCTCATCAAATGTTAAGTGACTCAGTTCAGCGAGCATGTGTCCAAGTATTAGGGATCATTTTGATAAAGTATACGCTTAGTCAGGTTCAGTTTACTTGTTTCAGTCACACTGCACACTATATCCGTTATAAATGCACAAAAACACTTGATGTTAGACAATAACACACCAAATGTGTATTTATTAACAATTCACCTGTTTTTTCTTATTATTACTATTTTTTAATGTAAGTAGAATAATACAAGGTGTGATTTTTATACCAAAGCACACGGTTTATTCAGATCATAAAAACTGTTTAAAACAAGTTGTGACATTTTAGTCTTGTAAAATAAAATAAAATAAAAATACACATTTTCCAACTTGTAATAACATTATTCCATAAATGATTTGACTCCTTTTCTGAAATATTCATCTCTATAGTGCAATGTTTTGTAATTAATATACTGTTTCCATGTTAGCCTACCATCAGTCACAACCAATAAGAACTTCATATCAAAACTCTTAAAATATTTCTTCAGAAACTGCTCGCAACGTTCTACTCATATTATTTTTAATGTTATAATGTTTTTATTCTATTATTGAAACTGAGGTTAAATTATTCTTATAAATCTTTTTTTTTTTTTGTCATTTTCAGTAGTTACATTTTCATTCATATGGGAATGAAACATTTGTTCAGCTACAGTGCAGTTCCATTAATTTCAGCAAGGTGGTATTTAACGTACATGAGTTTGACTTCCTCTACTAATGATATAATATGACATGAAATCTACCAACTTATCTGCATCACTAACTCAGCGGCCTATGCATAGTGTGGCACTTCAACCTGATAAGACATATGAGCTGTCCAAATTGTGTGATATTGCTCTTTTGTACTTTAGCTAAGATCAAAGACTTGTGAGTTATATATTTATCACCATTTATCACAATCCATTTTACTGACACTGCAGGTCTTACTTCAGTGACGCCTAAGGCCTCCCTTAATTTTTCAGTGAGATCTTGTATATTGTTGACCTCGCTCCCATTTCATGTTCATTTGAAAAACTGAGGAAGATTTTATCCCTTGGATGTGCAAGGGGAATGGGGACTTTCTGCTTTTTCTGTTATTGTTCGCCTCCTGCCATTGTCAGGTTGTTAGATGACAAGTATTTGGATAAAACAGTGAGGTAAGGTGCTGTTGTGCATTGTCTGATTTGGTTTATAATTGTTGAATTGTACCTGGAAGTTATGTGCAAGCGTTTGTGTGAGAACTTGGCATTAAATAATATTTTCTTGGTGGTGAGTAGTCAATGTAAACAAATGTAAAGGCCCCTCCACCCAGAGTCACCGGCAGCCATCACCTGAGTGTGTGTATTGTATTTTATCATTTATGAAACAGACTTACTCCTCTCTACTTTAGTAGACATGTAGTGTTTCTGTTTCTGCTGCTGCATGAGGGAGAGTTGTTAGTGCAGTGGGTGATGGGGTAGATTGGCTTCTAATTGCTCAGACTATGGGCAATGCTGTGATATTGCAAAGTTGACTACATAGGCTGTGAAGTTAATAAATCAAAGCTTACAATGTTCTTTTCATATGGACTTAATCTGTACACCTTACTAATCACAGAAAAAATAACACCAGTGCCTCACGTTTGTAAATCTGGTTTGATACAGTTTTTGTAAAACAAGATGGTGTTCTTCTACAAAAAATCACAGATAAGGTTTGCTTGAGGTCTGATAAAAAGGTCGTATTACAAATTTACCAAGACAAAAGCAGCTCCAGGTTGAACAATTAGACTCACTTCATTTGTAACTGTGGGTTTTTACCAGAAAAAAGTAAAACAAAACAAAAAGTTAAGGTTTATCTTGCCCAAGTTGAAACTGTAATATTGCGGCCCATCGGCATTTTTTAAACAGTAAATAATTCATGTTTTCTTTATCATCATCTGGAATTATGTAAACAAATTGGCATTTTGAGTTAAAGCTATGAAAATTAATTCACTTTTGCTATGATGACAGGCTTTAATGATAGAAAACAACAACAACAACAAAGGTTTTTTACTTCATGTTTTAAAATTTTCAAATGTGACCCAGTGACCTCAGAGGTAGAGTGTGATTTTTTTAGAAGGACCTGAGGGGTAACTTGAGAAATGGCTGTTTGGATCTATATGTGTCTGTTTCTGTTAATCTGTCTGATTAACTGGGTGCCATTGGCTTATACTCTCTATTTGAGGTCATTTATCAAATCAACTGATCACACCTGCTACAGTTTTTCACATATGCGCCCCAACACGTGTGATTGTGAACAAACTTTGTTTGGTGATAGATTCAAAGACAATACCTGTAGCTGTTCAGTCGCTGATAAGCAGTGTGCCTATCCAAGATGGCGGCTACTACGTCACCTTGCTCAGTGTCTTTTTATAACCCATCAAAAAATCCCCAGAACCTAAAGCCACTCATATGGAGTGTAACAGTGTTGTTGGTACTGTACATGTTACAGATCACAGATCTGAGGTTTTGGATATTGCTCTAAGATCGGGGGCTGGTAAAGACATTTTATGAACCCCTAGAGTACTCAGGCCATTTGAATACTACATCTTAAAATACTTCAGAACAGGTTTTCAAAATTACCTGAAATATTTGACCACCATTGTTTTTTTAAAAAGAGGACAAACTGTATGAGGAGCTTTACTGGGACTACAGCAGTGGTGCATGATGAGTACTGGGACTACAGCTGTGGTGCATGATGGGTACTGGGACTACAGCTGTGGTGCATGATGGGTACTGGGACTACAGCAGTGGTGCATGATGGGTACTGGGACTACAGCAGTGGTGCATGATGGGTACTGGGACTACAGCAGTGGTGCATGATGGGTACTGGGACTACAGCAGTGGTGCATGATGGGTACTGGGACTACAGCAGTGGTGCATGATGGGTACTGGGACTACAGCAGTGGTGCATGATGGGTACTTGAACTACAGCAGTGGTGCATGATGGGTACTGGGACTACAGCTGTGGTGCATGATGGGTACTGGGACTACAGCTGTGGTGCATAATGGGTACTGGGACTACAGCAGTGGTGCATGATGGGTACTTGAACTACAGCAGTGGTGCATGATGGGTACTGGGACTACAGCTGTGGTGCATGATGGGTACTGGGACTACAGCAGTGGTGCATAATGGGTACTGGGACTACAGCTGTGGTGCATGATGTGTACTGGGACTACAGCTGTGGTGCATGATGGGTACTGGGACTACAGCATGTGGTGCATGATGGGTACTGGGACTACAGCTGTGGTGCATGATGTGTACTGGGACTACAGCATGTGGTGCATGATGGGTACTGGGACTACAGCTGTGGTGCATGATGGGTACTGGGACTACAGCTGTGGTGCATGATGGGAGGATGCTCCATCAGAAGAACTTCAAAGACTTGAACAACAACTCCTGGATTTCTTAAGAACCAAACTATTATTCTGTGTACTTGTGACATGTTGCCAAGTAATGACCAACACCATGCCAACAGTGCTGTTGAGTTTACTAAAACCAAAATCACTAGCTTGATGGGCATTGAAATATGTAAATAAACATCTAACAAAGAAAAACTGCTGAAATAGCAGAATATGGACACCAAAACAAATATATTATATATAAATATTGTTATTTTCCAAAGTGTATAGTATCAGACCTTGTTACCTTAAAAGCTGAGATTTTAGACAAGTCTGGTGTTACTGTTTTTTAGTGTGTGTATTGTAATTATAATGGTTCATGTAAATTGATTAATATGACTAATTTTGTGTTGTGGTGTGTGTTAAAAACACCAACAGACATTATTTTAACCAGGGTCTAATTACAATAAGTAAAAGTACTTTAAAACAGTAGAGTAGAATCGTATATAGAAAATCATTATGGTCTAGAAACAGAAATGTGTACATAAGACCAGGCGGTGTCAAACAAAACAAGTCAATAATAATAAAAGGAACTTTTATCATTCCAACTCTGGATGTAAGTGACTGCATCGGGAGTGCAGATGGTACGTTGCCAACACGTTTGACATCTAATAGTTGTGATGAAAAAGTAAATGTGTAAATATTTTCTCTTTTTTTAAATTTATTTAAACAATAAACAATAAGGATTTTTATTTTGTATGCTTGATATTATAGTATTGATATTACAGAGTATAGAGATATTATTTAAAACATACTATGAGGAACAAAATTTAGGTGTTTTAAAATCCAAAGAGAGCCATAAAGCGTTTAAATTTTGAAGACAGCATTGATACGGAAAGACACTTATTTAAAGTACATAATGTTAATGCTGCATATCATTTGCGTCAATTTAAAAATCTGGATTTGGATTGTTTTTTTTAACAGGAGAAATCTCTGAACAAACCAATGAATCTTTAAAAACTTTAACATCCACATTCCTAGTGCTTGCTATAAAGGAGATTTGACTGTTGTATTAGTTGATCCAATTGTGTTAGAAGGTTATTATTTCTTTAATAAAAACTAAGAAAAACGCTTTGTTATGTTTTTAATTTTAATTCAGGATGATGTGAATAAGAGCTAGACTATACAGATACATAGTGACAAAAAGCCAAGCAGTAAAGAATCAGTCTTTGTATGTAATGCTTTGCAATACTGCCTTAAATAAAAAGTGTCTTAAAATGTCTTAAGAGCTGTAATTGACAGACCCAGTAGGAGAACTCAATAATGTGCTTCACTTAGAAAAAATATTTTCACAAACATCCATTACAAGGAAAAAAGTGGTTTACTGTTAAGTGATATTACTGACCACTTTCCCGTTTTTTCTGGAAAAAGGTATTTGTATTAGCCTGCATATAAACTGATAAGACTTGGGACACTTGAAACAATTGGGGTTTCAAGACAAAAAGAAAATTGTGTTTGGTGTGTAATTTACCTCTGTGGCATTTGTACCTGAATAGTTAGAACTTTATAACCAACACAAATGTCCTGGCAATAGTATGCAATGGGAAAACACAAATGAGAAAAGCATTTCACTTTATGTGAAGTATACTTAAAAATGTACTAGAGAAAATGAGAAAAAAAGATTTATAAGAATAATTTAACCTCTGTTTCAATAATAAAATATTATAACATAAAAAATAATACAGGTAGAATGTTGCGAGCAGTTTCTGAGTTCTTTTATGAATGAAAAATTAGATAATTTAGAAACTATGGGAGAAGTCTTTTTTTTTTTATAGTTATTTTGTAGACGAGTCTAACACAGTAAATTAAAATATGAAATCCAAAGTACTGTGGGGGTTACTGTAATATATGATAACTGTTAGAGCAAATGTACAATATGTACACAATCTTTCCAACATAGAGTCTTTTCAGATGACACGGAGATAGCTAATGTCACTCAAGTATTCAAAAATGGTGACAAGCACCATATATATTTTTGTTATATTCATATTTTTGTTTGGAAAAAAAAAACAATGAGAGACAATGTAGAGTTAGGGGAAATCAAACCACTACATAATGTGTTAATGCCCTCGTTAGTGGAGGTTATCTCTGCTCTGGATAATGACAAATAATCAATAGTTATATACATTAATTTGAATTTTTAAAAAAAGCTTTTCATACTGTCAACATAGACAGTTACAGTGGAAATTGTGAAAAAGTTTGGTATCAGATGAACTGTTCAGTTAGACAATACATTGTTAGGATTTACGGACTATAGTATGTGGAATACCACAAGGTTCTGTGATTGCTCCAAAAATTCTTTTATTATTATTTTCATTAATGATGTTTGTAACCTTTTTGCTTTGATTGGGATTTATAATGGCAGATGATAGAAAGGGAACATAAAGCTGCTCAAACCTGGCTTGATATTAACAAATTGTCTCTTAATAGACAAAGCAACAAAAAAAAAAAAAGAAATATTTTAAGAGTTTTGATATGAAGTTCTTATTGGTTGTGACTGATGGTAGGCTAACATGGAAACAGTATGTTAATTACAAAACATTGCACTATAGAGATGAATATTTCAGAAAAGGAGTCAAACCATTTATGGAATAATGTTATTACAAGATGGAAAATGTGTATTTTTATTTTATTTTATTTTATTTTACAAAACTAAAATGTCACAACTTGTTTTAAACAGTTTTTATGATCTGAATAAACCGTGTGCTTTGGTATAAAAATCACACCTTGTATTATTCTACTTACATTAAAAAATAGTAATAATAAGAAAAAACAGGTGAATTGTTAATAAATACACATTTGGTGTGTTATTGTCTAACATCAAGTGTTTATGTGCATTGTCGTCATGTTCGTTCATGGGGATTTATCAAAAATAAAAATCTGACTCCAATCAATTGTCTTTGAGTATTTATTCTGCAGAAAACTATACAAGAGCTCTTGGGTTGAATCTGTCCCTACGGCCTACGTCTAATCAGGTCTTATGTTGGGGAGTTCAACTGCTGACTTCCCCTAGCAGACAATATTTATACAAGAGTTGTACCCCAACCCACATATTCAGTTTATTCCCATATATGGGCACAGTCCAGGACGTGGCCCAGCAGTGATACAGAGGTGTGTGCTGTAAAGGAGGGGTTCCTGTTTAACTCAATGTGTCTCGACTGATCACCAGACATATGTCCCCAAAGTTCATGACCTAGCTAGGTTTCACTTCTTGTTTCTTGCACACGCGTCTGCACACACCGGCTGGCTCACTTCCTGTTAGGAAAGCAACACTGCAAACAATATCACACTTTGACATTTAAAACATAAGTCACACAATAAATGAAGAATATTCTCAACAGCATTTATAACGGATATAGTGTGCAGTGTGACTGAAACAAGTAAACTGAACCTGACTAAGCGTATACTTTATCAAAATGATCCCTAATACTTGGACACACTGCTCGCTGAACTGAGTCACTTAACATTTGATGAGGAAAAAAATACACCTTATAGATGCTTAGGTCTCATTCTCTAAACTTGTGGAAAAGTTGTACTTTATACTGGTGCTGTGTACACAGTGATAGACCGCTCACTACACAGTGACATGTTAAAGTACAGCGTAAGAGACACTCCTGCTGCACAACACAAACATCACAGGAGAAGTGTAACAACGGTATTACATTTATTCAGTAAAAGATCAGTTTATGTCCTCATCTAGTAAAATGTAAAAACAGTGACATACACTCAAAATAACCTTTCTTTCCTCTTTTTAAATGCAAACCTATACATATGTTTCAATGGATTCATATAATACTTTACAAACAGTTTATTTTCATTCAGCACCAACAAACCACTATCAGTACAGTGGTAAGAAATACTACTGCCGTATCATAAACCCTTTTTAAGGGTAACAAGAGAATAACATTTATTCAGTAAAATCTGATCAGTTTGTGTCCTCATCTAATACATTGTCCTCTTTTTTTATTTCTTTCACTTTTTTTAGTCCTATATATATCTCTTTACGTTGATCCACTTTTCAAACTAGCGAAACTTTATACCACTATAGCTAATAACACTAACAATCTTAGTCTAGATTGAAAAAAACAACCAAATG
This sequence comes from Bostrychus sinensis, assembly GCA_020698575.1. Classification (NCBI taxonomy): domain Eukaryota; kingdom Metazoa; phylum Chordata; class Actinopteri; order Gobiiformes; family Eleotridae; genus Bostrychus; species Bostrychus sinensis. Next base: position 27,800,052 of record CM036244.1, read on the forward strand.
AGCCACCACCAAAATGATATGTTTTCCCTCTTTATTATCTTTCTTTATTTTTATAAAAATTAGGTCTACATCTCTTTATATTGATGTACCCAGTGCCTTACAAACTAGTGCATTTTTGTTTATAACTATAGCCGTTAACACTACTATAATCAGTGACACACTATCAAAATAACCCCTTTTTTCTTCTGTCTTTTCTTTCTAGGTTTGTATATCTCTTTACATCGACTTATCCAACACCTTACAAACTAATGTATTGTTTTGTTACAACATCAGCCATACGGTCAGCTTTTTCTTTAAATCTAGTTCTATATACCTGTTTACCTTGGTACACCTTTACAAACTATGGCATACTACACTACTAACTACTCGGTTTAGATTTTAAACTAATACAAATGAAATAATTTGTTTTTCCCTTCTTTATTTTATTCTACATTAGTCCTGCTCTATATTTAAGTGTTTACATTAGTTTAGCCATCATAAAATAAGGGGGGAAGGGTGGAATGAAAGAGGTCAATAGGTCAAGCACCTGTGTAAACAATAAAGAAATAAACATTCCTAACATTCTTTTCAACACCTGTGTAAACATCATAAAATAATGGGAGAAGGGTGGAATGAAAGAGGTCAATAGGTCAAGCACCTGTGTAAACAATAAAGAAATAAACATTCCTAACATTCTTTTCAACACCTGTGTAAACATTCCTGATATTTTTGATTACAATTTGTAATCAAATTAGCATTTTAATTTCCAACATTTATAAACTGAAATCAATCCTGTGTCTTTAAGAGGGCTGGACCATGGCGCAATGTGGCGTCGTTTACGCTCGTTGATGCTACAGCATAAAAAGATGCACCTATACTTCCTGATTGTTCTGTTCACTGTTCTCGCCTGCAGCATGTCCTCAGCCGGTGACTGGAAGAAGAAGTGTGAGGATGAATGGGGTCTGCAGGGCGCACCGATGCCTGACAGCGTGGACTGGAAATCTGTGTATGAAGCCAAACCGTTCGACAGGAACTTCCTGAAGAATCCATCTCCTTACGGTACCACTTTACAACTAATGAAACTATACCCTGGTCATAATGTTTATCACTGTAGAGACTTACTGTAAAGCTGTAAAGCTACATTCCACAGGTCCACAAGTGTAGCCTACATTCAAAGTACTCTGAAATATAACTTTTTTTACTGACAGAAGTCAATTGTGCAGTGATTGATGATTTAGAGTAAGTAAGTCATTTAGAAAATAAACATTTTTGGATGGCCAACTAAGATGTAAAAATGTATTTAAGCAATTACTCCCCCAGTTTCTGGAAACAAATGTCTGTTGTGTTGTGCAAACTCGAGTCAGTGGCTGGTCTGGTCATAATGTTTCACTGTAGAGACTGGAGCTGTCACAGGCCCACGAGGGTACATTCAAAGCAAACTGAAATGAAACTTTTTTTTTAACTGACATTAGTTAATTGTGCAATGATTGATGATTTAGAGAAGCAACTTTTTTTGTATGGCCGACTAAGATGTAGAAACATTGTATTCAAGCAATTACTCCCCCAGTTTCTGGAAACAAATGTCTGTTGTGTTGTGAAAACTCAAGAGTCAGTGGCTGCTCATTGCAGTCTTATCAGCTTACACTACGCCTGCTCAGTTCTCACATGTACTCAGGCAGGCCTATCTGTTGACACTGTATCAGAATGGTATAGCCTATTAATAAGTTGACTTTGAGTATTTACAGAAACATTTGTTTTCTACCATAGGTGTGGTAAATTATACAATGGCTTTTTGTCTCTGTTTTTTTTGCACAGGGTTAACAAAGGATGGTCCTCCACTCTGAACTCTGAGGTGTAAAGGATGAAGAGGAACGGAGCACTGTTCCCTTAAGGGCCCCAGTGCTCCAGACTACCACATCAGTCACACAGTTACACAGCCGTTCATACTGTGGCCGGTTGGTGAGGAAGTTGATGGTCCATGCAGCTAATTGTCCATCCACTCCAGCTCCCTTCCTCCAGCTTCACTCAGTATGACATGTTTGTCAGTGTAACATGCAGAAAGAAGTTTATTTTACTGCTTGACAGGTGACTTCACTGGCTGGACCGTCAGCTCCGAGGTTCTTCCCTATGATTCTAGTGGCATCCCACAGGGAGCTGTGATCTGTCAACTCCCTCGCTCCAGGTTGGTCATACTATATCAGGCTTTGACTTCAGCGTATTTTTTTCTATGAAGTGGTTGGAAATAAAGGTCATGTTGGTGTACAGTCCTCTGTCTGATCATTTACTTCCATATACAAGCATTTTACACATACAGTGTGTATGGTGTACAGTACATGTAGATAAGTAGTGCAATGTCGGCTTGTCACCATATCTTATCCACTATCACTGTATCACTATGGTGTTGCTTTAATTTCATATCAAATTCTGTAGACTTTTATTCTTATATTCTCAGCTGGTTTACCATGGAGCAAGTTGTGGACCTGAAGGCAGAAGGACTGTGGGAGGAACTTCTTGATGAATTTCAGCCTGAAATTGTGATCCAAGACTGGTGTGTCAGCCCATGTGTCATCAATTACTCTAGCTTTTACTTATAACTTTACATTTAAGAATTTAGCCATTAATTCAAAAATATAGAATTTGTAGCTTTGGAGATTATATGTATTGTTTGTTTTTTAACATTAATAACATTGTCTGTGATTTGGTCAGGTACGAGGAGAGTCGACTGCATCAGTTCATCTACCAGCTACATGTAAAGTTACTGGGTGCAGACAAAACAGTGATTGCTGAGCATGCAGTAAACCCATCTGAAGATCTCAGCGTCTACTCACATAACTGGAAGGAGGTGAGTTTTCTGCATGCACATACTTGTATAGTAGTTCCTTATTCTGCAAATGAATAGTATTAGTTAGTGAATACAATACAAGACGCATCTTGTTGCATTGTGCTGAATTGCTTATCAAAATATTTACTTTACTGTGTAGAGCAAAATTTATAAAGTCTATAATTTATCAGTGAGCTTAACCTCTTAGGTGACATGCAATGTAATTTAATACAGTATATAATACACAATTGAATATACAACTTGAGTTACCAGATCCATTAATGTTTGTCTTGTGACAGTTATTTGTCACACTGGAAAACAAACTTTATAAAATTATTTTTAATTGATTTGGACCAACGAACAGCGTGTGTGTCCCATTCTGCCCATGTCTAGTGTCAATATTGTCTACATACTGAGTTTGAGTTACACATTGTGTCTCTTTTCGCCTCTAGGTGTCGCATGTGTTCTCTGGCTATGGACCCGGAGTGAGATATGTCCACTTTGTGCACCGTCTGAAGAACCAGTTTCTGAATGGATTTTGGAACACAATGTTCACTGGAAGCTCAGTGACCGTTAACCCAAAGAAATAAACCTAAATGGTGCTGCCACTAGCAGTAATGACATTAGAATGCCTATGGCCAAACACACCTTTTTAATCAGTTCAGTGCACTTTTAATCTTCAATATTCAAATATTGTTATACATAAAGGCATTGTTTGTTATTATAAAGGCATTATATAATAAACAGTTTAAAGTTCTAATTTGTTTTTTGCTGTTTTTTTTTTTTTTTTTTAAGGTACGCCTCCTGTTTTTTTTTTATATTTAATTGGGTCAATTTCACTCAGTGCAGAGTGAGTAACAGAATAGTGTGACATTACACCATTGTAAAAAAATAAACAACTTTTCTCTGTGTTATGCCCATTATGGGTGCATAAGTTTAACACCTACACAATCCAATGTACTCCCAGCTGTACTGGCCTCTCCACTGTAATTGTGGCACAATAACAGGATACACTGCACTTGCCCTCCTCTGCCAAGAGTAACAAAGCACAGCAACACTGAACACTGATCCACAGAACTGCTAAATGTAGATGCATATTGTTCCCACTGGCTCCCTCTTCTAGAAACAATCTTTTGAGTAAAAATATGTAAAAAATTAAAATTAATAAAATGTAAAAAAGACAGTTTGTCACTGATAACAAACAGGCCCGTGTATTTATTTTTTTATACACAGACATAGATGCAAATGTTGGCTGAGTATTTTTGTATATTTTTTTACTTCAGACATTCAGACATACAGACAATAAGCTCTGCAAAAAATGAAAGACTGAATTAAATTATTGTAACTGCAAATTAAACTTAAAAGTAGAAAACATCAGTCATGTGCCTTTAAGAAGTCTGGATGACAGCACAATGCCAGATTTTATTTTAACACATGAGTGTGGCATCAAAGATCCCACCATATGAATGCACACCTCTACTGCCTTAAACTCCCAGTGCTACTGTATCACCTGCAGCATGTCCTCAGCCGGTGACTGGAAGAAGAAGTGTGAGGATGAGTGGGGCCTGCAGGGCGCACCGATGCCTGACAGCGTGGACTGGAAATCTGTGTATGAAGCAAAACCGTTCGACAGGAACTTACTGAAGAATCCATCTCCTTACGGTAAAAGTTACAGGCCCGGAGTGTGCACGGGAAAAAGTACCTAAATCTGTACCCAAGTAAAAGTACGGTTACTTTGAAATAATATTGCTTAAGTAGAAGTAAATGTACTCAACAAACTAATGAGTAAAAGTAAAAAAGTACTGATAGTAAAGTACTAGGTTGGCTTACTACAACCTCTACAACTGCTAGTGTGCACTACTTACTACTGTTGCCCTACTGCTATTACTGTAACAGCTGCTAATATTACATATATAACTGCTACTATTATTACTATTTCTAGTGCCACAACTACAAAGACTACTGCTACTACAACTACAACTTTGCACTAAGGCCAACATATTAATACTTAAGCCAATTTGAAGATTTGGAAAATTTACTGACAGTTATTGTTTTTTCTCTAAAATTTCCTCAAGTAAAAAATATCATTAGAAGATGTAGGCGTAATCAGAAATTACACAAAGAAAAGTGTACTATTAGGTATGGCCATATCTGTCCTAAACAAACAAGGGGGAGTCCCGGTGAACTCAGTGATGAAATTATCTGTCAGTTTGTATAAAAAAATATTTGTTCACAGTTTAAAGGAAATTGAGATCATTTCAAAACAGAAATGTCAGCCTATAGACATCAGTCATGACATGCGTCTCTCATGCCACAGCTGATAATGAATGAAGAGTGACTATGGTGATCGTAACCAGCTGGACTAAAAAAAAGTTGGTTTTCGCTAATGTGAATTGGATTAAACCACGGTAAAAGTATGTTTTACCGTCAGAGAAGTCTACAAGTCCAAACCATATTGAACCCCCCCCCCAAAAAAAAGGTGCATGTATATTACTACTAATGTGCCAATTTAAAAACACACAAATGTCCAACCTCTGATCTCCAGTGCCGTGGAACTTTTGGTAATCAGAACAACTGGACACCTGTCGTCAAAGCTTAGAGTAGCTCACACCTGTCACGGACCCTTTGCATTGTGGGTGTTGCATGGACCTCAGAGTTGGCTCACTGATAATGCCTGGGTTAATCCATTGCAATTGGTGAAGTGGTAGAAAAAACTAAACTACTTTATTTGAAGGATAATACAATCATTATCTCTACTTCAGGTGGATGAACATAAAGCTCCCCTAATAATGTGACTATTTCACATTATTATGAGTTCAATGCATCTGATTGTCACACAGATTTTACATCTTTAGCAACTCTCTGCGTTTAGAGTATATATTCTTGTCTTACCCATGAACCCAGGTGTGGGTTTATGTGACGTAGCCCTGTACAAAGTTATTTATGGTCACTTCACATGATCAGGGAACCACAGTAGTAACACACTGAACTTAAAGCTTCTCACTGACTTGCAATGATAACACATTTGCTGTGCCTCAATTAAAATTAACCACATTGTACTCTTGTATATTTTTGATGAATTAATAGTAAAAACTTTAGTTGAGCAACCCTTACATGGCTCTCTATAATGTCACTTCTACAGAATACCACAATGGTTCTTAATGATCCTTAGAAAATGGCAAGGTCTTCAGGGGATTAACATAGTTAAGAGGTGCCTGGTCTGATAGAACAAGACGACAAAAAACTGACTCGATGAAATTGAATCTTGGGTGGGCAGGGGCTTCTGTTTGACAGGGTGCAGATGGAGAGCAAATATAGCCTCCTCCTGACCACTCCGTGTACACGTGACCCTGGGAGCATCAGTTTTAATGGAGGAAAGCCTGCCTGCAACACTCAGCAGACACTGCGGCATGTACAACACTACCACTTATAAATTGAACTTTAGTGTGTGCAATTGCAAAAACAAGATGGAGGAAATTGTGAAATATGGGAAAATTAAACGTTGGAAATGTAGTACCCCATAAAGTTGTTATTATTAGATGCTCACTACGTCACTGTATTTGGTTGCCTGGTACACAATGTTACTTTCCAAAATACATTTCAGTTTTTAACACTGAATCAAACGTACACACGCAGTGGCTTATCTTTTAACAATCTTTGTGTCAACTGAACATTTTTCACAGCCTGACGTGATTTTATTATGTAAAAATCAGATTGTAGTGCTGTACACAGCTGCAGCATGACACTGAGCTATTTTGACACAGGTCAGGGCAGTTGGCACAAATTCCTTTCAGGGGTCACCCTGTTAATGTTTCAAGAAGGTGTTCTCCAACACTAAAAACTAATATCCGCCTCCTGGGACACTCTCTGTCAGTGACTGGAACAGGAGACAGAATCTAATACTACTGTCAGTGTAGTGCACAGAACAAAACCATTCTTGAGCTAAAGTTTGTTGCCTTTGTACAGTGCAGATGAAGTACGTTTGTCATCTTACAGTATTACTGAGAGACTGTGCATCATGAGCATGTTAAGGGAAGCAGCAGCCGACATTATGCGATGGTTCACAAGCATCATATCACATCTCTGTTGCATAAGTGTTCTAGACTGACATTATTCAATTGCTATTGGAAAGATGTCAGCAGCCTGTCACAGTCTCTGGTGTCTCATCTGAAGATGATACTAATTCCCCGTTTCACTGTCTCCCAGAGTAAAGGTTTGCCACACTACTATTCATAAGAACTTTCTACTCCAGATGGCCCAAAAGTCGTGTTTAGGAATAATGTCTTTAGACATTACTTTGTGCAGCTCCATGGTAATTTGGCAATGTCCAATTTTGAGGACAGACAACAGACAGCTGCGTAATAGGAGACAAGGTTTCACTTCAGACCAAGGGCCATTGATATTAGACTGGCTTCAGACAGTACAAGAGACCGGCTGTTTAGAACAGAAGTAAGGTTTGGACACATAAGGAGTGGCTGAAGACCTAGAGTACAGTACTGACTGAAGACTGAAGGAGCAAATATTTAAGCTACTGGGCAGCACCATGTTATTCGTGCTGGCAGAACACACAGTGGTAATCATATAAGCGACTGGAAGAAACAGGTGTGAGCCAGGCAGATGTCAGGTTGAATTGGCTGGGAAATCCCATAGGCAGGCTGCTGCATGGGGTACCTCAGTCTTGGAAAGCTGCCAGTCTTAACCCTCATATTATGAAACTATTACAGTTAATGATGTAACTATACTGTCAGAATATGACATGCAAACCTTGTTTTCTATTTCTTCTCTATTATTGATTCTATAAAATACAAATACATAATACATATAGGACTGAGCTATTGTATTATTTTTACCATTTTATTGCAACGCATACTATTGCAATATTTTCTAGTGTATATTTTGGTTCAGAAAAGAATGTTTGTCACATACTCTTTGTCCACAGATTGTGAAGTGATATTTCAATTTTGTGCTACCAAACACAAAGTGGTCTGACTACATAACATAAGTGTAAAGGATAATATAGGGCTAGGGGGCATCCAAGCACACCCATTAGATACCCAAGAAGCTAACTGAGACATTTCTACAAAATATTACCCTATAGAGCAATAGCATTGTTAAAATTGTGTGAACCGTTATAGATAAGATGGTATCAATGATGTGAGCTAATGAAGCTATGAGTCAAAGATGGCATCATCTTTCGTCTTCATCATTCCACCTGTCACTTAATATTCCCATTGAAGACGTGATATCTGATAATGAGTTTACCAATTTGAGCTGGCTAAATCATAGCTGTTTAAAGGTTAGCACTTAGAGAAAACCACAACTATTTTCAGATGAAAAGGCCAAAAGAATGCAATTCTGAATTTTTCTGTCTGACAAACAAACACGTAGTATAAGTGTTTGCATAAAGGACAGATTTTACTTGCTTGCCTAATAATAATTTTGAGTCAAAGTTTTACAAAAGAGAAGCTCAGTTTTTTAAGAGTTGTTTCAGCACATTACAACTTTATTCTCCTCTCTTACATTGTCGTACTCTCACATACTCATACTATCCCACTGGTGCTATGTATGGGCCACAGTGAGGCGAGTAGAGGGGGGGTGAGGGTCAGCTGCAGCTTCCATCTTAGATGATTGAAATGCAAGTGTGGCCCTTTCATAAACTGTTCCCAGTCTGAGCACATTGGATCTAGCCAATGACAGACCAGCAGGCACTAAAATGGCCAGGCCAATGGCTGCACATGCCCAGGTATATAAACAAGAAACAGTGACCGCCAGAGTTGGGTGACCCCTATTTTGGCTGTGGTGAACAGGATCTGATCCCAAGGACTGTTACCTCTGTACTTGTCTGGTGTGCAGGTAAAGTAATGTCAAGTATATTTATTTGGTAAGATTGTCACAGTTTGAAGATACGACTCAAGATTCATGTTTTTTCCACAGCTTTTAGGGCAGTGAGGATTATGTGGTTAGTATATATATATAATCCTGGGATAGTTGCCTCACATTATGTAATCTAGGAACAACCATTTTCATTCAATCAAACTTTTAAAAGTGAGGATTAGTAGCAGTTGTGTTCTTATTTCGGCAGGTTTTCTTTATTTCTGTTATGTACATGACATTATTTGCATTTGAAATATGTGAACAGGTGGTTGAAGGCCTCAGATATCCAATAAGTCATTTTAGCCGTCTAGAGAGAGAACAAGATCAAATGTTTGCTTTTATTTATTTTAACATTTATTTTATATGTAATAGAAGTGACATTGCTGGATTATCAATTTGGATTTGAAAAAAATTGAATGCATATAGACTGCTTTGGTTACATTGCAGTCTAAAGGGCTGCTGCATGTTATTAAGAATTAAATATGAATATGTGTTTATATGTGTTTTAAGAGAGGTGTGAAGTATTACAAGTGAAAAAAATGACTTGTACATGTTAAAGAACATTACTGGTTCTAGTGTGAACTAGGGAATGGAGATGCGCGCATACCAGGAGTATTCAAACGCTACATGTACATGTTAGGGACATTTTGCAGAAAGGGTATAAAGTCAGGCGTGCTGCTGCTAAAAATAGCCTTTTAACACAAGCTCCTCCCCTCATCTATTTCAGCTGGATATTTGATCCTTCTAGAATTGAGTGACACTTGTTACCAGGATTCCTCTGCAGAGACGTTGCAGCTGTCTAGCATAATGTTCCCTGCATCTAAATATTAAAAAGTTCTTATTATGACTGCAGTGCATTCAGTATGCAGTATGCAGTATTGTAGACAGTATTACCTAAAGGTACAATGGTTTATGAAGCAGACTAAATCTATATGTCTCTTTCCACTGCAGTGTTAGAAAAGCAATCATGCCTTTCGGAAATACTCACAACAACTTCAAACTCAACTACAAAGTTGAGGAGGAGTTCCCCGACCTGTCCAAGCACAACAACCATATGGCCAAGGTCCTGACCAAGGAGCTGTATGGAAAGATGAGGGACAAGCAGACACCCAGTGGCTACACCCTGGATGACGTCATCCAGACTGGTGTTGACAACCCTGGTGAGAACAGCATAGATGCAATTAAGATATGATTACATTTATTGATCCCATATAATACTGTGTTGAGGAGCTATCTCACCACTTATTCCTTTTCCTGTGGTCAGGTCACCCCTTCATCATGACTGTTGGCTGCGTTGCTGGCGATGAGGAGTCCTACACGGTCTTCAAAGATCTGCTGGACCCTGTCATCTCTGACCGTCATGGTGGATACAAACCCGATGACAAGCACAAGACCGACCTGAACTTCGAGAACCTGAAGGTGCAGCACACCAGCACTTTATAAAAATCACTAACTTTTGGGAAATAAAATAATAATCAACTAATCAACCAGGGTTACCTCATAATAACATTTGATGTTTTTAGGGCGGTGACGATCTGGACCCAAACTACGTTCTGTCCAGCCGTGTCCGTACTGGCCGCAGCATCAAGGGATTCACCCTGCCCCCCCACAACAGCCGTGGAGAGCGCAGGCTGATTGAGAGGCTCTCTGTTGAGGGTAAGTCCAGAAGAAGTGTGAAGAAAGAGTAGCCTATCACCAGGAAATGTGTTTTACTGACTCCAGCCTGCTGCCTGCAGCTCTGACCAGCCTGGATGGTGAGTTCAAGGGAAAGTACTACCCCCTGAAGTCCATGACTGACGCTGAGCAGGAGCAGCTGATTGCTGACCACTTCCTGTTTGACAAGCCTGTCTCTCCCCTCCTGACTTGCGCTGGTATGGCCCGTGACTGGCCTGACGCCAGAGGCATCTGGTGAGGAATTAGTCAAAAACTCATGTTTTTGTTAATATAACTTTAGGTTTCCAGCTCATGTTCATGCACCTTTTCTTAGGCACAATGACAACAAGACCTTCCTGGTTTGGGTGAACGAGGAAGATCATCTGCGTGTCATCTCTATGCAGAAGGGCGGCAACATGAGGGAGGTCTTCAGACGCTTCTGCGTTGGCCTGGCCAAGGTACATGCTTGTACTGGCTGATAAATAAGTGTGTCATAATTTTCAACTGGTAAATCTAAAGTAATTGTCTCATTGCCTAGATTGAGGAGATCTTCAAGAAACACAACCATGGCTTTATGTGGAACGAGCATCTTGGCTACATCCTGACCTGCCCCTCCAACCTTGGCACTGGCCTGCGTGGTGGTGTCCATGTCAAGCTGCCCAAGCTGAGCACACACCCCAAATTTGAGGAAATCCTCACCAGGCTGCGCCTGCAGAAGCGTGGCACAGGTCTGCAAAGCTACATGAAACAGTCTCTTAAAATGCCAAATGACTCAGTACTCAATGTTTGTGGTTATTTCCAGGTGGTGTGGACACTGCCTCTGTCGGTGGTGTGTTCGACATCTCCAACGCTGACCGTCTGGGCTCCTCTGAGGTGGAGCAGGTCCAGCTGGTGGTTGACGGTGTCAAGCTCATGGTTGAGATGGAGAAGAAGCTGGAGAAGGGCGAGGCTATTGACAGCATGATCCCCGCTCAAAAGTAAAGAAGACATTGTCCTGTTTTGCTCCAGAGCATTCATGTGCAATTGCTCATAGGCGTGCAGAGGAAACAGCTGCTCAAAAGAGACTCTTGACTCTGCTCTCCTACTTTACCTACTTCCAGCCTTGTTTACTGTCCTTCGTCCTTTTTTCACGTTCTTGTGTTGGTTGGTAACATTCTGGGATCAGCCTCCACTGAGCTGGGTTCGCCTGGCAGATGTGGCATCACCAACTTTTTGTAATTATTGAAGCTGTTCATATTGCTCAATAAAATGTACCCCAAGTAACAACACAACAAATCGATTTAGAGTTTCTGTTTGTTTGCAATTGTAACGGAAAGCATTAGCACCAAGTCAGCATATTTACAATTAAAGGTTATAAAATCACGAGACGAGAATAACAGACAGCTGCCAACATCAGTGAGTTTTATTCATCTTCAGCTCCACACTTCCCTCATTTACCACAACCACGCAATATCGGTTTAAAATTTGTTTTTGAGGGGAGGAATTAAACAGTACAACAGTGTAAAATTACTCATACAGGTCAAACTGTCAATGTTCTTCAGTCTTTTTGCATATAACATAAACCTCTTTCAAAAACAGATTCAAAATGACAATGCATGTTAAATACTGAGCCCACTGGGGTCATAATACTGTACCCTAAAGCAGCCAGACCAGTAACACTCTGTCTCCAAGCAGCTAGCAGCTATACATCAAGTTCAGTCATTGAAACTGATATCCACAATAGTTCACAGTAGATTTGACCTAAAGACAATGTTCATCCATATCATACTAAGAATAAGCTGTTATACTAGTTTATTTATCTTGTAACAGACTCCAATGCGTTTCACTCAACTGATGAACTGGAGACAGCTTGGTAATATTTCTATGGCTTAACTTGAACTCAGAATCTTTAATTCTTTAATTCTCTAAAGTTGAGTTGGGATATTTAGATTTGAGTGTATTTTTCAGATATTTCCAGTGTATAGGCTTATCTCGACTGTACTCTCAATACTTTAAAACCCATATCATGTACAAACAGAATTTCTCCACTTACAACTGAGATGAAGTACATTTACCAAACTTCTCTCCAGCCCTCATGTTTGTTTTTTGAATAAGAGAAGGGTGTGGCGCTACAACCCGCACCATTTTATTGGTAATAATTAATGTCTCTAATCTTTTTGTGCAATTCACAAAGCTTCCAATCCTAGATGTGCATCTTTTTTTAAACCTCAAACTCTGAAGTCATGCAGGATTGCAGGTTGATTTGTTCCCCCATTGTCACTGACAGAAACTGCTTTAAACTAGAATTACTTCCCTTGCTCTAGCTATAAATAAACCTTGAGCTCTAATATATATACTATATTCATATATTTTATATACAGCCATCAACTGACTGATATAAATCCTGTTTTTAATGATATTATTCTAAAAAATAAATAAAGTACCTGTGCAAATATCCACAAATTGTAGTGTTTCACATTTAAGACATTGGCGCCCTCCAGTGGCTAGTTCTGGGTATTACCTATACAGGTACACTGGAAGGAGCTGATTCAAGTCAAAGCAAAGTGCATTGAGGTCTATATTACCTAATGCTAATATACACCACAATGAGAAACGTCCAAGGAAAGGACACGGACAGACTCCTGGCGGCCATGTTGACGGTCACTTTTCGGCCCAAACTGCCCTGATGGGGCTGAGAAAGCAGCAAACGTCAACTATGTCTGCAGAGAGAGAGATGTCACACATGGTTCTACGACGTATGTGGGTGATGAATGAATGATTTTCCCTGCCAAACAAAAGCACACGGTCTCAGAAGAGCCGAGGAAAGCCAAATGCTCATTGTTGTGACAATAGAAAAAGTTGGTGGTACATACGAGGTGATGGACACAAAGGTTCCCTGTCAAATGTAGGGAGAGATTATGTCGAGGAGGAGTTTTCGGGGGTCACCATGAGCAAAGCCACAACTAAGAGATAGTATTAACAGTAAATCAGCAGCCAAACAACATGATCTCTGTAGCCTACGTAAATATCACAGTACATTATTCACTAAAAATAGGGAGGGAGAATTGAAGGCTTTCTCAATGCTTTCTTTTTTCTGCCTCTTTTTAACATTAAGTATGTACTGTATGAAGGCGCTGGGGGTAGTTCACTTTAAAGGCAACTGGACTAACAAGAAGATAAAATAACAACGTCCACACTGTGCCTTTTCCAGTACACTCCCCACACTCCTACAGCCCACAGTCATCAATAATAGACAGAGCGGTATATGGGACAGGGCCACAAGAAGAATAGAAGAGACCTTTGTAAGACTGTGTGCGTGTGTGTTGAAACAGGAGTGTGTAATCTGAGAGGTGTTGCAACTTGGCTTATCCACTTTTGGTGCTTGCCATCAATAAACTGAGTAGAAGCCTGAGGGGAGATCACATGGCACCAAATCAAAACAAATAATTTCATTGCACAAAAGAGTGTCCATTACAGTCGTATCTGCTGGGATCTGTCAATTTGAAAGTGAGGATACCAGATAAATATCTTGACATTTTGGTGACAAAAATAAGTGTTGACAGACTTAAAAAAAAAAGCCAAGCAGGTAGCAGTGGAATTTGTCTGAAAGCTGGCAGCCAATGTGTGTGCTGCTTAGTTCACTTGATTAGGTTCAAATATATGTTAAAAATATACTGCACTGGCCCTACAGTATGTCAAATAAAAGCAACATTATTAAGACAAATTTTGTTAAGAGATGTATTCTTATTTTTAAATTAACAGCAATGTAACTTCAAATCTACTGTAACAAATCTAGAAGGTCTCAATGAAAAACAAAAATGTCAAAATATTGATGGGGAACTAGAGCTTCAAGATTGGATATTTTATTGTTTTTTATTGTCTGTAGTCTACTATATAAATGAATTTGCAAGTTAAATTCTACCACTGCTATCCATTGACTTATTAAACCAAGAGTCAGCATGTGTTTGGCCTTTTTCAAGGTCTGTCAACCCTGCTCCTGCTGGCCTTAATTCAATACGGCAATCGGTGCTGTATGTACACAAATCAAGGCAATGTAAGCCTCTAAAGTTGTCTGTCAAGTTGGACCATCTCAGTGTTGTCCCGATGTGATAAAAAGCCAGCAGATAATCACTCAATTAGTATAAGTCAAACCAGGAAAGGGGATAGTGAGTATGGTTTGTAAAAGTGACATAAAAATGACTTTAAAAAAGGGACTGGCTGGTCAGTGTCATCCAGTACACAAGAGATGATGTTCTCTGGTGAAAGTGACAGTGATGTAAAACAATGATCAGATCAATAAATAACAAAATAAAGAGTCATTATGGCTAGAGTAGCAATAAAAAATATTAAACTAAATTTCCTCTGATGCAGGTCCAGTGGGTACATTGCTCAGTGGACTTGTCTGAGCTGGGGGGGGGGGCTATCGATGGAAGGACAGGTGCTTCAGTCTGAGAGAATATATCCGGGTCAGGCGTGTGTGCATATGTGTGTGTGTATGTGTGTGCACAGGGGGTAGGGGTTCTGCATGAAAGAGACAGAAGTCTTTTGTCCTGGGTCCAGCCCCTCGCCCCTTCTCTGATATTTTTCTTCAATAGTTCCTACCACCCCGCCCACTTTTGCACACACACTAGTACACACAAGCACCTGCTCACACAAAAACACACACTCTTGAACACTATTGCACCCTCAAAGTTCAAGGTCCTTGGAGATTTGGGTGGCAATGTCCCGAAAAGCTAGCGGTGCCCCCCAAAGTCGTGTGTAGCGCACCCCATTAGAAGTCTCTGAGCCACCCGTGGAAAGATGGCACACCTCAGCCTCAAAAGCCACACGGCCCCCCGCTACGCCGTGGGTGCATGAGAGCAGAAAGGGGCCGGCATGGTGGACCTGGCAGCCACAGCCAAGAGCTGCCTCCCGCAGAGCCAGTACCACCTCCGCAGGGTCCCGCCGCCCTCCACCTCTCAAATCCCAGCCACATCCGACGGCCCGGGGCTCGGCCGCTTTTTGATACCCAGGTAGATGGCAACTAGGAGCAAAAACATCAGAGGTTCAGCCATGTTGAATAAACATGTGGAGCTTTAGTGTGTGCGTCAGAGTTGTCAGCACACTGACCTTGTGACCGCAAATCTCCTGATTCCCTCAGATTCATTTGTGACCCTGCAGGACAAACAGGCAGCGTAAGAGGTAATCCACTACAGCACAATGAGATTTGACCAATGCACAACTCCAACATGAGATAGCATTCAGCATTAGAACTTGAACAGTGAACCAAAGCAAGCATAAAATTACTAATAACAAGCACGTGATTTTGAGTGTATCCTTCATAAAACACCTTATACACAGATCACTTACTACAAACTGACTTGCATGCAAAAGCAAAAGCTTTACCTCATTGAAGGATGTTGCACTTCACTTATCTAGTGTTTCCAAGATTATAGAGATAAAACAAAATAAAACTGACCTAAAACCATTAAAACACAATTTCATTTAGTTTTTTTTTCCATAAATAAAATCTCTGAAATGCCATAAAATGCAGTCAGTGACAAAAAATAACTGACCAAAACACAATTCTTAATCACATTCATGCTTAAAATAAAAAAGGCTAAATGTTGTGACGGAATAAAAAAAGTCATGCAGATTATAAATAATAAAGTATGAAAAATCATCAGCGTTCATGAGTTTGAGCAAGTTTTTGTGACCAGGCAAACAGATGGGGCAGAACGGGCAGACGAGAAATAAGCAAGAGACATGGGAACTTACTAACTGTTTTTGATCCTTGTGGGAGGGTACAACCCGAGACTGATTTGTTTGAGCCCTGGCGCTTGGATGGGTCAAGGTTGACCCTGATCCCATGACAGTGAAAAGCAGAACAGATAAAGATAAAGATGGGGGAACGAGGAATTCAGGGTGGGAGTTGGGGGAAGGGCAGTAACAGAGAATAAAATTGAGTCACAGGAGAGCAAGTGATGGAAAAGAGCGCAGCACAGGAGCTGATTGGCAAGGATAAAGCTGAGGTTTGATAAGATTAGACATGTGTAATTATGACGACTGGTAGGAGAGGGGAGCAGAGGATAATCCAGAGCTGCACGAGGCCTTGCCAAAAGGCCTGCAACAGGACCATGTTCTGATAAGCCCGAAACCATACCCACGCTGCAGCTCAAAGTGCAGCACTTCATCAGTTCTACGTTACATTTTCATCAGGTGTTGCCTTTGGAGGTTCCATTTGATTTGATATTTTACTTGAAAATATTTAGTGATCTAATTCTATCTAGCGTTTAGAAGTATATTTTTCCTTTGTTGATGTGTTGCATTATATGGGTATAACATTCAGAATGTTCTGGCTGCTGGCAATAACCTAATGTCTGTGAAAAATTTAAAATGTGCCAAATTGTAATTCAGCAGCATGCTGGTCTGAGGCTTTGGTGATACATATATAATGTGTTTGTATTGCTAACATCACCTAAATATAAAATATTTGAAGCAAAAAATAAACTAAATCATTAATCAATTTTCATTTCAAATTCGATATATGTAATTTTGTAATGCATACTCTTTACAGTGTCATTGCGCCTTGAAAATACCATCACCGTTTTATAAATTATAATAAGAATGTATTTTCTACAATGACATAATACTGAGTATACCAACCTGCGAGTGAGTTTGGAGGTCAGTTTGGTGAAGAGGTTGGACGTGGCCCTGGTGCGTGCATGAGGCAGTGGGCTAGGATCATGGTGAGACAGAGTGGGAGATGTGGGCGGGGCAGAGTACACCGGTGCGCCGCGGTCTCTCAGCTGACCACCATGAAAAGTGCTGCGAATCGTGGATCCCCGGGTCAAACGGCATCGGTCTGAAGAAGAGGAGGACGCAGCTCCGGCTCCAGAGATACTCAGCGTAGAGGGCGACGCCTGAGTCATACGGTGGCCCAAGGAGCTAACGGGGATGCACAATCATTTAAATGTATCCCACCACCATTACATACATTTTGTAATTTTTGTGTTAGAGGTTCATGGCTATGAGACATGTTTCCCTACAGGATATGTCCTTTGTAACTTGTGGCCAAGAACTATGATTCCCACACACATTAGGTCAAAAATGTTTCTATAATTTCCAATATTTCCAATGTGACCACAAAATTTGAAATTAGTGCTTTGCTTCAATATAGAAATATATGCATTATATTATATATGAGATTTATTTTAAATGGTATGCATGTTGTTACCTGTTGTCTTTTCCATTCTGCAGGAGCGAGTGCCTGTCAGCACCTGAGCGATCTGTGCACACATATGTATTTCTGCGTGTCATGGCGCTTCCTGGGATGTTATTCTATTCAAAGAAAAGCAAACATTCAATATGACACAGATGTGGGTAACAAAAAATGAAGAGAAATCAAGAAAGGGTGGTTTTATTGTGTACCAAATACTCACCGTTGTGGCAGTCATGTCTTTGCGGCGGTCTGGGATCTCAGACTTGTTGGGGTTGTTGGCACTGCTGACCATAGGGCTGGAGGGCGGGAGACTGTGGCTGCCCATTACGCTGCAGCTGGCCTTGCGTGATGGCATCCGTCCTTCCCGCAGCTCCCGGTCACCTGTACTGGTCGGGCTCCGTTTGGGGTGCATGACCGGCATGGACGGCCCACCTTTGTTGTGGAGGACAACAGGGCAAAGAAAGGCAAAGTCGAATATAAGGTATAGCCTGTGGAAGAACAGCCCGGCCGGAACTATGACAAAAAATACTATCTTGAGTAATGCTAGTTTTTGGAATTTATGGTTCACTGTAAAATTTTAAAACTAAAAGGAAAAATGAAACATACGGGTCAATGCTAGAATGTAACTTTCCCAAAAGAACACTTTGCATTTGTAAAATAGATGCAATAACCTCAGTGGAAGTTTCATTACTTCCTATTCCTGTTTAAGAGCTACTCGGGGTGCACAATCTGGGGCTACTGGCATTGCATACCGTCGTTGTGTTCTTGGGCAAGACAGTTCACCTTGCCTGTATGAATGTATCAGTGTGACTGTGTTTGGTGGTGGTCAGAGGGTCCGTAGGCGCAAAATGGCAGCCACGATTCCAGTGTGTGACTGAGGAGTGAATGAATAATGAACCAAATTGTAGAGACACTTTGAGTGTCTAGAAAAGTGCTGTATAAGACTAATGCATTATTATTATTATTATTGTTATTATTATTATTATTATAAACTGGGCAAAACATTAAAAACACTATTCTTTGTTAATACATTTTCTTACATCTGATCCATCTGTCTAAATGTTAATAAATAAAGGCTTATGCTACAAAAACTTAACAAAAACTCATCATCTGACCTACTTACATTTAATTTTTCTATATACAGAAGAAAAATTTCAGCCTGCAGCTACTGGCTACTGTATAATGTGCCATTGCACTCTGGAATGTTCCCACCAGATACTGCCAAAAACGACACACCTAACCTATTGAATTTTATCAGTGCATGTGTAATTTCTGCCCTTAAGTTTCATGTGAGAATAGATACTTACAGAAGTCACTGTGTCGTCGCTGCCTGTGATAGGTGGAGGCACTGCGCTGAGTCTTGCTGTGGGAGGATGAGGTGGAGGAGGAAGAGGAGCCGGTGGCTGACGAGTGTTTGTTGGTTCCATTGGTGATAGGGCTGGGTCGTACCCTTGCCAGAGACAAGCTACTGGCTGTACGGGCCTCACCATCCTGAACACACACACAAACATGCTGGCAAATGTGATAAATGTAATGTTGTGTTTAATATTGGTCTAACTTTATGAGCCAGTGTAGCCAGCTGCAAGTTTTGTACCTAATTCAGCAGGGATCATAGAGTAAACCTGGCACCCATTTTGTTTTGCAGTGAATAGGACAATAATACTTTAAACTAAATGAGTAGAGTATGTGATATTAAAAAATGAGGGAGGTCTGTTTATCCAATCAGGAGCGTGACCTCAACGTATAGGCTGTGTGCACACTGAACAATATTGTAGTAATCTGAATGTTTGTTGCTTGGTAGCTTTGCTTTAAGCTGATTTTATTTAATGTACTTGTTTGGGGTAAATGAGCTAGTCTCTATTATTTATTTAAATAAATAGCAACTGGCCACAACAAAATTGAAGAAACTAAGCAAAGTTGGTAAAACCATAGTAAAACTTACGTCGCCTTTTCGACCCAACAGTAGGTAGGTAGCTGTGACCTCATTGTATTTCTTATTGAGAAGAGAGTCCTTGATTTCCTCTGGAGTGAAGCCCATCCCAACCATCACCTCTGAAAACCAAAAATAAGAGAATTCAGTGTTTGAACACTAAAGGTAATAGCACAACCAGCTATGCCAAGACTAGTCTCACCTATACGGGCTGGATCACTGTAGTCCTCTACAGGCTCTATATGGGGCTTAAGTTCTTCACCCTCGTACCCACAGTTTATCCACTTGTCCTTCATGACTTGCTGTATAGCAGTAACACACACATTGCAGTTATAGAATGTATGTATTTAATACATGATATAAATAATATACCAAATTTAGGATTTCCCTTACCTCCAGTGTGCACCGCTTGGCAGGGTTGAGCACCAAGAACCTGCGCAAGATCCCCTCACAGTCTGTGGACATATAGAACGGCACACGGTACTTTCCCCTCAGTACACGCTCCCTCAGTTCCTGCAATACAATTTAATACAAGCACATTTTAATACTTGAGAGTACATTTGTAGCAGTAAAATTCAATGGAGGTTAAATACACATTTGTCTTCACCCTCTGGTACAGCCCTAGGGGGCCATTTAATGCCATCTGCTGGATTTTGGATAAAACATACTATTTTTAATTATTTTTAGCTACACATTCTACAATGGTGTACACAAAAGGCAAAGGCATGCCGCTTTTAAAATATGATTCATAAAAAGTAGTGGAGTAAAATGTATTGATTTGAAAAGGGCTCCCAATCTACTTGGTCAAGACATAACAACAACATAGTTCACCTCTAAGGTTATTGATGTCTCTTCATGGTTATTAAGCCAGGAATGCACAGACAGCATAAGCTTGTTTATGTGTAATGTAATGCATGATTATGCAAGAAGGAAGAAGTCTACATAACTCAGTAAACTTGGTGTACACCTCACAAATCACCATGGGAACCCATTTTTAGGGAGATAACAGTGATATTTTCACTTGAACACAAAAAGTGACAAGTACTAGCCTTTATTTTGGCAACTTTTCCTTAAAAAATTAATTATTTTTTGTAAAAGAAAGTTAATAATGTCTCCTATCTTGCAATGGTAAAGGTACCAAGACCTGGACTCAAACCAGCAATTTTCTATAAAATGAGCCACAAAGCTTATAGTATATCTCACAATGGCAAGAAATTCACTGAATGTAATTGTCATTAATTTTTCCTTTACTTTAGTTAGAGTATATTAACCCTGAAAAGAGGAACACAGGGTTTTCTATTTCACAGAGTTAACCTAAACTCTGAGTCAGTTACTACAGTAACTCACTGTAAAACTAACCTGGTCTGGAGAAGGTTTTATCCCTCTAAGCTAGAGTTTCTCCCAGAGTCTCCTCCTGCTGCTGCCTGAAATAACTTTCTAATTGAACAATTCACTTCCTCTGTCACAAAATTCCATATTTTAAATAATGAGTATAAAATAAAAAATCTTCTTATAGACGGTCTGGGTCTGCATTTATGTACCATACCCTGAGATGCTTTGACTGCTCATCTCACTACAGTCTTCAACAGAAGGGTAACCTGATGTTTTGGCAGGTACTTTATAAGCGTTCTGATGATATAGCCCTACCTGGGGTGCTAGAACAACAGCGCTTCCTGCAGACTTCTTTAGGACAGCCTCACAGGTTGAATAAATTTTGAAAAAGTGCCCAGAGGACATGGGCATGTTTCCGGATTTTAATTTACTAGTCATGTTTGCTGTCCTCAGTTCAGTTGATTTTGGCTTTGTTGTTTCTCCTCTTGCAGTGGTCTGACATTTCAAACTTTAGGTTTTCTTATAACTTTAGACTGACATTTTGTTGCTCTTATAAATCTGCTGTATAAATTAGCTGATAAGACACGTCACAGCAATATCACATGACAGGACTGAGCGGTTGAAACTCATCTAGCTATGATACATACACTGTCTGTTTATAAGAAAATATGAACAATTAAAATTTTGTGGAAGACCAAATGAAACCTTCCTTGGAGAAAGGCAACATTGCATTTTCAGTTAAAAGGTTTTTCAGTTGGCTGTGACAAAACATGCACACTAATTTAAAACATTGTTTTAATCGGTTTTAACCCTGCTCTTATATCTTCCTTTGAGAAACCACAAACTAAAAGTGAGTGCTGCTGACATGAACATATAAAGTGTTGTTGACTCCATCGAGGAATTCACACAGAGCACTAGCCTGGACAAGTTGTGAAAGAGTAGAGTGAGAGCGAAGCAGTTACAGACAGGGTAAGTAAAGGGGTCAACAGGAACTGTAGCTGTAATTACTGAAAAGCACTCACTAATTTTAAACTAAAGTGCTAACCACACATCCGTGTCTATGGTGCTAACACTCTGCGCTGTCACTGCCCCAATGCACTTGCCTTCAGATTCTGTCCATCGAAGGGCAACGAGCCACTGACAAGTGTGTAGAGGATGACGCCCAAACTCCAGACGTCCACCTCAGGCCCATCGTACTTTTTGCCCTGGAAGAGCTCTGGAGCAGCGTAGGGGGGCGAGCCACAGAACGTGTCCAGTTTATTCCCCAGCGTGAACTCATTGCTGAAGCCGAAGTCAGCGATCTTGATGTTGGAGTCGGCGTCCAGCAGAAGGTTTTCAGCCTGAGTCATACATACAGTACATGCATGTAGTGAACAGACCGTATCAGGGACAGGGGGAGTTATTGTGTACAGAAAACAGGACAATGGGGTGTAAGGGGAGGGGGCAGGGGATATAATAGTTGAGTGGGGGAGAAGACAGAGGAATGAGGAAAAGTTGGAGGGAACAAGATCGAGAATTGTGATAGAGGAAAAAATGGACCAAATGTGAGACAGATGGGGAGGGGGGTGGAGCTTGTATGTCGTCCAATAAAGATACTGGACATGACTCATACTGTATATATGTCAGCACAACAATGTTATAAGGTCTTAGTACAGAAGCCAAGCTCTGAATACGTCCTACCCTGAGAATCATCCCCTCTCATCAGAGCATTCCACTCTCCCTTTCCCAGACCCAGATTAAGACTAGTCCCAGATTATTAACTTTCAGTTTAGTAAGTAGTGAGTAATCATCCAGCAAAAGATATTTGCTAAGTCTTGGACTAGCCTTAATCCTGCACTTCTGAAACAGATCCAAGTATTTAGAGAGTTTTATCACCTTGAGGTCTCTGTGGACAATGTTCTTTGTGTGGCAGTAGTGGACGGCCGAAACAATCTGTGAAATAAGAAAAACAAACAGTTTAAGTGGTGATGTAAGAAGTGCATAAAAGCATTACTAGATTTTGTGTTGTTACCTGTCGAAATTTGGCTCTGGCTTCAACTTCCTTCATTCTCCCATGAGACACGAGGTAGTCGAACACTTCACCTGAGAAAATACAAATAATACAGGTCCTTAAAGTCCTTTTACTCATTAGTAGACATACAGTATATGTTCAACTAAATTGAATAATAATATGTTTTGGGTTATAGTTCCTCAAAATGGGGTAGGTGACAAGAAAACATCAAAAGGAAAACATAAAGGAGACTGATGGAAGCAGATACAAAAGAAAGCAACATAAGGCCTGACATGCCAGCATTACTCAAGCCAGTGTGTGTTTAAACAGAAGCACATTGCTCCATAAAGGCTGCTCAGTTATTTATGTTGTGGTCCCATACTATTACTTTTAATGCAGAGCAATACCGCACTGATTATAATTCAGTCCAATGCCATTCAAAAGTACCTCCTTAAATGTGCAAGTTACCATAATAACATTTCACTATGCATATAATATTTTGTCAATCATAAAGCATCTTTTCATTCTAAAGAAAATCTGGGATTGCCACAGTGAATAATTTGATTCACATGGCACAGGTTTTATGTCAGATGCCTTTCCTGATATAACCATCTCCAGTTATCTGGGCTTGGGAAAGACACAAGGGTAACCCAGTGGCTGGAGGGAATGGCTGTGGCCTGTTTGTGGAATCAAACAGAAACTAACCACTTCACTAAAGGAGGATGCCAACAATAACTAGAATAATGAGCTTTAACATCATTTTAAAGGCAACTAGTCAAATATGGTGGATTATGTAAAAGTCAGATATGCACATATAGGTGAATTGGTGAGTCTAAATAGGTCATAGTGGATCAATGTAATTGAAAATCGCTGCCTGTTTATGTCCTGGCAGTTATATCCACCAACCCAGAAAGGTTTTAACAAATGATATGTACAAAGAATCTTCATACGGACTACACAAACACAAATGTTACTATGTGAGCTGAATGTACAAGGCCTTTTTTCACCCCAATATGTAACCTATTGCATAATTTACCCTCCTAACATTTGAATGAACAGGACAGCCTGTGTACCCACCTCCACTGGCGTACTCCATGACAAGGTAAAGGGTCTTATCCGTCTCAATCACCTCGAACAGCTGCACTGTAGCCCAAAAGAGAATTAGATTAACATCACAGTGTATATGTGGAAACAGATCCTGCTTGTGACATAAATAATAACACACACACATCTGCCTGTCCGTCCTAATACAGAGGAACCTGCTGCTAATGCTTAAAGGGCTTTTGATCCATATGACAGCTCAGCTTTAGAAAATCCAACCTTGTGACCTCTATACGAAGCGTGAGATGGGGCGCGCTGCTGTTCGGTCAATGGCTGTTCTAAAGCCTATTCAGAGCATTATATCTGTCTGGTCACACATGAGCAAAATTATCACGCACACACATACACTTAGTCATATGCTTGAAGACACTAACAGAATTGGTATTTTACTGGTACTGCATATGGCTTACCTATGTTAGGGTGATTTAAGCCTTTCATTATTCGGACTTCCCGAAAGAGCTGCAAAAACAAACACATTGTCATTGAATGAAGGATATAAACATTACAGTAAATTATGGCACAAAATGTCATTGTTTGCAGATTATTTTCATTCTTGACAGGTGGGGTGGTATTTTTTATCATGTTGTTCTGGCAAAGTGCAGAAACTGTTCATGGGCTTTGTTGTCAGTTTCATACATGTATCTCTAAGACAGCGAAAGAAACGATAACTGTGTTTAAAGATGTGCCGTGTAATTGAATATGTAAGGTAAAGGGATTATACAATGTTTCTCAAAATAACACTTTTTATATTTGCATAGTTATAACATGGCATTTAAAGGTGCATAAAGCTTAGTGGTATTTACATTATACTTTAAACCTGTACTATCTCCCGGCATGCAGCAATTACAATGGACATCCTCCATTAAGCATGTACAAATGTATGGTTTATAATGTATATTCTACGTCCAAAGCAAATCATTATCTGGTGAGATTTGTTCAAACGCAACAGAAGTACGTTTACAGGTACATGCAGGTAGGTATATTTGAATTATAGCTTTAGTCCGAAGTAGGGATGCACCGATACCACTTTTTTTCAAACCGATACGAGTACGAGTACTTCCATTTGAGTACTCACCGATACCGAGTACCGATACGAGTACTTATATAGGGGTTACTTTATAGTTTATACAGTCACACTGCTGTATCTCATTCATCCCATACCGTGTCGTCTTTTTGCCGTCCATCCCTGCTCTGCGATGCTAAGTTTTACAACAAAGTGGTTTGAACACAACTAACCACGGCTAAACCTTGCTCAATATGGACATGTTATACCTTATTTTAAAGCTTAGATTCTCCTCTATTCAGTCGCTAAAGTGATTTTAAAGACAGATTGAGCATCTGCGCATCACCTGCGGAGATTCGCCAAGACATACAGCAGCTAACACAATTAGCAACGGTACTTCTTATGTTTTATCAGACAACAACTGCTTCAGACTTCGCGCTGGTATCATTTTCGGGTCAAGTAGGACTACAAAAAGACGACAAAAGGACAACTGCATAAGTTTTAGGAATCACGTATGATTTGGGATGTCTGGTTGAAGAGAACGTAGAGTCAGCTTTGCTTTTATCTCTGTACAGTTCCCTTTGAAATCCTTCTACATTTCTCTCACTGCTCAGCTGAGAGGGGAATGTCACGTGACAACGCTGTACAGTGGTATCGGTTGTTGGTATTGGGCCACTTTTATGAATACGAGTACGAGTACTTGGACATGGTATCGGTACCCTAGTCCGAAGCCAACTATAACCAAAATTTGATGGGTGTATGCCTTTTCAAAGGCTCAGTTCTTACGTTGTTAAAGCCAGAGTGCCAACATCTCTTTCTGTGCATCTGTACTTGTCCAAGAAATCCATCTGAGCCAGGTTAATCAATATGAGCAAAGTCGAGTATGCTCTACATGTGAACGTACTGAGTGTATGTTTTACGGGGTTTCTGTAGGTGTTCACAGTCTACAGTGCAGTCTATAATGTCAGATGACCCCAAGTGATTAAGCTAAGTATCTTTAAGAAGTATTAGCTCACTGCAAACTTGCACCAAAATGCTGTACATTTGATGCAATAGACCCTTTGAATGAACTAGCGTCTGCTGTCCATCTGCATACAACCCATTTAAAGCATGTTAGTATTTATATTCTCATACCACAGATACATACTCAAGCCTAAAAATAAAAATATCACTTTCTGTCTCTGATTTCTATCCAAAACAAATCTGCAAAGGTGTCAACGACTGACAAACTCTTCTTCATTAAAACAGCGACAACAAATGGCCCACGCATCAATGCTACAGAGTGTGGAGCCAAAACGCACTGGAAAGGAGTCTGAGCACTTCGAGCTACATGTGATATGTGTTTGTCGAAGTGGAGTGGGGAATTAAATCTGCAACCAGCCCTAATATGTTCACATATGGAACAGCACAGCCCTGTAACAAAAGACCATCGCTGCCAGAAAACCACTGACCCTCCTCTGTATCTTCAACCCCAAAAGGAAAACGAGAAAGATGGTGTGATAAGCTTTTTCTATCCTCAATCCTCCCCCTCTCACTACATAACCACCCTTCCCTCCTCCTTCATTCAATTCCTCTAGCTGTCTTCTTCTCTAGCAGTGCCCCCAACGTCACTGTTGCCATAGCGACCCAGGTATTAAGACCGGGGCTCTTATTCCCGGCTTACTCCAGCTGTGCTAGAAGGGAATCTTGGGATACGTAGTGCAGATTGGTCGCATCCGGGGTGGTTTTCCTGTTAATTCCACACAAGCGCTCGGATCTGTCACACCAATAAACAGACCCCCGGCAACATGTCTAACCTCGATTGCCGTACATGGCAACTTCGCAAACACATAGTGTAATTAGGCTAATACCACAGGCGATAAAAAAAAAAAAAAATTCCATTTTTTTTTTAAAGCAGCCTTAGATATTTTATCAGCAACATTCAAATTTATGAATAAATGTCCTCATCATTGTACATTGTGTTGTCACTTCCCTCTTCTTGTACAGTACGTCTCTTCCTTTCCCTTTTCTCTCTTCACCATACATAACAAACCAGATTATGCTAATACGAGCTCTTTCATGTCTTCAGTACTAAGGATTTTCTCTAGCCCACGGCTATGTAAAGAAGGCTGCTATCATCACCGGCCAATAATAGAGTATTCTTTCCAATCAACAGTCGATCCCTCACCATTCTCATCAAATCTAGTCCTAAACGTATCACTATTGTCTCTCACAGCAGCAGGTCCGGGCTGAGAGATGTAGGGACTAGAGGTTCTGCAAGATATCCAGGAGGTAAGATGCTCCAGTTATAAGTAGTGTATGTATGTAGTTTTTCAAGTAGCCACATGGAAAGGGCAACAGCTAGCATGGAGAAATATATTTGTAACAATGTATTTAACACATCAAGGTCAATGCTAGCATTCCTAAATATTTCCTTTGAAATCATTTGATAACTAGTATTTCTGCAAAGCAACTTCAAGTACAAGGCTATCAATTTTCTTCTCTTGCCTTTTTCCATTTATATTTTTGTCTTCAATTTAAAATGTGCATATGTGTTATCAAACTCACACAAAATATAGTCATAATCCTATGTACTTTGTTTGGCTAAATGTCACAGATTACCAAGATTATGTAAAAAAAATAGACACATTGCCTAATTGTCATAGTCCTTAGTGAAGTAATAATGCAGGTGGGCAAAAGAAATACAAAATGCAATATTCTTTTAGATGCATATTTTACATAAAACAAAACCATACACTTTGATGAATCATCACATGATTCGTTTCTTATGTTCTCTTATTGCCCACAGGCAGAGGCAGACGTAGGGTATAAAGAGGTAATACTTGAACGAGACACAGACATTAAGGCAAATATAGGCTTGATTTCGGTGTCTTTTTGAAAGTAAGTTAACTGTATGGTCCAACAGTTTAAGGCACGCAGCAGAAAGCCATGTATGTGATGTGCTTCAGTGATAACATTTACTTATCTGAGCATGTGATCTACAGGCTTTTATGTCAGCCATGTTGTGTCTACACATGCTCTCATCCATGCTGTTGATGTCTACAGGCCCACCTCTTGAATTTCTGAATTTTGGAGAATCACATTTGAGCCTTAAAACGCCATGTTAGTTTTA
The DNA here is from genome assembly GCA_020698575.1 of Bostrychus sinensis. Taxonomy (NCBI): domain Eukaryota; kingdom Metazoa; phylum Chordata; class Actinopteri; order Gobiiformes; family Eleotridae; genus Bostrychus; species Bostrychus sinensis. Next base: position 27,828,027 of record CM036244.1, read on the forward strand.
TAGACAAAGATATGACAAACAGCTGGTCGGATGTGTCCAACTTAAATAGGGCTACAGTTAAGATGAATTACCCCACTTTGAGGTCAGTGATTAGCCTAGAGACAAAGGACAGCCCATCTCCAGAGCAGAGGTCTCTCATCCAGTCTGTAGCACCTGCCAAACAACATCACGTCCCTCGAGCCCTCTCCCCATCAGCTGTTTCCTCGTTCTACCCCTCACCAGCGGGACACAGCTGAGCACAAACCTGAACCTCTCCTAAACCCTAATGGTGGATCAGTCTTTTGATGATTTATATCATCCGGTCACACTCATTTTAAACGCTGAAATGTGGATTGATAATAATAGCGATAATAGTACAGACAAAAAAAACAACAAAAAGAAGCACTAACCTTTTGTAGGCTGGTTGGGTTCAACTGAGTTTTGTCAATGATTTTTATTGCAACCTGTAAAAAACAAAAGATTTGGGATGAAGAATGCTTTGTTGTGAATACACTTTCCTACCACTCCATACGTGACTAATGAGAACTTCATACATAAGACTTGGATGCATTTTCTGCTGATCTCATTGATCCATTTCCAAGATTCCCTTATGATGTCCAAATTTTCTTCTTAATAATTCCACAGAGAGCATGGTGAGATAGCCTTTCAGCAATATCAAAGTGAGTGAATGTGGAGTGGGGCCATGGTGAACATTTACTCCAAGAGGCTGTAGTAAAGTCAATTTCTGAAGGAGTGGTTTTAATCCCTACTGACTTGCATTGGCACGGCTGACACAGGCTGTACTCATGGTTTTCTGCCAAATTCTGACAAAACAAAAAGTGTTGGAGCCATCATAAACACATGGTTGAAAACCCTCAATAAACCTCATAATGTGAGGAGACCAGATGTATACATAGACCTGAAAATATTATTAAAATAATCAAAAATATTATCATTTATATTTTATACTCACATCCTAGAACTTAATTTTGGTGGAATAATAGAATAGGCAGTTTTAATTCTGTTCAACAACCACTCCTGTTGTGTCCTAAAAATATACTAAATTAAATCATGCATCAAGTAGTTGAAATATTACAACACATTACAGGATTAGCGATAGGATTTACCCATTAAAGATGCTTAACAGAACTTTGCCTAAGTCCATTTAATAATGGTGGGTGTTGAGCAAACCATAGCTGCCAGTGTTTGTCGATTTCTATGCATTTTGCTTAAAGACATGACTTCCCATTGTCTTATGTCAATGCTATTGCTCTGTAGTTTTACTAACACTGAACTTAAAGAGCAGTGAAAAAGAAAAAAGTATTTGCACAACTTTACTGCACCTGGTCATAGTATAACATAAAACCTGTCCACTGTCATCTTCGCACTACCAACATCTGCCTTAGCCCTAAATGGCATTAACACATTTGTTGTCAATGGCACTCTTATTCCTCATAGCTTGCCTCAAAAGCAGTAGAAGATGGACTTCTTTTCAGAAGAAATTTCTCCATGAACTCTATCAGTGGGACTTATTTTCCTGCAGTTTAATTTTATCACATATCCCCAAAGCCTGCCACAATGGCAGCAACAAGAGAGGTGGATGTATAACTGGCTAGCTGCCTTTGGACTCTTTACCCTTATAAACCCCCCAGACTGCCACCCCACTGTATATTAGGTCTTACCTCTCTGCCCGTCAGGATGTGGCGGGCCAGCTTGACCTTGGCAAAGTTGCCCTTGCCAATGGTCTTGAGCAGGCGGTAGTTGCCGATATGCGGCTGCTCGTCAGAGCAGGAGGCGATAGAGTTCCTGCAGCGGGCGCCCAGTGAGCGGCTGGACTGGCTCGTGGCCTTGTCTGAGCGACTGGCACCCAGTGACACATGCTGCAAGACAAAGTGGAAGAGAGTTAAACACAGAAATGAGAGGGTCAGTCCACAAACAGTGCTCCAAGACTGAAGTTCTGAAGAGATGGTCACAGCTATGGGCTACAGCTAAACTCCAGATGACCAGAGATCTCCACACCATGTTGTGTAATCTTGTGTTCCATTTTAGCTGCAATTTTGAGCATCTCAAATTTTGTGAATCTTCATGTAACTGTGAAAATGAATGTAGAAAATGGTTGAAAGATCACACTTTATAAAATCTGTTATGAAGATGTAGATGTTTGAAAGTAAAAAAGTGAAATATTACATAAAGTATGCTTGTGAACTGGTAACAGTTCCCAGCTTGCCTGCACCAGAGCATTGAAATCCAAAATAGAGACATTATTGTGGTTTTAGGCTAGCTTGTGATGTTTGATTAAGTTCAATTACCTGGAAACTCTATGACATACTGTGTCATTCGCTCACTTACATCCCTTCAAACCATGCACAAGGCATACTTTGACATTTGTGTACCATCTGTTCACATTCATAAAAAATTATTGGGAATCAGTCTGCGATCATTTTTGCAATATGTGATAATTCAGTGAACACCAAGCTATGGTTTAACTCCAAATGACCAAGGATTTCCATGCAATGCAAGTGTCATTTCTCATATTCCCTTGCATCATCCATATAAAATAAATTATACCTACTTAAAATAACCTGTGTACATAATTGTGTGGAAAACTGTGGGTGAAATGTGTCTGTCTCATCACCAGATTCCCACCAGATGTTTTTAAGACTAGTCCAGTTGAATGTAATGTGAATACATGGTGAAAAGCTGCTCTCCTACACTTTTAGAATAATGTTTCCACTTCCATCCAGTTTCCATTTTGTTGACATCTGAGACTTGACTGCAAAAAGTGGTCATCATGCAATGTGACAGATCTAAAGAAGAAGTCCTTATGATGATTTAAGAAAAAAATGAACACACCATTCTGGATACAGAGCACTGATTGGTATTGGGGAAAAAACATGTAATTGTTAATAGCATAATGATATGATCTGCAACATTTTTTAAGATGTATTTTTGACTTGAGCCAGGAACCACTTCTTTCTCTCTCTCTCTCTCTCTCTCTCTCTGTGTGTATACATGTATATATATATATATATATATATATATATGTAAAGGTGTCGTCCAATTAAAACTCAAATGTTATTTTGTGTGTATTAGTGTGAAGCCCTGTGAAGTGGCTTTATGGTATGTTACAATGGTAACTTCTTACAACTAAGTGGGAAGAAATAAGAAGGAAACAATATTAGTACTAAGTGATGGAGATCTGAGGATATTGCACTGAATGTGGTAACTGGCAAAGAGGATGGAGGTGGACTAAAAACGGGAGCAGATGCCCGCACAGTGGTCCCTGGCTAGTGCAAGCCCTGAGGCATCACACTTCCATTCCCCCAGCGTGTCACCATGCTCCCAGCCTCACACAAACACAAGCATGCACCCTCTGGCCCCACCGTCAGACTTCAGACACTCCCTCCTTCATTTGCATCGCCCTGGAGAACCACCCTTGGTCCCTGCTCCCCACCTAAAATCATCCAAAGCCTCACCTGTGCCAACATTTGTGCCTCCGTTTGACAATATTGCTTAATAGTACAACGATGAGAGCAAACCCTTCTAACGGAAAGAAACGGGATCTGCATTCATAATCAATCATGCAATCCCTAACACACATCTAGAGCTGGCTTAACCGTCCCTCTGTGCTGAGAGCTCTGCTAGCAAACAGATGGGGTTGCCAGTCAGAAGTGTTCAGGGCAGACATAACGCTACGTCAATCAAACATGTCACCATTTTGAGTGCGTAAATCTATAAGGCGCGTGGATATAGAAAGATGGTGATGTGATTTCCAGTGAATAAACCCTACTGCTTGTTTCTACAGGCCCCTAATGTTTGCCACTGAATGTATGGCGCTGTCTGACACCCACTGGCTGGGGTTGGGCGCTTTGTACGCTGCGCAGCAACGGACTGCACATCCTTTTACGCAGTAATCCTCTCGTCTCATACGGACGAACAACCCCTCTGCTTGCCTGTACGTTTATTTTGGCCCTCGGTGCGCTGTGTTCCCACCCAACATCTCACAGTCAGGCACAAGCGGTGGCAGCGGAGGCAAAGGGTATATTGTGACATCACTATCTCCCCAAAGCCTTATAATAAGAGGTGACGGCTGCCTTTCAGGCTCCCTGCGCATATCCGTGAAGTGTATGCGGACGGGCTCATTCCTGCCTGCCATCAGCTCTTTCCCTGCGCGCACACACTCAAGGTTAGCCCATATTCACACAGCCACAGCGTCCATCCGACAGCCTATGAGCGGCAGCACACCTACGGGGGGCAAACTGCACAATATGGCCCTGTGAAGTGACACGAGAGGAGAGCTTTGTGCTCCGTGGATGCATGAATTCACATTGCATGCACACAGATGCAAGCAGACAGGGGCAGCACTTACATGTTCTCCAGTACTCCTGTCGTTCCCAGACGGTAATGCAGATCGAGAAGACATGTTGTTTTCAATTCTCCCTTGTTTCCCTGAGTGAGAATCACGGTGGAATCGCGCGGCTGATATTTAAAGGCTCCCCCCACACACAGCGAATAACATCCACCGTCCCAGATCAATGTGGCTCGTCTTGAAGCGGCCCGAGCCCTCTGCCTGTCATGGCACCAATGGATATCAGCGGAGAGTGGGGGGTGTCCTCAAACGAGCTGCATTTTCCAGGGTTGCACGTTGCAGAAAGGCGTCCGTTCAGCGATGCAGCAGATGCAATAAAATGCAAAGGCCGAGCATCGAAGGAGATAAAGCAGTGCTAAAATGCGGAGATGTTTGGCCGAAGCCCAGCGTCTCTGTGGCGACTCTCCACCCCCTGCCTCATTTCGCCATACAAAACAAACAGGGCTCCGGCTGGATGTGTGTCAGCTCCCACTGTCATAATACTGAACGAACGGGACGCGCAAGCGGCAGGCCACGCACACGCGCGGACTCACACGACGCCGCGACCCGCTCCTTTGCAGCAGCGTGCAGCAAAACACGGCTCACGGTGCAGCGGCGGAGAGGCCCCGATGCTCACAGATCGGTATTCCCGGTCCGTGAGATGCGCACCACCGGCAAGCCCCAGAAAACACAGCCCGGGACGGTGTTCCGGGCGCGTACTACAAAATTAAAGCACGATTTGTCAAGTTGTCAAAAATCGTCATTTCCAGTTACCCACGAGAAACGCTGCCACAGAGTGAAAATTGATTATTCAATATTATTCTTAAGTCAAAATGTTTTAATATCAGGACATTAAAATTGTAGGCATAATCTGAAAACCTAAATTTACTATAGGCCATACCACGCTTAGAGACTGATTTAGCAAATCCCCGAATTATACAGCAGTTTTATGCTCTACATTTCCCTACCTAGTTTTGTTTTCCATTTGAGTTGTATTCTAACAATTCTACCTTGAGTAAACTGGCAGTGCCCTACATTTACATTTTCAATGTATGCAGCAATATTGTTCAATATATGTTTTATTAATATGTAACCTAGTTTATATATAAAGGTGATATAGATTTTTTATTAGTGCTGTACCAAAGTGTTTACTCTAGTTCAAAACAACATTTGATTTTGGAACAATAAATCGTTAAACGCATTCCTGTCAAAGTGATCCCTCTTATTGTGAAAAGCGGATGCAGTTTGTTCCGGTCTGATCTTACACTGCTGTGATTGACGAACCTGAGATGCGCCACATCAGAGATGCTGCCAGGTCCAGCACAGGACAAGCCTCTGCCGGTTGACAGCGTAGATTTGTGCGTAAATTAGCATAAACTGTCCAAAGATGGCCGATGTACGGGACCGTTTTCTCACTATCTGCTTCATTTGGCTGGGTTTGACTCCTGCCGTTACGGCTGTGGTGTAGTTGTGAAGTTCGCATAAGGTGAGCTTAACCCCCTACATGCAAGACTGACTAATCCATATCTAAATCTTCGGTAAAAAAAAAAAATTAATTAAATCTTAATCTTTATAGCTAGCAAACAAACACACAAACATGTATACCTATGTTGTGTGTGTAAATAAGGAGACCTTGCTCACTATGGACTCTGAGCACATACTGTTCTTTTTTTCCGCCTGCACCTCTCAAAGGGGGGTCATGCACTCAACTCCAAAAATGTACAACAACATTGTGAAAACATTGCCAAACCCAGTTTACTTTAGCTTTTGTCTTGCTCATTAAAACAATTTAGAGCACTCTACACAAAAGGATTCATATGGGTTTTGAAGAAAACATTTTGTAGGATAGGTCTAGGCCTACATTTTTATTTAACAAATTCCAAAATCATCACAGTGAGTCAATAACATGGCTTCAGTCAGTTAGAAGATCAGAGAACCTGACATCTTCACATTAATTCAAATGGTTCAGCAGATAAAATAAAACGGCTGTAGGTGAGCTGCTATAGCAAGACTCACCTGTCTTTACTCACTAAATTATACTTGATGAAGTATACAAGCTACCACTATAATTTTTAGGCTATAATAATTTTAACGGTGGGTTCATACAGTACTGAGGATGGGATAGCTGCAAGTGGATGAAGGCCTTCAGAGAATTGCCCTTGTAATGCGGCAAAGTGACCACCTGATGGCAGTGTTTGACTGTTGTTACAATATGACTGAGCTTGAGAGGTCCTGATTAATTTAGTGGGTTTTCTGCCTTTGAAAACAATAGTATTATTAGAGAGCAAGAAACACAAGAGTACACTAAAATGGGTTAAACAAATAATAAATATTACATACATATATTAAATATAATCAGAAGTATGTATTAATTGGTGTATACAATTGTTGAGTGGATTCTGCTGGAAAGTTTGTAATAACCACACAATAAGCCTTTGGAGTGACTAAATGTATAGTACCAACTGTTATGATGTCCTTCTTATGAAAGTAGCTATTGTACTGCATATAGCTTTGAAAAGTGTATTCTAAATAATTTTAAAGATCATTTATGATACCTGAATGAGTGTACCCCACCTAAGGCCCATAGTTGACCCTTAAACAGAGTAAGAAGATGAATGAATAAATACATTGTTGTATTCATATTTCCCATTAACAAAAAAGTACATTTATATTAGTGTTACTAAAATATGTAACAAATTAGTTTACTGCCATTGTGGCAAATTCTTCTTTATTTTAGTTAGTGCAAAGAAGTCTGGGGTAACACTTAGCCCAGTAACACAAAGCCTTTGTTTCTGTTACAGAAAAGAGAAATAAGAATTATCAACAAGAAAGGGATTAGAGAGCACTCCAACAGTTTGTCAAGTCTGGACAGCGTAAGTTGAAGGATTTAGTTGATTTAAAGATTTTACTGGTTATATGAGTTATGTAGAGAGGTTATATAGTTTACCTGAAGCTGTACAAACTTTATTTACTCTTGTTTCAGAAGATGATAGCCATAGACAACAATATCATTTTAAAACTGCATATAAATGCGCTACTTTAAAGCAGAAGTGTGTCTCTGTCTGTGGAGTCAGATTATGAAATTCTTTGAACACTGAATTTAAATGTTGTACAAGTAAATTATGAAACTTTAAAAAATGCATATGGACAAAATATTGGCATGTTATGTAAAAAAAAAAGAGATCTGAATGAAGTTATAGAAACATAAGACAGTTTATTGTAAAACATGTAAGTAAATGTTTGGTCACGTGGCAGAGTTAAGGGCAGGATTGGAATTAACTAAATTCATTTCTATTTTTTTTTTTGTCCAGTAAAAAGAGCAGGTTATACAAGATTAATTTTCTTCCTTTTGTCTTTGTCCATGTTTTTTTTTTTTTTTAAAAAGATGCTTCAAATGTCTATGCACTGTGCAATGTTGAATGAAACAGACATGAACAATAAATAAATAGATAAAAAATTTAAACAATACCATTTCCTGGGTTGACAACAGTATTATGATGTACTCTTTTTTCATTATTGTGTGGATTGTGCCAAAATAGCCAAAATTTTCAAAGTCAATTTTAGATAGAAAGCAGTTGACCCATCTGACACATATTTTGTGTTTTAGTAGGTATATATTTTTCTTTTTATCTAGCTGGATGATAACTACAATCACGGACCATCTCATGTACTTGTGATTCAATTCTAAACCTTTGGGCTTTGCAAAATGTGTTGTGCGTCTTTGTGTGTCTCTAGTTTAAGGTCAGCTGTACTCTTTGTCCTCTCTGTCCTCACCTTATGGGGCATATTGACAGTTTGCTTCCCTCAGGTTTTAGCCAGAGCTTCCTTTTAACCAAAATACCTATTGTGCGCTCTATTTAGGCAGATGGCCCTTGGTGGGTTTACATGATGAACTTGTTGCATAACCCACCGGAGACAGAGAAACATGTTCATAGAGATACATGGATGAGGAGGAAAAGATGAGCTGGAGTCAGGAGTCAGAGGTCAGGGGTTAAATGGACCAATTGTTAAGTACGACAGGGCGAGTTCACAGCGCACTGTCAGCTGGAGGCTGGGGAGGATGTAGACTCATTAGTCTTAGGAGCCGCACTCTGGAGATGACAGATGATTGTGGGTTCATGGAGGGGTGATACAGGGGGCACTCAGCTCCAACTGGGACACGACTGCTGTAAAGAATAAAGCTACAGTATATGTCAGAGCATCATTACAACATTAAACACTGTTACACAGGAAAACATCATTTAAATTCAAAGGGCCAGTATTTATTGTGTGTTTATTGCAATCCATATTAGTTTGTAAAGAAGAAAATTATAATATTGCTATCATGCTGTCATGTTGTATTAAACAAATATAAAAGGGTAATAACACTCAGTACAATGTGTACATTAAAGGTGCAGATGTAACAATCATAAAATATTAAATATAATCATCAGAAGTATGTATTTCCTAGTATATAAATACATAAGATCATTTTGCTGAAATCATTTCTGAAGAACAGTCATGACCTGCCCTCACCTTTAGATATCACTAGATATCGCTTTATTTATTTGTTTGTTTGTTTATTTATTTATTTATTCAGGTAAGTCGATTGAGAACTCCACATAAAATGAGTGGAAGTTTCTGTATTAAGCTGTTATATTATTTTTAATGGTCGGACTCGATTTAAAAAAATCTAATTAATTACAGGCTTTGTAATTAATTAATACATTTTTATCAAATAGCAATATTTATATGTCAGAAATAAAATATGGGAGCTTATTTGTATGTTCTGTCGTATTTTAACTTGATTTCAATCTAACACATTCAATCAAACAGAGCAGTAATCAGCGTTTGTGCATCGATCTCCACCTCCCGTGCACATAGTAACACGCGGCGCGCCTCTCTCCTCCTCTGTGCTCCGCCTGTGACCTCCGCGTGGACCTGTCCTCTGTCCTCTGTCCTTCGCATCTGAACCAACCTTACTGCTGTCTCCTGTGTGCGTCCATGCAGCAGTCAGCTGTGAGAATGATCAGAGACGATGAGTGGAGACATGAAGCAGCGCATTTGAAGGTGAAAGAAAAATGACGCTGGTTGCGGACGCGGTCGACCTCGATCCCGCAGTTACCTGTAGTCCAGTCTGTAGGCACATTACAACTGTTCACAGCTGAAATCCACTCAGATTTATTGTTTTGGTCAGTGTGGATGTCCAGCCCTGGTTACTGTGCGCCAGAAACTAGGTCACTGAGAAAAAGTCTGTGTTGTCATAGACAAGTGCGATTAATTGCGTTAATTGTTTTAACGCGTTAATTCTCTGTAATTAATTAATCGTGATTAACGCGTTAAAGTCCCAGCCCTAATTATTTTATCACTTTATGTAGAGCAGAAGATGCAATTGTGTGCAATAGCTTATATTACTAAGATCAACAAGGCATATCACCAATGTCAAAATAAATGATTATAGTTTACAGTTCAACGGAGAGTAGCTGTTGTTTTCCACCAATGACAAACATTTTATCCTGCCATGCTGCTGCTGTGGACACCTGGGACGACCCTCTCTGATCTCCCTTCTCTTGCCTTCCCTTGATATACTGTATCTGCAACACAACACAGGCTTTGTCATGCTGTCAGAACTGTTACTTTTAAGCACTCAAAATATTACCACACCTAACCCATTTCATGCAAACAGGACGTCTTTTCACACCTCTTTATGTCCCTCCAACTGCGTAATTTCAGAATAAAAAATACACTGTTCAGAGAAACTACTGGGAGCGGAGCCGATTTACCTCAACAGCTTTTGTCTGTGTGGATTGTGCCAAAATAGCTTACTGATGAAAGGACAATGTGCATCAACAGAGGTTAAGAGTGATAGAAGACAATAGACAGGTTCTGCTCTTGGTCAGCGTAACCTCACAGCAATGTGAAAGCAGCACAACCTCCAATCAAAATCTCCCTATGGATTTTTAGAACAAAGGTCCTCTCTTGTTTATCCACATTTTCAATGGTAAAATATCAGATAAGGCATCTTTTGGGGTTTAATGTCGTGAGTTTAGTGCAAATCCTAACTTTTAGCTTGAGCTTCCTGGAACACCTCTTCCTGATGGGGTACAGAATGCAACCTGCTTACGTAAATAAGCCGAGGGAGAAGGCACAAAGAGCCAAAGGTGAGCCCCCGCTGCAATATTTCAAATCAGGAACCATTGTTTAGCGCCACGCTCACTCCTTGCCATGCAAAGTAGTTTCCGCATAGAAAAAGGTCCAGAGCCAATAAATTTGTTGTTCACATTAGGAGCGGACAGTTAGTGGCAGGTGAACGAAAACAATCTGAGGGAGACAGATTCACAGACACGAGAGCTGTGTGTGCTTTCACAAGATAAACAATGCAGCACGTTGCCAGTGAACACAAAAAGAAGTAGGTTAAAAGTAGAAATGGATCATAAAAAAAAAAACAATAATAAGTAATGAGAAACAAAATCTAACAAAATCTAACTAAAAACTGCAATTGTCTTTTACATTAATTTAGTCACAAACAACAAGCAAAATGATGATGAAAGTGATGAAACATTTTGAAACAGCTACAAAAAGTGTACAAATAATTAGTTGAGTAAATATATGCAGATTTTTGTCAAAGTTACCTAATGTCAAGCTATGATCAAACCTGTCTAGATTGCAGACATGAAATAAAAGCTTCTGTAAAAATCTATACACCAGTACAATCTATGACAGAATAACAAAATGTGAAATATTCAACATACTTAGATTTGGACATATTTTTTTCCCCCTGAAGTTCGCACATCTTAGGTTCCATGGGGTATTGATGGGGTTCTGAAAGTTTCTGGCTCCTATTACTGCTGACAGAATACTTGCACTCTCCACTACAGAGCATCTAGAAACCCTCCAGCTTCACATGGATCTTTTTGTCCATTTGTGCATTTTTTTGATTGGTCATCATTTTGTCTGTGTTAATGTTAATGGAAGACATTTTTTAATAAAGACTCTCTCGACATAGTCTGAAACTCATTTTTTAAATTTTTTTTCTAATAGAGCATTAGAAACAAATGTACTATCCTCTTGTGGCCTTAAGGACATAAATGTCTACTTCTAAAAACTGCTATAAAAATGTAAAACATTAAAATATTTTTTATTTCTTTTTTGCAAATCCCTTAAACAATTTCAGTCCTGCTCAAAACTTTCAAATAATAGCATAGTGATTTTTAAAAATTTGTCTTGGGTAGGGTGAAGATTATCCAAAATATTGGCTTTGGTGCATTAATAGTGTTTGTGTAGCATCAGACTGAAATTCATACTCACACTTGTGATCTGACTAAACAAAAATGTCCCATTGACTTCCATAAAAACATTTTTTTAAATCTCCATTACAGTATAAACTTGTGCATTCTGTAATATCAGCATTTCATTTTTACTGTATTTTGTTAGATTCAACCTTTTTCCTATTGTAGGTCAACAAATAAGATTATTGTATATTTCCCATAAAATATAATGGAGCCATGTGATTACCAGGAGACGTGACACCCGTTTTTTTTAAATCTTTTTGTAATTACTAAAATAATCATGATTTTTATTATGTTGGGGTTTCATTTTTGAGAAAACTAGGTTTGACAGTTTTACTGTTCATCACTAAAATCATCAATTATAGGCTAATACAAACACCAATACTAAAGTCATAAAATGACAAGTATTTTATGCCGAGGCTTACAATGGGGAAATCATTGGTTTTAATGACAGTCAAAATTACAATTTTTACTAGTTTTATCAAAAATGAAGCCCATCATCACAAAAACCATGGTTATTTTATATAATTACAAAAAAAAAAAAAAAAAAAAATTGAAATCAAGTGTCCTATAGTAATCACATGGCTTCATTATATTATATGTGGAAAATACAATAGTACGAATTTCAATGTGATGCTACAGAAAAAGTAATAATGCTTCAAAGCCAATATTTTGGATCATCTTCAACCTGCACAAGTCACATATAAAAAAATTGCCATGACCCCCAACATCTGTTTTGTAGGGTAAAAAAAATGTTGTTGTTTTGTTTGTGTGTGTGTGTCTGTATGTGTGTGTGTTTTCTTCATAAACAACAGTGACTTTATGTTTTCAAATTGGCAGTTAAAGGGTTGAAACCCTAAACAATATAGAATGTTTGGTAGTTTTGAGCAAGACTGAAGTTGTATACAAGGTTTATTCAGAAAAAGCAGGAAAAAAAATTCTGTCAATTTTTATAGCAGTTTTTGGAAGTGTACATTTATGTCGTTAACTGAGGGAAATTTCGTCAAAGCATTGAAAATTGCATAACAAAATCCCTCTTCAAAGCTCCTTTTGGCAGTAATCAACCAAGTATTGCATCACCTTATTAGCTTGTTTATGCTTTTTGTACCATTAGCATATTTGTTTAGGGTCAGAAGTTGATAAAGATTCCTTGTAGAGAGTAGAGGTGAGGCTGGAGTCTTTAGGGACATGGACTTCCCTCACAAATAAACCGGCCTTAAGGAAGTCCGCTGTCCACACTGTTCCCATGAAATGCTCTGACAGCACCTTCACTCACTGTCAATCTCCAGTCTCCACTACTGTGTTTTTGGCATCATACCTATTCTTAGAGTCTTGTTTGTGTGACTGTTAGGGCACCACCTCATGTCCTCCCATGCTGTCTTTCATCTCTGTGGATAACAACAACAACAAATAATAATAATTTATTATTGCTAGTGCTTTGTTCACTTCCTGCAAACTCAGCATAAAGATACTCCCTTTACTATCTGTGAGTAATGTGTTCGTACTATATCATAACTGGCCAGTGCATTACATAATAAGTATCATACCAGCTGTACAGTAAAGAATCAATGATTAAAGAGGATATTATGCAACATTTCTGAGCTTTCTATGTCATAAAGTTGTTCCCTCATCAAAATCATACCCAAAGTTGTGTTTTGCTTCATTCATGCATGTTTGAGTAATCCTGTATTCTCTGGCATGGTCTTTCTGTGGCCTCAGGATGCTCATTTCCACAAACTTCCACCTCTCCCACAAACCCCTGCCCACTCCAGAAAGCACTGACCAATCAACAAGATCTCTACGTCCAGTCTACTCTCATTCATTTGCCCTGATTCCTCACAGCTATTTCTTATTTTGTAGTAAAATGGCATCATCTAAAAGGTTTAAAGAAATAAAGTGTTTGTTTTTTGTTTTGTTTTTATGATTATCTTCAAAACAGTCTGCACTCTGCTTCCCTCTGTTGGTCTCTTCACCTGTTTCTTTATGACACCAGTAGAGTACTTCTTAAAAACATTTTCTTTGAGTCAGATAATGTTTTGAGATTGTAAAACATGCAAAGCTGTTCTAAATTGGTTTAAAAAATGAATAAAAGCACAATATAGCCCCTTATATAGCTTTTTACAAAATTGTGCAACAAAATAATTATTTTGGGTTATTTTGTTTTTGCACTCATTATTTACCAATAAGGTTTGTTCTGTAAAAATGCTTGATCAGATCACTATTAAACAATATAAAAGTAAATATTTTGTATTTCCCCCCAACTGTAGAGATTATTAATTTTCAAAACAAACTATTACCTGTTTGTCACTTACAGAACCCAGTAAACATGGGTTCAGAAAAGTTCCGCACAATACTTCCTGTTATTATTGAAGATAACAGAGATGTTCTTCTTCTGTGGTTTCAAGTAGCTGCATGTCTTAGATACTGTGATATGATTGGCTGGACGCTGAAGAGCTGCTGGGAGGACATGGGATGTGCTTGCATAAATACAGACATTCAGGGCCACCAAAAACTCCCCCTGTTTTTTTCTCACTATTATATAGACGTCAAAATACTTTAAACAAAGGAAAACAAATAACTGAGCAGGTTGGGATGTTTACAGACTGAGTGGCAACAGGCCAGGCCAGACCTGAGCAAAATATTTATGTCCATGCATCCACCCAAGATGACTGAAGATGTCTTTCTCTACATCCTGAAAAGATAAAGCCATTAAATACAGTTTCTGAAGCTTTACATTATTTAAATTAAGAGGCATATATCTTTACTGTAATACAATATAATATAATAATAATATTTATTGGTCTTAAGAGAGACTAATGATTTAAGATAGTCAGAGTTTACTTTAGATTGTAGCCAGGCTTTAAACAAAGGTGAACTTCCTTTTCTTATCTTGCAGCCAAGGAATCATAGAGATGATTTAATGCGGCTGTTGATAACAAACATGTTGGCGTGTCTGATCCGGGTGACTGAGTGGGCACCGGCAGCCGGGCCATGTACCTTCTCATCGCTAAATAAAGATACACTAGAGAAAAAACATAAATCAGGATATCCCATCACAAGTGACCAAGCGCACCATTGTTTTAGTTCAAGTGGGCAGCCATCCTGACAGACAGTGCACACCGGGCCTGGGAGAGGACAGGAGGTTCTTGGGCTGTCCAAGACCAATATGTCATGTCACAAGTGCAAAACTGTGTTTATATATAGTTATGCAATGTGACGACTATCGGGCCAGACCTCGACTCGAGACAAGTATAAACAACCACCAACAGGTGAGGCTTAGATAATGTACATCTGCTGCTTTTGATAAGGATGGTTTAAAATAGATTCTTCATTGCAAGATACTGTTTTATGTGTTTGGAGATCATTTATAATTGGTTGCATTGTGATAATAATTAAAAATCATTTCAGCTTAGCTATAACTATGCACACTCTTCACTGTACATGCAACATGCAACCTCTATTTTTTTATTTTATTTTATTATTATTAGGCCCGAGCCCCCAGAGATGGCGCAGGGCCTAAAATATTATTATGGCAACGCTGCAAGACAAACAGGAAGTCGTCCATATTGGAATAAAAATCCAAAAGCATGACTCAAATTTGGTCAAATTTATCTTAAGAAGTGTGGCATCAAAAGTTATCCAAATTTTTGTAGAATCTTTGACGTTTTTTATGCGGCGAAGCCGCAAACTTTACAAAATTTTTATCAATTTTTACGTAAACATAAAATGCTACAGTTCGCGCAAGCGAACTCCAATTTTCCTCAAATTTGAAACACTTATTAACCTCCCAGTCTTTGATCCATTTAGAAAAAAGAAATAAAATTTGGCGCGTTAGCGCCCCCTACAGAATGAAGCAAATATTTATATGGCACGCAAAAAAATTACTTTTTTAGAAATGTACGAAATTTGGCAGAAAATTTGTTATGTCACCCTGATCAAAAAAGCCAATGAGACCTATGTCATTTTTTTATGGTGTTGCTGTGGCAATGATTGAAACCGCCCATTTTATTCTAATGGAAAAACACAACAAATCCTCCATGCAGAAGAAAAAATTTAGTTCATCAGAAATGTGCAAAATTTGGCACACATGTGCATCTCACCCTGGCAACAAAAAAGTCAATGGGACCTATGTTCTAACTCTAACTGTGTTTCCGTGGCAACAACAGAAACCATTATCATTAAATTTAAATGTAATCCTATGGACCACAAAATTATGTCACATTTGGTAAATTTCTAAAGAGCCACATCCAGCAATTTTAGTAAATCTGGCACAGCTCTGGGTCGTGGCGGGCGAGGGCCTATGATTGCCGCTTGCGGCTATATTTATTATTATTATTATTATTATTATTATTATTATTATTATTATTATTATTATTATTATTTTATTTTATTTTATTTTTTTTAATTTTTGTAACCTATTCTAATAAGAATGATTTGTGGGGATCCCATTTGGAAAAGAAAGGCCTTAATTGGCTGATTGGTCTAGATGAGTTAAAACAATCGCATTGGAAAAATCATCTGTGATTGCATATTGATTAGTTTTGCTTACTAAATCCAAAATTGTTATCAGTTGTGAACGGGTTTCTGGCTGCTGCTAAATGAACTTTTCAAAGTCGCGGTAAGGGAGGAAAGGTTAGGATTAGTGATGGGACTCGATTAAAAAAAATTATCTAAATAATTACAGGCTTTGTAATTAATTAATCGCGATTAATCACATTTTTATCAAATAGCAATATTTATATGTCCCAAATAAAATATAGGAGCTTATTTGTATGTTCTGGCGTATTTGAATTTGATTTCAATCTAGCACCGTGCTCAAACAGATCGATCTCCACCTCCCATGCACATAGTAACACGCGGCACGCCTCTCTCCTCCTCTGTGCTCCGCCTGTGACCTCTGCGTGGACCTGTCCTCTGTCCTCTGTCCTTTGCATCTGAACCAACCTTACTGCTGTCTCCTATGTGCGTCCTGTGTGCAGCAGTCAGCTGTGAGAACGATCAGAGACGATGAGCGGCGACTTGAAGCAGCACATTTGAAAGTAAAAGAAAAATGACGCTGGTTGCGTGGATGCGGCCGACCTCGATCCCGCAGTTACCTGTAGTCCAGTCTGTAGGCACATTACAACTGTTCACAGCTGAAATCCACTCAGATTTATTGTTTTGGTCAGTGTGGATGTCCAGCCCTGGTTACTGTGCTCCAGAAACTAGGTCACTGAGAAAAATTCTGTGTTGTCATAGACAAGTGCGATTAATTGCGTTAATTTTTTTTTTTTTTTTAACGCGTTAATTCTCTGTAATTAATTAATTGTGATTAACGTGTTAAAGTCCCAGCCCTAGTTAGGATGTTTCCAAAGGCCCATGACTGACAGGGGCCCAGAAAATTCTTACAATAATAATATAAGTAGTATTCACTCACAAATAACTGAATTCAGATCATGGTGTGGTCCCTTAGTTCCAGTGAAATAAACTCTGAATGTTTCAGCAGGCCAAGAGATTTTGGACAATTCCATGCTCCCAACTTTGTGGGAACAGTCTGGGGATGACCACTTCCTGTTCCAACATGACCAGTGCATAAAGCACAGTCCATAAAGACATGGATGAGTGAGTTTGGTGTGGAAAAATGTGACTAGCCTTCACAGAGTCCTGACCTCAACCTGATAGAACACCTTTGGGATGAATTAGAGCAAAGACTGTGAGCCAGGCCTTCTCGTCCAACATCAGACATGTAGATGTATGACATAGATAGATGCAAGGGTGGGCCGACATCATAATAAACCCTGTGGATTAAGAATGGAATGACACTTAAGTTCATATGTGTGTAAAGGCAGGTGAGCTAATACTTTTGGAAATATAGTTTATGCAAACGTGGCTAATAAGATGAGCAGAAATCCCAGCACATCAGTCCAGATATTTACTCACTGACAGTGTTTCTGTTTATGTTTAAGAACATAAATGGGTTACATTGGAACGTTGAACTGGCATGAACCTCAGGAAATTAAAGCATACTTAGGAAGTTCTTCTGGCGGTAAGCCCTTGAGGAAGTAGTCCAGCGTGAACCATTTTGAATCTCACCTGGTGGTGCATTCAAGGACATTGTGACATCAAAGAGTTGGAAAAAATGTGGCACAATTAAAATCAAATGCGTGTATGGGTGTGAGGAAATTTGTATTAACATAATTAAAAGTAAAAACATAAGCAGTAGTGTGCTTTTTAATACTTTGTTCATGCCTTTTTTGAAATGTATTTTGATGTTGCTGCTTTGTTGGTTCAGAGTGGGGTAACTACAACTTGACAATGTAGCCATGCTCAAAGAGGAAAAAAAGCAATAGAGTTCTCTCTTAGACTAAACAAGACCCTAATAAAAGTGACCTAGGACCCTTCTTGCAACAACAGCCTTTTTCTTCCATCAAGTCATTTCAGAAATGTGGAGCAGTACAGTGAAGCCAAACAAATTGAAAATTTGGGAGCCACGAAAAGTGCATGATAGTGCGAACAAAGGCAGGGCAAGGCTAGCTTCCGAAAACAAACAGCGAATAGAGACAGATGGGTTTTCCATTGTAGCGCAGCGTTAATGAGAGGAAGCACGGGAGTGCTTCCCAGGGACTGCATTGTGATACCGTCCACTGTTTCACCTATAGTAACTTGATCAAGGGAAATCTCTAAGAGTTTGGCCCCTGCCACTGATTTCTTAGTTGAGAATGGTAATTCCCGTCTGGGTTACCTGGAAAATACTGCTCCAGCAGCAGGCCAGCCTAAAAGAGGATATCTGATCATGCTTTTAAATATGACTCAGAAGCTGCACTGCCAAAGTTAACATGCAGTGGATGCCAACTTCACTTGTTGCTCACTTTATGTTCATCCTGTTCTGGGCAACAGATTCACGGAAATGAATGAAAAATAAAAGTGCAAAGTGTAGGTCAAGGACTCAGTTACTCTATGTTTGGTCTATTGTTGGAAACAGGTAAACAGCTTAAAGAAATATTAGGAAGTTTGAGAGTTTATTTTAGATAAATACACATGGCCCAGACTGTTGTTGTTTTCTTAAGTGTGGTCTACAAAAAATCATGATTACATCAGTAAAGTTTAATAAAGTTTCACGCCAACTTCGGGAGTTCATAAAAGCTCCTTCACCAGGCCTGCCTGTTTTTTATGCTCGATAGATTGATTAAGGTTTTTTAGAGTTAAAACAAGGTTAAAAAGAAGTCTTGAATGTTTACTCATTCACTTTGGTTACAAATGCCTTAACGCACAACAGAAAACATAGAAGCTAATTCTGCTTATTCCCGTTAGGGGTGACTGGAGCCTATCCCAGTAACTTTGAGCGTTAGGTGGGGTACACCCTGGACAGGGGCCAGCTTGTCGCAGAGCTCCTTTAGTGTGCAAGCAATGGAAACGCACACTTGCCAAAGATTTTTTTCCCTTAGCGTACTCAGGTAGCATCTGTCTTGTTTACCAGCATTATCTGAATTGTAACATCTAACTTATTTCTTGTTTGTTACCGGAGCATCTAATACTATTGATGCTTAGGGTAACTGCAGTGCAGAAACATTATTATTAAATTATTAATATTAATTCATTCATTTTCTACCGCTTATTCCCATTAGGGGTCGCGGGTGACTGGAGCCTATCCCAGTAACTTTGGGCCATAGGCGGGGCACACCCTGGACAGGGGCCAGCTTGTCGCAGGGCTGACACAGAGACAAACACAGACAGACAACCATTCACTCTCACATTCATTCACTAGGGTCAATTTAGAGTCACCAATTCACCTAACACATGCATGTGTTTGGACGGTGGGAGGAAGCTGGAGTACCCAGAGAGAACCCACAGTAACACGGGGAGGACATGCAGACTCCACCCAGAGGTGAGAACACTAACCACTCTGCCACCGTGCACCCCCTAAATTAATTAAATTATTAATAATATTATTAAATATCATATCAATAAAATGAAATGTATTTTAATAAGTGAGCGTTTGGATAAAGAATTGAGTAACTAAATTGCAACTCCCTTACTTTTAGGGGATACCAAATTATTCACATTTTTCTTTTAACCGTTTCTTTTAAGTTGCTTATCTCAAATATGCTAGCTAAAGACTGTGGTATGGACTTTTGACCAGAGTAATAATGAAACATATTTCTTTTATGATTCATTAGGCATGACTGTTCTATTCAGACTGTGTGGCACCACGGCAGTTAATAAGACTTCCTGACATGTGTCATGGGGAAAAAGTACCTGCTTGATGACTAACTCACACATGTCAGCACCATCAGGTAACTCCACTTCAGATGTGTATGGATGGTGGTCAGTGTGCAGAGAGATCCCTGTGAAAAGCCTTGAGTGTGAGCAGCAGAAGGGAAGTTCCCTCCTAGAGCACAACATAAACTTGGCTCCAATAAAAGCATCCGTTGGCACCTTTGCGGACAACAGGAAATCTTTATTTACCAAAAAACATCCCATAGTTGAACTTGGGGTATATGACCCTTCTTGTTGAACAGCAGTGCAGCGTCATTTTGGAGCGGTCGCAGTGCAAGAAAGTAGTTTTGTGAACAAAGCTACCATATCCTCAAGATAAACAACTGTGGCATAAAGTATGGATGTATATGTCCTGCCAGCATCCCTTCTGCGTCAGACCCTCAAACCTAGACATGTTTTTCAAAGTGTCTTTGGCATGTATTGTTTAACTTAGAGGCAATGTCCGACACTCCCATGATAAAGAACGCCAACATCTAAACTTAGAAATATCTCTGAACTGCACTGCACATCTTGGTATGTGACTGCAGCAGTCGAACCCTATTTATTTCAGGCTTAAGTACAAAAACACATTTTCACCTCAATGACAGGAGTGTTCAGGCTGTTTAATCAACCCAGTCAATGGGCTTTTATTACGTTTCCAGCAACAGATCCATTTCATTCACAGTGATAGTTCAACACCCCTTTTACATACAATATATACTCACATACATCGTGCACAATAAATCACAATACATCCACTGACAGTGCAGTATCAACAGCACTAATGCTAACAGAATGGTTGTGTAGGTACATACATGATGAGCGTCCATATTGTTGCTCATTTTGAATTACATCTCCAAGAATGTGCAATGATTTAATGGATTAAAACAAAGTTACATGATTTTTGTTTACTTATGTCATAAAATAACTTCATTCCAAACTATTGATACGCATCCTGTTTCACATTTTAATTCACAATACGTGTCTGAAGATGGATATTGTGTGTACAGTACAAGAAGTACCTAAGGTCAAGTTTTTAATGGCTGGTAACAATTTGTAGAACAGTCAGTTCTTGAGTCAAGGTGCATGTACTTCTCATTCCTGTCTCACAGTTCTTCAATGTCTGCATTCCTCTTCATTATCACTACTGTTAATCTTCTCTGTGACCTCTGTTCATTTCCTCCATGTTGTGGCCCTCATTGGGTTGAGATGTAGCGTTCCGGACACTTGCCCTGTGGTTTCGCCTCATTCGGTGCTCTGAAAACCAGTTGGTGACGGTCATGGCCAGTCGCAGGAGGCCCAGGCTGATGCAGTGCACCTCTGATGTGATGGGGATATCAGAGAACAAGGCGTGGTCCCGACATAGGAGGCTGCTGCTGCATTCGAAGTCTTTCACAATGTTGAGAATCTCCTGACGCTCTGCCTGCCGCATCATCCCTCGTACGTTTAACAGGGTGGAGACGTGCTTCTTCCTGTGGGCAGGAAGGATAGCGACAGGATGAGTGGTAGGCTTGTTAAAGGTGGCCAGTGTAATGTCATGGGCAAGACTGACACTGAGTAACTGTCACATCACTCTGAGTCACTCTGTTTTTTGCCATAAAACCTCTATCTAAATCTAAATACAGACATCAGTTACCTAATGCCAAACATAATTTTTAGAAACATGATTGGCATAGTTACTATGTAAGAATGAGTCAGACAGGACATTGAAGTAATGTCACTTGGCCACAAATGGATTTTCTTAAAAGTAGAACCAACTCAAGGAAGGCAGTGGTCTTTGATCTCCTAAAATACCAGCAGGGAATGCCATACAGTAAACAAAGGGGTGAACAAGCGGTGAGTTAGCATGTCTAGCTACTATTTTTATTTTATTTTTTTTTGCGCTTTTCTTCCACACCTCTCTCTCCTAAAGTGTATAATGTGGCACCAGTCTGTCTCCTGCAGGGTGGCAGGAACAGGAAGTATTCGGCAGCAGCTTCCTGTCTGCTCTGCAGAGGATTCTGCGTCATGGCTGTAGTTTGCCAACTGTCACCTGAGTGTTAACCTGCACACAAACAGCTCCCCCTGAGGCCTCCAGCCCTTATTCATTCTCAAAACACAGCCACTCAGTGCCCTAAAAATAGCCAAGTTAATGTAGATATGTTTCCGTGTTTCTTTTCCTTGTTTTGATCCATTGTGACAACAGAAAAAGAAAAAAATGATACATGCACAGACTTTTGCATTTCTTGCTTGGCTCCATGCCAAAAATAGCACAGTCAATACGTAGCAGTAAGCATAAAAGAATATAGGACCTTCGGGGGTGTGCACTGAGCTGTGTGTTTATGTAGATGTTTCCTGGTGGCACCAGAAATCTTTCAAAACATCTAATGTGTGTAATTAATGTCTCACCGTATATCTGGAAACTCTTTCACCAAGACAGCAACCTCCACCTGAATGGACGGAGTGTCCTCCAAGAGAATTATGTCTGCCAGGTGACAGAGGATGCTGTCCAACCAAGATGCATTGGACTCCTAAAGAAAGAAAGCATCAAACATACATAAATACGTAAATTAAAAGAAACAGCACACCCCTGTTCTGAAACCAGATGTTGATAAAGGTTGCTTGGTGACCAGAGGCAGCAAAAAATTCAGCAAATCACAAAACAACGTCTCATGCCATGTTTTTTCCTAGACTTGTTTTTCCTTTTACACACTCCGGAAAAAAAAAAATCTGAATTCTTGGCTTGGCATTCACTAAAAATAACAGCATCTTTTTTTTAGAAGGCCATTAAAACCATATCCTCGTTCCCAAGTTCCCAGTTTCCACAGACACTTGAGCGACTCCTCAGTAAAAGAGGCCATCAAGGCCATCCCAAAGCCACATCAAAGCTGGCCAGCTGACAGGAACAGGAAGTTCCTTCTGAACACAGCAGCTTCCTGTTGTCAGCCGAGGTGACGGACACTTGTTTGAACTCGCGCACAGAACGGGGGCAAATGCCATGCTGTCAGGCCTAGTTTTTCTACACCCACTTCCCCTCTCTGGCAAGGACCAACGTAAGTCCACTTCATCTATCTCCATCTCACTGACAGCAGCCATTTTTCAGGGCTCAGCCCTGTATCAACACGGTCTGAGTTATTCCTAACCTAGGAAGTTTGAGGGTCAGTCTCCATTCACTGATAAGACCTGTTTGGGAAACTAAATTTTACTTATGAAGTAGCATTTTATGATAATTTACATTGCACTCACCAGGTCCTTAAAGAGTCCTTTTAGCTGTTTCGCCTCATCTTGGAGACGAAAAGCCATCCTCTTTCTCATCTTGGACGATGTGCAGATGACCCGTCCTCGCATGATAGCGCGAACATACTCTACCATCACACGCCTATGCACTTCGCCCACCAATGTCTGTCAGTCAGATAATATCAATTATAATAAATAAAAAGGTTATTATAACAGCATATACAATACATGCACAAAACTGTACAAAATCAAAGTACCAACAACAAATGTTACCTGATATGGTGGTGGGTCCATCCTTCTGAACTTCTTGAAGTGTTGTTTAATGCAGGCCTCAATTGCTTCAAATGCTTCTGTGTTGTTTAGCCACTTTCTCTTAATGAGCTTATCAAAGAAAGGCTGCAATAACACAACAATATTTGGGGAATAACTTAAAGAGCACTGTTTGACTGTCTATGGAGTTTACTGGCAATTTTGCTAGGTGTAGTAAAGAATCGGTATTTCTGTGTCATACCCTGATGTGTTCAAACAGTCTGTCAGCCAGCACCCTCACTGACTGGTTAATAATCCTGTCCATAGAGGCGTTGGCTCTCTGTGCTGTGTCCTCACTGCTCTGTGGGTCACACTGCCTGCAGCGCTCCACAAAGGACCTACAGTGTGACAAATTCACAGTTTTTAAAAAACTACTTAATCTTTCTCAGAAATAGACAAAGGTAAAAATATAGGTTGTACCTGAGAGGAGGGCAGCAGTTTACCAGAGCAATAGTCCTGGAAACATATCCATCTCCTCTGTCTCCAAACTCTGCCTGAGTGTCATGAAACATCTCCACTTTCCTCTGAAAACTACAAATATTGTTTTAATTTATATATAAATAAATATAGCTCTAAAAGGAATGCTATAATAATGAATTCAAATCAAAAGACCTATTTAATATATATATATATATATATAAGTATAAGTATAAGTATAAGTTTCTCATTGTCATGATCAGCAACCGCAGTTTTATGTGAGCAAATATTTTTTATTTTTTGCTGTTAAAAAGACACAACCACCAATTCTTTTTATAAATGTAACATAAAACAAGCAATTTTCAATATTCAATAAACAAAAATAATTTTAGCTTGACCAAAAAAAATTATGCACTCTGCATGATGGCATCATTTAAGCTGAGAGATCTAAAGTACATTTACAACTTTAGAAAGGCCTTGATTGTTGCATCCTGCTGACAGAAGGTAATATTGTAGTAGTAGATGTGTCACACTAATGCTGTATCCTCTGCAGCATTAGAAGTGGAAAGATGATTTAAACTACCTCTTTGTTGTGTGTAGCTGCCTTTTCTGTTATAAATTTCAGGTTTACCAAAGTCAATTACCTCTGAAACTAGTATACATTTTAAGACATTTGATTTAGCAGGCCACACATTTGAAAAATGTACTGCTTCAACTTTCACTTTTCACTCTCTCTTAATACACCTCTATAATTAAACAAAATGTCTATAATTTATTCTTACTTGTAGAGAAAGTCAGCTAATCCAATGAGACTGCAGCGAGCTACTCTTGCTCCCAAACACTGGTTCACAGATGTGGATCTGTCTAGGTCCACCTTTAACCTCTGAAAATAAAAGACAGTATGTTGTATATACCTTACTATGTCATATCTTAAAGCTGAATAATGAAATCATTGGTACTGGATTTAATACCTGGATGACAGAGCGTGCCAGCTGACACTGATACTCTTCTATGTGCAGAGTCTGGGCCCATCTTCGCTCCTCTTCATCCAAAATCTGGATCAGCTCAGTGGTTACATTTTCCTAGAAATCACACAAGAAATAAGGATACTAAAGCTATGTGGATTTTTTAAAGGAAAAATATATAAAGATAATATGAATATACCCTGACAATGTTGAGGCAGTCTTGTTCGAGCCGATCCACTGTGTCTTGAGGCACAATGGGTTCCAGTGGTGCGTAATTGATATGTGTTTTTGTGCCAATGTATCCTAGAACATCTCTGTAACAAAAAACATTGTCATTATAAGTAAAGACTTTCAAAGTAAAATAGCATAGAATGATACAAATGGACTTGACGTATGTATTTTTTTTACAATAAAGAAAGACAATGAGCTCCCAGTAACCAGTTGTACCTGTTGTAGATGTTGTAGAACCAGTCTAACAGCGAGTAGACATCTGTGATCTGAAGCGGTCCACTGGTGACAGTGCGTAAGCGTTTGGCCACTGCCTTGTGGTAGCTCTCCACATAAACCTGGAAGGCGGAAAACTCCTCAGGATAAATGGCCACGGCGTTCCTCCTGGCTGCATCCAGGTCATCCACCATGCGGCTCCTGAGGCGCTCCAGGTAAGTGGCTAGCTGTCCGGCCTGGGTGTCTACCTGAAGGGGCAGGCTCCAGTCTGCAGCCTCTGCCACAGCCTGCCTCCATCTTATCTTGAAGCGCCTGGGACGATGACTTGGCTGTGCCTGCAAACCCTCTCTTTCTGGTTTGGTCTCCTCCCTGAAGGCCCAAGCAGCATCTGCATGTTCTTCTTGCTGGATCACCAGAACTACAAGGCCAAGGTTTGGACCGGCGCTGGGCTGACGGAGAGACTCCCTAACCACGTCCCACATCTCGGTCTGGAGGGCTTCATACAGCAGCTCCACGTCCTTGGCCTTTCGCCGGCTGGAGTCTAGAGTGGCATTGGAGCTGCGTGATTCTTCCAGGCTTTGGGCTGACAATGGGAACATGCCCTGAGGAGTGCTGGGACATGTAGTTGGAGTGAGAGTAGGACTGGCCGTGGCTGGCAACTGGGACAGCAGCTCACACTCCCGTTCAAGCTCCTGGATGTGTGTGTCAGCAAGGAGAAGGTCCCGGTGGTTAACCAACTGTAAAATCTCCAGGACTGGAAAAGAGGAGCAACATTTAACAACATAATGAACTTTGCA
The DNA here is from genome assembly GCA_020698575.1 of Bostrychus sinensis. Taxonomy (NCBI): domain Eukaryota; kingdom Metazoa; phylum Chordata; class Actinopteri; order Gobiiformes; family Eleotridae; genus Bostrychus; species Bostrychus sinensis. The sequence goes on from CM036244.1 coordinate 27,854,005, forward strand.
ACATCAGAGAGTGTCCTTGTTTGTTATTATGATTATTACATAGTTGTGCATGTGCCTGACAGACAAACAGAGCTATTTCTTGCTGTAGTTACATGCTTGTGTTGTGTAGCTGGGTCCCCTGCAGTGTGTCTAAACAGTAGCTTGGTTGAAAATCTATCTAGAGGAACCTGGGTTGGAGGAAGTGCAGTCATTTCCTGATTTCACAGCCTGGTGGTGATTGAACCCTGTGACTCAGGAATCTGGGGATCTTTTAGTTTCATTAAAATTGTCTAGGACTGAGAGGAAACCCTGATTAGGCTAAACAAGGAAGCTTCCTAAAGCAAGAAAACTCCGTGGCACTTTGTAGGATGCTCTGTAAAGAGCTTGTGTATTACCTGAAAGGGGCTCTCTAGTTTTGACCACTGGCTCCTCCTCCACTGTTTCCTCAGAGCCCTCCTGAGAGCTCTTGTCCGACATGGATTCTCTCTTCAGCTTGCCCAGACTGACTATCCTGAGGAAGGATGGCCGCCTGCACGCCTCCGCCTCAGTGTTTATGCTCAGGTCCCCACAGGGCAGGCTTTCTCTGCGCTCCTCTTTACGTCGACCCGTAAACCTGGCCAGCAGAAGATAACACCAGTTACTACACTTCACAATGCATTTAAGACTATCCAGAGTATTCCCTGATTAGAGGAATGTTTGGAATGCTATATATTAAAACATCTGCTAAACTGATGCTGCAGCTAACCATGAAGGCTGCCTTGGTTATAAATAGTCCCATTCAGTAAGCACAGTAAGTACAAAACAACCTACAAGCAACAAAAGCTGTTCCGAAGATAAACAAGAGGTTATAATGCATTACATAAGTTCCCAGGAAATAAGCACAATATAGTGTATGTAACAATATAGCTTAAGTCACTTAACATGACATGGCATTCTTGCAAAACTTTGTGTAACATTAGTAGGTCAGTATTAATTACTGGGAAATTAATAATTAAAATAGACTTACTATTGTCTATTTTAAATATTGATGAATAAAGAATATCACAAGGATGATTTTGTATTACTTATCTCCATCGAGCATCAACAACAACAAATGAATTTCAGTGGCTTTGTCTGTGCATGTCATCTACCTCTCTCATATCTGACCTTGCTATTAGTATTAGCAAGTAACCTATTTGACACTATTGCATTTACAGAAATTTTTTGGCACTTGAAAGAAAAAATCTTACAAAACATCCAACATCCCAGCTTTTAGTCAAGTGCCTTTTGCTTCTATTAATAATGAGTTACTTTGAGTTTTTGGTAATGAATTCTAATGTTACTATATATGTATTTTTTGTATGTATGTATATGTATGTAAGCTTATTAAAGTCAGTATAATATGGCCCGCTTTTGAAGTTTCTTATTGCTACACATTTCAGAAATGTTTTGGAGTGTGAATACTTCTGACATTTTAACATCCCCATCTCACCTTAGTAGGGTCATAATCTTTCCCTCGGAGCTCCTGCGGACTCCTTTCCTCTTTTCCCTCTCCGTCGGCAGCGTGTTCGAATCCCCCGGGCTGTAATGTGGACTGCTGTTGCCCCACACATTGCGTCCTGATATCCGCAGCCCCTTTCCCAGTTTTCCAAGGGTCTTGAGCGGAGACACACCACAGATCCTCTCCAGTGTCCCCTTGAGAGGCTTGGTTTTGGGGTTGCCTGCTCCATGGCGCTCCGCATTTACTTCATTCTCCTCTTCTTCCCCATCACGCTTGGAATTGAGCTGGTGGGTCCCCATGACGTCTCCCATGATGAGGCCCATGTCAGCGTTTCTATCATCGTCATCCAAATCAATGTCTTCAAAAGGATTTAAGTTCTTGTTTAGGTCTTTCAGGTCATTGAAATCTTTTAGGTCATTGAGATCATTTAAGTCCCTCAAGTCCAAGTCCAGCCTAGGTAGGATCAGCTCTCCGTTTACTCTGGGGAATTCGTGGCAGCTCTTGGACCTCCCCGGGAGCTTCTTCAGAATTGGCATGCTTGCACGTTCAATATTAACAATCTGAAACAGAAGAACAATGAATCGACTGTTAGAATTTGCATTAGCAACATGCAACTGTATATAACTTTTATGTGTAAGGGTGGAAAAGTGTTTATCCGGCTGTACATCAGCTGTCAGCAAGTTTATATAAGTCTTTTCTAAACATCCTTTCCCATGGTGGTTATATAATGCACTTCACTTAGCAAATAGGAAACATCTATTCAAAATATTGGCCCATTTACACGTGCCCAACTACCACCTTGCATAAATATTGTACCATGAAAAAACAAATCATTTTGACCTCAAAGTCAAAAGTCAGTACTGCCACAGAAATAGTAATATCACAAAGGTCAGTGTGTAAAAGACAGAATCATGTAATTAAACAGAAAAATAGAACATTTTTGCAATGAATACTAAATGTCCTGGCAAACCTATAGTATGTCGCTTAATTTGGCAAAGGCTATAGCATTATTACAGCTAAAGTAGGTTTATGTAATAGCAGTATTATGAATAGTATTACTGTATGGTGCTCGAGTAAAGGTATACATTTTAGTCTATTTATTTTTTAACACTATAATATATATCAAACACTACTGTTGTAATCATTTTCAAATGCTTTATCACCGTCTAAGATGAAACATTGAATTAAATGACATAAATATTTTGGGGAATTGTGTAAAAAGATAAAGGTCAATTAAAAACTGACAGCAAATTCTACAATTTTTCCTCTCACAAGGAAAAAATAGCATTTTTCTTCAAAAATATATTTAACTCTTGTTACTGAATATTCAAAGTGTGACATTATTATTCATAACAATTTGATAACAAGTTTACGTTGTTTTTTTTTTTGTTTTTTTTCGTGTAAGTGCAAAGAATAAATGACCAAAGCTTAATTTTCATCTTGGTGTAAGTCTACTCATTTTTGTGAAGTTTTGTCAAGTCTGCATTTTTACAGTGTAAGATTGCTTAGAAATAGTGTCCTTTTAGACAAATAGTGTGTGATGTGCTTTGCACAAACTCCACAAAAATATTATAGCTTGTAAGGAAGGTCCATAAATATACCAATAATTAAAATGCATCGTGTGTGTACAGATATTACTTGTGTACATATTTATATAAATCCATGCAAATCTAAACACCTGGTTTAGACTGTCTAAGTATGAAATAACTAACTCTCGTTAAGTACACAGACGTCCATTAAGCTCTGGCAATCATCTGAAAACTGTGTGTAAAAGCAGAATACAAGCCGTACCTGATAAATGTTGCTGGTCTCAGAACTCTGTCATCCTGGAGTGTGCCGTCGGAGCGGGCTGCCAGGCTGTGGACAGTATGTGTGCAACTGACCACTGTGTCAAAGTGTGTCTGAAAGCACTCAGTGGCTCAAGAGAGCAATGTGGCTGCCTGTGGTTTCCTGACGCGCTCTATTGTGGTGGAAGGTGATATGTTTTCCTGAGGAAAGGCCCGTCCCGTCCTCTCTCCCTCCTCCTACGCCACTGTCCCCCCTCGTCCCCCCATCACCTCCACTCTGGGGACCTGGCTAATTACAATCATTGCAATAACTGTACAATGAAGAAAAACACAGGGTATTACCCTACACTCTTTGAGGTGTCACTCCACTGTAGATGCGTATGTCTTCTCTGCAAAGCATACTGATTTCTTTACTAGTATACAACAAGACTACTGAAGATGATTCACCGTTAATGGCCTTGAATCCAAATTCCATTCATCTTTCATGAGTTGGCTGTCTGGTCTCAGCGGAAGACTTTAAGTGGACAAATCTGGTCTACTCTGACTATAAACGCTGCTGCTGGTGCTATATTGTCTGCTTTATTGCAAACCCTCAAGGTCAGTGTAGTCAAGGCAGGGCTCTGGTGTCACATAAAGTACACATCTGTATGATACAATGGATGGATATATATGAGTTTGATGGATTAACAAAAGAAAGCATTTGGTCCTGCTCTGCCCTCTAGTGTTCAAAGAGGGGAACACTATGCCTACGTCTGGCAGTTGGTAGGCTATTGCATGTGACGTTAAAATCTCTTTTAAATATTACAATAAAACCAAATAACAAAGACCTCTTATGCAAATAATATTTGCAATGAAAGAAGACAAATGTTGAAGTCATCCATTCATCCATCTTTTTCCACTTATCCGGGGCCAGGTCACAGGGGCAGCAGTCTAAGCAGGGACACCCAGACCTCCCTCTCCCTGGACACTTCCTCCAGCTCTCCCGGAGGAACCCCAAGACGTTCCCAGGCCAGCCGAGAAACATACAAGAGACATCAAACCAAGACCTTCAGTGTGCACTGGGGCGGTTTGGAGCCGAGTGTGAAGCAGCTGGGATGAGAATCAGCACCTCCAAGTCCGAGGCCATGGTTCTCGACTGGAAAAGGGTGGCTTGCCCTCTCCAGGTCGGAGGAGAGTTTCTGCCTCAGGTGGAAGAGTTTAAGTGTCTCAAGGTCTTGTTCACAAGTGAGGGAAGGATGGAGAGTGAGACCGACAGGCGGATTGGTGCAGCGTCTGTTGTAATGTGGCCGTTGTATTGGTCTGTTGCAGAAGGAGCGGAGCCAAAAGGCAAAGCTCTCGATTTACTGGTCGATCTACGTCCCTACTCTCACCTACTGTCATGAGCCCTGGGGAAGACCTAGGACACACTGGAGGGAAATGTTGGAACCATTTGAGAAAATACTGCTAGTGACATTATCAACTAGGCTACATAAAAGATAGTGCTTTGTGTTGTTTGCATAACCAGTAGCTACTTTTAGTTACATCGGCTAAACGGGACTAATGAAAGGTACGTAGCTAAACATGGAAACATGTCATTCTGTTTATTTTATTTCTTTGTGTTATTGTAAAGTGCTATTGAAATAAATGATTGATTGACTCTTTTTTTAGCATGTGTCAGTGGCAGCTATGTGACCTAAGGTCAGCAAAATGTGCCACAATTTCTGGCCCCTAGTACAACATAGGCTATACAGCCTTGTTGTCTTGGTAAAACTATAGTGACTTTCTTGGCAACAAGCCCCATTTATCCACCTTCTCTTAGGTCTTAAAATGATTAGTTAATTACTGTGGACCATTAAAGCTATTTAAGTTTAGCCAACATTATAACCTGGTGGCAAAACCTCAAAAAGGCCCAAGAAATCACATAGGTGGGGCCGTAATTTTAGCAGCTGTCATCCATGTTTTTATGTTAAAATAGAGTGAACATAATATCTGGGATGAATATTTGATTTAGACTTTTGTTTGTTTTTTATTGTTAAAACAAAATGGCCACCTTCGCTGAAATTGGACCTTTTCAGTAAAATTCAGTATCTTTAAACCAAAACAAGATTTTCTTATGAAATTTGGACTGTATGTAGGCCTAGACTTTAACATCATAATATCACACAGCAAATCTTGGTTCTATAAGATTATATATACGCAAAATATGTGAATTTGAAATTGAAAATGGATGTCTATTTCTGCAATAAAAATTAAAATAAATAAATAAATACATACATACATACATACATACATACATACATACATACATACATACATACATACATACATAAATAAATCATATGTCTGCAAAACATACCAACTATGCAGTTGATATGAACATTACACATACTGTATATATTCAACATATAAAGCATAGAATAGCAAGAAAAAAATAGTCACAACTGTTGAGGGGGCAGAAGTAGCTCAGTAGGTAGGGCCATTCACCTACTGACTGGAAGGATGGTGGATCAATCCCCACTACCAATATTGCATACTGCTGTTGTGTGTGTGGCACTGATCTATGAATGTGTAACTGTGATTGTCTGTTTTTGGTGGTGGTCACAGAGGCCGTTGGTTTTTTGTGGTTTGAAATTCCTTTCTTTTTAATCTTGCATCAGAGCTGCTGAGAGAGTTCCCACATCTCCAGTGACAGTGAACCAGTTTTAACACAAAAGTTCATAGGAATAATTCTCAAAAGTTAGCAGTTCTAGGAGCACTGTAGTGCACAGGGAGGCACTCTCCATGTAGCTCTAAGTTTAGAATAAAGGGTTTATATTATCTACCAATTTAAATCAAATTTACATGCTGTAATTTACATAGTGTAATGTTTTATATCAGCTGCATAGTTGGTATCATTAACAGACGTATAATGATATTTACAGCAAAAAATACCTTAATTTTGAATATATAGAACCAAGAATTGTTGAGTGGTATTAGAATTTCATAAGAAAATCTTGTTTTGTTTTGAAGATACTGAACTTTACTGAAAATGTCAAATTTTGGTGAATTTTTTTAAAATGCCACCTTGTGGCAATGTGTATAAATACAAACACTAATTTTACTGAATTCTATATTAAGTAATCTTCAGAAAATGTTTTTAGTACAATTATACTTTTGTTTAAATAAATAGACACTGTAAAATGTTTGAAATACATTTTATTGTCATAATCTACTTATGATCTAAAAATGTATTCATGGTACAAATAACATTTATGTAAGAATAGCAAGGCTCTATCTTCCAGAAGAAACAAGAGTTAGACGTATGCTGACCTCACTGATACAGCTACCGTAAATACTCGGCAAATTGCAAATTTCTCTCGAGGGCCTTATTACCATCACTTTACAAGTGGCTGCCCACTTTATCGCAGTCTTTAACCTTGGTCTAAATCCAACTCTGTAGCCTATTCATTTTTGTCTATAAGCAAAATTTCCTCTGACTGTAGGAGCTGAGTCCAGAATCTTGAAGAGATGTTTGCATAAACACCCAGCCAGACGACCTTTAACAAATTTGGGGCCACCCCTGGCTCAACTGCGGACACAAAGAGACTTAATTGCACTAACAAGGCTTTTAAAAGTTTTGTAAAACTCCTCTTATCCAAGCATTAGCTGTATTGCAATTTTCAAACTTGAAGATCATGATCTGGTCAAATTTGGGCACAACTTTTCCAACTACAATTTCATTTAAACTTTGTTGGCTACAATCCAACCTCTGAGCAGGTAAAAAAACAGGTAAGATCAAGCTCATTTTGTCTCACAAACTACTCTTCAATCAGGTTAAGTATGTCTTTTTTCTGAATTATTTCTGTCATATAGATTTTCTATGAAGCTGAGCTCATATGAACCAGTGAGTGGAGCTTTGGCCTTTTCTTATTATCAGACAGAGAGAAGGATGTCTTTCTGCTAAGTTGTATCCATGGTAAAAAGACCAGTGGAGATGACACTTAACTGATCCTTGAGCTTCAGTAGATGTGTGGCACAACAGCTCAAGGAAACAGTGAGGTCCTGAGGGGAGCCCATACTTCTACAGCCTCTGGTCTACCCATGTGTAGTTTAGCACTTTTGCCCCTCAGCAAGGAGACTATGGGTTCAATCCCCAGGCCAGCTGATTCACAATCTCTCTCCTTCCCACCATGCATGTGTAGGTGAAATGGTCACTCTAAATTGCCCCTTGTGAATGAATGTGAGAATGAATGGTTGTGTGTTTGTGTATGTCCACGTCTTACCACTAATTGACCAATGTCCTGGGAGTAACTAACTAAACAACAATAAAAACATTAATAAACACAATTTTAAGGTAAACTGCTCTATTTATAATCTAATAACTAATTCCAATTCTGTTTGAGCAATACAATTTAGAAGTAGTAGTTCTTGCAAATTGTATTGCAATAGTGCATTAGTACTTGCAGATTTGAACAGAGTACGTTTTGTTTTGTAACTATTTCAGAAGTCAGTCTTTTCCTGATGTTTGTCCCAAGCTTGCCAAGAACCAGGAAGCACTACAGCTGAAAAGTATTTACATCAGACATATTCAACTTTCCTTCGTGAGTGTTCATTTCTGCAAATTGTTTTTCCAGAGACATACTTGTTGTAGCCATAGATTATGAAAGCAGTAGTAATTTCATGTTTGTCTTATTGTAGGAATATGAGGACAGTTGTACCTGAAGGGCAGCCAGTGTTTTTTACTGCAGCTGTAAAACATACATTACTTGCTGTATGTAAATAGTCATCTTATGGCTTAACTCTGGGGCACTGGCTCCCTCTAGTGGCACTTAGGAAGTCTGAGACATTTTGTAGATCTAATAATCTAATCTAATAACTCATGTTTGGAGGGTGAGGTTAATGCTTTAAAACTTGTAGTTCAAACTAATATTTAAGTTAGTTGCAAAACATTTGAATCACAATCTGAGAGTTCTTAAAATCACAAATGAAAAATATATAATTAATGTTTTTATATATATATATATATATATATATATATATATATATATATATATATATATATATATATATATATATATATATATATATATATATATATATATATATAGGCTACTTGTCTAGGGCTCTAATGTCTTGTGGTGGCCAGTATAAAAAAAATGTCAAAAACTGGACTTCAGTACTCATTCAGTCCAAGTGATAGTTACAGGGGAACAGGGGATGTCATGTTTAACCCACTACTTAACTTTGTCATACAAGTTTCTATATTCAAAGAGTTGACTTGTTTTTATGGAGAAACTTCAGTGCACCATGTCATTCTGTCATCTCTCTCCCTAACGTTCTGTTTCTAAAATGTCTGAAAGAGAACTTCAGCACTGGCTCCAACTGTGGGCCCTTACCTGGAATATCATGAGATATATGAATAAAATAAAATATAAAAGTGTCAATTTTAAACAAGCACTACAATATATTGGTGTATGGACCTAATTCACTGGTATTTATGATGTTTTATTTTTTTTTGTTTGTTTGTTTTTCATGTATATAAATTTATACTTAATGATGTGAAAAAGCAGAATAGCAGTCAACATTTTCAGTTTGCTTTATCAAAACAATCAGACTGATCTTAGACTACATCCAGAGTAATTTGGAAGGAGCTGAGGGATAAAAGCAAGTGAAAGGGAAGGATTTAGAGAAAATGGAAGAACACAGAAACACAGAAAGTGTTTTAAAAAATGGGTAGATGAAAATGAGTGGGAGATAAAGCAAGTAAGAGAACGTTTGCCACATGCAGCTGTAAAGGAAAGTGTAGAAAAGATGCCTGCTATACAGAAAACTGCTTGTCACACGCAAATACAATCACATCCCACTCATCCTTCTGCACCCTCTCTGTCTCCACATGCTGCAACGAGAGAACTGCATGCACACCGGGCACCTAAGATCACTTGCTAACAATGTGAGGGTCACTGCCCACCTCTGCCCTACAACCTGGATGCTAGAGATGATCAGCAGCCCCAACCTCACCCAGATCTGCAGATCCATACACAAGACTCTGAAAACCAGTTTTCCTGTCCAAGTCAAGTCCACCATAACTGACTGTAAGCAGGGCACAAATGAAACTGTTGCTGACTAGTGCTATCATCTGCTTAGTGTGTACAAGTTTCATTGTGACTTCACCAAACTATGGAATATGGATGTCAAAGCTAAAGCTGGCACCTATGAACTCCACCTCAAAGCATGTTTCATGCAAGATCTCAAGAAAGACATTGCTGTTGTCACCATGCAAAGAAAGCCAAGAATAAGCTTTGACTGGACTGAAGACTGTCATCCTGCGTCACTACTCACTCACATAAGCTACCTGTTAAACTGCATGCCACTATGCCACTACTAGAGCCTTAAAACAATACTTAAGTCCCAAAACAAAGCAGACACACTGCAGGTAAAGTACATGAAATGTAGAATAAAGTTTTAATGACTTGTAGTTAGTGTGCACTCACACATGAAAATAGACATAAATCTGAAAAGTCAAATTTTATACAATGTCACATATAAAATTAAAATAAATTGATGTAACATGATTTTTTTCAGTGTTACATTGTACAGTAAATCTATAATAATACTAGGGATGTGTTTTCCTATACAATAAATAATATCTAAATAAGTGTTATTACAAATGAGTGAATTTGTATACTGGTAGTGTCTACAGTGTTAATGCATGTTAAATGCTGTGCTATTTTCAGATTAAGTAAGTCATGGTGCTGGATTTTTACTCATCCAATCCAATGTAGTAGCAATACTGAGAATGATTTTATTCAGTATTCGGGTGCATTCTTTATCCAATGGAAAGGCATATAAACATAACAGATGCAGTTTGTGGTTTGTCTGCTTTGTAATTATGTTCACACAGACCCTTTTACTTGACCTTTTCATTTAGGATAGCAATTCATTTACTTTAATCTGAGGCATGGTGTCCAGGTGATTTACTGTTTATTTATATAGGTATAATAAATAATGTTAAATTACGGTTTGTGTGGCATTTTCCCTTCTCAGTCCAGAATGAGTGAATGAATGAATATGTGTGAATGTATATTTTAAGTTGATGCCTAAATGGTCTGGTTAGGTCCCCGAGTGTTGTGCTTCCGATTTTGTGGGTTGGTGAAGTGGTACGGCTCGTGGCGATAGTGGCTGTGGGAGATGACCGGATGTTCGATGCCTATGGTCTGCAGCTCTTCCTGCTTGTGCATTCCCTCCAGCTTCACCACTAGCTCTCTGATGAAGCTCTGAGAAACAAAGGGGAAAAAAGTCACTCTACGGCTTGAATACGTTACCAAGCCACTTCAGAAGCAACAAAAAGACTGTTTAGAATGTTTATATGGTTTATGTGAACCTTCCATAGTGTGCAAACCTTTCTCATTCAGTAGTTTATTACTGTACTCCTTTATGGCTGTGGCAGTGATTTCAGGAAATCGGCAACCATAACCAAAATGCTAAGTCATGCTTTTTTTTCTTATTTGTCTGTTAGCCCACAAGTAAGCCAGACTTTATAATGTGAACTTAAAAGTCCTTGCAGAAAGCCTTTGTTGCTGTCTCTTCTTGTTATTTTGTCCGTCTCTGTAATTATATAACTGTATTTTGTTTTTGCTGCTGCCTCTTGGCCCGGACTCCCTTGAAAAAGAGTTTTTTTTTATCTCAATGGAACTTTCCTGGTTAAATAAAGGTTAAATAAATATTAAAATAAAAAGTAATCCCAAAAAAGGAGTGAGAAAAAGTGTTTAACACTGAATTCATGTTTTTGTAGTGATAACAGTAAGTTAAACAAATCAATAGCCAAGAACAAAATTCAGTTAGAAGTATTCATTTGGTTAAATGTCACATTGGGGTAAAAAAAATACAACATTCAGTACATAATTGATGGATATTAGTGTTAGAGCTACAACTATCCTGTATAACCAACAACCTTGTAAACTACAATAGAAGCATTCCAAGAGCACAGACCTTCACCATGGCATTGGTCCTATCTGGCAATGGTAAAGGTATAGTGCCCAAACCTTTGGATCTTCTAATGCTCTATTTAATGAGTCAAAAGCCTGTGTATTTGAACATTGTAACAAATTCACTAAAATTCATTCTTTGTTCCTCTACTGATCCCTTGTAAGTATATTTAGCTGTATCTCGCAATGGTACAGAAAATGTAATTAAAAGTCGACCATTACTTTTACATAATCTTGTTAACAGACTAACAGAACAATCCAACATCTGCAAACACGTAGCATAATAAGGTAATAATTTTGGTGTCAAAATTATTGTGGAAATAATGAATGAATGAATTGTGCACAGACAGACATGGTCTTTAAGTGTGGCCAGAGCAAGTGAATAAATCTTGATGGAGCTAAAATTAATAGCATCTGTTTACCTTAACTAATGCAACTGTTTTGTTTTACCACCAACAAAGAAATAGAGGCAGCTGGTAGCTACAGCAGAGCATATCACCACCTTTTGTGTGACAGAGCCTTTCTGACAAGATCTGTTTAACCTCAGGTTTACTTTTTCCATTCATAACCATTACTCAACTTTCAGCTCATTCTGACAGCTCATTCTTCCATTGCTTACATGGAAGTCTTACAGCATACTCCGCACCTCCCATGAGATTTCTGTGCTGGTTCATGCAAGAGGTGAAGTAGGTCAGCATGCATTTATTCACAAGGAGTAAAACAACTTCACAATATCAATATAAAAACTGTAAAAAATATTACTTACTTATCTACATTTCACTGCAGGCAACAATTATTTTTTGTCAATAATTGTTACCCAAATTAGTCAAAGCTTTACAAAGATACAGATTACTAAGTCTGAGGAAGTAGTATGGACACACCCTGCTCTTTTGCTTACATTTGCATCTTTGAGTGAAGCAAGTGACAGTGTCCAGAAAGAGTCATTGTTTCGGGGTAAAATAGGAAGAAAAGGAAAAGAGAGCACAGAAAGGCATTGTTAATAGAAGTGGAGTGACAGTGGGAAGAGGATACTCATGCCGCAGATTTTCCTAGATGGAGATGCAAAGAACATACCTCTGTGTTGCTATTGCACTTTTGTAGAACCTCCTGAAATAAAAATGTAGAAATTTATTATTAAAAACATGGCTGCATTCAGAACATCATGGTACACAAACGATACCTGTAATTTTTTGACCCGTTCCTCATCATTAGTCATGTCAATAAGTTCATCAATGTTCACCTCCTCTGGCATGTCGCTCTCCTGATGCACAAACAAGGACAGAGCCAAGAAATTCAAATTGCTGACTTGTATGTAAATGTACATTTATTTTGATGCAAATACATTTCTCTTAAAAGTAACAATAATAAAATAACATCTAGTTAATTATCAATAAATTCTGGACTATGTGGGCAACTAAACAATTTGTCCCAACAGTACAAACAACATTGCTGGTGTCTTAGTGCAGCATTACACTTACATTTTCACTATCATATTTAACTTCTAAAAATATTACCAGCCCCTTTTGGAGCAGATATCTTGCTGCTATAGGCTGGAACAATGAGGAGGAGTAGAGTAATATTCATGGACTGTACAGCTAAACAGTGGCCTGTTCTGTCTCAACAAACAGCTATTGTACAGCTGAGGGGACAGTCCCACCGTCCCATCCTTACCAGCACATTCTACTGGGACTGGAACTAGGCCAGGACATAGGCCCATAGGCGCACAGGGAAAAACACTTGATAGGGACAATTGGTTATTAATATAAACCACAGTCAACAAAATTAATGACTACTATTTTTTTCGAAATTGCTGGTCAGTATTTCATATCTCTCTCTCTCTCTCTCTCTCTCTTTTTTTTTTTTTTTTTTTTTTTTCTATATTGTACATTAAACTCGAGGTAGCTGTTTTGAATGCATGACCTGAGAAGATAGTGGAAGAGAAAAGAAGAAGAGAGTGGAAGAGAGTTGTGACTGCCTTTATATTTTGCTAACCAATTTATCGCTGTGATTATTCTCACTACATTTACCCACAGTGTAATCAACATTCTTGCTTTTAACAACCATTCCCAGCATTTCCTTTTTGGCCTCAACCTCTCCTCTCTCCTCTAGCTTGGCTGTGTGTGCAGCTGATGCATTGTTTACCTCTGGGGACCTACAGCGTCGTCCTTTTTCTCATAATTCATTCTTTTCTAAAGTAAAGCTGTCCATGTAAGGCAGAAAGACAGGGGACAGATGCAGATCTCTGTCAGGGACAGCAGTGAGACACGCATACAGTTGGCCTTGTAAGGAGAAGCAGACGGCCCCACCTCTCCTCTCCTTAACACACGACACGTCTGTGTGTGATATAATTATTCTAATGTACATTATCGCCATGGACTGTTTAAAATGGATAGACATTAAATGCAAATGTGCTTCTTATATATAACTAACACTGTAAAACTGTTTCAAAACTGTTCATATATTAGGGTGCAAATTATTTTTTAGTAGGCCTGGCTTGTATTAGAATATAGACCTACATTACAGAGTAGCAAAAGCTATACAGTACAAAGTAGACATGATATTATTGTAAGTTCAAAGTAATTGTAAGTATTGTAAGTTCTTTTTATGTAGGCCTACATTAAATACAATTTTAATATCAAGTATTGACCTAGGATATAGGCAGCCTAATCAAAATGTTCACGTGACGCATCCTGAAATGACGAGTTGACCTCTCACCTGTCCAGAGAAGAGCTGGTCCAGACCATCGTCGATCCACTTCTCAAGGTCCAGTCTCCTCTGCAGCTCTTTCCGGTTGTACTTGACCGTAACTCGGGCATGTCTCTTGGGGGTGTTGCCGCCCTGCAGGTCGTCGAACGCTGGGTCAAACTCCGGAGTTTGGACCTCGTCTTTGCTCTCGTCCAGCTGCGTCCTGGCCCGGTCTGTAGCCATGCTGTGTGTCTTACTGGTCTGACTGGATCCTCCGCTCTGAGGGCAGGAGGGCAGCGGAGGGAGAGGGCGACGCACACACAAACGTATTTACGATGACTTCACGCGGGCCCTAGACCTAAATGTGGGGCGCTACATTTCCACATAATTAAGAAAAGGGTAAATTCTCAACTATTAAATCAAACTCATGATCATTTTAAAGTTGAATGTGTCTTTTCCTTCCCGGAACGAAGCAATGCACAACTTTTTTCACCTTTAGCACTAAAAGTATCTGTCCACAAGGGGGCACTACAGCGCTAGGAAAATTGGAGTGCTGCTTTGGCGCGACATAATCTGTAAAAAGAAAAAGGTAAATACAGTACTAGGCGACATTTTCATATGCATTATTTAGCACCTAGTAACAAACCATTAACTCAATTAAGGAAAGAGACGGCACCAGCATATAGCAAGGATTATCCAAACATGCGTGAATGAAACAAAATACTTCTCCAGGTATATTTTTCAGGTGGAATCATTATAACATGCTTAAAATAGATTTTACATAATAGGTGAACTTCGGTTAATGTAAAATAATGCATTGTGTTCTTACAAGTTCCCAATAAATCCACAGAAATATAGTAAGTTTATGTGTTTTATCTTCTAAATGTCAGAAATGGTATTTTGGGAAATTGTATTTTGAACAGGGCTTTGTCCTATACACTAGTGGTATATAAACATACAAATAAGTAGAAGCATGAGGGAAAAAAGACCAAATAAAAAATTCCATCAATTCAAACTTTTTTTATTCCACATCAAAACCACAACATGACAAATCAAAACAACATATGAAAACATGTAACTCAACACAAACTTTGGCATGAACACAAAATGGCACAAAAGCAAGCGGTAACCTCAGTAGTATATAAATATAAATATAAAATACAGTATTGGCTGACTAGTGTTATAAAGCACACTTCTTCATATCCCTGCCTCTGACATCTTTGGGATATTTCCTGGACAATCCCATAACACAAGGGGCGTTGGTGTTCATTCAGCATCATATAAATATATCTCTCTACATCTGTGACAATCATAGTGAAGCCATAAACTTAAGTTTTTCAAATAAATAAATAATAGAATAAGAATAAAAAATGATGGTACGCACAAAGTAAGATTGAAAAGCAAATCAAAAGTACTGTGTCAAACAAAAATAAACCAAAGTGAACTTAACAAAGATAATAACCCAATAAAAAAATACAAGTCTTGGGCATGTTCTCCAGAACCGGTGTTTGTGTCTTCAGCAGTTTGGTTTGTGTTGTAGGTCCTTAGAAAAGTCTTTTTATTTTTCTCTTTGGATCACTGATGGAAGAGCTTTGCCCCATAAAACATCTTGGATATTCTTTGAGTTCAATATTATTTAGCTCCTTCTTACATTTTTATTGGTATACTATCTTCAACATGAGCGTATTTGAGCTCATGAAATTACCCCTTTCCTCACAGCACCTGAAGACAAGGAGCAACAAGTGCTATAATACATCTTCTATATGGATATCCCTGTTGTCCCAGTCATTTATCTGAGCCCTGGTGCATGTCCCAAAGCAGACTCGTCCCTCCACATAAAGTCCTGGAGCTCCCCTCTGGCCAAGCTGGTCTCCACTGGATTGTGCCTGTACCCGGGCCTCCCGTCTGGACACAAGGAGAGGCTGAGGCGAGCTGCACTGTTGCTGATCTTAAACAGACCGTTAGGACCCAGGAAGGCTTCTCTTTCACTGCCTTGGTTGTTGGCCGTCTCAAAGTCGTTGTAAACGGCGATGTCGCTCAGTTGTTTCCTTCCCTGCAACCTCCTTCGTCTCCTAAAGTAGATGATACCAACCACCAGCACAAGCACCAAGACTGACAGGATACAGGAGACACTCACGGTGGCGGAGGAAGGCTGAGAGGTTTGCAGAAGAGCTGGTTTAAAAGGGGGCTGCAGTGTAAACTCACAACTTGGACCCATGAAGCCTTTGGGACACTGGCACACAGGTCCAGAAAAGTGAGTGAAGCAGGTGCCTCCATTTTGGCATGGCCGCTCCCCGCAAGCATCAGAACGAACACTGCAGTTCTTGCCAGTGTAGCCTAAGGTGCAGGAGCAGGTGTAGTCGTTCACGCCATCTTGGCACGTGCCAGCGTTTTGGCACGGGTTTGTGGCACAGTCATCAATGTTCACCTGGCAGTTGGCACCAGTGAAACCAGCCTGACAACGGCACAAGATGCTCTGGCCAAGGTCCAAGCACTCACCGCCTGAATGAAGACATGAGAAATAGTCTGTTTAGCACCAGCACATATGACCACCACACTGAATACTAACAGTGTGATGGTTAACTCTGTAATTACCAGAAGCCAGAATCACCAACTTGAAAACCAGCCACCAGATGTCACTATAAAGTCACTCACCATTCATGCAGGGCTTGTTGCTGCAGCGGTCTAACTTCTTCTCACAGTTGGAGCCAGTGTAGCTGGGTGGGCAGCGGCAGGTGTAGCCTCCAGTCATAGTCTCCACACAAGTTCCTCCGTTAAAGCAGGGACCGTCAGCACAGGTCATGGCAATGATCTCACAGTTTTTGCCGTAGAAACCTTGAGGGCAGGTGCAGGAGTAGTCGTTTTCCAGATCCTGGGAAAGACAGAAAAACAATATTAATGTTAAGTCAAGACTGGATATTTGTAAAAAGCAATATCCCATATTAAAACACTATGTTTGTATCTATAGTAATGCAATATACTACTGCTAAACTGTTTAGTTTTAATCATGATTTTGCCTAATCAGATAATGCTTACATTGCAGCTGCCTCCGTTCTTGCAGGGGTTGCTGTCACACTCATTGGTCTCCAGCTCACAGTTGGTTCCTCCGTAGCCGGGTCGGCAGGTGCAGGTGTAACTGCCCTGTCCTGTGTTTGTGCAGGTGGCTCCATTTGCACAGGGCTTGTGGTTGGTGCAGTAGTTGAGGTCTTGGTCACAGAAAAGGCCACCCCATCCCTCCTGACAGTTACACTGCCATGGCTGGCTGCAGGTCCCATGCAGGCATCCTGGGTAGCGAACGCATTCATTGCAGGATGGGCCCTGCCAGCCCATGCGACATGTACAGCCCCCAGGGGCCTCACAGTAGCCATGCCTCTCACTGCAGTCCGCTGAGCAGATGGCTGGAGAAAGAGGGAGGGGAGGTGTGTGATTACAATGGGCACGCCTTCTCAAACATCTCACATACACATAGGCCCCTGTATGACCCCCTCCCCAGCCCAGACTTCACTGTTGGTTAAGCATTAAGCCAAGCAGCTGGTAGACACACCGCCTGAGGAAAACGCTTTCTTTTTTATCTCCCCCATCACACACACACACAGACGTACACAAACACATCACCTTGAAATATGTGTGTCTCTAATGGGGTCCCGCTCTTTCTCTCATTGTAACAGAGAACAAAAGGCAGATGGGACACACAGGCCTGACTGCCTCATCCTAAAAAACATTGTTTTGGGATGTCACTAAGATAAAGGATATAGTTTATGTGCTCTGAATAGACTCCTGCCAAATCTGCCCCATTCACATGATCACTGTGAGCTGAGATAAAACGTTTTCACGCATGCCTTCACCCACAATGAGCTGAACTTTTTCTTGTCTTTCTTTGACTCGTTTTATTGTCCTTAAACTCTGGATGTTGTTTTGTTTGATGTTTTGATGTTGTTTTGTGATTTTTTTTTCAGACATTTTATATAAAAGTTTACCCGTTATTAAAAACGGATTGATTTTTTACAACAATCTATGCAGTTAGTGTTAAGTCGATGCTGCTTATACTTACGCTCAGAGCAATAGTTTCCCTTCCATCCCTCGAGGCAGATGCGGTTGCCCTCCTCGTCGCAGGTGTAGTGACCCAGCGTGTCATCGCGGGGCCTGCAGTAGTCAGCGCAGCCGTCTCCGAAGTAGTACTCGTCACAGAACACGTGGTAGGAGTAACGCAGCTCGCTCTGCTCCCCAAAGTGCACGTCCTGGGACCAGTCTTCTCCGATGGCCAGTCTCCTCCTGGTGGCCAGGCGGCTGACCAAGTTGTTCTGGTTTTCTGGATTAGTGCAAGAAGGTTTGTTAGTTCTCCACAGGGTCCACGTGTAGTCCTGAATTATTAGTAAAGCTATAATTATTCTAAGTGTATGTACATCGCCATACCTGTGTATTCAGTCTGAGATTCGGCGTTCCAAGCTTCAATGATCAGTGAAAAGGTTCCCTAAATAATAATAATAATAATAATAAGTTTAATACACTGGCACATATGCATAGTGTTACAACTGCCTGGGCTACAGCATCCCAATCCATAAAGTTATAAAAGTTATATTTACCGGCCACTTGAAATGGAAAGGCACTCTGATTGGTGCGCTGCTGGAGATGGACGTGTGGTCGGCTCGGATGACGTTGGTGTGTCCAGTACCAAAGGTGCAGGGTGGCTCCGCGGAGATCACATCCTCTGGGTGCTTGAGGCAGATTCTGAAGAAAATGTGACAGTCCCTGTGTTTCCTGCAGATGTGGTGCGCCGTGTGGAATGAATGGATCTTGAGCTCAAACACTCCAGAAGACAAGACCTGTGAGGAGAACAAGTGCATTACGTTATAATGTGTATTAAAGGCAGGCTACAAAAAAAGGTTAACTTTAAGACGTAAAAAAGAGAAACATTTTGCTTACAGTGTTCACTAGAGCCAGAGCCAACAAGTATCTCAGGTAAAGGTGGGCCATTTCTTCAGAATTAGTTTTCAAGTTAAATATAAATCCGCATTCGCTGTGTTTAGTCCACAAATATATAACTGGAAAAAAAAGGTGCTTTCAAACTTTCAAAAACGCTTCATCACTCAAAACTGTAAAATCCTCGTGGTTTCTCCTTCTTGAATCCTTTTCTTCTGTTTCGTCTCCTCGACTCCTTTCTAGCGGCACTGGTCTTGTTTGTGTTCTGCTGCGTTAAGACGCGGAGAGGTTTTATACCCCTGACGCAGCGTCACTGGCACGAGGCGGGGCGCATCAGGGACACCCCAGGGGAGCAGGCTGCTGACACGTGGGGGACCTGCCTGGAGGTTTGCACAGCCCACACTACATCTGGACATGTGCCACATATTGGAATATGCATTAGAAGCTGGCGCGAGGCTGATATGTTTAACCTTATCGCATGAATTTTAATCGTCCGGAAAATCTGCTGATCGAGGCTGGTGTATCAATATGTTGGCAACAATCTCAAAATAAGACAAAATGGCACATGGTTGTAGACATGTGTAAAACTGAGAAAATATTGTTTGAATATACTGTGT
Source organism: Bostrychus sinensis (assembly GCA_020698575.1). Lineage (NCBI taxonomy): Eukaryota > Metazoa > Chordata > Actinopteri > Gobiiformes > Eleotridae > Bostrychus > Bostrychus sinensis. The sequence continues at coordinate 27,873,416 of CM036244.1, forward strand.
GTGTTTGCCTTGATTGCTTGATTGATTTGAGTAAAACTATTAAACAGTTAAAAAGTCTGTTTCGTTTTGGAGTGATATGCGCAACAAATTGGATACCAAAGAGGTTTATGGACTTCAACATATCACTTATCTTCACCATGAGTTCCAGTTGTGGATGCTTAAACTTGTTTTTAACTTTAGGGAGGGCCAGTATTGAGAACAAAAATAAGGAAGCTGATAAGAATAGCATATAGCTTTTCTTTCTTTACACGCCGCCTTCTAATTGCCCTGACGCGTGTGGAGTGAATGCTCGGGGGCAGGTCCCAGTTTATTGTGCGTGCGCCTTGTTCTTTGCGGTTTTGGTCCAAAGCCCTAGCTGTAAGGGTGTGTGTGTGTGTGCGCGCGCTTCATGTGGTGGGGGCTGGATGGATGGAGGGGGTCTTGGAGAGTTCGGACTATCATGTTGCCTTTGTTTGGGCCTTATCCGAACAGCTGTATGGTAATCAACGGCACATGGTCGGCTGTGTGTGGGGCTCCCAACCCCGCCATTGTCTCCCCGAGGCGTCCGCCCCAGCACGCGCGCGCATGCACATACACACACCGTTAAGCCCTGGAGTGCGAGTATTGATTTAGGAAAGAACACCTGTCACTGGCATGAAGATAAAGCAACGTACCTAAGTGTTGTTTATAGGGAGAGTGAAAACTTGCTTGATGGCGCAGTAAAAGCACTAGATTTATGTTGCTATGGTAAACGATGCTATTACCATATTAACCGCATATTACGCATGTCTCTTTGTTTATGCTCTCGTAATTCTGACTAAATAAGTTTTGACAAATGTTGGAACTTCTGGCCTTGGCCTTGTGTGAAACTAAAACAAAATAAACTAAAATACGTTATATGGTCACATTTTTCAAAGTTACGATCTCCCAGACTGCAGACTCATGTCTCGAGTTGTTGGCACATATCCCAGTGCACAAGCATGCCTCCTGATGAAGAAGTGGTCCATGTAGTCGCTGAAGCGTGCTGATGGGGGGGGTGGGGGGGGGGGCAGAGCCATTCATATTAAAATGAGGGACAGGACGCGTGCCTGAAGTGGTGGCCATGCAAAACCTGGCACGCTTCTTCAACAAGAGCAAAGAACTGACAAGAGTAAGCACTGACGCGGACAGCAGGCAACATAAAGTGATATTGCACTCATGAACTCATGTTAACTCTTAATCTTTATTGCCCAGTCCTTGAGTGCATAACAGAGAGGGCAAATAACTCCGGTAAATTGTGTTGTGGTTGCCTGTGGCAAAATTTAGCCCATGCTTCCAAGTTTTTTGGAACTTGATTTTTAATGTCCTGCCGCAATATTTAAAAATTAAGGCCTGGAATTAAAAAAAAAAATCCTAGAAATCCTTGCTGGATTGCATGGCCCATTTGAACTAGTCTTTAGCTGGTCTCCTATGCCAAATACTCTGGCATTCAGAGGAGGAGTCAGTGACTGCAGGGTGTCAAGATCTTGTGGCTACAAAAGAAACCATTAGCATTAGTCCTGCACTGCTGTGTGCTGACAATGGGTATGGAAATGCTGTGTTAAAATTTGGGACTCTAATGTAATGTAATGTACAAGTCTTCTTTGATCCCATCTGTTTATAGGATTTTTTTTCCAGAAGTCTGTTTTGTGAACCTCACATTTTCAGACAGAAACAAATTATAGATGTGTTGTTCTTTGCTGCCATGGGCTAGCTTAGCAATAGTGTTTAACTTGTTTGGTATTTCCATGAGCACTGGGCAGTCTCAATCTGAGATGAATTTGCTGTGGATGTTTACTCCCAGATAGATGGGAGACATTAAAACACATGTCCAGCATTTAATTTTTCTTAGTGTAGTGATGAAACTAAAATTGTTTTGAAAAACAGTTTACAGGTTGATGTATAATTATTTCTTTGTATTTTAATAGGATTACTATTCAAGTATTTTCTTGTGTGCATTTTAACACACCTGGAATTCCATCCATATCTCCTACTTATATAGATATTTGAACACATGTTGATAATAGTTAATAAAGCACTCATGATTAAGTAGAAGCAACTGACGGCTTATTTATTATAAGAGGGACCTAACTTGTTTTTCTTACTGTATTTTCCCATTGCACTTCTACAAAAAGAATCTTGCAGATCCATCTGAGTTGCACTGAAGTTAGTCGATTGTTTAATCACAAATGGAATATGGCAGACCACTTGAGAACTATTGGATTAGACAAGAGAAAATACTTGCTCAAAAAGCAAAATTAAGAGAGAAAAATAATGGTATTCTCAAAGGAAGCCTATTGTTCTTCTGATAAACAAATGCTAAATTGTCTTTGGTGTGGCATTTTTCTGCTTTTACTTTGCAAATTGATCTTTGTATTTAACATGATCAACTTCTGACTTTGAGCGAGTCTTCTTTTCATTTTGGCTGTTCTCTTTCAGGGGTCACTACAGCGAATCTCCTGCCTCCATATCTCTCTATCCACTTCATCTTCTTCTGTCACACCAACTAACTCCATCTCTATTTTCACTACATCTATTAATCAACTCTTTGTTCTTCCTCTAGGCCTCCTATCTGGCATCTCTAACTTCAGCATATCTTTACCACTATCCCTCAGCTACATGTCCAAACCAAAACTATCTGCATTTATCCGGACTTTGGACCGGCTTTGGAAGGCTTGTAACTCCTTGGTTGCAGTACATGAGTGAATTTCTAAAATAACAAAACTGCAGGCCTCTAAATTAAAAAGGAAGAAGAAAAAAAAGTTTATGGTAACACTTTATTTTATACACACAGCATAACAAACTGTAATAACATGTACTAGTTACCTTGGATTTACCTAATGGAATTTTGTGTACTTACAATTTCTAGGTAAAAAATGTCATTGAACTGTTTTTTACAGAAGCAAAATGCACTTGTAGAGTAGTGTAATAGGTATTTTTTAACAGTAAGTACAGCATGTGTTACCTAGATAGTACTTACCTTGTATATACACTGTATCAAGTGTAGTATAAAATAAAGAGTTACTAACTGTACAGTACAAAGTGTGCACCACCTAGTGTGGAACTACTACATGTGTGGTACTAACTGTAGCCACAGTTGCCCTGGGGCAGAGACATGGCAGCAATACCATGCCTATGGTGTCTCCGACCACCACCAAACACAACACACCAGTCACACCAACACATTTAGGCATCAGTGGTTGTGGTTAGTGGCAATCACCTCTACCTCCGGAGCTACTGTACTTCAAAGTGTGCAGTACAAAGTGTAGGCTGCACAACCTACATAGTGTATAATTCAAAGTGTGCAGGGCGTCTGTGTAGGTTAAGTCAAGTCAAGTGTGGAGTATATATTTTTTTCTTTTTGTTTTCTTTCCTGAATATATCATCATGGGAGTACCATGGGGCTCCATACTAGGGTCTTCAGTTTGTATGTTAAATAAATATAGTCTCAACCCTTAAACATCATGGCCGTGACTTAAATATGTAATATCAACTTCAACTTATTCTTGCAGGCAGTGAAAATGAGATTCTCGCAACATTAACCTCTAACCAACCTCTTTTAGTGCACTAATTGTTTGTTTTTTTAAACCTGTTTCCTTTTTTCTCTTTTGAATGCTCCTAATCATTATGTTAAACCAGTGATCTTTTGTTTCATTGTTAAAAGCAATTAATGGGCTCATCTTTCCTTTCTTTGTGCTGCTGTCAGTGGCTTATTATTTATGCACAGTCACGTTCCTATAGGCTAATTATTTACAAACCAAATTATGGTTTCTGCATGTCCAAGATTATAAATCCACTGTGTGCTTTGGTCTGAATATTGTTCATTGTGACAACATTTGAACAGGGATGTTGTATATCTTTAAAAAAAAAAAAAATAATAATCTTGTTTTTTAGTCCAGGTCCTTCAAACATGAAAGTGAGAGAGAAAGATACTGAAAGTGCATGAGTGCTTGGCTTGGCCACAATAAAACTGTTATTATTGACTGCACACTTGTAATAGCTGCTGTGTTCAGTGATCTTTGCTGTATACATTTGTTTCACTGGTAGCAGGTGTGGTTTACAGACCAGAGACACCTACAAGCAGGTTATCAGTGCATTTAGTAGTTACCCCATAAAATTACCCATGTACAAAATTGAAAATACAGATGAATGAAACACCCTAACTGTAACAAAGCATAATCAGAAGGATCAGATCACAGCACCTTTGAGCACAGATGCAGCTCTCTAGCATAATTTGGCATGTACACATACTAATACTAAAACGGTCACACATACTCTGCAACTGCTGCTTATTGCACTTTTGGTTACATGCTGAAACTGCATTGTGTTGCCTTGTACTTACAGCTCTGCCGACAGCAAAGTGGAATCTACACAAACATAAGGTATAATGTATGTATGTATGTATAATATACATACAGTTTTTAAAGTCACCCTAAAAACATAAAAACATAACTACAAGGGATTACTTCAGTAAAAATGTACTTGTACTATATGCTAAAATGTTACAACAGAAACATAACAGATCAACAATCAGACAAAACATCAGACATGGGACAAAGTCATAAAAGCGCAAACACAAAGGCAACAAGCATGATGTGATTTTAATGAAAAATTAAGCAGGAGATGTCTAAAGCCTTTGATACAATACATGGAATTGTAATTTTTAACAGATTTAGGGTCTTTTAGAATACAGATCTTCTCTCCTACATCGGTCTCTTTCATCTGGGTGGCTATATGTTAAATTAATTGAATCACTTGACACCTGCACCTAACAGTTGTGTTTGCAGCATTCCACGTTTTTCATTTATCATTTTGCATGCTTCAGTGGGACAGGGAATACTGATGTATGCGAGTATCCCTCTTCTTTTACCTGACCCCCCCCCCCCCCCCCCCCCCCCCCCCGGCTTTGTGTCCCAGGAGCAGATGGACAGTGCACTCTGGCTGCTGTAATACTCACAGGGGTGTGACCACAGACCATGGGAACCACACTGGAGTCATGTCACCCCCCCTACCCCGGACCAGCTCCCATTAGGGCAAGTGGCCAGCATCTGCCTCCTGAGTGCAGCTTGGCCACCCTTCTCCCTCAGGACCCTTGGAGGAGGAGGATGGAGGGGTGAAGGGATGAAGGGGAGGGAGGGGTGGGTGTGGTATCCAGATCCAAGCCAGGCCCCGAGGGAACTCTGGGGGCCTGCTGTCTGAACGCGGGACAATGAGCGTCTGGTGGGTCGCAGTGCTCCGTTCATGTGTGTTGTTGCAGTGCGGCTCATTTCTATGCATGTCATTTAGCTGATTGGCTGATCTCATTAAGGTGCTGAATAAGGAAGCAATAAAGGTCCTAAAAAATGCAAACAGCGCCTCCTCCTCCCCATTAAGCAAATTTATGGGCTGAATCAAAGAATCAAAGGCAGATTGGAGAGTCCGGGGTATTATTAGGCAAATTGCTGAGTAACATTGATTTTGGCAGAATTACGGTAGTGTACTTTGTTTTGTACTTGCCTTTGTGCCCCATGCTCATATCAGTACTTACTATTTATCACCATGAACCTAAAATATTCTCTGCACTAAATTAAATGTATCTTTTTATCTTAAGTGATAGTACACCACAGATAATTACTATTTCATTCACCATGTCTTTTTTATTCAGACCAGAAACTCCCAAATAGTGGGTCACAAGCCAAAAATGACCAAAAATGTAGTTTGACCCCCACAGAAAGTCTAGTTATAATTTTAGAGATCCAAAAATGTTTGAGCTTGTCCCTGGGCATTGAATGCATATACGGGAGATACTTTTGAAGGTGATTCTTGTATATTATCAGTGTATATTATCAGTGTATATTATCAGTGTATAGTATCAGTGTATAGTATCAGTGTATAGTATCAGTGTATAGTATCAGTGTATATTATCAGTGTATATTATCAGTGTATATTATCAGTGTATATTATCAGTGTATAGTATCAGTGTATATTATCAGTGTATAGTATCAGTGTATATTATCAGTGTATAGTATCAGTGTATAGTATCAGTGTATAGTATCAGTGTATAGTATCAGTGTATATTATCAGTGTATATTATCAGTGTATATTATCAGTGTATATTATCAGTGTATAGTATCAGTGTATAGTATCAGTGTATATTATCAGTGTATATTATCAGTGTATAGTATCAGTACCAGACCACGACAAACCACGACACCGAGGCAAGGCTGCACAGAATGTGCCACAGATCATCTGAGCGATACTGTGGCAATACCGGTTTAATGACATTAACCAGTGAAACTCATTTTAATGTCAGCCACAAAAGTATTATAATAGTAGTAATAATAATAGTAGTAGTATAAAGTATTAGTAAATTTGTTTTTTTTGTTCTGCAAAAAAATGGGCCAGAATTAGGTCCAGGGATAAAATTGGGTCTCACAATCTGACCACATGAAAACCACTTCTTTAGAAATTTGTTATATTGATCAGATACTTAACAAGGAAGTGCTTTGCACATCTCTTTCTTGAGACAGGTGCGTCAGACAGGCCGTGCGTCATGCACATCAAAATTACAGAAGAGATAACTCCTGCCATTGCCAACCTTGCAAAAGTGAGATTGAGGTTTCTTCATTCTTCATTTTCTGTGTGCCATGGAAGTTGATTTTCAGTATTCAGATAGAAGTTTTTTTCTATAAATGTAAATTGGCATGTCCAACATGAAGTTACTATACCACCCACAGCTTTTTGTTCTGCAGCATTAAGTGCAGAATATGAATTATTTAGTGAAGGAAATTTGTCTTTGCATTAAATCCTTGTACTAGTGCTCTGAAAGACAAGAGCTTGTTACAACAAAAGTCACTGCCCCACTGTGCAACAACAACCAGGAGATGTTTGTAAAGACGATTGAGGGTTTCCTCTGAAGCAATTTGGTCCAAGATTTTTTTTTATAAACATAGCCTACACGTAGCGAAGGTAAACTAGTAGAAGCCATGCATGTACATCATTTTAGATATGTAGGCCTATTACTGTATATAGGCCTATTATATAGACCTATATGTATATATGTAAATCAAATGCACATTTCTGCAGTAATGGATTTCTGTGCAGTAGACTTAAACTCCTTAATACTTAGCATTAGACAGATTTTATTTTATTGCATATATATTTGGTGTCTATATTCTTGTTTAAGAAAGTTTAGTTCCTTTGCCTATACATTAATGCAGCAGTCAAACAGTTGTACTTTTTATCTAAGGTTTGATAAAGAAAAACATTTGTAACAAAGAGTTAATTAAATAAAAATTGAAGATATTAAGCCCAACGCTTTCCATTACAGTGAATCAGTGGCTGCTGATATTAAAGCTTATTACAGGCTATTACAGTGTCCATTTCTGCTGATACAGAGAAACAGAAAAGAAAATCATACAATAAAAAGACCTACAATTGAGCTCACAAAACCAATGACTAAAAGTGACGAGCTGTACTGGTTCAAATTACTGGAGCAGTAGGCCACCACTGCACAGCACCTGGGACCAGCCAAACTATGGTACACATGGAAACCTTTTCATAAGAAACTATTTTAGACAACATGACACTGCAATTTTTCACCAAAGTTCTCAAACAGGCTTTGTAAGACAATCTCATTATCTATTACTGTCTAACACTGCTGCTCCATATGCAACAGACAAATGTATCTCTGAGCCACTGTCCACTTCTCCAATCCTTCGTCCAATGAGCTAAATCAAAGTGATTTGTTTGGCGTAAGGGCAGATGTATAATTACTGCATTGTGGTTCACAAAGGGAGCCCTATATAATGATTTAATCCAGGCCCAAGCTGAGAGGGCAGCCTTCCTCCGGCCCAGCACCTTTTCTCGTGGTGGTGCATGGGACGTCCTGGTGGCAGATGGGACATGAAAGGAGAGCGGGGGGACCTAGGGAATGAGAACAGGTGGGGGTGAAAACTAAAGAAAAGGAAAGGCCAGAGGGGTCAACTGAGACATTCAGAAAGGGGGAGGAGATACATACGGCCACATGAGGAGCGATCGATACACAGAGTTTAGCTTTTCTCAATGTGCTGCCTCCAAATCAATCTGACCACAGCAGATGTCAGGCAACTTTGAGGACAAGAGAAAAACGGCCAAAGGATACAATGACATATAGGCCTACTGTAGATATGTGCTGATATAGACAAAGCTAAAAAAATAAATATATCATTACTGACAGTTGGTAATCATGTTTCCCTACTTAATAATTTTACATGAACTATATCTCCTAAAGGCAAATAATCCACTAAACTAATCATTTGTTCCTTTAATAGTGGCTGGAAATATACTACTGTCCCATCTTGCAGTGGTTCCAATGTTCCAGGTACAGACTAAAAACAAATAATTTCTCCCTTGGCCCATGACCTTTCCAAATAATTTTATGAAAACCCAACTTTTACAGTTAGCTCAGTAAGAGACACAACAACAAAGAAACAACCCCACCACAAACAAAAGGTGACAAAAGGTGAAGCATAAAGGCCAAGCAAGTTTGTGTATGAAATGTATAGCACAATTCATACACAGAGTAATTCATAGTGCTTTACAGTAAAAAAAAAGACAAGGTAAATATACATAGATAAGAACTGCAATTAAAACAGTAAAATCAAATTTAAAAATTATAATAAAGAATCAATTTAAAATTAAATTAAAAGAAATTAGTGCAGATAAAACTCTTTCAGTTGACATATGCACAGCTAAAAGAACAGTTTTAACTCTGGACTTGAACATTTTCAGAGTAGAGGGCTATCTAACATTGTCAGGAAGAGTTTAGCTGCATAAAACTGAAACGCTGCTTCACCGAGTTTAGTCCTAACTCTGGGCACCAGCAGGAGGCCGGTCCCTGATATGTTATGTTATGAATTTATTATCATATCATATAAGCATTTCTTGTCAAATACATGGCATAGATGTTGCAGTATTGATAAATGCACTTTGGAGAAATGACTTGCAACTATAAAATCAGAAGGAAAATCTGTCCTTAGATGAGACCAGTTGTGATCAAACGTATTTTGAAATCTATATTCTTGACCTTAAAATATGCTGTTACCTTGCTCTGACTAAACTCCTTACATTTATTTAGAGCAAGGACATAGTTGAATGGGATACAATACACTTTTATGGACACTCCAAGTGAATAATACCAATTGAGAAAGGTTTAGGTCTCAGGTTTAAGGGCCTAAAGAGGACTGAAGGTAAAAGGCCGTCTCATAATAAGAATACAGCTGTCTATTGAGGCCCCCCAGCAGACACTATGCTCCCCCCTGCCTTCAGCTTTGGTCCAGAGCCCAGCAGACTGTTAAGTCCCTGCTGACATCCTCCCTCCAGCACAGGCACGCACCAGCTGTTTAACCATGCACACAATATAGACAGAAGGGGTTCAACAATTTAAAAAAAGTAGAAATATTACAACATGTTTGAGGTATAGATTTAAACAGTGGTGGAAGAAGTGCTCAATAGAAATGCTGTTACTTTGAAATATTATTACTCAAGTTATAATACAACTGTGCAATACTACTTTAACTCCAGCTACAACTACAGCTCCCACTTTTACTACTATCACTACTACAACAGCAACTACTGCTACTATTTCAGCTTCTCCTGCGACATCTGTTACTGCTACTACAACTACTATAACAACTCCCACACCCGAACCCAGGAATTTTAGACTGTGAGGCAAACTTGCAATTCACTTGCCAGTATGCTAACTATAAATCTTAATACAGAATATAAGTAAAATATTTCCCTTAAAATGTAATTAAGTAAAAGTCAGTTGTAGAAAATGTATTCAGAAAGTAATTAATCTTCTGAAAATAGATTATAGTAAATTATTTGAGTAAACACGTTTATTTTTAAAGCATTCTGTATTATTAAGACATAGGGCCAAACATACTTTATATACAGCGAGCACGTACTACCCACAGTAGACACCATTGCGCCCTCTATTGGACCTTCAGCTGAGCTACAACATGTTACTTGGCACATGCAGTACTGGGCTTGCAGAACTTAGATCCTAATTGTTTTGAACCAATGATGATTTGTGTCTAAAGTTGTAGTGAAATTAACTTCATGCATCTGGTATTTACTACAACAAAGGACCCCTCTACTGTTTTGCACTACTGTAATAAAATGTGACCTGGTACTTATTTCTATTCAACTCAACTCTATTGAAAAAAAATCCAACTTCTGATTTATTTACTGAGATGTCTTCTGCAGTATATTTATGCTTTTAGAGAAGCACACAGCATTAAGTTTTAACAGGTGGATTACCAGGTGATATTAGAAAGCAGAACTTTAATCAAACAACAACACAGATAAGATTTATTTAATTTGAAATTAAATTATTGGAAAAATGTTATTCAAGTGTTCATGTAAAAAAACAAACTAGACGGGACACGTTGCAAACCTCAGACATATACTGCACAGTTGAGGAACCCTATTCACCATGACTTATCATAACACTGGTGTAAAAGGTTAAAGCTATATACAATTTAATAGTGACTGACTTTTCATGAAGGACTCATAATTAAAGTTTCATAATGGTTCTGAGTGTTGTGTAGCACTAAAATAAGAAAGCACACATGTTGTATATTATACAGTTTCAGTAGCTCAGAAAAAAATAAAATGTTTTTTTTCTGCCCAAAGACCCTTTCTTTGCCTGGTTTCAGTTGATTACACAGAAACAATCCATACTCTATAAATACCTAAAATATAACCATAGAATGTCTGTGTGCTATTAAAAAGTTCAGGAGCCAGCAAGGAAGTCCAGGAAAACATGAGGTTATCTGTGCCAAAAGGCCTCTGAAAAGTCAGTGTCCAACCATACAAATATACACACTTTACTGCTATAATGCTGGACGTCCATTTAGTTTATCGTGAATGAGTGCAATAGCTCCACCTGTGAAGTCTCTCAGAACCTGCACGGTTTCCCTCTGAAGCTGTAAGGACTCGCGCACAAACTCCTGCTGCGTCTCTGCAAGCTGCTGCACAGATTCGGCTAAAAGCTCAAGGGATCGGGACACTGTTTCTAACAACATGTTGGTGGCATGCTGCTCCCGGAGGCTCTGTGACACACTGTTCATCAGGCTTTCCTTCGAGCTCTTGGAGGTTTGATCCGCCATTGGGAGTGTACCTGCTGATGAAGTCGAGGGTTCAGAATTTGTTGGACAATGTTTCTGAACGCCATTGTTTTCTTGGTGATCTTGGGAAGATTTGGCTCTCAGATTGGGGAGCGGTGCTTCCTCTCTTTGCTCATCTTCTGAGTCCGCGAATGTTGTTTCAGTGTCTTGAAGATAAGAAAAAGTCAGATCAGTTTTTTTTTCCCTCATAGCAAAATAATTCAAAATGGCACTGTAGACCTCACCTTCTGGTAATTCAAACTGCAGATCAACTGTGAAAAGAAATTAAATTATGACATAAATATGTACAATTTCATTGTATTTTTTTAACTGAATAATTTTTCAAAGCAAGACCATCTACTCTACCTGGCTGTCCACTACCACTTGAGAGGTAGGACGAGGGTGGGGGCATGGATGTTTCCAACCCACCATTTGTAGAACTCTGAAGTCCCATAATCTCTTCTTCTTCCATTTCCTCTTCTTCATCAGCCACATCATCATCATCACCCAATGGACTAAAATCATTTGTGCTGTCATCATCATCTGCCATCTCCAGAATTTGAGCCACTATTTTTTCAGTAGGATTGAGGTCTTTGGACATGCGTGAGTTCAGTCCTCTATTGGGCACTGTCCCTGACTGCATAGCAGCAACTTTACGCTTGGTGTCACACTTTAGGTCTGACCATTTCTTTATGACCTCAATGACTTCTCGTTGACACTCACCGATCTCATTCACACGAGCGGTAATCTCTGCCCATGTTCGTTTTTTAACATCTGTTGGCACGCCACGATTGTATTTTCCTTAAGTAGAAAACACAAAGTATGACTAGAAAAGTCAGCATATACAATTAACACTCGAATCCTATTTTGACATGGCATTAAGTGCTAGTGCAAAATGCAAAATGCATGTACATACCCACAACAATCTTTCGATGTTTCCGTACTTCATCTAACAATATGTGGACTTCACTAAAAGAGAAACGGGCTTTTCTCTTCCTGAAGCGGTTCAGACTGTCAGGAGTGTAGTAGAGTGGTGAAGACATCCTTTACACAGCGGTTCTCTGTATCCAGTTGCTTATCTGGGACTTCTGCGTTGAGGGTGAGATTAATAAAGAAAAATAAAAAATATTTGACAGTGTTAGAGCAAGAAATAGGCTTGGTTCATAAGAATCCCTTCTTTCCATAATCTTGAGTTTTACTGGTGTAAACAAGATGGTTTCAAAATTGAACACATCTTTATATTACTTTAGCAACACTAAATTATAAATAAATGATGTATTGCTGAGACGTAGTACAATTTAACATTGTATAAACAGAACCCGTTAAAGTGTTGATGGACAATAGATGCTAGTCACTGATGCAGCATTAGCGAAATAGGCTTTTCCAAACCCGGTGGTTACAAACTAGCTTGGTTAACTGATGAGTAGTACTTTACAATGGCTTGGTTCTTAAAAGGCCGGTCAACATCTGGTTCTTCTGGTGTGATAAAAAGTCCAACACTGTGAATCTACACACACTAGCACTATTTTGTAACATGCATTACTGCTAACTAGCTAAGCTATCACGAAGCTAACGTTACAATCGGCCATCAACTAAAGCTGAGTTGTTGGAACACGTTAAACATGTCCAGTCCACGGAGCATATGCAATATAGAATATATGATGAGGAACGTACCTGCGAAGACAAATAAAGATAAATATATCTAGAATGTATTATTTTGAGGAAAGGTCCTGCATGGACGCACACCGTCAAGCTGAACAAGGTGTAATAGTATCTAGCTACACCAGAAAAATCTTAACGTATCCGGATAACGTTAGCTTTTGCTTGCGCATATTTTACTGCTTCATACAAACTGTGTCAAATGTATGTCATCCCTATACACAATGACATACCTAAACATGCATCGTGACAACTATTCATCAATGATTTATTTATTTGTTTAACTTGCAGAGTCGTTAAATGCAGTGTGGGGACAATGAAAATCTTTATTTTGAAAGGGATGAGTCTGTTTCCGGCTCAAAACAGGAAGTAAGCTTGAGTCCCCGCCACAATTTTTATTTTATACATTTGCAAACCATTGTATTAACCCTTAAGCAGCCATTAAAAACTTAAATCCAGAGGCTTTTAATACAAAAATTGTTATTAAAATATTTTATTTAAAAAAAATCAGCTTTGAGTGACTCAATTCCTCTAATTTCTTCTAACTTTAGTTTTTATCAAAACTACTATTTTTAACCCTTCATTTTGCTACTATAAACGACAAACAGAAAAACAAAAAAACATTTAACATTTTTAACATATCAAGTGCTTTGAAATATATAAGTGCTATTTACAGTATTCTAGGATGGATGACCTCCTGATATCGGGGCTTGAAATACACCGCACTTATGCACAGGCTGCATCTGGTGACAGGGGAGATGAAAGTCTGCAAACTCCTGCCACAAGTCCTGATTTGTCTACACTTGAACATCAGGTAATAAAGTTCTTTGACAGCAAAAACATCACAATAGATAGTAAGAACATTGCTGCTTGCCATACTTTGCCCCAGAAATACAGTAAAAAGCATAACATAGCAAACATAATTATTCGTTTTGTTAGTAGAAAGCACAAAATGGAGGTGCTCAGAAATGCCAGAAAATTAAAGGGCACTGGTGTGTATGTAAACGAGCATCTTACTAAAAGAAATTCTGAAATTGCAAGACAAGCAAGGATACTGAGAAAAGAAAAGAAGATTCAAGACACTTGGACAAGAAACTGCAAAGTACTCATCAAGCTGAATGGAACCCCAGAACAGGCTAGAGTGATTGTCATTAAAAACATCAATGATCTTGAACAATACAAATGATAAAAGTACATTGCAAATTACCAATATTAAGTGGGTGAAGGCAATCTGTATGTTAAAAAGGACAATGAACATGGACTCATGAAGCAATCAGATGAACTAAACTCTTCAGCTACAAACACAGTAAGAAAAGAAACTGGAAATTCTGATTATGACGGCCTACAGTTGAAAATGTTTGACTATACAGAATATAAGTTACAAGATGTGCATAATGATATTGACCCAGAGAACAATTTCTATACAAAAATGCAGAATCATTGTGAATATCTTACTGAAGATCAATATGATAGTCATGTTACTGTAAAAGATGCATTATCTATTATACACTTTAATAGTAGGAGTCTTAACTCAATTTTTTCCAAGATTGTTCACTGTTTAAAACAAACCAAACATAAATTTACTGTAGTAGCTATCTCTGAGACCTGGTTTCATGAAGAACAATCCTCTATGTTTCATATAGAAGGGTATAAGATGTTTTTCATAAGCAGGAGATGTCAAAAAGGTGGGGGAGTAGCTTTATATATTGATCAAAACTTGAGAAGTAATAGTAACATGTCTTTAGTTTTTGATAAAATCATGGAATGTGTTACAGTGGAAATTGAGTTAGAAAAATCAAGGAATGCAATAATAAGCTGTGTATATAGAACACCAGGATCTTGTATTGAAACATTTAGGGAAAAAATGATTTCTTTGTATGATGGAATTAACAACAGAAAGATGGTCTTTGTCTGTGGGGATTTTAATATTGATTTGTTGAATCCTTATGACCTAAACGTAATTACAGATTTTATCCATTCCATGTATAGTTTATGCTTGTATCCATCAATTACAAGACCAACTCGGGTCACAAGAAGTAGTGCAACATTGATCGACAATATATTTACTAATGTTATTGAAAGTGAAATATCAAGTGGACTTTTGATTACTGACATATCGGACCACCTACCTGTTTTTACAGTAATACAGAGGGCTATCCAAACCACTAAATATAGCAAAACTATTGTTGTGTCAAGACTTAAAACTCAAGAATCAGTAAATTTATTTAAAATGGATTTAATGAAACAAAATTTGCATGACGTTTATGTGGATAATGTAAATCTTGCCTATGAGACATTTCTAAATATTATCACCACCCTTTATGACAGAAATTGTCCGTTAGTTTATAAAAACAAGCAAAATAAATTTTCTGAAAAGCCATGGTTGACTCAGGGTATCCAAAAAGCATGTAAGAAAAAGAATAAATTGTATAAAGATTTTCTGAAAAAGAGGACAAAGGAGGCAGAATGTATTTATAAAACTTACAAGAACACATTAGTAGGAATTATTAGATCAAGCAAAAAGAAATATTTTTGTAAAGTTGTGTATTAAGAGTGTATTAAATAAACTAATTAAAAAGGGTAACCAAACTTCTGACTTTCCCAACTATTTTATAACAGAAGACAAAACTAAAATCAACCAAGCCAATGAAATTGTAAATCAATTTAATAATTATTTTATTAGTATTGGGCCCAACTTGGCTAAAGAGATAGGGAATTATAGTCGAGATGATGTTGTGAGTAAAATACCCATGTTAGATAAAACTATATTTATACAAGGCACAGAAGAAAATGAGATTCTTACCATTATTAAAAAATGCAAAAGAAAAAAGTCAGAAGATTGGAATGGATTAGATATGTCAATTTTAAAAGAAATAATTGAATATATAGTCAGGCCACTTACACACATTTATAACCTGTCCCTACAGTCAGGTATGTTTCCTGACAAGATGAAGATAGCAAAAGTTATTCCTATTTACAAGGCTGGGGGCAAACATGAATTTACCAATTATAGACCAATTTCAATATTATCCCAATTTTCTAAAATTCTTGAAAAATTATTTCACAAAAGATTATACGATTTCATTGAAAAACATAAAATTCTTTGTGAACAGCAATATGGGTTCAGACCTGAAAGAACCACCTCTTTAGCTCTGATTGATCTTGTAGAGAAAATATCTGAAACGATTGAAAACAAAGAGTATGCTCTGGGGGTGTTTCTAGATTTAACCAAAGCTTTCGATGCTGTGAATCATGAATTGTTACTGAAGAAACTACACAGATATGGAATCAGAGGTGTGGCTCTCTCTTGGATCAGGAGTTATTTGGAGAACAGATCTCAGTACGTCCACATTAACAGCACTGACTCACAGTTACTGACAGTGACCTGTGGTCTCCCACAGGGGTCAGTGTTGGGTCCTCTGTTGTTTATTCTTTATATCAATGATGTAGCTTTGGTTTCAAAAACTTTACATTTTATATTATTTGCAGACGACACTAATATATTTAGTTGTGGTAAAGATTTAAAAACGTTGATAGACACAACAGAACAAGAATTAAAGACCTTAAAGAGTTGGTTTGACTCAAACAAACTAACCTTAAATGTAAACAAAACTAAATATATAATTTTTGCAAATCGTGTTATTAATGTGGACAGAAATCTTACACTAAATGACACAGAGATAGAAAGAGTAAATGAAATAAAATTTCTTGGCATAGTAATACAAATGAAGTTAAGTTGGAAATCACATATAAATTATATTAAGGCCAATTTATCAAAATCACTAGCAGTATTATGCAAAGTCAAAGATCTTTTAAATCGAGAAGCTTTATATTTGTTGTATTGTTCCTTAGTGCTTCCATATATGTCATACTGTATAGAGGTGTGGGGAAACACTTATAGAGCTACAGTAAATCAAATTTTTATTGCTCAAAAAAGAGCAATACGGATTGTAAATAAAGCAGCTTATAGGGAACACACAAACCAGTTTTTCATTAAGTTAAATGCTATAAAATTTAAGAACCTAGTTGACTTTAAAACTGCACAATTCATGTATAAAGTAAGAAACAGACAGTTGCCTGAAAATATCCAGGGCTTTTTCCAGATGAGGGAAAGTGGGCATAATCTCAGAGGGAAGAATATGTTTAAAAAACCTACGGTGAGAACAAATGTAAAACAGCATTGTATTTCTGTGGTTGGGGTAATGTATGGAATAAACTGGATCAGGAGTTAAAAGATTGTAAATCATTAACTCAATTTAAAAGTTTGTTTAAGAGAAATGTGATTAAAACTTATGAAGAAAATTAATATTGAGGTTAGAAGCAAAATGATCAAGGATTGTTTTGTTTTGACACTCGGTGGCATTGTGGATGGTATGTTGTGTTGTAAAACAAAGGCGGCTATTTTGCGGAAGTTTTGAATGGATTGGAGGGTAGGCATAATAAGCTCAGGCTTCAGCCTATTCCTTTTCAGACTATCTTTAAGTGTTGTGTTTTGTATTGTAATAATAATAAGAAGAAGACTGTAAATAATATCTAAATAAACTAATTTCATTTCATTTCATTATGATCTTGGACCTGTTATTGATTGACAACAATATTGATTTGGATTCTTATTTTAATTTTTTTTTTAAATGGAACACCAGAGTGTGTTTGTGTACCACAAAAAGTATTCGCATCTGATTCTGAGAGGGAGTTAAAAACAGATGATAACCAAATACAATTTTTGTCTCTTTTCATAGTACATTGGTACTAAAGACCACATGTGACAATTGTTTGTACACAGTATATATAGACCTAAATTGACAAATGAGACTGAAATTGGAAACTTCCAATAAAAATAACCCTGGTAAATTCTCATTAACACTGACAAAATTATTAAACATTTTCAATGACAAAGTACCAAAAACATACCAAAGGCAGCACAAGGGTTAATGAAACCAGTTAAGACGTGAGCAGTGGGTTGCAGTGTTATGACACGCTATAACTTTATTATCTAGTTCAAGCAAAACAAAAAATCCATTGTTTTGCTGGGAGACTTCAATGCCCACGTGGGCAGCGACAGTGACACCTGGAGGGGCGTGATTGGGAGGAACGGCCTCCCTGATCTGAACCCGAGTGGTGTCTTGTTATTGGACTTCTGTGCTAGTCACAGTTTGTCCATAACAAACACCATGTTCGAGCACAAGGGTGTCCATCAGTGCACGTAGCACCAGGACACCCTAGGCCGGAGGTCGATGATCGACTTTGTAGTCGTGTCATCTGACCTTCGGCCGTGTGTTTTGGACACTCGGGTGAAGAGAGGGGCTGAGCTGTCAACCGATCACCACCTGGTGGTGAGTTGGATCCGCTGGCGGAGGAGGAGGCCGGACAGACTCGGCAGGCCCAAACGTATTGTGAGGGTCTGTTGGGAACATCTGGCTGAGCCCTCTGTCAGAGGGGTCTTCAACTCCCACCTCCGGGAGAGCTTTGACCAGATCCCGAGGGAGGTTGGAGACATGGAGTCCGAGTGGACCTTGTTCTCCGCCTCTATTGTCGATGCGGCTGTTCGAAGCTGTGGTTGCAAGGTCTCTGGTGCCTGTCATGGCGGCAACCCCCGAACCCGGTGGTGGACACCGGAAGTAAGGGATGCCGTCAGGCTGAAGAAGGAGTCCTATCGAGCTTGGTTGGCTCGTGGGACTCCTGAGGCAGCAGACAGGTACCGGAGGGCCAAGCGTGCTGCGGCCCGGGCGGTTGTGGAGGCAAAAACTCGGGTCTGGGAGGAGTTCGGGGAGGCCATGGAGGAGGACTATCGGTTGGCCTCAAAGAAATTCTGGCAAACCGTCCGCTGCCTCAGGAGGGGGAAGCAGTGCTTCACCAACACTGTTTACAGTGGAGGTGGGGAGCTGTTGACCTCGACTGGGGATGTTGTCGGGCGGTGGAAGGAATACTTTGAGGATCTCCTCAATCCCACCGACACGCCTTCCGTTGAGGAAGCAGGGGCTGGGGACTCAGAGGTGGACTCATCCATCACTCAGGCTGAAGTCACTGAGGTGGTTGGAAAGCTCCTCAGTGGCAAGGCACCGGGGGTGGATGAGATCCGCCCTGAGTTCCTCAAGTCCCTGGATGTTGTGGGGCTGTCGTGGCTGACACGTCTCTGCAACATCGCATGGCGGTTGGGGACAGTGCCTCTGGACTGGCAGACCGGGGTGGTGGTCCCTCTTTTCAAGAAGGGGGACCGGAGGGTGTGTTCCAACTATAGGGGGATCACACTTCTCAGCCTCCCCGGGAAAGTCTATTCCAGGGTACTGGAGAGGAGAATTCAGCCGATAGTCGAACCTCGGATTCAGGAGGAACAATGCGGTTTTCGTCCTGGCCGTGGAACAGTGGACCAGCTCTACACCCTCTATCGGGTGCTCGAGGGTTTGTGGGAGTTCGCCCAACCAGTCCACATGTGTTTTGTGGATTTGGAGAAAGCGTTCGACCGTGTCCCTCGTAGTGTCCTGTGGGGGGTGCTCTGGGAGTATGGGGTCCGGGGCCCTTTGCTAAGAGCTGTCCGGTCCCTGTATGACCGGAGCAGGAGCTTGGTCTGCATTGCCGGTTGTAAGTCGGACCTGTTCCCAGTGCATGTTGGACTCCGGCAGGGCTGCCCTTTGTCACCGGTTCTGTTCATTATTTTTATGGACAGAATTTCTAGGCGCAGCCAAGGGCCGGAGGGAGGCAGGATTTCATCTCTGCTTTTTGCGGATGATGTTGTTCTGTTGGCTTCCTCAAACCAGGACCTTCAGTGTGCACTGGGGCGGTTTGCAGCCGAGTGTGAAGCGGCTGGGATGAGAATCAGCACCTCCAAGTCCGAGGCCATGGTTCTCGCCCGGAAAAGGGTGGCTTGCCCTCTCCAGGTTGGGGGGGGGAGTTTCTGCCTCAAGTGGAGGAGTTCAAGTATCTTGGGGTCTTGTTCACGAGTGAGGGAAGGATGGAACATGAGATCGACAGACGGATCGGTGCAGCGTCTGCAGTAATGCGGTCGTTGTATCGGTCTGTTGTGGTGAAGAAGGAGCTGAGCCGAAAGGCGAAGCTCTCGATTTACCGGTCGATCTACGTTCCTACTCTCACCTATGGTCATGAGCTTTGGGTCATGACCGAAAGGACAAGATCCCGGATACAAGCGGCCGAAATGAGTTTCCTCCGCAGGGGGGCTGGGCGCACCCTTAGAGATAGGGTGAGGAGCTCTGTCACCCGGGAGGAGCTCGGAGTAGAGCCGCTGCTCCTCCACATCGAGAGGAGTCAGTTGAGGTGGCTCGGGCATCTGTTCCGGATGCCTCCTGGACGCCTCCCTGGGGAGGTGTTCCGGGCATGTCCCACCGGGGGGAGGCCCCGGGGAAGACCTAGGACACGCTGGAGGGACTATGTCTCTCGGCTGGCCTGGGAACGCCTTGGGGTTCCCCCGGTAGAGCTGGAGGAAGTGTCTGGGGAGAGGGAAGTCTGGGCATCTTTGCTTAGACTGCTGCCTCCGCGACCCGGCCCCGGATAAAGCGGAAGAAGATGGATGGATGGATGGATCTAGTTCAAGCAACACACCACTTGCAGTAAGGTAAATGCAGGTTGTGGATAATAGCACTGATATGATACTAAGAATTCTCTAAGGTAAATATAGGTAGAAAACAGTACTCAGTTTTAAAGCACATTAAATACTGCCTAAATAACATAACAATAAAAATAATAAATCTGACAAATTTTGTAAACCATATTTATTCAAATATGATGGCACTGTTATTTATCTAGCCAGGCAATTTATTAACATTTTGACAGTGTCTTCAACAACAAACTTTGTATTGGCATTTGATAGGCATTTTCCAAACATGCATAACTTTCCTTGTTAAAATAGACCAGACAATCTCACGGTCAGCACTCTGCACATTTTACTATAATTATTTTCTTTACATAACTATATAATCTCGACTGAATACAATTGACATGATATCCAAACCATGTGTTCTGCATAGACTATAGTGGTATACAGGTATAAGATTAAGAGTGGTAAGTCAGTTTAAGCAGAGCTTTAAAGGTTGGGAGTATCTGAGCTAAGAGCTGCACTCAAAAGAAACTTGTATGTACTACTGAATCACAATTTCTAGGAAACATCTTTGACTTACTGGGTGTCTACTGTTGTTGAAATTAACAGCAACATTTGGTGACATGCTCAGAGGTTCTTTTTAAGGGTAAGGTATATGGCTAATAATTTGGCTCAGGCAGGTTTAATAATGCTGGGTGGGCATGTACAAAGAAAGTTACTTGGTTTCAGTACTTTTCTTGGCCTTGTTGTGATTCTTCACATACCAAATATGGTTGCTAAATATCCCTACCTTTTTACTTTACTTTAAAATTCATTCTTAAAAACACCCTTAAATATTTCACACTGGTTCCCAAAAGCAAATGCTGAAGTAACATAAGAAAAGCCAATTTTTTTTGTGTGCACCTGAATATTGGTAACATACTCTTTCAGTAACATTTATTTCTGTTCCTGAACTGTGGACAAATCTTTTAAAAATGTTTTTTATAGAGCTATTTCAGCAAGCTTTAATCTTTAGCAAATGTATTTGAACAATACATACACACACACGATATAACAAATTTCAAATTGCATAAACTAATGGCCCTGCAAAGTTTTAGTAATAGTGAAAAAATAATTCATGCTGAACCGTGTAGACAAAGTGGCTCTGTGTAACAAACTGAAGAAGAGGCATCATTTGGGTTCAAGAATACATGGTCAACTGAAGCCACTGCAAAGACGAGAAGAAAAACAACAACTTAGTATTAGGGGTTGTATGTGTAAACATTTATTTGAAACTTTACATTAAACTAACACATTTACCTCTTGAATATTGACTTTGATTGTTCCATTGTTATCCTTATCCAGGGTTTTGAAGGCACCTGAGATAGATATATATTTTAATTTCACAATCATTCTTATTCAGAAAAAAATAAATAAAGAATTGATTGATCAAGTTAACTTACGGCACATGGCATCCAGCCTCACAAGACAGCCAATGTAATTGTCAAAATCCATGTTCCCATCTTCATCACTGTATCGTCGTATTAGCATGTTAAACAGCTGCCCATCAAGAGGGAAGCCTGAAGAGAAAAAAAACAAGTAGAGATAAAGCTTTGTTGTATAACAAAAAATACATTTGAAAGAAGAGGGAAGACTTGGAACACAATACTTGTATTAGACTGGCAGGTTACGCGTCATATCTAGTTTAAAAAGTGATAGATAACTTTTACACTTGTTTATATTTAAGTAGCTTAAAAGAAACTTACCAGCCGCTGTGAATGCGCCTGGCAGCTCATCTGCACTAATAACCCCAGAGCCATCTTTGTCGAAGGACTTGTACACTCCCTAAACAAGAAAATCAGGGTATTTAAAACATGTACTATGTGCAACAATTTCCTCGTAAGCTAAGTCACATTCCTAGAAAGTGTAGGGTCACACAATAACACATCCTATAGCCTGCATAACACATGGTATCTACAACACTTTAACATGTACTTACCTGCCATTTTTTTATATTGTTCCAGAGGTGTTTAAATTCATGGAACCCGAGTTTCCCAGTGCTGTCGCTCTGAAATGGCGTTAAGAAAAACATACAATAGCCACCTTCCATAGCTCCAACTTAAACAAACACCACACAATAGCCACAGTATTTGTCAAAGGCAGATTTTATCTGTGGTAAGTGAATGTGGAATTCAATAGTCCAGATGTTAACAACACTAAATTTAAAGTTTTTATTACAAAAATGTTAATATTCGCATTACAAGTTTAGACAACAGTGCCATTCTTTATGTGTGTAATGCTATGCACTCATCACAAACCTATGTAAGTCTGATTAGCTTTCCTTTCAAAGTAAGAGGCTTTTATCTGTCATTCTTTACTGACTGGCTCATTACATGGCACCTTTCCACATATTGTTGGTTTACAAAGAAAATTTAGTCAGTTGGGGATTTGGTGGGGAAAAATGTATGCATTAACCTTTCAATGCATATGTTTAGTTTCTTATCCTGTACTGTCACCTGGATTCAACAACACCAACGCCTACTACTGATAGAAAGGATACATCCATAACTGCCACCATGCTTCTGCAGCTTTCAATGGTGAAGCCATCTGTCTTCAGGTCACCATCTAGATGACAGAAATGACTGCCATTAAACCATGTTCATACAGAAACATGTAAATGGCAAATTAATTAATAAACATACGCTTTGAAATGATTCTGTTCAGGATGTTCATCAGTTCATTGGGGCTCACTTCCATATCCTACATAAAACAATTCTTGTGAGAGCAGGTTGTCAAGTAGTAAAGAAACCTACATTTTTTATTGCCATATATCTTACTGAACAAACCGTATGGGATACTCACGTCCCCAGCAAGTTGTTGGAAAACCCTGCGAAACTGCTTCTCTTCATCACTTTCATGCTGCTCTGCATATGCAACTGGCCTGCGGGGTGGGGGCTATAAACAGACAGAAATATGTTGGAGACACTGGATCTAAAATTAGCAGTATACTGACAACAGAGGTTTTCAGTCACTCACAGGATCAGAGGGCACAAACTGCGCTGGATCAATGTTGCTGCAAAAAGAACACATACATAAGTAAGGCACAAACTCTTTTTTGTAGATTAGAGATCGAAGGTTTTGGAGTAAAATCTCACCTGACAACCTTAATGAGGCCACCAAGGAACTGTTTGGCCATAAACATCTTGAATCAACTGTGAACACAAAATGCAAAACTGAGAGTAATTCCTTTAAACCTAAAACAATAATACTATAGTAATGGTTTTAAAAAGAGGGAATTAACTCAATAATGCTGAATTCTGACAATCCATATTTTCAACCTATGTGTTCCTTTAAGGCCACATTGAAGCTTGCAGGTAATAGCAATCGCACATTTTGTAAAATTCCTCAATGTCTGATAAAGAAGTAAAGAAAAAAGAGTATAAGACAGCTTTGGAAGTTTGTTGTTTATCAAGTTGTGGCAGGCTTTGTCTTTAGCTCATAAATGGCACACCCACTGTATTCCTCAAATGCTTCCTGTGTGGAAAAAACTAAACTAAATCAACGCCACACCCAAAATGCAAATAACAATCTTACAATAACAATAAGTTAATATGTAGTATTCTATTACATTATAATTGACAAAGCACCAAAAACCAAATAGACTTGGTAGCTTCTAGCCATTACCAACATCTTTACTAAATACTAGATTTAAGTATTATCTAATCAAGTAGCCTTTGTTTTTATTGCGCTCGGTTAAGTTTAATTAGCTGTATTGTAAAGGGCACTAAAGCTAGCTTGAGGCACAGCTAGCTGCTGTGAAAGATTACTTACGTACATCGACAGTAACATCTAACTAGCTAGCGAGATGTCATTTTTAGCTTTCCTCTGAATTACTCAAGAACACTCAGCAAAACTTTCGGAAACACCACTCTTATTTTACATTTAAATTATATACTCACGACAAGAGCTCTTCGACCGTGTTTAAAAAGGGATCACAGGCAGTGCCAGCTTCAGTGAGTTTACACAACTGAACAGACAGGAATGCAAGCAAGTCCTGCTACACGCCCCAACCACGGCCCCAAATGACGTTGGAGAGCAACAGTACGACAAGATGATAACTGCACTGTACAAGGGCTTTGCAATACTTTACTAATATTAACATTGAAGTTACTAAAAAATGTTACGAACGGTTGGACACTCCGATGTCATTTGTTTGTTTGTGAAAAACACTACATTTTGACAGTTTGTGCTTTTGTGCATAACAACCTGATGTTTAAAGTGCAGTTTTTTTATTTCAACATACGCCATCTTGTGGATTGGAGTAGGAAGTGTGAAGGCTACCAAAACATTCTGTAGCCAAGAATTAGCTGCGCAGTACAGTAAATTGTTGTGTTTTGAGGTTTGTTTGTTTTTTTGTTTGTTTTTTTTATTGCTGATGACAATTCCTTGCCTGTGCATATTATTGTTCTTCCTCCTGCAAACAATTCTATAAAATAAATACATTTACTCCATACAGCCTATAATGATAGACTCATATTTGGATAAAGATATTTCTGAATTATTTTTAGAAACACTACAATTCTACATCTGAGACCACAGGAGCTTTAAACTAAACTACTGAAATATAATATCCAATAATAAGTGGTGGACAAAGTACTCAACTTCATTACTTGAGTAAAAGTATAGATCTTTCAGGTCAAATATTACTCCAATACAAATACAATAAAAGTTGCTAAGTCAAATTTTTACTTGAGTTAAAGTACTGGAGTATGTGATTTCAAAAATACTTAAGTATTCAAAGTACTTAAAACAATGTATTTCAAATGAGCTGCGACAAGCTGACCCCTGTCCAGGGTGTACCCCGCCTACGGCCCAAAGTTACTGGGATAGGCTCCAGTCACCCGCAACCCCTAACGGGAATAAGCGGTAGAAAATGAAAAAAAAAAAAAAAAAAATTTCAAATGAGTGCTGTCAAGAAGGTTGTGTAAAAATGTCTACTACAATCAAGTCACAAATTTTCAGTCCAAAAATATGAACAAAATACATTTTACGTCATTTTAGTGAGGAAATGTGGGGATCAACTTATAAAACCATAATAGATAAGATAGTTCTACAGCAAAAATTACCCCATACGTATTATAAATAAGACTGGGTGCTATGATCATTCTAATCAATTATTTTTAAATTGGTTTATTATAAAATTGTTCAAATAATGTTCAAAGCAAAAGCTAAATAACTTCCAG
Source organism: Bostrychus sinensis (assembly GCA_020698575.1). NCBI lineage: Eukaryota > Metazoa > Chordata > Actinopteri > Gobiiformes > Eleotridae > Bostrychus > Bostrychus sinensis. The sequence goes on from CM036244.1 coordinate 27,898,975, forward strand.
ATTGTGTCCAGATTTTTTTTTTTTTTTTTAGCTTCTCGGAGCAAATATGAGCAGTAATATGTAGTAAATGATTATCTTTAGGCTGTAAGTCAGTTGTCTTTCGGTTTTAAGACAATTTTTCTGCAGAAATTACTTTTGTTTTTTTAGAAATGTAGTGGAGTAAAAAATATTATACTTATCTTTTAGATGTAGTGGAGTAAAAGTAGTGAGTTACCCCTAAAAATACACTGCGGTCAAGCCAGCCGGCGTTTGTTTTTCCGTGGTCAAATGAGCCGCTCCTAAATTTTGAGTGCGCTAATATAGCATTCTTTACCGCAGTTGTCGTGCCGCTGCCAGGGGAGCGACACACACGAGAGTAACCACAGAGAGTTTAGAAGCACATTTACACAACCTTTTCACTAATTTAAGAATATATGCATTTATTATGAAAAGGATATTTTGTATGAATTATTACCTAACTAAATCTGGTGAGTGTATAAGGTGGAATTATGTCGCATCTATTTCTCTATAAGCCAAAGAAATGACTGACTGTGCTATGTACTTCTACCACCATTACCTCTGGTACTGCTTTCACACCATGAAATACTTTTTTCATGAAGTTAGTAATGACTAAAATTAAACTCATCATGTACTGTATCATACTGTATTTGAGATTGAATATATATATATATATAAAAATTAAAAAGTACACAATGAAACCTGCGTAAACCACTGAGAGCATGAAGTACTTTTACTGTGTACTTTTTGTGTAATTGTACTTCAAAGTACAGAGTAATGCATACAAATAGACAAAATATTATGATTTTGAAGTTGAATAAAAAAACTTATTTCAAAAAAGTACACAGTGAAATCCACATATACCTGTTAAGTACATCCAGGACTACTACCACTGAGAGCATGAAGTACTTTTACTGTGTACTTTTTGTGTAATTGTACTTCAAAGTACCTAGTAATGCGTACAAATAAATAAAATATGCAAATTTTGAAGTTGAATAAAAAACTTATTTCAAAAAAGTACACAGTAAAGTTACTTCATGCTCTCCGTGGTAGTAGTACTGGATGTACTTAATACGTATACGTAAGTGAGTTTCATTGCGTATTTTTTTTAAATAAGTTTTTTATTCCACTTCAAAATCAAAATATTGAGTCTATTTGTATGCATTACTCTGTACTTTGAAGTACAATTACACAAAAAGTACACAGTAAAAGTACTTCATGCTCTCAGTGGTAGTAGTCCTGGATGTACTTAACAGGTATATGTGGATTTCACTGTGTACTTTTTAATTTTTATATATATATATTCAGTCTCAAATACAGTATGATACAGTACATAATGAGTTTAATTTTAGTCATTACTAACTTCATGAAAAAAGTATTTCATGGTGTGAAAGCAGTACCAGAGGTAATGGTGGTAGAAGTACATAGCACAGTCAGTCATTTCTTTGGCTTATAGAGAAATAGATGCGATATAATTCCACCTTATACACTCACCAGATTTAGTTAGGTAATAATTCATACAAAATATCCTTTTCATAATAAATACATATATTGTTAAATTAGTGAAAAAGTTGTAAATGTGCTTCTAAACTCTCGCTGTGGTTACTCTCGTGTGTGTCGCTCCCCTGGCAGCGGCACGACAACTGCCGTAAAGAATGCTATATTAGCGCACTCAAAATTTAGGAGCGGCTCACTTGACCACGGAAAAACAAACGTCGGCTGGCTTGACCGCAGTAAAAAACTGCTCAAGTAAAACACAGATTCTCAAAAACTATACTTAAGTGCAGTACTCAAGTAAATTTACTTCGTTACTGTCCACCTCTGCCAATAATCAATTTCAATAAACAGGGAGAATACTTTTCGATCGTGATAACGAAACAGACATTGCCTGCATGCACTGTGTGTCCAGTAGAGGGAGTCAGAGAGCAGTGTGCCAACCTGATCCCCATCAAACACTGTACTGTATAGACTACGCTCCATATAGGTAGCCAAATAGAGTTTCCCACATTTAACTCTCAAGTCATTCTTTTAAATTTAGACCTGACTCAATGCATCAGCCTTTGTGACCATGGCTCTTTGATATTTGCTCATGTATGACTCATCTGCATTGCTGCATAATAAATGCAAAATAACACAGAATTGCCTAACCTTAACAGCAGCTATTTTAAAATGTAGGGCAGTGTATGTACGTAAATGATTTGATTCTTAGAAAATGTATTAACTGACAGATTTAGATTTTGGCAGCTGTGACAAAACTGACACGTTGGAGTTGGGAGTGGAGGTGGTTTGACACTATGTCAATCCTGTCTCTGGTTCTGAGAGTTGCTCTGTTTTTATCATCTCTACATCTCCTCATAATCCCCAGTGGCCAGTACTATGGTTGCCTTGACAGTACAGACACTTCTGCCTTCTCCTTCTCTCTGACGGATAGACACAACTATTCTTCACTCGCTCTCGCTGCACACAGAAGAAAAGGACTCACAAAGCAGATAAAATGTTTTTACAGTAATTTCTTCTCTTTTCTATTCCTTTGCTTTCTATTCCACCCATTTAATTATACCAGCTTTGTTATCTCTCTGCAGCCAAGTTACATCCACACACAGCATGATAATTTTCAGTGCTTTCTGACCATAGCTCTGCAGTGTTTGTCTTGATAAATAGCGTTCACCTTGTGGCATATAATCCGAAAAACTATATACTTGATTTTGAACATGGCTTCATCTTATCTATAGGTCATCTATTAAAATCCTGTCAGGCTGAATGAACCTTTGCCCTTGCAAACAAAACATCCAGCACATGGCTATACTTAGTGGTAGGTCATCATTATTATATTATTATATTACTGCACATATAGCTGCTAAAATGCTTGTGCAGTAGAAGTTGCATGTGATCAGATAAAGTGTGTGGCATAGATACACTGATATGTATCTTTCAGATCCCACTCCAGCTAAAATTACTCCATCCATGAAATACAGGTATCCATGGTTACACCAGGAGCCATGTTAAAGGGGTGCCTTAGTGCATCTCCATTCTCTGGCACACTCCTTTCTTCTTCATTCATCACTTCATAGAAATCACAGTGGCTTTTGAAGGTTGTCTGACTGCAATTTAAATATCAGATTGACTCTTTTTTTATATTACCCATCACTGATTATACAATTAAAGTCAAATGAATTCTAAACATAAATTATATTTCATGTAAGTGTCTGACTGAAGGATATTGAAGTTGCCATAGCACACTGCAGGTGAAGGTATAGTATCGGAGCATCCCCAATACAACATATTCACAGTCTTCAGAACAACCTGTTACCTTGACAACGCAATTTTATCATTCAAGCCCATTGCTACCTACTCTCACAGCAGGAATCAAATGTGCCTTAAATGTATACCGCTGCAGGCTTTTACACTTCGATTCAAGGAGTAAAATGACATGGAATGAGCGGTGCGGAAAATTTGGGATTTCAACTCCATCACGGAAAATTGAAGAAGGTTTTAGTCTAACAATAACCAAGGTATTTTTGATCCCGAATGCTGCAGACTTGAGATAGTGGGAGATAGGATGGTTAACTAAATGATTCAAATATCATTGGAGGGATATTTCAGTCAGTGCCATGAGCAGCAGCAGTTAGTTCATAAATTCACAGTGACCTAAGTGTGGTTACTATTTCCATTCACTCATTTTCAGATTCTAATTGTCATGCCATTGTTTGTTACTGAGTCATTCTCGTCATGGTTATGCACAAGCTCCAAGAGTCATCTGTTTGTCAGTCACCAAAACATTAATTATTTTCAAAGTTATTCGAGCTAAATTCTCAGTATATTTCTTGGACAAATATCAAGAGTTACTTGAGTTAATGTTCTGTATTGTATTGTGGAAAGTAAGTGTTGAAGAAAAGTCAATATGTTTATTAAAGTATTACATATGATGATATGTATTTTCCTACCAGCTCCAGCAGTATCATGACATACTGCAGTAGCTCTAGTCTATAACATTGTTGTTTAATGGTGCAGTAAGTTTCTGTAATCGTCCGGTGGTAAAATTCCTGACTGTTATTCTACCTCTATTAAATATGTGCCCTTTCAGAAGTGTGTAATATGTACCTATGCAATACAATAATGGACTAAATGCATGTGTTTTGAATATTTTAGGTAATTTGTTCTATAGCTGTAACAAACATTATAGCTTTGTAAATATGAAATTGTAAATATTATTAGTTATTATGCTCTATATTGTTTAAAGATGCAGTGTGTAGTTTGTGAAGGCATCTGGTGGTAAAATTGTGGAATGCAAGTCTATACCCTTTTTTCTTATATACGGGTGCCTTGCAGTGGCATATAATTTTGTATGAACAAATCCATGACGTGATTTCACTTTAAACGTTAGATAGATACTTAACTGAACCCAAAGGAAATTTAGGTCAGAAACAGGACATAGGATAGGTCTATTTTTGTAACAAATTTAAAGTGTTATTTTATGTGATTGTACATTTTTGCATGGGCTGTTTTCTTTTATATTTTGCAGTATGCTGCACAATTTTACTAAATGTAATTTTTTTTTAACTTTTACAAATGTCTTTTAAAATGACTCCACTCCTCAGTAAAGAGATGAGACGTTTTGTTTATGTTTTGCAAATAAAACTACTGGATTATGCTATACTTTACATGATATGGTCACTATATTAACTTACATAATAGTCTGCTTAATTATTAGGACGGTAGAAGCCTTTGAACACCTCACGACTGTAGGCCTATGGCTGTCTGCCAGTGTGTAAAAGAGTGTGCATGTGTGATGTCACCTCCGCTGAGCCCAGCAGATTTGGAATGTTATTTGATGGATAATGAACAAGGTCACACTGTGTAGGAGGAAGTGCTGTGTGCTGGATGGCTCATGGACACCATTAGGCTACACTAAAGTCATGATGTTCTGACAAGTTGCAGAATATCCATAGGCTGAACTCACTATCTGCATTAGGCCTAAAACTGTGAAGAGATTATAGAGTTGGTATTCAGTCCTATAAATCAGATCAATGTTCGATTTAGGATGGATTTGTATTTGTTAAGCTCCACTGGTGTTCTTTTCCACACACTAGTCATTATTGCCATATTACCCACCTGACATAATGGAAGTGTATGCTGACCAAAGCCCTTAGATTAAATGCAACAAATTAATTGTGATCAAATAACAAAAAGGAATAATAAGGGTCAATGTGACTTGGACTAAAGTGAGTCACTCAAACACAAGGAATTCTTTACTGCTTCATAAGTTCCACTCATTTAGCTGCAGAGTTTCACTGGAGACTCTGACCAGTGTAATTTAAATGTTACCCCAACAACTGGAAAATAACAGAGGATGATGCTTTATTGTGGAATCTTTTAGTCCCCCAATCACACACAGGTGTTTCCAATTAGAACCAGAGGTTCTTGGACTTTGTAAGTCCAAACTTTGGCAGTCTCCCATAAAAATAAAAAAAAAGGCTAACTAGCGTTAGCATGGATGACTCACTGTGAAGCAATAGCATCACTTATTCAATGTCCCTGCCTGCAAAATGACAAACTCAGCCAGGAAGCAGTTGTGTTTCTAATAATTGTCATATGTATTGCCAGGCTTCAGTTCTGTTCAGCTGTTGCACAAAGACGGTTAAGATTTGTTTTTTGGCCAGCATAGATAGAGAAATGGCAGCCTATTAGCAAATAAGCTAACAGCGCTATTTAAGCTATCAGCATTTAAGCTAACCGTAAAGTATTAAAGGACATTAGATTTTTACCAGCAAAGAATGTGTTGCCCTTGAGGTATGACATTTTTATACAATATTTTTGAATACTTTATATCTTGTGATATACACAGGTGCACATTAATAAATTAGAATATCTGAAAAAGGTCAATTTAATTCAATTATTGAAAAGCATGTGTATTAGAGAGTTTCAGAAGACATTTATTTTAATTGTGATGTTTATGGCGGAGTTAATAAATAACATAAAATAAGAACATTACATAGTCATCACAATTAAAATAAATAAATGCATAAATGATTAATCTACTTCACTATGTGTGTGGGCTGCTGGACTATAATGTTATTATTATATTATTATGATTATTTTACATTTTCTCGATATTCTAATTTATTGACATGTGCCTAATTTTGTGCAGATGGCCTAAAATTAAACTTGAAATGCTAATTTAAATTCTTACTGTGGCACTTGGTTAATGTTAGTAACACCTATGCTTCTTTCTGATAGAAGTCAAAATGTGCGGTGTGACTAATACAAGGCTTATTCGCTGCAGCCTGAGGTGAACCGAGCAGATGTTTAATCAGACTGAATGAATGAAAACACCTGTTTGGAGGGCCTTCAAAATCCAGTAATCTTTTCATTTATTTTTCCATCTTCACACGTTCGCTCCTATTTGTCGACCGCTGTGCTTGAGCTCCTGCCGTAAACAAGCCCAGTACCTTGTGTACTGGAGCAATTTGTGCTACTGTCTAATTGTTGCACCTTAACCATGAGATTTCACCATGTCAGGACATTGAGTCCATGTAAACACTGCCATTATTTGCATTTAAAATGTGCTTTAGACACTGATCTGCTTCTAAAAAGTGCTGATTGCAATTATCTCTGCTCTCGACCTTTCACTAAGATAGAGAGACAGTGTCAATGGGGAACCAGTGGGGAACAAAAGCAACACAACACAAGTGATGTTAAAATGAACATTTATAATGACTCTTTGTTGCCGTCGCAAAAATAATCTTTAAAAAACAATTCAATTATTAACACTGAAATGCTGACTTCACTGGTAGTCCACGAGTCATAAAACACAACTCACTGAATTTCTTTTACAAACACAGTACTACAGTTACATTAAATAGTCATTACCCTTAAATCTATTCATGAATAATGGTCAAAGAAACCCAGAAGAAAAAAGAACACAAATGACACTTGTAAAACCCTCTCATCCCCTCACCATAGAAGCTGTTGTCTTTTATCAACAGTATATCATTTAGAAAATAGACTGCTTCGGAGATGTCCCTCTGACAAGAGCAAGAAAACAGACTGGCAGCATAACAATATGGCACATGATCTCGAACGTCGTACAATTAGGGTGATGTTTTTCAGGGGGAGTGGAACTGGGACAAACCCTTCCAGTGATCTAACATTTACTTATGAAGGCTGGCTGTCTTTTGGCTCAGTATGGAATTATTTGGCACAATCTTTGACAAGTATTTGCCATAAAAAGCTTTCACACTTTAGTTTAAAATGGCACATGAAAAGGCATTTCTTCAACTTTAAATATTCAATATTCTCAAACGACTTATAAATGCTGTCGCAGAAAGCCCTTTTTCAGTAGTTGACACTGGACTTTCACATGTTCCCTTTGTCACAGACACAGAACCATTGTGGTTAATATCACAGAGAAAGCACCCAATCAACAAAACATCACTTTAGTTTGGATTGGAATATTTCATCTTATGCTGTCAGTCCATTTTGAAAATGAAGAAAAAAGTGTAAAAAAACACCTGAAAACAAATAGTTTACAATGATGACAGTGATTGCAAGGCATGCTTTCTTGAGTTTACACCAAAGCAAGCGCTCAACCCTGCACAATAGTCCCAGTAAACAGAGCAACAAAAGGAACAGTCTGGCAGAAGTTGACAGTAAAAGTCAAATATCCAACACATAAATGAGTTTCTGTGGATAGAGAAGGTCAACTAAGTTCATGGGAGGTTCAGAGGGTCAAAGACAGGAGAAAAAAAAAAAGAAAAAAGAGAGATGGCCTCATGTCTGGTTGGCAAGAATCCTGTTTTTTTTTATTTTTTTTCCCCCCTCAGACGAAAGGGCTCAGGAGAACCTTAATCCGTTTAAAGGGTGGACACAGCGGTGAGGAAACAAACAGCGATGTCATGTAGGCTGAAAAAGTGACACTTGAGGTTAAGGAGCAAGCAGCCTTAGCCAGTTTGTAGATAAAAACCAGTCGTAGCCTTTGCGTGACAGGGCTCTGTGGGCCACGTGAACGTCCAGAATACATTTCAAAACAAACTTGGAATGATATTGTAATTTTTTGGGCATTCAGATGCAACAACAGGGGCTTGCACACTTAAGCATCAAACAGAAATCTTTTCTCATAATGTGGCAGATATTTCATTTTGCTGGTGCCGATTTTGTTTCGCATTATTGTATAGCGAAACATTCAAATAGTTCATGTTATTCAGCCCAGTCCCAATTTGGTGAAGAAAGTCATTCTCTAAACTGTATTAGAAATCATAGCGGGCTGTGAAAGGACACTAAAATCTTCCTTATTGAATTAACACAAAGCACAGTTGAAGGGAATGTGAAGGAGAAGCGTTGAAGCGAGGGGAACAGGTGCTACTCTTTCAGTGGACGTCTGAGACTCCAGCCCTTTCCGTCATTCATGAGACCCGGCACAATCAGGGAATAAGTCGAGAACAGAACATCAGAGCAAAAAAGCAAATCAAGAATCATAAAAAACAACTGTTGAAAGCCAACATGGTTTGCTTCAGTTCACACCCAACGTGACCCACTGATCAGTAAAGTGCATTTATGCAACACCAAACAAACAAGATAATGTTGACAGCGAATCGGAAGTTGTGTTGATAAAACATCTGGTTCATGACTGTGGCCGAGAGAGGCCTATACCTGACTATAGCTGAAATCTGTTATTGACATAGATATTAACTCTACATGTAGTTGACATTCCTGCCCTGAATTTACATTAAATACCAATAACATTCGACAGAAATCATAAGAAAAGAGTAGATGGGTACATTCATATATTAGATCTGGGCTTTTTGAGCTGTGAGAGAAAAGAAAAGTGGGACAGGTTATGTGAGGTTCAACCTGTTACTTAAACAAAAAAACATGTGTGATAAATATCCATAAAAGGAGCCAATGCACTGAGTAACATTTTCACGTTTGCTTGTTTCACATTTGTAACACTCCTCACTGCACCTAGAAATCTAAATATCTTCTCTGATGACATGTCGAGATATGACGAGATGATGAGAAATTGATCTGATATATATTTATATATATACTATATAAATGTGTGTCTTTTTTCGGGCCAACATGACAATAAATGAGCTCCCTCCCAACTCACAACGTTAACAAAACTTCTTTTAAAAAACATGAGGCGAGAAAACTTAAGTGCTTTACATCTGACTGCATGCAGCGTTATGTCTTTGAATGTTTTTTTCACGAGACAACGGCTCGCAAAAATATTTGTTACATTTTTTTTTCTTTTTTCCTCCATAATTCACTTGTTGATACCATGCAATAGAAGACGTGCAAAAAGATAACACCTAACTCCACAAACACATTTTGATTGTTAATGGCTATGTTATGAATGCTTATAACATGTAATGCTTAGTCCATGCTGGCCTATAGAGAGACATTTGTGAGAAAACAGCAGTACTTAAGCCACAGGTCAAACGAACACACAAGGGATGCATGGAGTGTAAAACAACATGGATCCATAAAAATCACAATCGTTAACTCTTACTCTATGTACCTATGAGATAAACGATGCACAAGAAGGTCTTTGTCCTTTGTTTTTTAAGTGATTATCTTTTCTTAACTTAAAAGACAGTGTTTGATTGGCACTTGATCAGCACTTCTAAACAAGTTATTGATATCTAACATCTGATCGCACATCTACAATTTCAGAAGCTGCGGAGGTCTAGTTTGGCACAGGTTGTACTATGGAGTCTATTATTACTTTTACTATCTTACCAATACTGTATAGCATTCTATACACCTCGTTTTATGCTCCAGCCTCGAGAGCATGTTTCTAATCAACAGACCAGACATCTTTTCAACTAAAATATTTTGTATAGTTTACTTATCAAATAGCAGCATTTTCATAACTTACAAAAAGTACATGTAAACCTATTCATTCAAAATCTTAGTAATTTCAAAGGTTTCATACAACAGACATAAAACACAAAACAGGACGACATGCTACTATATTGCTTCCAATATTCTTTACATTTTCTTACTGTCAAACTAAATCATCAATGACAGGAATATGGACACCACCAGCTTGATGATGAGTCATCATAATGCACAAACAAATTCAGCGAAGCTAATCTTAATCAGGCTTTAGTTGACACTCTCATCATCCACACAAAGATAACATAGTTCACATTGTATCGACAACGCTGGACTGCATTTGGACTACAAACTAGAATAGCTACAATAAAGTACATATAGATCATATGACATGACATATTGTATTCCACAGAAATGAAGTCTAGTCATTTTCAGATAAGAGGATATGCATAAAGGATGTCATTGTTTCGGCTTGAGGTCACAAACACGTTCCACTTTGCTCTCTGAATGCATCCTGTCCATACTATGCTTTGTTTATGTTTTGATTCAACCATTCTTTAGGAAAATAGGATCCACTTCCCTAAAAAGGCCATTATGACGTCTTTCTGAATCCTTTATTTCTGGAGGGAATTTGATACTAACAAACGTTGCTGGTTGGTCATGTGCGCGTCACAGTATCGGAGGCAGGTGTTTTATTTTGAAAAAAAAATCCTTCTGTGCATTTTAGCCTCGTGAACTCTACGGCCCGGGCCAAACATTATCGTAACCCTTTTGACCTATAGTGCATAACTCCTGCTCCCGGCAGCACGCCATTGACACACACCGGCCATGAGAAGACGAGACAGGAGGAAGGAGAAAGAGGGGGAGAGCACAGTGTAAGGACGCAGAGAGCACAGACGGACACATGCAGGGGAATACCATGTTGAGAGAAAGAGGAAAGATAATGAGGGGCGAGGAGAAAGAGTATTTGGCACAATGTATTGATCAGAGAGCGTTGAGAAGGAGAGCTCCCTGTAGTCAAGCAGTCCAGTTGCATTGATAAACATCCCTTTGTTTTTGTGCTTGTATCTTATTATTATTAACATTATTATTATTAGACGCTAAAATCCTGGGCAGTAAAAGGTTTAATATGCTATATGATTTTACAAGTGGCCAGATTATGAATGACTGTGAAGCCTACTGCACACGTAGTGAAAGGAAAGATTTCAGTTTGGCTCACTGTTGCATTTGCCATACGTAATGTTCAGACACAAAGTTATCCAATAAACATGAATTATGACAATGACAGAGATTTCCAAAACACAGGAGCGGTTTTGGGAAATTTTCTTGGACACTACTCAGCACCAACCCTCACAGCTGTGCAATTAGGACGCTGATCATAGAGCTAGGGTTGATGACGGACAATTGAAAAAATGCCTCTTTGTTTAAAAAACTTGGAGCCGGGAAGTGGACGGAGTAGGACAGTGTAGTAGATAAATGCAGTGGGAGTAAATTTGAAAAACGTTTGCTAATTGAAGTGCAGTGCATTGGTAAACAAAAACATCACAAGACGTCGGAGGAGTTCTTCCTTCTATGTTCTGGTAGGTCTTGTGTTTTATGTGACATAGATGTGCACATTAAAATATAGATACTCACATCCCAGCAGGGACAGACACACTTTACATTTTTGTGTTCTTAATGTCTCACAGTGCAGTCTTTAGAGACCCAGTGTACTCCATGGATAGCAGCACAAAAGGAAGCCAAGGTAATCTTTGAGTGCTCGAAAATGCTCTAGACAATTAGCCTCCCTGCATTTAACAAACAATTGCCTGTAGAAGACGACATAGCCATGACGTTTTAGCGATGTTTTATTATTACCACCTGAAGTTAGTGAGCATTAACATGTTTTCGGGACTGCCTTAACGGACTGCAGAATAGATTTGCTGCTTTTGATACAAATTGGGAAGGATGGCTCAGAGTCCAAGCCTTCTTTTCAAGTTCTCTCTCATTAGTGTACGTCTCCTGACTATTTGGTACCCTTAATGTAAAGGCAAGAGTTTCTTTGTTCACAGATATTGGTTCAAACAGCTTTTCATATCAAAATATGTTTGTAGTGCTTTGTTTCCTTTGCGATCTTAACTGGTTAGACACTGCTTCAGGAGAAAGGTAGTTAATCTTGGGATTTACAAATACAAGACTTTAAGGCAAAACTGTTATCAGATAAAATTGAGATAAAAGCCAATTCATACTAAACTAAACTTGTAGAGATGACAGTGTTATAATATTACCTAAAAGTGGATTGCCTTTCATCATAAAATGCTGAAATCAATCCTGGTCATTAAGTGAGAGGCTGGGTCAAATTCAATGGGCTACTAATGACTGGACCACACTTCTCCAAAGTAAGGAGAAGTGTGGCCAGGAAGATTCAATGGTAAAAGGGATAAAACCTAATTCTATAGCACCAAGTAAGGGTTCGACAACAACATAGTTTTCTGTTTGTAGCTGTGATTGAAAATGCGTTCATGTTCAATAGTTTGTGCGTTTGTGGGAGTGCTATCCATGTATGTTTATGTTGAGTATATTTATACATTCCTGTGTCTCCTCTATCCTCTCACATTGATTATTTAACCCCTGAACTACAACTAGGTAGATCAGACTGGGTTTGAATTATACAATACATTTCTTTCACTGCAACACAATATTTGATCCCTGTAAATAAAAAATAGCAATAGGCTAACATTGTTTTTACATTCAGATCAACCTGCATTCACAGGTTTAAATAATCTATTTGTGTTTGAATGAGACCATGTCAATAATAAATAATGGATGAAAATAGAAAATACCCAAATTTAGAAAAGTCAATTATGATATGATCCTGAATTGAAAACATATGGTTGGTGTAAAGAACTAATTGAACTCAGATTGCTCCCCCACAGACTGAGGTGACCTCAGGTGCTTGTTGAAAAACCTCTGTCCTGTTGACAATGCCAAATGCATTGTATACAAAGAGCAAGGTTTGAGAAACAGCTTGACTAGCTCAACTCACCGGGAGCTGAGGTTTGTAACCGAAATGAAACCCCAAGTTAACAAAACCCAACAAAACAAGGAAAATCAAAGAGCTATGAGGTTTTGGAGCAGGGTGAGACGCTGCCGCCTCACCCTTAAATCTGCAGCTTGGCAGTGGACCAGTTCAGCTTACTCTGATCTCCATCTTCAAAAAGACTCGACACAAACTTTTAAAAAACAGCAGGACGTCAGTCCTAAAAACACATTCACATATCACACACACTTATCTTGGTTGTCTCCCCCACCTCCTCCTTAGTGATTCTCTCATTTGATACTGAAATATTGAACAGATAATTGGACGATTCTTTTTCTATTCAATGTGAACCTCTAATTTCCCCATCTCTGTCTTCATCCTTTTCTTCTTTCCTCTTATGTAGCTTTAGCCCACCTTCTGTGGGTTGGTAGCACGTACGCCCTGCTCATACGTGATCCTCTGGCTGATCAGATACTGCGCTGCTTGTGTAGCGGCAGGCGACCCTGTTATGGTAACTTTACGGTTCCGAGTACCAGGAATGAACTCCCCCTTTTTGGAGATCTGGATGCGAGCTCCTGTTAGCTCCTGGTACTCCACTAGCGTTTTCCCTCCTTTTCCTAAAATGGCACCGACCAGATTCTCGGGCACAGCGATCTCTACCACGTCCTTGGCCCCGTCGGCCAGCTTCTCCGTGGCCAGCAGGGACGAGGCCATCAGTGGCGATGAGGCGTTGAGATAGCCGTTGGAAGCCCCAGTAGCAGCAGCAAGAGATCCCAGGGAGAAGCCCCCTAGGCCTGTGGCGGGATGGCCTGCGCTGCTAGATGCGTCGCTAGCATAGGAAGCTAGCAGGTTAGCCGCAGCAGCAGCAGCGGGGTTAGCGCTAGCTGCTACTGCTGCCAGGACGCCCGAGGCAGCTGCAGGGTTGAGGCCGAGGCCCAGGGTGTTGGTGTTGTAGCCATAGCTGGCTAGAGTGTTGAGGGCTGATGTGATGGCCAGCAGGTCGTTACCAGAGAAACTGGACATAGCGGCAGGGAAGGCGCCCATTCCGGTCAAACCGGCCTGACCCAGGAGACTGGAGGCAGTGGCGGCTGCCGCGGCAGCATTGGGCAGCACCTCGGCTGTGTTGGCGTAGGGGGAGCCTGTGGGGTTGGAGTTGGCCACTGGACCGGACACGTTGGAGTAACTAATATTGAGACAGCTGCTGCTCTGAGGGTCTTCCTGGATCTTCTGAACTATAATTTCCACAGCTTTGCGGTTCTGCTCGGGCTCTCCACTGATGGTCACCACTCGCTCCTGAAGGTTGATGCCCTCCGGCTTCTGAGAGAGCTGCACCCAGGCCCCAGACTGCTCCATCACTGCCTTCACCGTGGCCCCACCTTTGCCAATGATAAGCCCAGCAGTGCTGTTGGGCACTATCAATTTAGCCTGTGGAAAAACAAAAAGATTAAAGTAGCACTGAATGCTAACAAGAGGAAGATTTAACAGTATAAATGGCTGACAGAAGGAGACATATCACTGACTGAGTCAGAGAAGTACAGCAGCCCCCCTTTACTCAGCGATTTGTTAATCCCAGGGGTTTAGACTGCAGCTGCCACACCGCTCTGTCTCGCTATAAAAGACTGCATGTATAAATAACCACATACCCTCACATTTTCCTGACCCCACCAGCTTGAGGGTCATGGCCTAAAGAACAAGAACGACTGGCAACTAATAAACAAGGTGTGCTGGAAGTGCACTGATCCGGTAGGCAGGGTGGCCACCCACATGAATGACCTTTGGTCAACTAGTCTTTATTCCCATTAGCGTAGTGTTTGGATTAGCTTACTACCATAGTGTGACCACAGAATCTCACCTGTTTGACGCGGTCTGGGTTGACTGTAGTTTGGGGCTGGAGTATACTGACAGGCTCAGGTTTCTGGGCACTCTGGGGCATCTCCCGCACTTTCTCTGCAATGAAGTTGTGGACGCCATTGAGAGCTTCGACTGTACCCTGAATCAGACAGACTCGTTCTGTTGTTCCTGTTCAAAGAAAAAAGAGGGCTAAGTTAATCCAATGCACTCAGACTAGGGCCTAGAAATGGACAGGACTAAAATCCACATTTACATAAAGACATCCTGGCTTTGAAAAATGTTCCTTGACATTTCAAAAAGAGACCCAATTACTAAGCTATTCTTTGCCTTCTCCATTTACACAATCAACACAGAAACAGCTGAAAGAAAGAGCTCTGCTTGGATAGCGAGCCACAGGGGGGACAAGGATTCCTCCTCAATGATGTAACTCTTTCAGTGCTCTAGTGCTGCGCCGCTCTTGCCTCGCAGCTCTAATAGACTATACACACATTTGTTTCTCCTTGAGGCTCCTTCTTACACCAATAATGTCGACCCAACCAGCATTCCGTTGCCATGGCAAATGGGGCCGAGCCGTGGAAACAGGTGATGCAACAGTGAGTCCTTTATACTCGGCGGCACAATTTTTTAAAAACTCTTTCTTTTGTGTCAACTTCCCTTGACATCGCCTTGCTGATTCTTTGTTAAAATGAACGAACATATAATTATAGGATCAGGAAAATATTGAACTAAAACTCAATGAAGTGGAAGCAAAGACTTGTACTTTTAGGTAAATTCAAATTTATGAGCTCATGCAATACAGTTAAATCTTGCTGTGACAATATCAATATGTGACGAATTAAACATGTATTAAAAATTAGATCAACTACCGTTCAAACCATCTTTGATCTATTCATCTATTCACTTCAGCAATAATATAGATCAATTAAAACACAGCACAATCCCAACACTGGACTACTGTTTTATTGCCAAAAAGAAATCAGCTAATAAGTCATGTCAAGTGACTAGCTCTGTATTTGGAAGTCTGTTGTAAAAGTGAAAAGGCACCTGCCCTGACATTTTCAGAAAGTCATCGACATAAAAGTGATTTATCATTTAGTACACATTTTACTGTTGGCTAATTTTACTGACAGGTGGCAAAATAAATCAAAATGCGAATCCTAGTGAAAGACAAACAAACAGGCTGTTAAAGTAATATCTTAGACCCCACAGAGGCACAGTTGGCGCTGCGTGTTGTCAGTGGACTGTGGCTGCCGCTCATTCTTCGAGTGACAAAGTGACAGACAGAAGCCTGCAGTTGACCTGCCCTGGACTTCTATATCACCGCACACATCAATCACACCAAGAACACACGGCAGATGGGCTAAAGAGATCATGATTGCACGGATGTACCTTTTTAAAACATAGTGAATATTTCATCACATGCATTGAATTTATGAAAGGGTTTGATATGTGAGAACGGTCTGCCCCTGGATTCAACTGCCCTTGGAATCAACATAGCCCACTCCATTTTATAAACATGATTAGTTTGACTGAATTAATAGGAAGTGGAAATGACTGTGCTAGGGAAGAATTCCAGACCCGTTACATGCAGCGTGTACATGCTTCAAAGTATGTAAATGTACAGTTAGTATCACGTTTCTAACTTTGTGTATGTAATGTAATAGTCTAACCAAGATATGCAAGTATTTGGTTTTGAGAAACATGGTTATGCTGCATGAAGAGTACCAGACAGTACTTGGGGAAAAAACAGGATACAGTGACACTCTTTAGCTACGTTTTGTCCCTCAGTTGCTTGTAATGTGGTAAACCTACTTTGCTAAATACACTGTTGTCCATAAAGTTGGAATAATGTTTTTGACACATTTGACATTCCCCTTTTTATACACATCAGTAATCACCTTTGACCACATTTGTTACATACTGAGTCCCAGTTACCCAGGTGAAAGTCTTTTGGCATTTGATAAAAAGAGACAAAAAATGTATATTTCCAACTTTATGAGTAACAGTGTATACAGAGATATAAATAACTGTGTTTTTCTGTACACATATAAACATTGGTTATCGAACAATGTCATAAGTGGGACAAGAGTTATAACTAGGATGCTCAAATACAGCTAAAAGCACAGTCAGGCTCATACAGCAGTGCCACAGACACTGAAGGCAAGATGAGTGAAGTGTCTTCTTGTCCAAAGTTACAAAGACACTATATGCAGTGGGTGGAGCAGTGATTGAATTAAACTGCCAACCCTCTGGTTAGTGGATTCAGATGCAGAAAACTTTATGTATCCCCAAGGGGCAGTTCAGTCTGTAATCACAGGTCGCAGCAAAACACGGCAACACACAACAGCATTCACAACAGTTCACAGTGGAACACGGCAGCATCGTCAGCCCTACAGCCCAATACACGAGGCATAAAAGTGCAGCCGCTACAGCAGCAGAGGACAAGTGCAATGGCAATAATAAATAAATAGATCAAGTATCTCAACAACAATCCATAAAAAAAACACACAAAAAACAAGTCAGGTATGAGCTATGAACTGCTGCTGTCACCAGCATTTAAAAACCTAATGGCCGAGGGGAAAAAAAGTTATGCATATCTGTTTGTTTTCCTGCTGGGAGCAAGCGCCGCCCAGAGGGCAGAACATTTCTGTTTTAGTATATGGTCACAGTGGCTTATGATGTTATTAGCTTTCTGGAGCACCTGTCGTCTCCACAGAGAGTGTAGATCAGGCATCTGCACACCAATGTTGGACAATGTTGTCTTTCACTGACAACCCACAAAACTAACAGATAAAAGAAAAGGTTGAAAGACTCTCAATAAAATAACAATAAAAAAGCACATAAAATACATTTAGATACATTAAAAGCATTACGTTTTTGCAGTAACTGATTTTGTTGTTACAGCATCAGTGTTTTTGCTCTCAGTCGAATACTGTGCCTAAGAGGGTGGCCAGCAATTTCAACCTTTTCTTCATTTTTGTTCCTGACTTCATGGTTTGAATGTACTTTTCCTAAAGTGAATAATCATTTCAAGTGATTATTATAGTCAAGTGGCTGACCAGCTCTACCTTCTATATTGTTAGAATTCCAGCAGAAATTATTTAGTTCTAATTTAAACTATATATTTAAATGCAGCAGTTGTAATAATTTGGTTAGTGAATTTTATTTCTGCTTTACCTGCTACTGCAACATGCAGCTTTGAATGGAATATCATGAGCATGTGACTTTGCTGCTCTTAGGTCAGTATGGTTCCTTATCCACAGTCTGAAAACCTAATTCTGCAGCTACTACTTCTGCCAAAGATAAGTCCTCAAAAAGAGCACATCAAAGTGTCTCTGAATGCTTCATTTTAATTCACCAACCTATTCACTTCTGGAAACGCTTGCATCAGCTTTTGCCTTTCTGTCTCTCTTTGTAGATGAAGAATTTCATAATAAGTGCTGTGGGCTTTTGAGTTAGAGCGGGAGCGAGCTTGTCTTGGTGATGGCAGTGGGGTAAAGAAATGTGTCAGAGCTCCAGAGAGCGCACATCTCTGCCTTCAGCGTCTTCCCCAGAGACCAATAAGTCTCAGGTTAGTGCTGTTCCTTCCATCTTGATCCGCAAGGAAGAAAGTTTCAACACTTCCATAGTTACAGGAGCTTCTCTGTGAGGAGACTATCTGTTCCTTTTCTTGCTGAAACCTTTTGCCTGCTTGCGGGGTCGGCTGAGTTACTATAAAAAAAACAATTTCATTACAAATATTAACTTTTTTATCATATGTAATTAGTGATGTAATCCAAGCACAACAAAAAAGTGCACTGTTATCTAAGTACATGTATTATTTTATTTGACCCCCAATTGTATTTATACATACTTGATATTTATAGCAAATACAGAATGTGCAAAACCAACCACTTAAAACATTCAGTTTTATTTAAAATCTTTTTGTAACAAGATTAATTTAAATAGTGTGTTCTACATTTTAAAACATTAATTCTATGATATCCAGTTTAAAATCAAAATGATGTCCATTAATTAAAGGTAATTATGATTTACATTGAAATTATATATGGCTGTAGTGTAGAATTTTTGAAATGATAACAAAGACAGAGTTGGTTTTATAATCTAAAACACCTAAAGGTGGGGTGTCGTTTTTGACTTCATCTCATGGCAAAAGTGCAGACTGTAAATCATTCATATACTAGTCATTTTCAGAACATATGAGGAGCTGTGGTAGCCTTGCATGGACATGCTGTTGTCTCTAGTAACAGCTGCCTGCTGTAGTAACAGGAAAGTCTTTCCTTTTGACTTCAGCACATCTGTGGTCACTATAGCACATCATCTGCACCGTAGTGTGCAGTGATTCGAAGATTGATTTGCAATTTACACAGGACGCACTTCCTGATGCAATGCCTCCATTTATGTGGTCTTTGGACCGTCACAAGAGTACTCTGGCCTGCAACCCCCTGGAATGCTGCAGTAACAGGAAGTAATGCGACTTCTACTAATGTTTTTTTTTTTTTTTTCCAACTAGCTTCTATGCAGCTTACACATCTAATTTACCAAGATATACAAATGAAAAGAAGTATTTTCTGGTTATTATACACAATACTTTTCAATCAGGTGAAGGTGAACCAAAGTTCATTATCCGAATATAAAATCTTTTTGTAACATGTTCATTTTGGTGTATTTAAATGTATTATCATAATAAAGATAATGTTTTATGACTCATGCTACACCCAAGCACTTCTCATAGAATTTAACTTGGATAACAATCCTTATTTGACTAAGTGCAACCTTTCTAGGAAACAGCTACTTCGGCTACTACTTGTATTCTGATTACACAATCCACACACTTACATGCAATCCTCTCCTCCCCAAGCCTGCCTGCCTTGGTCATGCACGGTTTCCCTGCCCTATATAACCCCCAATAAATAAGTGCCATTATGTTAGCAGAATTTACAGTAATTCTTCACACTATAAAGAGCTGGAATGTTTTTGTAGGAATTCTCAGCGCTGATTATATTTATTATATCACCTCGTTGCCATGTGCCATTTGGGTTGATTGTAACACGCAATTTATAGTCAGTAAATCAGTCACAGCCTTTTGGAATAGCTCTACATTACATCACGGATCCAAACACCAAGTTACCACCCTTGCAGTCTCCGAGACACTAAACACAACACACTTTATCAAAATCTGTTCCTGGCTTTTAAGGACAAAGATAAACAACCATTAAAAATCACACAGCGGTTTGCAATAAGATGCTAGAAATACTCCTCACCGTTAAACTGTAAAATGGAAGAATTAAGCGGATTATGTGGGACCTTTCGGTGTAATAGATAAGACTAGGTTTAGGTTTGCTCTAATGTGTGGTTTGATGTCTGTAATGCATTAAAATGAGGCTTTTACTATGAGGCTTCAAACGGAGAGAACATTTGTGTCATGACTGTGCTAGAGAATTGTGCAAATAAAAAAATCTCACTAAATTGCTGCCAAAAAAACAAACAGCCTGAAGGGAAGCGAGCTCTCACTTGATACTGTTGACTAATTGCAGTGACGATACAGAGCCTGGGCATAAAGCTGTGCAATCATTTCTTCAAGTTTACTTTGGCTGTATACAAAGATATCAATGCCACGAGGGATAAAATTACACACTCAAAATAGTGTGCAAATATTTTAGATGGTTTTATACATTCCACCTTACAATGTACAAATATTACAATACAACCATTTCCATTCATAAAATCCTATGTACATTTGTAGTATTCTGTACCACAGCTGCTCATGTCTTCAGACTTGTGTTACAGTACTCAATGCAATATAATGAGGCACACCAGCCAAAAGCACGTACTACTTACTTTCATTCATGAAACTATATATTTCACAGCAACTGTATAGAGTGCTAGCAACTATTTGGCACTTTGGCGGTGTAAAAACAGCAACGAAGAGGACTATTAGAAGACCTGGGCTTATCTGTTACGATTGCTATACTGGATATAGAAGGTGATGATTGACAGGCGTATTACATTCGAAATGCTTCTAAGTCCAAACAGAAACAAAATGGTGGCCTCTTCAAAAGGATACTTGACACTTGTATAGTCTATAGTCTTCTGTCCTTTCAGCTTTTCCCTACTGACACCGCAAATCATCTGCCTCTTGTTTGCCATTAGCTGCATATTGCAATGGAGTAGGTTTTATGCCAGATGCCCATCCTGGAGCAACTCCTTTTGTTTATCTGGGCTTGGGACTGCCACAAAAAGTACACTGGCTGGATCCATCTTCCAGCTAGATTATGTAGATTATGTACACAGGAAAGTGAAACATGTCAATCATTATTCTTCTTTCTTGTAACGCGGCCGGAGCCTATCCCAGCAACTGTGGGTCTGAGCCGGGGTACACCCAGAACAATGGCCAGTTACTCAAATTTTTTATTTATTTCAATAGTAATGAATAAGGCTAACAGCAAAAAAACAAAAACAAAAAAAAAACAAGATACAGTAACTAAGAAAATTAGAACATTAAATAATATTACATAATCATCACAATTAAAATAGTAATTGGGCATTGTCCAAGGTATACCCCACCAAGGGCCTATAGTTGCTGGGATAGGCTCCAGGCACCTGTGACCCTGGCGCAACAAAGCAGAAGATGAATGAATAAATTGCTTGAAAAATTTCACTCGGTGTGTACTAAATCCATATATGGTTCACTTTGAATTAATGGATGTCACTTTTCTCTGTTATTCTAATTTATTGACGTGAGCCTGTATATACAGTCGATGCTTAGAATATGCTGGGGAGAGGCTTTTAGCGTTTCCTGCCTACCAAAGCTTTAATCTTGCAGTTCAATAGCCAGTCAGAATCTGGCACAAGAAGAAACATAGTGGTCGTTGAGGCTAAATTTAGAAGCGAGAAAGGAATAATTCACTCTCTGTATATAACTATAATGACAAAAAATAGTAAATAGTAGTAAACAAAAGCTACCAGTGAGGGGCTGAAAACTGAACTGAGAAAAAAAAAAACAATGTTGTTTTGGTTATAGATTATTGCCTTGGAGATTAATCAAGCAAATGTTCACTAGCCAGGAAAATTAGGAGCTACTCTGAGGGCAACTTTGTAACAATTCCTGTTGGTAAAAGTTGGAGTGTTGTTCACAAGCTCCTAAGGCTCAAACACGAGTCCCAAAAAACAAAACAGAGCTAGTTTCCCCTTTGTCGAAACCGCACCCATGACGTCATCGGGAGAAAAATGTTATTAGTCAAATACAAGAACGCTGGTTGGGGGTACAGTGGGGTTCAAAAACAGTTTAAAAGCTTTGGGACTTGTTCTTTTGAAGGAAATCCCTGATGGAGTAATGATATTTTTTAATGCCATGTTACATAATGTCACTCTCGACTCAACTTTTTTTAACAATAGGATAATTAAAAACACAAGGCTGGTTACTATGACATCATAACATGCTGAATAAGTAACCTAATACACGCACTGAGCCGCGGGCTAACTGCACTAAATAGATGGTAGTTTTGTTTCTAAGTTTGTTCTCAAATCGTGAACTCCCACAGCGTTTTTTGCAGCGGGAGCTTGTAATATGTGCATGAAGTAGGTGTCCGGTCAGCGCGCAGTATGAGCTTAAAGTCATTTAGTCATGCAACATTTCAAGTAAGTCAGACCATAAAACCGTGCGCTGGGAAATGAAAACAACATTTTAGAGAGAACTATGATGTCATGTTATCTGGCCAGTCCGCTCCCACTCGCAGGATCCAAATCTGACAGAAACAGTACAGAGCTGGGAGGAGGACAGAGGAAACTTGGCTAGTGCCGGAGCAGCTTGAGTACAGCTGGGAGAGAGGGGTCATGTCCACTGAGAGAGAGATTGAAATGGGGCTATTTCTAGGCCTGCCCCCCGTCCCCTCGGCTCACACACAATCATGGATCATCCACACCCTTCACTATCCGCACTCATCCATCTCTGGCCGGCGCGGCAGGGGCAAACTCGCACACGTCCCATCAGGATCTATGAATTCATGGTTTGGTTTTGTGTGACGGTGCTGAATGATGGGGGACGCGAGGTGGGTGCGAGACTGAGCTGTGACAATAAGGAGTGCAAAAAGAAAATGGCTGAATCGGTGGTTGGTCCCCTGGTTTCTCTGGTGTGTGTTGTGTTGGAGTTGGACAGTGCTCGAGCTGCTGCAGGAGGACAGATGAATGACTGAAATGTGTAATATTATGAGTATACTCATATAAGAAGTACTGACTGACTGTCTGAATTACTCCCACAGACCTCACAGAAACACATCCTGCTTTTATGTATTTCTATAATGGTCTTGTAGCTTCTGACTACAATTTTTAATATAAAGAAAAATGTAATGTAAAATGCTCCTCCAACAATAAGCAATAAAAAATGAGCATTAGTCCAAAAGTGAAAATAAAGCAGTTTAGATTGGATGCAGGTTTTAGCAATCACTGTATTTATATATGATGTCTAGTAAAATGTACACAGAATTAAACCAGTTGAAGTACTTAAATTTATTACCCAGCCCTACTTTCAAGAAAGTCAGAACATTACCTATGCACTTCACTGACAGTGAATCATAAGTTTGTAAAAAAATACAACAGTGTTAAATATAGCTAACAAATTTAACATGACCTGTTTTTACAAGTTGTTACAAATAACAAATTAGATCACTGTTATGAATGAAACAACTATTAGTAATCTCATATTAAAAATGTTTTAGGCAAAGAGCCAGTTTATATGCAACACAAAAAAAGCATAAGTGAATGCTTGATGATGATGTATGAATGGCTAAACGTATGAGAAGTATTAGTTTAAAAATGTGAAAAGGCAATAATTTAGAATAGTATAATATGACTTGCAATATTTAAATATTCCTTGATTCAACAGATTCATTGGCTGCACACAATTTCTTTCAAAATTCTCAGTAATTTTTTTGACTTGTAAATCACTGAAATACCTTATACAAATGTGATTAAAGGGCTCTTTATGATACATTATTGCTATCATTTACACTGTCATAAAAAGAGAACCATGATTTAATAATGAACAATTTGAAATGTTAAAAAAGTAAGTATGAGTTGCCCTAATATGTCGACAGTTTAAAATTTTGTTGTTTAAAATTGATAGTTGTAAATTAAAACAAATGCTTTCATTACACTGAGCCTTATTATCTTATTACATTAGCCTCATTAGGTATCGTTTCCTTGCAGTAATGGAAAAATTCTTCTATGGAAAGGGAATGTTATGGTATGAATTTGCAGAAAGAAATCGATAAATAACTTTTTGTCAGATTGTAGTTTGGGTAGACTTTAGAAATTGAAGACAGAAAGCCAATCAGATCTGCCAAAAGTGAGTCTGTAAAGAACGGGCAATATAAAGATTGGAGCCACTTTAATGAGCTTTACACAGTGGCTCAAAAATGCATCGCAGAAGCAATACAGCAGCTGCCCTTAATAAAATATTTCACCAGGAAACAGCATTGAGTGTAACAGTTTTTGTTTATGACAGTTAGGCCTCATCTCCGATTCTTCCTACTTCGACTTTACTGCCAATTTAATTTATACACTTGACAAGTTTTAAGGCTCCTTCGGACTTCTCCAAAGCTGTCACTGTCTGCTATTGTGCGGCGTACAGTAGCGCTCGTCTTACTTGTGTGGGCCAAAACAAGCGTCCAATCAAATGTTTGCCAGCACCCTCTCCCTGAACTCCTCTCCTCACTCATCACGATAATGAGGAGGGGGAAGGGCCGAGCAGGTGCTGGCCTATGAACACATCCACAATCCAAATGGAGAAATAAAGATCACTTCTTTACTTCTGTTTGTGTGCCAGTGAGCCGCCTGTACATTTCTGCTTTAAATGTACCAAGACTTTTGTGTGGAAAAATAAAAAAGCACACATCATCAGGGATAATAGACTCAATAGACGTAAAAAGTTGAGAAGAAAATATTTCCTTGCATATCTATCTTTTCCTCCCCCTTCTGTAATTCCTTGGCATGTTTCACTCACTACAATATATCACACGTTACTCCCAACTGAACACGTTGCACTTTTTCATTTTCCTTGTAAAAAGTACTGTAATGTTTTGAACAGAAAAAGGAAACTTTGTCAAGCCGACACAGCAGAGGTCACGTCACAAATTCAAAACAGCAAGATAGCCTGGCTGGTCATAAAATATTTTTTTCTTTTTTCTATACAAAGAATTAGTCTGGTCTCTGTGGATTGGAGCAGGAATTGAAAAGGCAGTGCCATTGGACACAGATTAAACAGTCTCTGGAACTAATTGTACAGTTGTACAGACCCACAGCTAGGCCTGCACATTATGAGGAAAACATGCAATGCACAATAACTGTGTTTAATATTGTGAAAACAAGACTTACAAGACCATAGTAAAAGCTGAATTGAAATTCTATAAAGAAATGCCAGGCTCAACACTAGCTTTCACTACAGCTAATGTTTAATTTTAGCCTAATAAGCTCAGGTACATAATTGCAAACATACAGTCTTTTAGTATCAACCAACTGTTTACTCATATGTTAATGGAATATTTATTAATGCCTTGCTAATAGTGGTAATTCTAAGGAGTTACAAGTTATTGCAATACAAGCTGTTGTTTACAGTATGGATATTGCAGTTTTTGATGTGATAATGATACATTTGCTTTGTGTGGCTATGCCTACAACCGGTATTAGAAGCATTGCGTTGCTTAAAGTCTGTGCATTTTAAATACATTTTTACAATTAATGCTGGGCAATACATTGACTTATTTGGAATATCTATATAGTGAAATGAAATTTAATGGATGCAGTTACAAGCTAATGCTGCTGCTGGCACCCAGAGCAGCTGGAAAATGGCTGTGGTGAATAAAAAGGCAGTAAAGATGATTAATAATGTCACATTATCATTATATTTTCATTTTTTGCCTTGATTTAACAAAAAGTGCATGTACAATTAGCATATGCTCTGTGTGTTGTGTATGCCCATGCTTTGATTTAACAGGCCGCGTTTTTCAAGGCATGGTCAGCTAGACCCATTCACATTGTTAGCGAGGTCAAATGGGTTTGGAATCTTTTCCAATGAGTCCATCATAACTTTCATAATCATAACTGTTCATAACAATCATAATTGTTTATTGACAATGGGGTGGGTTCTATACAATGCTCAACTGATTCAAATGGACAAGGATTAGACTATTTGTATAAAAGACAAACAGAGTTAGGATGTCTGGCCTGGATATTTTTCACATTTTAACAATCATTTTACTACAAGGCATCTAAATTTAAAAGGCATTGTCCAAAACATATACAATTTTCTATGAGGGCAATAGTTTGTCTGCTGCTTTGCTATTATTGTTAAGTGTTAGTATAAAAAGAATAACTACATTTGAAATATTTTAGGTCAGATAGTAATAAAGAAAAAGATCATAGATCATTGTCAGAAAAAAATCCCTTTTTATCATTTTGCAGTGTCGTTTTGGGAAGAGCATAGCTACGACTTTCCAGACAAGCTGAATGATATATGATGATATTTTAAAATGATTCACATGTACATACTCAGCTTTTCCATACCCACAGGTCAAGTACACTTCAGTAAATGCTGAGGCAGTATTTAAAGTAAAAGTAGACGTAGTGAATATTGGGTACCTCAGTTATCACAGAAAACATCTGGACCTAATAAGGGACAAGAAGCTGAGCACCTGTTTTTTGCAGCAGGTTGAAGCCTCCTCTGAGGCATGAAGGACAAACAGCCAGACGCCACTGCAACTCTGGCCATTTGTGTTCTCTGGATAAGGCGCTCCAGTTTTGACCTCCATGTGATAGGGGTCACTGAACTGCACTGGCATCCTTTCTGCTGCTATTACATAGTGCTTTTGGTTTGTGCATTTCTACATTTTCTCTCTGCAGCAATAAAATGGCAGCCACACAATTAAAATAGCTCTAAAGAACATATGCAGGAGTGATTGGAGTGTTAAAGAATGTAAGAGAGGACACAACAAGCAATAAAGCCAAAGCGATTGCCTAGAGTTGAATGCTGCGACTGACAGCGGTACCAGCAGAGACTGTGAAGTACATACACGCCTGTCGCTCAAGGACATAGGGATAATGAAGTTTCGAGTGTTTATTATTATTGGTGTGTGATGAAAATGGATAATTATTCAGGGGAATAAATTGAGAGGAAAAGTGAAATGCCGTCTTGCACCATGGCATCAGTCTTTCTCCATGATGAGTCAGACAACGCCCCTCATATACACTGCTTTATGCTCATCGATTTTAATTACGGCTCTCTCACCTGGGTAGAAGTCTTTGGATTTGGACAGCTTAATGGTGGCACCCGTCTCTTTCTGCAGTTGTACGATGGTCTGGCCGCCCTTGCCAATTATAGAGCCGGCTGCATAGCTGGGGATCAGCACCTTCAGGAAGTACTCACCCTCCTCTGGGGGACAGACACACAAAGTGGGAAAGAGTTACATCTTATATAGTGGTTCTGCACATCATCATGTACACCACTCTGTTACCCTGCCCTCCTCCCTCCCGCTCCCATGCCCTGAACAAGCATATATTCACAAAGGGAATACATAGCTTTGTGTATGGAAGGCAAAAATTGAGTATAATTGAGTATCTTTATGGAGGACTGCTTTTTAAGGAAGACTCTTTGTAGCGTTCAGTGCATTTATGTTTTTATTCGCAGATTGGTGACATATTCTGTGTCCTGTCCCAGATTTTTGTAGAGTAAATGATGACCTCCTTTCCGGCTCACAGAGACCTAATTTTAACTGTTTTCAAGGAGTTTTCACCACCTCTGTCTAAATACAGAGCTAGGCCCAGTGTCACCTATTTAAGAAAAATAACAATGCAATTGTGCCTAGTATAAATATCTTTTATGTTCTAAATTACAAGACCTGAAGCTATTACCCACACGATTCATGAATGCAGATACAGAGTGATCCTTGATAATGAGAAGAAGTGTGGAGAGCATATGGGAACCAATCCCACAGATTTGTACAAGTGGTACACTGCCAAGACAGCCTAAATCTCCTCCATTTTGGGAAGGGCTCCGGTGGCTTACGGTGGCTTGTAGTAGTCTGACTGACAGCTCATCATTTTGAAGAATCTGCAGTGTTCCTCCAGATGAGTGGGGGGAAACTTTGTTATAGCTAATCAAGAATTAATCAAGCCCAAGAATACACCTTATCAAATTAAGTGCCTCAATCTACATATGAAACAATCAGCCACATAGGGAGCTTGGACATTGTTGACCTGATTATCATTAAGGAAGTTGTGAGGAGTAAGTTGAAGATGTTGTATTTATAGTCTGCTGTGATTCCCCACTGAATTCCAAATATTGCATCAGGGGCATTTGGGTAAACATGTCGCACAGGTGCTGGTACCAATGCACTGATAGAAATATTCTCTGCATACGGATGTCGATGCAATGACGTCACTGTCCGGTCCTTCTCAGCTGCCTCAGGGGTGACGTCACTGGAGAGATGTAAAATGCACTGACCATCCTGGGAAGATTTTGTAAAATGTTTTAGCGACTTTTAGCCACTGACACTAATCACATGTTGTCTCGCTTTGTCTGCACATCCTATGCCTTGTATAAGGCGGTATGCGTAGAGACTTGTCCAGCATGATAAACAGCGAAATAAGATAAATAGAGGTGGATCGACCAGGCACGAGAACAACCTGTTGCCTGAGTAATGCATTCATTAGACTTAGATGGGAATGGACATGGCAGTGTGACATTAGGAGATTTCACAGCCTACATGATCTTCTGCTTATTGCATTAATATGCCCCTCATGTTCCATTCAGACAGAGGCTGCTGTTTGTGCAGATCATCCACAACCAATGCCTCTGACAAATGTACACGCGACAACATGTTTGTTAACAAAATTTCACTTCACATCAAGATGAATTAATGACAATGGTTGTTCGGGACCATTCCAAGTCCCACAACAAAACGTAAAAAAGAGACATGACAAGACATGAGTTACAACAAAAATCAGATACACTTGATTTATTATTTAATGGAAAATGTAATTTTAATGGAGTCGTAGTAAGAGACCAAATGTGTAATTGTAATATGGGCATGTCAGAAACAGCTTTATTTTTCTTCACATCTCCTCTGACTCTTGGATTTCTAGCTCTTCTTGCCGTCCCCTCTGTTTTCCTCTCAGCGGGTAAGAATAAAATGACCTTGGTGGGAAAATAAAGATCATTCATGACTGACAGTTCTCCTAAAGCTCACAAGCACCTGCAACAGTCGCAAAATATATAAAGTCATAGGAGCTATTTGAATTTTGAGAATAAAACTGACTGCAAATATGAAAAGACCTGTTGTTGACAGACATGCCTAAATCCACTGCGTAACTTTCTACTTGTCTTCCACCAGAGTAGAGCCAGCAGGAGAGGAACCACCAAGACTCCTCCATCGCCCTCAAAGCCACGTTTGCTGTCATTAGTCAATAATTAATTCTGTCCTAGTGTCTGAGATCACAGTAACAGGTTTTAATGGCGTCATGTGGTAGAGTAAACATGGCAATCTGTTGCTGCAATCCGCCAGGGAGCGGGAGCAGTGGGGCACACTGGGAATGTGAGCCAGTGGGGTGTCAGTTCAAACCCCGGCTTCCAACACTGGAAGGATGGCTTGGAGGAGAGACATGGACACTGAGCCAAATGTGTTTAGTTAAGTCACTCAAGGGGGGTGGGTCAGGAGGAAATGCCTTGTGACCGTCCTCCCTCCTTTCCACTACCCATTCTGCATTTCAATGGACTAACCTGCTGCTGTCAGCCAACAAGGACGGTACAACCGAAATGAGTAACAATGGTCAAATGAGCTCTGGGACTATGAAATGGCATGTACGTGAAAGCTAAACTCAACAAGTCACACAAAAAGAGTTGGACGCTTACCCATTCTGAGATCTGCTGCTTCTCAAGTCCTCTGTCAGATCGCCATCAATGCCGGGGCGCAATCTCTAAAGGGGATCTTAACATTAGGCTAGGCATAGGTGCAACGGTAGTGCTGAGGAATGCGGCCAGTCGACCTTTTTCACCGAGTCTAATTCATCAGTGAGTGCAGTAAAAGAGATTTCACCGCAGCATCCGAGCCATGCCTGCAGCTGGCCAGAGCCTCAATTGTCTGAGAAAATGCTAATGCAGGCTCTCAGTGTTTTCAGTGAAAGACGGCACGCATTGTTCGAGCCTGCATCGGTTTGAAGGGGGGGGTCTTCCCTGCCGCATCACCCTTTTCACTGCTCTCATCCATATTCATCGAGTGGCCTGTCCGTCTGCAGTAGCACGCAGGACTGACACTTCGCTCGGCCAATCACCGGCCGCCCCCCTACAGGACGTCATGTCCCCACCTCCCGATGCTGGTCCCAAAAAATTGAATTTTCTTCCCTACCCCGCCTCTTTTGACGCAGCACTATAAAGTATGGCAGCCCATTCACTCAGTGTTTTAGTAGAAAGTGACAAAGGTGAAGTGGCTGGCAGAGCGGGCTTCGCCTCTGAATGGGGAGCCTGTAAAGTGACCTTCAACAGTGGTTGAAGAGGTGTATGGATAACATAAGCAGATGATGAAGGAGGTGGAGGAGGAGTGATCGGAGACGGCGTGCCTTACGCCACCCACCTTCCTCTCCTCCTATCCCCCACCCCCAATCCCTTAGACGGCCATGTTTGAGAGGGCGGAGGGGCTCATCAACCATTGCAAATGGCAGTGCCGCAGAATGGTGGAGGGGGGTGATGAAGCCAATCACTACGCCTATAAATCTAACACCGAGAGGTATCTTATGTGAGTGGACGAGCGTAATGTGCTTGTGTGGAGTGTCCATGCGTGGACTCCGGCCGAGTCCAGCCAAGCCGGATCAATCATTCTTTCCAGGGAACCTTAAAAAGGACTCATTTTCTAGTGGACCGCTGATTACTTTCATGCTCAAATCTAAACCTGAAATTGTGGCCCATTTTAGTGCTGGAACGAAAGGCTTCCAGAAAATTCAGAGCATTCTCATTCAGTGTGAGATGCTGGTATATAGACACAGCCTCCCAGTAGACTCTATGGTCTATCTCTCCTTTCTCTCGCTTTGCTCTGTCTTATTTCTATCAGCCTCTCTCAGTCTCTCTTTCACTGCCACCTGGCAAATTCACAGTCCGCTCACGTCACATCGCTCTGCAAGGGCACCTGTGTCCTTCCCACCAAAAATTAAAAAAAAAAAAAAAAATACTGCTCACATTCCTGTGCCAACCTTTCCATTAGCAACATTACGAGATCATACCTAATCCCTCTGCTACATAACCTTTTGGATGGCACTTGCTTGCCAGCAACATGGGCTCAGAGTATGGGTAATTAGAAAGAGAAATTAATGAAAGATGTTCTTTTTGAGGAGAGAAGGGCAATGCTGATAAAAGAAGAGTAATTTCCCTCATTCAGTGCAGCTGAATTGTCCACAGCTATAAATGCACAACGAGGGGCTCGGCTTTGAAAGAACACAGGCTTTCTTCTCTTTGTTGTAACTGCCAGTCATGTTAATGATCAGTTCGGTAGGAATAATGTGATCAATATCAGACACAGTCAAGGGGTTGGTGATTACAGAGAGGGATGAAGATTATCAGCCTGTCTAACACTAGTGCCAGACATGCTGTGAGCTTGCTATGTTACATGTAATACATGTAGTCTATATGAAATGGGAGGTGAACCTAGCAGACAACATATTACATAAAGTGTGAGGAGACATTACTTCGAACACATCTGCCTTGTGTAGGCGTTATTCCACATAGTTGCTGTGTTACAGAGCATATTGGGTATAACTGCGATTGCTGGTTTAGTCTGTATGTGTTCTCATTATAGATGCACACATTTTTTACAATAGGCTCACCGGAATAACATTTTAGTTCAGAAAATTTAATTGTATATGTGTAAAACAGGACAGTTAATGAACCATGAGGCAATGCTCAGAAATATTTATTATTTTACATAATAAAATGATCAGGTATTGACTGCAGTCAGTATTTGAAACACCATCTGGAACACCTTTCCCTCTGCAGCCTCTTGAGAGCAGGACACTGCTGCTTTCAAATGTTAGTTTTTCATCAGCAGACAATTAAACATGCATCTCTGGACTGGGGTTCGGATGCAGCAATGATGAAGAGACACCTTAAATGAAAAAGAAGCCCGGTGGAAAAGCCGTGTGTAATACTATTATAGAAGTGACAGTGGGGTATAATAAGGGTGAATTCTCACAGAGGATTATGAACTTATACTTTTCATTAAGAATCTCCAGATGTAATTTCCACATCCCTCAGCCATTTGTATTACCTGGAATAGTGCGTACTAAGAGTGAAAGGGTAACACACTCCTGAAAGCAAGAACGACATGTGACTTGTCATTCCATTTGTTTATCAGGGTGCTAATGGACATACGTGGGTAGATTTTTCTTTGAATCCACGTCTGGTGGCACGAAGGGCTTTATCTGTGCTTCTCCGAAACTACATTTGTGAGGTGCAGCAAAGATGCAGCACCCTCTTGGAAAATGGATGTTACGCTGCTATCACTGTAAGGCAGAGTGTGTGGCTAGAGAGGCAGACAAAGCAAACTGCTACAGCATATGGTGAGAAGACTGCCAACTCTCCGTGGATAGGCAATTAACATTAGGTTGTTAATAAGTGGTCCCTGTGAGCTGCAGTGCATTACAATCAGAAGCTCAAATAAGATGTACAGTGACTAGTGATTCAGCCATCATCTTCACCACTGACATCTAAAGCATGAGTAATTAGCATGTGTGCAAACTCCTCTTCCTTTTTATCTGACAGGCCACCACCATTTAGCCTTCCAAACTTGAAATTAAAAGAAGTTGGTAAAAGGGCTGCATTGTTGTGATGAAAGCTAGTAGCCAGTAATTGTTCTATAAATTCAATTTAATGTCAAAATATTTTGTCCTCCCCTCTTCTCGTGTTCTTTAGGAATTCTAAAGCCTAATAGAATAAATGCTGGTTACAAAAGAAAGCCGTAATTTCAAGTAATTGCTAAAATATGCTCCCCATTCTCTCATGAACTCTAATGCGTTTTTAATTTGAGCTTTAGCATTTCTAAATATTTTTTTAAAAGGCCTGGTATGGCATTATGCACTCAACAAATGCAAAGGTGTGGCTTATTCTGTATACTATAAATAACAGCATGTAGTGTACAAGTGGTGATGAGTGTAGAAGTGCAGCGAGCTATGATTTTCACCTGTTTGCTTTCCCTCCACATTTGTACACAAATAGCATTTAGTTGGCAACTCTGCGCCAGTTTTAAATTTTACAAGAGCCCCTCGTCTTGAACCGGAAAGACGTGTCGATGTCCAAGTGAAAGGTTATGATGCCACAGACACTACTATAACTACAGGCCATCATTAAGTGGACGCTGCTTTTCAGTATTTCTCCAGCAACACTCCAGTTCAGGCCAGCCCAGGCCGACTCGGTCAGACAATAGGATTTTAGGGCCATTGTGGTATTGTAGAGCCAAGTGGATGTTTCACAGGCACACAATGAGAGTGATTCATTGTTTTGTTCTCTACCAGCTGAGTGGTCCCAAACCAGAGGAGCCAAAAGGTTTGCTGCTCTCGATCTCCGAACGTTAGGGACTGCACTTTCTGCCATATGTTTCCTATCTATCCTGTTGTGAACTCTCTCCAAACTGTCCATCACAAATGCCTCTTCACATAGGTTCCTCTGGAAAATGTGTAGATTTATCTCTGGCCTCCATGTGAGAAAGCAGCAAGGAACCCCTCCTCTTTGACCCAACATGTCAAATGGGAGACTATCACTATTGTAATGGGAATGTTTTCATTATTTCCAACATTACTGTTGCTGCGCAAACATCTGATGAGGGATCATTAAAGAAAGGTTCCAGATGTGGAGCACTAAGATAACTGGGTTCAATTCAAAGCAGACCTGTCTCGGAGAGACTGCTGAGGTGTGCTGAGGATGAAGTAACTGCCTTATAAACCACGGCCAGTTTTTGGAAGTGCCAGGAGCACAGGTGCAACCCGTTAAAGCCTCATATGCGACCCGAAATCTGCTTTTATCCCGCAAATGGCTTCTTTTACATAAAGTAGGTCTAGGACTAAAGGCTGCGGTTAGCTTTTACGCGCCCATCTGCAAATGAAAGAGCCATGAAATGACTTGCTGTGGAGGAGCCCGCTGATAGTTGTTCTCTTACCTCCAGTGTTGGTGCGTTTGGTACAGCCGGCCTCCTCAGCCGGAGTTTCCAGGGGCCGTTTGCGGGAGTCCGCGTTGTCCGACTCCATGTGCGGCTGCTGCAGGCTGTGGAGGTTCGGGTTGGAGTATATTCCGTTATGTTCCACGGCTGCTCCGCCACCACCGGCCATCATCATTTTTCCCCGCGCCAAGCTCGAAATCAAAAATGCGCTATTTCCCCTTAAACACAAACACACAGGCACACACAGCGCCCTCAGCACCACATAGCCTGATAACGCGCACCGCGAAGCCAGTGACAAGTTTTGGTGGGTTCGTTTCGCTCTTGAGACGGTCTCTAAGGGATCAAAATGCCAAACAACACCGGGCTCGGGGTCTCTTCTTTCTGCTGCTCCGCGTCCCTCACAGAGCTAAATATAAAAAGCCCATTGAGTGAAACGCGCTCCTCTAACGCGCTCGCCGTCGTTCCAACAGCATGCTCCTTATTGTTGACGCGCAAAATAAAGCGGAACAATCCTGGAGACGATTGGCCATGTAAACAAGTGCAAATAAGCTCGAGCCGAGGCAACTGCGAAGGATTTGTTCAAGTCATCTTTACGCCATGTTCCTTTGTGAAGTCCTCAGTCTGATAAGTGCAGCTGTTGTTATTGTTGCCTTTGTAGTTCCAGAGGGGAGAAATATAGTTTGAGAGCAGCGCAGAGGACTACAGTGCCACTGACCGGCCAAAAGACGAGGCCAGCACGAGAAAAGAACAGCCTCGTGTCATGCCTGAGCAGCTAACAGCCCAACCAGTAACTATCAAGGACTTTTATAGCCTTCTCTGGAGTTATCCTGTTACTCTGAGGCAACCTTTTTAATAATGTAAAATCAACCTTATTGTAACTAATTTAGGACTCATCTTATTGCATTTTATCATCTGTATTCACCAGCTTATTCCTGTCCACTATGTCCTCTTTGTAGATTCTTTGGTCTCAAAAGGAGGTAAACACATGTTCACTATCATGACATTAAATTAATTTCCAACTTATTTGCATTGGTGAAAAGGATTGTTCAAAATAAACTCAGAATGTTGCAGTTTGTACAGACCCAAGTTCAGCAGCAGCAGCAGCGGCAACAGGCAACACCTCTAGACCCAAAGTTGTTATTTATTATCTGTAAATCACTGTACACTATTTACAGCACATCAGCTTTGCCCATTTTATAATTACACAAATCCCAGTGAGCATACCCCTCATTACAGGTGAAGAATTTTCAAATTAACTGAGGATAACAGCATTTGTCAGTGCATTTATTAGCCTAATGAGCTCTTTCATGAGTTATGTTTACTACCACGGCGTGAGATCACGGCTTTGAGTCTTTTATATGGCACATGCAGTTTTATTTTCTAACTAGTGTCTTTATCGTTACTTACACTTAATTAAACAAGGCTCTAATCGAATCCTTCACATTTTGACGTTTTTATAAGGCCTGTGTGCAGTCTGACTCACACAGATAAACCAAATGCACTTTGTCCTAATTGGAAGGCGTCTGGAGAGTGCTCTCCTCAGCAGTGTCCTCCTCCTCGGCGACTTCAGCCTGGGCCGGGTCCGCCTCAGAGGCAGCTGTCAGCGCTGACACCCTGTGGGAGAGCCGCTCCAGCACTAGAGCTGCTGTGCAGGTGAGACTGTGCTGAAAAGAGAAAAAGAGAAGAATATGTCAGATATATCACTCATTGTCAGTGTGTGAGCAGTGAGATTTGATTTGAGACTGTAACAGCATATTGGGGAGTGTGTTAGGACACTAATACAAGACCCACATTATGTTTATTCAATAACTTGCTAAACATGCCTATGAAAAGCGTACAGTTTAAAGGATGCTAATAAATCAAACAATGCAAAACTATTCTTTTTTGTTTTTTTTACAATTACATCTCCTCCAGCAGTGCTTAAGATTGTCCTCTCTGGGGTGCTATAGGAACATAAAAATGTGTTTCCACTAGTTTCAAAGGACATTTATAAGAATTTTGACCAATATAATCTCCATTGCTAAGCTATAAAGTATATTACATAACACACAGCTAAAGTAGGGCAGCCATTTTTATGACAATGGAAAAATAATAAAAAACATAGCAGTAATAAATTGTAATATTACTAAAATATACTGGTTCTCTTTGGAAAGTATGATATAGAGATGTATATCAGGTGCAATGACAATACAGTACATCAAAGTATACGTATTGATTATGTTCTATGAAGCAACACAGAAGCAAAATGGAAGCTTTGCTAACTGAATTAGATCACCAAGTGCCATTGTGGAGGGCATGAGATCTGTTTTATTAAGTGGTTACAAATGTTTAAATATTTGCTCATTTATTTGGTACACTGGTTAATACATGTAATAACAGGGTAGCTCCAGGTTTTGTCTTGTGAAATTCGAGACCTTTTTAAGACTTGTTAATGCTACTGAGAGTGAAAATTTATGTCAGCATTGTCAACAACAGATCAATAATCTGTATAAATTTTATACAAAGGAATTACCTGTACTACTCTCTGAAACTCATGGGTTTTATTTCAAAAGTCTAATTCTGATGAAAAACTCCAGAGCTGTATTAAAAATCATAAATAATGAATCATGCATTTTAATGATAACATTTCTTGAATAAATATTGCTTTTTGTTATTGTGGTGAAGTTACTTTTTGTCATATTAACATAATGGTTTGACAAATTTTAAGACAAAATTGAATACCTACTCATAATTATTTAATACTTTTCAGGCCTTGATTTTGACACAATCAAATTTAATATCTTTTTAGTGCTTTAAATACCTTGAGGATACCCTGAATAAGATACAGTATATTAAATTTTACTAACAAAAAAGGCTTAAGCAGAAACCAGCATGAACCACAAAAATAAAAACAAACACAGGCCATGTTTTTTTTTCCTGCTGGGAGCCAGTAGAGGTTAGCTATTACTTCAACACCTTTTAAATTTGTTGCTGAAACAATGCATTTTAGCTCTTGAGCAAACACTTGTAAGTGCTTAATAACATAAAAGCTCTCCATTATTTTCAGAAGCAGAGCAGTGATAAGAATAACAACATGGAGGTCCAAAGCCACTATAAGTATAGCGTATATTTTGTGTGTTGTACCTGTAAAACATGCAGTCCCTTAAGTGTAAGGACAGCCAGTTCTCTCAGCCCATCTCCTGTTAAATCTAAGTAGATGATAGACAGCAGAGGACTCTTGAAGCTCCGCCTCCACTGCAGCTGAAATTGCCCGTCCCCTCCATTCACTGCTGCCTGGTATTTGTAACAAAGAAGTTCCTGCAGAGAAAGCAGGGACAGTCAGTTTTGTATCACACCAGAAACAAGTGCACCATGATAAACAGTAACACTATGCATAATACGCTGAGCCTAATAATAATGTTGTACATACATTTTTGGCAGATTTGAAGAAATTCTGTCAAGAAGAAATACTTTAAAATTTTTACCTCTGCCAATGAGGTTATGGTTTTGCTGGCACTGGTTAGTTTGGATAGTTTGTTCATGGGCCATGGAACATTTGTGCTTTTTGGTGAAGATAACACTATCTGCATTTTTTTAAGAATTCTGAACCATTGCACAATACCAACTCCAGCCACAATCGGTCAGTAAAGGAACAACTTGTTACTTTTTATCTGAATCCAGGTTGGAACTGTATGAGCGCTTCTAGTTTAATTTAATAAGTAATGAATAAACTGACTTTTTACTGCTATATTGTGTTGCTGAACTGTAATTGTAACAGTTCTTCACCTTAGTCACATGACTGGTAAAGACCATACCAGTCATGTGACAAAAACCCCTCCCAGCCTCATATTGAGGTGTAGCAAATGTAAACACCTGTACTTACTAGCACTTACAGCTCCAGCCAAAACTGGACATCTTTTTTGTAAACTTTGTTTATATTGTTGACTTCTGCAAATCTTATTGGTCTAGTAAAGTGTCAACAACTACCGGAAACAAATTGTGGCGCTACATACTTAAATAAATTAGGTAATTTTGAAATCATCAAATGGTGTGATCACCCATTAGGGTCACTTACATTGCCTTTTGTAAATCATTTTAAATCATCATTTTAAATCATTCTTACTTTATAGCACTTCTTTTTACCTGTCTTAAGCCTTTGCAAAGTAGTGTACATACATACAGTAATTTTTAACAATTGATGAACTATTGAACTATTAAATTTAACTATGTATCAAAAGGCTACACGAATACACAAATGTATTATAGACCTGTCCATATGTCCCAAGCAGCACTTCTTTTTGCCCGTCAAAATCCAGGTCAATGACAAGAGCACTCAGTACTGCGTCCCACTGATCACTTTCTACGAGGCACATTGAATGAGCCAAGCCATGCTCCTGAACATCTCTGAAAAATACAAATAATACTTAGACTTTTAAACTAAGTAATAAAATAACATAAAATGTAGGGTGCATACTTGTAAACAACTGCCATCTCTATAGTACTGGTCACCAAGAGGTTGTACCCGCCCATTTCTTCTCCTACAAAATTGATGCAAGTTATAGAAAATGTGTATAAAGAGCACAACAAACTTGATGTATTAAACAATAACACAGAGCAGTCACAAACCTCCAGCTATCTTGCTGGGTTCAGTTTTACAGCTGAGTGGGAAAAGCAGCACTGTAGAAATTGGACTGTCAAACTGGATGCGCCAGCTTTGCAAAATCTCTGGCACACACAAACCACAATACAATTTAAACGAATGACCTCTGCATGTCAACACATCTTTGTGGGGGTACCTTTTACTTTCCTTTATAGTGTAGAAAGCGGACTGAGGAGGGGACAGAATCAACTGGTCCTTACCTGGTCCTGTCTGGTCGACCAGAGCCAGTCCAACACACCCGCTTTGACAGCCGAAAGCAGAGAGTCGCCGGCCCTTGTCTATACTCAGTGTGTCCAACCATAACACACTAGTAAAATAATACAAAGAACAGAAAATACAATAGAGGGTTAACAATTTGATTTTTAGTTAAAATACATTTTTTAGTTAAAATAAAATCCATAAGCTTGATAATTTGAGTTGAGTTGTTGTAGCATTATGTAACATCAAAAATGGTACCACAAGTGCTCCATTAATACCTCTGCTAAGGAGGTTATGTATTTAGTGGGCATTGGTTTGTCTGTGAACAAGATTACTCAAAATGTCGTCAGTAATGGGCCAATGAGCAAATGATTAGTTTTTTGTGTGCATCCGGATCACTGTCTAGATCCACTGCTCGTAGCTCCTATAACAGGTCCAGATTAGGCAGATTAAAAAATAAAATATAACTTTCAATAGTTTTCTGAATTTAAATGTAGGTATATTAGATGTAGGAATACATTTTACATTTTAAGTAATCCACATTGATAAAGCAAAAGTTTAGGCTGAGAAAGAATTATTTTTGGCTCACACAGATCTAAAATACAAAGACTGACTTGCTGGGCAGCTGTTCCAGTTCAGGGAAGAGTCTCTCGACTGGCTGCTCCTCAAACTGGTGCAGGGAGGCGTTCTGTCAATGCACAAGAGATCAGATAAAAGAAAACTAGCTTTCTTTTGTTGTTTTTGTGAGGCATCTGCTACAGAAAAGTGACACTGGATAGGCACTGTTTCTTTTTTGTAATTTATCTGTTTTATTTTATTTAACCGCATGATGTGTAAATAATAGTAAAAGGCACATTCATTAATAAAATGGCCGAAGTTGCCTTTTTGATCAAACTTTAATTATATTCCCACAGGTTCATCTAACCTCTTTGTAGAGGTGAATCCTCTGGTCATGACCACTGAGCAGAAACACTGTCTCTTTGCCTCCATCATCACACTGCACTCTGAGAGACAAGAAACATTTAGTATTCAGAAAGCCTCACTTATGCATTCTGTCAGATAGAGATTTGTACTGAGACTATGTGACATGTTAAATGACGATCTCATTCACACACAGTCTTTTAGCGGCTCACTCACTCTGTGTGGTAGAGCTGGAAGGGTGTGAACTGCAGCTCCAGATTGAGGCAGCTCTCTGTTCACACAAACACAGCATCATGAGCTGGAGGAGCATCTGTTAGAGCAAGCACAGCTGTCTGACACAGTCTCACTCACGTGCTATAGACTCCAAGTTGAACTCCGATCCAGGCTCATAGTCGCAGTAGATGTTAAGGAACGGAGTGGCTTTGTCACCAGAGTCCTGCAGCAGGTTAGCATATGTACAGTTTGCTAGTAATGGGGTATTTAATATAAATTCAACAAAGGCCTTGAGTGTGGCATCCAAAAACATGGTCACAGTGAATAAATGTCCTTATGACCAGAAGCATATGTGCACAATTTTGAGACATTAACCCTGGATTGTTCGTGTCTATAAACTTCAGTTTAAGACATTTTTGTATAGTCTGTAAACTATACTGAAAGCCTCCATGTCTTCACAGCAAATCACACAAGCTCTTCCAAATTGTGCTATAATGTCATATTTATTATGTTGTCCAAGAATTACAATGTCTACCATAAAAACTCTCAAACCACTTAGCATATATATTTTCACCATTAATGTGCTGGAATATGTATTATGCAGTAACATATTTTTACCATATTTATGTTATACTGTGCACCACTAGTTTAAAACTTCAAGTTAGTATCTTAAAGAAAACCATAAGATATCAATTGTATAAAATCCAAAATGGCCAAACAAGATTATTTTCTGGAATCTGTCACTTTCTCATGGAATTACTCAAATGCATACATGTCTTGAAACGCAAACCTCATAACATACCGTACCTTTATGAATGTTATCCCCACAACCAGTCCTCTTTTGGGTGGAGACTTATTGAAGGCATCAATTGATACGATTTCAGCATCAACTAAAAACAGACACAGAACAAAATACTCATCACAGTGGTTGCAAACTATCTCAAAACCTAAAAGCTCACTCTCATACTAATACATGTATCAACATGTGCTAGAGGCATAACACAGAAGCGGTACATAACAATAGATCATAAATTCAATCTGCAACAGCTACTAGGTCTTTTCTGTTATTCCATTGGAAACATAAATTCAGTTCTTGTCTAACATATGTTATGAGGTTTAAATGGTGCAGTAAAAGCTTCATATCCATCAGCTTACACTGTACGGTTTACAAGGATTTACAAGCCTATTCTGAAAATATATCTATAGTAAACACTTCATATATTTTATTCTCTTGCAATGTAGGGAAGCCATTGGTTGCTGTTAGTAATACTCCCTGTATTATGTAGCAACACTGCTAACCTAAACAGAGCTTAGTTTGATAAATGTAACTTAATGTATTGTACGTCAGCATATGGGCTCACAGAACAC
This sequence comes from Bostrychus sinensis, assembly GCA_020698575.1. Taxonomy (NCBI): domain Eukaryota; kingdom Metazoa; phylum Chordata; class Actinopteri; order Gobiiformes; family Eleotridae; genus Bostrychus; species Bostrychus sinensis. The sequence continues at coordinate 27,940,211 of CM036244.1, forward strand.
ACAATACCGCCTCCTAGCAGTTTCTCCGTCTGTAATATGCCGCTTCATTTCCTCACTCACACAGTTGATATCACAGTGCATATCCAAACACATTAATTAAAGTTCAAGAGAGGGAGAACCCATTCCATTTTATAGACTATTAGTTTAATCATTAGCTTGTTATTTTGTCATCACACTCACACTCAAGCATCACAGACTCACAGAAGAAAGAAATTCCTTATATATATATATATATATATATATATATATATATATATATATATATATATATATATATATATATATATATATATATATATATATATATATATATATATGGAGAGTGTTAAGAAAAGTTTAGGCTAATTCCTACTCTGACTAAATAGTGATACAGTGAATTTGTAATAACGTAAAGTTTTGGTGTTTTTGACATGTGATCAAGTATGGCCTCTTTATATTTTTTTAATATGAAAAACAAACATATAAACACTTAAATAAAATTAATAATCCGAGACAATGCAAGTGACTTTGTTTTCTTTCTATAGAACAATGCACAAGTTATATTCTTTATTACATAATTTTCTAAATCTGTTATGAAAATTGTGGTGATGAGTTTGCAGAGGTAAACACTTAAATCTGATTAGAGGACATTTTAATGTGCTACAAAGGCAAAGTTATTGTAATGTGTCTTGTACTGAACTGATCTTTGTATATTATTTGTGTGTAACAGTCATTAAAGAGAAAACATTTAATTAGTGGGGCAATATAGTTCTTGAAATTAATTTGTTGTAGATATATAATTCACTATTTTATTAATTAATCTACAATGAACACAATGCAATGCAACTTTTCAAGACTTGTGCCTAGTAGGAGTCTATTTATGCACATTGCTGTTATTCATTCATTCATTTTCTACCGCTTATTCCCGTTAGGAGTCACGGGTGACTGGAGCCTATCCCAGTAACTTGGGCCGTAGGCAGGGTACACCCTGGACAGGGGCCAGCTTGTCGCAGGGCTAAGGTGTTGGACAAATCTCAAAGGAAGAATATTGTGCTGTTTTGGTGAAATATGTTCTCAGAAGTACAAGTTTGGTGTGATGATCAAAATAAAGGGCTTAAACCAATACTTTAAAAAATATTTGTAAATATGTTTTTTCCCCCGCAGTCATAATTTAGTTTCATTCAAATATTTTATTGTTCAACATTATAAGTATTAAGTAAATCATGCAAGGTAATGATATATGGATACTATTCCAACTTTTAAAATCATGTTTTTATTTAATGTTTTTATTAACAAACAATCACTGATTATAAACTCCACAAAATAATTAAAGATAAACTTTTTAATTAGAGTATAGCATAAAGTAAATAAAACTTATGGAATACTGAACAGTTTATGCAACAGAGGTTGTTGTTAATTAGTATCAGCTGCTTTGCTGTTAATTAAATTACCTATGGGTGCACAAGAGCGGCACCAGTGAGACACACCCAAACAGGAATGGTTTTACAGGCCAAGGCCACTGTCATTTTCATCTTGTTACTAAGTGGCACAGACAGTCCGGCTCTTCCAGGATGGCAACTCAAGATGTGTCACTGCCAGAAGGTTTAATGTGTTTCCTAACACAGTCTCAAGAGCATGGAGGATATTTCAGGAGACAGGTTACTATATGAGAGCTGGACAGGGCTGTAGAAGGTCCACAACCCACAAACATGACTGAAATCTTCTTTATTCAAGAAGGAACAGGATTGGCACTGCCAGAGCACTATGCAGTGACCTCCAGCGAGCCACTGGTGTGAATGTCTCTGACCAAACAATCAAAAACAGGCTTTATGAGGGTGGTCTGGGGGCCTGACATCCTCTAGTGGTCCCTGTGCTCACTGCCCAGCACCATGGAGCTCAATTAACATTTGCCATAGAACTCTAGTATTGACAGCTACGCCACTGGGCCCTGTGCTTTTCACACATGAGAGCAGGTTCATCCTGTGCATGTGACAGACATGGAAGGGTCTGGAGAAGCTGTGGAGAACGTTATGTTGCCTGTAACATTGCTCAGCCTGACTGGTTTGGTGGTGGGTCAGGGATGGTCTGGGAATGCATATCCATGGAGGGATGCACAGACCTCTGCAGGCTGGACAACAGCACCCTGAAAGCCATTAAGTGTTGGGATGAAATCTTTAGACCCATTGTCAGACCGCACACTGGTGCAGTGAGTCCTTGATTCCTTTCAGGTTCATGGTATATAATAACCACTGTTATACAGTATTATTGTCTGTATGGACCAGAGATGATGCCATGGTCAAAGCAATCATGAAAACCAAATGTAATGAATTATTAAAAAGCTCTATTTTTCATCAGAATACAAATACTTGTTAAGTTAATATTTTTCCCAATGTGTTTCTATGATGCATTGTGTTTGATAAAAGTAAATGATGAAACTAATAAGCTATAATAAAGCCATTCAATGGCATGTGTTATCCCTATATTTAACTAATTCCTGGTTTGACGCCACTGAAGTACTTAGTGAGTACCTGGGATGTAGGTGAACTGCACCTCCTTGGCCACAGGTCGGACCTTCTGCAGCAGCTCCTGGTATCTGAAACACACCACCTTCCCTTTGAGAGTGGCGGCCAGCAGCTCCTGCTCCCCGGCCTGACACAGCCCGTAGATGTTACTTTGTGATGGGAAGCGGCTGAAACTGTCCTCCACGAACGGATAAGGCTCTCGGGACATATTTAGACAAACAAAAAACTAAATTAGTAATACGCTGTCCATCTGTTGGAGACTACTTTCTTTGCCTGGCATCAAACTCCCTGCCAAATGTCTTGACTTGACTCGGGGTTTAAAATGTTGCTAGCCTTCGTGAAATCTCAAACACTTGATAAATGTTAATTTTATACGCATTTTAGTCAAACTTTTCATCTATGCAAGAGTCACTAGTGATCTCCAATAAAAAGCACAGAGGCACAACATCCGCCTTTCGGCACTGATGCATTAAAAAAAATCGTAATTTCATATTTTGTATTAACAATTAGACCATTATAGAAATGTATTTACCCCAGAAAAATCTAAGGATGGCTTATTTTAGGATAAAATTTGTTATTGTGCAAACTTCTTACCTTTTTAATTTCAAATTGCAAAAGAGAGAAGGTTTATTAAAACTGACGAAATCAAATCACGATGTCTACAAACGCAACAACACATGATTTCTTTTTCGTTGTCGATTGGTTGCAGCGCCAAACCGCTTTATGTGTAAGTCTGCCACCCACTGGTGACTTATCTAAGTGTAATGTTGTTCAAAACGAAGAGAAAGAAAGAAATAGAAATAATAAAGCTACAACTGTGACAGCCCATGAATTATGATATAAATAAATATTACATGTTTTATTCGTCATAAAATAAACATTCACTCCTTTCATTTTGATTGGATGTTTTATAAACACTCAGTTGTAGTGAGGGTATTCATCCACCAGATGTCTGTAAAGACGTTTCCTTTGAGAATGAAACCGTATGTTGTGATGGTCAGCAAATGTGGTAGGTAAAGAAAAATGGGTTGTTCAAAAAAAAAAAAAAAGAAAAAAAAAAAGTTTTCAAAAAAGAAGTTTTCAAAGCCTAAGGTGACCAAAAATGTAGCATTGCTTGTAGAGATTTTTCATCTTCAAATGGTTAAAAAAGACATTCACTTTGTTCCTGCAGTAACTACTATATTTTTTAAATGTTGGATAATTGTGGCAATACATTATCTTAGTTTAGGCTACATTCTATTTTGTTTTGTTTTGTTTTGTTTTGTTTTGTTGATTCCAATAATATGATACATTCACTTCACTAATATTGATAAAGTATAGGCCTAGTCTTGGGTAATTATGTTACTGACTCACTGATTAGTTTATTAACTCATTAACTACAATTACAAGAGTGGGATATGTGTTTTAGCAACTGCTAATGAACTCATAAATTGAATGGAAGTAAATAAGCTGATGACTTTTTTGTGAACATCTATCTATCCTGGTTGTGTCAGGTGTATGACCCTAGTGTGTGTGTGTGTGTGTGTGTGTGTGTGTGTGTGTGTGTGTGTGTGTGTGTGTGTGTGTGTGTGTGTGTGTGTGTGTGTGTGTGAGGCAGACGAAGCTGAGGCCCTGCTGCTGCTGCTGCTCCATATTGTTACAGTTCAGAGGTGGCCGTGTGCTACACCCCCACTTCTCCTAATACCACCTGCTAATCCATTTGCAGGATTACTGTCCACTGTAATCACTCATCCTCCACCGGGACACACCTTACCTCACACTCAAACATTTGACTCAACACACACACATACACGTATTAGACATGCAGCTTGTATAAGTTTTTCAGGTTAAAAGATACGTCTCAATTGATGTATTTTGCTCTCTGCGTAATAAAATAATGTCATATCATCTGTAAATACATAATGAGGTCTTGGACTAGCACTGATTATAAGTTACTTCTGAGAAAAATGCCACCCCACCCATGATCTCCATCATGGAAGCACTGTTATGGAAAACCAGAATGTGCCTGTTTAATTATCCTTATGCTAATATATTTACTGTAGATGTATCATCATCCTGAGTGAGATCAGGGCTTTGATTCTTCGTCATAGAGCCAAAATCTCCTCTCCCAACAAGAGGGATGGGCATCCCAAAATGTAGCCACACTAATGATTCACTGTAACAAACCCTCAAATAAAAGTACTTTTTAAAATCATCATACTGAATCTCTATTCCCCTAAATGATTTTTGAACATGGTTAAACATTAAATTAACATTAGAAAGACACTAATATGAAATAAATGTATATTGTTAGCATTTTGTAGGGCCCTATATGATTAGTGATGCTAGTTCTTAGTAGTTCAGGTCATTGTCTCTTAAAAGGTTTAAAAACGGGTATCAACAGATCCTGTGTGAGTCCCACTCATAATGTGTTTTCACATTATTATTGTGTATTCACAAGTGTATACTGGCAAAAATAAAAAAAATAAAAAAATCCATCACAGTACCTGTTGTTTGTTGCCTGTGTTCACTAAGAAATGATCTCTTTGACACATCACATATTTTCACTCCACATGTGTAGGTTGTTGTAGCTGTGTGAGATAAAACAGCCATATGGGAGAAAAACTTTTTCTGTATTTTACATTGTAGGGTTTGTATTTGGCCATTATATTATCATCAAATTACAACCTGACAAAAGGCACTGAGGCAGCTCAAACCAGGCAGAGGCAGATTACTCTCCTGACAGTCAGATATAGGACATCCCATTTTAAATCTGTACTTTGCTTGGTTTTGGTTTTATGGTGACTCAGCAGGCACTTGCATAGATTTTATTCAACTTAAAATATAAAATCACCTTAGTTATTATACTTAAATACAAGCTACATGTATATTTTATAAGGATATTTAAGGCGTTTTGGCTTTATTAAACAGGACAGTGGAGAACTGACAGGGAATTATGGAGAAGAGCAGGGAGAGAGATTTGCCAAATGGTCAGTGTCCGGACACTGAGGCGAGTTAGTCGCTCTGTGAAGGCGACGATACCCAACAATGTGAGCTATTTTGCACCACGCTTTCTCTCCTTTTCTCTTCTATTACTTGTACTAATTTACAATTACAGTTAGATTCACACATACAATCAGGTTTGTATGCTCTATGTTTTATCATCTTATCTAAGATGTATTGGCACAAACCCTGCTGGGTATCTTATGATGGTGTGGCCCTCCTGGTGCAAATCCATGTCTATGTGGTAACAGTATAAAACACTATTAGTTATGTAATATATGCTAATGTTACTCAGGGAACAGGTGATTTGTGGTTCTTATGGGTATACTGTTTGCACCCCTATAGACTTCTGGTATGACTTGTATTACGTGACAGGTAGGTGGTAGGGTTGTGGTGGTGTTCTTGTGGCGCCTGCACACAGAGATTATTAGTGTGTGTGTGTGTGTGTGTGTGTGTGTGTGTGTGTGTGTGTGTGTGTGTGTACTGAGTGATTGAGGCTGACAGCAGTCTCTGTATTGCTGGCTGGCCTGCAGATTTAGTCGACTTGTTTTAGACACTCTAATCTGGATTAACAGCAGCAGTGTGTCAGTGGGGACGAGAGTCAGAGCTACCCCCACACTCTGCCCCTTCACCTGTTTCCCCTGCACTGATATTCTTACCTCTGAAATTATGTCCCAAAGTCTCCCACTCTACTTTACTGTCAGACATATCTTCTTCTTTTGTGGCTTATTGCTAAAAGACCTGGTTTGACTCTGTCTTAGAATAAAAGCACTTGCCCACATCATCCCGCCTGTCCAGCTTTAGGGGGAAGGGCAGTTGGACAGGGATTATGCCAGCTCAGTCCTCTTGCCTACTTCCCTATTTACTGGTGCAGCTGCAAGACGAGCTGTTAGACTATTTGACAAGGACAGACAACAACATCAACATTGTTAACGTCACTTACAGATGAAGACAGGTTATTGCAGCTATACTTCACATAGTGCGTAAACAAAAACAGACACACACTGAGAAGAAAAACAAACTAATAAACCATACAATGAACACATCCAGGGTGTCTGGATATGAAAGTAAGTGTAAAAGAGGTACATAAAGTACATCAATGCTTTTCAAACACACACTGATCAGATATCAGTCAGTGCATACAGCCTTTGTCCAAAAAGCTAAAAAAGTATTCCGCATTGTTGACTGTAGATGGAATGAGTGAAGTTAGTGTCCCGTAGTGTCCATCAGCCATAGCAGTGTTCCCTCGCTCTGAGTCCTCTGTCCACAGTGCTCTTCTCTTTCTTACTTCTGTTTTCTAAAGTCTTTTTACCCCTTTACTCTTTTATCTTACTTGCTAGTCCACACTTTGCTGTGTATATTGTGCCATAGCTTCAGCTGCCTTTCCTGCTGCACTACTGAACGGATTGCTCTGTCTTTCCTCCCTTTATCTGGAGATAAGATACTTACTTTTCAGATAAAGCATATTATGATAAATCAAATGAGCTTTGTCGGTTTTGTGCATCTGGGTGTTTGTGTGTGTGGCTGTGTTCACAGCATGTGTGAATAAAGCTGTTTTGGAGCTAAACTGGTCACTTTTGTGTCACTTACATGTATACATGTGGATGAACATGTGGAAGCCAGAAACTTTGAAGAGGAATAGAAGGGAACTGATTTGAGCTTTACATATGTATGAATCTGATTGACCGATTTACCAAAAGCTACAAAAACGTTGTGACTATTAACAAGAAGGCTACTTAACCACAGAACACATGATACCATTTTATCAAAGGAATAAACTGATGCCTCAACAACACTGTTATGTCACTCACTGTGATGAAGAACAAAATAAATAGTGTGCCTTCTTTACAAGACTGCACAGGAAATAAACCTAATTTATTTCATATATTCATTAAACATCCATTTCTTAACCATTTGCTCATACTTTGAATGATTGATTAGCATGACAATTTTATGGTAGTTTATTTTCCATTTTGTGGGCTTTTGGTTTAGAAAAATAGCTCTTCCTATACAGAATGTTTATTTATTAGACTGTTAAATGTCAGTGCACTGCTCACGGTACAGCCTGTTGCTACCTCTTGTACGTACGCGTGCGTTGGAGTGCGCTGGTCTGTGTGTGGTGGGAGGAGTTTTCTGAAGCTGAAGTCACTTGTTCCCTCTAATTAGCAACGTGTGCCGGTAAGAAACTCAGTGAAGCGACTTGAGGCAGGCGCGCAGGCATCCCACTCCACTTCACCTGTGGGATGAGTTAAAAGAGAGGCGCTCAGCTTTGGGACAAAGTTTGTAGTCAGTGGCGTGTCGTGCGGGCTGATGCTGAGCTGACCCTCAGTAAAAGCTCTAATTGCACTTTTGGAACAAACTCCAGGGGTTAGTGCTGTACTTGCGCGGCAGAGGCGCGCAGACTTGTTGCCTCAGCTCAGCTGTTTGGGGGCGCACGGCTGGTGTGTGGCGCGTCCGACATAAGCGACAGGACTTAACAGCCCGCAGTAAGGATGATGTCCTATATAAAGCAGCCCCATTACACCATGAACGGGTTAAATTTGCCTGCGCCCGGAATGGATGTGCTGCACACGACCGTCGCTTATCCCTGTAAGTACGACTATAAAAATACATTGTGTATATTAAATGATACAAAACTTTAAACTAGTTTAAAGATGTGTATGTCCTAAAATTATGATAAAATGACGCACAAACGCGCTCAATCTCGTGCGTAAGGAGAACAGTTGTCAGTGTAACCATTACTTCTAGTAATTTGACGACACGGACTTTTATTTAGCTATTGATCACACATTGTACACATGAACACTGTAGAACTGTTTTGAACAAAACATGTCGTTGGCTAAAGTATAGATCGAAATTAACGCACCTGATTCTTGACTCCCTAATGTCCTCTTGAATTATCTTTTTTATTTCTCGCTGTCTCACGTTCCCATGTCGGTGGCTCTTTTATGAATACAGCCTGTAGCACAAGTGAAGATTGAGGTTGTTATTGAACGCTAACTTGTGCAACTCCGTTTTGTTTTTTCCACACATTCATCTAAGCTCCTAGCTTCCTGTCAGCAATCAGACTGACAGAGAGAAATGACACAACAAACAACAAAAACATACAAGTATAAGCAGTAGTAAAGTAACTTCAATGCTCTTGATCTTTCCAACACTTGTGCACCTTTAATGATGTACACAGGTCTTAGTTATTTTAAGTCTTGAACTCATTTAAACTCTGAAGCACTTATACTGTTCTGTCAGCACCATGTAAAAAAGAATTCTTTCAATAACTCCTTGAATCCTGGATGTGCAGCCACTCCTCGGAAGCAGCGCAGGGAGCGCACCACCTTCACTAGGACACAGCTGGACATCCTGGAGGCCCTCTTCTCCAAGACCCGCTATCCAGACATCTTCATGAGGGAGGAGGTGGCGCTCAAGATCAACCTGCCAGAGTCACGTGTGCAGGTACAGCAGAGGGGGTGCTACACATGAAGCTTACTATAGTGAACTGTCTGCCATCCTATACTGCTAAATATGTAAGAAGCCACGGTATTCAAGGGAATACTCTGAAGGAACTCTTTCGTACTGGTTGGCACATACTGCTTGTTTAGTATAAGTTATAAGGTTCATCATTTGTGTCTTTGAACATATCATTTTGGTCAGTCTTCTCAGTGTTAGACCGAGTTGCTTTAGAACTCAGCCTCATTATGACCTGTTGTGTTTTTCTCTTTACTGGGTCCTCAGGTGTGGTTTAAAAACCGCCGGGCCAAGTGCCGTCAGCAGCAACAGCAGAGCACAGGCCAGTCCAAGCCCCGTCCCCCAAAGAAGAAGGCCTCTCCGCCTCAGGAGCCCAGCGTCCCAGATCCTGTCCCAAACCCGGCCGGCTCCTACAGCCCATCCTCTGCCCAGTCAGGGCCCACCCTGGTCCCCAGTTCTAGCACTGGTAACACCTCAGTGTCCATCTGGAGCCCAGCTATCTCACCCCTCCCAGACCCCCTGGCCTCGTCCTCAGCCCCCTGCATGCAGCGGCCCTCTCCTTATCCCATGAGCTACGGCCAGCCGTCTGCCTACAGCCAGGGCTACGCAAGCACCACCTCCTACTTCACAGGCCTGGACTGCAGTGCCTACCTGTCGCCCATGCACTCGCAGCTGTCTGGGACAGGTGGAGCCCTCAGCCCAATCACTGTGCCCTCTATGGGGGGCTCCCTGAGCCAGTCCCCTGCATCTCTGTCCTCGCAGGGCTACAGCACTGCCTCCTCACTGGGCTTCACCTCTGTTGACTGCCTGGACTACAAGGACCAGCAGGCCTGGAAATTGGGCTTCACCACCATGGACTGCCTGGATCACAAAGACCAGAACTCCTGGAAGTTCCAAGTGCTGTAGACAGCCACAAATATCAAGCGTCAATATATTTCTGAATGAGCCATTTGGCAGGAGATTTGCTCTGTTCCATAATGATTTTGATATTGTAAGGTGTTGTTTAATTTTCTAAAGTTTTCCTGTGTAGAAATGCATTTAGTTTAACTGGTTTTGAAGATGAAGGGACCAATCACTGCTGAAACGCAAACTCTGTTTATTATAGAAAAAAACGCCTTTAAAAAGTTTGTAAAGACTGTGGACATTCACTGAGCCATCCCTTTCCTTGACATGGGACTTAGCCTGTATACATGAGTATACTTCTAATATTGTTTCAAACTCTCATTGTCATAGTGTGAAAGCAGTGCTGCTTTGACAGGAAGGAGCCCTGACAGTCTATCATCTTTTCCTTTTACATTACTTTAGATATTTATGCTATTTATGCTGAGTCATTTTGATTACATTTGAATATGGTGATTTTTGTTTCCTTATTAGTGCATTACTAGATGTAGTTTTATTCTCATTTTACTGGCAGAAATGAGACCTTCTGTTTAGTTAAGTGTTATATAAGTCATGTATGTACAAATAATTGTAACTGGGTTCCATTTAGTTGTGCTTACAGTGATCTGTCTCTGATACTAGTGTAAGTCTAAGTCCGTCAGTATTACAGCTGACACGGCGTGGATGTGAAGTGGCCATGTAGTCGTCAGGTCCAGACCCTCATGTTTGTCATACAACCGCATGGCTCTCACTGGTCCATCTTGGTTATTTTAGCTTATCTGATTCTGGGAGTGTCCCAATCCTCTTAGCCTCCCTTCAGCAATGCCCTAAGTGAATTAGTCAGGATTATTGCCCTATTCCCCTCTGTCTCTATGCCTACCACCCATTTTACCCATCTCGCCGTCTTTTTCCACATGCTTTTTTTTGTCCATTCGTCTTGCTTTTTTATCATTCCTCTTTTTTCTCATCCAACATTGTGTTCTCTGTTTCTACCTCTGCCATTTTCTGCTTCCAAGATCATTTTTGTTGCCTTTTGCTTCATTCAACTTTTATTAGCTGTGGGCTTTCAGGTTTCTCTCCTGCTTTCTTTTATAAACAGTTTAATCTCTCAGATATCGGTCTATCGGCACCCCTTTGATGAATCTCTCCCTCCATGTCACCCCTTTCAATCTCCCCAACTCCTCCAACCAGTTGCTAATCCTGATGTGACCTGGTTACTGCCATGCAAACGTAACAATGACATGGAAATGTGAAAATATGTGTGATCTGTTTGTTGTAGAACCTGAAAAAAGAAAAGTTGGATGGCGGACTAATTTTTCCAACATGATTCGAGCGTTATGTTCAAAGACTCATGTTTTCCATCTTTTAAAAATGAATAGGTTTTAAGTGTAGAACCAGTTTTCATGTGTTTATTGCTGTTTAGATGTCACACCAATGTTACATAACATACAAGTCTTTGTTATCTCATGTCCAAGAAATAATCAGCACTGTGAGATTTCTTATGTAATATTGATATGTAATAATAAAAGTCAGTGCTATTTTTTTCCTATTTATTTTTTCATTGCTGTTATATTATTAAATGCACTAATGTACTCCATAAAGTGGAGTAAATGGGTACACAGAGACATTTCAAAGCATTTTTCCACACTCATCACTGACCTAATCCCACTCTGTGCTGCGTTTAATCCCTCAGCCCTCCCTCTCCGTGGTATGATTGGTTAATCCCTGTGTCTGCACGCAGTGATTGGTTAACCTCACTTGGAGGGTGCACAGTACTTGTAATCTCCCCCTCAGCACTGAGCGTTTCAGACAGACATTTGTGCTGTAATCCCAGGCTGCAGCAGATGTGATGGGGGATGGACTGGACCTAGCAGACCTTGAGGAAGGTGAACCAGAAAACAATAAGCCGCCACAAATGTGGGAAGAAAACATTCAGGTCGTTACATGAAGTTGGTACGTGAAGTTAGGGAACTGCAAGACAATTCATTTTAAAAGGATATATTATATCACTATTTTACTAAATTAGCCTATATTAAAGAAATTAATAGTTACAAGCATTTATGACTTACAGCAACACAACACGTTATTCAATTCAACAGAGAACATTGTGCTTGTGTTGATTTAAAATATACAGCATATTTATTATTACTAAATTAAAAATACCGTTATATGGCATACAGTTATATGACAAGATAGTGTAAATGAACATCGAGAACATGGACTGTATCATTTCTTTGTAAAATTATTCATATTCTTTGTGTAAGATGGGCTGGGATATGCAGGATGCACCATTATATATCCACTATATGTGTATAGTAGTTTTACATTTAAAAAAACTACTGATCAAAGAATGCAGTTATAAAAAACGTAATATTACGTTATATATCACGTGTTAATAAATTGTTGTAATTAACTAAACAGTGAAAACTGTTAGTATATTAACTGTAATATAAGCTTATATACATTTGTTATCATTAACTATTAAGAATGTTGATGCTCTAAGTAAACTTAATCAAGAGCGTTAAAATCGTTTAGCCCACTAGAGGGCGTTCGTCATCTACTTTACAACAAGTTACAACATACCTCCTGAAACGTTATATTTTCTACGCCTGGTTTACAATGCAATATATAACACCAATAACTATGATCAGCCGTCCTCTCACACCTGTTATTCAGACTACTTTTAACAACAAAGACAGAATGCTATGCAGAACCCACAATGACTGAACTACTCAAGAAATAAGATCTTCCCCAACGCAATCACTCGAGGCAAATTCTTATTTGTAGATGATTTTTTTAGGCTTTTCTGAACTATTAGCGTCTTGCCCCCCCGTGGCCATTTCGTGTATTTAAAATGCAATAAAGTGTGGCTGTCTCTATGAATGTGACAAGTACACACAATACTCATTGTAATAAAGGCATTGAATAGAAACTGTTTGTTTTAACACCTATTTATTACCACCATCATATGAGAAATTTGGAAAATACAAAGATCAGCTTTTTAAATGTCTGAAAATCTTGAGGAATAACAAAAATATAAAAGAAAGCAAATGAGGTTATATTGTGTATCACAAATTTTGAAGGGACAGATTATATGCTCAGATCTACAGAAAAATGCAGGATAGACACACAAACCTTTAACATGCAAAGTGTATGTTATAATTTCATTATAAAAGCCATATTTGTTGAAGTGAAGACAGGGAGACAGGCAAAAGCATTATTAATGATCTACAGAGAGCAATTGTACTTGAGAAGATGGTACATAGCGCCCCTGTGTGGCTGCAAATGGGACATTGCCTTAGGAAAGAGAGAAGCCCTTCCTGATTTAGGAAAGCAAGTCAATCAAGTGAAAAACAGAATAATCCAAACTGATAATAATCTTGACATTCTCAATTATTTTATCACTTATTCTTATTGTTTCAGAAGAAAATTTTGTCACTTATCATGTGTAAAAAAAAATAGACACCATATCCACAACAATAATCAATAGTCTTAAGCAACCAAGAGTTTCATGTTTGTTGAGTACAACAGGTTAAACAAATCAAAGCTCACATGTTCACATGGGTAGAAACAGACCATCTCCTCCAATGAGAGATTTTCAGAGGGAGAGGGAAGTTAGGTTGAGGTGGGACGGACAGGGCGAGAGAGGAGGAGGGGGTTCAGACTGAGGCCTCAAGGCTAGTTTTAATAGCACCCTGCTGTGGAAGTTGCAGCTCCCCTTAAGCAGACTAGCCCCTCAGCTACCATCCGCAGTCTGGGCTGTTTCTCACACAAACTACTCTCACTGATCTCCTCTTCTAGAACAGTCTGGCTCCTTTGAACCTTTAAGATGCACGTTTGGCAGTGTGCACATGTGCGTTTGATCTGAGAAACCCTTTACATGCACAAAAAAGGTACCCTAAAACATTTGGTGAAGACAACAAAACTAGCAGAGACTAGACTTCAACATATTTCTATCTCTTCATAATGATTACTCTAATGTCTACAGAGAAGCTGGGCAGGCTGGGGAGGTGTGTGAGCAGGACAGGGTGAAGGTGTGCGGGAGGGGCAGAACAGAGGAGTGAGGACAAGGAAAGGTCAAGAAAAACAGGATAGAGGTCAAACATCAGGAGAGCCGTTTAAGCACGCTCTCCACGAATGCGGCGTGCCAGCTGGATGTCTTTGGGCATGATGGTGACACGCTTGGCATGGATGGCGCACAGGTTAGTGTCTTCAAAGAGACCCACCAGATATGCCTCACTGGCCTCCTGCAGGCAGAGGAGCAGACAAAACTGTTAGAAGAGTTTAAACCCACAAGGTGAATTTTGTGAATGTACACTGACCTGCAGAGCACCAATGGCAGCACTCTGGAAACGCAGGTCAGTCTTGAAGTCCTGAGCGATCTCCCTGACCAGACGCTGGAAGGGCAGCTTACGGATCAGCAGCTCAGTGGACTTCTGGTACCGACGGATCTCCCTCAGAGCCACAGTACCAGGCCTGAAATGGAAAATCATAGCTTACCTCAGACAGGTAATTCATAATTTACAGCATTAAATAATACACAGTGAAACATGGATAAGTTATGGCAACTAATTTATGAGCTATGTTTCAGAAGACAGAAAAATTGGACTAATATTAGTAACAGTCTAACGCAGTGGTTCCCAAACTTTTCACGACCCTGTACCCCTTCAGACATTTGACCCCCAGCCATGTACCCCCTACTCCTGCACACTTAAGCACAGTGCACATCCAATAAAATCTCTTACAGTGAATAATTTCTAGCCAAATTGAACTATTAATTAATAAGTTACCATCATTTTTGGTTCACTTATGAAAAAAAAAAGAAATCTACTGAACATTTAGCCAACATATTAATAATAATAACAGAATAATTTCCTAAACACTACATGGTATGTGTATTTTTATTTGAGAAGGAACACAAACATACACAAAATGTAATCAGGCTGTTTGCAAATCATCTAAAATTATTTCCCCCCTACATCTTTCTGCATAGCCCAGGAGGTACCTGTTCCTCAGTCTGGGAACCACTGGTCTAACCAGTGTCATTTTATGGCATATTTATTGTAGCAAGAAAAAAAAAAAGGTCTGAAGATTTGTTTACCTGTAACGATGTGGCTTCTTGACACCACCAGTTGAGGGAGCACTCTTACGAGCAGCCTTTGTGGCCAGCTGCTTACGGGGAGCCTTTCCTCCAGTGGACTTACGGGCAGTCTGCTTGGTACGAGCCATGTTGACAAAGGATCACTGCACGTACATTTAAGAAGGAAAACTGTGTCATTAGATTTTATGAAAACACAAACACTAACAATTTTTTTAGAGCACATCAAGGAGCCTATGCTATAGCTGCCTAAACGTTTCCACAAACATGCCCCTCTCATTAAAAAAATAAAGCCATCTTAAACTCGAGCATGTATATTAAAACTTTAAGAGCCTATTTATAATTTTTTTGAATAATGCTGTAGTCTTTCTTTTCTTTAGTTGTACTGCTGTAGTTTATATTTTTTTAGTTGTACTATCAATATACTGTATGTCTTTAAACCTTCCTTTATACCTCCTATTAAATGCGATTATTAAAATTTAGAATACTTTTATCTAAACATCCTTCAGCTATTTATAATTAGATACAGTCTAGCTTAAGAAAAGCCTTTTCTGAGATCATGATTCACAATATCAGTCATAAATGTTACTGTCTGACACTTGACACCGTTTAGAGGACATTAAATCAATCTGACATTAGTTTCGTTTTCCCTGAACTTTTGTTACCTTGGTCCTGTTTGGCCGCCGCAGAAAACTTTTGCTCCCGTCTGGCCGCTCCACTAAAACACCTTGCTGAACCAATACACAGTGGCCTCTCAACAACACCAATCACATTACAAGGCAGAAGATGAGCCAATCCGCTTTGAGCAATACGGAGTTTTTAACCAATAGGCTCCCACCTTGTATCATTTTAGGGCGGGACTAACAACACTGTCCCCGCCTCTTACCGCAAGGATTATGGCCGCAGACCCAAATGAATCTACCGATATACAGACTCGGAGCAGGACGTGAACTTTGACATTTTTCTCTATAATTACACAAACTGGTCAAATAAAAACAATAACATCAGATAGCAGACAAGTGTTACTATCAACCGAGCTTCAAAAATATTTTAAGTACTCTCGAATTTAAGCGAAATAGCGATGTGAAGACAGGCGCTGAAAGTGGAGCACATATTTCGGCAGTGGAAGTACGGAGCCGTTTTTCTCTGCCTGTGCACGGAGGCAACTGCTTTTCTCCTCTCTACAGCGTCGGGAAAAAACACGCTATTTTAACACTAAAAACACACTAATTCTGTCATTTTCTTTACAAAACAGTGACTAGAGTCATTGATCTCAAATATTACAACAGAAAATGTGACTTACCGAGGGTGATATTTGGGCTTTTTGTCAAAGCGGTACTAGTGTGTTGTGGTTGTCTGGCAGTGTCAGATATTTACTATCTCTCACACAATGGAAGCAGGGAGCAGGAGCAAAATGGCGGCCGTGTCAATCATCTGTCTCCCAGAATGCAACTGCCAACTATTGTAAACACTGTCTTTTTGGGTAAAACTTTTTAAGTAATTAAAGAACACCCTAAAATCAATTAGTAAAAATAATTTATATATACGTGCCGGGCATTTTCCCCTTTTCTTATACACTGAAGACCACTGTTTTGAGTTAGAAATGTAGTAGGCCTATTATTAAGTTTAAATATCATATTCAAAGGATAATTATAATGTAGGCTTGATTTAAGAGTCCTATAAAGTGCACTTTTTATGTTAAACATTATACAAACATAACTATGGTCAGTTCGGTCGTTTTTTTTTTTTTAATGTGCCAAACCATTATATCTATATCAATACAAAATTAGACATTAAAGGTGCTATAAGCAGTATATATTTTATATTTATCAAAAATTACCTACGTGTCCCAAGATATGACGTAAACATGTTTAAATCAAATATTAGTATCTACTAATAACAATGGTACAGTTGATTTATTCACACTTAAAAAAAACAAAAAAACAACTTACATAATGCCCAAGTTGTTTATGTTTACGTTTTTTGTTTTGGTTCTAACCCTGCATTGTTGATCATACAATCAGAGAAGCGGAAAGACCCACAGACCATTGTTTTAATTCAGACTGCAGTACCGTTTTCAAACCAGTACAAACACATGCGCTTTCCAGCACCTTTAACATCTAATTTCAGAAACATTTAAGCCTTAGCCTGATGACCTGACCAAGTGTTATTATGTGACATGATGGTAAACCTATTTCTTTCATTAATTTAAAGCAACATTTAAAGTGTTCTAACAGCACTTTCCCACAGATAAAGCAATCTTTGAAAAAACTCTACTATATTACTACTACTTTCTCTTGAAGTCACACTTACTTTACCAAATACTTCACCATATGCTATGGCTCCATTCTGGCAAACCAGAATCACAAAACAACAAAACAGCCAATGGCAGATGAACTCCAATCTGTCAGGAAAGTGATTGGTGAGAGCAATTGTTTTAATAAATATATAAATAAAATTAGTCTTTAAACTACTAGCACATAGACAACTCTTTTACATTATATGGATGTTCAACAGCAGTAATTTTATTATGTAGGAGTAAGTTATTAGTAGCCAGCATTTGAGTGGCAAAACAGTCCTTCCAAGCACATATAAAAAGTCAGATCTATTCATGAACAGATTTGTTTATTTTCATTTTAACCTTAGATACCTTTAGTCTGAGAGTTTTCACATTTGGATACATGTTCCTTAAATCCATGCCTCATTTGAGGTTGAGGCCGTAAATAAGGCAAGAGGAGAAAAACCTGTTGGCGACAGAGGTCAGGGTACAGAATACAACCTGGATAAAGACATTTAACATGTAATCTATCCAATATGGTCACCCAAAAAGCATGTAGTATATTTAATAATGTACTGTCATAAGCCTATAAACAAATGTTCAATGCCTTAATATTAGTATAATGAAGTAGTGAATTATCAGTACACCATGTCAACCCTGAAGAAGTGAAGTGAGGAAGCAACAAAAGTATTTTAATATTTGTGCAATAGGACAACAATGGACTTGTAAAAAAGAAAAAAAAAAGTTGACAGCAATCAAAATGTAGTTCCCAGGAACAATATTTAAGGCTCACTGAGTTGGTTCACGGACAAAGCAGCAGCATGTTCTCTACCACACTGTTTGAGAAGACACATTTTTTCAGCTTTATTATTGTCTTAGTCTAGGTCACCCAAGTACTATAAATCTGATGAAAAAGGAAAAATAAATGTACATCTTACACATTTAAAAGGTGCCACAGGCATGAATCCACCCCTCCCTCCTTTATACCATGTGCAAGATGAGCTTTGACTGTGCCAAATCATTTGGTCCCTCTTCCAATGAAGAACAGACAAGCACCAAAACATTCCTTAAGAAATCACAGAAATCAGTTTATAGCAAAGTTACATAAAATAACACAGTCACAGAGAAAAAAAGAACAGTTCATCAACTGAAATAAAATAACTGCAGCTTGTTTCATCACTAAACCTGGATACTTTGAGAGAAACAAGTACACAATGTACCGCTTAACTGTGTACACATTAGCAGAGGGAGGATGAGATGATGTGTTTGCTCCTTCAATAAGTTGTGCTCTAACATCCAGAAAGAACGCAATAGATAGTGAAGTACACAGAACTGTTCTGTAAGAGTGCATGCATTTCTAAAATGCAAACTGTAATCCCAGTTGATTCTTACCCCATCTCCACACCTTAAAAACAAAACAAACTGAAATGCAACCAAACTCCCTTTTACTAGTGTTTCTATTTATATATATATATATATATCTATATATAGTATATATATTTTACATTTCTGTAGTGCCTATTAAATGTACCGTACATTATCCATATCTTATACAATTATGACAGACTACAGTCTCAAAAAATCACAATAATGACTTCTTGGACAATAATTTCAGGTACATTCAGGACTCTGTAAAAAGTCTTACAATGTTCTTTACAATTCATTAAAAATACAGAGGAGCAAAAATAATGGTGATACAACAGACCACTGTCCGGCAGAGGCTGCTCAACCATAGCTCAGAACAGTCTTTCTTTTACACAGGTAAGGATTACACACATCCCCATTCCCCTAAATGCTTCATTCTGTTCTGATCTCAGTCTCTGGCCTCTGCAGGGCCAGTTCAGTCTGAATAAAGGCGCCTTGGCCCAGTGCAGTGGAGTAGGCCCTATTGTTGTGGCTCACTGTAAATCCTGGGCCAGGGTAGGCGCCTGGGGCCCCACGTTTATGAACAGGGGCCTGAGGTACTGGATGATAATCGTCCAGGTTGTCATAATGGGACTGCACTGCCTTAGCACTACCTTTCTGATATGCATATTCATGGTCTAGTTCAGGCTTGCCCTGGCTGTAGTTTTCCCGAACACTATGTGAGCGCTCTGGTTTGATTCGGGACACTTGTTCTCTGGGTTGGTCTTCTGAACTGTGGTAGCTGCTTTGTGTTTTAACTTTGCTCTGGATGTGGTCGGGATCAGGGCACTCATAGCGAGGCTGTAAGTTCCTCTTGTTAGGATATTCCTGCTGCCAGTGTTTAGACCTCTCTACTGTGAGCTTGTCGTCTGTGGCTTCATACTTGGTCTCATGACGAGTGCTCTCCTGCTGATGTGAAACACTGTGGCTCAAAGTAGCAGGCAGTGAGTGAGAGGGCTGGCATTTCTTGGCATTACTTTGTTTGGCGAGACCATCTGACTTCTCTCCTACAGTGCTTCCCTGGATGTGTTTGTCAGTCTCAATGTACATGACCGCATCAGGGTCTGACACCATGTGTCTGGGGAGGTAGCGGCCATCTTTGCTCTCAGCTGCAACCAGCACAGCCTTCCCTGGGTCAGACTTACTGCGCAGGTGGAGGGTTTCATAGCCTGATATGTCCGAGGGGGTGAATAAGCCAACATTGTCATACTGTGACAGGACAGGGCCTTTAATCTTCTGCCGTGCCCTGCTCTCTCGGCGTATGGAGTGCATGCGGTAGCGTTCAGACTCGTCTAGGTCCCACGTGAGATAAGCAGCATCCTTGGTCCCATGGCTAGGTGGTATGTCCCTGCTAACAAAGCTGTGCTCTTTGGCAGGTGGGACAGCATGATGGGAGAGGTAGTGATAGCCAGTAGTCTTTCCTCTTGGACGTCCCGATCCAGGCCCTGGGTCTCTGTAGGTGTGGAAGTGCCGGACTCGAATAGTGCCATAAGGGTCCACATCATAGAAGGGAGCCTCTAAAGGGCCTGAACCAGAGTACGGACTATAGCGGTATTGGACCCGTCCGTTCTCAAAGTACGGCTGAAGTTGTGTGACATGGTAGTCGGCCTGCGAGGACTGTTGTTGCTGATAGGCTTTACAAGGATACACAGGCCGCTGGTAAAAGAACAATTCGTCGTCTGGGGGGACCTCAGTTCTCTGAATGGGCACAGAGCGGATTGTAGAGGGAACATGAAGGGAGTGCACTCTCCGAATGGTGGCATAGCCATGGGGTCGGTCGTGGCTGTATCCTTGATGGCCCGATGCCATATACACACTCCTTGGGTTCCCTCTGGACTTTATAGAGTGGTGGTAGGACCGGGGGCCTAAAGTGCTGTATCTGTTATCTAGTCGGGCACTGTACGGTATTTGAGGTTCAGACTTGGACACGTAGGAGGGGTGAGGAGTCATGCTGTCTGGCCGGTAGTGATGTGGCATAGACTGTGGGCCCATAGGGACAGGTCTCTGGTGGTAGTATGCAGGTCCGGTAGGCTCAATTAGTACTGGTTCTGTTTTAGTGTGGTACATGTAGGGAGGCTGGTGTGTGGAAGATTTACGAGGGGACAGAGGATGGTGCAGCACAGGCTCCTCTGGGTGTCCCTCACCAAGGATATGAAAGGGGGCTTCACTTTGGCTCAGTGCGGCTGTGGCTAGTTTGCTCTCCATGGTGCGGACAGGAGGAGCTGGAGGTTTATGAGCATGTGACTCCTGGTATTTTACAGACTCAGTGCTTGGCTGAACTGGTTTGATGGCCTCCCATGGCTTCTCCACAGGCTCAGCAGACGTAGGGGCCACTCTGGCACTGGCCTTGGAGATAAGATGAGGTTGGGGCACAGGCTGGGGCTGAGCTGGTGCCTGGTTTGGTGTCTCTGGTTGTGTTTGATGAGGTGAGGGTTTTAAGATCTCTTGTGCTGGAGCGGCAGGTTGTGCCTGAGACTGGGTTTGGATCTGAGTTGAGGCGTGTGGTTGGGGAAGTGATACCAGTGGCTTTTTAGGCAGTGATGCATGAGGGAGGCGCATTTCTGTGGGTTTTGGAGGTGTTGGTGGGGGTACAGACTCCTGCTTAACCTGAAACAAAACAAAACAATAGATTATAAAAATTTTTTTACAGAAAGTTAAAAATTAAATTTCTATGTGTCAGCTGTAAATAATAAAATAAAAAAAAATCTAAATTCTGTTTGGGTATGAGTACTAAAAATTACTTAATTACAAATGAGTAAATTTAGAAATGTAAAAATTAATGGATGAATAAATGTATTAAAAACATTTATACTTAAACGCATACATTCTGGCCATACAAAAGTTAAAATAGACTTTTATTTATCTATTATCTGTAATTTTTTTAGACCATTGTTCAAGAAAAAAAAAACACTTATATCATAAGCAAGCAATGTACAAAAAGCTGAGACCGTTTTTGACATTGAGTGCCGCAAAGCATTCTGGTCTTGGTAAGAAAAGGTCTAAGCTCTCGTATTGGTGCCGGCAAAATGCTTTTGAGCATTTAAGTAGACATTCTAGGTAGTTGCCTCTAATGTACGTGACATAATTGAGACCTAACAGTCTGCATCTTGGCAAATTTAAGACTTTTTCAGGCCTTAAATTCAGACTTTACAATTTAAGATTTTTTTTTACTTTTTAGGACCCTGCAGAAACCCAGAGTGGAACTAAACCTCGAACCTCTAAAATTATGTTTGGTCACTTGTAAAGTAATTGCTGCCGATTTTTGAACATTTATTAATCCTACTAATTACCTTGTTAATCTCAGGAGTGGGTGGTGGTGCTCCTGACCCCTTACAGCTGCTACTGGGGGTCGTAGCTGGGGTGGTACTGCATAACATGGTGCAAACTGGAGCTGACTGCTGTCTTTCAGGACTTTTCCTGATGGGAGAGATCTCGAGCACTAGAGGGGCACACTTGTACACAGGCGTATCCGGGGGACTAGTATCCATTTCTGGTGGAGTGGTTGAGGACTTGGCACTATTTGATGTCTTTGTGGCTGTGCTGGTGGATTCTGGTTTTTCTCTGGCAGGACTGGATGTGGAGGGTTGAGATGATGGGGCTGTAGTTGTCAAAGCAGTGATGTTGGTCAGTGGAGTGCTTTCCTGTTCAGGTTCTCTCTCTAAGGGAGTTTGGAGAGGCTGAGCCAAAGAGGGACAGTCCTGGATGTCCTGTGGTAATGGTGTCACTGGTGTCGGCGGCTCTGAGGAGTGAGACTGAACAGAGACTTGCTGGGCAGACTCAGCCAGAGCCAGGGCCAACATGCGGGCAGCATTTTTGGGAGGGGGAGGTGGGGCAGTAGCAGGAGGTACAGAACTGAGGGGACGAGGGGGGAGCTCCTTTGAAGAGTCCAAAGATACAACCCCTGGTAGGGACACAGAAACAAGGGATATTCAGTTTATGAATGAGAAAGCAGCACAGCAGGCGGGAAAGTATTAAGGTTCTTTGGGGGGAGAGATGGGTTAAGTTTAGCATTTTATTGAGTGTTATAAATATGTAATCTTGTCCACAAATGTACAACATTGTTCTATTTTGATGTGAAACAATAAGAAATACACTATCTTACCCTCTTGGCTGTAGACAGTTGTTGGTTGCTGTAAATTGTTCTCTCCCTTCAGCTCTCCTCTGTCTTCACTGTCAAAGGCTGCCAGCTTCGTCTGCAATTCCATTTGGAAAGCTTCACTCAGCGAAGGCTCCACTGGCCTCAGCAGCACGCTGCCCATCAGTGGAGAGGAGTCTTTGGGCAGTGACGGAGGGGATAATGGCTGAGCAGAGACAGAGTGTCCGGCTGCATTTTTGTCAAATGCCTGAGCAGAGAAAATCTCTGTAGTGGCAAAGCCTGTCACACTTGTGTTCTTTCCACTTTTGATAGGTGACACAGCTTGTGTCGGTTTGTCTAGATAAGAATAGGAGGTGGTCATTTTCTTGTTTTCAAGCTTTTCCCCCGCAGTCAGGCTATAGTCAACAACAGGAATGCTCATATTGCCCAGAAAGGAGGCAGAAAGCACCTCAGAGACATTGGTTTTGCTCCTCTTCAATGTGGATGCCTCTGCCCCAACCGGCGGCTCCTCTAAAGTGAAGGAGTAGGATGTGTCCGGGAGGCTGCACTGGAAAGACATGGGGTCAAAGTCCAGGGAGGCCATGCCAATGTCTGGAGGGCTGAGGTCCACATCCTCCCCTGCTGAGCGCGGAGGTGATATGAGGGCAGGCACACAGATGGGCCCGTCATCCCCATCGCTGTCCTCTGTCCCGTCCAGATTGTCATAGGAGTTGCAGTGTTGTCGGCTGTCCAGCAGCTCACCGTTAAAAGAGGCAGAAAGGGCATCACTGCTGGAGCGTGGCCGTCGTGGACGGTATACCTTGGACTCTCCTTAAAGCACAAATCACCACAGAATTTCATAATCTGCATAAACATGATCTACAATACATACAATACAATGTTTAAGACAAGACATAAAAAACCTAGGGAAACACAATATTTACCTTCAACATTGTGCAGAGAACTCAAAGACTCTTCACTTTTAGCTGATCTTAAAGTGGCTGTGTCTCCTCTACCGCCTGTAATAAACATTAGAAATATTCTTTATCAGTGCTGCTTATTTTAAACACCTTATTAAGATACAACTTTTCTTTATTTCTGCTGCTTGTCTTACCAGCAAGAGCCATGGCCTTAAGCTCATTGGGCTCACTGGGGTTACGATGCAACTTGCGCTTTGACATGGAGGAGGATTTGCCCAGGTTAAAAAAGGAACGCCAGCTCCCAACTGGAGATTTTTTGGTCTTATTAGGAGGCCTCTTCCTGTTGAGGGCAAAATAATTAAGAAGTAGGTATTTGTGCAAGTGCCTGTGCTTTAGTCACTATAAAAGGGAGACATACTCCCAACGTTACATTCATTATGTGTTTTAAATGGTGAATAATGCCTTTTAACAACATTGTATATATATATTCAAACAGCTGTTGTTAACCTGAGAGGTTGGGAAAAGGGAAGTATACAAACCTTTCGGTGGGAAACTCAATGACAGTGTGGAACTTGCCCTGCAGGGCAGCAGGACCTTCGCCCACCTCAATGTACTTGCTGTCTTCAGTCACTGGAGAATTAATCTGGGCCTGGGTCCGTGCCTGGGCCTCCTCTAGGCTCAGCAGTTTAGTAGAAGGTGATGAAACCAGCAGGGACTTTGGGCGTGACAGAGAGTTGTGACCTGATGATAAGGCACAGGAGATTATCAGCAAAGGCACAGAAGTAGTGCCACAATGTGCTGAGCTCTTATCTCTTAGATGTGTGTGTATACCTGCTCCTTCTCGTATAAGTGAGCTGAGTTTTGGGCTGAAGAGAACATCCACATGGTTGAGAATGAATTCAACTACCACTGATTGGATTCTGACTTCCATGAAAGCAGCTGTGCCACTGAAGCAGGCTGATTCAATTTGTTTAGACCTAAGTACAATCACAAAAGTCACATTAAAGCTTTTTATACTTTTAGTGTATATGCTCATGTATGCTCTTTTTTAAAAAAAACTAAGAAAATACAACATCCTACCTCAACAGATTGGGAGCCCAGACAATGGCCAAGTTCTTGCTGTGCATGTTGGTGATGTAGCTGAATGTTGCTAAATGTGAAAGGTGCCTCATAAGGAATTCCAAGGTCCTAGAAATAAAATATTAATTTATTCAAATCTAACACACAGGTTACGTAGTAACACACAAACTGATGAAAATTACCACTTTAGACTATTTGTTGTTAAGACTGTACTTAAACTTGAGTGGGTTGACATTTCAAAACTTGCCAACACAATATTAAAAAAACAAACAAAAAAACAAAACAAAAAAACAATTCTGTTCATTCACAAAAATGAAGGCCATCAGAGACATAAAAAATGTGTTTTCAGACATTCCAACAACACAAGATAAGAATTCAGTATCAGTGCCTATAACTACAGCAGTTCCTTTTGCTACCAAAAGGGGACAGTGTGGCGCCTCTGTTACCTGTAATGCGGTGGAGGAAGCTGCTGGATGACATCATGGATCTTGATGAGCCGTTCCTCGTCTGTTGCTGCTGATACAGCCTCCTTCAGATTGAAAGGAAATCGAGAGATTGTAAGGTAAAAACAGGAGATAAATAGCTGTCACTTCTTTCATTTATTGGGCTGCTTTGAACATCAGTCTGTGACAGCAACCGCAACCCACCGCCCTCTCAGCTGCCATAACAAACGGCAAACATTTACTTTACTTCAGGGACCAGTCTGTTGTGTTTGGAGAAGCTTTTTATTCAACATTATAGAGAAAGTGGTTTTGTTGCATTGTAATGACAGGGTGTGGCGAGCCCTACACTATTATTTTAGAGAGTGTTAGTGGTGAAAGTCAGTAGATAACAATTTAGAGAATTTGTATAACCATTACTTAGAGAGTATGCTTTAATTTCTGTAAAAAAAAAAAAAGAAGAAAAAAAAGATGACACACAGCCTTTATTATTATTGAGGAGTATGGAGTGTTCCAGGAGCTCAAGTTTTATCAAAATGAAATTAAACATTTTACGATTTGGTGAACTAGTACTAACACAGTGGTGAAAGAGACTTGGGTGAGTGCTTTATTTATGAGCGTGTCTTGCAGAGGTGGCTTACAGAGAATTTCTCGTAGAGCTGGTAGGTGAGAAGGGGGTTGGGCAGCTCTCTGAAGTAGAGCTTACACAGCGAGCCAACGCAGTGGATGTCCTGGATGTAAACGTCTTTGGTCAAGTCGGGGATCTGCTCTGAGTCAAACTCATGTCTAATGAAGCAGAAAGAAAAATACAAGTTGGGTAGCTGGATGGATTTACAACTAATACAAACTTACTAGTTCCTGCCAAAATAAAATAAAAAAAGACCCTATTCCTAAGCACCAACAAATTCAAAAGCCCAGACATCCACAGATTGTGAAAATGGTTGATGAGAAGCAACTGGTACATTGCAAACCGCAATGCATTTCCTTTCTTTCACACAAGCAATAATTCAAGGTGTAATTTATGTTTTTAAACTTGAAATGCTGTCTATGTTTGGATTAGATTTATGAGCTTTTGCTATAGTAATACTGCCTTGTGGATGCCCGACCCCGTCAGACCTCGGAAGCTAAGCAGGGTAGGGCCTGGTCAGTACCTGGATGGGAGACCGCTGGGGAACACCAGGAAGCCGGTGTGAATGTGAGTGGTTGGTGGTGGTTGGAGGGTCCGTTGGCGCAGATGTGTGCAGCCGCTTCTGTCAGTCTGTCCCAGGGGAAACTGTGGCTACAAAACGTAGCTCACCACCACCGAGTATGGAGTGAATGAAATACCCCTTCCCTACTGTGTGTAAAGCGCTTTGGGTGACTTGTGTCATAGTAAAAGCGCTATATAAATACCATTCCCTTTCCCTAAAATATGTTCTTGAGGAAGAGGCTCACAGCTGAGACACTAGCAAACAAAAATGTATCACAGGAAATATACACAGTTTAGTAAGCATTTGCATACCGCAATTTCTGGATATTTGAAGCGATTCCAGATAGCCGGTAGATCCCATCCACCACGCCATGTTTCTCAATGAACTCTGTGCAGCTCTTGAGGACTTGGGGAACTGTGAAAAGAGAAATATAATGTCATCATACAACACTCACTTTTTGTCAGTATATGTCCATTTGTCTTTGCTGAGTGCTGCAAGGTCAAGAACAGGAAGGCTTGTGTTTTGTAGAGTACTCAAGGAGATCAAGGAAGGACTTCAGAGAAGGAGACACAAGGCTCAGAGGAAATTATACACATTTAAGGTTTGGGGAGAAATGTGTTTTTGAGCTGATGGAGAGTGGAGTGGACTTTTGTTAAAGTGACTCTACTTATATTTGAGGAAAACTGTTAAATCGTCTTGTCATAGAGATCATCAGTTAAAAAAAAACAATCTTAAAACATTAAGGCAATGTGTGCAAAGAAGCCTGGAGTTGGGAATCCCATTATACTATTGCGGCTTGTCAACACACAAAATCCAAATAAATAAAATGGAAGGTGAAATTAAAGTGCTTAATTTTTGGCAAAGCATTCAAGTATTGCTCAACAAGGCAGAGGAAAATGGATTTGCATTGACACTGAACTCAGAGCAACTCAGTAACTTCTGCTTGACTTTACTATAGTCTTAGTATTTTGTGGTGTTAAAATTAATCAGTTTAACTTTTTAAAATTAAATAAAAAGATGGAAAGGTAGCCTTGCTATTGCTGGTGGAATTACAGATTGCATTTGTACTCCTAATTGTAGCCCTGACATTATGTTCTCTATGTACAACCTAAGTGTAAATAATTCATATTATTGTTTTTAGTTTTATTTAAATCAGTAATGGAGCTCAACAGTGACCGTCCACCCCGCAATTCCAGAAGTAAATTCATTTTCCCCCTTTCACTTTTCAGAAAATCTGTATATTAAGAGAATAATGGCTTGGCAGGGGCTAATCAGATATAGGGTAACTTGTATCCATAAAACATATAATTATGATCAACATAATTATTTGAAACGTGCTAAAAGGTTATAAATTAATTTCACAGTATTTTTAAGTTTCAGGTACATTTTTGGGATCAAAATGAATTGTGTTATGGACCATCAATCTTTAAGAAATTTACTTCTGGAACTGGAGGTGGGCGGTCACTGTTGAGCTCCTTTGGGCTTACACCATGCAAGTGCAGTATTAGGTGACATAGGTAGTTGCAGACACTTTCAAAGTTTCCAGCAGCAGTCAATCATATCTCCTGTTCAAAACACGTGTCAAAACAGTCATTGCTCTTGGGACCAAACCATGCAGAAATCTCCAAAAACACATCCTCTCTCTTTGGGTGACCATGAATCACATAGACATGTTATTTATCAATGCGCGTGTGTGTGGCAGATAAGGACAGTGTGTATGCGTCTGCAGAGGTTCCCAGCCCTCCCACAGCTCACACATCATTCAGAGCATGACAGAGAGTGGGACAACCGCCGAAGCAGCTGTTCAGATGAATTCCACACATAGCGAGGGTAGAAAACAAGACGAGATTGGAGAAAAAGTCGTTGGCACACTCCGGTGTGAAAGTGGGCAGTGGCGAAGGCGAATAAATCCTTTTCTCCTACTTTCCTTGAGATTTTGTCATGAGATCGTCTTATCAACAAAGGCGCACGGTTTCTGTTGGAGTCAGCAATAAAGAATAAGTCCTTACAGAGTCTAGTCAAAACATAAGATTTCAAAATTGTCAATGTGGGAATGATATTTATGATAAATGTGGCCACTGAAAGATTTCCTAAAACAATATATGGGCCATTCCCTTGCTAGGAGTGCTCCAGCATTTTAAAATCCTAGCCTAGAAAAAAATTGCTGTTTAATACTGAGCAGAAGTTGCAGAGTTGACTGTTTGACCCAGAAAAGTCTGACATGACAGGTTATCTCTTTATGTCAGTGTAAGGTAGGATTTACAGAGGTCAAGGACTAAATTCTTCACCTCAGAATGTGAGACTATGATTGAATCAAAAGCAGGTGCTGTTGGTTGAATATAACATAAGCAGCTAAAAGAAAGAAAAGGGGAGCGGTTATCGATCAAGACTAACCAAAGCAGGAACATTATTTTGCTGGTTCGACCTGATATAACAGTATAATCTCAGCACTATTACAGTTCAATGCTGCAGGTGCCTTGGAAAAATCAATAGTTATTCCTGTGGTTTAATTTAGGTATGGACTTTAGCCTCAATATCCTCAAGAACAAAGAGCTGTGTGTATTCATCGCTTGTGTGTTTGTTATGAGAAAGCCCACAATGACTTTAGGCTATAAAGAACAAGCAAACAAGATGGAAGGAATGGAGCGACAGGTGTAAAGCAAGAGTAATAGTACCATATTTAAACTGGTTGTTTGTACATTAAGCAGTGTAAAGACTATGTTTCTATCATAAATGCTGTCAATAATTATTTTTAATACTCTGTTTTCCCTAAACCAATGTCTAGCGATGGAGTTTGTTATACTTTACAATTACAGTTTTCCTCAATTAAAAGTAAAAAAGAAAATACATATAAATATTGTAGGAATAATAAGTTTTTGTTATGTAGTTAAAGTAAATTGCGGGGCATGAAAGAGTTTAATAGCATAATAGTGAGCTTCAGGAAGAGCTATACTTTTCATAAAGGAAGTCAAAACCCAGGTAATACCAGATATTTTTCACTAACCGTCATGGCCTGAGTTGAGGAGGTGCTCGCCCAAGTCGCAGCCGAACACCCTCTCCCGCAGGATGCCCCTCTGCTTCAGCTTCTGTTTGGTGGGTCTGGACTTCATGAAGGAGCGAAGGAAGGTGATCAGCTTTCCGTGCTTCTTAGACACTGAAGAATGAAGGAAGGATGGTGGGCCGCATGTTAGATACCTTTCACAGATGTTCACTACTGCAACTCTGGCTCTTACACAGTCAGTCCATGCATGCACTGCTCTGTAACCCCATACAAGCTGCTCGAGTTTGTCCCATTGTGCATTGCAGCTTTATTCTAATGCAAACCCTTTCCTTTATGCGTGTGTAGTTTCCTTGAAGCAAAAGCCTGGCTCTTAAATACCACCTCCCAGGCAACTACAAAGGAATCCTCCACATCCAATACCAGTATCCTCTGCTCTGCTTCAAAACAAGACCAAAAAAAAGAAGAAAAAAAAAAAGAGAGCAGACCGACTTAAAAAACCAAAACTGCTTTAATCAGATAGTATGTCTGGGAAAGGCTTGTAAGCTCCTTACACTACACATCAGTTGTTTTCTCTGCTCTGGAGCAAAGCACCATCAAACGAATTTTGCATTTATGGGGAACGGGACAAGGGAGCAGGCTTAGACGATAAACATTTGCTAAAAAATCTCGGCCTGTTTGCTGAATGAGATTAACTGGGTAATTTCTCCACTCTCAGGGACTTTGAATTGAACTTGTCTTTGGAAAATGTGTGGTTTACTTCTCTAGGGCAGCCACTGGCAGATGCCAACAAGTACATACTACAATTTTATTTTTTTTATTAACAATGCAATTTTTCAGTTATGCTGGGTGCTTAAACATCAGTCAAATGCTACAAAGTCACAGTACAGAAATAGCATTTTAAAATAGTTTCCTTTAATAAAATGCCTACACTACATTTTATAGGCTCTAAATTTGTCTTATCTAAAGTCAATCGCCACAAATTCTGTGCGTCTGTGTGTCACCTTTTCTTACGACTGTATCTGTGTGGAAACTGAACTTGCTGCTAAGATCTTCACTTTGTCTTTCCATGATAACTTCACATTTTTTCCCTTGACTGCTATACAATATGCCTATACAATACAGTCTTCATCTTAGGGAGCCCTCCCACTTTGATAAACTCTGATACAGGTGTTCTGTGGCTCTTAAAGCTAAACAAATACATGAAACTTTAGTTAATTTCTATAAAAGCAACGTGTCCTTGGCGAGTTATCCCTGAAGTGAAAAAAACAGCTGTCGTAAGCAAATTCTTTTTACTGATTATAAACACAGCAAGGATCACACGCCTCCCTCTTGTCCTTCACAGATACTAAAACATCATATTCATGTTCAGGTCTGAAAGTTGTTAGGCAAATACAACAGTTCTAATCCAAAATTAGTAGGTAAATAATCATTTTCAAATTAATAATGAATCTTTGGAGAGTGGAAGTTTTTCTTTGCCAAGTTACTTCAAATGCAACTCAAATTAAAGTAGGCCAGTGCATACTAACGCAAAACAATGTGAGAAGTGTGTTGTGTTTTGGGAGATACCACAAGGACATTAAGTTTTAAGAGGAGCATTTTCTTGTCTTTTTAGTAAATGTCCTAAAGTACAGGAAATAAACTGAAGTACATACAAAAGGCTTAGAAACAGCTTAGAAAACTTTTTCAGTTATTTTTCCAAACCACAAACTAACTAAGAAACCAACAAACAACAAGAAAATAATGATAGTGTAAACGTAACCTTGTTGGAAAAGATAAAAATTACTGTTGCTGCGTCTTCTGCAAGATAAATATTCTGTGTGGAGGAGAAATTATTGGCATCAGATTTAATTGACAGTTCAATAAGTGTTTTGCATGTAGACAAGGGGATTGAAGCTTAACTAATGAGCTGGTGAGAAATACATTCAGCTCTCACTTGCTTCAAGGAGGACAGACTGAATGCATAAGCAATGTATAAGTCTCTCTTATGTTTTATACTTGTATGCTGGTTATAAAAAAGGACTCTGAACACATTATGAATTTTGTGTGTATGAAAAAATATTGTATTCTAGTAACAGCGTGAAATTTGGCACCTATGATTTGGAGATCAGTCCATGTGGAGAGAATGTGTCTTGTTTATACAAAACACTCTCAGAGTAAACAAATCCCTGGCAGGACCAATATAATGATCTCACTCCCCTGAGGAAAAAGAATAGAGTTGGAAACTAGCTTTTTAATGTTAGGTGTTTGTCTGGAGCCATTTTCACAAATAAATTAGGAATCAACAGTGACCTCTGCAACAGCAATCTGTAAACAAGAGTCATCGTTCCATCTGAGAGAAAAACAGATACCATTCAACCCTGAGGGAGAAATTCCTTCAGTGCTGCTGTACCCGCAGACAAATCCGCTGAGGCAGCTTTGTTTACTCACTGTCGAGGCATCAAAAAGGGCCTTCAGTATCATGTAAGGGCTGGAGGGGCAGGGGGCTGACAGTGCAATAGTGCCAGCCCACTCTGACACATTGCTTTTATTTAGTAAGCAGGGCCGACTAGAGGAGGTGAGGAAGCAGAGTGCAGCGACGGGCATGACTCCTTGCAGGGAGGACAGAGACTCCCATCTGCTTACTGTCAAGGCGCATGACAGCATGAGGGCCGGCAGCTCTTAACTGTGAGCAGCATCAGAAACAGCCAGAGGAATCTCTCTGACATCCAGACTGCTCCAATCCAGCTGCAGACAAGCCTTTGTGGACAGGGGATAGATGGAAAGATACAGCTTCAGCTTTTCACAAGCTTCAAATAATGATGATGGAATGTATTTTACACCCTTAAAACCATGCTGTATGTGGTAGCTCAATAGGTTAGGTTTGTTGACAGTATTTAATACTCTTTAGGTTGTATTACCTATTGCTCATTGAAATTCAATGTTAACTCCAAAAACTGAACTTGGTCAACTGTATTTTTTTCTTTAACTACTCAAGAAATAGACTATAGTTGCCTTGCACAGGGAATAGATAAACTCCAGATATGCCAGCTTTCAACAGCACATAGATTCAGTGTTTGACAAGGATTTTCCATCTGCTAAATAAAGCCAGGTAGTGACGAGACACAAGGCAAAACAAGCAAGGAACAATTACAGGCATAATTGGAAACATCATGCTCCCTTTCCCTGCTCCAGCTCCACACTTCTATTCAATTAGTGAGACAGCTCTCAAAGCCAAAAAGAGCGCTCAAAACGTCATCAACAGCAGCTGATTATTTGAGCCTCCTAAAGTGGAGCAGTGAAACTGACAAGCTGCAGGGAGTGAGATATTTGATACAAGTACTGTGTGTCCGTTTACTCTAAATAGTCATTCTTGGGGAGGTGGGACCAGACCCTGCCTCTTCTGGGCTTCACAATAGTCTTGGATCTTTTCTCTTCAGCCAGCATCCCGCAGAGCCTCAATAGTCTTTTACCATGCAGGCAGTGGGGCGGGAAATTCAAAATGCCTTCCCCTGAGCTGCTGTAGAACCACAAAATTGTCATGTAAATGAGCAGAATAGTTACAGCAATCTACAATACGTATACAGTAGGCTATGTATATCTTCAAAATTTATTACATTGCATTACAAAGATTTTCAAGCGGGCAGACACTGCAATGACATAAATCATCACATCATCAACACGTCCTGATGGTGCCTTAGATGTTATTTGTTTAGTGAGTAAACAACAGAGCTGTGTGTGCTAAATGGAAGTCATAAGAGACAGTGACCTCTGTTCAGACGCAAGTGCCTAAGTGTGCACAGATAAGAGGAACAAAATGCCTTTCTTGTTCCATGTTTCAATGCATCATGACCATAACTATAGCAAAGGGGAAGCAAGGATGTGCTGGCTTAGACTGGTGTAGTTGGTTCAAGAAAAAAATGACAAAACACATTAAACAGTGAAGCATTAAATCTGGCTTTTTCACTTCTAAAAGTCTTAGAACCAAATGACATAATTGGTTGCACACTTTCTAATTGTTTTAAATTGGTAAGCAGTAACATAAGCCACCAAGCACCACCACTTCCGAAACAAGTTTTATTTTAAATTAAGTATGAGCTTATCAATATATTCTAATTCTACTCAGTAGAGTAGCTACGCTAAATGTTCAGCTTAGTTTACGAAATGTAAATTTTTATATTTCATGTTACGATCTGACCAAGTTTCCTTCAAACCACTCACCAATGAGACCAACAGGAGAATATGTGGAAACCATACAGAAACTGAAAAAAAAAATGGATTATACAGACAGGGAACAATATTTTCCAGACTTCTTTTAAACCCGAGTCCCTTTCATACCAAACTTTTACAAGATTCTTTGTAAAGCTACTCAGTAACCCAGTGTTAACTGTACATTTACAGCAAAAACCGCTAAAAGAAACTGTTCAAAGTTCAGATTCATCATTCTCAAATCGTTCTCTTACCTTGGCTCCATAACGCCGGACATAAGGCTTAATGACAGGATTTTGAAAAAGTCCAAAGTACAGCTAACTTCATATCGCTGTCGCTAACCCTCAAAGCTTAAAATTTATCTAACGATGAACAGTCGCAATTAACTTAGTAGAAAATGATTCAGTCAATTCTAAGTTTTATAGAAGTTTAAATAGATCGAGCAGAACAACGCTGTCTCCTCTTTGGTCTGAGTCAGCTCCACACAGCTCCGCTTTCCGCGCAGCTTTACGGCTCCGTTCGTGCTGCCTTCATGTGCTCACGGAGATATGGCAATCCAGCGCGAGTTATCACAGTAAAAGCAAATTAAACCGAGTTGAACTTAAAAGCAGCACGTGTATTAAAAAGTAGCAATGCAGGATTAACCTACTGGGTATACAACAGACCAAATTTTATAAAACGCCCTTCTCTTTTATTTCATCCAAGTTTCCGCTTAGTGCTCATGGCACGATTATAATCTGCCAAGATCGTAAAGGCAACACTGCCCTCCATCAGTGACCATAGAGTTGGTGGTTTGGGACAGTGAACATCCCTCCACCCAGTCACATCAAGATATTTAACTGAATTGATAAAGCCTCCTGGATGAGAGGTGAAACGTCTTCAACTTTAAAACCAAGTCAGGTGACTTCTTTTTAAACCTTTTGTGGTTTTATTGACAACTGGATATAAAGCTATTACATTACAATATTTTGTTTGTGTAGACAACTTTTGCATTATTACACTTGAAAATATGTTATATTACTATTCTATTACTGTTAGTAAACAAAAGAGACTGTCTGATAGACTAGTGACCATATTATATTGTCTGGTATAATAACATTTAGTATACTAGACTATTGCTAAACTCAATTTTACTCAACTTGCCTCAAATCAATGTCCCAAAATCTGTAGCCTTAAAAAAAAAAAAAAGAATCACATAAAACAGCCCAAATTTGACTTTGCATGAACTGTCCCTCTGAGGAGCCCCTAGCTCCCCCAAAAGCATTATCTCATTAATTCTTTAACTAGCTTAGTCCCTGAACACACTCAGTGAGTCAAAATAAAGTCAAACTAATTTGTTGTAAGTCCAGTATCACAAGACTAAAGTCAGGACTCTTCCATTGCATGTGACTGCACCAACTGACATGGATTTTACTACTTTCTCAACAACCGTAAAACTACTGATGAATAAATTTGGCCTTCATACAGTAGTAAAACCAACCAGTAACAACTATCAGCCAAATAATGAATAAAATAAACCCCTTGTCTTTCACAATAAACCATGTGATATGATGTAATGCTGTCTTTGATATTTTAAAACGGGACGAGAAGGAAGGACGGGCTAATGTTGCAGCTGTAAAAAGGTAAAAATTAAAATGTCTTAAATTTGAACTCTCACCTCTTGCTGCTTAAACCTCATGTATTGAGGCACTACACTAACACAGCTGTCATGAGATTTAACAAATTTAAGTAATGAGGCAGTCTGATGAGCTGGAATCAAACAAACACTCATTAGCTGATGTTTTGCTGTCTAAAAGACATTTAAGGAAGAAATGAGTGAAAAATCACCATACAGTCTTTATGAGCTGACAGAATGTTGTTGTCAAATGGCAGTGTCCCCCAAACAAAGGTGTGGTCTACAACAACAGTCTCTCACTGAAGCCCTTGAGCATTACACAAGGGCCTTGCATAGTTTCACAGAACCAGGAAATGATCTGAGATCCTCGGGAAAAGAAGGACAAATCTTAGTCTGTCTCACACATTCTCTCCCCTTTTCCCTTCCTCTTGCACACATAACCAGCTGTCTTGGATCATACACGCACACAGCTGCCCAAATGACTGGTCCCCAGACATGACGAGGGCCTGCTCTGCTCAGTAGAAGCTGGGGAGGGCTCTGTACATCTGGGTCAGTCACTGGTAGGTCTATCTGACTGTCTGGGGAGGACAGAAGACCGACTGAGACTTTTTATCCAAAGCTTAAAATACTATTTTCAATTGGATGTCAACAGAAAAGTCTATTTTGACTTGAAACAGCTTTCAGCACAGTCCTAACAAGCCCATGGAGTGAACAATTCAGTTCCTGGTTCTTGTGGCCTTCTTTTAAACTGGAACACTGCAGCATGTTAACAGTTTCCATCATTTAGCCGTGAAGCAGGAGAGTTTAGCGGTAAGAGGAATGGATCTGAGCGGCGAACGCAGATTTTTCCAATGCTGTGTGGCTCCCTGCAGGAATGTGCTATTTCAGTCGCCATGGAGAGGGAGACAGAGATTCTTACTGTTGCAGGACAAAGCTTAACGCTCAATGGATGGGTTTACAGGGCCCTCATTGTAAAAGGATTAAATAAATCAAGGGCAGTCGAGACCTAGCACTAGTGCACCCCTGCAGTGGCCTTTCAGCTCAGCCCAAACAGACCCATACAAATACAGCGGGCCATAGACTAGACAGAGCATTCAACTCCTTTGAGACACGCTGTAGTAACCTAAGTTAGCCCCCAAGTCATTAGCATACACCTTAAGGAGGGAGGGAGAGCAGATGTGCTATACTCTGTGAAAATGTGGGGTACCATTTTCCCTGTCAACAAGAAAACTTTACCAACCAGTTCAAGTGTTTATAATACATAGTTTTTCTTTCCTTCTGGCTTCTCACTTCTGTGATCGGTCACAGCAAATCATCGTGCAGTGATATGCATATTTACAAAGAGTACACTAGCTTGAGACTCCCTGTTGCTGGACTTTTTAGTATATTGTTTACTTTACAAATAATACACATTCAGTGACAATCAGCATATAACTTTTTACACACTAGACTCTACATCAAACATGTTAAAAGTCAATCTCAACAAAGGTTATAAGGTTTGCAACAAGTTTATAAGTCAAGCTACAACAGGTATATATACAGTTCACAGCTTTAAGTTTACAGACCAGAGGTATTAGTGTCAAACAAAGTCAAAACACAGTGTGGAGTTAGTTTTTTGTTAGGGGGTTATGACAAACCACAAGGTTTATTTTGTTCTACCTGAACTTATGCTGTAGTGGTTTAGCGGGTCGGCCACCCATGTATTGTCCTGTATTACACTCTCCATCTCCAAGTCTGCATGCAGCCACATGGCAAGATGGACCGAAAGACACATGAATGGATGGATGGATGAAGGATGGGTGTATGATGATGGACATGAAAAAATCAGAAGAAAAGTACTTTAAGTTAGAAACCAGAAATGTACTCTAGACCAAAAACAAGCATTGACAATAATGTATAGAACATAATATAGTATAAATCATAAAGACAGATTCTTTGTTGTATTATTTGTTTTAAGTATCTTTGACTAAAACATCATTAAATGGTTAAAGTCAATGTCAAAAGTGTACATATGTGTTAGTGGGCAGGTGGATGAAGTGTGTATACCAACACGCACAGGGAGGGAAGAGACTCCAAGAAGCAGGCTGCAGGCCAGAGCAGGGGTTGGCTGAGGCAGAGGAGTCACAGTCAGATGCAACAATCAAGAGACATGTGAAAACTACTTTAGGCTAGATCCCTGTGCAGTGTTAAACATGCACTGAGGCAGACATTTATAAGCAATAAACTTTTACATAAAACTTATACTCATATTTTTATTCACAGGTTAGTGATGCGAGCAACAGAGCATCTGCAGCCTGTAGGATATTAATACTTTGCACAGAGGTTTGCACAAGTGAACTTGTATACAAATTCCATTTTAAAGCCATTTTAGTATAGTAAGATATAGTAAGGTAAGATATAATCAATCTGCCGATCTCCTGTAACAAACAAAGTATAAATGTATGTACACATGCAAAAGTAAATACAGAAGAACAGTGGCAAGCATAGCAAAATTAAACATATCAGTAAACAAGCGGGGCATAATGAAAAATGGGATCTTGGTTAGTGGAGAGTGTTTTGCTGCATTACGTGCTGTGAGCCACACTGTGGAAACGCCAGAGTCACAGGCATGCTACAGACTCTTGATAATCTTGTGAGGCTGATCTTTATTTTTGCTACAGAACATGGAGTCTTTCAGCTGTTAGCAGTTGGTACTAAATTGTTAAAACTGTGAGTCATTGGATGAATCAAGTTTTGAATGTGAAAGGATGTGACGTGGTTTTGATCAAAGGTGATTTCTATAGAGCTGCCATTTCATCTCGATTGCAGTATGCCGTTCAGTGTCAGTTCAAAGTTCAAGTACACCTCATCCTTACCTCATAGTCATATAACCTACACAAATATTTAACTGTTTGTCCTTAACGCTCTGAAGTGTGCAGAAAACGTATCCATTTGCTCTGTGTTTTAGAGTTATTTGCAACT
Organism: Bostrychus sinensis; assembly: GCA_020698575.1. Taxonomy (NCBI): domain Eukaryota; kingdom Metazoa; phylum Chordata; class Actinopteri; order Gobiiformes; family Eleotridae; genus Bostrychus; species Bostrychus sinensis. Next base: position 27,978,282 of record CM036244.1, read on the forward strand.
ATTTGCCTAGTTACCCAGTAATGTCTTTGAACAGCACTTCAGAAGAACGTTGTATAGTTCCCATTTAAATAAATATTAGGCTATCTGTTCAACTTTAGTTAAATTAGAAATGGTGGAGGCAAATGAGCATAACTGCCTCTATCACCAAAAGGCAGATGCAAAGTCAGTGTGCCAGTTTCAATGATTCAATGTGAAATTATTTTTAAAGGCAAAAACAGTGTCATGTTGTATATTTTATGAATAAAATCTGACCATAAAATGTTTTCAAAACTCATCCATTACAGTTTTGAGCACACCAGCCATATCTATGAGACATCAACCCCCATCTGTGATCACTTCCTTCCAACACATTTTCCTGATAATGATTCAGGAGGCGCAGCCATACCTGGTTTTGGCACAGAGTTGGTCATAGACTGCGGCACTTTGTCGTTTATGAGCTCCACGCACTCGCTGGGGAAAAAGCCAACCTGAAACAGTTATGAAGAGGAGGGATCGGAAGAAGAGCAATCAGATTTGATGATAAGAGAACAAGTGGAAGAAACTGTCTGCACTCCTGACTGCTTTGATAAGTGTAACCAGGCTATGTGATTTTGGTTTGAAAGACCAAGAAAGAAGGCACCTAGTCATTTCAGGGTGTAGTTTTTAATTATCAGGCTGGAAGGACTACCCCCAGATGGAGAGACATGGTACTGCAGATTTACAAACTACAAACTACATTAATTTTGATTGTTGATGAGATTAAGTAAGATACTCTTTGTAGGTTTGTGTGTAATATCTTGCTCTAAGAGGGGTAAAAGGGCATTAATTACTCAACTGAAACAGAGAGGCACATAAGAGTTGTGTGTTACTACCAGCATTAATGGCTGTGTTTAGGCAGCAGACCAAAACAAACACAGGGCATGCTGGCTATAAAACGCACCACAGATGTCACAGGAGGTTCAAACACATTTCACTCTATATGTTGTTTAATAAAATCTGTTTCAATATTATTATGGCCCAAGCAAGTTCCTAGTCCCATAGCAATATCATGAGAAAGTAAATCTAAGAATCAAGGTTGCAATACAAGTCTCAAATATTGGAACAGTAGACATAGTAAGCCATAAGCTTCAAAGAAAAACAATGTCAGAATATAAATCAAACTTCGAAGATGATAAAGCACTAAAGCTACATGATAAAAAGGATTTGCACCTTTCCTCATCTTTAACAAAAAATCTGCTTTACACAGCAGGTTTTCCCATTTGTCCTTGATATGCTCAAGAACAAACTGACTGAGAAATAGTGAAAACTCTTTAAACATTTGTGTGAGTGTTTATCCCTGAAGCCAGCGACATGTTTTGAAAAAGCTCACCTGAAAGCCATGCTTGCCCCTCCACCATGTGGTGTCTTCTTTAGGAGGCATGTCAATCACTGACACAATGTCGCCCACCTGCAGAGAGCAACACGGGGAGGAGAGAGAGAGAGAGTAAAGGAAGGAACAAGTGCTAGATCATCCATAGGGAGCACTGATTGCAGAAACTGGAGCACTTTATAGAAAGGATTTAACTTTTGATTATGAGTGCACTCTTTTGGCAGCTGAGGTGATTTGTGTAGAGTTCTTGTGTAAAAAAATCCCTATTCAGCTGCTGAGTTGTTCACAGTCAACATTTGTATTAGAAAAGCAATTCTCAGCATTTCTTTTTTCCCTTTTATCACTGCCCGGATCTTCTGAATCTTTTAAAATGTTTTGTACTAGGCAAGAAATAGAAAATATATACAGCTTTACTAATGCGAATTGAGAAAATATTTTGTGAGAGTATGAAACAAGCTTTTATTACCTCAAAGGACAGCTCATCAGAGGCTTGGGCAATGTAGCGCTTAATGACATGGGCAGCGGCAATAGCTGGGACGTTGATGGATGACTCTTCATGGACCAATAGATGGTTCCCCTTATTGTCAACCTGGGAAACAAACCAACAAAAATATTTCATCTTCTGGTTTTCATTATGTTTTACTCAAATATGAATATGCAAAAGAGAACAATAAAATTATCATACAGTGAAGTATAGACTATATTCAATCCAAGCCTCACCTCCATCCATGTGAGCGCAGGCCCACAGTTGATTTTGTTGTCAGCAATGGCAGAGAGCCGGGAGAGGTAAGCCAACAACATCTGGGAAACTGACTAGAGGGGAAGAAAGCACATAGGGTCTTTACATTTAGCCAAGGCATGAACCATATAATATACAGTTTATACAGTCATGTTGCTGAATGTTAAAAGATTATTCCAAACTCTGAGAATAACTGCAGAAAATGGTGATTCCAGGTATTAGATCGAATATCCACTGTATACAATCACAGCGGTTGGTGAGTGAGCAAAGGTACTACAGTATACCAGAAGCTTTTATTCTCAACACACAATGGTCCCCAGTGATGAACAGGTTTTACCAGTTTGGTTTGATACCCTCACATTCTTTTAGTCTCACTTGGACAATAAAGGTTTTGGCCACTTTAGTGTACATTTCATACACAATGTCTGTATCACATATCCCATTGAAGAGGCAATGACACAACATATCAAGTTCTGCATTCCACAAACAGCCCATTTAGGTATGCAACTTTAACTAGGGTTATCATAGGAAATAATTCCAACAACCCAAAGTTTCATAAATATAATTTATGAAGCTGTATGTTTACTGCTTACTTCTGACTGGTCTGTCAGACTGTCCAATCGGGGCAACTCGGGCAGCTGGGAGAAGCGTCGGTCATAGATGCAGAGGTGCAGGTGCTTGTCCAGGACACGAAAATCCTCATAGCTGCGCTTCACAATCCAGCTCCGACCCTACAAAACATTATAAAATATGAATGCAACACCTTCTAATTACTTTATACAAGATTATAATATACTTGTTCACTAAATTCCCTTACAGCTATGACATAATATATAACTATAACAAAATACATGAGTGCCACTTCGTTTTATAGCCTTTTGTTGGCTTTGTGTTACTGCCATCAAATTCAAAAGTAATCATTATTTTTCAAAAATGTTAAAATATCTTGGTTTCAACACCTGATAAGTTGATTTTGTTCCACCGTGAATAAAATGTGGTTTTATGAGATCAGACATTTTCAAAATTGGATTTGTAGTTCTACTAAGTTTTTCACTACTCACAACATTTTGTCTTTTGTTGTAAAAAGTCTGTTTCTCATTGTGTCTGCATCATTCCATAACAAACCAATGTGTTTTTTTTTTTTTTTTTTTACAAGTAATATGCCACTGAGCAAACATCTACACTGTTATCATTCTAAGCTGCTCTGACTCTGCACTGTCCTCATTTTGTTCCAGCTGAATGTTTTATCCCTTAGATACAATGGCAAACCAGGAAACGGGATAATGAAAGGAAAAAATATATGACAACTCCCAAGGAATTGTATACTTCTGATTTTTGGAAATGTCTTCATAAACAAAGAACTTCAATGGATCACTGGGCCCCTGTTGGTCAAACACACTGATGAAATGCCACACCAAAACTACCACATTAAACGCAACTTCACATTTTTAAAAAGTTATTCCATAAATGTTATTTCTTTCTCATCCAGCAAGACAAGGATCCAGACCTCAAAAGCCACTGAGTAGAAGCGGTGGTGGAAAACTCTTTGAACTGGTCTAGATAAATGTGTGTGTTGCTAGTGCTAGTGTGAGCGGGACTGCAATATACTACTCACTGATTCTGATGCTGTTTTAAAATGTTGGCTGCAGAGAGACCGCTGGGAGGCCTCTGTGGGCATGGGGAACTCTTTCTGCCTCCCTGCCCCACTTTTAGACGATGCCTCTAGTTTAGGTCCCTCTCCGAGCCAGTGGAAATGATTCAATCTTGCTGTGCTACTTTCTGTGTTTAATACTCAAAATCTCCCATCCCAAAGCCAATTTCTTGGACTTGTTAAAAAAGAAATGGTTTGCATTTAGCAATTTTCCAGTGGTTGCAAGAAGGTGGCATTTCCAAGTACAGAGAGGGAGACGACTGTGGTAATGCCAAGGTCACTCAAAGGGAATACGATCTGTACAGAGGAATGCATGAAACCCGGATCAAAAATGTCAATGGAGGAGATTGGGCTAAAGGCTTTCAGCAGCTGGTATGCATGTGTGTGATCTGAGGCTATGCAAAATTTGGCAAATCTATGTACAAGATGTAAACATAAGAAATCCGGTCTAGAAAGAGCATCATCTAAGATAATCTCCTTCTGCTTTGGCCAGGTTTTTATAAGCAGGTTCAAGTAGTTATCATTATAACATAAGGTAAACCCTAGGGGTGGAACAATACATTTACTATATTGATGCATCGATTTTTTTATTCCAATGATACAAATATATCATTACGCAACACCTTGTATCGAATATCGGTTTGCACAAAATTGAGAAAATCTACATCGATATTAGAAATTTGTGTGATAAATTAAAACCAGATATAGTGGCAAGAAAAAGTATGTACCCCCTTAACATTTTTCCTTTATTGTTGCCTTACAAACTGGAATTTAAATGGATCACAACATGTAAAAGATAAAGAACTACACTAAACCTGTCTAAAGAGGACCATCTAAAATTCACAAACTGTGCAAGGAGTGCATTCATCAGAGAGGCAACAATAAGACCAAAGGTGACCCTGAAGGAACTGCAGAGCTCCACAGCAGAGACTTTTGTATCTGTCCACAGGACCACTCTGAACCATACACTCCACAGAGCTGGGCTGTGTGGAGGAGTGGCCATTGCTTGAAGAAAATAATAACAAAACATGTTTTGTGTTTGCCAAAAGGCACGTAGAAGACTCCCCAAACAAGGTCCTCTGTCCGTTTACAATTAAATTGAGCCATCAATGAAAGATGCTATATGTAGCACAAACCTAGCACCTGACTGTGGCCCCTCTCTAAAGTGTCCTGCTGTTGGGACATAGTATGTGTTGTGTATTGTAAGGACTGGGAAACTGCTCAGAACTGAAGGAATGAAGGATAGAGCTAAACACAGGTAAATTTTTGAAGAAAATGACTCAACCTGTGCTGTACAATGCATCCAACCTGAAAGAGTTTGAGCTGTTTTTTAGATGAAGAATGAGCACAAATTCCAATGATTTTATGAGCCAAGCTCATAAACACTTATCCTAGAAAAGTTGGAGCTAAAAGTCCTTTTTGGACATAATTTTTGTGTTTTTTCTGTCTGCTTGACATAATCAACCTGGCCGTGGTGCTAGAGTTGAGTTTAAACTTTTTTGATTTGGGGGAAATAGATACTGTGTTGTTTGTTTTGATATGAAGGTAATAAATTATATAGAATTGTATAGTTCCAAATCATCCAGTATTCTTCTTGAATGGCATCAAAAAAATGCCTACATCCCTTTCTATTTTCCATTCAGCACCATTCCATCCTGGCAATCATCCATGACTCTATTTAATTCAGTCTCCAATTCCCACATAACTTGGAAGTAAGGTGTTTAAAAAAGTGGCTGAAACTGAGCCAGCACTCAACACTGCATATGTGAACAGGTTGAACAGCACCTACCTATGTGGGATGACATTTTTGTTATAAAAAACTTGAATTCATTTTTGGTGATTTTTAATGTGAAGAGGTGCTTGTGTGGGAGGTTATATGTAGGTTTATGTAAGTAAATCATTATTTATGTATCACACTATCAAATATTAGGCACCACTGTTTTACCTGGCAGTAAATATGAACTAGATAGACCAGCTCCTTGGATTCATAGCCGTTCCGTGTCACTTCGCACTGTTCATCTCCAAGGGTCAGCTGCAAAACAAACAAGATGAAGTTTAGAACTATAAAAGAACATGTATTAATGTACTAGGTCAAAAAAAGAAACAGACACTGGCAAAACAAGAATATTTAATTATAACATTTCCTCTTACACGTGCCTGCTCATTTCCTTATAAAGGAAATCCAAAACTCTCTTCCTGTGTGCAGGGAGCAATCCACTCTGATCTGCCTTTAACAGCTGTGTTATTACAATCTCATATGTGGACATGCCTGACTATGTGGGTTCACACAACTTCAATAGTGAGCTGTGCCGAACACTTCACAATAACTAGAAGCACTTGGAGATCGCAGACCACCACAGTGGCATTGGCCCTGTGATAAAGATATAGTGCCCAGACCCTGACGCGGACTGGGAATATTTTAGTTAAATGAGCCACAAAGCTGATAATCTCATAATGACAAAGAATCCACTAAAATAGATCCAGATAATAATTCACATTCATATTAAAAGTAATCATTAGTTTCTTTACTGACTGATTGTGGCTGGAGTTAGTATCTTTTATCTCACAATGGTACAGAATCCAGGTGGTGTTTTGAATTCACACCAAAAACATTTCTCCTTCTGGCTATTTCTAACCTTTCCTGAAAATTTTATAAAAACTGCATATTACTTATTGAGTTCTCTAGCTACCAAATCAACTAACCAACAAACTTAACAGACCAATTCCACCAAAAACATGCATGTGTTAGGTAAATTGGTGACTCTAAATCGCTGGGATAGGCTCCAGTATCTGTGACCCCTAATGGGTATAAGCAGAAGAAAATGAATAAATGAAAATTGTAGTTCCTAGATTCAAGATTCCTCACAATGTTGCGCTTTCATTTTAATTATATTCATTCATCTTCACAAAGTTCAAAAACTTACTTAACATGTCTCCAGTTTGAAGAGCCATCATTTGATGGAAAAGTGCAACACAGTGTAAAACTAAACAGAGGGTAGTGAAAATAAATAGCTAGGCATAAGATGATAATTATACACATGAGTTCCAAGTGGAGCAGTGCTGACCGCCCACAAGTTGATGAAATATAGATGAGGAAATGAGGATAGAGCTGGAAATGCTGGCACGACAAGCATCTGCTTCAAAACACAACCAAAGTGAATGGACAGCTTGATGGAGAAATGCACAGGTGGCAGGTGCTTTCTGAAATCTGAGAATTCCACATTGCCAAAAAGACTTGTCAAGAGACGTCAAACCTGATACTAGTTTTTCATTTTACACCTAAAAGTGTACTGACAATGAAAATGCAGATGGTTTGATGAAGTGGAAAAGTGGTAGTTCCATTTCTCCAGTGACCATTGTACATTTGGACAAAGGAAACGGCTTTTACAGAGAACCCGACACTAAAGAGTGCACAAAAGACCCAATACTGCAATGTCACAGTGAGAGAGGACATGGAAGTGCTTTTGTCCCCATTAAGGGTGCCTAGATGTACAGACTGCTGTTAATGGACAGGCAGTGGTAAACAGAAGGGACATGTTTTGCAAAAACTCTGCAGCCATTCTTCCGATAGAGGAAACAGCAACAGCAATAAAAACTTTTGGAGTGAGCTTAGTGAAGCAGACATTTATTGCAAAATACTTTCTACTATTGTACTGGGGCACTAATGAAAGGGGCCCAATTACAGACAGTGACTGAGGTGTATACAGAATGAATTAGAAGTTAGGAGAAGTTAGAAGAAAGAATATGCAATGAAATGTCAAGAGACCACCAGCAGCACAGAAGATAGTATCTATAATGCAATGCAATGATGGATTACACCCTTAGTGCATTATTTATGAACAGTTCTTCTAACCTAGAAACCTTGTGGAAATATTTTATGACATCATTTAAATGCAATGAAAAAAGAGTTTTTTTATTATGAGTGTCAAAACATATAACTCAATGGTTTAGCCAGTGGTGGTGCTAGTAAGAAACAGCTGTATTATAAGGAATAATAGCAACAAAAACTCACAACATGCAATAGTGTTACCACTTTCATTCATGCTATTATCCCTGTACCAAGACTGCTGTAACTATTTCAGCCCTTATGGAAATAACAAAAGCGCTTCTGCTTTTAGCCTGTAGTTTTACCAAATTACAACTTATAAAGAAACCATGCTGTTCAACCTTCAACTTAGCGGCATACCAGACAGGCTCTCCATCCCAGTATGTGTACTATAACATACAATGCTCATCATGCACACACTGCATATGCACACACTGCTTCACTAGACACAGCAGAGCATAAATACTAAGGTGCCTGCAGTGTAGTCATAATAATCGAGGAAATATGATCAAAACCAAGCAAATAAGGGCAATTGTATTAAAATGACCCTTGCACTACAACGCTGAAATGCAGTTTAGTTTAGACTTGAACTCATGACCCAAAACCTTAACAAACACTTAACAAAAGGCCACCAGTGTCGTTATGCTGAATCTGTCAATGGCTCTTTTGGCAGAAGCATATTAAACATTAATGGGTGGTCTGAGATTCTTTTGTTTACACTAGTGTAGCACTATCCCTAACTGAAATTATAATCTTGTTCATGGTGGTAATTTACAAAAAGAGAAAGTCAGACGTAGACAGATGTTAAGTTGCACAGAACAAAGGTTTCTGCTGAGGAGGGAATTCTAAAGCTGCATTTCTGACTCGGGCTAATTAAATAAATCTTACAGGAAGACGAGGACAGGAGGAAAGCCTTGCTCTACTGAGTGCAAGGAAAATAAAAGAAGCACTTCAAATACTCACAGTAAAGTTGGATCTTGCTGCTTGTTATAGCTCCTACACTTTGCAATGGGCACCGGATTGCCCACTGCCTCAACCCCCCCAGCACCTGTCCTTAGGATCTATCTCAAGTGTGAGAACGTACATCCCATCTCGCAGAGTCCAGTTTCCACCACAAGCCTGGGACACAATTCCCCTCGGCAGGACGTAAATGTCAGCTCTCCACTTTCTTTCACATACAGTGCAAGCTCTCCCACTGGCAGGGGGGAAGCCTACAAGATCAACAGCAGCATTAGCAGATGAGAAGTGCTGGTTTGGAGGATTCCCCAATGGGACAGCTTCCATGTTGCTCCATTTTTCTTATATGCATCCTGGTTTTCTTACTCTTAGAGGTCCTTTTAAATCCAATCTGATTTCCTCCCAAAAAATTAAGTTGTGTTTTTAACAACCGTTTCTATCGCAGACCACTTCCTCTGCCGACCTTACCGTCTGCTTTCCGCCACATGCTATTCACCCCCCCTCCCCTTTTTCTTCCTCTGTCTGACAGGCTGGTTCCACCCCTCCCCCTTTTCTCCTCCTCTACCCCTCCACTTCTCTGGTTTGGTACGTTCCCGGGACAAAGAGCAGGGATGGACAGAGAGAGCAAAAAGGAATAGAGGGAAAGGGCAGGAGGTAACAGGAAAAAAATAATAAGGGGAGGGGGTGTAATTTGCAGCAAAGCAATTTTCCTTCCATGTGAAAGTGCAGTGCTCTTAAGCTGCTGCTGTCTTGCAGAGAGGCAGTTTGCGGGACAGCTGAGCTAATGTGCCGCCCTGGCAAGGAGAGACTACATACAGTCAGAGGACAAATCTGGGTACTACACAATTCTATTATAAACAAAATACAAGCTATTTACAATCCCTTGTAATGATACAGAGCCAATGATTTTTTGCATCATTGCACCTTGTCTTATAATGGTGCACAGACTAATAACTTTCAATATATAAAATCTTTATTATTACACAAGAATAAGCAGTGGAAATGATTGTGACAAAAGACATAATTAATCTTTGTAAGAAAATTCAGGAAGAGTGTGATTTCTTTCTTGCAACACCTAATAGAATATTATTATAAAAATGATCTGTCAAAAAACAAGACCTTAAAATGTCATTGCTTATGCAAGCAAATAAACAGACACTCTGATGGCTGTAGGTCAGCACTGAAATAACAGCATCTGCTAAAATAGAGCATAAAATAGAGTGTCTATTCCAGCTTCCACTGGCTATGTCTGCTTACGCATGTATTAAATACAAGAATAATTTATGCTTACATTCAAGTTCTGCTCAGCTGGTTATTTTTTTCTATAAAATAACTACTTATTTGTACAGTTAAAAGCCTATTGCAGATTTTGGCTACTCCACCCATCTCTGTTCACAGAAAAACCTTAAAAATCAAAACACATTGGTCTACTGGTTTCTTACAGCAGACAGATTTAGCCCTATGCAATAAACGAGGCTTAGGGATTCACTTTAACACACATAACTGTGAAGTGGTATCCTGCCCTGTCTACCACATTTGCAAAGTAGAAATACAGTACCCCAAAATATAACTTGTAACCTCTCCACTGCTAAACGCCAGTGCTCTCAGGTTGCAGCCAAATACCTCAAATGAAAAAAGGGAAGGGAAGGAAAGAAAACTGTAGGTTGCATCAGCTGTGATGACTTCATGTGCCGTCCACAAGTCCACATGAGTCGGATTAAAAAAGGGTCTATTGCTGGAGCCGAGGGTGGAAAGCCAAGCAAACAGCCAGTCTGACAGAGGACCCAAGGGAGACCAGAGGCCACAATAATACGGGACGGAGTGTGACCTGCTGTGGTTACACAATTCCTCCTTGTGCTGCTCTTAACACATGCCGAAGAAGGTCTGTGGGGGTGAAGAGCAAATGTATTTAAGACAGGTTTCTTAATGCCAACCCTGATACTTAAATTAAACTTTTTAACACATGTTTAAAAATTGTCTAGTATTCCGAAAAAGTCCATGTAACTATGGGCTTTTCTGTGGTTTGCTGGGATGCCTGGACACACTGAATAAAATTCCACATCAAATCATGCTGCTTATGAATATGAATGGTAATCCAATGATGACCCAGTTCATTCAGCTCTGCGCTCGGTTGTGCCCCTGACAGGTCAGACCGATTTATCACAAACCACATGTGGGAAGGTCAGATGATGTCCAGGAAATGGGACCAGGAGTAAAGTCCCAGTATTTATGGGCAAAATTGTTCATCCAAGAACTCAGTAAAGCTTTTTGTTCCATCAGAACTGGTATTGTTTGAACTGCGTTTGAGAAAAAAGATAAAAGTTACAAAAAATGATGATGGAAAAATTATGTTTTATGACAGAAGTAACAAATGCTTTGACAATGTCCACAATACTGCTTTTTCTCTGATTAATACTACTTACAATTCCAATAATGGACTGACTGGAGACCATTCAGGCGCAATAGGAGTGTAGTAAATCAACTAAATGGAGAAAGGACTGCCTTTTTGAGCTTATTAAGACTCAAAAGTGCTTTACAATGTGCCTTGTTCACCTATTCACACACTGTCACACTGGTGGCAGCAACCTCTGTGAACAACTCAGACTTTCCCGGAGCTGCATTAAAAAGGACATTAACGGCAGGAACCATGGTTGAACATCAAGCATTGTAGTCAATGGATGGTTCCATTCCAGAAACAGCACTGGTAAAAGTTACTCTATAATCTAAAATTGTCCTAATGCCACTGTAAATGAATATCTAATAATTTAAACTCTACCCCATGGTGTTATTCAGTATGTGTTTACTATTAGCAATACGCTATGCGCCTAATGCTACAAAACAAGACAAAAGAATTTAGAATCTACCAATAGTATATCCACAAAAAGTTGAGACACCGTATTATAGTTTTGAAAGTAGACATCTCATTGAGTTGCTGCATTCAAATTCAAAATTAGCTATACTTTATCATGAAACTGTAAAATATCACAGTTACAAAATCTTAAACAGTCAAGTGTAAACAAGTCCCTTAAGATTTTAAAGAGTTTCTTTACATACATATACATACATACATATAATACCTACAAGTCCATTGTGATATTAGGCTATACTTTTCCACATGATCAGTGCGGGTTAAAAATGACTCTACACGTAAATAAATAAAAGCCAAACCAGGAAGCTTAGTGCAACCCTCTATTAATAAGGGGGGCATCATTTAATGCAGTGAATGCTAACAAAATCCACATTTTACTTACTCCATACTCCACAATCAATTTATATTTGCGGACCAATCACAACTTGCTAACACTCTTTGAAAGTTGCTACTAAATATGATGAAACTAAATTTGTGTAACATATCACTTAAACAACAGCATCTTATTAAACTGAACCTAAGTGAAATGAATAGGACTTTGGCAATAATGCGTGTGTTGCTCTTCCGTAACATTGCTCTCATAATGATATTTTGGTCTTTCTGCAGAGCCGGAGGAGCTTCAAGAGCGTGGATGCCTGCAGGGCTTTGCTGCAGTACTTTAGCTGCTGAAGGAGAAAGTGCAAGTTCTATAAAATCATTACTAAAGCTATAAAAATGGATCTCAGGGGCTGAAGACTGCAATGGGATTTAAACGTGCAGACAGATAGCTGTAAAGGGATGAGATCATGACTTGGAGCGAGTTCACAAAACAAATCCCATTACGGGGAGAGATTTGCTTCCTGCAGGGTTAAGGTGCATTCACACATTAGAGAGCAGTGTAGTGTTGGGGGAGTGGCCCGACACTGCATCACTGTCAATGAAAGCCTTTTAAGAACGGCTAAGATAAATTTTTAAGTAAGAGCAAAAATCATCAATATGTGCACATACTGATGGTACACAGGCCACTGTGTAGCATCACTCTGTTGTCTGTAAGATGGAATGTCTGCAGTAACTGTATCTCACAATGGATCAATGTCCTATTTCAATCATCAGTAAATGGACAGTAATTATATATGCTGTTATAACAGAATATAGAAAACAATTCTCCTAGTTTTGTTTATGGAGACCAGGGGGCAAGTGTTAAGAATAAGCTTTCAGCACTCCAGAGCAGTAATACTGTTCCCACAAACCATGCATTTACCCAGCAACCAACAGGTGAGGAGGGAGAGAAAGAAAATGTCTGTAAAGTGTGGAGGATGAGGAAAAATTCAAGACAAATGACAACCACCTTTGCTCATTTCTCCTGATTTTAAAACTTAAGGATTACCTTCATAACTCAAGACTGTATTTAAATACATGAGCATATGGCTGTCATTTATAAGTCATAATGAGCCACAAACTTCATATGAAACTATGACTCTTTCTACTTTCTAAACTATTGTGCAGACTTCTCTAATGAGTGGAGTCGACTGTTAGTAGTCAGCTATGGAGATGTTGTTTATTGTAAAACCTCCTAGTCATTATATCTGTAGCTTCACAACTTTCTGAAAACAGACAAAAATATTGCCGAAGTATTCTACAAAGCTACTCAAGGATTATGTTTTGGGTTTTTTTCAAATGACACCAGATATCCTAAAGTGAAGCTTCATCAACTAGTGTGTGACTTTAAAGACTAACAGCAGTTTATTGTTAAGTACAAGGTTCGTGTACATTATCCATAAATGCTGTGGTCTTCTCTGAACCAGTTGGGTTTGCAAGTTTGATTGATCTGACCATAATACTGTCCATTTTAAAATGACCAGAGAACCAGAATAACCAGAGAAGAAAGATATTTCTGAATTGTGTTCATATATAGCTTCTTTGTTGCAAAATACAACTAATTGCATTTGAGCAGGTAGTGAAAGCTGCCCTTGACAATGGATTCTCGAAGTGTTCCCGATCCATGCAGTGATTTCCAATACACAATCACAAGTGTTTTAAGACAGTGCCACTCAAGTATCTGAAAATCATGAGCATCCAATACTGACCAGACATTTCTACAGATTATTTAAATCGTTGATATTATGTACTGTAGATGGCATATTCAAAGCCTTACAATGAGTAACATTATCACATAATTTTAAATACATCATTTTGCAGACTGGTGAATCTTTGGCCATCTCTACAACTTAGAGACAGTTGCCAGAAACCTAATTGGTTGCAAAATGATTCTACAGCTGTTTTTCCTGATTTTAGTACCATGTACATTTCTAACTTTTTGTTGGTCTAGTCCCAATATATTTGGGTGTTGTGATGAGTTGCTGCCATTAGATTCAAAATGTAATATTTGAGGACATTGTAAAATATGTATTTTTGAGTACTAGATATGTTGTTGGGCTTCCTCTTGTAAATAAAATATAAATATGTTTTATGCGATTTGATAAGTATTACATTGACTAGGTGTGTACATGCCTAACAGTTTTTGTTGTCTTCATGTAAGGGTGCTCTGATCGATCGGCCGCGATCGGCTAAAAATAGAGTGATTGGTGATCAGTAAAATGGGCCTATCAGAAGGGCCGATCAAATTACAACAAACGCGAGAGGCTCTCACATTTACTGTCCTGCAACTTCGGTTTGATTAAACAACAGTAGTGTTATTCTAGCAGTGTTTGTAAGTTAAGCCCTGGTTATAAGTAATACACACCTGCCCTGGAGCTGCTGCTTTATGTCCCCGCTTTGTTCCCGCCTGCTCTTGGAGCGCACGGGACAGAACCGAGGCGCAGCAGTGTGTATTTGCAAACGCCAACGCAAATAGAGCCACAGCTAACCCGCTAACATTTACGTTAAAAGCATTAAGAAAGTTCAGAGTCCGCCTGTGTCTTGTTACGCGGAGAAAACTGCGTTTTGTGGCTTAAACTGCACCAAATGGCTGCTAATGAAAAGAGAAAGTAAAAAAGCAGTCCGTGAGTCTGGGAAGAGCACCTTTCATCGCTGTCTTCTCTGCTCTCTTTGCACGTTTTCTTCGTTCAGACGTTGTCAAAACTGGCTGCAGGAGCTGTCTGCTCTTTAGTCCACCGTGTTTCAACCTGGTTTGGCTGTGCGTTACGCGGACGCAGGCGCTGCACCCGCGGACTCGCACTAAAGGCACCAATTAAGGAAAAACAGATTTTTACATCAGCGGAGCATTCAAACAAAGCCACACAGACACAGCAAAGGCTGATTAGTGATGGCCTCAAAAATCCTGATCGGAGCACCCTTAATAAGTACAATTCAATCTTTTAATCAGTCCACCAAGACAGATCCTTCAACAATTGCATAAGTAAATAAAATATGGTAAATTGTGCAGGGTTTGTAAGTAAAATCTTCAGTAATGTTTCACGGTTGTATACAATAACACAATTTAAGCAGTGAGTTGGTTGTTTTTCTTCGCTTTGGCTGGTCTTTTGTTTCCTTTAACAAGGGCGAATGAATCTAGCCGTTACATCACCCCTGGCTCACAAGGACTTCTGAGCGAACATGTGACACTGAGTTTAAAATCATGTCGGGCCATGGCCAAGAGTTTTCTCAATAGCGTCACCAGAAAGTAATATCTTATTGTAACAGCCAGTTGACAACACTGGTGTTTAGCCGGGGAAAATGTCTAATATAAAATAGAGCTTTGTGGTTGTTGCTTTAAAAGGGTAGCCCGGCTGGATATGTCCTCGTGTAATGCAGTGGTTGATGGATTGGGTCCCGCCGGGGGAGGGAATTCATCTCCATGCGTCTCTCCTGGTCCTTTGTGTGAGCTGAGGGGTGAGTGGGCAGCGGGAGCATATTGTGTCATGATGCTCAGCTCAGGGCAGTGGTAAAGGCCAGAGATGGAAAGAAGGACAGCAGGATTGAAGGGTGGGTGTATGCAAAAAAATAATGAGAGGTGCCCCAACACTCATTTTTGTTTGGTCATCGTCTGAGCCTTAAGTAGCACAGTGAGCTACAGCTTAAAGAATAGTTGAAGAGGAGGTGTCAGTCTTCATCACATGCATGGTTGCTTGTATCTGCGCATAGTCCTGCTCTTATTCAGGAATCACAGCCTTTAAAAGTGCACTGCCGTTATCCAACTGAGAAATGGGACACTCCTGCATAGCTGTTATAGACAATAATTATTGTCTAAGGCTGGGTACACCATCCCATATGTATTTTCAACTCTTACTCCTACAGAATAGGTTTCCACTTTTAAGATGAGTGGCCAAGATCCAATTTTTTGGATGGTTTTACAAACATTTTTTCATTATTTACATTAAATAAGATACAGACAACATATAACTGCTGTGTAGTGTGATAAGTAGTCGTGTGTAGTGTGAACTTGACAATGAACTTCTGAGCTTCCCTCAAACCTGTAGCTCTGAGTTTAGCATTAGACCAGGCTGTCTCACAATTGTCTCTGTACAGTTACAGCAGTACTATCATTTATGTTTTTTCACACTGGTTTCAATTCCTGTATTTATGCTTTTATCACCTTTCTGGCAGTGTTTGAGTAAAAATAAAATGTAATGTGTCTGGACAGTTCACACATTTACAGATTTGATCTAGTTTTGGTTTATATTTACAAAAGGTGTTTGAAACTAACTGAAAAGGTCAGCGTGGTTTGGCCCATTAACACTAATATGGACAAATTTGATATGGTTCACTTTTACTGTCAGTGTAAATGGAGCTTGAGACAAGTTATCTTGGGAAACCTATAAATTGAAGTTTAAAGCACCGTGAAACAGCAAAAAAGCAGAGCTTGTAGTATCCTTAAAAACATTAAAACCCACCATCAGTTTCTAGCATAAAATATTTTGTGTGTGTGTGAAGAACATTAACTTTTCTTGCATTTAAAAGTGGTGTTGAGTTAAAGGGCTTCCAGCGAGGCTGTGACCATATCACCATAGTGCATAACCCAAGCAGTAGAGACACAAATGGAAAAAAAAATATTATCCATACATCACATAAGGTTATATATCATATATCAAAGTTGCACATAATCAAAGGAAAGTATGACGGTTACAACAGATAACAATAGTTCTATATGCAATTAGAATGCCATAGCTCAAGATGTCAAGATGTCTCAAATTTGGGGATTTTGATAAATGTCTTGCAGACTGTTAATCGTGGTGAATCCACTAATAAGGTGCAGTGACAGATTTTTGGACAAGATGGTTGGGTGTTTTTTGAGTCTCCATTAATAGACACATGTAATAGCTTAAATCTGTGACAAGGTGGGACAAAATGGCTGGGTGTAGTTAAACCATATGAAAAGCTGGGCCGATGGGCTCAGTGAGACAGTAGCACTTAAGTCAATAAAGTTGTTTTGCAGTGTCGGCCTACAGGCTGTGTCATGAAGTCAGTGGCCTGCGGGGCTGGGAGAGGGCTAAGGAAATAGAGTTAGGTAGAGGCAATGCTGGAGGCCGTTCAAGTGGCACCAAGCAGAGCAGAGGCCACGGGCAATGCGACTTCAAACTGTCAGGATAAAACAAGCAGATAGAGCCACTGAAAATACGAGATGGAAAGTGATGAAATAAATATACTTTGTCAAAGTATGCAATCCTCTCTTGTATTTGAAGAGAACTGTTAAGCACCACCTAAAAGCACATTGTAATTGGACTCAACTACAAACAAATTAGAGCTTAACACTCAGGGTGCTCCGATCAGGATTTTTTGTGGACTTTGCTGTGATCAGCCGATACCGATCCCGATCACATGGTCTTCAATTTACGGTCTTCAAGTAACATAATGTATGCGGACTATTATTATTTCCACTTGAAATACTGTTGTTTTTGTAAATGTAAAAGTACAACAAAATTCGTGTGCTCCAGGAGCAGGCGGGGACAAAGCGGGGACATAAAGCAGCATCCCCAGGGCAGGTTTGTGTTAGTTATAACCAGGGCTTAATTTAAAAAACACTGCTAGAATAACGCTACTGATGTTTAATCGAACAGGAGTTGCAGGACAGTAGATGTGAGAGCCTCGCGTGTTTGTTGTAATTCGATCGGCCCTTCTGATCGGCCCATTTTACCGATCACCGATCACTCAATTTTTAGCCATGATCGGCTGATCACCGATCGCGGCCAATCGATCGGAGCACCCTTATTTAACACAACTAGGATTAATTGTCAAGCTTTTATTGATTAATTTACATCATTTGTTGACATTGATTTATTGGCTGGCCATGATACAGAGGAAGTGGCTATTCCAGCACTGGCTACATCTGCTTACAAAAAGAAACAGCCCAAAGGAGAAAATATAAGTCACAAAACATCCATCTTTTTGTACAAAGCTATGAAACACAACAATTATTTCAGTTCATTCAGGTGGGTTAGGCCTATATATATTTGGGCCTATACATTCTCTGAATTATAGTCTGGAAAAAAAGATAGATGGATGAAGCAAAGGGGATGACAAAATCTGATATCTGCAACATTGTCCATTGAGGCAGGCAAAATAAACAAACATCATCTGCTAAGAAATGGTTTGCTGAGTTTGAGAGCATCCCAGTGTGAAAAGCATGATTAACAGCAGCAATCAGGTGATGTTATGTGAGGAGGGTGTCAAGTTTTGTGCACTAAGAATACTTCTCATTTGAATAGAAGAAGAAAAAGTTTATGTAATTAGGCTTTTTGTTCCATGACAAACAATGTTCTGGACTGTATATCTTTATCTTAAAAAGATAAAACTTTATAAAGGCAGTATATTCAAATTGTTGGCTCTAGGCAGAGGAGCATACTGACAGGCTGATTGTGTGTGATGGCACAGCTTATTATTACGTCTTATTCTTTCCACAGTTCTTTTCAAATTTTTGGCGGTGGGGAACTTAAATTACAGGCCTGTAAGCTATTGTCATTATGGTATTTTCAAATGAATGAGCCCAAATGTTGAGTAACCTGACATGGATATAAACAGTTGAATTGCAAAAAGACTTCCACTTTTTCCATGGAGATTAGTGTGACAATGGTCACACTCTAGTGCAATGGCAGCACAGTATTTTGTAAATGTACTTTTATTGTGATATTGATAAGAACAACTTGAACAGCTTGAAAACCTTTATGAAATTCTATTTGATATGTACTATCATTTACTATATTACACATTGTGCATTGGTAAAGAATTCACAAATACAAAAATGTTTTTCCTACTGTGGTCTCTTTCACCTGGAGTTATCTAGACAATGTTCTGGATCCACACCAAAAGCAATTTTTTTCCCCTTTGCCTCTTACTGATCTGTCCTGAAAAATCCAGCAATTTCTTTCTGGATCATCTTGTTAACAGACCCATTTTGGCAAAGATAAAAAATACACTTCTCTTCATATCAAAAGCTTTGAAGTAATACAAGTGAAGAACTGCCACGCAAGTACTGCTGAATTCAACTACACCACTCTTAGGCATTTTGTGACAATGAGGTACTACTGTTTCCACAACAAAACCTTGTGCTGACTCACATTCTCCTTTGGCAGGGTTTTTTATTATGGATTTGAAAGAATATGTCGCTTTGCTTCCAGCTGAAGGCTGTGTGCCAAGATGAACCCAAGCTTCAAACTTGCTTTTAAGTTTCTGAAGCCACAGTAACGGGCCAGATTTTACCAATGCAACATGCTGTACTTCATAAAAACTAGTGGCATGTAGAAAAGCATTGGCAGACCTGCATAATTCAACCCCAGCACCACTTCTATCATGTCACATTCATTTAAAACTGAACAAATTCATTAGACAAGTAAACATGTTCGGGTTGACAGAAGATTAGAGTGAAAATATACTGATTGACACGAGGAACAAATACTGAATAATTAATCCCTCGACAAACAAAGAAGATGTGAGTTTAAGCTGTGTGGTTGCCTTCATTTGAGAGGCGGGTAACATGATGAATACTAAAACCAGACAGCAGTCAATATCCAAGCAAAACAAAAAGGCAGCGCTATTTGCAAAGAATGTGAAAACTATTACGTAGCTGGGATAACAAGGGAAGCTAATGAATTGAGTATAGAGTTCCCTTTATTGGTGAAACCTGAGTAACATAATTGAATAAACTATAAGTAAGGGCAACAGAGGCCAAACTCATCCTCATGATAATAAACCTAGATGCATGCTGACCCCTGCTGGTTTCTTCCCATAATGGCAAATTCAAAACAGAGGTGGCATTTGAATTTGAAAACACTTTTAGATGGCTTTAAGTGCAGCGTCTTCCAGACAGAGTTAATTTCACCTTTTTCAATTCCAGCATTTCAAAGAAGGCAGTGTCAGTGCTTGTTTAATTCAAAGCCTGAATGGTAGGGTCGCTCTGTATTTGTAAGAAAATATTTAAAAAATGCAAATCATCAGGAATCTTTATCAAGGGAAGCAGTTTGACGTCATGCGAGTCACACTTATGTCTCTGTAAACATCCATCTCTTGCAGTAAAGAATTAAATAGATGAAAATAAGGCTTGAGACAAAACTAAAGTTCAAAGATAGTGAGTGACGTAATGACACAGAATGGCACTTTTTTAGAAGCGTTTGCATCAAAGTAGTCAAAGGGAGTATCCTAAATCCACTTTCATAAAAGTTGATGCTAAACATGCCATACTGATAAGTATGAAATGTTTAGCATAAGTAAGGCAAAGAAAATCATTAACAAGGTTTTGTCAAATGACAACAAAGTGACTACACACATAAGTCAGTGCCAGGGTAGAAAATAATAGCAACTGGAGCAATATTTTTTATTTTTTATTAGAGAAACAGTCCTACAAATGAAATGTTTGTTATGTTGCACAAGAAGTTACAGAACAGTGGCTGACCACAGTTGTCGATCTATGCCCAACTGACTACCAGATCTGTGTGCGCTATTATTCAAAAGCACATCTGCACAACCACATCCACAACAATCACATCTTTTTTCAAAAACATCTTATGCAGTTTTAGTTTGTTCCCTCATCAAATTAAATGGAAAAAAATACATTTGCAAAATGTGCATACAGTTTCTTTGTCTATGCCACTAATTCAAGAGTCTATACTTTCCTACTGTCTATAGCTGGAGTGTACAAATATAGCCCCAGGATTTACTTGCTTCTTATTCTAGTGGAAATTCACTTAGATCACACACCTATGCTTCCAATACAATTGCTATCTCAGTACACAAAGTCTCTAAAACTAATACAAACTGACCCTGCTGTTATGCACACGGCACAACACACAAGCCTCTTCAGGGGTTAAACTCATATTCTGTACCACCCAGTGAAAACGTGACTTAACATAAAACTGCTCCCATTTTTTAAACTGTCAAAATAGACAAAAAAACATGGTTGTGACATGAATACTCATATGGGCTGAGTAAATTTCTTTACCTGAATTGTGCCAAAGTCCACATTCTCGTAGTGGAAGTGAGCGCACTCTGCCAGTTTGGGAAAGTGTCCCTTGGTAAAATTGAGTCTGAAACATAGACACAAGGCACAGTTTGGTTATCACCTTATGTTCCGCTCAAGATAACACCTCCAAGTGTGTATGACTAGGCGAGGAGGCAGAGTGCAGTGTAAGCAGAGGGAACGAGGGATGGAGGAAGACACAGAAATAGACTGAAGGAATGAGCAGAGCTCATGCAGGATGCACAGGCAATAAACAGCGAGTTAACAGTGATAAAAAGGGATGGCCAAAGAGGGCAGATCTGGGAGTAGGGCAGCAGATAGAGGCAGGCAGCTACTCACTTCTTGACATTCTTGACCTTCATGCTGGCCGTGCTGCTGCTGCAAGATCGCATAAGAGGCTCTGACCGTAGCTCGGGGATCTCTGCACTCCGCGCCTAAAAAAAACAAAAGCAATCAGGCTCTCAGCTGTAAAGAACAAATCCTCAACAGTGCCACCTTTCTAATTAAAGTCCATAAAAACAAGCATTCACAAAGCCAACTGCCATTTGTCTTAAATCCATTTTGTACTGGGTCATGTTTTGTAATACTGTAGCTGTTTGTTGTGGTGCTTATTAAAAGGACTTGTAAATGGTGCATACACTGTAAGATGTGAGGTGGCTTGTGTAGTACACTCAACAATGTAAAGTGCAAATGAGAAGGGAACCCTGAATGGCATTTCATTATTCTCTAGTTGCAGCGAGCCGCAAGTGTATGTTTAACTTCTTGAGTGCTTTATGAGCCCAAAGCAAACAGAAGAGTGCTGACTTGTAGTCTAATGAGCTGGCCCCTGACCTCCGAGCTCAAATGAAATCGCTGTGTACTCCTGAAAAGGCTGCATCTGGCCATTTTCTACCACCCCCCCAAAAAAGGTTGCATACAAGATCAATCTGGGGCTATACCTGTGGAAGATCTAGCAGGATCGGGGCACTTGTGACCACTTTCAATATCTATTCTCTGCAATAACCAGGTTTAATTTAAAACATCACTTTGTCAAATTGACTGAATTGAGCTGTGTGGAAAGTTAAAACACTTTATTGACAGAAATAAAGCATGAAGTAGATCAGAAATGTGGAATCTGAAGGAATGACAAGTTGTTCGGTCACATGCACAGTGTTCACATGTACAAGAAAGAATGGGGCAAAGAGAAAATGGAGATTTGCAGTGTGTGAACCGTCAAATCCTGTCCTGATATGCAAGAGAAGATTGTGAGTTCTATACAGCCAAACATATTGCCTCTTGTAGTTAATTTAAGTGGAACCCCTCCCATTAAAATAATGTTATTCACTGAACTAAGTCCTTCCTGACCAGTCATAATCATTTATTTCAAATGTTTTAGTGCGGCATGCTTAAGTTTGATTGGTTGTCTATCTGAAACAAGCCTGAACCATTTCAGCCGAATACACTTCCTGGCACAACCCTCTGTATTTATCTGGGTATGGGACTAACACAAAAGAGCACACTGGCTTGTGACTCCATATGGCTAGATTTTTGAACCATCAGCATCTGGTAGCTGGTTTGTTAAAAAGTTTTTAAAATTGCCAGGGCAGAATACACTACAGCAGTTGTCATATCCCAACATAACCCTGAATTTAAAATTATAATCACTGCCAGTGGTTCTTAAGTTGATTCCTAGGAGGCAAAGAGACATGAAGATAACCTGAAAGCATAATTAAATCACTATTTACACAGGGCCTCAGATAACCATGAAAAGGACATTTGACTGTTTTGCCTTAACAATACAATCCACATACAGTGGGGACTGCAACCCATTGCTGTATTGCGTTTGTGAATTCCTCCTGGAAGCGACTCGCTTGCTTTATTTAGCTTAAATTGTGCTGAAAATTGAATGCAGCTGTGGTCAATAAAACATTAAAATAGTCAAGGGAATGCTGAAAGATTTTATCAGAAAGAGGATGCGCTATTGCGTTAATAATGTAAAAATGGGATGCTGTGGAAAA
This sequence comes from Bostrychus sinensis, assembly GCA_020698575.1. Classification (NCBI taxonomy): domain Eukaryota; kingdom Metazoa; phylum Chordata; class Actinopteri; order Gobiiformes; family Eleotridae; genus Bostrychus; species Bostrychus sinensis. The sequence continues at coordinate 28,001,036 of CM036244.1, forward strand.
TATATTAAGATGTGCACATTGGGGAAAAGCTGAAAACAATAGCAAACCAAAGAGCTGCCATGAAATGAGGTGCAAATAAGGTAAAGTGTGGAAAGTTTGCTGTGTATCGAGCCAGAACCAGACGGTCAGTGACAGGAAAGGTGGTATGCAGATGAGGGTCAGGGTTTATGAGACAGCTGAGAAGATTCACACCTATTTTTAACAGATTTATCAGGATGGCTTTGACAGAGGTGGACCCTGAACACACCTGGAACCTCAACTGTCTCTTTACAAGGCTTACTTGAGGTTTATATAGTATATTTTAGGACATAAAACTCAGACTCAGACATTTTCAAAGTATCCATATTTAAAGCTGCAAAGTGTACAATTTTAAAGAATGTACCTGATTAAACAAATAGCCCAGTACTGTTTTATCTAATCATAACAGCACATAATGCTGATATATGTTAACAAATGTAAAGCCACAAATGCCCAGGGTGGACAAATCATAGCTTACGAAAAAGTGAGCACTGACATTTATAAATACATTTTTAAAAATTATTTTTAAAAAAAATCTGATAAATTGCTGAATTGACCTTAGGTGACCATGTGGTAGTTCAATTTTCTTAATCATGTAAACTTAAAGACAGAAGTGAAGCTGTAGACAAACAGTACATGCATGTTTCAATTTTAACCACAATCTTTTAAAATAAACATCTGTGAACTGTCACTCACTATAATTTTAAACAAAAAATAAATGCATCTCTTTGTGCTCTAAGTGCTCAAGATGAAGAAAAAAGGAAGGTTTTGGTGCTGCAAACCAAAACTGTACAACAAATAAAAAAATAAAAAATAAAAGAAAAAACATTAGGTTGGCTCCTTTTAATGTTCATTTCAGGTTGGTTTTGCTTCCTGAATTGGGTTCCCTTTTCTTATTTCTCTGTCGACTAATAGTGCAATTACAACTTTTTGGCCATTGCGCATTACTATTTTCCATTCAGCCTAAAAATTTGAATTTTCATTGGTTCAAGAGTGCTTCTAAACACTGTTCCTGTTCAAACCATTTCTCTTAAAAATCCTTAAAAAAATAGTTTCCTTCCATAGAGCAACAGGGCGTTGGTGTGATGGCTTACACTAAGTTGCTCAGAGTCTGTCATCACCTCCAGGAACCATCATTGACATCCATAATGCATGCCACTCCAGTGCAGCGTCCCTCTCGTATCAAATATTGAACAAAGAATGGCAGACTTGCAGTGTTTAGACCCCGCCTCTGTGATCAATATTCATCAGCCCGGTGAGATTGTTGTTTCTCTTCCTCTCCGCCTGATCGAAGCGAGCACTTGCGATTGGGCTCCAACCACGCGCCAACCACGGGTGGCTCGGCACGTTACCATGGAGACGGCCTCATTTTTACCGTACTATTGATGCTAGGTGTCAGACTTCAACCAAAGAAGGGAAGAAAGGGGAAATAATGAATGATTTGACCTGCTGAATGAAACTCAACTTGGAGTGTAAACAAATGACAGAGCAGTTGAGACAGGCAGGCAGATGACTATTTATGCAAAGAGTTTGGAGAAGGTCCGCCTCAGGGCGACAACAAATGTCTGCATTAATCATGAATGTGTGATTGTGTTCCAGGGAAAGAGGGACATGGTTTCAATAGAAGAGAAAGAGAGTAGCCAACAGAGAGGACACGAAGAGATCAGCGAATAATGTATTTGCCATGTTAGAAGTGACTGCCTATAAGAGCTTACCCCAGTTTTATCAGTAGTTGGGGGTTGTGATGCACTAGCTGAAATATGTAAAACTTTGTCAGGCCAGTAGGTCCACATTTTGCTTATTTTTGGAGACAAAGAAAGATTACAAAAAATTTGTATTTTTAATTGCTTAAATTGAGGCCATATAATTATTTAGAAAGAAATTATTTAGAAATATAATTTTAAAAAAAAGTTAATTATTTTGCTTTTTATTCATTACTACCTACTAAACCATTTTTATTAAATCACTAAGCAAGCAGCAGTAAAATATTTTTTCCTCATTAAGTACATTTTCTAAAACATTACAAGTAGTCATGATTGTGTTTATGAGTATGAGCTGTTGAAAAATTGAGTTTTACATTGTTATGTTACACATACACAAAACAGTATGGGTTTAAGCAAACTAGATGGAACATGCCTACTACTGTGTTCTCACCATGGCACTGATGGTCTCTTCCCAGTCAGGTCGCTCACGAGGATGAATATGAGCCAACTCAGGCACAAAATCGTCGTCGTCCAGGTGGCGGCCAGTCCTTAGGCCCCTATGGACAGAAAACATGGACTAGATTAGGGGTGCGCAATATATAAAAAGATGCAATTTGCAATTACTATTTTAAACATAGTAATAATTTGACCTGCAATATCTGAATGCCCTGTCTGACAGAGAAATTTAAACACATTTACAATTACTTCAACTGCTAATTCAATATATAATAACATAATACTAAACCAGGTCTAAACTAGAACTAGATTTAGTACTCAACAATTAACAAAACAACTGGTAAATGTAGGACTAAATCAAGACAAAGTCATGGCTATGCCAGGACTATACAATTGGACAAAACAGATAATTAAAATACTGACATGTTGATATTAGGCTTTTTAGACAATTAATTTGACAAGCAAAGATTAAATGTCCATCAAATGCAAGACCATATTGTGAATGTAATACATATAGCTTTTTGTTATTGGTATTGCGATTGGTGAACTTGCAATAAGAATAATTCTCCAATATACTGCATAAGCCTGCATAATTGTAAAGATATGACACCTAGACCTGACTCTAACCAGTGATCATCTATTAAAAGGTAAATGTTCGATCCACTGAGCCCTTCTGATTTATAGTAGAAAATCCACAAAAACTAATCATTCAGTGTTTCAATCAACTGTTTTCTTTACTGACCCCATGTGGCTTGAGCTAGTATCTTTGGCCCTGTCTGGCAATGGTACAGAATACTTCATCCAAAGAGTGTTTAGGATCCCCACTAAAAACAAATAATTTTGTCATTGCCCAAATACCTTTCCTTAAAAATAATAAACCAATACAATACTTTTAAAGGCATCAAACAAACCAACCAACTGATGCCGGCAAAAACAAACGCCATGACAGAGGTAACAACAATTTAGCATTATATTCTGCACCCCTAGTCTAAATCATAACACAACTATAACAGTGTACAAGTGTTTAATTCTAAATGACTTAAAGAAAGGTAAAATATGCAACAAAAAAAAATCCTGTCAGTCACATGTGCCAAGTATGCATGATGCTAATAAGTGTTTCACCTCTAAAGATGCAAACATAGTGAGGCAAATACAGTGTAGGACAAAAAATGAAATAAATAGACAAGTAAGATTTGTGAAAAGCAAATCAAAGTTAGTGAGAAGCTGATGAGAAGCCTGTGTAGTCTTACTACTTCAAAGCCCTGGCCTTGTTTCTCTACAAAGTCTGAGAGAAGCGCTGAGAAGTGGGGCTGCTCTGAACCAGACACATTTGCACAGCAGCGTTTCACAAGCCACAAGTGAGACGCATACATAAAACATAGGCTAGGCTACATGCGACTAGACGATGACTTCTAAGCTTCTTCTCAATTGCAGTAGTGCAGTGTGGCTCCAAAGGCAAATTTAATAAAGCAATGTAGACAGCAAGACAGTAGAATAAGAATGGCCTGTTTTGGAGAAGATGAAGAGTATAGAAACTGCAGGATGACAGCATTTCGCAAATAGTGAAACAATACCTGAGCTTTGATATAATTGGTCATAAGGGCCATAGAAAGAAGCCAGAGTAATGAGGAATGAACACTATTGCTCTCTGGTCAAACCTTTTAACGCGATTATGCCTAAGTGAACTCAACTTACCTTATATTAGTACGGCAATGAAGCACTGCACCATACATAGAGGAATAGAAAAAAGAAGAAAGTGTAAAATCATCCTACCCAAAATACCTGATTCTCAAAGGGTCGACACTTATAGTTATGTAGCCTCCCACAGGGGCTCATTAAAACTGCTGAGGCCAAAAAAAGATCACTTACGTACTCGAGAAATCGTGTACCCACTTCAAAGCTTTCTTGCCAAAAAGGTCAAACTACGTCACCTCGATTTGAAAAGAGTCAGCCCGTGGTCAGAAAATAGACAAGGTTAGGCAAGGATACACCACTGTTTTAAAGAAGGGTTGCAAGAACGCTTACTAGAAACAGCAAAGTGTTGCAGCGCTATTCTTGTTCATTTTCTATATACTGCAGACTTAAAATACATCTGCAAGGGCTGCCGCATTCAAAAATATTCTGACAGCTCAACAATAACAGCTTGGATGAAATAGTCAGAGGAATAGAAATCTTAATAAGACATTATATTAAATAACAGTCCAAACTATCTCCAACTAAATAGACTGAAGAGTTTTAGAGACCTGAAGTGGTCTACTTCTGGTGATTCAAATGTTTTTTTTTCTATTCAGCTGCACCTCTCAGGTTGACCCAGAGCCAACCCATATTACACGGAGTAATTCATGTATGCGGTACACTGATCCTCAATATTTGGAGTGAATGCTATTCAAAAAACATGTTACATCATCATGAGACTGGTTCACTGAAAGCTTTGTTATTGTGAAGCAACCAGTTTTGCTAGCATTAGAACTACTGCAATACGGGTAAGGGTGCATTTGCAATATTGTACAGCCTTACTGACTATGTATCAAGTCAGATAACTTTTACTTTTTATACTCCACTCCTGGATATCTAGAGAAATATCTGTTCTTTCTTTAGTTTCTTTTTATCACTGAGGAATCGCTATAGAACCTGTCTCCTCACAAAAGGCATCCATCATCTTTAGCAGGAACATTTTTTCTGTAGCAAGTGACAAGTAAAGGTTCTGAGAAGACTTGCTGACTTTTCAGTGGCAGCTTCTGAACCAAACTGACATCCTTCAGCCACAATGACCATAATGACATGCCTTAAGCACCACTTACCATTACAGACTGGAGGCCATACTGACGCAGTGTGAAGCCCTCTAAAGGCCGGGCTGCAACCCCGCCACCTTTCACTCGCTGGGCATGTATCACCTCTCCTGTTTTGAAGCGTGGTGCACTCCCAGCATTCCCTGCATTCTGATGTAAAGAGGCATGGAGGGAAAAGGGACAGCTCCTTCTGCATTTGCTCTTAACAACAGCTCTTAACACCAATTCAGCCAGAAAACCTGCCTTTAGCATGATGTCAAGCAGCACTTTCTCTGCTGCCTGCAATTCCTTTCAAAACCAGATAGAACAAGACAGTTACTCAAAGGACCTTCCATGGTGAGTCATGAGGTTTTATAAGGTTTTATGAAATTCTGAAGAAACCTTAAGTTAAATATATTTTGTATAAAATAATAGAAATGTAACACAGACTAGATTTATTTTTTTCGAAACCCAACAGTTTTAACATGGAACTTTACTAGGTGCAATTGTATAGAGAGATCCAATATGCTTTTCAACTCAAATGCTATACCTCAGCGTTCACACAGCTCTGGTGCTAGATGTTTTTTTAACTATTTCACAGGACAATTTTAGGACTTTTGACAATTTAGGATATGTGTGACAGACCTATTTTAAAAATTGTTCTATCTTCAAGCTTCACTTTGAACAACAGCAGCTTCAGAGGGTCAAAAGACAAACTACAACTGCCTTAAAGGGTCAAAACACTGAAACTACAACTGTTTTCAGAAGTTCAAAACTTAAACTACAAATGCCTACCCAGCTGCACTACCCAGAATCACAACCCAAACAACCCAAACTATAGAAGCTCCACTCTGAACTAAAGTAGCATATGCGGCGTAAACACATAAAACACGTTTTTATGTGTTTAAGTTCAGTTTGTAAAATCCCATAGTCATTTTGGAGATATGCTGAAGTAAACAATCCAAATGAATTCAACTGTTGCTGCCAATTTGGGCGGCTGTGATCAGTGTTTATAAGAGCAACTGTTAATTGCGTCGTGTGTTTCCGTCCTGGACCAACACACATGGATACATGCCACTTTTAGAACTGCCAATATTACTCTCTGGAGCATAATATGGCACATGGTTGAGGCTCTTCGTCTCAACAAGGCTTTTCTTGTGTTTTGGTTTAAGAAGTATTAGGCTTTGAATCATTTATTCCCTCTTGGATAGAGTGCAGTCTGTTGCTTTGAAATACCCTGTGATAAAGGGGATCCCAAATCAAACTGCTTCGAAAAGTGTAAACCACTATTTTTTCTCAGTGACATTAAAATCAGAAGGGAAAGTGATGTACCACATTTGCGCAAAATGTGTCTGGATATATGAGCGACTTAGCCAGTAAGTTTTTCTTTATATAGCATTTATAGCAGGTTTACATATTTTACTCACTGAATGCGGCATAACATTCTGGGACCAACAAGTATTAAAAAGCCAGAAAAGCATATTTTGTGGATATTTTTTGGATTTACTGTGTATTAGTCCATACTGAAACTAGGCCAAGCTATCCAATATAATTTGAATGGCCACTAAAACTAATTTTAGGCTGGGGGTTGTCATAGAAGTGGGTTTCTACTAAGTGCCTTCTGGCTGAAGCCATGACAGCAGCATTTTTGAGGGTGAAATTCAAACTGGTTTCAGGTTCACTGGAGACAATCAATCAGTGACAGGGAGAGCTGGTGTCACTGCAGAAACTAGGCAGCTAAATGAGGTCACACCAAGAACAGATGACTGAAGTTTTGTATTGTCTGGCATATCTATACCATTTTATAACTAATGAGGGAAAATAAAGTATAGTTTGAGCCCAAAATAATGATTCACTAAAACGTATACTCCACTGGTTCATAAGAGGCAACGTGCAATCCATCCAGCAGCAGACTGACAAAACAAAAATCTGCAATCACACTAGACTTTAAACAGTTACCAAAGAATGGCAGCTTATACAATGCTGAAATTCTAAGTACATCATTATCAAATACAAAAAAAAAAAAAAAGTAAAATGGTATTCTTGTGGCAGAAATACAACCCTTTCGCATAAGCCTGTATGTGTGAGCGTGTGTGAGCGGGTACTAAGAAAACTAATAGGAAACTTTATTTTTTGTAGATTTCACATTGACACCATTTTGTTTGTGCACTGTGTTGATGCTCAGGTCTTCTAAGCCATTCTACTCAAACACATTAACCTTTGGGCTTTCTTAGCACTTCACTAGATAACCACTCCCATTAGAGACTCTTTCACCAAAATCAATACCTCTGGATCATTCAGTACTATTGTTTCCAAAAATGGGCAGACATACTACTTACTTTATAATATGCTTTGTATTTGATTGCATTTTTTTTATTGGTCCAGAGGCACTTGTTTTGCTTTTATTGGTCCTGCCTTCTGAATTCAGCCTGGCTGTATGCCTGTGCAATTGGATTTAGAGGTAGTTTAATCTGCATTTCTTTGTTTCACCCACTGGGAAACAAACTTTAATTGACAGGGACCAGATGAATTCCTTAAAAGGGGAAAATAAATCAGGAAGGCTGTCCAGTGCCCTGGTTAGACATGTATATTAAACAACAGACCCTATAACTGTTCAGGTGACAAAAAGAAACTCCTGTTTGAATACGTGTACTATATTGCAGCAAACAAAATTGTTGTGCCATTATTAACTAGTCAATCAGAAGATACAGAAGGTGATTGTTAACACCTGCAATGGAGAACACATTCTGGACTTTATCCACACGCTAGGAAACTGGGGACAATTGTTGGCCACAGTCCCACTGAGGCACCTCCTGCTCTGAACAAAATAGAGGCATTTGTCTTCCAGTTTTTCCTTTCCATTTATATAAAACTTGCACTATTATCTTAATTGGCTCTTTTTGAGAGACAGAATTATGTTAAAGCAATTTGTCTTACCGCGGTGTGACACTCGGGCCTTATTTCTGCTTTATTGTGGAGCCAGCTATCCAAGTCTAAATGGAATGCTTCTTGATGTTGCCATAAATTTTTCCCTGCTGCTGATACAAATTTACAGACAAGAACGAACATTTCCATGGCCACTGCATAATGAGTAGGCTTCTCCTCTGCAAAGCCCAACATGGATTTAATGGACAGATGTATTACTGACAGTTCATTGAATACAGGCGATAGAGCTATTTTGCAGCATCAATCACTGCAAGAGCGAAATAGAAAAGCTGTGCATTTGCCACCTAATTGAGCCCTGTTGCACAAACGTCATAAGTAATGTTTGAGAATACAAATTCTAAATAGAAAGATGAAACTGAGGCTATGCTGGTAGAAAAATAATGAAACCTTTCTCTTGCTTATTTTATTTTAATTTATTTTATTTTATTTTTGCAAGGAAATAAGTATATAGCTGCTGTCATGGGTTCAGTAAAGTATTCAGTCAAGGTATAAAAATATTCAATGTGCTACCCTAATGCCAGAGACCTTTTAAGTGTATTATTGTTTTGCTATGCTTAAGACACAAATATTATAATAGGACAACTATTTATCAAATATATCAAAACAGCATGCATACTTTTTTGTACTTCGATACATGGTTGTCAGATGCAACTCCAAAGCAAATTATTCAGTATTTTGAATAAAGTAATACATATATAATATGCTAATACTTTTCTTTACCATCCTGACATTGGAGCTTGCTACAGCAAATGATGACAGAAACATTATACATTGTTCCATATAATATTTTCCTAGTATTGTGCATTGGTGATTATCTACTGCTACCTTTTTATTTGTCCTCAAAAAAAAAAATCACAGCAAACTTAGTATCTTACATTTGTATGCATTTATCTCTGGTAAATTAAAACAAAAATACATACATTATTAATTATAACAATAGAGGGCTGCTAATATCTTTTAAAGGGTGTTGTCAAAAGCAGAAGTGCAGCAGTAGTGGTGAAAAATATTCAGAGAGTACTACAAGAAGGATTCACAGCTAAACCGTCAGACGAGACAACAACAAATAGAATCAACCTGAATTAAATTACATTTCTGCTTTGTTGGACCTCAGTGTCACCGTTTCTATGTCAGCAGGAGATTCAGCTTAATGCGCTGTAGTGGGATGACAAGAGGAGGACGGTATTATAGAGCCACCCTGGTTCAGTCTGAACTCTGAACAGCACCAAGATATTTCAACTATATTCCCAGGAGACTAACCTAAAGTGAAAACCCAATTCGGATAATGAAAACAATGCATTACAGAGCTCACATTAAGTGCCTGTAGCAGCAAATGGAAACTGCTCTTAACAGCCTGTGCGTACCTTACATTAGCAGCTACATGATCTGCTCAGTTACAGAATGAGAGGCTGTAGCGCCTTGTCATTCATCTCTGGACTGGATTAGAGATTCACAAACGCTGTACTGTCCTGCAGCTGTGTCACCTCCCGGCGCCTTTTTGTCCCCAATCCGCCCTCTACCAACGCAGCAGATGATCCCTTTATCCACCAACCGCCAGGATTCACCAGGCAACTTTTATGATGCACTAACCACACGCCCAAGCTGCTGCCACTGCAATGGTTCCAGAATATAAGTATGTGAAAGACATAAAATGTTATTTATTACTATTTTTTTTAAAGCACAAATGAGCTTCCTAGTTGTGTCTCCTCTCCGTGCTTTTTTCTGTCTTCCACTTCTCCTTCAGTTGTGATGTTAGACCGCTGTCTAATGTATGCTAAGCTGCTGCTGCCATGGTAACCTGGTGCAGGATTTAGACCCAGTTCAAAACTAGACGAGTGATGGGCATGGGGCAAAAGGAACCGTAATCCAGTCTGACAAAAAAAGACAAAACACATGCAAAAATATGGCCAAAAACGCAATCATGTCAAAACCAGCAGAGGTGACGCATTTACTTCATTAGCTGGGGATTTGTGAATGCTGGTAAATGATAGGCTGTGACAAACAGAGAAGCTCAGGAAAAAAGCTCTCCTTAACAGTGAGTGAGTGGTGAGTAACAGAAATAGTAAGTCAGTGACAGCTAAGTGAGTCACTGCGCCAGCCTTAATTTCCATCTCTGATTGTACAATGTGTCAGAGGAGATCCCCTGGATATGATGTGGAGATTAGTTATAGCTCATTGGCAAAGAGCATAATATGGAGGAGATCAATCAGTTGTATGTCGAGAGTCTGTCATGCATGGGGAAGCACGTCGAGAATCTCCCAACTGCAGGGACTAACAGGGCATTCACTGGGTGTGTTTATCACCTCAACATGTGACAGACGTGTTTACCCTCAAACATCTCATGACACATGGATGTTATGTGTGGTTTGGTGAGTCTGCATGTCGAGGGGTCTTGGGTGGTTACAGTGCACGGACAAGTGGGTACGGGCACAGCTGTAGCACTGACGTCACTGGCCCAAAGTGGATCCATTCAGCCTTTACTGGAGGCAGTGGTCGCAAAGCTGGAGCCAGAAATGTGAATGAGGGTTTCCGGCTGTGACAGGGCTGATGGCTGGTGCCTGGTTGCTATGGTGGATGGGGGGTGGGTGGGGGTAAAGAAGGGGGTGGGGTGGTGACTATGCAAACTGGTCCTATCGGCTGAGCTCTAGCACTCAGGCACGTTTACCGAAGGCGCCCCCTCCTCTCCATGCGCAAACCCCGGTGTCATTTCTCCTTGAGGCATAGAGGAAGCCAAGTAACACCCCCCTATAGCATCATCAGCACATGCATGCGCTCACGTGCACTCTTACACAGAGTGGTACTGCTATAAACACCAACCACATTTTCTGTCATAACGTGAGTGTTATCTGCACTAACAGTCAGAGTAAGGACATACAAACACATGCACAAAGTGCTTTCCTGTACATGGGCATGTCCACCAGATCACATATTCACACACGCTTCACAGCCCCACTCTGACTATAAACAAACTAGCATGCGTACTAACAGCAGCTTAGGTGTGGTCCATCTTTTTCTCCTTGATACACTCTTTAAGTGCTCCCTGCTACATGCTGATATCAAACACTGAGGGGATCCCATGGCTGAGAGTGTGTCCCGGGCTCTTACCTGTCCAAAATGTCATGACTGGACGTAGCTGTGGCTCCCAGCAGTCCTAGTGCTGCACTCCCCACTGCTGCGGCAGCCCCGCTGCCTGCCTCCATGATACTGACTCACTGCAATGAGCAGCCTGCCAGAAAAGCCGAGAGGGAGGGGGAGGAGGGGAGGATGTGAAGAGGAAGATCAGGAGGGAGCAAGACGAATGAGATGAAAGAAATCACATGTAGAGCCGACAGGGAGACTGATGAGGAGAAAGGCAGAGGACTGTGAAAACGAAGTGTGGTGTACAGAGAAAACACAGAAGTGAAGGAAGATTGGCATGAAAGAAGGAGGAGAGGGAGGGGAGGGAAAGAAGAAAATCGTTAATTGTGTGTGTAGTCTATAGATCAAATAAGTCATGCTGATGAAGCTTTGCAAAGCAGCATTCCAGTTCAGTGTTAACACAGTTGCTGGCTTACACTTCTGTGAATCAACAGTCTAACACTAACAGCAGTATCTCTATCCCTAGCACACAGGCTAACACATTACTTTAAACCAGTCTAAATGCTGTTCTCAGATTTATCTGCCCTTACAGCAGTGGTGTGGCCAGACATTCAGTGACTAACAGAAATCACGCTGAGAAATGTCTATTGTCAAGATCAGATATACTGTATGTCATGTTTGAAAATTACATGTTTAGTATGCAAAGAAAAAAAAACAGCAAATCAGCAAATTTATATCACTATCATTGAAACTTTCACCCATGCATATACACCAGGAGCAGTAAACTTTAAATGTATCTTATTGTACTCAGCTGATACTGAGGGGGATCACTGCTTTGTGGAAATTAAACTTAGGTCACGCTGATGAGCCCAAGTGTATTCTGGGGAACTGTTTAAGTCTGCACTCTGCCATATGCCTGTAATGCCTGTGCTGAACAAGATCCTTTTCTAGAATATAAACAAAGGTGATATACTGTAAATTGTGCTATTAAGTAAGAAGGTCACACACTAAACATGGTGGTAATGGCAGTGATCTCAGCAGGATTTCTCACTTGGGTGAGAGTTTACATGCAGAAGCGAGAACTACTGTTTTTCCAGTGCATCGCTGCAGCCAATATTGCTTTCAAGTGATCAGGGTATTTTCCAGTATTAGCCTTAGCTGGTTTCTTCTTTAGCGTCTATTACCTCAAAAGAAAATCTTGTTTCTTAATCTGCAACTGGGCCTTAAATGCACAAAAATGCATCATAAGCTACAGACTACAAATATGTACAACATGAGACCAAAACTCATAAAACTGTACATACGTTAGCCGGAAAGCCAAGAGTGGTGTATGAATTGTTTCGGATATCAATGTTTCAGATTATTAAACACTTTTTTAACATAAGACAAAAATAAATACAAAATGCAGTTTTTAAAAGATAAATTCATTTATTAAGGGAGAAAGCTATCAAAAACTTGTTGACCTGAATGTGTGTGAAAAAGTAATTACCCCCTTGTTTAACCATGAATTAACTGTGATTAAACACAGTTTTTGGAAAGCCTGGTAAAGGAAAAGGGTTACAAAACGATTTCTAAGGCATTGGGACTCCCAGAAACCATGGTGAAAGACACTATCCACAAATGGAGACGACTTGAAACAGAATCTTCCCAGGAGTGGCCAAACAACCAAAATTACTTCAGGAGCACATTAACGACTCGAAATTGCCCAGGTCCTGACACAACAAAACAGCCCCCGAGCTGGACACTACCACTGCCATGTTTGATTTTTGATATGGTGTTCTTTTTATGAAATGCTGTGTTAGTTTTATGCCAGATGTAACAAGACACACACCTTCCAACCTACTTTTGTCTCACATCAGTCCACAGAATATTTTCCTAAATGTCCTGAGGATCATCAAAATGTTTTTTGGCAAATGTGAGACAAGCTTTGGTGTTCTTTTTGTTCCGTAATGGTTTTGATTTTGAAACTCTCCCATGGATGCCATTTTTGCACTGACTCTTTCTTCTTGTTGAATCATGGACACTGACCTTAACTAACACAAGTGAGTTCTGTAGGTCCTTAAATGTTGTTCTGGGTTCTTTTATGACCTCCTGGATGAGTTGTCAATGCACTCAGGGCCACTCCTGGGAAGGTTCACCACTGTTTCAAGTCTTCTCCATTTGTAAAGTCCCAAAGCCTTGTGTGGTTAATCACAGTTAATTCATAATTTAACAAGGGGGGCAATTACTTTTGCACATAGCCCTAGGTAGGTTTGGATAGCTTTGTCTGTTAAAAATTAAATAATCATTTAAAAACGGCAATTTGGTTTTACTGTTGTTATCTTTGTCTAATATTAAAAAGTGTTGAATCAAAACATTTAGATCTGAAATATGCAAAAAAGATAGGAAATCAAGATTCTTGGCATTGAAATCCCCCATGGAGCAGAAGTATGTTCAGGCAAACCCATCTCACATTATGCCATTTAACATAACAATGCAAAAAGACTTATCAATACATGTTGCCTAAACATGAGCTGCTAATGAGTGGGTTTCGCCGAAAATCACAGAAGTGAGTGGGAGGCACAAGACCCTCCACACAGCATTAAACAAACACATTGATCTTCATTGTAAAGTGACTACTAAATCTCAAACCAAAATTATTACATCATTTAAACATTTGTAAATGTAAATGTAAAGATCTTTCTTTAGATTACAGCAAGATATCACTTTAGAATATTCCTGTGCTGTTATTGTGATTTGTAGCACGCGAAAAAGATGTGCTGTCTTCTAATTCACACATATCAATGTAATGTTTATTTTATAAGCTGTATGTCCATGTAGAGGTCTGAGTTTTGTGTGTGTGTGCGCGTAGCGTGTGTGTGCGTAGAGTGTGTGTGTGCGTAGAGTGTGTGTGTGCGTAGAGTGTGTAGTGTGTGTGCGTAGTGTGAGCAGAGAGCCACAGTGTGTAATTGTTTGTCATGCATAATTATATTCGAGTCTATTGAACCGCTTTGCAAAAACCATGTATGGGCATCATGTATGAACCCCTCAAAACATGCCTCTTTGATTATTTCTGCCTACATGTAAACATACTGACTGGTGCATTGAGCATTTATGCATTATACAGATTTATAATATTATTATGTTATTTATAAATGAATAAAGGTGTGGTTGGTGTAGCACTTCATAACTGCAGGCTATGACACTTGGTCATTACATAGTTTGAGCAGTGGAGTCACTTAATATGAGTCACTGAATATACTTGTCACCTTTTAAAGCCATCATAATCACTTAATAATATTACTCTGGGATTGTCAGCAGTGCTCATGTCCTTCTGAATCTTCCCAGTGGTTGTATTCACAGCAGAACACTCTCTCTTAGGTATTAATGTGCATAATATGGTCAACCAAGCAACAAAATCCAAATGTGAGCAGACTATAATAGATTGTGGAAGCACAGTGCACATGACCCAATAAAAAAAAAGGAAAAACAGAGAAAAGTCCCAGCCGCTGATCACTGTTGCAGTCAATGGCTGTGTGCTGTGACTGTAATCCCAGGAGTATGACGGAGAGAAGTGAGATGGAGAAAGTGTAGGAGGAGACCATCCTCACAGCCCACAGTCAAAGCAGCTGCTCCTACATCTGAGGAGACTGGCTGGGCATGAGCATCTCCAGGGCTTACTGATGTGCACTTTGTCAAAAACACATCATATGAATTATACATGTCATAAGATTCATTTTTTTTCACTGTAGAAAGTTATTTTGATGAACTCTTTGGTGAATAAATATTGAACTTGACATTCCTCGCTACAGCAGTGAAGAAGTAGTGCAGTGAAGAATGTAAAACAAAACAGCTAAGTTCCTATGTTTAAAATGTTATCATTTGGATTTTTTGTTCTATGAGAAATAAGCACCATTGTTTTATTGATAAAGCAATTTTGGATGTTACCAATGAATAGTAGTGTAAGATGTCCAAATTGCTATACGATGGTTGGGGAAGCTGGGTCCTTCAGACACATGGCTGCCCAAACATGTGCCTGACCAATAATCGGCATAAAAGTGCAAGAATTGGCCAATGGCTGATTGTATTAAAAAAAGCAAATATCAGATCAATATGTCCTCTAATTCAAATGCTTTCAACTGAAATGCTTTGCCAGCCATTTTAGCAAACAGCAGAGTCATATAACAGCATGGCTAAAGGCTAAACCCAAGCAGCTATATTATTATTAGTAATCTGCTCCAGAAGTTGACACAGTCCACATAACTACACAAGACTACCAAATCACAACAGCAAAATAGTCAGCGCTCCATTCACTTACAACTCTCGTGGTACAGCGTACTATGTAGCCTAATATGATAATCTTAATTCATCAAATTTCAGGTATTTTATTAGTATACTAAATTACAATTAAGTACAACTAAATTTTCTCAAAAATTGCTACATTCTACAAACCTGACTAATGTTAAAGATTTTCATGTAATAGATACTTAATCAGTTGTCAAAATAATTGTCCAAACAGAGCTACAAGTCACAAAAAGTCCTGGTTTGGGCCTTGCTCATTCCTAGTTAAGCTCTTTTAGGCCTGGTTTAGTCCTAGTTTAGTCCCTCAAAGAGGCGAGTCCTGCTGTAGCCTGATTCAGTCTATGTTTAATATTTTTTTATCCATAGCTTTGATGAATGAACCATTTTTAATTTCATTTAACTTCATACAAATGTTCTTCTATTGCAATTTTTTTTTCTAATACCATGCAGCTCTTAACAGCACAGTGACAACATGGACGATCCCTAAAAATTTCAAAAAGAAAAAAACAACAGCCCTTTTAAAAATAAAAATACTCTGTAAGGACGCAAGTGTTTTGTAGAGATTCATATCAGTGTTCTAAAAATAGCCATGGCATCAAAGGTATGAATCATGAGTAATTAAGCCTCTCCCTGGTCCAATCAGACACTAATGCTTCACCTTGTTATGACCTGTGCTCCTCCAGACACCCTGAACACTGTGAGCTTCAACACACATAAGCAACTTCTCAGGCACACCCTAACTTATAAAGCTCAAATTTCAGTTCGAGCCAGCAGAGTATTAACCATAAAGTGCACAACTCTTTTGACAGCTTAGAACATATGAATACAGATGCAGGCAACATGTTAGTATAGTGCTGGGTGATATGGCAAAAAATTTTATCACAATATTTTTTCCCCCATATTTGTCAATCTCGATTTTTTAAAATTCAATTTCATGTTTATAATTAAAAACTAAAAATCACGGCTTTGAGTCATCCTTAGGTTTAGATATTATTGTAAAAGGAAAGTGGGGCATTTAATGTAGTCTTTCATTGCATGTTTTAGTTTTTTCAATAATGACAATATTAATGTAAACAAAGAACAGAGGCCGGTTGATATGTTGTGAGTTTTTCAAACAACTGAAAACATCCAGTTCCTTGCTCTGTGAGAGAGCAGCCGCGGCTGAACTGCAGCTCCAATGATGAGAGCAGGAAAAACTCCTGTATTTTTCTGTGGGACTGTCCTGTCGCTTCATACGCTTCCTGGACCTAGTTTTCTCTTTTCTTTTCTCATTCACAGTAAAATCACCTAATTTAAATTCCGCGCTGATCACAAAGCTTTTTCAAGTAACGCGTCTCGTTACTTCTGCATTTAAATCACCCCAGCGTCTCCCAAATTGTACCAGAAGGCCTCTGCTCAACTCAGCAGACATCAGCTGTGCATCCTGCAAACAAGCCGAGGGCAACAAATCTCTGGTGATTGTATACAGAAATGTAGCATTTTCCATTAATTGGAAGAATTTGTGTCTGCCAAATATCCAGGCACAGGCCAAAGCAGATCTGAGCTTAACGCAAATACCTGATGCAGCAGAAAAACGATAAAATGGACGACCTTGAGAGGAAAGCGCCTCAGCTCCAACGACACTGAAAAACATGAATGAATGTCGTCTATACATGTAATACTGGGTGCTTTTAGGGGTCGGGTGGCCACAATAGTTTGACGTATTTATACACAGGAACAGTACACCTCATAGCTTAAGCAACTAGCACCTAAAATCTCTGTTGATTATTTAGGATTTGCTCTGAAGTATGTTCTCATATTACCACTTTTAACCGCCAAAAGCCTAGTTGAATATCAAGATAGGCAGGAACAGGATGTCAGAACCAACAGTCCACAAATATGATCCAACTAATAGCTTGGAGTGTAAAAGTAAATTTTTTACCAAAGTACATTTTAGAAGGCGATGCATGGGACAGCCATGAAAAATTTAAAAAAAGGTCACAATGAAATCAATAGTGAAAAATGAATGATTACTGGTTATATATAAAGCCCTACAGACCTACAAACATGAATTACCTTAAATGCATGTAAAAATAATTTCTTAATGGCATAATTATTTCACAGTGAAGTAAATATAAATGCAGGTTGTTTCTCACTTGGTTATTCTCCTAAGTAAAAGTAATTTGAGTCACTAGACCCGAACAACAGATGGTGTGTCAAGAGGTTCAGTGATCTGTCTTAATTCTTTTTCATTTGGTCCAATATAGTGACCCATACTAAATGCTATCTTATTTCCTAAGAAGGATTCAAAACAGCAACAGACCTTGAAATAAATCATATTAGTGTATTTTTAGTCCAACAGCATCAAAAACTGAAACAATACTAGAAAACCATTTTAATAGTAAACCACTGACAACAATGAGCAAACATGAGCCATTCTTTGTCAAAAGCAACTGTCATTATTTGCCAGAGAACAGAGAAGTTTGTGTGGAGTGTATTCATCCAGACACTATGCTACCAGCCATGACTTTCAGTGCTACTAGACTCCACTGTGTCCCATTGCCATATTTATCAGCACACTCCAGCAGTCCTCCACTTACTCCTGCAGCATTGTCACACCAAGAGCCAGATTGTTTTCTATTCTGCCCTGTTCATTTGCAGCAGAAAGCTAATGGTGTGTAAAGCTATTGATACTAAATCACAACTTTGGCTATGTGGTTCCCAACAGCAGCTGAACATAGAGCCAGGCTAGTTTAGAGTTGAGCACAAATCCTAAAGGAAAGTAACTGGACAGGCATTGAGACAAAGAATGTGTTGGACCCGCTCAGCTCATCCAGGGCGCCATTGTAGTCCCTCACCCTCATTTAGGAGCACGGCCTATTCAAATGCATTGACATGCAAATAGGCAACCAACGTCAGCAGCCACTTGTTGGCAGTTCACAGAGCACAAAGCAACAGTTTTCAGCCTCCCTTCTAACTGAAATGCAGCTGAGCCGTGGCTTTGAGCAGGAACAGGTTTTACTACAACCTTAGACCAAGCATTAAATGTACCCATCCGGTCAAAGTTGGTCCATTTCATTAGAAAAAAATCCATGTAATCTTAGGCCAAAAAAGTTAGCCAATTTACCTGCCAAAAAAGTTAAAAAATAAATCAGGCCATGATTTGTGGTTTGCTAATGTTATTATGGTTAACCACTGAAAACACAGAGCTGTGAGCCATATCAGTGGATTTTTACAAAACATAAGTAGCACAGAGTAGTTTAAAAGTTATGTTTTCAGTGCTCTAGCAATTTTAACAATTTAATTTGTCTGGATTTGATATACATTTTCAGCTGGTGTACAACAATCATAGCAATAAGATGGTCAATATACAATGGTTCCACTAAAATTACTTTATCCAAAATGTAATTTGCCTACAAAGCTTGTCTATACTTAGAAAACACCACTACAGACTTAATTTACCACCACAAATCTCCCCCTTGTTCCCCCCAACCCAGCATGTGCCAATTTTTTCAGTCATCTATACAGAAAACTCCATCTTTTTAACAGAATAATTTACCTACAAAATCAGGATGGCCTTGATAACACATTTTGCGAGTTCCTGAGTTCGCACACATTTACACATCCCGTAAGGCTAGGCTAGTTCAGCCTTGCTCTCAACATTCTTCTTATTGTGGTTGACCCTATTTGCCGTAGTTTCATCAACATTTGCAGCACCCTTGAATTCTTTAGTTTGCATGCCATGCTGGGTGGAAAGAAATGTCCTTGTTTGATACAAATGATGAATGCTAAGAAAGTTCAACTCTTGCACTGCACCTTTGTCCTAAATTCAATACTTGCTCTCTCGAACCATCAATAAACTTATATAGAGTAATTGTTAAGCAAAATGTTTTACTCCTCATCTTGTTATTACTTGTCAATTTCCCTTCTAGGCAAAAAAGAAATGCTTATCTCATCCAGGATAGTGCGTCATCAAGTTACTTCTGTTTTGTGTATACAACAAACTAACCATCACTACATCTATAACGCAAGCATGGAGGTAGTATACAACAGCTCAGCAAATTCTGATTTGTGAGAATTCTGTACTTGCAAAATAAAAAAGGGCTTTTGAGGTCAAACCCACTTTACATGAAATCCATTTGAGAATAAATATAAATAACTACAGCTGCTGACAGTAATTATGAAATACTCAATCTATAATAACTCTCCATTACAGCTTGTATGACACTATTGTATCACCACCATATTCACAGCAGATGTTTGCAACAACAATAGAACACAAAAAAGTCGAACTATTCAGCTAAATGTACCCAAAATAGTGTATGTGTTGCAGTCACTTATGCAGCTGTTTAGGAGAGCGTAGCCTGAACTGAACATAATGCCCCCTGTCGGACCCGTGCCATGCTTGTGAGTCCAGTTACTAAGCCTGGTTAGTCAGCGAGGCCTGTTTAATGCACTGGCATGTGGTTAGGTCTCAGGAGATCGAGCGGAGGATTGGATAAATTTGACTGTATTTGGGCTAGCATGAGGAACGCTAATCTCACAGGCAGCAGAACATGTTGGGCTGCCAGCACGAGAAGGAGCATGAACACGTTGGGGCTGGCGACTGAACTGGCTTTGTTTGAGGATGTATTCTAAAAGAGAGACAGTGGGCTGAAATGCAAAATGCTGTAAAGGATGGTTTTAAAGCAAAGCAGTGGGCGAACATTCCCACATTCGGTTATTCTGGCAATTGTTAAGACATTTTGGGTTTTCCTAGAAACATCACAGCAAAGTGAGAGGAGGCTTTAATCACACTGTCAATCATATAATTTCAAATGAATGTAACTTTAATAAAGCCTGTTTTTGCCAAATGACTTCAGCTATGTCACTCGCCAAGTTTAGCCCCAAAGAGGCTGACCTCATCTGACTGATAGTTACATGTCATAGACATTATCTTACTAGTGCAAATCATTTATGAGGCCACACTGTAATCATTTTGGAAGCTCAGTAACTCAGTTTGCCCTACACCCACCAACTAAACTTTCATCTTGGCTCAAGTAAAAGAAGCCTCCCAAAATCCACAATAAAAGTATTTAAGATATGATGTTTGGCTTTTCGAAAACCAGCAGTGCTGATCCCAGTCAACAGATATTTGGCACTAAAGTAATTCAAGTGATGAATGACCTCAAAGCTGATTAGGAAGCCCTCAGCACAGAGTCAGAAAATCAAACTGGTCTGGATAATTAGCAGGCTGCAATCTGATAAGGCGCCTACTCACAACAGAGCAAACCACACTTCGTCAATTACCCCACAAGATAATAGAATAGAAGGTGAGCGGCACATTCAAATAATCACATCAGAAACTGAGCAAAGAGGTCTGTGAAGGAAGACATGGTCAGAAATGTGAATTGTGAGCCTCTGATAAACAAACAACTTTCCATCAAGTTCCGGTAGTTAGTACAGTAACTTGTTTTTATGTAGAGTATATATAAACTTAACTGTCAGTCGTGCTGATGGTTGGGCTGTCAGATCTGTACCCCTACACTCAGCTAAAACAAAAACATTTGAGCAGTGTAAGAAGATCAATATTTCAAGTTTTTTGTAGCATGTTCTCCACTGCATCCAACCACTCGATTGAACAGATTCATCAGGTCAAAGTGTTACAGTTTATATATTTATCGGTATAAGTATGATTCCCATGTTAATTAGACGCATTTCTTAGTATGCCACGCTACAATCACTTACAAATCCTCAGATCAACTGAATGCCCCACAGGCCCATGGTCTCAGTTGTCCGTGTCTCTGCTCTGCCTGTAGTTCAAGTATTTTGAACAGTTTTCTGGGAAATTTGGACTGAAAACGAGCTTTGAGCTTACTCTCTGCATGTAAATGTAGCCAACATCAAACAGCACAAGCTTGATCATGTGAGAAAAATGGCAATTAGCTCGATGAACAATTATCACGATTAGAGCCCGGCCGATATATCGGCAGGCCGATATTATCGGCCAATATAACCACTTAGAAAATGATCAGTTATCAGCCAAAATCTGGCCGATATAAACAGTACTATTTTTACTGTGTTCTGGAGTGCTGGAATAAGACCTGTTTACTTGCAAATGATGGCCTTCTGCTATTTGTGCAGCAGAGAGCATGCTGGTGTTTCCACACAGTTGGGCTTTTACACTGCAGTTCATAGGAAACAGTCCAAATCATCTTCTCATGACCTGAAAAGCTCGAAATGGCAATAAATATATTTTACTAATTTCTAAAACCTCATAAAACAATTCAAAATGCATTTTGTAGTTCTCTCCATGCTCTACTTGCAGAGCAAGTTTAAATTAAATTTAAGTTAAACAAATTTAGTTAAAGCTAAATAAAATAAATATAATAAAACATAAAACACATAATAATACCCCCCACACCCATACCCACTACAACCTACATAACAATCAGCATAAAGAACAATAAGCAGCATTTTAAAAAGATGTTTAGTCTAATTAAGTGGCCTGGGGTGTACACACCATATTCATGTAAACAAGCGCGGAAAGAAAAATGCTTTAAAATAATTTTTCCTAACGTATAACTGTATCGGCCGATGTATCAGATATATCGGTATTTTTTTGTTACCTAATATCGGTATCTGCCTCAAAAAAATACATGTCGGTCGGGCTCTAATCACAATGATAAAAAAACTGCTGCAATCAATTAATCTTCACTGTTTTCATCGCATTGATTGATAAAATTGTTTATCATCCAACCCCTATCCTTGATGATATACTCTTCTTCACAGTTTTGCATAAGTAAACCAGAGAATACAATATGGATGAAAACAACTTCAATATTGAGTAAAGTTTATAGGAAACCAAGTTAATTATCAGTCAACACTAAATTGGCAATTTTGATCAAATTTAAGCATTGATCATTAAACATTTTTAGAAATATTGGCTAATGACTGTCCGCATGCAACAGTAAAAATAAGATGACGTATTTGCAGCTTCAATTATTCCAGGCAACTTATCATTGTACAGACGCTTGCAGCCTTTACTGGAATCCATTATTTTAATTGAAATGTTGACTTGGCAGCTGCTGCACTTGTAATCATGCTGCAGCCCAAAACAGAGCAGATAAGAAAGTGACAGAGCAGTTCTAACCTCATATTTACCCTTTTAATGGCCTCTGCAGTGCATCTGTACTATGGGCTCCTGTTGGCTCCAAAGAGCTGCTATGAGGTGCCATGGGCCACTGTGAGTGAGAAGAGTTCTGCTGAGCCTTGTCACTGGGCCATATGTGGACAGAAGCCGTCACCCTGCCTTTAGCCTGCCATGCTGACTCACTATGACAAACAAATAAGACATTTATCAAAGATACCAAGACATAAATCTCCAGGAAAGCACTGGCCATTTCAGCTAAAACTAATCCCCTGTCCGAGTGGAGCATCTCTCCTGTCAATTATCTTTGACAGTGTTTGCAACAACAGGACTTGCTGGAGCTGCCCATGGTTCACTGATTGGATGCGTCCCTGCATGTCTTGTCTTCATTAGCTTCCTCCCAGGCATGATTAATGAGACAGCACAGCCTGTCAGAGGCACTTTCACACAGCAAAAGTCGTGGCTGAGTTTTAACACAAAAAAATGCATTAGTTTCAATCCACAAAGAACCAATAATTCAAACCCTTAACTTTAACAAGCAATTTGTTCTACACATATTATCAAACACTGGAGTGTAAGGAGAAGAAACAACTTAAACTACTTTGAAGTCGGATTTCCTTTCATAAAAAGTTTTCAAGTATGGGGCATGTCTCCTTAAAGGCCCTTTAGAGGTAAAAGTTTAACTTCAGACATAAAAACATGACAGGTGCTGCATGAGGCTTTCACTAGCACAGCTGTTTAGAGGAATGTAAGTGCTCTCCTAAGCACTTTAATGCCTTTGCACTGAAAACAAAAAAACATGGACAGACGAGGTCTTTGCTTGTCTGTCTATCAGTCTCAATTGGGCACCAACTCTATGAGGGACATATTTTAATTAATAACCCCTAATAGTGCTGCAAAACCTTAACCCACTTTTATAAATGTGTTGAATATCTGTATTTAAAAATGTAAATGTTAACTTGCAATATTTATATGGCCAAATTATAGGACAGTAAATTTGTCAAATTCTGTCAATCTTCAGCAGGATTGACTAGCCTAATAAACAAATACTGGCTCAGACACTAAAGCTCAAAACATGTTTCTACTTCATCTATGGAGGAATGTCTAATGTTACATAGACATATGGAAATGTACAAAAAAGTTATAATCCTGTGCTGAATTTGTCCAAACACAATACAAATATGTAAAAGCTCTGTAACTGAGATGCATAAAAAAGCATTACTTCCCAGCTCTGTGTAAGACCAGATCAATCCACTAGTCAAGGTAATCAATACTCCTCAAAGATGTAATGCTGTGAACTGGCCTTTCAGTATTTAGTTCATGACCTATGTATATGTTCTAATAATGAGTGGAATTGAGCCACTGTACTATATATGACTATTGTTCACAACATCATTCTCTGCTGACAACCTAAACCAACAAAGGCCAAAATATGCTCAAAGTAACACCATGTGAATGAGAGAATTTTATCAAGTAATAAAACCTTTGCTCAGAATGAAGTTCTGTGATATTCTATGCATGAGTAAATAAAGGATTTGATATGATTAAGCAATATAATCCTCCAATGACTGTAAGAACAAAAGGAAAACAAGTAGCTGCCAATTAAAATAAGCAGGAGAAGATGTTGATAGGGAGGCGTGTGATACATATAGCCTGAAACAGTGGCCATATTACAAATTCCATACAGTAGAATATAGTGCAATATAAGTCACTTTGCTTAACTTAAATCTGACATTCATTCATCTTCTTCCGCTTTTCCTATTAGGGGTCGCAGGTGACTGGAGCCTATCCCAGTAACTTAGGGCCTTAGGCAGGGTTCACCCTGGACAGGGGCCAACTTGTCACAGGGCTGAAACAGAGACATACACAGACAGACAACCATTCACTCTCACATTCATTCACTAAGGGCAATTTAGAGTCACCAATTCACCTAACACATGCATGTCTGCATAGTTTAGTTAATTGGGAGAAGTGCTAATACTATTTTTTCAAAACCAGGACTCAATTCCAGATTACAATTTTGTAAAAAAATAAATAAAATAAAAAGTCTGGTTGCCCACTACAGAGTGAGCTAGGTTTTAGGCAAACTTCTATCTTCTATGTCATGTTACCAAATGCCTCCTATTATGCTTATGATGATGCATGATGGCAGTCTAATCAAGTGAATTTCAATATAGTATGCCTGTCATGGGAGTGCTTGGATATCAGAGCTACTTTGTACACACCTCAACACCTCTATGAGGTGTGTTTTATAATGACATTCATATAGATTCTCACATTGCCAGTACAAGGAGAATCAATAGTTCTGTCAAGGCTGGCATTGATAAGTGACTTGAAGTAGAATTTTAAAGCTTATACACTTGTTGTCAAATGATTACCAATGAAGTAATGCCACCTAGTCTATGGCCTGTTCTGATTTTGTAGAGATATGCATAATCAATCTTGTTTCTTTATTGGCTGAAACAAGTGGATGTAAAAGTACTGTACTACGTTGCATGTGTACTCAAAAAGGAATGGTGCGATTTCAAATTACAATTTTAAAAGTCAGTAATGGTCCAAAGAAAGAAATGATCCATTCTTGGTGTGCATACAGTGTGTTGATCGAGAAATTATGAAGGCCATCATACTACCAAGATACTACCTCCAGCACTAGGAGGACAATTTATTAATTATAGACAAGTGTATTCTTTATCATTGTGAGATATAAGTATAAGTTTTGTGGCTCAGCAAATAGAACAATAACCTCAGTAATAGCAGACATACAGACATACAGTGCTAACTTTACCATTGAAAGATAGGACCAATGATTTGGAAAAGGTCTGTGCACTTAAGCACTTAAAGTTTACATTTTATGTTTACTTGGCAAAATGCTTGTTTTTCAAACAATCACAACATTGTTTCCATTTCCCTCAAGGACACGAGTATCAGACAGCCATGGAATTCACAACCGTCTACGTCAGGCACAACAGGCACAGTGATCTGATCATAGACAGCATTCAAAAGGCCTTAAATAAAACTTCCCTATTGAGTCGGGCACTTGTAGTACAATCAATGACTCTGGTGCTTTCAGTGTGGACAAAAAATGAATGGGGCTGTGTGACAATGTGCTTCAGTGACCAGACGATTTAATGCGGTCTGCCACCAGATAAGGAAAAGAATGGCTCTGACTGCTGCTGAGTTATTACAGTGAAATCAGCCACTGTTCAAGCAGAGCTGGGCAGTGGGCAGTGGCATCTCTGTCAGGCCTTTAAAGTAGTCAAGTACCCACAGACCACTGGTCCCACATCAGCAACACATGCTGAGAAAGCTGTCAGCACAGAGAAATCAACAGGACAGTGTTTTACAACAAAGCACTTACAAAAAGGACAAACTCTGTTAAAGCCGTGTAAATCTGTTGAAACGGTGACCTTTGTTGCTCTAGAAACATTCAGAGCTCTTCAGGAAGAAACAATATCAAATTTCAACTGACAGTTGGTTTAAATCTGATTTTACCTCTATTCAAAACAAGCAAAAAGAACAAAATACAAAAGGCGATGTGCGATGAGACCACATACTGCATACAGATCAAGGATTATGATGCTGACCTGAAGCATATGTGAAAGTGAGGGCTACAAATAACCTAGCATGTGCTTACTCCTAAACACTAGATAATATTTTTCAATGTTATTTTCTGTTCTTTTTAAACTACTCTCTTTCCTGGTTGGCCATCCAAAAACCTGCAGCTAGCAATTTTTTCCAAGTAATCGTAACCATATAATAGCCAGGATAAAATTGGTCAGGTATTTTCGTCAATTGAAAACAGTAGAAATTTTATTGAACCAAATGTAATCTAAAACAGGATATTCTTCTGATTGGTTGTACAACTGTTTAGGCTCAGAGAGGGGTTATTGTACACATATTGGTACTGCCTCCTTGAAATCCAACTTCAATCCAAATAGACCAGAATTTGAGTTTGTATAGAATAAAATACATTGTCAGAGCCAGCCAGACCAGGCTTAAAGTGCAAGTTCCCATGAGGCTCAGTGACAATTTTTTGACCATGCAACACAAACAGAACTTTCAACCACAGCAGACTGAACAGACCGAAGACTACTTGCTTTCACAAATCAGGTGGTGACAGGGGTCCTGCAACAAAACAATTGGTGAATTTGACCTTAATGCACCCAGACAACATGACACCCATCAACCTAATTAGTTGAATGACAGCAGGGGAGGGGCAGAGAAGGGTGGATGTCCAATTGAGGGCCCTGGAGTGACCCAGAAGATGCTGTGGGGTAGATTGAGATCAGCCTCAGTGGGTCTTTGGTGTCTGATGCCCCCAGGCTTCAGAGCGCCCTAAAAGTCAAACAGGAACAGAATGGGAAGAGGTCAGCGCTGAGGCCTGCACTCACAATGACAAGTGACATTAAGCCTTTTTACTCAGATTGAAAAGTGTTTGCAAAGCCTCCTTCTTCACCAAGTCTGAGCTCATTTATTTAGTTTAAGCCCAACCTTCAAAAGGGTTACCAGAAATAACCCCTATTTAGATTGTCTAGGCCTTTGTCATACAATAAAACAAAAAGGGTGTGTGTTTGGTGAGGGTTTGATCTATAGTAACACATAACCAGTTGACCCTTTAAAAGCGCCAAACCGCACAAGTTTAACATTTAACTGACAAGCTCATACTCAGCACTGGCACAAAAGACTTGAATTTTTTTGGTATTCAAGTACGGTAGGGTGTCTTTTCAACTCAAACAAAAGAGGGCTGGACAAGATATCTTCAAAACAACATGAAGGTCACAGTGAAGAATGTCTGCTCGGCAGTATTTGAATGTCACTAGCTTCTGCAGCTGGCAGAGACAAAAGCGTCACACTGCTAGGCATACAGATTTATTGGAGACAATTCATGAGGCCATTAATCTGTTTGAAACTGTATATTAATTACAAACAACACAAAAGTATGGGAGGAAGGGGATAAGAGTTAACAACTGGCCAAAGTTGGGCTGAAGACAGAAGACCCACATACAGGTGTAAAAAAATGCCTACATATAATCATGAAAGAGCTACCTTAAATATTTACTTCACTATATTTTACTTATGTGATTCCTGTGCTACAATGCTCTAATTTCCTTTTTAGATCAATAAATGTATCTAAGCTACAGTACATGAGAAGTTGTGGGTGAAAGTGAAAAGTACTTACATTGTTGACCCTTAGCTGTGGAAAAATGCCCTCAAACGCTGACAGAAAACATGAGAAGCGCCGCTCTGACAGGCTCCACTGTTTACAGGACATTTTCAGCACCTTGTCAGAACAATCTGTTGAAGGCTTTTTGGAGGACGGCAAGATAAACTTTCAGAGCCTTGGCTTTGCAAAATGCTTCTGTGCACTTTCACACAACCTGTTTCCAGCAATGTCCTGAATGAGGGCTCCACTTTTTCAGTGTGCGCTCATTATCGAGTGTAGCTGCCATTGTAGGAATACCCTAGCAACTCACTAATCAACGCCTGTGTCAGTGCCAGGGCCTGTTTATGGGGGAATGGAATCTCCTTTGGGAATGTGGTGGCATCCTCAGAGCTTGGCCGCTGAGCAGGAAGCTTGAAGCGTGATGCTCTTTGACGCCAGGAATGAACAGTGTGCCGTCGATGTATCTGCGTTATGCATAGTTAATGAACATGCTGAAAGCCATGACAATGGATGCTTGGCCCCACACAGTGCACCAGTATCTAGGGCTGGGGTCAGAGGTCATGTCTGGTTTTGTGTGTGGCTGCTGAGGGCCGGGACAAACAAGGGGACCTTTGAGAGCATGACGCTTCATGAACATAACAAGCAAACCAAACAAAGCTCTGGGTTGCATAATAACAGACACTGCAGTAACCTTAATGCATCTAAATGTAGACATTAAGCCTAATCACTTGTTCCCTCTTTAAAGGTTTTGAATATCACGATCAATTACAAATCTCAGCATTGCTACACAGTTTATCTTTGACCGACCAGTTTTTCAAGCAACAGTCTTGGTTTTCAACAAAAAATTGTGAAAGCATGTTTGCACAAGTGAACCTACAATGAGACTTATGGTTATAGAACACAGGCAGAAGACTTTTAGCTGTACAAACATAGTAAAAGCGCATTTGAAGTGAAGCTGATGCAACACAGTCTAAAAATTGCTTCTTATGGCTAAGCCAGTATTTCTGTATCAATAATGGAGAGCACCAGCAACCAAATAAAGATAAATAAAATAAAAAGCATTTGAACAACTCAAAGGTTCCACAAAGGTTACAACTAGGTTACTGCTATGCCAATGTCAAAATCTGTTGAGTATGAATTGGACAATGTCTTAATTTGCATACTCTTCTCTCCCTGTGTGAGAAACGCAGGCCTGAAGTTGTCTAAACTGCAACGCTGATTCTCATCCTGTCAGTTGGCTTGTTCTGAAGTCACCGCAGAGAATATTGTTTGATTATTATCTGTTGCATCAAAGGGTGTATTGTAGATTTAGCTGCAGATAGAAGTTCAAACTTGCACTTTTGTTCTGGGCCTTTGACAGATACAGACAGTTATCCTACTGTTCTTGCCCTACACAAGCCAGGCTGCACCTATCTAATAACAAAAGGATGTTTAGATAGTACAAACTCATTGTCAACATCATATAGTTATTATGCAGATAAGACTTAGTGCTGAATAAACCTGCTTTTCATCCATGCTTAGGCTCAGTGGAAATACTGTTCTTTATTGCTTTTATATGCACATCTCAGCAGACCCTGCAATAAGACACATTCAAGAGTTCAAATCATATACATTATCTTTACTGGCAATAATTCACAGAGCAGAGGATAGAGAATTTCTTACTAACCTCTATCAGACATAACAGTGTTTAGTTGTGACACATCATTAAATGAGTAATTTATAGTTAATGGCCATACCGCTTTGTGGATGCCCGATCCCGTCAGACCTCGGAAGCTAAGCAGGGTAGGGCCTGGTCAGTACCTGGATGGCAGACCGCTGGGGAACACACCAGGAAGCCGGTGTGAATGTGAGTGAGTGGGGACTACGGATGGAAATTAGCTCTGAGCTATAATCCGGTGTAGTTACGGCACGAGCTGCTGTTCATTAATACACGCTGTCCCCTTCAAATAAATAAATTTAAAAAATAGCATTTGTATTTATTTAGCCGCAGGGCCTTGTCCCTCGCTGCTACAAAAATTCAACAGAGGCAGAAAATCCAAGAACAATAAAATTAATCACGTTCCTTTAATGACCTGTCAACTAAGAGCACAATACTTATTGCAAGTGTAATTACGGCACAATGTACAAGGTCTTGGTTTCAAATTAAAAGCTGTTATAATACAAGTATGTTATACAAGTGCATCATATCGGAAAATGGTCTTACTAATTCAGTGTTGATGACACATGGCAAAAAATAGCATCGTACAAAGACAGTATGCAAGCCAAATTAATAATCGATTTTGATAGGACTTGCTTACCATAAAAAGTGGCTTCTGTAAGTCAATCAGGCAGAGGAATCAATTTAAAGCATCTCATAAGGTTGACAATATTGAAATACGGCATGGAGTATCAATAATCATCTATCCCAAGAGGAATATAATATAATATTTTATCAATATTTTATCCAGCACTGCACATGGATGACTATACAGTACTAAAGATGGAATAAGGCATTGACTCTCAACTAATGGGTTAGAATCCAAAAGTGGGTCACAGGAAGGCTGAATGCATTTTAATGTTCAGCTTATTTAAACTTAAACTAAAAAATGATTTTAAAATACTTGTGGAATAAAGGCTGTGGTAAAATAGTCTAGAAAAATAACTTTGAAAAAAATTGTTCACAATTAAATGATAAAGCCAAATTAAAATTGGTACCAACAATGAGGCCAGTTGAGAGTCACTGCTGTAAATTGAATAAACCTGAGTTAGTTAGCAGTTGGGTATGTTTTCCCCTATGCTAAAAACAAAGTGAACTGTGACCACTGTGACCACAGCAGCCACATACATAATGAAGCGTGACTTGTAAACTGTTCCACCTCGCGAAGCAACGGTGCAATATGTTTTCGTGGGATGGTGCTTGAACTAATTAGACATGGTGACCAGGAAATGTTTCACGAGGGAGATGATTGGGAAAGACAGAGCGCTCCAGAGAAAACAGTAGCTCAAAGGGCGGCAGAATGAGCGAGGCATTTACTGCCTAACAGGTCCAATAAAGACGTTCAGTGTGGAGGTGTGCGCCGGCGAGTGATGTCCATGCGTGTGTCCCTTCTGGTTCGGCTGCCTTGTTAAATACAGATTAACAGTCTGCACACATATCAGATCACATGATAATTCAATAGTGAAGCATCAGACGGCCATTAGAGCTGCGGATCAAATAACAATGTATGTGAGTGGAACGATGACAGCCCCCTGATCATATTGCATCACACTTTCAAAGACAATGTCAAGTAGATGTTGGGACAAATGTTAATGCTGCCATATTGGAGGAGTGTCCCGTTGGAGTTCTGTTATGGTAATCTCGCATAATGCTGGATGACTTAAACCAATCATTGCAGCAATATGAGAGACAATATAGAATTTACAGTATAAGAAGTGTTATTGAAATAAAAAACTATTTTTTCTAGGTGAGGCAAATATAAGTTTTGTGTCTTAAAAAGGAAATTATATTTTGCAATCACAACAGCATATTTCTACAGTAGGTGACTCACCAAGTAAAACAATACCACACAGTGCAGACCTGACAGGGCTTCCCATTCTCTCTCTCTCGCTCTGACTCTTCTTGTCTATCTACAACTGTCACTAAACAATGAAGACAGTAAATTATTAAAATGTAGCTTTAAAAATCCATATCAAACAAATGTCATTCAAACAGGCACCACCTGTTATACAATGTTGAGCAAATGTCTTAGCATACTGGCTGTCCCATTTCATCCAATCAGAAACAAGACAAACTATAGCCACTCACTTGGCCTCTAACACCTAACCTACTGTAGTACTAGCTAGAAACACTATAATATACCATTATTCTATAGTATGAAATTTAGCTCGTAAATGTTTTATAGTTGATACAATGCACATATTTCTTATGACTAGATTCAATGAAAAATATAGATATAAAAGAAAACGTGATACGTCAACATATTACAAGAGCAAAGCACTACAGAATGGTCTATATGTGAACACAGGACGCATTAGTCCCTCTAAAGCCAATACCCCTCAAATGCACACAAGCACTCCAAACACACACACACACACACACACAATACTGGCACATTTCACTGTCTGGCCACTAACCACCAGCTGCTGCACGGCATATTTTGTCGTGTTAAGAAACACAACAGAACCATAAAGCACTAAGGCTACATTAGGTTGGGAGAAGAAAAAAAAACACAGAAACTTTACGTACCGTAATATCCTGTACGGGGCAGTTGGTGGTCGTGTCCCGCCGTTGACTGGCGGTGGTGGGATAAGCCTAGCTTTCGCTGTCTCCGTCTGGCGCTTCTCCGCTATTAAACTGTCTGCTCATCCCAGCCCACACTGGCGCTTTCCCCAGCCCGTCAATGACAAACTATTTTCGCGTATTTTCGCCCACTTTGTATGCTAACGGGAAGCCGGCGAAGACCACGCTAACTATATCTCTACTCCAGTCACATTTCGCTCAACCCCAAACAAAAAGGGCTCCCCCGGGAAAACGAGGCTCGCAGGGAGTGCTCAATTAGCGGGTCCGTAAGGGAAAAATAAACAACCCGCCATGTTCACCGAACTGTCCACAATCTTCAAAGTCAAACGATGAAGAAATGTTCCTGTTCGCCGGAGTCAGGGGTTTGTAATTCCGCAGTAAACTTGTGAAGAGCTTGCACTCAGCGTGTAACTCAATGGAGAGCACACCTCGGAGTGGAGCCAGTGTGGAGCACGAGCTGCTGAGCGGCGCTGTCTCTGAGCCGCGTTTAGGGCCGCTCGGAAATAACAAGTTGACAGAAAAGTGGGACAACACGGACATAAACTCTGTGCGCATTAGGCGGGTATTACGGATATTACGCCTAGCCTATGTTTATTTCACTTAAAACAAAAAACATTTAAACCACTCTTACACGGTTTTTACAATTAAAAAATAGAATGTGATGCAGTGGTTTATATATGCTGCATTCTGTTGAATAGCAAGAGTATCCTAAGATATTTAATGTAGCCACATTACTTACAAACACATAATTTTTTACACGTGCACTATGCAAGTAATTAAGGTAAACTGGTAAACCTGACTTGTTAGCAGGGCTTGACATTAACACTAGCCAACCGGCCAAATGATGGTAGATTTACATTTTGGCGGTTAACACTTTAACTTGTCACTGGTTGGATTTTATTAATGCATTTTTAACTTAAAGAGGTCTTCAATTCTTGTCCATGTTTGAGTGTGTTCACTATGATGCGACTAAAAAGAACAAAACATGTATTTTCTAAATATTTGATAAATCCCTGTCTATACATAAAACCAATTTCTACTTTTCTTTAAGCTTATTGTATGCTATAAAGTCAATATAAAAAATAAAAAACTAATTAAATTCTGGCTAGTGAAAACACTAAATAGCTAGTAACGTTTGAAAAGGACTTCCCACAGTGGCCAGTGACCAAAAAAGTTAATGTGTAGTATGTTATAGATAGGATTTTCTGTATGAGGGGAAAAAAAAAAAAAAAAAAAAAAAAAAGATTTTATGAAGTTTTTTATTAGATGAGAAATTTCTGTGTGTTTCAAGACAAGCTCTGACCAATAACAAGTTCTGATACTAAGTCTATTAAAATGAGATAAGCTTCTATTCGATGGTTGATCTACATTAGGGCTGAAACAACTAATAGAATTAAAAAAATTTAAATTTTAATTAATGACAGTGAAAAATCCTACTGTTTTTACTACTGTACTACTGTGTCTATTCTACAAGTTGCTGTCTGCTTCCACAGCAGAACAGAGTCAAAAACTAAGCAGGTAAAAATTAAGAAAATTTGCAGACATTTAAGCCCTGAACTCAGACAAAAAAAAGATTATTATTTTTCTTTAATGTCTTAACCAGGGTGCAATCACCAATGAAATTATATGCAAATAGTCTTCATGCAAATAGTCTAATTGCAGCCAAAGTAAAGCGACAGAGGGAGCTGTTCAGAAACCCTCTTTTCATTAAAGTAACACTATCAGCAACTGCACTAACTAATGGATCCTTGCACTATGGATAAACTTGGGAATTCATTTTGCTATTGACAATAGCAAGTTGTTCAGGCCCTGGGGCAGCCAAGCAGCCCCAAACCATAACCCCCCCTCATACTTCACAGTGGGGATGAGGTTTTGATGTTGGTGTGCTGTGCCTTTTTTTCTCCACACATAGCGTTGTGTGTTTCTTCCAAACAACTCAACTTTGGCTTCATCTGTCCACAGAATATTTTGACAGTAGTGCTATGGAGCATCTAGGTGCTCTTTTGCAAACTTTAAACATGCAGCATTGTTTTTTTGTTTTTTTTTAACAACCGTGGTTTCCTTTGTGGTGTCCTTCCATGAAGTCCATTCTTGTTTACTGTTTTACCCATTGTCAATAAAGATGTTAGCTTGTGCCAGAGATTTCTGTAAGTCTTTAGCTGACACTCTAGGATTCTTCTTCACCTCACTGAGCATTCTGTGTTGTGCTCTTGTAGTCATTTTTACAGGATGGCCATTCCTAGGGAGAGGAGCATCAGCGCTAAACCTCTATTTATAAAGTGTCGTACCGTGGATTCATGACTCATGAAGTCAACCATTCTTACTCGTAGGTCTTCTGAGAGCTTTTTTGCACAGGGCATGGTTCACATCAAGCAATGCTTCTTCAGAATAGCAAACTCAAAACTGGGGGATATTTTTTGTTGGTCAGGGCCACTTTAACCCACTCCCCCAATCTCCTCACATTGACTCCAGGTTGGCTGACACTTAATTCCAATTAGCTCTTGAGGAGGTCATTAGCCTAGGGGTTGACACACATTTTCCATCCTGCACTGTGAATGTTTAAATGAATATTCAATAAACACATGAAAAAAATGTTTTTTGCAGCGTTAGTTTAAGCAGACTGTTTGGCTATTGTTGTGATTTAGATGAAGATCAGATCACATTTTATGACCAAATTATGCAAAACTCCAAGTAATTCCAAAGCGTTCATTTTTTCTTTTTTATTTATGTTTATTGACATATCTGATGCACAATAATTTAAGGTAAAAGTCACATAATGCATAATAAATAGTATGCAGGTCCTACTGGCATAAAATGAAACAGTACCATTTGTAACTTCTACATAGCCTATTGCAGTGACAAACTTCACAATTCACAAAAGCTTAGTCAACTATAATTTGAGATTTGAGAGTATAACATCGGTGCTTATCTGGAGAGATGTATTCAAGTGCAAATTGTTGCTGAACAAAGGGAATGAAATTTTCCGAAATCAAAAAATCTTTCTTGAAAGGAGCAATCAAACTACATAACATGTCCTTTTGGCCTCAATTTAGTCTCACCGGAGATGTTCGTGCTTTTCTGTTCTGCACTTCATGTGCTTGCTTCTACAAAGGTCACACTCTGTCTCTCCCAGTGTTTAAATCCATGTGTTCCCTCTAGCCTGCAGCAAAAACTGTAGCTAGTTCTTAAACCATATCTTATGCAAAGTACTGACATGCTATGCTACAAAATCATGTTCATGTCTTTAGATATGATAATAGGGGTCAGTGACATCTTCATAAAGACATATAAATATGTACAAGAATAGACATGTAGCATTCTAGTACCATTAATAACTGTCCTGGGATTAAATGCATGTAAGCCATAGAGCCAGTGGCAGATAATAACACTTTGATGTTTGTTAACTGTGAATTGTTGTAAAGGCCTAGGTCTTTATTAAATCACACTAATAACCTGAATTACCTATATAATGGTATGGCTTCACAATTTCACATTTGTTTAATAAAAATATGCTAACTTTCTTGCAAGTTCATTCAAATAGCATGCAATAAAATATATACAACTTTTTTCTCTAAATGCACATTACAACAGAATACCACACAAGAGGTTTAATTCCATCAGTATCATTCCACTGAAGTGATGAAATAGCCTACATATTTGTCACTGCATTACCTGTCTGTACACTCAATAAAACCCAAAGAATTTGCACTAGGGGCTACAGATAGGCCTACTTCATTAGATAATGTGTTCACTGTCTGTATGGTTACTATTACTTTAGAAGAGACCAGAGTTAAAAGAAGTCCTCAAAGGTTTTGTACCAGCACAGCAGAATCTACTACTACTACTATTGCTACTACTACTACTACTACTACTACTACTACTACGTTGAAACCTGAAATTGAACCCACTACCTTTTGGTTGCAAGTCAAGAATTCAATCGAGGACAAAATGATATAATTTTACTTGTGTAGAACTACACAAGTAGATAAGTGATTACTTATCTATTAAGAGGGACCTCCAATATAAATAATACTATATATATATATATATATATATATATGAACCTGCTTTATAGTACAGTATGTACAGTAGGCAAAGAGCGTCCTCTAGTGGAAGCTAAGGATACATATTTTTACATGTATCCTTTCATTTATCTTATTTCGGGGTCGCGGGTGCTGTAAGTTTGGGCCTTAGGCAGGGTACACCCTGGGCAGGGACAGCTAGTTGCAGAATATTTTTACATCGCAAGCACATTTCTTATATATATATATATATATATATATATATATACACACACACAGTGAGGAAAATAAGTATTTGAACACCCTGCTATTTTGCAAGTTCTCCCACTTAGAAATCATGGAGGGGTCTGAAATTTTTATCGTAGGTGCATGTCCACTGTGAGAGACATAATCTAAAAAAAAAAAAAAATCCAGAAATCACAATGTATGATTTTTTTTACAATTTATTTGTATGATACAGCTGCAAATAAGTATTTGAACACCTGTCTATCAGCTAGAATTTTGACCCTCAAAGACCTATTAGTCCGCCTTTAAAAAGTCCACCTCCACTCCACTTCTTATCCTAAATTAGAAGCACCTATTTGAGGTCGTTAGCTGCATAAAGACACCTGTCCACCCCATACAATCAGTAAGACTCCAACTACTAACATGGCCAAGACCAAAGAGCTGTCCAAAGACACCAGAGACAAAATGGTAGACCCCCACAGGGCTGGAAAGGGCTACGGGGCAATTGCCAAGCAGCTTGGTGAAAAAAGATCCACTGTTGGAGCAATTACTAGAAAATGGAAGACGCTAAACATGACTGTCAATCTCCCTCAGACTGGGGCTCCATGCAAGATCTCACCTCGTGGGGTCTCAATGATCTTAAGAAAGGTGAGGAATCAGCTCAGAACTACACGGGAGGAGCTGGTCAATGACCTGAAAAGAGCTGGGACCACCGTTTCCATGGTTACTGTTGGTAATACACCAAGACGTCATGGTTTCAAATCATGCATGGCACGGAAGGTTCCCCTGCTTAAACCAGCACGTCAAGGCCCGTCTTAAGTTTGCCAATGACCATTTGGATGATCCAGAGGAGCCATGGTAGAAAGTCATAATACATAATAAAATAATAATAAAATAAAATAATAATAAAACTTTTTGGTCTTAATTCCACCCACCGTGTTTGGAGGAAGAAGAATGATGAGTACCATCCCAAGAACACCATCCCTACTGTGAAGCATGGGGGTGGTAGCCTCATGCTTTGGGGGTGTTTTTCTGCACAGGGGACAGGGCGACTGCACTGTATTAAGGAGAGGATGTAGCCATGTATTGCGAGATTTTGGGGAACAACCTCCTTCCCTCAGTTAGAGCATGAAGATGGGTCGTGGCTGGGCCTTTCAACATGACAATGACCCGAAGCACACAGCCAAGATAACCAAGGAGTGGCTCTGTAAGAAGCATATCAAGGTTCTAGCCAGTCTCCAGACATAAACCTAATAGAAAATCTTTGGAGGGAGCTCATACTCCGTGTTTCTCAGCGACAGCCCAGAAAGCCCAGGAAACGTTTGACCTCTGTAATTGCAAACAAAAGCTACTGTACCAAATATTAACATTGATTTTCTCAGGTGTTCAAATACTTATCCGCAGCTGTATCACACAAATAAATTGTTAAAAAATCATACATTGTGACTTCAGGATTTTTTTTTAGATTATGTCTGTCATAGTGGACATGCATCTACGATGAAAATTTCAGACCCCTCCATGATTTCTAAGTGGGAGATCTTGCAAAATAGCAGGGTGTTCAAATACTTATTTTCCTCACTGTATATGTATATATAACCTGGTTTGCCAGGACAGTACAATAGCTATCTAACCAAACATACCTCATTACCAATCAGA
This sequence comes from Bostrychus sinensis, assembly GCA_020698575.1. Taxonomy (NCBI): domain Eukaryota; kingdom Metazoa; phylum Chordata; class Actinopteri; order Gobiiformes; family Eleotridae; genus Bostrychus; species Bostrychus sinensis. The sequence continues at coordinate 28,038,737 of CM036244.1, forward strand.
GAAACAAAGCATCACATTAAACCCACCTCAGATTTTAAATAGACTTTTATGACTGGTCAGAAAGTATTGATCTAGGTGAAAATTGGTTTTAATGAAAAGGGTTCTAGAGCCACTTCCCTTTGTTAAGAAAGTGAATGGGTTCGTTTATATGCATGTGCAAAAAAAAAACTTCCCAGTCCTTGTAACTCCCTTTTAATTCAAAATAAAACAGAATATAAAATGATTCAACATTTATAGAGATAATAAAACATGGACACAAAGAAAAGGCTTGAATTTACATTGTGCATTTATACTGTACATGTTATAATTTCCTCCTATTAAAATCTCTGTTAAATCTCTAATACAAAATCAATTAGTTTAGCTACTATGTCTGTACCATTACTGACAAAAGAAACAGTGTAGCCACATAATAAACAACAGAACACATGGATGGACTTTTTGGATTTCATTAATGGTGCTAAATCCTTAATGCATTAATATAATCCCGACATCTTTTAACTGCCAAACTAAAGCAAGTATTCAGTATGTAAATGTGGGTGCAAATGAGCTTGTCAACATGATGAAAAGAGGCTCTTCAAAATGCAATTCGCTGAGCTCTTTCAATTAAGGATAATGGTTGTATTAAAAGTGTCCTATAGACTTCATAGGGCTGGTGTATTCGCAGTTTCCAAAAACAGCAGCTTGTCAACATGTTGCTTAAGCACAATGATAGTATTAAATATAAAATGTCTTTTTAATATGATACACAGTGATATACGTTTGCACAGCGTAAGCCCATTTAGCAAAAAAGGTTGCAGGCTTGGGCAATGGATTTTTTAAAAAGCAAGAGGAATGCTAGGGATAATTTTCAGCACTTTACAAATTACACTCTAGAGCGTCCTTTTTAAGATTTGAAACAATACGATTAATTACAGTGGCACCGAGATGTTGCTGGAAGTTGCTGATCAATTTAATTTCTGTGACATAATTTTAAGTGCTCAATTATACAGTACATTCATTGTCCATAATGGTCTTGTTAGGCTCATGAGCTTGGTTTAGGGAGGCTATATAAGGCTATCTCTGTACACTCTGGCAGCTGCTATTTATTGCACTGAATATTTTGGCAATAAACCCTTAGGCACAAATTTCACAATGCTACCTATCCAACACAGCAGTCAGTGGATGTGCAAGCAACCGACAGACAATTACCTGGCAGTTCACTGATAAGCATTTTTGTGGGCTTTGTTACATAAACGTATATGTAATACTGTAAGAGATGCCAAAAGCGCAGTCACACACAGAACTAGTGAAAAAGGGCTAAAATGGAGCATAGTGCAAATAAGTGAGCTTGGAGGCCATCGAAAAATCCCATAGCATTCACAAGTGCCACTTTCATTTTAGCAGCAGTAGCAGCATGTGATAAGAAGTCCATTATCCACCATCACCTGCTATCTAACACACTGAAGCTGTTTAAATTGATTCTGTTAAAAGCAAGTACTTGGAAACACACTGGAATGTATGAAAATAATTTTATGTTAAGTTCTTTTGCTATTTTTTAAGTCAAAGCTCTTAAACAAGAAATAAGTAATAAATTTTTGTTAGCAGGTGCATGGCAGTAAATTATCACATTTGTGTGTCATGTATGATCTGTTTCACCCTTGGACTAACTGTATCTGATACAGTTAATGCACAGCGCTACACTCACGTCAGAATGGGAGGTTAAAATGCACCCTAAACAACTCTCTGGTCACATAATTTCATTATGATAGTACACTCATAATTAATTAGCATACCTTTGTAAGATACAAAGTTAATTTTATTCCATTGACCATTGACCTGTGGAAGAAATGCTCAAACATGAAAGTTAGTATATTTTGTGCCTTGTTGTGATCAGTCTGATGTGACAAACTCAGCTTTAATAATATTTGTACTGTTTGTTCCCTGACACACATACTGTGTGTTTCATCTCAAACACTGCTGCATTTCCAACATGCGTACATCTTCACATTCAGAACATACGCAAACATACACATACACACACACAGACTAACATACTCGCTCATGAATGGATGGTTTGGTGGTTCAGCTGTTTTCTTCATTGTCTTGTGTTGGCAACTTCTCTGGATTAGAGGAACCTTCAAAACGCTGAGAAGCGATGGCTGCTTGATGGGACATACTCTTTCTCACAATGTCACCTTTTCTCCACAGAGTAATCTCCTGCAACAAAACAGTGCATCCACATGAAATTATTTTGCTACAAAATGTTTTCATTGTTACATATTTTACTATTGTAAATACCTGTTGTTTAAAATAGCGCCTCTCCTCCTCGTCTATAAGTACAAGGTTGAGGTAGTAGCGCACAGAGAACTTCTTGTTGACGTCTCTCATGGTGGGAGTCAACTCGTACCCTGCCAGAAACAATCTGATGGGGATGGACTCTCCTGTGGGACAACAAGAAAAATAATACATTTTTATCTGGCATCAAAATAGATACATTCACGTTTATACTGCTTTTTTAAAATAAAAAATAATAACACAAATATTAATAGCAACTGCAAAACTTTGCATCTTTTTTTAAAAAAAGGCAGTAAATACTTTAAAACACAAAAATAATACAAATATATGAATACCCAGCAGCCTAAGCTTGTGAAACCTTAGACTGTTGCTTGGGAAAAAACTCTGATGGCTAGTAGCCTAGCCTGAGAATTATCAATGATAAACATACCATTAGCTGCAACCCGTGAAGAGTATAAAATGTTCTGATACTTACCTCTGACTGGTGCACCATCCATAATTTCATATTTGGCTATGGTGTCGTTCTCGTGGTAGACATTTGGCCCAGTGCCAGTTGTCTCCCGCTTAATGATGTCTATCTCCATATGCTTGATCTTAATTCTAACCAACAGAAAATAAATCTTTCCTACTATCACATCTTTTAAGTGATACCTGCAAGAGAACCACAACATACATTAAAAACCAAATAAAACATGCAGCTTTAATGCTTAATGTCAGTCAGATTATATAATACACTCATACTTGGATTTATTGTATTCAAATTCTATATGCAGGCAGTCCTCAATTCCCACTTCCATCTTGATAGAGGAGTTGAGTTCAGGGTAGGTACTAAGCGTGTGAACGACAATGTCCAGTTCTTTGCTGATGTCATTCAGTCTTCGGCTGACAGTTGCCCTCAGAAAGTAACTAGAGACAGAAATATATAATGCTAGCTGAGTAAGATTGTTGGGTGTATTATTAAATGACATGAAAAAGACTGATTAAATGTTCACGTTCATATCATATTTAGCAATATGATATAATAGATTAGATATAAAGAACAACTACTACTAGCTGCTGTAACCTCATTGCAATACCAGCAGTTCTGTGTAATATGGATATTGCAGTCATTGATACTGTGATAAGGATCATTCTGTGACCTATTGTGCAGCCCTAAAAAGCAATGAATGTTGATTTTAATAAAAGGTCTGTTGATCAGTGCAGGCCTCCTCTTCTCCTCCCTTTGGTTGTTTATGCCTACAGCGGGGGCCATCGACCTATCCTCTGCACCCTCTTCTCTCACACCAAATAACTTCATGTCCTCTTTGAGTACATCCTTAAATCTCCTCTTTGGCCTCTAATTAGAGTAATGCTTCTGCCTAGCTTCTGTAAGATTTTACTGCTGTTCAATGCATGAAATCTATGGAATAGGCAAGTATGGCATGTACACATTTGGGCTTACCGTAATTTGACATTCTGTCCAGTGTATGACTCATAGGGCTTCTCCACATGTGTGAACTCAAAGTCAAACGTCTGTGACTGAGTGAGCTCTCCTGGACGAGCCAAGTCTTTCACAAGAGACACAAACTCATGGTGGTTTCCTCTGTCGTAGTACAGCTCTACAAACACACACATCGGAGCATAAGGCAAAAGTTGAGCAACTCCTCCCTCTTGGCTCACAGCTGTACAAATATGATGTGAGGACTGAGGATGAAGGTATGTTTATTATGTATACTGCACCTTGGAATATTCAAACAAAAAGAATCTAAGGCTGTACTGGAAAGGACGTAACTTCTTAACATGAAGTGCAAGTATGCTGAGATTATATTACCTATTTCCCACAATAATGTAATTGTAACCCCCAGTTTAAAGAAGTAAACTAAAGCAAAGTTATTAGGGCTGTAAAAAACAATTATTTTGATAATCAATTATTCTGCCAATTATTGTTTTGATTAAAGAGGTTAAAAACTTAAGGTGTTTTTTTTTTTTTTTTTTTTTGTTACGGTTAAAAAATTTAGAAAATTCTACCAAATATCACTTAATTTTTACAAATTTGAACCAGACAAAGCTACAACTGTGTCATTTGAGAACCTTTGGATAGAGCATATATGCACACAATATTTTTTAATCAAAAACACAAAATTTACATTGTTTTAAACTGTTTTTGTTGCTTTACTGCTGTCTTGGTAATAATCCTGCCTCTCTCTTAGCACATGACATGTTTCAGACTATATGAATACCCCAGTAATCAATTAAACAATTACTAAATTAGTTGACAATTATTTCAAAATCGGATTATAATTGATTATGCCAATTAGTTGTTGCAGCCCTAAATGATACATGACCGCAAATGGGCCAGTTAAAACCAAATTTTAGAACAATTAACAAAGCTTCTAAACTTCTAGTGTAAGTGTGTGTTACAAATGTTTATTATATGATAGATTTAATCTTTTCTTACTCACTGAAACAACCCAAAAACCTCTGTGTAGTCACCTCAGGCAATATATTAGCAAGTTCTCAACATCTGATGATAAAATATATATTAAAAAGCATTCATTCATAATTTGTTCTGTCTGAAAAAACAAAACAAAAATATTCTAGCCCCATTTGCAGCAGGTCTCTAATGTAGTAGGATTTACTATAATTTACAATATAGGCTAGTAAAGTAGACTTCCCCTTCACACTTGCAATATTACACAGCCTAGCTTCTAGAAGGGTATACGGGCCAAGAGCTGTTGTAACATCAAATGAAATTAATTACAATAAAGGCATTTGTAAACTAAATATAAAGCTGCTAGACTTTGAATGGCTTTTCTGTCACCTGATGTCCCAGCGTGCACCATGTTTGTCACGGGACCTGACACTTCCTACTGACACTTGTTAGCATCAAAGCATTCGTCAGTCGTATCCCAAAGAGAAGTTACTGTGGTTGATTGTTTTATACAAGTTACTGTTCGTGTAATAAAGAGTTTAGTTTAGTTTACAGCTGTTAGTTCCCCTTTTCTCACGTAGCTATCTGACTTTGGCGGTGCTTGGATGTTCCTCTTGGCGGGGGCTAAGTGCGGCTAAATGGAAAAAAAGCAGGCCCGTGTTGCTTACCTATCTGCCCGACAAACTCTATCTTGATGCCGTTGTGCTCCAGTCTCTTTCCCGGGTATTTGAGATTCACGTTGACTTTCCCGGACACCGTTTCCCCGTCGTAGAAGAGAAAATATTTGTCCTTCCTGCCGTCTTCGCTCTTGTGCTCAGCTTTCTTTCTCGTTTCGGCGTCATTCAGGACTATATCGATGTCCGCACTCTGTCCGAAACCAAAGAAGCTCATGGCTGCAATTCAGTCTCACCTTTTTTTAGGTATCCTCTTTTTTTTCTTTTTAGAATCACCAATATTTAACAACAAATAGTGCCTAAATAGTGGCTACTCGTTTGAGTGCACACGGCTTCCCAGATTGAGTATTAGGCTGAGTTATGCTGACTGCGCATGCGTCAATAGTCATGTGAGTCAAAATCGTTTCTTGTCGCGCTAGTTTTTTCAAGAATACGTTTTCGCTTTTTTTTTTTTCTTTCTTTCTTTCTTTCTTTCTTTCTTTCTTTCTTTCTTTCTGTAAAATAAGACATATACACACAGTTATTTTTAATTTATACACTTTATGATAATATTTTAAAGGTCTAGCAACATTACTGTAATTAAATTTGCCGCAGTAACAACAGGCGAAGGAGGAAAAAAAACGTATCCGGTGACTTGAGTTTTTTATTATTTTATTTCTTTTTTTTAATGTAATACCAAAAAAGTAGAATAACAGTACAGATAAACACATATATACAGACACAGATATAAAGAGAATAAATAAATAAACAAGTGAACAACAAAAATAGCAGAAATACAATCAAAATAAAAACATATTAAGTAAAGCATTGTATTGCTTTTTGACAGTTATACAAAATAACTTTTAAGATCTATTATAAATTCCTGAAATCTTTGGGTTTTTCTTGACCATTTGCACTTATGAATGTAATATTTACTAAGTGAGATAAATAAGTTAACAGTATGTTTTATACTCTCGTCTATATCGTTCTTGGTGTGTGACAACATTACGTCGTTTTTTCTATTTGTATTTTTTTGTTCTGCAAACTTCTATTAAAAGTACTTTCTACATCAACCCAGAAAAAGTTTACAAACAAACATTCAAAGAAAAGGTGACACATGGACTCAGGTAACAGAAAAAAGTGCACTTAATATCTATATCATTATTAAATCTTTTTAAATATATATTAGTTGGATATGTATTATATATATTATGTATAATTTTAAATCGCAACAAAAGGGTTAGGGTTAGGGTTAGAAGAGGCTTTCTCAAAAGCCTCTTGGATAAGAGGTGAAACGTCTTCAACTTGAAAAATCCAATCCAGATGACTGCTTTTTTAACTTTTGTTGCGATGCAATTACCCTGGACGAGTGAGAGTCTTCACAGACATATAATTTTAAATGTTATTTCTTTTACTTTATTATTTATACAATGTTTATAGTTTTGGTTTATGGATGCCTGTATTTGTATTTATCTTTTGAGAATTCATAAAAGTGTTTTGTGTATATGTATTTGTGTTTTGTGAAAGTGAAGTAAAAGTGTTTAGTTTTTAATTGTAAATTTGTTTTGCACCTCTGGGCCACCGTACCTAACCCTTCAGGTACTACTCTTCATTATTTCGAAATCAGAGATATTCTAAATATTATCATTTCATTTTTATTTACAACTAAGCATTTATAATTTACTGTTTTGTATGTTTATATAATAAAAAGTTGCGCAAGTTTCCAAATAAAGCTTTTAAGTGAAAAACATGGCCGAAAAGCCACTGTACTTGTTTTGTGATTGCTGTGTTCGGCCACAAGAGGGAGCAGTTTCATCACAACACGGTATCCATCCACTCCAAAGCCTCTGGAGATGAAGGTTTTTCAATTTAATCTCCTGATACTTTGTCTCATTATAAAGCATTTTAAAAAGCATTCAGGCTAAACCCCCTCATACTACAATACTCTTTGTTTTACAGATAATACAGCCTACATTTTAAAAGCTTTGACAGAGTATGAATAATTATTGATTTATTAAAAAGCCTATCTGGGACACTGTTATTGAAAGCAAGGTTCAAGCTATATTTTGTTTTTAAACAAGTCAAAAGTTTTAACAAGAAGAGCCTTTGGGGTTGTCCTAAAATGACCCAAACCAATTATTTAGCCCGACAGAGCAGCTGTAACCCGGCTCATGTGAGACACTGTCAGTTCATCACTTTATACTGTGATATTCTCTAAACAGGCTACATCCTTCTGTCCAATAAGATTGTCTTCCATCTGTTTCACGCGTCACTTTGTTGTCGAGGGTTGTGTTTGCAGCTCTGCCTGTATTATAAAATACCAAGAGTCTCTACAATCACCATTCCCTATGAAGTGTCTCTCCTGTCCCCATGGCTAAATCAGGTAAGAGCTATTGTCAGATTTTTATTTATTTATTTTTTTATGCAATTGATTATCCTGTTCAATGTCCTTATAATATTAATATAGAAATGGAGTGAAACTTAAGATACTTTTACTCATTTATGCATTTTTTTTTTTACTTTATGAGCCCATTTGTAAAGACAGATTTTTTTACTTGAGAGAAAATGTAAGTTTTTTTTATATATATATATGATAATGGCAGGGTGGAACAGAGTATTTGTAGTAGTGGTTACAGTAGACATAGTTGTAGATACAGTATTAATAGTAGTATTAGTAGTAGCAGCAACCTCAGTAGAAGTTCTTCCGAATCTCTGCAAATAACTGGAGGATTTAGGAGTTAGATGTTGTTGTTTATTTTTACCTTAATAACTTTTTACCTTAATAACTTTAGTATTATTGTGATGATTATTTTTGTTTTTTGTCTTTTTTATTGTTGTGTTTTGTTCTGTTTCATCACGGATGGCTGGAAAAAACAAAAAACTAGCTAAGAAAAATGTTTATACTCTTGTATAAATATTGTGTCCAAAAGTTGCTCTTCACTAAGGAAGCTCAAAAGGATAAATGATGATGTAACACAATAAAGTATAAAAATAATAATAATAACATTGATAATATAGTGTAGTATGTTGTAGCAGCACCAGTTGCAGTAGTAGATTTTGCTGTGTACTTGAAAAATATTTACATAAAATTTACATTCAATAATTTTTTTATATCTACTTAAGTAATAATCGTAGCCTACTTTTTCTTGTGAACAGATTTTGAGGACTTCTTCTACCTCTGCCCTCTTCTACTTTTCCTCATTTATTATTTCCAACAGACAGACAAGTATGTAACACAATGCAGGTCTAAAAGGGCAGCTATAATGAGTCAGCCGTTTAAAGCCAATGCTGTGACGGTAAATTTAATGAGTGTTAAATTACCAACATTTGCCTCATAATAATCTGAAACCATTTCCCAGATATGCAATCCTCCTAATTAGGAAAAAAAAAAAAAAAAAAAAAACACGTCGCTCTCTGTGTTCAGTGGAATTGTGCCTCGTGCTTTAATTGATTTTTTCTAATAATTCAATAAAAGTGTTCGGTGGCACTGCTGCAAAAACCACAATAAATCCTCCCTGCAGTGCTCCCTGATTATAGAGCTCTTTATCCAGGAACCTGCTGCCAGTTGGCACAGTGACCAGAAGGCAACAAGAAAGCTGTTTTTAGCCTTAACCTCCTGTGATGGATGATGGCTTTAGATGAGCAAAGATGATGTCAAAGGGATATGTGATGGATTTTCATTCAGTTTAGGGTTTTGGAGAACAGCGGGAGACCCTGGAGTACTCAAGGAAGAATCAGAAGTGGAAAGCTACTAGATACTTACGTAATTTATTCACTTTCTTTGTTTCCATTGAGGAGGCGCTGGTGGCTTGAGCCTATCCAAGCAACTATGAGGTGGCGTACACTCTGGATAACAGTCAGTTAGAGCTGGCTGGACTATTTTATTATTTAATAATAATTTAATATTTGAGTACGAAATGTTAAATTTGCTCAACCAGATGATCCCGAATTTGTGTCAGGTAAGGCATCTGGCTTAAAGAAATACTAAAGTAGACGTGGGTCATTGGAAGACATTTAGGCATGAAAAGTTTGGAAAAAAACGACTCTTATTTTAAAAATGTTCTATAATGTATTTAAGAAAACAATGTAATAAACTGTCAATTACAATAATTTGTCCAGCTGAAGCATCAACGGTACACTTTATTAGTGTGGCTGTGTTTGGTGGTGGTCGGAGGGGCCGTTGGCGCAGATTGGCAGCCACGCTTCCGTCAGTCTGCCCCAGGGCAGCTGTGGCTACAGAAGTAGCTCACCACCACTGAGTGTGCCTGAGGAGTGAATGAATAATAGATCAAAAATTGTAAAGCGACTTTGAGTTGTGTGAAAAGCGCTATATAAAATTGATGTATTATTATTATTATATATATACATGTAAAACAAATCTTTTACCAGTAATTAAGAAGGTCACATTTACATTGAATAATAATTTAATTTCAGACAGTAACTGACCTATTATTAATTTTACAAAAATTTTATTGTAACTAGATTGAAATTTCAGTAACAGGATTGAGTAGACATATTACTTTGCATGGTAGCAGGCTAAATAGGTTTAAGTAACGGGGTCATCAATACTATTGTTTAAATTATGTTGATAATTAAATAAATTGTATCAACAGTTACAAGATACACATATCAAATCAACTAACTAAAAAAATAAATTGTATTTAAAACTGATTTTAATAGTTAAATTTACAATAAAAGTTTGTTATCAAGAAAGAGGGACAAGAGGAAATGCATACATACATATATATATATATGTATATATATTGGACCAATTTTTCCAACATTCCTATTTACACTTTTTGTCAGGACATGTATAATTTGCACAATAAGTGCATGTGTAAATGTTTTGTGCATAGATTGATCCAATTTCATAGGTAGGACTCATAGGTGGGTTATTCACGATTATAATTTAAGTTTTAGTCAGTACTTGATATTATATTACTAATTTTCACTAATTTTACTAAAAAAGTCAGCAGCCAAGATATTTGTAATATTAGAAGTGAGTTTTATTAATCACAAATAGAATGATTCAAGAGTTAACAATAAAAAACAACAACCCAGCAGGCCCTAAACGGACATTCTACTGTGAGTGAGTTTGGTTCAGGAAAGCATTTTCGTTGCGAGACAGCGGTGGGTTATCTCAGCTTTGCACTCCTCTTCAAGCAAAAATCCACACCGGAAACGATCTATCACTTCCTTTGTTTCTATTTGAACTAGAGGGCCGTGGAGCTCTCCATCACCGCCGCCTGCTACATCACACTCAGTGGCAGAGAGGTGGAGTAAACAGACCCATGTAATAAGAAAAATCACCATGCATAAACTCTGGTTCATAACTCCTCAATAGTGATATTTTCCACAATCAAGTATGAATCAGAGTTTATGGATGCATGCCTGCTCTGGGTGTACATCTTTTCTTTTTGCCTATTAGTGCTATGTGTCTTTACCAAAAATATTCCCCACTATATTTAGGCACTAATTAAGCTCTACTCCAACATGTCTACATAGTCAAATCTATGAAAAAAAAAAAAAAAAACTATTTACAAATTTGCAGATATGTAAAGAAGGGAAGTGGAAGCTTGCAGTGACATCATTCCTCTCAAACGCCGAGCTTGTGGTTTAAATAAATGCAAACCGAGGCTTTTATAATTATGGGGAATAGCAGGAAAAAGAGGTTGATAAATCTGTGGTGGCAGAAGGCACTTAAGAGGAATGAGATTTGGACAAATGAAAGGGCTAAATGACACTACGTGACTTGTATCTCATTGTCTGTGAACTCAAAACACACTTATTTTAGCACTTTTGAATACAACTCTTGGTTCTTTGATGCAACTTTGTAAAACTGCAGTGTCAAAAACTTCCTATGTGCAAATGTTGGGCAGATCGTCTCTACCACAGCTGATATTGGGTAACATTTTAACCAACGTGTCTACGAACAGTCATAACACAAGAGCAAGTGTCTACATTTACATGTGTTTTTGCAAAATGAAACCACACCAGATGAAAAATCAGCCAAGTGTTATGACTGCCATCTTGAAATGTACCCTAAATAAAATGTTACCTCCTCTATTCAGTCTTACAAATGGAAAGAGTTTCATATCGCCACAAAACAGAAAATTGTACAATTCTCACAACTTCACATAATCCTCAAAGAAAATCTATATACAATCAGTACAAGTGTTAACCCTCCAGACCCCTCAGTATGCAGCTGTCTTCTACCTTCACACCAAAGTGAGCTTATTGGAAACTATTGGTTTGCCTGGAGGAATGAAAACAATATAAGCTTCAGTCAAACCAAACAATAGTTAACACGAAATGAAAGCTACTCTAGGTTTAGTATTAGCAAACGTTAGCAAAATGAATGTAAACAGACAACAAAAACAACCAGGATCTATGTCAATGTGTGTACTGTAACTATACCTTTTTAGACTTTTGAAAATCTCTTGGTACCAAGTTTAGTATTAATAATGTTTAATAAACTAGAAGCAATAAGAACGTGCCTTGTCCATTTCTTGCAATGATGACTCAAATCTTATATATATAAATTTTAGTTTAGGGGTAAATGCTCTCCATGCATTGAGTCATATGATAAAAAAACACTAAAAAGTATTATTTGTGACTGGAGTTACAATCCGCTGGGATATCCCTATTGCGCAATGGTACAGAATCTTTTCCTCTTTCCCAGGTGGTAGTAGGATCCTCACTTAAAACGTACTGTTTCTTTGTTGGCCAATTGCTGACTTCTCCTGAATTTTTATCCAAATTTGACTTTTGCTTTGACTTTGCTTACAGACCAACCAAAAAACCAAAGACAAAAAAAAGACAGTAATTGGATTTTTAAATGTTAATAAAGTTGGGTTACTAACATTTGGGATAAAGGAAATTGAATGTCCAGAACTTAGTACCTTACCTGCTCATGTGTTTTCCGATCTGGAGGGTTAACTTCCAAACCCTGTATTAACATCATATTGGTGTAATACTGAACATTATGAATGACAGCACAACTCTATTATCCTGGACAGTAACTTCAAATATATACAAGATCAACAGCAAGCATAGAAGGACACTTAAATCAAGAAAACGCAGCACTGATTGTGTACAGTGTTTCACAGCATTTGACTGGCACTCATCAAAGCCTTGTACTAAGACTATCTACAAACATTGACATGGAAGTCTCTCACGACAATAACCGGGCATCCCCACCCAGCCGAGAAATTAAATATATGTAAGACCGCCCATCAAGAAGCACATCTTGATATGCTAATACAAGTCCTTTTTCATTTGTCGAACCCCTTCTTTCTTTCCATTGCAAAGGTGTAAATCCTCACCAAAGTGGTTAAAGTGTAACACATTTTTATGCACAACCAAATAAAAAAAAGAAAAGAAAAATAACACGTTAGTAATTTACAAATATTTAAAAAAGTAAACCTTTATCTATAGGCATTTTAAAATATATTCCATCAAAAATAGTCTGACAAATTTTAACAGTAGAAAAAAAAGGTTATATAAAGGGCAAACGGTTTGAAGTAGAAATCATAGATTGACTTGTCCTTTTTAAACTTGGCTGATTATTGTTGAACCATTGAAAACCATGCAAAGAAAAATACCTTTTAAATTAAAATAATAACAAATAAAACAGTCCTGTTTTTCTTGTTGAATTTCCTGTTGCTGTCCCGTGAAATCTTGTCACCTTTGGCAAACTTGAATAGTTGTATTTCCGTGGTGCCAGGAGCATGAAGTGTGTCCTCTCCGTGGTCAACAGCGTGGAGGTCGGTCGCACATGGCATGTCTCTCAGTTGGCACATTGCCCTTCTTCAGTGCTCCCTTTTCAGATCACAAATGAGGACTTGTGTCGGAAGTCACCCTTCAAAAACAATATAAGGTTAGTTACAGACTCACACCAATTTGACTAATTTCATTTAGTCATGGTTATACCTCATCATCTGTCCTGACGTAGTCCACTCCATCTCCTTTAGATGGGACTTTGTAACTGAAAGAAAAGGAAAAATAACATTGTAAGCCAGGTCTGAAAGTATGTTTTACAAATACAGAAATACAGAATTTGATGCCTTACTTGTTTCCTGCCTGTTTCTGGCCAGAGAAGTAGCCTTTTTTGTATGCACAGCAGATTCCTACTGTTATACACAGGAGCACCACGACCACCACTAACACGCCCAGGATAATTCCCAAAATATCAATGTCATCTGAGGAGAAAGAGAGGGAGAAAAATAATTAATACATGTGACCATATAACCTGTAAAGTCCTATTGAATATACTGTAGGTTAGGTGGTGTAATGAGTGCATGTGAGTGTGGCTAACTTACACACTTCCATCTTTTGAAGAGGACATTCTGCGTAACCTGCATCATTCTTCGCTCTGCAGGAGTATTCACCTGCATCTTCTTTTCTGACTGCAATGAATTTCTGTAATACAAAGAGAAGAATCTTATTATAGTATCAACAAAGCTAGCTACTCTATATTTAGATGAACATGATAGATGATAGTGATAATTGATGTAGTTGTTTGAGATGCTTCTGGATAACAATTTTATTCCCCACTGCAGATAGTTGTAGATAATCAGATGCCAGAGAAACTAAACTATGCACTGCAAACAAAAGTTTAAGCGTTTAAACAAATAACACCAAAGCAAACCTTATGTAGTGTCTATTTTAAATATGCAGCCCATAGATATTTCCACATTGTCTGTTGCTAAAATATCACCCAACTTTTTGATCAGTTAACCTCAATAAGCCATAAATTCTGGGGTTGTATATATATGGTACCTTCTATATAACAGGCACTATCTGTAATTGTAGAAGTAGTTTTGGTTATTTATAAACAGTTTCTCCTTGGCCCATTAGCATCCAGTGTCACAGTTTCTCCGTAGTGGACAATTAGGAATTTAGGAAGTTACATATCTCTAAGTATCTCACAGACATCCTTTTACAACATTTTAGACTGTTTATAAGTAAAATAGACAGCTTCATTAACTGTGGGTGGTCTGTTCAAATGCACTGTAAACCATCAAAAACTGCAAAGAGTAAGGATGCAATAAATTGTAAAAGAAATGTTATTCTTTAGACCAAGCCTAACTGGAAATATTTATGGTCATGTATTTCTGTCCAAAACAATCTAATAAAAAATTTAAATACATTTGCCACATTCCACTGGACATTGGCAGGTGGGCATCATCTTCCCACATGGGAGTAGCCCAGAGGAGTGATAACTATGTTTTCCGTGGACAGTCTAAAAATAACCTAAGGAGATAAGCAAAGTAGAAAGAACATCATCTAGTTCTTATGTTTACAGCACTTACTCTAAACTCTAAACCTGAACAGTTTGCACTATCAGACCACTCACATGAAAAAAGTGTGTGGGTGATGCTCTGAAGTGCGTCACATCTTTGTGAAGAGCATTAAAGCAGATTTAGGAGTATTCACTGAGCGGATGGAGGTGTGCTTCAACACCAGTAAGGAACTAAGGAATGTGCAAACGGGAGCAGCAGATTCCCCTTGTGGGCTCAAGCCATCTCGCACCATCAACTGTCTCCCAAAAATATCTGCCCCCACCCCTGGGCACCACGCCACCTTCCCCGCTGCCCCGCCCTCACCGCTCATGCATGCCCTTGTCCACACAGATACTAACCAGCGTTCCTGTGTCATCGTTGAGCGTATACGAGGAGTTGAAGAACTTGAGGCTGGTCTTCGGGTCGTCGGGGATCTCCTCCTTGTTTTTGAACCACTGGTACTGAGACTTAGGGAAACCCTCTTCTTCCAAACAACTCAGCTCGGCCGACTTCCCAACAGGCACTGATTTTGGGACGCTGCATTTGGGCATCACTGGTTTCACTGTAGAGACAACATATGTGATTAGTCAATGTGTCAGGCCTTATGTGAGCTACATACAGTCATTGGAAAACACTAGTGTGTCATGATGCTGCTAGGCCGATGATAGTCTATGACGCTTTCATGTAACAATGTCAGTCTGACCCTTTCTCCTAGACTGGACTGACAGTTCTGGTTAGACGGGTACATGGTTTTCGGACGGTGCCAAAACCCAAAACACGCGGTGGGCTTTCTTTAGAATGGCAATAGCAGAGATGCGGTTTCAGAGCGCTCCTCTTATAGCCCTGAACACGCCTTTGCAGCTGGGCAGGTCTGATCACAACGCATCCTCACATATGCCAAAGGGTTGGAGCGACCTACAACACGGTTTCAGCTTACAGCATCCCAAGAGTGAATCACTGAGCAAGGGCTTTCATCTCAGGGCATAATGATGGATTTTCTAGGCTTTTGAATAAAATTCAGGTCTTTTCAACTAATCCTAAAAAAATACTCACATTGTTTTGGCTTATGTGGTAGCAGCATCACAGATTGTAGTTCTACATCTCACCTCCTTTCGTTCTACACCCTATGAACACCTGGAGTAACCTAGCAAGAATGAATTTGCTTTAGGAAGAAAAAAAAAAAAAAAAGAAAAAAAAACATGTAATGGAAATTGTGATTGGCGCTCTATACGGATAATTTGAAGATGTAAAGACCTGGGATACTATGTACCCCACCAAGTTATCACACACAAGGAGAATCACCAAAATCTGGTAAATAGAGGGGACTTCTTATACCTGGCATTGCGGGGAGTACTGACTGGTAAGTGATAATTTTAGATGAACACATCATTGCATTTGGCCATTGTTCTACTTGCCGTGTGCTGCCAGTTGCCAATCATAATTTGTATTTAAAATGGGACAGGGTTAATAAAATGTTTGTTGTTTTTTGTAAGTTGCGTTGCTCCAAAAGCAGCTCTGTGTATTTTGGTACTACCCCCTGAAATCTGATTACACTGTATATGTCTATCAAGCTGCATTCTGCCGTTGTTATATTTGAGTCCATTTGTTCTGCCACCTGGAATCAAACTCGAATCAGCAGGGACCAGTCTCATTCTTTGTATGGAACAGAAAAACAAAAGAGGCTATCTGTAGGTTATCTGTTGTTGTTTTCTGAGAATTGCAGGGGGTGCCAGAACAAAACAAAAACAATATTCAAAATTTGCATTTTTGTAGAGTGAGAATGCAATCCATGTGTTATCAAATGGCCAAAACACAAAAGATTATTTCTGGTTTGGGCGAAATGTACCCACATCTAACCCCACATGAATAGCCTCATCATACCTCTTACAATAAGGTCAATCACAAGCTCATCAAAGGACTTCTGGTCATCAGGAGCAGTGACCTCACATCGGTATTTTGCTGTGTCCGATCTGGTTGCGTTGGTGATCACTAACGTGGCTGGTTCTCTGATAATGGCTCTGTTCTCCAAATCACCTGCAAAGTGAACGTATTCCATCATTACCAATACAATTCTCTCATATCCAGTAAAACTATGTACACGTTTTTATAGGCATTACCTGACACTTTCTTGTCAAAGTACACATAACTAGGCCCTTCATTCTTGATCTTCTTCCATTCTATCCTGGGATTTAGCGTTGAAATGGACTCAATCAAACAAGATAATTCAATTTCTGCATGACAAAGAAGAGGAAATGAATTCAGGATGGATGTGAAAGGGCGTGTTTGATGTCAGGCCAGGGACATACAGAGGAAGTATAATTTGACATTTTAAATATAAGGGCATTTGGTTATTAGCACTTACTGTCGAACTCATCAGTCCAGGGGGAATCGTTGTTTGTTCTGAGCACAACTGCTAACACGTTGAAGTAGCCTGCAAAAACAAAAAAGAGAGAAAAGGCAACGCAAATGAGAATCAGAGCATTTCCTGATTTGGGGATGAGCTCATGCTATAATGCACCGAACCAGCTGACATCCACTCGTGCTGCTCTTGTTTTAACACTCTCCTTGGGCATGTCCGCAACTCATCACTAATTTACTGTTTTGCAAAGTCAATTAGAAAACCTGAGATTTTCACATCAAAACACCCCACTGTCACGTCATCCTCTGTTTGGCTGATAATGTGAGCAATCTGCTGCTCTTTGCCCTTGTTCTGTAATCATCCATTTTCCATTTTTAGTTGGTCAAAGCATTGTGTGTGTGTATGTGTGAAGGGTGGGGGGTGCTGTTTCTATGCACAGTGCATAATTGCGCAGGGAGGCATGTGGCCTTTTCAGGGCAAGCTCGCCATGCCAGGAGTTCAAGCGCCCAGCCCCTCTCCCTCTCGCTGTGATTCTCTCTCTGGGCCTCGTGCTGCTGGAGCCCATGTGGGACTAATGTTACAAAAGCACCCCGGAAAGATGGGTGTTGGTATGTGAAAGAGGGGGGATAGGGCCTTGGGAGGGGGCACTGCTGAATCATCCTGACAGCCCATGGTCCGCGACGCAAAGTCACTTCCACATGAATGTTAACTAGAGAGGGAGCACACTTAAATTAGTGCTATGACTATACACAAATCCTAATCTGATTTATACACTGATTTTTTTCTCAAATATTCCTGTCCTAAAGATAGATGCTGACAAGACACAGTTCAGACACAGCGTTGAGATGACATACTATATATGACATAGAACTCCAGACATTTACATTCCACTGTACATGGTAGCATTCAGCAACAAAGAACCGACACTTGTCTATATGTCAGTGTAACACAAAAACAAGTAAAGCTAATGTTTGAAAACACAAGCTCACTCATAATAATCCTTGAATTAAAGGTCCCCTATAATGCTATTTTAATGTTTCCACCTCAGAAACATACTGGAATAGTATTTTGTTTCATTCACGCTTGTTTGAGTAATCCTTTATGCCTGTCTTTTTCTCATCGCTCTACATAGTCAGGTGAAAACCAGGAAGTACTCCTGCGTGTTTCTAAAGTCCACACACCATCACCAAACTCATTCTGATCATTTCAGTGCTTAAATTGCCATCACTACAAAGCAGTAAACTTGTTTATCTATCTGTTAAAAGCATGTTGCTAACAGCTCTAATTAGCCATTTTATGCTCTGTCCATTCCCCACTGTTGCCAGCAGGGGGTGTCAGACACCTAATCCAAGCATTTTCTGCAAGTTCAAAGTAACAGCTCCCCAAAAGATGTTTCACATACAAATTGTGAAATATTAAAGCAAAGGTGTCCAAAACTATTTAAAAAGCCTGAAAAAAAGCATAATATATAACCTTAAAAGTTTTTTCTAAAAATACTGGGTTGCTGCCATTAAATTGTGAATCTCTATGTCCATTGCCCTTATACACAAAAGCCCTTACACTGTTCCTGTTGAACTCCTGTTGCAAAAACATAACCCCCTGCACATGTAAATTTAGTTAAAAATGTTTAGTGGTCTAATAGTGCTTATCATAATGTCAATAAGTAAAGTATTTTCTGAAAATACTGGGTTGCTTCCATTAAATTGTGAATCTTCTAGTTCAAGGACAAATACTATGTTTTCCTTTGTGCTCATATAGTACAAAAGAGCAAAACACAGTACAGATTTACTTCACTGGGATGCTGACGCACAGTTACAATTTGCATCAAACCAAAAATAGAAGGGGTTAAAATCTGCTTAAACAAATAATGATGTGCTTTTACTTTAAATAGTGCGTAAAAATCTGTAGGTGTTGTTTAAAGCTAATTAGAAGCGTTGTATTTCTCTCAGAGACTAGTAGCTCGACCTCCGCCAACTGTCGAGCCGCGTCTTGGGTCGCTTGCTCCAGCAGACAGACAGGGTAAGCTGATTAGCCCACAGTCTTTCTGGAGATCATGACAAGACAACAGCTTGTTTTTAGCTGCTGCTGTCAGTAATTACACTACACAGAGGTCAAAAGTAGGTCGTACCTTAGCTCGACAAAAGCACCAACAACGTTTTCTTCACTGTTTAGTTTTTTATCACACCTTCTGGGATCAGCTGTTCACACTTGCACACCCACATGTTCACTGCGATCTATATTACATGAAAGCACATATGCAATTTTGATGATTACATTCACTAAGATAGCCCTTCAGATGATGGATGCATATTTAAGTATGGTCCTTTTAACATCAATATCCCTGATAAATAAGTCAGGTCTTAGCGGTAGTCTTATGGCGCTACTCCGGAGATGCCCCTGACTTCAGAAGGAATTAATAGCTACAATAAACAAAGTATTATGACACTAACTTCACTTGTTTAAATTTCTGCAGCCAATTTCAACAAATCATCCTTGTAGCAGTTTTGCTCCTATGAGGACCCACCTAGGTTTAGCTTCATTTTCCCAACACAAGCTCCTAACAGATGCGCAGGAAGAACTTTTTCAGAGAGCTGTAGAAAGAATGGGAATCTGCACTTTCTTAAGAAATGTGACAATCAAAACAAAACCGATAGAGCTCAATCCTGTTTCCTATCTCTTTTCACTGCCTCTCTTCAGTGCTACACACAAAAGCACACATATTTCTGAGAGAAAAGCAAATTTTTCTCTTCCGCTCTGCAGCTGTATGTAGGACGTTTTTTGATAAGTCGCAGAAAGTGGGTCTTTATTTTACATTCAAGGTTTGCACAATAGTTGGGTTATGCGCTGCTCGTCTGTATAGCTATAAATGTAGCAACAAAAGCTAGTGTTTGATAGACAAGTCATTGCTAACTTCTGGAGTTATGTTTCAAATGAACTGCTTATACCGTGCTACCAAATCCCAGCTGTAACTAGGCCAAGTATGTGAAGGGTCCAGAATACCAGGATGTCCTGTGTTGAAATAGAATCTAAGGCTGACAGTAAATTATTTTGAGTGATTAATATAGCATTATGAGTTTGGGTTTAATGCAGCATTCAGTTTCATGTTTGGTCTGAAAGGGCTAATGGAGTTAGCTCTCTGTATCTCCGTCCTCCTTAAATCATGGCGTATTAGTGCAGATTAGCTGACTAAGTGAGCTTGACGTATGAGGAAAAAGCTTGAGAGGTCTGAAATGGAAACAGCTGTGAAGCCCCCACTTAAAAAAGTTCATCTCCATAATACTGCGAGACTGAGACAGTAAACAGCAAACAGAGCGCGAAGTAACTCTGTGGGGATTTAAAGGGCTCAAGTCGAGCAACACGTAGGTGCAACTTCGGACTGGATTTATAGGTCTCCCAGCTTCATTAGAAATCCAATAGGCTCGTAAATATTCGAGCAATCCATTTAGCAACCAGGCAAAGACTGCATCATTTTTGGGAGTAAACAACGGCAGAAACCGCTGGTAACATATCTGATGAAGTCTCGGGAAGTGCTGACTGAGTGTTATGAGAGTGGCGTTTCCCATCTCTGACACATCCTTCCCTGGTCATGAACACTCATCCTGTCGGCCATCTTGTTTTTTCTCAGAATATTGTGCAAAATTTAACAAAAGGAAAATATATGTCTTAGTAATAACTGCCAGGAACACAGACAGATCCAGTGATTTAATGCACACAGTAAACCATACCACAGCAGCAGGACCCATATGGCTAGCATAGCATATCATGTCATAGGTTTCTGACCAATATTGCTATTATGTTTCTTCACCGAATAAAAAAAGAAAAACATGTAAAGCATCTCTGTCCTCATCTGCTGCGTACATCCCAAAAAGTTAGCATAACTGTTATCCATATTAGCCCTTACATTACATTAGCTACTTTGTTGTCGCTCAGCACTGTCAACCCATATTTCTCTTTTGATCGAGAGAATGGCATTGTTATTCTCCGAAAACAGCTTTTATTTAAGAATAACCACATTAAGTTTTTTATACAACACTATAGGGGGCATCGTTGGGAGGTTTTTACAAATTCATCTGTTTTCATACTCTTCTATAGCAACCCTGCTGAATGAAAATCTGTGGCCTCTCATTAGGAGAGCAATTTTCTACGCAAATATATTCATCTATTGTTATGTTTGTCTCCCAGTTGAGGTAAACATTGTTAATGTGTGTTATGTTGTTGATTAGCTTTAAACAGTGCAGGTGCTCAGTGACCTACATATGCCATTCTTGAGTTTTTAGCTTTTGCTTTCTACTTGAAGCTTCCCATCTTTCAGAGGATGGACACAGCCGTAAGAGGCATGAAAATCAGGAAATCTGCATCAAAGTTTTTTTTTTTTTAATCTTCCTTTCCGCCCCCACAATGGGCATTAGGGCTCTCTGTGTAATCTTAGTGTAATGCCCTGGTAAACCCCCCAGGTTTTACATCGCTGAATAATACAGAAGGGCCCACAGGAGCTGGAAATTTCTTGATGCTGTGTAATGAATCCCTCCTACTTTCTGTTGGGCCCCTTGGGAAACCGGGTTGTTTCCTGCGCTGAATCCAAAGAGGTGAGGCGATATCATAAATAGAAAGGTTCAATTAAGCAACCCAGAGCTGTTCCCCGAGGAGCGCCTTCCCGTGCCGCCTGTGGAGAGTATTCCCACGCCCCTCACATCAAAGTACGCACACCTAGTTTTTCTTATCATCAACCAGTTGCTGTTTCCAAGTGCACTGCCTCAGCTGCATCCTGCCGCACAGCTGAGTAACCATCTCCACAGGCAATTACGCTTTGTTTTATTATGACGGTATTTATTCACTATTTGGTTTTGTGATTCCTTATGAAGCACCATTGCCTCCACCATAAATGATCTCCCTCGACCATGTCACATTGACTATGCACCAAGGTCAATGGTGTACTTTTTTTGCCAGTTTATAAAAATGACATTAGAAATTGATGTGGGGGGTGTCGACGCTCCATTAAGGGTTGTGAGTTGCAGAGAAGGCTTTTGCACCTCTCCTTAAGCGACATGCATGGAGGTCTGACCGAGCATGTGCATCCAAACACACGTGCAAGCCCAGCGGCATAGATATGAACGCATACTTAGCGCATATTGACTGCATGGGTCTAACGTTACATGAACAACATGGCCTACATAACTGCAATTCTAGGTAAATATAGGTAAATGAGGGATGCGGACAACAATACAGAAGGTGAAATGCGCATCGAATGATCAAGCAGGTCCCGGGTGAACAAGTATTGCTGTGTACGGCTTGTCTCACTTCGAAAATAGACAGACATTTCACATGCTGTGCTTAGGTCAGTCACAGTGCAAGGCTAAACTTGACAGGGCTAGATTACAAGCGAAAGTCAGTGAATCACCACATCAAAGAAAATGGAAGCATAATAACAAAGAATTAGCTATGTAAATCATAGGTCTAGACATAGGTATGTTTCCAGATTGGTGAAAGTTAATAACAAAACTAAGACTGGAGTCTAAGTTGTGTTGACTTTCTAGATGTCAAAAACTCAGAAGACAAGAGCCACTCCCTGTACATAGGCTAGACACTATTTTTTAAAAGACATATCCAAACAGAAAATCCACAAATGTTGAACCTGATAATTTTTATTAGCAACTGCATCCACAACATTTACATATTACATATTAATCTTGTGGCTCAATGCTCTGTCTACTGACAACAATCACACCTGTGTGGTTGAAAAAAATCACAACTTTTTGACATTATAGTTAAAAAATAACTTCTCCTGAGGTCATTTGTGCTGACAGAGGAGATGTTGAACTTTGTGCCAGTTTTTGTTTTATGTGGATAGTCCCAGTAATTGCAAAGATATTAACCATAAACCAGGCCAAGACATCTGCATTTTAAATATGACATTAAAAACTTTTGAAATAAGGGGTGCAAATGCAGCAAATTTATGCAACAAGTGCAATAACCATCTTGCAATAAACTGCTTGAACTCCAGTGATGGTACAGTATTCTCCTTGATAAACATTGATTATTCTAAACAATCATAGGCAGAGCTATACTAATATTTAGTATTTAGTGAAAACAGTTTGACTTGTAGAGTTGAAAGTCATGTATTTAATACCAAATTTTCTTTGAATTTTGAAGTTGTACAATGGTAAAATGCAATCAAACACTGCAAGTTGTTATCACAATATTAAACACAATTATTGCTACATATTACCTAATACAGAATGATATATTGCAGCAGGGTAATCCATAATCTCTCAAAGCTGACATAACACATTTAGGGCTGCAACAACTAATTGGATTAATCAATTGTAATTGATTATTGAAATAATCACCAACTAATTTAGTAATCATTTAATCGTTAACTGGGGTATTGACAGACTCTGAAACATGCCATGTGCTGAGAGAGGAGGGTTTATTAACAAGACAGAGCAGGAAAGCAACAAAAACTCTTAAAAACAACGTCATTTTGTGTTTTTGATGAAAAATATCTTGTGTGTGTATGCTTTATCCAGATGTCCTCCATTAACACAGTTGTAGCTTTATCTGGCTCAAATTTGGTAAAAATTAGGTGATTTTTGGTATAATTTTTTAATTTTTTCACTGGAACTATAAAACACCTCAAATTTTTAACCACTTTAACCACACACACTTCACTATCCAATTAATCAAAACAATAATCAACAGATTAATTGATTATCAAAATAATCATTGGTTGAACACATTCTTAAACGTAAACACATTCTATTCATTTGCCATCAGTCAACATTATATTAAACATCCCTAGTACCTGACAAAGTCATAATATTATCAGTGCAATGACTGTACTGTAGAAAACTCAAGAGAGAAGGATTCAGAAGGAGAAGGAGTCATATCCATTTTCAATGCCAGCTGTTTCTCGCAGTGCAGTGTTAAGAGGCTGCCAAGTCTGCTTGGGGCTGTCACTGGTTTGTCCCTGTAAAGAGTCCCTGTTGGGCTCAGAGCACTCAGAGGGTCTTCTAAGGCCTGTAAATTTTTATGTTTTGTTTGTTTTTGTTCTCACACAAACTGGGCTACACTTTTTGGCACAGCACACTTGACGGTTAACTTTCAGGTCACAATGCATCAAAGTTCACCAGGAGCCTCCAGCTCAACACGACTATGATGGGCCTGTGTGTAATTTGTTCAAAGAGAAAATATAAAACTATGCCAACAGTGCTTTAACTGCTCTGAGATTAAAAGACAAGGAAATGATTATATCACAGCGATCCAACCCCTAGGACAAATGTTCAGATAAGCAGTATTTTTCCACCTTTTTACTAGTCATTTAAATGGCACCTAAATTGTTTATCACTGGCCATATAAAAGATATACAGTATCATAAAAGGTCCAAAGTTGCAGCTTTGTGGAGCACCTAGAATAGGATTTAAACTGAAATAGTTTATATTTTGTGAGTTCACAAATGACTCCAACTTAGATCATGGTATAATTGTTCAGAGATCCCACAGGAGAAGCATACTAATCTATTTACTTGCCTGGAAATTCCAGACTCACCGCTGTACCAGCGGATGAGTCAAGAATCAATTCGATTCAATTCGATTTCTAGGGCGGAGCAAACCCGAGTTAACGGACAGCGGAGTTAGCCAATCAGAAAATGGCGAATGAGATGTTAACAAAGCGACAAGAAAGTGAGAAAGTAAACAAACGGAGTAGTAAAGCCACGAGGGAGGAACGAGGGAGTTATTTCAACATTACTGTACCATACCGCTGAATGAAACAAACTCTCAGGCTCCTCGGTGCGCCATCTTGATTGTTGTCAGCGAGGAGACGCGTACGAGTGATGCTGCTCGCGAAGAACACGTGACTTAAATACACCAATCAAAATGCACGGTGCAGTTTGGATTTGAGTAAACCACTGTGGTGGCGTGGTGACCAGACTGATATTTCTCTGTAGAATAACACAGAGACATATCAGTCTGGATTTTCCAGGCAATCTATTTACAAAACATGATTTAAAGAATTTAATTTGGATAAAAAAAGTCTAAAGAGCCACAGACAACAGTGCTGTAACAAAACAAGCATTTATAATCCAACAACTTGAAGGTGTAAATCAGAAATCATTTATGGCCTATTTCATCCCAGCTGTATATATGTGATTAAGTTGTGAAATGACCCATTCATTCTATGTAAATGCTTCATTCAGGCTGGAGGCAAAAAAGTTGGAAGGGCATGTTCAGCACAGACGTGTCTTACATGTCTTAGCCTAAAAAGACTGCTAATTTGTGATAAAAGTCTATGATGTCAGCGGGGACACAAAGCCTGACAAATTAATTCATAAGAGCATCACATATTACCATAAGCTCCTTTCTGTGAGACGATTACTGCTCCAGCCTAGACAAACCGCTGCTCCAGTTCCCATAGCAATATTGGTATCATTTCCATAGAAACTGCATTGGCTTTACTGCCTCACATGGCACTCCCCAGCCACCCCCGCGCCCCCAAACCCCACCAGTGACCAGCAACAAAGAGTAGCCCACCCGTTTTGAGGGAGAAAGTGACTAAACAGACCTTTCCTTGAGTCAAAATGTTAAATATGGTGACAGCGAGTGTTTCTGGGCTGGCAGGGATAGTGACTCCAAGTTGCAGTGTCAGAGCTGTGGTCACCCTTTTCCTTTCTCAAGACTGCATTTAACTTAACCCCTCACCCCAGCGCACTCAAGGCCCATTGTCACCTCCAAGCTTGTGCCCATGTACAGTAGTAATAAATCATAAAATTGTATTGACTGGGAAACCACATTCCCCTTTCATTCAATGTCAATAATAGATTGCCTCTAAGCTTGAGCAGTGCAAACATGTTTTTTTTTCTTGTGTTTGTAGTCTTCTAGGGCCCTTGGGATGACTGTCAGTCAACACAAAGAAAACCTCTAAAATGTGTCAAATAGATAATGTCTTATACAGTTTAGATGTGGTTGAGAGTGAAAAGAAACTGTGTAATATAAATGACTCACATGCTCCATCAGCTGCCGAGCAAATGTCACCACATTCGAGCTCAGAGACGGATGAACCCACAGCAGCTTGTCACTGTAGGAGCAACAAACTTTGGGCGTATTCAAAATATGCGGCTATATTAAACCTATTGGCAGCAATGGTTGACCAAAGTCAGGCAATAGAATGTGGTGTATGTTGATGTTGGCAGCAGAGTTTCCATACTAATGAATGTAATTTAGTTGGAATGACGCCTATAGAGATTGTTGGCCAATTGGAGCCTTAACTCAAAGTGCAATAACCAATAAAAAAACAACTAAATAAAATGTTCAATGCTATTTTAGCATAAAAAAGATAAATTAGTTAAGCTACCTCAATGATTAGAGCATACAATAGGCTACACCAAGCCATGGGATTTGTGTATTTCCCTAGACTGTCCCTTTTCCCCACACCTTGTAAACAAACTAATCCTGTCTGAAGCTTTGACCTCAGAATTCAGAAGTGATTCAAATGCAGGCATCCTCTCTCTTTTACAGGTGAACTCAGACATGCCACTGCTTTTTTTCCCTGAAGGCCTACTTGGGCATTCATTTATTCTGCTTTCCCATGCGAAGCTGCTGCTGCGGGCCCTGCTCAGTCCAGGGCTAGACCTTGTGCCTTACTGCTGGTGAGCCCTCTGATCCAGCTAGGGTCAAACACTATAGGCCTGGGCCCAGTGAAAGGGTGCAGGGAGGGGCCGATGGTGTCACTGAATGCCTGGGAACCTGTCACTTCGAGTCTGTGTTAAGGTCTGCATCTGGCCCTATGCTAGCTTTAACCTCCAGGGGAAACATGGCTAGCTCACAGCACTGGACAATGGAAGGAAAAAAGGAGAACTTTTTGGCTTTTGGTCCACCTTACGTGCCAGGCCGCTCGTTCGTTCGCCACACTCCGAATAGTAGCAGCGAGACGTCACTTCAGATCAGGGGAATCGAGCTCCACACACTCTAAAAGGCTGTCTAGAAAATCGGCACGTCTAAAAATACTCACATATCAGTTCTCATGAGTGTTCCTCAGCTTAGGAGTAAACACCCAAGACTGAAGCCTAACAATAGTCCTGTTTGTTGATCAGGTTAGAGGTTATAGCTAGCCTAAAATGCACTTTATAAAAGGGCTCTTCTTTGTTAGTTTGAGTTGGTCTTTGATTTTTAACTGTATCCGCTAATGACAAAATGGTTGTTTGTCGTGAGAATGGTTGTACAAACTTTTTAATAACAGCATACAGACTTGATAGTCAGTTCCTTTGGCCAAAGTTAACGTAAAGTAGGTCTTTGGTGATAAACTTATTGATAAATCATTACTGTCTCATATGGCGCTGTAACTACTTGTCCAGTGCGACATTAGAATCTCATAACTGATTAAAATAAACCTGCATACAAGCCCATTTAATTCCTGTTGCAAACATGTATGTATCTCATAAGCCTTATAATACATTCAAGCTAGGTACTGCCTTACCGCGACTAACCACTCTGCTCTTCATATTATTACGTTGCAGTATCACTATTCTTTTAGGGTATGTGTGACTCAAATGATGTAGCAATATAACTGCCATAAAATTGTCCAACCAGGCTTTTAATGAGCTATGATATTCAGCAAAGGCTCCTAAATGATAATATTAGTCATTCATTAAGTCATGTGAAACATCTTGGCTCAGAGACAATCAGATGCTGGCTGCTGTGTAAAAATAGTGCTGTTGTTTGGTGTCACACTGCCTCTTCACATGGTTCCAACAGACACACATTCCAATGGAGACCTTTGTTTTTGTGACACAGTTTCGGGCTGCGGGACTGAATGAACACTTAATTAAACAGAACAATGGTCAGTGGGCATTGTGACAGTGCAGAGGAAAACATCTAATATCGTGTACCAACATGGAAGTGGATTGAAAGATACAGTCATTAGATCTGCCATGTAAACTGCATGCCACAGAGTTATATTTGAGAGGCAGTGTAATCCAAGTATTGCACTGACTGCTGAAACATAGTGCCCCCTCCTCTCCTTTAACTGTATCAATGTTTAAAATAGGCAAAGTATTCCAAATATTTTGCAATAAACTGTGGTATAACAATAGACAAGTCAATCAGTACACTGTATATGGTTGTTGAGACACCTTCAGAACACCTAAACCTTTGATGGTACACCAGTCTGGACCATGCCTCACGTTGGTCACCAGCAGTCAACCCTTAGCAATACACCTAATCTTAACAACTCTAATAGGATGAGACATGGAAGCTGCGACCAAGGTGGTACCTGAGGTCTCTCTTGCAAATGGGATAAATGGGTTTGTGGTACTGATCAGCATCAACAAGTCAGAGGAACATATCTCAAACAGAACTGCACACAAATGTGGTAACTATGATGGCTAATCCAATAATATGATTTAGCACAATTAGCATTGGTTTCAAGGATGCCACTTAATTATTTGCACCAGCTTGACATATAGTTCTCTTCAACCACAAATGTTTGAATTTTGTCATAGGAGAAGTATGCATTTAAGCAGTACTGGATGATATGACTAACCTGATTGCATTTTCCTTAAGACTAAATTTGCAATATTTTATGTGTAGCTAACCTGGCATGGCTAATACACAATGTTAACATGTTACATACATGTTACATACATGTTACAACTACTCAACACCACAAAATACAATATCTGATGGATAAATTAATGGAACTCAGTAGCATGCAAGCTCACATGGCTAGCAACAGATGCTAAACGCTAGCTTGACAGTTTTATTTCTGTGCTGATTATTTACTTGGCGGATGTACAATGTCAGTTAGCAGCAATGTCAGCCACAAACAGGCTTGATAATGTTGTAAACTTTACTTGTTCAGTAGACTTCATTGTCAGTTTTGTAACATCCTCTGATGTGTGATTACAGCCTAATGATGACAAGTGAAATCACAGGTAATATCCTCTGTCCTAAAGTGAACATTTAGCGTTCAAACAGCCCAGCACTATTTATAGTGCGCTGTCAGCAGCAGCCAGCACCCCCACAGTCTGCTAATTAGAGTCTTTCCCAGGTAAGCAGTGAGAGGAGTGGTGGCTGGCCCTGCCTTGTACTCGACACAAGGCCACTGTGACCAGACTTCACCATGAAATAATTGGCTGTTCATTTCCTTGGCTCAGGTCAACCTCTGTGGAGAGACAACGAGAAGTCTCTGTCAAAACAGATCGAAGCATAAGGCCAAAGGGGTGAGCAGCGTGGCCTCCCCTGGCGCAGCATCTCTGTTATGCGAACAATCTGACACGCCACACATGTTGAATGTCCACATGAATTGGGGAGCTCTGTGGCGTCTGCTTAAAGGAGATCTAACAGGAGGGGGTGGGGGCTAATTCAGCACGCCACCCCAGTTTTTGGGCTTCAGTCAAGTATGATTCCATGTATGAATCTGAGCAGCTACCACAAAAATGTGTGTCAAATCAAGCCACACTCTGAGCCAGAATTAGCTCCTCACCGCACTTTGCACAGATGGCATCGGCGGTGCTCATTGCAAATGCTTCACATTCTAGTCCAGCCATTCCCGACCCCTTCCTTAATCCTAATTAGGAATGCAATTTTCACCAAAGCTTTTTCCTAGCATGGTGAAAATAAACGGCTTAATATTAATCACTTTGACGATGTAACATTTCTTCACAAATGCAGGTAGATAATCTGCTTTTGATCTTTTTTTGTTTTTTTCACAGTGATGGTGTAAGATTGGGGCAGTGAATGGGACCGAAAGCCTTTTCCTACTACTTGTAAAAATAAGTTTGCATCCTGACTATGGTAGTTTAAGTTTAGTTAGGTGTTCTTCTGAAAAAAGTTACATATTTATAGTAAATAACTATTTAATCTTAAAATATTATTGTTGTCAGTCAGACCAACATGTTCAAATGTTTTTAATAAATAACATTACACTGCATATATCCAAATTCACAGATTTGTATAAAATATCCATTACCAATACAGTAGGCTGTAATTTAAGAAATGTTGAAATTCTATTTTTCAATACTTGTGTGAATGATTTATTAAAATATTAGATGGTTAGAAAAAGTAACCATTGCCCATAATAATGTGTTTTATAGACAGCGTTGATAAATGACCTCCATGATAATGATGCAACCATATACTAATCCATAAATTTACTGCAAATCCACAATGCACTGGTCAGATAACAGCACATACGGGTAAATCCCTGAAGTCCCCTCCTCCACTTCTATCCATCGCATTCAATGGTCAATACAAACAATCACCATGAAATGATCCATGGGTGCAGCATGGGGGATTAACTAATAATTCCTCTGCTACATACATGTATGAAAATCTGGGAGCCCATCTGCAGATATCAGGCTAATCTGGATGTGTGGGATATGGACATGGGTGTGTTTTTTTTTAGCTGCCAGCAGTTCTTTTACCTAATAATGCCCTATTTGGCTGGCGTTTTGAAAGGGAGACAGAGGGCAGCTGAGCCACGGTGCCACACAGATAAGCGCTCATTGTGGGCTGCGTGGACGGTGAGCTCAGGCTTCACTGACAAGCGAACAATGACACAACACAGCGCAGCACAGACATGTTGACTTAGCAGCACCAAAAGGTTTAAGCTGCCTCACTTCCTGCACTCCAAGGATGTCCACTGTGGCCTGAAAAGAGATCAACTCAAAAAGTGCTTTTTGACATACAGAATTTAAAGCAAGTTTTTCACAGAGTGGGACAGAAGGGTCCTGTATAGAGTGGGACAGATTGGAAACGCTATCCGTGATTCGTTTTTTTTCATTGCAGAGTGTGTAGCCGGGTAGTGATAGTGGCATCATACCAGTGCTTAAAAGGTTTGAGAGTTATTATTAACTAATTTTGAGACGCTGACGAGCTCTAGTGTTGATTAAAGTGCAACAGTAGAGGTTTATTATTTGCTGTTACAATGTATACCAAGCTTTCAAAACTTCAAACAAAAATGTCAAGAGAGCTGCACCAGTTTTCTACTTTCTAAAAGACTATGGTCATGTTTAATGCAAGAAAGTAATAGACATAAGCACCAAGACAAGCTAAAAAGGAGAACAGAAATTAGACACTTATTATTTCAAAATAGGGCAACTTCTTGGCTAGTTTTCACAGGACACTTTTAGCACCATTCCACTCACAAATTTTGGGACCTCTTCTAGCTCTTTTGACAGTGAGAAAGAAATCAAAACAATAGCATGCAAAATTGTAATAAGTGCAGGATTTAAAGTATTTGGGGTCAAGGGAGAATAGGAAAACAAAGCAGGTTTGGAATGTGAAAGAAAAAAGTTGCATCTGAATTTTGAAGTAAGAATGAAAAGAAATTTGTATAATACAATAGTGTAGTAGAAGAAAAGACAGGAAGCAGACCTTGAGGTAGCTTAACATGGTGAGGTTCTTTTTGAGGGTTGATAAGTATAAATAGGATTAGGAACAATTAGATAGAAAAGATAAGTTAATGAGAGGCCAAAATCAGATACTTTGGACGTACAGAGGAGATACAGTTGATATATCGGCAGAGGGATGTTGAGGTTAGAGCTGCCAGCAGAAAAGGAGATGAGTTTTTTTTCCAACAGCTTAATTCAGTAAGATTTCATGAGTGATGTGATTCCCCAACTTGACATTGTTTTTTTAATGTACTTATCCTGGGAGTCATTCCACCCTGAGTCATTATAACTAAATGATGCCAACCAACAAAGCATAAACTGACAAGTGTACCAGCCCATTTGAAACACGACTGCCGCCCAATGCACTCATGTCTTAGTGCACATTTTAGGCACTCGGGAGTATTATGTGTGAGATGACAGCAAGAAGCTTATAAAGTCTTCATAATAGGGCCTCCCAGCAGTGTTCGGCTCAGTCATCAAGATGTTATCAGGCCTGAAACAGCAGGGTCTGTGCAAATCCCACTAGATCCACCATGTGCTCTTACAACACTGGCTTCCTCCGGCTCTGTCCATTAAACGGCCTTTGTTTTCACTTTGGAACAAAAGCCATCTTGTGTATGGAGACTGAATTTATATACTGGACTAGATCTTGCCACATTTACTGGCAACACAGGAAGACCTTGTCAGAGGTCTGTGGTGTCCAAATGCTTCTAATTAACTCCTCATTTATTGCTTACTGTATATAGTTGTTCAGGTGAATGCTCCCTTCAAATTGTTTGTAAATTTATTATTAGTAAATCACAATGACCCTAGCATTTAGGGAGAGTCGGCTGACTGCAACCTACATATCTTCAATAAACACCTCCGGACTTCAAAGCAGGTCAACCAGCCCGGTCACAAAGCCAGAGGTTAAACAAGTCACTGCCACAATGATGTACTCTTACACAAAGATTTCCTTTACCTCAGCCCCTCGCAAACAGGGGCAACTGGCCTGGGTGTTGTATAATGCTGTGGGAAGCATTTCTGACTGTTCCATTGTTCCTTACTAAGCACTAACAGAAAGTACATGAAGAGGAGTGCAGGTTGCCAGGTCGTCAAAAGAGTGTGACTCCGTGGGGATGAATGGTCACAGGTGATTTGAGTTTTGACAGGGGTCACTTTACAAAAGCCACTGTACATTTAAGACTTTCAATAAAGAAAGTAAAAGTAGTGCTTACAAACTGAGAATTTTTTGACTGTAAGAAATGTGAGGAGGTAATATAACAAGAGCGAGAGAGATACTAAATAAGCAATTTGAATAGCATTCACGTCATATGTTGTTTATACCAGTCTATCAAAATGATTTGAGGGTGGAGATGCCTGCTGTCAAAAGCCACAAACTCGCTTCCAACTTTCGCAAGACTTGGAAGTGGGAATAAATCTCAGCTGTTTTCATTTATATTGGGTTGTTTGTCAGCATACAGCTAGATAAAAAACAAAAAATACATATTAAGACATCAAAAAATAAAATTCCCCAGCAAGAATTTACCAACAAGTAGCCCCCTTAGACAACAAATGTGCATTGCTGCATACTCTGGACTCAAATAGTTTGCACAGGGTGTCTGGGTTGGGGGACAACAACTGGGGAGAGGTAGCATGTGCCACTGACCCCCACCTCCCCCAAGAATACACTGCCATCACCTGCTCAGAGAGGAATCCATGATGGGTTTCCGTGGGAAATACCGTTCACAGGCATCAGAGAGCAGTTTCCAGGCTCTAACTGTATGGCTCAGGCACACATAAAACATACACAAGGACTAAAAATGACAATAATTTAAAGGGGCTATATTATGCAAAACTGACTTTTGTCAGTGACTGACTTGTTATAATGTTGTTTCCTCATCAAAAACATACCTGGAGTTGTGTTTTGATAAGTCATGCCTGTTTTGAGAAATCCTGAGTTTCTAAGGCCTCAGAATGCTTGGTTGCTGTTATCCAAAAACAGTGTACAGCATTGTTTTCATTGATTTCTCACAGCTATTTTTCACTTTGTAATAAAATGGCAACATTCAAAAAGTTTAAGGAAGTAAAAGGCTCCTTTTGTTTAAAAAGATAAATAAAGCATAATATTGACACTTTAAATTAATAAAATAATGCAACAAATTATACTGATAAGTGAAAATGTTTAAAAGAACAAAACAATGCAGAAAAAGTGACAGGAAATTATGAAGGGTAGAGCCTGGAGAGACATTCAGTAAATCTGTCAGAGTCCAGACTTGAACCCTGTACTATGCCTTATGTCAACTGACTGAGATTTACCAAGGTGCCATTTTCTATTTTATTATTATTATTTGTCCTATTTTCTATGACACTAAAATAAATGCTGCAGGTCAGCTTTGCCCCAGGTTATTTAGGATATAAGGGAACCCTGGGTCAATGTACACAGTTACAGTAAAACAGGCAGCTATTGGGAAAACAATGGCAGGGTTCCAGAGTGCTTTTATAGTTAGAATAACAGCTGGCGACCCCAGTCACCTGCTGTCTGTGCTTGCGTCAAACATCATTGCACTGGGTTATCCTGTGTGCAGCAGCTTACCGAGCTTACATACGCTGCTGTGTTCAATATTTGGTCTGTTACACATCATAAATCATGTCAGTGACAACAATAAAGCAGAGAGTTATACAGATGTAAATAATGGGAAAAGCTCAATTAAATGTTCCCCACCCTGAAGCACATAATAAACTAGTGCATTAGTGAGCAGATTAAAATGCACTCTCTGATGTTTATATGCAAATACTGAAACAAAACCTGCTCACATCTGGTGTTCAGTTTGGATAATAAGTCTACATCCAGCTGAGTTCATTTCACTCTCACTTTTGACTGCCCATGTGATACAGGAGTATTTTGTACATAAATATAAAATGCATATAAGTACTAGGCCATACATGGTAAGAGAAGTTAATAAATAATACACTGTATGCTGGACTACAGTATGTAATGCATCCATCAGTTTTTGGAACCCACAAAAGAACAAAAACATCTGTTTGGATTTCTACAGCTTAAATGTATTTTTTGTTGACATAAATGGTTTTAATTCCCATGTATTTCTTAAAGGTACTGAAAGCAGCATGGCATTGTACTGGTTTAAAAATGGTACTGTAGTCGAAATCAAAACAATAGTCTGTGGGTTGCCAGTCACAGTGAGCTCTTTTGCTAACTGGTTTTGTAGCTCTGCTGTTAGCTGTGTGCACAACTGCTGCATGTACAGATTGGCCTATGTGGCAACCAGATCATGGAGCTCTTTCTGCTTTTGGACGATTGAACGATTGGCGATGCAAGGGTTTTAGAACCAATACAAAAACATAAACGTAAACAATTTGGACATTATATAAAGTATGTTTTTAATTGTCTATATATGAGCTTTACCATTGTTATCATTAAAATTAATATTGGATTTAAACATGTTAACATCATATCTGGGGGCACATAGGTAATTTTTATGCAGTATTAAAAAAATATACTGCTCATGATACCTTTAAGACTGGGACACACCATGCCAATAAATGGCCTTCTGACAAGGCTGGACACTCTGATGCTTTTGGCGACATAAATCTGCTTGGTGTGTTCTCCAGTGTCAGACGTAGTGAGAGAGACAGTCAGGTTGTCAGATTGAAAGTGTTGAATTGGCGTAAGAAGTCGGACTCAAAGGAGCGATCTGATTGGCTTGTGCTACATTCACAATCTATCGTACAACTTCCAAACAACATTAAATTATAAGGGACTTTTGTTTAAAAAAATACTGAGCATGACCCTATCGTAGGCCTACTACAGTAGCTTACCTTAGCTTGTTGCCTTGTACATGAAACTGTAATAGCCTGCTTTTAAGACATAAAGGTCCAATAATATAATAATATAAGAAATGTTTAAAGTTGTACAGAATATAACACATAAGATAACTATTCATTGATAAAAACTTGAGTGAACCACTTGACTGTTGCAGAGGTTACAGAGCTGTTGCTCTGCGTTGGTGAGTCCCAGCCTTAAATAGTGTCATAGTGACCTACAGTATAATATTAATTCCAGACAACATAAGACATCTCTGTTGCCTCTCATAAGCAACCCCATCTCAAGTGATTTGTCTGGAAGTGTGCTGAGCATGCCCAACCCTGATAAGCGATGACTAGCACTGATTGGCAAAATGCCATCTGCAATCTGCTTAAATGCATCCATCTCCACAGTGAAATGAAAAGCTTATAATGCAGCGGGCATAAATGCTATAGTCCCATTTGCAGTGATTGTTGTAGTGAAACCTTTATGCTGAATACCAGCCCATCCCTGTGTGCAGAACAGAGCCTCTCACTGAACATCACCACAATTGCCCCTAAGGAAGCCGCCCACAGATGTGAGCGCTGATGATCTTGAGCGTTGATGATGATCTGAGATAAAACTGTAGTCATTCAATTCTGCATGAGCGATTGTCTGAAAGGCAGGGGGAGGACGGGAAGGATGGGGGATTCATTACAGCAAGCCGTGGCTGGAGAGAGGTCATTTAGAGACTGTCATTGACACTGAAACACACTCTTTACAACATTTTCCAAAATCATAGAATCATTGTTTGCTAAAACCAGATCAGGCCAGTATGAGAAGCTGCTCAAGGGTTCAACTTTGGGGTGGGGTGCCGTGGGTGTGGGACTGTTTGTGCAGTGTTTTCGCTCTTGTTCACCAGCAACAAAAAGAGCAGACATATTCCAGGTCAACTAAATGGCTTTTGTTCTGACAATTTCTGCTGCTGTTTTTTATTTTCTCAATAAATTATTTGTTGGCTCTTTGTTTTTGAATGTTGAATATTTTAGGAAGCATACATCTGTGCTTTTAGTGTTGGTTTCCAAAGAGTTAGTATGAAATATGACATTGTTTTTATGATCCAAGGTGGAAAAACAGCAGATTCAAATGGACAGTCAGATGGACAAATATTATTTTTAGCCCTCTATTTCAAATAGGAAAAGCTGATATTTTCCAGGGGTTACCAAAACTGAACTTTTTACTGTAAATGAATACCAACCAAACAACATATTTGTTGGACTCTGAGTTTTCAGGGCAACCCAGAGCACTTCCTGGTGAAAACAGAAGTGTTTTTATTGGTGCATATTAAATGAATTGGGCTCTACTCAGGACCCAATGTTTTTGCGTTAGTAATGTTCTGGGGGACGGATGAAAAGCTCTGGCGGGCTGGTCGTGACTATTTTGAGTTGACTACCCCTGGTGTTGATAGAAATGTCCTAACCAACTTTCTTCTAACTTCTACTGAAATTTGCAGGCTAGGTCTCTGAGAAATCCCATTTTTGAAATGGTAACACTGTGCTCTAATCTGTTGTACGAACTGTGTTAACAGGACTTTGGAAATAATGTGTTGGGAAAGGAAATGCTAAGAAAGATAAGGTACTCATTTTGGGAATGACTCCTCTCTCTAATGGCAGGATATGAGGTTTAATGTTTAGAAACAGACAATTTAGTTCAATTTTAACTTTAACGGCAGAAGGTCGGGAAGTCCCTTCATACAGTGGGGCGTATTCAGTGTTTATATTAGTTTGCAAATTCAGAAAATATTTTGAAATAGACTTAAATATGGACAGTAAAATGGACAGTATATGCTATCTGCTCACCTGGGTCCTAGTTGAAGATAGAGTGTTATTTTACACTTAAGCCCCTGATGATCTTTAGCTTACTGCCAGGCCATTTTGAGTGACCAATTATAAAGATGACAAATGGCTGGCAAACCATTGAGTCACAGTGAAATCCACCCAAATTGCTTTCTCTGCTCCTTATTTATTGTTGCTCGGTGTGACGCAGCAACTGAGCAGACCACATGTAAAGCCCCTCTCCATTGGAGCTCAGACAGGGGCTAGCCACCATGTTACAAACTCGCCACCTATGCCTGGCATCCTGACAAATATCTCAGGCACTCACTTAGCCAAAGTATGCCCTCACACACATGTGGCAACAGCTCTGTGTCTGAGGTTTCACACTCCTGTGGTTCACAGTGAGAGTCTGAGAGCGTGCATGATTCAGGTGTTCTGACAGAATCAGGAAACTCCATTTGAGACCTTCTTGAGTGCCCATTTCTATTATTTCCACACTTTTACACAGCTCATGTGTGCATTTAATTCAGCCCTGGTGGCTGGTCTTTAAGAACCATTCTTGACCAATTCTATAATTTACTTCAAAAGCTTGTAAAAGAGATCAATACTAATCAGATCAATGTTTGGGAAAGTTCAAACCAGTCAAACAGTGAATGAATTGCCATTTAGCCTTTACATATTTACCACAGAGTAGGCCAGAAGGCCTATCTCTCCCACCATATGGCCACATGGTCTGGTTACAATCTGTCCAGTCAGCTGAATACACACTGGATCCTGAGGCCACTGGTGAGTTACCTCAGCAGCCACTGATCCTCTCCAGTACTAGTCCAAAAATATAAAACAAATAAAATAATGAGCATACATCAACCTCCTACAGTTGTCTAGGGATACACTGAGAACTATCCTGTGGCACTCAAAGTTATGAATTCAATTTGTTTGGAGGTAAGTAGCCAGCGGCAGCACTGCAGCAAAGGCCACAAATCGAATTTGTCAAAGCTAATGTAGAAACAATGATAAATGGTTAATATAACCCATAGACTTTTATACACAA
Source organism: Bostrychus sinensis (assembly GCA_020698575.1). Lineage (NCBI taxonomy): Eukaryota > Metazoa > Chordata > Actinopteri > Gobiiformes > Eleotridae > Bostrychus > Bostrychus sinensis. Next base: position 28,076,773 of record CM036244.1, read on the forward strand.
ACTGAAGGAATTAATCCTCACTAATGAGTCATTTGGATGAGTGCCATATTTTTTGTGTCATCCCCCAACCCAAACACTCTCAAAGGCAGTCTATGCCAAAATAATTCTTGAAACATATGTATAAAGGGCTATTTCCAAACATATGCTTTGACAACATAAATAACTGTAGTCTTTTCTAACAGGTAAATATTTCACTACTATAGCCTATCCCATACACTTTTTTTATTTTAGCCTAAGTAATGTAGTGCTTGTGGGTACTGGAATGGCCAGCTTCTAGCATGTAATAAATAATTTCCTCATTTTATTTATTTTAAGTTGAGGACATCAAGGCCCAGTTCTCGCTCACTGACCTGACTCCATCTATCACTCCTCAGTCGTTTTGAGCCCCCTCTGCACCAGCGCCCCCAAGACGCCAGTAACTCACCTCAGGACCTCTGTGTGACATTTACTGTCTCTGCTAAACTGGAAGATTTACCCAAAACCTTTTACAAGAACTACACAAGAGGCTTTCAATCAAATAAAACTACAACTAGAAGTATATTATTGAGCGCATCAGCAAAATTACAAAAACTTACAATCTTATTAAATTTGTAGGAATCATTACAACATAATTTTATCTCAACACAATATGTAACAGACATGATGCAGAAAAGGAAAGACTAATTAACTGCCTTTTATTTATTTTTCTAAAAACATAGCTTCATCCAGCTTTTTTCAGTCCAAACAACGCTCACTATCTATAGCAGCATCTGGCACCGTCCTGTCCCGTTTCTATGCTAACACACATAACTATAGCCTGTTCCATCAAATACAAAAAATATAAGTTTGATATATTTCTCATGATTCCAAATATGTGCAGCCATACCTCTTGGCCTCTGTGAAATTTCAACTCAACATTTTTCATTCCGTGACATCTCCAGTCGTGGTTTATTACTTTTATATCGTATGTCTGTCAACTTCAAGGAAACTGAAAAAGCCAGCACTGGACATATTTGAAACACTGCACCAAAGCTTTTAGCTAGAACCATCTGCCTCAGTGTCCTTCCTAGCCAGGACAGTACCAAAGAACTGATTTTTTTGTATTTTATTTTTTACTTTATCATCTTTAATCAGGGGTTTCTTGGATCTGGCATAGTGTAATTCTCTAATATGATAATATAATTTTCATTATAAGGAATAGTCCAGTATTTTGTAAAACAGGGAGATATTTATTAACAGTTAATGTTTTATAATTGTCAGCATATTGTCAGTTTGGAGAAGAGGGTGGGAGCAATAATAACAACTAGGCTGACAAAAGCTTCCAAAACTTGAAAACCTGTAAATAACTAATACTAGTGCAAATGTTTTGTGTTATGTCAATATTTTACAAGCCCAGAAAGGTCACCTGAATGTAGATTTTGGCCATTTTTAAAGAACATTTATTGTGGAAATATCCTTTATGAACTTCACATTTTAAATGACATCGAGGTAGTTCAGTGCTATCAAATTTGACTATTTAATAACTAAATTTCACTGGCCAGATTGGCAGAACAATATGGTTATGTTTCTTTGTTCCTGACATCTTTTCCAAACTGAGAACTAAAGTATTTAACCACATTATCTATTTTGCTTTAATTCGCTGTTAGCATGTCCATTCAATGACAAGCCCATGGGCACTATAATGAGATATAGACATGTTTACATGTTGTACATTCACAGCTACATTTCTGCTGCTGTGGCCAGTCACTTGGAACGAACTGTGATCAAGCACCTGAGGTTATCAGATGCCTTGTGGCTATTTTTAGACCGTAATTGGCCTTTTGTTTGAGTGTGGTAAACAAAAGAAAAAACCAAAGCCATTATTAGGTTATGACTCTCAGCGGGAGTGCAGCCTGAAGCTTCTTCCTTTGCCACATGTAGTTCATTGCTGTGGTCGTATCATTAATAAAACGCCTAATTATGTCACTGAGCTGACAGCATTTCGATGTGTGATCAATGCCGGTCTCTTTTGCCCTATTGATGCATGCTGCCAGTCTCTACACACACACAGGGAGCGCTTCCTGCCTCCAGGGACCATGTGACCACAGATAGAGATCGTCCAACAGGAAACACTCTAATGCTGCTCTAAGCCTGGGCAGCTAGCGCACAGGCATCTTACAGATAATCCTGTTGATATAGGGAATAATAATGTCTTGTCAAAACAAACAGCCACTTTAGGGCCACTATTGAGGAAGTTTCCAAAGCTCATTACCTTAAAGAGGATAGCACTTACTTTCAGAAATGTTTCCTTATTTGACCTAAATGAATCAGCCTACTTATATGAGGCATGGTGTAATACATAGTATTGACAGAATTCAATATTTTTAAAGTTTCAAGAATACAGGACAAGCACCTGTATACTTTTATGTGATGTTCTGGTCACTGTGTTACTGGAAGCCTGCTTCTAGTTTATGAGCGATGGTTCTTTCACATGGCAGTCTTATTGACATTTACAGCACGCACATGCCATTACCATTTCTGGAACGTGAGCATGTTACTGTTTGCCTTTCAACCTCAGCATCTGCTATGGCTTACTGCAAGGAAAGGAGAGGAGAAAAGACACAAAAAGAAGAACACAGCGCTGAATCCTCCTCTGTGTTGAGTTAAAATGGATTTCTGTCTCTTGGGGATGTACCGTCACACACCCAAAGTGTTTTGCTGAACGCCTTCGACTGGTGAGACTGCTGCCGCTTTTCTTCACAACTTTCTGTTCTGACCTCGGCTCGCTCATCAACAGGGGTGCTTTTATCTGCTATGGGGAAAACAGGTGGTTGTGATTGTTAGTCAGTGCACACATGATGAGGCGCTCCATGTGCTTTCCATTTGGAATGCTGCATTTGCTAACACACACTCACTCAGGTTTTTGGGAGGGACACAGATATTTCTGGTTACAACGCAACTCAAAACACCTCCACCCACCTCCTGCTCAGCTGTTTAGAGTCATTCCACAGAGAGTGACTCTGAGTCGATCCCATGGACAGGCTGTTTGTACCGCCGCCTACAGAGCTGACCGTGGCAAATTTTACAAGACAAAAATTTGTGGTTTTAAAAAAATGCTCCTACATTATTGTCTCAAAATATCTACAACACAGAGGTTATCAAATAAATGCACACACAGGAAACACAGTCAGAAAAACCCATTCCTTACTCTGGAACTGTTCTATCTAAAGGCAAATGTTTACAACATGAGAAATCAAAACAACTGACAAACAAGTCAGCGGCAGACTGGATCAAAATATGCTTCTTTGCTGATCTTAAAATGATCTCTCTAAACACAGGTTTTCATGTTTTTCTCATTTTTCAGTCATTTGTTACTCTGTCCCACTGTCTGTCTCTGGATCTGTTCATGCTGCAATAGCCCATCAATACAGTGCATTTTCCAGGTTTGTTAAAAAATCTGAATGACTGAACAAACTATCAGATATTTATGCAGTCTACAACTACAGTTATATTCAGAAGAATAAAGCATAGAATTTTGGAATCTGCATGTAAACATACTGACTGACCCACTGCCAATTCTGATAAATGTGTTTTCCAAGACACCTCTCACTTAGGGAATATCTTGTGGAACAAACAAATGCAGTTCAGCCCAGGAATCTTTGTGTCTGTCTCTTGTCCCTTTTTACTCTGCCATTTACTGCCTCAGCAGTAAAATGTCAGTCTGTATGTAAGTTGCCCACAGGGGCCGTAGATGCCATTCAGAAAGCACACCAAACATTTGCTCACAATCTTTGGGTGGGTAGAGAAACATCTGACAGCATGCACCTCCTCTGGGAGCGACTACGGGCATTTATCTAGGGGCAAAGCTGCCAGGCCTTGTGGCGCACATGCCAAACAATAAGAAAACCGCTGACATTTGGCTCTCGTTAAGGCGAATGTTTGAAGAGATGGCTGTCACCCAATCAGCAGCCGCATAACGTGATGTTCAAAGCCTGTCTGGGTGACGCAACTTATTAACGGGCTTATCACACGGAGGGCGGTTCAACAACAATCTAGTGACCGCTTTCTCTGTTATCTCATACATTCAGATAAAGTCAAATTGGATTAGGTTGGCAAGCATGAGTGAAAATAGAGATAATGTCAAGTCATAAAAATGTCAACTCTCCACGAAGAGAAATCCATTTTGGCTCTGGAGTAAGCATGAAGGCACATTCACAACAAAAAAGTTGTCACAGTAACTTTTTGACGCTTGAATATGATTTTATTTACAATAATGAAACCGCAAGTTGTAAGGATGTCCACAGGTGTTTTTCATAAGAGTGATCTCAAAGTTTATATTAGCTCTGCCCTTATCCGTTTTGAGGATCTTCCAGGATCCAACATATCTTGGCTGTGCTCTTGGCAGAAGTGTTCTGGTAGATGTCCTCTTAAAGTGCAGACCACTTTCAGGAATATTTCAAGTGAATGCCAACAATGGAAAATGTCAATACATTCCATTAGATCAGATTGGAAAGTTGGTTGTAAGCGTGTCTACTTAAAATAACAATAGGCCTCGTCTTTTTGCTCCGTTAACAAATGACAGTTTGTTCAGCGCTGGGGTACGCTGTGACTTGGAAGGCTGGGTAGCCATTAAGATGATAGCAACCTAACAAATGTCATGAATTTAAAATAACAAGCACATCTCACAGACACAAAAATAACAGAGCATGACCTACACACAAGAAGCAAAGTCACTTCTCTTTGAATTATTTACTTTGTGACACATCAAACCAGAATAAGAAGCGTGACGTTACCAAATACAAGAAGCGTTCTAATTACAGTCTGCCTCTATTAGACTGTGTCTAACAGCACCAATTAGTAATTCATAACCCAGCTTGTGGCCAGCAACAGTCTCGCCAGATTTGTCCTGCTTCTAAAGACAGTGGCGACCTGGCTCCAAGCCTGTCAGCCACATGGTTAAGCCCTGTCCGGCCAAGACAAAAGAACTTCTTAAATCTTTCCCACTTCATTGGCCCCTCTGAAAATACCAATTGTGCCGCTCCCATGCCCTGTCACACATTTACTTAAGGGAGCATCATTAAAAGTACTGACTTTGAAATGTTACCCTGGAAAAATAAAAAAATAACGCCTCAAGGTATGTCAAGAAGAGAGATGCTGTTGAGAATACAGTAATACATATCAAACAAGCCCCAGTGCTATTCCTAATTAAAGCTGAGCGGAAAAGCCCATTCACACACATGAAAGATCACAGGAATTTCTCATGTCTCTTCTTTACTTTGATCAGAGTCTGTCCTCTCACACCTAGCTTCATCTGTGTCCACTGAGAACAACATACAACACATTTTCATGCCATGCTCTCAGTGTGGAATTAATAATACAGCAGTTATTCATGCAGAAACAGAAAGTGAATACTAAGTTGCAAATGTCCTCCAGGACAGGGAAGATATAGTTATTACACTGAAACTAATAAGAGAGATTATTTCAAAGTAGCAATTACTCTTTATCCTACAATGGGGAATTAATTGTTAAAGTTTTTTTTTTTAATATAGAGCTGAATTGCCAATGTTTTTGAATGTAAATGCAAATCTAAATTGGATCACTATTTTACCCTATGTGTGTGTTTTTCTCACTCTTTTTATTGGCCTCTATAGGCTCTAATTTATGACTGTTGCTGCCTCAGGAAAAGGGGCTCATAGTGGGGAACAACGAATTCTTAAATAGCTCCGCAGCACAGCAACAAGTGGCTTAAAGCATGTAGCTACAATCTTAAAACTGCTAAAAGCATTAAAACAGTAAACCTTTTTTACTGTAATTTGTATGTGCTGTTTATCTTCTCATTTGATATGACATGGGTCAACGCAAATTTTCGCACCCCCACGCATTTAGCCTACTTCACTCTTACAGGTGTTCGCTCATTGCTTTTCAATTAGATTAAATGAAAAAAGAGGCTTTAACGGGGTTAGTGACTGAAAAGAATCGATTTTCTGACGGCTGTTTTGTTTACCAGCTCAGCTCTGGTGCCGTTTGAAAGAGTCCCAGCAGCGGGGGGAGCGCGAGACGAACAACGACGAGGAGGAGGAGTAGGGTTTAGAGAGGAGAGGACAGTGCACGGCCTGACTCCTCCCGCGGTCAGCCCGCTGTATTCCGCCGCAGGAGAACCGTTCTCTCGCATCACTACTTTCAACATCCCCACGGCCGCCATCACCGCACCTCCGCGTTCAATAGTTAACTGCACGAGCCACAAAGTCAGCTGGGTTCGTGTTTAATTCACATAAGTACACTCGAGGACTACAAAAGTTGGAGAGAGTGGAACTTTTTTTGGAAGTAAGGCTGAAACGTGGTGTGCGGGACTATCCTCTGAAACGTGCCGCTAACTTGGAATGATGCACGAGCTCGACACGCGCTTCACTAGTTCTATTTCCATTCACAGACATCTTTTAACCACTAAATGAGCACTATTTGGGATAAAGACAGCGCTTTTGAGAAACAAAAAAGGCTTACAGACCAAAGCCAGAACTCAATATGCTATAAAACCAAATAAGTTTTCCCTCACTAGTAAGTAGGTGTGCCATTTATCGTTTTTTATCGCCGTTTAGCGACTAGCCTACTCATTCGGGAGTTAGGCTAGACTGTAGCGAGTCCTCTTGGAGTTTACCGTTACTTTGCTCCGCTCACTGGTACTTCGGATGCCGTCTACTATTTCCCAAAACGCAGTAACATTTCCCCTAAACCTACGCAGAAGTAAGCCGCGTTTGTCTCCTCTTTCAGAAAAGCGAAGACTGGGCTTGTCAGGGGCAGTTCGAGTGATTTTCTTTTTACTTACAGTGAGTTGAGAGGAGAGTCAGGAGGCAAGCCAGACGTGTTATCGCCATCTTGGAGTCGATGCAATGCTCGCTGTGTGAGTGGCCGTACATGCGCAAAGTAGCCAGAGAGCTGTGGCGTGGATGGAGCGGGGGCAGAGAGACCTAAACTAAGCGCACGGAGAGAGAGAGGGAGAGAGAAAGAGCGGCCCACAGCGGGAGGAGGGAGGGGTGTCTATTATATTAGGTTTCCATAGCGACCGAAAGCATCACTCACACAGAGGGGAATTTATGGCTGACACCATGTGGGAGGCTTTTTACTACTGTAGGTAGGCAGCTGCGCCAGGGAGCTCAGAGAGGAAACACCAGCAGACAGCTACTGTCAGAAGAAAAACATATAATATGAAGGAGATTTTTTTTTTCTCTTATTGATAAAAAATGAGAATAAAATCACAGTCATTAGCATCTGTAAATCTACTATCAAGGCAAGATATAGGCAAATGGAGAGTTTTGCAAAAGTTTGCAATATTTTAGAATGAAAAGGAAGTCATTTAGTATTTTAGCACAGGTTGTATTATGTCGTTATTGTATTATTAGGGTGACCGCCTCAAAAAGTACAAAAAGTAGGACAAGTAGTGCAATTTGGTGGGACAAGGTGGGACAGACTCAAGAAATAAATGTTTTGATATTCAAATTAATTTACAAACTTACTAAGATACAATTTGCTTCAGTTTAAGGCCTATAAAACATATGATGTGTTTTTTTTTTATCCCCAAAACACAAATTTTGCTAAACAATATCTTTATTCATTGGAATTTAAAAGATGAAACAGAAAAAAATAAAATAAAAAAAATAAATCAAAGCTTTCAAGCTTTTTCTGTGGAAAAAAATAGACTTTAGGGTCCCATATAGACTATATTATTATGATTATGATGATATTATGATTATACACTCCAACTGGCTGTTGAATAATGTACAAAAAAACTGTTTAATCTGAAACTTGATATTATTTGATGCTGTGCTTTTGAATATTCCTGCCCAGATTATATAAACATGAATGCACACTTACCTCCTCCGTCATGCTTCCCTCGATTTTATTTGAAGTTGAACTGAAATCTACGCCGTATTAAAAGTTGAGCTCCGTGGCCCGCCACTACATTACCCAACATCATACGGTGGGCTTTCAATAAAATATTCACCTCCCATTTTTCCTCTGCTCTAAATCACAGTGCTGTTGAGGACCGTGGGGGGGCTCATATCTCTGAAACCAGTGACAGGCTGCAAGGAGCCGTGTCAGCTCTGAGCTCTCCCACCTCATCCACATGACTGTCACCGATACAGCCACCTCGGTCATGCAACTCTAGTTTGTGTTACAGTAGATATGTTTTGCTCAGTTGCAGTCTGTCTGTGTTCTATGAGACCTTGAAGCTTGAGGTATGGCTCATTCATGTCATGATTTATTTATGACATACACTCACTGGTCACATCAATACTATTAAACACAACTATCAAATCAACAAATCAGGCATGCGTATATAAACAAAATAAACCTGCAACATTTTTCGTGCTGGTCCCAAGCCCAGTTAATGGAGAGGGTGGTGTCAGGATGCAGCACCCGGTGAAAACCCTATGCTTAATAATATGCAAGTGACTGAACTCTAGGATGCAGATGATTTGCTGTAGTGAAAAAAAACATGATCTTCTAGAAATTTCATGCACAATGTTCTTAAGGACTTATAGTAAAAGGTCTGAAAAAGATAATATATCCAGTGAGCAGCAGTTATGTGGCCAAAAATGTCTTGTTGATGCCAGAGTTCAGTGGAGAATGGCTTGTCTGATTCAGAATGACCAAAAGGGAAAAGTACCACAAATAACAACTACTAAGGTATGCAGAAGACCATCTCTGAATGCCCAATATGTCCAACCTTAATTTATTTCAATTTACACCAGCTCGAACACTAGAATATTGGAAATAGCATTGCCTGGTTTGCCTACAGCAAATTATAGATCAAATTGTATTTGGGTTGGTGATGCTTTTCAAATATCTTGAACCAATCAGACCGTTCTCCTCTTCTGGCCTCAGACTTGGCATTTTCACCCACACAACTGCAGCTCACTGAATATTTGCTTTTTTTTTAAGACCAGTCTCTGAGAAGTCACTTATACCACCTTTCTTCCTTAGACTGATGCTTGGTTTGAACTTCAACAGCTTTGTCTTGAATATGCCAGGCCAGTTGCTACCATTTGCTGCCATGTGATATTTTGATTTTATATTTGCATTTCTAAACATGGAACAGGTGTCTCTAATAATATGGCCAGTGATTTCGAACATACATGAATGGGAACAATACAATCAATACATCAATAAATACATGCTGCTTTTTAAAATCGCTGCAATCTGCACAATATACGTACATCATTCCTGCAGTAATTATTTCTATATATAGAAATCAGTTCCATTATGGTGACATGCATTATATAAGACATGTAAATGTGTAATTGGAGTGAGATCCGGACATGAAGCAGGTATAATTATTTTCTCCACAGCTCTTCCTTTAGGCCCTGCTCTTGAGGTTTATGCCATAATTCAGTATAAAGCTTCTCATTTGCATTAACACTCAAAGTCTTTGTGATAGTGAAAGAAGAAGATTATGTCAACAGCTTTAAAAGATTTTTACAGCAAATTACAGAAAAGCTCTATTCACTTGTGTTCTATAGCGTTTGAGCCTGTGTGTTTAGCTTTAGATATGTGCTGCTAAATCCTGGATTAATGGAAATTATTAGGATAAAGGTTAAGAAAGACATGATTATGTAATATGGTCATCAATCAAAAACTGTGGAGGAATATATAGCTTTGGATTACACCATGGTTGGTGCTAGTTTAAAGGTGCAATAGGCAAAATTTCAGGTGTCTTCTGTAAAGCATATTATAACTAAAATTATACAATCTTACTTGGGTTCTGTCTATTGCTTGTTCATTTAAATTAATTACTGATGTGTGAGTAGGTTTAATATTCTGTATTTTTGTGATCAGTATTTTATAAAAGCATTGGAATGGGTACTATGTATTCCAATACAGTTGTTAATTACTCGCTAAAATGCCATTGTTAATGTAATCCACAAATACCACAAATTAAATGTGTGTCTATCATTGATAATTTAAATACTACAGATATTTTTCAAAAGTGTTAAAGGACACTAAAGGACAGTTAAAGGGACACTATGCCTTTAATTTGTTTCTGCATTTGAGGCAGGATTTGATTATACATTTGCAAGAGATTTAATTGTCTGTGTTTGCAAATGTTTACAATGCAGGCAGGTTGCTAGACTTTTAAGTAATGTAGCTTAAACAGTGAATGTGAAATATGAGATATATACTGTTATGTATTATTGTTTGACCCAATAAAGCCTTTTCTAAAAGTAATAATTGCTTTGTAACTGTAATCTGATTACATAATTTGTTGATCTGTTGTTTCAGTTTACCTTGATTATGTAATCAGGTTACATTTAATCTGTTACATGCCAAGGTATATTCTTCTACTGCTTATTGACCTTTGTTTGTTTGCTCAGATTACACCCTCCTTATTTTAGCTGCTATGATTGGTTCGCATCCTTATCATATTTTGACCTCTTTATAACTGAATTTGAATGTGTTTTATGTTGCAAACAAACTGCCTACACCTGCTTTATTCTGAATAGCATGAAAAAATCAAAAAACATTTGAAGCTATCTCAACCTTACCATCTTTGCGTCAGGAATGTCATGTCAGCTCAGAGCAATGACGTGCAGAGAAATGTCACTGTCTTGGATCTCAAACCTTATACCATTGTAATCCCACACTCTCTGGCTGTCTTTGTGTGTCATGAAGCAGGTGGCTTTAGTACTGACACGAAACATTTCATCTGTCTCTTTGGCTTGTAAACTTGTGCATGTTTGTCACATTCTCATCCTTTGTGGCGTGCTTGCTGCTGCTGCTGCTGCATGTGAAGGAAGAGACTTAAAAATAACCTCCTGTGATCATGGATCTGTGAAGCCTGTTAGACCTAGGGGGGTGCCGTGTACTGGACTTCTGTGATCAAAACAAAAATGTAGCAGCATGTTTGAAAAGATACAATAGATTAGTGACAATCGCTGTTCTGCTTCATATCTCCTACTGAGCTGTTGCCCTTTCGATAATGACGTTAACGTGCCATTTACCTGTTTGTGACTGCTAATGATATTTTTGCTCATGAATATTTATCCTGTTAGCAGTGCGCAGCTGGTGTTTGTCACAACGCTCATTTTTTTACACAGGACTCTCATGAAATGTAAATGCAAAGAGAATTAAAAATATGTGCAAAAGTTTGAATCAAAATGGAGTGCAGAACTCCGCTATAGGGCTTTAACCCTATCTTGCAATGGTAAAGATATAGTGCCCAGATCAGTTCAGTAGTAAATGCTCTATCCATTGAGCCTCAAAGCCCTTACATCTTACAGTGGTAAAGAATCCTCATGCATGTACAGTACCGTTTTACTACTTCACCTTCACCTGTCTTTGATGGGGCAGCAAAGGTCCCAAAATATTCCATGCAGCACCCAAAGATTAGTTGCTTAAGCTGGTAAAACCAAAATGCTCATCTTATGTCTAGAGCAGTAGTCTTGCTAATGTTCTCTATCCTCTCACTGACAGAATGCGTACTCAGTTTTCTTGTGTTAATCCCTTTTGGTCAATTGTATGTATTGTGTAAAGTCAAAGTCATTTTTCCTTACTAAAAATGGTAATATGGATCTTCTAGCTCAGGTTTAACTACTTCAGGGATTCACACAACTAATCCTTTCTTTCTTGGCACATACTGACCTTTCCTGAAAATGTCATCAAAATCCAACCTTCTTGCGTAGAGACTAACAAACCAAACCAACAAATGAGCACCAGTGAAAACATAACCATGCTGAAGAAGGGAAAAATACAGTACACGCCAATATGCAAGTCAAATGATGTACCATATTATTATAAGCCTCATTAGAAACTAGAAGGGCTGTTGCTGGTCAGAGTTCATATTCAGTGCTCTACATACAAAGAAAAAGTCATCTGTGGATCAAGCAGACAGATGGTAATATCGGGTGGCATCCCAACAGACCTGAAATTCCAGCCTTAGTCTTTTATTGCTGTCATGTCCTGTTAATCCTGCTCTTTAGACAAATCATGGCAGTGTACCTTCAGAATTGCTAAATACTATTCTATATACATTAAAGTTCCGCTAAATGGCTTTTGGAAAAATGCCTTTACATTGCATTGTGCAGGTCAAGCTGATGCAAATGCTGTTTGTTTTTTCCCTCATGAGACAATGCTTTTCTATTAGCACAGTGCATTCTCATTCTGGTAATTGTTGTGGAAATGGCAGAGGAGTAAAAGTAAAGCTATTAACAATGGTTGCTATCACTGCGGCCAGATGCAGGCAGTGCTGGCAGCAAGGCAAACTGAACGGTCCACTGGTTTCTTAGAATGTGATCATGTTTTATAAAAATAAGTTGACAGCAGCATGATGGTGGTAATTATGTAAAGTTTACGGTCAAATTGTAGATGGTCAAAACAACTAAACTGAAATACAGCTACAAAATTATATAGGAACATAGTTTAATTTCTTATTGAGGACACCACAAGGGGACAAATTGCTGTTAGTAAGAAAATGTACATATCTCAAATATGAAATAAAAAATTTGCCCAACAATTACAAGCATTACAACAGAATTACAAAGGTACACTATGGCAGAAAAATAAAAATAAAATAGTTTTGTGTGTGAATGTCTATGTGAATAATGTTTATGTACATTTGAACTAAAATTAGATTGTGTTACTTCTGGACCGGCACTTCTTATAGGCAAAGTAAGCAACTGCATAGGGCCCCACAGGCATTAGAGGGCCCCCACACTTTAACATTGTTTGCATAATTGACTGCAACTATGTTTGATTTTTCCCTTTTTTTTTTTTTTTTTTTTTTTTTGGTTGCCTATGAATGTAATTTTTTACCTTGCTACTTCCTGTAATTTAAGATAAAGTTAATCTGAAACTGGGGCCCAATGCCAATAAGGCGATTTACTGTTTACACAGGGCCCCTCTTGTTGAGTTAGTCATGTTTGCAAGAAATAAAATGAAAACATTCATACATGAAATAAACTGTGTTAATCTTTACTTAGTGTACAAAATGACTGAGAGCTTTAGCCCTTAAACCTATCTTGACTAATCAAGTCAGCCCAACTGGCCCAAGGGAAGCAAATTTTCTCAAACAATCCCAGTATAACTCAATGCAAGTCTATCCAAAACATCATCCAGTGACTTAGCTTGTATTTATTAGCTCAGGGCTGTTCCATAAAACAAGTGCATCAATCAAGCTATGTGTATGCAGACAGCTTAGACTAGTTTAGAGCAGGCATAAGATCAAACGGAGAACTTCTATACTTTTTCCAAATAAGTATAAAAGCTTTTTGTAGCCCTAACCCTTGTTCTAAATGGAGCAGTTGAAAATCAGCCACTCATGTTCCCTACCCACTCACTGACACATGTAATGAGTCATTGCCATTTGCCAATCACCTTGTTTTCAGTGTCCTTTCAAGGAACACAGTACAGAAAATAATATAATTTTCCTTAATAAATGTGATGACTACTAGAAAAAATTGAATTTACCAAAAACCTTACATATAAGAAAGTGTTAAAAATGCAGGCAAAAAAGTTACAAGTTGCAAGACACAATTCAAAATTAAGGGTTAAGCCATAAGTTAAAACCATGTGTGCTAAGTGCTAAAGCATAAAACATTACTTTACAGTTCTTTCAGAGTTATTGTAGTCTGGAGAGCAGGTAAACCATGAGCCATCCAGCAAGCCACATAAGTGCAGTTGTACTCTTTACAGTTGACTTCTCTCCTCAGAACAATGAGGCTGTGTCCCGCCAAGTGTAGACAGATACAACACGACTCAATTATGCACCCAACGCATCTAGCTTTCCTGTGCAATGTAAGATGGGACTCTAAAACACACACATATTCCAACCATGCACTTACACTACACTGCCTCTTTTGTTTTTATTGTGTTCCTCGTATCTTCTGAATAATACAAGTGGCTTGAGACTTATTGAATATTCTCAGATTTACTTCCAGCACTCAGAACAACACTGGTTCTTTCTCCATTCACTCCAAAGTCAAGCTGCTGGCACTAAGCCTGCATTGTATTCGCAAATCTTTTTTTCTTCGGCATGTCCAAGTTTTTTTGTGCTCTGCAAGTAGATGGACATGGGGCAGAAGTGTTGAGATATTTTGAGAAAATGTCTTTAGAGTGTAGGTTTTTCAGATAAGATGCCATAGTAAACTGTCTCAATGGTAGTGGTGGAAAGTAAGCAGGTACTTAAGTTATTTACTTGAGTACTTAATTTTATAATCCAGCCACAAGGGTTTATGAGCCAGTTTATTTTTGTGTCGGTCCCAAGCCTAAATAAATGGTGAGGATTGTGTCAGCCAAGCAGATGATTGGCTGTGTGAAAGAAAAGCCAAAAGGAAAGAAAAACAACATACACATTTTCTATTCAGCTTTTTAACCTACTCAAGTAATAATATTGTTGAGTACTTTTACTTCTACTTGAGTAATATTAATTTGAAGTAACAGTACCTGAGTACAGATTTTAAGAACCTCTTCCATCTCTGCTCCGTAGTTGAATGTCCTGGGTGACTGATGTCTGAACGGTATTTGTCCTTGAAAGTAGGTGAAAAGGATTTTAACATTCAGAAATCAATATACTACCTTTTAAACTATTCAGTACAGTAACCATTAGCCTCAAAACAACAGGAAGACTGCACTCTGAAATGACTTAGCTTACTGTAAAGATAATGTGGACATGTTTACGAGCAGCATCTCGCATGACTTGTAAGTGATCTTTTGTGAAAGTGCCTCAGCTGGTTAGAGAAATGTGGGTTTTGATGACAGCGAAGGCTAAAAGCGAACTGCAGTTGCTTGGAGTCTGTACAAGTAAAGTAACTTATCACTTGTAGGTTTTCGTGGCTGTAAAGGGTGTAGTAGCAGTAGCACAAGTAAGAGCCGAAGTAGTAGTAGCAGTAGAAACAGAACTTGTAGTATCAGGCAGCAGTAATAGTAATGCTTTTGCAGAGCATGTTCCAGTAGACAATGAAAACTTTGCTGCATCAGTTTCTTGGGACGTGTGCAGAGCAAGGGGAGCAGCCCAAAAGGACATCAATTAAAAAAGATTACCACACACTGCCTGACTTGCAAATGTGAGACTTTACTTAGACTGTGAATACACAATTTAAGTACTTCTTCCACCTCTGGAAAGAAGCACTCAGAAGCTAGCATCACAAGCTAAAATGTTGCAGACAATCTGTTAGTGTACAAGCAAAATGATACAAAATGACTGTGTGAATTAGCATAGTGGAAGTGATCATGGGGCACTCTAATAAGGGGAAATGACATGCAATAGCAAATCAAATTAATTGGTTGTCAAAGCTGCCATATTGTTTCCCTCTGATAAGCAGTCAGAGAAGGATCAGCAGGCTGCTAACAGTCCTGTCTGTGCTATTGCTTTTATAAATAGAAATAGTCCAAACAATAGGAAAGACAATGTTTGGGAAGGTGTTTTTGCAAGCTACACCATGCTCTAAAATCCTTACATTAAGATATAGTTGTTGGAGGTTGTAAGGGTAATGGATAAAGCCAATCCAAGGTGGAAGTTGGGAACATGGTTGTGTGATAAGTATTCTTCCAGGTGTGTCACTGAGGCAGATATTTTGGGTACCTATACTTGGTGGCCCAGGTGAGTTGCAGCAGGATAAGCTTCTCAAACATTTAGTAAGTAGTCTAGTGTTGAAAAAGGATTTCCCCAAACATGTCACATAAAGTATATTTTTAGTTGGTTACAGTCATTGCGTTTGTTTGTGTCCTATTGTTTATTTTGTAAAGAGCTTCAAAACATACAAATCTGATACAATAAAAAAATTGAATCATGAACACTTTACTGCAAAAGGTTTTTTTTTAATTTTATTTAATTTTTTATTGGCACAACATTTCTAGTATGGCTAGCCAGACTAATTCACTTTCTTAACTAAGTGAAGGCGAACTAGAACCTTCAATTTCTGAAATGAATCCTACCTGCTCAGTTATATTGTTCTCTGATTCTCTGGTTGCCTGGTTGGTTGGAGGTAAGTCTGTAATTGGAATTAGAAATGAATCAGTGATTAATTAGATTAATCTTCATCTATCTGCACACAACAGGGACCTGATTTATAGAGGTCAGACTCATATAGTAGTACTTATAATATGCATTCTGTCCGACATACTCTTCTAATGACTTAGTATGCAGTGTACATTGTCTTTATACCTAAAGGACACATACAGTATGCCATGCCTGTATTATTACCAACCAATCTTTTGCATCAATCATTTTTCCAATAACCTGTTTGCATATGACTTTTTGAGAGGGTAAACTTGTAATGCACAGTAACAGGCTATAACCTTTAAGAGTAAAGTGACAATACCAACGCAACATAACAGCCCACTCTCATATGTTTACAGCTGTATTTATTTTAGGATGAAGTCCCAGTTTTTGTGTTTCGCCCTGTTTGACCCTGAGGTTCACCCGTCCGTAAACACTACAAACTGTGACTGTGGTGTCCTCGTTCACAGCCAACACCAGACACGTGGCCCACCAGACCGCGCACAAGCACTGCCTTCTGCCGTGCTCTCACCCCGGGCAAGCCATTTGTTTCACTGCTCTCACACCAGCCTACATCTTCCACATTTACTCGGAAGTTCCCTTTCACTCCCAAATATTGTTACTGGACTTGCAAAGATTTGTAGATACCAGATGGAAATGTTGGCCATTTTTTTTCTTTTCTGGCTTGAGGAAGAAAAGTCAACATACACCCACAATGGTAGTATCTGCAACAAATTCACCTACACAGTCTTTGAACAGTGAAGAGAAGCTAGCAAATGCCTAGATAAATACCTATCAGATATCTGAATGAAAACATATTTTTATCTAATCAAAACACTGTGTTGTTTACATCACTAATGGTAAAATGGCGGCCGATAAATGCCAGTATAACCACACCACTGGTTCCACTCACCATAGGTCAGATTTAAATATGCAGTTGTCCCAGCAGGAACCTATGGATTTGTGTGAGTTTGCAAATCTGTAAATCTACCTGCAACACAAGGTAAGGGGCAGGTTCCCCTTAAATTTTAGACAGAAATGCTGTTGACCTTTGCTATACTCTCTGCTGCCATCTCCTAATTTTTCCATCTTCCTTTCATCCAGTGAAATGACATTTAGTTTGCCCTCTACCACCAGCCTCATTCCATGTGAATGAGATGGGCCACTGACCAAATACTGAAATGTTACCCATGGAGAATATAAATGATATTGGAATGGACACTATAAAATGTAAAATATGCTTAATACAAAACAAAAAACATATGCATTCCAAAATAAAGATGGATGCCACAATAAAAAATTCAGCTTCTGTGGAGAATAGAGACAATACATCACTGTTAGGATGGCGATGATTTCACTTCTGTTTCAAAGTGTTATTCTTGGCCACCATAGACCACTAGTTGAAACATGTTGCCTTATTGATTATCACACTGGTATTGCAATTACACTAGCTTCCATATGTGTCTCAAGTCCCACTGAACAACAATATTATCTCAAACCAGGACTTTCTTTTATCCCCTGAAAGTCAGGCTACCTACATATAAACCAGGCTATATATATAAACCAATATCGGGCAGTTTACACAGCTGAGAGCCATAAGGTCAGCTTTGAAGATTTCCAATCATAGGTACAGTGTATAGGATTTAGTGGCATTTACGAGTGTGGGTTATGTTAAATTCAACCAAGCCCCTTTCACCTCATCTGACATTTTCAAGCTTTGGCGGTCTTAAAATAATATCACTATTAAACCATTTATTAATTTAGGTAATGATTGGTTGAAATCCAGTATAATTTTTACAGGAGGCTCATGGAGTGTTGTTTTAATGCCAGAATTTGAAAGCAGGAATTTTGTGCAGCATCTGTCCAGGCTTGTGTAGTGAAGGTGATCTACAGCCAGTGCCAGTAAATCCCTCTGACTTTTATCTGCAATCATTTTGGCAGTGGACATGCATTTTTGTTATACTCTATATAGCAAGATAACATCAGGGTCCACTGTGTATAATGTAAATACTGGCTATCACTATGATTACTGTTAACGCATTGAAGACTTTCCATGTGATTATATAGGAATGTGGATTTCACACGAATATTTGTGAGTTAGAAGTGCAGTATATGTTGTACTTTTATGTTTTTTGACATATGTATTATTGGAAGGGGGTAAAAACAGTGTTGACACAGTGCCAGAGATGTGAACGTGTGGTGTCAGAGAGATATTGACAGCCTGTTATAAAAGTTTACAGCTAGATCACATACACCAGCCTCAAGGCTTGGCGGTCAAACCTGTTTTTTTACAAGCTTTTTTAGACTGCTTCAACAAGTTAATGTAAGGGTTAGCTGAGTAAAAACAATTATTTTTGCAGTATGTTCCATTTCATTTATAAAAGCAGATTACATTTGACAGGCCTAAACCAGTGAAAACACATTGCTCCAAAGGTAGGTTTTGTGGAGGTCAGAGGTTGAAAATAACACTTTAGTATTTTCTGAGTGAGTTTTCTAGGACATATTTTTACTTGAGTAATTGTGCAATTTTAAACTGTAAACAAGTGAAAGTATTTTGTTCATTTCTGTGGCAACGTGGGTAGGGTGGACAACTTGCAATCAGAAGGTTTGGCTTGGGAAGAAAAAACATTCAAATTTAGAAAAAGAAACAGTACTTTAACTTCAGTAAAGGTTTGAGTACT
This sequence comes from Bostrychus sinensis, assembly GCA_020698575.1. Classification (NCBI taxonomy): domain Eukaryota; kingdom Metazoa; phylum Chordata; class Actinopteri; order Gobiiformes; family Eleotridae; genus Bostrychus; species Bostrychus sinensis. The sequence continues at coordinate 28,095,403 of CM036244.1, forward strand.
CCTTCCACCGCTGCGGAAAGGTCACACTCAGCTTTGCACAAGCTCGGCACAATTCAGCAAGGCTCCCCAGCAGTCTAATAAAGAGAGTGTAGTCCAAAAACAGAGTGAAGACCTCCCAAACTTCATTATCCCCAATGGTCGTATTGAAATGAAGTGTTGATGAGAGGAAACTTGTAAAATTTGCGAGCAGTGATGAGTTGGACTGTGACTAAGTGAGCACTTCATACAGCACTGTTTCCCAACCAAGGGTACATGGAACTCAAGGGGTACGTGAGCACCCCTTGAGTTTGCAGGTGGTATGTGTGAAAATGTCATAGTTTACTTCCTAAAATAGACAATAAAAAATATTTGCGATGTTTTCATATTGAAATGTATGACTGATGAAGGAGCTGAAAACTAGACATTCACCGGGCTGATTTTTGCCTTTTTTTTAGTCAACTGGTCGGTCCTTGCCCTTTAATGCTGTTGTTTTTTTTTTGTCCAGGCAACCATGTGACTGGGGGGGGGGGCGTACTCATAACAACAAGACCAGGTGATACACAAGATAAAAAAGGCTGGAAACCACTGCTTTACAGTATTTTTTTTTCTATATGATTTGTTCATACACATCAGCATGTCCACTCAGAGCTATTGTAGTGCTTAGGCTCTTGAAAGGAGTGTAGGATATGTGGTTAACAACCTGTATTGTCACCTCAAGATGCTGCAAAAACTGTACACTGAGGGTATTTCATGGAATTAGCTAAAAAAAAACACAGCTTGTAGCTGGAGTTAGCGCCAACAGGAGACTCAGGGCTTGAGTGGTTTCTTGAAGACTATCCGCGACTTCCACAGCAAGACTTACTCCAGCCAGAAGTGATGAGTCGCAATACAGCCATGACTTTTTACTTGAGGATCAAGTTTCAAGTACTACTAATGCACTTATTTATTTGTTGTTTTTCTGATTTATTTGCTGTATTGATTTGCATTTTGAGAGAGTTTTTCAACACTTGCCTGCCAACTGATTTCTCATGTTTTGTCCTCATAAGACCAAAGTGTAAAGTTGTGCCCAAATGCCCTAATGGATCTTTCCCACTCCATTGCAGTAGCGGCAGTGTGTAAAATTAGAGCGTTTTAGCTGAACAAACAGCTAATGATGGACTTTTACACAACACAGCTCTGACATGACGGAATGGAAAAATTATGCACACAGACTTTTTAATGCTGGGGCCTGGACTTTGCAAAATTGAGTTGGTTACACTGTATATATTTAGAACCTCATATTTTCCATTGCTGCTCAGCTCTGCAGCACAGGTGAAGCATAACAAACCTTGCACATTTTAACTGTGGCAGTGCTATCATTTCACATGCAGGGCCAAGCAATGTTATAGAGTGAGTCAGAACCACTCACCTAACTCTCTTTGGCACAGTTTCCAGCCTTCTATGCATGCACTTAATCAAATTATGCCAAAACATCATGACACAATACAAAAAGAAGAAAAATACATGTCGTCAATAAATATTTCAGTATACTGCGCAACACAATCCACTACAAACCACAAGTGTAGCAATAAGTTAAATGAAATTGAGAGCTGGCAGACGCAGCTGGAAAACTGACAACTTCAATCCCTCGGGCACAAACCTGCAAGGAAAGGTTTCATTTTTCACTAAAATGTGCTGGCTAAGTGCAGAAAAGTCCTGAAGAATTCATATGTGGTTGGGATGATGACGGTATGCTCTCAGTCAGTGTAGTGAGCCAGACAGTTTGCCATTTTGCTTGTTGACTGGTGGTGCAGAAATTGGAAGTGTAGACATTGCACAGAGGCAGGGTAGACAGAGTGGGACTAGGTGGTGTGAAAAAGCCTGTCAGTGCGAGTTAAAATATGACTGAATCACCAGGCGGCTGAATCTTTATCAATCAGATGTAGCTGGCGAGAAGCTGGATCAGCAAACGGCCACTGTGCTGCTGTCCGCTCCTTTATTAGCAGCGCAATGGCTTCGCAGCAGGGCCGATCAATAACGCACAAACTTTAGTGGCACGTATTACTGTCTAGGCCTCTGGGAAGATCTTAGTCATCCATAAGTTTGTTGCAGTCTCATCACACCAATTATTACATTTAAAGATATTTTGGCATAGCATGGGGGGTTTGTCCAAAAAGAATAAATTGACAGATTAAACTACAATTAAATCTACTTAGACATACAAAAAAAAATATATTTTTTTTAATCCTTCTTTTTAGGGTAGCAGTTGGTCAGGAATACAGGATTATGTAAACAAAAAAAGGAGTTGCAGGTCCACTTCACCTCGCCTATCCAGAAGGTCTGCACAAATTAGGCAATCTATATGCACAAACAAGAAAACAAACTTTTCCAGAGTCATATTACACACAAACTGTGCAAACAATTCAAATAATCCAGGTTTAATGTGAAGAATTGTACCAAATAAAACATTCTGAAAAACAACCTACCTCTCTGAGCTAGTTAATAGATCACAATACATTTTGAGACATGCAAAAAGTCACAGAAAGTCAGTTTCATGCCGTAGTTATAGAACCATGGCAGACCGCAAATGTTTGGTAACTTTGACTAATGGAACTGATCTGTTTGCTAATGCTGTATCTGAAAGCCAATTTGTACAGCTACATACTCCAACATCAGCCAGTCATTTTGGTCATCCAAAACATCTTATATACTGGTTTTAGTTAGTTAGTTAGTTATTAGTTAGTTAGTAAAACCTGCTGATTTGGCTACCACAATGCATTTTGGTTATGTTACTTATTGCGCACTAAGGTATTAAATCTAGCAAAATAACACTAAAACAAACACCCCTGAATCATTTTGTTCCACCTTCCTCATGAAGATGTCAAAAGCACAATACTGCATGTTCTCCCTCTCTTGAAACCAGATCTGTTTTTCTCCAGTGTGGTTCGTTTCCTCTGGCCCCAGGTGTTTGATTTGGGTCAGTGCGCTGACGTGTGCAGCTCATCTGTCTCTGAAGCCAAGACATTTGTTTGACCAGTAAACTCTACACAGGTGCAGGATCCAACTGAATGACTGCAAGGTCATGTCTTTTCCTGAAAGCCCTCATTCCTTTAATCATCCATCAGCTTAATGTACCGTGGCGTCCCCAGGGTTGATTATTATTTTTTTACATACATCATGTTCTCTAAGCGTACGTCTCGTCAACATAATGGAAACTGAAAGATAAAGTGTAATGCAATAGTTGTGGTCTGTATTCTAGAAATGGTTTTGTACTTTAGGATGAGACATGCTCTATCTTCTAATGGAGGAATTTATGAGACATTGAATGATAAGTTGTATTTTTTAACCACTTTCTGCTTTAGGGTTAGCAAAGTTAGCTATGTCTCAAAAGCAAAAGCTAGTCAGGGCTGCTATGTAAATTGTGTTTGGCAATAGATCATTACGAGCAAGCAGTTTCTGATCTTAGCTTCAAGTGTTAGCATCTGCATTATCACTGCTAAACTGATAAAGAAAACTGACACTATAGATACAGGCTGCATCACGTCATAGTTTGGGGCATGGTCTGGTGTGGGGGAAAACAAATAGTTGCACCCATTCATAAACACTACTTTTTCATTCTTTTCAGACCTTTTTTTTTGGAGGATTAGCCTATTTGCAAATTAAGTAATCTTAAAACAAGTCCTGTCTTACACAGAGTACTTAATGTTGTCATGACATGAATAAGAATGCCACATCAGAAAATTTACGTTAAATTAATTGTTGTTCATATATTACAGACTTTAATTCTTCTGTCTGTTGTCTGTGCCATAAATTCAACCAGAAAAGCATGGCTTATGGACTGACTTCTACCCGCAGTTAGTGTAAATTTAGGAGATAGAGCTTAGCTGCTCCATGAAGAGTAGTCAGAGATGGGGTCAGCCCTATGTTCCCCAGTATTTATGTTCCCCAGTACCTATGTTCCACAGGGAACACTAAGGTTAAGATTAGGCTTAAGGTTAGGGCTAGGGTTAGGGAACATCAGGATTTACCAGAATGTGCAAGTAGAAGCTAGAGGACATAGAAATCCACCCACCTGAGCTCATACAGCCGAGTTAATGCTAATGCTAATGCTACTGAAATGGGCCACACTAACGCTGTGCATCAGTCAGCAGCCTGTTATGGTTGAGCCATGATCCAATCAAGCCTTTACAAATTTACACAGGCAAATTCCCATTTACAATAAATATCATGATCTTAACTCATCGTGTTTTTATACTAAAGCCAGTTACATTGATTAAACTTCAACTTAACGTTGATTAGCCATCAATGATATTTTATGCACAAATCGGGACCTTTGGACCATTATGTTCTCCAGTATGTGTCCATGTCTTTATTAGGTAAAATACAAAACTTAAATCCAGCGTTTATTTGTGTATTTGTTGAACCAAAAACATTGTATTGTTATTGTTATTGAATTGTTATGAATTGTTTGTTTTCCCCAAAGAAGAATCAAAAGTGACCCACCACTGGTGACTGTATCTAAAATATTAGACCAATTTAAAGTTCAGTTTTAGATGTCATTTTTATCAGTTTTAGAGTTAGAAATGCTATATTTAGGACTTCATATTTGCAAAGTTATTAGTTAGCACAATACAAAAAATAGATAAACAAATAAATAAATAAATAAATAAATACACAGGCAAAAACATTTATTTTAGTGAGGTAAATAGGTGTAAGATCAAAATGTGTCCCGCTCTTGCTCTAAAAAAGTGATCCAAGTCATCTTTGTAAACCTGGCCTCAAGCTAGCAGTTTTGCTTATTACACCAATTTGCAAATGGTAGTTGCTATTTCTGAGGCCCTTATCGACGCGATGAAGGGCGAAGCACATGAGGCACTCAGACGAACGTCCAGCCTCGGCAAGGGGGCCACGGGAAGCAATCAGAGCGCCCACGTGAGCGAGAGAGAGAGCCGACTGACCACGGATGGAGACAAGGGTATCAGGGCAGTGTATTTATATCCCCCATGTCTCACATCTAACCAAGTGATAGACAGGCAAACTGAAAGCTTCTGTCACACAAAATCCTCCATGGCAGCCCCTATTCCCCCAAAGTCAGAAACACAAACATAATCTGCCACATGGAGTGGACTCTTGCCTTTTTATTGGTTCATAGTTTTATTCCAGTTTCAGTAATTCCCCAGTCTTAAAGCTTAGGGGAGGCATCCAAGTCTTAGGAAAATAAATAGTAAGTATAGTATATATTCAGATCAAAGAAATAGGACATTATATCTCAGGGGGACACAATATGTCTGGAGTAATCATTTCTCATGCTTGGCAAATCTGTCATGGCGACATGGAGAGCGATGGTAGCACGCTGCCATTCCTCCATACTGTAGCTTAACTCATTCCCTTATATGCTACAGTATTTATCAGTGTTTATGAAGGCACGGCCCCGCGGCAAAACCTTGATCCTCAAAGGGAAAAAAAAATAAACAAGTCGGAGCTAAAATTAGACCTGCAAACTGAGTGTGAAGCAGTCGACCCCCAGAAAACAAGCGCGTCTATATTGTGTAGAGGTTATTTTCATGCAGAGTATAGAAGGTGCGCCCACGAGCTGGAGGAGCACATTACAGGATGTAACAGGCTTCAAATATTTATCGCAACACAACTGCAGATGAGTTGTCTTCTAATTTATCATCAAGCGGTAATCCTAGATAATCATCAATGAATATTTATAGAGCGCATTAATGATTCACTAACACACATCTGTATATACCATGAGCTGACAGCGTCCACCTTTTCCACAAATGAAGTGGGCCCGCCTGTTTGTTCATCTGTCACAATCAATCAACAAAGAATAAATAGCAGGTGTTAAAAAATGTGTGTTCGCTGGAGCATTTCGGGTTAGTTGTTGGATAATCAAAAGGTGAGATTGTAAATCACTGTGTTTACATGTCTAAGACAGCAGCTCGGTCCACTGCACAGATTTTACACAGACACACACACACGCTAAGTCAGATAAGCACACACACACGTCCCGGGCCGGCCTAAACAGGGTGGCAGATGGCACTGTGGGAGGTGGTCAGCGAGGATGAAGAGGCCCAAGCCCCCTTAGTGAGCTTACGTGAGATCATCCGTGCACGCACACATAGGTCACTACTGCACTAAGAGGGAAAGATGAAGACGTGAAGCAGCTGCCTTCTCAGGAAACGCTGGGTGTTTTATTGCCTAAGAGGGCTTCAAGTGAGTCAGCACGAGGCACGAGCTCGACTCAGCCAAAAAAGTTAATCTCCCAGTACTGTTAGAGCACAAAAGCATATCAGGAGAAAGAAGCAAGAGTTTTAGATAAATACTCTTTTGTTATTATGTATGTAGGTAAAGAGTTTACACTGAAACAATAAAAAGAGGCTTTTGTATGTAGTTGGCCAAAAAACATTGCCATGAGTTTTCTTATCTCAAACCTACTGAGATACTGAGTCCTGACTCAAATATAACACCTGTTACCTTTTTTATCCACATCATTAAAGTTGGACATGTTCTATTTGCTATGTTCTTACCTCTGGCTAGAAATGCTGCGTTCATGTGTTCATCTTCAGAAAGTGAATAAAATGTGTTTTTGAATTGAAACTGTTTCCTTGTTCAGTCAGTGTCTTAGTTATGGTGAAGCAGACAAACAGACAACATGAGCTGCATTTAAGTTTATGTTTGCCATGGAGGGTTGTTAGCTCAGTAGGTTAGGCTTTATGCCAGTAATTGCTTAATGTTAATCTGTCAAAAACATTTGCTGAGCTGACTCTTCAAGAAGAAGAAGGTGGAAGAAAATGTGACTGAACAGCTATCTAGTTCTCTTTCAACATAGGGCAAAGAAATGGAAATAAACCTTTCTACCATCCCATCAGAGAACTTTGAAAATATGCTGTCTTGAATTCAACCTGCTTTAACAGCAAAACCTACCAAGAGGATAAGCTGCATTTGATTAACAGGACTTTGTACGTAACCTGCAAAACCCAGATTGATATAACGCTGGCAAAGAGTTGCTAATGTTATATCAGTCTGGAATGACTCCCGTTGAAATGTGTGTGAAGGGGCGGAACATTCAGTAAAATACTTGGAGGTGATTGGATAAAGCGCTTTGTAGCTAAACAACAAACTGCTATGACATTGAAACAACACAATAAATATGTTGTTAGAAGATTTTTAGCTCTTGTTTTTGTAAATGTAGAGAAACATACCTTACGTTTTTCTGCGCTCGGACCCAAACGGATCAGTGGGAGCCTCACAAGATGGATTTCATGTATTTGTGAACTCACAAATTTCACGACAATCCAGCTGCTGCACAAGGTAACTATGTACAGAGGAAGAGAATCCTTTTGGCGAATAAGACATTGATAGCTGTCCTTAAAGTGAATCATCATAAATACAGATATGGTACTGTTATGGTCCTGAGCCAGCCATAACGAATTGGGCCCAGGGCTATAACACTACTTACACAGAAATGTCTACATGTAATGTTCTAATACTACAGGTGCTTAAGTGCGGAGGCAGCAGTCTATGCAGAGATTCACAGATTTTCCTCTCCACTGAAACTTCCTCTGTAGCTCTGCTAGGAAAATACCATGGCATTCTCAGTCCAGCTGGGGACATAGTCCTTCCAGTGTATCCTAGGTCCTATACCTGCACTTCAGGCAGAAGCTCTTTACCAAGTTAGAGTGCACATTTGAACCATTACACTGCAATAGTGTATAATGCAATTTATACTCTGGTCACTTTGACATGTTGACAGTACTTGGTCCATATGGCAGTGAGTGCCCCTTAATAAATATGTACAACTGTACTTGGCTGTATTTTGTTTTCACTCTTACACCACACAGAGTACAGTAAAGGCTCACCCTTGGCTCATCTTGAGACTATAGACAGGAGCTGGTAATGGTGTGCTGCTCTGTCTCTGTTACACTGATGATAACCAGTGAGAAAATGGAAACTGTGGCCGGGGCCTCAGTGTAAATGGATTTCTGTGACAGAAAGCAGAGGTGAATGGAGTCCTAAAATAACCTGGCCATGTTGAAAACAGCTGCTCAAAGTTGAGCTCACATGCTTCCTGTAGTTTATACAGACCTACTTGCATAAATAAAAAGTTAGAGTTGGCAGGTGAGTATTCATTATTTACAAAGAATACTTCTTTGACTGACTGTAAGACAAGAAATTGAGTGTAATCTTATTAGTTTAGGCTTCATCCAGATATAGTCATGAATTAATCCTTGAGAGAAATTATTTTTCCTTTATATTTTACAAGAAATCAGAAATCAGTGATATCCTTTCCAGTGAAGAACAATCTTATACAACACCCAAGAAAGACATTATTGATGATGTATGGCACCAGTCTAACCCAAGGCAAAAAAAAAAAAAGTATTTTATTATTGTGCAGTGGTGAATTGGTTCATTTTTGTCCAGAAATGATGACTATGTTGTCAGGTAGTGTGGGGTGAGGTATGGACCATGATGAAAGAAGTTTTGGGAATACACCATTCATTTTTATTTGTATCAGCCAGTATGAAAAAGTCATAGTGCTCCCAATGGAAAAAAAAAATCCATTTCATCTTTAGGGGGAAACACTGCAGGCAAAACACATTTTTTCAATTTTGAGGTTTTGGCCCAGTTTGCTCCCTTAACAGCACATCACATCAAGGTGTTAATACATTTAGTAAACTTGTGTCTATAGATTTCTATTGGAAATATTGAATTCAAAGGCTGTTTTCTCAAAATGAGTTTTTCTTACCCTCTGTTATTTCCACTTCAGTAGCACCTACAAGCACCACAGCATCACAGTAGCTCTGTTGCACTCTTTAAAAAAAAAATAGTAAAAGGTAAAATTGTTATAGAATCGTTATTATATATTTTATTCATTTTACTGCTAAAAACAAGGAGTTTATTTTTTTAAGGTTACTGTCATGCGTTTTCTGATTTACTGAAAGACAAAATAAGATATCCACCATTCCCTCTGTAAACGCCTTTTTATGGAACATGTCGACAAAATGAATCAAGGATTTTAAACCTGGCTCTATTCACTATTCAGACATAATTTTTAGGAATATATGCAAATGTGCACATTTTTGCGTATAAATGTCCTAATTTATATATGAACACATTAAAAACACATAAAAAAGAGTTGACTTGTTTCTTGATTTGAGTGAAGATCAGTTCAATTATTAAAAATCTTGCATGTTTTCCTTCTCCAGGAAAGTGTAGCAACCTATAGAACCTGTTGTAAATTTTAATTCACCCCATTTTCTGCAACGTTGAGTTTGAGTACCACTTTTTACTTCAGCTGGACAAATTAGGTCCTGCTTCCTCTGTGAACCAGGATAGTCCGCGTTCCTGACTTTCAGTCAGATACATTACACTGGCCCTTTGCTCTCCTCAGTGAGCGGTTACACGTTTGTTCTCGGGGAAAATGAAAGTCAGATATCAGCTCCCCTCCCTGTGCTCCATCACACTCCGAGAACTGTGGACCTTTCAGTATTCAAGGCAAGGCTGTAAATCTCACCAAAGCCGGCCGTATTCCGCTTGTCCATTGTCGAGCTATTTTAGGCTCCTTTATGTTGGGATATCTTGGCTAAAGTGGCTACCTATAAGAGCGCTGGAGAAATCTGCTTTTACATCACCTTTCCTTTCAAAAGATTCACCGACAACAAGGAGAGACTCATTTTGTAACCCTAGGGCAAACTAAGCAGGATTCCTACTGTGAGGATGATTTGCATTTTGCTCAAAACAGTATATAATAAAAGCCGAAAAGTGGAACAAAGTTATCGCTTACAATTAACAATTTCTTTTGTTCCAGTGCTCACACAAAAAAGCCGTCCTCAAACGCCTCATATTTGGGTCATTTGCAAGCACTTTCTCTGCCAAGTTAATAGGTATTAATGAGCTATAATCCATTTGATGTGACAGCCTACTTCCATTTCCCACCAGAACAAGAGCAAAACCATTCTTCTTGTGCTACGATGAAAAGGAAATCACTATCAATAATGATGCTTTTGTAATGTTGGTGATAAAAGCCGTCCAGTCTTATGACGCTCGGTGCCATGAGGACGTGTGTGGATCACTGCAGAAAATGTCAGGCTCCAGACCTGTGGATGTATAAGGTCAAGATGATGATGGTTGAAGACTTTGAAGTGAAAAGGCTGCAGTAAGAAGAAGAAGAAGGAGCCACTGTAGCATGACAGATTTCATGAATTAAACAGTGCCCTTATTAACTCCGGTGAACCTCAGGAGTGGGCTTACTGCTCAGCATCGGCTTTCATATTTCATCCGAGTGACTTCAGAGTAAGGCCCTTCAACAACCCCGTCACTCACTTTTAACATTTTCCCCAAAAAAGTAATAAAAACTTAAAAAGAATGAAAGACGAGGTATCATGTTTTTATTGCATTTATAACAATTCATTATATATAATTAACTTACAATTAGTTATTTCCCCAATCACTCATAGTTAGTCCAGAACACTGCAGCACAGAACCACAAATCAAGAGGACATCACTGCCATCCTGGCATCTTTACACTGACGTCCTGTTCGTTATAGGATTGATTTTTAAGATTTGAACAGACTGGCCCCACGTTTACACTCTGGCGCATTTAGTGAGGTCTGAGGGTCAGGGCCAGCTCCAGCTCATGGTGCCTAAGTTGAGACTTAAAACCAGGGGAGACCGGGCCTTGTTTGTGGTTGGCCCCAAACTGTGCAACGCTCTGCCTCCCCCTTGTCACAACGGCCCCCACAGTGGAATGTTTTAAATCTCGTCTTAAGACCCACTTTTAATCTTTGGCTTTTATCTTGGTGTGAATTGTGTGGTCCTCTGTTGTTTTTTATGGCTACATTTTTATTTATTTTATTGTGTTCTTATTTTTTTTTATTTTATTGTATTGCTCTTATTTGGTTTTACTTTTTTTTTTTATAGGACCTAGTAGGGCTAAACAGAGGAAACTTTGGAAACTGACTTTGTTTATAAAATGTGCTATATAAATAAAGTGGATTGGATTGGTTTGTTGGTGAGCAAATTATAATACGTACTTGCCCACATTCAGTACACTCTCCTTGGGAATATGAACAACAGCACACTGGCTTGAGTCTCCAGTGTGCAATGTTGGTGATAGTAGTGCGTTTGGAGTGAGCTTCTAGCAGGAGTGCAGTGCAGACAAAAATGCAAGCCAGATGCATCTCAATTCCAATTAGGTAATGGGATCTGACAGCAGGCATGAGCGGGCTCCACGTGGATCGAGAGGCAGGGAGGAGCAGGATGGATGTGCTCTTCTTTACAACCTGCATTTTAAAGGCTCCTTGACCTGGGGTCTCGGGTGGGAGGAGGGCAGGTGGTTACAATACAATCAAAAATTAATAGTGGTGAACTGAGTTAAGAGAGAGAAGAAGACAAAGAAGACGAAGAAGACGAAGAAGAAGAAGACTGTTAGGAGAAAAAAGAGACCTTATTGTGGCCAGAATCACTCAGTCTGCCTTATGCCGCCTACTAGAGTTTGTGCTCTTTTGTAGTGCTGCAAAATCTGGTGGGATCAAACGTAGTGATCTGAAAGGATCAGAGAATAAAAATTATACAATCATTCATTGCATAGTTTTTTAAAAAATGTTAGTAATAACTTGTAAAGTTCTTCACTACAGGCCCCACTACACATAAGCAAGTTCTGGTTCCTTATGAACAAAAACATAGCCTTTGCTTACCTAAAAACTAAGGGCAGGGCCTTCTCAGTCTGAGCCCCAATGCTTTGGAAGGCTCTACCAGAAAATATTAGATCAGCATCATTTAAATCTCTTTTAGAAACATACATACCTGTGTCAAATAGTTTTTGTTAGTTTTTATTGTTGTCTGTTGATTTGTTAAATACCTTTTATTCCTTTATTGTTTTTAACCTGTACCTTCTTTGCATTATTCTTATGTAACTGTAATTTGTTGTTAATCTGTAAAACACATTTTATTTTTAAAAAGTGTTATTATTATGATGATGATGATTATTATTTATCTATTTATTTTGTTTGTATTTTTGTTTTGTTTTTGTTCCTAAAAACATTTTATTAAAATTTTGGGATTTGTCTGGCAGTATTGAAAGAAATAGCTCCAATAGTGCTGGTAGAAGTTGGTTCGAAGTATATTTAAAATTCTGATCCTATACACTACAAAATGTTAATCTGTCACAGTTATTTTTGACAATTGAAAATTACTAAGACATTACACAAACATGCTGAAAGTTGCTTCAGTTTTGCCTATTTATGAAGTCTAGTTAAATGTATAAATATATCACAACTGTGTGGGCCACAAAAAGGCTTCTGCACTTTTACTTGTACCAAAGATAAAACAGTGCGCTGCCTGAGAATGTGACATGTCCGGAGCACACACCCCTTCTCCCAATCTGCCTGGCTCTATTTGTGCCTCTTACACAAACAGACAGACTGAACGAACCCTGTTAATCTGCCCATAATTGAAGTTATCCAGGCTAGCCGAATTTTGTGCATCTGTCATCCCTGCATCTTGTTGTACTTTTGCATCAGACTGTGGTTATGTATGTACAATTCTTTCTATTTATAGACACACAGGGCTTTGTAATCAGAGTAAAAAAATCGTTCTGTGCCTCAAAATACCCTGGATTAAGTTGAGGGAAATATTTTTATTGATGTGCATTCTATCTGTAAAAGTATAGATATAATGTCAGAACTATTTTGTGAATGTAAATATTTTTTCTACACTGCAATTTTTAGGTTTTAGGAGTTTTAAGAGCCTTTTAGATTTTATATTTTGTATAATGTGTCATTGGTTACAGGTACAAATATAAATGTGACTGCATGTGACACACAAAACATAATTTATCTTATTTGTCCATTAAGTGGAAGCATCTTGTTTTGGTAACTATTTTTGTACATTTATCTTGTCATAATGGTACATAATGGATTGTAATATAGGCAATGAATAGCTTGTGAAAGAGCTTTCAAACAAGTATAGAAATGAGTATTTTGGTCTAAATAGGTCACATAAGGAGCACAGACTTTTGCATGGGTTAAATATACAGTGGCAAGAAGAGGAAGAACTACGCACCGCTAAGATAATGCCAAAAACTAGAAGAACAGACCCTTTCTCACAACGGTAAACAACACATGGTCCCCTGACTTGGATGTGAACCGGGGATCTCCTAGCTCACAAAGATCTGGAGCTACCCTATCATTCATCTTCTTCCACTTGTTCCCATTAGGGGTCATGGGAGACTAGAGTCTATCCCAGCAGCTACAGGCCTTATAGCGGGGAACACCCTGGGCAGTGGCCTGTTAGTTGCACGGCTGACACAGAGACATACAAAGAGACCACCATTCACTCTCACATTCATCCATTCACTAGAGGAAATTTGGAGTCACCAATTTACCAATTTATTTAACACATGCAGAATATATTGTAAATCATTGTCTGTCTGCCTCACCTCAAAAATATATTACCAGCCACTACTGTTTTTCTATTATAATACTGGCTAGGATAAAAAACAGCCTAGCGTAAGCATCCTAGTGGAAGTGAAAGCAAGGCAAGATAACCAAGGCCTGAAAAGATTGCACATTCAAGTGGACATAATAATATATGTTTCTAGTCTGTGTTCATGTGACTTTCCATTCCTCCCTTAAAAAACAACTAGACTTCATGTGAACATAGCAAAGGTGCAGTGTATTGTTTAATCGGATGTGAATAAATGGTGTATTCCTTCTCGGAAACATTACTTATGCACACACAGATGCTCTATCACTGGACATCAAAAGTTCTTATGTATAAACTCATGAGATAGACTTGAAAACAATAGCTCGATATAAAATATCTAATTATGATTTAATAACTCACTTGCGGTTTAAGTAGAAGGGGATGGATCCGTACGAATGTTCTACTCATTTAGATGTCAAATACAGTGTGGGAAAGACGTTTGAAGACTAATTGTTTCTCCGCCTCCACTCAAGAGTATGAAAGCACGGCGCCTAGGGGTTTAGTCAAATGGATTCATTAAATACTTTGAATCACTGCCCAAGGTCAGGCTTAATTATGTGCAGCACAAGTCAGAATACCAATGTATTTCTCTTGTAAATGTAGCAAAAAGTTACAGTGGAGTCAGCCTAAAGGAGACCTATTGTGCTTTTGTCAAGCTTTTTTTGCCTTCTCTCCCCCTGGTGACCACACCCACTTCACTTCATTAGTTCGTAGTAGACATTAGCAACATGAAGCTAATGGATAGATAAATGAGCTGACTCTGTAGTGACGGTGATTAAAATAATCAGTTTGTGTATTCAAGGGTCTGGTGATGGTGGTCATGTGAAAACACCTTTAGAAATGTAAAGGAACGCTTGGAGAAGCTGGGGTTTCTCTTTCTCTTTTTTTTTTTTTTTTTTTGTTGCATAATTGGAAAAAAAAAAAGTATTTGAGTAGAAAACATTATTACATTATTATCCCTTCTGGTTCATCTTGCATGTTAATACCTCTTTAGCTCATCTGCTCATCCATTTAAATAATGAAGTAACCAATCCGGCATGGCATTAGTGTTGATAGTGGTCATGTGATCTGCCCTCATTGGCCAGTATTTTTCTAGTCCCTTGACTCTTTTCAGGCATCATGGTGCAGCTTTCACATGGGTCATGCGCTAGATTTCTGCATTAGGATGATAATATGGAGCTCTGGCAAACTCATCCCCCTCATGCCTGCAATCGGATGAGCCCTGCCCCACCTGTCCCTCTCTCCAGTTGCCAACACAAGGCATCTCTACCCACTGCCCACAGCTGTCATATATCCCAGCATGTCTGGCATATATGGTACACAGAGGCGGACATGTTGCTCATCACTTGAGTCTGGTCAGTGGTGTAAGTTTTATTAAATGTGTCTAAGCATATAACAGGCAGTGACTGTTGATATGGACCTATACTGGACATTTTAGAGGCTATGGTAACAAAAACAAAAAAATACATGTTCTTGTATGTAACTTAGAAATAAATTTGATAAGAACAAACAAAATCTTCCAAATTATATGGTACAAACATTAAAAATACTGTTGCTTATACTGTATATACTGCAGGTTGGCCATTATGTTCTTTACCTTCAGCAGACAGAGCATGAAAAAAAAAAAGTTTGCTTAGCTGTGAGTCAGTGTGTTCCCTTTAACTAATTAGTAGGTTATGCATTTGTGTAATTTCTATATAAAGTGAACATCCATTTTATCCTAATGTAGGTTTTTCTGTGTTGCTAAGTGTATGTTAATCTTTGCAGACAGATGTCACTTTGAGCAATCTTTGATGAGGAAGCTAAGGTAAAACAATCTTTTATAATTATAGGTGATCCTTGTGACATGTAGCTTGTTAGCTTGTCTTTAGCTCATGTAGACCCAGCCCTTGTTTACAGAGAGCAGCTGAAAATCAAGTGACTTGGTGATGTTCTCTACTCATTTTCTGGCAGTCAGATGGTTTTTATTTGCCAGACTTTTCTACTTTAAGCAGAATTTGCAATTTTTGGGTGCATGGCTAATGCCCTTTCATCTATTAGAAATATATTGCAGTCTACTGTTGCCAAAATGTACACATACAACCATTCATTTTTCTGCCTGTTGACCTTACATGTGTGTTCATAACGTACCAAAAATAGATTATGCATATGTATATGGCTGGTAACAGCTGGTCGAGAACATGAATCAGATTCAAACATGAGAATCAGAGAAAGATCCTCTGGCCTGGTGCCATGAGTCCAGATGCTTAGCCACAGCATGTTGGGCTGAGTATCACTGCTGTGGCCCCCGGCCCGTTGCACACCAGCCTCATGTACAGCCCTGACGAGGCCAGAAGCTCACAGGGCTAACGCTAATTAACACAGACTCAAACTTCATCGCATCTGCCGTCTGTGATTCTATTAAGCACACTCACCTCCTTCACCAAGGTGATCTGCACTGATAAGGCTTCCAGGTGTCTCACTTCTACAACTACAGTATCTCTGCACATTAACATAAAGATAAAACTGATGGGAAGTGAGAGGAATGACAGGCAATTTGTCTAAGTTCATCAGTTAGCATGGGACTTGAGAATGTTTAATGCAAAATGCTACTCTGTGAATTTTAAGATGGTATGGTCTTAGCTTTGACCCATGATGTCCATGCTGCGTGACGTAAGATTCTACATTGACAACTTTGTTCTGTTGTTTGTTTTGAAATGTGATATGTCATATTTTTGACAGGACATTTGTCAAAGTGAGCAAGATAAACTCAGGTTAACCATAACAACACACCAGCGATGGCTTTATTTCAAAAGGCAGAGGAAACCTTTTTACAGATAGGAGGAGAAAATGAGAGTCAAGCCGAGTGAAGGGTCTCACAGGAGTCAACCGGACTCATGAGTTTTTGTGATAGTACTTTACTCCAAAATGTATGGGGAGCTCAGTAGAGGAAAAAAACTAAACAAAAACAAAACAGCAAAGAAACAAGCAAAGTTGCATGGTTCTGCTTTCAAAAATTAAATAAAACCAGTGAATAAAAATATAAACATTAATCAGACAATCTTCTTCAATACTCAGCACAACAGAGGCGTGGACAGCTATTCATTGAAAGACTGCCAAAAAGGCTTTTGGACATGTAGTTTTAAACAATTAATAGAGGCTGAGATCATAGCTCTCAACTTTCTGGAAGCCCCAACGCACATATTTTCCACTCCCATTAAAAGACTATTTTAACCTTAATGAAGCCTCTCAAACCTGGCTTAAATACTATAGTGTCTAATGTATTGGTACAAATTTGTGGAGCCCCAACACATTCTTTACATATAAAGCACTAGGCAAAAGTGGCTGTTATGTATTTGATTCATGTAAAGTTAAATGAGGTCAAAGGCATAACTGGGTGAACATAATTCTATCATAAAGATTTACTATAGATAGTAATTGTATGCATCTGTGTAAAAAATTAAGGCAATAAAAATAGTGTGGACAAACAGTCTGCAGCCTAATTAAAAGCCACAGACTGATTTAAAGTGCTTCAAGTGAAAAGCTCCCTCTCGCTCTCTGTCCGCATTCAAGCATGTGCTCAAATTTCATTAAGTCTTCAAGCCTGGAAGATTCTCCTCTGTACGTCTCTGGCTCACATTAACCATCATGAAAGAACATATTTAATAGGGATTAGAGCACAACAACGTTTTAATGGCAAATTACTAATCACTTGATATGGTTTATTGCTTGTCTGTTGAGAAAATATACACCAGTGACAGGGTTTTGAGGTCATTAGCTTGCACATTTTGGGATGTTTCATACAGGACCTATTCTGTTCCAGTGTCTTGCATTAGGCTACTTATAGAGAATATGCTCCATTGTTTCCCCCATGGTCTTAAAAAAATAACCAAATGCATGAAATAGAAATTAAAGCACTGTATTTGTTTTGGAAATGTATCACACTGATCAGGCATAACATTATGACCTTCTGTCAAATAATGTAATGTAACCACTGCAGGCAGGGAACACCACCCAAGACTATACGACTATAGCCATTTTTCACTTCACCTGTCAGTGCTCATAATGTTATGTCAGATCGGTGTAGGCTTTTGACAAAAATGCTCAAACCATGACACTGAATGTTTAAAAATAAAGTAAAGTAAAAGTAAAATAAAATAAAGATCTGCTGTTTTAAATTGCACAACATGTTAAAAAGAGTCACCTGTGCCCCCATAGACTACATGTAATTGTATGAAAATCCTTGATATTTCATTTGTTGGCTACATTGAATAGCGCAGCTGGCCTAGTGTGAAATGTTACATTTGCATTGATTTTTATAATTCCTAATTAAAGCTCTGCATAGATAACATTTCTGGACACATGATTCTTGTGACCTTCATGGTCACTATTTCAAGAAAGAGTCTAGTTATTAAGCCCTTTTTTAGATGTTATGATCTTTGTAACTTCATATTATTAAAACTGCTAGGCTATGAAGGCTTACTGTTACATGAAGTGTCTAATTATCCACCTGAGCTTGTTAAAAAGGAAACCAATGTTACTAATTAAAATGGCAGGCTACATGCACTAATTTATTACCACAACCCCTTGATTTTTACTCACTGTTTATTAGCCGTTTGGAAGATAGAAATGTTTGTGCTGCATGGAAAATGAGTCTCTCCTCTGGGAAGCTCTCCAAATGTAAATCTTGACAATTCATAGGAAGAGCCTCGACCTATAACACATTTACACAAAACAAGGTGTTATTCACAGAATGAGGCTAATGCATTCACCCACAACCCTGTTAGCTTGAATTAGCATTTATTAATGTAGCTCTCATTAGCTCTGGAAGTTACTTTTGGCTCTGTATGTTAAATTCAATAATAATAATGTATTAATGTAAATATGTATTACAAAAATGCAACATACCTAATCTTTGTCGTGTTGTCATGTTTTTGTAGTTCTGGGACTTTTTCTGTGGTTTTGGTTTTAAAATACATATAGTTAATTTAGCTTATCATATATAGCAATTCTTTTTTGTACAAAAGCATTATAATTATTATATCAAACAATCATAATAAAAACACTTTTCAAAAACACAGTTACAAAGTGCTTTACAGATCACGAAGCAGACAAGACACAGATATAGGAGGGGGCAAGGCCTTTCAGAGCTTTAAAAGTAACCAATACAATTTTGAAATCTATTCTAAAATTAACCGGCAACCAGTGCAGAGAGGCTAAAACTGGCGTGATGTGCTCTTGTCTCTTTGCGTTCGTTAGACGTCTCGCAGCCGAGTTTTGTACAAGCTGGAGATGGTTAAGGGATTTCAGGGTGATTCCAGAGAACAGTGCTTTACAATAATCTAGCTGAGAAAAGACAACTGCATTCACAGTTTTTTCTAAGTTTGCAGGGGAAAACAACTTTTTTATTTTTGCAATATTTCAAACTTGAATGAAGCGTGATTGCACAGTTTTGTTATCTGACAATCCAAAATAACGTTTGAGTCAAATATCACTCCCAATAATTAATATTTACAGAAGAAGAAAGTGCATAGTGTTTTAGGAAGTTATTGCCAATTATTTGTTCTGTATTGAAGGTGCTCTTTGGTGATTGGGAACAAAAAATAAATAAAAAATAAAAAATGCAAAAAAGTGAAGAAAAACCAAGGCACTCTTCATTTATCTGAAGTAAAAAAAAAGCCTTTATTTGATGTGGCTATATATCTTCACTTTTTTGCAATAATTAATATTTGTTTAAAATAAATAATCCTGAATTATGTTTATGGGATAATTATTTATCTAGCTGGCCACAGGTTATAGCAAAAATATGTTTAGCTACCTGTAAATTAGCGGTCCTAGTATTCTCCATTACCTATGTTCCCAGGTCCCCACATTCCCTGGGACAGGGGTTAAGATTAGGGTTAGAGAATGATCACAAGTTTCCTGAATGCACAGGTACATACCCATTGTAGCTGCTTTTATTTGCACCAATGTTTTCAGAATTTTCTTTGTGATATGAAAATAGCAAGGCAGATCAGAGTTTCAAGAAGAAGGCAAAATGTACAAAGACAGTAGGCTACAATGCTGAAATGTGACAAAATGTGAGTTTAAAAAGTCTACAAATTTGACAGATAGTAATTTTACAAGCTAGTAGCTTCAGCCTGGGAAATATTTTTAGTACTCAATTTGGAAAAGTGCACATGCTGAATATCTAACTTTTGTACTAATTGTTTTTTATTAATAAAAAATAAAAGCCAGTACTGGTTATTATTTCGTGTGCATGTCCATAATGAGATTGCAGCGTTAACAAAAAGTCAGAACATCTATCATATTGCTTATGACCTTTTGCAAAGCAGTGCCTAAAGCACAAACACTAGCTGTGGATGGAATACCAAGAGTAGAATGGAGATGTGTGATGGAGAGAAATGTGAACAAATGTTGAGGGTGTGTGCTGATTGAGATTATGGAAGAATGCAGGGGGTCCAGGCCAGTCTCCATTGTGGCTCTTGAGAGGATTTTCTGCACAATTTTTAGCTCCAGACACAGTTTGGACAAAGGCTCCACAAACACCTTCCAATTGCATTCTTTCATTTAAAGTAAAGTCCAACAGGTATGTCAATGAAAAAAAAAAGGTTATTTACTGATAATTTACTTATTAATGTAACTTTATTCTTTTTAGTTCTGATCTTACTCCAATGTAAAAAAAAAAGCTATGTACCTGCTACACTATAGGTCTTGTGTTTGCCCAGGCTGTCATGTAAACCACAAGATGATTCCTGACAAACAAAGCTATGCTAAGACAAGTCGTAGTCTCAATACACGATGGAACAGCTTCGTTCTTGAAGTTCTACACATACTGCAGATTATTTATTTGTATGATGCTATGGCATTATGTTATCATAGTATTAGGCTTTATAAAATACAATGAGAAGAAAGGCATTGGGCAGATGCTTCTGCTCTATCCAGTAGTCTCGAGGCTTCCTTATATCAACTTAATGATATCAAGCTGCTGAAAATGTTTTTAGTAGAAAGGTTATTGTTAAAAAGGAAATCCTATTTTGGCATAAGTCAGTTAGGTTTGTGTCCTTACATGCAGTGTAGCTATCAACAATAAATTGTAAATGTGTATTTTACCTAAAACAGATTGAAAAACTTATACCCTTTAAACTAAATTACATGGAGAATGTAATGACTGCGGGTGGGTGAGGTGAGGGGAGGGCATGGGTTAAAATAAAAAATAACTCTCTTCAGACAGTACAAGGACATTATATGAAGGTATATAATAAAGACTATTCTAACACCACTGCAGAATTTATTTTTATTTTATGTAAAATTTTGTTGTTGTTTGTTTTTGTATATCTTTAGTACTAGTAGTATTGACTTTCGAGCCTATGATAATACAACAATATATAATTTATAATAAAATAACTAGCTACAGAGGTGGTTAACTGGGACGCTATTAGCTGTGCCATTATTATTGATGCCATAAATGTTCTTGATATTGTCAATGATACTGTTTTTATTACTACTGTCACTATGGTTACTATTGTTATTTATACCAAGATATCAGTGTGGATCGGTTACTAAAGGTGCATTCTGTGGTCCTTGGAAATTCGGTAGAGCGCTGGTCCTAGATGGAAGATGTACATGAATGTCTGTACAGGCCAGGGGAGAAGTTCGGGAGCTTGGGGTGGGGCCTGCTGCCCGACTTTCCCTCTGAACATCGTCTGCTTCATGGACATAGCTGAAAAGGGTCTGATTTATTGAATTGCGTTTTTGCATATGAGCTTTTTGACTAAACACTGTAAATAATATGGATTTACTGTCTTCTGTCTTCAGTTGCAGATGAAGAAGAGACGTGATAAAGAGACAAATGACTTCAGAGCAGTTTTTGTGGAGGGGATTTCTTTGTCTCCATTAGACAAAGAAGAAGATACCCAATACATACAATAATGTTAAGAAAATGAGCTCACTTAGAAGTAGCAGAGTAGTGTTAGAAAAGCTAATTATTGCCGTTAATAGATTTTACCCCTAATTCCAAGCTCCTTGGACATAAACAGGTTGAGAAGGCGACTTCTCATCTTGGAAAGAAGAGCACCTGAGGGTCACATGGATGCAGTATAAGCTGTTATTATTATGGCTGATGATTTTTTGTTGTTGTTGCTTTTGGCGATATCTTTGTCCTATGTGTTGTCCTGTTCCTCTGCCTCATATGTCTGTACTGAGAAGGAAGTAATAAATAAAAAATAAAAAAAAGTAAATGTGTATTTTGCAATAGCTTTACTTAAAGGGAAAAAATAAGTCAGTTTGTAGGGTGGTACAGATGTTTTGTATCACATCCAACAGACTTTTTTGGTGGTATCTAGTATTTTAGGATTGCCCGTCTATTGACACTAATGATAACCATGTATTTCTAAGTAGTAGAAGTAGTAAAATGTTGATAATAGACCAATGCAAACAGTGTTATTTTGAGGTAAATGTACACTTTGATATTGCTCTATACTATTTTTAATAAGTTGTAGTACTCTGCTGAATTAGCTCAGTCTCAGTAAAGATAATCCAAGTGTACTTCTACCATGTGAATATAAGTTACTCAGATTCCATTCCTTCTCATTGACTTCCTCTCTTGTTAGTGAATGCACTCGTGATGTCAAACATTATTTATATATTCTAAACCAAACGCCGCCCCTGGCCACGACTATATTTTCAGAAAAATCCCATCAGCAAGGCCACGACCCTTCTCTTAATCCACTGTTTTCAGCCACTCGCAGCCAGAGTGCCCGAACACCACTCCTCTGTCAGCTGAGAACACAAACTCTCCTTTCACTAAATGCACAAATGACAACTGTAGCCTTCGGGTGAATGCAGCAAAGCCTGTTAAAGTGATTTAATTGCCCTGTCAGGTCAGTGGGAGCTCATGGGCTACCTGTTGGAGCAATACACCTGCCAGCAGACAAATCAGAAGCAGCCGGTCCTATGTGAAATAAATCTGGAGCATAGGGGTCCCGTGATAATTGGCATTGACAGCGGAAAAAATCACTGAAGAAAGAGTTGGGGTACAGTTTACTGGGAGCTAGCATTTGACTCTGTGTAAAATGCCTCTTGCTGTTCTGCCTCAGTGCTCTAAAATAAAGTCATAAATAACAACATTATTCTGTATTGTCAAGTGTTAAAACAGGTGACCCAGACTTGCTAGACAGACATGTTTTGAGTTCACACATAGATGGTGCTAGAAAGGTGGCATTATGAGGCAGAAGAAATCATTTACACCTTTTCATTAGAAGGTTGTATCAAGTAACTTTTGTCATTTTTTAAATTTGGATATTTTAGTTCCTGTAGATAATTTAGTTGTCAAATTTTCTATGTTTTTAATTAAATTAAAACATACCATTGTTGACACCTCTGTACAATAACAGAATTAAAAATGTCTATCTGGTTTTGGTAACCCCATACAGAATGGAAAAGTCACTTGGCTCTAAAGAGTGAATGGTAGCATGAGCACCTGTCCTGCTTTGTACTGCACAACCATTTAGGCATCTGTCCCTCTGCCCCACTTATTAGAATAATGTCCCTCTTTTTCATTGGGGGTCAGTGGATCTTAAAAAAAGAGAGATTCAAGTAGAAAACAACAAGGTAAGGTCAGTATTCCTTGCGTCAAGTGTAGAATAAAAATTTGTGGGCATTATTTATATGGTTTTCAGATAAAAACAGCATATCATATGATTACTAGGCCCTAATCTAAGCAACTTGAATATAAGTAAGTTAGTGAGTTAGTTTTTTTTTTTTTTATCAAAACATTTATTTCTCAAGTCAGTCCCACCTTGTCCCACCAAATCACACAACTTATCCCACTTTTTCTACTTTTTGAGGTGGTCACCACAGTGAATGGCTGCCATCTTGTGGTAACAGCCAAACATGACAAAGAAGGTCTTTCACAAATTTCTAAATAGACGTAAACATTAAAAGAAACATATAGACTGCAATATATTTTCAGTGGACAAATTTGCGTTAGCCACCAACTATTGGAAATGCAAAATGAGCCTAAACACAATGGCAACTATTAGATAAAGGATAAAATGCTACTATGCCTTGTGCAATACTTGTACTTGGTCACCAGCCAAGAACAATAAGGGGTGTGTAAAAGATGTAAAAAGCTATGTGCAAGCAGGTTAAAATATACTGTAGATAAAGAAAAGGGTCAGATTGTAGTGTATTAAAGGGTCGCCTACCAGCAGAGTTAGAGAGACCTGATAAAGACAATCTTGGACATTGGAGGAATTGCGAATATCTTGGCAGAAGGATTTATAGTATGTTGTGAGAGAAGACATGAAGTTAGTTGGTGTGGGTGAAGAGTATACAGGATTAAGTTACACAGAGGCAAAGGATTCCTTGCTGAAGTACAGAAGAGACTGTTAGATTATATGATATTACTTGCACTTATCTTAAACCTGGTCTTTTAATTCATGCGACGTTATTTGAAGTTCTCCCCCGTAATTAAAAAAATTAAAAATTAAACTTCTTAATGGGCAATTTGAAAGGACTTTGATTGTAACTGCAAGCGCACTCCATATTACAACAATGGAAAAAACAATGTATTCTTGCCTTAGCTCAGCCAGGGGTGCCTCCTCAAAATCTCCAGCGTTGGCCTTTCCCTTGGACTTTTTATCAAGCATTTGTTTAAAAAGAGTCTGATGTACTTTGGCATTTTTCTCCACTAGTGCTATGTCATTGTCAAAAGGCAAGCGTACATGAGTCATTGCATAGAGGACTGTCCCGAGCTGCCAAACTGTGGTGGGCCCTGCTGCACAACATCTTTCCACGACCCATTCTGGTGGCATGTATCCTTCGGTGCCTGAAAACAAAGCAAAAGACTTACAGTAGGCATCAAGGGACAAGGTCAGAAACCAAATAAAACAAATATTTCAACCTCTAAATCCTGCATGTCAATGTAGTGAGTGCGTAAACCTTGTCCCAGTTCAATCAATATATTCTTTAAGCTTAATGTTGCGATGGAATACGTTTTTGGACTGCATTTCTATGGCTCTGTAAAGAAATTGTGTCATTATATTGTAGAAAAATAGAAGAAAAACGACAAACAATAAGTCTGTCATTGAACAAAAAATAATAATTATACAAACTAGAAATATTTACTTTGATGTCCCATATATGCAGACCGGAGTCCTTTTTGTGCTTTAGGTATTTTGCCAAATTCATGCATGGAAATGGTCTTTTGGAAATCATAATTAACTGATCATCTAGGTCCAATCAGTCGAGCGTTACTGGAGTAACACTGTGTCCAGATGCCTCTGGCCCTAACCCAAGATGAATCAGGACTGCTGCTTCTCAAGGTAAGGTCACAATGTGATTATTACCAAACTTTTGGAAACCTTAACATTGTTTAAACAAAGAAAGACCAACAATGTAAACATGAGGGATGTCATTAAAATCTCTTGCCTTTGACAGTTGTTTCTGTTTTTTGGTTTTCTTAATGGCTACCTACAAGATACAAACAGACACTGAAAGTATTTTGAGACAGATAAAACGTTTTTTGATTATACTTTCATATGGTGTAAAGGTTTAAGATATAATGTCTGTATTGCTGTCTTAATACAGCAGAACACTGTATTTCCAATTGTGGATTGGGACATAAAAGTGTGTGAAATTAAATATTTGTTTGACTACTAAATGTATTGTTTGAATTCCAAGAAACCATTAAATTGATTTTAAAATACATGTGTCATAAAGGTTGTAGGGAAATAATAACTTTGATTGTAAAAAGTGAGTCTACTATTACTACTACTACTACTACTACTACTACTACTACTACTACTACTACTACTACTGATAACGATTGTTATAAATATACCATCACACAGGTAGCTAGTGCGGCTGCTTTTGTCTTCTATAACTGATAAGTGTACTCTAACACAATCCCACAACATTGTAGCCTCGCTAAAAGTACCTTTTATACATCCAGCTAAAACAATGAAAACATCGGATGGGTAATTTTGGGTACTGGGCATTATGAAAATATGATTTACACAAATAAAGTTCCCAAAAATCTACGCTAAAAAAATGAAAAGCTTCCAATAAAAGGATAGCTCACTTTCCTTTATTCACATCTTGCACTGTGCATGAAGACCATGTTTGAAATACTGTATATAAAAAGGATTCTACATATTTCATTCCAACCCCATTATGTTTAAAATAAATTATAAATATTTTGCAATTTTCCAATTCCATATGACTCTGTAAAAATCTAAATACAACATCTTACAGGCAGGTGGTCTGCTACTTTGCATAAAAGCAATTATTTGAATATAAATATATGTGAAATTATTGTGAAAAACCACATGACATTAAATTAGCCAGATAAAAAGTGTCTTTATACTGATGCAGTGAAGAACAGAGGATGTTGCTAAGGAGGAGGCAATCAAGTTTGTGGTGCTACAGATGGGGCCCTCATCTGGATCTGTAAGATATGATATTAAGCAGCAACAATATAATTTTTAAAGATAAACCAGTATGATAATAGAATATAATAGTATATTTTTACAATATAAAATTATGTTTAGAACAAAAAATGTATTTAGTTTGAATACAAAGTTTCTCTTTATACAAGATTTAGAAAAAACTTTTACTTGCAGTACCTTATACCATGATAGTTTTTGGTAAAGATCACACTATAATGTGAATCTCATACCGTCTTATCAACTGTTTCAATATATGATATAAAAAGCTAAACACTGAAATCTAACTTAATGTTTAGTTCAATCAGTGGTTGACAGAGACAGCAAATACTATAGTATGTTAGTACCTGTGTCACTGGCTGCTGGTTTACTGAATAAACTTTGACTCAGAGTAGATTTTTCAACAGCCCATGTCCTCTTATAAAGAACTTCACCACTTTTCCTTCTCTCACTTTGAATTTCACTACTTGCTGTAAAATACTCCAACAATACAATACAGTTGTAATATGGGTTATTTAGGTATTAATTTCATCCATAAATGTGTCCAACTCACTTTTTGCCTCTGTTCTTGTGCTTTTCAGAAACCTCATCATATTTGATCTCACTACTTTCTGGAATACTTTTCATATCTGCAACAAAAAAGTATTGTATGTTGTATTACAAAATCTATTTATATCGAATAATTACATTTGGCAGAGTTAAACCACTTTCACTCAAATGTTTTGGTCACTTGATGAGATTAAGGATTGATCAATATATAAATACTGTGTATTCTGTAAAACAGACAGATCTTACGGTTGCTTGAGATAACAATACTGACATTGCCATAGTTCTTTGGCCTATGCTTTGTGCACTAAAAACCCTGCACCACATACCAACGTAGTTTTGTAAATAAACTTCAAATCACCAAATGATGTCTCACTACTATAATATTTTCAATCTATGGGTATTATTAAATCAGGCTACTTCACTGGGTGGTTGGTTTGGACCAGGCATGGCTTGTTCTTGATTGCTTCTTTTCCGCTCCTTTTTTCTCCGCTTTCCATTTTTACCTCCTTCATTCACTTTTTCCATCTTGAATGTAAATGGCCAAACTTGTGTTGTGAGTTTTACATCATGCTTTCTGGAGAATTCTAAAGGATTCTTTTTAATTCAAACACATTTTGAAATTGTAAAGAAAATTAAACAGAGATTGACAAGTAAACACACGTTGATAAAGGAGAACAAGGCTGTGTGGAATCTCTGAAAAATCTCTGAAAAATATGAAAAATGCTGATTTCAAAATTGGGAGAATCAACACATCAACATGAACACGTCAACAGTTATCAAAATTGTTTGCTTACTTTGATGGTACTCCCCAGACCTTTCCTCCAGCTCCTCCTGGAGAATCCCAACGTGTTCCCAGGCAAGCCAAGAGACGTATCTCTAAATTGTGTCCTCCAACACACCTGGAATGCTTCTCCAGGGATCTGTCCAAGAAGGATCTGAAACAGATGCCTGAGCCACCTCAACTGGCTCCTCTTGATATGAAAGAACACCGGCTCTACTCTGAGCTTCTCCCAGGTAACTGAGCTCCTCACCCTCGCTCTAAGGGAGTGCCCATCCACCCTGCGGAGGAAACTCATTTCTGCTCTATTATCCAAGATCTTGACCCACACCTCATGAGAAATCGAAAGCTTAGCCTTTCAGCTCAGCTCTTTCTTCACCACAACGGACATCAACCACATTACTGCAGACGCTGCACTGATCCGACTGTCAATCTCCCATTCCACCCTTCCCTCAATCGTGAACAAGAACCCAAGATACTTGAACTCCTCCACTGGAGGCAGGAACTCTCCACCAACCTGGAAATTGATTTATTATTGAACAGACAAGGAACTATGTTTCCAGAAGAGTCCTTTTGCCATCTAATTTTAACAGGCAAACCAATGGCGGGTTGAGCTTTTAATGATGAAAACCACACAGTGCTCTGGTGGTTTGTACACTTCTTGTAGTTCAAGTTTTGTTGGCGGTAGATCGTCTGTCTTTTTGTTCTTTTGAGAAACATCTTGAGACTAACATTATTGATCTGAGTGTCACTTTTGTTTGAGGAATAGAGACTGCACCTAAACTCTTAAACATTTTGTCAGTGATACTGTGTCCAAGGTGATTGAGTAATGTGCCATAGTTCTAGCCAGGCCAGACAAACTAGTTTCCTATTCTCTGCAAAGAAGTTAGGCTACACATAGAAATTTCAGATTTAATACATTTTTTTTATTTGATTCAAACTAAAATGCTACTGTAGTGCAACTTATTTTTTTGTAAAAATCAAGTAGCTTATTAGTTTCAATTAAATTAAAATTTCAATTAAATCTGATGAAAATAGTCACTTTGACAAAACCTTTAACCCCTTCACAACCATTTAATCCAAGACTGCTGCAGAAATAATGCATGTTTTCCTTTGATGCCTGTTCAGCCCATGCTGTGTTCAAATGTGAAAAGTGCACTGTTCACCTGTGCTCAAGCAAACACAACTGCTTCCATCTGTCCCATGCATAAGTTTGTCTGTCTACATGCTCAAAATAAATTCAGGCATTAAGGGGTTAATGTTAATGTAAATAAACCTAATTCAATCGTGTGTTACCAATTGAAGCAACTGAATTAAGTTGGTTCAATCAAACACTTTTTTAGTGTTGAAGGAGAGAGTTGTGACATCTCCACTGAGTCCAATGGGTCTGATTTACACTAATAGTTCATAGGAAAGTTCTGGGAAAGTAGCCGTTCAGACTAGAAGTGCTATATAGTAATTGTATAGGGAGGATCAGACTGCAGAGCACTAAGTAAGATGTTTAAAGAATTAAGTTCATAGTATCTATGAATTTAAATCAAATTTACATACCCAAAAATGCTGGGAACTTATGGGAGTTTGCCCAACTCGTCTACATGTGCTTTGAGGATCTTGAGAAGGTGTTTGACTGTGTCCCTCATGACATCCTGCGGGGGGTGCCCTGGGAGTATGGGGTCTTACGGGTCTTCTGGTCACTGTATGACCGGGCAGGAACATGGTTTGCATAGCTGGCAGTAAATCAGATGTGTTCCCAGTGCATGTTGTACTCAGGCAGGGCTGCCCTTTGTCACCATTTTTGTTTGTTATCTTTATGGACAGACTGATTTGGGGATTCCATCTCTTTACCTTTGTGGATGATGTTGTCCTGTAGGCTTCATCGAACCAGGACCTTCAGCATGTACTGGGGTGGTTTGCAGCCGAGTGTGAAGTGGCTGGGATGAGAACGCAGAAGAATGAGTCACAAAGGTTTGTTTGGTGCTGAACTTTACTTGAGCAATCAGCTGTATGCTCAGGAAATTCTTCAAGCCTTGTGTATTTTCTGGGAAGCTATACCTTCTATAAATCTTTCCTCATGCTTTTTGGTACTGGTCTCTTATCATGCTTGCTAATGACCTCTCAGCCAAGCTGCAAGTTCATAACTGCTGTAAAAGAACCCAGGTGAAAAATCATCATGCGTTGTTTACTACTGTACAATCTCAGCAGGTCAGGAAGTCATGTCTTCACTCAAGTTCCTTTGACCTGTGTACTTTAAAGACATGACCACGCCTCCCTGAAAATCCACTCTATTACTTTATCTTTATTTAAGCAGGAGTCCCATGAGAGAAGTCCTGCCCCAGATTGGAACAACTGCGCATGTCCTTAGTGGTAGAGGAAAACAGCACTGAGAGGAAACCTACGCAAGGCACAGGGAAAACATGCAAATCACTCACATAAAAAACATTCCAAGAAATAGTGGATCATATTTAGATTTTTTATTCAATACTGACATGACTTTAGAAACACCCACACACAGGTTGTCTCAGGGCTCCATGATATAACTGGCAAACACGAGAATTTCATGTAACCTTGGACGGTTAAACAGTTGAACATTTCATGTGCAAGCTCTATTCCTCAAACAAAAGTGTCACTCAGGTGAATGTTTCTCAAATGAACAAAAAACAGACAAAAAACTACTGCCAACAAAACAAACATGTGCTTTTCTAGACATGCTGCTTTACAATTAGGTGCAATTTTCATTTACTCAATACACTTAGGGCCAGATTTATCAAAGGTTTGCGTGCACGCTAAATGAAAAAGACGTGCTAAAAATGGAGCAAACCCAGGCGCAACTGAGATTTGCGTCTCTCACAGGAGCAAATTCAGCGCGGCGCAGATTTTGCTCCTGTGATTCAATGAATATGTAAAACAAGGCGTTCTTGCCAAAACGCGCAAAATTCAAGGCGGGGGAACTGCAAATGAAGTCAGTTTGCAGTCGCTGTTTGATTTATCACGAGTACGGGAGCTAAATCTGCGTGAAAACTTAGTACGTTGGAGAAGCAGGTACAAAAGTTTTGCGGAGGTAAGAGTGTAGCTTTTAGTGCACAGATGAGGCGTTGAAAATAAGTTCTAATGCTTTAACAGGGCTCATTTACAAAGATACAACAGTAATGACTTTACCTGCGGCACTTTTTCCTTGATTCTCGCTCGTATTTCCCTGAACTTCAGCCTTTTACAGCTGCTGTCTCTGGGCTCTCAGTCTGTTTAACATTCTTTGAAATCCTTAAGGTGACAGAACAGTCTTTAAACGCTGCGGAAAGTCTACTCACTGTGTTTATCTCATTGCCTCCCAATGCTCACTGCGGCGCTTGACTGACAGCTGCCCCTACAGAGACTCAAGGCTGTGTGGATTTGATCGAGCGGAGGACATTTTTAATTGTTATTTTTATTCGATCACCATCAGCATGCCATATAGGCTATTGATACATTTTGTATAATTGTTTGAAAGGTTACTGGCTCTGACAGACAGTGAAAAGGACTTTCCTCTCCCTTCACTGTCTTTCACAGAGAGGAAATAAGTCACGTGACTCTGGTCAGCGCCAAAATCGCATGAGACATTTAACAAGAATGGACTACGCAAATTTAATAAAAGAAAGTAAAATGCAATAAAATAATTCTCCCTCAGAGACAGTGAACACAGCTCTACTACAGTCAGTCCTGTTATTTGTTGGACTCTCAGATTGTGTTTTGTGTTGCATCTCTGTAGGAAAGATGCAGTCAGAGCTGGCAAACAGCGTTGCTCTCGCTGTCAGTGCGTTTTATGCTCACGCAAAATTCTCATTTACATATCAGATTTGCGGCAGCAGTTACTTGCACAGTTTATTTTTGTATATCACACGCAACACGCCCACAAATACCAGACGCTATTTTTTAAGCTGCACTCGCAATTTTGCGCTTGTCTTAGTAAATATGGCCCTTAGTTGTGGTAAGTATCTGTAGCCACAGTTGCCGTAGGGCAGACTGACGAAGACGTGGCCTTCATTTAGGACAAACAACCGCCACCAAAAACAATCACAGTAACACATTCACAAATCAGTGCTACAGACACAAAGGCAATAGGCAGTGACTGATCCATAGACCTTGAGGGTAGGTGAACAGCTCTCTATACTGAGCTGCTGCTGCCCTCTTATTCCTCTGGCATTGTCTTCATATGTCCTCTCATATGTGCAGGGTGTGATGCTGTAACGCTCTTGCTGCTAATGCATGCATCAAAATATTTTCATTTTCTGTCTATAGCATTATTATAGATTTAGAGATCATGAGCTGCTCTGCTTGTAAATTTAGAACTTGGCCAGTAATAGCTAACTGCTGTCTGGTCTCTATTTTCTATGCTTCTCTTGTTGGTTGCTAGGTGACTAACACCACCCTTATCTGCTTCGATGGAATTCACATTTGTTTTTTCTTCTTTTGCAAACATTGAAAAGATTTGTTTGATAAGTTACATCACCCCAGCTGAATCCAAGTGGGGTTTGTTACGTGACCCAAAATACAATGATGAGTTTAAGGTTTCTCGACCCACATGATGTTAAACTGAGATGAAGCAATGGTCAAATGTGTCTTGTACGGCATTTGCATAAATGTTGTGACCACTTTCCAAGCCAATGTATATTAAGCGCTTTGCAGACATTAAGCAATCATTAATTCATGGATAATGTAATCTTCACCAATATCAGAGGCCTCCACTCTAATTATTATCCTACTGCATAAACCTAACGTCGTGTTTATTTCTGAAACATTTCTTACCAAAGTAATGCCTGATAAAATATTTGTAATTGACGGTTATGATTTTATTTGCGTTCCACATTTGGTGGTGGCCTAGCTGTTTATGTGTGCAGCAGTGTAAAATTTAAACGGCACATAAATTTGGAAGATAAGGACATTGAAAGTCTGTTTTTTACATTTGATTTTGGCCATGTGAAATTGTTTACTGCTTTTATTTATCACAAACCAGATGATAACCTGTCAATTCTATGTCACATTGAGGAGTCCATGGAAAATTGTCCTGTCAGTTTTAACTCTGCTAATTTTATAATTGGTGATTTTAATGTGCATAACTCCAAATGGTGGCCAGAAGACAAAACAGATCAGCAAGGATTAGAAACAGAACTGTTCTGTACGTCACATGGCTTGTCCCAAATCGTCACCTCACCTACTCGGTTTCCTGACAGACTGCCTGGGACACCCTCTCTTATTGATCTAGCATTAACTGATACTCCTGAAATATTCTCTGGTTTGGCTGTCTCTGCCCCTATTGGAACCTCTGATCATGGTGTTATTAATATTACATTGTCACAAGTTGAGCCTACAACTGAAACACCTGAAGTACAATTGTCAACAAACAGGCCAAATGAATCGGCTTATTTTAATTGTAAATACATTTCTGACTGGACAGCAGTTTGTCAAGCAGTCAGAGATCATGATTGGTCTGCTGTGTACTCGAGTGTTGATGTTGAGCCTGCATCAGAACATTCGCA
Source organism: Bostrychus sinensis (assembly GCA_020698575.1). Lineage (NCBI taxonomy): Eukaryota > Metazoa > Chordata > Actinopteri > Gobiiformes > Eleotridae > Bostrychus > Bostrychus sinensis. The sequence goes on from CM036244.1 coordinate 28,128,120, forward strand.
TGTCGCAGTCACCTCTCAATACTATCTTGTTTTGTTTCTAACCAACATCATCATGTTTAAAAACAAGAAAGACAGCATTTACCTTTTATTACACCAGAATTTACGCATCTAAAGTTGCTTAAACATGCATGGTGGTCAAACTTTAAGACATCAAAAAATGACCATGACTTAAATGCTTTTAGAAATGCCAGAAATGCACTGCGTGCTGAGATAAGTCATATTAAACATCTGTATTATACTCAGCAAGCTCAGAAACTGGCCTCAAGTTATTCACCGAGACATTACTGGGGCCTGCTGTCTGATCTACAGTGGGGCAAAAAAGTATTTAGTCAGCCACCAATTGTGCAGGTTCTCCCACTTAAAAAGATGAGAGAGGCCTGTAATTTTCATCATAGGTATACCTCAACTATGAGAGACAAAATGAGAAAAAAAAAAAATCCAGAAAATCACATTGTCTGATTTTTAAAGAGTTTATTTGCAAATTATGGTGGAAAATAAGTATTTGTTCAATAACAAAAGTTCATCTCAATACTTTGTTATATACCCTTTGTTGGCAATGACAGAGGTCAGACGTTTTCTGTAAGTCTTCACAAGGTTTTCACAAACTGTTGCTGGTATTTTGGCCCATTGCTCCATGCAGATCTCCTCTAGAGCAGTGATGTTTTGGAGCTGTCGCTGGGCAACACGGACTTTCAACTCCCTCCAAAGATTTTCTATGGGGTTGAGATCTGGAGACTGGCTAGGCCACTCCAGGACCTTGAAATGCTTCTTACGAAGCCACTCCTTCGTTACCCGGGCAGTGTGTTTGGGATCATTGTCATGCTGAAAGACCCAGCCACGTTTCATCTTCAATGCCCTTGCTGATGGAAGGAGGTTTTCACTCAAAATCTGACGATACATGGCCCGATTCATTCTTTCCTTTACACGGATCAGTCGTCCTGGTCTCCTTGCTGAAAAACAGCCCCAAAGCATGATGTTCCCACCCCCATGCTTTACAGTAGGTATGGTGTTCTTTGGATGCAACTCAGCATTCTTTCTCCTCCAAACACGATGAGTAGAGTTTTTACCAAAAAGTTATATTTCGGTTTCATCTGACCATATGATATTCTCCCAATCCTCTTCTGGATCATCCAAATGCTCTCTAGCAAACTTCAGACGGGCCTGCACATGTACTGGCTTTAGCAGGGGCACACGTCTGGCACTGCAGGATTTGAGTCCCTGGCGGCGTAGTGTGTTACTGATGGTAGCCTTTGTTACTTTGGTCCCAGCTCTCTGCAGGTCATTCACTAGGTCCCCGTGTGGTTCTGGGATTTTTGCTCACCGTTCTTGTGATCATTTTGACCCCACGGGGTGAGATCTTGCGGGGAGCCCCAGATCGAGGGAGATTATCAGTGGTCTTGTATGTCTCCCATTTCCTAATAATTGCTCCCACAGTTGATTTCTTCACACCAAGCTGCTTACCTATTGCAGATTCAGTCTTCCCAGCCTGGTGCAGGTCTACAATTTTGTTTCTGGTGTCCTTTGACAGCTCTTTGGTCTTGGCCATAGTGGAGTTTGGAGTGGGACTGTTCGAGGTTGTGGACAGGTGTCTTTTATAGATAATGAGTTCAAACAGGTGCCATTAATACAGGTAACGAGTGGAGGACAGAGGAGCCTCTTACAGAAGAAGTTACAGCTCTGTGAGAGACAGAAATTCCAAATACTTATTTTCCACCATAATTTACAAATAAATTCTTTAAAAATCAGACAATGTGTTTTTGCCCCTCCAGTTATCGGCCAATATCACTGACCTCTTGTATTGGAAAAATTTTTGACAGTATCGTAAATGACATGCTAATGACATTTTTGCTGGAAAATTCATTAATATCTACACATCAATTTGTTTTTTTACCTAAACATTCTACATTGGACCAATTAGCATTAGATTATCATAATTGGTTAAAAGCTGTAGAACAAAAAAAAACTTGTAGTGGCAGCATTTCTGGATTTTAGTGATACATTTACATCAGTACTACATGAGGCCATTCTCCAAAAACTCCCTGCTTTTTCGTCTTTAACAAACAAGAATTGGTCAATCTTTTTCCTCGTCTTTACCAATGCGATCTGGAGTACCCCAAGGCAGTGTTACTGCCCCAACTTTGTTTATATTGTTTATAAATGACCTACTGACTGTGTTAGGACAGTTACTCCGGCAGCATACGAAGATAATACATTAATTACTGCCTCCTGTGCATACCCAGCTTTAGCTATTGCTGGCTTGAACTATGCATTAGCCATTGCAAGTGACTGGGCTAATAACTGGGGAATGAGGTTTAATGCCTCCAAGACTGTGTGTTTGTGCTTTACAAAGTCATCTGTTAGTTCTCTGAACAATCAGGTTATCTTTCAAGGTCATGCAATTTCTTTTTCAAATGAAGTAAAGCATCTTGGTGTGCTATTTACAAGTGACTTAAAACTTAAGCGCCACATTGAAGAAGTATGTAAAATGGCTCGAAATGAAATCTTTGTTTTGAAATTGCTTAAAATGAAGCTGCCACCGAGAAACAATGAGCTACTCTTACGCATATACAAGGCCTATATCAGATCTCGATTGGAAGTACTGTTCAGTTTTGCTTTGCGGCACTGGAAAAACATCGGCAAATTGTCTAGAAAGCCTGCAAAGGCAGTGCATGCGCTTAATTCTCAATTTGCCATATCAATCAGAGATTACCTCCAACCATTACAGCACACTGGGCCTAATGACATTACAAGCAAGAAGAAACTTTGCATTGTCATGTTTTGCATTTAAATTGTGCCGCGGGCTTTCACCTACCGCTCTGGGACCTTACTGCCCTACACAAAAATGTTTACCCTATAATGTTTGGAGAACTTTTTATGTGTTTTCCAATGGAGAATTGCCTGGTGCCGGCATGCTGCAGAGGTCATGTTTGACACTGACCATAAGAGTACTAATGTGTTGGATGATGGCTGTGTTGTACGTAATCAAACTATGGGGGAGTTTAAGGAGTATTTATTTAAAACTAAATTTGGAAATAATTGTTTTGTGCATTTTCCACATTCATATGGATTATAATTTTTTTATATTGTTGTTGCTGTTTGTTCCAACGGTCATAGGATCATGGAACTTTTAATTGTGCAAATAAAGATAAAAAAAAAAAAATACTTCATGCCTATTCAATAAACAGTGATCCCAGTTTCTGGATCTTTCCAGTTTCTGGAAAGGATTTTTCCCATAGAGCGCAATGTAAAAAAAAAAAATGCTTGGTGCTCGCTGACAGGGCACCTACAGCTGAGAAAATGGTCGATTTTGTATTGTTTATTATCTAATTTCACACCATCAACTTTTTCCCTGTTTGAAATCTTTAATTTGGCTAAAAAATTACTTTTTATGGTTTGTGACATCACCGTTCTAGCCCGCCATCGCGCCTATTGGTCAGAGTCGATCACGTGGTACTCAAAGCAAGACCGCGCTTGCTCGAGGGTCACAGTGCGCCTGCTCTATGGGCCGCGCAACGCGGAAGTAACGTGGAAGTAAAAAACTTTTTTGGCATCACGTGCCAATGAGCACGGCAATTGAAAACAACAGCGTTCATGACGTCATTCATTATCCAGTTCTATAATACATCCATAGGTTACCCACACCAATTCAGATAGAATTGGGGACAGAAAATGATGATGATGATGATGATGATGTAAAGATGGCAGAAATACTATAAATTTGTTAATAACTTTATTTGTAACATTATTTATGGATCTGGCAATCATAATCAGCAGATTGATAGCCTTTTCAGAAGCTCTTAGGCATTTCCAAAAGCCAGTTCAGAAGCCCTGTTGTGATAAAGAAGGAGCTGAGTGGAAAGGCAACGCTTTTGATTTACCAATCCATCTATGTTCCTAGTTTAGAGAAATAATCAGAAAAATAATCGTCTGAACTGGAGTTAGTCAGATGAGTACTATTAGAGGCCTCTAATGGTGCAGGTGACAGTAGGTTCTTGCTCTGAGACAAATTTCTCCCTAGAGAGACAAATCTGAAATCTGGTCTCAACTTCACAAGCTGCCATTGCCATGTTTCTCAGTAAACAGCCATGCATACTCTTCTTTCCCTTGCCTGCTGAATTTGAGCCTCTTCTTTTTGTCTTCCTCTTGGCTCTTGTAGCAGAAAATATTAACATCCTCTTCCAAACCGTTGCTGCTGAGACGATGAACATAGGAGGACATAGAAAGTAGGCACAGAAGATGTTGAACTTGTTGTGCCAGTTTTTGTTTTATGTCAATGAGCCCAGTAATCACAGAGTTATTTTAATCATAAAACAGGTCAAAACATCTAAATTTTGATAATTTAGCAGCAGATTCTACCAAAGAATTCTGACCTGCTCTCCAGCTCAGTTTTAAACTATAGATCCTTCTTGTGTTTGTATTATTAATTATTGCTGGGTTTTAGACAAAATCACAGCATTCTATAGGCCTGTAGTATTTACTTGAGATGGGAAGCTGCCAAAATGTCTGTAAATAATATGCAGATTTTTTACGTGTGGTAGAATACATATAGCAAGATTTATTTTAGTACAGGAAATCTTGCTCCTGCCCCCATCTGAGAGTGTGACATCACCACAGTCTACAAAACTGAAAATAACCCCTTTAGTATTCTGACTACAGATGATGCCATGACATTCGATTGGCCTGTAGTGTTTAACTGAGAAAAAATCTTTGCAGATTTTTTTGTGTGGTAGGATAATATAGTGGGGTTAGGGTCCTTGTCACTAATAGAAATGATTAGGTTCAACATTTTTGAACTTTTCGTTTGGATATTTCTTATGAAAAAAGTCTAACTAATCTAACTGATACATGAATACTGGCTCCATTCTAGACGTGTGAGATTGAGGGCAGGATAGAATTTTATGCTAAAATTTGTTGCTGAAGTGTCAGTATAGAAATGTGATGGTGGGATTTATGGTTAATATCTGCAATTACTGGGCCTAGCAACATGAAACAAAAACACAAAGTTCAAGGTCTTCTCTGTCAGCACAAATGAAATAAGGTTTCTTTGGGTATTTTTGTGTCTAAGCCATAGAATACCTGTACTCCATATGGATTTTGACATCATTAGATTCTAGAGCGTGAACACAACCAATATAACTTACTGTTTGTTTGAGTAAATGACAAATACTGAAGACTATAGTCAGACAATCCTGTGTCAGAGTCACAAAAAATAGTGTCATCTTTCAAAACTGAACATTTTAAGAGATCTAAAATATTGACATGAATAAAAAGCCTAAATTGCATATTCTTAGTATCTGATAACAAATAAAGTTTTAAAGTCGCTTAAACATAATGAATGTTGTGTTGTGTAAAATGTGAATATTTGTTTGTGCAGAATGGCATAGCTTTAGTAAGTTCACTAGAAAAAAAATAAAAAAATAAATAAAAAAATCACCACCACCCTCTACTGGCTACATTTTGTAACTGACAACTCCAACCACCAGCAAACATTTCTCATACTTTCACACAGTTTTTAAACTCTTACTCAAAACACTTCACAAATGACATTAAAACTTGTTTTACTCTTTAACAACATGATTTTTTTTTTTTTTTTGATGAAATCATTAATTGAAATCAGCATTGTAATTCTTTTCATGATGTATGAACCTTGTAATGCATGTCCCCGTTAGTTAACACAGCACAGGAACAGCTAATTGTAGCAGAAACAAAGGCTGCAGTGTGAAAAATTATAACAATAGATAATAATGCCTTAGTAGACTTTAACAAAATAGGTTTTATGGTAGTTGGGCAATAATGTAGAATATGTATGTGCTTATGTGCAGATTGTCTTAGTCTAAGTCAGTTCTCTTGTAAAAAATAATCAACACCACCCTCTACTGGTTACATTTTGCAAATAACTACTCGCAGGCAAAGAACCACACTAAGACCCTTTGGTTTAACTAGACAACAATCTTTCTTAAGCATCAACCATTTCAGGCCATTAATACTCATTTGTGGATTCTTGATTGAAACCTTGCACCAAAATGATTTTTTAATGGGCCTATCGGCTACAGGAGCAAAGCCATCATTACTTCCTTAACAAGGGATATTTGAACTTGTTTTGCAACATGAGGAATGGCTACATCCTCATGTATGAACCTGGTAATGCCTGTTCCTATATTAGGTGTAAAACAGTACAGCTAATTACCGAATTGTCCACTTTATAGGCCTAGGAGAGACTGGGCAGAGTTGTAAATTTGGGTCAGTTGAAGCAATGCTACTTTGATTAATGTCAATATCATGCCATTAATATAGTATATGCACAAATGGATTGTGGGCTCACCGAAAAAGGTGCATGGAGTGTTAGTACCCAACAAAATTGTGTACAATCTGCAAAAACCTCAGCAGGGTTAGTTTTTTTTTTTCTTTCTTTCTCCAATTTCACAAAGAATTCACTTATTTTAACCAAAGCAGCCATCTCTCTAGTTTAATTTGACATTTTGCTTATGGCCTTTTTGAGTAAAGGTTGTGTTGTTTTGTTGTATACATGGGGTAGGGCAAGTTGTAACACTTCCCTATAGCAAATACAATAATTTCTGATATCGTTGGTTTACTATCCAGAATGGCAGAAGAGGTAACAGACAGACATGAACAGCCAGTGAGACACAAGGATCTGTTTTGATTGTACTGTGTAGGCCTATTTTAAAGAAGCAGCGAAGTAGGCCTATTTTCAGTTAAAAAATACAATTGGACTTGGAGTAAAATAATGTAGTACAATAATAGTTTCAGATACAGTATATATTATCAATGACTGCACTTGCATTTAATCACACTCAACACACCCATTCAAATATACACATAATGGTTCTGTGTGTGTATTTCAGATCTTTTAAACTTTATTTACCTGCTATCTCCCGACCAGAGGGCTGTTCCATTGCTAACTCTATAAGCTACACCTTTGTGGATAAGCCAGGACTGTTACATTTTCCGGGCCAGCAATGTTGCATAAACCAACCCTGAATCATTGCTCTACTTCGATAGGCAGGAGCACAACATTAGCGCGGCTTATTATTAGTCAGACTAACGCCAGTCAGACTGAATAAGCTGTATAGGTTTCGATTAGTCTTGGGCGGCAGTAGCTCAATCAGCAGAGCCGTTTGCCCACTAGCCAGAAGGTTGGCGGTCTGATACCCGCTACTGGCATGCTGTCGTTGAGCCCTTGTGCAGGCACTAGACACTAAACCTGCCTTGCCTATATGAATATGTCAATGTGACTGTGTTTGGTGGTAGTCTGTGGGGCCGTAGGCACAGATTGGCAACCTCAGTCTGCCCCAGGGCATCTGTGACGACAGAGTAACTCCCCACTGTTGAGTGTGACTGAGGAGTGAATGAATAATGCATCAGAAAAGCGCTATCTCAGAAGCATTAGTCTTTATGGAACGACTTAAGCCTCAAATCCTATAATAAAATCAGCTCCTTCTGATTTTATTTACATCTACTATACACAGCGTCCCAACATTTTTTTGTATTGGGGTTGGGGTTGGGGTCAATAGCCTGTGTACTTTTGTGCCAGTCCAAAGCCCTGGTAAATGAAAAAAAAAACTATGTTAATAAATATGTCAAAAAATGCACTCTAGGAAGCACTAAAGGGTAAAACTTTAGTTTGCCATAGTTACAGCCATGGATTCAGACGTAACCTAATCAACAGGATGTTTTGTACCTACCTTCAAAGTGACACGAGGTAAAATGTCACACTTTGAGGACAACAATGTAAAATTGGCTATGCATTCCCTTCGCCACTTGCCTCCTAACCCAGTAATCTATAGTGCGTAGGTTTAAAAACATGTTCATAGCCTTCCCTCTGTGTAGCATGCTGACCATCTGCCACATGCTAAATCTACTGTAAACATATCACTCAGTCCTTATGTGAACCTAGACGCACTCCGCCTTTCTTCTGGTCTGCATCTTTCGGGTCTTCAGCAGTCTCCACACACCGCTGCCATAAAAACAACTAATGAAGTAACATGAGGTCAGTCGGAGCTCAGCTGGCTTGGTCCAGAATAGCATTACACCAGTAAATTAAACCCCGAAGCCTAATTATAGAGCGCTAAGTGTTTGTGACAATGAATTATACATACAGTCATTAGATTTAATAATGATGTGGTGGAGTCCAATGGAAATTTAAAAGGAAAATGGCCACCTCATTAATTTGCAGTTTTACTTTTCTATTAAGACCATGTTGGACTAAAACAGTAACACTAGATTCAGGCTCTATTCACACTATTCTGCTTCAAACTTAAACTTAAACAATGTTGGATAATCAAGATAAACTCCACACTTTATTGTGGTTCTATGACACAATATGATTAGACTTTATAAGGATAATTAGTAATTATTCATACTTTTATAAGGTTGCAGAGAATGATGGTAAGTAAGTAAGTAAAGTGTAAAAAGACAAGGGCATTATGATCAATTTGGTATACTGCACAGAGCTGAGGTATGGGTCCTGCTGCTGTGGCATTGGAACTAATCAATATTTTGATGTCCATTAGTGGAGGCCATTGAAGCATAATGAAACACAAGCTGAAAAGATGGAAGGTGTGATTTTTTGGCCCTTTATAGTGACATCTGGTGGCAAAATTGCAAACTACATAGCACACCTGATATTCTTTTTTTAGAGCATGTACATAAACCAAGTGGTCTGACGGTGCATGATTGTGTGTTTATGTTTGATTGTGTGACTAATTGTCTGTAAAGCCCTTTGAGGTGACTGCTGATGTGATAGTGGGCTAGATAAATAAAATTTAAATTGAACAGAATTTGCTGTGGTGACCCCAGAAGGGAAAGTCTATAGGAAAGAAGAATCATAAAATCATAATCCAATTTAAAACATTAAGCAGTTGTTGAATCTGTGTCAGTGTGAGTACACTTTTCCATGTGTTAGCAATGCAAAACTAAGTACTTCCTCCACCACTGGGTATATGGCATTTAAAAAAAAATACAAGATACACAATTGTGAGAAGCCTATTTTTTATTCTGATTCTACAGGTTATACTTTATACATTTTAAATATAGTTTTTACATCCCATTAACCTACTATTTTATACTATGCACCTTTAATTATATGAAAAATGCCTTAATTGTAATGTCAGCTGTACACTGCCAAAGGTGCATTGTAGATGGACTAACAATCAATAATATTAAAGCCAATAAACAATTTCCAGAGGTGGGTAGTATAATGAGTTACATTTTGCTCTGTTATATTTACTTATTATTACTTATTTAAAAACATGTAATTTATTTTTACTTTTGGAAATATCAGAAGTTGCATTTACATTATTTTATAAGTTTTGTCTGATTACTTCAAACATACATAAATACATACACTATATTTCCAAAAGTATTCATTCACCCAAATAACTGAATTCAGGTTATGTTGTGGAGTTGTTTTTAGGAGCTGGGCTTGGTCTATTAGTTCCAGTGAAATAAACTCTGAATGCTTCAGCACCAAGAGATTTTGGACAATTCCATTCTCCCAACTTTGTGGGAACAGTTTGGGGATGGCCACTTCCTGTTCCAACATGACCAGTGCAAAAAGCATGGTCCATAAAGACATGGATGAGTGAGTTTGGTGTGGAAATGTGACTGGCCTTCACAGAGTCCTGACCTCAACCTGATAGAACACCTTTGGGATGAATTAGAGCAAAGACTGTGAGCCAGGCCTTCTCGTCCAACATCAGTGTCTGAAGTTGGACTGAGAACGTCAGACACAGATGTCTGACGTAGATAGATGTAAAGGGTGGGCCGACGTCATATTAAACCTCATGGTTTAAAAATGGGATGTCACTTAAGTTCATATGCGTGTAAAGGCAGGTGAGCTAATACTTTTGAAAATTTTTACTTTTAGTTGAGCAGTTATTTGGATGACTACTTTTTGCTTATACTTGAGTAATATTATTTTCATGTAACAATACTTTTCTCTGCTATGTTTTCTGAAATGTTGTCTGGACAAGTTTTAAAAGTATTAGTGAGCTAAAACTACCTATGATGTATTTCAAGAGACAAATGTTACATAATATAAACAATAATATTAACATTTACTTCATATCAATAGCTTAGTTACTTTGTCAGCATGACTCACTGATGTGGCCATAAGAGTACACTTTACATATTGGATGCACGTAGGAGGATTACTAATGCATAGAATAATTTGTACGGGTAAACACACTGCTATAGAGAGAACTGTGAGGGGCTGCTCTGGTCCTAAAATACACAACCATCAGTGAGCAGCTCAAGCATTATTCTTTAGGCATTAGTACTGGTGCACAATACAACTGGCATTGAACACTTTCCCAGTGGGCAAAAACTTATTGATGGGGTAGAATTTGTATTTAATAAAGTTTATGCTTATATCACATGACATGAAGTATGTCAACCTCCCAGGGTTGTCACAGCAAATATTCTGGCTCCTAGTGAAGTCTACTATACTACAATATACTATAGGCTACTACTGAGCTATAATCCGGTGTATTTACAGCACTAGCTGCTGTTCATTAATACACGCTGTCCCATATAAATAAATAAATAAAAAAATAAAAAAATAAATAAAAAATTAGTTGGAGTTTGTTGGAGATGAGATGTATAAAGTATAAACATGTAAATATTGCTAGTTCAAATAATAATCTTTATTTATAGAGCACATTTAAAAACAGGGTTTACTAAGTGCTGAACCACAAAAGTTTACAATTAAACAATAGAGAAACAACAAAAAACAGACTTACAAATCAAAATTAAATAATAAATATAGTCGCAAGCGGCAATAAAAGCAGCCCTCGCCCCATGGCAGCCGTGCCAGGCAAGCAGCCGCGCCGGCCTCACAACTGAGCCCGCCATGTAATCACAAGAGCCATGCACATCTGGCTGTAGGGCGACTTCCTGTTTATTGGAGTGTGGAGCTATAATCAGATTTTAGGTTTACCTCAATGTGAAGAATCATTGTCCTGAATATCACTGAGCTGCTTAAAAGTAAAAGGAGCTCCCCCTAAACATTCCGGGGGCCAGAGTAGGTGACATCGAAGGAAACCTTAGACTTTTAGCCCAGAGTAGGACCAGGTTCCGTCGAATCGTGATTCACGTTGGCGGTAACGACGCCTGGCGGAGACAATCAGAGGTGCTCAAATTGAACGTAGGGTCAGTAAGCAAACTTCGTCGAAGTCGGACACCGTAATATTCTCTGGTCCCCTGCCGAATTTGACTAATGATGAAATGTACAGCCGCTTTTCATCATTCAACCGCTGGTTATCTAGATGGTGCCCAGAAAACGGCATATGCTTTATTGATAATTGGCGAGCGTTTTGGGGAAAGCCCGGTCTCTTATGGAGAGATGGCATTCATCCCACGTTGGATGGTAGCAGCGTTGCTGTCCAGAAATATGGCTGATAGCAATAGTCATTCAACCTGACGAGCCAGAGGTGGGACCCGGGCACAGAGCAGTAGTTTAAAACACTTCTCTGAGCTTCCTTATGAGCTGGTACAAACCCAGTATAAAGGTATTTTAGCAGAGTAAATAGAGACTGTGTCTGTCCCCCGCCTAAACACTAACTCCAACAGCAAAAGACAAATAAGAGTGAGAGCCACAAATTTAACAAATTTAATAAAAATAACTTGTAGACCTATTAATAATATTAATAATAATCAGAACAATGACGTAATTAAATGTGGATTACTAAACATAAGGTCAATCTCCTCTAAATCCCTGTTAGTTAATGAATTAATTAATGATAATAAACTTAACCTACTGGCCTTAACAGAAACCTGGCTACAACAGGATGATTATGTGAGACTTAATGAAGCTACTCCCCCAAGTCATGTAAACTTTCAGACAGCTAGGAGCACAGGCCGAGGTGGAGGAGTGGCAGTAATATCACAGTCTAGTTTACTTATTAGCCCCAAATCTAAACACACATATAATTCCTTTGAAAGCCTCATACTAACTATAAATCACCCTAACTGTAAGAAACAAAAACCAGTTATGTTTATAATCATCTACCGGCCTCCTGGTCCCTATTCTGAATTTTTAATTGCATTCTCTGACTTTCTATCCAGTATAGTGTTAGACGCAGATAAGATTGTAATTGTAGGGGACTTTAATATTCATGTTGATGACAGCAGTGACTGTCTAGGAAATGCATTTGCAGTCTTATTAGACAGAGTAGGTTTTACTCAAAACGTAAATGAACCCACTCATTGTCACAAGCACACCCTGGACCTTGTTTTAACCTATGGTATAGAGATTAGTGAGCTCACTGTCCTCCCTCATAACCCCATACTCTCAGATCACTTTCTAATTACCTTTCAGTTTATACTCAAAGACTTTACTGTCCCAATGAACAAAACCCAGATTAGAAGAACATTATCTGACCAATCTGTGTCAAAGTTTAAACACATAATAAAGCCAATATTTAGTACAATGTTGAGTGAGTATGTTGAGAACAGCTCCCATAGCTCGAGTCCCAGTAAAAATGATCGGTTTGTTGACAGCGCCATGCAGTCTTTAAAGACAGCTCTACACAATGTAGCTCCATTAAAACAAAAGGTTGTTAGGCCGAATCGAGTAGCACCATGGTTTAATGCTGAAACACGTTCCCTTAAACAAGCAAATCGTAAATTAGAAAGGCTATGGCGTCACTCCAGCTCAGAGCAGTCTCTGAATGCTTGGAAATATAGTCTTTTAAATTATAAAAAATCTCTGCGTGAGGCCAAAACCAGATACTATTCAACTTTAATAGAAGAAAATAGGAACAACCCTAGGTTTCTGTTCAGCACTGTAGCCAGGCTGACCACCAGTCACAGCTCAGTAGAACCCCGTATCCCTGTTACTCTCAGCTGTGAAAACTTTCTTACATTTTTAACAACAAAATCACATGTATCAGAGACAAATTAAATAAAATTCTCCCTACGATTAGCTCAGAGCAAGCCAAAGCTGTAAAAATAGGAGGCCACTATAAAACCAACTGTAATGTTAGACTGCTTCATCGGTGTAGATCAAACTGAGATAACGTCAGTCATTATGTCCTCCAAAACCTCAACTTGTCTTTTAGACCCAATTCCTACCAAACTTTTTAAAGAAACTCTTCCCCTAAATATTGAATCTATACTGAACATAATAAACACCTCCCTAGAAACAGGCTATGTGCCACAGTCTTTTAAATATGCAGTTATTAAACCGCTTCTGAAAAAAAACAGTCTAGATCCTGACATTTTAGCCAACTATAGACCAATATGAAATCTCCCTTTTATTTCAAAAAGAAAAAGAAAGAGTTGTAGTTAAACAGTAATGTCGCCACCTACAGGACAATAGCTTATTTGAAGATTTTCAGTCGGGTTTTAGACCCCACCATAGCACAGAAACTGCATTAGTCAGAGTCACAAATGACTTGTTATTAAGTTCAGACAATGGACTGGTCTCAATCCTGGTTCTGTTAGATCTCAGTGCAGCCTTTGACACCACTTGACCACAGCATCTTACTCCAGAGATTAGACTGTGACATAGGGGATCAGAGGAGCCACCCTCTGCTGGTTTAAATCATACTTATCTGATAGGTACCAGTTTGTTAGTGTAAATGAACATTCCTCACAGTGCAGTAAAGTTAGCTATGGAGTGCCTCAAGGTTCAGTACTTGGACCCATTCTGTTCATGCTTTACATTCTGCCTTTAGGAAACATAATCAGAAAACATGGCATTAATTTTCACTGTTACGCAGACGATACACAGTTGTATTTATCAATTAAACCTGATCAGAATGACTGCGTTGAGAAACTTAGCGCCTGTGTGATAGACATAAAGACCTGGATGACAATTAATTATCTCCTCCTAAACCCAGAAAAAAGAGAGGTCATTATACTAGGCCCCAAAAAGCTGAGAGATGCTCTGTCTGACCAGAGAGTCTCCCTGGACGGTGTCAGTGTAGCCTCAAGTTCTACTGTGAGAAACTTAGGAGTTTTATTTGACCAAGATTTATCATTTAAGGCTCATATAAACCAAGCCTGAACAGCATTCTTACGTAACATAGCTAAAATCAGAAATATTTTATTTAAAAATGATGCTGAAAAACTTGTCCATGCGTTTGTTACATCTAGGTTGGATTACTGTAACTCTCTGCTGGCAGCGTGCCCTAAAAACTCATTAAAATGTTTTCAGCTTGTTCAAAACGCAGCAGCAAGATTATTAACAGGAACTAACAGGAGAGAACATATTACTCCAGTGCTAGCTTCACTTCACTGGCTTCCAGTTGAATTCAGAATTAGGTTTAAAATCCTTCTCCTGACTTACAAGGCTGTAAATGGTACGGCGCCATCCTACATTAATGATGTTATAGAGCCATACCAACCAAGCAGAGTACTGCGCTCACAAAATGCAGGGCTATTAGTGGTTCCCAGGGTTTCTAAAAGTACAGTTGGAGGTAGAGCCTTTAGTTACCAAGCTCCTGTTTTATGGAATCAGCTTCCAGCTCATGTTAGAGAGGCAGACACAGTCTCTACATTTAAGGTTAGGCTTAAAACATTCCTCTTCGAGAAAGCTTATGGTCAGGCCAGCGAGGAACAGGGTTAACTCCACAGTTGAAGCTAGGCTGCTCTAGGAGCTAGAAGCTGGGGAAGTATGGTGCACTGAGCCTCTGTCCTCTGGTTTCATCTGCTGCTCCTCTTCTATCACTGTGATTAATATAATGAAATACTCTATATCTCCAATCAGTTCATTGCTATTCACAAGTTGTCCCTCTCTCCCGCTCCCCTCTGGGGGAGTGGGGACTGTTTCAGATTCCTGGCTGCTGGCAGATGTCCCAGTGATGATTGGATCTTAGCTGACCCCATCTGTGCTCCTGTCCCGACCTGTGTGCCCTCAACCTCACCTCTAAGGATTTCCTGGATCTCCCTCACCCACTCATCTGTCTGGATGAGGCCCACCTGCTGCAGCCTGGATCTCCCGGACCTATCTCGCCCCACTCACCTGTCTGGATGAGGCCACCTGCTGCATCCTATGGACTTCCTCAACCTATCTCACCCACTCTCGTCTGGATGAATCCTTACAGAGCTGATCTATGATCCTATAGATGAACTAAGGGACTAGCAGTCCTAGATGCATTGCCTGTCCGTCCTGGGAAACGGTCTCTCCTTCAATATGGGCTCCATAAGGTTTCTTCTTTTTTCCCGTAGCTGGGTTTTTTTAGGAGTTTTCCTTACCGAGAAGGAGGGTCTAAGGACAGGAGTGTCCTGGGTCTGTTTAGTTTAGTGTAGTTATTGTTTGTGCTGATTGTGTGTTAAGTCTGATTGTGTGTTTATGTTTGATCAACTGTTTGTGAAGCCCTTTGAGGCGACTTTTGTTGTGATATTGGGCTATACAAATAAACCTAAATTGAATTGAATTGAACATTGTGTCTATAGGTTTACATTGAGTATGATGCCCATTGGAATCTAATGGGTATTTCTAGGCAATATATCTGCAACACCATAAGGAATACAAATTTGGGTGTCCATAGCTTTTTTGATTGGAATGACCTAAAGTAATTATGTGCCAAATTTCATAAGTGAATAAGTGATTCAAATTTAATCAGACAGAGCATGTGCCGTTTATAAGGACTTTTATGTCATTGGCGAGCAATTAAGTGGTGCCACGCCAAAACTGTGCAAAATAGGACACGGCTCCAATTGACTCTTTTTAATGGTGTCACATAAGGGTGCTCCGATCGATCGGCCGCGATCGGTGATCGGCCGATCATGGCTAAAAATAGAGTGATCGGTGATCGGTAAAATGGGCCGATCAGAAGGGCCGATCAAATTACAACAAACACGAGAGGCTCTCATATTTACTGTCCTGCAACTCCGGTTTGATTAAACAGCAGTAGTGTTATTCTAGCAGTTTTCTTAAGTTAAGCCCTGGTTATAAGTAACACAAACCTGCCCTGGAGCTGCTGCTTTATGTCCCCGCTTTGTCCCTGCCTGCTCTTGGAGTGCACGGGACAGAACCGAGGCGCAGCACTGCGTGTATTTGCAAACACCAAAGCAAATAGAGCTACAGCTAACCCACTAATATTTACTTTAAAAGCATTAGGAAAGTTCAGAGTCCTGCCTGTGTCTTGTTACGCGGAGAAAACTGTGCGTTTTGTGGCTTAAACTGCACCAAATGGCTGCAAATGGAACGAGAAAGTAAAAAAGCAGCCCATGTGTCTGTGTGTGTGGGAAGAGCACCTTTCATCATTGTCTTCTCTGGGCTCTTTGAACGTTTTCTTCGTTCAGACGTTGTCAAAACTGGCTGCAGGAGCTGTGTGCTCTTTAGTCCACTGTGTTTCAACCTGGTTTGGATATGTGTTATGCAGACGCAGGCGCTGCACCCGCGGACTCGCACTAAAGGCACCAATTAAGAACAGATGATTTTTACATCAGCAGAGCATTCAAACAAAGCCACACAGACACTTGTGGACACACATTAAAGACCAATAATGCAACAAAACCTCTTCTAAAACAAAATAAGAAGAATTTTGTTGTACTTTTATATTTACAAAGGCTACAGTATTTTTCAAATGGAACTAATAATAGCCTGCACACATTACATTACTACATTGAAGACCACGTGATCGGTATCGGCCATGATCGGTATTGGCCAATCACAGCAAAGGCTGATCGGTGATCGGCCTCAAAAATCCTGATCGGAGCACCCTTAGTGTCACATATAGAATGTTTGTGCCAAAATGTGTATGTTGTAAAAACTGTAATATTTCTTGGCCTCCCAGCAAGGAGGTCGTGGGTTCGAGCTCCGGGTGGACCAATACACACCATCACACGAACTCTCTGGGTGGAGTCTGCATGTCCTCTCCGTGTTACCATGGGCTCTCTCCGGGTTCTCCGGCTTCCTCCCACCGTCCAAAGACATGCATGTGTTAGGTGAATTGGTGACTCTAAATTGACCCTAGTGAATGAATGTGAGAGTGAATGGTTGTCTGTCTGTGTTTGTCTCTGTGTCAGCCCTGCGACAAGCTGGCCCCTGTCCGGGGTGTACCCCGCCTTCGGCCCAAAGTTACTGGGATAGGCTCCAGTCACCCGTGACCCCTAAGGGGAATAAGCGGTAGAAAATGAATGAATGAATGAATTTCTTGCAGTCTGTAGAGGATGCTATGGCACGCACTGCTGTGGCAATGAGTCTAATCTGTTTAGGCCGGGGGAGGGGAGAAGTGATTCAAGTTTAAACAACATGTTTTCTGACGCAGAGCTATGGCAAAATTGTAAAGAATTTTAACAAAAATTGGATAGTTTTAGGTGCCCCATGTCTCTAGATGAACCTAACCAAATTTGAGCTCATTTGGTCCAAAGCCAAAGGAGGAGTTAAAGTACGAGGTGTGGTGGATGAGGTTCAGATTCAATTCAACCAATATGGCTGACTTCCTGTTTGTTGGAGGGCGGAGCTATAATACAGTTTTAGGTTTGTCTCAATGTGAACTATCATTGTACCAAATTTCATTGCTCTCCATCAAAGTAAGGGAGGCCCAAACCCCATAGGGGTCAAATTCCTAGGGGCGCTGTCAAGCAATTTTGTTTTGGGCATGTCAAATTTGGCTATTTTCATCAATTTTTTCTACGGACCTGATCACTGTGCCAAGTTTCATGAGTTTTCAGCTATGGCCAAGGGGTCAAATTTGAGCCAACGGTGGCAGAAAAAAAAAAGAAGAAACCACACAAAAACAATAGGCCCTGCGCCTGCTTTGCTTGGCTCGGGCCTAATAAGAAACCGCATGAAAACAATAGGCCCTGCATCTGCTTTGCTTGGCTCGGGCCTAATAAGAAACCGCATGAAAACAATAGGCCTTGCACCAGCTTTGCTTGGCTCGGGTCTAATAATAATAAGAAGAAACTGGACATTCACAATAGGCCCTACGCCTGCTTTGCTTGGCTTGGGCCTAATTCGAAACTGCACAAAAACAATAGGCCCTGCTCAGAAAAAAATGGCTTTAAATGTATAATATAGTGTACACAGCAGTCTATACTGTTTAATATTATAAAAGTATACAATATTATAAGTTACAAATAGGACAACATGTAATTTTATACTAAATAGTTTTGGATGTTAAGACTCTTAAAATACTACTAGAATGAGCCCATGTACCACCAGTGGAACCCGTGCCATACTTTGAGAACCACTGGTTTATTAGAATGTCTTGATGCCGGATGTCAAAAAACTGTGTGTTAATGTGATAGTTAATTGTTATTCAGAGGCTGTTTACACAAAGTTCTAAAACAAAAATACTGTGCTGCTTTTTGGCTGTTGGATTCACACAAAAACAAAACAGAAAACGGCTGAAATATTATTCTCAAGGCAATAATATTGTTGCACAATACAGCTGGCGAGGTCTACTCTCCCTTATGGCCAAGGTCTTATTTATGTGGTAATTATTTTTAGCTACAGAAGAAAGAAAAAGGCATTATTGTAAAACATTGGTTAATTTTTAATACTATGCCTATATGGTTTTGTCTGAGCTGATCAATGGCAGAGTTTAACAGGGTGAAATTAGCCTCCTGTGAACTCACGGTGATGGACACAGACTGCTGCCTTACTGCACTCATTCTGCAGGCCCAGTGGGATTCTCAACGGTGACTCACCATGAGAAAAAAACGGCCTACACCTTCACTCAGGCTGTCAATGAAATGTGCAAAAAAACAGCACGTAGGAGCAGATGAGAAGGCCGGCGAGCTGGATGACTCATTCAAAAATATATCAAGCCACTCCACGCGCCAGACTCTTGAATGGGGTAGAGTAAAAAGACAGTAGTGGTGCTTGAAGGACAGTAGTGACAGGCTGCCAGCTTGCATCACGTGTTAGTAGGTGGTTCTTCAGTACATAGTGTCACTGGAGGAACAATGGCTGGTGGGGCCACGCTGTACACCACATTGGATCAGACCAGAAAGGTCATTAATGTTAGTCATGATTATTCACAGGCAAAGCCCACACATGGAAAGATCATCTGCTGAGTCATGGTGAGGTTCATGCTGGTGCGACTCAGCAGGGAGGTATGGTCCTGAAAGTTTGTCAAGTCATAGTAGAAGAGAACATATGAGGATATATACAGTATATTCTGATAAAAAGGAGAATTTATAATGTATTGATAAATCTGCTGGCTGTCCAGCTTTTGAACTCATGTATGAATCATGAAACAAATCTGACCCATTTCCCTCTTTGCAGCAGTGATTAAATCACTATGTGACAATTACCTTGTAATGCACTTCTGCCTATTTTAACTGTTTAACTATTACAGGTAAATGCCATTGAAAGATATTACAACATAAAGAGGCTTAATAAGAATTACGTTTATTTTACTATACTACACAAGTCTACTCCTTCTATATTATAGTATAACTAGATGGAAATGAGACATAAACTACTTGAAAATATATATATATATATATATTGGACAAACAGCAGAGGAAAGCCGTTGTGGTTGACATCGCAATACCAAGCGATTGTAACATCAGGAAAAAGGAACACGAGAAACTGGAGAAGTACCAAGGCCTCAAAGAAGAACTTGAGAAGGCCTGGAAAGTGAAGGCAACAGTGGTGCCCGTGGTCATCGGAGCACTCGGGGCAGTAACCCCCAAACTGGAAGAGTGGCTACAGCAGATCCCAGGAAAAACATCAGACATCTCAGTCCAGAAGAGCGCAGTCCTAGGAACAGCAAAGATACTGCGCAGAACCCTCAAGCCCCCAGGCCTCTGGTAGAGGACCCGAGCTTGGATGGATGAAACCGCCCACGGAGGGCGAGAGGACAATTTTTTATATATATATATATATATATATATATATATATATATATATATATATATATAAGAAAAGAAAGAAAGAAAGAGTATGAAAGCCTGGACAGCACCAGGGTCTGACATGATTCATGCTACTACTACTACTACTGGCTGAAGAAGCTAACTACACTCCATGAGCACCTGGCAGCACAAATACAGCTGCTAAAGGTTGGGACCCACCCCGAATGGCTAACCGAAGGCTGGGCAATCCTGATCGAGAAGGATCCCCTGAAAGGAACAGTACCATCCAACTATCGGCCAATAACCTGTCTCCCCACCACATGGAAGCTCATGTAAGGAATTATAGTGACTAAGATAAGTGGGCACATGGATCAATACAAGAGCACAGTACAGAAGGGTATTGGTAAAAATATCAGTGGAGCAAAACACCAGCTGCTGGTAGATAGAACTTTTGCTTGGGACTGCAAAGCCAGACTATCTGTGCACTACCTGGATTGATTACAAGAAAGCCTATGACTCAATGCCACACACATGGATCATGGAATGCTTGGAGATGTATAACATCAACAGGACTTTAAAAGCCTTTGTTGCAAACTTGAATAGGCAGTGGAAGACCACCCTTGAGGCCAATTGCAAGCCAATTGTGTCCATCAAATGTGGGATATACCAAGGAGATGCTCTGTCCCCGCTGCTGTTCTGCATAGGTCTGAACCCCCTCAGCCAGATAATCACCAAGACTGGCTATGGGTACCGACTCAGGAACGGGGCCACCATCAGTCACCTCCTCTATATGGATGATATCAAGCTGTACGCCAAGAGCAAGAGAGACTTGGACTCACTGATCCACACAACCAGGATCTACAGCAATGACATCAGAATGTCATTCAGACTTGAGAAGTGTGGGTGGATGGTGACAAAGAGAAGGAAGGTAGTTCATACAGTAGGGGTCTCACTCCCAGACGGCAGAATAGCAGACATTTAGGACAGCTACAAGTACCTTGGAATCCCACAAGCAACCTCAACCTCAAGCAATGGCAACCTCGAACAGGCCACAAGAAAAGCAGCCACAGCCAAATATCTCCAACGAGTAAGGCAAGTCCTAAGGAGTCAGCTCAGTGGCAAGAACAAAGTCCAGGCAAACAAAAGCTATGCCCTGCCAGTCATCAGATACCCTGCGGGAAAAATAAGCTGACCAATGGAAGAGATTCAGACCACAGATGTGAAAACACGGATGCTTCTGACCATGCATGGAGGGTTCCACCCCAAATCCAGCACCCTGAGACTGTACACTAAGCGCAAGGAAGGAGGACAGAGGACTAGTGAGTGTCAGCACCACTATCCAGTATTGATGAAACATCCAGAAAATGTTCATAGTCTATAAGCCCATCCATCCGTCTTCTTCCGCTTATCCGGGGCCGGGTCACAGGGGCAGCAGTCTAAGCAGAGATGCCCAGACTTCCCTCTCCACAGACACTTCCTCCAGCTGTACCAGGGGGACCCCAAGGCGTTCCCAGGATAGCTGAGAGACATAGTCCCTCCAGCATGTCCTAGGTCTTCCCCGGGCCTCCACCCGGTGGGACATGCCCGACACACCTCACCAGGGAGGCGTCCAGGGGGCATCCGGAACAGATGCCCGAGCCACCTCAACTGGCTCCTCTCGATGTGGAGGAGCAGCGGCTCTACTCCAAGTGCCTCCAGGGTGACTGAGCTCCTCCCCCTATTTCGCAGGGAGCGCCCAGCTACCCTGCAGAGAAAACTCATTTCAGCTGCTTCTATCCAGGATCTTGTCTTTCAGTCATGACCCAAAGCTCATGACCATAGGTGAGAGTAGGAACGTAGATTGACCGGTAAATCAAGAGCTTCGCCATTCGGCTCAGTTCCTTCAACACCACGACAAACTGTTACAATGACCACATTACTGCAGATGCTGCACCAATCCGTCTGTCAAGTCTCACGCTCCATCCTACCCTCACTCGTGAACAAGACCCTGAGATATTTGAAATCCTCCACTTGAGGCAGGAGCTCTCCGCCAACCTGGAGAGGGCATCCACCCTTTTTCAGTCGGAAACCATGGCCTCAGACTTGGAGGTGCTGATTCTCATTACAGCCGCTTCACACCGGGCTGCAAACCACCCCAGTGTACACTGAAGGTCCTGGTTCGATGACGCTAACAGGACAACGTCATCTGCAAAAAGCAGAAATGAAATCCTGTGGTTCCCAAACGGGACTCCCTCCAGCCCCTGGCTGTGCCTAGAAATTCTGGCCATAAAAATTATGAACAGAACCGGTGACAAAGGACAGCCCTGCCGGAGTCCAACATGCACTGGCAACAGGTCTGACTTACTGCTGGCAATGCAAACCTGTGCACCAATGCAAGCTCCTGCTCTGGTCATACAGAGACCGGACAGAGGACCGGACCTTAGCAGAGGGCCTCGGACCCCATACTCCCAGAGCACCCCCCAAAGAATGCTAAGAGGGACATGGTCGAACGCTTTCTCCAAATCTACAAAGCACATGTGCACTGGATGGGTGAACTCCCATGAACCCTTGAGCACCTGATAGAGGGTGGTCTATTAGTGATTACCAAAATTATATCTGAGTTGCTGTACTTTTTACACTACCAGTGAGCATTTGCATTTTGTTAGTGTGTAGACATTAATTATTGCTTAATGATGCTATTTGGTGTTCTTACGTGGATGGACATAATAACATAAAAGCTATGCACAGGCCCTTTAAGCTAGCTTGACAGTGGACTGAATAATTTACTAGTTGCTAAAACATCCATAACCAGACTACTAACGCTTTTAATGGCCAGCCTCAGGCTTACACATCGGAGAGACCACCAGGAAGCAGGTCAGACCACAATTCACAGCGGAAAGGTGACAGGATGACCCGGGTTCAGCAGGTACAGCGTGGGGGCCTGAAGCGTAATGGCAGAGAGTAAGACAAAATGGCATTTGGGCTGGGACAGGGCAGGCAGTGATGGTATGAGAGTGGGACAGTGAGCAGCGGCCCAGTTGGATGTGTAAATAAAGTGACATGAAGAGGTGGCAAAGTCAAAGGACATGTATTGGAGCTGTGACGAATGCATCACCAGTCCACTCCTGACATGTGTGCAGCAGAAGGCTGTGGGTGGAGGAGCGGTGACAGTTCTGAGCCAGGGAAACACCAAGACAGCAGGAGAACGTATCTACAGTGTGTTTAATGGTTGTTTTACCTTCTGTGTTATCCTATTTTCTAATAGCATTGTACAACTCTAAGTAATAACACTGGAGCTGTGGTTCCCAAATGGTGAACATTATATGAATTACTGCAAAAGTAAAAAACATAAAGGTAAAATAAAATGACATAAAGATAAGGCAAAAAAATATTGTAACAAGTAAGTTACAGTAAAATGGCTTAAGATACGACTGAAAATTTAGTCAGCACAAACAGAACAGTTAAGAACCACTGTACTTGAGGGAAAGGTATCTTATAAAATAGCAGTACTGTAGACAAATACTGTGTCTGTAATTCAACTGTGACTTAAAACGTAAAAATGTGTGAAATGAGATGAGATTGCAATCCCACCTACATACCCTTAGATCCTTGGAGATTTGGAGTTTCTTGTCCAATATGTTAGTTGAGAGAAACTCTTATGGCAGTACTGGTGAATACCAAATATAAAAACATCCAACCTGTGATAAGCATTTATTAAGATTAAAAAAGAGTATCAAGGAGTGTCGATTTGTAAACCTATGGTAGCCCTGCAGGGACACATTTTTTAGGTCTAGTGCTTTAACTGCCACATAAAAACATATAACTTATGATAATTTGAAAAGAGAATGGCAGACCCTTCTACACCCACTCATGTTCTTGGAGATTTCATGTTTTGCAGTGTGCTCTGGAGATTCAGCAGTTGTCCCCTCAGTATGAATAAAAAAAGCTATTCTCCAAAAGTTTTTAAAGATGATTTTGTGATTCAACCTAGACTTGAGCAAACTTGAAACTGCCTTCTAATCCAGCACCCACCAGCACGTCTTATTCATATAACCCACGCAGGTGTCCAGATGGTGACTGGGCAGCTCCCTGCAGTGGTTTTCTGAGTAGATGGGACGATCATAGTCAGATCATGAGTCAGTGTGTTCATCCTGACGTCTCGCTCTCTCACCCACCTGCCTCTCTTCACTCATCTCTGTCCTTCACATTGCGATCCTCCCGGGGGGTTATCTGTATGCAGGGGAAGCCAGCCGAAGCTCCCCGTGGCTGTGTACTGAGTGTCAGACTGGAGGGTCCCCTTACCTGGAGAGAGTGTCAAATAGCATCTGCTCAGCAAATCTACAGCCGTTCGTCCTTCACATCACAGACACTACGTTCGATAGTAAGGCAGGGCTGCGGCACTTGAAATCAGTGAATGGATAAATGGTTTTGCTATGTGGTGTAGTAATTAGCACACATCATCAGCTTTTAATTATAAACACCAGAATGAGAAATGGCTGTGCTAATTTGTTTTCCCCCCTAATAACAAAGCAAAAATTTGTCCTGTAAACTTATACTTAAAAAATGTTTGGCCAGAATACTTTCAGTTTATTTATTCATTTTGTTGTTTTTAGATTTTGGTTGGATAGTGCAAATCATAACTGCTTTTGGCATGAGTTAGGGTACAAAGGACAAAATGGCACAATATTACTACTATTATTACTTGGAATTATTCACTATGGTTAATTGGAATTTACCAATTCATTTTTTACCAATTCACACATTTTTTAAATGCTGGAGGAAGACCTTTAAAGTTACACTGTGTAAGATTCCCAGTCTTGCGCCTCTAGAGGCCACAGGTGCCACAGCACTGTCGCAAAACGTAAACACTAGCTTGGACCCCTCCTCCTTCTGAAACTGTGCGAACGTGCGTTACCTCAAACTAACAATGGGACTAGAGAGTGCATTCATATTTACTGTATAAACTTCTGTAACCACTTGTGTGGCCGCAGATTGGATCTTCTATAGAGTTAGCGCTAGCGTTAGCTTATCGCGCAATGGTCGCATTAAAACAACTAATAACTGTATGAAAAAGCACGTTCTAAAGAAAAAATAAAGAGGCTAATTTACCTGTCCAACAGTAAAGAAGCAAAAACGTGATCCGATTTGCAGCCTTCTCTGTCTCTCATCTGACGCCAGCGAGCAAAAGTCTGTCCGATGTTGACTCTTGTTTGCGATCTGGTGCGGTCCCTTTCCCGTTTTCTTTTTCTTGCCTCGTCCGACATTGTCTTCATCTTCTTGTGTCCTTCGGCCATGACGAACTGGCGAAAATAACAATGCTAAAAGTAGCTTCATGGTTATACCTGTGCCTCAGGTATAAGAGCAGAAGGGGGAATGCTGTAAAGCAAGACGTTTCCTGTCAGGTGACTTTTCCTGAACAGCAGGAGCGCTCCCGGCCAAACTACGAGGGCGATTTCTCAGTACAGAAGCCCCGCTCGGAGCAACAGATCGCGCCTCAGGACTTATAATCGCTCAAAAAATCACAAAAACAAGTCAGTATGCCCCACATATTTAGGAGAAAAGTTACACAGTGTAACTTTAAGAGCTTACGAAGGACAAGAAGTAGAAAATGTATATCTTATATATCTTTTATATCAGTATAGTATTTTTGTAGTCTCCCATAACATAAAAAAGCATGGTAAAAATAAAAGCACTTTAGTAGAGCAGATAACATAAAAAATATTACAAAATTGTGCAAATTGTGATACAAGCGTGAAATTTGCCACGATTCGCCACGCAAAAATCCAAGATGGCGTACATTTTTCACGATGGTGTCCTACAGGATCTGTAAAAATGTCATTTCTAGCAAGGTTTGCCAATCTTCACAATCTTTGTGTAATTTTATATGTTCTATAGGATGCTGAGCTCAGTTTTGGTATTTAAAATGCACTAGAAGTGACCTATGTTGTAGTTTTGGGCAATGAGTCACTGATTTTTCAAAGTGATCACATGTAGGTAGTTGCTTTTATGATATGTGCCTATGGATTGCTGTCCATAAATTTCATAAAAATTACACACATGTACACACATTTATGAGATAAATATGTTTAAATCAAATATTAGTTTTACTGATAATGATTTTTTTTAATAATAAAAAAATGTGTTACATAATGGCAAAAGTTGCTTATGTTTACATTTTTGGTTTTGGTTCTACACCCTGGATTGCTGATTGTCCAATCAGAAAAGCATAAAGACTGGCAACCCACAGGCCACTGTTTTAATTTAGACTGCAGTCCTATTTTCAAACCAGTATAGCGTATATGTTGCTTACCGTACCTTTAAAGTAATAACTTAATGATTTGATGATTATCTAATGCGTAACAAATCTTATTGGTCACTGTCATTGTTTTCATGCACAAGAAGTCCTTGGATGCGCACTCCACGCTAGGGTTCACTGCTCTCTCACCATTTCAGAACCTATTTTCAGGACCTTGATTACACATAGCACTCTGTCTGTCACTCTGGTCTGTCCAACTCTCCTGTGGCCTGGTTCCATTTCCTCTCGCCTTTTCCCCTCTACAGCTAATCTCCTGCTCCTCCTATCACCCAATGCATGACACTGCATTTTCACCACCTCTACTTGATATGCAAAGTTGTGTTTTCAGCAAAAGGTGGGACACAACGGCAAGCTTGGTGCAGCCTTGAACACTGAAATTGTGTTCTCTGGTGATGTTGTTGGTGCATGCCCTGATTCTTCAGCCTGCCATTTTGTGCATCTGTGTGGAAAGATGTTCTTGCTTGTGTGTGTGTATACTGCAATTTATTGTTAAATCATCTCTCTCTGAGTCTGTTAAATTCCTTCCCATACCTCACTGTGCTCCATAAACGCACACCATCAAGAAAAGCTGATAAAGTGGTATAAAGTTACCCAACATCAATGTGAAAAACTGGTAGAGAGCAAGATGCAGGGAAAAATGTAATTACAAATTATGGTTATTCCACCAAATACTGATTTCTGAATGTTCTTTACGCAAAACATTCTACCAATTTGTTTGAAAGTGATTTTGAATTATTCAAATTCTACAAATACTGCACAATTTCTCTTACTTTGATGTTTTGTAATTACCTTAAAACACAATTTTTTTTTAAATTAGGAAAAACAGTTGTGAACAGTTCAGAAAGGCAAAGTGTTCAGTTCACCATACTGCACTTATGAAAGATAAACCCTATGATCCTGATCTCATGTTTTTTGAGGGCTGTATTATAAGGGAGCACTCAAAAGTTTGCATGCAAGTAGTTCAGGTACTGCATACATGTAAGGGCTCCAGACACTTGGATAACACGGGGTGGGATTGCACTGGCAGATGGACATGAGCTGTTCATGTCATGCTAAGACCTGACTGCCCTCCTCATGCCTCAATGACCAGGCAAAGTACTCAGTGTAGATAGGAGAAAGTGGCATATATCATTTATTTATGTCATAATCTGCCTGTGGGAGCTTGGGGTGTTATTCAGAAATGTATGGGAAATACTAAATATGTGATGAACAGCCTTTGGTTAGTAGTACCCAGAACACCACCGCAGTAGCCTCTTGAGTGTCATATAGTGCTGGGTTGTTAATTGGTGTGAGCTTCACAACCACCTTTCACATGGAATCTGGTACACACTGGATCACAAATTGTATTTAAAATGGGGCAGACTGCATCTGCATCTGATGCTTCTGTTTTGAATTATAGCTGCAATGAGGCTGCAATGAGGCAGTTATTATATACATGCCCCGATTCTGATTGGTTGTACGTTTTGTGTTCAGAGTTAGTTAAATTTGCATCTGCTGACCCCTATAAATGTATTTATTTGACAGGGATCAGACAAAGTGGAAAAATAATTTTCTTGCTGCCTTATCCTAGTACATTGAGCTACCTCTACAGATTTTGTACAATCTGCTCCAAACATAGCAAACCTAGACAAAAACCCAGATAAAATGTGGAGAAAAAAGTAGATTTTAGGACTTTTATATATGTGGTTGTGTGACTATTCAGGATGGATACACTCATAATTAAAATAAATACATTTATTTTAATGTATTAATTAATACATTAAAATAAATTAATGGCTTTTCACTTCACTAAGACAGTGAATGAGTCTGGCTGGTAGATTAATAATACAGTGGGCACAAAAGCACAAAAAACAAAGGGCACAAAAAAACAAAAAAAATGTTGAAAGAAATGTACAACTATATGATACTATAATGTAACTAAAAATGCAATGACCAATGGCTTGCATTTTATCTCCTTTCAGCCAGATTTAATACCACATTAGCTTAGCCCATCTTTAACACTCGTGTAACTTGGCCATAGCAAATGCTACAATTTAAAGAGAAAATTAAATCAGACAGGTAAAATATACTTCAGCAAAAATAACAAAAACTGCAATTTCCTCATAAAAATATGTATTTCTAATTGCTACTATATCAGTAATATATTTTGAAGATTTTGCAAAGACCTTCATGACCAATGTATACTGCCCATAAATACAGACAACCAGGTTGTCTCTGTGGTCTGCCTGGTCTGCCTATGTAGCCTATGTAGCATGCATAAAGTAACATGGATACAAAATACAAAATACAAAAACAGAAACCCTGAGGTATCATTCTTTGAACAAAAGCATTTAAACTGGGCCTACAAACAGAACTATCTGGAACACAATGAAATTACTGAGTGCACCACCAAATTAGTCCTTGATTAGTACTGATAATACAGAATGTAGCTGGCTCTGCACCTGAACCTAGGGACACTTTGCTCTAACCATTCTAATAAGATTTTTGTGTCTAGTTGATTAAATTAATAAATGCCATCAGTAAACAAGAGAAAGAGAAATGAGCACAGGAAACAATGAAAAGGCAATGTCACAGAGGATATTCTTTTTTACTGAGTGACTATTCCTTGTGTTTCTGAAAATTTAACAATTCTATTTATATAATACAGCTAGTAGTACATGGAGCAATATGACAGGTTTACAAACCTTTGTCTTTGGATTTAGATATGACCTGATGCATATCCAAATATGTTAATTTCCAGTTGTTCTTATCAGTGATAGTCAAAGAGTGCTACTTCAAAATAATGGCTGGAAATAAGGTATAATAGTAGGCCTTGTCAACTACATAGATAATACATTATACAGAAAAATATTTTCCTAAAAGTACTAACAGTGAACAGTTGGCAAACTTTCTGCTTGCTAGCCTGCAGTGATTTGCATATTGATTTGGTATAGGTTTTTACAATGGAAGCTCTATGATGCAACCCTTTATCCATGCTTGGTACAGACACAAAGAGTACAGTGGGCTGTACTACTACCATAATTACTACAACAGTTATTTATAATAGTAATTTTTGTTTCATTTAATAATACTCATATAAGACTACATTTGTGCTGTATAATTAATTAGTTTATACTGTTGACAAGGCCTAGACTACTATATTTACCACGGCATCAGATACAAAACAGTATATTATATTGACACAAATTTGAGATTCAAAAACAGCCAAAAGTGGACAAAATAACAAACTGACTGTACAAACTGGTTAAACTTATTCTGACTGTAGACATAAATAAAGGTCTATGCCTAGTAATCTCGCTAGTAATGTAAAAAAAAAAGAATAATAATACCTTTAACTTGCCCATTTCAAATATTTGGTTCAGATTACATTGCAGGACACATACCAACCAAATGTCTGAATGCAGCGTATGTCCATTTAGAAGCACGTTCCCCAACAGCTCGAGGAGAAATCCCAGCAGCGCTGAATTCAGGCCAGGGCGGAGACTGAGAAATAATTAACAGCTGCTGTACTTTTATTACACAGGCCTCTGAAGTGCTAAGAGATAGAGGGGTGAGTCAGAAAGCCTGGTGGTCCCTCTGGAGGACTGGAGTAGCTCTTACAACACAATGACACTCCTTGCCTTGATTGCATTGCTCCCCGGTGCCAGTTCATTAATTTCAAATGAGATGATGTTACTGCTGTAGTATTCTGCTCTATATGTATTAAAGGGAGGAAGAAAGTGGGCATAGGAAGTAAAACACCACTGTGGGGCTATATTATGCTTTTATTTATATTTTAAACCAATCTTGGTCACCTCTGCACGTTCAAAAACATTGAGACTAAAAGATAAGATTTTTTGTAAGTACAGGCGAAGGCGACCAGCAGAGTGCAGCAGAGTGCAGAGAGTTGCAATATTTTGAACATAATCAAAGAAAATCAGCATTTCATAAACTTTTTGGTATGATGCCATTTTACTATGAAATGAAAAATAGCTGTGAGCAATCTGTGGAAACAGAGCTGTACACTGTTTTCTGGATAAAGGGATGGGAGCAGACTGGATGTAGAAGGCTTGTTGATTGGTCAGTGCAGGAAGAGCAAGCCCATTTTGTGTCATTTGCTTTTTCTGTGGTGCACTCATCTGTTCAGTCTGGCACAAAATCTACCACAACTTTCTTGCTGCTGCAGAAGCTACTACTTTCTGGCCCCTGCCCCTAAATATGCATTAAAATAGGCTTTATGTCATTAAGTCATTGCCACATTGTTAGACTAACTGGAAGACTATAATACCTTACTTTATTCTCCCTGTAGGGAATTTGGTTCTCTGTATTTGACCCGTCCTTCATTGCCGCTGGGGCAGCAGCGGCATGATGGCTTAGTGGTTAGCACTCTCGCCTCACAGCAAGAAGGTCCCGAGTTTAATTCCCGGACCGTGTGGGGCCTTTCTGTGTGGAGTCTACATGTTCGCCCCTTGTCTGGGTGGATTTCCTCCATCAACTGCTGCACCGCGGCTGCCCACTGCTCCTGACAGGTTGCCCCAGTGACACTGAGGAATGGGTCAAATGCAGAGAATGAATTTCCCTACGGGGATCAATAAAGTATACCTTAACTGGAGCATTAGCTTATAGTGCATGTTTTAGGCCGATGGGGGAAACCGAGGGACCAAGAGGAAACCCACCCAGACACAGAGAGAACATGCAAACTCCACACAGAAAGGCCCCGGGAACCCTCTTGCTATGAGGTGACAGTGCTAACCACTTTGCCATTGTTGTAGGAGTTACAGTATGATGTTAAATACTTGGTTTAAACTTATGGTTCACTTTTTATTTAGTGCGGAGTATTGATTCAAATGAACTCTGGCACCAAATGAATAATATAGATATTAAATAGAAGTAGTATGAGAGCAACATGAAGGATATATGTGAGATGGATGTTCACTTCATCTTATAAGCTTTCAAAGGGGTTCTTAAAGCAGGACCATGTGCTAATAAATAAATGAGTGTGATGAAAAATAGAAAGGCATCACTCAGGGCACAAAACTGAGATCAGTGATATAGAAGCTTCAATGTGCAAAATTCAACAACTGTGTGACAAGTTTGTGACATTTAGTTAAGATTCTACCTGATGTAAAGCTGACCTGTTTTTACAAAGTTGCATTAACACACACAATTCTTAAGGCATTCATACTTATTTTGCAAAAAGTCAAAGATAGATCATTCTTTCACTTTTTAAATATTGCAGTAAGTGGTCTTTTACACATAAATAAAAATAAACTTTGAAAAGCAAGAAAGACTAATCAGACTAATCATGGGTAAATCAAGTCAAAAGAGGAATTCTAAAAGGAGCAAACTAGCTTAATTGCTCACAATTTCTCTACTGTGCAAGCTCCCAATTTACCAGTTAAACAAAATTCCTAATCCAACATATAATTTTGAGGGTCATAACCAAAAGGACAACATCTCAGATACAAGCCGCCCTTCCTACGCAGTTTGACTATGCTGAGAAACTCTCTCACTTGAAAGGGATGTTGGTGTAGAACTTCTGCTCTCTCAAGAAAAGCAAACAGGAGTCACTTAGGCATCTGTTTCTGAGGCTACCTGGATGCCTGTCAGGGGAGGTAAACTACTGTATGTCTCTCAGGTGGCTTGAGAACACCTTGGTATTCCCACAGGAGGACCTGAAGTGTCTGGGAAGAGGGAAATCTGAGCATCCTCTGCTTAGCTCAGCTGTACCTGTAACTTGGCCCTTGAAAAGTGGTATAACAAGATGGACTGAAGTTTGAAGGACATTTTCTTGAACAAAATTTTACAAATTGGGTGAAATTGTGGTCTGACAAAAACATTTAGTTATAATAGACCACTATACACCACTATACCAGTTAATTACATTTTGTACCTTTTTCAGAATTTTTTTAAATCTTTTGACGTAGTTTAATAATTGAATTTAGATTATTATGTAATTATTATTACACTGGGCCTCTGGGGATTATTGTCAGTACAAAACACTTGACATGATGCTAACAGCGGATGCAGTGGTATCATGGCATCTGAACTTTAGCAGCTGCTTTGAACAGGTGTTGTGAGACTCGATGTGCGAAAGTACATGTCGCAGCCAGTGTCGTCATTTGCGAGCAGCTTGAGTCAGAGGTGTGCTAAACTAATGCCTTTTTTATGTTCAAAACAGCACTTCACTTTAGCTATTTGGAGCGATGGAGTTATGCATAGACATTTGGAAGGATTTGTCCCTGCAGTTTTCCTATAAATGGCAAAAGATTTCAGTAGGAGAAACCCTGGTGAGTGCAAATACACAAACAGCATTCTACATCTTGTGTGCTCATCAGTGTGGTGAAGCACATCTTACAGCTTTAAATAGTGTGCACGGCTCCAAAGAGAAGACTTTATTGATTTGCGCTGGATTGTTAATCTGTTTGCTCACACATTTAGCCCTCAGAGGCTGTGTTATACCTTTATCTATGTTTAGCCTAGAGCTAACATCACCTTATTTGTGAGTCAGTTAAGGCTCTCATGTCAAACCAGTTAGGCTCTTAGGCTTTAGGCATAGACGCAGACAAATCATTTAGCATTAAGCTAAAAAAAAAAAAAAAAAACTTTTCACATACATAGGTTCATATTGCATAAATTTAACGTCTGTCATGCAATTTGAAATAAGTTAAGAATAACCATTTGTAGCTTTGAAAAAACAGTGCAGAATGTCCCACTGACAACTGCTGTAGTAGGCATAGGGGTGTTAAGACAGTCACACAGAGGGGTTGCCGAGCATAGCATTTTTGTTGGACCAGGACCCAGTATGTGAGATGCAATAAACTTCTGCACCAAATGTCAGTTGGTTGCATATTTTAGAACTGAATTAGCATAAGAGACATTGCATGTTCAAACATTTAAATTGTGTAGGCTACAACAAAACATTTTACCATAGTTTTAGTTTAGAGTAGTTGCATATTTTCACAGAATGTGTTTATTAGATTTTTCGTCCTGTGCATATTGTGTCTACGTGTGTTTTGTTCGTTTCCCATTTCAAGGCCTTCCATCAAAGTCAGTATGAAACACACCTTTAGCTGAGCTGCTACAAGGCTATAATGAAAATGTGAGAATGGTAATGATTGCAGTCATTATTTTTTCTGTTAAACCCTATATTTAAAAATGTCTAACAAGGTCTAATGATAAGATCTATTAATACTTAAGGTTATTAATCATTGTTATGACCTTGATCTTGTAGAGCACTCGCTCAATAGATGACTAACTCAAAACTTATCTAACCTAATATTTTATCCAAAAATGATGTTATGATTCTCAACCCTTATTTGACCTATTACATGTAAAATAGCTACCGCTGGAAGCATTTTGGTCCAGGCTGTTGCATGTATAGTATATGAGTCTTACCTGGGCTGTGAGCTGACCTGAATAAACAGTGAGTCCAGAATGCTGTGGTGGTCTGGGTGCCCGGGAGAACTGCCAGGCTGTGTGCCAGCTGGACCTCCAGCTCCTCTGCGCTCCTGCCGAAGCAAAGAGCGTGTGAGAGAGCAGAGACGGGGGTAACAGACGAGAATAACTGATCCTCACTTGGGCCATTATGAGTCAACCGTCACAGAAAAAAAGCATTGTGCTAGAATGCAACCCTACATTCTTTGCAATAGGCAAAGAACAACTTATATTAAAATATTGTTAGGGTCTCTTGCTCCATGTTTTGTATGTCTGTATATTTGGATTCAATTAAACTTCACTATTACTACTACAAATATTGTCGGTCATTATTGTTATTACAATATTAACCATTATAATAGCATATCTTGTACTTTTAATATCGAGCAACCCAAGCGTTTTACTAGCATTACACAGGTGTTGATGCTGGAGTCTGTCCTTAGCTGAAGGCATTTCGGGAAATGCTTGGATTATATTAATTGCTCCCATTGCTTATACAACATCAACAGAAAATACAGTAGATGTTGCAAATTTTTGTTATGCTGTTCATGAAGTATTATTATAAAAGTCCAGCAGGAGAAAATATGAACTCCCATTTACTTGTCCTCGGTAAGATATATTAATTTTGATTGAGCTTCCTTCAGTTGTACATGTACTGTCAAGTCAAGAATGAAAACATACAAGTAGAGGACAGATCAATTAAGCCCCACTACAACAGTACCATAGATGTTCAATATAAGGGATGTCCACTGTATAAGACTGACTTATTTCAGGGGATATCCTGTATAGGGTGTTTTGTTTTAAGGCTACTTCATCATCTCTTGCTGGCAGCCCATGAAGACAGATGACCGCGTGGACCCGAGGCGGACAGGCTAAAGACGTCAACCGTGACTTCTTGTTCAGGGACGTCACTCTTCATCTCTTTACCATTTCTTATTCTGCCATCTCTCAACAAGTCGACAAGCAACAACGGAATGATTCCTAAAGCATTGTGCGCCATTCAGAGTGCCAGATGAAAGTGCTGCCTGCTTCACTAACCCTCATCCAATTTTCCCTCACAGCTCCCATAGGTCTGCACTACGTGGCACCTCTGGGGAAACACAAAAATATGGGTAAGCACAGCTCACACCCAGCCACTCATACACCTGTATGTCTTCATCTGCACTGGAAAACTGCTCTGCTCTTGCTATGGACTGAATCAATTCTAGGTTAAGATTTTAATGAAATAAGTTGCAGTTTATTATGTTAAGCAACTATTAATAGATATAGTAAAGATATAATTAAATGCAAAATCTAAAATCTGTAACATATTGGTCACTTTATTAGGGCACTCCGCTAAGCCAGACATGTTTAAGAGAAGCATGCTCATGTTAAAAATGAACATCAGAATGGAGTGGGAAAGTGATTAAAATACTTGGCGTATTTCAGAGTATTTCAGATACTGCTGGAAAAAAAAAAAAATCAGTAAGTGGCAGTTCTGTGGACCAACCTTATGCTCAGAGGAGAATGGCCAGGTCTGAGATGATAGAAAGACAATAGTAACTGGAATAAGAACTCATATTTTCTGATTGCTTAAAAACTCTGAAACAGCCGAAAGGGACATTGTTTACCTATTTTCTGATGCTACTCCCAGCAGAATATGTCATAGTACTGAGCTTAAATCATCTCAAACTATGTTCTTGAACATGACAATGAATTCACTGTAGTGGCCTCCACAGTCACCCGATTTATTAGAGGATGTTGCACCTTTGGAACAATCTACACTTACAAATAGTTATATATATATATATATATGTTATGTTTTATTTTTGTATGTTAATGTACTGTATGCTCGTCTAGCACATTCTTTTTTGGTTAGTCTTGGTTCTCTTCCCATTTCTACATCATCCAATACTGTCCAAACCAAACAGTTGAAATTTTCGCCTTTGAAAACACATGATTAGGTGGCAATATCATCCATCACAGAGCTACCTCATCATCATTGTGTGAATCAGCCTTGAACACAGCATCCTACCACCTGCTGCCAGCCTCACAGTGTATATTCTCATGGACCAAGGCCAGCTTATTCATTCACAGATCCTGCAGCAATTTGGGATGTCAATTTTGGCTGCTTAATTACATTAGATAACAAAATGGCATCTTTTAGAAACTCAGTCATCCGTAGATGTAGAGTTGACTCATAACGGAACAATCTTCTAAACGCGTAATAGTCAGTTTTAGCCAGTCCACCTTCTCAAACAGCTACGCAATTTGAACAAATAACATTTTAGCAAAAACTCTAGAAAAAAAATCTTGCAGTAGCTTCAAACGCCAAACAATGCTGGTAATTCAAGGAAAAAACAACTACAAAAAATACAGCAACAATGTTTTAGCAGTGTAAATGTAGAATAAAAATAAATAAATAATTAAAGGCTCAATACAGATATTATTGCACTTAGCCTGTCAGTGGTGGGTCATAGTGGTGATAAATGGTGTAATATTTTTGGATCATGTCATGTTGTTCCAAGCTTTCCGACATGGACTAGCTAATGGTTAGGTCACATGCTTTCAATGCAAAAAGGGTAACAATGCACATGCGGTAGTTAATGTAACTACAACTAAACCATCCAGAGGTGGTTAGAGTAGTAATATGTACTCAAACAATGGCCAAAGTAGTAGTCTACAAATCAATATTTAACTATTAACTGTGCTATTTGCTTTAGAAAATATACACATAACCCATTTTCAGTCAATAAAAATTACTGCAACTTGTACTACCCACCTCTGCAAACATCAACATGGAATTTCTCGTAAATGCTTCCATCTAGCTGTTGGCAACAATCAATCATGAACAATACTTGTCTAAAAATCTGCCATGCAAAAATACAGTATATTTGTAATATCTTTTTCTATGGAGAATTAGTCTGGTCCTTGTTAATCTGAGTTGGATTTCCAGGAGCCAAAACAAATGGACATGATATATAAAGTCTAGATTAAATGGTTATACTTGGTCAGGGAGGCTTGATTCCAGTGGAAATTGTTTTGAATAGGAAGGGTTCTTGACCCATTTTACTTTGCTAAGAATGTAAATGGGTCTGTGCAGAGTACATTGGCCTTATTTGCTGCATCTCAGAGAAAGAGAAAAGAAAGTCCAACCTAAACCTAATGTTTAATGATGCGCTTTATAAATTGTAACCAGTGTACAACTATTTTCCTCACCTACCTTACTGTGTCAAAAAGCCGCAGTGTTTCTACCCCGGACACTGTTGTGGCCCTCAGCTGTGGCCCACTATAGTAACTCCTGTCAGTCATCCTGATGTGCTGTCTACCTGGGAAAGGCTTTGACTTAAGTGGCCAGCTTGCACCCCGCAGGTGTTGAGGCAGCTGTAACAGAAATAAGAAGAAAACCACACTTGTACTGCATTTGTGAGCAGTGTTTTCTTTCCCCCTTTGCTGAAGGTGAATTTAACGCTTGGATGCACTCTAGCTGTGAGTCTGAACATGGTGCCAATGACCTAAACTACTCCACTGGCACTGATTCAAAAATTCCCCCTTGAGATGTGTGTCGATAAAAGAGGGCTAACAAGAACTAAAAACACGGGACGGTTTAGGTGTAGTTGTGGATGTCTCAAACTTGTTATCATAGCTCCACTGGGACAATACTGAGGTGAGAGGAAAGTGCTGGGCTGGAACCATTTGGAGCCATATTGACAAACTGCTATGGGGGGGCCATTGATTCACTACAAGTCCAGACTGACTGCTCCGAGGCACATGATAAACCTTTTTCCACATTAGTCCGACTCCCCCCTAACAAGAAGGACAGAGTGACTGGTTGGAAACAACTAAATACATCACGCAACATCCTGATGTACTGAATCTGGATATAATGGTTTGGGTTATACATGTTAGGACAGGCCTTCTTATACATTCATGATTCTACTAAGAACACTGGCGTCCTTAAGCTATTGTTGGTTTATGGCTGTTAAGGATGTACTTTCATTATGCAGAGGATATCAAAGTTATATGTATCCATTTGAGCTTTGGCTATTGTGATCTGCATTTCACTTCACCAAACACTGTCACCAACTTGCAGTAGGCAACTAGCTTGGATTAACTGATTATTTAATGTCTATTTCCAGGTATTCTGTTTTCTTTCATCCAGTCAGAAAGAAGAACTAAGATATACTGTCTGCACAGTCAGTCATAAGGGTGTTTGTGGTTAATCGTTAAATCGATTAATCGGCATTATGCCCATAATCAATTTAAAGAAATACTAACAACATTAAATTATGCTGTACAGTAGAGTAAAGGTACAGTACCATTGGAGAGTTAGGGTATAAACATAAACTTAAGCAACTGTTTCCTAAAATATACAAGCCTATAACTTGTCTTTAGTTAAAAAAACCCACCATTTTATCATGGTTCATTGTTTTGAATTTAATGGAGCAGTTTTTTATTAAATGTAATGAAAGGTGATGTCGAGCCAGTAGTTAGAGGTTAATCAATAATTGTTTGTTAAGACTTCCAATTATTTCATTAAAGAAAATTAACCAAATGTGCATCCCTTTTCAGTAGGTTTTAAACAATGGCCAGCCATTTGAATAGTAGCCATATAGATGTTTGTTAGTGCAGACAGACTTTCATCAGTAAATGTGTATACTTCCAGTTGGTAAAATTTGACATGGCAGGGATTTTTAGTGATGAAAATCCATGAATTATTATGAATGATGGTTAAATTAGAAAACTTTTTACAGATTTTTGTTAAGGCATGTGACAAAACAAAAAAGCTGGCTGTGGTTTGGGGTAAATTAGCTACTATTTTGACTAATGGTACAGAGTAATGTGAGTCCTTTAAGACATGTACAGTATAATGCTTTTGATATGTAAATAATGCAATAATACACACAAGCCAAGTTTTTTTTTAGATAACCTTAGTTGGTTACTTTATGCAACTTTTATTATCTTGATATTTTTGCTGTGGTTTAACAAAGCGCACCTGGCTTATTAAACTTCAGGGAGGAACACAAAGTGAACAAGCAGCAAGGGTTGGCGTGTATCACAGCAAATGATGAAAGTCCCATTTGAATACTCTATTTGCACTTCATAGAGCTCTCCTAAAGCACGCTGCTACTGCCTGACAGTTCGGCTGTTTTCCCATCATCGCTGTGGCCAAAAATGGCTGTGTTGAACATCAGTGTGAAAAAAGGAGGCCTTCAGAAGCATCTGTATATCCACTGATGTCCTTGTCAGACAATTTTGACACGCCAGACTCTCACGACTTGCTTCTGTCTACGGGCCAACTCTAGGCTTTCCCTCACAGAGGAGGGATGAGATCAAGGTAGCCCCAGGGAAGGAGTCACTCAACAAAGGAGGAGAAAGACTGCAGTTAGTTCATATGAGTGGCTGATTCTGTACCTGGGCGTCAGCCAACAAATGACAGCCTTTATTAATCTCACTGTCACTCCTTGTATGAAATAAAAAGGGACAAATGACCTAGATTAAAGAAAAAGAAAGTTGGCACCAGGGCCATATTTGAGAAAATACTGAAAAAGCAGCTAGATATTGAAGTTATGTGTAACAAGTGATAGACATAGGCCTATATGTCTATTGTAATATAATTTATGATGGACTGAATTTTTCATAGATCCTGATATACTTTAGACTTGCATATGTGGATGGCAGTGATGTTACATGATGCTCAGGGCTGGAGATGACTCCACTCCTCTTTATTGCGCAGGATGATACTGCAGCTCCTCCACAGATCCACACACTCCAACCCACCTTGAAAAGGCTCCCCCTGGTGCTGCATTCAAGTTTTTGTGCGAAAAACTAGAGCAGGCTATAAACTTTTTACAGCATAATGGTAAGATTTGCATTTACTGACATACCCGGAGTGCTAAAATTACGTGATAAACATACTTTCTACAAATAATTGTTGTTCAAAGGTAAAAGTGTAGCTAAAAATGACCAATATGGATGGTGGGATAGAATTTCCAACATGTTGCCACCTGTTGAATTTTGACATGGGGAATGTTGCTAATTTTGTAATAGGCTATAACTTGGCTTTGCGGGAATGAGTAAGGCTTTATGAGTGAGTCACATGTTATTGTAGACTATTAATAAACCTAAGCAACATTTTTGACTTTTAAACAATTTCCCTTATTTGGGATTTTTAAATCACAGCTTTTGTTTTTGCATTGTCCGACTAATGCTAATTTGTACCTTAGCTTATCATATTAAGCTCTAAATGCAATGTTAGTTGAGCCTCTATTTTTCATTATAATATTATAGGGTGTTTAGTATACGCTACACTTGGACTATATTATAGCTGTTGTTTGTAAGTACACTGAATATTTAACATAACAGCCTACTTACAACCTTCTTCTCACTTTAGGAAGATCCTGGTGTAAGTCAGAGAGAACACCTTTTTTCCCCAGCTTTCCTGCGTCTTCCAAACATCTCAAGCAGGCGGGATGACAGACAGCACAGGTAACCAATCAGCGGCCGGATGCCTCCCATGTCCCCGCAATGAGAGGCGTGCGGAGGCGGGCACAGAGCCTATCTAAAAGGTTGGCTGCTTGGTTTCACGGCGTCGACCGCTCTCTCGTCCCATTGGCGCAGGTGATCCGTCTCAGGATGCGAGAGGAGAGCGGAGGAGAGGGGAACAGAGAGGGGAAAGCGCCGATGGAAAAGTGTCCAGGGCTCGGTTAACGACGAGACAGGATACCCGGCCCGCTTCAGTTCGTCCTGGGGCAACTCGGCGATGAGAGATTCACCGAAAGGGGCACTTTGAGATATGATGAGGTTTATTTCTGGTCGGCAATAGTACTATGATTTGGTATGTGGCCACTTTGATAGCAAGTGTATTCAGCACCCGAGGAACGGCAGCTCAAGGTGAGTCGAAGTGCAGTGTGTTTTCAGCCACCGGCGTTTTTTTATTTTTTATTTTTTTAAGTTTTAAATTAGCTCAAAACCGCATTTCCCGCGCCTTTCGTGATGCTAACTTTTAACATGTCACTGCATGTTTATATGACACTCTTACGTCATGAAGTTCATACGTGAGGCTGTTCATCTCTGCACCTGGAGGGGAACCGGCAAATGATGGGAGACACCAAGACCTCCACCACGGAACACATCATAATCACGACCTTTTTTGGCGTATATTGCAAAATCTATATTATTTAAAACAATATGGTGCATTTATTATTTTGTTTTACGAAAACACCCCAGAGAATGTTGGTTTTGCAGCATAAATGGCTCTCAGAGAGTTAGGACGTTCGTGGCTTCAGAGTGATAGATTTTGCAGTCGATTTGGGATGACATATTCCTCTCCAAGACCTGAGACTTTGCTCTGATGTGTGTGGTGTGAGCTCAAGCCGGCTGGACTCTGAGGTGCACGCACACCGGTTGCCTCTGCATTTGTGACATGTGAGCACCACTGTGATTAGTATGGTGCGCGGGTGTAGATGTCATTAAAATGCGATGAGTGGATTAACCTCAGTGGGACCGGCTGTAACTCAGAGTTTGTCCGCTAGATGGGGGAGTTTCTGAAGCTGGATTGCATCTTTTGCTTATGGCTTATTAATCATTTATCATTGGTTTGTCATAACTTTTTATTATGACTTGAATTTTGCTTAACCCATTAATGGAGCTATATAAGTTTGGCTGATAGCAGGTGTTTACCCATTATGTCTTAGCTTTTATCTGGTATACCTACAAGCAGAGATGGAAAGTAACTATACTTTGACTCAAGTAATTTTTCAATGGGTGTTCTTCTTTATTTGAGCATCCAGAAATTGGCCAAAGGAAGGACTGAGCAAGTTTACTTTTATTATTAACTTACAGGTAAGTTTGAGACTAAGAGAAGATGGAGCAATGGCACAGAGGCATCACACTTCACACCTCCAAAATTATGCTACTTTTACCTCCCCCAAACACTCATCTTTAAGGAGAGGGTAGCTGGAGCAAACAGGCCAGCATCTGTGTTTGAGTATCACTGATTAGACGATGGAAAAAGCACCACTTCATTATTAAACCCATCTTTGAAAATTTGATAGACTGAGTTTCAAAGTAAATGTTGCAGTTTAATTTGAGGTTATTTTTGTTGATGTCCCTCTAGACTAGTGTTAGCTTGGCTACATGGCAAACAATTATGTAATGTACTGCTTAAAGAGGATACACTTAGGAGTTGGCTGCCAAACGGAGGAGACTTAAGGAGATGGCTTTAAGCGGCTTCCCTCGTCTCCTCACTGGCACGGACAGACGGCAGCGTGGCAGGATGACCTCTGAAGGAGACACTGTTCAGACAGAGTGGAGCTAGTCCTGTACATCACTCATTTTATGTTCTTAAATATAGTAATGAAAATCTCATCCCTTTGTTGCATCCATAACATTGTAACAACAAGCACCTCAATAAAGCTATAAAATATAAAAAACATATTGTACAACTTTGGGAACACAGTCTGTCATGTCAAAACGTTCTAGCCTACTACTAGAAAACAAGCTTTGTTTAATAGCAACAATTGTTTCTAGTTTTAGATTGAGCCATTGTATGGTTTTTACTTCTTGAATTAAAACGGTGCATAAGAAAAACAGAGAACTTGTGATAATGTAATTACTGGCAACACATCTGTGTTTTGAAAGTCCACTTCAGATAACAGACAGCTGCTGAATTTGTGGGATATCACTATTTATATTTTGCTCTTTTTGAGACAGCACAGTGAAAATGCTGGCCTCTTTAGGGCCTGTACCAAACCATTTCATACTGACCCGACTTGCACTGTACCATCCAGTGCAAACGAGGCTCTTGTGTGCACACAGCCGGCAGTAGCATCCTTGCTGTTGTCTCCAGCTGGCAGTTGGCAGAGTGTCGACTTTGGCCAGTGCTGACCCTGGACCGGAGCCAGACCACCTCCCTGTCTCCTCTCCGGTTTCTCTGCTCTCACTTTCCCCACAGTCTGAGTCAGGTCCTCGCTGCCCTCAATGCCTCTTCCCGTATTTCCCTTGTTTCTGTCCCGTCTTCCTGGTTCGTATTTTAGTGAACCTGCCTTCTCCAGCTTCTGAGTGGCTTGTTTCAGCGTGGCTGGGTAGAACACTGTGGGCTGTGTTAATGGTGCTCAGGGCGCACACAGCAGAAACCGTCCACTGCCATATGCGGGCACACTTGTTACCCCTTCCCACGCACACTCAAACGCACCACGGCCCACTACCACTGAGACATCCCCTGAGGAGCAGCGTGTCTTTAACCAGGATCCGGACATATGCCCACTAACAGGCTGTCTGCCCCACATTAAGTAGGACTAATTATGACTAAGCTGCGAGATAAATGCCACTGCGATGCACGATAAATACATACAGCATGGCTCACTGGCCCACAGGGCATGGAGGAGGGACAGAGTTTCGAGGCACACTTTTGAGCATAGTGCAAAAGAGCTATAGCAACCATTTCTGGTCTTCTTTCTTGGAAAATGTCCTTACTTAACCTTACATTGTGCATTTTTTACCATTCTTGAGGCATACTAAGGGCTGCTTTGTAAATTGTTGCAAACTTAGAAGCTATTTGAGGCCTAATGAAGACTTTGATCTACAGTGTAGGCAGTGATTGGCAGTTTCTCTAATACAGTAGAGAGCCTGGAAGCTGAGATCAGTTGATATTTTTTCTTTACTTACACAGATTTTGTTATAAAATTGGAAGCTCTATATCATGATCCAGTAGCTAATAATATAAACGCAGGCCTAACCAAGTAGTATGGAGAATCACAAACTTGTGGCAAATTAAACTGAATCAATAAGATGGCGGCGGTTAAGTTATGCTTTTGCTGATAAGTGGTTCATATCCAATGTTCTTGGTTGTTTTGGAGCCATCTTACTCCTCTCTCCTGGACTCTTATTAAAACGCTATGAAATGAGATTCAACAGCTATTTTCTCACGGTGTCCTCTTAGTCACAGCATGTGTATTTTTAGTTTTGGGTAAACCGTATGTGTGTGACTGAAGCTGGCACATTACACTGCAGCCTAATTAATTTTATTCAGAGGAACTTTCTTGGTATCTCCTGTTTTCTGATGATCCCTACAGTGTGATCGCTTAATGAGTGTTCTCCCTAGAAGTGGGTGGCTACTTGGCAAAAACAAAGCTGCTGACCAAGTTGTGGAAAAGGGAGATTTGTGTCTCATGCACAGCATGGGCTGAAGTCTCGTGGGTGTTCAGCAGTTTCCAACAGAAGGAGGCTGTTCACTGCTTGCTGTTGGTGGAGAGACATATTTTATTTTGACATGGAATGCTCTGCTCTGTTGTTTTATAGACTGCCTTTAACATTATGGCTGTGGAAAGTCAGTCATACAAGTTTCCAGAAATTCCTAACAGTCTCTTCCTAACCAGAGGCCTTCTGACTCTAGGGAATGTTGCCTTTCTCTTAGAGGCTGACCGATATATCAGGCTGATTTTTGCAATAGCAATAGGACGATTCTTGCCCTTTAATGCAGATTTTTAGTCAGGCACATGTTCAGGCAACCATGTGATTGAAGGGCCCCAGCTTCTCCACCTATTTGGTAGCAGTTTGGACTCTTATACTGCAGTTCATATTAAACATCCAAAAACATTTTATCTCAGTCTGAAAAGCTCAAAACGGCAATAAAAAGATTTTGCTTATTTCTCTGGCATAGAACAAGAAAAAAATTAAAAGCATTTTTGTAGCACTCCCCTAGCTCTACTTGCATAGCAAGTTTGACTGAGATAGCCCTATTGGTTTTCTCAAAAAACTCATCTTTATTTGTTCTCTGTCCCTAATAGAGGGTATGCAGATGACGTCACTGTATGCAGAATTAACTGCTGTGAGTGGCAAAGCTGCATTAAAAGCTATGTCATGTAATGATACCTGTTAGCGCAAATACTCAAAAAGTCAACTAAAATGGGAAGAGAGTTGCTGTGAAATGTACTGATACACACATATTCAACAAGTCTGAGATATTTTTTGACAACTGAAATCTAAATAGAGGAGAAGCAAATGGACCAAGGCATTTCCAGTAAACAACCCTGCTGGCCAAAAGTGAATCTGTAGTTTTCCAGAGACTTTTGG
This sequence comes from Bostrychus sinensis, assembly GCA_020698575.1. Classification (NCBI taxonomy): domain Eukaryota; kingdom Metazoa; phylum Chordata; class Actinopteri; order Gobiiformes; family Eleotridae; genus Bostrychus; species Bostrychus sinensis. The sequence goes on from CM036244.1 coordinate 28,172,665, forward strand.
GTGAATTATAGTGGAACTCCTTACCTTAAATCTGTTTGGGAATCAGTGTCATGGTTAAATGAGCTGTTGTGGGGCAAATAAAGCGTCCTGCAGCTCCCCTTGCTGTCTCAGTGCCGAAAACGACAACTGCAAAAGTGAGCACTGCGGACCTGGAGTTACGGAGGTCTGGAGTCAGTGAGAAAGCGTGCATCGTGGCTAACATAACAACAAGCTAGCAATGGCTTTACTCTTCTGTTTTCATCATGACAGAGTGGCCAAACTGCAGAAAAAAATGTTTATGGATACGAGGAGGAGAAAACAAAAGTAAAGCCGTGCAAGGGATTATATAGGAGTCACCTGGACTTGCTGTGAGTAATGTTACAACAGTGCTTTACTCTGAAATGTAGGGGGCACTCTATAGAGGAAAAGGAAGCAAAAACAGGGATGAAATGAGACAGGTAACTGAGTTCCGCTTTTAAACATTTTCTATTAAATATATTGACAGCTACACAACAGTCTGCCAATGAGCTTTGTGTCCCTGGTTTGCATTAGCTGCACGATAAAGCCACATTTATGTCTAATGCCTGTGAAGTTTGTTTACTTCTTCTATAAGAAAATTACTTGATTAAAAGTATCAACTAAAGTAGAAAGTACTTTGTGCTAGAACCTAATCTAGTGTTGTCCCTACCACTGCTTGGCGTTTCCCTGAAGGTGAAGTAATGTTAATAAAAGTATATATAAAAATATTATAAACTATGATGTCCTCGGTTGTCTTAGTTACATAAAAATGTAGAAAGAAAGTGAAATCCTGGCCACATATCAGTGTCTGTTGAAAGCTGGTTCTTGTGTGGATCACTGTCGAGTCCAGCTGCCTTATTTAAGTAAATACTCATCAGTTTTACTCCTGCTCTCACACTCTTTGTAATGTATGCAGTGGCTTGTTTTGCCACTCATTACAAACAAGGGAGGCGTGTTCCTTGGAAACGTGACATCAGTGCATACCCTCTATTCATTAGAGGCCACTGTGGCAGCCCCACTGCAGATCTGTGAGATTTGGCCTTAAGATGCTTTGTGAAGTCCTGAGAAGCTAGCTCAGTGCATCCCTAACCATCTTATTGGTTTTCTAAAAAAAAAAAACATCTTTTGCTGTTCAAATTCTAACATTTGTTTGGCTATATAATATTAATTTCTTTCATAAAATTTAGAAAATCGGCCAAACATATCGGTCCCAAATATTGTCAGTGTTTATTGGTCATCGGCTGCTTTGAATTTTTAAAATTGGCTTTGGCCATAGAAAAACCCATATTGGTCGACCTCTACAGTGTTATACAGATAAGCACAAGCAATTAGAAATAATAGTTATTCTTGAAAAACTCCTTAAAAGGTATTGTTTTCCTTTGGCATAGGGATGCACCGACACCACTTTTTTCAAACCGATACAAGTACAAGTACTTCCATTTGAGTACTCGCCGATACCGAGTACCAATACGAGTACTTATATAGGGGTTACTTTATAGTTTATACAGTCACACTACTATATCTCATTCATCCCATACCGTGTCGTCTTTTTGCCGTCCATCCCTGCTCTGCAATGCTAAGTTATTTTTACAACAGAGTGCTTTGAACACAGCTAACCATGGCTAAATTTGCTCAATGTTACATGACATTAACATGTTATACCTCATTTTAAAGCTTAGATTCTCCTCTATTCAGTCGCTAAAATAATTTTAAAGACAGATTGAGCATCTGCGCATAACCAGTGGAGATTTGCCAAGACATACAGCAGCTAACACAATTAGCAACGGTACTTCTTGTATTTTATCAGACAACAACTGCTTCAGACTACGCGCTTATATCATTTTCGGGACAACTAGGACAACAAAAGGACAACTGCTTAAGGTTCAGGACTCACGTATGATTTGGGATAAGTCTGGTTGAGCAGAATGTAGAGTCAGCTTTGCTTTTATCTCCATACAGTTCACTTTGAAATCCTTCCACGCGGTTCTCACTGCTCAGCTGAGAGGGGAATGTCACGTGACGATAGCGCTGTAAAGTGGTATCAGTTGTTGGTATCGGGCCACTTTTATGAATACGAGTACGAGTTCTTGGACATGGTATCGGTACCGATACCCGACCAGTATCGGGTATCGGTGCATCCCTACTTTGGCAAATTGATTTAAAACCTTAAGTCTCTTGCTTTTATGACAGTTATGCATTAATCTTTATGAGACAATTATCATCAACATTTCACTTTGAATCTGCTTATTTTTTGTGGACTACTCTCATCACCAGTGTCCTGGAAAGTCCTGAAACAGCTCCACAAAAAAGTGGCAACCCTGATTATGTTTTCAAGAGACAAGACTTACCAAGCGCTTAGAATGTCAAACTCTTCTAATGCACCGCTGAAATCTGGGCTTTGAGTCTCTAGGATGAGGCAGCTTCACTTGTGCATCCCAGAGCGCATGAATCTATTTCCCCACTCTTACGACTTCAAACAGCTCACCGCAGAGCTCGTCTTAAAAAGTTCTCCAACTACAAGGTGTGCATTTCATCTCATTGCACCAGGAGTTTCTACTAAAATCATTTCAGAGCTTATCCCAAACCGCCAAGTGTTTCCCTAATTCACACACAGCACTCCAGGATTGAGGTCACACTTGGGGTTAAAGTCAGAAGATGCATCTCTTAAAGCTCCTGCCGCAGTCAGCCACTCTTCTTCCAAAATATTTTAAGTTTGACATTATTGGTGGTTATTTTTAGATGTAATTTTCTTGCTGTCAGCTTCATGTTGAGCCAGCTCTCTCTGGCATTTCATTATACACTTTGAAATTGAATCATTCTCTGAAGTAGACAAGCGGCTCATAAACTTACAGATGTTTTGGCCTTGAATACGAGTCTGGATATTTTAAAACATTAGATATGTCATTTTTCATATTTATGTTATATATTTGGCCTCAAAATCATTTTAATTGTTGTTGAAATAAAAAAAGAAGTATAACCCCTGATCATACAACTGGATCTTTGTACTCAAAGATACATAGGGATGGATCTGATTCTGTCTGAATACATTGTATTGACATGGTGTTGTTTATTTATAATTTATAATTTCTTAAAAATGTGTTGTTTATGTCCAGTACTACCTTAGAAGCAGGCAAACAGGTATATACTTCAGTAAATTCAGTTAGACAATAAGCAATAGGAAAGTTTTCTGACAGTTACAATCATGCCACTGCAACAACTGCAAGTCTCCTGGAAACCACTGTACCAGTACCAGTGTCTTGTTTGCTGCAGACTGTGGCTAGTGGTAATAATAATATACCAGTTATGTAGCAGGCACATGACAGATCTGTATCGGTATTGGTGCATACTTACTGTTGTGAAGTATTAGACCCATTTAAGTCTACTGATATCTGTTGGAAAAAAGTTCTACAGTGGCTGTTATTTTAAAGAATTCAAACTGTTTTATGCGGTGGACATGAGGTGCAACATCAAAATTTTTGTCCCATAGAAATATAAAAACAGCTGTAGATAAAAAATAAAATCTTGCCTTAAAAATAAACTCATCCCTCAAATAAATAAATTAATGGCTATATTAAAAAAGGAGCATCATCAAAATTGTTTTTGCCGCATAAAAGCAGGGTGTTACGTGCCAGGGATGGCTAGGGGCGCTGGCACAGTAACTAAAAATAGATTTACGGGTGGTAGAAAAAAACAGGAGAATGGAGATGTTGTAGGATTAACAAAAACACTAAGGTTTATTTACAGAAAAAAAAAAAGAATACCAACAAAGTATACAAAGAACTAATGAAACTAAGGCGATGGTTGCGGCTGCAGCACCAAGGACCCACTGGCCACAGAATGAAGGCAGCTCCGGCCTTTTATACCCAGCTCTCACCCAGGTGTGGCTGATGAGCTGGCAGGACTGGTGGGTGGAGACAAGGAAAAACAAAAAAAAAACACACTACAGCACAAAGGCTGTAACACTCCCCCCCTTAAAAGTTAACAAATACCCTTGATAACAGCCTACTATACAGTCAACCCCCAAGTTACCACACCCAGCAGCTACACATCAGCTACTGAGTAGTAACATTGATGGATGACACATTTTAAGGAAGGATATGTAGTCGTTGTGGTCTTCAGTCTCTGGATAGGGCGTCGGCCACAATGTTGTCCTTTCCCTTCTTGTGCCGGATGGTAATGTTATAACCCTGCACCAACAAGGCCCAGCGCATCAGCCGCTGGTTGTGGTTGTACATATGGGCGAGGAACACAAGAGGGTTGTGGTCTGTGAACACAGAGACTGGAACACTGGTAGAACTGACATAAACATTGAAGTGCTGAAGAGCCAGGAGCATGGCCAGAGTCTCCTTTTCGATGGTGGAATAATTTAGCTGGTGCTTCTTAAACTTAGCAGAGAAGTAGGAGACGGGATGGGGCATACCAGCTTCATCATCCTGCAACAGTACAGCGCCAGCTCCAGTAGCACTAGCATCCACTTCCAGACTAAAAGGTTTAGAATAGTCAGGTGCAGAAAGGACAGGGGCACTGCAGAGGAGGGTCTCGGCTGCCTGAAAAGCACATTCACATTCCTCAGTCCATGCGTATGGAACAGAGGGACTACAGAGGGCAGTAAGAGGGGCAACTAGCACAGAAAAGTTTTTGCAAAAACACCGGTAGTAACCGGCAAGGCCTAAAAAACGGCGCAGTTCTCTCCGGGTGGAAGGAGTGGGGTATGACAACACAGCCTCAACTTTAGCATTAACAGGTCGTACCTGACCACGACCAACAACTTTACCAAGGTAAGTGACAGTGGCCTGAAACGAACAGTGGACTGAAACGAAAGCCTCAAAAATAAAGGGTTTAAAGCACTCATCTGGAGAAATGACTGGTTGATTACAGGTAATAGCAGAAGGACCAGCAGAGACAGTTTTAACAAGTCCCACCCCTTTTGGTGGTTTGGCCACAGGCTGTTTGCGTTTCAAAGCGTCACATTCGGCTATAAGATGGCCAGTCTTATGGCAATAAAAGCATTGTTTTGGTTTCGCTAACCTGGAGCTGTTTGACAAGTCAAGTTGAAAAGCTTTTTCACCAATTTGTGGTGTAGATTCACGCTTAAAAGCAGTCTTGTGCGTAAGGGCAAATTCATCGGCCGAAACAGCAGCTTGCTGGAGCGTTGAGACTTTCTGCTCATTTAAATAGACAATGAGGCGCTCTGGGAGACTGTTTTTGAAGTCTTCCAATAAGACCAACTCACGAAGTGAAACAAGGTTATCAACTTTACTAGCAGAACACCATCTATCAAACAATAGACTTTTTTCTCGAGCAAAATCAACGTAACTTTGATTCAACGACTTCTTAAGCCCTCTAAAACGCTGTCTATAGGCTTCCGGTACAAGCTCATAAGCTCGTAAAATAGCTCCTTTAAGCTTATCATAATTGAGACTGTCTGAAACCGATAAAGAGGCGCAGGCTTCTAGAGCTTTACCGCTCAATTTGCATTGCAACAAAATTGCCCACACATCACTAGGCCAATGCAGTGCAGCAGCAATGCGCTCAAAAGCCCCAAAATAAGACTCCACTTCGGACTCGCGGAAAACGGGGACTAACTGGATGTTCTTGGTCACATCAAACGTATCGCGAGGATTAACGGACACAAAGTTTTCAGCGCCAATAGGCCGAGATTGCAGTTCTAATTGTCGTATTTTAAATGCGGTCTCCGCCTCCAACCTTTTTATTTCCACCTCTTTAGCGTTGGCGGTTTCTATTTCGAGTTTCTTCAGCTCAAGTTCGCGTTTGAGGCGGAACTCTCGCTCCCTCTCCTCCTTCTGGATTTTCAAACGGGTTAAGCGGACCTCTAAACGAGCATCCCTTTTAGAACTCTGAGAAGAATCCATACTAAATGCTTCAAACGGGGGCAGAGTACGCGGTCCTTCCTCCTCCCCACCTGCGGGGTCCTGTTGAGGAGTTACCGGCAGCGGCTGCTCAGCCGCCCCGCTCGAAGGGCTACGCACTGGGGACGCCACTGCATCTCCCGCCACCACACAAACGAGATCACCAGACTCAGGTAAGGGCAAAACGTCTGCTCCGACCAAACCCGCTAATACAGCCTCCCTCAACTCCCCCTTACGCAACGTAGTAGAGACGGTAACACTGTAATGTCTGGCAATTTCAAACAAGTCGCATTTCCTACAAGTGTTAAACACCGCTAGAGTAGGATTAGCTACAAACGCTTTTAAATCAAAGGTAGCCATAACTCACCGGACAAAGAAAGCCACTGCAAATCCGGATCACGCAGCTGATTAACTCAGTCAGCTGACCGGGGCTACACCTGTGTCTAATTGAGCCACTGCGCGCTCCCGAAGGAAACACCAGCGCGCGCACCTCACACACACACCACTCACAATGAAACAAACAGTAGACAGGGCGTTACACACACTAGCATCAAACGCACACAACATATGCCATCCCAGATCCCTACCTAACAAATATCTTAGCCTGTGTATCTTCTGGGGCTTGCCGGGCTCGGGGCCACTTGAAAGGCGAAGCACAGCGACCGAAGCCCTGTTGCGCCTACCCCCATCAGAGAATACACTCCGCCCAGGATTCACCCCGAAAACAACAAACTAAAACAAAAAACGGGTGACCGATGGAGTGACTGTATACAGCCAAGCGGGACACCCCCTAACCAATCTGGGAAAGCAATGCCAATTCAAATGTGCAAGCTAGAGAAACACCCGTGACCAACATCAACCGGAGCACACACACACACTCACATACATACCTGATCCATCTACCATATCCCGGACGAGCCCCCAAATGTTACGTGCCAGGGATGGCTAGGGGCGCTGGCACAGTAACTAAAAATAGATTTACGGGTGGTAGAAAAAAACAGGAGAATGGAGATGTTGTAGGATTAACAAAAACACTAAGGTTTATTTACAGAAAAAAAAAAGAATACCAACAAAGTATACAAAGAACTAATGAAACTAAGGCGATGGTTGCGGCTGCAGCACCAAGGACCCACTGGCCACAGAATGAAGGCAGCTCCGGCCTTTTATACCCAGCTCTCACCCAGGTGTGGCTGATGAGCTGGCAGGACTGGTGGGTGGAGACAAGGAAAAACAAAAAAAAAACACACTACAGCACAAAGGCTGTAACACAGGGGAAGATTTTTAAATGTGTTGCCTCAGAAATGAAACCTGCCTCTATAAATTAAAGAGTTCAATAAAATAAAGCCATGTCTCAAATTTTTAATAGCTTCTTAAAAAAACCCTCACTCACAAAAAAGCTTTACTCCAAAAATATAAAAGCATATCACAAAATACACTTAATCGAAAAAATAAAAACACACAGCCTCAAATATAAGAGGGTGCTGTTTCCCCAAAATGTCTCCCCCTTTTAAATTAAGGCTGCCATAAAAAGAAAACCATGCTTCCAAATTTAAAAGGGTTCAGCTAATGTGGCTAATGCTAAGGAAGTGGAGTAGCACTTGCGCTGTATGCCTCCCTTAATTTAAAATGGGGAGACATTTTGGGGAAACAGCACCCTCTTTTAATTTGAGGCTGTGTATTTTTATTTTTAGAGGAACTGTACTTAAATAGTGGAAAGTCTTATTTTTTAAATAGAGGTTTTTGTTTTTTTTTTGTAACATGCTTTTTTATTTTTAGGTGAGCTTTTTTTGACAAGTTTATTTTCATAAGTGAGTTTTTTTTTTTTTTTTTTAAGTGAAGCTTTTTTTAAAATGAGAGATGGCTTTATTTTAATGGACTCTTTAATTCTTAGAGGCAGGTTTCATTTTTGAGGCAACACATTTACTTCACAATACACAACACAATACCTTCTATGCTTTTATTTTTCTAGTGAGCATAAACAATTTTAATTATGCCATGTTTTAGTTGTATTATTCATTTTATTTTTTTATATTTTTATTTATTTATTTGAGGGATGGGTTTATTTTAAAGGCAAGATTTTTATAAAAATCTATAGCTGCTTTTATCTTCCTAGTGGACAAAAACAATTTTGACGTTGCACCTCAGGACCACTGTAGTTTTGGGACAGATCATTCCCGTTCTCTAGTATATTTTATACTGGCATTGTACTTGTAATTCTGTGTCAGTAATCTGATCTGGATGCGTTTTGTGAGGGGAAAGCCTTATTTTTTGGAGAAAAGTAGTAATGAAAATTAGCACCCATCTTGCCTTGGGCAAATGGTACACTTCATAAAAGCCACCAACCGTTAGATGTCAATCAATCTGGTATCTGGGCCACGGAGCAGTGAGTGGCGGCTGCCGTCAGACCCCCCAGGGCCCGGCAGACTCCATTTTGGTTGAGTGAACGAGCCTGTCGGGGGCTCTTGGCCAATGGGCCGATAGGAACGCCTGTCAGTGTCGATGCTTCATGTGTAGTTGCAGAATGTTGCGCAGCTCTGTCAATTATGTATGAGCAGTCCACAGAGCTTCAGTGTGCTGCTATTTTCAGAGTCATCAGCCAAGAAAGACACCTCATTCATGTTTACTACATGACTGTTAACGCTGACCTGTCTGGAGCAGGGGCACTGATACTGCCTCTGTCAAATACTTGTGTTTTATGCTTTCCAGCTGGGAGAGTTCATATTCAGTACTATAACTCAGGAACTGTGCAAACCTCCCTTGACTTGAAAATTCACCAGATACAGCTTTATTGCGCTTTCATGAGTTTTTATTGCAGTGGAAACCGTAAATCCAACAGCTGATTTTGACTTAGGTTTTTGGGTAGCAGCTCAAAGCATATTATATGAGTGTCACCTAATTCTTTGTAGGGGGTTTGCTGCCTACTATTGCCTATGTTACATTATTCATCATTCGTCTTAAAAGAAGATTTGCTGTATAGAGTTCTAAATTAATTGATGATTTGTTGTTTGTTCTGAAGAAGAGGAGCAGACATAATCTATTTGGCTTATGTTATATCAAATCCATCCATTTTGTGTAATGATTTGCTTATTGTTGCATTACACTATTATCATGGTGCATTATCACCCAGCTCAGAACAGAAGTCACTAGTCTAATTATAACATTTATGCATGCAGCCAGCAGCTCCCTAAATGTACAAAGGTCTAAAATAGATCATGGCTGTTACAGATATGCACATATACGTTATACTGAGCAGCAAACAATGCATTACTTGAAGAAGGAAGTGCCCTCTCATATGTGTATCTGATTATAGTGTCCCAGCATCTTTTAGCTGACTCATCTTAAAGCTGTCCCGCCAGTAATTGCTGTTTCCCTGGTGCAGCAGTCAATGTGTACAATGTGGGCACATCATCAAAACACTGTCCGCTTGTATCGACGTCTTGTAGTGGTACTGTGAAGTTAGCATTAGGGAGTATTGAAAATCCTATCCTCCTTTAATTTTTTTGATTGGAGCTGGAAGGGAAGTGAATGCAAAGTGACAGTTCATTTCACTGCAGACAGAAGCAAAGGAAGTCAAATATTAACGGTGTCTGAGAGAGAAGCACACAAGCTCACTTGTGAACACAGAGGAAATGTTTTATTGTTTGCCAAGTTAAGTTATGACTGTCTTCTTTATGTGCTGGCTTCTGACACTTACAGTAATGAAGATAGTTAGATTAAGCATAAAAAGTCTAACCACAACCACAATATGTATGAGTTACCAAGTTAGTCAATTGAACCAGTAGTAACCAAGAGATAGTCCTCAGGCAAGCAATGCGATTAAGATAATATATAAAATAAATGTATTATTGACGCCACAGCAGCAGGGAAGTTAACGCAAATCTCAGTATATGAAAATATAAAAAGTAATGTATTGATGCTTTTTTTTTTTTTTTTTTTTTTTTTTAAACAAATAATCAATAAGAATGCAATTCAACTCTTTCCTCTAAAATGCACAGGAACAAAATTCTGTTGAATACATGTGTTTTCATGCCTCTTAGTTTGCACATTGTTCACAGCTGTGCGCATTCAGCTGGGCATATGGATAGACAGATGTACACTGTAGCACGGTCCCTCATGGGCAGAGCCAACTATGCTCTAATCAGCGAGTAAGCAGGCACTGTGAAGGACTTTGTGGAGCTCCTGCTGGGCCTAGAATGCTGCATTACATTTTTATAAATGAAAGGTTTTCTCCTTTTGGTCTAAATGTACATGAAGCACCTGTTGACAGGGCTAAATTTCTGTTGTTTATAACTAATCATAAATAGCAATCAAACTATCACACATTTTGGTATTGCAACATTAGCAATCATGTCAGCCATGTTGTGAAGAACAAAATTATTTGTATTGTATCACAAAATACTGTTAGGGCTTGTGATAAACAATTACTTGTCAAAACAATTGTCCACTCCAGTTTTTTTATTTACCTTGAATTAGCCCTCAGCTAGTCTTCAGCTTTTGATTAGAATGAGTTTAGCCCTAGTTTTGTTTTAGTTTGTCTAAAGCCTTGTATTTTTAGGGGCAGGTATTAACACATGATACTATATTGTTATCACAATATTCAGCTTCCAATTCAGTATTCTGTTATTTCATATTGCATGTTTTTCTAAGACAGTGCGGGCCTAAATCTACTTTCAGTTCACGTGTTACAGTCAACTTATACTGAAGTGCAGAAAGGAAAGTCTCCTCCCATGTTGACAGTGTTTTCCTGCTCTGCTCAGAGATCCCAGAAGTCAGAGGTTTGGATCGATGCGCACCCACTGCCAGCTTCACAGACAGAGAGACATGAGCCCTGGCACCGGTGGGCTCAGGAAGCAGTTAGATGGATGTGAGCGCCCAGTATGTTCATTTTACCTGGCAGAACGGTGTACTGTTTCTCTGTTGTTCTGAATGGAGTTTTCTTCTCAAACACGACTAAGCCCATTTTGACACTGGAGAGTTTTCCTTGTTGCGGCGTGGTTTTCGTAATAGCTTCCTGTTAAGGTCCACCTTGGTTTGCCTCTGCTCTCTCTCTCATGACTGTACTCGATTACACTCCCCCCTCCCATATCCACGCTGTCCTAAGCTGGCTGGCTTCCTCAACGGCTCATTTTACAGCCTGGCCTACTGATGCAGCACAGTCAGCTTCCTCCATGCCGACTTCTCCAGACCCATTAAACATTCATCGGATAGGGCCATAAGATACCTCGCCATAACATCAGCCGCTCTACTCTAAATTCAGCTCATAGACGTGAGCATCTCATCATAACCTGAGATTCTGTAGGGACGTATATGGCCTGGCTGGACAATAGCACTGATTGACAGACACTTAACATATTTTTGTAAAGTAATAATATCAGGTCATTAAAGACACTGGCTTTCAGAAGTCTCCCAAACCTCTCAGTCATTTTTTGCACTATATTGTGTGGACTATATAAAGAGCTCACTGGTTAAAGGGGTTATATTTTGCAAATTGACTTCTACCATGCCTTAATGTTGTAACATCATAAAAAATATATATACATTCAGTGATCCTCTGTTCTCTGGCACGGCCGTTCTGAGGTCTCAAAATGCCCACAGACCCCCACCCACTGCAGGAAGCACCGAACCACTCCACAAGCCCTCTACATACAGTCTGCTCTTACTCATTTATCCAAAAACCAAGTGTACCGTGTGTTTCCATTAAAGGTGTGAAGAGACACAAATCCCATGAGACGAGACAGAAGATCAGGCTCACAAGATCGAGATGAGATTTTTACACTATTTTTATTAAATCATAATCATCTCCATATAAATCATCATCATTTTTTTATTTATTTAAACATTTTATTTTTATTTTAAATAACTAAAAATTACAAAATGTTAAACATTTTTGGTCCATTTTGATAGCAATAATTATTTTTTTATGAATCATATACAGTAAAAAAACATAAATACTGCTATTTTACCACAAACATTTTTTTAAATAATATCTAATCCCCCAAACCTCTGAGATGTGATGTGCTGCCTCCTCTCTCTGTCACTGCTAAAAGGCTGTTACAGGAGCCCCTCTCTCCTCCTTCTCATCCTTTATCCCATCCCAGCATTAAAAGTTAGTACTATATAAGTAAATATGTCTTTTCTGATAGTTTTTGAGTAGAACATTAGATATGACCTGAAAAAGAAGGGCAGGTTTCCCCGGCCTCGCTGTTAATTAGATACACATGCAGTGTGTCTTTTATTAATTCCTCTTAAACTTCCTTTTAAAGCTTTAACAAATGATATCTCTGTAATCTCTGCATATAGATTCCTGAAAAAAACTGTCAGAAAGCCTAAAATCTTCTCTATCAGAATGAGTTTACTGCATATATCTGTGTTGTTGTGAGTTCTGTAAATACAGCTGCGCAAAGACACAATGTCATTCCAGCAGTTGGTGCCCTACGCACAGGGCGTGATGCGTGTAATGGGAACAGCTGATTTAAAAGTGGCAGGGGCATTTTGGATTTCACCCGTGCACTCCATCATGTTTGCTAACTCCTTTTTTTGATGTTTTCTGCTTCTCTCCCCCAACTCAGTCTGTGGGAATAATAACCTACATTTTGGTCTGAGATGCAGCCCAGTGTTAAAAAAAAAGAGAAAAGTAAATTCATGAGATTGCACTCCACTCTGATGAGAAATCTTGTGACTTTTTAATCTTGTGAGATCTCATGGCACAGTTATTTTTCATTTTTTGGTAAAATGTTATTGTACAAAAAGGTTAAAGAAATTTGATTGTGTTTAAAAGACAGTAACACTTATGCATACGCCAGGTTTCTTCACTTGTTTCTTTAGGGCACCTGTAGAGTAGGCCTACTTATTAAAGGACCCCTATAATACTAAATCCACTTTTTTGAGTTTATAACCATGTTAAAATGTTGTTTCCACCTCAAAAACATACCTGAAGGAGTATTTTGTTTCATTGACTGTATGTTTGAGTGATTCTGTGTGCTGGTGCCGTCTCTTTCCTTAAGAGCTTAAATGCTCGATCTCACTGCTCCACGTAGACATGTGAAACCAGGCAGTGTCCGGCGAGTTTCTAAAGCATACACTGTCACTGGACTCATTCTCGTAATTTCAGCTTTTAAATTGCCATCACTACAAAGCAGTCAGTTTATTTATCTATCTTTTAGCATCATATTGCTAATAGCTGTGCTAAACAGCCATTTTATGCTCTGTCCAGTCCCCACCGTTGTCAGCAGAGGGCGTCAGTGACCTAAACCAGCAATTTTTGCAAATTAAAAGTGACAGCTGGCCAAAAGATCCATATACTTTATTTAAATTTATAAAGTATAAAGTGCTTATGCAAAAGTGTCTAAGAATTTTTCAAAAAGCCTAAAGATAGCTTAATCTAAAATGTTTAGAATGTTTTCTTTTAGTCTGATAATGTTTATAAAGGTTGTAAAACATGAAATTCTGTTCTACAGCCATCCAAGATTGATTTAATATGACTAAATGCATAATATAGCCCCTTTAACAGTCACCTTATAATCATCTTCACAAAACATGATGGGGCAGATGGGGCTTACAGAGAGCTAGCTAACAGGGGAGGCTCTCATCAATTTAGCCAATATTGTTCCCATAAATAGTTATTTTACAGCCACCTTACTAACAGAAAACCTGAAAATCTAGTGATTAGTTTTTGAGCTGGGGTAATTAAAAATGTCCTGCAAATATTGTGTGAAACCAGTTGGGAATTTAACTTTTGTGTTTGACCTTCTGAGGCTACCATAGCTAAGCCTCAATTTTATGATCAGTACAAAACATTAATAAAGCTTCTTTTGTATTGATCATTGATCAAGGTAGGGATAGAAATGTAAAATTAAAAACATGCTATGACCCTTGATGTAAACATGGTTCTGAATTATTTAGAAAGAAAGTCCTATAAATAAAACACCAAAAGCTGCAGTATTGATTTTGCTCGTCTACCTTTAAAAATGCACTGTGAGAAATTGAGTGTGCTACTTTTGAATCCACAAGACATTTGGACACTGCAAAATTGCATTCACTATATAGTGCACTATATATGGACTGGCTAGGGGTGGTTTGGACACAGCCATTGTATTGTTAGCAATAGTTACATCTTCAGATGCCCTTTATATGACTCTTCAGCTGTCTGCTGTTCTTCACAGCTGGTTTAAAAGGTGTCAAGTAACAACTTAGCACACTGCTGACTATTAACTGTTCACTTACGGCTTTAAAATTACTGATTATTATTCCCCTTATGTCGACATTCTTCAATTACAAACAAGAAATTGGGATTGCATGCCATGTAGCCGCTTGAACAGCCTGTCAAGAGAAGAAGCTGACAGAACTGGGGAGAGGCGCATTGTTCAGAGCAGGTAGTGCGCGGTGGACATGAGGTGAGTGGGGAATAGCTGTCATGTAAAAATAGAGACATATTAGTGGGAGCTGGTATAGTGTCTCCTCTAGAATCAGCACAAAGTTGCTTACAGGGAACATTGTGCTTTGCCAGCAGTACAGGATTCAGTCCCTGCATCCTTCATATATCCAATCATGTTGTTTAATCCTATCAAGGCACCGTTTCTGGTACAGCAATACTACCAGTTTGTCATTCTTTTTTTAAACTTTTCTGTAATATTTTTCCTTTTGGGGCACAATTAACAGTGTCCTATCTTTATATTTTTGTGAGTTACACTCTTCTAGATCCTGCTTTAGAATTTCTGGTGTGGCCTAATGCAATGACCTTGTCAGAGCAAAGACACAGCTAAACAAATTAATAATGAATACCGGTGACTACAGCCATGTTTCTTACTTTCTATGTGGTGCATAGTTATGGTATGACTATGTTTAGAATCTGTGTATGCTATGCTGTTTTGTGCCAGATAGATAAATAGATAGATCAATACTTCATTCATCCCCAAAAGGAAATTCAAGTGTCCTGTAGCCCTTACATACAGTTCAAACACACAATAGAATAAATACATGAATAGTCAGTATAAAAAGATAGAGACAATTAAAAACACCACCTAAAGCACAGACTATATTGCACATGCCAAGTACTCGTGTATATATTTGGGTTTGTGTGTTGGTGATAGTGGGGAGGGGGGTTAGGACAGGTTAAGAAGTCTAATGGATGTGGGCACAAAGGACTTTCTGGACCGCTCAGTCCTACAGCGGAGCAAGATAAACCACCCACCACTATGCTAGATGGTGAGAAAAAATTTAGAACAACTGATCTAATCAACAGATATTTAGCTCCACCTTTTTACTAACGTGTACTCTGCAGCTGTAACTGTGGCCAAAGAAGTAGAGTATGGGACACTTGTATGGGATGCTTTGGACTCTTTTTGAATAAGGAAACATAACTAGAGGCATGTCATACATAAAATAGCTTACTGATGGTTGCTTCTTTTCTTGGTCTAATCTCACTGGACTTGGAAGTTTATCAATGTGGTTTGCAAACACAGGTCAGAGGGGACAAGCTGACTAATTCACTAAGTAGGGATGTCAGGATTAACTATTATTTGCAATTAAAAATATCATGGTAGAATTATCGTAAGAATTTTAGAAGCTGCAGTATCTCACTATCTTACTATGCTAAATTGCTGCCAGCAGCAAAAAAAAAAAAAAGTTTGCTATTTGTAAGTGCGTTTCATGTGATACACTAAGAGAAACTGCAGAAGTAATTTCTGCTGCAAATCTGATATGTAAATAAGAATTTTGCGTGAGCATAGGACACACCAATAAATGCACAAATGCTGGGTGCTGAAAGGTGCTTGGATTGGGGACTCCCAGTCGACAGTGACACCTAGAGGGGCTTGATTGGAAGAAGTGGCCTTTAAGAACAAGGGTGTCCATCAGTGCATGTGATACCTGGACACTCTAGGCCGGAGGTCCTCTCAGGCCTGGTTGGCTTGTGTGACTCCTGAGACAGCCAACAGGTACCGGCAGGCCAAGCATGCCGCAACCAGGGAGGCTGTGGAGGCAAAAACTCAGGGCCTGGGAGGAGTTTTGGGAGGCCATGGAGGAAGACTATCAGTCAGCCTCAAGGAGATTTTGGCAAACCGTCCAGCACCTCAGAAGGGGGAAGCAGTGCTTCACCAACCTGTTTATAGTGGGGGGAGGTGGGGAGCTGTTGTCCTTGGGATGTTGTCAGCAGCAAGTCAGACCTGTTTCCAGTACATATTGAACTCTGGCAGGGCTGCCCTTTGTTACCAGTTCTCTTCATTATCTTTATGGACAGAATTTCTAGGCACAGCCAGGGGTGGGAGGTAGTTCGGCTTGTGGACCACAGGATTTTAGGTGGATCAGTCCAGTACCTGCAGTAATGCAGTCAATGTACCAGTCAGTAGTGGTGAAGAAGGTGGTGAGTCGGAAGGCAAATCTCTCGATTTACCTGTTAATCTAATTTCCTACTCTCACCTATAGTCTTGAGCTTTGGGAAAGGATACAAGGACCCTGGATACAAGTGGCCTGAAATGAGTTAGCAATGCTGCTAAACTGTCTGACTCATTCTTTTTTATTACTTTTGTATTTCACTGATTAGCTACAGGGATCATGAACATGCACCAGCTGTGGGCCTGTTTGTGGCATACATTTAATTTTCTAGAGGGACTATGTCTCTCGACTGGCCTGGGAATGCCTCGGGATTTCCCTGGAGGAAGTGTCCAGGGAGAGGAAAGTCTGGGCATCCCTGCTTATACTGCTTCCCCTGCAACCTGCCCCACTGATTAGTGGTAGAAGATGGATGGATGGTCAAAACTGTAGTGGTGTTAGAAGATACACTCACCTGTGTCTTCTAGCATAGCATACGGATAAGAAGTGTTGGAAGAGGCTTTTGCTGTTTGTCCAATTTTAGAAAGATTGTTTTCTATTAGTGGGTCAGCTCTTCCCTCTTTGACTTGAAACAGCCTGCAATTTTGCAGTATTTGTGAGCTGCATGCCATTTGCAAAATCATTGTCTTTGTTTTGCTCATGCATGCGTTAATAATGTGGAACAAAGGGTGGGAAACACAAGCACAGTATAAGTTGTACTGTAGTGTGGATGACAAAGGAATGTTGATGATGTTAGAATAGCATCATGCAATAGGCAATAAATATCATTTTACTAAACAACTACTGTAGGTAGAATCTCAGGAGTTCTGATGGTTCTGTTGTGTACTCAGAGATTAAAAAAATGCATACAATCTTGTTGCATACAGTTGAACAAATCTTTTAAATAATGCATTATCTCAAAATAGCATTTGTAAGCTGGAAAATAGGCAGTTATACCTGTAGGAAAAAAAAAAAACTGGAATGACACCTTGGTTCAAGTGCCTAGAGTGGACAAACGGAGCACTTTTGTACATTCTTTTGTACATTTTTGGACACAAAGTCTTAAAACCATAGGCTAAATTGCAAAATTTTCTTCCATTATGTGTCATGGGGTTGAAGTGTATTAGCTAAAACTTACTTACAGACATACACTGACTTACACTCTCACATTCAACATGCAATTTAAGACAATTCGCCTGTACTGTCAGTAGTTTGTCTCTGCAGTGGTACTATAAGTACTTAAAGGTTCTAGATTAGAATATTATTATATATATTATACTATTATCGCCACCAGATGTTGCCAAAAACTAAACACACCACCTTTAATAATGCATTTTGTCTTGTCCAGTTTTTGACCCAAATTTGGAAACATTCACAAAGGACCGTGGTTGCTAAAGGAATAATTGCATCAGTTAGGGTTCATTAACTTGTTGCAGCTAAAACATCCATCACTGCAGTAATTATAGAATGTAAGGTTCTCTTTGCTTAGTTAATTGCAGGCGGGATTATTTTTAGCTGTGCAGTGTATATCTCAGTTAAAATGCTCATTTGGTGCAAGTGGGTCCAGCCAGAAAGTAAAAAAAAAACCTATACGGGCCAAATTATACATGTTATAAAGACTGTATATTTGCAGAATAGGTCATCATCATAATCACTCGAGGAACGCTTAAACCAGGTTGTGAATACACTATAAGTCACATAGAAATTGGTATGAAATCTAACCTTTTTAAGCTAGTCCCAGCTGGGCAGAGATGATTAAATATCATGACCTCTTCCAGCTTCTTCACAAGACAAACAAGCAAGTGTTAATGCCTCCTGACAGCAAAGCAGATGCAAAATGTCTGTGCGCACCACTCCTGACATTAGAGGATCACTTTATAGTCAATTTATAATGTTGAGTGTTTATTCCCGCCAGTTTTCTCTCACGTTATGGTTCTAGGCTCTATTTGGAGATGTTCCAAAAGCACCTCTTTGTGTTAGGCTCCAGTTTGATTAGGCTGCCCTAACCTTCCCAGCACAATTGTATATTGTGTAAATGTACTAGAATTTTATTTGTTGAGCAGTATGGTAGATGCTTATTCCCGTTAGGGGTCGCGGGTGACTGGAGCCTATCCCAGTAACTTTGGGCCGTAGGTGGGGTACACCCTGGACAGGGGCCAGCTTGTCGCAGATCTAAAATCTTCATACATATATATATACAAATATACTGTACATCCATTAACTGTGATGACCTCACATTTTTTACTGTGCCTGTATAAGTGCTGCTGATCCACCTTGAGTCATGTGACCTTAATTCTCAAGAGTCAGCAGGAAGTAATAAGAAGCTCAGAAACAGTCTGTCCTCTCTTCACACGCTTTGTAGTAAAATGCTATCTTCTTAGGTAGAGACCTGCAACAGGTTCAAAGGTTTAAGCACTACCTGTAATTGCACTTGCCTGAATCTCAAAGGCTACTCTAGCTTTCTGGCTTTCAAAAACAGGCAACTCACTACAGGTTTGTTTTTGGCTTTATTATTTTTTATTGTATCTTTTTTTGAGAAATCAGAACAAGTTTGGTAGTTTCACAAGGAAACCGACCAGATCTTCAGCCCCCCCTGTTGAAGTAGGTCACAGAAAGGACAGGATTAATTGATAAAATACTTTGCGGACATGTTGTGACAGTAACACTCTGAGAAAGCCTGCTGTCTTGAGTCTGTGTTTAAAAGCCAATGAGAGAAGCCAGACTGTGATCCCACCCAGGTGGTGCTTGCTGCTCGACTAACAGCAGATGCAATACCAAACTGTCAATATACTATTTAGTGCATTTTATAAGCAAAGCATTGTTCCAGTTTGCTTGATAATGCATTATCCAATATTACACAGAGAAACTATAGGCATTTCAACTACTATGAAATGCTTTGCTTGATTTCACATTGATGAGGGATAGATCAGACGCTGCCCATGCGGCCAAGCTCTCCTTTGAATTCCAAATGATAAGCGCAATGGTAGTTTGAGGGTATAAGGACAGAATTTAGGTCAAGTCTTTGAGCCTTTGGTGGAGCATCGTTATTTAATCGTTGTAGCACAAGCTGACGAACAAGAAATATTTGTATTTTTATTCCATTCCTGTTCTTCCCAGTTGGATTCTCCTCTTCTCGCTTTTTGCACACACATGTTTTGGCTCTATTGATCTAAAACCATAATGTTGTTGCCTTTGATGTCACACGGGGATAGACACTTTTGATGGCCCCCTTTTATCCTTTTGGGTGAGGATGCCAGGGATTCTGTATAAAACGTAAAATAGAGAATTAATGTGTTCAACCTTCAACTTAAGATGTGTAATTTATTTTAAGGCCAATTTTAAAATTGTCAGCATTGTTGCATGGAACAATATTGGGATGAAAAAAGGTAGACCTTGTTGTACAGTGTGCCATATCTTATTAGCAGCAATAAAAGCAGTGTCATTTTTCTGACAATAAAAAGCTAATTACACAATAACAACCATGTAGCACATGGACAAACATTAACAGGTCATAGAACAGTCCCAAATGACTGCTATATCATGTGGTCACTCCAAGCCTTTGGTCTGCTTTAGTAGATTCAATTTAACCAACCATAAAAGCACTGATTACAGCACACCTTTTTCCAACAGAGGACAGAGAGGCAGGAGAAGTTACTTCACAACACATCAAATGTAAAACTAGTTTCATCTACAGCTTAAAATTGATTATGACTAAAGAGAAAATGATGTTGTTAAAAAGCAGTATCAGATCCTCTTAGTTAGGCTAGTATGCTTATCCTTTTTAAGTGTGTTAAATAGAATTGCTGCTGTACCCCAAATCTGTAACACCCAATACAATTTTTTTCACTGTTTGTATTGTCATTTATGTTGGGAAATGCTCTTGCTTTATATATATATTTTTAATATCATTTTAAGGCTATATCACTGCCCAAAGATTTAAGCTTCTAGATTTAAGTATTTCTGAGTACAGTGGCCAAGTCACAGCATAAAAGAGGAAATGCTAAGTGCACTGCTAAGATAGGATTGAATGGACCAGTGACAAGCACTGAACTGTCTTATAGTCTTTCCTATTACAGATAAGAAAGATGTGCTCTAAACAACACAATTGTAGATTCAAAATGAAGTGGCCATTTGCTCTGCATTAATACTCCCTTCATGCACTGCACATCCCTCTGGATTAGTGGACTGGCCGGCAAATGATTAATGCCTCCATTATTTTCACAGGGCTCTTGTTTTATTAGAGCCACAGTACATTTTCAAGGAAGATACTTCAAGCGCAGGTGCATGAATAATACGCTGTATGATCCTGCATCAACTGTACTATAGCTATCAATAAATTATGATGCATTGTGTCAAAATCTCATTTATTTTTCATTTTTGTCACCACTGGCCACTTATTAGGAAGGAGCCAGCATAGATGGCAATGGCACAATCTTCAGCATTCAGCATTTTAAGTGCCACCATAGGGTCTTAACTGAAATAGTATGCTCTTGTGTGTTATATGTACTAATGCATCATGCTTGTATTGTTTATTTATTGCATTTGACAGAATTTTTATGCAGAGTCACATTTGTCACCCTGAGTAAATTTAGATATGAATCCTCTAGCTTGATACACTAGAAGGGGCCTGTTGGTATTGTCATTTAGTTTTATGCTGCTATATATCTCTGTTAACTGTTTTATAACAGGTGATGAATGGTTTATCTCTGAAAGCCCAGGACCTGGAATGAAGTATCACTCATAAACCACACTGCTGCTATCTATTTGTTCCGGTATGTTGTGTTATTACATGTTGAATCGTGGTATCTCATTGTGTTGTATATCTGTTCCAGTACAGGGCTGTTACTGTATGACTGGAGGGCTTTGAGGAGATACAGTGAAAGAAGTATGGATCAATGGATGGTGACCAGTCGACTGGTTTTCAGCTTGACTGGCCCTGACTGGTCTCAAATATGTCAGATTCTTTGCTGCTCAGAGTGTAACCACACAGACACCACATGTGGTGGCCAGTGGAAACTAGGGCTGTATAACAATTTAAAAAAGCAATGTCACTATTGAGTTATTTTTACCATTAGCTTCAGGGACTTAGCACAGTGAGTAAATACCTGACCAGTACTAAAACTACTTCTGCTTACTCTAATGACAGATAAAACCTAACCTTGTGCTATTAATTCTACAATTTTACATTTAAGATTTATGTGAGCAGTCACAAGTTAGCAAAGTAGCTAAACAAAAATTGTGGCTCATATATTTACTGAAGAAGTTAAATGAAACCTAAAGTAGGTTCCGTAAAAATATGAAGTAAATCTGAATATGTATAGTTATGCTAGCAGCTATATAGAACTGTTACTGGTAAACTTGTAGCATACCATAAACCTCTGGGTCTACCTCTAGCGAGTTGGACATTAGATTTTCTCAATGACACTATTGCATAAATGCATTGCCAGTTTTTATCTGCATTAACTACGATATTTTATTCTTTTGATGTGTCTTTTTAGCTGTTATTTTGCCAGCTATTGATTTACTATTGACCAGCCATCTTGACAATCTTCCAATGAAACAGCCAACTCGAGACCCCCTTCTATGCAAGCATTTATAGTAAACATTTTTGCCTATTAAAATCCTTGACATCAAAGCCTAGATGATGCCTTAAGGTCTGCTGTTTGATTGGACTGTTTTTCTAAAATTAAAGAAAAATTGCCAAATATCACTAATAAGTTATTGCACCATTTTGAAGCACTAAGTAGGAAATGTTCAAATAACTATGACTTCAATTTCAACAAAGATAACAATAAATACTGTGATTCTGATTTTGGCTATAATCAGCTATTCCACTGGTGAAAAAACACAATGGTTTCAACTAGCAGAGGAAATAGTTGTAGATAGCAGGAGAGTGTATAATTAGTTTTCACTGGTGTGTTATTTGAGCAGAACACAATCCACTAACCTCCGGTATTCTGAGATGATCAATGATTTATCGCTCTTCCTGTGTGGACACTTTCAGACACACCTGCTGAGTGCACCACTTCATTCACAAACTCAATGAGTGACTCCACCATCGATACTTCTCTACTTCCACTCATTACCTTCATTGAAACACAGCTCAGTAAATAAAAACAGAATGGCAGAGTTGGGCCTCTGGGGAAAACTCTTGGTTTCCCTCCGGGTTTCTCTCCCACTGTTTTTAAATACCTAGAACTGTTATTCAAAAATGACCAGATTTTCCTCTAGTGGACTCAGGAAACTGTTTTTTTTTTTTTTTTTTTTTTTATTAGACTGGACAGCACCAATGATCTTCAGGATTATCTCAAAGATGTTATTTTTTACCACTTGTGTTGTTGCCTTATTTACTTGACATTACTGCAGCAGAGCTAATGGTGCATTCAGGTGGTCTGGTATGTACCAGTACTAAATGTTTGTAGCACTTAATGAAATCAAACATGTTTAGTTTACTAATCATTGTTTTATTTATAAAAATCAACAGTAACCAGTAACACACAGTGAAGTCAATACCTTACATGGCAACTGCCTTCTAAATGTAATAGTAAGCTACAGCACACGAGCTTGGTCTCAAAACCAAAACAACCAACAAACAAGTGACCCAAAATATATATGTTTGTTGATGTAATGAATATTGTTCTAAATATGTAACTTCATGTGGTAGTGTTGTTAAGTGATCACAGAACCCTCTTCATTTATCCCGGCTTGGGGCCAGCACATATTGTTGCTGTGTTTCAGTCTCAGTTTATAACAGGATAAATACTGACTGTCTTCAAGGCTTGATGTTGCACACACTTGTTACAATACTCCAGCGACAATTGTAATCATCCTCGCTCTCTCTTCCGCCTTGCTGATACTCTTGATAATGTATCTATGTCTCAGTGGCTTTACCTTGCGCCAGTGGCCTCCCCTGAGTCTTTGATTGTAAATGAGCTAAAACTCTTTTGGGGAGGAGGATGAGCACATCACCTCTGTCTTTTGCGCTCTCTCTCTCTCTCTCTCTCTCATCTGTATAAACAGTGAAGTCATACCTTCCAAAGGGCCTGTTTTTGTGCGATCCGCGATGATGTCACCAGCAGCCAATCAACATGTAGCACTGCCCGAGGTAATGCGTTGCATGCTCGTGTGTGTATGTGCGAATGGGGGGGGGGGGGGGGGGGGGGGGGGGGGGGGTGATGGCGGTGGGGGGGTGATCACCACTGGGAAAAGCACACATTTGCTCAGTT
Source organism: Bostrychus sinensis (assembly GCA_020698575.1). Classification (NCBI taxonomy): domain Eukaryota; kingdom Metazoa; phylum Chordata; class Actinopteri; order Gobiiformes; family Eleotridae; genus Bostrychus; species Bostrychus sinensis. The sequence continues at coordinate 28,196,066 of CM036244.1, forward strand.
ATTATCTTGTTGTGCTGAAGAGCGCACATCACATCACAAATCCACACAGCTCCTTAATGATGAAATCAGGTTACTGATACAGACACTATCTACATTTTAAACATGGGATCACTTCTTAGACGCTTAGAAGCTGGATTTAGAGGAACCCCACTCCTCTGTTTGCTGATTGCACTCCTAATCTGTGTATTTTAATTCCATCAGTCTGGCAATTACAATTAGACCTAATTACCAGATAAGCATCTTCTGTTTAGTTCAAAAGCTAGACCTAGACAATCACAGTTTGTGAACTCACTTCAAGGTTGCTGTAGAGTTTCATGCCTTCACAGAGTGCTGCAGTCATATATAATATCAATTTGAAAACTAAAGCTACCTAGTCAAGGTGGATAATTTCAATAGTTTTCACAGCGGTATATTCAGGCTGACCCTTGATGTTAAAAAAGTAGTTATATTTTTTTACGACTGAAAGGCATTGTTTGAAGATGCATGTATTTAGCTGCTTGTGGGTTCTCTTGCTATCATGAATAGCTGCTAAGATGCACAAATCAAAAACAGATGCAAACTTGGTGTTTTTTGCCTTAAGTTTAGTTTTATAAAAACTGCTATGATTTAGCTAGTAAGTAATTGTCTATTAGGTTTTTGGATAGTAAGCTGGATCATGAGCTACTTTTGTTTCTTAATAACTTCAGATATTTTACATTAGCTGTACTAGTGTTTGATATAAGCTGGAATGAAAGCCTACAAACATTTTAACTGATTTGATTGTAAACTAGATGCACTTAATAGGCACAGACTTCTACCAAGGCAGTGACCCCATCTCGGTCAAGATAAAGTGCCCAGTTCTGGACTCAAACCTGTGATTTTCTAGTTCCGGGGTAATTGCTCTACCCATTGAGCTACAACCCTTCTCTTATGTCCAATTCACACTGAATCCGTTGCGTGTCCTTTATGTGTCCTGAATGACCTCCGTAACAAATAGAAGCCCAGCAAGTTAATGCCTGAGTTCACCCCGGCTGCGTTGCAGTATGGGTTTGTGTCTGGCACTACAACAAATATACGTATCAAGTCTATTGTTCATGGATGCCAGAGCCCTCTTGCTTAAAGTTGAACAGAGCAGAACGAGCCAGACAGGTAGTCAGACCTGTGACCAGTGAAGAGGATCTGGTAAATTTCAAAATAAAAACGACTGTGTAACAAACCAAAATAAAACATTTCCTCATAGGCCCTCTTCTGATCTTTCCTTAAAATTTCAACCAAATCTGACTAACAAATCAACCCTTTTTTATTTGTGCATGTTTACATTGTGATTCCAAACAAACACTGCCAGCCCTGTCCGGAGAGAGTTGTATGTATAAAAATATCATTAATGCTGGTAATTATCCCTCCCTCTTGTTACACAGTCTGCAGAACTTGATGCATGGCTCGATACTCTTTTCTTAATGACATGAATGCAGTCAGGAGGCCATTGTGTCAGAGCAGGAGAACCATGCAGCCTGCCAGTTTCTTCACAGACAGACCGCAGAGGGACGGGTAGTGAGTACATCTGATTAGCTGCTATCGACTGGTAAAATGCTACCACACCAGGTTTCCGCTCATAAAGCCTGGCTACATAGCAATTAGCCTGCAATCGATAAGAACGTCCACAGTTTCAGCAGGAATGGTCCATCAATGAGTGAATGAGTGAATTCTTCTTCTGAACTATTTAAGAATTAGGAACTGTTAGCTATTACTGTTGCGTTGACCTCCTTTGAATTTTTATCTGGCTGCATATGGTCAGACAAGAGAGATAAAAAAGAACTGTCAAGATGAATCACGTTCATGTCACTCGAAAGTGCTGTTAATCTTTCTTCTCCCAGCCCATTGGCCTTGGCAGTGTATTGAATTTGCCACTAGCAATCTTTGCCATCCTGAGTGATGGAAGTTGTAGCTTAGCACATGTTCATCTTATCACACACAAACATTCACTTGCACTCTTTCTGTAGACACTTTCACTGTGCTCTTCTAATCAGAGCCATCTCAAATGTCGTTCTTGTTAAACTATTGGAATTAGCTTAGCAGGCACTGAAGCTATTTACTTTTACTGGTCTAAAGTGACAAAGTAATTGTAGAATAATGTTTAGGGATGAGTGATGTCAAAATGAACAGTCAAAAATGGTTCAGAAAATACACTTGACTTTCCCCAGGTTAACACATTCCTATTATACAAATACTGTATGCGGTATTGAAGGAAGCCTGCTTTAAATGTTTATGAATTTTCAAATTGCAAGATGAAGAGGAAAACAATCTAGCAAAGGAAATGGGATACCACTTTTTACTGCATTACTTTTTTTTAGACACATTGGTGGCTCTTACTTCCTAAATGGTTGTTTGACAGTATTATGCAGCTAACTTGCTATTATCTACTCCAGGGTGTACTTTGCCTGAAACCCTAAGTGGCTTGGATAGACTACAGCAACCTGTGACCAAAACAAAAAAAAACAATTGATTGTATACATAATTTACAAAAGCCTTTTTACTGAACAACTTTATTACACACCTTTCCAAATTTGTGCTTAGTAGGGATGTAACTATGCATCGTAAATCAATAAAAAAATTATTTGAATAAGAAATTTAGAATCAGATTTGGAAATACAAATAAATTGCGATGCCTCGTTAAATTTGCGTACGGGCCACCTAAGTATAATGGTACGTAATCTGGCTCGCTTGTTTAGCACTAAACATCATTACCTGATAATTTTATTAAGGGAAAACATTTATTTATACAAAATTTTTGTTTACAGGGCTTGCAAAATCACTATCTCGACGTTCCGGAACGTGAAAAGGTTGTACAAGAGCTTGATTACTCTGAATGCTTCGGGAGTATGTCAGGTCTCTTCTCTGTCACACGCATGTTGCTGCTGCTCACAAGGGAACAAAATAAGCCCAGGGTGATCATCATGAAAGACACATCTTAGGCTACACATACCTGCTTGCTCTGTTTACCATCACTTAGAAAGTAGCTTGTTGTTAGCAGTGAGCTAAAGGAAAGCTAACTGGCAAGCAACAGCAAGTTTCTCATTGTTTCACCGACCCCTCCCTTGTACCATTTACACGGAGCTCCTCATGTTTTTACTGTGGATGGGGTCTTTCCTCACGATAAGACTTGACTTATACTGTATAGGCCCATATTCTACTTCAAGTGTGAATGAAAAGCTGCTTCTCTAAGATGCATTGCATCTCTAGTTTTGGAAGATAGTGGAACATTGAATAAAAGTCACAACCAAATAATTATACGTAGATAGATATTTTTGTTATTTTGATGTGAAGTTGTTTTAATACTTTTTAAATTTAATTTCTGTTAATTACAACCAATTAAGTTTGATAAGTAGACATAAATAGGCTAGGTAAAAAATCATTGGTCATAACTGAACTGCAATTAAGACTGTTGATAAAAATTGTAAGAGAAATCTTAATTGTGACTTGAGTGCATCGTTACATCCCTAGTGCATAGCAATGTTTTTTTTCAGCAGTGCTGTTTTATAAGTATATATAGTATTTGTAGGAGATGTGTATAGGTTGGTGAAAAGGTGCACTGCTTGTGTGTGTTTGTGTGAGTGTCTGCTTCCCTGGTGAGGCGGGTAGTCACGTGGGCATAGGTGTGTATGGGCGGAGGTTTGAAAAGGCGCACACTTACCTATGACAAGGAGGAGGAGAGAGGAATGGTTGGGTTGCCGTAATTTTTGTTGACCGCTTCTGCTTTGGTTATTATTTGGTTTCATCATCTCAGTATTCAGTTTATCAATATGTTATCTGTGCACTAACCAGTATTCTCTGTGATAGCTGTGTCGTTTTTAATAAACCTCTGTAAATACATCCTGGATCCAGCGTCTCTGTTCTATAATAGGCCTTACGATAGCGTGTCACAAATCTATGAACAGAACCCAATCTCAACCTCTCAGTGGCTTTTTAAAAGGATTTATTTGAAAGCCATTACAGTATTTTTCTACTTTGTTTCAGTGTCTTATTGTTATCGCAGCACCACAATTTGCTTTCCACAGCAGTCTGCAGATAACCTTGGACTGCGACCTTACCTGACCACTCAGCTTTCTTCCCTTCCCCAGGTGCCCACGGAGTGCGAGAGGAGCCCCAGTTTGTGACGGCACGTGCAGGAGAGAACGTCATCCTGGGATGCGACGTTTCCCACCCCCTGAACGGCCAGCCCTATGTGGTGGAGTGGTTCAAGTATGGAATGCCCATCCCCTTCTTTATCAACTTTCGCTTTTACCCTCCTCATGTGGACCCGGAGTACGCAGGTAACTGCTGGATAGCTGCTGGTCCCTCCTATGTTATTGACCTATTTTGTGTTTAACAATAAATTGCAAAATATTTGTCAGTGAAATATCAACAGTAATAATGTTATCGTCAGAAAGCACAACAATTATCTAGTTAATTGGATTATGCCCAAATGATCAAAGTTATGGTTTAGTCTAGGACTAAATGTTTTGGGAAAAATAAAATAAATCTATATATTTTTTATACCAATATTGGGATTATGTTTTGTTTTGCAATTATTTTCCCTCTGTAATATTTTACAACCACAACCACAAATTTGAAAAACATAATATTGTAAATAAAACTCAACAATGAAGGACTGACAATCAAACAATCAAAAATATTTTAGTGTGTCACTCAAGAAAAAAATATAAATAGACAAACTGTAAAATAACCTGCAATTGCTTGATTCTTGATTCATTCCTAATTACCACTAGTGCTATAGAGGTCAGAGTTGGTTTGTTTGTTATGTTACGGTTGGATTTGTGTGAAATTTTAGGAAAGGTCAATAATGTGTCATGCAGGAAATGTTTTTAGTTTGGAGCCATATTACTATCTAAATCTAGAAATGTTTATATGTTGTTTTTTTTACTATTGCATGATAGCAGAAATTCTGAATCTAACCAAAAGGCGGATCTATGAAGGAACAAATGATTTTTGTGCATTCTCATTGGGGATATTAGGGCTTAGTAGCTGAATGGAGTGAGCAGTTAACTCTGAAGTAGAGGATATCTGGTTTGAGCCCAGGTCCTGACACTATCAGCAATGAAAAATGCAACGTAGTTCAGTATATATTCAGTTAGACCTTAGCATAACATTAGACCTATACAGATAATAATTCTCAATGATTCATTCAGTAATTTTGTATGTGGTTTTCGTGTATGATCTTGGACAGAAAACTGTCAACGTCTAACATAGTGATTTTGATAAGCAGCATGCCTACTAATGCAGAGCATAACAAATATGTTTACTAAGTAATGTTGACAGCTCTAATGAGATGACATTTGCTTTGGAGGCTGGAGCTCTTTTCACTTCAGATCATTTATATTCTGTCCTCAAGGTGAAATTGGCTAAGAAGGTGAAAAGGATTTTCCCATCACCAGCTTTTCAGTACCAGCATTACATCCAATACATGTTTTAATAATCCATCCGTCTGGAATGCATTGGACTCTTTTTATCTTGTGTTTATTCTGTCATTCTGTCACAGCAAATTAAATGCAAAACAATGGGTAGATGTCCCCAGTGTTAACACAGAGAACTAGTTCATCCAAAGAAACTTATGTTATTGCCCAGTGGATGTCATTACAAAGAGGCTGATACACAATTTAGAAGGCAATAATGACAGTTAACATTGTGTGTGTAATATGACTTGCACTTGTAGTAGATGATGTGGATAAACACTATAGAGCAAGTACATGTAAGCAGAGTTTCCATGCAAACACAAATTGATGCACTACTTTGAACGGAAGCACTCATTTGCTGTGGTTGCCTAAAACTCGACAAAAAATAGTCAGGCTGCTAGATAACATTGTTAATATCTATATTTAGTTCTGTCAATGTGCAAACAAGAAGCGGTAGCTAATGGTGACCACTACAAACACCTTTTCAACCAGGCATTGTTCTTTTTATGTTTGTGACAATCAATGTAATTGCAAGCCTGTAAAAAACAGGGCAACTGGACATATTTTTGAAGGACTCTCATGGTTTTGATAACCTCAATAACTGAGAATATACACAGGCAAATTGCAAGACTACTGAGAATTCTAGGCTCTAGCTAGCTATGGTATAACCTGGCTTCACTCACGTGCTCACTGACACAAAATCAATTCCCAGTTTTTTCCAGGATCTTGTTTAGAATTGGGAAGAAAGTCTGGCCCACACAGCCCATGGTTCTTTAACATTCAGGTCAACAATTCAATAAAAATAATATAACAAAAAGGGATTATTTAGGTTTATTTAGATATTTAAAGGCTGGTAATGTGGCCCATAATCTGTTGTTTAGGAGCCAGCTGGAGTCTGGATCAGATATAGAAAAAGCCGCCTTTCAATGTGTCCTTTCCAGTTCTTATAGCCTCGAGGAGGAAAAATAGTCTGACAGAGCCAGAGATTATGGCAAAATTCTGGAGCTTTGTGTAATCTCTGCGCATAGTTACACACTCTGTCTTTATTGATTAGATCACAAAATGCCTGACAGGAAATTCTGCTCAGTTTGGGAAGGTTTGGTTAGAGTTACACTTGTCTGACCACAGCAAAGAGAGCAGCCAGTTGGATGTAACTTCTCTTCCTGAATGAATGGAAATCATATGATTAAGTGTGAGAATTAGTCATGATTTTACTGCCTCTGCCAAGGAGGTTATGTTTTTGTTTTTAGGAAAGGAAATGCAAGGGCCAAATATGCTAATCATTAGTAATGGAACTAATGATTAATTTTAGTAGATTCTTTACCATTGTGGAATATAAGGGCTTTGTGGCTCACAAGTATTTACCCTTGATTTTAAAGATCTCTGGTCTGAGTTTAGGTCTGGGCACCTCTTTACTGTTAGAGATAGGGCCAATACATTGATGAAGGGCTGGCTTTCTGTGTGCTTTTAGTTTTCAAACTGTCAAATCCTATCCCTTAAACAGTTGCAACAGGCATTATTGTTCTCAGTGTGCTATTGTTGGACAACATCATAATGGACAGGCAATCACTTTCTTAGAATTGTATTGGTATTGTATTGTGTTGGTCTTTAAGCAGTGTGGCACTGTGCTCTGAATTGTGATTGATTGTATTTATATCCAATTGCACTGAGAGATAGTTTAATCAGCACATATTTCTTCGTTTCACTGGAAATTCAACTTGAATGGACTAATTCCTTGTATAGAATAAAAGGCTAATTATGATAAGAGAGTTGCTTCCACATAAGATACAGTACAGTAAAAAGTGAATACAGATGTCATATTCCATTTAAGTAATACTTGCAAACATGGATATGGCTGATTTCAGTCTGCATCTGTATGACAAGTAGTGCCTTTATGCTGTGAAGTCAAAGGTTAGGGCTAGAGCTACTGTGAAACATACAGGAGCATTGTGCCCTCTTTAGATTTGAATGATATGGAAGTTTAATAATTTGATGGGCCACAGTTTCCAAGATACTCTGAAACGTGTCATTGTCTGAGGGAGGAAGCAAAGAAAAAAGCAGCACATTCTACAAAGTGTAATGAGCAATAGATGAATATCAAGCTATAGCTAGGCAGGAAGAGTCCAATTGCATTAATGAGAAAACTTGAAAAGGGGAACAGAAGAATAAAGAAGCCATAGGAACTGACATCTGATTGAACAAGGCCATGGTCGCCATCTTCTAAGAGGATTTTTGAGCTGAGGAGGAGGAAATAATTTTATAATGATTTAGCCATTCAGATATGTCTTGAAGATGCCAAACCAAGCCTGACTGATGTTCTGGCGAAGCTTTGCAGTATAAGGTCAAGTCTCAAGTAAAAACAGGCTTTGGGATAATTATTTAGCAGAAAAGAACCTAAGTCAAAGCTCTTAGATGGTATCTCCAATCGTGACAAGTGGAGCTGGATGTTGTAATAGAACTTGATAGATGAGACAAGCGGAGAGATTAGTTTGACTGCTGAGAACAAGATTGGTGCAGCACCTGGACTTGTGTCACAGTCGTCATTACAATGGCTATGGTCCCACTAAGCTCGATTTTAGCTTCTTTTGTCATTGTCTGACCTGAAATGAGCTGACCTTTGTAAATTATAATTGGTCAACCATAATTCTGTGAAATATCTTATTTTAAAGGGTACACTAGCTTTGACCATTCGTCCCGAAACCCTTGCTGGTGATGGTTGATGAAAATGAGATAAAGATATCCCAGTGTTAACCTACTGTCTTTGTCATTGTGAATTATATGGGCTTTGTGGCTCAATGGTTAGAGCATTTATCCCTGAACTAAAGGATCCAGACCTGGGCACTATGTATTTACTACTGTGATATAGGCTGAGTGCCTTGTTGGAGGTCTGCACTCCTTCTAATCATCTGTTTTTCTCTTTGCTTCCTTTTTCTCTACGATTCTTTGTAACTAGACATAGACAGCATAGAATTATCCACTCATGCTGTTTATCAACACCTATTATCTTATTGTTGACAAGCAGTGAAACCAATCACAGTCATGATGGGGCCACTACACAAAATTATACATTAGTTCACATCTCACTTTTCTGGTCTATTATGGAGGACCGTGAGCGACACGCGAAAAGGAATAATGCTTTTATTAAAAGAGTTTTTAAAAGAGCCTTTAATAAATGGATTACTAAACGCTTTTATTAAAAGAGTTTAAAAGAGCATTTAATAATTGGAATACTAAATGCTTTTATTAAAAGAGTTTTTAAAAGAACCTTTAATAAACGGATTACTAAGTGGTTTTATTAAATGAGTTTTTAAAAGAGGATTTAATAAATGGATTACTAAATGGTTTTAATAAAAGAAGGATTAATAGCGTTATTCATTAATCCATTTAGGAAACCGATTTCTAAATGTATTTACAAAACCTTTTCGGAAAAGCATTTGCAAAACGTATTAGCTTCTCCTATTAGCTTCTCCTTTTAGCTTTTCCATGGCGTTCCTGGTCCTCCTGGCTAAAGTTAAATAAAATAAAAAGCAAAGCGATGTAACGAGCTCTGTGATTGGTCAGAGCTACTCGCGCTCTGATTGGCCAGAAAACAGGGGTTATGCGCTAACTACTTCTGCATTCGGCTAAACGGAATGATCCACTTCCGGTCACAGCTTGTAAGTGAGCAGCCGGACAAGGGCAGCTTCAAAAAACATATTTATGTCGTACACATTGCAAAATAAAATCACCAAACTAATGCTGCTATGGACTTATGCAGTTTTATCCTTCAAACAAGGGTTTTAGCATTTGTGTGTTAAATATTTAACTAATCGCTGAGCGCGGATGCGGGATATTGTTGTGTCAGTTAACTAAAGCCTAAACTAAAGTAATCCATTTATTAAAGGCTCTTTTAAAAACCCTTTTAATAAAAGCATTATTCCTTTTCGCGTGGCACTCATGGTCCTCCATAGTCTATTACTTGAGCATGTTTGAAATATATGACTAGAGTGTACAAGAAAGCAGCAGACACTGAATTATTGTGCTGTTAAAAGCAAATTATGTTGGCTACAACTTCATGTTAGAGTCATAATTCATCCACTGAGCTGGCTAGCAACCAAGTTCATTTTTTAGTCAGTTAAGCTTTAAGGCATTTTGTGAATACTTTGTCGCACTGGCACATTTTCTTATATCTTTTCTACAAGTTAAATGTGTTTTGCTGTGTAATTTACTATGTAAAAAGATTGGTAGTGACTTTGATGTAGTTTAGTTATGCATATGATTATAACTGTGATGACATATTGGTACCGAGAGGAGATAATAAGTTCAAAATGAGGCCAGCGATTATGCAGATCTTACTTTTAAATGTCACCTTGCTTAAGTGTGCAGAATTCTTACCTGGACATAGTCTCCAGTTGGCCTTAATCACACCAGAATATCACATAGCAATTTCTCCACTGAGTATATGAAGGAACAAATTGGCCTATGTGGGCAGTTCTTATAAGAGAAGTATGGAGCAGTCAGTGACTTGTAGATTATGTTGGCGAGTGGCCCATATTTTCACTATTTTACATTTTGGTTTATATATAGGGCAGCAGAACTTAATGCACTCCTGCATAGACTGACTGATTTAGTGAAGATTTTTGTAAACTGCCATAGTCCAATATCCAATTTGAGTTTGGCTTAACTGGATTATTGTCAAACAATTTTAGCATACTCAGACTAAGGCTGAAGTAAGCATTCTGAGCATGCCCAGAGTAACACATCAAAACATGTTCTTGTTTTAATGTAATATTGCTTTCAATTAGAGTTTATTAAGTTAGTGTTTCTGTATTTGTTTAGAGTTTTTTTTTTTTTTAGGCAGGCTTGCTTCTTAAGGTTATATGATGAATTATCTACTGCATTCAGTCACGATAAAAACTTATTGCACAATGACATGACTAATAAATATGTAAAGAGCAAAGGTTAGAAAAATATACACAAATGGAATGTATTTCGCTCTAGGGCACATCTGCACTTTGAGAAATTAATTTGTTATGTTTAATTAATTTCTAGAGCCCTTAATACATGTACTTTCCTACTTTGCCCATCTATGTTTAGATTTACACATTTAAAAGGGGATATTTTACTAAAAATGTTTAACGTTGTGTATTTAATTATTTTGATGAAGTATTGCGTAAAAAAAAGTTGCAGTAAGACACCTACATATTTATCTGTATCGTTAAATATAACAATACAATCTTGTCTACAATGCTTGTGGACAAATATAATTCTGAGTATCTTCCTAAACGTGTGGGGGAGTTGTGCAGCCAACAACAAAAATACTAAGGAATATCCCTAAAGTGAGGAGGATATGGCTGTGAGAGAGGATTAATGAGGGATAGCCAGGCTTTGATAATGCTGATGTATTGAGCCAGCGCGTGTTCCCTGAAAGCCTTTTGTTTAGACCTTATTGCGAGTCACCATCTGTTATGATCCAGTTGCCAGATTGCCCTTAGCAACACCATCAATCCCCTCTTTGGGCTTTGGCTTTGCAAAAGTCAAATGCAGCTACTCCTGTACTCTCCAAGTCAAAAGTCAGTATCTGTGATGATAGATGGTGACTGCCCTGTAACCCTGAGGGAGCTCCCTTGTCATGTTGGCCACTTCCTTGTCCTCAAAGAAAGGAATGACCTGTCCTTGCCTCAGTGCATCTCCAAAATAGACTTACAGCTTCACACATGGAGATGAGGATGTCCCGACGGCAGCCAGGCTTAACTGACAAGTTTGACTGTGTACACTTCACTTTGATGTTGTTGCAATGGCTTTGTTGCAGGTTCTTTGCATGTGATGTTAGACACCCACACAAGCATAACAGAGTGTACTCAGTGAACTCTTTACCTGAACAGTTTAGAGACTGCTCTTTGTGCATTCTCCTCCATTTCCTTCATTAAATTCCGTGCACTCGTCCCTCTAACCTCTGCGTGTCCCTTCAGGCTGACACCCTGTTATTGTCCCTCTCTCACAGGCCGGGCCAGTCTGCACGGCAAGTCGTCCCTGCGGATAGAGAATGTGCGTTCAGACGACCAGGGCTGGTATGAGTGCAAGGTGCTCATGTTGGAGCAGCAGTACGACACCTTCCATAACGGCAGCTGGGTGCATCTAACTGTCAACGGTAAGACACTCTCACTCACTCCAGTATCAAAGTTTTGTTATGAGACTAGATTATGATAAAATTGCTTTCTCTATCTATAATGACTTAGTAGATTAAAAAATCCTTATGAGAATAGTGGTACTTTTATTTATATTTTATTACAGCACACAATTGCTATGGCATCCTTGGTTTATACGTATAGTTCTGTTCCTACATTAAGCATGAATGGGTTTATCACTCTCTTCTTCTGCACTGATGTCTGGTCTTTCTAACAGAGTCAGTCTAAAATCTTTTTTGGGTTGTCTATTTTGTTATAAAGTTGTCCCCTCATCAAAAACATATTTGGAATTGTGTTTTGCTTTATTCAAGCCAGTTTGAGTAATTCTCTATTCCCTGGCATGGCCATTCTGAGGTCTCAAGTCTGGTTTCACAAGTTTCCCCGCTTCTGCCACGAACCTCCACCCAATCCAGGAAGCACTGACCAAAAAGCCCTTTACATCCAGTCTTCTCTCATTCCTTTATCTAAAAAACAGTTTACAGCTCTATTTCCACTGAAATTGTACAGCTATTTTTCATTTTGTAGTAAAATGGCATGATACAAAAAGTTTAGGGAAGTGATGTGCTCTTTTTCTTTGTGTTCAAAAGGCCATCACAGCTCTGGTGCCCTCTGCTGATTTCTTTACCTGTTTCTGCAACAGTAGAGTACTTATTAAACATGTTTTCTTTTAGCCAGATGTTTATATAAGTTGTAAAACATGCATTGCTGTTTTACAGGTTACCAAGATTGGTTTAAAAATTAAAAAAAACATAATATAGCCCGTTAAGGTCACATCACCCTATTACATATTTCCAGCACAGTGAGAATGCTCATCCTGTAGATTTGTATGTTATCTACTAAAAATGTGATCTCTAATTTTGTGTGTATAAACTACTTACACTATGGTTTAATAAATAGGGATGTAAAGTTGCTTCGTAAATCGGCTTAAAATCCATCCTAAAGAGAAAATTTTTGAATCGGTGCAGAAAAAAATGAATCGCAAATGAATCTTTAAAACAGTGCGCAGGCCACCAAAGTATAATGGTGCATAATTTGGCTCGCGTGCTTGGCGCTAGACATTATTACCTGGCCATTTTACTGAACAGAAACATTCATTTGTATAAAGTTTTAGTTTACAGGACTCTAAAATAATTAGCCCGATGTGCTGGAAACGTGAAAAGCCTGTACAAGAGCTACATTACTCGGAGCGGCTTGGAAGAGCACTCCCTCACAGCGCCATCATTCACAAGGGAACAACAAGTCCAGGGCAGATGGCAGGAGAGACACATATGAAGGTATTATTTAGGCTGCACAAACCTCTTTGCTCCGTTTACCATCGTTCAGAAAGTAGCTTGTTAGCAGCAAGCTAAAGCAAAGCTAAGTTGCTAACAACAGCTAAACTTTATAAGTTTCAGTGACCCCTCCCCTGGAGCGTTTCCATGGAGATCAGTGTCTTTACTGAGGATGTGTCTTTCCTCACTGATATTTTTATAAGGCCCATTATATATTACTGAGGCGTGGATTTATCATAAGCTGATTCTCTTTGCATTGCTTGCTACTATAGTGTATCTGTTTTTGGAGGAGGGTAGAAAGATGTTATTAAAAGTCACTAACAAATTATTTTATATATTTTTGTTATTTTGATCCGATCTATTGTTTTAATATCTACTTTTTTACTCAATTTCTGTTAATAATAAATGTACAACAATTTAAGTTTGATAAGGAGACACAAATAAGCTATGTAAAAAAAAATCATAATATAATAATAATAATAATAATAATAATACATCAATTTTATATAGCGCTTTTCACACAACTCAAAGTCGCTTTAAAATTTTGTAATATAATATAACATAATTATATTGCAACAAAGTCTGCTAATAAAATCGTAAAAAATTGTAATCGTGAACATAAAATTGTGAATCGAATCGTGACTTCAGTGCATCGTTACATCCCTATTAATAAACCATTAAGCATTATTAGAGAGAAAAAAGTAGTTTAGCCCTTTTGTCTCCATAAACCATCTGTAGTTAAAAACACAGATTTAAATAAAAACATATAGAATATTTTGCATAAATAAACAATTACCAGAGCACCACAGAGACACAATACTATGGACTGTTACTTAAATTTTCTGCACATTGCAAAACCAAGGCAAGTTTCCTAGGGTTTATTATGGGAATGGGAATGGTATTTATATAGCACTTTACCTATGACACAAGTCACCCAAAGCACTTTACACAGAAGGGAAAGGGTATTTCATTCACTCCATAGTCGGTATTATTATTAGTGTCCCTAGCGTCCCTAAAACCATTTTGGACTGAAGGGTAGAGAAAACCTCTAAACAGTGGTATCGGAGCATCCTTAAATGTTCCAATACCACTTTTTTTCAAACCGATACAAGTACGAGTACTTCCATTTGAGTACTCGCCAATACCGAGTACCGATACGAGTACTTGTATAAGGGTTACTTTATAGTTTATACAGTTACACTAATCTCATTCATCCCATATCGTCATCTTTTTGCCCTCTATCCCCGCTCTGCATTGCTAAGTTATTTTTACAACAGAGTGCTTTGAACACAACCAACCCCAGCTATACTTTGCTCAACATGGACATGTTATACCTCATTTGAAAGCTTAGATTCTCCTCTTTTCAGTTGCTAAAATTATTTTAAACCAGCATAACCAGCAGAGATTTGCCAGGACCCACAGCAGCTAACACAATTAGCAACGGCACTTCTTGTGTTTTATCAGACAGCAACTGCTTCAGACTCCGCACTGGTATCGTTTTTGGGACAATTAGGACAACAGAAGGACACCAAAAGGACAATTGTTTAAGTTTTAGGACACACGTATGATATGGGAGGCCTGGTTGAGGAGAATGTAGAGACAGCTTTGCTTTTATTTCTATACAGTTGACATTAAAATCCTTCTACACGTCTCTCACTGCTCACCTGATAGGTGAATGTCACGTGACAGTGCTGTAAAGAGGTATCGGTTGTTGGTATCGGCCCATGTTATGAGTACAAGTACTTGGATGTGGTGTCGGTACCAATACCTGATACTGGTATCAGTATCGGTGCATCCCTACTCCTGTAAATTAGATTATATCCAATACCTTTCATCTATTTGCTTTGTTGAATTCCAGTGGCAAGTAGAACTAGAGTATAAAGTAAAAGGCTCAAAGTAACACTATCTTGACACGTTGTAAAGTAATTATTTAACAAAACATTAAACATGATTCATTGTAAGTGGCTCGTGAGAAAACTGCTGTCTGAGTGTGGAAACATGTTACCAGCAAGGCCACATGGGACAGCAGCACTCAGAAACTAAGAATATTCCTTTACATAACGTTTTACTTGGCACCTAAAGCATTCATCAAGTCACTTTATCAGGAGCATAGGCTGGTGCAGTTGCTGTGGTAACAGACACACCAGAGTCCTGTCCTAGCCACACCATCCTCCTCGTGGTCACGCTACATTAGTTCAGTTTCATCAGTACCGCTCTTCTGTTTGACTTCTCTTTGGCCTCGCCTTTCTCTCTCTGAAGAGTTCTCAGGCCCTGTGCTCAGACTTCTGCTGTAGGCATTGTTCAGACAGAAGCCACTTTATGAGCTCAAGTAGTGGACAGGAAGTCGTGTAGTTCAGGACACAGCTGACTGGTCTGCTTCTTTTACAAACCACAGTGAAGTTCTTTCTCTCACTATCAAGCTTGACCACAGCTATGAACCTTGTCTGAGTCTGAAACAAATCCAGTCCTTTACTCCTCAGTCACTGTATAGTGGGCGGTGTATACTGTAGCCTAAATTATTAAATGATTGTGGATACTGTTTTTCCTGTGATGCTTGGATAATAATTAAACGTCATCAAGTCACTCGCATTAATAAATACAGCACCACTCTTCCTTGGTCTAAGTGGTGGGCTGTCTCATATTAATCTGCACAGGCTAAAGTAAACTAATGTTAGTAATACTATATCATAATGACTTATTTAATAACATTTTATTTCATAATCCCAGCATGCCAGAAAGTCACAGTTGTTCGCCAATTTACACAGAAATACGAACTATTCTGATCCCTTTACTAACCATTACTGTCCACAACTTTTCATTTGGCATTTTAGGAAACTTGTGCACTACTTTTCTGTCACAAGAAATCACACATCCCTACAACATGACATAATTACTTAATAGTACAGATAATTTTGATTATGAAGTAGATTGAAAACACAGCTCATATTTTACGACATCTTCAGCATTAGGAGGTTAAATTAGTCTGCCATTCCATTTATTGTTGTATTAATCTTGTAATCTTAAAAACATAGGTCATTAAGGTTGGAGAGGAATTTATGTAAGACAGCCAGTTTGTTTAAATGCAGACACAACTTTAGTCAAGTCAAACTATGCTCACAGCATAATTAAGCTGTCCAACTGGATTCCTTCTTTGTCCAAGTTGACATGCTCAACCAGAAATTGAATGTCTGAGTTTATAGTGCATACAGCCTTAAATAAAATAAGAAAACAAATTCATGTTCAATATGATGTGTCTGTTGCAAAAAAAAGTCTGATAAACTAGCTTCATAAACTAAATTTCATAATTGATTTATTATATTGTTATATTTTAGCCCTACACCTACTGGACTAAGACATTTACTTGCATTTCAACACTTTCAAAATAGTTATAATCAGACATCAGGCATCCTGTTTTGTTTTACATCTGTGTCTGGGTGCAGTATGGCTGTGAAAAGGTGGCTGGGACAGGGGACCTAGGCTCTGTAGACAACCTGCCACTTTACTGCTTGGTCATGTCATTTCTATGTGGTCCACATGGAGAAAAGTCGCTAGTGCTCACAGGAGGAGGCAATCAGGGCAGACAGGCCAGCTGTGTTGTGGTCTGTGATATGGCAGATGGACTGGTGTGCGGCATTGTGTCACTCATGGGCACATGTACATTCAATATTCATGGAGCTGAAGTCAACTATAGGGTAATGGACATGAATAATAAAAGCTGTTGATTTATTGCTAGCAGGATGTTTTGTGGTTGTCCAGTGTAACTCAAGAAAAAGTGCAATTTACCCATATCCAGACCATATACTGTACTGCTTTCAGTCTGCAGTCTGTTAAAGGCAGTGTCCGAACTGGAGCCAACTGTATACTGTCACAAGGCCATTTACACTATACATGTATACAACATACACAGAGACGTTCAACTTTAGAGAAAACTGTAGTATGACTGCCAGGCCAGTAGGCCTTTATTAAAATTGATACACACATGATTTCCCACTGGGTAAAGGGTATTTGCATAGAACTGTACAGAAACCTTCCTGATGACTACTCATTGTCAAACTAGAGGTGGTTTAAATGCTGGATCTTCTTCCTGATACAACTCTCTCTGTTTATCCAATCTAGGGATCAGCACTAGAATCACTTTGTGTTTGGAGTGCCTTGTGTCCTGAAATTAAACTCATTTTCCTCTGGATTAGAAATCTATATAACTATAAGTGGTTAATCATTACTTGGATTGGAGCAATAATTCTTGCTTTTTCTTTCTCTCTCAATACTTTTTGAAGTTTTAGGAAAGAACCTAACAATACATTTTGAATCATAGTCAAAAAATGTTGGATGTCTGGTGCTTTACTGTACAATAATATACTCAAAGTGAAGTGAGTCAGTGTTGTAAGGAAATGGATATAAAAAGTCCTACACACTTTTTATAGTTTAGTCGTGTTCTTTTGCTGTAAAATGTCATCTAAACTCAGCCGCCCACACTTCAACACAAACAAAGCTTCATGATATATAGTTCAGTTTTCAGCTTTTAGACATTGGGTAATTTGACTAAATGAGTCACTGAGTGGTACTTAGATTAGATATTTAAATGTCTATGAATACCTGTCATTTAGACAAAACTACTTCTCATTACTCATCCATTAATATGAATTGAATACTGCCTTGTATGTTTGAAAAGAAGACTTAAGTACAATCCAGCATCTTGATAATAAGCAGAGTGTCTATTTATAGCCGCCCATTTGCAATCCACCTCTCCCTATCATTGTCAAACATCAGCAGTTGTCAGTGATTACTCTGAGCACTTTAGCTGTCAGCCCGTTGGCATTAAGGCAGGAAGCCATGCATATAGATCCCGGCTGAGATGCATATAGATTGTAGCCGGAGAGTGCTATATCACGCTCATGCCTTACCTCTGCCAATTTTCACCTCTGATACATCCCTGTGAACTCGCATTGCCCTCAGATGACTTCTAGAAGGAGCGTACAGAATAGGTTAGGGCAGAATTATCAGGTAAATTATGTCATTCTGGCACATTGATTGAACTGCCCATTTGTCTTTGCTAGGGCTTGACAATCCTGGCTCCTTTCTTCCTCACAAGCACTCCATTGTGAGGTGAAGGCAAAGTTGCAAGGTTTATATCTCTAAGGGTTAGACTTGCATTGCCCCTCTTAAAATAGCCATCCTTTTTACTGCAGCAGAATTCTGCAGTGGCTCCACATCGGCCTCTTTCTCACTTTTTCCTTTCTTTTATTGCATTGCCTTTACACTTTTCCTTTTCTCTTTGGTGTTCAGGCACCCGCATTATAACAGTAGCTATTGGTCTGACTAAGCATTAGCCTTAAAAAAACAAGCTAGTTTTGGCAACAAAACAATTACACTATGTTTCCAAAAGTATTAGCTCATGAGCTAATACTTTTGGCTCAGAGGAGCTAATACTTTTGGCAATATAGTGTAGTATATATACATTATAATGCCAAATGTATGAGCTCATTTGCTAATACTTTTGGAAATATAGTGTACATGTTCATTAAAGAACATTGGCGACAGAGTTAATATTCAGCTGTTCAATGCACAGATTGGTCTTTGCTATTTAAAAAATAGCAAATTGTGTGAAGAGTGGCCAATAGAAACCAGCTAGAAGTAATAAAAGTGATAACGTTTATATTCCTGACAAGTAGTTACGGAACCAGGCAGGTCCCATTAGTTTGACATTATACACTACTTTATATAGGCCATATCCACTAGATGTCTGCTATTTGAAAGAGAAGATGGACCAATAGCAATTGTGTTTGATGTTGGTGCTTGGTTAGAGAACATTAGCCACTGACTCAATATTTGGCTGTTTTATTTATTGGAGCAATTAGTGCTACAAATGTTAAAGGCTACATGCTAAGTCACAAATATTATATAAAGCTGGAGTAGGCTATAACACTGAATAGTTACAGAATTTTAACAGGTGAGAATAGCCAGTTTATGTAATTGTATAACTTTTGGTAATATAGGAGAGTCGTTCATTCATTGGTCTGTCTCTCTGACATCTCCATACATGGTCAAGGTTAAGTGTTTCTTGCCCTTTGTCTTTGTTTGACCAGTGGCTACAATTAAGGCTATACGTAGTATGTGGCAGTGGTTCTCAGATTGTTGTGGTATGCAGGCTTCTTCTGATGGTACTAAAGATTAGGGCTATCTATCGATTATTTTCTTTGATTAATCGAGTAATCGAATAAGA
Organism: Bostrychus sinensis; assembly: GCA_020698575.1. NCBI lineage: Eukaryota > Metazoa > Chordata > Actinopteri > Gobiiformes > Eleotridae > Bostrychus > Bostrychus sinensis. The sequence continues at coordinate 28,215,156 of CM036244.1, forward strand.
GATACTCTTGCGTGTCTGCATAGTTTAAAAAGTTTAAAACACATTTTAATGCACATCTGTGAATCTGTCAGTCTAACATTAAGAAGTGTTTTTTCATATTTTAATGCATTATCATTATGATATGGTCTTCTAATTATATACTTACTTTATACTTTATACTTACTTATACTGGGCTATATTATTATAAACTAATTATATATTTAATCAGAATATTTGTAAATGCCTATAAAAAACAATGCACAAGCTGCAGAGGTGTTAATTCCCATCACAGTTTAAAAAGTGTTTAGTTGTAACCCTCTCTGCTTCTAAAAGTGATATCTTTTATCATTTATAAACCATGAGGGGCCTGTTAAAAGACGCTAAACACCACTGAGCCCACACGGCTAATTAGCATAGCTACATAAACAAAGTTCGCAAGTTACCGCAGCGGATTGCACATCACACTACGCTGTTCATTTCTGCCAGTTTGCTGCCACCTACTAAACAAAGGTTTTACAGAAGTAATTAGAATACTTTCTCTGTGATTATTAGTGTTTTTGTGGTCTGCAGGGTCTCCAGAGTCAGAGGCTTGGAGGACGCCGCCTCCTCTAAACCCACTTTCACGATGGTGCAGTTCTCTACCTAGTTTATATATACATTTAATATGCGAACTACAACTCAAATTTATTCAGTTTATAGCCCAACCACTGCCTTACTGTCGCTAATGTGTTGTGCATTAACCGTGCAGAAATTTAGTTCCGTGCATACAAAGTTTCCAGCGCTATGCACCAGTCTTATTTACATGAATTAAACGAAGCTTCGAGTTCAAAGAATGCTAATCGAAGCTTTTTACTAATCGAATTACTCGAATAACTCGATTAATCGTTGCAGCCCGACTAAGGATTCTTTTGCATTTCTGACTTACTAAACAACTGCTTAGTCATAGTTTAGACACAGTTTAGTCCTAGTTTAGACCTGCTCAGACCTGGATTTGTCCTGATTTACACCTGATTTAGTCCTAGTTTAGACTTGGTTTATTCCTGGTTTTGACCTGGTTAGACCTGGATTTTTCATGGTCTAGTCTTAGTCTTGTCATGTCCTTATCTAGTAATGCTCATTTTAGTCAGGTAAAGACAGTACATGAAAGCCAAATATTTTCTGAGGTGGTACTTGGTGTGAAAAGTTTGAGAATGAATGATATACTGAATAGGATTAAGAATTATTTGTTAATGAGAACAATGACAACACTTAGAATCCTTATTTTTACAATGTCAATCTGTTCCGATTTAGTAACATGTAAGTATAAACAATTCTTTCTTTAATTATTCATTTTATCTCCACATAAGTCATGCATTTTGCGGCTGATGCACAGCTTTAACTACATTTTACAGTTCTAAAGATTTACTGGCCTGTATTCTCTTATTGCTACGGCCTGCTGTGAAACACATTTTGCAGTAAAATTGTATTGCCTGTCACATATTGTATGCCACAGCTCAGAATATAGGTCAGTGCTTTTCTGACCTCACTATGGTAATCACTGCCACAGAAGATTTATGAAGCACACTTATCACCTGCTGCTTGTGCAGGATGCAGTTAAAGATGACTCATGAGAAGTCTACCATCACAACTCTGTATTCTAACTAGCATCTTAGAACAAGTTTATATGCGTTTATTTATGTTCATATCCTGAATACAATGCACTATACATTCATTGTTACAGCGTCTTTTTAAAGGATTTTTACCATTGCGAGACTGAGATGTCCCACTGCCATGAAGTGTTCACGCTGTCCACAAGGGATTATTAAAGAAACAAATTATTACTTTTTGGTGCTGATCCAGATTAGCCTGGCCTGCCAGACAAACTCTTTTTCTATTCTATACAAAGAAGTTAGTCTGGTATGTCTTTGGTAACATTTAGTTTCTGAGGCGGAACAATGACAGGAGTAAACAATCAGAGATCGAAGGGTGGGACATAAGCTGCGCACTGCTGATCCAAACCAACATGGATTCCTGCCAGTTTTTTTTTTCATAAAACACCAGAATATAGCGTATTATGAGCAGATCTGTGCTTATTTGTGAAAGGGGACAGCAGCAGAAGCCAGCTGTGCAAAAATTTGTTGAAAAAGTCATTTAAAAAAAATGTGTTTGTTACATTGCATGCCAACTGGACTAAACTGTTGTTTAAGTGGCAACAAGATGAAGAAAAAAATCCCACAGAGGACTGGACAATAATACAGACCAACAGGTGACGAAGAAAAGCTATAAACGCTGATAATTAGGTCAGAGGAGTTATTAAATTAGCTCAGTAGCTAACGCTACCTTATTTAGCTCCTCCGCTTTCATAAGACGCACTGCAGATAAATGACTGTGATTGGCCATTTCCAAATTGAACCGGAGAAATGCGCCGCCCTGAGAGGGGAACCAGTCCTGCTTGCTTTTCACAAGCAGGACAGTCTTGCTGGCCAGGCTAGATCCAGATTACTTTTTCTATCAAATTTTTGTGGATTCTGTACCATTGTAAGATATATATATACCCATTAGAGCTCATGTAGAATTGGAGCCTATTCCAGCTTCTTTGGGCTAGGGGTAGTGTGCACCCTGGACAAAACCCAGTTATTCACAGACCTGACAATGAATGACAGACTGTAAAATTTCATATAAACTTTTGATAATTTATCATACTCCCCTAAAGTGCTAGTTCAGTATATTTTGTGTTGTTTTTGAGTATCTTTGGGTTTGGCAGTTTTGAACCTGCTGATCAGCTGATATAGCAAATATTGACTTGATGAATCTGCACTAGCTCAGTTTATGCTGTACATTCAATGCCATGTTAGGAATAGAAAGGCTACATACAGGATTACACATGTAAGCAGATCAGCCTCTGTTCTAAGGTGATTAGATTGAGAATATCAATACCGGCATTATGAAGTAAATCTGTGTTGGATTGCTGATACAATGTGCATGGAAGAAGGGGGGGCTTGTCTAGGTTAAATGTTCTGAGTCCACCAGTAAGCATGGCTTTAGGAAGGAAGATGTGCCAATCTGTGTGTTTATTCTTCCTTGTGATTTAGATCTGAGGATTGTTCAATATGTGGTTTTACAGTTTGCTTGGCACTAAAATATAGTCCTTAGCAAAGGTGAGTGTGCCTTATTCTAATCTAAACAGACTTTAAATAAAGTACAAGGCAAACTTCTTTGTCCTTGAAAAAGACAATAGCGACGCCCAATTTATGAAAAGGTAGGTGCTTCTGTATAGAAAATGCCAGCTCTATTACTTTGTGTGCAATTTGTCCTTTGACAGATGTGCTGTGTCAGCACAAATCTTATAAATATTAAGGCTACAGCTACTTGTACAGCCTGCACTCTTTTGCAGCCTATCTTCCTAAAGTGCATGGCTTCTGTCATGTTCCACCTGTTACAATGTTAAAATCATAGAGTCTGAGACATGTGGGGGCAGCCAGGCAGAATATTAGAGGTAAGGTTTACACACAAGCATTATTAAGTGTTCTTTGTAACTTGTTTGATTGCCCAGTCTCTGGTTGATTAGTGTCTCAGAGGGGTAATAAAGATGTCAAGCAGTTGGAGTTCCTTCGTCAAGCCTCCCGGAATGACAGCAAGCTCCGAGTTCATTTGCTTCGCTTGTTTTTTCACAGTGGCCGTGAGATGGGCGCGCATGGAGTCACAGATTAACAGGGACGATGACACGTAGCTGATAGCTTGCAGTTTAAACTGTGCTTCATAAGCGTGACTCTTTGCAGGTGGCATTTTCAGGGTTGCCAAAACGATGTTGTTCTGCATAATGCACATACCTGCACTTTTGTACTATTCTGGGGTGTGTCTTCTTTCACGCCCACACTTCCCTCTTAACCGTTCTCATGCTGTCCTCTCCTACCTCTGCTTTCCCGAAGTCACACAACAACACATTAGCCGCACCGTACCATAGGGCGCACCGTACATTTTGGAGAAAATTTAAGACTTTTAAGTGCGCCCTATGGTCGTGAAAATACGGTACCTTAAAAGACTGAAAGTGCATTTTTTGTCTATTTTGTACCTCCCCAGCTCCCCCCACGTTCTCAGACACACCGCCTCAGTACGTCGAAGCCAAGGAAGGGGGTAGCATCACTTTGACCTGCACGGCCTTCGGAAATCCCAAACCCTCAGTCAGCTGGCTGCGTGAAGGCAACCTCATGGTCAACAGTGCCAAGTACAAGGTATTATCCAAATTTAACAGATTTGACCCCCTTAATGACACTTAAGAAAAGGTTATATGTGGTTGAATAGGTGTGTATACTTTTAGAAGTTTGCATGATTGTCATTTGCAGGAAACTTGTAAGACACACTACACAAATGTTTGTTCACTCCCAACAACCTTTCCTGCTATTATTTTGTCAAAAAAGTAAAACAGGACCAATTTGCTATTCCAATACACTAAGACCAATCAATAAGAGCATGATAATAAAACCTAGCTGATCTGTAAATGTCTAGTTTTTCACAGATTATTGCTATCAGAATATTAACAAATACAAATAAAAAAAATGCATTGCTTTAAAATCTCTCTAAAAGAAATGTTGCATTTAAATGTTAAGGCTCTGCATTGCCTTAGCTTCACTTATCCTCTGTGCAGCAAGTGGTAGTGAGTGCTGCATGGTGAAATGGATGACTCCCCCACATTAAATCAATTATTCAAATGAACTGAGCTTTGTTCATAAAAGAGTTACACATTGAAATTTTCTGCTATTTCAGAAGACAGCTTTTCCCAAGTAAAACAGTGACACATTTAATATTTAAATTAGCAAATGCACTGCTTGTGTGATGAAAATACAAATAGCTATTGATGGAAAAAGAGAGGATGCATTAATGTCTGCTGTCAACCTACTCTTGTTAGAATATTTGACATTCAGAGAATAAATTTTTAGTTCCCAAGGTTTGAAAGCTTTACAGTATTTGAAACGTGGTTATCAAAATATAATGGTCTACTAAAAGCCAATTTTAGGTCAGATTATGCCAGACTTTACTTGTTTTATAAACAGAGATTTACAATTTAAAAGAGTTTCTGCTGTCCTTAAGTTAGTTATTGTGCTGAGTCACACCAATAGTTTTACAACCAACTTTTTTACAAATAACCCTATTGTTGAGTGTCTAAACGTATAAAAGGGATATATTTTTAAAAGTTACTGTGTTGTATGCAGGTGTCTGATGGGAGTTTGACGGTGCTATCCATCACCCGGGAGGATCGAGGAGCCTATACGTGTCGAGCCTTCAGCCCCCAGGGAGAGGCCATTCACACCACACGGCTGCTAGTACAAGGTAGCTAGACCATCCAGACCCATTCCATTTGTTAGAGTAGTGGCTCTGGAATAGGTTTGGGTACCAAACCCCACTAGTATAACGGCACCAGTACTACGTCATCGCGGTCCACATGGACCAATAAATCTTTTCGCTCTTCTCATGAAAGACAAAGGCGGCTCACTCAGCTGCAGGCATTTGCGTGTGTGGAGCTGAGCAAAGAGTGGCAGGATTGCTTAACAGCAGAGTGCTGCACAAATGGCGTGATAACGTGTGGTTCCAATGGTGATAAAATCTCAGATTTTTAACATTATTTATTGATTTAAATTGTAGTGGAGTAAGAAGTACTTTGAGTTTAGTTTGAAATCCTTACTATGGTCTCAGTGTAAACAGTCAAAACCTTAATATAAAAGCTAAAAAAGGGTATAGAAAAAATATATAATATGGGATAACTATGTTGAAGATTGCAATAAGAATAAGTGGTAATATTTAGACAGCCTTAACGAAAGGCTTTATAAACCATATAGGCACATGAGGAAAAAGATCTATTCAGACAAAAGCATAGGGATGTGATGATTAACAAAATTCACAGTTCGCTTCACGGTTTTGCCCTCATGATTTTTGATTTATTATGATTTTATGTATTTGTTGATGTTGTAATGTTTTTTTCACATTTTGTTCATAATTAGAGTTTATTTTTTTGTAGGGTGGGTATATTATATTTAATAAAAAAAATTAAGATCTTAAAGCTCCGGACATTTAATTAGCCACTGCAAATACGATACTAAGGATTGTGTCTATTTTACCGCTTTATAGGAAAATCTGTTTATGTAAAGTGTGACAGAAATGAACAATGAAAACTTTTTATGAATAAAGAAGAAACATTCAGAGCTCACTGTGTACTGGCAAAGATCAGCTGTATCTTACCTGTAATGATCTTTACAGATCTGCACACAGCCGCATACGCATCACGTGACTCACGCAAGTCTCTCTTGAGTCATTAGAAGAAATATCTGCCCTCAGACCTGTCTGCTGTATTGCATGCTGTTCTTTATACTTTTCTTTATTTATTTGCTTTAAGTCGCATCTTCTCTGACCCTCTTGTCTCTCTGTCTGCGCTGCTCTGTCCCAGGCCCCTCCCCGCTGCCTTTCTCTCAGACTCAGCTCTGTCCCACTGCTCCTCTCTCGTGTGTCTGGTCATCAAAACTAAGTTATGGAAAGTGCCTATCTGAAAAACACCCCCTGTTCCTGTAGATTGAGCGCTATGACACGCACATATTTAATTAGATGTAATATCTTCATATCGGTTTTTGACATTTAAGGTTGAATAACTTTGTGATTCTTGCACCTATAAACATAAAACCAAGACTGCCATAAGGCTTAAAGTCTCCTCTGTCAGGATAAGTTAGTTGCATGTCTTTAAATTGAACTATTTTTCCTCCACCTGCGCAAGGGCGACAGCTTAACCCTTTCTCTTCTGTGCCAAATGAAAACACGGCGCTTGATGAGTGACACGTGAGGATCGTACAGTTTACGCATGAGTCGAACCGAGAGGCCAGAACTGAACGGTTAGGATTTTTTTAAGGAACCGTCCCATCCCTACTAAAGCATGACCATTTAATGCATGTGAAGGTTAACAGAGTGTGGCAGCACCCCTTTAAGTTCAACTGGCTCTGTGCCGTTTACATGCTTTTAACATCAGTAAGATAACTAGGAATGAGCTAATGTGGAGTAGAAGCTGTATTTCGTGATGCTGTTGCAAAGTTGCTCTGGGGCTCCTCTCCATGCTGTCCTCCCTGTCGGTCAGCAGCTGCAGCACACACACACACGAATGAGTAGGCTGAAAGCATGTACAAAACTTTCAGTGCGATTAAACCCGGTCTTTTCCACAGTATATATATATATATATATATATATATGGGCAGCATCTCTTGCAATATACATAGCACTTGCATCCATGATCACTTTTCACCGGGCCCCGCGTTTATTATACAGGATGGGTGTGTATTTTTCCAAGGTGTTAGTTTGTTTTTAGCAGGTGTCCTAGTGCTGTAGCGGTCCTTCTTTTGCAGGGAGCAGCGCAAATCCAAAGCAATTCCAAACAGGTGCCTTTCTGCTCGCTGCCCTGTTGTTTGTATATCTCTCTTTGTATGCCCCGCTGAAAGGCCCAGCTCACTCTGAACTATGGAAGCCCAGAAAAAAAGGGGCACCAGAAAAAAAATAAAAAATAAAAAAATATATATATATTTATCTGGGGGGGTCCCAGATCAGTTGTATGCTATTATTTCCCTCAAGGAGGTTATGGTTTTGCTTGCGTTGGTTTGACTTTTCATAAGGTAACTCAAAAAGTGTCAAATTTTAATGATATTTTCAACAGGTCAAGTAAGAAATTCTTAGTTTTTTATATGGGTTCGGAACAATAAATGGTCCATGATTTTTATTTTATTTTTTATTCTGAGTATTTTCTATTGTTTATTACTTTGCTTCTTGATAATGTCAGTGTCTGTAAAAATTTCTGAAATTTAAGTAACCCAAATACAGTGAATACTAACCTTGACCTTAACCTTTTCTTGTTGACATGTTTTATGGTAACTCCATTATGCTCGGGTGACCATTCACTTTGTCTTCACTATTTGCTTCATTCTTGCTGGGTACTATTATTGTTACAGTTCAGATTTTCTCAGACACACTATTAGGCAGCAGACTGCTTTCTGATATTTGTAATGTTTCTCTAGTAAATATGGTTAATATTGTGTGTTTGCCCTTAAATAAATAATACAAGGCCAAACAGTTTGCTTTAGGGTTAACATTGACTAAATATTCATAAAACCTCTTGAAGTTGTAAGAGAACATTCAGTTTCATAGTTGTAAATCACTTGCATTGATGTGAGTGGAGCTGCTATAGTCAAGGAGACGGAGATGAATTGTTTCAATAATGAAGATGGATGACATTTTTTAGAATAGCAAGGAGTCCTGTACCAAACCAAGGTCACAGAGTAAGATACAGATTGTCAGCAGCTCAAACTGTGTGACATTTGAAATAAAACTGTACACATTGTGGGTGTTTATATAATTGGTCCTTATTCAGTTGTAAAATAGTCTCAACCTTTGTTAGATCAGGCTGGAGCACTAGTTTCCTTGTGAATACACAGCTAAGCAGAATTTAAATAGTGTATGACGCAGCAGTATGTTTAGCGGCATGGCTGGAGCGTGCTGAAATTAGTCTGGGGCCACTAACTACTGTGTTTAACATCGAAAGCTTGATGGAGCAGAACAATTGTGTTTAAGCATTTGGGCAGTTTAATATTAATCCAAACTCGCTGAGGAACAAGTGTCAGAGGATGTAGAGCCTTTCGTCTGCAGCTCCAAATGAAATGTCAGCATCTGTAGTTAAAGTAATTTGTCTGCATCAGGCCATGATCTGCCACAAAATCAAGACATATTTAGTAAATTAATGAATTATTGTGTGTGATGCGCCACTTCATACACACGTCAGTGCTCAAAGTCAATAGTTGAAATTGTAAGTAAACACTCAAATGTCCATCTGTTCGGCAACCTTAGATTCGTCACGCCTCGCCAAAGAGGATAAATGATAAAGCTTCAAACATGGCATTCCAGGTCATCTAATTTAAAGAGTGCAGTCCCCAATGAGCACAGCTGAGTGGTCATGACCTCATCTGAACTGAAAGAATTCAGATCCAGCCTCTGACACCAACATTCTGAGCTGTTTCCACTCCACAGATTCTTGCAACGGCACAATCGCTTCATGGAAAATACCAAGTTGCTTCTTTGCTGTTGTTAAAGCCATCTGATCCTTTGAGGTCCCGCTTAAGTTCTGATATTATGAAGACCAGACATGTAATCTCCTTGCTTTTGCATGAAAAGTATGCATGTGTTTTTCCTCGGCTCGCCTTCATTAAATTTATCCTCCTCAGAAACATCTTTATTTGGTTGTGAGTTTTCTCTGTTTATCAGCAGTATTGGCAGATCACACGCTCCTTTAGCTGAGCCAGAGGGGCTGGTTGACCCATCCTGTATAATTTACGGCACAGATGGGTTAATACAGGCCCTCCTGGAAAGCCACTGAGCAGCAGATCAGCTAAGAGACTAGTGTGCCAACAAATCTCCAGCACTCAGCTGGTTCCAAATAGGGCGGTTTGGCACTCACGCACACAGGGACAGACAGACATCCACTCCCACTCAAAGAGCAACAAACACAGCCTCAGCACGGGCCAGTCTTGCTTGTCCTGCTAAGGGCTTGGCAGATGGAAATGCTTTGCCTGTTAACGGATCAGGCCGTGGGGCAGGGATCACAGCTAACATATGGAAGTAGCATTTATACTTTCAACACGATTTATGTTTCATGCATTTATGGATCTTTTTAGGAAGAAGTGAGAATTTGAATATGAAATTTTATGCAGATTTTTCATATTATACAGTATAGTGAGTATACAGTATGTAAGAGTCTTCAGTCCTGTTAGGCTCCTAGTGGATTGAAGTCAAACCTATTCCCATCAAAATCCATCCTGACCAATCATAACTTTATGCAATGCCTCATTAAGGTTGTATGCTCCAAATTATATCCATCTTCAAAACATTTTGCATTACCTCCTGAACTCTGAGTATTTGAGTATTTTGTCTCGTAATGATCACCACATAAAAGCATTTTGTGCAGAGAAGATATCCATAGCAATAACGTCTTGTAATCCTTCACTTAATGCAAACCACATATGCAATCTGCGTGTCATGTGAATGATAGCACCACTCTAGAGTGACAGTAGATGAACCATGTACTAATCCCTGTCTCCAGAAACAGTCTGTTTGCAGAAATACTGTCCAACACTTGACCTTTGACATAGAGGTCACTAATCCTGCACCGATGTGTATTAAGTGACTGTGACAACACTGAGTTTTCTCAGAGGCTGATCATTGAAATAGACTAGATTCAATGTTTAGGTAAAGATTTCCTTTTAATATCAGATCCACCTTCAGGAAAGATGTTCTGAATTAAAAGCAGATATAGCAGGGGTGGCCAAACTTTTTTCCTTGGGGGCCACATACTGAAAAATGTATGTGCAGGAGGGCCACTCAGTCGAGGCGCTATATTTTGCATCACCACAAAACAAGATATCGCTTTCCTTCAGGGATCTTCATAGTTAATCATTCTTATGGATATTTTTATTGATTTGTTTTACTCTTGACCCCCTTCTACAACCCCACAGTTATCCGAGCTTGGCACCAGCACATAGTATGTTTTTTTTTTTTTTTGGTGTTTTTTTTTTTTGGTGCCACCTACCGCTAATTTCCTTTTTTTTTTTTTTTTTTTTTTCTTCTTAATGCCAGAAACATACCTGCGTTTCAAACCTTGCAGTAAACAGTGCTACCTGTGGCAATTTGGGCCAATTGTGAATGAAGCCCGAGGGCCAATAAAGAATAGTCTGCGGGCCGCATTTGGCCCCCGGGCCATATTTTGGACACCCCTGAGATAGTGTTTTTAAATCTGAGGAGTGATTCATCCTCTGAGTTACGATTGTTAGTCATCCAATATTATACTTTTGAATGGAAGCTCACAGTCATGTCTGAGTCATGTCATCATTATTTCATCTTGATTCAATGATATGATTCAAGAGCATTGTCTGTGTAGTGTTTCTGATCTTTGGCATTTTTGTCTTTGGAAAGTACATACATAAGTAAATACTTCTGAATGCGTAGGTACTGCCATTTACAATACGCTACCAACTGTGTCATGTACTGTATATGTAGAATATTTATTAATTTCTCTATTTTTTTAGTGTTACACAGTTTGACACATTTCAGAATTTTAGAGTTTAGTGAAGATTCCTTTGCAATCTCCAGTCACAAAAGGTCAATAAAAAGAATTGATAATTAGTTTTAGTGAATGATGTGTCTCAATGCATAGAGCATTTACCCTGAGGTATAATAATAATAATAATGATGATAATAATAACGGATTAGATTTAGACTGTGCTTTCCAAGCTTTTTCAAGCTTCTTAAAACACTTTACATTAATCAATTAATTAAACCACAGTTGCCCTGGGGCAGACTGATGGAGATGTGGCTGCCATTCTGCTCCGATGGTATCTCCGACCACCACCAATCACACAGCCAAATAACACATTCATTCGAACAAGGTGGGGGAAGTGTCTTGCCCTAGGACACAACGGTAGTATGCAATCCGAGTAGAGGCCCTCCATTTAGTGGTGGAACAGAGCTACCTACTGAGCTACTGCCGCCCGTTAGAACATGCTATAACATCCCCAGTTTGAGTGTATAATTGGCTGTATATGTTTACTATTGCAATAAACTTGGCTTCTAGTGCTTCTTTGGGTGGGTCTGTATGTCCTCCCTGGGTTACAGTGGGTTTTCTTCAGGTACTTTGGGTTCGCGTCCTCCCACTGTCCATAGACATGCATGTGTTAGGTGAATTGGTGACTCTAAATTGCCCCTAGTGAATGAATAAGAGTAAATGGTTGTCTGTCTGTGTATGTCCCTGTGTCAGCCCTGTAACTAACTGGCCACTGCCCAGGTTATGCCCTACCTACCCATAGTTGCAGGAATAGGCTCCAATCCTCCACAACCTCTAGCAGGAATAAGCGGAAGAAGATGAATGAATAAATGCCAATAACGAATACATTAATTTGTTATTGGAGTACTTCTTGAAATGGCTTGGTGTTTTGATGTCACATACTGTACTTTTGGTGATTTACTATTCTAAATACAGACAAGGCAAAGCAAAACATTTAAAAGTCCTCTCAATGTATTTATGGTAGAATAATTTATGCTATGTTGTCCTAGTGTAATATCTGTTCTTGTGTTGTCCAGGCCCTCCGTTCATCGTATCCCCACCGGAGAACATCACAGTGAACATTTCGCAGGATGCCTTCTTCACCTGCCAGGCAGAGGCCTACCCACGCAACCTGACCTACACCTGGTTTTGGGAAGAGGACAACGTCTTCTTCAAGAAGTAAAGTTATGATCGGGTTCATTATTGTCCACCATATCACACTCATTCATAGTTTTCTGTCGTGCTGGTTTTGTGTGTGCCAGATTCTCCATCTGTCCTGTACCACTGTCTGTCAAATAAAGCCCCATAAGATGCATATTCTTAGACCTGATTAATTTATTCTGAATGTATTATCTGTAATGGTGACTCAGCATTTTGCCATTGTGCTGCTGCAGTGACACAAAAATCAGTAATGCTTTCTGTTGTATCGTATCCTGACAATCAAATGTGGCTTGACCCAGATTGACCCATAGCCACAGACTTTCTGTTTTTAAGTCAATCATAATCTGAACCACAGCTTTGTAGTGTTCTGTTTACCAAATAGCTGATGTGAAGACAGTTAGCCATAAGTGTTGGAGGAAAGTGATGCACAGGGCACTTATACTGTGTTACGTTTTGTGCTCTTTAAAATGAATGAAGGAGTTAATGATTTAAAATGCATTAAAAGGTACACAAAACAATTTTTTTGTTCATCATTCAGTACCATCAGTTGCTATTTAGCATTTAGAATAATGTCCACAGTAACTGTTGGTTTGATGTCCTTTTTAAGCAGTGTTCACTTGCCAAATCCAACATCTTTTGTCAAAGCATAATGCTGAAAGGTTTTCAGACACTGTGCATGAGGCTAAGTCAACCATGAACCTAAATCTCCAGGTTCTTATCCCACATACAATACAGATGCTGCCTGCGTCCTATTATTTAACAATAAATGTAAAATTGTATAAGGTATCAAATAATATCTGTTCATAATTTGTCTGTACAATATAATCAAATTGAAATTAACAGTCTTTTTACAAATATAAAGTGTGCAAAGGTTGTCACTGTATTAATAATATTTAGCTTAAAGTGCCATGTTTTATTACATGTGGGCTTTTTTTTGTATGCAAATATTCATTGATTCTTTACTACTACGTATATACTGCGTTCATAGTATTTAATGTAATAAACACATTTACTTGACTCATTAGGACTCCAAAGATTGCCATTTCTTATATGTTTTCACAGTGACCTGAAGCGCAGAGTCAGTATTCTTATTGATGGCTCTCTCATCATTGCCCAAGTGAAGCCAGAGGATGCTGGGAGATACACGTGTGCTCCTAGCAACAGCCTGGGCCGGCCACCAACTGCCTCTGCCTACCTAACAGTGCAATGTAAGTCCAAATTTGCAGCTATATTTGCTTGCCAGGGTTTCATTACTACCGCCAGACAGGTTATGCTTTTGCCAGCACTTGTCTGTTAAGGGCCTCTCACATAGGACGTGGCAGCAAATTCCATTGATTTGTATGTAAAAGTGCAACGCTAGAGTGCAGCCGCTGCTGCCAAGCTGGGCAGCGCGCTGAAGATAAAAAGAGTTCAACTTGGGCGCAGCGCGCTATGATGTCAGCTCAGTGCGTCCAATCACAGAGCCTGAAAGGTCCGTTCAGACAAAGTGGTATAAATGGAATGTTTATTATTGTCATATTAGAAAGTTAGCCAAGCTTACAGGGTTGTAGCCCTCGAGGTGTGACTAGAGGATTGTGGTGGTCCTGAACATTACTTTCACTGAGATGGTAAAAGAATATGAGGCTAAATTGCCTTTCTAAAAATTAGCCTCGACAGCTACTTGCTAACATCACTTCCTGGTCTGTGTGGTTGCCATGCCCACGAACTGCACACCCCGTTTCCACTCTGCTGCCGAGTAGAGCACCCGCTGCATCCTATGTGAAAGGGGCTTTAGCATGGTAGGCAGAAAAATAGGGCTGCTAGTTGATGACATTTTTAGGAATTTTTCATAGGAAACCAATGGGCATAGATGTGAATGGCTAAATATATACTAACTTTACAAGTGCCAGTAATTGATATATCATTTAGTTCTGAACAAGAAGGTCCCTAGTTCAAGTTCTTCTTGTAAACAAGTCCATTATCATATACTCCTCTAAAATAAAGATTAAGCTGAAAATTAGATGTTAGGCTAAGCTGAGAGAAGTATATAATAATAATAATTTAGACTTCTGTAAAAAAAAATAGGGCAAACAAATGTCCTTCAGACTAAACTTTTACCATGTCATTTTAAACAAAATCATCTGCTGCATTTTTACAAAGGATTCCATTTAGGGCTCTTTGTATGTTGCTTAAAAGGGATTGCCTTTATGTGTAGGCCTGATAATCAGACACATGTTGCTGTATTTTCCAGCCCAACGTTTGAGTGTAGTTCTGTGGAGCAGTATTTTCACAAGTATAATGATGGAGAGGAAATGCACTTGGAGCATCCTCTGCACTATGGAATTGATTTGGACACTTTACCAGTTTGTGGGCTAACTCTTTTCAACCTCTCCGCCTAACATAATCCCAAAAAAAAGTTCAATTTCACACTGACACTATTCTATTCAAATGTTTGCCTTCACCCTTCCATTGTCATTTACTTCTTTTCATTTAGGCAGATATTACCACATCTGTACACCTCTCTATGTTACTGCCTCCTTGTTCACTCCAGTCACTCCCAGTTCTCGATACATGACTCTTGGGGGTGTTTTATCACTGCACGAAAAGCATCTGTCCTTAAGTGGGTGCAAAAGAGACAAACGTGGTGGCTCGGAGATTGTACCCTCGTCGACTGGTCACCATCCGCCGGCAGTAGTCAAGGCAACAGACATTTTGCATTCCCTTGCTCTCCAGCCTTCTTCAATGGCTGCATATTAGATTGTGCGTGGAGCGGCGGCAGGCAGGCAACAGCAGTCGTGAGAGGAGGAGGGAGGGGGGAGCTAGGGGGTGGGGTGTATTGGGGGGATTACATCATTGCTGTAAGCGCGGGCACTTTTCTCCGTCAGGCTGCAGAGGGCTCCCAGCATCTCTGTCCTCTCCCTATTCTCATCTCATATTGTTCCAGATTTATCTCTTTCTATCCTAAAAATTTGCCCTTCTAGTCTCTTTTGCCTGACATCCTTTATTTTCTCCTCTCAAAATGCTCAGCCAATGAAAAACTTCCCCAAAAGCATCTCATGCAGCAGGGAACCGGCATGTCGTGAGCGATAGTGCTGTCTGAGGGCTATTTTTAGAAGCTTGGCAGATATTCTCGTCTGTGGCACTTTTGCCGGGGCTCCTCTGGGCACGTTGTGGTGAAGCTGTGCCGGTGCTGGTGGTTAGGACAGCTGTTGTAGTACAAAGTTGTGTTGGCACTGATTCAGTCAATTGATCCCCTCTTTATTTCTTCCTAATTCTCTCTCCCTTAGCATCCCAACACTTTTCCCTCCTCTTTGCTCTCTCCATCATTTTTCATCATCCTTTGTCAGAGCAGATGACTGTCATGTGCTGATATTGTGTTCACAGAGTCACACCAGCTGCTATTCTTTCCTCATCTCCTCTCTCAGCCTTACGTCATTCTCTTCCATCTAGCCATCTCTCTCTCACCTGTCCTCATTCCCACGCTTTTGCTCGTCCTTCCTCTATCTGTCTACTGATAGCATTCGTTCCTCCTCTTCATCACCCCTCCCTTCCTTCTTCTTTCACACCAATTTTCCTCCTTATCACCCTCTGCCTACTCTGAAGCTCTCCTCCTTGACCTCATTTGGACTCCATGCTGTTCTGGCTTTTTTATATTTCTGATTTAGAAGGAAAATGTTTTAATTTTTTCTTTTCAGTCCTACAACTGATGACCTTTACCTAAAAGACATTAAATAATGTCTGTTTTTCTTAATTAAAGATTTTAGATAGTGGCTGCAGCAGTTAAAAGTATGATGTAATCGAATATAACATTTTGTGTAAAGATTCATGTATATCGTAGTTTAAAACTTGCTCCATACAAAACATGTCACCCGGGAAGAGCGCAAACTTTTGGCAAGGTATTGGCTCCATTTTGCAAAAGTAAAGATGGAAGTGCCTGTACCTGAACTCAAAAAGAGGATCTTTCAGTCCAGGGATAAACAATTAGTTGAGTCACTAAGTTCTTATATCTCTTAATAGTAAAGAATCCAATAAAATTATTTGTCTCATTTTTGATTCCTTGAGACTCGAGTTAAAATCTCTGGTCCTATTTGGCAGTGGAATCCTTGAAAAAATATTGGATCACGCCAAAAACTTATTTTTCTTTGGCCCATCACTGCCCTTCCCTAAAAATGTTGTCAAAATTCAGTCATTACAATTTATGTTATCTTGGTAAGATGAACAAACCCACCAAATGACAAACCAAACTTGTCATATTCTGTCTACTCTTAAAACAGCTCTGTTATCTGCCAGCAGGTTTCCCATGCCACCAAGAGATAAGAAGCAGAACTTGCCTGTCATCCTGTTTTTTTACTGTGTTTTTTCCAGATCCTGCCCGAGTGGTAAACATGCCAGCTGTCATATACGTTGCAATCGGTCTGCCCGGCTTCATCCGCTGTCCTGTTGATGCCAACCCCCCTGTAACTATGGTTAAATGGAAGAAAGATGGCCTCCCTCTTAGGATAGACAAGGTCAGCTACTTCAAAGACACATGTTCACTTAACCCTGCTTTACATTTGTCAGGTTTCAGTTGTGAAATCTGCTAAATAGGATCTCTTGCTTAAAATTGCTTCCTCACCATCCTCAGTACCCTGGCTGGAGCCAAATGGAAGACGGGAGCATTCGTGTGGCAGAGGTGACGGAGGACTCACTCGGCACCTATACCTGTATGCCTTACAACGCCCTGGGTACCATGGGATGGTCCCCTCCTGCTCCCCTGGTGCTAAAGGTACACAAACACAAAATACCAAGCCATATTTTATCTTTAATAGTAAATAAACATCATATCAGTTGTTGAAAGTGAGACATTTTAAAATGATATTTAAAAAAAAAAATCTAATTCATTTTGAATTTGATGACAGCAACAAATCTCTAAAAAGTTGGGACACAGCAACAACAGTCTGAAGGTTAAGCAGATGTTGCTGTTGTGAGATTTTTTTAAGTGAAAGTGATGTATTCTGTAAACTGAAAAGAAGGCGTTAATATATGGGATAGGTCATATTGTTACTGCAATATTCAAAATGTCACTATAGTATAAGGTAATGCTCCCTTCACCAAGACACTGGCTCAAGATCTGGCCTTAACAGCTTTCTCCATTAGCTCTGAAAGAATGGTTAAAATCATCAAAAGCCAATAAACTTTTTTTTTACCTGAAATGTTTTGGAGCACATGTCAATGTGGTGAGTACTGTCTTCTGAAAACAGATGTATGGCTTACACAAGAGACATTACACAAGAGAGCTACTACAATGTAAACAGCCTTTTACTTTTCTGGTTCATATTAATTCATTGCTGTTTGTGTCTTTGGTAAGGACCCTCCCAAATTCTCTGTGGTTCCTGGAGGGGAGTACAGGCAGGAGGCTGGGAGAGAGCTAGTCATCCCCTGTGAGGCGGAGGGAGACCCTTTTCCCAACATCACATGGAGGAAGGCAAGGCACTCTGATATATGGGCTATTTGTGACATTAGAGGGTCTACAGTTGCAACCTGAAAACAACATAAATGTATCATTAAAAAAGTTTTTAAGAAATTATATATCTTAAGTGGCTACTCAAATTTTAATTGCACAAACTGCTCGTTTCTTATTAATCACATTTTAATGTTGTCTGTAAAAGATGCAATCAAGAAGATGTGTAAGACCTTAATGTGTGTGTGATTCTGAAACAGCATTTTGTATTCAGTATACTATTAGCAATTCTTAATCATTTGAACCATTTACGCACTTAAAATAGAATTTTATAAATATTTCACAAAGTGAAACATAAAATCCTTTTACATTAACTATTCTTCTTCTATGTGCATTTGTGTCTGTCTTGCATGGCTGACTGCAGGTAGGGAAGCCCAGTAAAAGCAAGCACAATGTTCTGCCCCGCGGCAGCTTACAGTTCAAATCCCTGACAAAGGAAGACCACGGGGAGTGGGAGTGTGTCGCCACCAACGTTGCCACGAGCATCACTGCCAGCACGCACGTCCAAGTCATAGGTAGTTCCAAGGTTGAAAAGTAAAATGTGAAAGTTTTTGTTACTTTAAATAGTTCTTATGCTGGTTATTCTTTCACTCTTCTTGTGGCTCAAGTATAGCACTTTCATTTATTGATTGAATAGACCTACAATTTGGCTTGTAAACACTCAATTTACCATGTCAGTTATTTTTTTGTTATTTGGCTCAATTAAAAATCTGTGAATTTCTTCCTTAGATTCACAGGAACTGGTGCTGTTCATGTAAATTCTTAATTATGAGCTACTTAAGCTGTGACGTTTGAAGAAGCTAGTACAATTTTTGGAAATAGCTATGTGACAAGAATATACCTGGATAATACTTCAAGAAATCAAAGCTGCCCGATTTTTTGCCTCCTCCTATATCTTCAATGTGTTTAAGCAAACATGGCCACCATTATAAAAAAAAAAGCTGACTTTCTCCAGCAGCAAATATTGTAGCAAATAATGTCGCTTATGCAACTACTACTATTTCTACTTACTGCTTCAACTACTCAAAATGTGAAGTTTGAGTTCATTGTATGTTTCTGCAATGTAATCAGAAAATACATTTTCTTGGAAATTTACTCCTTAGTAAAAGTATTTGGTTATTCACAACAAAAGGTTTAAAAAGCACCTGGACATGTTTTTTAGTGCAGACTGCTTTTTAAACCTTTTGTTGTGATTCAATCAGCCTATTTAGTTATTGTTTACCACTGCTTCACCTGAGCCACACCAGCTTATTTTTTCTTAAGAGCAGGATTTGAGTGACTTAAGTGCCCTTTTAAACCAGAGTCTTTGTCCTCCACAGGCACAAGCCCCCACGCCCCCACCAATGTCCGCGTGGTAGCATCCTCCACCTGGGCCAATGTGTCCTGGGAGGCGGGCTACGATGGTGGCTACCAGCAGACATTCTCAGTCTGGTATGGCCATGTGTGAGTCATCCCAGCATGCTTTGCTTCCTGCTTTTTCTTCTACTTCCTCTGTTACTTCTAAAAATGTCTTTTCCAGGGTTGTGTTCAGAACAGTTGTGAAAGCATAGAGATGGAAATACACGAGATCCAGTTCAAGTGCGTTTTCATCTCTAATCTTGAAAATTTCCCAGAGGAGAACTTCAAAACAACTCGACTGAACATGACCCCAGTTCTGTACCGCTGCTGCCGCTTTGCTGCTGTTCAAATGGAGGAAAATCCTAGGTTGAAATGATTGGACTAGGGCAGATTAAATATTTCTTTGCAAAATCCTCAAGGCTACAGCAAACATTTTAAAGGGCAAGGATGTGACAAAATAGGACAAATGTAAACATGAAGTGATTGAACCTTCAACTCAGCAAAGGATTGCATAAGTACTCACATTTTGATTATCACTATGGGAGCCTATAGTGCTAGTTTACCTAATTTCAGCAACAAGTCAGTTCAGATGCCATCTTTTCTGCTTTTCTTTTACTTTGTAATAAAAAGGTGTGACCAACTTTTCCAGTGCATAATACCAAGATATTACTTTGAAGTCTAAATATTGTATGAATTTCATGAAATGGTGTCACAGATTTGTGTGAAAAGTGGGTCACAATAAAATGATCAGAGATAAAATTGGGCCCCATCATCAGACCAGTTGAGAGCCACTGCTTTAAAACATTTCCTTTAAGTAAAGCCCGCAAGTGACCTAATAACAAATGTGTCAGTGTTCTACTAAGCATTTTTACACACAGATATGTGGAAAGATATCCCTCCACAAACTTACCTCCAGGATTAGATCTGCTTACAATAGCACCATTATTGGCTGTTTCAGCAAATCATACTAGATTTTTACAGTAAGAGGAGCAGTTTTGCTGTCACATAAATCCATTTCAAATACAAACCACCCTCTGGTTGTTGTCCAATAACTTTTTTGTGATTATTCTATTCTTTTGCCAAATCTGATGCAATAAATGAAACATCAATGGTAAAAATACATGCTACAGTTCTGTAAAAAAGTCAAGAAAATATATATTTACTATATGCATATACATGTCGCAGCTCCTGCATGTGTACAATTGTATGCTTTATTTGTTGATTCGAGGCTGTTAATGCTAATTGTATGGCTTGGGCAACCAGCAAACTGCAAAGCTAAGCGCAGCATGGGCTAATTACATTAGTTGAAATCATGACATCATCGAACAGTCAAAGATTCATGTTTGAGATATGAATAAAGATGTGCTCACGTTGCTTTAATGATCAAGTGTTGCTATACTCATAATACATAATTGCTAAAATGCATGAGGCTTATAAATTATTTAAGATACAGTCCCACTTTTAACACATGTACCTTTTTGAAGACATTAATAGAAGCTTTTACCCCAGACTGAATTATTGAACTTCTGTTAGTGTTCTCACCACTGTTGTGTTATTTTTAATCTCTTTCTTCTTCTCTACCTGAATTATGAACAGGCTGAAGAGGGAGCGCTTAGGTCCACATGACTGGCTCTCCGTGGCCGTGCCAGGAGGCCATGACTGGATGGTGGTGCCCAGCCTGGAGCCAGAGACGACGTACCAGTTCAGTGTCTTGGCCCAAAACAAACTTGGCACAGGCCCCTTCAGCGAGGTTGTCACTGTGAACACACTAGGTGAGAACAGCCGTCGCTGCCCGGCCATGACAAAGGCAACAAGTCATAACAGGGCATTGGAAGGGCTGCACAAAAGCAAATTTACTTTTTAACAAATTAACAACATAGTAACTTGTTTTGCTTTTCTTTAATTAAAAAGTAAAAGTGAACCAAATTTCCTCTACCAACTTACATCAAACCAAAGTTTATTGATTACTTTAAACTTTTAGCTCATAAGTTCAGTGACCACAATTACATATGCAATTATCTTCTCCTTGCTAAACATCTTGTAAATTATTATCAGCAATGCATTTCACTTTGCTTCATTTTTTACACTTCTGCTGTTTTTTGCAGCATAATCAAATCCGTAATAAGGAATAAGGGTTAGATGATGTCTCTCAGATGGGATCAATTGTGATAGGTCATTCCTATTTCAATATGCTATTTGGGTGATTAAACAGTTTTCCTCAGATACAAAATCACATATGTTCCATTTAATAATTTGTCAGTTCAATTGTCAAAGTCTTTTGGATGAGAGACAAAACTTCTTCAACTACAAACCACATCCAACTTATTTTTAACTTGCAACAGCTTAGATTTAGATTTGGTTTTGACAAGTGGAATTTAGCCCACAGCTGTGCATTTTTAATGTAGTATTTTCTAAATCAGTCTGATGCTTACTACTTTATAGTGCCTGTTCAAATATTGCACTCTAGGCGCTGCCATAAGCAACCAAGAAGCCAAAAAGAGTTCCTCATCACAAGTTATTCTAGGTTAGATTATTTGTACAGCAGCAGGTGTACCTGTTCTGCTGTAAATTAAGTTTGACAGGTGATTGGTTCACACATAAGCCTCAAGCAACATCTCACTAATACTGTGAGTTTTCACATCCTTAGGAAGTCACAAATCTTTGATCCAAAGGCAATCAAGCTACTTTTTAAGATATGCAAGTACTTCAGACATATACTTACATACGGCTTTTTACATATTAATTATATCAACTATTAATAAGTGTTATAAATATCATAAATTTATAATGCACATGTTATGAAGACAGGCAAGATACACATTTTTATAAAAGCAGGCCATGCCACTCTTACATACTACTTATATTGTGGAAGATCTCTCAAACCAGTAACCGCCAAAATGAATTATAGGCTTATGTTTTAATGAGCTTCAAAACTCAAAGTAAAACGTTGCTTAAGTTGTACAAAATAATAGGCTCCTGGGATTTTTGTACAGTACTTAGGTGAACCCTGTAAATGCTATCATTGTCATTCTCCTTGTGCCATCCCTCCCAGTAGAAACTGAGTGAAGCAAAAGAGGCAGTTATTAAGTGTAAATGAAGCTGTCACCGATTATTATGTAAAAGTAAGTGATGAGCTGCAAACTGGGATAACTATTCATGCTGTGTCACCTTTGTGCCCTCCAAAAAGAAAGAACAAAGACAACACAATGTTCAACCCAGCAGCTATTTTAGACTTTCATTTAATTTAATAACATTTTACATATTATACATCCAATTTGTTAATGTTTGTGACAGAAAAAGGCTCCCCACAAAGATAACTGTAAAGGGAATTAAAAGCACAGTAGCTGTTTTTTTTATCCATCCCGGGGCCAATCCTAGCAACAGAATAGCTACCTTTGTCGCTTTTTATTGTATAATACATGGCATCAAATGGAGGCTCCACAGTTTAGCAAGTTATGTGTCCATTATCTCTGCCTCCTTAAACATCACATGAATGCTTTGACAATATTTACCCACTTCACTTTGAATTCCTTTTGTCTGTTTTTTTAGTCTCTTTCATTGTGTAAGCAAACTTAGTCACTTTCTCTGTATTATTGGCAGCCAATAATGTTGACAAGTGCTGTAGACCAACTAATCAGAGCCTGACTGACAATAAAGCCTAGATGTTCTATTAGGTTCTTGTCTTTTCATAGATAAATCCTATTAAAATATGCTATTAGGTGACTAAGCTCTTTGCCTCAAATGAATGAAAACAATTTAATGTTAAATAAAGATGAGTGCCTACTTATTATTATTGTTAGCTTTAGCGATAATGCTCATTGCCACTAGTCTTTATACTCATGCCACTGTACTGTCTGTCCATGTAGTATTTCCTATAAGTACCCCTGAACCATTGGTGCTGCTTACCCCACCACGGTGCCTCACAGCCAATCGCACGCAGCAGGGAGTCCTGCTCACCTGGATGCCACCTGCCAATCACACAGCACCTATCCAGCATTATGTCATGGAGTTTCGTCTGGGGGAGCGATGGGAGGTTCTGGACGACAGCATTCCTGCCGGAGAGACAGAGCTGCTTGCCCGCGACCTCATCCAGGTAAAGTACTGAACAAGGACTAATGATGCAGTGTTAAAAGAGGTCCAACTCAGGGTTTGTTTTTGGAGTGTAATCAAATATTAACCTTCTATAAACACACTTTTGTTTAAAAATATATTCTTTGGGTGGCAGTAGCTCAAGAGGTAGAGATGTTTGCCCGCTAACTGAAAGCTTGGTGGTTAGATCTCCACTCCCCCCAGTGCATACTGCTGTTCCTCACCCTCCTTGTCTGCGACACTGGTGTTTCAATGTGTGTGTGTGTGATTGTGATTGTGTGAGTAAATGGATGAGTGGCTCCTTAATGTAAAGTGTACTGACTACCTTGCGGCTCTGTGCTTTAGACTAACACTCTTTGAGGAATTTTGTGGTGCTGCAGTTTGTAAGAGAAAATCAGCTCATTGCGCTTGTTGTCATGGTTTTCATTGTAAATGTCAGTTATGCTGGCCACTTACTCTGGTATTGAAGGAATGCACCTCTCCGGGATTTAACTGAAGGATGACTTTTTAATAAGCCTAAAATGTTTTGGACTCTGTGCTCTTCCAAATTTACAGTTCTGACTAATCTTACTGGTGCCACATATTATAGACTCTTTCTTTAAACTAACCAACCACTTTCTGCTCAATACAGATGTTTTTTTCTCTACTTTGACTGCACAGCAAACACCCACTCACACTCCTCTCCCATTTCCTTGCAGCATATACTGTACTACGGCATATATAAAAAGTTGACTTAGCCCAGTATACAGTATATGTCAAATGATATGTTGTTCAACAACTGTATGTCAAAATGTATCAGTTGTTTTAAATTGTTATAATGCAATACTGTCCTCATTATGCATTGCCAGTATTATCACTTTGCTTCCTAATGATCTATTTGAGCTTCATCTTTGTCATTTTTGTGATATCTTTCTCTCTAGTTTTCGCAGCCATTTATTCCGTGTTCTCTAGTCATGTAGATCAAGCAGCCAATTAGACTGTCCCTAACTCAAGACCATCTTCTGTACAAGCATGTGATTAGCTTGCCAGTACATGATGATGATGTCTTAAGGTCTTGTTTTTTCACAGATCATTGGATGTCCCACAGAAAATATTGTGCTAGTGCTAATACCAAAAGAAAGAAGAGTCTCTTTTTTTTCTTCATTTAATTACAAACCATTTTTGGTTCATTTGTTCTTTTTTGTCAACAGTTGAAGGATGGTAGTTTTCACCAAAAGCATTTTCAGGCAATGCATTTTTGGGTAAAATGTTGCATTCTGTCCTGTTGCCAGGATTCTTCTTTGCTTGATTTTCATGTAGCTAGTACTGTTCTAAGTGCACAAATTGACCCCCCCTACCTCCCGTATCCAGTACCAATGAAAACACGAACGATGGCACATACCCATCATTGACAGTGAATGGGATAATGTAATAATAATAATAGTGCATTAGTCTTATATAGCGCTTTTTTAGACACTCAAAGTTGCTTTACAATTTAGTGCATTATTCATTCACTTCTCAGTCTCATTAGGTGATTGTAAGCTACTTCTGTAGCCACAGCTGCCTTGGGGCAAATTGACAGAAGCATGGCTGCCATTGTGTGCCTATGGCCTCTCTGACCACCACCAAACACGATCACACTGACACATTCATACAGGCAAGGTGGGTGAAGTGTCTTGTCCAAGGACACAACAACAGTATGCTGTGCCGGTAGTGGGGATTGACCTGCCAACCTTTTAGATTAGTGGGCAAACATATCTACTAACTGAGCTACTGCCCAAATGTGCATTGTCAGACCTGTCACTACTTTGTCTCTTAAGCATTTCCTGATTTATGCTTTTTGCTTTTGCAGGAGGCGTGGTATGAGTTCCGTGTGATGGCTGTCATGGATGATGTGATTAGCGAGCCTAGTAACTTGGTTGGAGTGTCCAGCACAGGTGAGGCGTTACATCATACACATCATTATTCATTCTCAGTATGACGGTAACATACAAAGAGATCAAAACACATACAGTACTGTGCAAAGGTCATACACAGGTTTTGAAGAAAGGCAATGGACAAAGAAAGATGTATCAAAGTACAACATATGGATCATTCCATGCTAAATCACCCAGGGGTCCCCAGGTCACCATCTCAGAAAAAAATCTCAGATGTGGTACTACCAAAGTTAAACAAGGTCATGGTTAATCATTTAGTAGATGATACCTGTAGATAGATAGTTGATTAACCATGAGTATTGTTCAGCTCAATTTTCATCCATTGTCTATGAGAATTATAGTATTTTGGATAGTCTATTCAGTGTTTTGGGTCACAAATTGTATGATTTTCTATTATTAAAGATTTGCTTTTATGTAAAAACGTCTGTATGTTTTTTGCTACTTTAAAAATAGAAACAATTGTAAACCAAAGATGAAACTTTCCACAAATGATCTTCAGAGGTATATGTAAATTTGATTTTTTTTCAGTAACTGTCAACATGTGGTTCTAGCAGAAAAAACTAAAGGCTTTTGGTTATTTTTACCAATTTATAATAAATTGTGTAGGTTGAACTATAGGTTCACTTTGCCCTGTACAAAAAAAAAAAAATCAGGCTTGTAACTGCACCAAGTGGCTTATCATGCTTCTTCAAAATCAGACAAAACACATTTTCGAAAAATGTAAAAATTGTCCTATATTTCAAATGCACCTATCTCAGTAAGTTTTGTCAGTACAGACCTTTTGCACACATGTTTAACTTTAGTAGTACCACATCTGAGAATTTTTTACATTTTTTCTGAGCTGGTGAGCTGGAGAATTATTCAGAATCTGTGTGATTTGGCATGGAATGACCCATATATAAAGTTTCCAAAACTAGAAGCACTTAGTGTAGACCTCTGTCATGACACTGGTCCCATCTCACAATGGTAAAGATATAGTGCCCTAACCTGGACTTAAATTCAAAGATCTTTAATTCAGGGGTAAATGATCTACATCCAAACAGTGATCTGGATCCACACCAAAATTAACATTTCTGTCCTTTGCCCATTTCTGACCTTTTCTAAAAATTTCAGAACAAACAATTCTGTATTTGCTAAAGAACTCACTTATTTAACAGCCTTTCTTTCACCATACTAAAACTTACACAGTACTGTATGTTAATTCATTATTAGAAAGCAGCACCCCCTCTATACACTCGCCAAACCCTTTCTTGTCAGTGCTTGAGTTAAAATCAACACCCTTTGGCACTAACCGGCATCTTAAACCCGGGGCTATCTTAACATTTTTGAGCTGAAGAGGGGCTGTGGATGTATTGCACACACAGCAAGTCCAACTTTACATTTCAGCTACTCAGCATTATCACATTTTAACTCTCTTTAAGGCCATTCTCTAAAGTATGACATCATTGTATTGCCTGTCTTACACAGAGTTTGTACTGCACAACCGTGAGCTAAGAAAAAGATTAATTTAGTCAGTTTGATGATGCTGTGCTCAAAGTCTCATATCTGAAATTACAAGGCTTCAAATGTTGCTATGCTGCAGAGGTCACTGAGTACACATCATTTTGTAAGAGCAGCTGTTGCTAGCATTTATAAGGAAGATTTTTGCAGAAGGGTGTTGAGTTTCTGAGTGGTGCTGCTGCCCCCTGCTGGTTCAAATTAGAACATTGCTTATGTGTATATTTATTTAATAATGGTATGACAAGGTTTACACCTCATGTGATCAGTAAAGTCTTTATTATATCATCAGGTTGCAGAAAGAAGAAAATGGATTTTTTGGGGGGTTAAGCTAAGCCTCCATTACTTAGCATTTCCTCCCGTGCCATGCCTTGTTGTGCTTTGCAAAGCACTTGCAGCAGTTCACACAGTTCATAATAAACCGTGTAACCCCGTTTCCTCATTCTATGATTCATGAGTATGTAGGTCACCAGGACAGTGTGGCCATTTACAACTGAGGAGTGAGAGCAAGTGTCAGACCAACACCAGAACAAAGCCTAGTTAATTTATCCTTAAAACAACAAAACGTTATGCACTTTTATGTTTTCTAATATTTTGGCCTCGCTTGATCCTCATGCCTGTAACTGCTTAAAAACAACAGATTACGTTCTACATTCCAAGAAGGGCCGGTGAAATGGTTCCCAAATGGTGGGTGAGACTGTTTGATTTTTAAACACATACATACATAACTGGTGGGGCGGCAGTAGCTCAGGAGGTAGTGCTGGTCGTCCACTAACTGGAGGGTTGTGTACTTGGGCAAGACACTTCACTCGCCTCCAGTGTGTGTGGCTATGGTGTATAAATCTGATTATTGTGTGTTTGTCTATATGGCTGCCATGTCTCCATCAGTGTGCTCCATGGCACTTACATGTCTAGAAAGGCACTCTATGAATCCATTCCAATATTATCTTTATTTTTATTATCATCATCTTCAAATTAATTATTGGAAAGTAGGCCAAAATAAAAATAATCAAGGATTAAACTAGATCCCACAATCAGACTAGTACAGAACCACCAGACTAGTGTCTTTACTGAGGTTTAGAGATGTGCCATTGTAAAACGCATTGCTTATCATACACTTGTTTGAGGTTAATGTTTTCTTTCTGATGACAGTTTGATCAGTGCTAACCTCTTAGAAAAATAATACAGTGTTTATTAGTATTTCTTTATATTATACGTATTGCAATCCAGCTACAGAGGATGCTTTTTGAGAGAGAGAGTTGTAACAGGAAGTACATCCTGCATAAAACCTATGCCAAATGAATAAGCGAGCCACTCCATACTGGGAGGCAGATGATGGCTATAGCCTGCTGTGGCTTTGTAGTTTTCCATAGTGCTTCATTTAAATTGTATGTGTGACATAAGAGTATTTAAAAATGTTCCCCTACATAATTCACAAAGTTGGCGACTTTACAGTACATTCCTTGATTCATTAATCAATAGCAACAGAACTTACTATATTTACTTTAGAGCTAGAAAGCAATATTTACATTATTAGTATGATGTCTTTGATGAATTCTCTGTATATACTTTCAGTTTCTTGAAATTTCTGGCCTGACGCTCTTGTCTGTCCTGTAGACTTTTTCCCTCCTCCAGAGATGGTGGAGGAAGGTGGATTGGCTCGACCCGTGGTGGCCGGGATTGTGGCCACCATTTGCTTCCTGGCCGCAGCTGTCCTCTTCAGCACCATGGCTGCGTGCTTCGTCAACAAGCAGCGCAGGAGGAAGCTCAAGAGAAAACGAGGTAACATTCAGTGTTCCTTTTTTACCTCTGTGATTCATCTGATTTAATTTTAACATCAAACTATTTTATGAGTCATATCCTCAGAGCTGAATTTTCAACAAAAGATCCAGAACAAACATATCCGCTTCAAAGATCTATAAATGCAGTGATTTCAATGGCGGCAGTTTGTTTTTAATGGCTCTTCTTGATGTTTTTCTCTTTCAGATCCCCCTCTTTCCATAACCCACTGCAGAAAAAGCATGGAAACTCCGTAAGTAACACCTACATGACTCACTCAACTAAACAGTAGCAATCTTAGAACAGAGCCAAGATCAAAGTAAAGCGGCAAGTTTTTAAATGTACACCTCAAAAGGTTAAATGCCAAAATATAATTATTTATTCTCACTTAAGCTACGTGTGTGTATGTTTGCCTACAACCACCTTTAAA
Source organism: Bostrychus sinensis (assembly GCA_020698575.1). NCBI lineage: Eukaryota > Metazoa > Chordata > Actinopteri > Gobiiformes > Eleotridae > Bostrychus > Bostrychus sinensis. The sequence goes on from CM036244.1 coordinate 28,243,916, forward strand.
ATGCTGAACCTTTTTTCTTGCAAGACTTTTTTTCTTGTATTTTACAGACATGGTCTTAAATAATGAAATCAAAATGAATGGAAATATTCAAACACTAAATTAAAAAGATATTGGCTGTTTTCCAAATGCCAGGATCCTTCTTTCAGAGGCAATGAGTGCTGTCTAACTCCACACAAACATCTCTTGAACAGGCTTTGGAGATTATACTGCATCATCAAAAACCCATACTCCATTTATACACTTCATTTTTCTCTTAGTTACACTTTCAAAATAGATGTTTTATTGTTTTATAATTGTTTTTGCAAGTAATAAATAAAACAATAAAAAAACAATTTAATTGTTTTTAAACAGTGATGTTTGGACCTTTGTGATATACATGAATTTTAATGTAATCTTTGAAAACAGGATATGCAGCTTACTTAAGTGTGAAGCATCAGTTCAGCACACACTTTACACGTTTGTTTGAAGAAGATGAAGATAAAAATATATTAACAAATGGTCACTGACAACAACAGCAAACACACGCTCTGAGCTGCATTGTGGGTAATGAAGTGAGGCAAGGCCAAAGAGGAACTATAGATACATCCTTGATATTTTAGCCAAAAGGTGGAGTCGCTCCTTTTGAGAAGACATGGATTGGAACAAACTTTGGGCAGGAGCTAATAACATGGATATCTCTAAAGGAGACAGACCTGGATCCTGGCATCTGAAACACCCGCATTATGTTATCACAAATACAAATACATTTAGTATACAGTATTTCTGTGCTAAAATGGATACTTCCAGAAATATTCCTTAAAAATTCTGTATTTTTGTAAATTGTTTTTTATTTTTATTTTATTTTTTGCATAATCAGGAACTTTTTTTGTTTTTGTTTCACTGACTAGAACTTTGTGTTCATGGGATGTTAGGATGAGAAATATCTTTGTGTTTAGGCAAAAATAAAAGCAGTATGCAATGTGTACGTTAGAAATTGTACTGTCTTATCAGACAGAGTAAATATGAGTTGTGTGAATGCTAACAGTAGGTGTACTTTCTAACTGTGACAAGGCTCTGCAGGTGTGTGGGCTGTGCAGCTGTCAGCAGAAAAAGAGCCTTCAACGGAGTACATCATCTCATTTGACAAAATAGATGTTTCTTTGAATTTTTGAGTCTCCAATTTTCCAGTTTTCTTGTGTCTAAAATGAAAACAATTATATTTTATATCTTCAAGAAATTAGTGGTGATTTATGTTGGTGTGAACACATTTTTGCTTGGGTTTCTCTTGTTTAGCATAGTTTAAATATTTTCTAATGCCTCTGACATTGCAAAGCTACTTTAACAATCCTTTTACCAAGTCGCTTTATCGACAACCTTCCTGTTTATGTCCAAATCTTCCAGGAGTCCACTTAGCTTCATACCCAGTGTCGAACCCTACTGGGAGGGGCTTGACGCGAGCAGGTACAGGCCCCAAGCCTTCAGTCCTCAGTGAGTGTGCCAGCCATTACCCTGTGTACCCTGTGCACACTGTCTATACCCCCTTCACTTGGTACCTGACCCGGCTGCATGTTGGCCCAAATGTCCCCACAAGGCAACAACAACACTGGGCTTCTTGAATCAATACAAACTCATGAGATTTGGTGTTCACATTTGACAATACATTAAAGAAGTCATTAAAGTGTTTATGTATGCCACACTAGTTGTCTGCACATAAGTCCGTTGACAACGGCTTAGCAAAGCACAATTAACTGAAATTGCAAAGTCTAGATTTGATTATAAGAATGTATTACACTGCAGCTACTACCATATTGCTTTGAACTGTGCACTTGTGTGTCAATCAGTAGTTTTCTTATGGTAATGATCCTACCTTGTGCCTTTCCCTCTGAACTGTTTTTTTCTTTTTGTGCACTGTTTCCCTTTTGACCTGAATGTTATCCATTTGTTGTTCTTTGTTCTTCCCAACCTTTCCTATATTTAAAATAGAAGTCACCACACATCTTTCACATTTGCTAAACATTGTTAAGCCTGCTGTATAAGAGGGCTGTAAGAAACATAGTTAAATAATGAACACAATCAACAATTATTACCCATAAATCATAACATCTAACAACTAGAAGTTCCGTTTGTAGTATGCGCGCACACATCAATAAATTACTTGTTCACTGGTTGCATTGTACGTAAGTAGATTGTAAGTCGGTGATTTTGAATTTAGGTAGTACAAGATAGCACCACGATAAGGTGTGGATTAATAAAAGCTTCACAAACAAGCAAGCAGCTATAATAATATGGCTGCAAGTAAAGCATAGTTCTGTTGCTCATTTATATTTATTGACACCATTTACTCTTACTTAACCTTTGTAAATGGTATACATTATTTTCAGTTTTATATAGTGTACGTTTACCTTTACATTTTCAAATCTTTGAAGTTAAAATAATCCTTATTGAGCTGGTGGCAATTGTCAGTCATGAACATTTAGTGGATACATTTTTTGTCAACTTGTGCAACATTTACAGTATTGGCTAAGTATTGGTAAAAATCAACCCAGTTTGTTGTTGTCACTTTGGTTTTATGTAGTTGTATTGGAAGTGTGCATGAATAAAAAATGTAAAAACCCTCTATGTGTGTTCCCTGCAAACTTCTAAAGTTTATGTTATGTGATATAATACCCCTTACCACAAACTGTCTTCCTTTATTATTCAGTGTCTTTAAACTTTATAGTAATAAATAGATATACACACAATCATGCAACACAGTAAAATCAAATAAAATTATGATAAATTAACCAAAATAAATAAGTACATTCATAAAATGTGCTGCAAATTATATACCTAGCATAGCTCATTAACCTTTCCTCAATGATTGTATTTTTATTTTTTTTTTAAGTACTGCTCTTGGCTAGTTAGCCTATTAGCATGCAGTAACAGCCATGGCACACCAACAACCAACATGAGGTCCTTACTTGAGTGCCATCTGTTTTAATACATATTAAATCAACTGAAAAAAAAAAGTATGGTCACATCAAATAAAGAACTTTTTCAACCAACAATATATGTGTTTTTGTCATTATTACTATTTCTAGCTGGCAGCACAAAGAGCTTCTCAAATATAGCATTACCTACTATGCCACAAGTAATTACAACATATGATTTTTATTCTATAGGTCATCTTCAGGCAAGGTGAGCCCAGAAAGCATCCGTTCCAAGGCATCACCATCAGAAACATCTGAAGACAGTCATGAGCAGCGTGGCAAAAAACCATTCCCAAGTCCAGGGAAGAAGGAAGAACTATCTCTATACAAGAAGACCAAAAGAGCAATAACAAGCAAGAAGTACAGCATGAAGCATGAAACTGAAGCTACAACACCAATTGAACTCATAAGCCGAGGTCCAGACGGTCGCTTTGTAATTGACCCTACTGATATGGAGATGTCCGTCAAACCTCGCCGCATTGAAGGCTTCCCTTTTGTGGAAGAATCAGACCTATATCCTGAATTCCGGCAGTCAGATGAAGAGAACGACGACCCCAGACCTTTGCCCCCAGCTATGGCCACGCTGCGGCCTCACCAGATCTCCCCCATCTCCAGTCAGGAGTCCTATCTGCAGCCTCCGGCCTACAGCCCCCGATTCCACAGGCCCTTTGAAGGTATGACCATCATGGAGAGCAGTCGGCTGCAGGCCACAGGGCAGATCCGAGGCTCTCTCCACCACCACAGGGCTTTCTATGGCTATCTAGGCCCCCCGGGAGATCACGACCCACCTCCTCCTTTTTACATGCCTGACACCAGCCCCCTCAGCTCAGTCATGTCCTCCCCACCGTACCTGGCCGAGGGACCGTTTGGTCACCCAATAATTCCGGAAGAAATGGGAGAGGGTGACTTTCCACAGTATACTGTCTCTGGTTTTCCCCTTCCTCTGACGCTCTCCTCTACGTCCCGTTCACCGGAGATTTGGCAGGGACTGGATTTTACCTTTGCCAGTCTTGAGGGGCCCCAGTTCATCTTCCCACCACATCACCCCCTGCACCTCCGCCACGACTCTCCCTATCCTCCCCCACCTCATGTTCTTCCCCTTAGCGCTTTCCAACCTTCCACTCTCCCAATGCCAACTTACCCAGCTGTTCTGCCACTGGAGGCCCCAAAGAGCCACCCAAGCAAGTCTCCGAGCAAGGCCAAGCCTCATGGCTCCCCAGCCAAGCATTTAGCTATGCAAGAGGCACCTTTAGGGCAGCTAAGACATACAAGCCACGGTATGGGTGTGCCGGGTTTGCCTTACACCGATCCAATGGCCCACATTGTCCCTAGCACATTCAGTAGCCTGGACACACGATGGTTTGATACTAGTCCTCGGTTCAGTCCAAGACAGGCTCGTAGGATGGATTCTGGCTTACACCAGGTGGTTCTTCAGCCCTCTCGACTCTCACCCCTTACCCAAAGCCCTTTTAGCTCACACCAGGGCTCCCCAGAGATAGTAGTCCGTCCCAGACCACGTCCCAGCATTGTGCAACCATCTATACCTCCGGAGATGTCTGAGATTACCCTCCTCCCTCCTTCCACAGCCAGCTTCTCAAGAAGATCTTCCCCCTCCTCCTCACCCGCCCAAGGCCAGGGGAGCAGGAGAGCCAGTCCTAGCTACCGCTCCCACATGGCCTTTGCCACCTCTGCCGCCAGCTACCCAGCCTCCCAGTCCCCGTCTCCTCCCATGGAAAGCAGCAACATATTTGGGCAGATGCCGTCTCAGAGGAGGACTGAGGAGGAGCTCCTTCCGTCTGAGCCCTCTCCACCCCAGTTGTCCGCTTCAGGGTAGGTGCATTAGGCATGCCGAAAGGAAAACCATTTGCCTCATTTGCCCCAACCCATACGCTTTGATTTGTTGAGTTGCACTGACATTTACGTTGCTAATCTCATCTTAGTCCTAAGTTCTCAAGTTCTTTTTTTCTTTTTAGTTTGGGTGAAATTGTGAAAGATAACTGTGCTTACTTATCCCTTCAAGTGTTCTTTCATGTTTAATCCAGTCAATGCTGCTTTTCATGTCAGACACTAAATTAAATGTAATCACCCATTACATCTGTGAAGCATTGTCTAAAATGGCAAGTTTTTAAAAGCACCTTATTTTTATTTTTTTTTAAATAAAATCAACAAGCACTTAATAACAGAATCATAGTATATTTGAAGTAAAATGCATTTGCTTCACAGATTACTGTACAGACCTTTTGGGGCTAAATTGCATATTTATACAATACATTTTTGATCAAATTACTGCCAGAGTTATGTGAAATCTTTTTGGCTCAAGCCCCTTAAAGCCTGGGAATCAGAGACCTCACCACAGGAGCCCTGTTTTCCATCTTTGTCATATGTTACCCTGCTTTCACTTAATGGGAGAAATCTCATAATATCCATTGAACTGACTCCACATAAAAACAAACACCCATTGTTATGTCTAGCTCCAAGCCTTTGAAGATGCCTCCATCATGCAGAAGGATGCTTAAGAAGAGCTCATCTTGGCAGGCCCTGCGGCCCATGCTCGGCCTTAGTAACCTGACTGCTTAACCAATTCTCCCTACTAGCTTCTACCCTTTCAGATTTTCCTACCTTACTTGCCTTTCCCAACCCTTTTAATTGCCCCAGGACACCCCAGGTCTGACTACCAAACCAAGGTTGTTGGGCAAAGTGTGTCACAGGGCCTGTCCGCTTCTCATGTACTGCAATGTTTCCATCATTATGAATTAGGGGCAGAATGGTGGTTCTTGATGACTCCTGGAGTCTTACCTGCTTTGTTTTTGATTGATCTCAGCTATCTGGGCAGCGTTGTTGTGACCAGGTCCTCTACACCGCAATAGGTAAGGGTTGGATCCATGTCTGAAAGGGGGGGGTTAGCAGGTGGGACTTTTGATCACATCGTCCTTTAAAGGGGAATACAAGACTCTGAGTCTTTGTTTCATTTGTTCCTTCCTTGGTTTGAGTTCCTTCCCTTTTTTTTTTCTTAAAGAGGCTATGCATTCTCCGTTCTGCAGTCTTGAGGACAGTGTGCATTCTGACCAAAGCACATTCATTTGTTAGGCATCAACACAGGTCAGAAATGTATCACCAACATGATTCATGCTTGAGTGGTTTGCTAACTAACCACATTGCTTTAGCATTTTACTAATGTATTTACCAACACGAGGCAATTCCTTTCAATGCATTTCTAAGTGCAACACATTTACTTCCACACATTTATAAACCAAAGAACCATGACCAATTTGTACCAAGTTGTCTCAAAGATTTTTCATTAAGATGTGACAGTGACAAGTTTTTTTTTTATTCAAGAAGCAGAAAGTCTTTTCATAATTTCACCTATTCTTATAGCAACAAACCCATTTGCTATCATTTTGATAAGCCTTTTTTGTTTTTCCCTGTTCTTTGACTCTGTCTTTCTCATCTACCGCAGGACATTGTAAAGAAGGTGGTATCTGTTTTGTTTATTATTGACAATTCTAATTTTTCTAAAAAAAAAAAAAAAATTCCACACTGAGCCCTAAATTGCATATACCTATTTAAACTCTCCCTGGCACTCTCATTTAGGTATTTTTTTTAAGTGGAGTGGCTGTCATGTGTAGTTAGAGATTGCCAGTAAACGCAAAATAATGGACAGTTCTGTTTGTTCCAAAGAAACAAAATGAGTTTGCCTTGTGTCTGACAAAATAGTATTAGGTTTAATGTTTTATTCAAAGTAAAGAAAATGTATACAATATATTTTTGCATTCTCCTCAAGCGTGACACATTTTACTATTTACAATTTACACTTGGTCATGTTGTACACAACAAATAAAATAATCCAGATATTTTGTAAAATCAGCGATAAGATATTATATTACTGGGATTGCATAATCCTGGCAGTTGTCAAGCTTAGCATGTGTAAAGTTCAGCTCAGAGTTTACAATAGTGTGCCATCACTCAGCTCACAGTTGGCCACACATAAGCAGATACAGTACCTAGTGGGCACATGGCCTTAAACCACGAAAAGCATCTGCATGAATGAGTTCATAGACTGCGAGGGACAGATGCAGTTTTTAGTTTGGACTGCAGAACACTTCTCATTGTCTTGTGAAGCAATGTCCTGCTAAAGCAGTTTCATTTCTTCCTAGGGTTAAGGAACAAACATTTTTCCTAAGGACTTTGAGAGGGCAGGGCACCAAGTGGGGATCAGGACCCCCTTATGTTGGAGTGAACTGCCCAATGAAGTGCTTTTCAATGTATTCCCCTTTAAAGTCGTGTTCCATGTGCAAACTGCCATGCATGCCATCGCTAAATATTGCTCTTCCGTTTCCAAAAAAATCTAAACAAATATATGGATAAATTCTTGTTACATTTGTTGTCCTAGTGCTTCGCTTTTCTTTGGCTTATTTTCCATTATGTGACTGTTCCCGAGTAGTCATTTCCCCTCCCGCCATCTCTCCCCCTGTCAGCATGGTGAAGCCCATTGTAGACAGTATCCATGTCTATGAATACATATTGATAATGCTTTGTTGCTGAGCTGTGGTTTCCCCCTCTACTAACAACCTTCGGTTTCTCTCTGCAGCCACGCTGGGAGTATTGCTGTTTTCTGTGCCTTGAGAGAACCAAGTGTGTTTGTGCTAGGAATATGTGGGCTGATGTGGTACCTCCATGAAAGGGAGGGACATCCTTAGATCCAAAGAGAAAAATATATGCAGACGTCATTAAAAGAATTGTATCTGTTATTTTCAGATAGAACAGAGATTATAAATTACAGGCAATTAATGGATTTATTTTAGATATAGTGGCGGTTTTCTCTGAAAACAGTGTAAGAGTGTTAATTTAGATGCAATTTGTCAGAATAGAATAATATTATCAAGTTTGGAATATGATCTTGCAAATATTTGTTTCTTTACTTGCTTCTTAGGGGTCTCACATTGATCCCTGAGCAATGTGCTGCACCTCTTGCTTGGCACGAGCAGAGCTGTGTGGGTTTGGGATTTGGTGGCGCTCCGTATTGCTGACAGACAGTGCAGTGGTTGTGCTTGGCCTGGAGTTACCTGCGCTTTCCTCTCTGTTCTTTATCCAGAAAACGTCGAGGTGCAACGAGTGCCCTTTCAGGGTCTGAGAGGATTGATGCACTGAGATACCAGCGTATTAAAAAGGCCAAGAAGATGACCATGAACAACAATAACTCCAAGATGAGAAAGAAAGCAGGTGTGGCACTTTGCCAACATTCACAGTTCACACAACAATTCACAAATGCACAGTATCAGACTGTGACTCTGTCAAACCTGAACAGAAGATAACTGTTAGAAATATATAAAGAGAAATCCTATTAATAAGCTCTGGTTTAGTCAACAGCAGCGTGTGGTCTTGGTTACCATTTCTGATTCTGCAGATTAAGATTGATAACAAAAATCCCCTCAGAAATATTTATTTGTTACCAAATGTTGGTTTTTTTCATAGTGCTGTTTATTTTGGCATTTGGAAATTATTTTTAGTTGACAATGTGTTCCTTTTGCCTATATGATCACAAAAGATTTCATGATCAATTTAAAAGAAGCACGGAGTAATCATGAAGCTGGCTCCAGCTCTGTACCACAAAGATTGAACCTACCCCAGATGTTTCTGCCTCCTAGTTAAAACATTAGCAGCCTGGATATGTCCTATCATGAAGCAGGGTGAATTGGATGCGTTTGTATCAAAGCTGTACTTTCCATTTGAACTGCCCAGTAACCTTGTCACGTCACAAAGAAATGATACAAAGATATTCTTGCCTTTTTTCTTGTACTTTGGAAACTGTAATTAATGCTATCTTCCATTATGTCTGACATGACTATCGTATGTGTAGGTGTTTCCACCTCTCAGACCCAGCAGGCCTACACCTCTCAGGTACTACAGCCCGAAGAAGCTCTCTACCTCCGAAAGAAGAAGAAACGGCCCATCCTCCATGACCCGTACATGCGCTTCTCTGCTCTGCTCTACCGCCGGCCACAGCAGGAGGACCAGAAGGCTATCCTGGCTTGTATGGACAACATAGACCTCGACCATGCTACTCTGCTCTGAAAGCCCTTCAGGTCCTGGTCATGAAATGCAATATGCCCCATTCTGAACAACAACAAACCAGTCAACCACCAATATTAATCGTACTGAGGGATCTAGCACTAAGGTCAAGCATTCAGATTCTGTATGGATTCTGTATAGCTTTGCTCTTTGCAAATTTAGAGTTTTCATTAACATGCAGTTTATTATGTAAAAAATAAACAATTCACCTTAGCAATTCACCTGTTATTAATATACTGTTGTTGATATAACAAATTTGGGAAATTAGAACATGACATGTTCATTGTAGGTACAGAAAAAAATTCTAAAAGACATAAGATTGTTTTGTATAAAGTAGTGTTGCCCTTTAACAAAAAGTTAAACTAGTCTATCAACTAGTCGCCAGAATCTTGAAGTTTTACTCCAGTGCAAAATCATATTCTAAAAGACTGAAATAGATTGCACATTTTCCTAACATTATTATTACAATATGTCAAACACTTTCAAACATACAGTATATCATACTATCTTGCTTTACTGCTTATTCAAAACGGGGTCAGAGAGCCAGGAGTCTGCTGGCTGCAGACTATGAAAATGTCTGGGGAGAGTAGATGCACTCTCCCCAGACATTTCCATTTCCATGCCCTTCCAGGGGAATACCAAGGCACAGTGTCTGCAGGACTGTGGTCAATGTACTGGTCTGTTGGGTGAAGATAAAACTGAACCGAAAGGCAAAACTCTTGACTTCACAGTCAGTCTACATTCCCACTTACACTATGACCATGAACGTTGATCTTGGATACTAGCAGCCAAAAGAAGTCATCCAGTGGCTGGGCTCTTCCTTATGTTACGTTCACACCGGACGCTAATCAGGCGTCAGGCGCGAGTGATTACCATGTTAAGTCTATGGAAGGCCGCATTCAGGTGTGAACAAGCGTCCTGCAGCGCGAATGACGCGAATTTGACGCGAGATTCGTGTCCGGTGTGAACGTACCATTAGAGATAGGACCACAGTGAACTGAGAGGAGCTTGGACACTGAAGGAAATATGTCTGTATATGGCCGAATAAGGTCTCAGTATTCCCCCAGACAACTCAGACCATATATTTTATATTTTAAGACTCTCAAAAAAAAAAACCCAACAGATCTCTGTTTACAGTTGCATTTACGATTTTCTTCTCTGCCTTCACTATCTTATCAGCAGAAAAAAACATGTTTCACCATAAATGATGATGATAATTCTATACCTATATTTTACAAACTGAACAATACCTCAGACAAGGCCCCACAACCACAACATCAGGATCAACCAGCGCAACAGACTAGCCGTGAATGATCCCACATTTACTTTTATCATTTCTTATCACTAGTTATTTTCAAAACGGGAACAGGTCTACTTTTTTACATGGTTTAAAATATTTTATAATCAATAGATTATTCAGCAGTGAATCAGACAGGGTTTTTAGATACTTTGTATCACTTTAGCACTCACAAACAAATGTGGACATGGCATGCAGAATTATTATATCCTTTTTTTAACCAGGTGACATCCTCATTGAGATTAAATATCTTTTTCAAAAGTGACCTGGCAATTGGGGATGTACAAATATCAGCTGCCATTTTCTGAATACCCACAGCAAATATTGCTTCACTGAACTGCCCTTTAGCTCTCAGATGTCAAAAGAGATTTGCACTGGAGCAAAATATTGACATGTCATATGTTTGTGTCCATTTATTGTTCTTCTACTTTTGGTAGTGTGGAGGGCTCCAAATCCTATTCAGAATCCATTAGAGTGATGCCAAAAAAACAAACATCTATACAGAACAGAGGATAGGATTGTGTGCCATAGAATATAATAGTATTTTTCATACATATTAGAGGGCATAAACTGGCTTTGCTTGGCCTTAAAGAGCTTCTGATTGGTTGCCTGATTTATTCATGTATTTTTATTTTTGTGTGATCTGAATGAGTGAGGCCATTTTTCTAAAGACTAGATAATGAAAAAAGCTGAGGTCAAACAATATGTTATCTTGAAGGCAACCTAATGTGAACCATGTATTTTGTATTGTAAACAGCGTATCATTTTTGTTTACATGTCAGATCATTCATTTTATTATTTATATTAACAAAAACAAAATACTAAAGGGGCTACAAAATTTAGTTTTATGGAGCTGAAATGGTGCCATAATTTAAAAGCTACATCACAAGCATGATCACACACAATGTTAAAATCTGAATGATGGTTTGTGTTACTGTGGCATATCTAGGCTTATGACAGTCAGTGAACAATGAACAAACTAATAAGTTTCATGCATTTTCACAATACATTGGAATACATAATTAACATTAAGCAGTTTATCCCAAAAATGGCTTTTCTTTTGAGTGCATTTATGCATTGTGGTGCAACAAACCATCACTTAGAACTTTCTGGTGCTACTGCCCACTCTCATAATTAACAATGTCTGCCAAATTCTAATAATGAGTGAAAAAGCCATTTCATCCCAGCAGAGCTAAGGTGCTAAGCAAACCAGTTCGAAAGCTGCTTTCATTGTTACGACCACTAACTGCTGCTGTGTGTATGTTACAGTATAGTTTAAATGACAATACTTAAGAAATGGGTTGTTTGGTCTATTGAAGTTAAACATGGTGGAAACATTGTGAGTGCATAATTGAAAGTTATAGGCTCTTTTAAACAAACCTCAGTGCCAATTATTGTTTGCATGCTGCCTATAAAAAGCAGTAATTGAAGAGTTTAGGTAGAACAATATTAGAGGATTTCTAAATTGTTTTACTGCTGTCAAGGGCTGGGTGATATGTTTTTTCTTCTTCTTTTAATTATGTTTTATTATGTTATTTGGTACATCAAATACCAACAACAACAAACAAAAAATACACAGCAGCCTGACATTAGTTAAACCAAAAACAAACAAAAAACATGGTGCTGTCTTGAAAAGCAGCCCTGGCTGGTCACCAGGCAGGTAATTCAGCAGAGGCTGCCATACCTAATCAAAAATTTTGCAATTACTCTGCCCAACAGCCCTTATATGCTCCATGAGAAAAACCTTAAAACATTTTCACAGATTTTTCAATATGCCTATTTTTATTATTGAATAATTAAAAACTCAAAATTATCATCACCCAGCCCTTGCAGATATTTTAATAGCTAAACGTAAAGTTAATTTGTGAGGGGCAATGTAGTCAATAGTTTTTTGTTTTTTCCAAATTAAGAATTGCCGAAAACTATGTAGAAGTTTCCTAGAGAGAAGTTATTGTATTGTAACAGTTGTATCCTGAAAGACCCAATGACAAAATGACAAATGCATCTGGAAAATCCATTCATTAACAAAGATATCAATCAGAAATTTCTATCTTCCTGTTCCAGAGAGAGAGAGAGACTCAAATGAGAGAAACTCAAATACTGAAGTCCTAGGTGACAATGTGAACTTCCTAAAGGCTTTGATGATAACAGCAGAAACAGATGCACTGAATGACACAATATTCTGTAGATGGAGACTGTTCAGTGCTATGATGTGGTTGTACACTAGTAACCCCTTCTGTAAGAATAAACATAAAAACAAGTGGGACTGATAGTTCTGACATGACCAAGGGCTTTAATGAGACTTACAATAAGACAATGATGCAATGGCAGTATAAACATCCATGAGGCTAGAGCTACAGTTCAGTGTGAGGTCGGAGGTCAGAGCAGCCTGGACAAAGACGTACTGTATACCTCTCAACGTGCCACAGAGGAATATGTCTGTGTACATAGTGTATAGTGAAAGATTGGGTTGCATGTGTAAAGATTTGAAAACTATTAAAGGGGGGTTGGTCGCAGTGAGAACACAAAAAAGGACTGTGTAGCAAGTATGTTAGGAGTCATCTGCTTAATCACAAAATCTGAGGTCAAATAGTGCTAAAATATCTGAAATCTGCACATATGAAAGAAACAACAGCTTTAAATTGACATGAACTTTAAAAATTACATTAATAAAATAATCTTTTAAGCTCCCATTTAGTGTGGTTAATTGCCCCCTCTTGTGCGAGAGGTCAAGAGTACAAAAACTTCAGCCACAATATGTGCCTGTCAAAGGCCTGAATAAATGGAAATGGTTGCACCAGGAAGGGCATCCAGCATAAAAACCAAAGTACCCATGCGAATCATTTGCTGTGGTGACCCTTGAGAAAAGGGAGCAGCCGAAAGGCACTTTTCCTTCACAGAATATAATTCAATATTATGTGAAGTTGACATTTATGCCACAGTAGCTTTGAGATGCAATAAATGCATATCCCATGCAGTACACATTTACTGCTCCATTCCAGAGAAATTCACTAATCCACTAATTGAAAAGTTATTTTTTTATTTTACAAATACATTCTGCATATTAACAACAATATGACTGCTGTTTGTTGGAATGGGGGGTACTGAGTGTATGTTCCAAACCCCCGGTGCAGCACTGTCAGAGTACAAAAGTTCTTCTTTCACAATTATACACTCAATCAAATCCCAGTACTGTACAACAGCTGTCTCTTCTTCAGGGGAACTAGTGTGTTCCTGTTTGAATTTTAAGAGACATGTGACTTAATCATTGAAAATACCCTGCATATTTGTAGACAGACTTTATCCCATGCACTATTTTTGCACTAGAAAAATTATTTCAAATGCACCTTTTGCTTGCATCACCTGACAAGCTCTTTGTCATCTGAACAGAGAGCTGGGTTGTGAAACATCTGTAATCCAGATTGAAGCCCTAAAAGGAATTTCTTGCTATGGATATCAACACATGCATGTTGGTATTGTTTGTTATATACGTCAATCATATTATATGCTTTCTGTAAATAAAAATATAAGAATATATCTGACATATGCTACATACATGGCCACAGTGTTACACAGCAAATCACTTAATCTTTTAATTAAATATCTAATAATTTAAACTTGTCTTAACCAAAATATTCAAAACATATTCATAAATCAAAGTGTCCCTTGAGAAATAACTTCATACACACCACATTTACTCTAAAATGCACTCTAGAAAGAAACTCAACCCAGTTTGGTACGACGTGTGAGTTTATATATATTAAACTAAAAAGGCATTACAAAGTTGGATTCTGATAGCCTACAGTGTAAATACTCGAAAAATAAAAACACACCTTGTTATGACATATATTTTTTGTAGGAGATAAAAAAAAGATGCACATCTTGTATCCTGTCCTGAAAAGTGAGTGGGAACTGAGTAGTGTAGGGTCTGCTTCTGTGACACAATATAACATACTGTAAACAGACCGCTGTACGTCTGTCTGTGAGTGATGGAAAATCTTCTAGAAATTAGTTTTAAGGATTTATTCTAGAACTGAGAAATATAGAGAAAAAAATATATATAAATAAATATATATATTGTCATGGAACCAAATGGTTATATGAGTATCTATATTTGGGGACAGTACTTGTTTTAAAAGAATGTATAAGTCTGTTATTTTTCTATTCATTTGTTGCTTTATTATTGTAGCAATGCAGAATCGTAGAGAAATAGGGGAGACGTTTTTCAGTTGTGTATGAAACAAAAAAAAAGATGGTGCACCATCATGGCTGTCACTGTACTGTATATCACTGTCCATTTACACTCAGAGAGACTCCAGATTAGTTTTTATAGCCCGCGTCTGCTTGGTGTGAGTAGCTGATGTGATTTTTGAATTGTTTGTGGGCCATCACCTTCCCACTCTGGAAACAGCAATTAAGCTCCTCACAACTTACTTACTTATTCATTGCTAGCTTTTGCGGTTCATCTATATTCTCTTGGCATGAATGACAAGCTGACGTTTTCCCAACTTTGGTGCTCTTTGTGATTTGTACCACAGCAGAGCACACGAGTATACATGTGCTAGGTATATATTTACAGTATGTTTGTAATAAGACAGCTTTCAAGTTACGTCAGAGGATGCAAATGTGTTTTTGTTTTGTTTTTTTGTTTTAACGGGCATGTGCACTCAGAGCTGTTCTGTTTGCTGTTCTGTCTTGACATTAGGCATCCTCTTGGCTTGAGCTCGAATGTGGAGGTTGGGCATTGCAGCAGTGGATAGAGGTGAGACTTTTAGTGCTGTACATTGCCAAAACGTCATATATTTGTATATCTATACACATACACACATTGAACAACTGGTGCTATTCAAAACAACATGTGTGGTGCTTTCTTTCAGTTACTTGTGTCTTGCTTCAGACAAATGTAGCTCTACAATGTACTGTACTCACGAGTCATGCAAAAGCAAACAAGGATTTTTGATGTTAGGATAGTTTCAGGAAATATACAAGTTCTATTCTAAATCTGTGATTCCTGAACAATGGGATGGGGAGTAGGCCAGACTAGATATTAGTTGGGTTATTTCATGAAAAAATTGCTTAATTTTGAGTTGAACATTGCTATTGGTGCTGATTTAGGTTATAAAGTTTAAAAGTAAGTAATTTTACTAAGGGAATTTGCAAAACTTTACTGTGCGTTCATGTGGTACTCAAATATTTATCAATCGTTTTTGAAGTCCATCCAGGTCACTCTTAGTAAACGGCAACTCATAGTAAACCCATATTATAAACTAAATGAGAAGCAAACCTTGACAATGCTCAAGATCTTCTAATTCAGGGTTCACTCTAAATTATTCACCATGCTCTTGAAGATTCCTATTAATAAAGCCTTTATATCTCACAATGGTAAAGAATGAACTTTTTTTCCTTTGTTGACTTGACGCTGGAGTTAGTATCTCTTGCTACATCTTGCAGTGGTACAGAATACTGCTGTAAAAAACTAGCAAAAACTAACCTTGTGTTAGTTGGCCAATTACTGACCTTTCCTAAAAATTGGTATCAAAATGACTTAGCTTTTTTTTGTGTTAGGTTTGTGAGAACCACATGAATGCACACTTATCAAACCCCCCAAGATTGAAAAAAAGCTGTTTGAGCAGTATCACAATCTATGCGAAAGTTATAGTGTTAGATCTTAAAAGGCTAAAGAAAGCATCAGCATTTGCAGATGCTATTCTTAGTCTGCTGTGAAAACCTCACCAGACATGTTGGAGCCTCCTACAATTTGAAATCTTGATGTGGAAGTGTCATTTTTCTTTATTTTTTAAAACATTAAATGCAATAGAGGTGAAAGCAGTACAACACACTGAACTCCTTGTCTCCTAGTAATGTTCAGTCTTCCTGAGAGCTGTAGAACTACAGGCAGAGCTCATGACTTTATTTACAGTGCATTAATTTAATAATGGACTTTCAGATTCACAAAGCTACATTTTGACTGTGTTCATTTTTAGATACAGACAACTCAGTACCTCAATATACATTCAGATATGGAACATTTCCTTGGTTTCACTTCTCTGAAAGGTCTTTACTCATGCTTTTTTATTTGTCGGCACCAACACTAACAAGAATGTATGGCTATTGTAATTCCCGCTCACCCCCACTCTTCCCAAAAATTGAAGCTTTTAAAGCAACTAAATTGTCAGTTTTTTGTATTTCAAACGTCTTGGTATGCTTGTTGTAGTTGTATACTCATAATGGTGTATATTACATCAAATTTTATTTATTAAAATGTTTAAATTTTTTACAACCACTTGTCATTTTGAGTGAATTTATGTTTTCTTGAATGGAGAGACTGTCAATATAGCAGGACACAATATGAGTGCAACATTTCCTGCTTTTTCTCTTTTCTACTGCTGTCCTTCCCATTACACATTTAATACGCTAAGAATGTAGCCTACTTTATGACTATATATCCAAAATACTTACTTTTACTTGGGTACAGTTAAGAGAAAAAAAAATAAAAACCTTTACTCAAGTAAATTTTCTAAATAGGCCTGTACCCTACAAAAGCAATTTGTACTCAAGTAAACTTTATATTCAGTATTTTGGGTAAGGCAAGTTTATTTGTATAGCACAATTCATACACAGAGTAATTCAAAGTGCTTTACAGAAAAAAACACAATATAAAAGTACATAGACAAGAATTAAATTTCAGTTTATATAGGACCAACATGTTAGAGATGTACTTAAGTGCTAAACCATGGAGAGACTTGGACACAAGCTGTTTTAAAGTCTGTTCTCTGAGCAACAGTAAGCCAGTGCAGAGTGTATTTAAACTTTGACTCAATAATGTTCATTATTTTGAATCATCTACAAGTTTAATAAAGATTTTGAGTACTTGTTTTACTGTAACCAAGCAACAAGCAAAACAATGTGTCATGGGTAACTTCTGTCTTTGAGTAACACGATATTCCTTCAGACTTTAAAAATAGATTTATATTTTTGCATGTGTGTGCTCCATTTACGCTGTAGGCTACATTTTGTAGGCTATGCAATCTTTCAAGAGGCCTATTTAGGCATCTATAAGCCAGTACTACTTTTAAACACAAGGGGTGCAGGTAAACAAAGGTTTGGGAATATTTATTCATTTTCTTCTGCTAATTACCATTCAGGGTCACAAAAGAAAACAGCAAAAGTAAAATAATGATAAAAACCCCCTTGAAAAAATTGTCTAAAGAAAAATTTCATTGTTCCCACACAGGGTTCATGCACAATTTGTGATGTGAAATTTAGGAAGCAGGTTTAATGTAAAATTAATCGAATCCCTAATAAAACTATAACAAACCTGCTTCTGAGCAAATTGGCAAACTTTTTTTATGTTAATTGTTTGCAAATATCTTGATAATTAAAAAATAACAGCATTGGTCTGTTTGTCTCTTACCTCTGTGAACAGTGTCAGTATGTATTTATGCATTGCTTCCTGAATTCGGGCTCTGGCATTTTTTTTTTTTTTTTTTTTTTTTTTTTTTTTGTTTTGTTTTGTTTTGTTTTTTCTAAATATAATGAGACATTGGATCAGTATTTCCTGCAGTGTGGACGTGGCCAATGAGACTGCAGTTTGCTGATCAGTAGTTCACCAAACTAGGACTAGGTTTTTAAATAAGTAGAGCCTGTTGCTTTGAAAGACACAGTATGAACAGATTCAGCAACACAGCACCAAATGAAGTGCGAGCACACGGATCTAAGATATGGATTAAAGAAAAAAAGTTGAGTTCGCCAACTGGCCATGGTTACTTCATCCGTGCGTCTTTGGCTGCGCGCAGTTAAACCAGGGCGGTACACAGCGCACGGACAGGACAGGTAGACTGCAACCCACGCGCCACAGCGAAGATTTGTTATCTCTTCGTAAAGCCTATGCTAACTCTGGCCTGATATAGGGTACGTTTGCGGGTCGTTGTGCATGGAGCCTATCCAGCGTGGCTGAGGATGCTCCTTCCTCCAAGTTACAGCTGCCTCATACTCGGCGGGCAGGACACATGCTAATTTTGTATATATCTGTCAATATTAAAAAGGACAGAGTGAGCGAAAGGCGAGACTATTTTTAGGAATAGGTTTTGTTCTTATTATTTATTATTATTTAGCTTTGTAAACTGGAGCGCAGTGCAACATTCAAAGAGGGAGATGCTCTGCTGAACAGTAGCAGCAGGTCTCGCGAGATCAGCGGGCCCTTAGCAACCAACATCAACATAAGAGAGAATCCCATACAGCCCTGGGTTCTGAAGTTCTGTTACAGAACAATTCTGTGGAAATATTACCTACAGAAGAATGGAGGTAAGTCCGCTTACGTTTAATGTAATGGTCAGCCATACGCGACTTAAAGAAAGAGAAGAAATGAAACAGAGAGGCTTTATTGTTGGTCAGTAGGAAACCTATTGACTATCATTAAGCTACAAGTGCTGTGCAGCCCAAAATAAGCCTTAAAAAAAGGTTACGTTCAATGCAAAGTGAAACTTAAAAACAGAGTGAAATATTTCACGCATTAAATTCTTAATGTTAGTATTATTTAGTTATTTGGACTTAAACTCAAATTCGGTAACCTAATAAAACTACACAGGCCTAATAATCATGGTAATTACAAGTAATCTATAGCCTATGTGTTTAGCTTTTTGAATTAAATTAGGGATATTTCAGTTTTCTATCATATACTGATTTATTGACGTGCATCTGTAGAAGAAGGTATATTGTGTTTCAAATATTTTGACCTTCACACATTGACTGTGATCCACTGTTTGTCCAGGAGTTTGAGCCAGAAGAGAAGCGGGCTGGGGACTCCTTTGAGTCTCTGGAGCAGTTCTATGTGATCCTCAATGAACTGGGGGACCACAGTATGGAGAAGGTCCGAGTGGAATATGAGAAGCTCCTCCATGCGCTGAAGAAATCCAAAGACAACGAGAGGAGGCTCATGTCCAAATGTAGAGAGCTTAATGCAGAGATAGTGGCCACATCCACCAAAGTGGCAGCTGCTCTGAAGCTGTCCCAGGAGGATGAAAACACTATCGCCTCTCTGAAAAGGGTAGGCTATTTACACTCCACTTTTGTATAATATTTAATATCCTTGAGCTCTCCTAAAATATAATGTTTTGTTCACTACAGGAACTAGATAAAGCCTGGAAAATGGTTGACACTGCTCATGAGAAAGAAAAGAAAGATAAGGAAACTATTAAAAATCTAAAAGAAGAAATTACTGACCTCACCAAAAAGGTCGAACAGCAAACTGGCTATTCCAGGGACCAAGAGCAGAGGTGAGTGTTCTCTGTCAAAATATTGTGTTTAATTTGATACACTTTTGCCATTGTCTGAAAAGGACGTGTTTCACAGTGAACTACTTAAAATGAATGAGGAGCTGACCAAAGAGAGGGACCAGCTCCTGGCCTCAGCCGAAAGTCTGAGGGAGAAACTCAAGCAGGTTTCTGCTACACAGCAGGAAACAGAGGCTCAACGGGACAGCGCTTTGGAAAGTATTTCTCAGGTACATTATTAGAACAACTGATTATGTTCTCAAAATATGCAAAATATGATCTAGTGTCCCACAGCTGGTTGTATTGTAGCCTAGTGTGCTACTGGTCAAGTCTACAGTATGTTGGGTCCATTAATCTACATTGTTTTTTCTATTAGTCCTATCAAGTATCCCTTCCTCATAAAAAACAACATTGCATTGCTACAACAATATACAAGTTGCATGTTTTCCTCAAATTGTGCATTAGTAGTGTCCTTGAAAGTGGACATTGAAATACCTTTATTTGAATTTAGATAAACTTAATGAAAGCATAGTGCTGACTCTTTACTGTGATGTGTGAAAGTCCAGCTGCAGCAGGAGCTTCAGGTGCAGCAGAATGAGATTTCTCGAGAGATGAGACTGAAGGAGAAACTGGACAAAGAGGTGAAGCAGCTGCACTCGGACGTGGACGCCAAGATGGCCGACATTAAAACGCTGGGTCAGCAGAGCCAAAAGGCCAAAGAGGAGCAGCAGAGGCTCGAGCAGCAGCTTAAAGAACTCAAGGTGAAGTGGACTCTCAAAAAGTTGTTCTAAAATCTTTGAATGTACCAATATGACAGAAGTAGTTATTGGTTACATACAAATCCTCTTCTTTTTATAGCTTATGAATGAGAGAGCTACAAAAGAGCTGGAGCAAATGCACCTCAAAAGCACCAAACTTCAACAGGAGTGTGAGCAGCTGGCATCAAATAAAGAACATCTAACTCTGGAAAACCAGCAAATCACAAATGAACTCAAGGTACTAAATATATCTGAGATATTTTTATAATAATTTTACATTTAGTGTGATCTATGAAAACATGTGATAAGAAGTGGCCCATAATAAACATTGTTGGTTTCTGCATCTTTTATTGTAAGTTTTATTTGATTTATACATTTTATCACAGACCTTCTTTCCTTTTGGCACAGCAAATGACCTTCTTAGCAAGCAGTCATATTGATTTTGCATAGGTTTTATGCCAGATGCCTTTCCTGACACAGTTTTTTTTGTTTATGTGGGCTTGGGACTGGGGCAGAGCGTACATTGGCTTGTTACCCCTTGTGGGCCATTTATCCACTTTACCATTTATCATTTTAATAATAAACTGTCATTGTCGTCATTGAATAATGTTCCTAACAGGTCACAGTCTGGGACCTAATCCTCAAAACTTTAATCTATTTTAAATAACTATATTGTTAATCTTTTCTTTGTTTTGCTGCTATTCAAAACTACTCAATATATTTAATTTAATTGTCTTTTTTCTAATGATGGCACATATATTGTTGTTGTGACTACACACTTGAGAAGACAATGCATACTGTACAGCAGTGGGTCTTAGTGTTGTTAATGCATTTGTCATTTCTTTATGAACTATATGCACATAAATTACAACTCTGATCCTGACAATGTTACTAGATGAGAGAAGAGGAAGTGAGTCAGATGCGGCAGGAGATTTCCAAACAAATAAAGATGCGAGAGGCCATTCAGAAAAAGTATCATCAGATTGAAGACCAGAAAGCTGATGTGGACGTGCAGAAGGAGACTCTGAAGGCTCAGATTACTGGGCTGGAGAAAGGTGATAATTTTTATTCCAACATAAGTGTATTAATTATATCTAAAACAGCTTAACATTACAGTGTGTAATTATAAATCTATATGAAAAGCTGCATTAGATATTCTTTGTACATTGTATTCAGAATTTTATTTCAAAATGTCATTTAATTGCATTTGTTACTGTAAATGTGTAACCTTTGTGTCTCCTTTTGCTTTACCTGTGTAGACCTTGAATCAGCCCAAAAGCAGGTGGATACTGACAAAAAAGCTATTGATGAGCTGACGAGAGAAAGAGACATCCTGAATAAAGTATGTGACATAAACAAGATTTTGCGGACAGCGCTTCACCTTAAAAAGTATGGGCACTTAAACTTGTTTTGACTGCCTTTAGAACATAATAAAAGCTGCACAGTCGACTGAGAAACAGCAGAGCCTTGTGAAGCTTCTGGAGCAGGACAAGAAGACATTAGAACATGAGATCAACGGCTATCGCCAGGAAGCACAGAAACAACGCAAGATCATCCAACAGCTGGAGAAGGAGCGGGACCGCTACATCAACGAGACCAGCAACCTCATGCAGAAGGTACGTACAGGATACTTTACAGTTCAGCTAATAATTTTGTTTACCTAGGTCTTAAAATTTGTCAAAACATTATGTTAACATCACAAAAATTAGTGTCACCACAATAACAAAATATATTTATTGAAGAGATGTTATTATTGAAATGCTTCATTATTTTTCCTGAGTTTTTAATGCTGCACTGGAGATCTTTTATCTGTATCAGACTTTTAAAATAAACCCCTTAAGTTTCAGAGAGGAGTACGAATAACTCCTGAGTGTAACATTCATACAGTTATTGTTTTGTTGTTGATGATCCCGGCATTAAATTTCACTCTCAGTGGCATTAAAAAGTCTTAAAAAGATCTTAAATTTCACAAGACAAAACCTGGAGCTACCCTTAAAACAGGCACCTTTACCAGACGTAATATTAATGTTAAACCTCCACTACTACATTATTTGGAATGCTAACACAGAAGCAGCAGCAGTAGTAGAAGTGTTAGTAGAAGAAGTTATAATAATAATGAAGACATTATAACATGAGTTAATGCAGACCCATAGATTCTGAACACTCTGCATGCCTTGTGTTACAGTGGGTTCTCAGCTTTCTCCCAATGAGTACACAGAAATTGGGGATTCTAATATAAATAAAGGAGATTGAATATTGTGTGATTTGAACAGGTCCAAGTAAAAATGAACGACGTGGAAGTGAGAGAGATGGAGATATTTGACTGGAAGAAGAAGGTGACCGAGGCAGAGTGTAAGCTGAAGCAACAGGAAAACCTTCTGGAGTCTGTGGTGACGGAGAGGAACCTCTACAGCAAGAACCTCATCGAAGCTCAGGTACTTTCCCTTTTTACCCATACATTTCTTCAAACCATCCACATATCGAAAGGTCATTTAAAGTGGTGTCCTTTCCTTCACAAACTGTAGGAAGAGATAGCAGAGATGAAAAGGAAGATGAAGACCATGAACAACCAGGTGACTCGGCTGAGGGACGAGATCACCAGGGAAGGAGCAGGCCATCGCCAAAGAGCAGCAGGAGCACAAGCGCTTGGACAAGGACAATGAGGCTCTTAAGGTAACGAACAACATTTGATGGATGTGTAGCTCATTATAATGTATACAGCTTTACTTAATAAATACAGGGTTGTAATTCAGGGTCCATATGGCAATTAAAACTCTGGAATAGCCATAAAAGAATGCAATTTAACACTAAAACACTACCAACATTTAACCCTATAATTTGTCATTTTAGATGTATAAATGATAGTTCATATTTGCACTTGTCTTTTGTCATAGGGAGAACTTCAGACCATTAAGCTGCAGCTGGAGGAGACAAAGCAGCGAGTGGACAACCAGAAAGCAGAGCAGCACAAGCTACAGAAGATCATCTCTGACGCAGATGCTGAACAGGCTCTACAAAAGAAGCAACTGGAGCAAGTGTGTACAAGTTAGACAAGCTACACTATGGAACGTTATTTAGAAACAGAAAAAAAATAAAAAATGATTTACAGGTGATACGGGAGCGGGACAACCTGGGAAAACAACTGCTGCGGCGCAATGATGAACGGGCGTTACTGTACGAGAAGATCCGGATCCAGCAGTCCGTCCTCAGTAAGGGCGACTTCCACTACAGCCAGCGCATGGAAGACATCCGGCTGCTCAAACTGGAGATCAGGAGGCTGAGAAGGAAGAAGAGTATTCTGGACAAGAGCATTCCCAATACAGAGGAGCTTAGGTAATAGAGGAGGAGGACAATAATGAATGGGAGGGAGGGGAGAGCTAACAGTGTAGCAGAGGAAGCAGTGAAGGAAAGAAAGGACAAGATGAGACAGGAAAGAAAAGTGGGAAAGAACTGAATGTTTAAAACAAGGTGGAGAGGTGTAGAGTGAGTAAAAGAAAGAAAACACTCAAAACTAAGTGCCATGGCTCCTGCGGGGCATTAAAAAGCATTAAAACTCATGAAATTGATTTTGCAAACATTAAGGCCTTAAATGGCATTAAAAAGCATTACATTTGATACCAAGCCAAGCCATTTTATTTGTATAGCACATTTAAAAACAACATGCGTTGCGCCAAAGTGCTTTACAGCAAAGAGGGAAAAACAACATCATTAAAATTATTATTATTTATATTATAAAGTTGACACAAAATAATGTACGACATAATAAGTAGAGAAATAAGTTACAATGGAAAAAAATATATAAAATAAAAATGGTAAAGTGATAAAATACATTCAAAAAAGTAAAAAAATAAAAATAAAAATTACAAAACAAAGGCAAAAAACTAGCTCCCAAAATCAGCCTAATTAAAAGCCAGATTAAAAATGTGAGTTTTAAGCAAAGATTTAAAATGGTCAGTGGAGGGACTGGTTTTGATGTGGAGTGGGAGTTCATTCACAATATTAGTCTTATCTGGAAATATAAACATGTAAATAGAAATTATAAATGACCATTTTCGGAGCCTACAGTACCATGACTAGACAGCAGAACGAGTTTGCGTCCTACAGGCCCAAATTACCCAAACATTGGATCTTTGGCTTTCAATATTATTGGTGCTTTAAGAATTCTATTTTACAATACTTGCAAATAAATGTTGACAATAAAAACTGCTGCAATTGAATATTTGTTGCATTTGGGAATTTCTGTGGGAGATTCATATGCATGCTTATATCAACATTGCTCATCAAGAGGTTCAATGTGTTGTGTTGCAGGCAGGAGCTCTTTCACCTGCAGAGGGAGCTGTTGAGAGAACGGACCAGAAATAGCATTCTGGAGGAGCAGCTCAAACCCATCAATATTCATCGATGGAGACGACTTGAGGTGAATTATACACTTTAGTCCAGTGGTTTAAAACTGGGCTTATTAATTTGCCCATGTATTTTGTGATACATGTTACTACAACCTTTACAGGTAAATGTATTTTAAAACATGTTTCATAAGTTCATATATAAAGAGCTGCACAGTGACCCACCAGATAATCACTGCTTTAGTCTGTCATAAAGAGCACCACACATTCTGGAAATATTTATTAAGATTTGTGGTGAGCTGAGCGAAGTCTCTAAGGTTAATATATAGACTATTTAATTTGGGATTTTTTAGAATTTAACAATTTACTACCCGACCTCATCACTTTTTAGCCTTTTTAAAGTGACATTTGTAACATTCTGCATACTCTGACTCTTCCTTAAGGGGGCTCTTTAATTTGTGCATACAGCAAATGTGACAGATGGTTAATGAATGCATAACTCCTCCACAGGGCAGTGATCCTGGTAAATATGAGCTCATTCAGAAAATCCAGTCGTTACAGAAGCGACTCATTGCCAAGACTCAGGAGCTTGAGGAAAGTGAACTTGTTTTACAGGTAATCACACATTTTCTTCATAGCATATTAAGAGCCTGGGCTAATACTCACTTGTCTGTTGTAGAAATTGCTATATTTAAGTTGAGATGTTCTACTTATTATGTCTTAAAGGAAAAGGAGAAGCTGTATGTGGAACTGAAGCAAGTCCTGGCCCGACAGCCTGGTCCAGAGGCAGCAGAACAGCTCCAGCAGTGCCGCTGGACACTGAGGGAGAGAACTAAAAAACTAAAGGTCTAATACTGATTGCTCTGTCCCCTTTGCAATAATATCTAAACATTTTAGGCGACTTGTTGTGTCTGAATTTCTACACTTGTATAACAAAGGTTTGACATCCCTAATTCCAAACTCTGCACGCTGAATCTATTTTAAGCAATAAGTTCAGTGTTATTTTGACCCATAATATTTTGACCATAATGTGGCAATGTAGTTCCATAAATGTCCTAATAGTCCTTTGTATTACATGTTTTGCTTTCTGCTAAATTACTTTGCCAGGATTATCCAATTAGATCATTTCTTTTTATTTTTTCTCCCCAGGTGCTGATGGCAGAGCTCACCATGATCGACTCAAAAATGAACGAGTTTCAGTGTGAGAATCAGAGACTGGCAAATGAATTAGCAAATACAAAGAAGAAGTATCTTAGTCAGAAAAAGCTTCAAAGGTACCGTTGGTGCACTGTGTTTATTAAAGCATTTTGATTTTTATAAACCGTTGCTAATTTTATTTCTGGTCTTTACAGTGAACAGAAGAGCCAAACTAAAGTGGAGCACATTGAGCGCCTGCCTCAGCTGTTCAACAAACCACACTTCACAGGCGGAGGCTTTAGGATTGAAAACCCTGTGAGAAGATAACTGCAACAACATCAACAATGAACTGTGTCCAGAGCAGGACAGCTGTATAGGTCAGGAGCAGGACAAAACATTGCTGCGGCACACAATCATAAGAATGATTAAAAAGCACTGTCCACTATCTTGACCTAATTTCATGAATGTAATAAAGAGCAAATATATGAACTGTTTGTATAAATATAATATTGTGAAATGTCGCTGCAGTGAGTTGTGTTGTATGTTGCGCCTGGGTTTACTGCTTTAGTGTGGTCATCCAGGTGAGATGCAGGAGGTGGGGGTGTTTTCACAGCGGGGGCTGGTATACTGATGTGACAGTGATTACACTGGTGCTTATTTTTAGGATTTTAATCAATGAATCTGAGCCAAGAACTTGAAACAGAACTAGAAACAATCCAATATGTTCTCTTGTCAAGACACTGATAGACCACAGTAAGCGGCGCCTCTCATACAGTGCTTTGAGCTCAAGGTAGTAAATGCCAACTTTTGCAGAATTGCAAAAGTTATTTGTTACTTTTATAAGTAGCCATTTGCACAGTTCACACTGTACTCAAAGGTCCATTACCACCTGTCTAAAGCTGCATTATGTTTTAGAAATGGTTTTGAGCTCAGTAAAAATGAGTCAACAATTACAGAGTCAAGGCTGATACAAAGTGAGATCATTTACATAGTCAATTTGAGGCACTTTACCTCAAAACACTTCATTTAACAGATGTGAGGAGCATACTACCACCCCAAGGTCATTGTGAGCACTATTTTTCACAATGAGACACTTTGTCCCAAAGTGCTTCCTAACCTCTCCCTAACCCAAACCTAACTCATAACTGGAGAGCTGCTCTCAAGCCTGACCCCTGACCCCAACCTTAACCTAACCCCTTCCCTTTGCTCCTAACCTTAACCCTAGCCCCACCTCCAAAACCTTACTTTCCTTTACTTTAACCCCACCCCCCACCCTTTTCAAAAAGTCTCATTGAGCAGGACTTATGCCCAATACACGCCTATTAAACGCTTAATACACATTTAATACAAAGTCATTATGGTGATGACACATTCATTAATAACCATATACTGTTTATCCACAATTCATACCCACGCTTTTTTTTTTAACTCTTCCTTATTCTGACCCTATCACAGACTTGTAGCTTGTAACTTTTAACTTTTCAGTGCAGCCCTGACCAAAGATAGTAAGTTAATACAGAGCACTCTGAGAATAAATCCTCTTTAAACCAGAGACAACCATGTATCCTTGCACAGTTGACTTCCTACTTAGGCTCTATCACAAATCCAAGCCCTACAGTGCCACCTGCTGGTGGGTTTTTATTTTTAACTTTTCCAAGTATCCCGGGGTTGTGGGGTGTATTGGAACATGGGATAGTGCACACCTGGTGCGTGGAGGGTCCTGGAAAGCAGTGTGAGTTGGTGCTGGTCCTGGGACTCCTCCAAGGTGAGAATTTGTTCCGTAGCCTCTGGAGACCTGGGAGGTGGCGTTCTGTCACAGCTGCCTTTCGTCAGTCTATGGCAAAGAAGGTCATAAAATAGGTCTAAGGTGGCAGGGGACTTTTTGGCTCTCCCCGTTTAGTCTGTGTAGAGGACTGCCTCTACCTTGCGGTGCTAACAAACGTGCTACAGGTAAGTGTACAATGGTAAGTACCTATTGTTCTCCTGACAGGACACTTTATCTCCTTACAGGGACCTGGAAACGCACGCACGCACACACACACACACACACACACACACACACACACACACACACACACACACACACACACACACACACACACACACACACACACACACACACACACACACACACACACACACACACACGCACACAAATCACTTACAAATAAAAACTAGCTTCCAGAATCTCTACAACTCAACATCCACTGTACCTTAAGAAACCCAGTAAAAACTTCTACATCACTTTAACCTCAACTTCTATTCTTCTTCTCTTAGATTTTATTAAATTTAATATTAATACAATTCTTAAGACTTAATTTACTTAACCTAAACAGAATCCTTTTAACCTTTTTTAATCTATTCATTAACCTTAAATAAATCACTTGCCATCCTCTTATCACAACGATTGGAGCATCTTTACTTCTTGTAAAAATAGAGATTACTTTACTGAAATAAATAATGCACTGTACTCATCCAATGAATGCCACCAATAGACAACTGGAACAGGGACGTGCCCTTGGAGGAGGGTGTCTAGTGATAATGGCTGAAACCCCCAGTGATTCCAAGCTCCACTACTGAAGATGTGTCTCACAAAATTGGCGTCTAAAATAAGTGACCAAACTAATCCCACAAATAATAACTGTGACTTTCAAACTTCATTATGGAGATAGGAGAGTTGAAGATAACGTCTGTGGGCCAGTGCATTAACCTTTAACTCTCTACCAACTGCCCATCCACAGAGTGAGCAGGGGTCATTGAGCTAACTCAAAACACCTAACTATCCAGCTGCTACTGGAACACAGACTCTCCCTTTATTCCACCAACTGAATACAAAAAAAAAGAAGAATACACATCCCACGCCAAGCCATTCAACCAACATGAAACCTGCATAAGGGAATTTAACTGCTGCTACTACACAATAGACACACATAACACCATGGGAGGATACAAATACAGAACAGAACAGAAGTATCATAATATTATGCCTAATACCTACTTTGACCTGTTACAGAAGGTGACCACTGAACATTTTTATGTCTGTCCCAGATCAGGGTTTTCCCAAACTGTCTACAGACTGTTGAATCTTCACTTTGTTGGCTTTGTTTGCTTGGTTGGAAAGTTAGATTTCTTCTCCACAGCTCTAGGCCAATTCCTGTGCCTCCCTATTCCCTCTGTGGGACAGTCCACAAACTGGGAAAAAGCAGGCACACTAGAGCCCAGAGTAACATGATTAAAGTCCCCAGAGATGCTCAGGATTATATTGTTGTTAATAAACAGGACATGTCCTCCTGAATTTGCGCTTTTTTTTTTTTTTTTAGAATTATGAGCCCATTCAATGTTTTTTTTAGGGCATATGAGAGATTATCAACTTACTGCTATGTGGTTGCAATTCCCATATATTTGAACAATTCTGACTAATTGATTCTTTATCTAAAATTCATACATAACACCACCAAATTGGTTTTCATTGTGTTTTAATTGAACTGCCAGCAGATGGCATAAGGAGTTGTCTTTTAAATACTTTTTTTTCCACAACCAAATCATTGTGTTGTATGAGGGGTACAAGCTACTTTGTGTACTTTAAGTATTGACAGATTTGATATTTGTGATACAGTATATTGTGCAGCGCTAGTTCCCACTATAAATATCTGGAAAGCTAAAATCAGAGGTTCATCCACTGAAGTTAAAATCTTTTGCTGCCTAACCTTCCTGCATTATTTAAATTTCATCCATAAAGCCTACTTGCTTGCATAAAAAAACATAAAATTCAAAATGAGTAATTTAGCACACATTATTAAACAAGCTGTTTAAAGCACCTGAGGAATCTTGTCTGAACCTTTTGTTTGCATAAATATTTAACTTAAGCTGTATTTCATACATTGTGAGTACTAGCTTGGCTACAAAATTTTTATTAAGTTTAACAATGTCAGATGATTGGAAGCAGGTCTTCTCTCATAGAGCCTTGGATACTGCAAAAATAGAACTGATGGACACTGGATGCCTAAATGCAATCAAATCCATAAAAGTAGTTAATGGGCAATCAAAATGTAGCTACCTAATCTAATTTAGTGTGTGCTTAAATTTATATCAATGTAATGTAGCATCTAGTACAGTTGTAGATTTTTTTTTTCTTTCAGTGTCTGGTCCTAAACACCTCTCTCTGTCTCCTCCCCCCACTCCCCTCTCTGCTCTCATGAATACTGGCTGATGAATGCATTCTGGGAGGAGACAGGGACAAAGGCAGAGATGTGGGGAGGGGGTGCTGCTGGCGTCACAGCCCCGCAGTGCGCAGGCTCACCGCGCTCTGGGCTGGCTGCCTATTGATTGGAAAACAACGACGGGCTGCGTGAGGACAGATAAGGCTGGGTGTATGTGGGCTGCCGGGAAGGGATACAGGGATACACAGCAGGCTGCCATCTTCCCTTCACCGTATCTTCACCTGGTATGAATCGGAGAGGTGCTGCTAGTCATCATATTTTACACAGAGAGGGCTGAGTGTGTTTCAGAGTGAAGAAGGTCCAAGGCAGAACATCTATTCAAGGTAATCTTTGACTTCTTCGAGCCATTGCACTTCCATCCTCCGTCCATCTTTGCCTAGTAACCATGGTTTCTCCATCTCCTTCCTCTATCATCACTGCTCTCAGCTCCCTCCCCCACCCACTGCCTTTCCCCTGAGCTGCTGACATGTACTTGCATCAATTCTTTTTTTTTTTTTTTTTTAAGATTATTTAAGTCTTGTTACATTAAATAATACAAGATTTCCAACATTGGATTAAAATTTGGCCAAACACCCCCACCCCAAAAAGTCATGCCGGCCCATAATGTTGCCTCTATAGATTCTGTAGGCGTTTACATTACACTGTCCATACTAGATTTGCGTTTTCCTGAATACTAGCTCTATTTATAATAAAGATTTTAGTTGTTTGACACTTTAGTTATGACAACCTGTCTATTTTTGTCAATAGCCCTGAGACAGTACCCTTGAAGTACAGATGCTGGTATGAATTCTAGAGGTGTTTAGACTGTGTTGTAGATTTTCATTTTCATCTAAATATTGGCTCAGTTTGCTATAGAATTAAAAATAGCTGTAATTTTGGTTAAGTATTGTGAGAACCAACCTATTCTTAGCAATGGCCCTGTACTGTATGTATATATTTATATTTATATGGATTCTAGAGGTGTTTACATTACAATACCTCATGTCACTTTGTAAAATAGTTCGTACAAAAAGATTTCATGGATTTATTTCTAGAACCTTGTTGTTTTTGGCAATAGTTATGAGACACTATCCTGCAAATATATTGTTTTTTAAAAGTGGGTGTTTACATTGCAGCGTCCTTACCTGATTGCTGTTTTTTTCCCATGTATATTATGAAATTTTACTCATTTTGAATTTGAAACTGGAATATTAGACTGCAAGTTATTTTCATCTAACATGTTGGTATTCCACATACAGGAATGCTTTCTAAAATGTGTTGTCCAATGCTTAAATTTGTTTTTTTGCAATAGCTGGGCACCATTTTCTATAAATTGCAGCTTAAATATACCACATACACCTGGCAATGTAAACACCCAAATTGTAAAGTACAGTTTTTTCAAAGGAAATGGAAGTGGTTCATACTGTAAATAAGGAGATTACCTAAATTCCTATGTGCAATTCAGAAGACTTTCAAATAATTAAATGTGCACAAACGTACAGTATATTGTGATTGCATGTACTGAGTAGGAGGATATTTGAATAATGTGTCTCAAAATAAGTCAGTGTTTGTATGTGTAGATGCAGAGTCCCATAATCAGATGTCAGTGCCCCTAGTGCCTCCAAATAGCTGAGTGAGCTTCTATTGCATTGACCTCTAATGAGCTTCTCTAATTGCTGTTTGCACCCGCCCCCTGCACACCTGAGTCCTCACTGTCAAGGTCACACAGGGAAAAGCAATAACAGAGCTTTAGAATGGCTTTCATTTTGCTTTTTATGCCTTTAGTAAAAACAGATTCTTCAGCATTTTCACACTGATTAAGACCTAGACAGAACTGTTGCTGTAAAGGTCCATTTGGAAAATTAATTTTGGATGTGCCAAATTTTCAACAAGGCAGCTCCAATAGCGAGGTTACTCAGCCGAATTCCTGTGGTTTCTTGAGTCGACAGAATGGACATAATTGGGTCTATTCACTGATGCAAGTTGTCAGTCACTGTCACATAAAGAAGGGTTTACAGTATGTGAATAAATCTTCCACAGTCTGTAGGCCAACATTAAAGACCACAGATGAGATCTGATGCAGGGAGACTGGGAGGATGGAGCTGAAAAACAATATCCAGCACTTTGCTGAGTGTGTGAGAAGGAGGAAGAGGCTTGCACAAGCTTGATTTAAATGGACTTATGGCTCCTATCAGGACGGTCCAGCAGAGCCCACAGGGCCAAATGTAAGCCTGTGTAGTGTGAGTACAACGCAAGAACAGCTACTCTTAAAATATTGCATTCTAAGTTGTTTTTTTAATTTGTACAGATCTCCGCAAGGTTTGTGGCCAATACATACATCAGGGTTCACAGCCCAGTGTACGTTTGTGTCCATCCTGAGCCTGGATAAGTGAAGAGAGTTGAAAGCAGGTTAGGCATTCAATGTAAAACCTATGCCAAAATAAATATGTAAATATGCATAGTGCAATATGTGCTGACCCCAGCTCGGAGAAGCCAAAAAAGAGCTCAAGTATGTGGCTAAAACACTACTTCATGGATTTACATAATGGCTGCCTTGCTCCAAATTATACAATACTAAATATTCATGTAAAGATACAGGACTTAATTGTTTGCTTCCGCATTTGATGGAAGGATGTTAGTGATGGGAAATGGCAAATGCAGTTGTATCGTCCCTTATTGATCTTGTCAGAAATGTGTGCGTTCTCATTACACAACAAAAGTGTGCAAATTGAGCTTCTGTGCCAAAATAAAGCTGGTAAAAACAAACTAACAAAACGAAACAAAACAAAAAACAGATGACAACATTGCATTTGCAGGGAAGACATAAGTTTGCAAGCGCAATAAAAATGAAATGAGAGGATGAAAAGTGATCAACAAGAAAAATAGGAATCCATAGCTAAATTCACTCCAATTCTGTCCCACAACTGTGTGGAGCTCATCAGTCTGTTCCCAGCACTGATACTTCATTAACAGTGGTTTACCAGTCAAGCCAATTGGTAGTGTTCCCATGGGGACCTGGGCCCCTTCTGGCACATACACCTATCTAGTCTTTGTCTAGACAACATGGTGCCGCTCTGTTAGAGGTGTGGCCCATGTGATTGGGACAGGTCTGAAACAATACAATTCACAAATGGAGCATGTTCAATCCTCTTTGTTTCTACAAGATTGACATTACTGGCTATTCAGTCCCACACTTTTGACATTTCAGAATTTGACATTCTTTCTTGCTCTTCATGATTATAACCTGACAGTTTATACATGTTCCTTTCTTCAGTGAACAGTGACTAATGGTACATCCTGGTTGTAAGGTTTAGTTTATAGAGCTACGATTGTGGCAACATTGTATGACCTGCAGAAGGATTTTCTTTATGGAGTCTGGATGGTGTGAATGATGAGCCCAAACATAATACACAAGTTAAATATATATAAATAAATTGAATATATGAGGAAAGTGTAAGTGGAACAAAATAAATACAAAACACAAAATAAACACAGCAACTGATAAGCTGGTTGTTGTTTTCCTTTCAGTTCAAGATTTTTTATAAACAGTCTTTTAAAGAGTTGTTGTGGATTCTAAATAAGTAAGGTCCGTAATCCAAGGACAGGAAAGGTGGAAAAAATAAAAGTTCCTACCAGGTTGGCATTTCAATTATAAGAAGGTTGCAAAATGTGGGGTACAAAAGAAACTTGCCTTTTTTTATTTGAGCATTGCAAAAGCTAGATTAGAAAACTGCAAAAATAATTTCAGTCTTAAAAAGTCACTGCAATGTTGCAGTGATTTGTTTCGCATAAAATTTACTTTTGTTTCCAGTGGATGGAAGAAAATTTACTTATTAAGCCTCCTCTGAATCTCAAGGAGCAGACATGACATTTTCCATTTGTACCATAGAAATACTTATTGTCTCTTCTAAGAAAGGCTTGTGATTTGACATTTTTGGGTCAGACTTACCTTTTAAAATGTGTTGGTGCAAGCTTCTAAAAGCATCTAATTGGGCAAGCATTATTCTGACTCATGACTTGGAAATAACATTTAAAGCACAACTTTTTTCCCTTCCAGGTCCCAGTTGTAAACCTGCCAGGGGACGCCATGGAAGCCCCCCTCGTTTGCCTGGATGAGGAGTTCGAGGACCTCCGCCCGTGTAGGATGGATGACCTGGAGCACGACTCCCCAGAACACTCCACCTACTCCACCTCCTCCACCGTCCCTCTGGTCCCTATCAGCCGCGAGGACTTCTCCGAGCTGGAAAACTTCTCAGAGATGATGAGCTTCAAGTCCATGGAGGACCTGGTCAACGAGTTTGATGAGAAACTAAACGTATGTTTCCACAACTACAACACCAAGACGGAAGGCCTGGCCCCCATCCGCAACCAGACTCAAACCCAGGAGGATGAGGAGCGGCTGCAGGACGAAGAGTGAGTAGTCATGTACCGTGTACCCTGGAACTGGAGTGAGTGATTATTCTATGTATAGGTGTATTTTAGGAAACACGCTCTTTGGGTCTGAGTGGCTGAAATCCCCAGCCAAGCTGCAATGTTTGTAAACTCTTGGTAGATAGAGCGTCCGGCACATAAAAATCACAAACTCTACCAGGGGTCAGCAGTCAAGCATCATTGGTGTAAACACAAAGCTCGCCATTGTGGGTCTTGCCTCCATTGGCGTCAAGCTGCCTGGAATTTTCAGCCATTTTTCTGTGAACACAAACATCGCACTCAAGATGGAAGAGTGGGGGTCAGTGAAGAAGCAGACTGCAGTACTGTAGCTTTTTGGTGTAATGTTGTTCTGCCTATGTTAAGCTGAACCTCATGTCTATGTGCACAGGACAGTTCAAAAACACTGCCACTTGCAAGACAAAACACCATTGTAATAGTTTAAAGCCATATAATACAGTTGACATTTGCCATATTTTAGATGCGCAAATACATCTAGAGTAAATTCCCATATTAAACTGTTTTGACTGACTCTCCTTGTGCCACCCTTTAATCAAATACTTACTGAGGAGCCATTCTTTCATTCATGAAGCCTGTAAACCCATCTTACCTTTCATTGTAGTTTACTATAACCACAATATTTTGAGCAAACAGTCAGTGAATGGCTCGACCCCACCCTCTTTCTCTACCTCCTTTTCCTGAGCCGGGCCTCTTTCTGAATTATTCAACAGTATCTGTACGCCTCACTTATCTCTGCTGTGTGCCACACAGTCATCAGCTGACCGCCATTTGTTCCTGCTCGGAGCCAGGAACAGTGTGGACATGAGTGGCTATAAATAGTCCTGTTGTAGGTGTTGGGAGGCTGTGTTTATGAAGAAATTACCTGATATTTAGACTCTTGAAATAGGATTAATCTGATTATTAAAATGGAGAGCTGTGGGTGGTGACAAGGCCATGTTCATAATGTAATAATCTGCAGGTTATGGTGGAGACGTGAGCCTGATGTCATGCTGTGGCAATTGTAGTATAGACTGTATAGTTATAGGATATTTATTGGATAAATGTTAAGGTAAAGAATGGGGGAGAGTTGTAGAAAATCATAATTTCAGTTTATTGTGACCTTAGCCTTTGGAATGTTTGTATAGAGGGAAAATTAAACATGCACATACAATGAATGCAATAAAAACAAATCATTATCGACATTAGATAAAAGGGCTTGAATTCAGATTATTAATCTTAATTTGAGTCATTTTTTTACTAGATTCCATTTATTTACTTTTAGGCTATATTATTTTACTTGTTTCAAGTTATTTCTGCCTTCTTTCAAGCCATTTTTCCATATTTCAAGCAAAATTATCTGCGAAATTGGCAGATAATTTTGAAATATGGAAAAATGGCTCAAGTCATTTTAACTAATGATGATATTGGTTTTTTGTTTGCTTGTTTTGTTTTGCAGTGACCCTATTTAAAACCAGATTTGAATTAAAACTTAAAAATGCTTGGGCTGGCCTGTAATGTAAATTTCCTGTGAATAATTCCTTCTTACTCTGCTGGACTGGTAGAGGTGAAACACTGCCAAGGAATCCAGAGAAAAATGTTTTTTTTTTAGCTGTTTCTGTGCCTGCATGGATGGACCCATAGAGGGATATGTGATTGTCCCTGTGAATATGATCACCAGCTTTGTATTTAGTCTTGAGACATCCATCAGCCTCATCCAGCCTCCAGCATTACTCAGTTTGTCTCAAAACCCCTGGAGCCCCTCCCATTCAAACCTAATTCCACCAAAATGAACCCTCTCTGACCAGCCTTGACAAGGATGGCTTTGTTTCTCTGATCTCAGAATTGTCCTTAAGCATGGGTACGTCGGCACTGTCCCCTGACCTCTGATTGGTTGTCTGTCTATCCAATTGCATTTAGATGTAGTTTAATCTTCGTCTATTTGATTCATCCCCAGAAAATCCATTACAAATTAACAGGAACCAAAGAATTGTCTAGTAGAGAAAGGAAGAGCACAATGCACATTTAGGCTTTCCAACAATGGTCACAGTTATTGTCACACAAAAATGTTGCATAAAGGAGTAAATGTCTGTTGAGACTCAGGGAAAATAGGAAAATCTCCACAGAAAATAACATCAAATCTGCTGTCTGCGCCTGTCACATGTTTAGGCCTAATCCCTGCAGTTTGGCTGATTAGAAATAGAGATAGACGTGAGTGTGACAGGCTGATGGGAGCTCCAACGTTACAAGAATGATCTCTTCAGTGGCTGCGGGCCAAAAAACCCAACAGGATGCTTTGGTTACACAGAGTTCCAGTTTGTGTTGGCACGGCGACTGCTCCAAGATGGGCTGTGCACATGCTAATGCATGTCATAAGATCTAGTAATAAGTTTTGTCATTTGTATTTTTAGCTTTGTCCAGGTGTTCAGTGTTTATTAAAACATATTTCCAACTGTTCTTAGTTAAAAGCCATTCATTTGAGCCATTTGATAAATAAATTATGGCAGAAGACTGAAGTGATCACTGACTGGCAAAGGCCTATTGTAATTGCTTAAAATAGTGCTTCCCAAAGTGGGGTCCGGGGCCTACTGGTGGGTTGTGAATGTACTGCAGGGGGGCTGCCAGAAGTTGTTATTATTAAGTATATAAAAATAAATTAGCTTACAATAAATTATAATGAAGTATTTATTTAAAAATATCACTCAAATAAGAAATTTTAGCCAACTTTGGGAAAGGCTGGCTTAGAATATAGGCATGAACACTTTGAGAGGTTTGTGATGAGCGTGAAGGTTACAATGGAAACAAAAATCATACTTTATATTGAAACGTTTACACCTTTCTATAATAAGACGTCTGCCATTCATAATTTTTTTTTATATTATAAGTGAAAATATACTCCTAATAAGACAACATCAGATCTACAATTTCAAATGCAAAATGCAAGCAGTTTCTAGTTTGAAAGTATCACCCTAGTTAGTTTTCACAAGTTACCAGTACCAAGACTCATTTGTGAGTATTGGTACATTTTGTGTTTGTTTGACCTCATCATATAGTGCCATACAAATGCTTTGGTAACAGATACCTATAAATATAAATGTATAGTAAATAAATAGTTCCTTACTTACTGCTATGCATTGGAAAAGCAGTGGTATTCAGTTAAAATGTATTGGTCTGGTTTGTTCAGGAAACAGTATCAGAATTGTGCTTTCTGTGATCCAATCGCACATTTTTACCTACAAGGGGTAGTTTAAGGTTGTGGTTCTCAACTGATCTAGCTTTGGGACCCACCATCAGCCTAAACTGGCAAGCCGCGAATAATAATAAATATAGAGAAGCGCCACTACAGGGATAGATATAAAAGAGATAATTCAACTGATCAACTGTATTGAACCTGAGACAGTATAATGACAGAATATCACAGTAACACAAAAATAACACATTTAACAAACAAGTGGTGATGCCAGAGTGAACCATTCCCTTCTACATTCTATTAGATGCAGTTTAATTTAACCAAAATACATGAACTAAAAATGTGTAATTCAAAAACATTCAAATCTACAAAATGTACTTTTCTTCTGTTGACCTTTTCAGTGGTAAATACTGAAAGACTTTGTGCTTTGAGGAGAATTAAGCAGCGCACACTTCAACCTTAGATGTAACCATAACATAACTTTTTTATTAATCTTTTTTTTTTTATTTTGGCAAAGGCCCACGACCCACTGAAAATGGTTCTGTGACCCACCTTTGGGTCCCAACCCACCACTTGAGAATCACTGGTTTAAGGAACAACATTTTAGTAAAAAAAACACAGACTATTGCAATATATAGGCTTTGTGGATGAATGGATAAAGCATTTACACCTAAATTAGAAGATCCTGAGTCTTTGGAGGCCTGCACTCTCCGAGCCCTTCTGGTTTTAAAAAACAATCTCTTTGTATTAAACTGTAATTCACCTTTGCCTTGGCACATGTAAATAGTAAATCGTAAATAGTAAGAGGTGCTGATAAAATTGTTGTGTCTATTAACTATTCAAAAAAAATACCCTACCTACCACTTTAGACTTCTCCACATCCATAAGATCAAATCCATTTATAGCCCTTATTTTTTCCCTCCTGTTCTTGAACATTGTGTATGTACAGTCCACACAGTCATGTCCGCTGAGGTAACCTTTTGACTGAATGGCCTGCTCTGTTTGTGGCAGTAGGCAGTGCCACTAGGAACAGGGCAGCGTCCCGGGCCGAATGACAGAAGCAAACAACAAAAGGCTTAGACAAAGGCCACTGTATGTCATTCCTCCTCGGACAGACGGACACTTGCACCAGGACACAGAGTTCAGGGGTACTATGATGTGAGCAGCTTTCTCTAAATCTCTAAGGATATTTTTTCTTGAGTTGTAAGCGTTTTTCTGTTGTGTATTGTTTTACTATATGGCCTCATTGCCTCTACTTTATTGATTTGCTGTAGCGAAATATTGACTAAGTGCGTTGCAGGCTGCTGGAGAAAACCGCCATCCAACCAGACACCAACCAAACTGTGGCCTAATCCTCTTATGTAATGACATGCAGCGTAGAAACAACAGCTTTAAATAGGCTCCACAGCTCAGCCTATTAATAGTACTTCAGCACTTTTCTTACTCTGGTCATACCTGATGCTTACATGGGTGTGTTTGTGTCCTCTACAGCGTGTGGGATGCTCTAACAGACAACTACATCTCTACTTGGGACGGCCCGGATCCAGAGGGACTCAACGGGAATCTCTTAGATCAGGAGGTAAATTTTCACAGATTTGCACAGAGAAACTTTGCAACACTTTACAGTTAGCCATAGAGTGGATTTTGGACCTTTACCAGGCAGACACCATCAGTTTTTTATTTGTCCCGTGAACAGGAATACAGCTTTTGTCTAAAGTCCTAACTGTTGCTAGTATAAGCTCACATTCCAGGTGTTAGTCAAACTAAAATGCCACTATTACACGATTAAGAACCATGCAATTATTTTAATTAAAAATGTCTAAAATAGTTTGTAAATGGCTAATGTGTTTACCCAAATGTATGTATCCACGGAATAAGCAGACCCTCTGAGAGAACAAAACTTTCTATGTATGCTATTCTATGATAACTGAATAACTTCATTTCAAAACAAGCATTATTTTGCATTATGTAACTAATTTAAATATTTTTCTGAATTTTGCATTTAAATACATTTAAAGCATAGCTTAATATTTCATCCTATAGTAACTTCAATGGGTCACTCCAAATAAACTTGTATGAAGACAGGGCACCTCAAACCAATGGCCTGACATTACCAGGGCACTGTCTGCACTGATATGTTTTGTTGGGTTAAGCTTATACATATGAATGTATTCAGCATTAATAACATTAGTGTTTTTATACAGTTTGCTTGAAAATGTAGTATGTGTATACTCACAGGTTATATCAATCACTTACCTCCTATAATGTAGTTGTTTATAAATGAGCATTTGTTATCCAAAATGTGCAGAGAAAAAAAGTCATTCAATTTATGGTTTTGTACTGAGCCTGTATTCTACAACATAAAAGCTCAAGTTATTTCATATGCATAACCATCCATTTTTTATTTGAAAAATGGCGTATTCTGTGTGAATGGAGTGTTCCACTTTTGGAAGAACAGACCACTGCTTCCCTCCCTCTCTCTTGGCTCCTGCTGACACTTAAGACATGCTTGACCAACCTCGACTGGGCTGCCATTCACTGTAGCCTATTTCTAATTGTCTGTCACACATCGAGCTGGACGCCGAGCACTTAACAGTCTGAGCCATGTTGGGGCTGGTCATGGACATAGCACGCACTTCTACCCCAAAGACTTGCTGTCGACTAAAATCTCAATTCAGCCTCTGTAAAGCAGCTGTCTAGAAAACATGTGAATATTTGATGCCTTAAAAGTAGAGCCACCATTTAGAAATAGTCTTGTGAATTCTTGTATTTGAGCAAAAATGTTCAATAACATTAAAGTCTGGGTTATGTCATCTAGGTCAGTGGTTTGCAACCTGGGGTAGGACCTCCTCAGGGGGACACAGGGATTTGTCTGTTCTGAGGTTGTGAGGTTATCAAAATGATATTTGTGTATTCATAGTTTCATAGTGACGTCAAGCCTGGGAGGCAAGAACACTGGTTTAATTTTAAGTTAGGGACAAGCTTGGGCTTTGATTCCAAAGAATCCCATTGGAGAAAACTCACTTGGGGTAAAAAAAGATGATTGTGGATTTGTGCCATTAAAAGAGCCCCTTCTCACCTGAAAGCAAACCATAGCTGTCATCTAAAAACACGTTTTAGTAGCGAACAAATTTCAATAAAATTTCCTTGTTAGGCTAATGGTAGTTCATCTGTCAGTTATTAGTGGTCACCTTTTTAAATCTTAAAAACTCTACACACCCAATTGGAAAACACAGACTTAACAACTTGCAAGTATCTGTAAGCAGTTATTTGAAATTAATCACTTTATTCTTCTATTTGTGTGGGCAGGGGTTAGGTCTGGGGGGACCTCTTGGAAAAACATTTGGGAACCACTGATCTAGGTCCTCAACTATACTATCAAGTTAACATTATACACCACTGATTCTCAGCTGGTTGGATGGATCTAAATTGAATAACAGCCATGTTTAATATACTTTAAATGTTCATCTTATTCCAGCTTACATGTGCCATAAAGAACGTTGTAAAGTCATTGGGAACAAAATCATTTTGGTTCTGTAAAACATGGCTCACAATAAAATGATCAGAAGAAATTGGAGCTCACAATCAGACTTAGTCAGTTTTTCTTATCAAT
Organism: Bostrychus sinensis; assembly: GCA_020698575.1. NCBI lineage: Eukaryota > Metazoa > Chordata > Actinopteri > Gobiiformes > Eleotridae > Bostrychus > Bostrychus sinensis. The sequence continues at coordinate 28,285,167 of CM036244.1, forward strand.
GTCTTATTCCGCACTGGCTATGTCCACCTGCGGAAAAACAACACTTAATCATTTGCTTCCATTTTGTTCAGATCCATGAAAAGGAGGAAGAGGAGATGAATGAGAAGAATGACAACGCTAACTGTCTGAGTGAGGAGCCTCTGATCTCGGCTGATCAGGTGAGTGGGTGGAAGTGTGAGGCATCAAAGACGACACTGTGTCTGCGTGTGCTTCATTATGTGAGGAAGATGGAGGCAGGATGTACATGACGCTCGGCCTTGGATGTGTCCTGTTTTTAATCAGTCTCACGTCATAGATTACACTGTAACATTGCTGCTTCTGTTGAGATAGAGGAATGAACGAGGCGTGTTTTTATATAAATTATAAACATCCTGTGACCTTACAGCTTAAGTGAAATGTAAAGAAGAAGCAGAAAGAGAACAAAAGTCTAAAGATTTTTAGTCATCCAACTAAAATAGTATGGGAAGGTGGCATCTGAACAAACTGTGCTGTGCAAATATTTTAGGCATGTGAAGTGTGAAGACACAATGGGAATACTGCCTAAAGTTTAAAAGTGTTTATTTTTAGCATTGTACAAAATAGTTCCAAACCAAACCAACCCTAACCCAGCTTTTATCTAAAACACTTTCCTTCACTGGTTTGAGAATTTAAAGTTAGCCACTGCTCTCTGGTCTTTGCATTGTTTCTAGTAATCTCAATATTTGACTTTTCAATCAACATTTTAATCTTTTCTTATGGATCATTAGGAGTGTTACAATATTGGCAATATCGACTTTATATCGAATGATAAGCTCCCAGGGCTGAAATGCATTCTTTTATTGCAGCAGAATAGTAAAAAAGCAGCCGACGTGACAAAATTATCACTTTTAAAGACTTTTTTAGTTTTAATCTTTTGGAATATCACACTAAAGGCTCGTCAGGATAGTTTTATAGAATATGTTTTGTTATTGTGCCTCCCCACAATATTGCATGTGATAATACCATACTCAACCACCTCATGGCGACTTTTGGGTTCGGACCCTCCAGTTGAAAATCGCTGCTCTGCTGTAGACCCTACTATTAGTCAGTTGATAAAATGTGCACACAGCATCCTGTGTACAAAGCCCACTGCTTTGCATCTTCAAATCAAAAAGACTTGGTCACCAAAAATGACTAATTTGTGGACAGTGAACATATATTGTTACAGGTGCCAAAGTCTATATTAACATAACTGCACCACACTGCTCAGAAAGACTGGGCATTGCAAAAATCAACCCATTTTTAAAACCTAATGTTCACTACAGAAGCTGAAATGATGATGCTCCTTTTATGAATGTCAACCACTGCAGTGTCCTGCTCTATGGTAAAGGCCGGACCCCTGGCTGATCCAAGCCTCCCTTGCTGTAGGCTGGTGTATCTCGTAGCATTAATAATACATTTAAATGCGTTACACACATACAGAAAAGGCTTTTGGCTTTTTAGTGGCCTCGCTCTGCTAACAAATGGATGCTTATGGAGGTGTATGTACTTATGTCTGTCTCCAAACCTCTTCCTGTCTCCACCACCATCGCGTGTGAAGGTCATTGAGGAGATAGTGGAGATGATGGAGAACTCCCCAGACCCAGGAGAGACCGAGGAGGAGGACGAGGAGGACTGTTCATCCAGGACCAACCCCTCTCTGCTGGAGGAGATCCGGCAGCTGTCCCAGGCCACCAACAATAACTGCTCCTATGAAGGTAAACGCTGAGACATGGAGCAGTTGACATTTTCACATTCTACCACTGTCATGCTGTTAAGTAATGTTTGTAAATTTATTCAAAATAAGATGTTTTAGTCACTGTAGTTGTTGTCTGAGCCCTGCTGCCGGCATTGCATACTGTTGTTGTGTCCTTGGGCAAGACACTTTACCCACACTGCCTTTTCCAGTCACAGTATGTGTAGGGCATCTGGCGTAAAAACTTGCCAAATCACTACCCAATTTTTTGTTTCACTGTGGAGACCCCGTAAAGAAAGAGCCAATAGAAAAAGATATGCATTATCAGTGTCAATTTATCTCCTAAAGTAAATAAAAATGAATAGATGAATACATTTAAATACACCCATAGCTTCTAAAGTGTAATTATTCCAGCTTACTGGTCTTTCTAATGAAGTTGGAGATGAATGTCCGGCCTTGAGGCCTGTCACTGAGCATCAGATCTCCCAAAGGTGAGGCCCTTCTCAAACGAGACCTTGCCATTGGCAGCTCTTGACAAATGCCATCTTCTCTATTTATAGAAGATCCATGAAGGCCAGTTAAGATGTGGCTTTTCAAATTGAAATCAGGCCTGAGGTGAGTGGACACTGAGCTCAAGGACAAACATGGACAATAAATGGCCATCTCAGCGAGTTGCTTACTCCCAATCAGATTTAAGGGAGCGGCAAGGGCACATAATAGGTCACAAGGCCACGAGGACATTGAGGACTGGGTTGGATTCAAAATCTACATTGCTGTGTCACTGCAGCGTGAATGTGAGTTCAGACAAACAGTACTGTGACACACACTATTGAAACTGAGCTCAGTAAGGCAGTGTAGGACGGTGTGGACATTACAACATGGAAAAACACTGAGCATAGTGGCTACAGTTTGTTACGTAACTTCTCAACCTACGTCCATAATAATGGCTTTTATTTTGTGTGCATTTGTAGTGACTACAGTGTTTTAGCAAATGCCAAAAGCAAATACTAAATGTGTGGGGCTAATAAATGGAGCAGTAAAAGGCTAATTAGCATGCAACGTCTCCACATAATTATACATCTGTAAATATTGGCTATGCAACTTATTAATTAGAGCTGAGCAGTTGTGTGTTTGTGTGTAAAGCCAAAAGTATGTATTAGAGTAAAACACAGTAAATCATGACCTCTAGTACAGAGAACAGAAGAAGATATATATGAATACTTGTAGTAGTTGTAAGATGAATTATGACAAAAGACCCACAACCAAATATTGTTTTATTGACAGTTCCTGGGTAGAGAACATTAGCAACATTAGAGGACATTACCTCATAATTTTGATCACATATATATATATAGGAATTAGCACTGTTGAATTAGCCAGCATATGTTAATGGCTTCTACATGCAAGTAGTTAAATCAGTTTGACCTAATATACATTTACAAAGACCACAAATTCTTAAGGTTAATTTAAACAACTACATCTAAACAACCACTTTCATCTAAATAACGTTTAATTTACCTATAACCTAAAGACCACCTGTTACAAAGTTATGTTAAAATAGAGCACAATGAAAGCATTAGTGTTGCTGTTTTTATTGCTGGCACTAAAGTTTGAACTTGTCTGCTCAGGCCTGAGTTTGATGCCCAGTTCTACGCTGGTGGAGCTGCTGGAGCGTATAGAGGCAGCCATCCGGGACTACTCCGAGGAGCTGGTCAGACAGTTGGCCCGGCGCGAAGAGCTGGAGTTTGAGAAGGAGGTGAAGAACACTTTTATCACGGTCCTGATGGAGGTCCAGAACAGGCAGAAGGAGCAGCGGGACAACAGCAAGCGCCGTCGCCGGGACAAGGCTTTGAGTCTGCAGGGAAGCGCTACTACGGGGAATAACGCAGGCACCACGGGACGGTCCGAGAAGACGGGAACAATGCCTGTCAAGGTATAGGCAAATGCACCTGAATGCTCACTTTATCTTGTTTAAGTTCAAAGTAAAAGTGCTAGCACGTTCTGCTGTGTGCTCCCTCTCCTGACTGAGCATAATGGATTTCAGGTCCATTAGCCTCCACTGTCTATTCCAGGAACAGTCCTAAAGTGAAGTGACCTATCAGATGCATACAGTAACAGTCTAATAACAAACAGCAGCTCATGCATTATACCAAGGAACATCCATTAGTTTAGACTCCTGCCTCACTCAGGCTCAAGTCACAATTACTTCACATGAGTCTAATTCAAACAGTAAAGCTTATTGTCTGAATTTTACAGCATATCCAGTGTTAAAAAGCCAGTGCCTGATTTTTTTCCTTTGTCCTGGTCCCAACCCTAACATCAGCATGGCTACTGTGCTTTTTTACAGTTAAAAATAACTCTATGTTGACCAAAAGCCAATTATTTCTTTTTTAGGTTGTATTTTTCCCAGCATTTGTTTGATGGTTGGGCCGCCAAGATGCGTAATTACCAGATTACCAGATAATTACCAGACACAGTCACAGAACAAATGATTACTTTTTGGTGTGGATGCAGATTTTTTTTTTAATCAGGATACAGTGTGCCATATTGAGATGTATGGACTTTGTGGCACAATGGATCATAGTTCAGGTCTGTAAGGACGCAGCAGGTGGGGAGGGCTTTATCCAGACAGGTGAGTGATGGTGAGGGAGGGGGAAGTCCTGGAAAGTCTATGGTAAGTGGGGTTGAGGGCCCACAGGTCGGGACAGGAGCACAGTTTATTGGGCAAAGATCTATTTGCAAAAGTGACCGTTTGTGTGTGGTTTAACTTGCAGCGTTTCAGTATGGAGGGACTGTCCAACATCCTGCAGACCGGCATCAGACAAACATTTGGAAGCACAGGGAATGACAAACAAGTAAGTCCAAATGAGGTCTCAAAATCTGCATTCTGTCTAATAGTACAATTATCAAATACTTTCGTGTTCACTTATCTGATTGTATTAACAAGGCCTTTCCAAATCAATGCACCACACTGCTTAGGCCATATAGGTTGGGATTATTGTGCTAGTGTATGTAATTTGATCTGCTGACAGTGCAAGCACTATGCATTGGTACAGTGCACCACAGTGCATGTTACACCGGTCCACTAACATTTCACATAGTTATGCATATGGTATTTACTCACAATCACAATAAGCCATTGTTGTTTTTCAGTATATTAACACTGTAATACCTTATGAGAAGAAAGGCACCCCACCATCTGTTGATGACCTTCAGATGCTCACAAAAAGTAAGACTATGATCAGATGTAAAGGGATGTCATGTGTAGGAAGAATGTATTCACTTTTGTTCATTTTGTTCTCACAGTTCTTTATGCCATTAAGGAGGACAGTGACAAGGTGCCCACTCTGCTAACTGACTACATATTAAAAGGTAAACAGAAGGTAGCGCTCTTGTACAGTAGTGCTATGCTTGCTTTCTCGAATTGTAGTAAATTGACAGTGGGCCACAATAGTGAATAAAGTATGATTATACCAGAGCTCTGGGTGCATTGCCCATAGAGACATACCCCTAGGACTGTTATATAACCCCACCCTTTATTGGCTAGTATTGGTATAGATTTTCATCATTTTTGAATGATATGAATTTTAAAAGTGTCCAGTGTGCATGTCCTCCCAATGCTGCTGTGGGTTCTCCCACCGTCAAAAGACAAGAATGTATTGGTGAATTAGTGAATCTATGTCCCATGTTGAATGAATTGTTAGCCCTGTTACATTGAGCCTATCTCTGGCCATTGCATTGTCCCGGGTGTACCCCGCCTCAGGTCCAAACAGTGCCTAATTTGAGGAACAAGAGGGAGCATGTTCCTCCACCTCCAACATTGGGACCAGGCAGGACTTTTTAATGTCTTATATTGACTTTTAACCAGCATGTTTTAAAAATATGAATTATTTAAGATTATAAAAATTAAACACTAATATAAAGCCAATTTAAAAGCTGCAGAGCAATAGACATTCCCTGACTTTTTCTTCCTGCTTGGTGCTGAGGGATCAAGCCCAAAAAAATCCTCAATTTCTAAAACCAGAGGTTGGGGAACAAATCTGGGGCCCACAGTTGCTGGGATAAGCCCTAGAACCCAAATAGAAATAAGTGGTAGAAGATCAATTAAGCAATGTCTCGACCTTTCCTTAAACAGTGCATTTAAACAGTATTATTGTAGCAACATGCATGATGAATGTTTTCACTTGTAGTTCACTAATATTTAGACTTTCTCAGCATTAAGGCAATCCAGCATTAGACTGATTTATAGTCAAACTGTCCATCAGTATACAAATGGGTTATTAATACAATCAATGCAAATCTATCCTTACATGTCTGTCCTTGTCTCCCTCCCTGTAGTGTTGTGTCCCACCTAAAGCACTGCCAGGCCAGAGGCTGCCCCCTGCTGGTCTCTGGCCCCAGCTGCATGAGCGTCCTTCTTCTCCCATTATCAACCATGGATCCTCACCATCAACATTATCGTACCCACCTCGACTACTGCCTTTTCGCTGAGCTCACCCTCTTCCCTCTCCCCCTCTCCATCTAAGCTCAGGCCAGATCCAACATGGCCACCGGCTGAATACTCAAAACAAGCGGGAAGGCCAGTCCCACTTGAACTGGACTCACTAACGGAGCATGACATACTATTAACAATCACAAAACACTTGATACAGGGATTAACACTGCTCTTATGTACATGTAAATTCATATTTTGTTTTTATTATGATTTTTTACGTTGCCAAGGCTAAAAATCATATCAATAGGTCATTCATACTTTCAACAAATGCCATTTTATCATATTTTATGTTACTGGTGATAAAAGCATTTCATTAGAATACAAAAGCCAGGCACCAATATCTGCCAACCTAGTACTGTAGCTCCATGTGAATGAGAACTACTGAGTGCAATGAGTGCATTTAAAAAACTTTTTTTTTTCTCTGAACACCCACTGCTATCTTTAATTTTTTAATAATTTATTTAATTTTGTATCTAAATTTTGTATATAAATTCTATTTTTTTTTTTTTTTTACTCATGTGTTATTGGAGGCTGCTGCTGTTTCACTCGAAGCTATATCACAGATTTTCCTTGGATATCATTCCCAGTAGAGATGAGCTCTTTTGAATGATGGCGTACATATTTGCATATTAGCATATTTATGACTTCCTTTGTGCCATGTAGGTGAATGTTACATCGCTAATCGCAAATTCTAATAAACTTCATACCCTTAAATGCTAGTCTCATTCTTGTTTGGTTAAGCTACCTGAACTGGCCCTTTCAAGAGGTGTGCTCTGGTGCCCTCTGGTGGATACTGTCTGAAACAGTTAGGCTTTTTACAATTTTTAATACGAGCCTGTAGAGCAGGGGTGTCCACACTTTTTTAAATTTAGGGCTACATACAGAACAACTATGAGGAGGAGGGCCACTAATGAGAGGGGTCACGCTTCACCATAAATAGTACCTTTTCTTTTGGCATGGGTTTATAAACTCTGCAAGTAAAGTTGATGACTCAATCAATTAATGTAGGCAGGGATTTAAGAGGAATGTCAAGAGAAAAATCTTTTTTACTTTTTCATTTAAAATACAGTACTTTGCTATATTGTCATCTTTATTGGCATAGAGGCCACTAGAGGGCAGACAATGGCCCCATAACTACTGAAGCTTTGCTTTACAAATCATTTTCCAGATTATAGTATAGGATAAAGCAGGTTAGCACAATGCTCATGTACTGTATGTAAATGATATCAGAGCAACACTGACAACTATCCACCCATCCATCTTCTTCCGCTTTATCCGGGGCCAGGTTGCGGGGGCAGCAGTCTAAGTAGAGACTGACAACTATTAGTATGTTAAATATATTTCTCGGCTAAATTATTAGCAAAGACAAATGCTACTGCAAACTAGCTGTCAGCTTTAATAGACGTGATTTATTGAAGCTGTTCTGAATTCATGTTAATGAGAATGAGAATCTGGCAGGACAGTGTCCGGCACTGCTTCTTATTAAGTTGTGTTGTGAAATATCAGTGGGAACAGCTTTACTTATTCACAGATGTTTAAAAAAAGACGTAGCCTACAAAGAAGCTATTGACATAAGGTTTTTTCATTTATTTTTAGAAAAGAGCAAACTAAAAACAACAACTTCTATTAAAGTATGATTTGTGTTGTTTAATAAATTAACCTGAGCATAGAGCTAGATTCATAGACATTACATACTACTATGCTATGCTCCCGGGGTCACGCACCTTTTATTTTCTCAGTGATAGGGCAGTTTGTTGTTTTTCAAGAGAAGCTATTCCATCTGAATGAGTCACCCCATGAAAGAATACATAGCAAATTATTTATAGTCCTACTGGCTTTTAGTAGGAAGTGTTTCAAGCACTTTAATTTTAGTAGGCATAAATGAAAATACTCACTTTCTATTTCCTCTTTTATTAAAAATATCATACAAAGCGTTTTCCATGAACATAAATATGGATGGTACAAGTGAACACTGTACATTGATGTCCACAGCTGAGGCCTTCAGAAGAAATAAGTTTGGCCACCATTTTGTACACAGTAGTTGCACAATCCATCATGGCTGATCACTCTTTATGGATCTGCTCTTGTGCTCTTCTGCTGATGTATAAAAATAAAGGCTTGTTAAATACTTTGTACATTTTAAAATTGATAATGTACACCTTTGACCTATCTATAATCGGCAGCTTTGCAGAAAGTCAAATGCCCCCTGCAAAGAATTGACACTGCAGTAATATATTTAACAATATACCTTACATCCTACAGTTCAGTGTTTCACTTTTCCACACCAAGCATTGTTAAAGTCCTATGTTACCATGGAAACAAACGTCAGCAGACATGTAATCCAGTGTAATGACAGTAAAGCAGGACATCAAACAGACTTCACGCATCTCCATACATACTGTATATAGAACTAGATTTTTTCTGTTTTTTTCCAGGGACAAACGCATTGTTCAGATCCACTATATAAAGACTGCATGTAAAATATCATATAACTATTCTATTCTTTTTTTGTCTAGTTCAGTTAGCAGAGGATGTAGAAAGTTGGGGGGGTCACACACCTTGTGCCCATCCTAGGCCCCAATAAACCCCTTTCCAGGGGTTGCAGCAGAAAAGGACATCTAATGTAAAAACCTATGCCAAATTATGATTCTGATCATTTTCAGTGGCGACACCTGTAGGGAGCAGCCGAAATTGACCCAATTAAAACTGGACAGTGGTCAAGGGATGTTCAAAGATTTTTTATCAAATAGTTCTAATAGAATATTTAAGTAGCCAATCCCTGCACTTGATAGTTGTCAGCATTCTTCCAGATCAGAGTAGCAGACAGGAGCTATACCGCTAAATCGCTTAACAATTTGTTACAAAATGTCTGCCCCATATTATGTACACCTAATGCATAAAGTCAAGTTATGGGATTATAATGTATAACCCCCCCCCCCCCACCACCACCACCCCCAAAAGAAGCCATACAAATACAAAACTACTGTCATTGCTCCTGTTTGCTTCTCCAAACTGGGGCTTGACTCAAATTGTCTCCTATTAGAAATAAGTTATTCATTCTTAATATCTCATAGACCAGAGGCTCTAACTTGACCAGAATGTGTAACTCTAATTCAAAACTAGGCACCTTGACCTCTACTACTACTACTACTACTATAACAGTCCGAGGGCATGTAATATGGCAGTGAGTACTGTTTAGTTTCTTTCCAGACAGGCCTTCAGAGATCTATTGAGAACAAACAAACAAACAAAAAAACAAAACACACTAAAATAAATTTGCCATAATGCATTTTGTATATCTTTGGTTCCAGTGTTTAGGCATATACAATTCATTTCATATATTTTACTCACAGGCTGTGGCCAGAACTATAGTACACACTCAGTTTGACAAAATAAATATCATATATACAAATTCAACGCTGCATGTTACTCTAAATTATTATAGCCTAAAGAATATATCTGGCACATGACTATACTCGTGTGGATATTATAAGTAGCTTTTGCTTATCTGTACTATTGTATCCTGCGCCATCATTAAAAGTAAAGTGTTACTGTCACTTTTCCATAATGTGTCTTAAAGTTATAAATACATAAAAATCCAGTCTTCATTAAGTCTCAGCACATTCTTTAAAGACTATATTTGATGTTCAATAAATAATGTTGCTTTGGTTGGTCCCTTTTTACTACTAAAGTACACATGATGGATAATGTACAGAATAGGCATGTGACGATGTCTGGTTTCAATCCAATGTGAGATATAAGGGCTTCTTGTCAGGCTCAAGCTTATTGGTTTGGGGCCCAAATTACTGGTTGACCAATGGTGTGGCAGTATAGTCGCAGGTGGGCAGGTTTTAGGTTTGTCGACAGCAACAAGCACTCTTTCCATTATTTTTAAACAACATAGTGATGCCAGAACATGTTAACATCAACGCTGAAATATATATACAAAAATCTAAGTGTCGTGTTTTCTACATTTTTTTCACCATTAGAGTATGCCTCACGAGTTGTTGCTATAACTGGTTAAAATCTGGTGCTTCATTCAATCAATTACAAATATTCTAATGAAAGTGCCTTCACATAAACCTCAACACTGACTGGCGACGCCCGGTTCTGGAAGTAAAATTCCAATTCTTTTTTCCCCTTGACTTTTTGAAAAATGCGTATATTAAAAGTTCGACGGCTCAAGGAAGGCTAATCAGCTATGTGCTAACTCATGACCATAAAAAAATTTGTTTTGCTATAAACACGTATTTGAAACTTGTCAAAAGGCAAAGTTAAAAACACATTTTGCTGAATTTTCAAGTTTTTGTTAATCTTTTTGATAGAAATGAAGTTACCACAGAGCTCATTAACCCCTGCTGAGCTTTTAAATGGTTAATATATGCATTTTTTGAAAAGTCCATGAGAAAAACTGAATGAGAAATTTACTTTCAGCACCAGAAGGGGGCGGCCACTGTTGCGGTCTATTCCAAAATTCTCAACAGATGTTTTTTTTTTTTGGGCTAAATGGGTCAGTTTATCTTCATGTAACATTATGAGTTGTATTTGCAATATCCAAGATCATATTCTCAGAACACTCATATTGTCCCATGCCTAATACAGAAGGCCTGTTTTGAATATGATGTTTTTAAAATAAAAGATTGAGTAAAAACATTAAAAACACTGTAAGAGTAGAAAAGAGGAGATCCGACAAATGTATGAAAGACTATCTATACATAATGTTTGCAGTGCATATTCAATTCTACCTAAAGCAGTCTGTGTCTGAGTGTCTTTGCCAAAAAGCGTCTTGGCACGCAAAGCAAGTTCAGTGGTTAAATGAGTTTTCTCAGCTAAATGCAACGTTTCCTTTTGAGTATTCTAGCACTTGTTATCATAGTTGGCTGATGTTAGACTAGAGATCCAGCCTGGTTTTGCGCCGGGACCATGATAGGCACCCCTCCCATGCGAGCTATGTTGGCAGCAGTGACAGTTGACGTGGGCAGCGGTGGTGGGGAGGGGGCCGGGTGGGTGTAGGTCTGAGGGAGCGCTTGGGCCTGGGGCAGCTGGGTGTAGCGTTCCGGTAGGGGCATGCCAGTAGGTTCAGCAGACTGTCCCATGGGGAGAGTGCTGTTGTTGTTGTAGCTGTAGTGCGTGGGGGTAGAAGCTCCGTGCTGCCGGGAGGGCCTGTAGCCTGCCATGCTGCCCGTGGCCGTGATGATGGAGGCGGTGTCCGAGGGGGGTCTCTGGGGGTACTGCTGCAGCTGGTGGTGGTGGTGGTTGTTGTGCGACGGTTCCTTATGGCGGGGACTAGAGGCGATGGAGGACAGAGTGCCGTTTTTGGAGATGATGTCTGAGCCCATGTTGCTTTTTGCCCAGGACACACGTTTGGGAGCCTGCGCGTCCTCCCTGTAGGACAAAGGACATTATGTGATATTTCTTGGGCCTACTTACGGTTCACACTTAACTTCCTAAACTCCTGACATTGCAAAAAAACTGGTATGGAGGGCTTGTTAACTCACTTGATCTCATTGGCCATGTCGTCTTCATTGTCTCGTCGTCTTTTTAACAGATAAAACACACAGAGAAGCAGCAGGAGGATGAAGCCAACCACAGAGCCCACTACTGCTCCGACTATCATCCCCACATTGGTCGCTGTTAAAGGGCATAATCAGAAATACATCAGATTCCATTTTACTTGGATGCCTTTAGGACAGTGTATAATAATGTATGTGTTGTTGTTGTTTATGATACGTACATGAGATGACCTCCAGATTGATGAAGCAGCTCTCTGACCCTGCTGTGTTGCTGGCTGTGCACACGTACTTCCCTGACATACTGGAGGACAGGTTGGCCAACTTCAGAGTGCCAGTCTTCTCATCTAAAACAGCATAAACAAACATGCAGTGCTCCTGACTTTCACTTTGTTGTTTTTTTGGCAAAGTCATCAATATACACTGAAGAAAAATTTAAACGCAACACTTTTGTTTTTGCTCCCATTTTTCATCAGCTGAACTAAAAGAACTAAGACTTTTCCTATGTACACAAAAGGCCTATTTCTCTCAAATATTGTTCACAAATCTGTTGAAATCTAGTGTTAGTGAGCACTTCTCCTTAGCTGAGATAATCCATCCACCTCACAGGTGTGGTATATCAAGATGCTGATCAGACAGCATGAATATTGCACAGGTGTGACTTACGCTGGCTACAAAAAAATGCCACTCTGAAGTGTGCTAAAAGGTTAGGTATGAGAATCTTGACCTTAAAATACTGATCTAGAAAGCCAGATGACTTTATATAAGTCTATGATGGTTTATAGTGTTTGAATACCACAACATTTTGAATGTAATTATTTTAGCCTAAACCTAAATGACCCAAATGTGATAATTTTGCTCATATCACATTTGCATTTCTGAGTATAATGGTACAGCAATTTACCAAGCATAGGTGAGAAGAAGACCTCTGAGGTGGGACTGGTTTTCTTCCACTTGTACACAGGAACGGGCTTCCCAGTGCTGGACGTACAGCTCAGCGTCGCATTCCCTTTGGCTACTGGCTTTCCAGACAGAGAGCACTTGGGAACAGCAGGAGGAACTGAGCGAAGAGAAGTGGGACAGTATGAATAGTTAATATCTATAACAATGTTTGCAGGTTCAGAAGCATTTTTTTTTTTACCTTTCACATCCAGACTGAGCTCCGCGGTCAGACCGGGACTGGAGGGTATGATGACCTGACAGAGGTAGCGTCCCGTATCTGACTCCTGAGTGTTGTTGATGTACAGTGATATGTTGGTCGATGGGTTTGGATCTGTGAAGCCAACTCGGTCTTTGAACTGAGAACTGCCCGCGCTCACTGAGCCCTTGGTGTAGGAGATGATCTGGACACATGTAAAGAAACAAAAATTAAAAAATATTATGAATACATTTTTAAGCTCCACAAAAGAAAGCAGTGTGGAGGCTGCAGAGTGCACATGTGTGGGCAGGATTGTACTTTAGGGTTGGCCCGGGTCAAAAGAATCAAAAGGCCTTTAATCCTTACTTCCCTTTCAAAGAAAATAATAAATGTCAGGCATTTTCCTGACATTTGGACAAATGTACAACAGAGGTACACGGAGCACTCCTGGTACTGCACTGATAAAGGCTTCTGACAAGTATAAGCCTAGACAATTTAGACAATTTAGGCTTTAGAGAATTTGATTTTACAAAGTATACAAACATAAAAACAGGCTTGTATCATAAACAGTATATCATAAATAGAACCCTGGCATGTTACAATATGGCAATATTTATAATACAGAATGGATGTCTACAGAATGCAAGGTAGTGTGTTCTTTTATATCTGTTCCTGATTTCCTTAGTATCATATACATAAGAACTATTGATTCATATGAATTAACTGCTATCTTTTTTTAGTAATTATGCACCAAAATTTGTATTATAAAAATGTATATGAAAGACCAATCAATCTGTTGCCTTACCTTACATGAGGTAAGCTAATACTGACTGGTATACAGTGGGGCAAAAAAGTATTTAGTCAGCCACCAATTGTGCAAGTTCTCCCGCTTAAAAAGATGAGAGAGGCCTGTAATTTTCATCATAGGTATACCTCAACTATGAGAGACAAAATCAGAAAAAAAATTCAGAAAATCACATTGTCTGATTTTTAAAGAATTTATTTGCAAATTATGGTGGAAAATAAGTTTTTGGTCAATAACAAAAGTTCATCTCAATACTTTGTTATATACCCTTTGTTGGCAATGACAGAGGTCAAATGTTTTCTGTAAGTCTTCACAAGGTTTTCACAAACTGTTGCTGGTATTTTGGCCCATTCCTCCATGCAGATCTCCTCTAGAGCAGTGATGTTTTGGGGCTGTCGCTGGGCAACACGGACTTTCAACTCCCTCCAAAGATTTTCTATGGGGTTGAGATCTGGAGACTGGCTAGGCCACTCCAGGACCTTGAAATGCTTCTTACGAAGCCACTCCTTCGTTACCCGGGCAGTGTGTTTGGGATCATTGTCATGCTGAAAGACCCAGCCACGTTTCATCTTCAATGCCCTTGCTGATGGAAGGAGGTTTTCACTCAAAAGCTGACGATACATGGCCCCATTCATTCTTTCCTTTACACGGATCAGTCGTCCTGGTCTCTTTGCTGAAAAACAGCCCCAAACCATGATGTTCCCACCCCCATGCTTTACAGTAGGTATGGTGTTCTTTGGATGCAACTCAGGATACTTTCTCCTCCAAACACAACGAGTAGAGTTTTTACCAAAAAGTTCTATTTTGGTTTTATCTGACCATATGACATTCTCCCAATCCTCTTCTGGATCATCCAAATGCTCTCTAGCAAACTTCAGATGGGCCTGCACATGTCCTGGCTTTAGCAGGGGGACACGTCTGGCACTGCAGGATTTGAGTCCCTGGTGGCGTAGTGTGTTACTGATGGTAGCCTTTGTTACTTTGGTCCTAGCTCTCTGCAGGTCATTCACTAGGTCCCCCCGTGTGGTTCTGGGATTTTTGCTCACCGTTCTTGTGATCATTTTGACCCCACAGGGTGAGATCTTGCAGGGAGCCCCAGATGGAGGGAGATTATCAGTGGTCATGTATGTCTTCCATTTCCTAATAATTGCTCCCACAGTTGATTTCTTCACACCAAGCTGCTTACCTATTGCAGATTCAGTCTTCCCAGTCTGGTGCAGGTCTACAATTTTGTTTCTGGTGTCCTTTGACAGCTCTTTGGTCTTGGCCATAGTGGAGTTTGGAGTGGGACTGTTTGAGGTTGTGGACAGGTGTCTTTTATATAGATAACCAGTTCAAACAGGTGCCATTAATACAGGTAACGAGTGGAGGACAGAGGAGCCTCTTACAGAAGAAGTTACAGCTCTGTGAGAGACACAAATCTGGCTTGTTTGTAGGTGACCAAATACTTATTTTCCACCATAATTTGCAAATAAATTCTTTAAAAATCAGACAGACAATGTGATTTTCTGGATTTTTTTTTTCTCATTTTGTCTCTCATAGTTGAGGTATACCTATGATGAAAATTACAGGCCTCTCTCATCTTTTTAAGTGGGAGAACTTGCACAATTGGTGGCTGACTAAATACTTTTTTGCCCCACTGTAACTGGCAAATTTCTCATGTTTCCAAAGATATTTTTTCAACACAACCAAATCATGACTAACTGTAAACTGTTGCTTTATTGACTAATCTAAAACCTGCTCGTACCTGACAGGACTGCCCCTGCACTGGTCCGAGCCATGTCCTGAGGAGGACAAGAGGCATTTCTGTAATTTGGTGAACTTACACGTCATGAAAATTCAGCTGCTGCACAAGATCACTGAAGAAAAGCAAGATTAGTACTAATGTTATATTTTAAGAACCACTAACTTAAACTATTCCAAATTCTAGGGGACATCTCTCAAGATAAAATAGCTGAATAGAGGACTGTGGAAATGAAATCAGGTGGAACTATAGCTGGGGACTTGCATTTGACTTTTTCATGCAAGTCTCTTTCAATCTGACTGGTGTAACAGTTGTATCTATACCATTTCATCAGGTAGAGTCATCCCTCTGTAGTGTTAGCTCCCTTTACCTCAGCTGTGTGCCAGATCTGGCAGCTGTTCCTGTTCACCTAAAGCACACACTGACGACGTGACTTTCATGCACCAAAGGTTTGTTCTCTCCATTCATCTCTCTGGCTACACACAGCAGAGGCAAAACAAGTGAGACTGCTGCAAAGCTGTTTAATCAGCTGTGCCTTTTCCAACTCTACCTCATTTTTCCATTGCAATCCTCTTCCCATTGTCCATCTGTATATCCCTATAATCTGAGGTATGCAAGCCAAAATGCATTCTTGTACCCAGACATCCCTACTTAGTCTTACTTACACACACAGTTTTGGAGTCTACATAGCTTAATATACATGTTCAAAGAAGTATAGAAATTGTACTTACAAATGGCTTAAGAATTTCAGATTATTTTTTAAAAAGGAAAAGCTTTGCCAGATTAACAGCATAAGAAGAAGGGGCAATTGTCCTTAAACATAATCTGGGATACTTACAGTATTATGGCCACAGATGACTATGCTGTACAGTTAGAGTTAGAGGGCTGTATGTGTAATATATTGTTACTATGATATTGGCAAATGCAATATCCATATGGACAGAACCTAGATTTATGTTATGATCTTTCACCTAACAACATAAAACAACATAAATGTCTGGATCTTTGAGTCAAAATACATTATTAAATGAGCATGATATAGTCCTAATATAGTCCTAAATTTAGACCTGGTTTAGACCTAATTTAGTCTTAAGAAACATTTGAGTCGGTTTTGACCAGTCGGTCCAGAGCTGTGTACCTTTTCATAAACTAAAAATGTATTGATCTTTTATTATGTCTATGGTAAAACTCTTAAACTCTTAAACTGTTATTAAGAGAATCCAAATACTGCTAATCATATTGCTATTGCATATTAAATGTTTTTTATATTATGCAGCCCTAGTTAGAGACCACATTGATTACAAAAGTGCATCCTTACCAGCTGGGTGGTGTCTGAGACAAAGTTCCACAGAATGGTGTTGGTGGTGGGGTCGCTGCCTGCAGTCGTCTTGTACGTAGCAACCAGCACCACCCTCTGCCCCTTAATCACATCCATGCTAGTCTGGGGCATCTGGATCTGAGCCCATAGTCCTGAATGGAGACACAAGAAGCAAAACATTAGTATATAAAATCACAAATGAACTAAAAGGCACTACATATTAAGATAGCTCAAATTACACTACAGTCGCAAAATATCTGCATATCAACCAAAGGAAAGAGTGTATCCATTCACAGGCCAAATTCTTAAAAATCTTCTTGTCTCCTAACATTTCCAAACTACAAGGGTCAAGTCACTTGACAACCTGGATTTCTATGATGAGAAACAATGGCTTAGTGTGTTACATGCAATACTGTGGCAATACTGTAGCTGTATCCTACAGCTAAGACTTTATTGATGGAATTAGATGGGGCTTTATTTGATGTTTACTGATGACGAGGAAAAATACAAGATTAAAGGTGCAGTCTAAATAGCAATGCAAATGGATAGAAATAATTTAATAGGAATAATAACAGTTGTGAGTATGGGATTCTGCGGCTGTAATATAATTTGCCACTCTGAGATAATAAAGGCTCCTTGATCCTTGACCTAAAAATGGAAAGCTATTAGCAACACTTTCAGTTAAAAGAAACATAACACTGCTTGTACTTGGATTTTGCAACTGTGACCACACAGACTCTAGCCTCTACATTTTGTGGGTGGGAATTCTGTTGTGGCATGGCTTGTATTTAGATAATTTAAGCTTGCGTCAAATATGTATTATGTATGCAATACCTTGTGCAAATGCTGACATAATTTTCAACATAGACTACAATATAAAATTTTGTCAGCAGTGTAAATTGATACTCAACTCTTTTTGTTATATTTGTTATACTGCATCATAAACATAGAAAGTGTTGGGGGAATGTAAAACTATTTTGTACGCTATATTTGTAAAAGGAAACTGAATAGCTATGGTCTAGTTATGGTACATTTGTAAAGTGTCATGGGACAAGCTATATACAGTAAATAATTGAACTCACATAAAAAAGTACCCTTAATTCCATTGCACACGAGTTTCAGAGCCCAAAGTGTAGCATGCATTAGCAGCCCTTAGGAGGCAGCAGAGTGCTAAATCCCATGTACTCCACACACCACAACATGAGAGAGCCATGATTCTATGTCTGGTAATTAGAATTCCTTATCTGCGGCTGCTTAAGTGTGACCAGGGAATGACCTCCAGCCAAGGCCCGTGCTGCTAACTGTGTGAACGGCCGAAGTTAAGTGAGACACTGAAAGACAAAGAGGTGCGATGAGTGATGTGGGATACAGCGAGAAGGTGACACGCTCACAGCATGTCTCCTCTCCAGCATATCCTCCACTTATCCATCAATCCCCGCTGCTTCTCTGATCTAAAACTCCTTCCACGTCCTCGCCAGACACTAGATCCTTTGTCTGCTTTGCAAATTATACCCATCGTCCAACATAATTGAAATGTTGACTGTTGTCATACGAGGTGCATAGTGGAAACATGGCAGGTGAGCGTTTAAAATTTAATAGGATTCTTGAGTGCGTACATGTGTGCACCTGCAAGCCTGATTGACACGGACTTTAATGCACAAAAAAGATTGAAATCTAGCTAATAGCATTCTTTAGCATGCAAGTCTTCATCCGCCACACTGCACTAGCCCGAGAGAGTTTAAAAGCTGTTATTTTTCTGCACGCATTGACTTGCATGCATAACAAGCAACAGCAAAAGCAAGACAATTCGACTAATTAGCGCCACAGTGTCACTAAGAAATGTCTTCAAACGTAGAAAGTGATGCAATGCAGTGCAAGTTCAAAGTCCAGTTTTTTATCCAATGTGGGTGAATGTTCTCTCCGACGTGAACGCGATAGTAAAATTTATACATGACCTCTGCACAAGAAGACTTGGTAAATGTAAAATCTGGCCAGTCTTGTCATGCCACTAGGCTGCTGGATATTGAAGCAGGCAGAATTCAAATTGTCGCCCTCAGCTTGCAGCCGTTTGGGGACACCACCAACTTGTAAAAATTGTACTTGCAAGTTTAGACAAAACTGGAGTTTGAAATGAAACGGCGAAAGGTTGTGGTTGGTGTAAAATGGTGAAAGCATCACTATGTTTTAGGGTGTAGTGAAAGAATCATACAATGGATGGTCAAAATCGAAATTATGACAGAAGCGACTGTACAGTAGTTGAGGCAGGCCAAATGTGTGCATGGTTCAATACACAGGGAAGGAAATGAAGGCGTCTGTCAATCAAAGTCACAATGCTAAAGTACAAAGAGAGCAGAGGGAATTTAGATTAGAGTAAGAAAAAGACAATGCAGTCTTGCGGGGTAAATCAACAGTATGAAGTAGGGTAAACATGCATGTAAGTTTGAGGATCATAGACATTTTAAGCTAATTTATATGCTAAATAAATGCATCCACATATACACTGATTTGTTACAACCTTTTCACAAAGATATATTCACACCACAGTCACCACAACTTTCACCTTATTATAGTTAAATTCCTTGGAAAGTCCAGTTTGTTTGGGGAAGTGTGAATCAAACTATGGTGCTAACTAATAAATTGATATTTGGTCTGCTTAGAAATATAGGTTTTAGTCTGCTTTCAAGTCTC
The DNA here is from genome assembly GCA_020698575.1 of Bostrychus sinensis. Lineage (NCBI taxonomy): Eukaryota > Metazoa > Chordata > Actinopteri > Gobiiformes > Eleotridae > Bostrychus > Bostrychus sinensis. Next base: position 28,304,558 of record CM036244.1, read on the forward strand.
GAGGTGAGAATGTTAGTGAGACCAAGCTATGAACAAAACGAACAGCTATTCCGTTTTATTGGGAAGGGATGCTTCACTTCTGAACATGTATAACTTAGTTAGCAAAGAGCTATTTGTTGCACTGTGGCATTAACAAAGTTGTCAGAGGGAGCTTTACTTGAAGTATAAGCCAATATCTCTTTTGTTTCAGGTCTCTTTTTTGCATGCTGCTGAGCTGTTAATCATAAACCTATACAGTATAGCTTCATGCATTTGTTAGCCCACCCATTAGTGCTACCAGCTGCCACTGCTGCCCACTCAGCAGAAGTTTGTAAGTCACTTGGTCAGGCACCAGATAAATAATCAAGATATGCACACCTCTTCTCTACTCACTGAATAAAGAATAGATCTAAAGGGGTAGGTGCATGTATCACTGTCTCTGTGTGAATTAATAAAGCAGATGAGTGACAGTGAAGCCAGAATGTGTAGGTTGTCCATCCTTTTATTTACAGCATCACTTCTAATAAATCATACATTACTGTAAAGAAGTTTTAGTGCTTTAATAAATACAGAATTGTATTTTTTGCTTTTGCTGTGAAAAGTTCAGGAAAGGTCAGTAATGGGCTAAGGACAAAATGTTTAATTTAGTTGTGGATCAAGATTACTGTTTAGAAAAAGCATTTACCCCTAAATTAGAAGATCTTTAAGTATGAGTCCAAGTGCTTCTACCTTGAAGTCTATGAAATGTGTATGTGTATGAAAACCCCGTAGTGACTGCTAAACCCAGCGGCAATAAAAAGGCCAAGAGTGTGCAAACAAGGAGAGTCTATCCATTGTGTCAATTGCTTTTTATGGCTAAGACGATTTGCGGCGGCATCCAGATCCAGACCTCCTGTGAGCAGAGGTGCTGACTGATGGATTGACGGAGGGACGGCCGGATCAGTGGACGTGTAGAGATGATCGAAAGAGGCTTAAACATAAACGCAATGAGTCATTCTGGAGCGGCTCTAATGATTCACTATAAGCCGGGCGCAGACTCTGCCGAGAGGCTGCTAACACTGTCCTTGCATTTAGAAAAGGGAAGAAAAATTAGGTTGAACTTCGCAATTGAGAAAAACATATCCAGACACATGCTATACACTGTAAAACACAACGAGTTAATTCAACTCAAACAAATTGAGAAAACTAATTGCCTTAAATTATTTAAATCTCTTAAGTCAAACTAATTCATATATTTGATTTTGTTTGAGTATTGTACTTGCTCGAATGCAGTTAATTTACTTTTCCTTTTTTTTATTACTTATGAATTATAACACATTTTAAAATGACAAAATTACTTAAAATGATTTTGAAGTGTACCTAAAACAACTGTGTTAATTCTTAAGTTTTGAGTTAATTTAAGACATGTGGAATATGTGACACTGTCATGATCTGTGTCTGTGTCCTGTTCTGTGTTTTGTCTGTCAGTTCTTGTGTTTTTCTGTTTTACTTCCTGCCTTCTGTGTTTACCGCCTGTTTGATTGCCTGCCCCGCCCTAATGTGTTTCACCTGTGTAATCCCTAGTTTATTTAGTTCCTGTGTCCTCCCCAGTTCTTTGTCAGTGTTAGTGTCATGTCTGAGTGAAGAATTCTGAGTTCCCTGTGTCCCTGTGATTCTAGTTTTGTGTACGTTTGATTTTGTTTCTTGTATTTTGCTCTGCCTGATTTTGGATACATTTAGTTATCCCTTGTTTTTTAGGGCTTTTGGATTTTTTATTTATTTATTTATTTATTTTTTCAGCTTTTTTCCCTTTGGATTTGGACTTTCGTTTGTTTTCTTTAATAAATTTACCTTACAGTCCTGCATTTTTGGGTCCTTTTTGCCCTGTGCTCTACTATTCATGACTGACACTTTATTTAGCAGAAGAGGTTGGTAGAGCAGCCAAAAATGTACTCAAGTAAGAGTATTGTTAATCTCAAGATGGGTATACACTGCAATTATTGGTCTGAATTTGACCCAATTTCAGGTTCTACAACAATTTTAAGGTTGGGCCAGAGGGTTTGCTAGAGATCATTATTGTCTGTTATTTTGACGGACAGGGTCAAAAAAATTCCGTCATGAGGTATTGTCTGTCATTGTACACGTCTATATTAATACCATTAATTATGAATGACGCAATCCCATTTTATTAATACGAATAGGCTACTAATATGTAAATGCCAAATCTGCCTAAATTCAAACTTTACACACTTTGCTTTAGCTCACTGAGCTGCAGGATACCCTGCCTCAGACCAGTGGTGTCTGCAGCTGTACGCGCTGTGCGTGGCCTACCTTTAGATGCTCGCCATTAAATTCTCAATGCACACAGAGCAGTGCAGAGCCAGAGTTATGTGTATTTGGAAATGTGTCCTGAGCTCCTTGTGGCCAAGACCCCGTTAAACTGTTGAAGTGTGTCTGTATCTGACTTTGGTTACACGGAGAGGACCTTAAGGAATGTGTGCTGCATGTGCCTCTTTATTTCCACATTGTCTCCTCAGAGCACGTGACACAAGTCACAGCAGTTTGTTCTTTTATTCAACTGCATATTAAAGCTACAGCTAAATGCGCTGAGGGTCACAGGATGAGAGCCAGGAGCTCGTTTTACGCAGAGAAGACTGCGCAATCCATGGCAGTGACTAAAAAGAAGCAAAAGCAAAAGGAGAAGTGCGTGTGTTTATTGAAACATCAGCAACATAAAGCTCAGTGCACTGCTGTTTTGTGCTCATTTTCACCGCGGCTTACTCTCAGTCCACAGTGTTTTAGGGTTTTTGGCTGTTTTAGTTTTAACGTGATTCACCCGTGGCCCGCACACAGCTACATCCAGTCCTAGTGGTACAGTGTATGAAGCTGAGACAAAGACAAAACTATGGCATAGTGATTTAATTAACTCGTGCTGTTGCTATCTCCTGGACAGAACTGGGAATTCCAACTCCACCTTCCTTCTTTTTATTCTGTCAAAATGACAGATGGCCTTTAGAAATTTCCATCAAAGCTATAAATAATCTGTCAATAATGGAAAATTTTCAGTTAATGTAATCTCTGGGTCGGGCCGAATTTTAGCTTTGTGGTGCATCCATATCCTTCTGTGTAGAGGGGGTTATGAGAGGTGATTTATTGCTCCCGACATACTCCAGACCAGTAATCGGACGGTCAGATGAATTTCTGGCATCTCGCCACTCGTGGGGATATTGCACTGTTAAAGCAGCTCTATGGATCGATTCTACTACACTCTACTACACTACGCTGCATGTAAATATGGAAATACAACTGCATGTGGGTCCATATACGTCAGGGACTCTTTCTTCCCGAGCTATCGGCGCACATAATTGCACAGAGTGCCAAAACAGCCCATTTGTTTTTACTCAAAGCATTATGTGACTATTACTACTTCCAGGTTTGGATGTCAGCTCTGTTTAATTTCACTCGTACAGTGTGAGTGATTAATCCGTAGCCGACTATCAAACTGTACTGTCTGCACAACTAAATTGTGAACTTGGGCTCACATCGTAGGCGATTTAATCGTAGTGTAAATTGGGGTTCAATTTGAAACATTCTAAATTCGCACAGTATATTATAATTAATAATAATATTAATATATTTTATTTAAAATGCACTTTACATTTTGGGACAAAATCTCAGTAAAAGTGCTACAAAAATAAAATGCTTAAAAATGATACAATGAAATGAAAAACATTCAAAATTCAAAGACTAAAAGCTCTTTTAAAAAAGTTTTTAAGATATTTTTTAAAAGACTCCACCGTCTGTGGTACCCTCAAGTGCTCAGGAAGGGCGTTCCACAGCCGTGGAGCAGCAGCCTGAAAAGCCCTGTCTCCCATGGTGTGGAGTTTAGTCCTTGGGGGGCGAAGGCAGTGAGTGTTTGTGGACCAGAGCTGTCTGGAGGTTTTGTATGGTGTGAGGAGTTCAGTGAGGTAGCCCAGGGCGTGACCATGTATGCACTGGAAGGTTAACAGGCAAACTTTGTAGGTGATCCTTTCATGAATGGGGAGCCAATGGAGGGACTGGAGGATGGGGGTGATGTGGTCAAATTTGCGCCTCCTCGTCAGGATCCTGGCAGCTGGTATACTCAGCTTTAGACATACAATTTATTTAAAAAATGACTCAAGTAAATGTAACTCATTACTGCCAACCCCTGGATCTAAGTACAAATAACTTCACCCACTATGGTTTTGCAGTGTATCTATTCTGTATTTGAAAGTTCAGAAATTTGCTGGTTATAAATAATTTGAGCTTATTAAGGAAGCAGTGACAAGCCATTCCTAATAAGAAGTACATTTTGTCCTGAGGTTGCAGTTTTTAGTCCGAGATGTCCCACTGGGACTGAATGCCAGCATTTCATTTGGGAAAGTGAGGCTAAATCTTCAGCAGCTCATTAGTGTGGATGAAATGCTCTTCATGATTTAGTCCGATCAGACCAGTGTAGCGCCCCCCTCCCCTTCACAGAAATACTGCCAAGTTCTGCTGTAAGAAGATTCCCTAACAGAAATCTGCCCTGATTTTAAATGAGAGTGCAACCCACTGGAGTAAAAGATGAATGAGTGTAGGTAGGCTCCAATCCCAAATTCACCTACTTGCAATGTTGGCAGAAAATGTTCACATTTGTACATGTACAAGCCTAATTCTGAGTGTGTAAAATGTAAAAAAATAAAATAAAATTAATGCATATCTCTATACTATCTACACTACACTATCTTCCCAATGCAACACAAAAAACATCAGGTGTTGAAAAATAATAGTTAATTTTGGAATTCACTAATATTCCTTGGACCACTTTTGATAGATACTGACCACTGCAGACCAGGAACTCCCCACAAGAGCTGCATTTTTGGAGATGCTTTGACCCAGTGGTCTAGACAAGTGGTTTTTAACGTGCGGGTACAACTGATGGTATGAAGACTTCTCTGGTGGTATTCAGGAGTCTTTTCCAGTTCAAGTCCTGATTTAGAATAGTTTAGACCTGGTACTAACCTGGTATAGTCCTGGTTTAATCTTGTTTTAGACAAGGTTAAGACCTAGTTTGGTTTAAATGTGGTTTCTTTATTTTATCCGTCAGTTTATCCCTGGTTTAGTTAGTTAGTTTTTATTTAGGTGCCACATCAAAGAGATAATTAGTGCTTATCAGTTTGAGAGAGAACAACATTTATTACTTAATAAAGTAAAGGGAAACAGTCCCATAACCTCTCCCTGGTTTATCAGCCCAGGACCACTCAGGCCACCCCATCCCCCTCCTACACTCTAGCTCCTAGGAAATGATGCATGGGTGGCTGCGTGTCAAAAAGATTGGGTGTAAATATTTCTCGTCTTGACAGTAACTGTCACAAACTATTTAAATATGATTGATTAAATTTGGCATTTGGGGCAGTTAGATGTCATGCATGGGACAGAACATCGTAATGGCCACCTGACATAATAATAATTCCTCATCTTTCGCTCCAGTACATCTTATAATTTTGCTGCCGCCTAAAAAATGTATGTCCCAACTCATCATCTGTCTTGTCAAAGTGTCCATGTGACAAAATGCCTGTAGTCTTCCTTTTCTCCAAATCGGCATTACAATGAGTTGTCACCTGTTATGGACAGGAAGATTAATGAAATATTGTCCGGCTAAGCATGAAACACCTTGTTAAAGCAGACTTAGTGAAATTCCACATTAGCTCCGGTGAGACCTTTCTAGACCTCATTATTCCCTTCATTCTCCTCACACTGTGCCATCAGTCACCATGGAATATTTAGAGCCAATCGCAGCGAAGGCCGCACCGTGGATTTCAGAGCTGCCACTGTGGAAAAGATTAAGCCTCACTGACCAAATTAGGTCTGAAGAATGAGTATTATTAATGTGATCCCTGTGGCCTTGTTCATTTGTCTATTTAGCCCTCCACTTTCTATCTGTAGAGCTGCAGATGTCACGCGACTCATGTAGCTGCCATGTTGACAGGAAAACGCGACCAAAGGTTAGTATTTTATTAAGCAATTTAAATTCAGAGTTATTGATCTATATGCCATTAAACATCAATAGAATCAATAATAATAACCCTTATCATGCTTATGTCATATGTTTATTAACTAAGTCAAGCGTGATCGGCAAAGTGTCAGAGTCCAGATTCAAACCCATGATGCTGTGGCAGGCTGTAGTTACTGTGCATATGCGCCGCAGCTGCTAGCAACTGAGCTGTACCACGGCACTAAAGAGGTTTCTGAAGATGTATAAAATGTACAAAATATCCAGTAGATCATAAACAAACCGTTTATTAAAAATTCCAAGCTTAAATTTAGGCACCTATTTCATTCACAATCTGGTAAACTGACGAATGCCGTGATTGCAGTTATTGTAAAATTTAATCTTATCACCAAATTCTTCAATTAATAAATATGATAATGTTATTGGAAATGATTGGTTTACAGTGTTGTAAACTGTATTGAATCATAGGAGATGCTCTGCTTTCAGCCCATATAACTTGCCTCTAGTAGAATATTGCAAATGTTTGTGCAGTCGAGAGAAGGACACTGGAGCTTATCCTAGCTGCTTTGGGCATGAGGTAGGTACATCCTCAATAAACACCAGCCAATACTGACAGAGACTGACCAAAACTGAAAGACCACCATTTACTTTAAGTAATTCCTTATGGACAATTCAGACTGACCAATTCCCCGATACATTTGTTTAGATCGCTGTAGTGAAGTGGAAACAATCTATGGTACCACAGATGGTCTCAATAGCACTGTAATAAAGCATTGTTCTGTGTTTATTTTAATATATTTCAAATGCATACCATACTTTTGTGTTCCTTCAACTTGTAATCATGGATAACCTACTGCTGCGCAATACATAATTCATCTTATTTGTTCTAAATGTCCATTGAAGAGTGACCGTTACCGGATTTCCCCCCTAATCAGTAGAGGTTTCTGTTTGTGTAGCTCTTCAAATTACAGGAAGCACTTGGTATGGAGGCTGTTTACGCATCCAGGTCTCTCTGGAGATAAAACACAAACCACACAGCGTTTGATAAAGATGGTCTCCAATGGAGTCTTTCAAGCTCATACCATGGGTGGAGTGGGTCAGTCGCTTCCTCTCAACCTTTACTGTTAATTGCTAAAGAAAACTGCAGGAATGAGATGGTCATGGGTGTGAGGTATCCATTGGCGGTCTATATTAATGTACAGTACTGTTTAAAAGTAGACTTATCAATGAACAAAAATACACAAAACTTATCTTTACTTTAACTTGTATAGATGCAACTGGATACAGTCCAAAAGTATGTATCTGTATATTTTGTACCATTAAATATACACTGTATAAATCTAAAAAACAAAAAAACAAAACAAAAAAAAAAAACATTAAAAACACACAACAGACAAAATAGAAGAAGAAAAAACATTTGCACTGTACTGTATTTTGGAGAGATCTGAAGTGAAGAAATGATTTATGGTTGAAGAAAACATGGTTGGTGACAGGAGAAGAGAGATGAAAGGCAGACTCTGGGACAGATAGTGATATCGGGCCGATCTGAACATACTGGCCCCAGAGGAGCGAACATGGCCACTCTCTGGAGGCCGGGCGGAGTGCTGATGCCATGCTATATACTCAGATAAAATGAACGGAATCGTCCCATGGGACAGGGCTCAGTCAAACCACGATAAGAGTTTTCTTGTAAGAGGGGAGATGATGACATGACAAACACATGCCACACAGTTCATATTTCATCTGCTTGGGTTCCTGCAATATAGATGAACCTTACTCATGTTTTGCTATGGTTTGCTGGCTCTGCTTAAAATGGCAACCAATCAACTAAATGTAGAGTATATATGGTCTGGCTTGATGTATAGCTTTTTTACTGAAAGGTACGATTAATCCAGTCACAGGGGGTCCAGTGTACTCCAATCCCAGGCATGGATACATTGAGAGGGTTGTGTCAGGAAAGGCTTTGGTGTAAACCATATGGCATATCAATATGCACCATAGGAGGTGCTGTGGAGACCCCAAAAGGGAATAGCCAAAAGAAAAATGATTTATAGGTGCAAATAGATTTACATAAGCTAATGGCTACATGCTAAAACACATTCAATTCTTATGCTGGACAAGTAGATTCATGGCAGACCAGGATAGTTTGGCAGTGTACTCTTGAGCATATACTATTTTAAAATGTTAACTTTGGTAACTGGAACTGACAACCAGATATGCTAGTATATGAAAGTTGTTTTATTCAATCCTATCCATAAAACTACTTAATACTGTCATCATTTGGCTTATAAGAATTAAATCCCACAATGAATGAATGTTAGTGGTTGTCATTTAATGTATGTCTACAAGTGTTAGCCCTGCAATTGATTGGACACTGGACTGAAAATATTACACCTCCTCTTGCACAAAGCAGCTGCATCTAACACTCTGTCTAATTATACTGTATCTGTTACTAACTCCATGCCAGTGTCAGACAAGGTTCTGTAACCAAAAGATGTAAACAAGACTAATTATCTTTTCATATTGTTTCCACCTCCGCTGCTGACAGTAATAAATATAGTGTAATTTATACTACATGCTAAATCCTCATTAACTGGTAATTACATTAGACGCAAATGGATACAGTCTAACAACAAACTAATGGCGGGGAGAGAGTATTATATAAAAGCAAGGAATGGAACTAAGAAGAAAGGAAGAAAAAAAATGATTTCCATAATAATAATAATCATTTGTTGTTATTGTTGGAAGAAGAGAAATAAGTGGATACTCTTCCCACAACTTTCCAGGTAGCCATTTTTAAAGTTGTTGGCACAATTAGACCCTCTGATTCTACTCCAAAGTGACACATTTCTTCATGAAGTTAAATTTACTTGAACTTTTATCATGCTGCGGTGGGCATCCAAATATCCCCTTTCGAATTTCTTTTCTTTCTTTTATTTCTTTTTAAATATTCCTCATAATTTCCAAATGCCGTAATATCCTGCAGCCAACACTGACCTGCTCTAACTAGAAACACAGAGAGAGCCCAGACATCTACCAAAGAGGACTTGAACCATGGATCTTTTAGTTGGGAGGCTACATCCAACTAATCATTTACAGTGGTGTGATCTACAGTCTACAATGTCTTCACTAGATAGCACCAAATGGTGAACACTGCACCTTAACAATAAAAGAGGACTATCATAATTAGTTGCCACATTAGCGACATATCATACCATATCAGGCAGAACATTATGGCCATTTGCAGGTGAGGTGAATAACACATTGGTCCTTCATCAGGGCACCTGTTAGTGAGTGGGAAATATTAGGCACCAATTGAACATTTGGGCAAACCATTTGAGGCAAAAAAAAAAAGGCAAGAGTAAGGGTTTAAGTGAGGTAGGTGGTCATAATGTTTTGCCTGATCGGTGTATAAGTGTGCAGTGTTTCAAATGTCAATTCTTACCCTTCAAATTCATCCATTAGCATCACAAGCTACAACTCATTTGCTTTGTACTTTTTAAACCTTCCATAGCTTTACAGGCCTATTTTAAATTCATATGGGTGGTGTCACACTGAAGTCCAGTTTTCAGTTCAATGCTGGTAATTATGCTGGTAAATATACAGTATAACCATTAACATTATCTCCTCCAATGACCTCTGCCACCTTTAAAAAAATCTATTTGTTCAACAATAATATTTAAACCACACGTTACTCTTTATGACTGCACCTGCTGTAGAACATGTTCTCTTTGTTTATTTTATATTAATACAGTATTAAGAAAATATTCCAGGCACTTCCATTCTTTTGTGTTCCCACTCGCACCAACGCTATTGTACCCCATGCATTAGTTAAACATTTACAATAACACATTACATTCTGTGCTGAATTATTTAAGTCAACACACCTCACATCTTCCACTCACTGGTGAAAACATGTGGAAAATGCCTTGCCTTTCACCCTTTGTGTCAATGTATGCATACAGTCTAGCTGATAAATATTTGATAGAGCAACCACACAACAAGTACTGCATATTCAACATATTTGTACATGACCACGTGTTTAAATAAAAAAAAGTTCAGATAATGGATTGCTGCATGTCAAAAGGGGAAAGGCCCACATAGTCAATTTGCTGATACACTTTTGGATGTATGTAGTTTGGTCTATAATGCAACAGCAGGCAAGAGTGTCTTTGTCAAATGAAACATTAGCAGTGGTTTTATACGCAGACTGAACAAAAGCATTTAGTCATGAATAATAGATAAAAGAAAAGTGAGAGGACAGAATGGGGCACGTTACTGGGACAAGTGGCATCTTCTGCATGTAATCAGTTTGGTATAAATGTAGTGGTGATGTAGTGTTGAACAATATGGCGGATACTGTGACAACCCTACACCATAAAACAAAACACAAAAGACAAAATAAGTTATTTTAGATGTGCTGAAAAACTTGAATCCAGCCACAAGCAAGAGTAGTCTTTGTGCTGGACCCAAGTTCTGATAAAAAGAGTTGTGTCAAGACACTGATATCTAAAGCAAAATTCAAATCACTAAAGCCCATAGTTGCTAGGATAGACTTTGTGGAAGTGGAAGAAGATGAATAAATAGAAGACATAGCAGCAGATCTAAACTAACAAAAGTCTATCTACTTACAAAAGTGGTCTAAAGTTCTATCAGACGTTATGAAAAAAGTGCAAAGCCTTCTAAATGTCCTAGCTGGGACAGATATAGAAACAGTTTAACCCCAAGATAAATCTGAACTCAGGCCCTGTGAACGTCCTTCTGAAGTAGCTCAAGCCGATGCCATCAAAGCACAATAATAAATCTTACTGTCACTCGCGGTCCTTATGGTTCTAGCGCTCCTGAAGCCCACACTCCCTCCCACACAGACGTGCACATCCAGCGTCTAAGGCTGAGGGCAAGGGACCCAGGCAGGGTTCATCATCTGATAAGTGTGTTGTTGCCAGGATAATTAAAGCAGAGAGATGCGACGGAGAAGCAGAATGTCTCAGTGCTGGAGCAGCGATCCCACCAGCCGCTCATCAAGTGGAAATACAGAGAGGAGAGAGGCTGCAGGAGGAGGGAAGCAACTGCCTAATTGGGAGAACAGAGATGTGGTGTGCTGAGAGAGGGTTAGCCGGGTCAGCGCTACACTTGTGTAAAGATATGTGATATATGTCCACTCTGATAACAATCTTAGGTCTATGTGCAGCAGCTAAGCATGTGGGGAATGAGTAAATAGGTAAAACGGTTTCTTTTCGAGGTATAGGACATTTAGATAACGTTTCCGCAATTCATTCAGATGGCTTCAGTGGAATGGAGATTAGTGGATGAAACATTAAATCTAGGAGTGCTTTAAAAGATCACAGAATAAAGTTTTTGATCTATTTCATTTTGGGGTGTATTGTGTGTAATCATTCCCTGCCAATTTCTCATAGTCAAAAACTAATCATTCATCAGGTGTCACAACCTTTATCCATAAAATCAGTGTGTTGATTTCCATTATACCCCTGCTGTCTTGAGTAACTCACTAGCCCATCAGAGGAACGCCACACTGCTTACATGACACCTGTTACTTGCTTTAAACCTGCTCATGAACCGCCACACCGTTGCAAACACAATGCCAACACAATACCATCTTGGAAATGTGCATATATCATGACACTGACTTGTTTCACGACCCGTGCTCACACAGTTATATTCCTTCAGAGTGATGAGACAGAGAGGAGAGAGCAGCTGCCTCACACACATTTGCCTGTGGTTTCTCTTCAGGCCAAGCCCACTGCACTACAGCCCTCTCCTTTCCCTCCCCTCATGAGTCTCATGAGTAAAACTTTAACTAATAAATGTTATGTGTACTTTTTATATCACTTCCTTTGACTGCCTCTATCTGTGCTTGTTCCTGGGAGTTGTGCTTTCTGTGCGTCATGGACCCGTGGTGAGAGCGGCGGGGGGGGCACAAGCCGCTAAAAGCATCAGTTCTCGACTGAGAGTGGCAGCCTCACTGTGGACAGGTGATGGTGACCCTGCCCCTGTCTGCAGCGCTGAGGGGAGCGGAGAAGAAGTGTACTCAGGTGTCTCATGCTCATTTAATGCAGATCACAGTTCAGCAGACATTAATCTGATTTTTTTTTTTTAATCGATTGACAGCACTAGTTAAAAATATACTAAAAAAAAGAAATAATTTATTTTACTCCCCTTTGAAACAAGCTATAAAACCTAACACATTTGACAAAATATATTGTGAAATTATAATCTTTATCAGTTTCATATATAATTTGTCAATGAGACACTTATGAATTTCAATAGTTGAATTTGAAAAGCTCAAATATTTTTTATCATGGAAATAAATTATGAAATAATTCCAATTACCACCTGCAAAGTGCTCACATACCCCTGGCAGGACTCGCAAATTCGCTAGTGGAGCTAACTTTAGCATTTGCTGTGCTGTACAAAAACCACAGTCCGCAAAACAATTTTTTGCGCATCTTGTGCGCTCTCCTCGTTCCTCCTCTGTGAAGAAAACTGTGGTTTCAGACAAATACATTGATTTATGGCACTGCAGCTGTATCCTTTTTCTCTCGTCTCCCTCTCATTCCTCGTCTTTCTCTTTTATTTGAGCTATTTTATTTCATTTCAGGCTATTACAATCTTAAGAGTGCCTGCCTGAAGGGCTAACAGGTATTTTACAATTTCACAAGCCCTTACCCTGGGGTCCACATGCCCCTGGTTGGAAAACACTGAGCTAAATCATTCAGCCACATACATAAACTGGTAATGGTGCCAAAAGCTACCAATAAAAACTTAGTTTCAACATACAAAACTGCATGGTGCCTCTAGGTTCATTAAACAAAGAGATGGGCCGTGACCAAATGCTGGTATTTTTTGCCTTGCTATGAAAACATGTTTACATTTACAGCTCTGTGTGAGCAGACAGCTATGTTACATGTATGGACATTGTGTACTTTATACAGAATGTCATTTCAGAGAAAATGAAAAGAACTTCTGCTGAGCATGTTTGTCAGCAGTAGGCACACAAATATGCCATGGATATAGTTTGCAGTGGTGCCGACTGTCAGCCAATCAGATGTCTGCTCAGTATGATCCATTCTGATGTGATTTGCTTTGACAAAACAATAATTGAGTCTGGAAAAACGGATTAGTAGCTGATTGCAGCTCTTAATTAGCATCAACAGCTGGGTACTATATTTACTGTCAGGCTGCACAATCGGTTGAACTGTGAAGCCGCTCATTAGAGAAGTAGTGTTGTCAATCAGGTGACAGAAGGCTGTAAATTGAGATAAAGACATAAAAACTATATACATAATTTTGGTGTTCTACTACTAATTTAGTCGCTTGTAATTAGAACTATAGTTGGCTCTGTAACTGGCAAACATCATTATAACTGCATCCATCTTACGTTCAGTATGTCCACAATTGCATTATATTCTCATTAGTGTGGCATTTCATTACAGTAGTTCTCATTCTCACAACACAAATTCCTATACAGTTATGCTCTAAGAAAACAATATCTCATTTACAGCTGTATCAGTGCCGGTTGTGATAACAGATGAGAGAGAGTTTAATTAGAACTATAGAAGTATGACAACTGCTACTCTACAAAGGTCAGTATTGAATACATATTTGATGTAGATCCAAAACAATGCATCCTGGAATCTTTGGGAGGATTCTTTACCATTCTGAGATAGGCTCAAAGGTAGTAACTCCCATTGCAAGGGGTCAGTAAAGGATCAATTTATTAGTTTTAGTGGATTCTTGTAAGTAGTAAATTTACAATTGTGAGATATAGGAGCTTTGTAATTCAAGGTGTAGAGCATTTACCCCTGAAGAAGAAAATCCCTGGTTTGAGTCCAGGTCTAGGGACTGCTACTGCAAGATAGAGCCAATGCCTATGTGTGAACTCTCTGCAGGCTTTTAGCTGCAACCATTGCTACCACTTTTACTGCTACAGCTGCTACTAACTCCACTATCACTAGTACTGCTATTGCTACCACAGCTACTACTACTGCTACTATTACTGCTACTACTACCCCATCCAACCACTATTAAAGCCACTAATACTACTGCAACTTCTACTGCTACTACGGCTACTAGTACCATTACTACAACTAATATCTCAATTGCTATTTTACTACTGCTACTACTACAAAAACTTTTACTAAAACTATTTGTACTGATACTACAAATGTGCTTCTACTACCTCTACTATTATTGCCATTACTACACCCTACTAGGACTACTGCTGGAACTACCATGGCTACTACTGCTACTGTAACTGCTACCATAACCACCACTACTACCCTTATTACTATGACTAGTACTACTGCTATTTTAATACCTTTACTACAGTACAACTGCTACAGTTGTGATGCATTTCACATGCTAGATGGAGACCATATCTATGTTCTCATTTTCAGCTGTAGCAGGTTTGTGATAGCGACCATGCCTTTAGCGAGTACAGATAGGCTTTGGTTAATTGGAGCTGGCTTCAATCTGATCGAGACATCCTGGGAAAACGGCTGGAGAGGGCTTTCTACTCAAAGTCTGTCAATGGAACGAGCTTGCAGTGCTTATTAAACGCTGATAAAAACCCAACAGCGCTCATCTGATGCTATCAATCTGAGTAGGTGACAGATACAATGGCACTTCAATTCCAATCAGAAAAAGGCGGTGAAAGTTGAGCCTGCAGGGAGTGGAATAAGCAGCTGAAGACTAGAATTGTTTTACTGCTGCCCTAAAATAAGCGTTGTTGAAGTTTTCTTTTTTTTCTTCTCCCCATCGAGCTACATATGCACTTCCTTTGCATTGTGTGGATGATGGCTGGGAGGAAAAAGCTGGCCGTCCTGATAGCGCTGTGATGAAGCAGTATTCCAGGATTAGGCTGTTTGTCTTACTTTGTAGCATTAAAGAGAGGACCAGTAGTGGGGGTCAAACGGGAAGCGACCCACATTACAACACCAACGGACTTTGGCACACATTAACCTGACCGAGTTTGAATGTCGCCTTACTGACCTTGCACAGAGACTAATGTAGTGTTTAGTAATAGAGAGGTAATAATAGCCAGCATAACTATTTCAGAGTAAGTAAAAAAGTTTTCATCAAAAAGAAAACCTATGTGCAAACCTACTACCTTTACTACTATACTACTCTTGCTACTACTGATACTATGAGTGCTAGTACTACCACTTAGCATAGTTTAGAAACAATAGCTAATCAAATATTAAAAACTTGCCTTTCAACATTGGTACTTTTACTACAACCACTACTACTTCAATTTCTTCTACCAACTGCTACAGCCATTACTACTACTACTACTACCACTATTTCTACCACCATACCTAATGCTATTACTTGTCCTAGTACTACCACAACAATGAATTTTTGCTACTATTGGTACTACTACAACTCCTATTAGGACTAGGACTACTTAGCATTACTGATTTACCGCAACAAACTAAAGCTGCTACTTACTAGTTGCTAGTTACTACTACCTCTAGTATTATCACTCTCACTAATAGTACTAATACACCTGATATTGTTACTGCTTCCACCGCTACTACAGCTAGAACTACCTTTACTTCAAATTATATTCCAACTGAGCACTGCTATAAATACTAATAGGCTTCTCGAATAAATGTACTTGAGTAAATGTAAACAGACAATGACCAACACCACAACATCAGCCTAAATTTAAACATGCTGTTTTCCCCACAACACAGTAAGAGCTAACATATCGTCCCTCACAATAGCAGCCATCTGGACCAATCAGTGATGGATCTGTTACCTTGGTCTGACCTGCACCTGCTGGCCCCCTGGGTTAATGGGTGTCACTTAGTAAATCACACAGGCGTGACTTACCATTTTCACTATTTGTTTACAGAATTTGCAACAGTGTCTGGGATGTGACAAAAAAAAGGAGAAAAAATATTGAAGTAAATAGATAGGGATTGAATTATTGTATTCCACTGGATTGCAGAATGACGATAAAGTGTGGCTGTGAATTATGAAGACAGTATTACTCAGACAGCGCAATAATAGAATAAAAAGAAACAACATGTAGGTAATATTTCTGTCCAGTTTCATGCCTCAGGGTATAGAATTGATTTGATTTGTCCTGGGAGTCAGTCAGAGAGCTCTGTGGATCAATTTGGACAATGTCAGGACATGACAAGTGACACAATCATCTCCAAACGCCATTGGATGACGCTGAATACAAGCTACGGTTTATACCAAAAAAATCCCCACCTTTTCTACTAGAATACATCAAGACAGCCATATATGTGAAGTAGGAAAGTAAGAGGGTAAATGCATTGCGATCAATCTAGGGAATGGTATCAGGTTTAATCAAAAGAGAAACATTATGGAATGACATGAATCTCTGGTGTCAGGGAAGATGGGCGGACGTGTGCAGTTGCCCGTGGCCGGCTGCTTCGGTATCACTGGATACCATTAAAGAGATGTGCTGGCATGGGTGCAGTCTGACAGGAGCTTAAGTGAAAGCACGAAGGATGGCACTCTTCTGGATTTGAGCGAAAGTAAAAGTAATATAATAAAAGTCAGCTATAACCACTTTTAACACCTGGTTATTTAAATAAACGGGCAAACTTCCAAAGTGTGTCCAAGATGGTTTCTGGCAAATGATTAGTCTTGATGGCACACCACAGTGCATTAGCTAATATGGTTTAGGCCCTACAAGTGCTGGGTTAGTTACTCAAAAAAAGTAACTAGATACAGATTACTAGTTACTATTTTAAAAATTAATATAGTACTTTACTTAGTTACTGACTCATGAAAGTAACTTAGTTACTTTATTTTTGAATTATTTTCTAACAGCTTGTGAGATATAGGTCTATAGGCCTAAATTAACCCAGTTCTAAATAGAAGTAGTCTAAAGCCTCACTATTGTCCTGACCAGTGCTATTTTTTCTCTCTTAATACAGATATTCAAGCAGAGTTTTAGCTGCATTCATTTCAGCAGCAGGGCAGCAGTGTGACATGGCAAATACTGCCCTTTAAGTTCACTTGTCCCTGTCCCTGTGCAGTGTTCATGCTTTCTCACACATAAAAACACAGGGATTGAGCTCCTGTGGAATTTTATTTCACTACATTGAGGCTAAAATGCACTTATTGTTAGCTCCAAAGCGGTGCATGTCTCTTCTTTCCACATTGTCCCTGCTGGCAGCAGCGGCAGCTGACACACATGCACCTGACACACAAGTGGAGAGAGGGAACAGCGCGCGGGCTGGATGAGTGGCCAGGGCAGGCATAAAGAGGAGCAGAGGAAGGAATGGAAGAACATCAGTGAAAGCTCACATTTGATATCCCAGACAGTTGTGTAACTGTCTGTAGTGTTTTTGTTTGTTGTCTGAACAACCTTAGAATAACACTTAAGTAAATAACAGCTTAAGTAAATAAACCTTGGACAGTTATGAGTTTTCCCCCTATATTTTTAAGTGATATGACCTATTTCAACTACATTTGTTCATAAACATTAATACAAGATTCATATTAACTAATAATAGATTGGATTTATACTGCACTTTCCAAGCTTCTCAAAGCTCTTTACATAGTCCATTATTCATTCACTCCTCAGTCATACTGAGTGGTGGTAAGCCACTTGTTTAGCCACAGCCCTGGGGCAGACTGACGGAGACGTGGCTACCATTCTGCGCCTACGGTTTCTCGAACCACCTTTAAACACACAATCATGCGCCGCGGTATATAGATGGCAACTACATCCTGCTCCATCCAACTACATCCATCTCTTCCTGCTCTCTCCCCCATAATTTCCTGTCACTTCTCGACTGCACTATCAAATAAAGTCAAAAAATATATTTTAAATAACACACAGAATCATACTAACGCAGTCCACTACAGTTTAGAGGGGCTGGAGTCTACCCCTTTAGGTGGGATGCATCCTGGACAGAGCAGTTACAGCCACAGGCTAACACTAACACTTAGTAACAAACACTGACAACAATTCTCTCACATTAATTCACATGGGGCAATATAGATTCAGCAATTCACATTATAATTTGACTTATTCCGTTTCAGAGCTAGGGTTGAATTTGAAAGGTACTATATTCAGGTATTTCCCGTTTCCATAGCAACTTGTTATCCAAGCATTACACCTGATCCATAATGCATTTGTCCTACTGCCACAGAGCACAGATCTTTGAGCCATGAGCACAAACAGAGGTCATACTGGTTATCTTCAGTCAAGAGTATAAAGACCAAGTGTAGTCATCTAAAACAGACCCCACCATTCTCTAAGAAGTACCAACAGCAGATATTTCAATGGTTACCTTGGTATTTGACAACCTGCTATTATCTATGGAAACAAAATATAGACAAAATCTTCCAATGTTGCAATTTTCAAGAGGAATATTCAAGCAAGTTCATACATAGATAAAAGATGTCTAGTCTCTTCATTGAGATTTATGACTTATGCATGTTTTAAGTGTTCCATTAAGTGCTGCAGATCTTCTCGGAAGTTCCCCTTTGTTGTTGGAAATGACTTTCTCCATAATTGCGAGCCCGTTTTTACGCACCCTTGAACGAAGCGAGGATGAGGAGAAGAGGACGGTGCTCAGAATCAAAGATAAGGGCTCTGCAGCGGGAGAGGCACAGGCATTCATCTTGGGCTGACACAAAGACTGATAACGTTTGGAGTGGTGGAGTGGGAGGGGGCTGGGGATAAAGTTGTCTGCCGTGTAGCCAGGCTAATTGAAGATGTTGAACAATTTAACATGCTAATTTAACCCAACAGGCCAACAGAATGGAAAATTTGGCTTCATGGCTAGAATGTAATTGCTTTTGTCCCTTAGGATTGTTTTTACACCTGAATAATAATTGTGTTGTTGCATCGTTTTGGTCTGATAGTGCACCAAAGGTCTTTCCCTGATGTTGTGTTCATCACCGTTTTGACAACTTGGTGTGACCTGTGTTTGCAGAGAGTACATTGTCACTTTTGTGGGTAATTTTGTTTTAATGGAAAAAAATAATTTATGGGTTGTCAATTAACAGCCACAAGACTTTAAGCAACAGAAAAAGCAACTTTAAACATGCCTTGTTTTTCATTTGTTTGAAAAACTGTATGTATAATGCAAACATTTGAAATGAAATAGTTTTTTGTCTTGACAACTTGATTTATACTACTGTATCATCACACACAGTTTTATGTTACAAACAAACCATAACTTGGTTCAAGGACCATTTACACAATATCAAACTGCAGTCATGTTTATGCAGATAAACACCCTACCATTACAATCCATATTGAGTACAAGCCAATTCTCACATGGCAAATGTTTTAAACCTGGCTTTTTCTGTAAATTGGTAGGTTACCATTCTTCTTACTATAAGCATTTTCTTTGTTTATCACCTCCACAATTGCCCAAACCCAAAAATGTTTTTAATATATAAAGTGTAATTATAAATAAGATATTTAAGTGTCAGCCCTCTGGATAAACCCTATACTTTGTTAAGACACCACTATGCATGAAGATGTATAACACGAATAACATCAAAGGCAATGTTATTTTGTATCACCGTGACTTTGAATGCTGTCATGAAATATATAGAATATGTTTATAATTACATCATCATACCTAATGTTTTTCTTTGAGCATACTGGTGGTAACAGCAGACAAGCAACATGATTGAAGCCCTTGGGATCTGCATTTGTTTATTTCTATTCTGACAGGTTTGGGATTTCCCACACTATGTCATAACATTTTAGTGAAGCTTTGAGCTACACAGCCACACTGCACATGTATGTACACAAACCAAAATCTCTACAGCCTGTAAAGTCTAACTAAAGAAGATTACCAATGCGCTTTAGAGTGCAAATGGAGTGCGATTCTCTTATGGTCTTGCAAGAAGCAAGTTTAGAATATTAAGCACTCATTTATGGGGCAAAACAGAGCAAGGATTTAAAATTCTTTCAAGTCTTTTGGTGCAGTTCAGCCAAGGACCCTAAAATAGTCATTGAGAGGGAAGTGGAAATGTCTGGGTCTCGTCTCCTAATATTTACATGTGCTCTGTCCAATCCATGTCTCTTTTTTTAAGCCGGTCTATGTCTCCATCATACCCACATCCTGCTACATTCTCATAGAAGACATTACTAATTAGAGAGCGCACAATCCCAGGGAAGAGCAAGTGGGGTTAGGACATCGAAAACAAACAAAAGACTTCTCAAAGGCAGGAAGTGACAAGCAAAGTTCACTGTCCCAAGAGGAGTTAATCTTTTGACTGTTTGCTTACTGATATCCTTCCCGGGACAGAAGGAAATGGAAAAAATGCTTGGCTCCCTTTCCTCTGCCACCTTAAAAAAAATCTAGCTAAAACATCAGGACAGATTTGTCTCAAGGGATTGTTTTTGTGTTTTCACATTTCTCTCGAGTATGCATGACATGCCATCAAAGGAACACTTGAGAATGGATTATTTAGAAAGATGTCCATTTTTTGATTAAAGGCTAAATCTTTCAACTCTGAGGAAGGGGTTGTTTATGGAAAAATACCACTTGGTGTCAGATCTCCCAAAAAAGGGCCAAGAATGGTGACTCTAGTCCAAAGATAGAAATGGTAATGAAAGGGTTAAACTGTAAAAACACATTTGCACTTGGGTATTTTATATTTATGACCATTGACAGTGAATGGCCCAAATTAGGGGTTGTTTCCATGACATCTGGCCCACACTGAACCATATTTTGATTTCTGATTTGTCTTAATGTTAGCACTGTTTGATATTTTTATTTTGAGATAAATACCAGAGCTTTCTGCTTGCTAAGCATTAGTTTCGAAAACATGCTTTCAGGCACAGACTGCACATACAGGTTGTTTTTGGTGATAACAGAAACTCAGGCTGTCATTAGTAATTACCAAACCATCTATAATGTGTCACAATATTTATATTTTGGTATTTTTTTCTAGCCATTAGCTACATTTTGTTATAAACTTGGCATAGCTAGTGTTTATGGCTAACCAATGTGTCCCAGTAATAAATTTTGGTGGTACTTTTTTATCCTTTGGCATAAGTAGCTAGCAAAACATTTAGACCGTCAAGATTCCTGCTTTCAAAACGCCTTATTCCAAATACGGTTAGGGTAAATATGACATTAATGATGAATTACTCAGTCGCTAACTTTACGAATGGTCACTTTTGGTACTGCTAAAAAATAAATCTAATCCCACAACAGAAAAGATTATGTAAAAATAATGGCCCGGCCAGCATTTTCTACCTGCAACATATGTGAATCCTGTTTTCTCAACTCTGACCTTGTTCAAATATGGCTCCACTAGCTGAAACTACAAGCTTTGAAGTTTTTCTGCTTATTTCTATCTGTCATATTTTGGTATAATGTACAGTTGTAATAAAATACAAAGTCACCAACTTCATTGGTGAAGGTGCAAAGAAACTGCAGCCGTTACTGATTCAGTATTCAGCTCTCAAATGACATGTACTTAAACATAGTTGACGTCACTCTTTTTTAGTCCATTTCTCATTACTGTGAGGTGAACACCCTACCTTTATGCCATTTAGACAAAAGTGCAACACCGTTAATCAAGATGTCCTTCTTTACTGTAGACACCCACATAAGAAGTAATTTAACTTCAACAGTTTTTTAAAAGAATAATTCTCTCTCCACTGGAACGGTCAGTGTTTCTTAATAGACGTCTTGCCAACTCCCATAAAAATCTTACAAGCCTAAGAGGGTAAAGAAAAGGATAAAAGTACCATTTGCATATTAATGTTGCTATGGCCTTGAGAGTGATGGCTAGAAGTTAAGAGAAACCTTTAATCAGAGCAGATGAATGCAATTCGCAAAGACAAACCTGACCTGACACGTTAACACCAGCTACACTTTTGTTCCACAATTCCTCACACAACACATTCTGCAGCGCAAGGAACATTACTGCAATAATTCATGAGCACGCCAAAATGTATTCCTCCCTATGCCGAGCTTAAACCACTGGCTAACACTAAATCAAACTCGTATCAGTCTATTCTCAACCTGCTACTGTTTTTTATGCTGAATAATGCTACCACGGATTTATCTGTTGTCACAAATCACTGTTGTCACAATTTTACAACATAATTCTAAGTATGGCGAATTGTATTTTAAAGAGAAAGCTAAAGCCAGCCGAAGCCAAGTTGTGGCTGTTATGACGTGTCTCCCTGGCAATGATATATGAAAATTATAGTATATTATAATAGCAGTTGTGGCACATAATATTACAGCTTAGCAGGAAGGGGGGGGGTTGTGGTCAGCCAGGCTTATACAGGGTTATGTGAATGCAGTATAGATGCACCCTAGAGAGAGGCTATATTTACTGTTAATTGCTGTTGTTGCTCATGACAATATAATTATCCTTCAGCCTCTGCCAATGACATAAAGACCACATTAATATGAGTATACATTGATTGTTATCTGATCATTGTCAGATCTTTGTATTACTGCAATACAGCACTCATGCACTGTTATTTGTAAAGGCTGGAGTAGAAGTAAAAAGTTTTTGAAAAGACTACTCATATACTAAAGGAGATGGTTCAATTGTAACCCCGGTTCTCTGAGTGAAGAGACTACTCCATATGTATGGGGTCATTCAAACGATTTCTTTCAGTAGCTCTCTCGAGGGGGCACCACAGTAAATACCCACAGTATTTAGTCCAACATAGTTCTTTAGAAGGGTTTCCTGAAGCAGCCCTCTCCATTTATCTGGGCATAGATTGGGGAAAGATGATTTTGTGGCTATAGTTTTGGCCCTTGGGGAATGGAACATTGGTCTACTGCACAAAAAAATAGGGAACTAACCACTCTACCTATCTAATGGGGCAACATAGGGTGAAGAAAGGTACCAAAGACAACTACTTGTATTGTAATTACACATCTGCTTAATAAAAAATAAAAACAACAAAAAACAGCAAAAAAAGTGGCAATGAACAACCCAAAGCTTGAAATGTTGCCATGGCCGATTGATGCAGTTTTAAATTTTTAACAAAATAAAACCCTGTGTTAAAACATAATAAGAAATGGATTCAAAATGTCATGCATTATTTCACCATTTAGAGTCTGCCAAATGGCCTTTAAGCTTTGTGTCGCAAATTACATTCACCCCAGTGTCCCACAGTCACGTTAACGAGAGCTAATAAGGGCTTTATAATTAACACTCAAAGTTTGAACTCTTACCCCTAAGCAGACATCTAACTGGAATGGGAGATTTTTATGAATCTTTAATGGCTCATTAGGTCTCATTTTAAATGTCATGAGTGCTGTCATCATTATTATATAGTAACTTGCTTAAAATGTATTGCAAGGTCTGTTGAGCTACTTGATATTATCATAAAAGAATAAATCATAGAAGCTTTTTTGATTCCTACTTATGTGCACCACTAACTTAACCCTCAATAACAGGCACCTTTTCTAAATAAAAACATTACACCATCATTGCAGACTGACATCATACGCTGTGTCTATGTTTGCTTGTGCTATCAATTCAGGCCCTCTTATTTTCCAAAATAAACCTGACCTCAGTTTCTGTGGGTCATGACTCAGGAGTTTCCATGTTGGCATGGACATAGCTTCCATACTAGAACACATATCTCATGTTTTCCCAGAGCACATACTGACATGAAGTTACAAAAATATGTATTCCCACTGGTATTGTATAGGTCTATTGTACCAGAAACTGGTTTCCTCTTTCTTTAAACCCCCAATAGCAGCATAGCAAATGACAAAAAAAAAAAAAAAACATTTCTAGTGGGAAAAATATTTACAAGATATTCACAATTCACAAGTGGATTTTTGAAGAAAATGTAATTTTACATTTTTGAGATACAAAACTACTATCAAATCTACTTAAGTTATTAAAATCTCTAGATGATTATTTCATGGTCTTGCAACCATAAGGTAGTAGTAGAAGCCGTAGTATGAGTATTAGTAAAAGTAGCAGTAGTATTATTAGTAGCAGTATTAGCAGTAGTAGATTAGTAGTACTAGAACTGTTGTACTAAATTTACACTCAATACATTTGACTATGTTGTGAAGTACTTTTATTTCTACTTGAGTAATATTATTTAGTTAAGTACTTTTTCCAAATCTATTTAGAAATAGTTTTTCCAATATAGAGCTTACTTACATTTTAAGCTTTCAGTTCAGCTCCAGACAAATGCAGTTTGGCCAGTAGTGTATATGTCTTCTAATTGTTTTTTTTTTATTCTAATCTGGAAGCAGACAAGCCGACGTGAATATACTGTATGCCCTAAACATTTTTCATTCAACATTCCAACATTCCAAAAATCCTTAATAATAAAGCCTAAAGCCAATATCAAATCTTCACAAATATTCCAATCACAGTGTGCTATTAGGTGGATAAACAGTTTTCCTCAAATGGAAGAAAAAGTCCCTTAGTAAATTATGACTTGCTTTAATCACTAGCATTTCCTATGTAGGTGCAAACATGATTACCCTTGACACAAGTGTAGCATATTTGGTGTGTGTGTGTTTGGGACATAACAGCGTGTGGACAGAGGTGTTGATGAGCGCGCTCCTCTCATCTGTGCTTGATTGGGTTAGATGGTGTTGCAGAGAGGGCGTGTGCTAAGCCTCGACATTGCTAATCCTATCAGCGTTCAAAGGCAGTGCTAAAGGTACACTCCCTTTAGAGACAGGCACATCTGGAGCTGGGTGGAGTCTTGGTAGCAACAGATGGACGGGGAGTCACAAATGTACAGCTGCATATACACAGGCTTCCTACACATTTCTGATTTCAATTTATATCATTTTCAGGCCCAGACTATAGAAATATTTTTGCATTTTACACCAACTTTCTAAAAACGCTGCCAACCAAGCCAGGATTATTAGAGCCATGGTTGGTTCAAAAAAATGTGAAACTAAAATTATGGATATTTGGGAAAACTAAATAATATTTTTGCCTTTACAGTGTGTGCCAATAACACTGGACAACCAACTACTGTACAACCTTCTACAGCACTAAGAAACTGGGCTATAAATAAAAATGACTGACAGTAAACATGATTCTTATCGGAAATCGATATTAGGCGCCATTGCCACTGTGAAGACCAACAGCACATGAACCAACGTCAGTCTGAGTCTGTGATTAATCTGTCAAGCTGTCACCAGGAGGTCTCCCTGAATGAGACAAAATGAAAAGGCATTAGACTCAATGTGATGGATGCAAACAGGCTTCTAATGCAAAACAAAAGTGTGAAGGAATGACTACAGGCCCTAATATAGTGCTACTGTCAGGGTCACTTAGACAAAGAGCTTGTTTATGGACATAATGTCTGTATATGTAGAGTGGGTGTATGATGAGCTGCTCTCTTCCCAACACTAGAAAGCACACACATACTCAGGTGACTGCTTTTGGCCACAACTGTCTGTTACCAAAACACAATTCACAAGGAGTCTACAACAAGTCATTTTAAAAATATTAGTTATATGAAACTTATTCATTTGAAAAACACAAATTTAAAGCATACTAAGCTCAAGGCTTTGACCTAGACTTTTAAAACTCATTGGAAAGATTTGCAGAGCTAAGTGTCCTTGGACTTCAAGAAGAATTGTAGAAGCTTATTAAATATAAATGTTGCACTTTGATATGTTATATATCCTACAATTGGAATTATTCCAAAAACTTGAAGCGCTCACAAAGCATGTTAGACAGTTCAGGCAAAGCACGACCCTACACATCTCCTGATTTCACAGAGCGGATTCAGACACGAGATCTCATACAAACGTCTGTGAGCAAACAAGACTTCAGAAGACAATCAAACATGGAGGACTACCGGCATCATCATCGGACTATTATATTGCATAAGCGCCAGTTTGCAGAGAAAAAACATAAAAGTGGAAAGGGAATATGGATAAAACCTTTGAGGAAAAGACAGGGGAGCAGTTTATGCAGTTTTTGTCCAAGGGTAAGGGGGATGTACAAACATGAGCTGACCAAAAGCAGTAAAATAATCTTACTGACACACAAGAAGACAGTTAAGACCAAAAAGCTGGTTGCAAGAAGTATAGTTAATTGTCAATTGTCAGTCTAAGACCCTAAGACCCTATCTTACAATACTAAAGATATAGTGGCCAGACCTGGACTCGAACCAGGGTTTTTGTAGTTCCTGCTTGGTGAAGGTTATTAGCATCAACCATAGTTTGGTATCAACTTCTGTTAAAACCGCTTTTAGTTGAGGTGAAATGATGGTAGTGTTGGGAAATAAGCCATGTCTGTAAGCTGTCTTTAGCCTTATCCAGCCCACCCTGAGCCCACAGGTAAGCCCAGAGGTTATGCGACAACAGAAATGATGTGATCTCTTCTGTCAGCAGAGGCAGACGGACTGCTGTGACCTGGACCCAGCCGGGAAATACAAGGCAAATAGTGAACAACTCCAGTAAAAGATTCGACCAGGCTTGAATGTTTGTACACAGTGGAATTACAAGAGTCATGAACAATTTTAGACATTAAAAGCAGTATGAGGAATTAAAGAAAAAATATGTATTGAGGTGTAATTGAGGTGAAATTAAGTGGTTGGCTTTCCTTTGGTGCATGAGGTCAGGAGTTTGGTTCCCCGACATGAAGCCAAAAACTCCAGCCACAAATTCAACTCCTAAGCCCGAATAAATGGAGATAGTTGCATCAGAAAAAGGGGATTGCTTGTCTTCATGTTTTTTGCATTCTGTTCAGTGGTTGATAAAAGAATATTTTTCTTGTTTTGACATTTGTTGCATTTACAATAAATGCCTGTGGACTACTACAAACATTTCTCAGTCTTTTAAGTGATAAAAAATGTTAACCAACTTGTGCTGGTATTTAGGAACCACTGGTCCCCAGTTAATCTTTTAGCCACGACTAGCAAAATTGTAAAATAACTGAAAGCCCTTCAGGCAGGCACTGTTAAAATTTTGGTAGCCCGAAATAAAATGAAATAGCCCTAATAAAACTGAGCTATATGTTTCTGTATGAACAATTAGGGCTGGGTCATATGCCCAAAAGAAAAAAAGAAAAAAATCTAAAATGCACCATTTCAGAGGTGGAAATGATGCTCAGATTTTTTTGGGACAGTTTTGCCCATGTGCTATAGGCCTATGGATTTATTGCAGCGAAAATGGTTCTGCAAACTGTGTTTTTTGTACAGCACAGCAAAATGCTAAAGTTAGCTCCACTGCTAGCACTGTTGTGCAGTCAGAGTTGATGCTGTATTGTGTTTTTCATACTGTCTTCTGTATTAAAATGGGTAGTACCTTTTAGGATGAGTATTCCTCTAAACTCCACTCTTGTTCGGTTTGGCTCAAGCTCCAACAAGTGGGCAGTACCTGTAGACATAGGTGCGTGCATTCCTAAGCCTTTATCTGTGACTGGTAGACTGTCACTTGTCCACATCTAATCTAACATCAGCCCTCTCCCTCTGTCTGCTGTATGCACGGTGTGGCCTGTCCTTGTGAACACACTGCTTTATGATAGCCCATTGGGCAGGGGCTGTCAAATTTTGGTAGCCCAAGTAAAAAAAGTAATTGCCCTGGGATGTTGGGCTATCATTAATGCGAGCCCTGCTACTATTTTGAGTACTTTTAATGGTTGCAGATAATTGAGAAAGAGGCTATTTTTTACTGCACTGCCAGATCTACTTACTCCTAAAAATGTAAGTGCTTAAATATTGGAAAATCAATTAGGCATTTTCAAACAAGACAGAGAAAATTATAAGCCAGCATGGACAATTTAAATTCAGATAGAAGTTTCAGGAAAACTCTATCCATCAGTGTGATGTTATGTAAATAAAACAAGGACAGGTCTTTATTGTTTTGCTGGCTATGTAAATGTTAAATCAGCTATTTTTAGTCACCAACATAGTGTCCGTTCTCAAAAGTACATTTGGTATCTTTGTTGTAACCTTTCCTAGATCACCATTACACAGTAGCTCATGTTTGGAGCTTCTGGAGCAGGCAGGCCCTGAGCACTATTACCTTCCAGGTAAGAGACTCGCTTTCTAAACCAGACCTTTGTACAGCCGCCTGCTCTTGTACCCACAGTCCTTTCGGACAATGGACAAAGGGCTGTGACTTCTGTAACCAAGCACCTGTACGCTCATGCACAAGAGTGAGCTGAAACTGGAGCCAGAAAAGTCACACTCTGCTTCCATGAATTCAGGCCCCCACTGCCTGTATACTGACAGAGGCAGGCATCTAGTGGCAGGAAGGAAGGGTGTGGTGCCAGTGATGAGCTATTTTAACAACTAACATAACTTTTGGCCTGGGGAAAAGAAGTTTGGGTTTTACCATGGCGTTTTCATAACAGTATTCTATTCAAAGTTTTGTAGAATTTCAATACTGTCAGCTTTGTGGTCAAATAAACTAGAGGTGGGACTACATTCACTGCTGTCTATTGATTGGTTATTGCTTCATTACTTGCTACATAGACACATACATAGACAATAACAATGAGAATTTAGGTAGAAATCTATTTCCACTGTTGGAATAAATTTCAGTATTAAATTTTGTTGCACTGGCTCTACATGAACAAACAAAAATAAACTGCTGTTTGCTAAAAGAAAGGTGAAAGTTAGTAAGTTGGTATGTTGTGATTAAATTAAAAATAACATGAAACAATAACAGTTGCTGGGTTGCTTTTTCACTGAACAACGGTCTGCTTCCTGACTTACTTCTGTCCCCTGTACTGTTTGCACCAAAAGACGCAGTTAATCGCAGGGCTGACACAGACACACAGACAACCATTAATATCCATGCTCATATGTTAGTGTAAGGATATGTTTTTGTGTCAATTAGAAGTGTTTCGATATGATTCAAGAACAATATTGGCTAATTTGTAACGATACGATTTGATATGATTCAACACCTTCATATCGATAATCGATACAGCAACTTTTTGCCAAAAATCATAAAAGTTTACTCTCAAATGTAGCACCGCGGCTGGGGCTGATTATGTCCAGCAGACAGAGAGTGAAGAAAAGTTGAATATAACATTTTATTTAATTAAAAACACAAAAAGCCATATCATCAGCCATATCAGGTCATGTATCGATGTAGTTGTATCATAGGAAAAAAAATCGATACATCAACAGTTACTGTATCGTTACACCCCTATCATATGTTCCATACACTGCTTTAACTAAGAAGGCCTCATTGCCCAGTATTCACATAATGGTCATGATAGCTTTAACAGAACTCAACTTTGCCATTCCAGTGACTGTATTGAGATGTGCAGAAGAAACAACATATTTATTTAGTTTGGTGGCAAACCGTTATCATCAGGATTGATCGAGGCAGGCTGGAATTGGTGCGGGATAGAGAGGAGTGTGGCGACAGGAAGGAGGAATGTACTGGAAGGCCTTATCTGGAAGCGGCAGGCCCGTGCAACGGGAAGTGGGATGTCAGGAGGGGAAAGAGGAAGTAGGCCGCAATGGAACGCATAAACATGCACATAAGCAAGCAGGCGAGGACCAAAACACACAGCAAGTAATCTGCCACACTATGACATAGACAACACCCATCTTTCAATCGTCGCTGTGATTTCAGTTTTATTTATCTCCCTGTCTTTCAATTTCTCTGCATCTTTATCAGCAGGTTATAATCAGAATAAATCAAAAGGGAATAAAAACACATTATTGTCAAATCTCCTGAAAATCAAATAGGTTGGGGCTGCTTTGTAAAACTAGAAGCACACAGACCATTATAGGTTGGTCAAAAAAATTTTTTACACCAAAAACAAATTTGTTGTCCTTTTTTTAGGCTTGTAACATTTTAAGTTATGCTGCTAAGTGGCAAAAATAACAACGTAAATTAATCCTATAAAATATCCCTTGATTAGGTCAGTGATACACATCCAAACCAAAAACTCATTCTTTGTGTTTTGGCCCATTACTGACCTTTCCTGAAAATGATATTAAAATCTGACCATAACTAATTTTGAGTATGTCACTAAAAGTCCTGATTGGTCCTATCTTGTAATGGGAAAGAATTAGGGCTGCAATAACTAATTGGATTAATTGATTATAATTGATTATTGAAGTAATTTAATAATCATTTAATAGTTAACTGGGGTATTCATAGACTCTGTAACAAGCCATGTGCTGAAAGAGGAGGGTTTATTACAAAGACAGAGCAGCAAAGCTACAAAAACAGTTACAGATGTATGTGTATGGTCTATTCAATTGTCCTCTAGTGACATAGTTGTTGCTTCGTCTGGTTCAAATTTGAAAAAAAAAATTGATTTTTGGTAGAATTTTCAGAATTGTTCATGGGAACTATAAACTATAAACACTACCAATTTTCAAAATAATCGTTAGTTGCAGGTAGAAAGAATCCTTATAAAGAATTCCTGGGTCAGTGATTCAGATCCACACCAAAATCTAACCATTTGTCCCTTGGCCCATTATTGACCTTTTACTGTTTGGAGTTGCGCTGTTAATAAACGAATCATAAACAAAAAACAAATCAATGCAGGGAAAAAAATAAACTTTTTGTTCGAGGTAAAAAAAAGTCCACAATGGAGCATATCTAAGCCATTAAAATGTAGTTACAGATAATCAGGTCAAGCTCTACAGATGGAGGAGTCCATCAGCGGCGATCATGTGTTAAATAGGAGCAATGGAGTGTTAAAATAACTGTTTACCTCGGCCGGCTTCACCATTTCATCTTCAATTACAGAGGAAATTGAGTGCAAGCTAATGATGCATCTTTTCTCATCCGAGTTGAATGATGTCAGCGAAATAAACTGGCAGAGACTATAAAGGTCAATTAGGAAGCATTCAAATAAATTGGTCATAAAGAGTGTTTTCAGCAAATAACTCAAGAGAGTGAAAATGAGCATGATTAAGAGGCACTACTTAGTCGGCCAAATGGAAACTGGCAACTGAGGTCTGTACTGGAGTCTGTGGAGTGGCAGAAGTTTTGGGAAATTGCATGGGAGTGTATGGGAAGTGAGTGTATGGGAGCCACAATGTAAAATAATAGGACAGATAAATGTCTGTACAATGTATCTTAACAAAATATATTATTAATTATAAAAAGCATTCAGGTAGTCCATATGGATAATATTCCATTGTTTTGAAATGAGACTTGACATTGGTCAACCCTTTGTAATTTGGCTGTAATGTTGGCTCTTACCTCTGTGAGGAATATAAGCTCAAATCACAGCCCAGTTACCTCAGAAATGACAAAGTCCCTTGGATGAGGGGCACAAAGTTATCTAAAAAGGCAAACTTTGTCCAGTTGCTTTTCTTGTTAAACCTTTTTTTTTACAGATGCTTTATAAGTTTCAGAAGCTTCAGGGCCATTAGTAATACATATTTCACTCTAAACTCTATTTGATTCTGAATTTAGTAACTAATCACTAAATGGAACATGACAAAAAGTGTGCTGCATTATGAACAATGCTTGTTTAGTGCAATGGTTCCTAAATGTGGGCAGGACCCAATGTGAGGTACAGGTAAGTTGAATATAATTTCAATGTTCAGCGTATTAGTTCAAATACACTGCTTGGCTAAAAGAGAAGTCGCCACCTGGATTTAACTAAGCAAATAAGCAAATGAATTCTGTCATTGTCATCATGGAAGAAGCCCGTGCCATCAAGGAAGAAAAAAATCCCTTGATGGAGTAACCTGGTCATTCAGTGTATGCAGGTAGTCAGCTGACCTCATTCTTTGGCCCCATAGCATTGCTGAACCCAGACCTGACCAACTGCAGGGAGGCTCTTACCTATTTGCTTAGTTAAATGCAGGTGGTGAGTTTTTTTTGTTTTGTTTTGTTTTGTTTGGCCAGACAATGTACATTAAATCAGGGATAAATGAATTAGGAATCAGGAATAAAGGACTGAGATTCATTGGTCTAGTCTAGTGTGATGTACACAACATACAAAACACACAATGTCTTTATGCAACAGGACAAAAGAAAAAAATCACACAAATGACACTGAAGCAGCTAGAATACATATTGTACATACCAGTACCAAAAACACATGGCTAATTTATGTGGTTAATTCTGTATTAAGTTTAGGGTTCCTCCCTATCCTATTTGGTATTTGAATGTTTTGAATCAATGTTAAGGCTACTTTGAGCAAATACAGTCCATTATTTCTACCACATGCTGCTGTGAAAACAACACATTATCTCTTAGCCTGTCTAGTATTTTCCCTTGTCTAGCTACATCTTGTTACCGACTGCTTTGAACCACAGCAACAGCTCTTTCTGTTACTCATCTTTCACCAAAAATGCCTCTGAGGATTTTTTTTACAACCTTGCTAAATCCATCCATGCCTAATCTGGGATGTTTAGTGTCGAAGTGTTGTATGTTGCTGCAGGATTTCACACACACACACAAACACATCCCGCGGTTTGTAAGCACCTCTCAATAACACCCCAGCGTCTGTTGACATTTGTGCCTGTGCGCTGGGCTGTCACTTGCAGTGTGAAATAATGCATGGACTCCTGCGTTGGGCCACTTTCGCCCCGTGGTTCTTTTGAGTGGCCAGACTTGGTTACAACAACCAGCTCAACCTAAAATCCTCTTCAACAACAAACTCCACGCTACTCTACTATAGTTACGGTTAATGGATGGCCCTTTGACTCCATTTCAGCTAGACTTTGAAGGAAAAGTATAAACGAAAAGACACCAAAACGGCAATCTATGAACGTGGTCCCATTTGTGCTGACAACACAAAAACTACAATGACAGCACCGTGTGATGAAAATAACAACCAACATGTATAATGCAAGACGCTCTCCCTTAACCGAACCGAGCACTCTAGACTCTCCCAAACAGTCCCAAGGAAAAATAGTCCCTTGCCATTTGAGGTCTTTGTAGTTCTTCTGCCTCTTCTCTCAAATACAATAATCGTCCAGACCGTCCACTGGGAGAACGTCTTGTAATTACATGACCGGGGTGATAGTGATAACATAGGCTAGCCTCAGAAGTCAGGTGCTTGCGCTTGATATGGCTGCAAGTCCCAAAAGTGCCCATAAATTAGCCTGTCATGTTGCGCAAACAAACAGATTGGTAATCTGAGGCAATGCAAAGGGCAGAAACACGATAGGATCCAGTGCTTTTAAGGGAAGAATGTGCTTTGAATTAGATCAGTTCAATCATTTCCTCTTTGTGTTTCCGCCTGTGGGTCACAACCTGCTAAAATATACAAACCAAGTCAGAGGGCAGCAGTGTCAAACTCAATTTGACTGAGGGCAGGGTAAGGTTAGTAAGAAGGCTCGCACCATACTGTAAAAACTGACATTCTTTACAGTAGGAACTCACAAACTCTGAATTCAACTGTGGTACCATTTTTGTCAAAATCTGTTACTGTCTTCACTTTTGACCTAAAAATAGCAAATACCTGGATTTGTAGCCTGCTTAGCCAGACCCATTCACCTTCTTAGCTAAGCAAAGTGGGTCTAGAACCTCTCCCACTCATGTTATTTTCCGCTAAGCTTATTCCTTCTGCCTATTCATAACTGCCAAGACATAGACTATCAATAACCAGAAAGACCTGTTGCTAAAACATTTTATGGATAAATGGTTTATCCATAAAATTTTTTCATCTTCTAATATGTTTTGAACAAGACAAGTATTATAAGTTTTGGATGTCCTTTTCTGCAAGATTTTTTTCCCTAAACTTTCATCTACTCAAACATTCAGAGCCAAAAGAAAGGCTGGCTCCAAGTGACCAGTTGAAGCCGATCAGGTTTGAACAGCATTTGTCTGCCGCTGTAAGAAAAAACAATGGTTGGTCTTGTCTCACAGTGAAGTATCCATGGCATGGCGGGTGCAAATATGGGACACTGTCTGCTGCTTGTTAGTCCCATTGAGCCCTGTGAGCAGGTGGCTTCAAGACCATAAGCTGTGATTCAAATGGACAGGAGGTGTCCGCCGTAGACTTGGGGAGAAGTGGGTTCACTTCAGGGAGGAAAAAAAAATCCTTTGAGGAGGTACTGTAGACTGGAATTGAGCTTTTACATAAGAAACTTGTATATTCCCCATCCCCCACACTTTCACACATCTCGTGGCATTAATAAGTCATAACTCAGATGTGTGGCTCTCTGACACCCCTGCCTCATTTAAAGCGGTAGCGGTTAGACTGGAAGTGACTGGCAGCCAATTTGTGTTTTTCACAGCGATGTTGGTTGAGGGTTGTTTTTTGCAGTAGAGCACAGTGAGGTGGGAGATTTGGGCATGTGGCTTGTCACTGCTGATTCCACTGTGTACGGCGGACTCACTGGAGTGTTTGGCTGACCTACCTGTTCTGATCAGGTTACATCGGGCTGGTCTGCTCACAGACCCGGAACTGTTCACTTCAGGTTAGGACTACTCACAAAGCTAATACTTGGGAGTCTTTTGAGCATTTACAGGCCACTTGTTGTAAAAGTACTCAACACAAGACTTACTTTCTTGCTTGTTATACTCTGTTTTGGTAAGATATGACAAGGCTGTGACAGTTAAGGATAATTAAATACTTTTCTCAGCTTTCTAATCACCAGCTGAAACCAACACTTACTTTGTAGCCATAGGCCCTGTGAATAGCAATTTTTCATTTCATTAACTGGCTACAGTTTTGGATTAGTGGGTCTGTCGTAAAAACCTAAGCCAAATTAACTAATGTATATCAAAGCACACTGAGACGTAGACAATTTGCTGTAGTGACCCTAAGAAAAAAAAAATGTTTTGGACCAGCAGTGTACAGTTGGCACCGACCATTGGCTTGCAAACATGCAGGTGAATTGGTGAATTAAAACTGCATAGCGTGAATAACAGTGAGAGTGAATAAATATCCAATATGTATTGACTAGCTCTCAGTATTTTTTTATTTGGCTGCTACTTTGTATTTGCCATACTTCAGACCTCAAAGAGTGCAATCAAACTTTTTCTGGAAAATCACTCATAATATAAAAATATTTCAATGACATGAATGTATCTCATGTGATTGCAAAGTCATTATTCAATCAGCATCCTGCCACAAGTGCCTCAAAAATCTTTTTCAAGAGCAGTCAGAGGGTGGATATAAGAACATTTTACGAGACCGAATGTCCCTCTGAGTCAATATGAACTCATCAACAAGAGACAGAAATTGCATTTGTCAATATGCCCAAAGCCAGACTGTACTAAAAAATAAGTGATCACAAGAGGAGAGTGGAAGGTAATTATATCACCCCAATCACTGTCTGAAGGGAGCAGTTTCAGTGCAGGCTTTAGCAGGTGGAGCATAAATGTTAGTATAGATACAGAGAGAGCAACATATCAAGCCACTTGCTAATGTTCTATACCCACTTACTGAGGGCACACATGCATGCATCCATTTGTTTATTAGAAACGCAAAAACTATAGTCAGCTTTTTATACAATTTCAGAAACAGGCTAAAGAAGAAATGATTAGTTTTTGGTGTGCATCCAGATCACTTTCTGTATCCAGGATTCTGTGCCATTGTGAGACTGGGCCAAAGGTACTAACTCCAGCCACTAGGGGTCAGTAAAGTAACAAATGATTTATATTTGTGGATTCTTTACAATTGTGAGTTATAAGGGTTTCACAGCTCAATGTATTGAGCATACCCCTGAACTAGAAGTTTGATTCCAAGTCTGGGTACTAGATCTTTATCGTTGTGAGATAGGGCCTTGGTTCACCAAGGTCTACACTCTGCTTTTAGTTTTCTGTAATATTCTAAAATGAAGTCAACGTGTATTGACAACACTTTCCCACCTATGTCTTCATATTCTAAGTTCTTAAAGAACTAGATATAATTGTATTTAGATTTTATAATAGCTTAACAAAATCAAAAATAATCCACATAGCTAACAATGAAGCTGTTCTAATAAGCAGTTGCTGTGTTAATCTTATTTTTATAGTCTTCAAATTGTCAACATAATTACTTGAGCCAGTATAAATAAAAGAGAATATTATGTGTAAAGCGTATATATGTGTGTGTTATTGCATCCAAAGACATTAAGCGCCTCATTATGGATGTGTCCCATGCCTGCACATACACAGCTCTGTCTGGTCAAGAGCTTTGGCTTTGTCCGCCTCTCAGATTAAAGCTACCGGGCTAATTTGCTGCTATGTCATAATTCCAGCATAATCCGGCTCTAATCCTCACCGACTCGATTAAACAGTCAAATCTCCAGCTCAGTATCTGGCCCTATCTGTCGCTCTCTTCATCTGGGCTCGCTCCTCTCCACCCTCTGCTCAGCTCCTCTCCCTCGGTCCATGGCCTCCTCTCAACCTCTTGACTCAACCAAATCTGCTTTATCGTCTTTGTGTTGTCTGCCCACTTTTCTCCTTTAGTCCTACTCGGCTGATTCTTCACTGTCTTTTTCACTCTTATTTAATGTCGCTGTCTGAAAGGCTTATTCCAATACCGTCTATGTGTCTTAGATCTAAAACACCTCTTCAAACAGCAAGAGATAACATCCTAAATATCATATTCAAGGGACATAAGTAGACAAGAGAGAAGTAATAACCTCTAGAGGATCTATATTTCAAAAATGTGGGTTGAATTAACAATTAAATTGAACAAATAATAACGCAGTGTTAGCATGCAGGAGTGTGACTGTCACAACAGAAGAAGCAGAAGTAGTGCTTCTACATTCTGTGGAAAAAAAGCTATGCGGCAACTGTCCCAAGTAAAATATTTCAAAATCAATTACAAGTTGTAAATTATTGTTAAACAGCATCAACATTGTAATAACAGAAGTCTCACTATTTTGTAGGACGGATGGTAATATAATGTGGGTAGTCTTTTAAGCAAAAAATATACATTGCCTACCTCTACCTACAAACCTCTATCTCACATTCTCTATATTTTTTATCATTACACTATTATTATAATCTTAGTACATTTAAAGAAGAATTTAGTACAATCATGGTGCCAGTCATGGAGACTTTAATTAACCGCAATTACCCAGTCGGTATGCCAGCAGTGAGTCCATACCAACTCAAGACATCTCTTAAAGTTTTTCACTCACATAATAGCCCTTTTCCTTCTCTGTAGTTTTATGATTTATTGAAAAGAGCAGTTTGGCGTCACACTGTGCATAACCTTGGTCTTACACTAGCCCGCTGAGCCCAAATCAGACTAGAGTAGGGCCAAACACTCATGGTCCACTTAGTGTCACTCCTCTCACACTTAGTCATCTAATAATGAGTGGCTGGACGTCACTACTGTAAGCCGTCTTGTCAAAATGAGTTATGACCATTATAAACAATATGGCTACTCTTTTAAATGTCAATCTAAATATAAACATATGCATTATTTTAGGAGATGGGGCATTGTGGAACTAAAGGTTACAAAAGTATGGCTGAGTTTTGGTGTTCATTTACATAAGCCATTCATCAGCAATGGGGAAGATAAATGAGGCGTTCATTATTGATAACAATCAATGAATAAAATTCCCTCTAAGTGTATGTGAGAACTAGAGCTCGGAGCCAGGCTGAGCACGTCTTCAGCCTTATCACACATGTCGCTTGTACCAGTAATTGATTGCATAACTCTGAGTTAACTTTGATGAAACACAAACACAAGTTTCTGGAAGGACAATGGCCTAATCAGGAATCTGTCCTCTCAAAGTAACGGACATTCTCTACTCACTTTGATTTTCAGCTTTCTTTGAACAGACAAGAGGTCTACATTTGAAATTACAATTACATAATTCCTATAGAAAAATGCTGATTATTTTAAAATATCAGCTTGCTATTGGTGTTGAGAATGGACTTTTAAATTTTGGCTGTTCCATAGTAGGGATGCACAATATATCGTGATTTTATCATTGATATCAGAAAATGCAATATCTGTATTGCAACAAACTAAATGTTTCGCAACAACGCTGAGGTCCTCCATCTGACAAATATTTACAAGTGTCAGAATCATTTTTCCCATTCTGCCCTGTTCATAGTCAAAGCTCATTCTGATTTCAAGGCTTGAGGAGTGTTCCATGAAGTGAGCTAAGCTGAGATTAAAAGTTCTAATTCATTTCTTGGTCATGTGTGTGTTCCATGAATTTTGCAGGAGGTTTAGCCCAGTCTAGAATGGGCTATGGCCAGGGGAATTGAACCTATTTGTCAGTTTATCACAAAAATAAAAAAATATAAAAATGGAGCAAATCTATGTTCCACAGTGATAGCTCAGAACCTGTGAATTTGAAAAAGACCCAATGTAAACTAACTATAACTCCGGTACCAGGGAACGTATGGTTGCCCCTATATGAAAATATGTACCGTATACTTTTTTTGAGTGAGGCAGCACAGAAAATTACAAAGTTTATTTTTTTAATTACTACTTCCACTTGAGTATCTTTTCCGCACTTGTCTCACTCACAGTTAAGCTTTTTTGCAAAAAGAAAAATACCCAATAATGAGATGAGAAGACAGGACTGCCACTAAAAAGAAAGCTGCAGTTTAAGAGAAAATACAGAGATTGACTTAAATTCTTAAATTAGGGGTTCAGCACAACAGGTGATGCAGTGCCCTTAGCCAGCAAATAATATTACTGCAAATTATGGTGCCCTTGCCCTTGAAACAAACTCATTTTGGGGCTGCGGTTATAAACCATAATTTAAAGGTTTCCATATTACAACACTAGGTGATAGAAGCTACTAGCTTAGGCTTTGGCTAGCAAGTTCTGGATTACAACATTACAAAATCAATTTGCATCATTGCTGTCAACACCAGTGCTCGTGGGAACTCTGTATGTCATATATGAAATTTATGCAAGAAATCCAGCACATATGAATAAAAATAGGCACTCTCTCTATCCCTACACAGCCCTTTCTCATACCTGTAGAGATTTATCCATGTATTTTGCCACAATGTCTTGCTATAATAACCTTTTTCTGCCTTTGTAACAGTTTAACACACTCTTTTGACATGTTTTAACTGTGAGTGACACTGAGCAAAATGGAAAAATAGTTTACAGTGTTGAACCATGCACTGGTCCATCACGTAACCTGTAATAACCAAGAAAAGTGCTGCAGCTGCAAAATTCTGAATAGCTGGAATAAAAAAGGGGAAGAATGAAAAAAAGTGGTTGACAGCTGGGGTCTATTTTTAACATGGGGAGGAGGTGAAAGACGGATGAGCGACAAGTTTGGGCGGTTAAGGGGAGTTCTGATCATTTCTCTTGGGTCTCTCAGCGTGACGTCCTGCGCGTTGACAGGTAGGTGTCGGGAGGCAAGATGAGACACAAATCCCTCTGTGACTAGCGCGTGCCGACACTTTTATTAAACGAAATCGGTAAAGTTGTTTTCTAGATGATAGTGGAGGAGGTGCGTGATTGGGAGGGGAAACTCAGGAGAGAGATTACAGATCTGACGAAGCTCCCCGTCCAGCCGTTCCCCCAGGATGTGTGGTAAAATGAGATGGTACTTGCGAGATAGCAGGAGCGTAGTTGTATGGATCTGTGATTAAAGTATTCCCATCGAGGGAGTTGGCAACTGTTCTGGAAATGCTACGGGGGCGTGCGGTAGGAGGAGGCGGAATGGGACAAAAGCATGTTGCGTTCAAATGAGGATTTTCATTCCAGGTGACAGTGTGATGAAGTTATTTAATAAGGCCCTTGCGCAGTGTGTTTACAGTTACATGCTATATGTTCGCTGTCTGATGGGATCCCTCCTGGCACCGTGTAGCCACAGATGTCTCCTCCATTCTTTTTAATATCCTTTTACCTTAACTCAAGTTATCTATGACTCAGACCTACTGTACATGGCGTCTTATGGCAGCCCGAGCAATTCAGTATTGTTTCTAATGCAAAGCAGGGAACTTTAAATTTTATGTCTCATGTTTATATCTGGGCATGGGATGGTTTTGGATTTTGATGGTATGCCTTCAAGAAAATATTACGGTAAGACTATATTGCTGGAATATATTTTTTGGGAAAAAAAGGGAATGTTTGGTTGCTGTAACACAAAAAGAACAAAGAGACTTTTTTTTAAATAATAAAATGCAGTTTCATAGGTCTAAACTCACTTTCCACTGGTTGCACATTTCACACAATCCAATAGTCACGCCTGATACTCTACCACACATGAAATCTGAACCACTGCATAGACCACAAGTTAATGATTTTGTTACATTATTTTCATTCATTTTCCACTTTTTAACAAATGCACAAAAGGACTTCCTTAACATGAACCATATCAACATGCTTCATGAGTCACCTCCTCGTGCATGCAACACAAAATGAAAAAAACAAACAAAAAAAAAACAATAAAAATGGCCACCTGAAAAGACTACTCGCTACAAAGTCACTACATTATCCCAAAATTGGGAAAACATGCCAGGGTTAATGTAAAAAATAGACGGTCCTAGATTCAGTGTGCCCATCCATTATCCCAACCTCCTTTACGCATATTAAGAAACAGCACATTGTTTTCTCAGCAGTAAATGTTAGCAGTTTTGTGAGTCCTGGGGATTGCTATAAATGTAAATTATTTGAGCAACAATGTTTGAAGGGAATACAAAAATATAACACAAAGGTCAATTGGCTACCTAATGTATACTGTCGATTGCCTTCAGCATGTCATGCACAGAACCACATAAACAATACAAGGAGTGAAAATAACGACAAAAAGAGTCACACTTTGCCTAATTACTCTTAATGTGTGTGGTTAATGGGGTCTCACAGATGATTGGCCTTAGGAAATCTGTGAACGCAATGACCAGTCACTAATGAATGCTCCAAAACATCAATGATACTCAGAGGCTTTTTATTTGTCTCCGGTTAAAAAGCCCTGTTTTTAGAGTGATTTAGCCAAAGCTGTCTGCAACAACAACAAAACACCCAGTCGCTTTGTGGATCATGGGTGAGCATTTCCAAATTGCCTCTTCAGAAACCGAGTCAGCAATAAGCTAAACAGCCTCGGCACCGGTCTTAATCCTGATAGATCCTGTTTAGCATGCACTTGAGAGACTTCCACCTCTTCAAACACATGTGTGGGGAGATTATAGGGGCTTTCTGTGCTTCTAGAGCTAGTTTTACAGCGTACAGATATATGGAGAGGCTGGAGTTTTGAAGGACGACTAATGCGTATTCATGGCAGTAGGGGACAATGCAGCAAAGGCAAGCATGGCATTTAGAAAGAGGCTCACATTTAACATAGCATTCAGTCAAAGTCACAGTTTCCGGGACATACATGTATGCCATTGTTCTTGATGTAGAGGCAGAAAATAGAGCTGATGTCAGGAAGCTGGCCTAGCCTTTGACCGGCTCACAGATCCTTGGTGACTTTTATAAGAAACAATGGTTGCATGTGGGGACAGCTGGACCTGTGCAGGGGACATTGAAGCATTATGTCTATGGATGGGGGTATGTGGACAGAAATATTACTCCAACTGTGCCTTTTTGAAAGACTCTTGGAATGATCTCAGACTACTCTTCACAGACCTGGCTTGGTACCCAGAATCGTCTAGTTCAGAGGTAAATGCATTGAACCAGAAAGGTTTTTGGTAAATTGACCAAAACTAATGTGTTCCTTTACCAACCCCTTGTGGCTGGGGAGATTATGTTTGGCTGTTTCTCGCAATGGTACAGAATCTTAATAAAAATAAACATCAGTACACTGACAATGGTAAATACGAACTGTATTTAACCACAAGTTTCTGCGGTGCCTTCAAAGTGTCTAGTTTAGCATTTTGATCATGTACAATACAATATTTGATTCTGTGATGGATGTGCATTTTTCTGTCAGTTACATAGAGAAAATGTCCTTTTACGTCCGCTAACAGATTTCAACAAAATCCACAATTTGAAAAATCTAAACTAATTAAAATGAGTTTTAAAAAATTTGTTAAATTTTTTTTTTATAAAAAAATTATATAAATTACAAGTCCAAAGAGAAACTACATGGACAAGGCCAATGTGTTGTGTAAAAGCACTTAATGTAATGATGGTGAAGACTCTTGAGGCTGTCGTAATTTGGCCTGAAAATGAACAAAGCCAAATCTAATTATGACAGTGCTAGCAGAGTAGCCACATTAGCACTACATTATCTCCCCTATCTCTTCAGGGTAATAGAGTGAATTCACCAAAAGAGAGTGGAGGAGAGCTGACAATGTGGGGGATATTTTCAATAAATTGTAATTACATGTGGTGGAGTGGTGTAAGGCTCAGGGTGGAGGCCTGGGGGTGACTGCACCCCAGAGTCATTATAGCTGATAATGACATCAAGCCGGTCTCTCCAGAGTGTAGTTGTGTGTGACAGAAAAATAGATAAGAGCTCGTAATTATATACAGCACCCAGGCAGGAAAGAGAAATAATTTGAAAGAATCTCAAATAAACAATGTGAACAGACTGGAGGGGACCTGAAGGGCTGAGCCAAACAGCCTGAAAATGGCAAATATTAGAGGAAAAAAATCAATATTAACATTTCAAATATAAAAATAGGTGGCTGAAGTCTGTCCCGACAACTATAAGCCTGAGACAGGTACACCCTTAATGGTGGCCAGCCTGTCTATACATGTATATCTT
Source organism: Bostrychus sinensis (assembly GCA_020698575.1). Taxonomy (NCBI): domain Eukaryota; kingdom Metazoa; phylum Chordata; class Actinopteri; order Gobiiformes; family Eleotridae; genus Bostrychus; species Bostrychus sinensis. The sequence continues at coordinate 28,347,007 of CM036244.1, forward strand.
TGTATGGTGGAAGAAAGTCAGAATACCCGAAGAGAAAACAGTTAAAGTGGGACGAAGAAAAACAAAGATAAGATACAGATTTGTTCGTAGAGGGTGATTACAAGATCAAGACGGGGCATAAGGTCAGTGTCACTCAGGGTATGCTGACTTCTCATGTAGTTAACTTGGGTAAGTGGTATGTGGTAATTTGGGTAATTTTGGTTTTAATTTTGTGTAAGCAATATTAATTATCCAGGTTGTCTGATTACTGCTTTTTGCATACACCTATGTTATGATAGAGTTATCATTGAGCGTTTTATACCCTCTGTTGGTTAAGAAAAGGTAGACCACCCAGACTATGAGGATGACCAATTTGGCAATCAATTTGAAAAACAAATCATAGAAGTAAGATGGGGAACAAAGCCATATCTGGAGGCTACATACTTTTTATAGGAACACTTATAGATTAACTGTTCTGGAACACTATGGACTGAGCCATATTGTGAAATATACACTAAAGACACATATGCTGGAGGGCGTTTGTGGGAAAAAACAACACCTTGTGCACACTGTGATAAAACAAAGCTCCACATTCTAACCTCATGGCCGGCCTGAGACACTGATGCTGATGAGATGCCGGAGCTGAGCCTCAGGAGACACAGGATGAAGGAAAGCACATGGAGGAGGAGGTGAGACGACGAAATTATGAGGAATACTAGGGGAGGGACTGGATTTAATGTTCAAGTAATAACACTGATAAAAGACAAGAAAAAATGAGTTAAGAAGAGACCACATGCTGTAACAACCATTTAGTCTAATTGTGACAAGAACAAAATGTTATTAATGAAATGGACTGTGGTGCAGGTGGGAACAGAGGCCAGAGATGACAAGGGGTCGTGCCCTATGGAACATCACAGACTTGGTGAAATAAAGTGATCGATAGAGCGGAGAGTTTTCCATGCCACTGGACACAGAGCTTTAAGGACTGAGGAGAGCCAGGATTTAGCCCATAGTCTCCAGTTTCATCTAGACCTCCGATCACGTAGGTCGGATGAGCTCTGAAGGTGCTGAGACCACCGCTATGGCTGGACTGTTCAGGTGATTAAGTCAGGCAGGATTTTATATATACAGTTGCTTTTAATATATTTCCTTTAGGCCAGAGCAATGTGAAATGAGTAAAAATGATGGCTTGCTAAAATTATTTAAAAAGAATTAGTGTGAAATAACAACATTGGCCTCAGTTAACACACAGTTAACTAAAACTAAATTCTAAATTGAAATTCCATAGCTTACAAATCCTATTTAGAGTTAGTGAACAGCTATGGTAGCCCTGGGGGGACACAGTATACTAAACCAACAGAAACAGTGTGATGGTGATTTTACATACAAAAAACAATATTATACAATATTATCAATAACTTCACTGAAAAATGTACAGTGTGCTCCATCAGCAGTCCTCACTTTTCAGGATAGACATGTGCATACAGTATTTTGTATATTTGCATAATTTTGAGGTGATTATACACTATTAAAGCAGGTTTGGACTGAGCTGTTCCATGTTGTTCAATTGAATTTACACAACACACTTTTAGTGTAAGAAACTAGCAAGGAAAATTGTAAAATTATTTTAAATTTACAAAATTAGCTTTAACCTTAACCAAACATCAACACAAATCAATTGTAACTTTGTATCAGGAAACAATTGGGGTACCCACAGTGCAATTTTTTTTCAATCTATAAACTATTTAAATGTATTTTCACAGTTATTTGTCAGAGTCATATTTTATTACCACTTAATTTTGTTCCAGAAACATTTTGGCACATCCTGGAGAATACAGAATATCACCTCATTCCCCATTTATTGGCCATTTCCGTTAGTGAATAACATCAGTAGCGGCAATGCCAACTACACTTTGTTCTGTATTTTAGAAATTTGCATTTGGGTTGGGTTGATGATACTTTGAGTAACCCCTTTGCCCTCAGAAATGTTACTAACCTAGTATAGTGTTATAGTTTAATTGCCTGTTACAAAAATAGACATCCATTTGACTTCTTCTTGATCTGCCTCTGGCCTTCTCTGAGTAAGAGAGCAACCTCAGAGCAAATCTCACTAATCCTTGACACTAAGTTTCACTGTACTGCTTGATCATTACTGAAGCTCCAGCTAATACACCTCTGCTCCACCTTCGATTCACAAAAATAGACATTTGCTGAGCAATAGAAGAGGAAGAACTGTACTCCTGGAATTCTAAGAAAACACAGGGTAAGAGATTTTGAGAATAGTGATGAAGTTTTCCTTCCAGATAATATCTCACCAACGATTCAGCAATTACAGTTTCTAAGACACTAGACACAGAAGGTGTACTTCATTGTACTGCATCAGTGTAAAATGTATCAATGTAAACAGAGCCTTAGTAAAAATACATTTATGAAGAAAAAAAACCTATAGAGAGGACTGAAAAACACTGAACTGTTCACTACATTGAGATGAATAGTTTAGAAGGAATATGCGTATAGCTTGATTAAGCCATCAACATACATTGTATGCATACAGACATTACACATGTTTACAGAGGAGACAACCACAACCACCAACCACTAATGCTGCACTTGTGGTTCTGTATTTGATAGTATTTAGCCTTCTGTTAAGAGAAAAGAAGCAACTGCTCAAGGGTTGAGCGGTAAATGCTTCTAAAATGCTGTAAATGCTGATAAGCAGGTAAATAATAAAGTAAATGATAAGGTTAATTTGCTTCAAATCCATCAATGCAATCATGTATATCAATGGTAACACTTATACGTACAATAGCTTGTTTCCTACAATAAGCAAGCTATTGTAGACTACCAATTTTTTTAACACAACTTACATCATGAGAGACATAAAAAACAACCCAGCAGAGTGATCCCAAAACTGTTTTCTTTAGTCTAACAATCAGCGAGTATTATCAAGTGTCCATGTTTTTTTCATTAGATTTATTTTAAAACTGTTATAACTGAACTAAGCCTTACATACTTAGAATATATACTTAACATAAAACTACTCTGAATCTTTCCTTATTGCCCTTGAAATGACTCCAGGGAGCTTCAGGTCTGGGTGAATGGCAGTTGAGTGTCAGGCTGGCAGGAGACCGTAGTGTCATGAACGCTCTGAGCCTCCTGCTGGGTTTGGAGTCTTCGCTTGTTCTGCTTCACTGACACCAACACAGCTCGGATGCCCTAAAGGCTACGGCTTAATAGTGCCACAATAATGACTTTCTCCATGGAGCTGCCTGCTGCCACTGTTGCCCCACACACAATTACCCCATCTGGCTTTCATGTGCTATCTGGAATTACATTTAAGCTAATAGCAAAGAAAGTGGCAATTGTGGTATCTTTGTGTCGTATTTACATTGAATGGTGTAGTATGCGTTGGTCCTGTATGGTTTGAAGTTATTATCTTTGTGGAAACGTGGACATCCTACAAACCAACGCTGGAAAAAAAAAAAGTAATAATACAATGTGCTGAGCAATGCAATGCAGAAATATCCTTCATACCTCTTTTTGAAATGGAAAAGTTGACCTCAGCCAAAATTCTCAAACTATAATAAAAACATGCTTTATGCCTTTTGCACACAAAAATATAATTATTAGATTCCTGAGTCATTTTAAGTCCTTGCATAACGCCCAAGCAATAAATAACAAAGCAATATCTTCCTTGTGACAAATTGTGGTCAGTGATGTGTCAGATATAAATTCAGTTTACGGCATTATGATGTCCCAACGCCTGACCACATTATTACAAATCATTTTCTGGAAAACACACTCCACCCGTTTTGAGAAGAGGAGTAAGTCATAACCTTAACTTCTTCTTGGCTTTTTGGAGGTGCATTGGTTCAGTCTTTTGCAACACAGCATTATCTGTGTGACAACAGGCCACTTGAGGAGGAAAACCAGGATTATGTCAATGTCCCTGAAGTCGTAAGTCATCCCCCAACCCCCCCACCTTAGAATAATTTAATACAGCCTATCTTGTCTAAGCCCGTGCCCTCAATTCCCTTCTGTCCGCAGCTTTATTAACTTTTTTTTGAAGGACAGGTCACAAGGATATGTGGTTGCAGTTGTTGTTTACGTCTGCTCGTAACATCTGTCCGCAGCATTGGAAATGGGATCGTTTGCTCATAGTGGAGTCATCTCAGTTAACTTGGATGTAACGCAAAGGGAGAGCACAGGAACCAGAGAGGCCATAAGAATGTGCTTGAAAATGTCAATGGTTAGGTCCATGCTAATGCACTTTTATTGGAAATTATGCTGTAGAGTGAAATTACACATTAATTTCTAAGAACTCCAGACAAAAGCCCTAATCCTATATGATAATTACATTATTACACTGGGAAACTCAAAAGGCTACTACCAGCAGCTAACGCATGACAGAATGTGAAGTTAGAAGTTAGAAAAAAAAATCATGACGTAGAAAATGATGATGACATGATATTCAGGCTTAGAAATTACAATGTACTTCACTACACTACATGATTACAAATACAAAGGAGAATGAAGGTATTTTGATTTCATTGTCCAACAAAAAGGTAAGCAGAAAATTTTGTTTAGGGTACTTGAACACCTGGATAGAATACCATATCATATCCCCTTTGTCACAATTCTGAACTTCTCTCTTAAAGTTTTTTGCTGTTGCAAAATATTTAAAGTGAATATTTAAAATTGTGCGATATGGTTTGCATATGTACAACTAAGCAGGTACTGTTGGCTATACAGTGTGAACAGCAGTAAATCCACATTCTTTTTATATTGCCGCTGTACCCACCTTACAGTTGTACATCGAATAAGACATTTTTACACTTGTTGACGGCTAAGTTGAGCATAGAATTGCTGATTATACAGTCTTGGGGAAGATGGGAAATTTTATTCACATCAGCATTTTGACAAAACATGAGGTGCTGAGAGAAGATGGAGAAAGCCCAGGGAGGATTGGACTTCGGAGCCACCTGAGAAGCCTCCTGTGGCTCCTCTGACTGTAAATAGTCATTAGCAAAGTACTTGTCAACGTGTGGTCACTGTAGCGTCACAGACTACTCCCAAATTAGAGTCTACCGCTGCATCATTCAGCCATATTCCATAGAGCTATAGATTATAGCAATGTTTTCCATTAACTCTGTATTCTTATTCGGAGAAAGGCAAGTTCTGTGTCAAGGGTAAGTACAATTGTCTGTAAAACCCAGTGCAAACATCATCTGGGAATAGCTGTTTATGTAGGCTATAACTAAAACAATACACAGAGCATGTTTAACTGTCCACATGAGATTAGGATCAGAAGTTCACCGCGCTTCAGTTCGCTTATAAATGTCAACACATAAAAACAGGTTAAAAGTGAATTGCGGCTTGTCAGTTTTAAAAGGTAGCCATAACATTGAGTGGGAAGAGAAAGTTAGGAAGTCTGACGTTCCTGTCCCTTTAAGACTGTCCCCAGGCCAGAGCAGAGTGTTGGGAAAGTCGCCCAGTGGCTTTCTCATGACCCCTAAAAGGAGGCCTTCTTCCTTTTGGTCCAGGGATGGATGTGGAACGTCACAGATAGCCCAGAAAAGGGACAGCTAGCTCATCTGTACACTTACTATGTCACAGCTATACTAGGGCAGTGGGCTTTACTGTCTAGCCAAAATTTTTGACTTTTGTCTGAACACATTGGGACAGCATTCCCATTCCCCATATGTTTTTCCCTTTGCAAATGCTAGCTTTAACATGAAACAATTAATCCAGCGGTGACAGTTAAAGATTGTAGGAGCTTAAAATAGTAAGGTGCTGGTAAGTCGTGAATGTGGGGCAGGAGTTTCAACTTGTCAGGCCTCTATTAGAGAATCTGACTACGGATTTGGAGGTCAAAGGGATTTTAAAATTCCAGCTAAAACTTCCCTGCTCCACCTTCGTTAATCACAGTGTTAATACGGAGAGTGTGGCTTTAATTAAGGTAATATAATTGGATCAGGCTCTTAACGTGACACAGGTTTAGTGGCACTATTTGGGATTTATGATTGAGATATAAATAATAACTGATGAGGCTTGGGAACTGAGGGTTATAGTTAATACAAATAAACATTTTTCTTGTAATAAATTATTTTAATTTACTGTCTCTGGGCAACATTTCAGAAGACGTCACTTAATAAAGTAAATTGTTTTGTGCTAATTGTATTACTTCAATTTAAGAAATATAAGGACATGGTATATTCAATTCCTGTTTGAGTTCCAACTTGCAGAACAAATGGAGGCACCAGACTGACTTTTGACTTCTACCATATTCATATTCTAACGTACACAATTAAAAAATTTCATTTCCATTCTGCAACAACAATCCTAAATATTACACCTATAACTAAACTTCTGTCTTGGGACACAAACTCTGGTCTTCAATAGGAAAGCCATTGTTTGTCCAAATTGTGTCTAGATATTTTCATTTTGGGCTGAAATCAATACATTATGTGTTGCTACACAGCAGCAAAAAACAGAATTGGCATACACAGTAATGTACTTTGACAAACCATGTCAATGACATCTCTCTCTTTTCCACTGCTGTAAGGTTAATCTCCTGCTACTTCTCCTGGTCGATGTACAAAGCACTGGTGTGTGTAAATACATAGGATTACATGAGGCAGTGCACTGATGATTGGACAACACACTGCTTCACCAAAAGGAAAAAAGTACACGTTTGTATTTCTGTCATTATGTATGTACCGATAAATCCTTCAATCTCCTTCCTCAAATCAAAATTACACCAGTTGCTGGGGACACTGTAGGATTCAAATGACCGTAATCCCAGCTCCAATTGGAAAGGGGCTTTACCACACATCCTTTTGGCATTATTCTAAGAAATAGGCAATTACAGATAAGTCTATAGTGGTGAGTATGACAAACCACATTCTATGGCTCTCTTAGGCACCCACAGGACACATATAATATATTTCAGGATTAAGTGTTGTCAGGGTAACAATAGGGAGAGGAACCGGAAATAAACCAATGTTGTCATATTGTCATATATATAGTGTGTGCCAATGTGCCAAGTTGAACACATTTTTCGGTTTAATGGGGGGAGAATCTGCACCCTAAGTGGCCCCAAGTTCAAATAAGACTAAAAATATCCTATGCAAACCTGGCTCTGACTAAATCACTGTCGAGTTACCGGTGAAAATCAGTAGTGGAAGTGCATATTTCCTCTCCCGATCCCAGTGGAGCCCTTTGAAGCTCACGTGGGTTGACCTTGTTAAATAAGTAAAGTCCATTGTGGGACCCACCTGGAAAACAAATGAAGATGTTCTTTGGCCAGATGGTGTGTCCGGAATAGAAGAGCGATTGTTGGTGAAGAGATAAGGGCCGGCTCTATATGTTGTCGCCTGGAACAACTGCCCTTTGATGAGGGACCTTACAGACTCATGAAAATACATTCACATCACACGTACTGTATATATTCACCTTAAATACAGTGCCAGTGGCCGAACTGGAAATGGAGCATTCCGAGGTGCACTGTCCATTTTAGTGGAGTGGGGGGCATTAAAAATAGAACAGTCTGCATGTCAATGTGTGGGGACCAGGAGTCACAGCCAACTGGCCCCAAACCACTCCACTCTCCCCTCCATGCCTAATGCAAATGTATGCTCCTCATGTGAATCTGGGATATGTGAGTCAAACTGTTTTTGGGCAGACTATATCTCCTCCTTATGCACCATAACTTAACTCTCCTGGTCCCAACCCAACCACTTGTCTCTAACATCAGTTTTGACACCTGACCACATCTGCTTTTCTACTTATAAAATAGTTGAACCGATCCAAGTTGGCACCACAAAATAATACTAGTACATTACATACAATCCTAGTTTAAAGCTTACCTTATACCTCTGACTCTTAGTTCAGAGTTAGATCAATATAATACCATAATTGTCACATAATAATGCCAGAATATTTATTTGCATTTTGATTTGTTTTGATGTGAAAGCCAAATTAGAATAGCCACTTTCCCTGCAATCAGTGTTAACAGCAAATGGGAGCATCTTTAATTAAAACTCAACTAAATAATTAAGCCTATAGATGACATCTTGTTTTTTCACAGATCCTATAAATTGCATACTTTACATTGAACCTTAACTTTAACATTTCTGTTTTTTAACTATCTAGACTATTGTATTAATTAGACAATGTGTGACTGTGACTATGTGTATGTTTTGAGTCATGTTAAAAACACAAAAACCCCACAGCATGAAGGGTGAAATAAGTGACATACAAGAATTGCAATTATACTTAGATGAGATATGCCAGCTGCCCTAAAATGACACTTGGTATACTAAACCTAAAGGCTAATGTAATCACAGAGCTAATCCAAACATAACTTTACAGAGACAGTGTTAATGGGATTGTGCTCTTCAAAATGACTTGTTACAGTACAAGCATTAGTTCCATAAACACCATTACAATTAGAAAGATTAACGCACTAACTAAGCTTGAATGAACATACATGGAAACATAGTTTCTACACACACTTAAAAAACTTTGCATGTCTGGACAGTCTATAGAGACAGTCCAGAGCTTCTGTGAACAACTAAGTTCCCCAGGTGGTTTTCTGGGGAACTGAACTAAATTAATTATTCTGGTCAAAGTTTAAAGAAGCAAACTAGTGACAATCTAAAAGTCACTTTGAATGTTTTGTAATATAGAAATGTTAAATATTCACACTTCACTTCAAATATCAGTCCTGTGAATGAAAAATCACTTTGATGTAACTGGCAATGTCTTATTTAAAACCTGGTGAATCTTTCAGTCAGTTTCAACTACTTGACCCGCACAGAAGGTTCCTCCGCTGACACTCTTCGCCTGCATAACATTACATATCGACACCGACAAAACCAACCATTTTGATTTGCTGTGATTTCAGACTGACACATCTTCCGTTATGTTATCTTTCTTGTCCCAACCGCTTGCTCACTTCCTGCTTTTATATGCTTGGCCACTGGGACTTAAGGAGCTGTGTGCTTCCTGTTACTGTTAGCCGCTATTCTTCTAGCTTCCTTTTGCATCTTGACACTGTGTGTTTTCAGGACACACCTGCTGGCTGACTGACTGAGAGTCATTCTCTGAGGTCAAGAGCAGCTATTGTTGTTTGTGTTGTCCTATGGTTTAAATCACTGTATCACTGCGCCCTGCTAAAGGTTAGTCACTAAGATAAAACAGAAGCTAATGTAGAAAATGTGCACTCACGTACAAGGACAGTTACTTTGAATTTAAAAATGAACTAAAAGTAGTGGCAATAACAAATTTCTGAATAGGTTTGACTGAGACATGGCAACATGTTCATAGATCACTCTCTATCATTCCACAAAGTGTGGTTGTGTCAATTGCAAAATGTGGAAAGCTAAGGCAGAGCAGAGAATGGCAAGATGCAGACTCATCATTTTCCACTCATTTTTCATCACATTCCAATGTTTTCACCTATGGATATAATTTGTATAATGTAGTCATGGCCAAAGATGTCTACTGTGTCAGTTGTATTGCCTATAAATAGTTTATTCATCTTCTTCCACTTATTCTAGGTGTTGTGTGTGGCTGAAGCCTAGTCACAGTGAACATTTTTGAGAACATTTTAAGCCACTCAAGCAAACAAGTGCAACAATTTTTAAATATTTATAGCCTATTAATACAAAAGCATAAGGAAGTAATATAAATAACTAAATGCAATCTGAGTTTTTAGGTAACATCTGAATGATGGATACATTCAAGTAAAAATAAAACCTGTGATCAGCACAACACTCTCTCTCAACACACTTCTTTTTTAAGTTTAAGATAAATTGTAGCCTCTGCTCTAAAATGCCTTGAGGTTGTCTAAATCATAGTGTTGAATATGTCTGTGTGGTGGAAGTAGCATTTTCCAGGTAAATATACCTCCCTGAGAGAAACAAGCGGGCCTGAGATTGCCGGTGTCAGTGCATGTGATTGTTTTGGCAACAGCACAGAAGAGCACACACAGACTACGGGCCGCTAAGAGGAAAATCAGCCAAAATGTAAAGCTCCCAGGGCTCCCTGTAAAAATAAAAGTCACCAGCCTTGTTTTCTAGAAAGCACTGCCCTGAAAAGGATGAGAAGCCCTACCTCAAATTAATATGTCTGTTTTTTGATTGAGACTTCTTGTGAGGAGGTTAAGTTCAGACTCAGGGTTACAAGCTTTCAAATGCCGCTATTTGCTGAAAGGTTAAACCATGTTATTTACAAAACACTTTACATCAGCTTATAATCACTGATCACTTTTTAGTGTAAGAAGAAGCCTCCTGGATGCAGCAGTTCAAACTTTTACCCAAATAAATCATTCACAACTTCTCAAAGCTTCCACAAAACTCAGCTGTACCATGCCCTAATTTCTAAATCAAAAAGACGGCAGTGGCAAAAGTAGGCTGCGTGTACAGTACAGCTACCAGTCAAAGTAGGAGTTTAATACACTGGCTCAGCACTCACTCTCTCTAGCAATGTTGCAGCAGCTATAAAGGGATTATTCTTCCCTGGAAGACATAATCATGTGTAACACACTTGTTTCAAATCCTGTGAAAAACAAACAGGTGTTTTAGCCTTAAATCCATGCCTTCATTCACTGACACACACACACACACAGTATACTATACACTATAGAACCCCTACGTACAAACTATTAGACAGCAAATATTATTAAGCAATAGCCTAATTACAAAAATTAAGAGCAAAGCTGTTCAGCACATTTTTAAAGACTTGATAAGGTTTCAGGCATAATTCTGTAAAAATATTAAAATAGTTACAAAAAAATAAAAAAGTAATTATAAAGTAATTCGACATGACACTTGACGCCTTGTACTACTTAGCCTAACTTAAATGTTTGATGCACACGTCAATAAGGAGCAACTTTGGCCGCGTAAGCTAATGCAAAAAAATAAATAAGTTCCAAATTTACTTTACTGACCTGAGAGCCCACAGCAAAAGGCAAAGACGAGCAAACTAAGTTTCCTCCAAGTAATATAAACCTCCATGGTGGATGCCGCCACAGTTGCCACTTCTTGATGTGTTAATGTCCTTCGCCCGGCTTTATATACGAGCTCTTCTGCGCCTGAGGCAAGGCTCTTGAAGTCTGTGTCAAGTGCTCTTCCTTTCAACAGAGACGCTGGCCCGCGAAGCTAAAAGGGACACTTCAGGTGAGAAAATATGGAGCCGTCTACCTCCAGGAATCCGCTTTGTTCACTTTTCCCCCTTTCTTGTTACACTCAGGTAAAGTGAAGAGTAAAAAAAATGTCCTGACGACGGACAGAACACGGCTCGGTCTTTATCGAGAGCGCGGAGAGTCGCTTACAACAACTCCGTAACTTGTCATCCTTCCTGTCCTTTCCACGGAGGCAGCGAGGGGAAGACAGAGAGACATTGGGCGAAAGAAGCAGGAGAGAAAGCGCTCCAGACTCTGCGAGCGAAGCAGCGTCAAAGCGGCTTCAAAGAAAACTACTGTTTCCGGTAACCCATTTCAACTTAAAACCAAATTAGCTACATTTTTATTCTACATATGAACATTTTTCTTGTGGCTTTTATTTTGAAGAAAATGCACTTCCGCTTTTTTGCTTATAATTTGTAACTTAGCTCTGATACACCTGTTCATCTGTAGTGATGTGCAGGTGCAAACTGTATTTTAACGCGGATAATTACACTTAACTTAACATAAATTACCCATAAACGAGGATAGTGCATTAAACAGTTATTAAACAATTAGGTTTATTATTTCAATTAAAATTAAAGTAATTACGGTTATTGCAATTAAATCATTTGACAATTTTTTTTACATTATTTTATTTTTTATTGTCATTCTTTCTTGAATATGGAATCTGCTGGGCCAATCACCATTCACACATGTGCTGCAAGATTATTACATCACATTACCAAAAAACAAATATCTATTAAACTTATTATGTATAATAGGTTTAATAGATATTGATATTAAAAGGTGATTCTATACTACAAATAAGTTTGCAGCAAGTTTGTAGCTATACATCCTTAAAAATTACATAGTGTTGCCTCAAAACACATAGGAATTTATAGCACAAAGCCCCAATTTTACCCCATATGATGAATATTTTGGCTAGTTATTAAAGTCTAGCCTAATTAATGTGTGCAACAGTTGCCAATGTTTAAACCCACTGCCCTTGCCTCTTAAGCTGTAAGCCTATTTCAAAACCTACACACAGAAAAGCTCCATGCTTTCTCCCATTCTCCCCTGCAAAAAATCAGTTTTATGTTCTATCATGTGTGACGAGGTGGGCATAAAAGCACAAAAAAACAGACTGGACTCAGCTTGACGTGGATTCCCAAGGTGCGCTCAACCCCCCTCATGTAAAAATCTGGAGTGACCTGTGCTCTCAGAGGTGCTCAGACCCCTTTATTTCATTTTCTGAGCTTGCCCAGTTGCCTCAGCAACAAGGGTGAGGCTAATGCGGGAAGACTGCTCAATTATATAAGGTGAACAGGGGTTATGGGCGTGATTAAATTCAAAGAAGCAGGGTCCAATCCTTATGGGGACGAGATTTTGTTGTGCTGTTGTAAATTGCATCTGGGCCTCAAGCTGAAATCATACAGCATTCAGGAAAAGCTGTCAACACATGCTTGTTTTTATTTGGGGGGCAAAATAAATTGAAGAGGGCAATACAGAAGCATTATTTGACACTCAAAGAGCCAGCAGTAAGCGGACCTAACAACCTCAGGGGGTGTTTAGAGTACTATTATTTTTATTATTCAATATCAGCAAAGAATTGAGTGCAAACAGAAGGAACGTAAAACCAAGTAGTAATAAACATTTTATGGTACATTTGTGGCACATTTTGCATAAATACGTTTATTGGAAATGCATACATTCCCATCAGAAGATTATGTGGGGTCTTAAAGTGAAACTGGTAAAACTACAAGAGCATTTGACTGAAATGCACAATTACAGTATAATGTAGGCGCATATATATTAATTTGTATGGTTGTTTTTGGATATACTAGTGAGGGTGGGACTTCACACAATATCTTCATTCCAATAAAACAGAATGGTATTGAAAAAGAGAGGTATTATGTCCACAGTGTGAGAATCTATTGTTTTTTTGATCAGATTATCTCAGATTATACTTTATGTCATAGTTGAGTGACATCTGCATAAACCTGTATAGACCTACTGACTTGAGGTGTTATCATCACTGCCCCACTTACTATAGTATAGATTGAACCTATCTTATATCCAGCTCTCAATCCCATAAAGCACTCAATCTTGTACTAAATATACACTGTATTGTATTTTACTCAGTTGGAATAAATGTAGTGGCAATTTTTTTTTTTTCCTCAAATACTTACATAAAGCGTAAAAGTTATGTCAAAGTCCTATCTATTTCACCACTTCAGACCTATTACATCCCAGACATCCTAAGAATTAACTGAGCTCTGGGATACTGTTATACCCTTCACCACTAGCCTGTTCTGCAATGGCTATCTGGCGCCATCTCCTGGCAAGAGAGCTGAACTAAATCATGTCTCTAAAATCTAACATCATGTTAGAGTAGTAGTACTACAACTATTACCACAATGTAAAAAATAGACAGGGATTGAACTGGAGACCACTATCTGCTATTTCAGTAAAAAAAAAAAGCAGCAAAGTTAGCAGCAAAAATTATGTTTTTGGAAAGCATATGCTGTAAAGAAAAAAAAAAAAACATTTTGCAAAAACATATTCACCGTGGGCCTAACAGTGAGTGCCCTATTTATTAATTTTCAAACATGTAAACACACAAGACAGTGACCTCAAAACAACCACATACAAGACATGGTGTCAACCAATAAAATAGAAAATATATTATACTTTATAATCAAATCAAAAACATTTTGCAACTTTGCAGAAAGCTGGAATGCTCAAGAACAACAATATCCTTAAATATATTAGATATACAACATATATTTCATATACAGTATCATTCAGTATGTATTTCTTCATCCATCTTCTACATACTCCTCTGGCACATTGCACATAACCTCAGCAATCTTGTTATAAATGATTGTTTTTTTATAATAGAGAATGACGATTATAGCGTGAGTTTACCTCAGCAGCTTACAGTAAAATTCTGACTAGAGGTCAGTGATCAATGCTATAGTTTAAATGTGAGACCCAAAGACCCTCACACTCACGTGTTACCTGTGATATCAGTTTGTGGCAGGTGAGGGAAAAGTGTGTTAAACGCTCCAATACCTGAAAACCACAAAGATGCAACAGTATGCAGCAAGAGATGATCCAAATTACACACATACATATCCCTAAACATATTAAAGTCACTTAAACAGCAATATTGAAATTAATACTGTCCAGAATGGATAGTTATATTAATAATAATGCTTTAATCTTATATAGCGCTTTTCTAGACACTCAAAGTCGCTTTACAAATTGGTACATTATTCATTCACTCCTCAGTCACACTCAGTGGAGGGTGTAGGCACCATTGCGCACCTATGGCCCCTCTGACCACCACAAACCCACATTCATACAGGCAAGGTGGGTGAAGTGTCTTGCCCAAAGACACAACGGCAATATGCAATGCCAGTGGGCGTCTCCACCAACTGAGCTACCCAAAGTTACCCCGCCCGAACAAAGTTGTTCATTTTAACTGAAAAAAGTCCAGTAAAACATTCATAATCAGTTATCAGTCAACCTAACACATACACATATTTTGGCTGCAGGAGGGAGCCATAGTACCTGGAGAGAACCCATCGTAACACACAGGGCATGCACACTGCACTGAGAGATCAGCCAACTCAAGAATTAAACTCACAATCTCCTTGTTGAGACACAGGAACACTAACCACTCCTCCACTGTGCACCCCATGTTGAGAAAATACAATGTCAAATTACTCATGTAATGTGGATTTGCAATGTTGGCAATTTCTTTATTGGGCTCTAGTGGTAACAGACTATCCCTAAGTACAGCATACAACTCCAATGAGAACCATCCCAACCAAACTTCAATAAATATATAATAATATTTATAATCGTTTTCCAGTACAAAATAAATAACCCTCCTTAGTAATAGTCATAATACTAAACAAACAAACAAACAAACAAACAAAAAAACACTATACATCAGCAGTAACTACCAGCAGCACACTTTGGAATACTTTTCTATTACAAGAGCATTAGATCATCTCTAAATGCAGTCCTGTTGCATGTGCAAAATAAAGCAAAACTTAGCCATAACTATTCAAATTGATTTGAACTTCATGTGAAAGTCAAGGCAGTGTAGAATAAATACATGTCATGGTCCCCATGCTGCCTTGTTTGCTACATCCTACTGAGGTAGACAGAAGCATACTGCAGTAGTCACCTTGACAAACTTACACTCGATGAGGCAAAAGTTATCTATACTTCTCAAGCAGCAAAACCATTTTAGTGCACATTTTTTGTGTTTTTGGATGTTGCAGATCTGTGGAGTCATTGGTTTTCATACATTTGTAAACAAAATGTCAACCACCTAATGTGAGTTATTCTTATAGGCTCCTTTAGAGTATAATAGAACCAAGGAAAGCCAAACAGTTGCAAAATATGTCAGATTCTTGTACATATCCTCAATTTGTATCCAAAGCCTTCCTTCCACTGGAATGGTACCGTACAGGTCTGGTCAGCACAGGACTGTGTAGTTATACAAGTAAAACAAGTTTTGTTTAACATCACTAATTATGCAGCAGCCAAATCAGGAAACACAAGCCCCCTTAAGCGTCATCAAACCAAATCTTGCCACACCTGAAGTATACTGTACCACCCACGGGAAATGAGGCAAAACTGAGTTGGTCACTTTCACATAGAACTCCTGGCTACAGTCCTGACTCTTAGTGTCAGTTACAGTGGTTCCTTGTTGTTGAATTCCAAGGGATAACCCACAGCAGTTTCCAGGCACTCCACCAGAGAGCCTGCCGACAGGAAGTCCAACTCTACCTCCACAAATTTAATGTAAATGGCATATTGTTGAATAGAGCTGTCACTTCCTTCATCGTTCTGACTTGATACGCCACCACTACAGTTCTCCTGTAAGAAGCGTGTCACAGCGGACGGCTCCCCGTGGGCATAGTGCCTGCCAGAGCCCTGAAAGTGCTGAAAGAGACACTGTTGAATTGTCCGATCCTCAGCTATGCCTAGGTAACAGTAAGTGACATTGACACCAGTCCTGTCAGTCTTTTTTCCTAGATCACTTTGTGCTCCATTTTCTGACTGAGGTAAGTCTTGATTATCAGCCTGGGAAGAGGTCTGAGCAGTTTCATTACTAGTCGGCATCAATTCATAGCCAATAGCAAAGAGCCCATAAGTCTTCGGGATGTCCCCTGGAATGAGGTAGTGGAATGTGCCTTTGCCACAGCCGGCTGCTCTGGACTGAGATATAGGGATCCAGTCCACTTCCATGTGCAGCTCCAGGCAGCGTGCCTCACTGATTGTAATATCCAAGAACTTGTAGTAGACATTCTTCCAGTTCATCTTCTGAACCTTGGTCATAATGATGCGTCCCTCTGGCTTCTCTGGGTTGAAGTACTCTCGAAGCCTCTTTCCCAGAGGCACCTGTGAGCTGATTTCAGCATAGTGGTAGCGCACATCTTCCTTCCAGCGAGTGTTGTAGCCCACACCAAAAATGGCTAGTTTATTAGAGAGATGCAACCGCGAGAACTCAGTCCATGTGTGGAAATGCTCCCATTTGAGCTGCACCGACTCAAGGATACGCATCACGGTCTGCATGGTGTCCCTTTTCCTGCAGAAAAGAGAAACTAATCATTATGATAGGAAACATAAGCGATATCTATTTTATTTACATTACTAAAATATTAACAGCTATACATGGACATGTAGAAATTATACTAAATATTCACTATGGTGCAATCTATTTGTTCTGAACAAAACAAGCATTTTCAGAGCAATATTCCAATGTATATCTTTAATCACTTACTGTGTTTGCTCTGACAGCTCTGCTTGAATTTGAAAAAGTCTGTTTTTAGGCACCTGGATTTCTTCTGTAAGAAAACAAACATGTTTTAGTTCCATTTACACTGTTTATGCTATCAATATCTGATGTTCATTTGCCAACAACGTCTCACCTGTCTCCATGTCCCCCTCTTGGAAAGCAGAGTCCAGCACCTGGTTGCACCAGTCCTCCTGAGAGAAGTCCTCCAGTGTGCTCCCGTCAGATTCCATCTCCTGGTAGAGGCCGCTGCTATTGATGAGGACCGGGGCACAGCTCTGGGCATCCCAGCCTCCTTGTCCAAACACCTTTTCCAGCTGCTCTAATGTGTAGCTGCTCTTTCTTTTGCCAATTCCATGCTCTTTTACTCTGCTGTAGCAGCGTCGAAGGGTCTGTGTTTGTCAATCAATGAAATAAACTTGCATCATTTTATTGAAGCATAGTTTAGATTACTCAATGTCCCCTTTGTTACTAAAGTATTACCACTTTAGTTTACAAGTTTTTATTCTGGGGAGGAAATA
Organism: Bostrychus sinensis; assembly: GCA_020698575.1. Classification (NCBI taxonomy): domain Eukaryota; kingdom Metazoa; phylum Chordata; class Actinopteri; order Gobiiformes; family Eleotridae; genus Bostrychus; species Bostrychus sinensis. Next base: position 28,364,495 of record CM036244.1, read on the forward strand.
ATTTGCTTTAAAAATGTTGTTTATTGTTCGTTGTGCAACACTGTACAATATTTTAAAGTTAACAAGTGAACATTTTTCCTGTACTGTACTTCAGTTGGGCTGTCTGCAGATGTGTGAATTCATGTAAAGGTAGTAAAAGTGACACATTTGTAAAACTACAATAGAACTGTAAAATGGTAAGTGAATTATTTTGTTTTGTTGACAGAATTGGCAGCTGTCTTTTGACTTTAGCTGACTAAGCCAGAGGAGGTGAGGTTCCACAGGCTATTAGCTGGGCTTGTAATAATGCGCCTGAGCTAGTTTTTCATGTAGTTCATGATAACAACAACAAAAACCCTACATCCTTTGTCATCTCCAGTGAGGATCCCAGGTAACAGGTGTGACCCTCATGATTACCTTCATCCTCTCCCGGCACTGGGATGGGGTCCTCTCGTAGCCCAGGTCCGCCAGTGCTCTGGACACCCGCTCGTACATGGCTGGGCCAGGAGCCTTCCCGGAGAACACGGTACCTGCCACCTCCAGCTGCTGCATCCTCGCCTCGGCCAGCCTCTCGTTGCCCCACACTGCGATGAGGGCGTTAGTCTCGGACGGCGTCCAGGACATTCCTCGACAGGCGGTGAAGCTGTTGTTCGCGGAGGATGAGGCCGCCATCCGGCCCGCACTGCACGAGCCCACATTCAGAGGCGAAAAGCGGTTAGGGGTGGAGGGGTTGGACTGGTACAGGTTACCGTCACTCAAATCCTCCGACTCAGGGGATGGCATCTCTGTTTTGGGTGTCTTTAAGGGCGTCGTTATCTCTGGAGAATGCTCCGCGTTACTGGACGCCGCCATCTTGCTCCTGTTGCTATGGGAGGAGAAAAGAGGCTGACGTGAGACTGACGCTGATGGACGTAGACAAAACACGGACTGGATTTTTCCAGGTTATTTCCTCTAGTTATTAATAGTTTTCTTTTTGTTGCTGCACATTAGTTTGTTTGTTTTTTATTAGCTAATATTCATTAATAATGATACATTTTTCTGCACCCTTAGTTTAACTTTAAACCCTGCTGTTGAAGGCTATGTTTAATGTTCTTTGTTTTATTACAAAGAAAAAAACATGGACTGGACTTAAAATGTATAAGCACACAACTAAAATAGTATGTTCTAATTAGAATATTTCAAAGTAGCCTACATAAAAATTATTTTTTTAAACTGATTCACATACAGTCTCTTTACAGCATTATAGTACATTTACTTTATGAAGGACACTATGAGCCAAAAGCTGAATATCCTGGCCAGCAACATGGTTTGGACAGATTTGTGTCAATAAACTTTTAATTTTTACATCTTTTCATTGAACTCAAGCTCATATACAGCTAATGCTATTTGGAGCCTATATTTTCTACATTTGTATAGAATAACCAAGGACATAATTTGTCCCTTTAATATGCAGCTTTTAGGCTGTCTTTCAAGTAGCCTATGCTAAGGATTGAAGTCTACAAGGTATAGCAGCACTTTTGCTCAAATCAAGTATAAATTTCAAAATTATAGAATTAATTAATTAGAATACAGAACATTTGACTGTGTTCTGTACATCATAGGTTATACAGTATGTAATCTAAATGTAGTTGTGGGGTTGCTTAAAAAGCCATGTTTTATTACTGCTCCAATGGGGTCTATCAACCCACTGGCATCTTGGCTTTTGAACCAGACCTTTTATTGCATTTTCAGATTGTAATTGGTGACTTGACGGCTGGATTGATGGATAGAGTCTTTGCTTAGTTCATCTTTTTCTTGAAGCTCTTTGATTGATTGGTTTTCTTCTGGGACTACAGTGGCTCTGAGCCTGCTCTGCCATCTGTGCAGAGCTGGGCTGTGGTCAGAGGGGTCCTGACCCGGCCTGAGGAGTTGGAGCATCCTTTTGGATAAGGGCTGATGCTCAGGCTGTCCGATAAAGGTCAAAGACAGGAAAAGCCTGGACAGTCTAACCTTTTCATGTCAAAGCTGAGGCTGTCAATGAGTTGTCATGTCCATTGTTGAGAAGAATGACATGAGCCTCAGCAGCTGCTGTCATTAATTGACTGACATTATGATAATGATACTGTATACTTACAGGCCAAACAAACCCAAACATTCATCACATTTTGCTTGCTTCTGCTATGTAAGTTTAAGTTTGTGGTCATACATCTATTGCACGCAGACATGAAACAGTATACAATATCTTTAAAAAATCAACATACCCATCTTAAACACACATCATACTGCATATTCAGACTTGGCTTTAGATTTATGGTTATTTTCAAAAGACAAACATTGCACAATATTTTGCATACTGTATGAGCAGTGGTTCATGACTGTTCTGTATTATTTTATTCCTGATATTTTCATTGTCATCCACTGATTATGGTACGTTTGTGCGATATTTAACCTCCTGGAAAACCACATTTGGGTCCTGGCCTACCATTTGGAAACAACTGCTTTATAGTACATGCTGGACATTTAAGTATAGGTAGTCTACCTATACCATGTAAGTTGTTCAAGTTGTATAATAAGTAAATATTTTCTATTACTAATTTAGCCATTCATAGTTCAACTGTTGACTGGGCTGTAATAATGTTTTATATTATGCAATCGGCTGTAAATTTCCGTTGTTTTTAATATTATTTCATCATAATTAAAGTTGCTAAAACATGACTTTGAAGCGTCCTCTGCACTCACACAAATATAAGAAGTGTGGTGAAAAAATGTGCTTGAATTCTCCACAGTCCCACTGAACCACAACAAGGTCAAGTCTGTGGTGGCCTCATTTGTATTTAATATTCCTAAGAACGTCTGAACAAAACGGCCAAGATCTGTGTTAATCTATGCACTATCAGGAGGCGGCCAATAAATTCTAGAGACATGTACAGACATAACTTAAACATAATGAGGAGGGACGTATTTGCACATGCGCTGGACACTGGACCTTAGTACTATGTCTGGGTCCCTATATTAATTAGGATTTTGAAAATGCCATGTTTGCAATTAGTGAGTGTTTGTTATGGTAATCCAGGACTTATTAGCTCCACCAAGGGGATTATGTTATGTTTTTGTCAGTGTTGATTGGTTGGTCTTTTAGCAAGATCTCAAATTGTCGAATTTGCATGACAATTTCAGGTATGGTCAGTAACTGGTAGTAATGATTTACGGTCAATCTAGAACATGGATCTGGATTGTTATTTATTTATTTTATTTTATTTTTGGCATTTGTTGTTGTCTTATGATTACAGTGTTGAGACAGGAAATCAGGGAGAAAGACAAGAATAACATGGAACAAACTCACCTAAGGTGCGAATTAATCCGAGACCACTCCTTTATGTGCTATGTGCTCCACCAGGTGAGCCACCAAGGTGTCCACAAGGAATGTTTTAAAGGATTCTGTACCACTGCAAGACAGGGCCAAAAATGCTCCTGCCACACTCGGTCAGTAAAAGAGCAAATGATCATTTTTACCTTTGTGACATATAAGTGCTTTCTGGCTAAATAGATAGAGCATTTATTCCTGAACTAAAAGATCCAGGTCAACACTGTATATCTTTACCATTGTGACATGGTTTTCCCAGGCTTGCGATCTCCATGTGCTTCTATTTATAATAGAGATGATTTGTATTTTGTATTCATAAAGTTTTGCACCATTGTGAAGTGTTTATTTAAGAAGTTTTTGTTTGGATTTGATTTTCGATTTAATTTTAAATTGCACACAGTCATTTTCTCCATCAGTGCATTGTTACTGAAGAAGATTTTTTTTCAACAGTTTTTATTATTGACTCTGAGGCTAAAGAAGCCCTTTCAGAGCTTTGTTGTGCCGAAAGCTACCAGATTAATTTCACTTGAGTGATTGATTTATTCTTTATTTTGCGCTCATCTTTGATTGGGCCACATCTGTTCCCCCGGCACATCAGTATTAATGACAGTGCCAGCGATGCCCTTAAGTGTTTTCATTTAAGCGAAAGGCAGCGTGGACGTACTCCCGGCTCCCAGCTCATTACTCTACACGCCAAAGTGACACCATGATTATAGAGTTAAAGTGCAAACCGTCAACTTAGATTTGATGGTGTTTCCAGACGTCACATGATTGGCTAAGCACCTGCAGGTCTGTTCTGTTTTTCAAGGTTGTAAAAGTAATTTCACACACTCATTACAATATTATCTGACAGACCTAATATTACACACCTAAACAGGATAAACAGAGTTCTTTCAGTCTATTTGCATTTAAACAAATCACATTAAAGATGCTGGTGCTGTTGTTTGTTTTAAAGTATATAGATACTGTATATGCCCTTTTTTATCCATTCTGGTATCATTTCATTCTACCTCCAACAACGGCATAGCTAACTTTTTCTTTTTTTCTTTTGGCTTTTCCATTCTGGGGTCACCACAGTAAATCATCTGCCTTCTAGCATGCAGTGATTGCCATCAAATATTTATTTGGTAAAGGTGCAGGATGCTCTTCCTGATGCAGCCCTCTCTATTTATCCAGGCTTGGGACTGGCACAAAAGGTACACTAATAATTACTAACTAAATAACAGCATAGCTATCATCCATCTTATTTTTATCATAAAAAGTAAAATTAGAAGCAGACCACTCCGGTGCCAGTGTCCTGAGCTGCAGTGAAAGCAGTTTGTTTTGGAGCTTTTTGTTGTTATACACACTGCTGGTGTCTTTTCAACACAATGTAAGGACAAGGAACTGTTTGTTTGCCACTGTCATTTCTATGTTGTATATAAAGTGTATCACTAAATTAAAATAAAGCTGTCAAATAAGATAAGATACGATTTTAGTATATGTTTTTTATTTTTATTTTATTTTTTTGTATTGTATTCATCCAATGATTAAAGTATTTGTAAATCTAATTGAAACTGATGTCCCAAAAAACAGCTCAAAATGCTTTTCTGTTAAAACTGCTAATCGCAGCAAGAGAAATGTGTTAGTATCAAAATGAAAAATGCTTTAACCTGAAAGTGCTAAAAGCATAGTAAATATTATTCTGTTAAATGACATAATAGCTAATCCATATTTGTCTTTATTCCTGGCCTCATGCCTTTTAGAATGAGCCATCCGTGGTCACAGAAGGCTTGCTCCATCAGTGCCACTGTCATCTGCTGCTCATCTGTCAGTGCAGCCATTGGATCATTACCACAAAGGTGTGAAATGACCAGACTGGACTGCTCCTCTCATTCTGATTGCAGTAGTCATGTCAGTTTAAGAAGACCGGGATGAAAAGTGTGGTGGAAATGACTGGTGCCCCTTGGCTTTCAGCAGATGGGCAAATCACTCCAGGAATAACATGGAGGTCCTCTATGAAATCTGAAATCAGTTGCTGCACAGTAGAGGATAGTGAACTTTTCGAACTTTCCACTGACCTTTTGTACATGCATTTGGTGAGTTAGATTCTGGAGTGTTCAGGGTCAGGACTCCCTGTACTTTCTCACAGATAACAGCCATTATAAGGGGCGGTGTTATACTGGCTGTATCTAATATGTTAACATATCTATTTGGTACTTACAAGATTTTTGAGGATGGTACTTTACTGTATATGAATTTACTTCCTCAAGAAATGTCAGTTATGGGCCAAGGAAAAAAATATTTGTTTTTGGTGAGAAACATTGTTAGTATCCAAAAGTCTTGTTAACGATTCTGCACAATTGTGAGAAAGCACCAAAAATACTAACCCTATGGTACACAATGTTATTAAAGGGACATATAATTAGTTTTAGTAGATTTGTCAGATGTAAATTTGTGGCTCAGTAAGTAGAGTATTTACTCATGAACTAGATAATCCCCACTTCAAGACTGGGCATGATTCTGGGTACTATATCTTTATCATTGTGACATAGGACTATTGCCTTGGTGGAGGTCTGCAGAATATTTGGCATTCCAAAACATGTTATGCCAAATAGAATAAGTGTGATGTCATTGAGTAGGTATAGCAAACATTAGCAAGTCATATTTAGCTGTGCAATGTATATAGTTGAATTTTGGCTACATCAGCAAAAGCTTAAGCAAAGTTGGATGCTTTTCTTGTATTGTGCATCTATAAATCCATCCATTTTCTTCTGCGTTATCTGGGGCCGGGTCACGGAGGAAGCAGTCTAAGTAGAGACACCCAGACTTCTCTCTTTCTGGACACTTCCTCCAGCTCCCGTGGAGCAACCCCAAGGTGTTCCCAGGCCAGCTGAGAGACATAGTCTCTCTAGCGTGTCCTAGGTCTTCCCCGGGGCCTCCTCTCAATGGGACACGCCCAGAATGCCAAAGGCGTCTAGGAGGCATCTGGAACAGATGCCACCTCAGCTAGCTCCTCTTGATGGCGCAGAGGAGCAGCAGCTCTAGTCCAAGCTCCACCCGAGTGACCGAGCTTCTCACCCTTTCTCTAAGGGTGCACCCAGCCACTCTGAGGAAGAAACTCATTTCGGCCGCTTGTATCCGGGATCTTGTCCTTTCGGTCATAAGCTCATGACCATAGGTGAGAGTAGGAACGTAGATTGACCGGTAAATTGAGAGCTTTGCCTTTCGGCTCAGCTCCTTCTTCACCACAACAGACTGTTACAATGACCGCATTACTGCAGATGCTGCACTGATCCACCTGTCCGGCTCACGCTCCATCCTTCCCTCACTCGTGAACAAGACTCCGAGATACTTAAACTCCTCAACTTGAGGCAGGAGCTCTCCTCCGACCTGGAGAGGGCAAACCACCCGTTTCCAGTCGAGAACCATGGCCTCAGACTTGGAGGTGCTGCTTCCCAGCCGCTTCACACTCAGCTGCTATAAAAGACCAAATAACATTAAATGAAGAAGCTGTGAAAACCTAAATAAAATACACACTGCTGTTAATGACACAAATGCAAATTAGTTCAAATGTGCCCCATATGGTTCCTAGCAATTATGGTCTATATGCTAATTGTAGACAACATCGTAGCTAATACACTTGAGCAGAACCAGTTGTTTACAAACACTAAAAAGGTCTTTTCATTTTTGTAGAACTTATTGTTCATCGGTTTAGTAATTAAGTACTTCTTTCTCTATTAATGAGATGTTAATGAGCTGAGAAATGTGTCTCATTTAAAAATCTGTCTGATATTTGGATGTAATTGGGTAATAGTGCCAGCTGTTGTTCATTTACATTACATCATTTCTTTCAGCCTTGCAATTGTACAAAATGAGTGTAGCCAGAGTGTCTTTAATGGACAATGCCAAGTTCAATATACAGTACTATTCATATTTGAGTATCTGAAATCAACCATAATTCTCTTCTATCATAAGACACTTGAATAGCTCTAAGGCGTGTTGCTGTATGGTGGGCCAAAATGGAAGGTGGACCCCAATGATGCTAGAGGGTAATTATATGAAAAATAGAGCCTAAGATACCAACTCCAAGGGCTTTGTTTCTCAATGGTTTGTGCATTAACACCTGAACTAGAATGTCCCAGATTTAAGTACAGGTCTGGGTATTAATTCTATACCATTGTGAGATAGGGGCAATGCCTTGATGCAGGTTGGTACTCTAAATGCTTCTTGCCATTGTGTAGAGAAAGAAAAATCATCAGTTAATAATGTTAAACGAATAGTATTTTTGACCCTATATATTTCCAGTACAGATAAAAGCAATAAAAAGTTACTTCATCCACTTAAGGTGAAATATTTCTCCACTCAGATATTCAAATATGGATAAATGTAAGAATAAACAGGCTTACACGTAGATGGCTGCAAATAGTGTGCGTAGAAGGGCCCCTGATTCCTCTTGCCTGGGGCCCATGCATTTTTTATTTATTTTTTTGTAATATTGTAACAGTCTTAAGTGTAAATCTTGTGAATGTGAATTATAGCCGTCCATCAACATTGCTCCGTCTTGTGTGTGTACGTGCTTGAACTTGGATTCCCTCACTGGACAATGCTCCCCCCTCATCCTATCCCACCAGACCCAGAGGGGCGTGACATGGCTTTGGCCCTGACCCTGCTCTCTTACCTGAGTGTTTTGCTTGAAGCCAGTGGAGATCAGATGTTTTTGCTCATTACACCACCTCTCATTATGTCCTCCTCTCGTCCAAATCAACCTAATGAGACAGTGTTTAATGTCTAGAGCCCTTCCCTACCCCATGATAGAACGGGGGGGGGGGGGGGGGGTACGTGTGTTGGGATGCCTTGGTCCAAATTACCCCTGTGTCTGGTTCAGAAATGGCACCTGGGCCCCGGTGTCGCTAGGGTGAGGTTAGCCGAACGCTGGGGGGATTTGATGGGTGTAGTAGGGGCTAAAGAAGGGAGCAGCTGGAGGAAGTTAAAGAGCAAAATGCTGATTGGGGCGTCCTGTAGATGAGAGAGGCGGATCAGTTTTGACATCAGGGGAGTCAATGGGGGCTCTTGGGGGTTCTTTTGTTTGAGGACATGTGGGAGAATCCAGTGGACATGCCTTAAACACCTTTGTCTGTCCAGAAATGTGGAGTTAGATTAGATAGTTAGTGCATCATTGTAGAAAGTAGTTTTGTCAGTGCTTGGGTAGAGAACATTAACGATTGAAATAATCTTGTTAAAGAAACTAGAAGGACTCAGAGAGTTCAGACCTTTGCCATGCATTGGCCTATCTCACAATGGTAAAAAATAAAGTTTAGGACAAAAGTTCAGGACTCGGACAGGAGATCTTGTAGTAGTTCCTGGATTAATGCTCTATCCACTGTGGAACAAAAACCTGATATCTCACAATGGTAAAAAAAATAAAAAAAATAAAATAAAATAAAAGTAATAATAATTATAATATTAAACTAAAAGTATCTGGATCTCTTTTTGAACTTTTAACCATGATTTAATGTTGTTTGCACTTTTAAAACAGACCTGAAATTGTATTCTATTTCATTCGTGCATGTTTGCGTAATCCTGTATCCTGAGCCACGGCCCTTTTCAAAAGCCGGAAACGCTCAGGCTTACTGCTCTATATAGACATGTTTCAGGCCTAAAATTGCCATCACTATGAAGCAGACAGCTCATTTATCTATCTGTTACTATTATGTTGCTAAAAGCTGTGCTAAGTAGCCATTTTATGCTCTGTCCAGTCCAGTCATTGCCAGCAGAGGGCATCAGGAAACTAATGCCAGCGTTCTCTGCAAAGTCAAACAGCTCCACAAAAGTAGATGTTTTCCATACATTATTAAAAATTATAAAACGTGGAATACTAATGCAAATGTGTCCAAATCATTTCAAAAAGTCAGAAAAAAAGCATAATATAGCCACTTAAAAAAAAAAAAAAATAGAGCCACACCAAAAAAGAATAATTCATTTCTCAGCCTATGTATCACCTTTGCTGAAAATGTCATCAAAATCTAATCATTACTTTTAGAGTTATGGTTGCTAGCAGTCTAACACAATAATAACAACATAACATTGTTAGCAAAAATAATTTGGCTAGGGAAGCTAAGTTACAAAATTGTGGCAGGCTCCAATAATATGCCAATGTACGCTGCCCATCAAAGAACACAAATCCTGCCCTCATAAATCAACTTTGGCTAATGGCTCACTTCCAGATCTGTGTGCGGGTACTAGAAAGTCTATCCCACAACACCCAGTCATTTGGTCTACAAATGTTCTATTTTGCACCCACTCTTATATCCCAATTGTGTGCTCAGGTATTTTATTGCATCACATATAAAAAAGAATGTATACCTTTGACTAAATTTTAAAATCCAGAATTTTTGTGAGTAATTGTATTCAGAGATTGTGTCAGTTATTCTTTGGGGCATGGACTTTATCAAATAAGCCCATGTTATTACTTGAGTCAGTGATATGAGGTGTTGGTTTAAAGCAATTCCCCAAATACCAGGCTTCAGTGGAAAGACAAAGGAAAGCCGGTGACAGAAATGAATGAAGCCCTGCTAATGGTCATCACTGTCTCTCTCTGATGAGCACTGTGGGGTTATGAGAGATGACTAGAGCTCTTCTCAGTGAAGAGGAGTAACTGACCCCTCCCATCGGACCTCAGGTGTCCCGCAGCTGGTCCGCCGAGGCCCCCTGACCCCAACGCCTGTCCACAGCTCAATACACTATTAGCCTCTGCGGTTGACCTGAGCCGCCGCACTCGCAGTCTACTGTCTGGAGTCAGTGCAGAGAGATTGGTCTGGAAGCGCAGAAAATCCAATCAGTTTTGATACCTGGAAAGATGCTTGTGGGTTTTAACTGGTCCATTTTGTTTTATGGTATTGTTTTCATTGCATTTACGAGACCCACTATGTGATTTCATTCCCAGTTGATTCTTTACCATTCTGGCTACATGCATAGAGCATTTACCCCTAGTTCGAGACCTGTGCAGTATGCAGGATTTAGTGACATCTAGTGGTGGATTACTAAACATGGATTGCTTCATCTTAGCTCAGTCTCTAAATTTTACCACATACCTCTTAGATTCTTTCTTAATCACTATCCTTTAACCTTTGTGAGCATTGTTGTGAGCTCAACAGAGAGGACATAGGAGGTTTCTTTAGGCGTTAGGAAAGGAGAGTCCCCCTGCTTGACCTCATTAGAAGCAGCAAGGGAGTTAATGAGCTGCTTTATATAACTATAGAGTTCTCATAATGTACTACAATAAACACTGTTCTCCACCAAGTGCTGAGTTTTGTGGCACTCATAAAACAATTAAAAGAAAAGAAGACTAACACCTTATCGATAAACACTATTGGTCTGTTAAATAAAGAGTTTATTTAGTTGTTGAGACAGGGTCAGACATACAGTACATAATAGATAGAGCATTTACCCCTGAACTAGATCCCTGGTTCGGGTGCATGTCTCTGCATTATATTGTTTCAGTGATGAGACTGATGTCAGTGCCTTGGTGGAGGCTTTCAGTTCAAGTAGATCAGAAGCTTCTGTTCTCTCTCCTGAAATTGTATTATTATTATTATTATTATTATTATTATTATGGTGACAGCAAAGCCACCTACAAAAGATATAAACTTAATTGTATTTGCTTTTAGTCCATAAAAGCCCATGAAGTTTTCCAGAAAAAAAAAAAAGTCTGAATTTGAGGTTACTTTGCCCATTCCTACTTAGAAAGTCATTCTGAATAGTCACTTACACTTTACTAACAGGTGTTAAAGAGTATTTGGGCTATTCATTTCTTCTTGTGGCAATGTCTGGACATAACATTTCCATACTAAGTACTGACTTTTAATACCATCTACCTGTATAGCAGTTATGACAAGCAGCACACAGATATCTGAGCATGTGTTCGCAGTGTAAGCACCCAAACAGTATCAACAATGATTTTAGTTCAACTTCTTATCTAAGCACTTTATTGCATATCACCCTCGTTTTCCATATCACTTTCTCTAACGCTGTGTCAACTAAAAAACTGCTGAAAAATATCCTCCACTGTGTAATTGAAAAGCTCAATCAACCTCAAATAAGAAATAGTTTGGGGCTAGTGTGACCTTGAGACCCTGTTTGTTGTTGCAATGCAATGATATAAGGCTATATCTTTTTATTTCTAACTTAAACCACTTTAGTTAACAGCTCCTCACCTCTTACTAGTTTATGCCTTAACGGTACAGAGATGCAACCCCACAGCTGAGGAACTGGAGGCATGGACTTCTCTATTTTAATTACACAGATGAGCGAATAGGCGAGAGGTGCTCTGTATAACCTTCTTGGGCTGTTAGAATGTTAAAACCCAGTATTTCCATAGGACACCTCATGGAAATGACTTTTTTCACTATAGGAAAAAGGTAAAATGAAATCTTTGCTAAAAAAAAAAACCCCTCCATAGTCACAGCAAATCCCTGCCTAATGTGACTGAAATTAAATGGATAAAGGTGTTCAGTTTTTGACCTTTCAGTATTATAGACTGTACAATATTACATTCTCCATCAGCAAATCATTCACAGTCATGTCAGCACCAGTCAGCTGGTCTGGACTTTATGAAGTGTGCACTCAGTGTAACATGGCAGCCATACACTGTAACTTATGGACTTCATATGTTATGATGGCAGGTTAAAAGTATGAACTGCAAAGATCTTTTTATTTTTTATTTTGCAATTGTCGATGAAGGTTAAATGAAATAAATATCCATTTACAATATAAGCAGCATCAGACTTTTTATATTCTAATATTCTATTAAGGGAGGCCCTCAGTGAATTAATGTGAGAGTGAATGGCTGTCCATGAGTGTATGACCCTGCAACTAATGGGCCACTATCCAGAGTGTACCCTGCCTCAAGCCCATAGTTGCTGGGATAGGGTTAAGCCCCTAACCCAAATAGAGGAAATACTCCAATAACTAGTCAGTAGGTGGTTCGATCCCCTCTCCTCCCATTGCTACTGCAAATAGTCCTTGGGCAAGACACTGAACTAAAACTGGCCACAGTGGTGTGTGTGAACCACCAGTAATCTGACTGCCACTGCAAAAAAAAAAAAAAAAAAAAAAAAAAAAAAAAAATAGCGATTGTGATATTTTGGTCTCTACTATGACAACCAATCAGCACCTCCTTATCTCTTGGGGATGGCAGGTTTGTTTTGAGTGAGAGAATTAATTAATTCTTTCCCAAAACCTTTTTTTAACAATGCGACTCAGCTTAAAATTGGTAATGAATAAAGAATTTACAATTCTATAGTTAAAAATAAATAAAAGAAAAATCATAACAAATAAAAAAAAGCTTTTATGTGTGGAGCAGACTCCGTGGAAACCAATCCAGTATATAGCATAATTATTTATCTCAATTGTAACTTTCTCAGTCATGATTTCTCCATGAGGTTAAAGGTCTTTGGCCAAATGTCACCATCTTTGAGAGCCCAGGCAGATGGTGAGCTGCAGTTTAGAGCCATATATTTCATCCAAGTCAATAATTCTAATGAGCAGAGACACTAAAACTTGTGCTTGAAGCAACATCGGTGTAAGTAAATAATAAAGATGAATCATAATAGAACAAACAGCACTGATAGAAAAATGTTCCTCGAGGGAGAACAGAGGCTAAGTCGGCTAAGTTATTTAATCTAATCTAAAGGCTGTTTATGACTCAATCTGAACCAATGATGATGTGTTATGACTTTATGTGATTTTGAATTGTAAGTCATGTCCCCCTTTGGCCTTTGCAATTTCATAATCTAATAATAAAAGTCAGTGATAGAATCTATATCACAAAGGCTAAAGCCCAAATACCCCAAAGGGTCTTCAACTGAAATTACATGTCTATGGTATATGAACACTTTTCCTGTAAGGGGTAGTCATTGGTTTCTTGGTTTAGTTCTGGTTATTTCATGATTTAATTCTTTGTTTAGTATTGTTTTAGTTCATGTTTACCTTGTCAGTTCAGGTTATTTGCTTTCACAGTATTACTTTTGGTTCATTTTACACTCTGCAGCAACAACTCTGCTAGTGCTGTGTACATTTCTGCTACTGTGTGCTAATGTTGCTGTGAGACCTCTGAAAAAGGTCAGTTATGGTCTACTTCTAAATAGGTTCTGAAGTTGTGTGACTGATATGTGAACACCACATTGACTTCCGGCATCTACATGGACAACAATAAAAATAAAAAAATAAAAAAATAAAAAGATTCATGTTTTATTTGATACATAAATATTTTACTACATTAAATGGCAAGCCAAGTCAAAGTAAAATATTTATTAACTTTGTAAAAAAAAAAAATTACTATCATTCTTATTTTATATTCTTCTTCTTCTTATTATTATTATTATTGTTGTTGTTGTTGTTGTTGTTGTTGTTGTTGTTGTTGTTTTCTGATGTTTCTGTTGTTTCTCTGTTTAGGACCACAGTAAAATGATTTCACTGAAAGAACACACCAATCACATAACTCACCTATGACACCAATAACTGGACTAGAATATTTGGAAACACAAGTTTACCCTTGTGACCACGATACAACATTTCCACTTTTGGTAGAACAATAAACTAGAGAAAGGTACGACTGTCAGTTTAGTCCTGTATGTAAGTGTGTGAGTGATGAGTGCTGTGTGTGCCTGTGTGGGACCCTGCTGGGAGCCTAATTAAAAGGCACTGGGTGCAGAGGAGGCCAATGTGGCTCCCAGCCGAGCCTCTTTATACCCCTCCAAACCTCCTCTCTATCCTGTGCCTTTGATTACCACCGAGCACTAATGCCCCTGGAACACCGCAGCACATGTGACCCTTCAGAGGTGTAGAAACCAAAAGAACAACGGTAGAGAGCGCCGTTTCCCCAGGAGGTCCAGGTGAGACGGCTAAAGTGTTTCTCATGTTTAATTAAAATTCAATTCTAACTAAATGGTGGCTGTAAAAGGCAATCAGATCAATGTGGAAGTAAAAAGGGAATGATTGACTTATTTACAACAATGAGACATGTACATTTATTCTTTTTTGTTTTCATATTAGGTTTACACATTTTAATTATTAATTTCCAAACAATATGTACACTCTTTCTTTGCCTATTCAAAACTACTACTGAAAATGTTTGCAGTAATAGCTTACTTTTTTGCTATTGTTTTATTAAAGAAGTAAATTGGACCCAATATGCCACTACAAAATATTATTACGTGATATCAATATTTGTTTTGAGCTTACATAAAGCTAAATCTGTGTTTTGAAGTTAGCTGAAAATAAATGGGCCTAACATTGAGCCCTGTGGTACACCTGGTATTTACATGTAATCCTTAAAAATCTGCACTGCACTGACTGGAATTTTTGGTGGCTAAATTGCAGGTTATATTTCCACCACTTCTATCTGAGCATGTGAGCAGCTATGGTAGCCTTGCAGGGACATGCGCTTGTCTGCAAACCCAGTGGTGATGATGAGTACAGAAAGTTCTTCAGTGCACTTAATTAGGTTCACTGGCCCCTGATGAAGCTCTACATTATAGGTATTATTAGAAATGAAATCTAATCATACATATGGCTAATCTAACAAGCACTCTGCTGTTTAATAATTGTAATCTGTAAATTAACTTAAACCCCATTTTTAAACCCTTGGCAAAGTAGTTATAAAAGTAAAAAAAAAGGTTTTCATTTTGTTGTATTTGTTAGTGGTGAAATATTGATTGTGCACTTTAATCCAAGTGGTGTTGCCATACAAATGTGGCAGATAGTTCTGCTCAAGTCTGAACAGTCTCAGCGTGTGCATTTTTTATACAAACTAAACAGGCAGTGGCAAACCCTATAATATTGTGTATATGATGTCCCTAGACAAGTACCCATGCTATTTCTTAACATGTAGCTTATAAAGAAGGCTACACTAGTATATTTTATTCATTTTCTAATTTTTGCTTAAGCTTATCTTTGTAACTATAGGCCTAAGGTGGGACCTGAGGCTTTGAACAACTGCAAGGACTGGCACTTTGACAGGCACAGACAGATTTACTCATATTCATTCACTATGGTGGGCAATTTAGATTCACCACTTTACCTATATGCATATCTTTGGATGGTGGGAGGATGCCGGAGTACGCCATGTAAACCCCTGTAACAAAGGGAGGACATGCAGACACCGGCCCTATTACAAAGCAGGAGCACTAACTACTGTGGATTTGAATATATTTCATATTATGGTACACACATGAAGTTTGAAAAACTCTAGTATGTGAAAATGACAATACAATGCATGACTACTACCATTTTTCCAAAAGTACTCTTTGCTTTAGTGCTATAGACAGCAGAGTTTTAATGGATCCATGTCTCACTGCAATTCTGATTGTTCCCCGCTGTTTTCTGAAGTCAGTTCTAAAGCACTCCTCCCAAGAGCTCTATTAAAATGCAGTTCAAACAGCCAACCTATAGCAGCGCACAAAAGGACTTCTCTGGAGAACTACATCTTTATTATAATGCATTATTTACTTCCTCTGCCGCTGGATCAAACCCTTTTGAAGTCCTATCTCATAAACATCGCAAAACGTCCCCACCGTCATCACTGGAAACTAAATATGAAGCATTTTGTGAGCTCCTCTGTGCTGTTTGTCTGGCTCTACCAACCTAAACAGGGTGCCAAGCCCGTCTGATGAAACGGCCTCAAAGCGCAGCCCTGGAGGGGGGATCAGCTGGCAGCATGGACCACTCTTCCTTCCTCATGCACAAAAACATACTCTTAGACACACACTGTAGCCAATTTGAGTTGATCCTAGTGCAGCGCGAGGGACATAATCCCCCACCGTAATTGCATTCAGGAGGTTTGTCAAGAGGCTTGATAGCCGAAACCACTTTAGCTTAGAAAAATGTGTTCTTCCATACTTCAACAAACTCAAAAAAAAAAAAAAAAAAAAAGCTGCATACTTTGTATACGGTGCATACTAAATTTTAGTATGGCACATACTTTTATGGGTTGGTAAGGGAGTTATGTAGTAATAATAATGATATAATAGATTGTATCTATATATAGTGCTAGGCATTCCATTATTCATTTACTTCCCAATGGTGGTATGCTACCTCTTTAGTCATAGCTGCCCTGTGGCAGACTGACAGAGATGTGGCAGCCATAGTGTGCCAAAGACCTCAACAGCCACCACCAAACACACCATCTTAATCACACACACTCATTTATACACCAGTGCCACAAACACTGGAGGCAAGGTAAGTAAAGTGTCTTGCCCAAGGACACAATGGCCACATGGTGGGTGACCGGCTGTACCTCTTGAGCTACTGGTGTCTCTGTGTATGTAATTGTAAAAACGTTTTGAAGTGAAGTTAATTGAAAATAAATGGGCCTAAAACTGACCCCTGAGGTACACAAGTTGTTAGTTCCTCTGGCTCTGGTATGGGAGGTCAGGGGTACCATTTTTGACCAAAAACTCCTGGCACATGTATCGGTCCCTAACCTGGATAAATAAAAAGGACTGGATCAGGAAGAGCATGAAGTATAAAAAAACAATCAAAATACATGCACAAACACATACTCTTAGACACACACTGTGGCCAATTTGAGTTGATCCTAGTGCGGCGCGAGGGACATAATCCCCCACCGTAATTGCATTCAGGAGGTTTGTCAAGAGGCTTGATAGTCTACCGAAACCACTTTAACTCAGAAAGATGTGTTTGAGGTCTCAAGGTTGGTGCTTAGGAACATATGTCCTTCCATACTTCTAATCTCCATATTGGCAAACAAGATGGCATCAGGCTTGGTAATTAGCCAACCTCTGTGATGCAGCCCTTGATTTAACATGGTTCTTAGTTAGCAGCTGGGAACAAAGCTAGACATACACAATTAAGTGAGAAAGAACGAAAGAAGGAGACAGAGGGAGTTGTAGGGTGAAATGTGTGCAGTTTCCGCTTTGACTTTTAATTAAAGTGGCTTTCAAAGAGATGTAGGGGATGAAATAGGAAGAGATCAGGTTCGTCCTTGGCAGGAATTAGTGTGCACACTTTGATGGGTTCACCTTTCTCAAACTCAGGTGTTTCAAAGGAGGTGTGACTTTAACAGCAGCGACTTCATTCAGAAATTAGTTCATTTTTTCCATAGCTTTAGGGATAAAGAAATGCCATGCATGTCAGTCCAAGAAGATATGCATGGGTTATAAGCTTTTAAGGGGCGGGATCATCCCAGACGTATTGTCATCTTATTGAATAGCAGAACACAGAGCTGATACATTCCCCAAGGCACTGCCACAAATGGGAGGCACAAATTGCAAATGCAGCATTTACTTTTAATTGCTTGTTTCTTATAATAAGTCAGACGCTGATTTTTTTTTTTTTTTTTTTTTTTTTGCCAAGACTTTGGAATGTCATAGACATTGAAAACATATGCACATATACATACAGTACTTCTTGGATTCTCATAGTTTTTTAATTCAGATGTTATTCATTCTACCTATAGATTTCATACTTCCTATAGAGAGCAACTATGGGTAGCCTTGCAATCTCTTGATCCAGTAGTTGAATATTTAGAAATAGTATGTGTGAAATTAAATTTTTTTAAACTTTTTCAGACACCTTATTAGGTACAATAGTTTCCCTGGCCTCTTTGCTGGGTACTGTAGGTATATGGTAGGTTCACTGTTCATGTGGATTGCTTGATTTTGGCCACTTTATGTAATATAGTATGTTATTGGGGCATTTTTTTTAGATGCAGTAGGTTCTCAGGCTAGCTTATTAGGTATAAACCAGAGAAATTACTCTAATACAGTGGCCAGAGGCTTCATTAGCTACAGTCAGATTGCTGGCCAGATCAATAGATATAGTAGGTTCCCAAGCCCACACAGTAGGTTCACTGGCATCTTCATTAAGTCATTTTAGTAGGTTTAGGTTTAGGTTTTCTAAACACTGAACTGGCTAGAAACACTACTATACTACTATACTACTACTATACTTGCTTCATGCAATTTCATAAATCAGCATTAAAGAATGAAAAAAATTAAAACTGATTAGCTATCAGTGAGAAAATAGTTGTAAATATGTAACTATGCATGATTATTTGAGATCAGAGCTTTTTATTTTGACTCTGAAATACATTGCTACTGGTAGAGACAGTAATGTACTTAATAAACAGAGGATTTCTTTATATAGCTTTAAGTAGAGTACATTTTCCACCTCTATGCCCAGCATTCGGGCAAAGTAAAAGTCAATCTCACAGCTCCAAGACTCTGTAATAGTTCAGAATGTTTGTTTAGCCATGGACAGCTCCTGTATATGTGGACACAGAGCAGTGAGTGATTACCGTTCATTGGCTGGGGCAGCCCTTTAATTAGTCCGTGTTCTCTGGGGAGCCATTACCGCAGGGAATCTTGCCCCTCTTTATTAGCCCATTTTCATATTGACGGAGGGAAGAGATACACTGGTCGGGGCAATTTCGTTTGCTCACCGGGGACACCGGCTCCTGTGAATATGCATGGCTTGGTGTGGGCCGGAGGCTGCGTGTGGACAGGGGGTTCGGGGTACACTGACAGGGTTGATGGATGACCCAGGATCATATGGGGTCCTAAACAAAGGCATGGTGAGTTCTATAGGACTTAATAAAAGAATGTAGCAATGTCATACAAGAGAAGAGACAAAGGAGATGGACAGAAATGTGTCAGGTTGAATGTAGTGAAGGTCTGGTACCAGTGCACGCAAACATGTTGTGCTGGCAAATATAATTAAAGTTTCAGCTAATTACATATTCTGTGATGAAAGTCAAGTGAATTTTTAGAAAGTGACTTGATGGGATGTTGTATATTATGAAATTGACTGAGTGCAGCTACGGGCAGAAACCTCCCCAGCTACTGAGTGTAATACTTCTCTATTTTGTTCTTATGTGAAAATATTCCTAAAAATAACTAAATGGCAGAAAAATCTAATCTAATCTAATCTAATATAATATAATATAATATAATAACATGTAAACAAACCAGTGTATTTTATTATTATTTCAGATTTTGCAAATACATGTTTGTTGACATACAGATTTTATAGGAAAAATCTTACAAATACAATCATAATGTTTTGTTGAGTCAAGTTGGACTTCCAGGATGCAGTACTGACAGACACACAATAAACTGGCTCACCGGCCACTTTTTTAAGGTACTGTAGTTTCTCACGCCAGTTTATTTGGTGGCCTCGATTGACTCACTGGTCACTATATTTTATACAATCTGTCTAATGGTCAGTTCTCAGATCACTTTATTACTGTTGTTTTTCTGGCCGAATGAATTACAGAAACAAAACTTGGGTAAAGCTGTTCCCACAGCTGGCATAACAGGATCTCTATTGAGTGGAAATACATAGCGGTGAATGGAAGGGATTCTTTACCCATTACATGCAAGTCTGTGGCTGGCTGGGCCAGACCCTTGGGCTTGTTCTCCACCAATTTCAAAAATCAAACATTGTTTTTTTTTTTTGTTTTTTTATCTGCAGGAATGGCCTCTGCACTTCTTTGTCCAACTTTCCTATATTTTCCTTGATAATTTGCCTGAATGCTAATACTGTTCAAATCACAATTTCAGCAGTGGGCGGAAATACAAATAACTTGCTTATTATCTTAAGAAAACAAAATCTGTATTTAAATTCACCTTTGTAGACAAGCCGTTCTGAATCTGTTAGAGATTTCTTTCTATTTGGGGAGGACATGCTGAGATTGAAAGGATAAAGACTTGTGCATGTAATATTTGCCTTCTTGCAGTCTCGGAGTTGCACTTTGCATACTGAAAAGGAGAAACAATGGACTTAGATCAAAACGTGACCAAAAATAATGAAACCACCAGAATTTATCCAGTTGGTATGGGATTTGAATCATGCAAAAAATCTATGCAAGACTGACACTGTTAGGTTTAGGGTTGAGGACTGATCATGCGTCAAATCTTAACAAGAGTCTTAATGATATGAATGAAATGCTCAGAGACTTAATTTGATGATGAGGTCTGCACAGTGCCAGACACACTTAGGGATGTGTGCAAATGTGTGGGGAGGGGGCTGAATCAGAATGACAATGAGATGGAGGGGTAAGGGGTCTCCAATGAACTACAGTCATTCTCTTTGTTTTCCATTGTACAGGTCGAGGCATTTTTGGCCAGAAGCATTGTCTGCTTAATGTACCTTCATACTTAAGTTACAAGCCTCATTATGACTTGCTTACATTAAACTCCACTTTTATCATGCATATTGTGTTTAGATTTGTACCTCCAACCAAGGGGGTTGTGTTTTTACCAGCGTTGGTTTGTTTGTTGATTTGTTACTCTGTTTGCATATCTAAAAAGTAATGATAGGATTTTGTAGAACTCAAAAAGCCAGTTATTGGTAAAAGAATAAAAGATTTGTTTTTAATGCTGAACCCCCTATGGATTTTAAGGATACTGTACCATTGCAAGATGTGCCTAAGAGATTCATAAAAAAACAAATTATTCATTTTAATGATTTCTTTATCATTGTGGCATATAGGAGCTTTCTGGCTTAAGTCATAAAGCATTTACCCCTAAACTACAGCTCCTGAGTACAGGAGTCAGCCCTATATCTTTACCCCTGGGAGACAGGGCCAATGCCTGTGCTGTCAGAGTGATTCTAGTTTATTTAATCTATTTTCTTTACATTGCTTTGCCTGGAAATTCCAGACTCACCGCTGTACCAGCGGATGAGTCTGGTCGCCATAGAATCAATTCGATTTCTAGCGCAGAGCAAACGGGCAGCGGAGTTAGCCAATCAGAAAATGGCGGACGTGACGTTAACAAAGTGACAAGAAAGTAAGCAACGCGAAAACTTTTTTTTTTTTTTAAATAAAGGCTTCTAGTGCTGCAAGCTGCTGTGGTTTTAATGACTCGATATGTTTTTGGTCATTTAAAACGGAATTTACCGCTGAATGAAACAAACTCGGCTCCTCAGTGCGCCACCTTGATTGTTGTTGTTGCAGATGCGGGTCGCGAAGAACACGTGACTTAAATAAGCGAATCAAAATGCATGGTACAGTTGGGATTTGAGGAAACCACTGTGGACGGCGTGGTGACCAGACTGATATTTCTCTGTATAATAATACAGAGACATATCAGTCTGGATTTTCCAGGCAATACATTGCTTTACAGCACTTATTAATCGTGTTAGCACAGATTTCTGAATTGGGATTTAAAGCATGGTTGGGTTAAACTGGTTTTATTAAAGGCTACAACAACCTATGTCCCTGCAGCACTTCTGTAGCTGTGGAGGGAGATGTTGAATTGCAACCTGAACATTCGCCAACCAAAACTACATACTACAGCTTTAATATGAATGCACTGATCAGCAATATAAATGAGCTGAGGTTGCTGCTCTGGTTACCACAGTAATAGTGAGTAGTGAGAAACACTGGATTGAGTAGCACTGAAGTAAATGGAAGAAAAATGAGAGAGAATAGTTTAAAGTAATAGGAGTTACAATGACATAAATAAAGTCAGAACTGTGCAATAGACAACAGTAGTTTCAATACTGCTGCCTATTGTAGCCCACGATTTACATTAAAACATACATTAAAGTACAAATGTGCCGCTCTGTGACGTGTGTCACTGGAGTCTTCAAAACTTATCTGAACATTTATTTCACCCAATATATTTACAACACTTCCACTCCAAAAATGTGGGTTTTTCAATGCAGCAGGTTTCTAGCCAATAGGGAAGTAATTCCGTCCATTTAGAAGAGTGTGCATTAATAACTCCTGCTGTTTGGTGCAGAATGTTGTCTTGCCAAGAGTATAATTTTATTACACCCCACTGATCTACAGTAAGTGAACACAATCCATCAAGTGAAGTCAATGAGTTGCCAGTAGTTGGTTTGAAAAAATGTTCATCGCAGAAAGTTTGTGCATGAGAAAAAAAACTATATCCTTCCATAATGTGTGTTTTCAGCTGGCATTAGTCGCACCAAGGACGTTGCTGGGTTTACAGAAACTAGAGCCCCGGACTTAAAAGCTGCTGCACCAAGAGCCCAGGCTGCCCTCAGCCCAGTTACAGCTCCACGACGGGACGCAGACACACCAAGGACGCCATGGGTTTACAGAAGCTAGAGCCCTCCCAAGTCTCTCCAGTCCATATCATAGATGAGTGTGAAAGTAGTAAAAGAAAGGGACAGGAAAAAGCGTGATTAGTGCCTGCTGCCTGTTTAAAAAAGAAAAAAGGGTATGTTGCATGATTTGTTTTCTTTTATGAAAGGGATCAGAGGAAAGAGTCAAACAAAGATGACAGCTGCCATTGGCCTTATCTTAGGGGAACCCTTTGTTCAGTTTTCAACTCAGAGTTCCTTATTTCTAAAAACAGATTCCACATATGGAGAAACTATATACAGCACACAAGGAAATAATGAGAAATATTTCAACCAAACTTATAACAAAACAAATGAGTGAAGTGTATCAGACGATTTATTGAAATATTAACTTTGGTGCTCAGACCCCGGCAGGTAGAGATGTCAGTAAAGTGTGAAGGGAGAGTTTGATAGATTAATTTGGGGAATTTTATCCCCCCGGGCCTAGATGCTGGTGGTGGAGAAGAAGAGGGTGAGGAGTGTGATAGTTCTGCTGCTGCGGTGGAGTTGGGAGCTGAAGAAGTTTGCTGACAGTGACAGACAGGTGATAGTGTGTAGCCGGGGACAATAAATCTTTTTAGAGTAGTTTTTTGTTCATTCATTTTTACTTCTCTTGTTGAAAAGTGAATTCTTTTCTCTGCTTTTAAAAACATAGTTGAACTACAGCTGCTTTCTGAAATGGCGCGCAGGTCTCATGTCAGTTTTTGTCTGTCAACACTACAACAGAAAACTTATTAAACCAAAAAGGAAGTATTTCAATTAGTTCTCTGTTTAGCATTCCAAAATACTACAGCAGCACTGAGGAGCTCTTTTCAGGATCTAGGTCATCATGTCACTTGTCAGTTCTAAATTTCACACACACTCATTAGAGCCATGTGAGTTGCGAGGAAGTGTTTGTTTTCCCTGTGTGCTGAGTACCTCCAGGTCACTGTAAACTGTCTGATCTCCGACGCCATCACCATTAGAGCCACTGTCATTTCCTGAGAGGCCAACAATTAGCACTGGCCGCCGGGCCTAACGTGCTTAATGGCTTCAGTGTGAAAGATGTGAGGCGTAGAGGAAGGCCAGTGGGTGTCTGGAAAACTGCCACATCTCTGCGCCCTAATTGCCATGAAAACTCCCATTTGCCTGGTTTTATGGAGAGACAGGAGACCAGTGCCCTGCAAGAGGCTGGTCCCAGGTCTGTCCTGCCTTGCACCCCTCAAGGGCTCAAAGAGGTGCCCTGCAAAATGGACACCAGATGAAAGAAGTAAAACAGAGATGAGCAGAAAGAAGAGGATGAAGCAATCTTCGTGAGACCAGCTGTATATTTTGTCAAAGTTATAAGTTAAAGGAACTTATTACTTAACCACATTACTGTTTAAGGATGGCATGTGTACATTTGTTACATTTAAATGCACTCTGCTTCGACCTTGGACATTCGCATCACAGGGGACTACAGAGACAAATGCATTAGAATAGTATCAAGATGAGATGGTGAGCGCTGCTGATGCTAGAGAGGTGTTTTACCGCTGAGGTGGTGATGGGGTGGAAGAGGGTTGTGGCACGAGCTGGTGCTGGAAAATGATGCTTTAAACGTAGACAGCTGAACAATGATTGGTTGAGACAGACTGGTAATACACAGTGATGGGAGATGAAGTCTTCCAGGCTGAATTCATGCAATAGCTTCATTATACCTTGATGTAGAAAGACTGGCTCAGGTGAATGCCAAGAGGATTTTGCAAAGAAACTCAAATCTACAAAGTCAATAATAAGTAAAAATGTTCTGACAGGAGGAAGTAAGGGCGTGCAGGACCATGTAGCGCCTTTGTACATTCACTCATAAATTGTAAAATAACAGTAATAACAGTCATGACAGCAATGCCATAAGTCATAGCTGGGTGGAATGTAGGTGGAAATATGTTGAATTATTGTTTATTGTTAAATGTCTTTTTATGCATTCATTCATTTTCTACTGCTTATTCCCGTTAGGGGTCGCGGGTGACTGGAGCCTATCCCAGTAACTTTGGGCCATTGGCAGGGTTCACCCTGGACAGGGGCCAGCTAGTCGCAGGGCTGACACAGAGACGAACAGTGAACCCAGTGAACAGAAGTGACGAGATTTTTTTCTCTCTAATTCTGTTTATGACCGTAGAAAAGTAAAATTTAGAAACACTTTGTTTTAGTCAGATAATGTTTTTAAGGTTGTAAAGCGTGCTGCTGCTCTAGAGGTAGAGGTGATAGATGAAAGTATAATATAGCCCTTTTAAGTTCATATAGCAACTGGGGTTCTAGGGTTCTTCCTACAGCTGTTACAATAAACAAACAAAAACTTCTGATTTCTGCCAATTCTTGATTTTTCCGCACCTGCTGTTGTTATTTTAACCAATTTTCCATGAGCTACCCAGTTGTGGCACAGTTAACCAAGCAGAGCCTTTGCATTTGCATGACAGAACTGCTGGTGTATAAAAATAAATGGTTGCTGGCTAAATTGAGAGGGAAAGGTTGATAATAGGTCCATCTTGTTGTGCTGTCTGTTAATCATTTCCCCCCAGCCCCTCTGGCTTCAATAAAAGAATATAAAAGAACAATTTGGTCTGCCCCAGCTGTGAATAAGCCAGCCATCACGCCACACAATAGACCAGTGATCCCGGACACGCCCCTCTCCCGCCACAGTCATCCGTCAGACGTATCATTTTGCACTGCTGCCCCTCCTGCCCAGCCAGATGGTAAAAATCCATAATTCACAGTCAAAAAAAAAAAAAGGTACCCCCACTTCCTCATCTGTCCTCACTCGTACTACAGTTCATTATTGGCCAGAGGTAGACCACCCCCCCAGCCTAATTATGGTCAGCTTTGTGAAGGCAATAGGCAATAGGTTAGAGGGATAGGGGGGCGTCCGTGCACCTGGGGGAGGATACCTGTTACAGAGCAGCCTCATCAGCCCCATACAGAGGGACGTCCCGGGACCAGCTGCCCTGCACTGGCACGATGTGGAACCAAGGGAGGGGCAAGTTGTTTTAGCAGCCTCCAGGGTTCGTGAACCTCAGTGGATATGAATACACACACATTGCAATAATGTGTCTAGATGCTAACTCAACTTTTTTTTTTTTTTTTTTTTTTGTCTGGACATATTTTATTTGCCCGCAATTTCAAATACGACATGTTTTTTATTGTTAACATGTCTCATCCAATGTTTTAAACGGTGCATTCAAAATGATATTCTACACTTTAAATCTTGGCATGTTTAATTGCTACAGTGGGTTTTAATGTTGCTTTTGTTATATTTTGCTAATGTTATATTTTATTAGATGTCTTTTCTAAGTGCAAAAATATCTTCACACTGATAAAGACCAAAATTGAAAATAGAGCACTGTGCATTTGGTTCCCTCATAAAACAGCATGTGTACAAACACTTCATTTTCACTCACCTCCTAGAATATGTAGCTACTGAAGAGACAAGTTAGGAAAAAAAAGAGTTGTTTAATCAGTCTAGCAGCTTTTGTAAAAGGTGTAGTGGCATGTCAAAGTCACGTTTTTCATGTTATTATGTATGCAGTGCTTATACTCCCCTGCAAACTGTGAAGCTGGTGTCTTCAGTGAAAATGATAAAATACAATCTCAGTTGCAACAGAAGTAACTGGTGAGTTTTTTGCTTCTTCAAATTGTGTATTGATCATTTGTTATTAGTAATATATGTAAAAACCCTCACTGGTGCTTTAGAGTTTATCAAACCACAGGATTTAAAAGTTGTGATGAAAGTTTCAAAGTAGAGCTGTGTCTTCCTCTTTTGTGCCTGACTCACACCTGAGTGTAGCCTTGTGACTGTTGATTGTTTTGATTACGCTACAAGCCAGAGTTTGCATTTTGGCGGTGTGTAATCGGCCTCTTATACCAGGCATCTCTGAAACACAACACTGATCAAAAAGTT
Organism: Bostrychus sinensis; assembly: GCA_020698575.1. Lineage (NCBI taxonomy): Eukaryota > Metazoa > Chordata > Actinopteri > Gobiiformes > Eleotridae > Bostrychus > Bostrychus sinensis. Next base: position 28,390,822 of record CM036244.1, read on the forward strand.
TTAAAGTATGGATGAAAAAAAAAGGCACTTTTTCTTTGACTTGTACAAATCTAAAGCCCATGCTGTGTGCTCCTTACAAACTGTGTGCTTTTGTGGACAACACCAGCAATGAGCTTAGTACAGTATGTTTTATCCTGGTGTAGATATATCAATGTTCATGTTTAGCCTTTACTCTTTCAAGGTTATCATCTTATAACACTAATATAACAAGAAGAAAGACAAAGAATTTGGCTTAGTAAGATGATGTTTTTAGGTCGCCGACATTAACTTATGTACTTCAGTTTCTTAGCAGGGAGGTTGTTAGTCTCGTTTCATGTCAAAGATATACCATTAAAAATGTTTTGCTTCTCATGCTGTACATCTTTAAATAGATCCATCCATCCATCTTCTTCTGCTTATCTGGGACCGGGTCGCGGAGGCAGCAGTCTAAGCAAAGATGCCCAGACTTCCCTCTCCACAGACACTTCCTCCAGCTCTACTGGGGGGACCCCAATGCGTCCCTCCAGCATCTTCCCCAGGGCCTCCTCCCGGTGGGACATGCCCGGAACACCTCCCCAGGGAGGCGACCAGGAGGCATCCGGAACAGATGCCCGAGCCACCTCAACTGACTCCTCTCGATGTGGTGGAGCAGCGGCTCTACTCCGAGCTCCTCCCGGGTGACAGAGCTCCTCACCCTATCTCTATCTTTAAATAGATATGTACACCAAAATATTTCACCTATAGGTGTCGCAGTCTGTGATGTCACTCCTGCCTGTGATGTCACTTCCTTTACCCTCAGGTGCTGTGCATTAACTCACACAAATAGGGGAAAGAATCCTGGAAATGACTCCCTGAAGAACACTGTTTGTTGGCTGCTACGTGTGGGTCTAAGTCATTCCCAGCACACTATGCTTTTAAAGATTTTATAAACATATAGCCACATGATATAAAGGCTTTTTAAATTTCAGGTGTATGAAGAGTGCCTTGTTTTTTTCTTTACTTTTTGCAAGCTCTTTGTTTCCGTGCACCAAAGAGCACCTTCAATACAGAATAATTAACTGACAAAAACTTCCTGAGCACTTTGGACCTTTTCTCTTCTGCTCTACTATTACCTTTTGACCATTTTAATCCTTTACCACAATTTGTTTTGTTATTTTTCAGTTTTCCACAAATCCTTATGAGATCTTTCGATTCATGTTTAAGTTATGAGCTGGTGAATGACAGTTATCTCTCTCCAGGTGAACCCCTTATTAAGCTGTAACTGGCTCTCCCATTGATTTTCCCCTGGCACATATGGCCTCTTTGAAGCCCTGCTGTCCACTGCACTCTGCACGGTGGGAAAGCAATCAAGCCCCAAAGTTTTTCCCCACTCCTTCAGAATCTGGGCTTGACAAATAACTCATCTTTTATCGCCCCAATCAATAGCTACGTAGGCCTCTTCACCACCACGCTACGATATTTTCTCTCTCCTGCGTTGATTGGAATGAACCCCAGTGTTTTGAAGGTCCACATGTGCTGATTGTCACTGCATAACGTAATCTTGTTGAATTGTGCCACATCTTTTTCCAGTCCAGTCACATCTAAGCATAGTGCATAGGGGTCAGTCTTGGAAGAGCTCTCAAAATGGGCCAAGATTGCAGTTCCAGTGCGCAGGGTGGCAGATGCGGACTGGAGCTACCAAAATTACCACAGTCGATTTGGCTGGGTGGGGGATTTTTACAATGCATATTTAAATCGGCACTTTGCATTTATCTGCATTCATCTGAAAATAAAATCAGAATGGAATAAAAATGATATGAAAAGTTGTCGGAAGAGAATTCATGAGATGCAAATGTCCGGCGGGATAAATGGCAGCTCCATATTTTGCGGCTAATGTCCATAGGTTGTGGCTAATTGTGTCTTTGTTGTGCAATTATCCGGAGTTTGCGCAGGGTTTAGAGAGTCGGAGTGAGGGGTGGAGGCGAGGGCTTTGTTTAACTTCCTCCCTAAGTGGCCCCCATGTAACTCCGGTCTCTGGAGATCAGGGATAATCCTTTGACTAAAGCATATTGGCCCTGTCACCCCCAGTTATAACGTCTGCCTATGGCACTATACGAGAGTCAAGTCCTCTTAACAAAATCTATTTATCTGGAATCCATTATGTTATAAATTATACTATCAGCCTTTATATCAACGCCAATATAAAAGAAATTCAAAATATCCTTTATCAAATATCTGGAACACTACTGACAGACAGAACATGGAGTGTACTTGTCATCTGTGAAATGAACACAGGGTGTGATGGTATATTTGCCTTTTCTGATGAAAACCTCTCCATTTATCCAGGCTTATTGGGACCATGACTGTGTATTTGGCTCCACATCAGGGAATGTATGCACCATTAGGAATGTGCAAATTGATACCAAAAGTATTGATACCTTCGATACTTGTGGATTTAATTTACTTTGTGTGTGCTCTATAATGACAGGTCCAACCCAATCCCTTGTGTTCTGCTGCTCCAGAGGCATAAAGCACCATTATTAGAAACATGTGTATGCATATTTTTATTGTTTACAAAAATTCTATTAATATAGGAGAAAAAACAATGGTTGTGACTATGAGAGGTGGTATTAGAATCATAATCGGTATCATTGATGCCAGTCTTGGTATCGAATTGAAGGTGACAAAGCTGGACTCACACATTACTAACTACCATGTCAACACTTCACATAGATAGGTTTGTTATATAGTTTATTTGTTAGCATTATTGAGCAAAGGAAGATATTACTATGTTTTTTTTTTCTTTTTCTTTGTTTTTTTTTTGTTTTTTTTTCCAGGTTGAGGACATTAACCCTAACTCCAAATGTTTGAACAGAATAGCTAAGATGGTAGAGCGTTTGGATTTTGTGCAGGAACAGGAACATTACTTCTCTCTGACTGCTTCTAGCATTGGCTTTTTATAGATTAAGTTGCATTTTACTTTGGGTTTTTTTGCAATGGATTCAGAGATCTAATGGTGTTGGTGGGGAAATCATAATGAGCTTGTGTCTGCCATTGTAGCCTTTTTTATCTGTCTGGAATCATTACTAATAATAGTTGTGTGATGATCACCTTGGCCTCCATTGGGTCAGGAGTATTATGTCTACCTCCTGCTGTGCAATATTTTAGTATAGTAATTTGGACTATTCATTATTATTCTACGCAATTACCAAAAACCCAAATTGGTACTTCCGATGTGAAAGAATAAAGACGACTACTGTCTGTATATCCTCCCAGATCCTCGCTGAAACATGGGGCAGACCCAGAGTCTTTGAAGTGGGCTTTGAAGTGATGAGGCAATTGGAGGAAATGAGAAGGCGTGAGTCTGCTTGGGTTCCTGGAGAGTCCGTTTGTGCAAGTTGTGATTGGACACAGCGCCCCAGAGGGAAACACCGGCCATTTTACTCAGGGGGTCTATCTGTCTGCCCACCGGACAAAACGTATAGGACAGAATCGCCAGCCAATTTGGCATATGGAGAGCGGCGTGCCCCCGACTCTAATGACAGACCTTGCCAAATGTCTGCCAGTCTTGGTCAGTGCCACATTTATTTATTGCCAAAAAAAAGCATAAAACACCACCAATTACTGTGCCATTTCTCACTGTGTGGTAGAAGCACCAAAGGGGGGAAAGTGGTGTACACCTGCAACCATACTGGGACACTCAATCTGGCGTCTTGCCCCTTCCAGCTGGGATAGAAAACATATAAGGGACACATCCGGCTGACTGTACCCCCAGCTCATGCTCCCCAGAGGGCAGCAGCAGTGGAGCCCTAGAAGTGCCCCGCCCTGGACACAGATGTTCCACCCCGGTGTGATGTGGTGGTGTAGTGGCACAAAGCTGTGATGGCTGTCTCCCTGCAGGTGTTGGCACAGATCGCGTCTCGCTGTTCGGGACAAGTCAGACATGCTTTGCGGTTCATTTGGGTTGATGCTCTTCAATGGGAGCGGGGGCGCAGAGGCTGTCATTGTGCTGACAGGACAATGAGCTGCGGGAGTGGGGTGATGCTTAGACTTTGGCATCAGATAATGAATGGATAATTTATTTAAAAAAATACTCAAGATTGTCAGCCAGAACTGTAACAGAGATATATTTACAGTTAATAATGTTAATTCTGTTTTATTCATAATATGGGCTGCAAGGAGGTGGAGCCTGTCCCAGCTGCTTTGGGCCTAAGGTGGGGTACACTAGGGGTACAGGGAATACACGAACACTTTGCAGAGGGTACTTGGAATAATTTCTTTTTTTATTTCCACAATGAAAAACATTTGTGATTTTTTTTTTACGCTCAAGTGATGAAAAGGAGTTAAAACTGCTACAGAATATTTTGTTTTTGTTCCATTTTTTTTTTTAAATGAGAGTTATTAATTAATTTTTTTCTTTGGAGTAAATTTGTTAAAGATTATTGTTATTGTTTATTTTTTAAGATTACTTTACGCATTAAAATATATAGTGAAATAAATATAATAGGAGTTTATATTGTTAAAGTGTTATTTTATATTTTATTTTAAAGGCGGTCAGATTATTTCATAATTTAATTTCAAATTTGAGTTTCACCAAAAAATGCAGAATTAGCATTTACAATAAATTAAGTATAACATGTCTTTGTACTAATAAACAAAGATTTTTCTAATTGCAATTTTTTATAATTATCAACATGTATGAGTGTGGGGGTACTCATGATATGACACAAAAGCCCAGGAGCACTAACCACTCTGACACTGCATATCCCAGTACCATACATAACAGTAAAACCTTGTCTAGTGCACACATTTCTGTTATAGATTACTCTTTGGTAAACATGCTGCGCTCTTTGGTCTCCTTCACACCTGGTATTAAAATCCAACCATTAATGACACCGACGTGATGAGCCATGATGGAAGGTGTGAATGAGTTTGCACTGTGGCTCACACTGAGAGGCTGCCCACTGTGATATTATATTTTGTAGCCAAAATACCACTCACAAAGCCCCATCAAACTGTGGAGTATCAGTATTTATTCACACAGTATTGGCTTATTTGATCATCAAATAAAAATGGCCTCTCTAAGGTTTAAAGGTTAATTGCTTGTCTTATTGTTATTAATAGTACTTATACACAGCAAAATAACACTGGCACGCTCAATATCAGCAGAAGTATGCAGTAAAAAGAGCCATGTTTAATCAATAGAACGCCAGTGTAGTAATGTGGATGAAGCACATGAGAAGTGATAAAATGCAGACTCAGTAAGAGCGACTGAAACTCAGTGTGTGAAGGTGGGCTTTCTGAACTGTTCCACAATCATTACGTTATGTGCTCTTTTTGCTAAAACAGCAGTGTTTATGGGGATTGCTTTTACAGTCTAACCAGCATGTGCAATAGTACAATTTAGTCTGAAATAAAAGGCTCTCTCACAGGTCAGCCCGCTTGGTCCTTGTTGTGTTAGAAAAATTAAAATACAAAATCATCTTTTTAGTTCTGAAAGTGCCCAAGTGGAAATGTGCAAATAGCTCTTCATGCGATTCATGAAACATGGATGGGCCACAGAGTTTCATTTGTTTAAATAACTTAATAATGAATCTGAAGTAGCCATATCTGCATTTGATATGACACTACTTCATTACTGATGCTGTTTCAAAGATAGTACGCCTAAGCGACTCTGTGATCTGTGAATGAAATACAGCTTATTAAAAGTTTAACCATGGTCATTTGTAGAAACTTGAAGATAATTTCATTTTCCCTAAACGCACATGAGCCAGTGTCCCTTTCTGTATTAGTAATTACTACCTCAAGTGCCTTTGGGCAAAGCAGTTAACCTAGTGACCACACAGAAGTTGCTTAGGGGAAGTCACGATTAATTATGCTTGATGCAGAAATGAAATATTCTAGTAATGACAGAGGTCCATCCCAGGACAAAGAGTCAAATGTTTTTGTGTGAGGACTTCAGAATATATGCATTAAAATGAAGTGCACTACATAACTAGACCCCTGCTGCTAATCACAAGAAACCAATTCCTGTATTTATACTAGTGTCTGTAAACAACCTGGCTTGTGCACTGTGGTCCATTTGGTTATACAGGCACTATACAACACTCACCAGTGACCCCACACAGGAAAAAAGTTAAAGAAGATTAGTCTGGCAGCTGGTTACAGTTCAGTTACATGAATGTAATGTGATGTATTTAAAGAAGCTGGTTCTGCTTCAGCTAAATGCTATAAACTGTAATAAAAGTCACTGATTTAGTAGTGACAGAATAGTGGTGGACCACATTTGCCAGTGTTTGCTCAGGGTTAATCATACCTAATCATACCAATACCTAGTAAAAGTACTGTTACTTTGAAATAATAGTAATAGAAGTAAAGGAAAGCAAATTTATCATTTTATTTGTTTGACCTTTATTTAAATATTGCTTGAGTACAAGTAAAACTGAACTCAGTATTAAATTTTGTATATAAAATTAGTACAAAAGTGTTTTGTTGTTGTTGTTTTCAATTGTGCACCAAAATGTAATACTGCCACTGTACTACTATAACTCCAAAGGTAGTATTAAGTACTACTAGTAATACTAGTACTACTAGTAATAGTAATATTCAGTGGTTCCCATCCTTTGTTGTCTCTGGTACTTCCTGGGATTTTTTCATCTGATGAGTAACCATTCACTCGTACATTCTTCAAACCTGGTCACATAAAACATCTGTGTTTTTAGTAAAATTACATTTTACACATAATTCTCAAGCATTTTTTTTAATGCCAGGGCAGCAGTATCCCAGATGTTAGAGCTGTTTGTCTCTAACCAGAGGGTTGCCAGTTCAAACCCTGATCCCATCGCTGCATACTGTTGTTGTTGTTGTTTCCTTGGGCAAGACATTTATCCCTCCTTGCCTCCAGTATCTACATACACTGGTGTGTGAATGTGTGAGTGTTTGTAAAAGTGAATATGTGAGTGTTTGTAAGTGTGAATGTGTGAGTGTTTGTAAGTGTGAATGTGTGAGTGTTTGTAAGTGTGAATGTGTGAGTGTTTGTAAGTGTGAATGTGTTTGTAAGTGTGAATGTGTGAGTGTTTGTAAGTGTGAATGTGTGAGTGTTTGTAAGTGTGAATGTGTGAGTGTTTGTAAGTGTGAATGTGTTTGTAAGTGTGAATGTGTGAGTGTTTGTAAGTGTGAATGTGTGAGTGTTTGTAAATGTGAATGTGTGAGTGTTTGTACATGTGAATGTGTGAGTGTTTGTAAGTGTGAATGTGTGAGTGTTTGTAAGTGTGAATGTGTGAGTGTTTGTAAATGTGAATGTGTTTGTAAGTGTGAATGTGTGAGTGTTTGTAAGTGTGAATGTGTGAGTGTTTGTAAATGTGAATGTGTGAGTGTTTGTAAATGTGAATGTGTAAGTGTTTGTAAATGTGAATGTGTGAGTGTTTGTAAGTGTGAACGTGTGAGTGTTTGTAAATGCGAATGTGTGAGTGTTTGTAAATGTGAATGTGTGTGTTTGTAAGTGTGAATGTGTGTGTTTGTAAATGTGAATGTGTGAGTGTTTGTAAATGTGAATGTGTGAGTGTTTGTAAATGTGAATGTGTAAGTGTTTGTAAATGCGAATGTGTGAGTGTTTGTAAGTGTGAACGTGTGAGTGTTTGTAAATGCGAATGTGTGAGTGTTTGTAAATGTGAATGTGTGAGTGTTTGTAAATGTGAATGTGTGAGTGTTTGTAAGTGTGAATGTGTGATTGTTTGTAAGTGTGAATGTGTGTGTTTGTAAGTGTGAATGTGTGAGTGTTTGTAAATGTGAATGTGTGAGTGTTTGTAAATGTGAATGTGTAAGTGTTTGTAAATGTGAATGTGTGAGTGTTTGTAAGTGTGAAGGTGTGAGTGTTTGTAAATGCGAATGTGTGAGTGTTTGTAAATGTGAATGTGTGTGTTTGTAAGTGTGAATGTGTGTGTTTGTAAATGTGAATGTGTGAGTGTTTGTAAGTGTGAATGTGTGAGTGTTTGTAAATGTGACTGGGGGAGTGTTTGTAAGTGTGAATGTGTGAGCGTTTGTAAGTGTGAATGTGTGTTTGTAAGTGTGAATGTGTGAGTGTTTGTAAATGTGAATGTGTGAGTGTTTGTACATGTGAATGTGTGAGCGTTTGTAAGTGTGAATGTGTGTTTGTAAGTGTGACTGGGGGAGTGTTTGTAAATGTGAATGTGTGAGTGTTTGTACATGTGAATGTGTGAGTGTTTGTAAGTGTGAATGTGTGAGTGTTTGTAAGTGTGAATGTGTGAGTGTTTGTAAATGTGAATGTGTGAGTGTTTGTAAATGTGAATGTGTAAGTGTTTGTAAATGTGAATGTGTGAGTGTTTGTAAGTGTGAACGTGTGAGTGTTTGTAAATGCGAATGTGTGAGTGTTTGTAAATGTGAATGTGTGTGTTTGTAAGTGTGAATGTGTGTGTTTGTAAATGTGAATGTGTGAGTGTTTGTAAATGTGAATGTGTGAGTGTTTGTAAATGTGAATGTGTAAGTGTTTGTAAATGCGAATGTGTGAGTGTTTGTAAGTGTGAACGTGTGAGTGTTTGTAAATGCGAATGTGTGAGTGTTTGTAAATGCGAATGTGTGAGTGTTTGTAAGTGTGAATGTGTGAGTGTTTGTAAGTGTGAATGTGTGTTTGTAAGTGTGAATGTGTGAGTGTTTGTAAATGTGAATGTGTGAGTATTTGTAAGTGTGACTGGGGGAGTGTTTGTAAATGTGAATGTGTGAGTGTTTGTAAGTGTGAATGTGTGAGTGTTTGTAAATGTGAATCTGTGAGTGTTTGTAAGTGTGAATGTGTGAGTGTTTGTAAGTGTGAATGTGTGAGTGTTTGTAAGTTTGAATGTGTGAGTGTTTGTAAATGAGAATGTGTGTGTTTGTAAGTGTGAACGTGTGAGTGTTTGTAAGTGTGAATGTGTGAGTGTTTGTAAGTGTGAATGTGTGTGTTTGTAAGTGTGAACGTGTGAGTGTTTGTAAGTGTGAATGTGTGAGTGTTTGTAAGTGTGACTGGGGGAGTGTTTGTAAATGTGAATGTGTGAGTGTTTGTAAATGTGAATGTGTGAGTGTTTGTAAATGTGAATGTGTGAGTGTTTGTAAGTGTGAATGTGTGTGTTTATAAATGTGAATGTGTGAGTGTTTATAAATGTGAATGTGTGAGTGTTTGTAAGTGTGAATGTGTGAGTGTTTGGAAGTTTGAATGTGTGAGTGTTTGTAAATGAGAATGTGTGTGTTTGTAAGTGTGAATGTGTGTTTATAAATGTGAATGTGTGAGTGTTTATAAATGTGAATGTGTGAGTGTTTGTAAGTGTGACTGTGTGTGTTTGTAAGTGTGACTGTGTGTTTGTAAATGTGAATGTGTGAGTGTTTGTAAGTGTGAACGTGTGAGTGTTTGTAAGTGTGAATGTGTGATTGTTTGTAAGTGTGAATGTGTGAGTGTTTGTAAGTGTGAATGTGTGATTGTTTGTAAGCGTGAATGTGTGATTGTTTGTAAGTGTGAATGTGTGAGTTTTTGTAAGTGTGAATGTGTGAGTGTTTGTAAATGTGAATGTGTGAGTGTTTGTAAGTGTGAATGTGTGTTTATAAATGTGAATGTGTGAGTGTTTATAAATGTGAATGTGTGAGTGTTTGTAAGTGTGACTGTGTGTGTTTGTAAGTGTGACTGTGTGTTTGTAAATGTGAATGTGTGAGTGTTTGTAAGTGTGAACGTGTGAGTGTTTGTAAGTGTGAATGTGTGATTGTTTGTAAGTGTGAATGTGTGAGTGTTTGTATGTGTGAACGTGTGAGTGTTTGTAAATGTGAACGTGTGAGTGTTTGTAAGTGTGAATGTGTGAGTGTTTGTAAATGTGAATGTATGAGTGTTTGTAAGTGTGAATGTGTGAGTGTTTGTAAATGTGAATCTGTGAGTGTTTGTAAGTGTGAATGTGTGAGTGTTTGTAAATGTGAATGTGTGAGTGTTTGTAAGTGTGAATGTGTGAGTGTTTGTAAATGTGAATGTGTGAGTGTTTGTAAATGAGAACGTGTGAGTGTTTGTAAGTGTGAATGTGTGAGTGTTTGTAAGTGTGAATGTGTGAGTGTTTGTAAATGTGAATGTGTGAGTGTTTGTAAATGTGAATGTGAGTGTAAGTGTGAATGTGTGAGTGTTTGAAAGTGTGAATGTGTGAGTGTTTGTAAATGTGAATGTGTGAGTGTTTGTAAGTGTGAATGTGTGAGTGTTTGTAAATGTGAATGTGTGAGTGTTTGTAAGTGTGAATGTGTGTGTTTATAAATGTGAATGTGTGAGTGTTTATAAATGTGAATGTGTGAGTGTTTGTAAGTGTGACTGTGTGTGTTTGTAAGTGTGACTGTGTGTGTTTGTAAATGTGAATGTGTGAGTGTTTGTAAGTGTGAATGTGTGAGTGTTTGTAAGTTTGAATGTGTGAGTGTTTGTAAATGAGAATGTGTGTGTTTGTAAGTGTGAACGTGTGAGTGTTTGTAAGTGTGAATGTGTGAGTGTTTGTAAGTGTGAATGTGTGTGTTTGTAAGTGTGAACGTGTGAGTGTTTGTAAGTGTGAATGTGTGAGTGTTTGTAAGTGTGACTGGGGGAGTGTTTGTAAATGTGAATGTGTGAGTGTTTGTAAATGTGAATGTGTGAGTGTTTGTAAATGTGAATGTGTGAGTGTTTGTAAGTGTGAATGTGTGTGTTTATAAATGTGAATGTGTGAGTGTTTATAAATGTGAATGTGTGAGTGTTTGTAAGTGTGAATGTGTGAGTGTTTGTAAGTTTGAATGTGTGAGTGTTTGTAAATGAGAATGTGTGTGTTTGTAAGTGTGAACATGTGAGTGTTTGTAAGTGTGAATGTGTGAGTGTTTGTGTGAATGTGTGAGTGTTTGTAAGTGTGAACGTGTGAGTGTTTGTAAGTGTGAATGTGTGAGTGTTTGTAAGTATGACTAGGGGAGTGTTTTTAAATGTGAATGTGTGAGTGTTTGTAAGTGTGAACGTGTGAGTGTTTGTAAATTTGAATGTGTGAGTGTTTGTAAGTGTGAATGTGTGATTGTTTGTAAGTGTGAATGTGTGAGTGTTTGTAAATGTGAATGTGTGAGTGTTTGTAAGTGTGAATGTGTGATTGTTTGTAAGTGTGAATGTGTGAGTGTTTGTAAATGTGAACGTGTGAGTGTTTGTAAATGTGAACGTGTGAGTGTTTGTAAGTGTGAATGTGTGAGTGTTTGTAAATGTGAATGTGTGAGTGTTTGTAAATGTGAACGTGTGAGTGTTTGTAAGTGTGAATGTGTGATTGTTTGTAAGCGTGAATGTGTGATTGTTTGTAAGTGTGAATGTGTGAGTGTTTGTAAGTGTAAATGTGTGAGTGTTTGTAAATGTGAATGTGTGAGTGTTTGTAAGTGTGAATGTGTGAGTGTTTGTAAGCGTGAATGTGTGATTGTTTGTAAGTGTGAATGTGTGAGTGTTTGTAAGTGTAAATGTGTGAGTGTTTGTAAATGTGAATGTGTGAGTGTTTGTAAGTGTGAATGTGTGTGTTTGTAAATGTGAATGTGTGAGTGTTTGTAAGTGTAAATGTGTGAGTGTTTGTAAATGTGAATGTGTGAGTGTTTGTAAGTGTGAATGTGTGATTGTTTGTAAGTGTGAATGTGTGAGTGTTTGTAAGTGTAAATGTGTGAGTGTTTGTAAATGTGAATGTGTGAGTGTTTGTAAGTGTGAATGTGTGATTGTTTGTAAGTGTGAATGTGTGAGTGTTTGTAAGTGTAAATGTGTGAGTGTTTGTAAATGTGAATGTGTGAGTGTTTGTAAGTGTGAATGTGTGTGTTTGTAAATGTGAATGTGTGAGTGTTTGTAAGTGTGAACGTGTCAGTGTTTGTAAGTGTGAATGTGTGATTGTTTGTAAGTGTGAATGTGTGAGTGTTTGTAAGTGTGAATGTGTGAGTATTTGTAAGTGTGAATGTGTGAGTGTTTGTAAGTGTGAATGTGTGAGTGTTTGTAAGTGTGAATGTGTGAGTGTTTGTAAATGTGAATGTGTTTGTAAGTGTGAATGTGTGAGTGTTTGTAAGTGTGAATGTGTGAGTGTTTGTAAGTGTGAATGTGTGAGTGTTTGTAAGTGTGAATGTGTGAGTATTTGTAAGTGTGAATGTGTGAGTGTTTGTAAGTGTGAATGTGTGAGTATTTGTAAGTGTGAATGTGTGTGTTTGTAAATGTGACTGGGGGAGTGGTTCCTTGATCTAAAGTGCTTTGAGTCCCCATGGAAGTAGAAAAGCTTCATACAAATGTGACCATTTATCATTTACATCTCAAATTTAAGATTCAAGAAATAAAATTTGTAAACTCCCTGCTTTTAAGGTAAAAATATAAAATAAAAATACAGCAATATAAATATAAACATATTTACTCATTTTACTTTATATTTTATGTTCAAAATAAACCTGAAAAAATAAATGAAACTCATAAAGAATACTTCCAAAAATTTAACCTAAAATAAATAAATAAATATAATATATATATATATATATATATATATATATATATATATTAAAATAATATTCTTTAGCTGTTTCACCCACTTTTTATCAATCAGGGAGATATAAGTTTAAACAGTTCATTATAGAAAGATGGCAGAGGGTTAGGGTACCCCTGGTTAGGAAACGCTGATTTAATTGATTAAACACCACAAACCCAAGTTCTCAAAGTTTGCTATTATTCAGAAAAATCAATAATACAACAATGTTTCCAACAACCAGTGATTAATGCGCTTTAAAACATCGTATTCACTGTGTTCTTTGTAATGTAATCAGCATACCTGATTATGTTACTATGTGGAAGAATCTGCTGGCATTTACAAAAATAGCTGTTCATTGATCTTGGATTCAAGTTGCTGTGGTGTAATTATAATGAGATGTGTGTGGGAATGTGGGACTAGTCTGAGCTCATAACTAGTGTGGTGGTGAGACACAGGCAGACTGTTGACACTGATGACCCACGTGCATCTATAGCTTCATTTCCATTTGTATAAAAGGCCAAACACTCAGTGTGCTCCTTTCATCCTGCGTTTGATGGATTTGCATGAAATCTGGTTTCATGCTTTGAGCGGAGGTCCCCGAACAAAGACTAGCTCAACAAAACAAAAGGTCGCCATGCTAGTAGCTCCCTTTCAAAGCCTGGTCATGGTTATGGTCACGCCACCGAATTAATTCAAATCAATGTTGTTTTACAAAATAAAATGATTGTTTGGTCCCTGGATCCTTCTACTATTTACTGTTGAAAAACTACCTTTTTGGCATTAGCTGATTAAAATAGAATGAGTGCTAATTGATGTATAGAAGATACTTAATATAATTGCAGTTTTTTTAGCAGCTCATTGATGAGGCAAATTTCTTGTTCCATCACATCCCAAAGAAGCTAAGTCGGATTGTGCAGTTAACTCACTAACCTGTCCAAGAAACCAGTTTTATATGATATTGTGGAAGTTAAGAGAGAGATGAGAGGGAGAGGTGAGCTTCAAGTCTCTGCTTTATTTCAGACTTCCAACAACCAAAAAAAAAAAAAAAAAACCTTTGCGGTACTCCCCAAAACAGCTTCCGCTCCCTGCTTAACACTTCCCCCACCCAACATTTCAGAATAAAAGTGTACATTCAGCACGTGAGATAAGGGTCTATAGTATCTGCTACAATATGATTTGAGTTTTGTGACATGCCATGTTGTAGTATAGCCATCAAAAAGGGGTCTACTGCAGCGGTACTCAGGCCCTGGTGATTACTAAACAACGGTCAAAAGTACAAAGTGCACAACCATTTCCTTCTGCTGCTCCATCTTTTAAAGTTTGCCACAGTAAATCATCTATTGTTTTGCTTTTTCAGTCTGCCATATATTTTTATGCTGACAGCCATTCCTGATGCAACCCTCTTTATTTATAAGGGCTTGGGACTGTTGGCACATAGGTGACCTTGTGTTATTTAAGAGAATATAGCCCCGGTCTTCCATGACGAGCATTAGGTCATGTTCCTTGTATCCAGACTGAACTTTGCATGCAAGAAACAATAGATTCAAACTTTCATGTTGTTTCGGTAAAATCTGACCCAGAGCACCTGAATATTGCAGCAGAAATCAAGACTCATCAAACCAGCCATCATTTTTTAGGAGTGGCATCCGGTGTTCTGCTGCTGTAGCCCATGTGCTTCAGTGTTAATTGTTATACCGTACAATGTAATCAGTAATGATCTTCTGCAGACCTTGAACAGTCTGGCAAGTCTCCTCTGACCTCTGGCATCAACAACACTGCTGCTCACTAGATTTTAACAATGTAAAGCACTTTGGCCAACTTTGGTTGTTGTAAAGTGCTATAGAAATAAAAGCTGATTGATTTGATATTTTCTCTTTTTTTGGAGAACCTCAGAGATGGCTGTGTGTGAAATTTCCAGTAAATCAGAGGTTTTTGAAATACTCTACCCACGTAAAAAAAAAAAAAAAAAAACATTCCTTCTCCATTCTTATGCTCAGCTTGAACTTCAGCAGGTCTTGAACATGTCTACATACCAAAATGTATCATGTACCTGCCATATGTATATTGTACAGTATGTGTCACTTTATTGAACTGCTGCAGAACATTCATCTGTGGATTTGGAGGTAGAGTCGGGATCATAGATTTATGTCTTCAGTTGCAAAAGTATTTGTGAATCTGTAAAAAGACTCACAGCCTTGTATTTATATTCAGTTTTGTTGACATGAGAGGATTTTGTGCTTAGTTTTTTGTACTTTAGAGATTATTTTTCACATTGATACTATTCTGACTTTGCACACACGAATCAGATGCAGCAAAACCCTTTTACTGGTTGCTGAGAGTGTTATCATTTCCTATATATCTGATGTACTTACAAAGCCAGCGTGACATTCTCTTGTATACTTTTGCAAGTCATTAGTTGAATCGGATTACCTGATGTGCCACCTTTTATACTTTGGACAAACACTCAACAATACAGATTAGGCCTAGAATCTCATTTGCAAATTATTTTTTCTCAAAATGTTGTGTTTGTATGGCATTAGCAACAAAAACAATTCGCCCAAAATGTGAAGAAGGTGGGATTATTGAGCCACAGAGAATCGTTGTCGAGAGTTATGAGCGGCTCAGGAGAGAAACATGCAATTATAGGCCTGTCTTTGTAGTGCCACTTCACCGCTGCCTCATTACACATGGTTTATGGCAGAAATAAAACATGTGAGTGGTGTAGAAATAATTGGAACATTATCACCATGTGCAAAGTTATGATTTGGTTATGATTTATTGTCTTTGGTGCCTGTTGGTTGGCTTTACTATGTATGAATATTCAGAAGAAAGAATATTGCTTTCATGGCCTTAATCTATACAAAATGTACAGTATGGTGAGAAAATAAGGAAGGGAAAAAGTTCTTCATTCTTACAGTCTCTGGGAAGATGCATGTTGTTCTGGGGTGTGAACAGTCTTTGTGCTGGGTGCAGTGGGTCCCCAGTGATGCAGGTTGTTCTGCTCCATCACAGACTCCAGAGAAAGATGGCTTCCCATACCACACGAGGCCACACTAATAAACCACACCACAATAAACAGAGAGCTAACTCCAGCCCACTACTGCCTCCTCAAAATGTGCAGATGCTGATGAGCCTTTTTAATAACACTGGCTGCCCAGTGTTCATCATCTCAGGAGGTCAGCCCCAATCACATTGCATGAACTTTGATCAGTATTGGTCACACTGTGCAACGAATTCATGTAAATGCTGTGCTGTGCAACTCTTGAAAGAAAAAAAGCAGCAAAGTTACTTTTGTTCGTGGCCATCTAGACAGTGTTAAGGCTGTCAGGCTAAATTAGCAATCATCTGTGCAAAGAAAAGAAAAGAAAAAAAAAAAGACATTAAAAAAAGACATTGTATTTGCAGAGCTTTGGCGGCATAGTTAGAGGTCTCAAGTTGGAGTTGCCCTCTCACCAGTTTGACATAAACTGTTTATAATACTATACAAAGAAGGTATCTATTTCAGCCCCACTGCCAATATACTGTATACTGATGAATATTTGCAATGCATTTTAACAAAGTTAAATGAGGCAAAGTCAATGAATGAACTAAGAGCTTTAGTTCTAAATTAGGATTTTATTATTATTTTTTTTTTTACTTAAAGGGTTTATATTATGCTAAATCGAGTTTCTGTAGCTTTCTACCATGTTATAATGCTTTTCCCTCATCAAGCATATACTTGGAGTTGTGTTTTGTTTCGTTCACACATTTAAGTAATCCTGTAGTCTCTGGCGCTGAGTTTTTGAGGCTTCAGAATGCTTGGTTCCACTAACCTCCACCTCTCCCACCCACTGCAGGAAGTATTAACCAATCAACAAGCCCTCTGCTCTCATTCATTTATCCAAAGAAAGGGCATACAGCTCTGTTTTCTCACAACTCTTCTTCATTTTGTAGTATAAAGACATACAAAAAGCTTAAGGAAATAAAAAAGCTCTTCTTTTATTCTCTGCAAAAGACAGTACCAGCTCAGCACTCCGCTGCCCCCTGCTGGTCTCTTCACCGTTTTCTTTGTGGCGGTAGTAAAGAAATTATTAGAATGGCTTTCTTTTACTCACATAATGTTTTCAAAGTTTGTAAAACATGCAACACTGTTCTAGAGGTGATCATTATTGCTTCAGAAATATCAATAAAAGTATAATATATCCCCTTTAATACTGGAACAAGTTAGAAAAAGAACAGAAAATTTAGTCTGTCTATCTCTATCTTACTTCTCCTATCCTTACTTGAGTTTTCTGGGTCAGTTCAAAAACTATTGTGTGTGAAACATTAGGCTGTCAATGGATCCACTTCTGCACAATCCCATCAGCTGTTCCCACACGGTGAACCCTGAGTCAAAGTGGGGCGAGTTCGGAGAAAGACGCTGAGACTGTTAATCGCCCCGCTGCAGCCCGGCCTGTGGAGGTGGAGAAGGGTCCTCTGGAGGAGATTGATTGAGGCATTAACTGTGAGCAAGAGTATGTGTGTGTGTGTGTGTGTGTGTGTGTGTGTGTGTAAGGAAGACTTTGTGAGTACAGTGTCATGTCATCTTAAACAATGTGCTTTGTCTATCATAGCCTTAACATCTTCACCCATTTGGAGCCACTTTGGAGCGCATCCCTGAGAAAGTGCTGGAACAAGATAACATGACTCCCACACCTCCCAGGCTGTCAGCGTGGATCGATCTCACACAGTACAGGCCCATTAGCACTGTAAGTCACTGGCACCGAATCCTCATGAACAGAATACTCTTTAAACACAGAGAGGCAAAGGGAGGCAGCTGGAAGACGGTACAGTTTTTTCACCGTTCCATATAGCCTGTATATTAATTTCATCTTTATTTAGCTCAGAATGAAGCCTGTGGATCAGACCTTTCAACATACCTTTCCTGCTTAGCTTATTCTTTTTGGTTATAGCTTCTGGGGGTTTTAAATTGATTTTAGCTATTTTAGTTCTGTGTTTAATTCTTATTCAGTTTTTGTCACAAGCCAGTGTACTCCTTGTGCTGGTCCCAAGCCAGGATAAACGGAGAAGGCTGCATTATGACAGGCATCTGGTGTAAAGCCTATGCCAAATGAATATGCAAACCACTACACTGCACCTGCAAATAAGTAATATAACACAAAAACAACCACTTGTCCTGAGTGGGGTGCTTGAGGGGCTTGACTGTTACACCAAAATCCCATAATCATGATATACAGTACAACAGACTTGTTTTAGCCTATAAGCAGTTAGATGTACTCAGTCTAAGATGTTTTCATAGCCATATAAGCTACACATCTTGTTGATGGTCCATGAAGGAAAGAGACCATTTGCTTTTCACTAATCCTGTCTTCCGAAATCCCTAAAAGTATCAGGTGTACTGAAGGCACTACTGCTCTCTCATGCTCCTACTGACCAACTTAATATGGACATGCATATGTGAGGTAAAACTGTGGCCATATTGTAGGCATTCATTATTATATTTGGACAATGTTTAGTGGAAAAAAGCAACACAAAAGCAGAAGATAATATGAATACAGAAAATGTATGTTTAGCTGTTCTGACAACCTCTTGTACAGCCTATTTTCTGCTAGTGTGGTGTTAATGCTGTATACCCAGTAGCACTGTATGCCACTGGCACCAAACGCCCATGAATAGAACACCTTTTAAACAAGGAGGGACCGGAAAAGACCTCCGGAATAGTGCACGGTTTGGGGGTCGTCACGGCAACTTTGTCTCTGAGATGGCTCCTATTGTCCCAGTGATAAAGCAGGAGGACAGGGTCCACATGGGGGACGGGCATGGTTAATAGGAGTCACACTGCGGCTGTCAGCGGGACACTCAAGCGCCACATGCGACCACAGCTCCACCAAAGCACATGGACGTCAATGATGATATGTGGACCATGCGTTGTGCATATAACATGCTTGAGCATGATTGAAGGCATGCACACACAGTCTGTTCATCCATATGCACATGCACACATATTTATGCAAGGATACAATGGCCAAAGTAACTAGGGACAGCACAATACAGCTGTTATGAAAAGCTGGTCCTATTAACACAGTCTGCTAGCTAATAACTGTTTTTTGTTTGTTTGTTTGTTTGTTTGTTTGTTTTCCCAGAGCTTACTTTTTTACTTTCTTACCAGTCATTTTTTTCATGTATCATCAGAGATATGGATATTAGTAACCAAACAAAACCCTGTCTCTGGCAGTAGGAGGAGTTGTGAGCTCCTGCGTCAATGAGATGGCTCCATTTACTTTTACTTTTCAACTTTCTTCTCTTTTTTGTTCAGCTCTTGGTGAATAGAGGGACATTGTTTTTAAATGAAATCTTGTTATCTATTTTATAATGAGTTCTACTTTTTGCCTACACCTTTCTTCTCTGACATTGATCGATTGTACCAAATACATCCATTTTAAACACTTCAGTATATTTTTATTTGTTTGCTTGAGGAAAGCGTTCTTTCAACTGCAGACACTCTGCATAATGCCTGCAATGTATTTTTGTAATACCAAAGTTCTGGTACAAAATGTATAAACAAAATTCAATTATACTTTCAAAGAGCCAAAACAAATCT
The DNA here is from genome assembly GCA_020698575.1 of Bostrychus sinensis. NCBI lineage: Eukaryota > Metazoa > Chordata > Actinopteri > Gobiiformes > Eleotridae > Bostrychus > Bostrychus sinensis. The sequence continues at coordinate 28,409,851 of CM036244.1, forward strand.
CTGCCATTTCCAAGGCAGAGTTGGTGATGGAAGACTTTGCAGAAAATGTCATAGAAAGAGCAGTAATTAGAAGAACAAACAGCTGATGAAATCCATTGTGCCACAGAGACAAACAGCACGGATGGACCCAGCATATCCTGTCTGTTTGTTTTACCCACTGACTTCTGTATGTAGTCATCTGCAGTCTATGTTAACAGTACTGACACTGACAGTTAAGTCTACTCAGTCTATTTTACACATCACCTGAATTCCATGCCTCTTGGGATGATTATTAATCTAATAATTAAACATTTATTGCCCACAGCACCTGCTCTCTCTCTCTCTCTCTCTCTCTCTCTCTCTCTCTCTCTCTCTCTCTCTCTCTCTCTCTCTCACTGCGGACCCCTGGGACCCCATCACCGAGCGGGAGAGAGGAGGGAGGAGAGGGAGGGGGCACAGGAGGAGCCAGAGGAGGAGGAGAAGGGAGGAGGGACGCAGAGAATCCAGCATCACCATACCACTGGATTCTTCTACACCGGCGACAACGTGGTTCTGTTGTGCCATACAAGACACTGAGTGAAGTTATGTGATCGCAGAACAAAAGGAACAAGGAGGCAAGGGACAAGCCGATAGTGGGAAGGACTCACAGCGAGGGGCCCCCCCCAAAGGACCACGCCTGACATCTGAACTCAACTGAGATTTTGGACAACTTTCATTACATTTAAGAACTGTCTGGACTATAATTCACAAAAAGGAGGGTTTGAAAAAGACTTTTTTCAAAGACTTTGGAGGGACAATTGGGCCCCTCTTTGCGGCAAAAATGCTGCGTTATCTGCTTAAGACGCTCCTGCAGATGAACTTATTCACAGATACCATCAGGAACCCGTCCAACGGTACTGACCCCTACTACAACGGATCGCTGCCTTCCTTTAACGCTACGCTTCTAGACTGGGGCAACTTCACCAGCTTCAACAGTAAGACACGCAATTTATCTTTCTCTAGTTTTCTTGACAAAACCAGTGCACGAGGATGTTTGCTTTCACTTTCAAAGACACTCCAGAGCTTTACAAAGAGGAGCTTTTGTGATGGTGATTTGGGGGTTAAGCTGAACATGTAGGGAAGTTGAAAAGGGGTCTCTTGCAAGATGAGATACTTTTTATTATAGCCTCACTTTCAACTGTCACTTTTAAAAGTAAATGGTACTGGTTTAAGAACTTAACAAATCACTCTTTTTTCAGCAAGAGCCTGATTTCTTTCTGTTAACTCAATTTTACAATCCACGTCTGCCTACTACTTCTTCTACTACTAGTAGTACTACTACTACTAGTGCTGCCTACATATCACAAACCATGTACTTCAAATTAGCTTGCAACATTTTACAAGTTCTATTTTAGCATCATCAACTTAAAAGGCTTGAGTAAATTCTACAAATATAAACAAATAGGAAAATCCTGCTTCTGTCATTAGTTGCACAATGTTAAATGGTCTTCTTGAAACTGGCTGGCTTTTAGTAACTTCAACTTAAAAGAAATAATTATATTCTACAAGAAGCTGATTTACTATGTCCAGCTGTTCCATTCCTCAGCTCCATGCAGTCTTAGGAAATGTACTTAGGAATATTTAAGTCATTAGATCATGATTAGGATGTATCAGTTGCGGCACGTTGTGAGCACAGTATGTCCAGTAGTTCTAAGTGAAATGTGGCAGAAAGACAGTGTGATCCAATGTATTTTGCTGAAGCGTGAGCCGCATTCCACTCGCTCTCTTAAATGAAGCTGTCTGCTGTCAGGCACGCTGTCACATCTCTTTAACTTTAGTCAATGGGCATCTCTGGTCGGCTCCATCACTCAGAGCATAAAATAACTCAATCCCTCTGTGCTCACATTCACCAAACCCTAGTGTTTTTACAGTTTGTAGAAGCAAAGTATTCTTTACTTTTGCTCTGCGTGGGCTATTAAAAGGCAGTGTAATGAGATGTACTTGGCTCTAATGGCAGTCTATAGGCTCGAGGATGTGTATGTGCATGTGTAGAGGGCAGTGATAAGTCAACATATCACCTTGATGTGTGCAGTAATGAGCTGCTGGCTTTGTCCTCATGTCACTGCATACAAATGGTACATAGACAGGGACAGTTTGGTCACATGTTATACATTCTCTTTCTATAGGAAGTCATGTCATTTGGTTGTTGTTGTTTGGATGTGCCTTTTGCGGTTTCTATTTTTGCAACTATGATGAGACAACAAACAGCCATGCATTTTTTGTTTGTGATTTGCATATTAATAGAACTGAAGGTCTATTTTAGTATTTATGTGTTGGTCTTATGACTGGCTGTGTGTATTGGGGTAACTCTGCAATATCATTTTTGTTTGGCTTGACTTGTGCATGGATAATTTTGTTAATAGACAAACTGGGAGAATTTTTGGCAATGGTTCATAGATGCAAAGCTTGTAACAAAATGCTGACCTAATAGGAGTGCACTCCTATATCTAATAACCCTAAAAGCAACACTGCATAATTTTTCATGATTTGCACTTAGTAATAGACATTTTCTTCACAACTACGCTGATTTATATGCAGGTTGGACTTGGTCTGCATCTTGCGTATATAATAAGTTTGGATTTGGCAAGATATGTTTTCTGTTTCATTGTAGCAAGCCCCATCACTCACACTTACATAGTGGATTATTGGATCAGAATGGTGCAATGTATTTATAAGAGGTGCTATTCTTCCTTTTTCTTGCAGTCAAAATTACATTAAGACTAAATATTCCTTTTGAGTTCAATGGTAAAAGGTTAATAGTGAATGTTTAATTATGATGTATTGCCATTCTTATTAGAGCAGATAAGTTTGACTTAATGCAAAATGTATGCGAGCTTAATCTTTCTGATGTATGTCATTAATAATAGATACCAAAGTTTCATTTTTATCCCTATTATACTGTATCCTCCTCATTTCCCTTTTAGCTTTGGTTATAAAGCATCCAGCTGCTTCCCAGCATGCATCCATCAACTCCCGGTCAAGCCGTGGTCCGAGGGCTCCTGCGCCTCCGCTGTCTTTGTACTGCCTCGTGTGGGTGTGCGCACTGGTAATTGGCTTGTATTGTCACAGAGGGGAGCGGGCTTTGCCTTTTGAAGTGGACAGGGCAAATTTGTTCCCGTGGCTCCCCTGCTTCTTGCCATAGCGGCGGCAGTCCTATCAGTGAAGTTTATATAGTCTCTCTATCTCATACACAAACACTAATGGAGTGTAGATTGAGCATGCCGCCTGGATTTTCAGATCTATAGCGGCGGATGGGAAAGTAAGCGGTTAAAGGCGAGAGGGAACAATGAATCTATTGTGAGGAATGTGTTGCCGGCTGATAGACAGACGTGCCTCCTGTGTATCAGCCTTCATATTCTGTGGTCATCTCTCCCCAGATCTCTCCTACAATCCTACAATCTTTACTTCAAATCGACACTGTGGAAATGAGTATTTGGTGTGCAGCTAATAGTTGTTCCTAATCAGTCATCTAATGCCTTTAAGCACATAGCTGCTTTCTCTTTTAGGATATAGATCCGGTCACACGCAGACTTCGAAAGCTGATATCTAAGTTTTCACCTGCTACGGTCAATCAATTTTTTGTGTTTCCCTAACAAAAAGTCTATTGCAGCTTATAGAAAAGCTCCTTTGTCATGTGAATTGACACCCTGTATATATATTTTGAGTCATAATAGAGATGTATCTGAACGGCCATTATGTGCTGATTCATCAGTGGGGGGTCCCGATGGTCAAAGCGTGGGTATCCAGGCGAGAAGCTCGATAGCAAGGCAGTGGGCGGACAGCTTGTGTGGGTCGAAAGGGAGCTCACAGGGAGGCTCAATGGAAAAATCAATGTGGCCCGATAACCAATTTGGGAAATAATGGACAATTCACTCAAACACAGTGCTATAGTGGACTGCTGGGGCCCGGCAAGTTTATCTATTACTTTTCAGAGTCGCTCCCCGTCGGTCTTCCTTCTCTATCACACCTCCCCTATCGACAGCTTCTCGAAAGAGTCGTGCAACTGAAAATGATGCCAGATTTTGGTGTGATTGAAACTGGCAGAGGAGTTAGTGGCAAAAATTAGTAGGTAAAGATGGAGGCTTGATCAGACGTTAAAGGGCTTATGGGTAATTTTGATGTTTAAAGTATTCAGCAACAACACAAAGTGGTAGAGAGTGAAAATGGTGCTAATACAAATAACTATGTCTCAGGTCTAGATAGTTTGTTTAATTCCTGTCCAGTCACATCAATGGAAAGACATTTTAATAAATTGACGACGCAAATTCTAATAGCAATGATGCTGACAAACAAGTCATTCTAGTGTTAAAAACATCTTATAAAAGGCCTGGGACAGCACTTCTATTGATTGATATCTCAGTAAAGCAACTCATTAACTTAAAAAAATCCCAAAATCAAAAATACTACAAGTGTCTGGAAGTCAGCTTTTACTAATTCTGTGAAGAAAGTACAAATATTGAGCAACAACAACGCTACATATAGCCTAAAGATAACTTATAATGCTAAAGCTGGTGTTTAATGCTAATACTAAAGTGGTAATGTTGCACTGAAATAGGTTATTATTAATTTAACTGTCTTACTGTTAGGCCTGAGGGGTACATCCTAAACATTGACCATTTAATCGTAGGGCTATCACACCAAAGACATGCACCGACAGACCGATCATTTCTTCTCACATCTATTAATTTTGGGCAATTTAAATTCACCAATTGATCCGATTATTTTTATGCCAAAATGTAATCTATTGTATTTTTTGGGATACTTATTCAAGCTCTGGTAGCAGCTTGTGACAGTTCAGATGCCTGATTTATACGAGGCTGGAGAATCTGCTTGGGTCAATAGGTCTGCAGACAGCTTGGTATCGAGGACAAGAGTTTTACACCAGTATAAAACATTTAATCAAAGCAGAGCTGCAAAATGCTCTCAGCCACGTGCCTCTGTGCCAAAAATCCTTTCTGATTCAAACCCAGCCAAGAAACATGCCCATAATATACTATAATGATGAACGTGTGCAATGCCATAGGTCTGCGTTGAGTGGTGCTCTGTATGTTTTTACACAGCTTTAATACCTCGTTGAAGCAGATGGGGTTGTGTTTGAGTGTAATTTATGGGTGCTAATGCAGTCATTTGTCCCTTCACTGAGGTCAAGTGGGCTCCCCTTTGCTCTTTTCGCCATAAATCTGCAGAAGATTCATTAAATCTGTGTGTCTATGTGCATATTTCCTTGCTAATTATTCGTAAATACTTCAAAATGCAAATCTCGTAAAATGTCCTCCTCATTCACAAACCACATCTTTATTGGTGCACTAAAGTGAATTTAAACAAGGCGGTGGGAGCTAATGCAGCCGGTGTGGTATAGTACAGTTTTTCACCAGGGGCTTAGAAAAGAAGGGTTAAACTTGCTCTACCAGGCGCTGTGTGATGGTTGTTAAGGGAGCAATGCTGGCAGGTGCTAATGGTGCTGTCAGTCTGTGAGTGTGTAAAGCCCGCCGAAAGCCTGCAGAAGACTCCCTAAAACTCCGGAGAAACACATTTATGATGATCCAAGTCAAAAGAGTGAGGAAAAAGTGGGATACTGTAATTTACACAATTTTCTGTGGTGAGCTAATGCAGTGGTTATGAAAAGTAGTGGTTTCCCTACTGTATGTACTTGTATGGGTTTCTAAGGGGCTAAAATTGTAATAATGTCATAATTATAACCACACACAAAATATTTTGGTGCGTTTTTGTCTTTTATTGATAGAGAGACAGTGAAGGTGGTGGACTGGAAACAGAGTGAGTAAGAGCGAGGAATACGTAATGAACTTTTCCACTAGGGGAATGGTACGGGAAGTGTCAGTACACCTTGGAATGAGTAGCTCCAAAACCTGCGGGTGTTTCCCTTACTCTGGGTCCTGGAGACTGGCGTCTGTTAGAACACACACAAACACAACACAGATTGTGGTAATAAATAAGATAAAAATGTGCCCACCTCTAACCATTTACCGCACTAGACCCCTCCCCAAAAAGGTTCCAAAAGTAGAATGACTTTTTGGGAACACCTTGGAACACTTTGGGAAGTGGAAATACCCTTAAAACCACCTCGTCCCACCCCCGTTACGTCCTGGTGGAAAAGGGCCTATAGAGCAAACTCACCTGAGCCAGATTTGAACCAAGGTTGCTCATATGCTGTATGTAGTATGCACTCTAGCAGGTGAACTAAGTTGCCCCTGAGACACATTTTTGAAAATATTTTTCTTACAATAGGATGGATGTTCCCATTGCTCTCAGTCTTTGTACAAACAAGAAAGTCTTGTGCAACATGATCTATTAAAATATCTTGATATTGGTGTGATTTGTGTCTTGGCCAGCTAGACCCATTCACTTTCTCAGTAAACCCCTTTTCTTGTTCCAACCTGACCAAGCACATCTAAAATGGGGCAGGCTTTATGCAATTCTTTGTTTCTCAGATTGTTAGTAGCTCTTTCAAATGGCATCAGTGCAGAAGCAATAAATTCTAATTAAAGAAAGAATTAGAGTTAGCCTAGCAGGCCGGGCTAGTGAATTCATGTGGTCAGAAACCTCTTTCACTTATCATTTTTCAAACCTCCTCGACACTGACTTTACAGGAAAAAGTTTATTTGTTTACCTGCCAGAAGTAATAGTAGTACACCTAGACCATTAAACCAGACCAGACCACAAAGTTGCAGCTTTTTGATTGTGGATTTTGTTAAGTATTTGAGTCAGTGTATTAGCTGCTAAATTCAACATTTATTCACCACACATCACTGAATAGCCCCAATACATTATTAATAGATGTCTAGAGAGCATTAGAGCAGCCAAACATCTTTATTCATGGTGACAGCCAAGCTTGCATTGGAAAACCACCAGTTGTCTCACCTAAGTTTGACTCCACCTCTGCCACCGCCACAAGCTAACCCGTAATTCTCTGTTCACATTCTCGGCACACACTTTCAAATATAGTTGGACAAATGCACACTAATTCAAAGTCACAGACACAAACACTGCTTCACCTCCGGACCCCGTGCTTCCTGTCAAAGCTGCAGCAGGACGCCACATCATTAAATGTGACCTTTGCGAACGCGGCAGTGCTGGAGCTGGCAGTGAGGCCACGGCTGGGACTTTGTAGTGGGCTAGAAAGAGAATGTGTGATGACCAGGGTGGGCACAGCAGCGTCTGGCTGGGAAAAACTGTGCTGGAAGAGTAGGATGTGCAGGGGATTTGAACCCCCCACACCGATGGCACTCAGCCAATGTGAACCCATTATACTGATAGAAGAAGGTCAGGACCCCCAACAAGCCTGCCAATCAAAAGTCAGGTGGCACTCCAAAAGAACAGGTTGGACTAGTTCATTATACATCATTAACAATAGTATTAAAAGCTACAGTAAAAGTATGCTGCTGTCATGATTAAAGCTCACTTAATTATGGAATGTTGATATGGAATCACTGGTTTTATAGCAATATACATTTAGTTTATATAGCAAAGTTCTTCCCAAGATGATATATACATCTATATTTGCGGCAGACTATACAAAATTTGTACTTCAAAGATATAAAGAAGTGACTAAGACCCTGAGTAAGACCTTTAAGAAGTTGCATACTGCTGCATATTTTAATTTGGCATTGTAAAAAGGAGTGTAGAATCTAACCTTTTTTTTTAACCACTGAGTCAGTGCATGTGTACTTTCGCAGGCTGTCACTGAATGTTTACTCAGGTGCAAGAAACTAGTAGTAGCACATAAACCCTTGAGTTTTTTTTAATGGAATTATGTTCTGCAAACTGTGGACTACTATGTGCAAAAGTTATGCATTACTGATTTTGCGGTCTTGCAAAGGGGAATTCTATACCCTTGAACTTTCCAATTCTGCAGATTTCACACTAGAGGAACTAAATGAGCTGCCTTCCTGTCGGCATCGTTCAAAATGTGAATGAACACTGGCTGACACTAAAACTGTCATGTAAACTTTGAGCACAACATGGTGCAGAATACCAAAGCAGCCCATTATCATAGAGGCTGTAAAAGTGAAGTGTGGGTACAAATGCCTCCCTTGGTAAACTGCAGACTTGTTAGGGCATGAGCTGAATTCAGGATTTGCAATGTTTTCCTGAAAATGTTGTCTCTGGAACAACATATTTATAATGGATGTTTCTGCAAAGCATGGGAATGTATAAAATAAACAGATGTATGATAAGACTGACTAACGACTTTGCTATAGCACTTTCTTTGTATGCATTAATGTGCCTGCAGTGGCAACAATTTTTCTAACAGTTAAGAGCACAAAATGAAAGAACATTCATGAATAAACGTCACTAATGTCTTGCACCAAAAGAGCCAAGATAATAAGGAAACAGTCTTTCCATTGATGTCACAGTGCAGTGTGACCTGTTGCTTCTCACAGCAGAAGCAATTACGACAAAATAATGAACAGATTCTAGTGGAAGAAAACACTTAGGATTTGGAATAATTCAGAGGTAAATAAATTCATATCACGAGACCAAAAGACAACTGCAAAAGCACCAAGGTGTACAAATGAATGTAAACTAAATCCTATTTTATTCAAATTGGTCCCACAAAGATGACATCACACACACTTCTTATCTGTCACTCCCCACACCTGTGCTCCACTGCACCTCATCCCATCTGATCTCACTCCATTCGCACTCCCCACTATCTGTCTCATTTCAATTTTCAATTCAACCTGGCTGTATTGGCACAAACAATATTGCCGCATACTCTGAATAAATAAAGGAGGCCTGTGACTTGGTGCATTTGTGTACGACAGAATCTTAATGAAGGATTGGAGTCCATGCATATTCCTCTCCAACGCCGCCCAACGGTCCTTCACCTTATCCCTCCATCTGTCCTCCCATCTTTTCCATTAAACAGAAAAACCCTCGTTGCTGAGTTCCAAGTCGAGTCCGTGAATAGCATTGCAGGGGGGCTTGGCCGTCCAGCTCGGAGCCCAATTACTGTCAGATCATCGCAGCATATTTTTGAGCAGCTATCGAGTTGAGCCTCCTCATCAAGAACCGAGCCCTCCGCATCTCTGATAAGGCTGTCATCCAAATTACACTTTAAAACTCGAATCAGTCGCTGCATTACGGTGGCCTTCCTTGAAAGGCTGTCCCATGCTTTAGAGATTTAGCTTCAGTTGGTTTTAGGAGTTATTTTGTCTCTATGTAGAATGCATTGAGTGACAGTGATACAATTTAATAGCTTTAATTCAATCCACAGAAACAATGATCAAACATGAGCTACACGTAATCGATGGTTGACCACTAACCCAAAGGTTGGTGGTTCGATCCCTGCTGCCTGCATTCTATACTGTTGTGTCCTTGGGCAAGACACTTCTCTCACCTTACCTGTGTGAAAGTGTTATTATGATAGCGTGTTTGGTGATGGCCGGAAAATGGCAGCCACACATCCGTCATTGAGTGTAACTGAGGAGTGAAGAAATAAATTGTAAAGCAACTTTGAGGGTCTAGAAAAACACTAAATAAGACTATAATAATTATTTTTATGTACTAATTATATGGAGAGGCTAAGTTGTGTCTTTCTGGGTATCAAAGTTGGACATTTTTTCATGAAAGTCAAAAGGAACAGGCTAATGTTTCTATCTAGCGGCATATGTAATGACATGTTTTATAAACCTCTGCTATTGATAAAAAAAGACTTAGTAATAGCTTAAGTGATTTAAATTCTAAGTGACATTTCCGCCTCCTCTTCAAGTGTTTTTTGCTGCAAAATAACCGTCCCTTGCCTTACTTTTGAGCTGACAAACAACTTATGCTAAAATCACAGCATGGCATCATCACACAAAAAGTTCTTCATTGCTCCCCACTGACTTTCATTCAAATTGTTTTGTGCAGATCCATGCTGTCTTCTGGGAGAGCTATGAGTCACTGTTGTATATTGTAGCAAATGTTTTACTATAGGGTGGAAATACTCATTTTAAAGAGGAACTTTTTCCCAAAACCTTCACCAGCTTTGTTTTCTCCTAAGCAACACATTACATACACCATTTTTTTGTTTTTTGTTTTTTACAAATTATAATGCACTGACATTTCACCGTCACTACTTACCCCTGTACGTCCAAGATAGTATGCAGAATTATGTACATAACCAAGCGGGAATGGAAATTAGGCAGCATCTGCAGCATAGAGGACCACCAGGGGGGAAGGAGGAGTGAGGCAGACAAGGAGAAGGGCAGATGACGCTACTTGTAAGCCGTGCGGAGTTGTGCATATGCTAATGGAAGCTCGGACATCTCCCACCATTACGCCGAGGATTTCTCCAGGTGTGAGCCGAACAGTCCTGGGTAGATTTAGACATATAGCATAGAAGACAGGATTAGTGTCATGTATTTACAAATGACATAAAGAATTAGGGATCAAGGGAGATCATTGGCTTTATAGTATGGTGCGCTCAATTTTGGGGCATTTTATGGGGGACTTAGGAAGATGATAGCTTATGATAATAGTGCTCCGGGGCAGTGAATAAAATGAATTTTGGAGAAGCTAAAAATTGTATTTTCCCATTTTACGCCTTATAAAGCTTCCGGTATCCTTTTTCCAAATGCTCAACATAGAATCAGTGCTATCCTGTGCTTTGCTTTCAGCCAGGAATAGAATTTGACTGAAAAAAATATAAAAATATCGGACTCACTAATTCCCTGACAGCTTTTCTATTCTTCACACCACTGTTGCACCTCAGTTTCCAAAAAAAGCTCCAACTGGGGATAAAAATGCAGCGCTAACATGCTAACATCCTAACACAGCCAATTAAACAGACTTTAAAAAGTAGGGCAATCAATATTATCAAGTAGCTACAGTGGAGTTTGTTTTCTTTGATGCTAATGCCTTTTGTGCTTGGCGTTAAACGTTTGTGGCACAGTGTATTTACAACTGTTGATTTTCAACAGAAAAAAATGTACTTACTTTACGGTTGCGGTTGTTCAACTTTATCTAGCATTTTCTTTTGTTGTTGACCAAGCTGCAATCATCTGCTGCTAATGTTATCTGTGAGCTAATTGGCTAATTAATGAATCTGTATCACATTAAGCAATTATTAGTTTGTTTAGTTGCTAATTAGCGCGAACTGGCAGGTAAGTGGTTTGGTTAGCATTTGGTTAGCAACTGAAAATGAATTTTGGCATAATTCTTTTCTTCAATTATGCTAATTTATTGATTTTTTTTTTATAACTTCATTTATCAAAATAATGAGGCAACATTCTCAAAGATAATGTTTAACCATTACATTACATCAATCCCTTAAATACGATAATGACACCGTGGTTGTTTAAATCGGTCAAATCAATAAAATAGTTCATGCTTGCTTGCACACTGCAAACATGCAAGATTTGCCTTGCCTTTATTCTCCTAAATCAATTCCTCCATAAATTATCCACACTTTCCTTTCTCAACAACTGTCGCTGGAGTGTATTAAGCCTCTGCCTGTGCTGTTCATCCGCGAACACCCGTACACAGCAGAGGTCAATCCGAATGAGGGGTTAAGTGTGTTGATGACTCAGGGGTCACCCAGAGAGGTCGTGACCCCTCACCCACGTACGACAACCCCTCTAACATCTTCACTGAGGCTCAGGCTTCCTGGGTTATTGAGCGGGATGACACACTTCCTTTGTTCATCACAGCTGCCCCGCTTCTTTGTTATTCCAATCAGTGTCATCACTTATGGGATCTGTCCACTCAGATACGGGCCCATGTTAAATTTGTACTTCAGTTTGAAGTACTGAGGGGCCAGGGTCTAGCTAAAATTCCTCCTTATCATTATGGACTCTGGTGTTTGCCAGAGTTTAAGTTGCTATTTTTGCAATTTCTTGTCCAGTAATATAGTCAGAATTTTAATTTTGCTACACAATTATAAAGTAGTGACTATTGAGCATCAACTCTAGCTGACCTATTTAGGCGTTTGTTTCTGATTCTAGGGCAACAAATTAACTTAACAAATTAACAAATATTATGCAAGGTAAACATTGAATAACATGATCTTTTAGCTTAAAAATCAAACTGTTTCAACAACAAGCAACTAAATTGAAATTAAGCACCAAACCTCGCATTACACCTGACCCAGGTAAGGGTCAGATGGTCTGATGTGGGTTTCTAGAGGTTTTAGGCCACAGCTGCATCATTAAAAGGCAGCTATACTGTCTATAACATTAAAATTGTATTAGGTGGAAATGTGTTGTTGTTTTTTTTTGTTTGTTTGTTTTTTTTTCTTTCTGTGTTCTATTTTTTTTTTACTCTGACCCAGTAACATTTATGCTGGTGATTCCACCTCAGTGTAAATCTCAGAAGTGTTGCCTTTTCAATATATCAATATATAAAGATTATTCATGTAGATTAAGTAGTTGCAGAGATACACTCATGTTATTTTTGAGCATTTTGTATTGGAGCAGAGGCCTAAGGAAAGGGTCTAGGGAACATTGTTTGGTAGAATTACAGTTCATAACAGGTTTCAATAGAAAACTCCACCATGGACAAAAGTAAAAAAATCGGCTACAGTTCAGCCAAATAACTTTCTTTTAGGTTTATTATCCTTAAGGCTAAAGTTAACTGTGCCAAATTAACATGTAGCCCATATTTTATGACACAGGCTATTTTGGTGAATGAACTTCAGCACAGTTTATGTTGTAGCAATAGTAATAGTGCAGTTTTAATGGATTTGTGGATTTCAGCTTACTGTAGTAGTAACTTGTTATAAGTGATCACTTACCCAACAGTACTTTCCATATATTGTAACTACTATAAGGCTCATAAGACTGATTTTAAAAAAGACTATGTTTCCAGATGTTATTTTATGTAAATCTAAACTACCCCACTGGAAACACTTCAAATGAATCTCACATATCATCAATAAAGCATTTCTCATCTCAAGTCCCACATTGCATCATGATTATGGGCTAAAAGCAAAATCTGTATGCGTGGCACTTTTCACCTTCAACTCATCAAGCTTTTTGCATTCGCCCAGACAAATAAAGTTTCCAATATTACATCTCGAGTGGAGCTGTGGAGCTTTTGTGTAAATTAATTTGAGCGTCCATCGGCGGCTGGAATGTTGCTGTAAGAGTGCAAGTGTGCAAAATCATACATGGGGGCAATTCTTCAACGTGTCGATGTCAATTTATGGGACGCACACAGGTGAAATCACATCAGCCATCAATGTAAGTATGACAAATCTATACCCCCCTCTTTTTTCTTCTCACAATGAAATACATATAACTGTTTTCAAAATCCATTTCACGTCACAATCTGGCTGCCAATTATATATATCTAGAATCCCAAACGTGCACTGACAACCCTGCAGTGTCAACATAATTGGTTATGCATGTCTATGAATACTAAGAGTGCACAGAGGAGATCATAGGAGCTTTGTATGACTCCTGTTGCATAGAATGGGCTTAGTGTAAAGAATATGGGCATTAATCATTGATTTACTGTGGCCACAAATCTCCCCCAAAATGCATTTGCACACATAAGAGAGGATTAGGGAGAGGAAGTGTGATTATTATCCCACTGAACTCAACAGAAGCGCACTTATCACTGATTCTTCCCTCATTTTTTTTTCTTGTAATCAGGCCATCTCTGTTGTAAATGAGATGCTACATTTGATCAAGACTATACTACTGTAAAAAAAACTGATGACAAAAAGGTGTTACTTGCTTATTTATGATTTGATTTGTTCATCTTAATTTCAGGCATGTCTCAGTATCTAGTAAGAAGCATAGGTGATGCTGCATGCCGATACTGATGCATTACATTTCATTGTAAATGCTTGCGTATGCATTTTCAAGGGAATTCTAGTCCCAGTTGGTTGTAACTGGAATAAATATGAGGCGATTATTAAGGGATGAGCAGTATATAGATTTTTATATTTCATTAAAAGTTACCCAGATATGTGCCAAGATATGAAACATGTTTAAATCAAATATTAGTTTTAATGATAGCAATGGTACAGCTGAGTTATTAAAAAATAAAAATATATTTTACATAATGGCCAGGATGTTTTTGTATATGTTTTTTGTTTTGGTTCTAAAACTGCATTGCAACCCACAGAGCATTGTTTTATTTAGACTTCTGTGCTCTTTTCAAACCAGTATGAGCGCATGCTGCTTACAGTACCTTTAAGTATGCATCAATGAACTAATACAGTTACATTGTAGTTTTATTTATTTTTTAACAAAAGAAACCTTGTTGAGATTAAAACTATATTTTTCAAGAGTGTCCTGACCAAGACAGCAGCTCATTTGCAAGTTACATCATTCAGAAATTGGCACAATACATTAAAAACATTAAAACGCTAAAACATTAAAACAAGACAACAAGACATTAAAAACAAACAACTAAAGCTGACAATAAATAACCTTAAATCATAAAATCTGTGAAATCAACACAAATAATTTTCTCCCCAGATATTTAACAGTGTCTTAAACATAGTTAGTGAAACCAGTTCATGAAGTTTCCTGTCTGTTTGCATTCCACTCCAGGAGAGACTGACTGGCTTTTTCTCCAGCTCAGTTCTGACTCTCGGGACAGACAGCAAGAAGAGCTCTGAGATCTGAGATTATGGTCTGCTGATCTCCTCTGTTCAATGCAGCCTGACAGATACTGAGGGAACAGACCTAAAATGGCCCTGTAAATAAGCAGGCTTTTAGGTTAGTGATGAACCTCAACACTCACACACACACACAATATCAAGAACATGTAAGCTCTGAGATGACGCACGCATGCACAAAACACAGGCAAAAAGGTAGCAGAGCCTCTTTTTGGCTTTAAAAGAAAGACAGGATTTTATTCTAAAATAAAAACCCAAGTTCAATTTCAACCTTTTCACCAACTGCTGAAATGGAGTGGAGTCAATAAAAAAATCCAACATATTTGTAGTTAGAAACATGTTGTTTGGGCTGTTACTTCAACCATTTACTCATGTATGAGCTGTAGAATACATATTGTAAAACACTTCTTATGAGAAATAAAAATGTTGTGATATTAGCAATCACGTATCCTTCTGTGTAGTGTATGGGAAATCTGATGTAAAGACTGAGAAAAATGGCAATAGTACCGCAAAGTATTACTCTTGAAATTGGTCTGTTATACCTCGTTTCACTCTCAGGGACCTTATGCCCCTTTTCACTTTCAGGGACAAAAACTTCTGTCCACGTTAGAGAACTGCTTTAAAGACAGCTACGACATTTCAGTGCTGACTATCATGCTCTTAACAATACTTCCCATAACTTTTAAATTACTTTTTTATCACTTAGTAACTTTAAACCAAAACTAGATTAGATTGTGCCAACCGAAAGCCCCCTTCATGTACTTCCAATTAAACAGAAGTTGTCAGTGGAGCGTAACATTCAGTCCTATAGTAAAAATAAAACATCCACTATGACAGCAAAGCAACTTAAAGGAGGAACTTGAATCTAATTAATCCAAATTAATACAAACAAATGTCATATTCCTGAGCAACTGTCTCCATATCAATCCTATCAAACGTCTGTCAAACTTTTTTTTTTAATTATTATTCCTGTACGGTTGAAAACATATTCTAATTTTGACATTAAGCTGCCACAGAAAGCTGAAACTGCATTTGGTCAATCTAAAATGTATGCGAAAATCACATTTTGTGCAAATGCTAATTAAAATGGCCGTCCAAAGAGCAGAGAAAATATCATTCGGTAAATTAGGAGCATATGATGTCTGAAAACACAAGGGTATTTAATTTGTATTGATTGCTAACTCTATTTGAGGTTAATAGTGATTGTAGGCTTTAAAATTAATGAGCTTTTAAACATGTCCAAAACAATTTACAGCGAGCCACTGCGGGTTGAGTTAAGCAGTCTCCAGCGAGAGGTAAAGCCGGGCGGCAGGACAGATGGTCAGTGGCACATACAGTATTATTTAAGGGGGGTTTATTGATGGGCCCGGGCGCCATTGTTGTGATATGAGCATGAATAAACAGGCCGACACCTGAGCAGTACGAATGGGGCAGGAGTGAGCCAACGGGAGCAGATGGTCCGGTCTTACTCATTCTCTCTGGGTGTAATACGTCCGTAAACAGGCAGGTGAGTCAGACCACAGACCCACCCCCCTCCTAAGCCCCCCGTCATGGGCCTAGTACTGTCAGACTGGAGTCACCACGCTGAGGCCTTTTGTCTTTAAATAAACTGGGTTACATTCATGAAAACAAAGGAATTCCCACCAAAGAAGTGATCAAAACTCTGTAGTAATAATAATAATAACTAGTGTGTGCAATATGAAAGGAGTACTGTTTATCTGAACATCTGAAATATTACTACTACAAATAATAATAATAATAATAATAATAATAATAATAATAATAATAATAATAGTTCTAAATACTACTATGGCTAATAATCTTCATCATCATTGCCATCATCATAATTACATCATTTAATATTAATAACTATACTATGTTGTTTTTTTACAATAAGGTATAAACTACATTTTTAAATAAAAATATTTAAAAATTCTTGCAAATAATACAATGAAATGTGTAATGTGTCTAAAAACCTTAAATTTAAAGTATAAATTAGATAATTGAATGATACAATTATATTAAGACCATATAGATACCAATATTGGGCTTTTACATATTTCTGTTTATGAATTTATACCATTTAGTTTCATATCACAGCATCAATTTGCTAATGTTATAGAGTATAATGCTTTATGCACTGACTGTGAATGTACCATGCTATATTGATTTAATGGCATTAGATCAATAGTTACAGTGCAGTTGTTTTTTTCAACTGTAAATACTAATACAATATAGTCTTCCCCAGGACTTTTCTTTGTCCTCTAAATAAAATGCTGTAATTTCAATATTATTTACTTTTTTTACTTGAGTTAAAGTACTGGAGTATGTGCTTTCAAAAGTACTTAAGTATTTAAAGTACTTTATTTTTTTTTTATTTTTTTTACAATGTATTTTAAATGAGTGCTGTCAAGAATTTGGGTAAAATTACTACTACTACATTCAACTCACAAATTTACAGTCCCAAAAATATGAATTTTACATAATTTTAGTGAGGAAATGTGTGGATTAACTTATAAAACCGTAATAGATAAGATAGTTCTACAGAAAAAATTTGCCCATACGTATTATAAATAAGACTGGGTCCTATAATCATACTAATCAATTATTTTTAAATTGGTTTATTATAGAATCGTTCAAATAATGTTCAAAGCAAAAGCTAAATCACTTCCAGATTGTGTCCAGAGGTTCTTTTTAATTTCTCAGTGCAAATATGAGCAGTAATATGTAGTAAATGTAATATAATAATAATAATAATAATATGTAGTAAATCTTTAGGCTGTAAGTCAGTTGTCTTTCGGTTTTAAGACAATTTTTCAGCAGAAATTACTTTTGCTTTTTTAGAAATGTAGTGGAGTAAAAAATATTATACTTATCTTTTAGATGTAGTGGAGTAAAAGTAGTGAGTTACCCCTAAAAATACTACTCAAGTAAAATACAGATTCTCAAAAAAATGAATATTACCCAAAGAACGGCCTGACTTTTACTCAGTTCAATAGGTCTGGAAACCATGGTTTGTCAGCATGAAGCATATCGAAATATTTTCCCAGAGGCTCATCTTGCCAAATGTATACATCTTAATTCTGTACCTTTTTGTCTTATTTATCTCAACACCAACCAACATATTATCATAAAAGGTATAGTGAATGTGTAATATACGTAGATGTTAATGTGTTCCTCCCCTCTCTGTGCCATTGATTGACCAAAGATGTGTTTATTTGTTGTCTGCAGTGTAACAGACAGGTTCATTTAGTGAGCAAAAGCTAAAAAGGCTTGTGATGTTGTTCATTGATTGGCCTAATCAGGTTTTCAATGGCCCGGCCCAGCTGTCAGTGGAGCTGCTCTCTTACTGACCTCAGCAAAGCCACTTACACTTCAGAAAAGAAAAAAAAAAATCAGAAGGGAAGACAAGCTGAAAAATGGCTCCAAAGTGTCACTGACTATTTGCGATGATGGATAGCCGCACGAGTTCAAAACAGCTGAGAAAGTGTTCGGGAACATGCAGAGGGGTGCAAAAAGTTACAATGGGATAAGGCAGAGATAAAGGAGTGGTTTTACAAAGGCTCTGACGCCGGGATGAGGTGGGTTTTATCCGAAGGGTCAGTGAACACATCATATATAAGGGAGTATTAAGCGCGCAGGGAGCAGCTGCACCTTTGGGCGACGTCGCGGATTGAGACCACGCAGACAATTCCTTCAAGAAGCGGAAGCCATGACGAGTCCAATTTGAGGCAGAGAGATTACAGCGGGAGAGGATTCAGGAGGCAAACAACACTATTTCCCAGAGAGCACCACTGTGTATACACGGTTTCAGTGTAGACAGAGACGAATAACAATCTCCCTGTATGATAGCTTTTACTACAATAATACATGCTGTTCTGACATTTTAATACTGTGCATCTTGCTTCTGTGTCACACTAGCTTTCATAACCCAGCTTATTTGGAAAACCCATTCAAAGCATAAATGAAAAAACTGCCTATGAGCACGTAAACACTATGAAACTCTACTTGTTCACTTGTGTGGTCCACTGACATTGTCAAAATATTCTCAAGCAATTTATTTTTCAGCATTCCATCAAATTGTGTGTATTTTCAGATTGAGTAAGATAATCAAAGAAACTCCAAGTGGATTTTGATAACAAAAAGAATGACCTTTTGATAAGTGAGAAAGCTAAAACCAGCAATTGAGATGTTTTTAGAGAACAAAAGTGGTCGCTGTGAATATGGTAAATTGACACTCAAATAGAAGCAAATAGATCTAGCAGTCAGTCCCATTAGCTGAAGTTTATTATTAAGTAGTGAGATTTGCATATATCATTGTAGTCTTCCATATTTGTACAATCTTTATTTTATTATGAGAATTTGTTGTCTGCTAACATTTATGTTTTAGGCATTTGCTAAGTCATGTTAATAAGAAAAACAACTGATTAACAAGCTGCTATGTATTCCATACCCATGGTACTTATATTATATACTGTTGTGGTTGGTTTGCAGTTTTGGGGGGTTATGTTAATTTTTTTTGTTGGGGGTGATAGTGGCACAGTGGTTAGGTGCAATGGTGGAAGAAGTACTCTCTTTTAAATGTACTTGAGTAAAAAAATAAAAGGATTTTGCACAGACTCGACAACTCATTATTTGTGTTAAATGTGAGAGATTTTGCTTAAAAATTGTGCTGATTCCAAATGAAATGAACAAACTGGTGCAGTAGAAGAGACTGAATCTGTCGCTGAGGTCTTCTGTCTTTATTATTCTGATGTTTCTGAAGGAGTACTACTTTACTGCATCTTTTATATTTGAGTTTATATTTAAGTACTGTGTGTCTACAATGAGGGAATGACAAAAACACATAATTTTAAACCAAAACTTAAAATACTTTGTACTCAAACTAAATGTAGTAGAGCAAAAATTACAGATGCCTTCTCTAAAATGTACTGAAGTAAAAGTAGTACCCCTTGTAAAATTTACTGAAGTAAAGTACAGATACATGAAAACTGTACTTAAATAAAGTAACTAAGTACTTTTACATTGTTACATTCCACCACTGTTTAAGTGTTCGCTGGAGGGTTGGTGGTTCCAACCCCATCGTGTTGTCCCTAGGCATGACACTTCACCCACATTGCCTACTCCAGTCACAGTATGTTGATTGCGGCAGGAAGGGCATCTGGTGTAAAAACCTGCCCAATCACGCCAACTGGTTCACTGTGGCAACCCCGAAACAATCAACAAAACAAGTTGATTCTTCTATGAAAAATTGCTGTCTCCTTACTTTTCACTACATTGCACCTGCAGCCTAAACTGTTGACACTCAATTTGTTGTATGGTGTTTTTTTTTCTTTAAGCTTGCTCCTATATATTTGAAGTTCGACTAGGCTTAGCAAAAGTTGCATTTTTGAAACAGGCTCCAGAAAACAGCAGCTCAGGCCTGACCACATGGCCTTCCTTCTCTCGTGCCTGGTTCACAATGACCCCAGTTTCAATCTTGCTTTTGTTCAGTCTTGAAGCCAGAAGGCTGCAGGTCCAACTGTGGATGTTTCCATTGGACACACAGGTCACTGAGCATCCCAGGTTCCATTATATTACTCTGACTTCAGAGAAACAGTGCTGCCAAATATAATAAAACTGATCAAATATAATAAACCAGAACAGTGCGCTCCTGTCCCAGAGAGAATAAAAGACACAGGTCAAAGAAGTGTGCTATAACAGAGAATAATGAAGTTATCTTAATATTCAATACTTTGATGGCAATGACAAGATTACCTTTAATACGTATGAATTATACATGAATAATAGGCTAATTTAATGCATGATCAATGACCAAGATAAAAAGATGCATGGCACAAAAGCAGATTCATCATTTAACATGCTTTCAGGCACTTTGTGTAGTCAAATGATATTATTAGGCCATGAATAAAATGCAAAGCAAATATTATATTACTTGTTTATTATGTGTTAAGTCCTCACATATGTGCACTTTTGTGAACATACACTGACTATTCATTTTTGAAAATCTAATTAAAAGCATTTCAATAGAAGGTAGAATAACACTGATCTAAAGGTTTTGTAGTTTTTGGTGACATCTGATGGCAATAGTGCACTCCACACATAACCCTCTTTTTTTTTAGAGCAATAACAGTGAACACCTATGGTAACTCTATAGGGACCTCTGATTGTCTATAAACAAAGTCAACAAAATAGGTTGTGTCATTTTGCTAAAAAAAAAATTAAACAAACCAAAAGACAAATTCCCTTGTATGCAAGAATTTCTGCAATGTGTGATATAAATGTGAGTGTGCTTCTTCTTCTGCAGCACTTGTCTTAGGGGTGTAATGATACAATAACTTCATCGATATATTGATTTTTCTTATAATACAACTTTATTGATCCACATTACATTGTATCAAATCATATCGTTTTCTAGGAAGTGTATATATTGAAAATATCATTATTATATTGATATTATTAAAATATAAACAGATTGGGCTTTTTGGATGTAATTTTTCTGTTTTTAATTAAATAAAATGTTATATTCAACTTTTCTTTGCTCTCTGTCTATTGGCATAATCAGCCCCAGCCTCAATGCCACATTTGAGCGTAAACTTAAACTATGATTTTTGGCAAAAAAGTTGCTGTATCGATTATCAATATGAAGGTGATGAACTGAATCGAACTGTCTTTCCAAATTAACCAATATTGTTCTTGAGTCATATTGAAACAATTCTAATCGATATGTATCATAGTTGTTGCAAAAACATATCACTACACCCCTAGTTTGTCTTATTTGATTAACTGTAAAAAAAAAAAAAAAGGAAAAAAAAGTTATATTTAGTTTGTTATTTTGGAATCACTCTACAGATTTGAAAACCGTCATTCCCACCAACAGGGGTCGCAGGCCAGTGTACATCTTGTGCCAGACCTAAGCCTGAATAAATGGTGTAAACAAACACATAGTGTTTGTTTATGATGATGATGATGATTAATTGTGTCAAGCTCTGAATAAAAGGGAGCTGCAGAAATGCTTGTTCTGTTGGAGACCACACTACTTCCCCTATCCACACAGCTTTGTTTTTCATGCTCATGTAGTACTCTAGTATTGAAAAAGCTATTGCACTTATTCCTTACACTTAAAAGTACAGGAATCCTTAAAAAGTAACTTAAGTGTGTAAGGATCATGACAAAGGAACAGAAGGGCAGAGCTAGCCCTGCCTGTGTAGTGCAGTAACAGTGGTGGGGCGCGTGCTGGGCCACGGGGCGACAACAGGGGAGACTGACATTTGCAGACACTTTAATAAGTGTATTAAGATTGGCAGCTCAACTTGCCGTTTGCTGCTCTGATTACCATAAAGCTATTTATTAGGCTGATTTCCCAGGCTGAGAGCAACACGGATTGGGAGCACCGCGACGATGGTGGTGGTGGGGGGGGGGGGGTTAAGGCCGAGTCGTCATGGAAACAGACTGGGAGGGTTTTTTGTGCAATAGTGACTGGGAATAGTGGACATCATTTACAGTGGGGGAGAGAGAGACGGCGCATTGTGGGTGAAAGGTTAGAGATGGATATGATTATGACTTTTAAATGAGACACATGGAATATTCATAACAACGACCCAGAATATGGTGCTACAGGTGGGCAGCCAGGCCCATTTCATATGTTTGCACACATTTCACATGCAATTAGTGTCATTAGTGCAGGCTTATGTGTGCACAGTAGCAGCTCTAATCGATGCACACACCCCCTCGCGCCGCTCAGACTTCCTGTAGGTCTTCATTAACACTAATCAGGGGCTCAGTGTTGCCCACAGCGGGGGCCACTGACACCTCGGCCCCCGCACACACTTAAATCAGTCAGCTCATGTAATGCTCAATGCAATCAGGCCCTGATCTGCAGCTGCTAGAGTAGTCCACCAAAATGGCCACACTGTGACATGGGTCATCTTGTGCAAAACCTATAAGATCAGTATATGTCAAAATTGTTATACTGTTTATTAAAAAAAAAAATGTTGTTGCATATAATTTTCTATTTCCAAATCATATGTTGTGTGTTGAAACAAAGAAATAAACATTGGGTGTGGCAGGGGCCTGGCACAACTACTTTGGGCCTGAAGTGGACAAGTTGTGTCTCGGTCAGTGGTTCTCAGATAGTGGGTTGGGACCCAAAAGTGGTTCGCAGGACTGTTTTCAGTGGGTGGCAGGCCTTCGCCAGGGCAAAAATAAAGAAAATTTAATTTTTTTAAAATAAATCAATTTACACTCCCTAACAGTAGGTGGCAGTGTGGGACATCTAGAATAGAATAATTTAAAAGAAACTCAACCAGAGCAGAAAATCCAATTCTATAATGTTAATGTTATACCTAATGATGATTTGAATACTGCTCAATTTTCCTCAATATTTTTTATTTTTCCTCAAATATCTCTTAATTTTCCTGAAATATCTCCTAGTTTTCCTCAATATCTTTTAGTTTTCCTGGAATATCTTTTAATTTTCCTCAGTACCTTCTAGTTTTCCTGAAATATCTCTCAATTTTCCTCAATATCTTTTTTATTTGGGTTGCGGCTTATAAAGTGATGGTGGGTCCTGAAGCCAGATCAGTTGAGAACCACTGGTCTAGGTTACATACTGTATAACCAAGCCACAATTTAAAGACTATTTTATTTCAAAGGCTCTATTTATGACACATATTCTTTTAAATTAATAAAAAAATAAATAAATAAAGTACTCAAGATTTGATATTTAATCCAACGACAAGTGGTCACAAGCCAGTGTTCTCTTTGAGCTTGTCCCATGCCCAGATAAATGGAGAGGATTGCATCACGAAGGGCACACTAATACTGACTTATTCCTTGTTTAGTCTTTTGTTTACCACTTGTGTTAGTGAGTCATGTTGTGAACAGTAGTGACAACATTTTCTAACACTATTTCCTAAATATTGGAACATTTAATTCCTATAAAGTAGTTTTTATGCAGCCCTCGTCTCATATTAGTACTTGTGGAACCATTGCTAGTCAGTGTGAAACGTTCAAAAACTACTATGCTTTTTTTTCCCCAACCATAGTTCTGCCAGATAAACCCATCCAGAGTACTCAGAACGAGATGAGAGTTAAATTTTAATTGCACTGCATTAAATCAGACAGTGTGCAAGGTCAGTACTACGGCTCCCAAGAAGTGTGGTCTGATGTGTGCTGCATGCAAACCACAGGCTATTGGACACACTTATTAAAGCAATGTAATGTGCTTCTGTGATTCATGTACAGTATCATGCATACAGGGGCTTAACTGTAATCCCTAAATGTGAAGATACAGTTGCTCTGTAAATATGCAGAGCTGTAACTAATTATATGCCATTTGTTTGGTTTTGTTTTTTTAATAGCCATTTTACTGTAGTCATCATGATTGTTGTTATATTAAATCTCACCATGGAGTTTTGTATCTTCAGTATGTTGGGTCATAAAAGGCAAAAACTGACTGACTTTTAAATATTGTTATAGAGGCAACATAATAAAAATGTATAACTTAGGGGGAATGTATGATTTTGGCAGTAGTACGTTCTGCCCAATATGGCCGACTTCCTGTGGAGTTTAGAGCGGAGCCGTAATGTAATTTTTTACTTGTCCTGACCTGGGTTATGTTTCTGCCAAGTTTCATTTTTCTATGTTGAATTTTTATTTTATTCATATAGCTTGGACCCCATAGGCACAATGTATTTGGATTTTTCCAGGGGCACTGTTACTCCATTAAGCCATAATAATAATAACAATAATAATATATATAGTTTTATAAATCATATATCATTATTACACTCTTTGCATTTGGGAAAACAGACATTTAAAGCACCAGCAAAAGCATTAGAAGTTCTTTTACTCTGAGTTGTTCTTTTCACTACCCAGAGTCAACAAACTGAGCACCACTAAAGGAGAACATTTGTGTTTTTTGTTTGTTTGTTTGTTTTGAGCACACATTCTTGCAAGAACATTTATTATACATACAGTAGACCGATTTAGTTTGAAGTGTGTTTAAAGTACAACATTACTTCCACTGTGTTTGCTTCCTAAACAACAGCATGTCCCTGCAGGGCTACCGTAGCTTTTTAAGTAGGTAGGTAGCAGTTTATTGTCCCTGTAAGGAAGCCTGATGGGAGCAGCTCAAATGCATTAAAAAGGGGGTGTTTTGGATCTGCTAACATTTTCTCTGCTTTGTTCTTAGATTGACCTGAGTAAATGTCCTGCAAACTGTTGAGAGTGAAGCCTTGTATTTTGTTTATAATTATTATTATTATTTGGGTGCAATTGCTTACCCAAAATGTATTGTTAACTTTAAATGACCTTGCAAAGAGCAGTCTGTAGACCTTAACTGTATTAAAGGCCCAGTACAAACAGTAGTGGCAGGTCGTTTGACTTACATCTCTATTCCCCAGTGCTCATTACTAATTTATCCTGATCAGTGTGTGTTAAACTGTTAGAGAGACAGCTGCTGGATCACAGAGTTCAGATGTAGGTTAGCTCACTACAGAAACTACTGTTGTGTGCGTCACTTTCACTGTAGTCAGGTTTAGGAAATGAGTCTATTGCAATAAATCAATAGTGACTCAAATGGTGATATCATTTGAGTGTGTATTAGCCAGATTAATGTTTCCCAAAGTTTTTTCCTCCTTTTTTCTCAGGAGGCCCACATTTCTAGACACAAAAGGAATTGTTACCTAATTGCTATTTTATTTTCTATATAAAATAAAAAATAAAAAAGAGAGAGAGAGAGAGAGAGA
Source organism: Bostrychus sinensis (assembly GCA_020698575.1). Lineage (NCBI taxonomy): Eukaryota > Metazoa > Chordata > Actinopteri > Gobiiformes > Eleotridae > Bostrychus > Bostrychus sinensis. The sequence goes on from CM036244.1 coordinate 28,435,195, forward strand.
GAGAGAGAGAGAGCGAGATCAAATTCAGGTTTATATATTTAGGCAAAAATGAAATAATCAAACTGTATATAACAATTGTAATGTAAAAAAAAAATCTTTAAACTTTTCACTAATTATTACACCTATATATTTCAAAACATTTATATATATATAAAAAAAAAAAAAAATTGTCCTCTCGCCCTCCGCGGGCGGTTTCATCCATCCAAGCTCGGGTCCTCTACCAGAGGCCTGGGAGCTTGAGGGTTCTGCGCAGTATCTTTGCTGTTCCTAGGACTGCACTCTTCTGGACTGAGATGTCTGATGTTTTTCCTGGGATCTGCTGTAGCCACTCTTCCAGTTTGGGGGTTACTGCCCCGAGTGCTCCGATGACCACGGGCACCACTGTTGCCTTCACTTTCCAGGCCTTCTCAAGTTCTTCTTTGAGGCCTTGGTACTTCTCCAGTTTCTCGTGTTCCTTTTTCCTGATGTTACAATCGCTTGGTATTGCGATGTCAACCACAACGGCTTTCCTCTGCTGCTTGTCCATCACCACAATGTCCGGTTGGTTTGCCACTACCATTTTGTCTGTCTGGATCTGGAAGTCCCACAGGATCTTAGCTCGGTCATTCTCTATCACCTTTGGAGGTGTTTCCCATCTTGACCTCGGGACTTCCAGACTGTACTCTGCACAGATGTTCCTGTACACTATACCAGCCACTTGGTTATGATGCTCCATGTATGCTTTCCCTGCCAGCATCTTACAGCCTGCAGTTATGTGTTGGATTGTCTCAGGGGCCTCTTTGCACAGTCTGCACCTGGGGTCTTGTCTTGTATGGTAGATCTTGGCCTCTATTGCTCTGGTGCTCAAGGCCTGCTCCTGTGCAGCCATGATCAGTGCCTCTGTGCTGTCCTTCAGTCCAGCCCTTTCTAGCCATTGGTAGGATTTCTCGATGTCAGCCACTTCAGTTATCTGTCGATGGTACATCCCATGTAGGGGCTTTTCCTCCCAGGATGGTTCCTCCAGCACCTCGTCCTCTGTTTTCCACTGCCTGAGACATTCACTGAGAACTTCATCTGTTGAGGCTGTCTTCCTGATGTAGTCAAGGATCTTGGATGTTTCATCCTGGACAGTGGTTTTGACACTCACTAGTCCTCTGCCTCCTTCCTTGCGCTTAGTGTACAGTCTCAGGGTGCTGGATTTGGGGTGGAACCCTCCATGCATGGTTAGGAGCTTTCGTGTTTTCACATCTGTGGTCTGAATCTCTTCCTTTGGCCAGCTTATTATTCCCGCAGGGTATCTGATGACTGGCAGGGCATAGCTGTTGATTGCCCTGACTTTGTTCTTGCCATTGAGCTGACTCCTTAGGACTTGCCTTACTCGTTGGAGGTATTTGGCTGTGGCTGCTTTTCTTGTGGCCTGGTCCAGGTTGCCATTTGCTTGTTGGATTCCAAGGTACTTGTAGCTGTCCTCAATGTCTGCTATTCTGCCGTCTGAGAGTGGGACCCCTACTGTATGGACTACCTTCCCTCTCTTTGTCACCATCCGCCCACACTTCTCAAGTCCGAATGACATTCCGATGTCATTGCTGTAGATCTTGGTTGTGTGGATCAGTGAGTCAATGTCTCTCTCGCTCTTGGCATACAGCTTGATATCATCCATGTAGAGGAGGTGACTGATGGTGGCCCCGTTCCTGAGTCGGTACCCATAGCCAGTCTTGGTGATTATCTGGCTGAGGGGGTTCAGACCTATGCAGAACAGCAGCGGGGACAGAGCATCTCCTTGGTATATCCCACATTTGATGGACACCTGTGCAATTGGCTTGCAGTTGGCCTCAAGGGTGGTCTTCCACTGCCTCATCGAGTTTGCAATGAAGGCTCTTAGAGTCCTGTTGATGTTATACATCTCCAAGCATTCCATGATCCATGTGTGTGGCATTGAGTCATAGGCTTTCTTGTAATCAATCCAGGCGGTGCACAGATTAGTATGTCTGGCTTTGCAATCCTGAGCGACTGTTCTATCTACGAGCAGCTGGTGTTTAGCTCCTCTGGTGTTTTTACCAATGCCCTTCTGTGCTGTGCTCATGTATTGATCCATGTGCCCACTTATCTTAGCCGCTATGATGCCTGACATGAGCTTCCATGTGGTGGGGAGACAGGTTATTGGTCGATAGTTGGATGGGGCCGTTCCCTTCAGGGGATCCTTCTGGATCAGGATTGTCCGGCCTTCAGTTAGCCATTCAGGGTGGGTCCCATCCTTTAGCAGCTGGTTCATTTGTGCTGCCAGGCGCTCATGGAGTGAAGTTAGCTTTTTCAGCCAGTAGGTGTGGATCATGTCAGGCCCTGGCGCTGTCCAGTTTTTCATACCTGAGACTCTTTGTTGGATGTCTGCCACTGTGATGGTTACTGGTTCTTGTTCAGGTTGCTGTGATCTGCTCTTAGATCCTCCAGCCACTGTGCACTGTTGTTGTGTGACGCCTCCTTCTCCCATATGCCTTTCCAGTATTGTTCAGTCTCCAGCCTTGGTGGGTCTGCTCTGTTGTTATTACCTTGCCACTGAGAGTACACTTTAGCTGGTTGAGTTGAGAACAGCCGGTTTATTCGCCTTGCTTCGATTTCTCTCGTGTACCTCTTTAGTCGGGTGGCCAAGGCTTATAGTCTTTGCTTGGCAGTTTCCAATGCTTCAGGTATGGACATCTTGCTGTACCTCTTGGGTGCTTGTTGTTTCATTGCACCTTTCTGGAGCTCTGACAGTTGGCTCACTTCTCTCCGAGTTGCCTTGATTTTAGTCTCTAACCTTCTCTTCCATGGTGGATATGGAGCTTTATGGTTGCTCTTTAGTTGATAGCCAAGCTCCTCAAGGATCACTGCTGCTGAAGTGTATATCAGCTCATTGGTTTCAGTGATGGTCATCGTAGGTATTGTTCCCAAAGCTGCATTCACATCTTCCAGGAGACTTTCTGAAGGTACTTCACTCAGCCTGTGTAACTGGTGTCGGGGTTGCCTGGTCTTCATTTTAGCCATGATCTTATCTCTCAGGTCAGTTGCTGCCTCGCTCAGCTCGATGGTGCTTATTGGGGCTTCGTACCCAAATTCTGGATGGGGAGTTGGTGTTAACTCCCCTCTGACCTTGCGTCCTGGCTCCCCCTTGCCGTAGCATATGTGTTGTATCTCGTCAATCTCAAGTTGTGAAAGCAGGTGCCGCTTGTGGATGTTGGAACACTGAGCTACTAGTTGTTTAGCAGTGAGTGTTGATTGTGGGTTTCGAAGTTGCCATATTTCCCACATTCTCTTCATGTAACCCCTCTGACTAGGGTTACTGGAGTAGTAGCATTCCAACAGAGCCTTGTTCTCGCATCTCGTCCACTTCCGTCTTGTTCCAGTAGCCCACTTCTCATCAGGCTGCTCTGGTTCCCCAACACCTGACGCAGACCTTGTTTGACCGGGCGACTGTCTGAGCCGGTATGTCTCGTAATTCATTGTCTCTCATCATCATTATATATGAGGTAGGCAATAGCGCAAAGGGTCTTGCAAATTGAGTGCTGAGAATCTAAAGGGTGTAAGTGGCATTCTGGTAACTTTAGAGGAGAGGCAAAAAGAAGAGGAAAAAAGAGCTACACTTTGATGTGTTTTTTTTTTTTTTTTTTTCCCCTAAAAGATCAAATATTTACCGACACAGATGACAAAACAGTTGCTTACCCATTAATAAATAAATACAACATGTATATATATATATATATATATATATATATATATATATATATATATATATATATATATATATATATATATATATATGTTGATATTGTTAATTTGTAAAGAAAGTGAGATTGGAGTTTGTTTTTTTATCAGTAACTCTAAATTTATTGGGAATATTTTTGTGATATTTTGTGGCAGTGAAGAGAGCTCATCCAGAGCTTTCATTTGACATTTATATATATCGCTCAATTTTGCCCAAAATGTCATTTAGGCTCTTTAGATCAGTGTTTCCTAACCAGGGGTGCAGGGACCCATCGGGGTACATGAGCACTTTGGAGGCGGTATGTGGAATAATTTTATATAATTTGTTTCCAAGACAATAGGAAAATATATGCAATCTTTTCATACTCAACTACTGACATTTATTATTGAAAGGCTCTAGTTTCTTATTAACTGATAAAAAAAAAAGGTTAATTGAATATGATATTTATTTGCTTAATTCTCAGGTTTTAGAGCTTATTTCAAATGGGTGTTTTTGAAATTATTTAAAGATAATTAGATAATTTTCAATAATTTAGATAATTGTTTATTTTATTATTTTTAAATAAGCACACCTGAATGTATTTTTTTTAAAGGTGTTTTTTGTTTGTTTATTTGTTTGTTTTACCAATTTGACTTTAAATGGAAAAAGAAGTATATTTACACTGATGTATAAAACACCTTTGTACTAAAGTACACTGATGTTATATATGGCCACTTTTTGAAGAATCATAATCATACAGTATAAGTGAGGAAAAAAAAAAACATGGGTACATGAGATAACCACTACTTTAGATTGTCAACCCTCACCCATTATATCTGTTATACGGTATGTTATTATATATTATTAATCATAAAGCTTGGGTCGAATGTTTTCTCAATATTATCAATCTTATTAATAAGCTGCTTTTAACTAGTCTCATTTAATACCTTTAATTAAAACTTTTTTGAACTTTTTATTTAATGGTAAAAGTTATTTACAAGCCAAAATTTCACAGACCAATTTACCCCGGGCCCTTTCTTGTCTTTGTTCTCTGTCTTTGAGTGCAGAGTATATTTCCTTTGTGCTATAACAGACAGGTAAGCTCCAGAGATTCTGGCTCTGACCTCACTGTTCTGACCTTATATGGCTTTGACAGGAGATGACATCACAGCCTCATATCACATCATCTGCCTCTGTACAACAGCTGGGGTCACCTTCACACAACACTACTACTACTGCCAAAAAGACTATAGGCCCACAGTGACTCAGTGCAGTGATGTCAGCTCATTTACACAAAAGCATGAAGGCCTATATTGATTTTTGAAGACAGGAGTTTTTGTTAATGGCAGCATATGAGTTAACTCTGGGACTATTAAAATGAGAAATTGCATGGACAACAATGCGTGCTGTGGGAATAAACATTTTTGCCCATTACTTCCACCTGCCAGTTTTTTATTATGAATGGCAGAGGTTTTTTGGGGAACATAAAAGAGAATTACTGAGTAGGAAATGAAAAACAGAAAATCAAAAGTTGTATCTATGAATATAAAGTATATATATTCTCTTTGTTATGCATGGCTTTGTTCTACATCATCAGAAATTATTTTGCTACCTAATTTATTAATGTGTTGTAAGTATTAATATTCAGTACAAATGTAGAATAGCATATGGGGCAAAGAAGTCAACCACCATTATTTGTATTATTAGACTTTTGTACTATTACATTAAATTCAATTATTATGTTCTTTTTTTAATGAAATACATTCCAATATACAAAAATTTGTCCCATAGTCCTTTTTATTGAATTATTATGAATCATATTATCATTATTCATCTGTATATATCAGTGTTACCTAATCATTTGTCATAGCAATAAGTGACTGATTTAAAAATAGGTAATATTACTCTAAAGCTGTGGTTCTCAAACTGTGGTGCAGGTACCACTGGTGGCCTCTTCTGGTGGCCTTCAAGACTCTTTAGCAGTTCAAGTCCTTATTTGGTTTATTTTTAGAACCAGTTTTCCTTTTAGTTCCAGTTTAGTCTTTGTTTTGTCTTATTTGTGCTGTTTAGTCTTAGTTTAATCCTGGATTTGTCCTGGTTTAGTCAAGATGTAGGCTAATTTTAGCCCATTAAAGATGGTACTTAAAAAGCTCAATATTGATAACACTTTATAATAACGCTACACTATTAAGAAGTCATGAAACAAATAATAAATATGTATTAACAATATTTTAATTAATAAATAGTCTATAGGCAACTCATTGGCTCTGTAATTTGTAATTTTGCATTAATTCCCATGAGCTTATAACTTAAGAATTCAGCAATAATAACAATGTTCATACCTCAGTAGTGTTTATAAATGTTTAAGTAATGTTTTTTTTATTGAATTATCTGGTTACAAATCCTTAACTATCGCTATACAGTGTTACTCCAATATTTTTCTATTTTATTTCCTTTTTTTATATATATTTAAGAGGGCAGCACACAGATGGTTTTAGGCCACAAATTGCTGAATTAAACAACTTTATACTAAAATGTCAAAAGTTGGGTGAGAAACAATAGACAGCACTATTAAAACCCCACTTATACAGTCTATCAGAATTTAAAAAGCTGTTTCAGGCTTTAGTTACTCTTTAGAATTTCAGTCTGAAAGAGAGAAAAATTAACGTTAGTTTCTAAAAGTCTGAAAACAATTCCATGTGTTACAAAAAGTGGTTGCCCATGAAAAATCCATGGAGCACAATGTGTAAATAATGTGGAGTTAAAAACATCTGAGCGTGCTCCCACAGCGCCGCCTCAGGAAACCCATTAGGATGCATGCAGCAGCCTTTCGCCCCCCAATTAGCACATAGACCATACCTGGAGAAGCCCACTGGGGGGAGTTAGTGGGTCAGCGGGGGACGGGGTGTGTCTCTATACCCTTTATACTCCTCTGTTTAGACTTCTCTCTCTCCATCTATCCACGCACCGTTCCAGAGCTTTGCATTTGAAAGAGTTCTGCCAGTCAAAAAGCCCGGCACATGAAAGCAAATGTCAGGGGCAAAGGGCTCCTCTGACAGTGGAGCATCAAACGCACTGCACCAGACTGACTCAGACTAAACTACTGTTTGTAAGCTGCACCGTGCATTAGGAGGGAGCTCGAAGATATGCTTTATTGTTAGAATATATAGAATTTAAATACATGCTGCAAAAGTGACTTAAAATGATCACTGCCTGTCTTTTTGGTGTTGGCCTTTCTGTATTTCCTCAATTCTATGTAGGTAATTTTACCATATCTAAAACATAGCAAGACATGGCATTTATTTATTTATGTAGTAACGCACCTTAAACTTGCCTACCCCATCTTTAAAATAATTGCCTACCCCAGTTTTAACAGAAAAGTTTAACTTTTGGACATCTTTTGCCCAATCTGATGTAGCACTGATAGCCTGCTGGATCAAAAACAGCTTGTCATGGATCTATGGGTCCCTCTAGTGGACACAAAACTGAAGCTCAACCTCTCGCAGCAGTTGACAGCAGCCAGGCACCCATTATTCCCATAGTAATATACTCTTCTACTTTTCTAACATATGCATATTCTTTGTGGCAGTTTAGCATTACAAAAAATATAGAAAGTAATCTTATAAATAAATGTGCATATTAGTAAAAGTTAATGAGACGTCTGAACAGCTGGGCAGTACAAATGGCAGCACAATAGAAGGAGAGAGAAGTCCCACAGAGAATTCCCCAGGGAATATCAGCTAAACAGAGCTCTCTGGCTCTGCAACAACAGCAGTGGCCACCAGATGTCAGCAAAGCATACTAATGTAAACCATCTATCTATCTATCTATCTATCTATCTATCTATCTATCTATCTATCTATCTATCTATCTATCTATCTATCTATCTATCTATCTATCTATCTATCTATCCCAAAACCTCTCCCTAATATATAATATAATCTAATTATATTCAATATATTTGCTAATGTCTGTACTTTGTGTATTAGCTAAACTGTGGTGATAAGGTCTTGTTTTTGATTTTTTTTTTTTTTTGGTTTTTTTTTTTTTTTTTTTTTTTTTTATTAATTTATTGTTTTTTTGTTTTTTTCGTTTTTTGGTTTTTTTTTTTGGGGGGGGGGTGTTTGTTAGATTGCTAGGTCTGCATATACAGCTAGAAGCTCATGTAAGGAGTAATTTAATATAGGTATTTAATTAGAATATACTGTATAAGTACATATTCACTGTCATGTCTGTAAAATGTAAAAAAAAAAGAAGAAAAAACAAAAATCTGAATGGAGAGAAGTATGTACTCGTATGTGTAGTCGAAAAATTGTATGCAGTATATGCATAGGGATGTGTGTAAGTATGTGTACTCATGTGTGTTTAAGTACATACATATACATACTGTTTGTATGCCATGTGTATTTGTGTGTACTTCTATGTATATGTATGGACATGTATGCATCGTGTATATGTATGTCTATCTGTACCGTTTTGAAATGGGATATTAAAAGAAAAGGTAAAAAAAAAAAAGTAAAGCCTAAAGCCTTGTAGACTGGTGAGGCTCTTGTTTACCCAGGTCATGATGATACAGCCTGTGTCTGAAGGTCAGCCCCTAACTCACTATGTAGTGCTGCACTGTGGTTCTCAGACTACCACCTCAGAAAATATTTGGCTTTACAAGTATTGTAATGGACTAAATCTATCTTTTTGATAGGAACGAAACAGGTCCTATCAAAAAACAACATTTAACTAGGACTAAAACAAGTCTAAATCAGGACTAAACCAGACTAATCTAGGACTATAGCTGTGAAAGACTCCTGAGTACCACCAGAAGATGTCCATGTACCACCAATGGTACCTGTCCCACAGTTTGAGAACCACTCTGATATAGTGCACTCATTTAGTCTTTTAGCAAACAGTTTTTGACACGCACCACTATTTTTTGTTTCCATATTTGCTGGGCTTTCTGTATTGTCTTTTTATCTAAGAGTAAAAATAAATACTACTAAATTCTAGTTGTAGTTATCTTGAAATCTGTTTGCATTGAAACATTGAATGGTTGTTGTTTGAAGCTTCCACCACCAGAGGGAGTCAGAGCTCTTTTCTGCTCATGTTATTCCTTTCTCAAGATGTCCAGGTACTGTTTATGGATCAGTCAGACAACAAATTCTTTAAAGTACACTGCTCAAAAAAATAAAGGGAACACAAAAGTAACACATCCTAGATCTGAATGAATGAAATATTCTTATTAAATACTTTGCTCTTTACATAGTTGAATGTGCTGACAACATAATCACACAAAAATTATTAATGGAAATCAAATTTATTAACCCATGGAGGTCTGGATTTGGAGTCACGCTCAAAATTAAAAACACACTACAGGCTGATCCAACTTTGATGTAATGTCCTTAAAACAAGTCAAAATGAGGCTCAGTTGTGTGTGTGGCCTCCTCGTGCCTGTATGACCTCCCTACAACGCCTGGGCATGCTCCTGATGAGGTGGCGGATGGTCTCCTGAGGGATCTCCTCCCAGCCCTGGACTAAAGCATCCACCAACCCCTGGACAGTCTGTGGTGCAACGTGGCGTTGGTGGATGGAGCGAGACATGATGTCCCAGATGTGCTCAGTTGGATTCAGGTCTGGGGAACAGGCGGGCAGTCCATAGCATCAATGCCTTCGTCTTACAGGAACTGCTGACACACTCCAGCCACATGAGGTCTAGCATTGTCTTACATTAGGAGGAACCCAGGGCCAACCGCACCAGCATATGATCTCACAAGGGGTCTGAGGATCTCATCTCGGTACCTAATGGCAGTCAGGCTACCTCTGGCGAGCACATGGAGGGCTGTGCGGACCCCCAAAGAAATGCCACCCACACCATTACTGACCCACTGCCAAACCGGTCATGCTGGAGGATGTTGCAGGCAGCAGAACATTCACCATGGCGTCTCCAGACTCTGTCACGTCTGTCACATGTGCTCAGTGTGAACCTGCTTTCATCTGTGAAGAGCACAGGGCACCAGTGGAGAATTTGCCAATCTTGGTGTTTGGCAAATGCCAAACGTCCTGCATGGTGTTGGGCTGTAAGCACAACCCCCACCTGTGGACGTCGGGCCCTCATACCACCCTCATGGAGTCTGTTTCTGACTGTTTGAGCAGACACATGCACATTTGTGGCCTGCTGGAGGTCATTTTGCAGGGCTCTGGCAGTGCTCCTCCTGTTCCTCCTTGCACAAAGGAGGAGGTAGCCATCCTGTTGCTGGGTTGTTGCCCTCCTACGGCCTCCTCCACGTCTCCTGATGTACTGGCCTGTCTCCTGGTAGCGCCTCCTTGCTCTGGACACTACGCTGACAGACACAGCAAACCTTCTTGCCACAGCTCGCATTGATGTTCCATCCTGGATGAGCTGCACTACCTGAGCCACTTGTGTTGGTTGTAGACTCCGTCTCATGCTACCACTAGAGTGAAAGCACCATCAGCATTCAAAAGTGACCAAAACATCAGCCAGAAAGCATAGGAACTGAGAAGTGGTCTGTGGTCACCTCCTGCAGAACCACTCCTTTATTGGAGGTGTCTTGCTAATTGCCTATAATTTCCACCTGCTGTCTGTTCCATTTGCACAACAGCAGTGAAACTGATGTCAATCAGTGTTGCTTCCTAAGTGGACACAGTTTGATTTCACAGAAGTGTGACTGACTTGGAGTTACATTGTGTTGTTTAAGTGTTCCCTTTATTTTTTGAGCAGTGTACAGACACCTACCTTTATATACACTGGTCATTGGTTATTCTCACACATTTTGTAATTATCTGTATATTCTACATATTTCTATCTTATCCATTTTGAAGGCCAGCATTAATTTACACAAACTCCTATAGCTCAAAACAACATAGTATGCATGACTTTAAAATACCATGTAAGGTTTTTATATGCATTATGGGAATTGTAGTATTAAGACCTATCCACTCTAATTCGCCATAGCCCTCAAGCAATTGTGTGACAGACTATAGATGATGCCCCTTTAGACTCTCTGAACCTCATTTATTGTCTATTATAGCTTATAAATAGGCATTTCTTTTATCATTTGGTTTCTTGTGCTGGCTGGCAGTGGCAGGTGAGTGGGCGGCCCTGCTTTTAAACATGTTCCAATAGTCTGTTCAGACATACCTTCATCCATCACTTAGGGTGGCACATGGACACGCCCCCTCTCCATGGCTCTGGATGGCTGAAGCCTATCCAACTGTTCTCCTCATGTGAAAGTGGAATATATGCATAAATGATAGATGTTTTATGCATAACAATAAGGAACCATGTTAATATGCATACTGCTCATGGGACACAAATGTATTTCAAAAAATGCTATATATTATGCAAAATTGACTTTTCTGAGCTTTCTACCATGGTATAATGTTCCCTCATCAAAAACATACCTGGAGTTGTGTTTTTCTTCATTCACGCATGTTTAAGTAACCATGTATTCTCTGGCACAGCCTTTCTGCAGCTCCAAAATGCTATATTCAAAAACTATGTCATGTTTTTCTCCATAGATTTCTATAAAAACATTACAAAAACACTAAAAGGTGTTTTAAAGTTGATATCATGAATTTTTGAATGTCTCCTGCTCTCTTAACTTGTATGTAGCAGCTGTGACCTGTTGTTTTGACCTTTTCCATATTGGGACATAAGATGTTAGCTGACATGTGTCCACTGTCTCCTAGGCATGAAAGGTGAACCCTAACCACCTAATCTTAGTCCATCCTTGACCAGTCTATATGTAAACCCAGGAACATTTACATCTCCTGTATCCTATATAAGCTGTTGGGACAGAGACACTGAAAAAGGAGAGAACACACAGACACTCGAGGGGGCAGACATGCAAACTATGTAGGAGTGAGCAGTAGTAGCGGGATCAATGTCATCTCTGTCTGCTATGTCTGTTCCATTAAAGCAACCTTACTGACCACCATTGCACTATGGCCTCGGTGTTCCCAGCTTCTCTGTTTTTCTTGATATCAAAAGTTATATTTTTAAACAAGTACATAAATGTAATTCATTTCAAACTCAATTTCTTTTGTACCTGCAGTAGCTTTGCGGACCCCCAGGAGGCCCAAGACCCTACTTTGGTACCCACTGGAGTACTTAAATGTTACTTTTACTCAATTCACTGTGTAAAGTGACTACATTACTAGTAATGGTAGTAGCAGCAGTAGGATTATTAGTAGTAAAAGCAGTTACATTAGAAGTTGGACTTGTAGTGGTGTATTAGTATGTTGTGTAGTAGCAGAATACTTTCAAAGCTACTTGTATTTTAGTAATCCTTTTACTCACTACTTCTACTCAAGTAGTAGTTTTGCTGAGTACTTTTACTGCTATTTGAGTATTTAATTTTGAAGTAACAGTGCTTTTGAGTACGTGTTCCAGCTCTGCCTTTTGTGTTTATCTTATTGTCAGGTTGGAAGAATGGTAGATTTCATCAGTGTGTCTCTGAGGCCTGCAGGTATCAGCACAAAAGAGCCAAACTTTCAATAGAACTTTATCTGCTTGTGGGAGTTTGAAGAGAAATTATTAAGAGTTCAAAAATGATGGATTTCAGACAAACATATTTTCGGAAGAAAATCAATAAGATACAAATGCTTTCAAGGATTTACGAGAACAACAAACTGCCGAGTGATATCAACACTCAGAAGAGAACAGACGGCTCTATTGTCACCTAAGGTTTTATTTGTAATGTGTTTGAAAATACAGCAGCAGCAGCAGCATTACAACAAAACAGTCATTTCCAGCGAGTACCGACCAAGCTGTAGCCACATTCTAAATTAGCCACTGATATTTAATTGGACCACTGTCCTTGTCCCAATATAAATGATGGACAATATGCAAAATAATGGGCTTTTATTGCATTTTGACAAGTAGCCTGAAGCCACCAGTTCCTCGGCTCTTTTAGGCAACAAAACCATGTCATGTTTGTTCATTCTTGACCAAAAAGTATTTACTGTCTGCAGCCATTTTGAGTCTGGCTATTATACATCATGAACTAAACGTCTAGCAGCCTATAGGTGGTTTTGTTTCAAGGGCTTTGGCTAAACAACATGCATGTCGTGTTAGTTTGCAAACACTGGAGGTTTTCTTTAATTATGGATGGACAAAAAACACTGATATGTCTTCTCTGTTTGGTTGTCAGAGGGAAGGAGCACAGTAACCTTGGTAACCAGTAAAATCCAAATGATAAAATTAAGCCTTATTAGAGTTTATTGTCAAATCGTAATGTTCTTTATGTTTTAAAGAGACTCCCCTGACTGCTGACAGTGTTGTGGGCATCCTGGGATATGTAGTCCTGCCTAATTCTATAGGTCAGTGGTTCCCAAACCTTTTTTTGTCTCATGTACCCCTGGTCTGTTTGTCATACTGTGAGTACGCCCCTCACTCATCTTTGTTGATTATTCTAATTATAAAGTGGTCATATAAAACATTAGCATTTATCAGTATTTCATTTACTTTAATTAAAAAACAAATTCTCCTGCATTTTTTTCTTCTAAACCCAATTTAAAGGTAAAAAGATAATAATTTGCCTTTAAAATATAAAACAAAAAATATAACAATATAAACTCCTGTTACATTTATTTTACTATATATTTTATGATCTGAATAAATTACAAAATTAAAATAAATAGTACTATTAAACTAATAATGACAATAATAATACTACAGAATACTACAAAAAAATATATATATGTAAATAACTCCTTTTTAAAATAAGCTATTACGCCTAAAAAACAAAATATAATATTGAAAAAAATTATATTCTTTAGCAGTTTTAGCAGTCAATGAGACACTTGAAAATACACTGAAATAATTCCAAGTACCCCCTGCAAAGTGCTTGCGTACCCCTAGGGGTCCTCATACCTCTGGTTGGGAAACACTGCTACAGGCTATGTTTCATGAAAAATAATCAATGTAAATGATTGACTTATCTTTTTCCATTCAGATTCTATAAAAGCCAACAAAAGTTTTAATTTGGTTTCTGGATCAAATGAATCTACTTGTCATTATTGCTGATTTGTGAATAGTCAAGGGCAACAATGTGAAAACAAATGAAATACTGAGAGTGATAAATATATAATCCATATAGTGAAGCTTTAAATCTATTGCAATCTAAAATAGTGCAACTTGAGATGAATAAATTTAGCCCACATTTGAAATTACAATTGCCATTCATGTCATTGTTTCCATCTGCAAACCAGTGGCAGTTCCATTTCATCCATCTGTTTGGCTCTCATGCATATGTTTATCTCAGATCTTATTGTCAGATGTGGGCAGATCTCTGGTGTCGGTAATTGCTATAGGTGAGGCAGCATCAAACTCAAAGTCACTTAATCTCCTCAGAATCTCATTTTTCCCCATCCCACAGAACGTCCCACTTCCAGGTATTCCCACTTTCTCCTTTAAATATAACCTCGCCATGAGCATTTTTTTTCCACCTTCCCATCCCCCTCCATATATTGATTCTCCTCCTGCCATTGATTTGAATCTACAGTCTGTCAATGTGCGTGCGCTACAGCTGTGCACAAGTCACTGTGGGCTTGTGCTGCGGACATTTGTTCTAGCTAGACTAAATGGATTTTTAAGCTTTTGGGTCCTTTGCTGCCTCTCCAATCCTAATCCCGTCGAGAGCTTTTACACTGACTCTTGTACTCTTTATTTTAGAAGGACTTTTGCTTTGAATCAATGGGACTGTTTTAAATGTAAGCCCCCCTCCCAAAACCCAGCGGATGAATTGCTTAGCACATTAAAGAGACTAAGGCATATTATCTCAACACACAAATCCAATATCTCTTCCACTTTTAATTATAATATTTGTCATTTGAAGCTGAAATTCCGCCTTTCGACGACAGTTTACAAGGATATTAAATTAGTCTAAAAGAACCAAACTGTGCAGCGAATCCGAAAAATGATTATGATTCAAGGCATGTAGGATTTCTATTAGAGCGGCTTCATATTGACTGCTTTTAACACTTGTGTTGTCTAAGATAACATTTGAAGAGTGGGAAAAAAATGGCCCTTTTTAATTTGAAATATGGCAACAATTTCTCAACATTCTTCAACAGTAGGAAAATTAAAAATGGTTGTCATGAGTACTTATAATGCCACCGTTTACCATCTTTGACATGTTTCTCAGAAGCAGCATCAACTCGAATCTGAGCTGCAGGAGCTCGTCTGTTGGATTGTCCCTCGTGGGCCAGCCTTTGTGCCCCACGTGCATCACCTGTCCCTGGGTCTCTACTTTTCCTGTCCACATTTAATAGATACTCACCACTTCAGATCACAATCACCCCACAAGAGCTGCAGTTTTAGAAATGCTCAAACTCTCATCTAGCCATCACAATTTGGCTCTTGTCAATGCTTGCCCGTTTTTCTTGCTTATAACGTATTTACTGTGGGAACAAAATGTTCACTTGCTGCCTAATATATCCCACCTGCAAACAAGTGACATAAAGAAAAGAGAAAATGTTATTCACTTCATCTGTCAGTGGTCATAATGTTATGCCAGATTGGGTTTATTCTAAAAAGAAAGACAATGAGAGGAGGCTGCTAAAGGTTTCACAGAGGGAAGTACCAAAAAATAAAAAGTGACAACAACTGACAAAATAACCATCACTTTTGCAGATTCCTAACCAAATGTAAACTGCTATATTTTTACTAAGTCAAACAATGTTTTACACTGAATAAATCTTATATACACTATATTTCCAAAACTATTAGCTAACCTTTACACACATATGAACTTAAGTGACATCCCATTCTTTATCCATAGGTTTTAATATGACATTGGCCCACCCTTTGTATTTATCTGTCTGTCTGGATGAATCAGATATGTAGAAGTCTGATGTTGTCTTTGCTCTAATTCATCCCAAAGGTTTTTTATCAGGTTGAGGTCAGGACTCTGTGCAGGACTGTCAAGTTCTTCCTGCACCAAACCCACTCATCCATGTCTTTATGGACCTTGCTTTGTGCACTGGTGCATCATGTTGGAACAGGAAGTGGCCATCCCCAAACTGTTCCCACAAAGCTGGGAGAATGGAATTGTCCAAAATCTTTTGGTGCTGAAGCATTCAGAGTTACTTTCACTGGAACTAAGGGGCTCCTAAAATAACTAGGGCTGTGCCTAAAAAATTGATACGGGGATATATCGTGAAGTACTTCTAGACGATACACATATCGATGTGCATGCTACTGTATCGATACAGCTGTTTAAATTATGTAATATGTTATAAAGAGCTTGTATGGCAGTTTTGAAGCTGTTTCTTAAAGTGCAATACACATTTCTGTCATAGGTGGCAGCACCGCAGCACACAGCAGCAGCAGCATCCTGTCTCTTTACAGTAAAGAAACAGAGAGGAACATAGTGTTTTGTTTTTTTTTCAGACAGCCAAACTAAAGGGGGATTATCAGTTTTGGACATTAAAAACACCAAGGAATCAGGAGTTAGACTTGACTCTTACAGTTTGTAGACTCTGCAGTGAAGTACCGTTACTGCAGCAACTCTACAGATCTCTGTCTTCATAAAACAAGACACTACGCTGAACAGGTAACGGTAGCAAAACACAGAGTATGAGTATGCTCCTCACAAAAACATGACAAGACTTAGGATAGATAAGCCATAGCTGTCAAGGCAGTTAATAAGTTTATATTAAAGCTTGTTAAAATGTTTTGTTGTTTGTTTTTTTTTGTACCAATTGCTGTCATTGCAATGTTGGTTAGGTTATATTACTCACAGCCAATATACAGAGTATAAAATATGCATTTAGTTATCTTGTTTGACTCTGTGCTTTGTTCAAAATGTATTGGGATACCTATGGTATTGTGAGATTGGAAATATCCAGCCCTAAAACAACCCCACAACATAATCCCAGTTTAGTTGTTTGGGTGGGTGAGTGAATACTTTTGGAAATATAGTGTACTTTTTAGTATTTTTTGTGGTAATTTCATGACGGCTTAATCCAAATTTGCCAAATTTGCACCCAAAAAACAGTGTATGTGCAAATACTTTCTACCCTGATTTCTTCATTGCAGGGCCTAAGGATCACTTGATATTCTGTCACACTACTCTTCCAATGAGTTTAGAACTGAATGAATTTAGAACATCAAAATTATATTTATGAAATTGAAAATGTTGGATGTAAAGAAGAGAAATTAAAATTCTTAATTTAAAGATATCAGCGTGTACTCCTAAACCCAAGCAAAACCAAATGACAAAAAGCAAAAGTGCAGATAAAATTTTGGGGATTTTCAACAGCTGAACTTAATATCAAATTTATTCTATTAGAGCTTTTCATTTAGATAATCCAGCCACAAAGATTCATAAGCCACTGTGTCTTCCTGTGCATAATAGAAATGTTAAACCTTCGCAAAATGGGAACTGAATGACAGAAATTCCAATATTTTTATGGATGTTTTTTGGGCTTTTAATAGCAAAACCAAACTTGAATGCTATTGTCCTGTTGCTGCAAAGCGAGCCTGTCCTTGTGCATTAGTGAGCAGCCAACCACTGATGGATTAAAAAAGACATGGGCGGGGAATGGGAAGAATTTGCCCCCTCGCCGCTTGGCTAGCTGGGGATATCGAGACTGAAATTCATTTTTTTTCCCACTCCGCTTTCATTCCACAATCCTCATCACAATCTTGTCTGAGAGGCGATCGATGCCCGGGCAATATAGTTCTGATATATGCTGCTGCCAATGGAGCATGATTTATGTCCTCTGTAGTCTAAGAGCTTGTACTTGTGCCAGATTTCCTCAAAAGGCCACATAGATTAGAAAGATCAATCAGAAATGTAGATTGTTTTGCAGGCTGTGTAATCTTTTAAGTTAAGCCATTGATTCCAGAAGGCTTCATATAATTTATTTAATGGCAGAACACTGGGTTTTATTGCTCACGTTTTGGAGTTCATTTTTATCAGTAATGGTCGTTTTGGTGTCTCGGCACAGTCAGCAGAGTTGGAAGACCTGTGGCGATGATTTGGTTTCACTTTCAACATTATCTAATAAAGTTTGAGTTATGCCTGCAGCAACTCGCCTTCAATCATCCGACAGTGAACAAAATCACCAAAATGCAGTGGTTCCCAAGTGGTGGGATGGGGAGCCAAAGATAGGCCGCGTAAAATTTGGGTAAACAGGTAATATGAAACTATAACTTCACAAATTAAGACAAAAAGGTTGAAATTGTTGACAGGTTCAAATTGGGAATATGATGTCAAGCCACAAAATTACAGGATAAAGAAAAACTTTACTCCACAAAATAACACTCCAAAAGAAAGAACAGGAAGAAATAAATCACAAACTTGAATTTTAAAGGAAGAAAACGACAAACGACAACAAAATGAAAAGTCCCAGTTCAGGGTTTGCCACAACTAATAATTGACATAGTTTTTTCACCCTGGATGCCCTTTTTGATGCAAACCTCTTTATTTATATGGGCTTGGGACTAGTTCAAAGTGTGTCTAGAGTTTTTTCCTCCAAAACAGGGAACCAAAGACTAAACCAATTAGCATTTTGAAAATTCTGTGTAAAAAAAAAAAAAACTTGCCCATGGATACAATGACAGTGTGCAATGCCAGTAGCGGGGATCGAACCGAGTCACTGCTGCCCCACTGAGCTACTGCTGTGCCCTTTTATTAATGATGCCTCAGTGACATGTTTGGTGACTGTCAAGATTATATTCAAAATGTCAGAAAATGCCAATAGTGCTTAAATGCTAGAATTTTAGCAGTGCACAGCGGGGTCTGACAAATGAATGTGAAGTGGATGCAAACAGTGACGAGGCTCTGAATGGAAGCACTATTTTCCTTTTGATTACAGGTGGACCGGACTCTTTCATGTGGTTCATTTCAAAACACATAAGATATAAGATAATTGGCTACATGGCAAATGATTGTAATTCAATATGCAGATTGTTAAATCAGTATTACTTGTGTTACATATGTATTTACTGTCTCTCTTTGCTGCTTACAAGTGAAGTGAAGAAACCTAACTTTTAGGTGGGGGGACATGGGCCACCAGTTTAGATGTTTTTAGTGTAGTGTAGTGTGTCACAACTATTGGTTTCAAAATGTATATTGCACTGAGTTATATGTAACTTCTATTTTGTTTTGTTTTTTCCCTTCTGGGATGGCCACAGCAAATCATCTGCCAGTGCAGTGTTTTGCATATTGAATTGACTTAGATTTAGGTTGCCCTTCTCTATTTATCCAGGCTTGGTTCTGGCACAAAGAGTACTTTGTGGCTGAATTATATTGTAGTATACTCTCTATATAAACTGTAATAATAGCAATAGAAAATTAATATGTCTATATTTTCTAATCATGATTAATGTATTTTTTTCCCTTTAAACACACAGGTCCTGCCAGAAAATGTCTGCGTACCACCAATAGTACCCATACCACAGCTTGAGAACCACAAGGATAGGCCATTTACTTCTGGGGAACTCCTTGTGTTCTTCTGAAATGTCCTCAAGCCTTGAAGTCAGAAACAGACTGAGTTTAAAATCTATGCAGCTCACTTAAATAATCCATAGAAAGTTAATTTAGAATGACTGTAATTTTTCAGAATGTAATTATCACACGCAGACATCATGCACCATTATGTTGAGTTGTGAAGAACGGCACAAGTGTCTGTAATTTTACTATTGAATCGTCCTAATTGCAAATCTATGTATCATTGTCTCATCAGACAGGTTTTCATTATAACCCCTCCGAAATGAGATTAGTGCTTTTGCAACAATGGAGACAAATTGTACTTTCCTTTTGGCTAATTAGATTATTCTAATCTGTCAGCTCCTAACTCCTGCTATTATTGGATTAAACAGAAGAGGGTGTAATTATATCATACAGCCAAAAATATGTGTCAACGCCGTGATTGATGGTGCTTTTAGCCAGAGCTGTCTCATGGTATCATTATGAAAGGGTTCGCCTATTACAATATGATCTAGTATAAGTCTATTTTACCATACGTCATGCATGTTATGTGACAGATTAATGCAGAAATTAGCTTAAACAAATGTATAATTCTGACATTGCCTGAAGTCATGCCCTAGAGCTGCTTTAATTCGTATTGACATGTTGAAGGCTACAGCAGGATGAACAATGCCAGAAGATGCAGCACCAGTCATCACTCCCACATATCCAATACTATAACCACCAAGACAATTATTTACATATGTATGCTATAGGGGAAAATATAAATCTGTATAATTAAGTATTGATTTCTAAGGACATCATTTTGGTGACGAGTCAGAAGACAGCATGTCACCAAGAGCTTATAACAGGATATAAATGTAGAAATGTTGGGAATTCTATTTAAGGGTAAGGGTAAGAAATTATACAGCTATAAAAAAATAAAAAATGAGATAAGATAACATGTGGAGTAGGAGTGTTGCTAGACCTGAAGCTTTACTGGGGAACAGAACCCTCTTACTCATATCACTTCACAATCACAAGCCTCTCAGTGTCAGGATTCAAACTGGGGTCCGTCTGCTGCAGGAGCTTGGTCTAATGAAAGCCCTGACAAATAATATTATGTTATTGAGGGTTTATTTACTGGGGCAGAGCTGATTCATACTGGGGTAAGTACTGAATATTCATTTCTATGACAAATCTGGTTCAAATTTACTTTGCAAGTCTAATGTTTGAACCCTGGTATCTTAGTTGATTCTTGGCATTGTTCGTGCAGCCAGGCTCTGAAATACAGCATAGGGAGTGGGACATCAACTTCTGACTGGCGGCAGGTTAATTCATTAAACTATTTTCTCTCTAATGATAAAGTGTTGAAAGTCACACCTTTACCTTGACTACACCTCAATGAGCAATTATCCATAGACTGTTTTATGTTCAGTATACAAGTTCCCTTACTGCATGTATAGCATATATGTACAGTATATGTATGCAATTTAAGCATGAAGAGACACAACTGCAATTGCTTAAAACACAATCCGGGCTTCAATACAGCAGCCTTTCCTAAATGTCAGAGCTTACACTAGTGGGTAGTAGTAGTAGTAGTAGTACTAGTGGTAAAAGTTTGAATGTGTGCATGAGAATTGACACATTTGCAATACTGGCTGATGAAGTTAGCAGATGTTGCAGGATACAGGAAGTACATAGAGAGATATTTAGGACTTCCAGCCTTTACACCATCCTTCCTACAACCTCTTACTCAACTTCAGACAGGATACTACGCACCTCAGACCTTTGTCTTTATCCACCGACTCCTCATTTAACTCCATCCTCCATGTGTAACACTTTTCACCATTACCCTACTGCCTGACAAGACTCTTCCTGTTTGTTAGCCAGAGCGTAAAAAAAACGAACAAATGACATCACCTTCCCTGACCACTTCTATTCAGCACGTGCACATCATTTTCTACACAAGAAAATACAGGAAAAAGAATCAAATGCGCTCTTTGAAAGGTATTAAATTCTATAATAGATCGCCTTCCCTAACGCAGAGGTGGTATGTCGCGCGAATAAATCAATACAACAAAGTGGGCTGAGCTGGGGAGAGAGACAGAGGCCTGAAATATTAACCAAGTGCCATCAGAACACAAGCCACAGCCGATGAAACCGAGAATCCATTATGTGCAAGGGCTGGGAGTTGTCGGCGGGATTGGATTGGAGGAAGAGGAGGATGGAGGGGGCGTAATGTGCGTTCACCGCTTTTATTGAGAACTCGTTGCACGGGCAAAATTGAGAAGCCATTGGTATCGATCAGCACAAAAGGAGAGGAGAGACTGGAGAAAGGAGGGCAGGGTTAGCCGAGTTATTTTTCTTCATTTCCCCACAGACTCAGTGGAAGCACATCCGAATACGCAGTTTGGGGTCGGTGCCGCTAAAATTTGTAATCCCTGCCTCAGAATTCCTCACGGCACAGTGGAGTTTTTACTTGGGTAGAGGCTGAGTTGTGATTATTGCACTCAACAGTCTTTTTTTATCTTTTCGGTAGCCACGTTCTTTGTTTTTAGCAATTCTGCAAGCACTACTCACTAACTAAGAGAGATTGCAAGACATAATGCACTTTTGTTTGGTCATTGGCCCATCACCCACTAATGACATTGGTAGTGCCTTTAGCAGCTTGGTGATGTAACAGGTTTGCAAGTCGTACACAGTGCAAAGTGTCAGTTATGCTTGAAAACATATTTGGTAAGAGAATGAGCTGAAATACTTCCACAACATAATGAGAGACTCAGTGTCACAGCAGAAATTTCATATTATTAAAGTTAATCTGAAGCTGTTAAATCTAGAGTTTGTTAACAGGGTCGCCCACTAACAGGAGAGTTATACTGTTGTTGTGTCCTCGGGCAAGACACTACACTGACAAGGTCTAAAGGAATCCGGCATCAAAAGTTGCCATTGTGCTACTGATTGGGGTTCAGTTTTGTAAGTATACGACTTGTGTATTCAAAGCATATGACTGTAGTCTGGCCATCCCTTCCCTTGGATTTCATTTCTGTGAGCGGAACAATCACAGGCGGAGTAACCAGACAGAGAAATAAAGGGCAGGACAAAAGCAGCACACCACTGACCTGTTACCCAAACAAACATGGAGGATTTTTGCCAGTTTTTCCATAAAACAAACAAAACACAAAGAATTGCAGAAAAAGTCAGTTTAAAAAAAAGTGAGTTTTGTTTGATTGGTTAAGTCGGATGTCAATGGGACTTCACTGTTGTTAAAATGGCAATAAGATGAAGGAAAACATCCCACAGAGGACCAGACTGTCAGACTGTCAGGACCACAGGACCAAAGTGTCAGTCAAATGCAATAAGCCTTTCCTTTTAATAAACAAATAAACCAATATGATATCAACAGAATTCACAGAGCACTTTGGTGTTAAAATCCTAGGTTTTGTGACCCATCCACTGCCCCAACCTACAGGTATATACAGTATTCTCTATTCACCTAATGAAATCAGATGCTTTCCATTTGGTTTAACAAAGGACTATAGCAAACACCAGTCTGCAATGTCGATTAATAGATAGAGTTTGACCAGTGGCCGAATGCTTACACACAATGCCTTGCTTAATTTAATTGCTTATTTTGTTCTAGCAAACCACTGCAGCATTACGGAACAATTAATGCTGTGCAATCAGTTCCTTCTTATTTAAAATCCATTTCAAAGTCTATTCCCTGTTGGAGAACACCTTTAACAACTGCTGGACTGCTCTGCTGTTCCCATCTCCTGTTTCATTTCCGCTCCAGTGCCACTTCTGCAGCCGCATGTATTCTGCTCAGTGCACCTCTACACCTCTCTGTGTCTGTCACCATCCAGCGCCGCGAGCCCCGGGCCTGATAATGACTTTGGAAATCCCCCGGTCCTCAGGTAGTGCCGACACAGCTCTTCAGAGGGCCCCTGAGTGCCACGCCGGCCCACTCCTGTACAGTTAGATTGCAGTGATAGGAAAGATGGTGGGGCGATGGGGATGAGATGGCACTGGCCTGGACGGCCCAAGGCTGATTGTAGGCGAGGGCTGCTGCTGAGGTCAGGGGACTGTTCATCCCATGGATTTACGCCCATATGATGCGTCCATACAGAGAGGCAGGAGTCGTGACTGGACATGGGGCTCTGCCTGAACAAGGGTACAGAGAGAGATTAGATGATATGCTGTGTGAAATATTATAGGGTTGCCAATGAACAGCAGTCTGTAGCAACAGTGGGTCACAGGGATGTTGAATATGGTTTAATTATTGTTTTAATTCCACTTTTTACTGTAAACTGTACATGACATGAGGGTCATAACAAAATCATTTCTGAAAAGAATGAGTTTTTGTTTTAACACAACCAAATGTAATGTTCCTCAGCCATAAAAATAACAAAATAATAGTGTTCTCAAAGTCCAGAAATAAAGAAGCTGTGCCTGATCCATTATAAATATAGTTCAATTCTCTCCACATTTGTTTAATCCTTTCACCCGCTAGGTTATTTTTGCACTGAACGCTTGTATGCTAACCTATACTTAGCTTAAAACAGTCTGAGGCTTATTTTTCTGGGCATTTGGAGATACGATCACGGCGCAATGACAAGAGATGTGGAGAGTTCACAGTGAAGTTTGTGGTCAGTGCTTAGACCAGGATACATTAGGGGATATTCACACTAAAAAAACACTTGTGATGTTCAGAATATGTTGAAGTTCATAGCCATCCAAAAATTTAATTAAAACTACATGAGTGACGTCAGTGAGAGGGTAGAAAACATGTGTAGTGTAAGTGTTATTTAATTCCTTGCTTTGCAGTTCTACACAAAGTCAAACAATCCCCCACGGTGGACCTAGAATTATAATGGATTGTTTTAGAACCTGTGCTTCCTCATTAAAGACTAGTAAACAGCCTGATGATGCAAAACCTTGATTAGGGAGAAATGCATGGTAATATTTTAGATTTTTACACAAATGCATTACATAAAAACCATCCCATTTTAGATTAATGGTTATAGGTTGGCAGGATCAACTGATTAAATTGGAGAGTTTCCAGACCCACTCCACTTCATTAAAAAAAGTGAATAGGTCTGTCTGACCACCCTAAGTAAAAGGGTCTATAGGGACACATTTAAATGCGTACAGTAGTTCTTTGTGGTTACAGCATTATTAAAAGCATATGAAATTAAAATAGCCAAATGTCAGACAAGGACAATCTTTAGTGCATACTGTGAAAGCCATCAGTCACTGATAACAACATAGTGAAGTGGAAAGCGTCATAATGTTGCCAATATAAGCTTCGGCTTAGGCATATGTGGGTCTCCAGTCTCCCACACAGCACAGACTCAAAGTTGGATAGAAAATGAATGGTCAAAAAGCGCTACGTGTATGCAATTTCTGCTTTATCACAGGCCCACATCTCTACTGCTCCTTGGAGTTATTTAAACAATGCGGTTCTAGGTTTTGGACAAGCTTCATTCTGCTGCATTAGAGAGTGTATGCTGGACAAGAGCTGAATGGGAGATCACAGACAAAGCATCGTGTTTACAGGCCAATTTGATTCACTACAAATTCTATTCTAGCAAATTGGTCTCCGCTGTCATGTTTGCACTTCTGCTCCATATTTAACAAGGGTGAGTTATTTAATCATGCGCCAACAATAGCAGCAAAATACCTCCCTTCAATCACCCCCTGCATACAATGTGTTCGGCTGATGATGGAGCGCAGAATGGGAGCTGGGTGTGAGGAAGAGGGCTGCGTGCTCAGAATACATCACAGAGATCACTGCTGAAACAGGCATGTAACAGCCCAGTGATCAGGCTCGAGGTGCTATTGTTCGTTTAAAAAAAGAGAGTGCTGGAATTTGTAGGGAATTGTACCAAGATTTGATATAATCCAGTATTCTAAAAAAAATGGTGGAAAATGAATGTTAACAAAAGAATATTAGCCTCCAAAAATCATAGAGAGGTGGTTTGAGTAATTGAAAAATGTGCTCCTGGGAATATCCATAAATTGCTCTACAAACTAAGCTTCCTCATCGAAGATTGTTAAACTGACAACCACCCAATGAGATGTTATTGTGCATTCATGTGGTCCTTGGAAAGTCTGAGTTAAAAGATGCACGTGAATGCTGGCACAAGTCAGAAAAACAACTTGGGACTTCCTGCTGTCTGACTTCCCCACTTAACATCCGCTGTTTCATGGACTTAGCAGAAAATTATCAGATTTATTCATTTGCATTTTTTACATGAGCTCTTTGACTAAATTCTGCTAAAAATATGAGTTTACTATAAGCTGCTGCTCACATTTGGCTAAAGCTTAATTTGCAAAAGATATTAACGTTCAGCTTTTTAGTAATGAGAAGGCTAACATTAAACCTGACTGTTAGCTATGTTAAATGCTAATTGATAACATTACTGACAAATAACTTTGTTGGGCTACATGTGTTGACGTTCTGAGATAAAAGTACATGAACAAGTTGGAAAAACAACTTCTCGTCTCAGAAAGACGAGCACCCAAAGACCACATGAATGCAGCATTAGACCAGTATGTTTGATGACAGAATTTTACAGAAAAAAGGGAAGGTGTGAGGCTTTCTTTGTTTTGTCAGATCTGGAAATTTATAGAGCTAGGTAGGTTGGGATAGTGGACTTAATAAGAAAATGACAATTGTAAAGAAAAACACTAACACTTATGACCATTTTGCGCCGATGTAAAGCCATTTAATTTAGGATCAAAAAACATTATTTGTGATATGTCTAGCATAACTTAAGCATGTTTACAGATAGCACAGACTTACTTTATTACAATAAACACAAGCAAAATTAGTGATATTGAAATAGAGTTCCCTTTCATTCACTTGAGCACAATGACATATATTTTTTACACCAAATGCTCTACCTGAAGCAACCCTTTATGTTTATTTGGGCTTGGGAGTCTTGGGCTTTGTGAAGCGTCGTCCATCAACTTTGTGGGTTTTATTTGAATCTGAGCAGAAATGATATTCCTATACACTTCAGAATCAGGCTGCTTCTGTCTCTGTCACATCATCAATATCAACATCATTGGAAGTTCTGCAGCTCATGCATCACACTGCTCCACCAGGTTTTACAGAAGATGTGCTGTGCTTTGGATCATGCGCCAAAGGGCAGGTTGGTCTGAGTCTCATCTGTCCAAAGAATGCTGTTTCTGACCTGGTCTGGCTTCTTTAAATGTTTTTGGCCAATTCTAGTGTGCCCTTTCTCTTGTTGAGGCTGATGAAGTTTGTACCTTGTGGTGAACCCTCTATATTTTCTCTCATGAAGTCTTCTGGTTATGGTGGACCTAGACACTGATAGACCTACTTCCTGGAGAGTGTTCTTCACTAAGGTGGATGTTGTGAAGGGGTTTTTCACAATTTTTTTATTCAGCCTAAGGATGATCAGGTTCACTTCCACTGAGATAGTGTATGTTGTGGTTTCACAGAAACAGCTTTCAAATGCAAATGTAACACCTGGAATCAAGTCCAGACCTTTTACCTGCTCAGTTTATGATGGATTAGTCCATGCGGCTTATGAAATAGCTTTTGAAGCAACTGTCCAAATACTTTTGAACCCCTGAAAAAGAGGCTGCTACACATTAAAGAGCTGTAATTTAAACCCTTTTTCCGATTTGAACATAAATATTCTCATATTACAGCTGAGGGTCTCCACTTTAAGGACATACTGTATAAAGTATATAACGCTATTTTGAAGATGTTTTGGTGAAAAGACTAAAGTAACAAAACTTGTGTCAGTGTCCAAATACTTATGGACTTAACTGTAGCTGATGCTTCTGCCCTGAACACACAACAGTCAAAAGACAAACCTCTTCAGGGGTTACCCATTCCAAACTGTACCATAACCATTCAGTGGAAATGAAGGTTAGTTAACATGAGGTGATATTTTTGGGTTGCTTCAACCTAAAAGCCACATTCAGATCTAAAATAGCAGGCTAACAGATGATCCAAATTACCATACTACCCTTCAAAGCTGGAGGATTTATGCACTTGTTCTTTATCAGGAGCGACGCGGCACACGCTCCATCTGAATGACAATGGTCCGGCCATGTGTCGGTCCATCTGGATGGGACCCGCAGCTCGCACCCCACTTTGACTTCTTTAATAAGTTGATAGGCCTCATCTGACAACATGCGGCGTGCCCTTTGTACAACATGGGCAGTGCAAACAGAGGTCAGCCTCCCCTCCCCCCTTCACACTTTGAACTAGCCTTATTCTTCACTGCTGTCTGGGCCCCCCTGTTATGACTGGACACAGGGGCCCACCCGATTCATTGGTGTCAGGAAATGAATTGTAATTCCATTGGGCCGACATGTATCCATCTCAACAAGTCCATTTGTGTCAAATTTAATGTATATTTTTCTTAAATTAAGCCTTAGGGGTGAGATCGTTTCAGCTGAGTGCACCCAAACCATTTGTCCCAGAGATGGCTTGGGCAGTAACTGTTTATAACTGTTTACTGTGTATTGTATTAGATTTTGCTGTGGCCAATCTGAAGCCATACAGTACTGTATTTGAGCAAGTAAACTGGAGTTTAATTTAAAGTTTAAAAGCTAGGAGTACAGTGTAAACAATATTCTTCTTTTTGAGATGTGTTGCTACCAACAACTCTCTACATTCTATTCAGACATTCTATTCAACTTCAAATGAACTATTTTATTTATGAAATGGTAAAATATCTTGGATGGTGAAAATTGATTTTATGACATGGAACAAACCATTACATTCTGTTTCAGTGAGATTTTATACAGTGTCCCAGCTCTTTTTGGAATTAGGTCTGTACTGTTTATTGCAATGACTTTGTCCAATCTCTTTTATCTACTTCTAAGACTTCTGGGCACAAGAATTTACTATTTTTATTTTTATTTTAAACATAGCCAATATTTTAATGTAGCCGAGAAGTGTTTAGTTGGATTTTTACAAAAGCAAAATACATTCAACCAAATCTATTCTACATTATTTAGTATGCTAGCCTGTTAAAACCACTATTTTAAGAGATGCATTATTTTAGGTACTGTTTTGTGTTTTATTGTAAATTATTGTACAGCCCAAATTCAAAATCCCACAATATGACTTGCACTGATCTCTAAAAACAGAGCCAAATTATATGAACACTGAATGCTTCTGCACAGTAATACACAATTATATGATATTCTTGGATTTTGAAAGTACGTTTACAGTAGTATGCAGTGAGTGTAGAAGATTGTACTAGATTTGGGACTGATATGTGTGGATGCAATCTGGAGAACTCAGCCGGACTCAGAGAGACTGTGTAGCAAGATGAAAGCGTATTTTTAACAAAGAACAATGTCTTGCATGAACAAGTTCCTTTGTAGAAGTACTCTACACAGCTTTCTGGCACATTATTATTTTTGGAGGCGGATGTATTATGTGTTCTAAGGCAGCATTTTTTCAGCTGTACCTATAATGCACCTAATGGAAAAATAGTATACTGTAGAGAAAAAGAAAGTGCTATGTTGCTTACTTTTGAACACATTCATTTGTTGTTTCCACTCCACCATAGACCACACTTTTACAGATCTGCTCTGTTTCTCTGATCCAACAAATGGACAGTTGTCCAGACCAGGAGTTCCCAAAGGTGGGTCCAAAAATGTTTACATGTACAGTGTATTTGGGTTGTCAAAAAAATATAATTTCACAGATTGGGTCAATGAATTGTTTGTGATTTGTGAAAAACACAGAAAAAACATTTAAAACCGGCAAAAACCAACATCAAGCCAAAAAACATACTAAGCAAAAGCAATGTAAATCTGTTTTAAATTGGGCAACACTTTATCTAAGTACTTTAATATACTCACTACATGTACTGCAAAAATCCTGCAATATCAATACTCAGAAATGTCATAAAAAACAAACACACACACACAAAAAAAAAAAAACACTTTCATCTTTTCTGTACAGTGGTGGACATTGATTGTGTGGAATCACATATAATTACATGCCATTTTAAGCCAAAATAAGGAATTTCCTGGAAACTCCCCAATACAAAATGACCAAACATTATTAATTAGGCTCTCTAAGGCTCATGTTCATGGTGGTCTGAGAATAGTCCCAGTCTTTTGGAGGAAGGGAGGGGCTGTCTGTGGGCAGTGAAGATGTGGTGAGATTAGATAAGGAAGTTAATAGAGCCATGGCCGGCCTGTGTCTCGCTGTAATTTAACCACATCTGTGAGGTCACTGATAAGTCCGCTCTAATGTGCATGTATTAGCATGACACGAGGAACCCAGTGATCAAATAGTACTATTCATTAGGATTAGATACGCTTTGGAGAATTAATAAGGAGACAGTGATATGTTTCTCCAAACCACTCAAACATGAAATAAAATGATTTTCATTTTTGTACCAGAAATTACACGGTCAAAATATGTGTTTAGTTAAAGTGTTAAGAGTAAAAAGAAAGGATCTTAAGTCCTAAGCAAATAAGGAGTTGTACATGAGCTCCACAATAACAAAAAAAAAAGCGGTGATCACATTAATAAACTTATTGGCATGTAAGTCTAATGTAACTCCACTAACCTCTGGTCTCCAATGGCGAAGTCCTGGATTTTGTCATAGCCTTAATGTAGTTGCAATTCTTTAATAATTAGATACCAGGACTAATGTTATTTTGTCCTCAGTGTGGTTTGGAAAAAATAAAAGCCACTTAACATTTTAAGTAGCCACAATTTAGTTGATGCAAATATTAAATTCTAGCTATAATGATACTGTATGTAGCCTAGCTGACATGGCGCTGGTGGGTTAAAATGCATATTCAGTTAATTTTCTTTAATCGATTAATTGGTAGTCCTAAAAATGATTATTGCGTAACTGTTAACCACCGGCTTGACATCAAAAAATGCTCTTAATTAAATTCAAATTTATAAACCAGAAAAAAGTACCTTCTTTTAAACTAAAGACAAGTTATAGGCTTGTATATTTTAGGAAACAGTTGCTTAATTTTATGTTTATGTCCTAACTCTCCAATGGTACTGTACCTTTACTCTACTGTACAGCATAATGATTGTTAGTATTTCTTTCAGTCAATGATGGCCATAATGTCAATTAATCAATTAATTGACATTTTACAGTCCTGTTCATCTCAAATTTAATATGTGCTACTGAAACCATAGAGATATAATAAAACCCTAGAGTGGACATTCTAATGGTGAACTGCAATCACTGACATCCGGCGCGGCCGCCATATTTACATTGAACTTGGATTTTTGTCCATACAGTGTTGCTAAAAATCATTTAAAAAGAAAATTTGAACAGTCGGGCAGCTGTTAGTAGTGCAGCTATTCTTTTTTCCAGTTGATCAACAGCAAACACTTGTTCCTTACATAGTGTTGTTATGTTTATCAGCTTAACTGTACACAACCTACTGATTAAATTCCTTAATAAAACGATTATCATAACGTACAGTAGACTGATTATTATTGTACAACATGTTGACAGACACCAGGCTCACTGGATTTGCCCTTACTCATCATAACAAGTTAACACTGACAACTGACGTATTGCTTAAATATTTTATGGCATTACATTACATTTAATAAATACTAAAACAGCAGAACAAGGGGGAAATCCAGTTAGTACAAACATGACTAAATAACAGTCCTTTATGCATCAGAAACTCTGTATTTCGGTCCAAATACATACTAACCAAGACTTCGAGAGTTCATTGTATTATTACGAGTTGAAAACGATCACTTTATTTAAATTTCTGACTTTTATTCTATGAGACTTATGCCACCGAAGCAGTTGCCATGACCACTCTAGTGTTTTATTATATCTCTATGGTTGAAACTGCACATAGCTAATTGTCAAGCCCTGGCAGTTGCTAACTTTGGCTGTTAATATTTGCTAGTTACATGCCTTACTATAAAGTATTTTCCTTCATACATGTACAGCAGCCATTAATTTATTGTAATTATGGTTAATTACATGTTTGTTAATGCTTTATTATTTCCTCATAGTTGAGAGTTATTCTAAAGCAGGGGTCTCCAACCAGTAGCTCTCAACCACATCCCAAGCCTTATGAATCCTATATAAGCTTGATTTGTCAGATTTGAGATACCATTTGGGATACCAACTTGTATCCAATCAAATTCATAGCTCCTGGCTCCCTTTGTGCACAAAATGATTATTAGCAAATTAGTTATCAATCAAACTGTTGTGGATCAAAACTACAACCACCTTGCTTACTCAGCAAGAGAGCGGCAGCAAGCACAACCACAGCTAAGAGACTAACTGGACACTGTCCAGTGCGTACCCTACCTAAGGCCCATAGTTACTGGGATTAGCTCCAGTACCTGCGACCCCTAACAGAAATAAGCGAAAGAAGATGAATGCATAAATGAATGAATGAATAAATGTTACAATATGAAATGTTAAGCATTAAGCCATTGTAGGTAGTGAGCGGAAAACTGACTAGAGGGCGCTGTTTTGCGAGTGTAGCAGGCAGCATTATATCCCGCCCCTGGCAGACACAGCATGGCTCAGCAGTGCTTTATGCTGTAACCACAGTGACGGTCACGGTCTTTTAGAACGGCAGTCAGTGAGGAGGTGTGGATGTCAGGATCTTGTTGTATTTCTCATAACTAGAACATAAAAGAAATGTATTGAAATATATATGATCGACACTCGCAGTAGTTCGACAGCAACAATTCGGGCACCATACAATAGCAACCACAATGATTATAAGTATTGTAAAAGTAAGATTGCTAGCTATTGCTAGCCGCTAAGCTAGCGCTAGCCGCTTAGCTAGTGTCACTGAGTGTTGCTTATACAAAGGCAACAGACAACTGCAGGACTCATTCTAGCCAAAATTTTGAGGTACTGCACATATGCACATGTTACCATTAGGTGGGCGCTGTTTTACAAATATAAAGAAAGTAATCTCACTGGTTAAAAAGAAACGTAGCGATCATAGCATCTGTTTTGAGCCCCTTTCGTTCCCGGAGCTCTGTCCACCGATCAAATGCCACTCCAATATTTACACTAGTTTTAGCTCTTTCTTGGTTTAACTTCTTTTTGTTTTCTTCGTTCTCTACAAGAGTTTTTGTTTTTCTAACGAAGGCAACAGTGGGTGCAGGAGGGATCGGCTGCAAGGTCTCTACCATGATTGCGACTGCTTTCCCAGGGAGACGACTCCTTCTGTTGTTGTGTGCGCAGTAGGTGCACGGTCGAGTGTACGCACAGTCAGACTTTGAGTGGCAGCCACTCCCACCAATAATCATACAGAGCCGTTTCGGTCCAAATAAAATTTTATAAAAATTACATTTTTAAAAAAAATTAAAAATACAGATAGTAGTTTAATTTGTTTTTATCTGAAACCACTGACTGTTTTGAGGGCTATTTATTGGTAAAAAAAAAAAAAAAAAAAAATTTTTAGTTTCATGACAAAATATGTTTAAAACCCCTATTAGCTACATTGACTTTAATTTTGTAAAAGTAGTTCTCAGAGGAAAAAAAAGCTGGAGACCCTCGTTTTAAAGTATTACCAAAAAAACAAAATAGCTAAATAGCTTCAAAGTAGTATTTTAAAGGACTATATAACTGTACTTAATTGTAAATTGTTAAAAAACTCAATGTCTTTTTATGTAATTAATGTAGACAACCTCTGCAGTACCTTCGCAACGCACCACGGGGCCCTGGACCCCACTTTGGGAACCACTGATGTACAGTATGCAGAAGTCATTTTTGTTTTAAAGTATAGAACACAATACTGTAAAACTTTATTTCCATTGCAAGATTTCTGCTGCTCAGACCTAATGTAAAACTGCTGTCACCTGCCTTTTGATGCCAGCAGTCCAAGACCTCTGCCCTTATGCTAACTGCAATTACCTGCTACTGTTTCCAATCAGCAGTTTCCTTTAACAGCGCCTTCCTCCTCCTTTATTCTCCACGGCTTGATGACTATGATTATTGGCTGATTGGGATGATCGCACCAATCGATTTTTGCACCGCAGCAATCAATCAGCGGTTCATCTGTCCCACCTCTGTCCTTGCTTTCCAACTGCATGACCTCTATCCAAACAGCGCTGTCCTTACAAGGCATTTGATTCTTCCTCCATGTTTTCTTCTGTTTACCTAACTCAATTACGCCTTGCACTCAGGTGGTCTGGAGTCGACAAGAGGCAGCGTACACAAGCCGTCTACATGTGGGCAAACAAACAAGAGCGATTTATGGCCCTATTGCTGGTGGAGATGAGATAATTAGCAGAGGGCCACCGGCAGATCGGATCCTGTCTGGGGTTTTATGTTGCGCTGTCTCCATTAAATAATCTCTAGTTTCATGATTGACTTGTTTTCTGTGAAGCCGTGGCATGGCGGATGGAGCCAGCTGAGCCAGGATCGATCCTCATGTTCATACATAGCTTCTGATTGGCAGGAAGGCAGAGCCAGCTCTATAGTGTTACAGTGACTGAAGAAGTGTCCTTGGAGCGCACATGACATGCTAACAAGGATGAATGAATATGAAAAATGAAGGCTGGTTATGTGTGTTATGTGTTATTAAAATTTTTGACATAACCCTCTGTGCTCAGAAGGAATATTCATTTGGAAATTCAAATTAGCTGTAATTTTTAAAAGCTGAGATGCAAAAAAATCACAAATATTCATCAAAACTGTTAGAATCAGAATAAAGTAAAGGACCCCCCAAAATGTACAGGACTACAGTGACAAAACTTTAATGAAAGAAAAAAAAAAAAGAAAACTACAAGTCCAGAAAAAGGCTAACATGAAAATCAACATAAAATTATATGAAAATACCAAGGCAACGCCCCAAAAATCCAGAAAATGACAAACTTAAACGAAAACACGGGAGACTCAGGGAACAGAGACAAGGCAGGACAGGACAATGATCCAACAAAGGACTGGGGAAAACACAGGGCCTAAATAAACTATGATTACACACATAGGATCATGATATTTGGTCCTTGGTGCAAACATAAAATAAAATAAGTCACATATAATTATAATAATAAACATGCAAAAAACAATATTAAAAAGTAAAATAAAATATGCTATAACTGAATTATCTAAATTTACTAAATATACAGATATGACCAAAACAATGCATTTAAATTATGTGTAGAAAAATAATGTATAATTATAAAATCCATCTAAACAGGGACTATGACTATGCAGATGAAAATGAACAGGAACCAGATATGATTAGTGCACTATATAAACAGTGCAAAGAACAGGTGGCTAAAGTTCTTGATCAGAATAACAGCTTATCCTAACTGATATAAAATTTACCAAAAAAACTATTTTATATTGGCTAAGCTCGGAAGCCATCTTGGTACAGGAGCTACTTTATGATGATAACTGTGTCTTTTTTACTTCCTATTTTTTAAAGACTAAACCAAGCTTTTTGCTGATATGAGTCAATACTTTTTCAGTACTTATTTTAATAAAATATTTTGGTTATGAATAATTATTTGTCAGTTGTATGACTTGCCTATGTGTGATATTGTTTATTTGTAAATGTGAAGCCCATTAGCCAAAAATCAATTAACACTGCAATACAAAAAAAAAAAAAAAAAAAAAAAAAAGAATACATATAGCCTGGTGGAATACCTATAAAGTAGTCTAAAACAACAGATTTGCTAAATTATTCTTAGAAATATGACTACACATAGATTAAACCAACTTTAACAAAGGTAGTAATTAGCACAAACCTAGCTAGCTAATAGCGACTGGCCAAAGTGCAGAAGAAATGCAATTCCTTCTAAAAATCAACTAGCACAGCATACAAAAAAAATAAACAGATACATACAGCATGGTGGAATACATAAAAAGTAGTCTAAAAACAACAGATTTGCTAAATTATTCCAAAAATATCGCTACATATAGATTAAACCAACTTCAACAAAGGTAACAATTAGCACAAACCTAGCTAGCTAATAGCAAAGAGAGTAAACAGCCATTTTAAAACACTGAATAAACAGGTTCCAGTCTTATTTTCACAACCACAAATTTTCAGCTTATTCCACTTTGTTTGGAATTTGTTTGTCTGAAAGGCCATTTATAAGCCCTGCTCACTGATTCGTGTTATCTGTCCACCTGATAGCAGAAAATAGTGGAGAATAGCTGTTGCCAGACTATCACAAGTTGCTTATCAGCGTTGCATTGAATTGAAATGAACCGAGGTGCCACGGTCATAAAAACCAGACCCACTGCTTCTGTTTGGGGCTGTTTTGAAAGAGCCTGAAGGGTTAATGCCTTTTGCACATGATGGCTAAAGGAGAGGTGAGGAAAGGTCGTTGCTTTTTGCTGGCAGCTCATCAGCCGGACCGGGCGAGAGTACGCACAAAGGTCACGCGCTAGCATACAGTGCACACATGAAACTAGAATAAATGTTTTCAAACACTTTTCTGCTATTGACTGTGCAGATTTGTGGGTTGGAAACAGGAGAGCTGTGGAATCTGATTTGCTCAAGGGTTAATTTTGCCAATATTTTTATAATTGTAGCAAGTCACGCTTTAGAGGGATGGTGAAGAAATGTGGGATATCAGAAATGTATTGATCCAACTCAGTCATATTAACAGTATAGGTCTACTGTATGATGACGCTGGATTAGTGAAATTCTCATCGTTCATTGATGCAAAGGTGTACAGTATATTGAAACACCAATGCACTTTATTAGCACATTGTATGCTCTGTGGCAGATCATGTCACAGATTTACATTTTCTTAAGATTTGGGTGGTTCCTGCTTTAAAAGAGCATTGTGCTGTAGTCTATAGTCTAATTTTTGTTTATCAAAAGATCATCTAAAAATATAATATTTGCATTTGTCTTTACTGGAGACTATTCAGTGGTGTTTTATTACTGTTCATTACTGTAAACTGAGCACTGCTGGAGTAGAAGCACACTTTTGTTTTTGAGGGCACAACCTTGCTGGAGTTTTGTTTCTTAATTTTGAAAGTAGGCTCATTTTCTGACCTTATTTTGCCTGGTTTGTTTATGGACATTATGATCCTACACCTTACACCCTATCTAGGAGGAAGAAAGCAATTTAGTTTTATTTTATTAGTGTTACACTTGCACACCTTTTGCAGAAACATTACTATGAAAGTTCTTGTGTTGTGTTTTATAGCTTTAAAGAGGACCTTGCCAACTCAACTTTTTGTAAGTTTTTATGTTACTATGTTGTTTCCTCCTGAAAAACATAACCAAAGTAGTATTTTGTTTCATTCATGAATATTTGAGTAATCCTGTTTGGTGAGGTGCCTCATTAGCTCATTAGCTTCATCTTGAAAAGTAGGCGGGGCCTAATTAATGTGTCTTTTAGGAAAGTGAAAGTAACAGCTCCCCAAAAGATGTTTTCAGTAAGTACGGGTTATTTTTAGTTATGCAACTTTAAATGCTAATTCAAAAGTGTCCACATACATATATTTCATAAAGCTTGAAAAACATAGATGTCCTTTAAAGATTTTTATAAAATCCTAGAAATAGGTCCAAAAACATTGCTTGTTATACAGTTTATTATTAACTATATTACTCTTAACTTGCTGTAATACTCTAAAGGTCTTGTTAAACCTTGCTAGTACATGGTATTTAGGTATGTGAAACCCTAACCACAGAACCACATACCAGAACCACATTACTAGAGCTGCGCAAGGAAACCCGTTGTCTCGTGAGGTTTAGTTTTTACACAAACTAAAACTAAGTAATCCAAGCTGTGTCAACACAGGGACTTCAGTATGTGTGGTTTGATTACTTAAGTGCATCAGTTATGATTACTAACATTAATTAGTAGTCAACATAATCTTTACTAATGATTATTAGTATTCAGAACTAAGTTATTTTGGTTTTATCACTAGATATTGTGAGTATTATCATTGCAACTTATACAGTGTTTTCTGTGTACTGCATTATTTAAAA
Source organism: Bostrychus sinensis (assembly GCA_020698575.1). Classification (NCBI taxonomy): domain Eukaryota; kingdom Metazoa; phylum Chordata; class Actinopteri; order Gobiiformes; family Eleotridae; genus Bostrychus; species Bostrychus sinensis. The sequence continues at coordinate 28,472,263 of CM036244.1, forward strand.
AAAGACAGATTTTTTTTCATTAATGCAGATTTATTGCAAAAAAAGTGCAAAAGTAAGTTTAGTTTGAATGCACCTGTCAGACCTAACAGCAGGCACATGGCTTTTGGCAAGTCTTGTAGCTGTTGACAACTTTGCCCTCAATCACAATTTTCAGCACCGCTGTGTGGAGATGGAAAAAGGTTGAAGTCCTGGCACCATCAGGGTAAACGAGCAAGATCCCAAAGTCCAGCTGGTGAAAGGGTCATCGGTGTCCTAAGATGAGAACAAAATAAACTTTAATATTCTTTAATGTTTAGTAACTATTTTCACACTAAAATATAAACACAGATACAGTTGAAGATCACTACAGAATTTGACTGCCAATGTTATACAGACACATGTACTGTAAAAACTCATGAGCACACGTCATACACATTTTTGGAAATAAAAATGTAACTACTGAGACCCAGCCCACTTAGTGTAGACAATGCAATATGATACTTACAGAATTAGTCTTGGAAAAACTCTGTGGAAGTCCTGTAGGCACAGTCTTACCTTCATTTCTTATATAGGTTGTACCAAACGTTGTCCTATGTTGTCCCTCTTTGATCTAAAATGTCAGAGATGAGGAGAGTGACATCATTAGCAAAAATACATTTTAAAATTGTGCAAGAGTCTCTTGATGAGACACCCACTTTAAAATATATAGAAAATTCAAATTTTGGCATACCTGATCACAAATAAAGAGTGCAGGCCAGTATCCATAACAAGGCATACAGCAGCTTCAGACTCCACAGCCTCTGTCCTCCTCTGGGTCAGCTCCAGCTTTTGCTTGACAACTTTAAGCAATGGTGTTTCTTGGACTTTTCACTTGTGAACTTGCAATCCAGCTTACACAGATCCACTGCCTGCAGGCCATGATGACCTGTAAAAAAAAGCTTTGTTTAAAACTTAAAGCTTATGGCTTTATTACTCAGCACAAAAACACTAACACAAATAGGTTAAAACTGGTGGCAGCACTGCTCTAAGAGCTGTAGAACTGATACTGTTAACGTATGTGTGTCCTGAGTCGGACACTATGGCCCTGAGTCGGACACGCTCACCTTTTGCTATTTTTCAGTCTTCTAACAGACGCTCGCAAAGACGTTAACTGGCAAACGGTTGATAAACAAAAACTCCACATATTGCTCTACCTCTGTGGTATTTTTTGTGTATTTATGCTAAGTGTTTATAAAATAATCATGAAATGAAAATAATTTTGATAGGGAAATGCTCAGGTCACACTTGGGCGACGTTCTTTTAGTGATCTTAGTGTTTTTGTAGCTAACTTTGTCCATCTTATTATTTTCTGATTAACGTTAGCTTAGCCCACAATCTTATTTTGAAAGATGGAAACAAGGTACCGTACGTTGTTAACGTAAATATCCCAGCCTTAAATTAGAGCCGAAAAATCCAACAAATAAGGCTGAAAAAGCCAGAAAGGTGAGCGTGTCCGATATTGGAACTTCCCTGTGTCAGACTCAGGGCCATAGCACTGCCAAGCTTAAACCTCGGACAAAAGCGCTCTTTCATACAGCTGCAATAAAATATTTGTAAAAGAAACTATCCAAAAAATATATCATTATAAACATAAGAAAATGTACTTATTTTATACAATTTGCATTAATGAAGATAATAAATGAGCGACTTTATGACTTGTTGAAGATAAAAAAGTAATAGAATTTTAGCCGAAAGTGTCCGACTCAGGACACACATACGTTACAGCTAAGGGTTAGGGTTAGTTAGTTTTATGCACTTACCGCAAGTTTTGAAACTGTAATCCACCAAAACCTCATCCATTTTGTGTTTCTGCTGCCGATACTGACACAGCTTTCCAGAACTTGTGCTGATGTCACAGCCCAAACCCCTCCCATCTCCTGTAAAAACTGAAGATTTTAAGTTTACTCTGCAGAGAGCCATTAGTGCACTCACTACTTAAGTTAAGTAGTGTTAACACCTGGTCAGGTTAAGTAATGACTCTGGCCTTTGCAAAAACAAAGCAATATTAGTAATAACAGCTAAACATGTTAAAAAACAGAAAAGCTGGGTTTACAGTGTACCAATACATTTGAAGGGCTGCTGTTAACTCAGTACATTGAAATGCAAAACATGTTCATATACTTTTAGCCATGAGTCAAACATAGTAGGAGGGAGAAAATTATAAATAATAGCAGAATGAAATTGAAGTGCCTACTATTACAACACGTTGCTTCAGAATAAAAATGCATAAAGGAATAAGGCACATTTCTTTTCATATTAAATTGTTTGCCAGTCGTAGTGGAAGATAGAAACACTTGTTGTACCTGCAGTCAGTGGGAAACAGCTAATTTGTTATTCATGAAAAAAGCCACTTGTATAAAGCTGCCCTCAGCTGCTGCAGTCACTAAATTGTCCAATTACTCTAATGGAAGACCCAACTTCTTTGTGTGTGGCAGCCATATTGGCAGTAGTGAAGGTGATGGCTGTGGGAGATACAAAAAAAGTAAAGAAAACATGTGGATATACTCCCACATAGTGATTTTATTGATGTTGGAAAGAGGCTGCCATTACGCTTCACAAGAGTTTCAGATTGGGCCAAATTGCTGTTCTTGTGTGTTTGCTGTGTCCAAACCTGAGGCTAGGATAAAGTGCAAAATGTCACCAAAGCAGCTGGAGAGGGCTAATGAGGCTAGCAGGGGTTTGCTATCTCCATCAAAGTGCCCCTGTATAAAATTGGTTGAAATCATCTGGAATTAAACGCAGTCACCATCTTGGGGTCAACCATGCAGCCATTCCACTCCATGATTATTCTTTCAGCTCTTTTTGACTTGTATTTTGGTTTGTTCGTGCCACTCCAGCTCCCCTAATCCCCTCAGTAAGGTCTATAAAAGGTCTTTTGCAGATATTAACATGGTAATGATTGGAAAGAGGCTCCACAGGAAGTTGACCACTGGTTCTTAGTCACGGTCAAGGGGGAGTCAATGAAAAGATACCTGCTGGGCCTTGAAGTGAAAAATGGTGTATTAGAGGCTCTGCTGTGAGAAAAAGACTGCAGACTGGACGCTGTGGGCTGGAGAATGAAGAAAAGGCAGGGACGATTTACGCATTTCATATAATGCATTAAGAAGAAAGGAAAGGTATGAGTACAGTTGGGTAGGCTGGTAACACGTCATAACTCACATATATGCTGAAACAAAAACGCTAGGAAACATGTAGACTGTGGATGAAGTGATGCAGTTGATCTTGTATGCTTTGTTCTCAATCAAATAAATACTAGCCCCATTTTATTGAGAGGTTGGGCCGAGCTAACACGGTGCAGGATGATGTTATTATTAAACAGTGCTATGGTAAAGCATGGCAATATAGCATCAGACACCTGTGAGGAACATAAAACCACTCATTAGTGCTGTGGTCATACCCACTTACTCTCTTGCTGCCCATGTTTACTTGTTGTATTCTCTTTGGTTTGTGGTTTTGTGGAATCTTACAAGCTCCAAAGGCAAACTTCTATCACCACTTACTACACATTACATTTTAATTATTTATATGTCACTGCATTCTCATTTCCTAGCATAATATACCCATGCTGGTCACATGTTCTGTCAATGCAAACTATAAACTTATTATCCTCTCTGCATGGTTTTGTCTATATGTTGGAAAGCAGTAGTTGAAAGTGATTAAATACTTTTACTCAAGTAATTTAACTGTAGCAAATTGGAAAGTACACACGCAATCAGAAGGACCTGCAGTATGTTTTGGCCAGGTTTGGACAGTATTAGTACTAGCTTTCAACCATAATTTGTACAGTTTACGTTGGATACATCTACTTCTTATACTTCTACTTCAGTATTATCATTTTGTAACATTTCTTGAATAAAGTATTTTAGGTACTACCTCTGTTGGGATGTTATTCTGTGTGAAACTGCTCATAACTTTTCTAACCAATTTAAAATAATATTGTCTGACTAGTACAGCCAATTAAACAGTGTATCATTTAGCCCCACCTCTCTCATTTCCCAGACAGTACACAGCATATGGCAGAACATAATTACCAACATCCACTGTTTGACCCATACACAAGTCCTGACATTTTAATCGTGACGGCCGTGCAGAGCTACATCTGTGACGAGCGTGTACTACAAAGGTACGCGACCGCTCTCCATCACACGACAGATGAAAATGAACAAACGGCTCACCTCTTCAAGTTGCTATAGCAATCTACTCCAGCAGACAGCCAGTCTCTAAATAGAAGCATTACAATTCTGGAGTAGCCTCACTACACCTGCCACAATGCTGGATAATTGGTGCACGTACGACACAACTGCTCTCTTCATTAAGATTCCCGGCTCATATTGGTTTTATATCATGCTGGAGCGGTGATGGTGTCCACACCCAACCGCCGTTAAAAAAAAAAAAAAAGTCCAGGACTCCAGGTTTTATGGCTATAGCAGTGCATCACACAGAATCCAATTAAGGCAATGAAATGAAATCAAGGCAGCTACATCTGGATATGCTAATTCTGAACTGCCTTGCTGCTGAATCTGCCTCCATCCCAAAGGTCATTTTTCGACATGCCTGTAGCGTGTTGTGCATGTGTTTTCTCCAGTTGCCCCCCAAGGACATCTTCGTGGGGAGTCGTTTGGCAAAGCCAGAGCCTTTTTTATTGGATAAATTTCAATTAAATACAATTACAACCTGTTTGATGTAATTGAATGAAGGGAACTGCAGCTCTGCGTACATTATGGTGAGGCCTCACATATGGACGTTTGTGTGTGTGTGTGTGTGTGTGTGTGTGTGTGTGTGTGTGTGTGTGTGTGTGTGTGTGTGTGTGTGTGTGTGTGTGTGTGTGTGTGTGTGTGGGAGGGTTATGAGTGTGTGTTTTCATCTGCTGTTATGCATGAGCACGTGTGCAGTCAAATCGGACAGAGCCATGCAGTTTACAGCCAAATCTCGACATGACAATACATAGAACATCCATCACTATGTGCTTTAAGGCTGTAGATCATGATGAATATGTTATAAAATAGACCATGAAAAGGCAAGCCTGCGCAGTGTGAGTGCAACTAGTATTCTATGTTTTGTAAATCAAGATTTGTGTGCCAAATGGGTTTTTCTTTGTGATTTTGGTTGAATAAGACAACATCCAATAAAAGGTATCTGGGTTTGGAATGTAGAAGACACATTGTCTTTCATTCTAGAGACTTTGTCAGCTCTGAGTTTTTTATCTTTCTGATTGGATGTTATTTGATACGCAAAAACAGAAATATATATGCGTACAACAATACTTTGTAGTATTAACAGCAATATTCTTTAAGTTCCCATGTACAAATTATTTATAATATTGGATTATGTAGGATAATTTCTCAATCTAACAAAAAGGATACACACATTGTATTTCATATTGCATCTTACCCCAAAAGTTATTTTTGTTTTACAAATACAGTTCCGAGATTGTCCAAATAACACTTGCTGGTATCAAAACCTCCTATTTACTTTCCTATTTGACTGACTATAGTTCAGCCATATGCACTGCAGGTGAGTTTCTTTCTTATCAGTGATTTTAGACTACATTGTTGGAGAATTGGAGAGATATTCATGTACTAATATATATTTATCTTAAGTGCACAGTCTGAGGAATCATATATTGATTGTAGATTTCTTTATTGCTCCAATGGGCAATAAACAAAGCTCAAACATGTCTTTCATGCATTGGCTGACTCTAGTTCTACTCTATAGGAACTCATTTGAATAAATAGAAAACTATGAAAAAGAAAAAAGTGTTCTCATCGAGACATTTTTCATGTAAGTAAACAGAAAAAATATTTGAAGAATATTCCACAAAGCACCTTCAAGACTGAGAGCTACTTACAAGGTAAAGTGTATTTTTCTACACATCAGTATTCTTTTTTCATGCGCACTTCTAGCCTTATATTTCATCCTATTTACTGTGCAAACATATGGATACAGTGAGCAAACAAGCCAGAGGGTCTTCTGCTTCTATTCTGTGGATCTCGGGGTCTTGCCTTGATGAAGTATGGCCTGCCTTAGGTGAGTTCCAAACCTCAGTCACAACACACCCCTCAAGGAGAGACAGCGTGAGGCTAGAATGAAATATTTATGTGTTTCTCTCGCGGTCGTCGGCCTCACAAGGTCATTTTTTTTTTTTTTTTTTTTTTATTGTCGGGATACGCGTTGACGGCTGAGGCAATTGAAACTGAAGAGATTTCCACCTCGTCCCCGCTTGAATTAAAGCGAAGAAGCCATGATTCTTTGTTGCGTGACCTCGCCGCACATTGTTACCTGGAAGCGAAGAAGTAATAGGCACACGGCAGGAGAAAGGATGGCAGATCTGCTGGTCCAAGCTCTACTTCATTTATTTGTGATGTTGCTTCTTTGTGTTTTATGGTCTGGTCTATCTCCCAGACTGAATGTGTGCAGCTAAAAAATCCAGACACATGGAACAGTTTTAGTGAAAATATAAAAAATCCTGTTTAGAAACCCATGCATATTTGTCGTGCCTGTTTTATGTGTCTTTGTCCTCCATCCCAGCGCTTGTCTTTGTCTGTTTGTTTGTCTGTTAGCAAGATAAATCAAAAACATTTTGATGACATTTTCAGGAAAGGTCAGTAATCGGCCAAGGAACAAACAATTCGTTTTTGGACCTGGATCACTGTCTATATGCAGTGTACAGAGTAGTAGTACAAGCACTACTTTATAGTGTTTGGTTTATGAACAACCCTATATTGTATTTGTTTATTGAGACTTTTTAACATCTCCCACTTCAAAATGTTTTTTGTTTTTTTTTAGATATTTTTGGGGCCACTTTAATGCTTTATTGATAGGACAGTATAGTAGGAAATCAGAGAGAGAGTGGGGAGGAGTCCGGATTCAAACCCACGACACCAAGACCTGTATATGTACTGCAGCTCTACCACTGAGCCACCGCAATAAACAAATTCCTTTTTTTCATGAAAGTTTAATATTTTAGACCTTTTTAAGACTATTGTTCAAGAAAAATTAAGACCTATTCATAAGCACATAATTTACAAGCGTGAGAGCCACAAAGGATTTTGGACCTTTGAGCAGTTCAGTGGACAGGTAGTTGCATCAACTGTATGTAATATAATTCAGACTTGTTTGAATATTATATTATATTTAAGACCTAATATTCCCCATCTCTGCAAATTTAGACTTTTTAAGACTCCGCAGAAGCCCTGTGTTTTTAATTTCATCTAGTGAATTACATACTTTTGCATAATATAACCAAATGTTTTATACTAAAAACATAGTGGTGTCATTTGAACCCCATTCAGAATGCGGTGAAATGCTGCTAACACTATACAAGTGCATAGCCATTGGTAGCTTGCACTAAAAACACAAATTATTTAAAGTCAATACTACTTATTACTATTTATTACCATTTAAATGCTATGGCATATGGGTACAAATGACCCCCAGGCAGATATTTAAATATTGGCTGTTGTAATAAAATGCACTTAGGCCACCATGGGACAACAAAGGCTATTACCTGGGATCTATTTTGACCATCTACAGCTGCACTCGCTAGTTATTCAACACAGGCTCTTGGGTCTTTAGACCCAAATTTTAAAATCTTGGAAATAACTGTATGCTTTAACAACATAGGCCTGTAGTGCACATTTTTCGAGACTGTGTGACATAGGTAGAAAGAACTGGACCTGTAGCATGGAAATCAGCAGCAGAAAAGAGCCTTGCCTCATTTATTTTCCTCGTGCCATGCTTCCGTCTTTGTGTTGGTGGTTTTATGGCACTCGTCTCCCTGGTGTTGAAGGACAGACACAATCAATAGAAGCAATCAATGTTGCATGAAGGCTGGAGGGAAGACGGTTCCTCAGGTGCGCCTATTTCGGTGCACTGTCCCAACACCACTTACAGTAGCATGTCCCGGGGTTCGAAGTGGTGTAAACAACAGTTTGTGGTGCACTTGTCTGCTCGCATTTGCCTCCACATCCAAGACACAGCCATTTCACTTCATTTCTCTGCCACTGGGCCTTTCATCTTCCCTCTCTGTGTGCACAAAAAGATAACCCAAAAGCATCGTGGCCCAGTGTCCTTGTAGTCAGGTGTGTGCAGGATTAGCATTGCCAGTTCAACAGTGATCCAGAGCACAAAGAGAACAAGTGGAAAAGATTCACAAACGAGCTATAAACATAAAAAAGCTGCCACTGTATTGTCAGCATGTTATTTAGACAACAAATGCATTCTTCAGTGTAAATACTATTTTTAGTAGGAACATAGAGAGCTTAAACACCAACAGGAGCCAAGTTCTAGGCTTGGCTTGGCTCTAGAGACAGTATAGCTAGTTCAAGCAACAAGGTATAAATACTTCTTATTACTTACTGTCAGGTTTGCTAATGTCAGTGTACCATTCTTCACATCTCTATTACAGGACTAACTGCAGACACGTTTCAGTGGTCATAATTATGTGACAAGTGTCCCATTGTTTTATTTATTTTGTGCTTTCTGTTATTATAAATGCCATTATTGGTCAAAAGGTTATTAACTGAAAAGTATTGTTGTAGACTCCAACTCCAGCTACTGTCCTAAAGTGGTTTGTAATAGCAAAGCAAAGTGCTGATGTCATCTGAGTGTTGTTTTTCTAGCCAGGAGCCAGCTTTTTTTGCTGTCAGAGAGCAAGGAATTGTTTTCAAATTAGGCTCTGTTCCCCCACTGCCTTTGTAGAATTTGTTCTTGGGTATTATTTAAAATGCTGATGCTATTTTTTAAGTCTAGTCACAAGCAAAGCCTCTACAATTATTTTGCTAACAATTTTAAAACAAAGTCTGCACAGATACTGTATCAGTTTGGAATTATGACATACCAGAACGTATGACCAACCAGAGAAATAAAGCATGCAAAGGTTGTGCATTTTAGACAAATAAAGTAATTTCACTATAAATGGGAGAAGGGTTCCAGACCCACTCTTTTTGCAGTGAAAGGGTAGGCTAGAATAGAAAAAAATTAGCCTGAGAACTAACCACAGGGAGTGAGTGCTTTTGTTATGTTGTAAAGCTATTTCCTGGTTTCCATGGTTACAGTTTTGGTGTTAGCCTCCTGTTTCACCAATTGGACCATAACATGTAAACCTGCATCTTAACAATGGAAGCACACTGGACTTCTAATTATTCATTGTTTCATTCATTTTCCAATGAATGAACTTGTTAATATTCTGTATATTCTGATCCATTTCTCCAAAGTGGCCCTTTAGCTGCCTGTCTGAACCGCTCATACACCCAAACCAAGCTGTAAATACAAGACAAAAGCATGCCGCGATGGCAGGAGGAGTGGGCTGTGAGCAGCAGGGGGCTCTGTAGAGGAGACAGACGAACATGTTGAATGAGAAGTACATGTCATAACAGTGGATCGGAGAGTAGACAGAAGACACCCTCCTCCCTGGGCTGTATCCTCTTCAGGGCGCTTGGAAAAATGAAAATTTAAAACGTGCCGAGGCACCTTTTGCTCATCAGCTTTAATAATTAACAAGTGGAGACTTTGAACGGAGCGATCAGCCGCAACTCTCATTTAGATCAAAAGATGAAAGGAAGAGCTGTTTTGAAAGGCCGTAACATATTCCATTTAACACACAAAGAAAAGGCAGGGTTTGAAACCACAATGATATCATGTGAAGGCATCTACATTACTGCAGCTTAGTTTAGTTAAAGTATTTTTATTTAATAAAAATAGTAAAGATTTTCATGGATTGGATACATCTAATATTAAAACAAACAGTGAAAACTTAATCAAACCAGTTACAAAGTTAACTAATGCTTCTATTCAGCAGAATATATTCCCACAATCACTAAAACATGCAGTTGTCATTCCTGTACATAAATCTGAGGACAAAACTACAGACCAATTAGCATTTTGCCAGTATTCAATAAAGCCATTGAAAAAGTGGTAGTAGAGCAACTAATAAATCATTTAGAGACAAACAGTTTACTACATCTCATGCAGTTTGGTTTTAGAAAACACCATTCAAAAGAAAGTGCATGTTGTTATCTCATGGAAGAATTTAATTTCTTTAGACAAAGGAAACATAGTAGGAACCATTTTTACCGTTCATCATGAAATCCTCTATTCCAAGCTTAGTAATCATGAAGTCTCCAAAATACAATCTACTGGCTAAAATCCTACCTTTCAAATCGCTCTCAATCTGTCAAAGTAAATGGTTCCTTATCAACACCTAGGCCATGTCACACAGGTCTTCTCCAAGGATCTAATCTTGGTCTAATTCTTTTTACTGTATATGTTAATGATTTACCTTCAGTGTGTGATAATGTCAAAATACAAATGTATGCTGATGATACTATAATTTATACTAATGGTAAAAGCATGGCAGAAGTAGCGGCTAAATTGACAAAAGCTATGGAAAAAGTAGTTGTGTGGCTTCATGAGTTTTGCCTGACATTAAACATTGACAAAATAGCTACTATGTATTTTATCACTAGACAAAAAAGATGTGGACTATCCCACTGTAAAAAATAAAGGGCAACAAAATTCAAAATGTCAGTGAGTACAAATACCTAGGGCTTTTATTAGATTCTTCTCTTAATTTCAAACAACACGTGAAGAAGACAAGTAAAACCTTAAAATACAACCTGGCAACTTTTAAAAACATAAGGAACTCGCTTTCTATAGAAGCAGCAAAAGTTATTTAAATGCAATGGTATTGACACATTTCTCATATTGCATCTCAAGCTGGTCACAAGCAAACAAAACTACTTTGAAGCCTTTAGAATCCATATATAAACACGCACTAAAATTCTTGATAAAAAAACACAGTTGTATCATCATTGCCATGTATTGGACAAATATAAATTGTTGAGCTTTGATAATTTTATTTCTTTCTCCCAAGTTCAAATGGTTTATAAGATTATCCACATTCTGGCTCCCCCCCTTGAAGAGTTCATTTATCTGACTTCAGAAGTAACTGCTAGAGTCACAAGAGCCACCAGCAGAGGACAATGCAGTATTCCTAAGTGCAAAACAAGCCTGGCCCAGTCTGCTTTCTCATACCAATGGACAAAGCAATGGAATAAACTTCCCATTGAGCTGATAAATGAAAATAACTTTTACACCTTCTCCAGAGAAGTGAAGAAGTGGTTCATTGAAAACCAGAGATGCACACACTGGTACTATGTGTTTAAATTGATATGAACTAAGGTAATGTAAAGTAAGTTTGTTATAGCTTCTTTAAAAATAACAATAACAACATTAACAATGATAATTATGAATTACCTGTATTTCTCTTGTGTAAACTGTAGATTGTAGTGCTAAAATTATCAGTTTTAAATTATATTGTAATTGTTATGAGAGCAGTCTCTGCTATGCAACACAATGATAAGGATGACTGAATGGGGGAGTGTGTGTCTGAGAGCTGGAGGATGGATGAGTGTTTGTGCACGGTATAGAATGTCTCTTTTTCCTCTTCACTTTAAAGGACTACAGATGGAAATTAGCTTCCAAGCTATAATCTGGTACAAGCATCTTTGCCTTTTGGCATTATGTAACTGTACATTGTCCTGTTAAATAAATAAATACAAATACAAATAATTATGTATGTATAATTATAAAGATATGCAAAAGGCATGATTTAGACTATCGGTAGCACTACACCACCAGTAGCACTGCGTTAATGGATAATAATACAGAGACTATTTCAGCTAGGAGGCCGCTTAGACGACAGGCCGTTTTTCCAAATCCGCAAAGGTTTGATTGTGGTTTGATCTTTTGTTTCCATAAGGACGGGGTTTCCATTTTTTGATCGAAAAACACGTGCCACTCCGCTCTCGTGTAAACTGGAAAAACTAGTCCTCTTACTGAAAACAATAACGTAACAGCCCCAATCTGAACAGTGATTGGCTGTCTGCTGACTGCTTGTCAGCTGACCCATGATAGCAGACTATGAGGCTTTTATCCCTTATATGTTATTATTAGGTCCAGTAACTGTCAGTAATATCTGTATGAGTACTTACTTTTACTGAAGACTTTATCAGCATGGCTCCAGAAAACCTCAAGATCTTAAAGTAAAGTTACAGACAGAACTATGATTTCCTCAGCTGTTTACTCTCTTTGTGGTGTAGAGCATTTGCGGGGCCCACAGCGCCGTTTGCTGGACAAATACGGGTACTACATTTTGATCACACAAACTTTTGTTTTCTTCACCCCTTAGCATTTTAGTGTGAATGCAGCAGCAACACTGTTGCATTTCCCTGGCCAGCGTTGTTGTGTAAACAGCCCCTAAAGAAACAAGTCAAATAAGAAATTCTGAGCTTTGTATTCCACTTTGGTATGATCAGCTTAGTGTTTTTCTCAAGCTGTGCCTTTTAATGCAAAACTAATTGTACTTGAATATTGATGTTCAACCATTAACAAGAAAGAAGAAATTCTGGTATGGAGCATTTTAATAAGTTTGAGGTATATAAAAACTGTTTAGAGTGATATTTGTTATACAGTATGCTGTTTTAATTACTTGCATGATATTGAAACTCAAAAAAGTCATTCAAGTCACAAATTTGCTTGTATTTATTTCAATGTATAGTCATTTAAATTCAGAAATAGTTGTTGCTAACAAAACACTTAGGGCCATATTTACTAAGACGGGTGCTAAACTGCGAGTGCAGTGAGAAAATATGCAGCCGCTATTAATGGGCGTGTTGCACGTGAATTACTAAGACAAACTGCGTGGCCGGTGACAGGTGCAAACAAATGGGGCAGAACTATTTAAACGGAATCATTGCGTGTATTGTTTTGTGTCATGGAAGGTGCGGAAGTGGAACACAAATGGAAGCAAAAATTTAACTAAGAAGAGCTGAAAGTGCTGGTGAATAATTTTTTCATCCGTCATGGCAAATAGATCTGCACGCGTGGCAAACACTCTAACCCTACGTATTTCATAATTTCTTCTCCTTTGTCTCACACGAATCACAGCAGCCATATCTGTGCAAAAGATTAGCACGTCCTTCTCCAACGTGCTAAATTTATACGCTATTTTCGCACGCAAAGTCATGGTGAGCCTTGATAAATAATATTGCGGGCGGTAAATGAATGAATTTGCATTTTTTCGCCTTCCATTTTGCACATTCTGGGAAGAACGCCTCAGTTTACAGATTCATTAGGTCATAGGAGCAAACTCTGCATTGCGTTCGCTCTGCTCCTGTAAGACACGCAAATCTCAACTGCGTCTGGGTTTGCTCCAATTTTAGCGCATCTTATTCAGTTAGCGTGCACGCAACCTTTGATAAATCTGGCCCTTAGTATTCTACTTTTTGGAATGACAACGAAACTACTGTCATTTAGTGTTTTTCCTTTCATTTCTTATTGTTGCAATTAAGGATTTGCAATGCTTAGCTCCATCTTTTAATAACCATACCAAACTACTGGAGTCTAAGTTGAGGAGTTCCCAACAGGATAGGGTATGGTATGCTTATTTAGAATGCTTAGTATCCTTTTTGACAATGAAAACACCCAAACCATGCTGAATTGAGCCTACATATACCATCCACTGCCAATGGCAACATGTCTTCAGCACTAATTAATCATTTTGTCCTATTTTTGTTCATTTTAGCACATTGCATTCAGATAAATCATTCCAAAAGATCATGTTGCGTTTGCTATGACAACTCCATGTCTTTTTCCCTAGTTTACAGTCACATGTATGGCCTTTTATGGCACTGCGCTCTCCAGTTTTGCCACATTTCCAGAGAAATGATACTCCAAAGCTTACTCCTACTCCCACGTAATTAACACATTTTTTTACCGCACCAGCCCTAAGCATTCCAAAGCACTCCAGGCAACATGCCCGTGCAATTTTGGTCCGGAGCGAGCGGAGGCGGCGCTGGGAAGAGCAGCTCTGTCAGGCAGCTCTCTGATGTAGTTTTATTAGATTTAACCACAGTGTGAAAAAGCTTGATGAGGCCGACGTCTATGCTGCACAGTTTCCCCGCGGTATGAATGACATGCACTTTGTCTAGCTACGGCACGTCCTCCAATAACTTCTGAAAAGGCAGCTAATTGTGTGAAGCAGTTCCCTAAAAATATTTGGAAAGATAAGTTCCAAGTGGTAAGTGTGTGAGAAAATGGTTGAAATTAGGGAAGGAAAATAATTATACTGAGATGGCGTTCAGTAGGAAAACTATTTTAGAGGTGCTGCCTAGTGCAATCATAGGAGTCATGTTCCCTTAAGGAATGGAATTCAGGAGTACACAGGACTAAAAAACACTATATATCAAAATGGCCAAACTGGACATCCTCTAGTTTGGAGGTAAATGATCTATCCATTGGGCCACTAAACCCTAATATCTCACAATAGTAAAGATTCCATCTAAGCCAATGGTCCTTTTCATAAGAACCACACATGCAGAGCCAAGTGAAGCTGAGAGCCACTTTTACTAAAATATATAAAATATATAAGTCACATGCACAGATGGGATTTCTTCCAAAAAGCTGGTCATCCTGCAAATAAACAACACAGCCAATACATTTTCAAATAAAGGAGTATTTATCTTAATACAGGAATGCACGGAAACTAGCATGCATGTCCTTGACTTTCTTCCTCACTATTCTTCACTGCGCTGTCTGTCTGGCCATCTGTTTTTTGTCCTGTTTTTATTAAACTATCAATTTTTTGCCATATACATGTACCATTACGTCGCCAGCAGCAGTATCGTAAACTGAAGCAAGCAAAGCATGGCAGTCATCAAGTGTGCCGGTGTTGTAAACAATGCTGTCAGCGTGCGTTGCCAGTTTGGTTTGACAGTTACCCCCTTTGGAAACATTATCGAAGTGAAAGGAGAAATATAATGCAAATGCAAATTTGAGATGTAATGGTCATGTATTTATGTAGCACTTTCTAAAAATGTATTGGCTGTGTTATTATATTAGCTGCGAGCTGTCAGTTAACACCTGTAGAGCCACATGTGGCCCCCGAGCCACTCAGTGACTATGACTAATCTAAACAAGTCATTAGTCCCTTTACTGAACTCTTGTGGCTGGAGTAACTGTGCCTGTAATGAAAAAAATGCAGTGAAATGAGACCCAACAAAACACTAACAAACCAACACGTGCAAAAAAACATACCCTCTTTGGTGGAGGTAAAAATGTATTATGGGTACTCTCTCTTGTTTTTTCATTGGGATATATACGTTTAAATAGACATAGTGAGAAAAAATAGGAATAGTGAGAAGATGAGCGGTCAAAGAGATCCGCAAAGCACATACAGCAGAATGTATTAGAATCCAGTCCTTGATCAATGAGCATCAATATGATGTAATCCAAGAGGTCACTAAAGTCATTCTTTGTTGAATGAGGATAAGACACACTGGTTCAGACTGTTTTAGATGGATGGGGGTAGGTACTGTTACTTGTCTGTGTATTCCTTTGATCTAAGATAAGTTAAGATAGCAAAAACTTGACTTTCTTCTACAAAAGACAAATAATGACCCTGACTCAGTGTAGTATTATAAAATGTCATTTACTGGTAATGTACGTTTTAGCTTGTCTAATACAATAAAATATGACAGTGAGTTTTATATTGTTTAAAGTTAAGGCATGCCTACATAAAAAAATATGATTTTCCTAGCCACAAATTACCATGTATTTTACTTCGTTATACTGTGCAATATAAAACATGCATGCAAGTAAAGGTTAAGAGGACATCTGGACATTTTTATAGCAAAAAGGGCATTTTGTCCCTCATCAAAGGTACTTTGTCACTTCACTAATTGACAAATAAAGGAGCAAGAAGCTCATGCCACCATGGTTTCTCTCTTACTTTTTGCTTCCACATAAAGACATCAACAAATAATTCCTGCATCTAAATTTGAATGAATGGTAGAAGTAAAGGGCACATATAATACTTTTTTAAAGCTTTTTGAAATAAATCTGGACATATTTGCATAAACATTTCACATTTTATAACTTAAAATAATGTCTATGTATTGAAGATGTCTTCTTTTTGTGAGTTGTCACTTTTATTTAGCAAAAAACACGGGGGTGCACGGTGGCAGAGCGGTTAGCGTTCTAGCCTCCCAGCAAGGAGGTCGTGGGTTCGAGCCCCGGTCCGACCAACACACCATCACACGAACTCTCTGAGTGGAGTCTGCATGTCCTCTTCGTGTTGCTGTGGGTTCTCTCCGGGTTCTCCGGCTTCCTCCCACCGTCCAAAGACATGCATGTGTTAGGTGAATTGGTGACTCTAAATTGACCCTAGTGAGTGAATGGTTGTCTGTCTGTGTTCGACTCTGTGTCAGCCCTGCGACAAGCTGGCCCCTGTCCAGGGTGTATCCCGCCTTCGGCCCAAAGTTACTGGGATAGGCTCCAGTCACCCGCGACCCCTAACGGGAAAAACGGTAGAAAATGAATGAATGAATGAAAAAACAATCAGGTTAGGTGCCTGCTGCTTGTTCACGCAGGAGTGCTTCCTGGAGAGGGCGGGGTTTCACATGTCGACCTAGAGAAACCAAGCGCTTTCTGCTCATGAGAAGGGCAGCACCTTAGCATACAAGATTACTCAAACATGCGTAAATGAATCAAAATTCAACTCCAGGTTTGTTTTTGAGGTGGAAGCATTATAACATGGTAAGCTTAGAAAAGTCAATTTAGCAAAATAGGGGACCTGTTAGCCCTGCGATTAACTTTTGGTAGTGCCGCTAAATAATAAAAATAGTAGAAAAACAACTTATAATATAATCTAGGTTGTTCTACTGATAATGATTTATAAACTTAACTTTTAGGACTCAAGGACATTTTCAAAAACAGCTAGGATGATGAATAAACCGTTCATGCAAATCTAGAGATTCAAATTTACCACATCTTATGGAGTTACGTATTTCAAAGTAACAGAATTATTCAGCCATTTAACAGCCTTCATCTTCCTCAATCTGCAGGTATTAAAATATCCTGATAAGATATTAAGCTGTGTTGTAGATAAGGTAGAAAGGAGAGACAGTTGAGATTCAAACACTTGTTCAAGGGCAAAATGTTTGCTGACGTGACAGCGGAACACAGGTTATCAGGTTAGACGATAACCTTTTGAACCGCTACCCCTCAGAATGCTCCACTTGTACAATGTCACTCCTATGATTGGGTTAGAACTGCAGCAGATGCATGCACGCAATACCAAAAGATAAAAAATGACCATATCTTATTATAATGTAAGCTGTTAGAAGGCCATCCACCTTTTGATGTATTGTGCCGTTTACCTAATGTTAGCCGAAATTAGCTTTGTGCCACTGTACAAACCAAGTATCATTTTTAAACACAGATTTCTGTCTGTAAAATTGCGGTGGAGGTGGTTAGAGGGAAAACAAAGGCGACGTGAGGGCTGTTGTGAAAAAGATAATTGCATCTTTTAATTGAATCCCCGGAGCACTAAAACGCTCCGAGGGTGATTGGAATCAAATCACACACAGCCTTTGTTTCCTGTTCCTTTTTTAAATGAGAGCAATGAATTCTGGGCGATTATCATTTGTGCCTCTTTGGCTTCTTAACCCTGCTACACTTGTACTTTTACCATTCGCTGTCATTTTTATATTTCTTTCTTGTAGTTTACATATTTACTCCTCCATGTCCTGATTCATCATGGATCAACAAGTCAAACTATCTTGCCGTATTGTGGTATCTTTGTTTTTTGTTGTTTTGGGTTTTTGGGGGGCTTTCCTTGTCTGCTTTTCTACCCCCTTCCCCTGGATCCTGCTCCGTTCAGGCCTAATTAGGGAGATTCCTCTGTGATCAATACAGCCTCCTCTCGGGAGTGCACAGGCAGTAGCCCTGGATGACGCCACAGGATGAGTGGGTGTGTGGATGCATGCAGAGTAGGGAGTCAAAGGGTTACACCTAGAGCCAGCTTAGCAAACATGTACAGTATGCGTGTGCACACACCTTTGTTCTGGATAAATTTGCACAATAGTTTTGTGTGCATCACTCACTCAGGCTTAGGCAGGGGACAAAAAGTGGTTTCAGGGTAGACAATCACAGTATTAAAACGATTAAAAGGAAAGATGATGAGACAAGGGCAGAAAGTGTCTTAAACTGATGTTCTCAAATACTGCAAATAGACCAGTAACATTAATGTAACCAGTAGGAAAGTGAGATTTTGTTAAGTGTTTACAGTTACTAGGGATGCCACAGTACATTTTTTACAATGAGACATATCATTTGGCATTGTTTTCTTACTTTTGATAGTAACCTTTTGCCCAAAATTAGAATGAAGATTGAAGCAAGGTCTAATATAACTTTTGTTCTGTCTAAAGCACAAAAACTAAGATCAATATAGTACATTTTTTCCCGTGTATATCGATTTTGCAGCAATATAAACTTCCTGTAAGGTGATACTAACTGAGTGCCTAATATTGTACTGTTGGAGCATACAAATAAAAATAAATCAGTGTAGTAACTGAACTGATACATGCCTGGTTGATATGGCGTTATTGTGATTTTTTTTATTAAGGTTATCATACTCTCAGAGCTTTAATCTGTTTGCATGTATGCATGTTTTAACTGCCATAACATTCATCATTTACAGTATACGCTGCATACTTGTGTTGCACATCTACAACCAAAGCCATTTATTCATTAAAACTTCTGTGTTGAGGGGCAAGGTCATGTTTTCTGCCCCATCCACCGTCCCAACATGCAACTGACTATCAATAAAATATCACCAAGACTCACCTTGCATGCTAATTGCTTGTGACCTGTGAGTATACTTCTGTCTGTGCCAATGTAGGATGTTACATCAGAATGTGATGGGCCATTGACTAAAATGCATGCCTTAGAATTAAAACACTGAATTGTATTTACAGTTAATACAGTCAGTCATGCAAACAGTACAACAATTTAGCATTCTTTAACACTGCCTGCTACTCTTTGGTGATAATTAACACTACCTAGCTGCTAATTTCCCCTTTTTAAGCTGATGAGGGACACACTTCCCCTCAAGGTGACTGTGCAGGCAGTTTATTAAATTTTAATCGCAGTCATACACAAAGATTTAAAGTGAGTAGCATGGGGAATTAAGCAGCCACAGTGCATCATAAAAGAGAGGCAGTATCTAATGAGTCAGGAGTGACTGATGTAAATGTGTTTATGTGGGAGCCCAGGGCCCCGGGGCCATCTGGGGCTGTGTTTTCCAGTATTACACTCAGTATTATAGCCATGGGCGTTTCCCTTTGCCACTGTTTAACAATGTGTGTGTCGTCCTATAGGAAAGTCTTAATGTGTGTCTTTTGTTGTGTGTTTTCATCAAAAGCCTTTCTAATCTTGCAGGAAAACAACAGCCAATTAAAAATGACTGTATGCAAAAGCCTGAGCCAATTTTCCCTGAACGTACAGGCTTTTATATGCAGTGTTCAGACTCGGCTGTGAGTAAGCGTTAGCTGTGTTCTGCTGCGCTGGAGTCAAACAAAGCTTGAGAGAATAGCCACGGTTCACAGACTCCTGAAATCTTCAAACCCAAACAGCTCATTAGCTATTTCAGCTGTAGAATAAATTTAGCGCCTACTCAATTAGCACGGTGGGTTGGATGATAGTTAGTTACTTAGCATCACATTTAGCAATTAGGCTGGTTACCATACATGTGCTTTTAAGGGTTTGGTTAGTCACATGGATATGGAACACTAGGGATTTATAAATAGATAGTAGGTAGCAGCCAAAATAAGAATACTGAATTAAAGAGCCATACATTATTGTAATATATTATATAATGATTAAACACAGATAATAGTGACAGTTGACTTTTGTAACAGGAATATTGCTAGGGCTGCTGGGGTTGCAAAATTCCAGGAATTTTCAAAGTTGGAAAACTTCCATGGGAATAAATGGGAATTTA
Source organism: Bostrychus sinensis (assembly GCA_020698575.1). Classification (NCBI taxonomy): domain Eukaryota; kingdom Metazoa; phylum Chordata; class Actinopteri; order Gobiiformes; family Eleotridae; genus Bostrychus; species Bostrychus sinensis. The sequence continues at coordinate 28,492,124 of CM036244.1, forward strand.
TGGGAATAAATTGGGAACTTACACAATTCAAAGCTGTCCCATGACAGGGAAATATACTATAGCATAAAAAACACAAACACACTTCAATATCTGTGTTATTCCTCAGTCACATGTACATGTGGTACATGTAGTAACCTGTGGTACATGTAGTAACCTGTGGTACATGTAGTAACCTGTGGTACATGTAGTAACCTGTGGTACATGTAGTAACCTGTGGTACATGTAGTAACCTGTGTTATATGTAGTAACCTGTGGTACATGTAGTAACCTGCTCTGCATACACTTCTATGCACTCTGCATCCCCCTATCACATACACAGCTGATCTCCACAACACTACCAAACATAGACTGCAGACACCATATTTCTAGTTAGCTCAACTATTAGGGTTGTAAAAATGTGTTTTGTGGTATATTGTGATATTTTGGAGGCACAATATTAAGCATCATAATTCTTTATAGGTATTTATAGGTGACAACATCATGCATAATTAATGAGCTACATCTGTTCTGGTGGCAGGCCTATCAACACTAGTTTGACTGCAGTTCCCAGGCTGGCCACTGGGGCTGCTGCAGTTTTTTTTTTTTGAGCAGATTAATGTAATGTGGTGTGTTTCCACTGATTAAACTGTGTCAGCTCAGCACATGTTCTCTCTTTTGAACAATTTACATTCTGTTTGACTATGCCTCTATAAAACAGGTGGGTGTTTGCTGTGTACTGAGGACAACTCTGTTGTAGTTGGAATTGAAATATAATTGCAGAATTGTATTGACCTTTGTACCAACAGTTTAATTTGCTTCTTAGCAATATAGCTGCTATGATATGCTAAATGCTAATACCTAAAAGCCAAGCTAAGACCTTGGTACATAAATCAACCTTACTTTAAAATTAATTAGCAGAAAATATTGCAAAAGTCAATACTTTAAAAAAATACTGTTTCTTATGCTTCATCAGTCATTACAATGTTTTTTTCTTTATTTATATATGGTTTCCAAATTTGAAAATTTCCAAAATTTCCAAGCTTAACTTCCCTTGGAAAGTTTCCACAAAATTTCCAGAAATTTACCGGAAATTTTCCGCTCCTTTGCAACCCTAGTTGCATTAGCTCAGTTGGTAGAGATGTTTGCCCATTATCCTGAAGGCTGGTGGTTCAAGCCCTGCTATCAGCATTGTATTCTGCCGATGTGTCCTTGGACAAGACACTTCACTCACCTTGCCTGTGTGTTTGTGGTGGCTGCAGGGGGCGTAGGCTCAAAATAGCAGCCACACTTCACCAATTGTGATTGAGTGATCGAAAAATACAACAAATTGTGAAGCAACTTTATGTTTCTAGAAAAGCACTTTATTATATTATGCTAACTGCTAGTGATAATATCTACCTACAAACAGTAGCATTAGCCTTTTGCCACTTGCTGTAGTTGTTTTGGTTTGCATTCAACTTTTGTTGTAGGAATATTGCTTGTAAAGCTAACTGCTCATGATGCTAACGGCAATAATATCCAGCCTTTACATAGTCTGACAGGCTAATAAATCCTTTTTAACCAACCTAAGGCACATATTTTTGGCTAATTTTGCTGTTAGCTAATCTTTTTGTTGTTTGTTTTGATCATTGTGTAGCAGTGATAATGCTAAGCAGTACTCATTTTTAGGCTAAAGACATATGATTAATTTATGCATTAAAATTACAATTTAAACTTTAAAATTAAGATTTGTAAAACTTCAGAATCCTTTGAACTTGGTAGTAATTTAAGAACATTGGCACACAGAGTAACACACGAAAACAAGTACAAAGACCATCAAAGACACCATCAAAGAGACTTTTTGGTCTCTCATTTAATAAGAAAAACTGTACTGCACGGTAGCTTACGATGGCATCACGCTAACCCTCACCCTCATTAACAACTACCACTATTTATCTACTATTTATGTATATTAGCCAACTGTCTCTCTATGCCATGCTTGTCGTACATGCAGAGATAATAGCGAATCTATTACTCCCCTATATCTCCATCCATTCTCTCTGAATCCCCACTGAGGGTCCCACCTGTCTACCACTGTTCTATTTGCTCGCATGTGCCGCTGCCTCAGTGCCCCGGTGCCTTTAGGCTGATTACTACAATGCCTGAAGGGAGCGCCCCATTGTTTATGTTATTTATGAGCTTCATTTAATTGGGCTGAGTGTGTATGCCGCTCGCTCGCCGGCACGCTCCTATTGGCTTGCTCTCTGTCAGGACTGCAGGCTATCTAAAAAGGTGAGGCCTGTAATTAATGGAATTTATTTCAATGCATAGTAAGGCAGATATGGAAGAGCTGAAAGACCACCTCGCTCTATCTAATCCTGTCGTTTTTATGTGGACATTATGCAGTAAACAATTTGCTCATTCCGTTGGCCCGATGATTGCCTGTGTGGACGTCTTTATTAGGAGCAGGGGCGCGTACATGCATTACCTTGGCTACCTACGTGACCAGAATCAATAGCAATGAATGAATAAATACCAAGGCTGCAGTTAATTTAGACATTTTGAAGCTTCAGTCTCATTCTTAACTCCTTTTGTGTTCGCGGATCACAGGGGAAATTAATATTGTAAAGCCTGCAAAGTGTGTAGCATGAGGAGAATGGCCGGTGTGACTCAGGCAACCCACCAGCATGGTATTCCATTGAGGTAAAGAAATTCAGAAAGGGCTATAAACATTTCATCACTAGTAATGCTACGGCAGGTAATCTTTCCTGCTTTACCATAGTCTATTGCAAAACTAACAATAGCTAAATTAGCATGCGCTTGCATTTTGTCTTTTTAGTGTAACAACTGAAATGTGCATGTAGACATTTTTGCATTTGTCAATTCAAAAATGCTGCTTTTAGCCAATGCCAAATCCTTTTCTAAAGTAGATTAATACATAAAATAAATAAGAAATAAGCAGTTATGACTAGTTGATTCTGTCGGAAATCAGTTTCAATGGATGTTTACCATGATTTCTACATTAGAATATCACACAAACCTCTTTTTGGAAATGTATTTAAACAATAAAAAGCATTAATTCACCAAGTGTCACTAAAATGTTGCCCTGTTCCAGTGGAGGTAGACTGCAACTTAGTAAGCATTCAATCATAGCCCTCCAGTGCCTTAGCCATTTTGTAAAAGCTCCATGCTGCAGTGATTATGAAGAATGAACTTGCCAAAACTGTCAGGCTATATAACAAAATGTTTACCCCTTTTCGAGACAGTGTATGGAGGGTTGAAGACAGGTTCTATCTCCCAGCAATAAAATGAAAAACTATGTTGAGTGCCTTATCAAGATAAGCTATTCTGCAATCTATTTTAATGTTTATATCCCTATAGTTTGAGTCGTCACCTCAGGCAAATGTGAGTGCAGTTTCTTTGACTCACCTGGAATCAACAGAGACACTGACACTCAAGGTCAATAAAAGTTACAGTCCCAAAGCTACTTACAAAAGCTTTTACCTGAATAATTACTCACCTTGGAGGCTTTCATTGTTTTTGTCGTTTCTCTCGTTTTTTTCAGCGGAGGTAAATACCAGATCAATACATGTGCCCTTGGAGAGAAAGCAGCCAAATCGCAGATATCTTCATTTTACTGTGACACTGAAAAAGGCCCAAATCCAGATAACTTTTTTTTATCCACTTTAGATGTTTTAGACATTTAGAATAACATGTTGCTCCTAATGAATCCTAAATAGTTAGTGCTCCCATCATAACTACAAGATATATATATATAACATTCTCCATAGCTGCTTTGCATCATCCTTGATATTAGCATCTACAGTTTCTCTTCAAAGGCAGGTTTATGACTTTGAGTTTTGCTTAGTTCAAAGTACACTGCCAAATTTTTTTCTCCATCCTGGTGCCAGACCCACCCTAAACCTCCTCCTTTTAGAGTAAGCAGACAAGGCAGCCACAAATCTATTGCCTGGAAAATCCAGACTGATATGTCTCTGTGTTATTCTACAGAGAAATATCAGTCTGGTCACCACGCCGTCCGCAGTGGTTTACTCAAATCCAAACCGTACCGTGCATTTTGATTGGTGTATTTAAGTCACGTGTTCTTTGCGAGCAGCGTCACTCGTACGCGTCTCCTCACCGACAACAATCAAGATGGCGCACCAAGGAGCCGAGAGTTTGTTTCATTCAGTGGTATGGTACGGTAATGTTGAAATAACTCTTTCGTTCCTCCCTCGTGACTTCACTACTCCGTTTGTTTACTTTCTCACTTTCTTGTCGCTTTATTAACGTCACGTCCGCCATTTTCTGATTGGCTAACTCCGCTGTCCGTTAACTCGGGTTTGCGCCGCCCTAGAAATCGAATTGATTCTAAGGTGACCAGACTCATCCGCTGGTACAGCAAATTTCCAGGCAAACAAATCTACTATTAACAAGTGGTGTGGACCAAACAATGGGAGCCTGATAATAAGGCCTGGATGACTTTCTATCAGATGACATGAAAGTTTTGCTCAAAAACAGGGGAAAAAATCTGTCCCTTTACCTTTAAATTGCAACATTGAGGTTCATGATACAGTATGCTGAGCTAGTAGGGCTCTTGAGCAAGCAGCATATAGTCAATTATCCTCCTTAAACACCTTGCTTTACTATGTTCCTCAGCTGACAAAAACAATAATAAATTGTGTCAAATCAGAATGGCCATGTTTTTGTTTGTTTGGGGGTTGCTTATCCAACCTCATTTGGCTTCAAAATGCATCCAGACCCAGCAGACTCCAGCCAGTCATTTCCTAAAGACATGCTGGCACGTCTGCCTTTGCAGCGCTCAGAAACAAAACACAGGCAGATAATTGGCTGCTTCCATAACCGGGGTGGATCGAGGCTGTGTGAATTAACAAGCTGACCATAGCAATATAATGGTTCAGCTCAGAAAGAAATAAAGCGACAAAAACTGATGATGCTCTACAAAGCTAATGATGACTGCCATTAACAGCGCAGCACACACAATGGGACTTAATAGGACCTGCACTGGCCATTGGTTTTATATCACTTAAATAACTATGAAAAGAATAGGACATTGTTCATTTACATTGACAGTTTCTGCAACGCACCAGATCATCGGCTTATAATTCCTCATGCTGTATCATCATGCTGATTCATGGGAGTATTTCAGGAACAAAGGAAGTTATGTCGCACTTGTAAGTTGCAAAGTGTTGAGTAGACAAAGACTGGCTTTGTTAGCAGTTTCAGTGCTGGATCAAAACAATGATAAATTGTTAGACTTGTTCCTTGCGTGTTGAAAGCCTCCTAAGTTTCACACTTACTCTCACACTCTGGCAGCTGTGAGCGTTTTGTTTTGCGGTGAAGAGCTGAGGGCTGACAGCACGAGTCAAATGGGTGCAAAGGAATCAATGGAGTGATGCATTCAAAGATGTGTCATGAGATTTCATATTTTTATTGTTTTACTGCTCATCGCTTGGTTACGTTTTATATGTGTTTTTAAAATGTGTGAGGAACTAGTTTTGTTGTCTTACGGAAATGCTACCTGGGAGAGTATAAAGAGTTTTACAGGTCTCTGTGGGTTGTTAGCGGCCAATATCGAATTGGATGTGAAGGCCGCTGGGTAGGAGGTGCCGGCTAGTAAGTGGACCGAGTGGAGTTCAATACAAACAGAGTGAGGTCGCAGGGATCAGCCCACTTCTGTTATAGAGAAGTATATCACGTAGACCCAAGGCAACCTCAATCCTGGAGGGTATTGAGAATCTTCCACACATGTCAAGATGGCAAGACCTAGAAAATAACAAACCTCAAAGAAAACAAAAACTCCAATCCCATATAGTTTCCTGTAGATGATAATATGAATTGTGAATGAGAATTTTCTTTTCTTTTGGCTTTTCCCTTTCTAGGGTCGCAACAGCAGCTCTTAGTGTGCAAGGATAGACTTACTTTGCCTGGAAAATCCAGACTGATATGTCTCTGTATTATTCTACAGAGAAATATCAGTCTGGTCACCACGCCGTCCGCAGTGGTTTCCTCAAATCCCAACCGTACCGTGCATTTTGATTCGCTTATTTAAGTCACGTGTTCTTCGCGAGCAGCGTTCGCAACAACAACAATCAAGGTGGCGACCAAGGAGCCGAGTTTGTTTCATTCAGCGGTAAATTCCCTTTTAAATGACCACAAACATATCGAGTCATTAAAACCACAGCAGCTTGCAGCACTAGAAGCCTTTATATATAAAAAAAAATGTTTTCGCGTTGCTTACTTTCTTGTCGCTTTGTTAACGTCACGTCCGCCATTTTCTGATTGGCTAACTCCGCTGCCCGTTTGCTCCGCGCTAGAAATCGAATTGATTCTAAGGTGACCAGACTCATCCGCTGGTACAGCGGTGAGTCTGGAATTTCCAGGCAAAGACTTACTGAGACTGATGTTTCTATGCCAGATGGCTTTCCTGACATTACTGTCCAAATTTGTCCTGGCTTGGGACCAGCACAAAGACTACACTGATTTGTGACCCCCGGTGACTGGATTATAAATTATAAATAGGAATCAGAAAATTATTCAATACAAATACATTCACAATATCATTTAAAGCTCTTCAGGAAATCATTGCCCTGTCTCAGTAATGGCAAGGAATTCTAATAGGCCCTGATAATGAGAGTTAAAGACACAACATAAACAAAAGAAAACGTACTAAAAAGCTAGCATTTATTACCAATCACTGTTTAAGGTTTTGGACAGAGATGGCACCATTCGTCAAATGCATCATCAATTGTTTGTTCTGTCATTCTCTGTTCAAATTGACTCTCCACAGCTGCTTTGTTTGCTTCAAATTTCCCTGCCATATATTCAAAAACAAAGCCATTTCCAAATCAAAATGTAGAGTCTGTATTTGTCTAAACCTCTCTGATCACATCACAAAGCACCAGCTGATACATCTCTCCATGAAACACATGCAATGCACTCAGGACTTGCTCAGCCATTTTCATGGATTTCCAGAAAATATGGTCGATACATGGTAGCAAATGTAGAGCTTCTTATCAATTAGGTTAATGTCATCAACCTGGGGCTGCTTTGTTTCCCTTCACTGGGTCACTTTACATTCCTGCTTAAGCAATCCTACAATGTGGATTCTGGTGTTAGAAGCGGAACAACAATTAGCTTAAAAGTGGTGTTGGTGATGTATTGGAAGAAATGTGGCCAGTTGTATCTCTAAAACTTTTTACAAACTAGATCTCTCACAATTGCTCCCTTGAAGAACTTTGTCATTAGCAGCCAGTCCGGGGGAATGCATAAGAATGAGCCATGGCCTAATTGGAAGGGCTTCATAAAAATTCTTGTCTCTCCCCATATCAAACCTGTCCGTATTCATTCCATTCCCTAAATGATCTGCAGTATATTTCCATTAAGCTGGAAGTCCAATTTAAAGAATCCAACATCGCTCTGCATTGTGCCTCATAAATATTAACTAATCTTAATGTATGGACAGAACATGGCCTTTAGCAGGGTCAGTTTCACCGCTGGTACAGAGCACAAGGATTCAATTAAAAGGTGGCGCAATGTGTGTTGGGTTTCAAGTAAGTTAGAAAAGTTTAATTTAAACTTTAAACTCTGGCTTTGGAAAATTGTGCCTTTTCTTATCTTTGTCTCTTTTTTTCTACCATTGTACTGCTTAGGTGCTAAAAGCTTTTACTTGGTTCACCTGCTAACAAGGCTGTGAACTAACAAAACAATTACATGTGTGTGCTGACGCAGTACAGTAGTAGAACAGCTTTGGAAAATACAGCCTTTTTCCACTGTTTTTTACTTTTGCCCAATAATTTAAAGCTTTTAACTTAATTTGCTCACAAGGCAAGGAACTAAGAACAACACACACAAAGAGAAAAAAATAATGCTGATTAATGAGTGAAGCTGGAAAAACAGTAGTGTCACTTTAGAAAATACAGCTCATTTTCTCCTTTTTACTGCTAAAATATGTTATTACTTGGTAATACTTACTAGCAAGGCAATGTTAATGTTAAGCTAATGTTAGTTTCTATGCCTGCCACTTTCTTTAGCTTAAAGACACAAAAAAACAGGCAAGAATCATAATAATTTTGTGATGTAATTAAAGTTAACTATGCCACCAATAGCTCTTCATCTAAGTAGGTTGTGTTCATGTGATACTATAACATCCTAAAGAGCTGGAGGGCAGGGAGGAATTCTATGGAAGAAGTTGCTGCTAAAGATTGAAAATGCAGATTTCTTGACATGGTATATGGGTAAAAAAAATCACTATTACTAACTTATAGCCCACACATTTTATTGCTGTGTTTTTCTGAGTCATTAGTGCCTGAATGTGACTAAGTGATGAAAATGTGTGCTCATTTTCTAATGCATAAAAAGCACACAAGTTTGGATGTAATAAAAAGGTGGCCATACTGTGCATCAGATTAGAAATTAAAAGTTTAAGTGAAACTTTGATAAGATGGCAGCATGATGAACTCCTGCTGTTCTTGCGGAAGACATGAGAGGGTGATGTCATGACCACAGCCACAGGAAGTAGGAAGCGGTAATGGAGTGTGCATAATGTGCGTGAACAGTTGCCCCAACAGCTGTAAACTTGATTCATATCAGTTGTTGTCTTTATGGAGGATGCTCTTTCCAGCCCACTTCCTCTTCTGTGCACTATAGAACCTTCCCAGCATGCTCTTCCTGACAGACCCGGGACTCTCTACTCTTTGGCCTGTCCACCTGCTCTAAAACTCTGGGAAACAGGTGTGCACTGTCCAGTTAGTGCTCCGACAAGCCATTACGTCCAGACTGTTTAACAATGGCAAATAGCTCATTACCTGCATGAGCTCTTTGAACTCTTGTGTTCTGACAGGAGCTGCTGACTCAGGGCTGCTGTGCTGCCCAGGGTACACCCTTCAAAAGCCAGCTGCTCACCACAAGTGTGCACTATACAACAAAGGCAGAGGAAAGAAGTTGTTTCAACATTTGCTGAGGTTTCACTGCAAATATATATTCTGTATACGGAAAATTTGTGACATTGCCAGACCTCACGATTCAGCTGCTCCAGAGTTTTGGGCAGTATGGCACTTGTTTATACCCATGTGTACTACAACGCCAAACTGTATTATTATACCTTATGTTAAGCAATCTGGATGCTAACTTGAAATTGTAGCATTGCCAGATTTGCTTCAAGTCAGTGTGTTATTATTTTAACCATGAATACATTTTTTGTTATTGTGAGGGCAAATGCTTGGGGAAGGGGGATGGTATTTAAATAGCGCTTTACCTATGACACAAGTCACCCAAAGCACTTTACACAGAACGGAAGGGGTATTTCATTCACTCCATACTCGGTGGTGGTAAGCTACGTTTTGTAGCCACAGTTTCCCCTGGGATAGACTGACAGAAGCATGGTTGCGGCAGTCATTCGAATTTCGAGTGGAGCAACTGGACAATGTGATTTATTGTCAGAATACTGCTGCATGTATACAGCATACTTCAATTAAGCTAGGAGAGGCATTCAACTGCACTCAGTACAAAGACAAAACAAGATTAGACAGAACAACATTCCATTGTGTTTAAAAGTGAAAACTTGAGTGACTGCTGTAGCTTAGATAAATTTATGGGGCTGCATGAATCTCGTCACCAGACGAGCAACGCTTCTTTCTGACATTGTTCAGTTTCATTTAGTAAAATAAAAGTGTTACCATGATTATTGTGTAAAATAGCTGTAAATCCTCAGACCACTTGAATACCTTGCAGCGCTGTGCTAATTCAGCTCAGTAATCTGCGTGTAGATTGAGACAAGAGTAGTCTAACCAGTTCTCTGGAGAAATCAGTAAATAAATAAATCAGAGTAAAAATGGAGAATGAGCATAGTTGGAGCTTCTTTATTATCCTGCTATTCTTATGCCAAATGCTTTACACTTTATTCCAGTTAGGTCTTATGTCCTGTGACTGTGATTCTTTGAAGCTTTTCAAGTTTTTCCAGATATGGTATTAACTTCCTGCTTTCTAAACCTTGCACCTTCACATGCCAAATTAGTATGCATTATGCCACAGTCATATAGTCCACAATTCTCCTCCTCTACTACACCCAAAATGGCATAATTTTGACTAGTGTGCTTTTTCCATCAAAGAACACAGCATCAACACAACTAGACTAATTTGTTCACACTATGATTATTTACTCAGATGGCGTCTCTATTCCCTTGTCACATTGTCTGAAATATTCATGTTGGAGACTGTTTGGTCCATTTCAGTCTCTAAATTACATTCAGTGAGATTGATGGAGAGGGAATAAACTGACAGCTTTTGGAAAAGTATTGAAGATGTACTCAGGACTTCTGTAGCCAATATATTCATTTTTTCTTCAACTAGTTACAGGGTCTATACACAAACTACATTCCTTAGGCTCATCAGTAAATATGTTTTTTTTTTATCAGAACTACAAGCGTGGACTGCGAATAACCTTAAAAATGACTCCTACCTTTATATCTGTGCGACTGAGCTGTGAGATAAACAAACCTGTGATGCACACTTGTACATCTGCTCACAGGACCGGCAAACAGGAAATACAAAATTCGGCCAAAAATATAAGACAGACAGCAGGTTAAAAAATCTCATCCGTTTTCAGTTTTGCCCCATACAAGCATCACGGTCGCTGTTTTCCATCAGCAACATTTGACAACAATACAAAACATATGACACCTCCCCCTAGGGACATTGTCAGATGATGCCGGCAACACTCATTGTTACACTTAATGCGTTAAACCTCCCGCTCACCCCCCCTGTCCCCCCCAAATATAACCATTATTCACCCCTCACGGTCCAGTGTTGCATGCAGTCCCATGATAGACCCCCATTCAGGCCGACTTCAACCCAGCTGACTCCCCGAGAATGATGGGCAGCGTGGCTATTGTCTTCCCCAATGCCAAGTAAAACCACAACACTAGGGGATAGCAGTGGTGTATGCCGAGGGGCTATACGCGCTCTCCCTGGGGTCAAAGCTTGTCCCTGGTCATGCTGCAAATACCATAAATAAAGAGAGACAGTGGATAGAGGAGAACAATAGACCCCCCCTTCCTCCACTGGCCGCTCCCAGCTCTGTCTGTCCTCCCCTGTCAGGGGCTGGAGACGTTGTAAATCAGAGCACAGTGGCTGAAGAGAAACCTGAGCCCAGGGCCAGAGAGTAAGGCAAGGAGACATAAAAGTGGGAAACCAGGCTCTGAGGGGTCCTGGCCATTCCTGTCATTATGAGAGAGCGTGGGAGACAAGTGCTGAGCTGGAAGTGGCACACCACTGACACAGACGAAATGCATTAAGAAAGAAAGTGTAGGACAAAGAGGACTTGTCTGTGCACTGCAGAAGGATTGGCAGGTAACACAATCACACTGGCCAATTCGGCAGTTTGGATCGATGTCTATTTTATTTAAGTGTAGTCTTCTTAAAGTGCAACGCATATAAACTAATCAGAACATGACTCTACAAATCCCTATCGCTTATTCCACTGTCTTGCATTTATAGTGTATCCTGAACAAGAGAAGGGGAACAATCTGAATGAATAAACTCTATACTTCATATCAGTGGTTCTAAAATTGTCTGGTTGTGGAACTGAATGTGTCACTAACATCATTATTATTATTTTACACTTCCTTTTGTTGAATTTCTTTAGGGTCAATAAAGTACCCAATCTAATCTCATGTATTAAACATTTCTTTCCTCTCCGCGACCCACTTTTGTGCCAAAAATTAGCACATATCTAGCTGGGGGTAGTTAAAATTTAAAGAATTATGATCTACACCAGTAGTTCCCAAAGTGGGGTCCTACTAGTGGGCCACGAAGATTCTGTCTACAGTTAGTACACAAAAAGAAACTGAGTTTGAAATGAAGTACTTATTGAAAAATATCAGTTTGAAGTAATTTTTAGCTGTATTTTGTGTAATGTTTTGTTATAGAAATCTATTGGGAAAACATGACGGACTTGAATAGAGCAAAGTTTCATTTTGGGGGGTCTGTGTGGAACTGAGGCAAGAGCCACAATGCTCTTGGCTTTGGGAAAGGCTGGTCTACACTTTCATGCTGTACCCCATAATGCTTTGCATCCATGTGAAAAACACCACTAGACCTATTCAGTCAAGTGCCTATTAGCTACATAATCTATATTTTTATTTTCACTCCTCATTAAATGTTCAGAATGTTGTTTTTTTACTCTTCTAAATTAAATTAATAGATAACTACCAAATGTTATTTGACCACCCAAAAAATCCAAACATTTTAAATTAGTTTTCTATGGTCAATTAGCTCTGATATGGTATACCAGCAAAAATATTCCACCACAACATGGGTGTGTGTACATACTATAACATGCAATGTACTGTACTATACATACCAAATGAGCCCTGCCTATATAAATGAACACAAAACCTTTATAGTATGCATTATGTAGTGTCATATGACATTTGAGAAATTCAAGCGAGATGAAGATTTGATGATGGCTCATACAATGGGTGGAGGTGTGGGGCCATCTTTAAGCAAACAACAATACACGCTTAGTCCCTCTTGTGCCTTCTATGTCAATTGCAATCGTCGCTTCTGCCATAAATCCGAGATGGGTGTAGGTTTTAGTTGTGACAGCTTGGCCACGGAGGGACAAAGGTAATCCTGCAATAATTTTCCCCTACGAACAAGGGATTTTGATTTCTACCCTGTCAGGCGGTGGGGGAAGCCCAAATCATGTGTGAAGGGCTTGCTACCTAGTCTACAACCCAGCTATGTCCTTGTATTTCCCGGGATAAAGCCATCTCTGACAATGGCGAAGGACAGAAGAATAGCTGATGGCGAGGGAAGAGTCTGAAAAGAGGCAGTGATGAAAGGAAGAGCAGGGGTGAATGCTTGCACCTTTGTTGTTCCTTGCATGTGAGTTTTTCATTGCCATACCAACCAAAATCACTATTTCAACTCTGCAAAAATGGTTTATAACAGGACAAGCATTTCAGGAATTTGCGCATTTCTATCATTTGATACTTAATTTGACCTTTAGAAGGACAGCTACCAACTAACATGGTGGTGCAACCTCCGAACCTCTAATAATACAAAATCAATACTTACTAACAGTCCTGGGCTTGACTTTTAAAGTAGAGATTACAAATATGTGCCCTCATATTTGTATCATTAGGTAGCCTTGGGTATCGATTCCTCAAGGGTGAAGGAAAGCAGGGTTTTCGTGACCTTTTGTTTCCACAGTAAGTATGAGACTGGTGCAAAGACACAGGGTCAGAATGTACAGATCGGTTTGCTCAAGAGTATAAGCGGCTTTCAAAGAGAAATATTAACAATTCTTCAACGTAGCAGATAGTCCTCATCATATATTTTTACACAAGTGAAGAAAGAAGATGACAATACATGCATTCATTATTTAACTCAACATGTAATGTGATCCAGGTAAAGGTATAGTCTTGCCTTGACTTTTGAAGTAATTACCACTTCTTAGGTTAATCCCTTGTGCCGTGGGGGTCTATTTTTTATGAATTCCTGAATTTCTTTAAAATCTTTGTACATTCTTTGTACATTTCAATAACATACCCCAGCAAACGTCATACAACTGTAATCAGGAAAACAGAAAACCAGGGAAAACTGAGGCCATACGTAATTGCGTTCAGTAAAAGGTTGCTTTAATGGAACAGACATAGCAGACAGAGATGGCTGAGGTCTGAATGTCTGAAAGTCTGAGCAAAAAGTGAAGTTACCTAGTAGCTTATAGACTGGGACGGACTAAGATTAGCTGGTTATAGTTCACCTTTCGAGTCAAGGAGACAGTGCTAGACAGAAAACACACGTCAAGAGCCAGCTAGCCCTATATACGGTTCAAATAAGAGATCATCATTGCTACATACAAGTCAAGAAAGCAGGAGACCTTCAAAAATTCATTACATTGACTTTGTTTTTCGGTGACAAGGTCTACGACAATAATTACTGTTGCCATATGTACAGCACATTCTCATTCAGTCTCACATATTATCAGGTGTTTTTTTTCCTTGTGCAGCTTCCTCAGACTTGAATAAAAAGGAAGGTCTCAACTCTGCATTTCACTCAATACTTGAATTTTATCTGGGCATTAGGTGAAAAACCTAAAAACGCAAAACCAAAAGACAAAAAGTAAATATTCACACAATGCAGGCACCAGGTAAATACAGTTTTGTATTGTATTTTTACCCATCAAAAATACAAATAAATTCACCTTGCTATGCCAATACACATAGGCAAATGTTTAAAGTAACTTGCATTTGTATTTAGAGCAGCAAATAAAACCACTTCATATCTCTGAACAGCTTTCAAGCGTCCTAAATCCTAATTTCTAGGAATATAAAACACAAAAACAGCAAAAACAGTTCTAGATTCACCAAAGTACTAAGATCAAACAAGTTCAAGAAGCTCAGACATTAGCGACTCCCAATTACTCTTCACTCCCATAACAGTAACCAAAATAATTCATTGAAAACCTTTACTTTGTATCTACCTTAATCTAGACAATGCTAAGCAGACAAAAATGCAGTGAATTTGGAGACTGATCGATGTCTCTATTACTCATACTGTTTATCTAACCTGTCAAACCTTCTTTACTTAGTTAGCCACCGCTAGCACTGAGCTGCCACTGATCACCATCCCTCCAGGCCCAGGTATCTCCCTGATAGAGGTAACTAAGCCTTGTGGAATGTACCGTTGGCCCTCTTACTGACCTCTGCAAAGTGTTTGGATGTGGCCCTCACCTATCATCTCACATTTTACCCCAGAGGTACAGTAAGGCTTAACTCTGACACACTCTGAAGTGGGGCAAAAGGCAAGGCACTTTTTACCTACACAAGACTCAAACTTTGACACAAGGGAGGTCTGCGCCGAGAGCGAGAATGGAGCGCGGTGTAAAAAGAGAAATCTCCTTGAGGGACCTTTAGGGGGTTATTCAAATCCAGACTATGGATGGAAAGACTTCCGTATAGAGCCAGGGTGAACCTGATCTACCCTGCTAGTTTTTCACTTCTGTTTGTTTCCGTCTGTTGTGGGAGCGCATCCACCTCGAGGTTCCGTGGGTTTGATTTCAGCTAATTAGTTAACAAAATGGTCTCTCTTCATTACGGAGCACTTTCTCAATGTGAGGTTTGTTCAGTGGAAGGGAAACGTTAGACAATTAGCAGAGACAAAAGAGAGCCACGGCTGAACAAAGTATTCGTAATTGATTGTTGTTCAGGGGTTGCTGCTACAGTCTCTGTTGCGCGCTTACATCAGACCATGAGAAAGAATGTTTTTTTGGTCTCCTGGGGGGATAAAAGGCTCTACTGTAAGTTTTGCAAGTTTAATAGCCGGAGGAATTACTCGCAGAAATATTGAAGGACTCAGCTGTCTGATGTAAGAAATCCAAGAATCATTCAGATGTTAGGGAAGGAGAGTGGATCTGTGTTTAGGGCTTTAGCTGTCAGACTAAACCTTCAGAACCCATTGATGTTTTTAACAAAGGTTGAAGACAGAATTATACTGTTAAATGTACTTTCACCTTCACTTTTATTTCAAAATATTTATTACCCAATTAGATGTAAATGTTGGCTACTTAACAAAATAACTTGAGTAAAAGTAGGACATTTTCAGTATGAGTAGAAAAATAGAAAAAAAAAAAAACATTTCTAAAACCACTATCAGTGTCAACACTACAAATACTATTACAGTGACAACAACTACTATTACTACTACTAGTGCTGTAGTGCCTGAGACTGATCTTGAGATAATTTTTTATCGTTTTGGTCTCGTCTTTGGCCTTGTCTCAATCTCGAATGTTGCGGTCTCTAAGATTTTATTTACCAAACGTTATAAGAAACTGCTATTCTTCATAATTTTGGAGTAATTCGTTTTTAACATTAGAAGAACCAGGAACAAAATCTGTCTCTTTTGCTGGAGTCCGTTGCATTAGATCATTAAAATAATGATAAATGTATTTGAACTACTTTTTCAGTTTATTTAGTCTTAATTCACAGGGTTTGGTCTCAACCTGGTCTTGATTTGCCTTGGTCTCGGTCTTGACCCGGCCTCGGTCCTTAAAAGTCTTGTTCTCGACTTGGTCTTAAACTGTGAAAGTCTTGGCCTTGTCTTGGTCTTGTCTCTGGACTTGTACGGTCCTGACTACTACTACTATACTACCTACTATGCTCCTACTACATATACTACCACAGCTGGTACTTCTATTTTTACCACTACTACTTCAATCACTACTCCTGCTACTTTTATAACTACCCTCTTTGCACTGAGGTTAAAATTACCTTTGTTCATTTAGAGTTTTTTTATTACACAATTACACAAGTAAAAGTAAGTTCCCAGAAAGTACATTTTCTTAAGTATAGGTATATTGAGTATAGCTATAAGTATATTACTTAATTAAAAGTATCTAGTTTCTTTCCACCCCTGGTTTTCAAAAAGAAATCTCATGCCAGACTGTTCCTGATTGCCACCATCACCATTTCCATAAATTGTTAATATATGTCAGACGCCTACACAGTCTTTTCATATGCTGCCTTTTGCCCAACTCTCACAGCCTGCGCTCGATGCTTGCTTTCCGAACACAGGGCAAAGTGGATCGGAAAGCTGCCGTTAAAATGTCAACAGGCAGCGGATAATAAGGTAAAATCGCTCTTTGTCCCGCTCCTGTCTGAAGTCTACCAGCTATCTGCTGCTTTTAGCGGTGAAGAGACTTGATTACAAGTAATGTGTGCTGGCTCATACAGGTTAGAGCTATGTGAGAGGTGACAAAGGTGAAACACCAGTACACAGCAATATAGGCTTCATATATTTTCATGAGTAGGCTATATTATTATTTGCTTTTCATAAAGTTTGCCTTACCGTATTTAAAGCTGGCAGAATTGTTCCTTGAAAATAAGAAACATGAGTACATTGGTCAGGCTAAAACTATAACTACGAATAATTACAAGTTGTAGTTTTCTAATAAATTATAGTTAGCATTAGTAGCAGAAGTTGTAGGTTAAGTTGTTCCCCAGATAATACATGAGTCCTTGAACTTGTGAAAATAATTACAAGCAAGTCAGCAAGTCAGCATGTGCTATATATAGGGTGACCAGGTGTCCCTATTTAACCGGGACAGTCCCAGTTTTTGGCTCCTTGTCCCATGTCCCAAGAACTTCTGTAAAACACAAATATGTCCCAGTTTTCAACAAACCATGTCCCAGTTGTCTCCATTTTAACCAACAGAAAAACATAGAAAACTTCAAATCATTTGTCTTTAGACTTTTGTCACTAAAATGATTTACATTATTTTTATTAATAATTTTTCATCATATTCAAAACTTATGCAACCAATTGTACAAGTTCTCCCACTTAAAAAGATGAGAGAGGCCTGTAATTTTCATCATAGGTATACCTCAACTATGAGAGACAAAATGAGAAAAAAAAATCCAGAAAATCACATTGTCTGATTTTTAAAGAGTTTATTTGCAAATTATGGTGGAAAATAAGTATTTGGTCACCTACAAACAAGCCAGATTTGTGTCTCTCACAGAGCTGTAACTTCTTCTGTAAGAGGCTCCTCTGTCCTCCACTTGTTACCTGTATTAATGGCACCTGTTTGAACTGGTTATCTATATAAAAGACACCTGTCCACAACCTCAAACAGTCCCACTCCAAACTCCACTATGGCCAAGACCAAAGAGCTGTCAAAGGACACCAGAAACAAAATTGTAGACCTGCACCAGACTGGGAAGACTGAATCTGCAATAGGTAAGCAGCTTGGTGTGAAGAAATCAACTGTGGGAGCAATTATTAGGAAATGGAAGACATACATGACCACTGATAATCTCCCTCCATCTGGGGCTCCCTGCGAGATCTCACCCTGTGGGGTCAAAATGATCACAAGAACGGTGAGCAAAAATCCCAGAACCACACGGGGGGACCTAGTGAATGACCTGCAGAGAGAAGCATTTCAAGGTCCTGGAGTGGCCTAGCCAGTCTCCAGATCTCAACCCCATAGAAAATCTTTGGAGAGAGTTGAAAGTCCGTGTTGCCCAGCGACAGCTCCAAAACATCACTGCTCTAGAGGAGATCTGCATGGAGGAATGGGCCAAAATACCAGCAACAGTTTGTGAAAACCTTGTGAAGACTTACAGAAAACATTTGACCTCTGTCATTGCCAACAAAGGGTATATAACAAAGTATTGAGATGAACTTTCACTTTTATGCAGATGACACAGTCATCTATTGCTCTTCCACTGTGATTAAAACTGGGAAAGACAGCATTCAAACATGCTGCCCCTTCTTCATGGAATGAGTTACAAAAGGAACTAAACTTGACAGCTCTTATTACTTTGGGAGAATTCAAATCTACTATGAAGGAGCGTGAAACAAATTCTATTGGTAAATGTAACTGTTTCTAGAATCGCACTAATTGTTGTGGTGGTATTTTTGTACTTATCTTTTATTGTAGATTTATATATCGTGTAATTCATGCTTGTGGATGACTGTTTTGTATTGTATTGTTGTAACCATGTCGCTGCTGCCCTCTTGGCCAGGTCACTCTTGAAAAAGAGATTTTTAATCTCATTGAGTTTTTTTACCTGGTTAAATAAAGGAATAATAAATAAAAACTAATAATAAACTTTTGTTATTGACCAAATACTTATTTTCCACCATAATTTGCAAATAAATTCTTTAAAAATCAAACAATGTGATTTTCTGGATTTTTGTTTTCTCATTTTGTCTCTCATAGTTGAGGTATACCTATGATGAAAATTACAGGCAAGACAAGTGGGAGAACTTGCACAATTGGTGGCTGACTAAATATTTTTTTTGCCCCACTGTAATTACAACTGATTTGAGAATAAGCATGATTTGTGTCAATGTTCAATAGATACATTTTTATATGTATATAGGCATATTAAAAATGAGCTACACTGTGGTCTGAATACATTGATTTAAAATGCACCTGGCTGTCCTTTTGGTTATGAAAGTGTGAATTCATTTTGGATGTTTGTAGCAGCTGAGAGCTTCATTCACAGCTGAAAGTGGATCCACATATAGCACTGGGGCATTGTATGCACTGTCTGCGTCTCACTATTTACAGCCACTTCCCATTAAAATAAGAACATATCTGCTTACCAGTGTTATTTTGCTTTATTAGATCCATTTTCAATACGTACAAATGAGCTGGCCCGGCATATTCACAGCGTAATTACTTTTCCTTTCCAATTTGCCAGACACAACAGCCCTACTCTGGAAACATAATGGGCTATTTTGCATCAAATGTAGCTAAAGTAATAACAGAATATTAGCTTACCTCTCAGCGGGAGTCGGATGAGCTGGGGTCAAACCCGATGCTGCAGACAAAGCTCCTGGCATTTTGAGTTTCTGTTTCTTGTTCATAATCAATAGACTTGGGTGAATTGTGTTGGTTGGAGATAATTGCTGCCTACAGAAGGATATGATGAAACAACAGGATGAAATGCCGAATTAAATCTGGGTGTGATCTCTGAAGATTTCAGTTTTGTTTTTTATTTTTATTTCATGGACTTTCCCATCATATTCTTCAAAATGATTCTCACTGGAGGAAAACACAGGCTTGCAACAGCAGCACTTAGAAAATTCAAATCTTCACCAAAGTAATGGTCCTTTCATGCAATGGTAAAGATATACTGTATTGCAAAGTGGTATCTTCTAGTTCAGGGGTACATGCTCTAATCATTGAGCCATAAACCCCCTATTCATTCATTTTTGCAATCTTTATTTGTTCCTTTCATAGAAATGCACAATAATACAATGTATATTTGACACAATTTCATAAGTGATACATTTTCATGCTTGGAAAGTAGTGGGAAGAATATAATTGAAACCATGATTGTTGTAGTTCAGGGGTAAATGCTCTAATCATTGTGCACTCACAGTGCTAAAGATTCCTGGAAATCCTAAAAAAAAAAAAAAAGTGAGAGTGATGTATTACCACAAAGAAATCATTTTTTCTTTTCTGACGCTTGGAGAGTGGAGTTATCTTTGTGGCAGCTGGAATAGCCCTATCTCGCAACAATACAGAATCTTACAGAAAAGACGTTTCTTTCTTGGCCCATTCCTGAGAAATTGGATCTATACTTTTTAACTGGCTTGCCAACAAAGCATGAGTAAAACCTCACCTCCGTGGTGAAGGCAATATTGACATTCCTTTGGTTAAAACATTGCATAGAAAAATTTGCTTTCCCTATTTGGAGAAGTAATGTATAAAACACCAGTGTTTTGTGCTATTTCTTTGCCTCTTTCTAGTGGCATACCATGTATTCTGGCAGAAAATAAGGCATCCAGGGCACACGGACTAACTGCAAGGCTTGAATGACTCCTGTCACACGCCATAATGGCTTGTATGAAAGGCCAGGGCTGCCTGTTAACGCCAGGTGAGAGCACGAACAGAGCTGGAGGAGCTTGTCTGTGGAGCAGAGACAATTTTGTTCAGGCTCTCTGGCAGCTTTGTCGGGGCGTGTGTATGTGTGGTCGGAGGGGAGGGTTGTAATTGCCGCTGCTCGGAGCCCCCCAGAGCCAGACTGGGAGAATTGGAATAGTCATTTCATTCGAGGAAAACGAACGGATGGGAGCTCGGCGGGGTGGGGAAGCAGAACAGGCGAAATTACAGGCCAGCGCAGTGTGCAGGCCGCTGGTGTCAGTCTGACCCTCTGTCCCGACAACACTTGAAACCCAAAGTAGAGGCCATTTGAAAGAAAGTGCAGCCAGGAACAATAGGGGGCAAAGACAATAAGACAACATCCGGTGTAATATCATGCAATCCACAACAAGCAATGAGTAGTACTTTTATAAAGATGTGTCAAAAAGCTCATGCTATTCCATCACAATTTTGTGTTTGATGAAAGTATTTCCCCTTTCAGTCTACCTGTAGCTTAAAAGGCGCACAAAACGACTTCAGAAAGGCTTTTGTTGAAAGGATGTTGTTGCTAAGGAAATGTTTTAACAGTATCTGTTTTGCTGCAAAAATGTATGAAAAGGCATGTCTGAGCAACATGAGAAATGCTGTTGCTTATGCTAATTTAGCCTGAAAAGACCCATTTACTTTCTTAGCCAAGTGAAAGTGTCTGGTACCTCTTCCATTCAAGCCAATGAGCCTATAAATCAGAATTGTTTGTGACCCTGAGTGGTCTAAAGTTTGTTTACTCTATGCGAGTTGGTAAGGTAGTAATTGAGATAGACCTGGTTCAAAAACGGAGCTAAATTTAAACTGGGAAGGTCTTTTTCTACAAGCCAGGGCACACTTCCATTCACACTCATGTAAGAATCCAATTTTAGGTATCCTAGGCCATCTTCACATTGCACAATAACCAACATCTGAGAACCAAAAGCACTGGAGGAGTAGGCTCTTACCCTGACAAATCTGAACAGGATCTCCAAGGAGGACTGAAATCAAATATATAAAGTATATATGCAGTATATTTTAGCCATTATAACTATGAATGGAAAATTGTAAATTGCTATTAGCACTGCATCCCGCTGTCGAGCCCCCATTGGTCTTGTCATTAATAGCTAAGCATGACACCGGTGTTAAGGACATGCCATCTGTGTTAGAGCAGCCATTACTGTAACCCAACTAGACCCAAGTGAACAATTAGGTCCAGAGTAATCCTTTACTACAGTTAAACATCCTGGGAGGAATTCAAATCTGTTGCAAACGCTAGCCAACAATACCACACTTAGCTCCCCTGTACGTCCTTGTAATTTTTTAAAAGCAACAGACAGCCAAGCCATAAAAGCCAGACAGTGGTTAAATATCCAAAATAACCGTTTTATCACCCACTTCAGCCGCTGTTCACAAGCGATTATTCCATTATTGGCAGCCCACTCCTGTGTGTCTTCAGAGAGTGATCCATGGAGCTTACTGTTAGCATGCCAAAGCTAATCCTCACTCGTTACAGAATACAATCAGTGTGTGACGCCAGTGTAATGATGGAAGAAGTATCATAATCTGTACACAAGTAAAAATGCTATTATTTCAAAATAATTACTTTCCTTTTTTAATTGCAAATTAAAATCTATTGCTCTTATTACTACGGCCATTGCTACTTTGGACACGCTGTAAAAAAAAAAAAAGGAAAAAAAAGAAATACTTTGATAACTTAAAAACTCAAGGCAACAGGATCCCTCAAAATGTTTGAGTTTTGGGGCCAACTCAAAATCTCAAGTTTTCAACAACTAATATTTTTTGTTCGCTTAATTTGATGTTCATATAAAAACTTTCAATTTTAAGTTTTACTCACTATCATTATTTATTATTATCATTATTTTTAACTCCTCTTACAGCCAACTTACTATCCAGAAAAAGTATTATTCTTTTGTTAAATTTAGCATGTTTAAATTAGATTTGATACATTTGATAATGATAGAGTAAAACTTAAAATTGAAAGTTTTTAGACATATGAACATCAGATTAGGTGAACACAAAAATATTAATACTTAAAAACTTGAGATTTTGAGCTGGCCCCAAAACAAAAAATCTTGAGGGATTCTGTTGCTTTGAGTTTTGGAGTTTTTGCAACCTTTTTTTTTTTTTTTTTTACTTCTGCAACTACAACTACTATAACTACTACTGCTACTACTACTACAACTACTAGTCCTCCTCCTGCTGCTGCTACTACTACTACTACTACTGCTACTTCTGGATCACAGTAAAGTGTAATAATACTTATACTCCACCTAGTACTACTATTAGCACTTCTACTTCTAATTCTACCATACTACTACATCTACTTCTACTATTACCACAGCTCCTACTACCACTGATACTACTACTATGATTACTACAACTCCTGCTACTGCCACTACTACTACTAGTGCTATTACTACTTTGCCACCAAGTTCAAACAAAAAATACTTGTTTACAAATTGACTTAGTGAAGTGAGTGAGTAAAAGTAATGTTTTTTCTTCACAAATCACTGCACAGCGTTTACTGTTAGCATGCCAAAGCTAAACCCCGCTCATTACCAAACACAATCAGTAAACCAGCTGAACGGTGTGTGCCTGGTGGATGGACAAGAGGTTAATGTCTCCTTTGGAAAGAGCCCAATCTGGCCTTTCCCCCATCATGATGTGTGGTGCCAAATAGACAGGGACGGCCCGCCTCACTCCGTCTTCATATCAGTCTTTCCATTTGCAGGGAAGAAGACGCGGAGGGGTTGGAACCGAGGGTCTCGCTTCACGGCACCAAAATTAATAGGGGGCCTCTCATTATGGTGAAAGACAAAGAGGTCTCGCCCAAGAACGGGGAGCTCCAGAGGTGGATCTTATAATGAGACGAGAGAGTGAAGAGAAGATGATGAGAAATGTGTGGAAAGCACTGCAGACATTTGGACTGTACCAGGACTTGCAAAATCTAGCACTACTACGTGTATTACTACCACTACTGTTGCTGCTACTACTAATACTACCACTACTATTATAATGACATGCTACTGCTATGATTAATACAGCCACTACTGCTGCTACTAACCCAATGAGATGCGAGTGTGAAAGGAAAAAGATTAAATATGTGTGAAAATCACAGCTGCCATTCAAGCTCTAAGACTTCTAATATCTAAAATCTAGTACTACAATTCCTATTACTATTAGAACTGCTACTAATACTGCTTACTAATAACTACTATTGCTACTACTATCACTACCACTATACTGCTTCTAATGATATTACTACTATTATAATGAGATGAGAGTGTGAAGGGAAAAAGATGGAATATGTGTGGAAAGCAGTGTTGCCAGATTGGGCTGGTTTCCACCCATTTGGACTTCTTGTGAACACCTCAGGCTGGGAAAAATAGCATTGGGCTGTTTTATGAAATTTGGGCTGCTTTTCACAACATTTGGTGGGTTTTTAGAGAGTTTTTCTGGAGAAAATTCAACAAAATAGCTGTCATTTTATGGCAAACAAAGTAGAAATACACATTTCAATAAACTGCTGTGTCTTCCCACTCATAACATCAGTTTATTTGTTTTAAAATGAGTGAATCGTGTTTGTTTGCTCAAATTTTATCTTGGTATGTTATATGTTTTTGTGGTTTCTATGACACGCTGACCAGGAAGGCTATGGTTATCTTGTGTTGTGTTACTTGTTTAGTGCTGCTGTAAAGTTTTGTGTTCTTTCTTATGTATAAAGGTTTTAGGGTTAGAGTGGCTGTGATTTGTTCTGATTTTTGTTGTGTTGGCCAAGTCAGTGAGATCTGGCAACCCAGGTGGAAAGCTCTGCTGTTGTTTCTCCTAAAACTTGCATTGCAAAATCTAGTACTACTAATCCATTACTACTGCTTGCTACTACTAATGCTAATACTACTAGAAGGTGAAATATATGTGGAAAGCACTGTAGCCATTTGAATGGTACCAAAACTATGGGATGGGGAAGAAACATGGAAATGAGTTACCCCCTTAATAGCAGGTCCACTGTACCTGCTAACCCCGCCTCCTACTCCTCTTCTTCTTCATCCCTGGGGAAGGTTGGGTAACAGCCCATTGAAAGGCAGATCAATAAAGAGATATACTGTCATTTCAGAGCGCCACCCGCTTAATCAATTAATCTATAATAGAATCCTTTCAGTGGAGCTTCTTAAAGGGCCAGTCCTCTCATTAGCAGCCACGGGTCAAATAATGAGGGGAAGAATTGGCATAGGTTCAAGTGGCCAGCTATAGATACAGGTGATAGGCGTTTAATGGCATTTTATGGAGATTAAACGCTAATATTTTTATCAAGACTAAGCCAGACCAACCAGATTACAAGCCCCAGTGAGTGGTTAGTTATGCCCGGCTGCAGACCAACATACAAGGCTTGAGCAAATGGAAAATGCCATTATAGGGACAACAGATGAAGCTCTCCTTGAGCAAATTTGATCATTATTTGGAGCAATTTTTTTTCCTGTTTTTAAGGTCTGACTGTGGGGCCTATTTTTATCTCTGATCACTGTATTATGACCCACTTGTTACAAAACCTTATTTTGGTACAGCCTTTTTAAAATCAGTTTTACCATTTCCATTTAGTAACAAATATACAGTACCATACAGTTATACAGTAGTATAATTTAGTATTTTGACAGCATGCTTCCATTTAGACAGATAGCTAATTTATGTTGCCAGCACATAACAATTTGAAGAAGCAGCCAGGAGCAATGCCACAGAGGCTGAAGCATGTAATCAAGGCCTTATAGGCACAATATGAGGGTGTTTTTAATGAACATGTTGCTCCTGTCTACTTATCCAAACTAGGAGTGTGTTACCGTCTGCAATTTGTTACCACTACTACAAAATACTGGACTATCCCTTTAAGAAAATATCCACTTGGTTCCCTATTATTAATCCTATTCCGAGCTGTTTTATGTAAACCCAGATTGAAAGCTATTAAGCCAAAGGGTATTACCAAACTGGAAACCCAATCTTACTTTTTGTCTATGATTTAGAAAAGTGTGTCTCAACATTTCAGAAAACCACCTTTACCAAATGCATAATGTTGACTGGGTTATCGACTCCATGTCTATGCAGTGACAACCTTGACATACTGTACATAAAACGATGGAGCATTCGAGTGCACAAACATTACTGTGGTCTGTAGATTTAAACTGGTAACATTCTGTCTGGCTTGTGAATGCACAGGGCTGGCTCTTAAACTAAACAGGGAGCTCCTTGCGCCGTAAGCTCCTGATGCTATCTTAACACAATGTTATTTTCTGCTTCAAGCTTTTGGCAATGCAGTGGTAGCAGCTTTAATAAACATTCCTCCGTGGTCAGCCGTGCGGGTTTGTAAGAAGACCAAAAACATGTTGCAGTCTGGTGAGGTGAAGTGGAGCTCAGTCTTGGAGAATTGTCAAATGCGGGCTTTTAATGTGGTCCTGTATTTGCAAATGTTTATTGTGCATGCTAAAGTGAACTCACAAAATGATTAGTAGTTTGTATGTGTAAAAACTGACTATAACTGACCAGGACATTGGCCCTATCTTGCAATGTAAAAGAAATGGTGCCTTGACTGATGCATTAGCCACAAAGCACTTTTGTCTTATGTAAAGAATCCACTGTAAGATACAATGGTAAAGAATCCTCTAAAACAAGTAAGTTGATTCTTTACTGACCCCTTGCAGTTGGAGTTATATTATATTTGGCTCTATCTCACAATGGTCCAGAATCCAATAATTTATAAAGTTCCAGATTGACACCATAAAGCAATAATTTTGTCCATACCCTATTACTGACCTCTGAAAATTTCTTCAACCATTGCTGACCATTACTTTAAACTACAAACCAACAAACCAAAGCCAATCTACTTGAATAATAGTACACAGATCTTGCCAGCTTTAAAAGACAAAGTTAATTCATAAAAAAGGATCTTTGAATGCTCGTATACAATGACAATCTATTGTGGTCTACCATGCTTCTGCAATTATTTGTCCAAAAGAATTCAGTGGCTTTTTGCATGTAGCATCCAAGTTATTGAAGCGCTGATTGCAGCAAAACAGTTTGATCCACAAATGTTCTCTCTGTCCAGACACCAACATTAAATGCGTGCAGTCATTTGGTGAATAAAAACATATTTGTCTGCACTTCACTGAGCTCAAGGCTAGGGCTACCAAAACATGTCCTTTCAATGAGGCCCTGCAATTCCACATTTCTTCTTGCGCATGCTAAAATGAACTCACAGAAAAAAGAAAAAAAAAAAGAAGCTAATCTTTGAGATCAACAGCTGTGGGCGTACATATCCCTCCACTTTATCAGCCCTAATTGTGAGCATGCGAAATTGCCTCTTGAGCACTCCCAGCCATATCGGAGTGGCCATCGCTGTTGTTCATACATGTTTATAGTGATTTATGTCTAGGACGGAAATGGCGCTAGTGGGAGATGTTGGGCTGTTTCTTTGTAGGCGTAACAGTATATAATTTCATATGGATTTCTGGTGACAAAAAAGATCTTGTTCGCCTTCATGCAAGCTAACAAGACTGCCTTTGTGTTATGACATTATTTAACTTCAAGGTTTTAACTGGAGATGCATATCAGTCTACATTCCAACATCCCGCAGAGGATTTTGAAACTAGAAATCTGCATGTAAAAGCGATTATTGGCAATAGGTATTGCACTTTTGCTGGACGTCGGTCAGTGTATGTCCTCCATAAGGTCACAGCCCCACCACTAATCATAGTGGCCATTATTAATCCAAGAAATACAGTGTGAACAAGTCAGCTGTGTCCTTTTTCTCTTAATGAGCACCAGCAAGGTCAGGTATTATTTCAGCCACTGAGGTGAATCGCATGTATAGGTGTCCCTGGATTGGAAATATTAGTATTTGACAGTCTATGAATCATGCCGCCACAAAGTTGACCTACACCTACCCCTATATACTTTGAGTGTTAAGGCATTTCCTGAATAGTGTCTTTAGCGATAGGAGAGAACAATGTGCACCAAAATGAATACTAATTTGTCCAATCCTCACTCTGAGTCATCCTGTCATTGTAACTCTTAATTATTTTGAGGAGCTCCTGTCCAAAGTGAGACGTAATGAGCTCGACTGTGATGTGCGAGCTGCTCATTTAGCCTCTGTTTTCATTTCCGACTTGATTTCAGCAGGAAAAATTGAGCATTCGTCAGTGCTACTTCTTCTCTATGCAAGCACCTAATCAAGTTGAAATTGTGTGGAATAATGGAATTGCTTGTAGCCTCAGTTTAAAAAAAATAAGCAATCTGGAGGTCAGCTATATATCACAGTAGCAAGAATAAGGTTCATTTATCGGGCAATTGGTAACAAACATGTTGAATGTGATTTTACATGACTTGATTTCTGTGTTTGAGATAATGGTGAAGCCGTATTAATTAATTATGATGATGAGAGCATTCAGAGTGAACATGCTCTCTTGTCTCTGTTGAGGCTCTACTGAAGGAATACAGCCAACTCTCTGATGTATTATATAATCAAACAACAGTGCATTTGAGAAAGTCCTGCTCCTGAATCAAACATGTCTATGTTATAAATATATGCTGCTCGTGAAAGAAATGAAACCTCTGCGACCGCACAAACCTTTCCATTTAATTGCGCTCTTTAAATGATAGAGGCTTTTCATAGTGATGCCAGGAAGTCTTTTAGCATTGACATTTCCCGAAAGCCAACTCCAAAAGCCTCTACAAAAGATTCAGACAAATTGCAAAAATCAGCTCATAAAAAGTGTTCTTTTGTGCACGAGGGTATAATTCTATGATGTATAGCTCAGCTGCCAGTGTGCCGCGCTGCGCCCAGTGCCACTGATGGGCTGTCATTGTAATTCACAGCCTAATGTGGATAATTAGTCTAAATTCATGGAGTGCTTGATTCCACTGACAGCTACGCCAAATGTTTGACGAAGGCACCAAAGTAGCAGCATCAGTCACAGACGAACGGAAATGCATTTAGTGGAGGGCCTCATCATGTTTTATTCAATCACACAGCGATGCTCAATTAATCAGTTTCTGCAATTAAATTAAACATGTACATGCATAAAACATGAAAGAAATATCAGGGTGTTTAAGGCAGTGTATTATCAGTGCTGTGTTAACCCTAAAACAGCGTTTACTCTGCCACAGGCCTGTGACTTTGATGTAAAAGTGTCTCTTTTGTGTAACAACAATGTGTCAGAGTGTGTCAGACCTCACCTCTGTAAGGACTGCTTGTATAGGAGCATGCTATGCATTTCTATAAATGTCAAGAGCTGTGTGTTTACCAGATTGGCCTGACCCCTAATATTTATTCAGCTCAACAGCACTCTAGCCAATCATTCCTTATTGCTTCATTGCAGAATTGTGGCTCTTAGGACGTCAGGTTTCATCGCTGCATTTGGCCATATCTCCTGGCATGTGTAATATTGCTTTTCTCTTTCCATCAAGTGCAGGGAAAGCCTGTGCTCAGATAAATAGTGACATTTTCAGTGGTGAGCGAGGTTTGTTTGTATCTGTTGGTGGCTGACTCTTTCCCATTGCCTGATTTGTATACATAGCACCACAGCCGGCACGATCAAAGCTCTTTCACATGTAAGACGAATTTGCATTTGGATTCATACCGCTGCCAAAATAATTCATGCATCTGTCATGAGATACAGGCTGTACGATAAATGTTGACATTTGCACCACAGTGAATAGTGTGACTTCAATGAAAAAGGTTATTTGTGAATGGATTTAATCCAAGTAGAATCTGCAGGATTAGAAAATATACTTCACAGGCAGCACAGCATTAATATGAAGCCTTGACTGCAGAATAAGAGTAAGTAATGAAAATGAAAATAATTATATATAACCTTTAAATTATTTTGGTTTTGGTGTTGATCATGATCACAGGAATTGTGAAATACTAAAGAATATAACAACTAAAGAAATATACACAAAGGCTCCACAAAGGCAAAAGCTTTTTGCTTTATTTATGTTTATGAAAAAATTTAAAATATGCATTTTGCCAAAATATACTTGTGTGCATATTGCATTAACACAAAAGGACACAAGTTACAATGTTTTCATTTTGATGATGCATAAATTAATATTTTTGTGAATCATAAACGCAGTTTGGTTATAGTAAGAGCACTGGCCCTTTAAGAGTACCGCTGGGAAGGTGAAGGTGTACAATTTTAAATTGGGGTAGACCGGAGGGTGAACCTTCAAAATAAAGCAATGTCTAGCCAACTGTAGACACATGGCCACAGTTGTAGTAACATTACAGGGATTACACTGTCACTTTTTAGATGTAAGAATATATTTCTGTTATTGACTAAATATAAATAATAAGTTTGTCATATTTTTTGTAAGAAAGGCATTAAACTATAGTGCTCTTTTTCCTTGTCTTATTATTAATCTCACTATACAGTATGCTTTTACAGTCCATGCTTTTGTGAAGTATGTCTTGTGAATTAGGCTTGTTTGTGCGCCTTTCTTTAGGGCGCACTACAAAGCGTAATTTTATGTTGAAAATATAACCGGAAGTAAAGTATGGAGCTGTTGTCTCGCGCTGTGTGTGTGTGTGTTGTGGCTGTGGGCCGTACTCGTGCTGCCGCTGCTGCCTCTCGTGCGACTCTCTGCTCTGGCAGTAGTAGCGTAGCGCAGCGGTAGATAGGAGAACATGCTGAACGGAGACATGGAGCCAAGTCTGTAAGAAGCAAACACAGATATATGACGCTCGCTTTTACAACTTTGAGCACTTTGGAACTTATTTATTGGCCGAAGAAGCCGCTGTGAACATTTTTTCCTCCGTGATTTGTTTATTAACCCTCCAAGAAACGGGACTAGCTCACTCACTCACAGCCGCCTCTCCACTCGTCACTCGCGGCTTGCGCTTCACGGACTCCCCCGCAGGATCAGACCCGGGGAGAAAAAGTTACGTGACGGGATGTTGGCGTGTTTATTTTAGAAAAACGGTGCATGGGATTGCCGGAGTTGGAGTTTGAAGCGGTGATTTTCCTCATAGACTGGACCTGCTCCTGTTTGGATATACCCCTAGCTGGACAGCCCGTGGGACTGATTTTGGGATAGACTGTGGCCAGCCTCGTCCACTTATGAGAGATTTGGCTGTATGATGGAGTACCGTCCTGCTGTGGTTGTCCTCCTGGGTTTGTTCGTGCTCCAAACTTTGGCATATGGTAAGTTTGACTGGTGACTTGCTTCGGGGTGATGGTGTTTGCACAGATGGACCTTGTGTAGTTGGTTTGAGTGAGTGACTGACGACCAAACTAGGGCTCCCTGGGGGTTCAAAGGGTTTTGGGTAACAGGACAGGAAGGCCATTATAAAATACCTCACTCATTACATGTTTTTCCATTTAGACCATTCATTTCCTTTCAGTGCCCCCTTAAATCTCATGTGGCTGTACATATCACAACTAAAGGGGGATCCAGACATTAAGCCAAAATGACTAATCCTTCTCTTGGATGATGTCATTTAAAGGCCACTTAAATCTATAGGCACCACCAGAGTATAGCCCATGTGTGGCTCCGCTGTGTTGTGCTTGCCCAAGGGACCTTCACGGCTTCACACCAGCATCTGCTCCCAACAGAAATCTGACTTTGTTGTGTTTCAGGCTCTGCTCATTTATCTCTATTATTAGGTCCATTAGTGAGATACATCCTCTCTCCACAACACGCAGTTTAGAAACGGCGAGCAGCAGGATTCATTCAGTTCCCTTCACTCTTATACATGCGTAAAAGGTCCTGGGGTGGCAGTTTCTCCCACTTTATTGCTTAAAAATGCATGCAGCCTCTCTACTGTAATGCATTTGAGATAAAAGCTTTACCAGATGCAGCGGTGACATTCTGTTGTTCCATTGTCATGCTAGATAAAGACATATTCTGTACCCTTCACTAAATCCCAAGATATACAAAGTGGAGGAGCCTTGTTGTTTGATTACTTTTTAGTGCCTCTAATTAAAGACTAGCTTTGGAGTTCCTTCATTTATGTCACTCTTACTGGTGAGAACAGAGTACTTCCACTGCCTAAATATGAGCTTTAGTTCTAGCCCGACTCACCACATGCTCAAATGAGACCCAATGGTGAGGCCATAAATCACACGCGTATAGCTGCTAAATTGCTACCAGTAAGCCACAGGCACCTTGTCACCATATACCTGTATTTTCTCATGTCTTACACAGACAACATCCCCAACTGAGATGTAAAAGGCTATTTTTTTTTCTCCGGAGTGAGTAGGATGATATAGCGTGTGACAGCATGGTGTCTCTGGGCTGGGCTGCTCTGCTGAGACAGTTTTTTTTTTCTTTTTCTTTTTTTTTTTTTTACAAGCCTGTAAACATTGGCTATGAAGCTGGAGCATATGAACTCAGCATCTGTGAAAGTGCTCCTTCAGTGACTCCAGATGCTCCACTGGGACTACAAAGACATAGATTCAAACAACTTGTACTTACTTTTGCAAAACATGGAGCGACATTTTTAAAGATGCCATTTTTAGATATAGGAATTGTCACTGGAAATTAGTCATATCAGTGGAAGGTTGGTTAAGAAGACAGCGCTTTAGATACACATTTGGCATAAAGGCAGAAGCGATGGAGCTGTTTGCTAATATTGTCTGTTTTTCACAGTACAATACTATATTTGACCAGTGTATGGATGTTGAACAACTAGTTTGAATTTATTTTATATAGTCTTTGTTACTTGATATTTGTCGCTGTCAGAAGTGCTTATTCTATTAAATGTTTGACAGCCTCAGATACTGCCATACTAGTACTTTACTCAATGCAGTATTATTATACATAGGAATAGTGGCTCTTGTAAAACGGACAAGTTGAAGTCATGTGAAAGAGATACTCAGCTGTCAGTCAAAATCTGTTTAAGTGACACAACATAGCATTTCTTCCTCTGGCCATTTTAGCTGTGCTTTTCCATCACTCCTATATTGTGAGTGACTTCCACCCTAATCAGCACAGTATGGATGTCAAAGAATAAATAGCAGGACGATTAAGTGAACCTCTCAGTTTAGAAAGATGATCTTATAATCCTGGATGCCATTCTTCCCTTTCCTTTTCACAAGTGCGGGCCCCTTCCTGTGGAGCCGGCGTTGCATTTCAGCGGCCCTCTCCTCAGACTGTTTGGTCAGTAAGGCGACACTGCGCTCCCCGGCTCTCATTGCCCGTCATCTCTGTCACCATCAGTCAACACCGTCGCTCCTCACTGCTCTGAACGCCCGTTGACAGCGGCCATGTGTTTGCTGTGCTCTCCACTGGAGTGAGTGGAAGGCAGAGTTCACAAACAGCTGCATTGTTGTCTCACGCAGCCCCCCCACACCACCTCCCCGTTTTAACCAAACAGGCCAGTAACCAGATCAAATAGCTTGTGCCAAGCCCTCATAGTCACACTGTAATTACAGTCTGAGCATACAACTCTATTTCCTGCAGGGAGGGAAGTGCGGCGGGGCGTAATGTGGCTGGAGTAGTACAATTACCAAACTGTCTCATTGTTCAAAGTTTTTTTTTTTGGTCAGCTTGTGGTCATGTCTGCTCAGATGAGGCATTTGAGGGATCCTGCCATGCATGGTGAGGTACAGCATGCAGTGCTTTGAGTGATTGGCCAATTCAAACGTCTCGACAGGGCTACCCAGTCTTTATTAGCATGGCTTGGCTTAATATAGGTCTGGGTTACTTTCCAAGCCCCTTCTATACATCCATTTTTTCGTTATTTTGTGTGAAGGCTGTTGAAAGCCCAGACAAATTCTGGAATAAGCTTAAGCGATATCTGGTAACAAAAGCCTGAAGTCCTCTGGGTAAAGTGACCCTTTGAGATTTGAGCCAAATCCTATCCCTGGTGTGCAAAATCACCTCGACTTAGACGTTTGAAGCATTCAAAGTGAGCTAATCTTTTGATCTAGCGTAAAATGTAACCAGCACATTACGAGTCTATCCTATACTTAGTGTTTCAAACCTGTAGTCATTGCCACATTGTTTACATGACTGACAGGGCGACTCATAGTGGCCCAATCACTTGTTTGTACACATCACTAAGGTTTGTGTCACTGGCATTTTGACAACACGTTTTTGTACTTGGAAACAACAAAGGGGGGGCTTTGTAGAGATTTTTTTTTTTTTTTAAACAAACCTTCTTTCGTCCTCCACCTGGCCACCCATCTGCTCCTCACAGATCAATTAGTCTGTCGATAGCTCTCCCGGCTTTGATATGTTCCACTCAGACATGCTATAGTCCATAGAAAGCCATTAAATTACAAGTCAATCCCAGTTTACACTAAGTGAAAAATAACACTCCAAAGAGTGGGCATGGACCTAAATATCCTCTTCCTGTCATCACACCAGGAGCAATCATGTGCTGAAATTGCTGTTTGAAGCCTGGTTCTATATTTCCGCTCCTTTTTTCATGGCTTCTTGTCCTCTAAAATTAGCAATAGCAGTTATAGGTAATGGAAATTGTGGCAGCTGGATTCTTGACATGGACCAGTTACCCATGCACGGCCGTGATAACAGAATTTTACAGTCCTTGAATATTCATTACATAAACAGTCTGCCGTCTTCTCATGGTGCATTATTAACAAGCTATTTGTGTGTTCAGCTGTGGCAAATGAAAAAACACGCCCTGTCACTTCTGCTTTGGAGTGTTTTGCAGAACCACATCTCTTCGAAATATCTCTATCTCTAAAATAAACACGCAATGGGGCATCAAAGCAACAGCGCAGGAACTCTATTTAGCAGCGGGTGTTGACAGGACAAGTCAGCTATGCCCTCTCTTTAAAGGTCTTGAGTGTGACCGCTTCAGGGGCCTGGCACAATATGGGCCCCTCAGGCTGCAGACAGATGGATGGCCCCCCAACATTAGTTCCAGTGGTTTTAGGAGCGTTGACCTCTTCTTTAGCTGGTCAGAGAACAGAAATAGACAAACTTAGGCCATCTACGGGCCATTGCTGTCCGAGCTATAATAATATAACCCCCACTGTAAAATGCACAGCCTTTTCTCTGTCTGTTTTTTGCAATTTAAAAAGCTTACGCTATACCTAATTGGGGAATACATGTGGGACAGGTGTTGTATTGTGACATATGAAAAAAAAAAACTATGGCGTTTTGTTTAGCATGCAGAAGATTTTTTTCTGTGCTGTCATTGGCAGATGATTAAAGTGGCTGGGAAAAAACGGATGTGCATAAATTCACATATGGTGTCAGAACGTCTCCATCAAACATCTTCAAGAGCTGCCAAATTCATCTCCAGAGAGACAGTCTTCCTTCCCAGCAACCACACTAAAATGGCAGCCCAAAAGACTTTAAAAAGGAAATAGCATTATGTGAGAGACATTTGTTTGTTTAATTAACTTATTAAAAGTGTCACCTCAGTTGACTTAATACAGCAGCTGAGACTTCATTGCAGTGACTGCCAAATCTAAAGGTATGTTTTTATTTGCGTGGCATATATTTGGCATCCTTTAAAAGGTTCTGGTATTGTGTTTTAAATTATACTGTATAACACATGAGCCTTAGGCAAAAGTAATAATTGAAAGACCAAAACAAATAGCCATGTTGTGTCATATTCCATAAGAAAAAATGCTATAACATATTCTTTTCTATTTTTGCAGCTTTTTTATTGACAGTGAATCTACATTTTAAACATTCAGCAATATATTTTTATGTAGTTTACATTAATGGTATGGCATTGGGGCAGCAGTAGCTCAGTGGGTAGAGACGTTCCGCCACTAACTTAAAGGCTGGCGGTTCGATTCCTGCTGTCAGTATTGGATACTGACATTGTGTCTTTGAGCCTTACACTTCAACCACTTTGCCTGTGTGAATGGGGGTGGTCGGAGGGACTAAGACTAAGGCAGTAATATTACTGACCTCTAGAAACCTATTCAACTGCAGAAGTTTCTCAGCTAAAATAAAAACTTCTACAGCTCTGTATAACTGGCCAAACCAAAATAAAAATCAGATTTACCAGCCGTCATTTTACCCAACGCCATCCTCCTTCTGCGTCTTCTCACTGTCTGACCACTCGTCTAAAAAGAGTGCATGCTTTTTATTAAATTTGACCACAGAGACACTCAAATCTTCATGTTTACTCACTTTTTTATTATTGTCTCCAGACTTTTTCGTTGCATTCCACTGCACGACACATTTCCTTTTTTTTTCCTTAAGAGAAAAGCCCACGTGTTCTGCTAGAACTGTCACCACCTAGACTTTGTTGGCAACTTGGATATATTTAAGCCTAGCACTTGAAAGCTCAACACGGGAAAAAAAAAGAGCGAACTGATAATGGATCATTTTCAGCTGACGAGTATTGAGGTGACGCTGTGGCGAGGGGTTTTTGACAGCCGCCGTAGATGATTTAATGGCTGGATTCAGAAGTGCCAAAGACAGCTCTTTTGGGGGAAAGTGGCACTTGCTGGATGCCTGTTATTTAAAGAGTTCAGATCTGTAAAAAAAAAAAAAAAGGCGACTGGGGGGAAATAAGACAGCTATGAATGTTTGTTCGATATGGCTTTTTCATGATTGACGTTTAAGCACGCTGTTCCAAAGGGAGAACTCATTAAAGGAATGTAACTTGGGTGACGAGGCAATTAGGGACCTTTTCTACTTGTTAGCTTTTAAGTGCAACTCTCTGCTCAAATGAAAAGCAGTAGCAGTTAGACTAAGGACAGACAGCTGCATTAGAGTCCACTTTCGAGCTTCGTCTACCATCTTGTTTTAATTATGCCTTAGATGCCATAGATGCCATATTGCTTGAAATCTTCAACAGTAAGCAAAGAGAGATTTTATCCCCTTTTTCCTTCCTTGCACATTTTACACGTCCCTATATAACCCAATATTGCAGTTATAGACTCTGTGTGTTGTATAAGATTAGAAGTCTTGTGTATTGTGGTATCATCAAATCTCTTTACAGTGTCGGCAACAGATTTTGCTGCAAAACATCAATGAGATTTTATATTTATTACAAGCACTCTGCTGAATCATTTAGCTGAACTAAGCAAAGTGTAATTGAGTGAAATATTTTACAGTGTCCTAGAATGCCCCCCTCGCTAATTAATCTGAATTCCAAATCATAGCTTTCCTCATTTAGATAATTAGAAGTCTAGCGTATAAATGAACAATCCTAGAAACATACATTTGAGTAATAGCCGTAGCTCAGGAAGTCTCTGCCGCGATCCCTTCCTCCTTTTAAGATGACATGCCTGCTCCATGTGGTCAGACAGATTTGAGCAGATAACCGTGTGTGTGCAAGCAAACACGGGTCAAATAGGAGCTAATCCAAAAATATGTTGCTTATGGGACAGGAAACCAATGGTGTTTCCCCCCAGCTGTGTATGACCACCTGCAGCTATGTGGCAAGGCACCGTCCGAGGCCCCCCTGAGGATTCCCTCTCTTTTTTACACCTATAGACTGATAATTATTGACAAGAAATCATTGATGGCATAACACTAAAGAAATGCACTCCTATGAATCAATGACCTCCAACTATTTTTCCCAATGCACTATTCCTTCTTGTCTTTTTGTGCTCATAAAACACAACACTTACAGCAAAATGGACTGAGGAGTATATTATTTGCCACATACAGTACAGTTATGCTGCTCCTGTGCTTTCAAAGGCCTTTTCCAAAAGCCCCTCTGCGGAGTCAGTGGAGAAAATCGATGCTTGTTACTGGCGGCCTACTGGAACTCGAGCTGACAACTCTTGGCAGAATTTGCGATAACTTGAACAATGTTGAGCCAGTTGTGTTTTAGCCTTGAGGACTGCAAACTACCCTTAACATTACCTTTGGAGCGTTTCAGTAAAAAAAAAAAAAAGAAATGGCTCTGCACTATCAATATGTGGTCCTCGCTTTGCTGTTGCATGCTCAAGGATATTTTATTCTGAAATGTACAAATGATGTGCACTCGTAAATGGACAAAAGCTGTTGGAATATCTATGCAAAGACTTTTTTTTTGCACCCAAGAGAGCTGCCTCTTTGAATCAAAGCTTAATCGGCTAGCATGCCTCCTAGCGAAATGTGTTTATAAAGCAATGCTGTGTAATTTTTCAGAATTTACACAAGGCAAATGCACTTCTGCAAATTCCATGTGTGACTGCTATGTATGTCCAAAAATGGATCACTCACCTGTCACCATATAAATATCAAAAACTAAATATTTTAAGGCTAAAGATTGGCTTTTATGCATGGAAAAACTTGTTGCTTCTGCACTCTACCCAAACATCTCACCAGAATCTTTCACCAAAGAGGGCAGACTCAAAAGAAGCATCACTATCGGATGTGGAAAAGTTGTGGGATTTTGGATATTTTTTTGCGGCAAATTTCCATGAGCCCCTACAGCCCCTACAGACATACTGTATGTAGCCTCAAGAGAATCACAACAACGAAAATAAAGCATCAAATTTCCTTTAGGAAGACCTGCCCATATAAAAGCTTAGCATCAACAGTAGCTCAATTAAGGAGGTTGTCTCTTTCTGGTTGCCGCTTTGTATTCTCATGCAAGTGCCTCATTTTGTTGTCCCCACAGGGTCAAAGAGTGGGAGGCTGCAGAGAAAGCACTTCAGCCTGCCTTGCCTTTTCCAAAGCTGCCAATTTAACTTTGAATGCGCATTTGCAAATCAATTCCCAGACTTTGGTGCAGATCAAGTGATGGAGGGGGGGAAAGGGTGGGGGTGAAAAGCTGTAAAACAACACATTGGAGCGGAGGGAAGGTTGTTGAATCTTCTTTGATCGGGAGGGGGTATTTCATTCATGCCCCTTACTTTCCTGTCCAGTGTCCCTTCTGCAAAGATTATAGAGCTCCTTTGAGTGTATTTTTTTTCTAGTGGAACTTAGTGAAAGTTTTAAGCATTAGCACCAGGTCTTTTGAGAAGTGGAATTGAGTGGGGAAGGTGGTTATCTGGAGTGCAGGGTTGAGGGCTAGTGCAGCTTAGCCTTAATTTTAGTCGCTAAGCCATATAGTGCAGCTCAGACTTTCCCTTTTTACCACATTGCCCCACAAAATGTTAGAGGAGGGCATTCTTTTTGATACATTGCAGCGTTCTGATGTACTCTCTAGTCCTTGATGGCAAAATGAAAGACATTCCTCAAAGTGTCTGCAGAGGACTTGATTGAGCTCCAGTGCCATCCGTGTTTTATGTCTTTCTCCCTGCAGTATTGAAGAGAATATCTTTAATCCCATATTGTCTTGAGGTGGTGGGGTAAGCAGGTGTGACGACCTGACCCCAAGATTGAGCCTTGTACAAATATCAGGCAAAATGAGCACCCTTTGCAGTTTTCTAATGCAAGACATGTACGTAGATGTGTTTTGACAACTTGGGAAAAGTGCACATTTACATATAGAGGTCTGGTGAAACGTTTGTCACCTAAAGCAAATAGCTTGTCGGGAAAAATGGCAGCCAATTGGCCTTTTCATTGCTTTCCATATTCTAAATAAAGATAAAGCCTGTCAGTCATCCTAGGTTTTAAGCTAAAGTTTCCTCTTTGTAGAGATTGCCTGTCACTGCCTTTTGTTTCCAATTTTGCTTAGTCACACTTGTATTTGAGGGAATTTGACAGTCTCAACTCACCCGACCTGTGACTCCTTAGTAAGGAAGGCATTTGAGGATAACAGAAAGTTGTCAAGTATAAAGAAAGTTGGGAATAGTCTTTTTATGCCGGCACCCGCTCACAGTCTGGTATTTAGTAAAACGGTTGTCTGTGGATGATTGTCAGCACACTCTGTTACTTTACGAAATGTATGGCTGCTGATGGGGTCCAAAACTTTAAACTTTTAACTACAAGAATGACTCCTTGTGATTCTAAGTCTTTAAGTTATTGTTCCTGTCTGCCTCTCCAACACAGGCACTACACCACAACAGTTTATAGGCAAAGACATTAATTATACACAAGTAGCCCATTGAACCCCATTTACCAAATCCTGAACTTTAAAGGTTAATTTTCCCCATCTGTTTGCGAGGATGCTTGTGACGAAAGATCACGCCTCATTGCTGCAACATTTGAATGTGAGTCAAGCTGAGGATATATAGAAGAGTTGGCTGTTTTCTCTGACGTCCTTGCCTTTTGCAGGGGAAGTAAATCAGCTTAGCGTTGAAAGCTCACTTTTGTTTCTGGTTGAAATAAGGCTGAGGGGGGAGTGGTTGGCGATGCGGCGAGGAGGTGCTGCTGAGAATCGACGGTGGATCTCTTGGCTGTACTCTTATAGGCTCTTGTTTTATATCACACCAAGCCACTTGTTCATTGCAATCGGGAAAAGTTCTGGCTCAGCACTTTGCCATCCTCTATTACAGCGAGGACATTGCAGCAGGAGTTTGTGCTCCCCGTGGCTGTTTCCTTGATTTTTTTTTTTTAACTTTACCCATTTTCTCGTTTGTTCTTGTGCACTTTTGCCCAGGCGCTCCATTTTCCTGTCAAGCTTTCTTCTCTCATCCGCTGTTTTCTTTGCCAGTTAAAAGGACTTTGAAGTAGTTTGACAGTAATTCACCACATATACATTTGTCTTTTCAATATATTTTAACATTCACTTTCAATACAGTGGGTTTGGGCTCACCAGGTAGGCATGGGAAACAGAACGCAGAGTGGAATAATTGAGAGCAGTGCTGTGTTTTCCCTTTGCTGGAACACGTACCATATAATTACACTACAAGAGAAATTCAAGTGGCTCCATCAGTTCATCTGCATAATGCCTTGTGCCGAGAGACTGCGCCACAGAAAATGTATGGTTTGCATTAGTACGAATGGGCTGAGAGCGTTTATTGCTTGGAACAATCTCACCACTTACTGTTTTTGTTAGATGTACGCAGTTAGCACAGTTTAAATGTGAACTTTCGACTTGTGAAGTGAAAGTGAACATTATACATATGTTTTTTCATGAATATAGCCACACAGCTTTACAATAAAAGTATGCACCAAGTTAAAAAGACCTCTGCATTGTCAAGTACCATTTACAATACGACCACCCAGTAGTAATAATATGTAGGTTTCCTTCATGCTTAAGTTATCAAAGCCTGGAAAAGTCACTATGGCATGCTTTTTGGGGCAACTCCATTGTCAATATGGGTAAAAGACCACCTAAATAAGTATGCTGTACTGTTTTGGTAATGGTAGCTCTAAAAAGGTTGAGTTAAACACTACAGTCAATTGAGAATCCTTAAAGATCATTTATATTTTACGTTAGATATATATGCATTTGAATACAGACGGAGAATTCTGTCCATACATTAGTCCGTTTTCCCAGAGTTTGCAGTTACAAACGAATGGAGCAGTACATGCGTTGACCATTGTGGACACTGCAGCAGAAGAAATGGCTGAGTTTTAGTTACTTAGTCATGGTATATTTAAAGACTGAACACACCACCACTATTTTTGCCGAATTTTCTTGTCTCTTTTTCAGTAAATGTTGTGTAAAAACCTCCACCACCACCATGTTTGTTGTGGTTGTGACTCTTTTTCTTACCTTGGTAAAAGTCTTCTATTGCTGATTGCCCCCTACTGGTTATTTAACATAACACACACGTTGACATAGAAAACAGTTGGAAGTATAAATATTGGAACTTGGATTGGACAGATCTGTACCCCACGTGTGTGCAAACTATGGCTCAGGGGCCAAATGTGGCCCACAGAACATTATTTTTGACCCCATGGCTTCATTTTCAACTGGCTCAAATTGCCACAGGTAGTCCAATATAAAGCACTTAATATTTTTGTGAGAGAGACCTGGCATGAAGAAAAAAGTGAATAGTGGTTGGTGCAGTCAAAAAATATATGTGGCAGTTCCAAGCCCAGATAAATGAGGGATTGTGGAAGGGCATCAACAGTAAAACCTATGCCAAAGTCACTGTTGAGACCCCTGAAGTAGCCAAGAGGGTTTTTATTTATAGTGAGGTGAAATACTTCACCTCTAGTGAGTGGCCCTCCTCCATATATATTTCGAAGTATGTGGCCCTCAATAAAAAAAAAGTTTAAACGCCACTGCTAAACACAAAATTGCAATGTATTCTGAAATGGATCTTGTCTAGTTTTTATGATGAACTCACAAAGCTAGAATTTATTTGTAACATCTGTTACAGCTACAGTGTCTGGTTTTGGATAGTATTGGTGTTTCACTTGTCTTGCTTGTGTTGTCAATTGAAACAATACCATTTGTTGTTGTTGTTCACACTGCAGTAGAGATACAGATACTTTAAGGACTAGGGATGCACAGATACCACTTTTTTTCCAAACTGATACAAGTAGGAGTACTTCCATTTGCCGATACTGAGTACCGATACGATTACTTATGTAGGGGTTACTTTATAGTTTATACAGTTACACGAATCTCATTCATCCCATATCATGTCATCTTTTTGCAACAGTACTCCTTATGTTTTAACAGACAACAAGTGCTTCAGATACACGTTGGTATCATTTTTTTGGGACAATTAGGACAACAGAAGGGCAACTGCTTAAGTTTTAGGACACATGTATGATTTGTGACGTCTGGTTGAGGAGAATGTAGAGAAAGTTTTGCTTTTATTTCTTTACAGTTCACTTTGAAATCCATCTACACGTCTCTCACTGCTCAGCTGAGAAGTGAATGTCAAGTGACAGTGCTGTAAAGTGGTATCGGTTGTTAGTATTGGCCCACTTTTATGAATACGAGTACTTGGACTTGGTATTGGTACCGATGGCGGTGCATCCCCATTAAGGACACTTGGTGCCATTCTCTTAACTAAAGTGTAGAAAGCTGGGAATAGGTCCCAAACAATCTTCTTCCACTTTCTATAGCAGCATTAACAGCAGATGTTCCAGCCAGTCCAAGTTCATTAAAAATCAAATTAAGATACTATACCATTCTGGCTTCAAACTAAATTGGCAGCAGCTGTCAGACTTGAAGTGGTATAACATCCACTTCTTTTACTGTCTGATGTGCTGTGAAAGAATTTAATTTTGTCATTGTGACTCATCTCCTGAACAGTCATCTCTGGTACGAGCCAACTGCAGTTCCTGTGATTTTATGCCGCTTTATTTATTTTATTAATAGAGACACCATGTTAAGAAAGTATCATTCCCGATGACAGCTTTCACATCGCACATAAATCCATCAAGCAAACTCCCCACTCTCTTGTGACTTACTAACTTTGTCATTTTTTTTCTTTTCCCTGTGCAACTTACAGTCTTGTCAAAGCTGCCCGGTGCTCTCAGACGGTTCTCTCTCACACCATCCCTGTGGTTTCATTAGCTTTGCGTTACTTTTGAGAGCTGCTGCCATCCCCGCTGTACTACACCACAGGCAGAAGCTAATAGGTCCTCAGAGGGTCTTGGGCTTTCTTATTAGACACACATCTCCAGACAAGCCACTGCAGCTGTCCATTAAACTTAAACATATATTTGACCTCACTTTGGGCTAAGTAGCTTGGGAATAAAACTTGGCAGATAAATCTGAATATGTTATGTTGGTGAGGATTATGCTAGTCATGCTAGATGGCCTAGAGCTGCTGAGATGCTGTAATAGCGTGGCTAGTAGTCTATCTACAGACACCACAGGTCAATGAGGCGGAGAATCTTTCTGAAATCATTCCATCACCGCTACACATGATAGCCGTATCGTCTTTAAAAGCTAATGTTTAGTGGGTTCCACTTGGGCGTCCTCCACGATGATATTTAGCTCAGCCTCGCTCGGTGGTCTTCTTACTCCCGTTAAAAGCCTTTTCTTTACATTTCCGCATGACTAGCTCCATCCAGCTCACACTGTAAAATTTATGAGTCAGCTCTTAAAGTCTCTGTCCTGCTGGGCGCTCACCACAGACAAGCCCCCCTCTCTCTTTCTTCCATCTTCTCTCAGAACTGCTTCACAAGACAGACTTGGTTCAGAAATATACAGTGTGCGAGCTAAAATGCTATTAGTCAAGTGGTCTCTATCTGCTCGTCATTGGCCTTCAGGGAGCCGCTAAGCTAAGGAATTAATGACTGTTTGCAACATGAAAGGCACTTGAAGGCCTGATACAGTAACTATTCCTCCTTGGTATAGCCTGTGACAGTTACCTAAATGACTATTACTGTATTGGACGTGACATGGCCAGCAATGATCATACTGGGTATTTAATTTATTCATTTTCAAACTGATCCCAAATGTGGGGTGCATGGTGACAGTTGTTCTCCTACATCTAGAAGGTTGTCAGTTTAATTCCCAGAACAACACTCTCTTACTGTCCAAGGCATACAAGTGAATTGCTTTAGTAAAAAGTGTGATTGTGCATAATTATTTGTGTATGTTTCTTTGTGTTAGCCCTGCTATAAACAGTACCTGGCCTAGCAAAATGTTAAGTTAGCTGAAAAACTATTGCCAAGTCTATTTTTGTTAACTTTTGTATACAGCTTTAGGGTGAATGCTCTTTTTCTCTCAGCCATTTAGAAAGGGAAGTCAATTTAATATTGTACAATAGAAACTCAGCCCATGACTTCAGCTTTTGACACAAAATATCGTATGTCTTTAATACTCTTTTACTTCCTTCTCTTTGCAACATACATTGAAAAGTGAATGAACCAAACGTAAAAGGGAATCTGTCTAGAATGTCTTTTTGCCCGTAAAGCCAGTGAAATCAAATCCGGGTTTGATGTTAAA
Source organism: Bostrychus sinensis (assembly GCA_020698575.1). NCBI lineage: Eukaryota > Metazoa > Chordata > Actinopteri > Gobiiformes > Eleotridae > Bostrychus > Bostrychus sinensis. The sequence continues at coordinate 28,536,142 of CM036244.1, forward strand.
GGTGTATCTGATGACATTTTACAGGTGCTTTTAGCGCTTGGAAAGAGATGTCAGCCTGATCTTGGTCTCGGATTGAAATGTTGCCAAGCCGCTATTAGATTCTAACTAGAGGTAACTTCAATACCATTTCCTCATCTTTTCCCTATTCCGGCCTCTTTGTGGATGTAATTGCATTGCGAGCAGCAGGGCCATCAGTACGGTATGCTATACTCCTCTATCAGTGAGGACCACTTTGGCGAAATTTCGTAATCCTCCGTCCTGACAGAGGATTTGTCACTTTGGGGAGCAGGAATTTGGACAGCTCTCCTTATCGGGTGTTATCAGTCTAGGCTGAACCTTTGAACTCCCCTTGTTCATGCACCTGTGGGAAGAAACATTAAGAACATGGTACTTATACTAGACCTGCATCTTCTGATCTACAACATTACATACCTTCACAACTGGCTTTGTGCCAACCACCGGCCCATAGAGGAAGGTATGATTATCTTGACAACCTTTTACCCCAAAAGTGACACATTTTCTCTCATCTGTCAGCTTATAGCGCCGTACCCTTTTGGAAAAGAGACTCCACTCCCGCATAGTATAATCGTAGCACCCCCATACTTTACTCTACTTTTGCATGTGTGTTCAATGTTGAAGAAGGAAGTCGAAAGAAAGAAGTCAGAGCTTGTCTTACACTTCAAGCTTTGAGTTTAGCAGTCTTTTACACGCAGAGCTGTTTCTCTGTATAAGCAGAGATAGTTAGTACTGAAATAGCCAAGTCAAGTAGCCAATGGGAGTGTCCTCCATTTAAATATGGAAGCAGACAAGCTGACCTCTTTACAAACATGATTGTCTGAAGCTTCCCAGTACTGGCTGAACATTCTCATCTAATAATATACTTAATAATAAAGCCTGTGTGACGTCTTAAACTCTTGTTTTCTTACAGATAATTTGCAGTGTAGGGCTGTAGTCGATCAAAGAAATTGTCATTCGACCAAAGTTATGCCCAGTACAGCGATTAATTGACTGAAATCGACAAAAGGATATGTGAGGGACTTACCAGAGTCTTACACAGCGAAGTAACTTTACATTAATTAGGTGATAAAAAATTTAGGAACGATGACTGTAAAACATATTGTTATATAAAAATCATCTATACTCCTTTAAATAAAATGAACAATAAAAGTTATCATGTAATAAATGAGACTAACTTTATTAATGCAAAGAGTTCCTGCAACTAACTGACTAATTAAATTATTGAGTCGACCAAGACCTTACCGACTGATTAAAGATATTAGGGAGGTTTTTTTTTGACTGCTGAGAAACCAGTGACTGTTTTTTTTTTAATAATGTGCATGCGTCAGGCTCCCCGGCCCTTCACTGTTCCTTTCCAAGGAACTTCTCCACAGCGACGTGCACGAGCGTTGGAACACGAGTGTTTGTTTACAGCCGGCATCAGCAGAGATTCGCCTCAACCTAGACCTGCATTGTTTGTTTGTGCAACCTTTGACCTAGTTCCCCACACAGACCCAATCACATGCACAGCAGAAATATCTGTCCTTCTGTTGGTAGCATTAACAAACTGACGGTTGCTGTACAGTTGAAATGGTTCAACAGATAAAGAAAAAAGATAAGATAAACGTACCTGTCCAGCAGAAACTTGGTGACCAGTGCATCGTCTGAAGCCCTTTCTGTTCCTTCAGCGCACGCCATCGTTTGAAAGACTCGCCAAGAACCACACAGGTTTTATTCTGCTCTTCTACAGTTACTCTCCTCCTCTGGTACACTTCAAAAACAGTTTTCCTTTTGCGACCACCCAGTTCACGGTTTTCCTCAGCCATTGTACTGTTCGAAGTCAGGCTGTCCGCACTATGATGAGGCTCGGCTAACGCCGGACTACATAAACATACTGCGTACTCATGCGCAGGCGCAAGAACGCGCACGTATCGCCAAAACCAGGAAGTCAGAATGATTGGCGAGTCTGTGGAACAATGGTTACCGTACTCATGACAAAAACAATTGGTTGAGGTTTTAAGTCCCACAGAGTCCACAGTTTATTAATATTATTATTCATTCATTCATTTTCTACCGCTTATTCCCGTTAGGGGTCACGGGTGACTGGAGCCTATCCCAGTAACTTTGGGCCGTAGGCGGGGTACACCCTGGACAGGGGCCAGCTTGTCTCATATATTATTATTATATTTTCTAATACACCAATTTATAAGCCTTATACAAGGCAATGAAGGTAGTTTTAATAAATATTGCAAAAAATGAATTTATAAAGATCCTCCCTAATATCTTTAATCGACTAAACGACCAGAGGCTTTACAATGAGCTTTAAAGTGATCGAAAAGTTCTTCTCTAATACAAGAAAAAGTTGGTAGTGCCCCCTTAAAGCACTGTAAAAGTCTCCAGAGTATTGGAAGCACACCATAACATGAAGGTGAAAATTTGCAATATATGGACAAAAGTAAAAACCACACCTCGGTAGATGGACGAATGCGGGAGTAGCTGACTCTGAAACACGACCAGGCTGCTCCAACAAACAAGACGCACCTCCTGTTGCCATGCTCTCATACTTCTCTCCAGGGGTAAATTTTCACTCATGCCTCGCGGTGCTCGAGTTTGTGTTATTGCTATTCATACATAATTGTACCAGCACCAACACTCTTGTCATTCAAAGTGAAGGAGGAGAGGAAGACGGAAGATAGAATGAAGGGAGGAGGTGGGGGGGTTAAAAAAGCAATTTCAAAGCAAGACCGAAACCTGTGGGAATTACTGCGTCTACTTCTCTGGCTGCTTCCTTCTCTGTCTTTATTTCCTTCTTTCAATCAGACCTTTTTATAAGAAAGATTGCAGACGCTCTACAGGCAAACTGAAAAGATATTGTTGAACATGTATTTACCTAAATTAATTTGCAACCTTGGACCATGCTGTGCACAAAAAATCTGCACATTCTAGCTCTTTCTCCACACAGTCCGTCGCCAACCCGGCCGGAGAATTTGGTTTACGTTTGATAGATGCAGAATTTAGAGCATGTAATTTCACACGTCCTCTTGATTTATACTTTGAATGTTACCGTGGAGCAATTACATTACAGGCTCATTTCACACGGCCATGTTGCTGGTGATAAAAATGCATTTTTTTACTCCACACAAGAACCTCGAGAGGTTTACGGAAAGGGCAGGCAAGTGTGTTTTTAGAAGTTGCGCCCACTCCTCTTGTATTCAGAGGAGAGAATGTAAAGTAGCAGAGAATTGTGTTATTTTTTTTATTCCAGTCACTCTTCCTACACAAATGCGACCATGTTCTGTTTACTTGAAATTCACAGTCAGGGGGCAGACTTAATGAATCTCATTGTTACAGCTGACACTCCAGGTGGTGACAAGTTTTTTTTGCATCATTTAACAGTTATTACTAGGGCTGCACAATAATGTTTTTTATTACAATAAATGGCATCTTAAGCTTAGCCTGATCCTTCAAAAAATTGTTTATGACTTTACCAGAAGGTTTTTTTTTTTTTGAGCATCCCAACACATTCTTTGTTTCTAATCATGTCTGCTGTATTTCTCTTTTCCAGGCACCCGACATAGGTTAGAGGACTCCCCTCCCCGAATTGTGGAACACCCGTCTGATCTAATAGTGTCTAAAGGTGAACCGGCCACTCTGAACTGTAAAGCTGAAGGCAGGCCCACTCCAATGATAGAATGGTACAAAGATGGCGAGCGTGTTGACACGGACCGAGAAGACCCCAGGTCACACCGGATGCTTCTGCCCAGTGGGGCGCTCTTCTTCCTTCGGATCGTGCATGGCAGGAGGAGTAAACCGGACGAAGGCGTGTATGTGTGCGTGGCGAGGAACTACTTGGGAGAGGCCGTCAGTCGGAATGCATCGCTGGAGGTGGCAAGTAAGTTGTAATGGATGCATGTTGACTTTTGCACTTGTGTGCTGCTTGTTGTGTGTTGCACTCAGTTCTACAGACATCTCAAACAGGTACTTAACACAAGCCTACCCACTCTGCTCTGCTTATGTTGCATGCTTCATTACTTGGATTTGTTGATATGTAAAGTAGGATTAAGAGTAGGGATGTGTACCGAGACCCAGTATTATAACGGCACCAGTGCCATGTCATGGTGCTCCACGTGGACTGATAAGCTTCTGCCTTAACGGTGCTCTTAATGGTACTCGGTAGTCGCTGTAAATGCCATGTAGTCAAATACGTGTGCAAAATTGCTCCAGACATTGCTCAAGACATCGCGGTTCCCTCAGTGGCTGGTGTCTGTGTGAGCAGTGCGGGCGGGACTGCCACACAGTAGTGTGCTGCAATCGCGCAAGCTGCTCACAGACGGAGAGAGGAAAAGTGTGGGTAAACTTTGCCAGAGTAGTTGTAGACACTGCATGTGGACACAGTGGGGACAACAGCACAGCAACACAACAACACAGAGAACACAGAAAGATGGTGGGCTAATGTTATGCTAACAGCCCATAGGTGCAACAACTACCTTATAAGAACCAACTAAACCCAGTGTTTATCTGAGTTCACTTGTAAATTTTACTGAAACACAGCTGTGACCACACACAGTTTATGCATTCATTTAGCCTATATAAGAATAGGTTACAGCTTTTTTTTTATTATACTCATTTCATATTTTTATTTAGATTTATATTAATAATATTTTAGAAAAAAATTCAAACATAAAGTAACCTATATTGTGAATGAAAAATGTCCAAAAATTTTAAAAACAGAGTAATTAATGTTCTTTTTTGAAGGTTTGCACAAAAAAGTATCGATAAGAGCACCGTTAAAGGACTGTATCGATAAGCAGTATCAATAAGAGCAGTAGTATCTGTAAAATCTTATTCTTTATTCACCAGTATTGCCCATTTGTCTGGCCAGCCAGTCCCTCCTACTTTCTGTTCAAAAGCAGTACAGTCTGGTTTCTCAGTAATAACGAACCGTTTCTCCTCAGTCGATTTGGAACTGGCCTATCACAGTCATTTATCTGCAGGGCATTTTACAAATACGGAAATTAATCAAGCAAAAATAACCAAAATTACGTAACGACCACATTCAAACAAACCCACTTTTACAGCAAGTCTTTGTAGAACTGGCTTCTGCTGCTGTCCCCATTCAGAAATAAGTAGATAGTTGGTAAAATTACGCAGTATTCTGGTGTTTTATGGCAAAACTGGCACTCCACCATGTTTCTTTGGGTCAGAGGTGCACTGCTTTCTTCCCACCCTTCATTTCTCTTTGGATACTCCAACTATGATTGTTCCGTCCATAGAAATGAAATTCACACCAACAGGTACCAGACTAACTTCTCTGTGTAGAATAGGAAAAGGTGTTAGTCTGGCTGGTCAGGCTAATTGCCCATTGACATATAACACTAATACAAAGATACCATACTAATCCCTTGTATAGAATAGACGAGGATGACTGGCCAGGATAAAGTGTCATGGCAAACTTAATAAATTCCTCCTGGTTCAGGATCTATTTGCATTTCTGAGGAAAAACCTTTTTAGAATTTAAGTTTGTTAAATTACAGTGGCTATTAAATATATTTAATATATAAATATAGATAGTTAATATATCAAGCATTACCCTTATGACAGATACCGTGTTAAAAGTAAAAGCAATATCATGCACTCACTCATGACTAGCTTACAGTCATTATATCATTAGCCTCATGCAACATGTTCTAAGTGTGGCCAGTCTTTAGCATACAAAGTGGCTTCAAGGGACTCGCTTATCACAGCCATCATCGGGCCGTGTTAGCTGAAGGCACCACCTCTGACCTCAGTGTCACATCTCCTGGCAGCTGGCACCCTTAGACCCCCCCCCCTTCCCCCTCCCTCATCCTCTGCACCCCGCCCTGGTCATCATGCTCCCCGGCCCTTGACACATTGTCCCATCTCCTCCTGCGTGGCCGAGGCCCTGTTAATGTAGATGGATGATGGCTAGCTGCAGCAGCGGGGAGAGATAGCAGTTGTCACCACCGGACAGGAAAGCAGAACAACTTTCTTTACAGGGAGGGGTAGAGAAGGGCAGTGTTAGTTGGCAGATTCTCAGTAGCAGATGTTCGGACTTTATAAAGTACAACAAAGCCCTGTCAAACTGAGACACCTTTTAGATATTTTTCTCTTAAGCAAGCAATGGCACTTTAATGAAATTTAGAGAAGGCCAATTAAAAAGTAGCTCTTAATAGGCTTTGTTTTGACAGTGGCACAAAGTGAAAGCTTTAAAATAGCTGCTTTTTGCTTTTGCTTGATGAGTCTGTATAAGAAAAGGTTCTGAATCAGGGGCCAGCTCAGACTAAAATAACTATCGACAGCCATTTAAACACAAATGACCTTCTCTAAAAGCTATTATCTACCAATTTAGATCAACATGTCTCTTTGACAGCAGTTGCCACCAGCTCTTGCACCAGTGAAGATTTAAGCACTTCCTCTGATCCCCGGCCTCTTCTAATATCGTCAACCCTCTTTAAAACTAAAACCATTCCAGGAATTCTTTACAGTGCTAACACAAACCAGCTGAACAACACCAGCTCCTTTTGAGGTAGAAAACAGTGAAACTCAAGATTCTTGTCTAACACCTTACAGTCAGGCACCAGCCCTTTAACTTAATAATGAGTTTCTGCACCAAAAAACAGCCAATGAATCATTCTCTATTCGTTTTAAAAAGCTGGGATCCGCAGAGTGCATCCGTCACCTTACCAGAATGCCCAATTCTAAACAGCAAGAAGAATTACCTTTCACCTCGCTCTGGCTCAGTTTGGGTATCTACATCAGAAGCCTGGAGGTATTTGCGATTTAAGCTGCACTGGAAAGCGAGCAGGCAGAATAGCTGTAGGTGTTGTGAATCACTTTTTTTTTCTCTTCTTTTTTTTTTCACAGAGCTGGCTAAAAGGAAGTAGAGAATAGAACGTGGTTACTGGAAATGTCTAACTCCCCATGAGTAATCCCTCACGGTTATCTCAACGCTTTCTCAGCAACATGCTTGTTTTATGCTCCCTTTCTCGAATCCCAAAACAAGCCTTGTTTGCTTTTCCTAATTCATGACATTCACGTTGTGTTCAAACCAAGGACACAATATTGGTAATATTTGCAGCACCCTTGGGATATTGCAGCGCCGGCGGCTGCTGTAGATAATAAGATCGGCCAGGCTTTCGCGCAGCATCGACAGGATCTAATACACAGCTTTGTGAGGTCATGCTGGGTCATGTTTCCAGCTCAAAGGGTTGCTGTCTATTCCTTTTGATAACACTTTGGCAAGCGCCTGATCAGCTCATCTATTTGTCTGCATGTCCAGCTTTTATTTTGCCATTCCTTCGGGAGGTGACATTCTACGCAGCTGTCTGCCCACACCAAATGAAGAAGGACTTAGCACACAGTGGTCGCCTTCACAGATAAGGCTACTTAATCCACAGAAAAGTTTCAGTGTGTCTCTTACATTTGTGCACTTTTACATAAGCCTGCTAATACACTTTTTGGACAGTTGCCTTCAGAAAAGAGAGGTTATATAGAACAAACAGCGACAAGTGCCAAGGCCTATTTGGTGCCAACCCTCGCAGCATGGCGCCAATGGGGCCGGAGATAAGGCCACAGGCGCATAAGCCCTACCAGAGCTGCCAAGGGGCTCGGAACAGCACCAGAGAAGGCACAAGATGGCACTTTGTGCCATGGTGTCACTTCGCTCCCCAGCTTGCAACTTCGATTCACCAGGGGCAAACTGTGAGAAAGTGTGTGTGGAGGGTATATTTGGGAGCAGGGTGAGAGCCAAAGCCAGAGCACTGGGAAGTGTGGTGCAATCAGGAGGTTTAACCCCTCATGGTCCATCTGTGGCAGGCTGGCAGTACAGACACTGGTGGGTGAAGTGCTGACCTGACTGTACATATTAAACTGTTTCAGAGGTCAGTAGTCTTTATACTTGAAGAGGAGAAGCCAGGAGAGGAGATTATAACCCCTTTTAAGCTCTGTTCAGTGATATTGGCGGAATTACTCTCACCAAAATCCCCTTTCATTCATGCTCAATTCAATATCCCAAGATTGCAACAGCTTCCTCAAAGGGCGATACAGAATAGACATAAATAAACAAAAAAAATTAAAAAATCAAACAGGCAAATGACTGTCCTTAGACCCTCAGCTATGGGGAAAAGAGAAACCTAATGGAGAACCACATTTAGGGAGAGATTCACTCCCAGGATGTGTCTAGGACCTATGGATAATTATGCTCCACAAGTGACACAAACAAGCAGTAGGTAAAATGGCAAATAAAATATACATGGAGTCATTGGTTTGGGCATTTACTGACACACAAACACCATATATATCATTGTTTTTTCTCATATTCCTCAGCTATCTTATTTATCTGTCTCATCTAGCAGCAGAACCCCACTAAAAGTAAGCATAATTTGGGATTTTGATCGACATTACTGAAACTGAAAATGTAGAACTAAGGTAAGGCTACTGTTTACACATATTCATTCATTTTGATTTTGAAATAACAATATAACTTGACTGTGAACATAGTTATAAATGGCGAGGTTTTGTAATCATCTCTTCATTCTTAGTCTAAACATCCAGAGGAGTCTTAAAATCATTTGTGACTGACAAAGAACATCTGCTTGCCTTCCCCTTAGTACATTAAGAAATATCCTAACAGTGATGATAAAATTGGCTGTATGCAGTTTTTCCTCTCTGAACGCTGCCAAAACAAATGATGTACTCATCACCCAGTTGAGAGGCAAACAACTGCTTGTTATCATCTGTTATCAAATGTTCTTGATGGTAATGCAAGGAATCACCAAAGTCATTATGGTCCACCGCCTCTGGGGGACTGGAAATTCCCAAGGATTAGTTGCTGTAGAGATATTTCACTGGTGACTGTTGCTGCAAAGATTAATCCCTTTGCAGAATGGCACATGCTAATTGTCCTTGGAGACACTTTAGCAGGTAAACACGTTGTTATTGCCATTTAAAATACATAGGTTTGAGACTCATTTGCAATTTATGTTAGAATTAAGATTAAGAACTACATTCATTCCCAAAGGGGATTCTTTTTACAGATGGTACATTAAATTAGAGGCTATAAAACTAACCAAAAGTTTATTGTAGAACAAAATAGATTGATGTTGTTGTGCTTTCATCAATGAATATAAAGTATGTATTTAGACAAGCTGCCAGAACTCTTCCCCTTCTCCAGTCATTTATGTAATATTTACCTTGCAGATGCATCTGAACAGGTGCACTAAGTCCTAGTTGTATTTCTCAAGAGGCTGCAGATCATTTTTCTCTTTGCAGGCATCCACACACTCACAATTAGGCACTCAATAAGCCATTAGCAATGGTTCTGCTCAGTTACCGCGGTAACAGTTTTTAATTATTATTAATGACGTATTTGATGGATGGATGTTTGGAGCATGAACTGTGAGAGGGTTTTTCAAGCATCGGTGGCCGCTGCTTGACCGCAGATATGATGAAGGTAACACTTTTCCAGTGGTCTGTTTTTAAATAAACATTATATTAATGAACTTCTATGGGATTAAAGAAAAATGGAGAAAAAGTTTAAAGCTTACCTTAAATTTCTAGCTCTGAGTTTAGTGGGTCAAGTTATCAATGGTTTTTCATTACTTACTCTGTGTAAGCTGACATTGCTGAAATAATTTTCTGCACTATCGGCAGCCAATTCAGTGTTGTTAATGGTTTAGACCAGTGGTTCCCAACCTTTTTTCCAATAGACCCCCTTTTTTACCAGTGGATATGTTGACGACCTTTATCCTTACAATTATCAGTCATCAATCATCAAACTAAAATAAAAACCTAAAAATCCAAATGGCTAATTTGCAGTGATAAACACAGCACACATTAACACACATATTCTTATTTTTACTGCTTTTATGCTACACGCAAAATCATCAGGTTTTCTTTCTTTTTTATTTATAAGTTCAGTCATAGCTTAAACTTATTTTTTGAGAGGCCCTTGTGACCCACTGTAAAGCTTTGGCAACCCCTAGTGGGGGTCCTGACCCCCAGGTTGTAAATCACTGGTGTAGACCAACCAAGTTGCCTGGAAAATCCAGAATGATATGTCGCTGTATTATTAATCAGAGACATATCAGTCTGGTCACCACGTCCTCCACCGTGGTTGGATTCAAATCCCAACCGTACCATGCATTTTGATTTAAGTCACGTGTTTTTCGCGAGCAGCATCACTCGTCTCCTCAACAACAGCAATCAAGATGGCGCACCGAGGAGCCAAGAGTTTGTTTTATTCTACAGTAAATTCTGTTTAAAATGACCAAAAACATATCGAGTCCTTAAAACCACAGCAGCTTACAGCACTAGAAGCCTTTATTTAAAAAGAAAGATGTTTTCGCGTTGCTCACTTTCTTGTCGCTTTGTTAACGTCACGTCCGCCATTTTCTGATTGGCTTACTCCACTGTCAGTTTACTCGGGTTTGTGCCGCCCTAGAAATCGAATTGATTAGATGGCGACCAGACTCATCCGCTGGTACAGCGGTGAGGTTGGAATACTGGCAACCAACCAAGAGGATGTAACTTTTCACAAACGATGCCTATTACAGTATGACATTAGGTGATTAATCAGTTTTCCTCAAATTTAGGAAACTATACTTAAACTTTACATATCCTGCAACCTCCATCATTTGCACTTTTCTACTTAGTAGTTTTAAATAGCAACATCCTTTCACTATGCTCTCCTAAAAATGTGTTGTCAGCCAATCCTGTCTGATTTTACACACTAAAAGACATTCTTTGATTCCCAAAATGCAACCTATGTGGTTACGTGCCGTCAGCAGAGGCCAATTCATGTCAGATGGATAAAAGTCGGTTAAGCACAATAGGGCTAATGGGCCAGACACCCCTGGGTGGGGATTTGACATTCAGAGTGGCTCGCCCAAGCTCCTGGCGGCTTTTCTTTTTGAGTGTTTTATCCCTCTGACGTTTTTATTATGCCTGCTTCGTTTCTAGTCTCAGACTTTATGGCTCATGAATATTCACAAAGAAAGGGGAGGGTCACTGGTGAACGTTTTCTTAGAAGTGGGCGGGGCTTGTGGTTCTATAGGGATACGCCTGGACATATACCCTCTGCAAGGTCCTCTTTCTTAAAGGTTGCCTTGGAGGTCAGGCTTCATGACAACAGCTGCCCTCTGGAATTTGGGGAATGAACAGGTGACATGTGAACACTGCTTGTGTTGGGAGAGTGTACCGTTAAGTCGTTGTCACTGCGGCTTGGCCCAACTTTCTTAGCCTCTGTAATCCCAGACGGCGATTTAGGAGAAACAGCTGAACGCCACTGTCACCACTTGGATCATCCTTTCGCTTTTCCCAGTCCTACAGTGCAGAAAATGGGTTTAAGGTTTTTTTTGGGGGGGTGTCAAAACTCAGGAAGGATTTGGGACTCGGAGAGAAGTGCACAATGGATACTGTGAGCCCACACTACTCTCAGATTTGATGTGGCCCCTGTCAGTGGTGTTTTGAGTTGTCATTGGAGCATTGTAGGTACACGTCATAAGACATGTTGGTAAAAGTTTGGCTCTGCTCACCTCTGTACTTTTTACAACAATTGCGCTGAACTGATTGAAGGATGTGATTTTAGCCCTTACTTTTGAGTGCTGAAATATAACCAAAGCATGTAGTACTGAAATCTAATGTACCAGTCAGTGCAAAAGAGGCTCTACGCATCAGAGCAGCCCCGCTGACCTGTACACAGTTCCTGAAGGGTACCACCAGCTCAGTACTGCACCACCATCAATCTCACTTTACACCTGTTAGCATTTAAATCACACTGTATGAAGGTCAGTGCTTTTCTAAACAGCCTTGTATAAAGTTGTCTATATTGCAGCGCCTCTGGTAGATGATGGGGAAAAGAAAACTCTTGATGCGAGAGTTTGCTGGAAGCTGTTGGTCCCAAGGCTAAATGCCATTCGTTTCACTGTAAACATAAGCTGTTCCTGTTTGCCACTCCTGAATGACTAAAGCAGCATTAGCTCTTTTATCTGTTAACCTATTTGGAAGCTGTTAAAATGCTTTGAATAAGGTGATATTATCGTGCTGGGCCATTATGCTAAAGCTGATTTTATCTGTTTGTCTTGCAGCTTATTAAGGATAATCTGTGTTTTTAGAGCCTGTCAATCAGGTTTTTTAGCAGGAAGGAGGCCACTGACCTGCTCTGAGGGCCAAATAAACTAAATTCTTCACAGTTCCACATGCCATTTTGAAGTTGGGGAAATTGGTTTGCATTGTGTTGGTGATATTTGCTTTCTGCTCTAATTGGATAGTGAAAGAAGACCAGGAATGAGTAGAGGCAGTGACACCTTTCTAGGAACTGAACCCTAGAAACTATAAGATTCTTTGTATGTAGGATTGTGATATCTAGCATGACTGGGGTAGGTTAATTTGTTGTTTACACACTGATGTTGCAGTCAGATAATTTAGCACGCAAAACAGACCACCGTCAATTGAATTTCAGCATCAGACAACAAACAACTCTTGTAGGAGTATGCAAGATGTCAAGATAGGTTGTATAAAAGTAATAATGTGATAATTTTAGTGGAAGTCAATGATAGCAAAGCATGAATGCACTTCAAAATCCATCTCTGCATTTAGTGCCAATGTATGTGTCTTGTTGCAGACCCACAGAAGCATGGCAGTGTCTTCTCCAGCAGCTGTCTCCAGCACTTTGTCTGCTCATATTCATTTGTCACGAAAGCTACTTGCTGTCAGTTTTCCTTCCGTTCAGCTTTCCCTATTTATGTTACGAGAAATCATGCAGACGTAAGGAGTACCGGGATTTGACAAATTGAGCAAACCAGCGGTGACATCAATAAATACGGTCTGCATGCAAGTGTATATTTTGGCTTGGGCTCCAGATAGTGGTGTGCTCATGCCTCACTAATAGGATTGTGGACCCAGGCTCGTGCCGGACAGAGCCAGTGGCCATGTTGGTCTTAAAAAAAAATTGTAAGGGAGGGGATCAGATGGCCGGAGTGGGGCCACGGGGGTCTGGCTTCACCCCCTCTGTATGATCCAGCCGTCTGGCCAACAGTAAGCCAGAGCCACCAGCCAAGAAGCTCCTCCAGAGGATAGTCCTGAATTAATTAGTTCACAGTGAAGACAAGCAAGAGCAGCAAAAACTTAGTATGTTTTAGCTAAATTATTAAGCTACTGATTTCTTATTTTATCTGAGATTACATACATGGGACAGAAATTAATAATTGTGTCCCCAGCACCATGTGCAGGCTAATGCGGCATTCATCTGGTCTTGATTTTCATGTTTCTTTTGTTTACATGTGCATTATTAATGGCCCACCAATCATAGTTAGACATTTGCAGTAGATGTTCTTTAAAACTTAAAGTTATAATTGGACCAAATGAATTCTCTTCTTATAATGTAAACATATTGACCAAACCAGCACCACCAGCCAAAAACCTCCTCCTCCAGAGGGTTAGCCATGAATTAATTAGTCAAGTGAGAGCAGCGAGCAGTGTGTGGCTGTTGTGATGTCATAAAGGGTCAGCATGACAATAGCAGCGGGACGAGGGTGCCTTGGGGTGGGGGTGATCAAGGCATTGACAACAGGTGGTGCGAGGAAGAGCTTTAACCTCCCCCTCTCTCAGCTAATGACAGTGCAGCTCAGGGGCCTCGGGGGGTCTACCCACAGAACAATAAGGGCTCATCACTCCGACGGTTGTGTCCAATCACTTCCCATTATCTTTCCCAGCCGCCATACTGCCAAGACCTCAACGATAAATGTTCACCCAACCCATTTACTGTCTGAATATGGAACTGCGTGTCCCCTGTAATCATCAACTTGCATAAAAGTGTAAACACAGAATAAATTAAAATGTAAAAGATTGTAAATGCGATGGTATAATTCAGGTGGGTGCTGATTTAATTCACATAAGGTCATGCTCGAGGTTGCGCTTTGCATTGCCGCATTGAGTTTGAGTATCTTCCATGTGGAGCCTTTACAAAAGCATACATTTTATAAAGAGATGCAGCATACATTTCAATAGCAATACCCTCGAGCCTGCTCTAAATGATTGCAGATGAGATCATTTCTAATACTCTTAGAATGTCTGTCTGGATTTCTTCCTGGTGTTGCATTCGGATTAGACTGTAATTAATGGAAGGGGTCATTAGCCGAAGTCTTTCAGGATGCAAATGACCCCCTGTTTGGGGCTCATTGAGGCCGACAATAGCCCTCTGGCAATACAACATACGGGGCTGTGCAGTGTGGGCGTGCTGCAGCAGAGCCCCCAGTCAAAAGATGACAGGAAGTCCATTTCACACTGATAAGACACAAAGCTAACACTCATGACCTGTTTGGTGAGATGTGGCCACTTCATCAATTCATCACTGCCTTTTGCGTCTGAATGAATACATAAGCATTATTGTGTCCAAAATGGTATTAGAGGGATGCAAAAGGTAAAAGATGTTTGATCAACCTGAATGGGACCAATAATGCAAGTGTTTTCTGGATTATTATTATATGGATGCTCAAAATATGGCATATCTCTAGCTATTGATACTACTGTGGTATCAAACATTTAGCTTCAACACAATTGTGTATAATGTATGGAGATTGGCTGCAAAAGAACTCTGTGTCGCAAAAATATGTAGTCGTCATTATTTTGATTAGTCTTGTTTAGAGCAGTGGTTAATCCCCAAAAAAATCCTTGGTTAGATTTGGTTTAGATCTTGTGTAGTCATGGTTTAAGCCTAGTCTTGTCCTAAGTCAATGTTTATTATTGATTTACCTCCAAGTAAAAGTTATTCCAAAAAGAACAAAGTGAGCTTACATTGGTTTATTAAGTTGTGGCTCCTTTTGTCTGACTTTCTCCTTATTCATAAGTCTTCTATGGAGCCTTTGCCATCATTGAAATTAATGAGCACCCGGAGTTTCCTTAATGCACTGCTAATGTTGGACTCAGTGTCTCCATAGGAGGGTTCTGGGGGCACAATAGCAAAGGTCGGTACACAAAGATTTTTTAAAAAAGTAGCTCAGCACAACTAAACTAGCAGATAATGGGAAACTCCAAAAGAAACAAGCAATGGTTCAAAAAAACAAATCTGTCAGTTCACTGCAAACAACACGGGGAGCGGGATACATCTGGGGAATTTCACGCATCACTCATGACAGACAGCGAGCGCGAGAGGCCAACCCGATCAATACGTGGTTCAAACAAATCAATCAAACGCAATCAGAGCGTCATTACCGAGCAGATAAAAAGAGTCAACATTAAAGCAACAGCAGAAGAAGAAGTATCAGGGTGTTAGTCTCACAAAACAAGCTTTAAGTTGTCAAATGGAACGTCTTGGAGATCAAACCATAAACAGTTGAGGTAACTTGTTGTCGTAGTTTGCACAGAGCCACTGAATCAATTACTGGGGTTATTGGAAAAATCATTCATTCTATTTATTGAATGGTGTTAGGGCAATGTAACAAAATGGATTCTCAGTGCAGTTGAAAGATATATTTCAGGGATGACTGGATCCTCATTGTTATCGCTGGCTGCTTAATTTACTTCCTGGACAGTAGTAGAAAGTAGAGTCGCCAGCATACTCTAATTGAAATACACATTCTGCTCATTATACAGCGCATTCTAATTGGTCCACAACTCATTGTGATTGTTGTGACCAATTTTACATGGCGCAGGCTCATTTTAATTATTGGACAATTTGTTGCTGGACAAGAAATTCTAAATTGGAAAAGCAGAACGCTGTATTGTGATTGCACATCTCTTTACTGTTTTTTGAATTGCTCTTTCCAAATTCAAAGACATGGCATCATCATTCATCAGGCAATATTTCAACGAATACTCTCCAACTCTGATGAACTATCTTTAAAGCACTTGGTGGAAAATTAATATTTGAGTGTCAGAAAATATCAAGCTGTTCCCAGTCACTTATGGATAATGTTAAATTAGCATTTTGTTAATTGACACAGTGGTTGTGCTGAATATAAATAAGCGGCTTATGCTGGTGGCTTTTCCAATGAGAGCCTGTTTAGCATTTGAGATTAGTTGATCTTTTGAAGTCAAGCTTCAGTTAGAGGCGGAAGAACTGTGGTTATGCGGAGTTTTTCTTCATTTACCTGACTGGTAAATGCCTCACTATTCAAATCCTACCTGTAGGTCCAGCTGAAGTAATGCCCTTCGCCCAAGACCTCTGTTGTAATATGGGTATTTCGAGGGGATTTGCACATATTCGACCTGTCTGCAAATGGTAAATACATGGGTGAACAGCTGTGGAAAAAGCTTATTGATTTCCAACCTGTGCGTATTTGTACAAGATTCATTTCTCCTTAAGACGTGCTGCCACCTCCAAGTTAGAAAAGGTCAGCGAACAGGGGCTTAAGTCATTCAAGTGGAGCTAAATGGATTTCTTCTTCAAGATCCATCTGTTTTTGGAGTTTGTTGACAGGGTGGAAAATTGGAAGTGTTGCTCCTCCCACCCCTCCACTCCCCCCCATGACACGAGCAGAGTGACCAACCCACCGCCCCCCAGGACAGCTATGGCACACTAACCAGCCCAGGGTGAAAAGTGTGTGTGGCACGAGGCAGGATGCGTTGGGCCGGACCATCTGCTTCCAGCTATGTGCACACGTTTGATGGGGCAGAAATGGCGCATCAGTTGGGAACCGGCACACAAGTTAGTTAGCGGAGTGAAACAGCTGCCACATAGGGGTCAGATGACACTAGCAGACTGACTGGTCCCAAGCATGAAGACGCCGATGTCAGAAAAAGAAAAAAAAAGCCACCTTCTTCACCTCATGACATGATGATAGTGGACCCAGTGAGCGGAAAGGAAAGCGGATAGTGTCACAGTGAAGTGAAACTGAACATGTGCTGGAAATGACAAGGTTCAATGTGCGAGTAATTCGATGCACTGTTGAGGAAGACGCCTGGAACTAAATAGACAGAAGACAGGGTTGCTTACAAGGTTTCTGATCTAGTGCTGTGATGGTTAGCTAAATAAAATGTCCATATTCAATATCAAGCTTTATTTTTGTCTCTATAGCTGCATCATTAATTGCAAGAATAATGACTTTTATAAATCTAATATATATTGTTTTTTTCACACTTTTGAAAAAATGCTTCTGAAAACTTGACAACCTTCTATAAAACTGTAATTCATGTTTCAGTTTTGACCCTCTGAGGCTGCTGTAGTTTGTGGTGGAATATAAACCAAAGCACAGCGTTTGGAGAAATGTGATGTCCACACCTCATTGTTATAAAATTGTTAGTTTTTATCTGGTTGGTTTGGCCAAGTTGAAAGTTCTATTTGAAACCTTACTTTGAAAACTCACACTAAAAACTACAATGACTTATGACCATGTCTCATCTTCTTTATCTTATCAGCGGAGCTACTCAAGTCTGGTCATAAATCCGGACAATGACGCTGTGTGGTCTGCTTGAACTTAACAAAATACAATGTTTTGTGATGCAGTTGTATTGTCGGTGTGAACAAGCGTTGTTAAACTTTCCCTGAATTGCCTTATTGTTGTATTCCCATTCACAGAGATGCTCACTGCCACCATCCCACTTCACTGGTCAGTAATTAATGTATTGGTCTCAGTATGTGCCGGTTGCAGGGCACCCATTGTCCGGAGCCACCTCTGCGCCCTTGAGGTCGAACTAAATAGTGTTTGCGCTTTTCCAGATGGGTGAACTACAGTAGCCTGGACTGGGCCACAGGGTCATCCCAGGGCAGTCCGGGGTCCTGGGGGGCGCTGGGGGGCGGGGAGAGGCTTCAGTTGACTCACAATGGGCTGCTTAGCCATTCTGGGTGACCCTCTTACCCCACCGCCATAGGCCGCACGACGTCGGCCATTACTAGATTAAAGTAATCCTCTTTTCAGGGCCAGACAATTGCTTTATTAGCTGACCACACACAGGAGCTTTGACCACCTCTGTAATGGTATTGTTGCGGGGGGCCTTGGGGTGCTCGAGGTGGGTGTTACTGGTCAAGGGTTGGATAAAGGTGCTCGTTGTTCGGCTCTCCTTAGCAATGACATGCATACATTACTAGATGATACAGTATGAAGTCAGTCATCAAACCAGCCTCATTGGGAGTTCTCTGTTTAACCCTAAACACCTGAAAATGTCCAAAATAGCTCTCCCACTTCTTCTCACATATCAGTGGACATATTGCTTGAATTATAATCAGATCTGTGTGCGAGGATGAGCATGTTTGCAAATCCCACTCCTCCCATCCTAGCATGCGGTCCAGATTTCTTGCCTGAATCTCCAGCGCTTGTTTTTGCCAAACAACTCCCATCAAAATGCTGTTTCATCTCCTTCCTTTGCCTCAGTTTCTAAAGGCATGGCTCATTTCCCACTAAAGCCGAAACAAAAAAGAGGGAAGAAAAAAAATCTTTTAAATCACTCCAAAAAATCTGTGTGTTTTTGCTGACGGATATGTATTTTGTCAAAAGGACATAAGCTGTCTCTGTCTGTATAAGCCCGTCACTCAGCCCTGAACGGATTCACAAAGATAATTTATTCAGCTTTAAAAGGACCAAGCGCCACTCAAGCTGAATTAAGTATTGTGAAACGGCTTGAATATTTCATGAATATCTGGGGTAATCTGAAGAGACGTGGCGTGTTTCCGTCAATGTCGTTTACATTATAAGGTCCATTAGAGGAGTATATGCTGCTTTTATGGCAAAGAGTTGCAGGGCTTAGGGATAAACCACAGGGCATCTGCCACTTTGAGTTTGGAAGATGTCTCATGCAAAATTTGTCATTTAAAGTAAATAAAGTTGTTTGGGAAAACTTTCGAAAAACGTACAATTTCTCAATAACAACTAATGCATGTTCAGTCTAAATTATCTGCTTATGCTTACATCCATTGCATTTTCATTCAAAGTAGTTGCTGTAAAAATTGCACTCTAATAACAGACGGAATTTGAAGTTAAGACCACTGTCTGATTTTTGTATTGAGCACCAAATTATTAAACATCATTATCAACTCACCAAACCAAAATCATCCCATTTCAGAACAACATGTCTTCAAGTCCATTACATTTAAATACACTGCACATGAGTACACTGCATACAGAAATGATGAAAAGCCTGCACAAAGCTCTGTGCAGTGGTTAGTCGCTTGCAGTACATTCTCCCATTCATAACATTTCAGACTCAAGCACACAGAAAAGAAACAGCTTTAACTGTAAATGTAACTGATTTGACATTGAGCGACCAGTGAACTGCCATTCACATTGACTGCACTCTATTGAAGATATTTTTCCGCTGTAGAGGTCATAAGCCTGTACTGTTTATCATCGGCTTCCATTAGAAGACTAGTGAGAAGGGGAATAAATCTTACATACCGCTTTTTGATAATGTAGGATTATTGATTCCTGCAGGGAAATTGTTTTTTTCATGCCTCTTTCCACAGGAGGTCATGAGTCAGGGTCGGCTCCATTCTACCCTGAAGCGAAGAAGGGAACACTAGACGTTTTGCCCAAGGACATGTCAAAAGAATGGAATGGTAGCCAGAACCTAGATTCTGTTGATGAAACCTTTCTGTGCTCTGTGAGATACTTTTTTGATGGAAAATCCAAGAGCCTGGGAGCTGCAGCTTCAATTCTTGAAGAATTACAGTCCACCCTTCGCTGAGTTGCAGGGGCTTGAGGGAGTCATGTGTGTATCCCATCAGGAGTTGCAGAGATGAAACACATAGATAAAATATTGGCAGAAACTCTCTTGGTCGCACACATACACTCATCCAGGCAGGCTATGCCAGAGAAGGTTTGTGGTGGATTAACCTCCAGGCTGCTGGGTGGGTGAGCACAGCCGGAGCAGCACCACCGGCGCAGAATTGGGTTGGGAACCTGCTGCTCAGCTACACACAGGTGAACAGTGGAGGTGCCGAAGATTGGAGGATTTGCACTCAAATTAGGAGAGGTGTGTGATTGTGTGGATACGTAAAAGCATGTGTGTGCATGAGGAAAACAGGCTTTACCCCCATTGTGGCGCAGTCTCAGGCTGTTTCTCTGCAGTAACAGGTTGAGCTGGGCGGGCACTGGGGGTTTGAATGTGTGAAAACTCAGGCTGCCAAGTAGTATTTTAATACGAGCCCCCTCTCGACTTGAAATATGGCTATTTCAATCAGTTGGCTCTGACATGCCTGGGGCCTGTTCTGCTCTGTTTGAGCGTGTGCATGAGCATGTGTACACGGGAGGTGTGAAGGGGGAGAGGGGCGGAGTGGAGATTCACCATGAGCTATGAAAGGTTAGCCAAAGCCTTTAGAGCACCTCACATACAGAACTGTACAGTCAGCGCTTCAAAAGTAAAATTCATTAATCATTACACAATTTCTATTTTATCTAATCATCTTCTGCATACCTGCAAGAACCTACATTAATTTATTTAACAGAATGATCAGAGGTGTCTAAAGGTTAGCTTTTATTTTTAATGTCAAATTAGCACATATTTTGACCTTTAAAACTCTGGATACAGTCCAATATCCCAGGTATAACCCAACTGTGTAGTGTATACTTAATGCCAGTCCTCTCAAGATGATATGAAAACAATTTTTTCAGCATATTTGTTAGCCAATGTTGCTGTTTGGAGTTCTACATATAGAAGAATAATAACCTAAAGATCAGTAGCACTGCAGAAATTCCAAGGAGGTGTTCACAGCCTCCCTGTGTTATTAACAGGCGTTACATAATTCACACCACATTCTTTATGTGGCGTGCACTTTGCTGTAATGCCTGAACCAGTTTACACACATAATCGTATTGTCACATGAATGTAGCACTGTGCTAACTGGTTTGCCCGTGAGTTGGCCTTCTTAGCCCGTACTCGTATTTTCTAGCTAGCTTGTCTCGCTTTATTGCAGGGCATGCACATGGCCACAGCAGCCCCTCCCTGAAGCAGCCCTCTCCTCTTCTGTGTCAGTGTGGCTGATTATGACTGGTGCATGTGGGGCCCGGGGTCATACTGGCTTCAGATTGCTGCCAAGTATCACCCCCATCCTTCCCCTTATACCCCACTGCTATAGAGCATCTGAGTGGCAAGACACCCCAAGGGTCTTTATGAGCACTTAAAAATCCGCCAAACATCACATCATGACAGATAACCTCATTCAATTTCCCTCACCAGAAGAGTGGCAGGGCTCATATTTTATTTCAATTGTAGCGTTGCAGATAAGACATCTAAAACCATTGTAAACAGTGTGGCTGCATGACGTGAATATTAACGTAATGCAATGTTTGGAGGTGGGCCTAATGATTAGCATGTAAAGTCAGTTTATCTATGCTAATAACAGTCGTATAATCTGCTTGTAATGCATCACGATGAATTGTGGATTTCATTTCACCGTTATCTGAGCTCACTGTCTAATAATTGGTTTTCCGTAGCTCTGCAGTGAAAAATGCCAAGCCCTTTTGACATCATGGTAATTTGCACCGAAGAGATTTTCTGTCAAGTTCGGCCCAGGATCGATCTTGCAAACAATATAGCACTCTATCATATGCCACATTCGGAGCGTTTTATTTTGAATCTCTTCACTAAACAGACACAAAGAGAAAATTTCCTATCGATTCACTGTGGATTAGTGAAGCCACATTTACATTTTAATGGTAGGAACACTGGATTCGACTTGTAGGGTACGTTTCAAGCTAAGAGAAGAACTTATTTTTCATGCGGTTGTCAGCTTGGCCGGTGGCACCAGCTGCTTTATGGCCGTCCGCTCAGGTTTGGAGGTGGTGAAGGTGGGAGGGGGCCACGATGGGGATTGGGAGGGTGGAGTCGGGGCAGCTGTTGCTAAATGGACTCAGCTGACAAGACTAAGCAGCAGTCTCGGTGGTCTAAAGAAACCCAAACACGGAGATAAAGTGAATGCGACATAATCCTGATACCGAGAAATAACACTGAAATGAACCAGCAGTTGCCAACAAGACTGGATTATTAATTTTCGCTAGGATTCAGTTGCACAACAGAAATTAGAGTTAAGGCTGCACAATATAAGAAGTTATGACATGCAGGCTGCACTAGATATATTGCAAAACCACTTTAAAGCTAAACAAAAACCAATATGGCTACTGTCCCAAATGAAATGTGTCACAAAATTATATTGGGTCAATATTTAATGTTTACACTTTGTTTACTATGGCAGTTATCAAATTCTGCACCTTTAAGAATGGCCAATGATGAAAACCATGTCATGTGGTCATAACTAACAAAATCATATGCTATATTAAGCTATGTCCCCACCCATTTCTCAATCAAATTTGAACTTGTATGTGAACAGTGTGCATCTGAAGGGCAGGGTGGTGTAGCACATCCCCAGCCCAGCTCTGGAAGGTGACCTCTCCGGGCTCCTGGAAGAGGTAATTGAAATGCCCTGCCTGCCGCTGCGATCCTCATTCATTTAGCCCAAGCCCTGGCTCAGTTCCACTGCCACACGAGCATTTCCAGAGAGCTAAAGCATGTTAGGCCATTTACTCAAGGCCGTAAAAAGACCAGTCCAGGCCAAAAAGCCAAACGACAGCGACATAAAAAAAATGGAATTACACTTTAAGCTGAAAAGAAGGTGGACGTTCAGGGGTCATCTGTCAGAAAACGCTGATACAGGGATGGTAAGAGGTTCTTGACAGTGTGTTGGTACACCTCAGGGGAGGTTTACAATCACTTTTATTGTGCTGCTCGTGTCGGATGTGGTCGCATTTGGTGCTACAGCTGCCGCGCGTCATTTCTGAACGCCTGTCTGTGTTTGTATTTGGGTGAAGGAAGGAGGAGGGGGAAGGCACACGGACATCTGTCTCCAGCTCCAAGACCCCCACCATACTGTCCTCTTCACACCCTGCCGTTTCCCCAAGTGAAAACGCACCACCAATATCCTGCACGGGCCGTTTCATCTCCAGGATAATGGCTGATAATGATCAGAGGGGGGCCACTCGGGATAATGAGAGCGCTTTCCATGTTATTGCCTGGTGTCACACCTAAAGGGAGCAGAGGGGTTGGGTTCTTGATCAATTGATAAACCAGCCTTGTCTCCCAGTATTTTTCATATGTTTTAGGATCAAATATAAAAAACATTGTGCCTTTGTACACACTGACTTTCTATGTTTTTGATAACATTAGGTTAGGCAGGTGAAGTGAGTGCAAAATGTGTCCAAAGACATATAGTATATATCTTACTTCTTTTTGGTAATGCTACATTTGGTGCTGTCGGAAATTTAAGTCACAAACATAACAATTCCACATACATGTGCTTTTCTGCAAACATAACAGATTTTCTTGATTTGGGAGATTGGGTTCAAAGCCTTAGTCCAAACTATAATGCGTGGCCACTGAAAGCTGATTGCCTCATGTCGACAAGCTGTAAGCTGATGGACTGACAGATGACCGGCTTCACAACAGAGCTTGAACCCGGGGCCCTTCCTCTCTCTTTGCGCTGCAGCAAGGGGACTATCCGTCATCCTGTCTTCACCATCTGAATATTTATTCTTGAAGGTGGGGTAGACAAGCGTGTGTGTGTGTGTGTGTGTGGGGGGGTGCTGTCACACATCTACGCGGCGCTCCAAACATTAATGGCGCCGATAAAGCCATTTAATTAAAAGTGAGCCCCAACCCGGCCCCAAAGGTGTTTTTTATGTCCAATTAAATGCTAAAATGATGCCCTGATATACATGAGGGTCTCTGAACTCTAAATCACACAAGTGTAGCTTTCACAAATAATGTAATAGTGCAATCTGCAGATAAATAGATTAATTTCTCATACATTTTTGGGAACGATCATAGTAATTTGTAGCTGGGCCATCCATCAGAGTGGGCCACAGGCTGATGAATGTTACACACAGGTGGGTGTCATTTGTTTCTTGCTGTGACTGATGGCTTTGTCACTGTTCAATGCAATCTGCCAGAAACACCAGAAGCCAAAAAGATTCTGAGGTGAGATATCATTGTCAAGACTTTAATGGTTTTATGTATAAAAGACGGTTGATCTGCTCAATGAAGGGCATAGCTTGTTTATATGGAGTGAACATAGTCTGTTGACAAAATGGCTTCAGATATGCCAGGTACACAAGCCCCAACCTCAGTTGCATTCTTTCTTTAAATAAATTATGAAAGTGTTGTATAGTGTTGGACAGATTTGTATAGTTGTAACCAGTTTCACACAGTCTAGGTTGTTCATGGTCCCGTTACTGTTAAAGCACCATGTTGTTGGCAATGGTTCACATCTCTTTAAAATTGTAACTAAGCATGGGATATTCATTGTTGGTATCCTGGAGTCATATCTGATTTGTGTAGCTTTCTAAATCTTGCTAAGTTATTCTGTGGCGTGTCTGTTTTGATAATTTGCTTCACTGCCCATTTAGTGGTGTAGGTTCCAGAGTCATATTTGATGTTTGAGTGCAAACAGATCCATATCTGGGATGTATGCAGTTGGCATCCTCAGAGCTTATCCCGTGTGTTACTGAGTGTCAGTGCTCTGATTAAAGCACACCTTTCAGGCTCACTGCTGCGGATTACTGTGGCTTTGTAGAAGGGGTTTTAAGAAAGGGTCAAAGTGCACCCACTTAATATGGGCCCCCAAGGGCCGCACGGGTAATTGCCAGTGTCTAATAAACTTCTGCAGAGCCTGTGCAGCTCAGATGTGGTGAGAGGACAGAATGGGAGAGATCAAGTGCCCCTGGAGCCATGATCTGCGAATGCTGTGTGACAGGTCACCATAGTGCGCCTTTAACCCTGTGGCATGGGGTGCAGTCAACTGTCACATTTCCCCCATCCGCTGCGTGACGGGACAGGCTCCTGCACAATTTGGTGCGGGGTCCGTAATATGGTGTGAATAGTGATTGGGGAGTTGGCAGCAGCAGGTACAGATAAGGTTAGGGGCGTGGCCTGCTATTTCAACACAGGACTGGAGAGCCAATGAGACCTGAAGATTCCCAAATGCACTGTGGCTAAGTAATTGGCTATTGGGTATGAGATTGGGTTTGAGACTAAGTACATCCATAAGATGCAATTTCATCACACCAAATACCCAGATAATAAAAAAGACAGCAACATAGTGGTTCAAAAGACAACAGTGAATAGTGCAGACCTGTATTTTATCATCACACAGTCAAGCATAGGCTCTGTTAGCTAATGAGGAAATGAAAAATTTCCCCCTTCCCTCCTTAAACACTGATGTGGCCGTCTCCCATGACCTTGATTACAAACTGAACAGGCAGATTTATCTCTTCACATACACCCACACACAGTCTCATTCAGAAAGGACGCCACGCTATCTTGACAACTGGAGAAATGAGTCCCGAGGCGTGCAGCCTGACACTCAGATGCGATAAATTTTCCACAGCAGCCAAGGTACTTCAGATAAAGAAATGTTCTCAAAAGTAGGTTCGGGTATTCATATGGGTGGCGGGCGGGATGGAAGGACAGATATATGGGTGCTGATGATAATACTAATGTCCCAGGGCTTTGTTGGCCTGTGGGTGCTGTCATTATGGGAGGGGTGTCATTAATCAGATGAGACAGTGACCCTCCACTGCGGCCCTGTGACATTACTCTCACATCACATTCATGATGTAGCTTATAGCCTCCTAAATGTAGCCACACATTGGTACAGCAGCTAATGGGGAATCTCTACAGAAGAATGGTTTGCATTTGTTTACAAATATAAGATTCTAAATAATAATTTTTGCTGTAATTTTATTTTATTTATTTGACCTTTATTTAACCAGGAAAGTCCCACTAAGACACAGAATCTCATTTACAGGGGAGTCCTGGCCCCATGGGGGATCTATTGTACATGTTTTTAGTGGTTGGGGAAACCGGCGCACCTGGAGGAAACCTACGCAGATATGAGGAGAACATGCAAACTCCACACAGAAAGGCCCCACCCGGTCTGGGAATCGAGCCCGGGATCTTCTTGCTGTAATCATTTTGTTCTCATTAGTGTTCTTATTGGTGATCCACCTTACACTTATGTCTTGCTTTTGCCTCTAGTGCTAAGTTTAATGCTGCAAGCTCTTAGCATCACTAGCTACATAGCTCAAGCTACTGCTAATTATGAGATCATTTTGCTTGGTGCTTTTTAATCTCAGATTTTTTTTAATTTAACATCATATTATAATGTGTTAAATTGGCAGTCCTAGTTCTTTGTCTGTTTATGCACATATACATACACATGTATAAATTAACCACTCACAGGAACTGAATGTATGCTAATTACTTGTTTTAGATTCAACAATTAAGCTGTACGTTACATTACAGATCCCCAGTGGCTTTTTGCTTTTACTCCAACAGCCTTACACATGGGCATGGCCTTGTAACTTGGGGGTAATTTGTGCTTCAAGAGGATGAACGAACCAGTACAGAACTCGAACAATAGAAAATATAACAGTTTTTTATTCTAGAGCCATAAACCTATCATCTGTTTGTACTTAAAAGAGCATTTTAAAAGTGTGTGCTCTGCGCGACAAAGCTGTATTCCTGACAGCTTTTTAGCCGCGGCACTCCGACATCAGTGAAGAGCAGTCAGGGGAAATTAGGGCAACCCTTTCTGACTTGACTTCCTCTTTTAAGGTTAAAGCAAGTAAGACTTCTCTTTGTCTGTGTCTCGACAGCCTTTCTGTGTACTCAGTAGAGACGTGACTGGGGACATGAGCAGTACAGCCATATGACTTATTAATTTCATCAGTGTGATTGCCATAATGCATGCAAATCAGCTATGCTATCCACAAGCATCAATTAATAATCAGCCGTACCCTGATCCCGTACCCAAATCTCACTCTAACTCATAGCATCAAAAAGAGTTTTTATTGAGGGTAGAAATTTGATTCACCTACTGGCAAGTCCCCCACAAAATACTAGGGCATTGTAAAGACTAACATTTAGGGCTTATCTTTAACTTTTAACTTTTAGTTTATTAGCACAATTATGTCTGATTTGTTAAACATCATAAGAACTTTATACATTGCCTTGTTTGGGTTTTTGCTGTTACACTTAATAACTGTGTAAGCAGACAGTACTGGAATAGCCACATTTTAACAAATTTTTTTTGGGTGCCATAATGTTTACAAGTTGAATAAACCAACAGCCAATGAGAGCGTCCCTAAGAAATGTATAATAACATTGATCAAAGCTTACTGGTACAGGCTTAATTTCTCATCCAAAATCCTAAATATTAAAGCCTAGTTGATGTCTTTAGGTCTTGTATTTTCATAAATAATGCCAAGCTATTACAATGTGCTATTGGGTAATTTTTAATGAAATACAGGCAATGATCATGTCCCTTTAAAGTTTCTAACTTTTATGGCTTAATAAATGTGTAGAAGATTTCTTGTTTGAAAAGAGTACATGTGAGCCTGTGAGGAATGCCACTGGAGCCATCGGATTGGTGCAGTCTCTTTGTGAATCCCTGGAGTGGCTTAGGCCAGACTTGTAGCCTGCAGGCCTGCCTGGCTTTGGCCTCCCCTGGTAGACTGCTGTTGTCAGTACATCATCCTTAACTATGAAACCATCCTCCACACGTGTAATCTGAGATGTTGTAGAGCTCTAGAGACCCGAATGAGAGGAGGGAAAAGCCCCATGCCTTCAGGTATGGGCCACAAGATGTTGATGACAGTGAGATTTAGAAGAACAGGAGTTGCGGTGATTCACCACAGAAAAATCTCCAATGTTTTATGAATGAGCAAAGAAGGTGGTTATTTTCCAAAATTGAAATGAGCTTCCCGAACGAAGTGTGCTGTTGATCTATGTCTTGTACTTGTTTGAATAGTGGCTTGTTTTGTTGACCACAAGTGGATTTATGCCTGTGCATTTACCAGGGGACTTTGCTGCTTGTATGTGTGGGCTGGTCTGAATAATTCATCCCCCTTTGTGTGTGTCAGCTACAAGAGCCTATATTATTGATGCACTGCAATGCTGCACAAGACACCGAGTCAATGACGACCCTTAGAGAGACGCACCATGTTTAAATTTTATTATTTATGTTGTATCACTAGCGCTACTGTCCATGCATGCTGGGTGCAGTCAAGCTCAGCCAACGTGATGAGTGACGATTATTTTCATTTTCAAATGAAAAGGTCAGATGTCTGTAGAACCTGAGCTGGTATTGACTTGATTTTTCTATGTGGCATCTTAACAAATGCACCTTTTATTCCACTAGTTTTGAGAGATGACTTCCGGCAGACCCCCAGTGACGTGGTGGTGGCAGCGGGTGAACCAGCCGTCATGGAGTGCATCCCACCCAGAGGTCATCCTGAGCCCACCATCTCCTGGAAGAGGAACAATATCAAAGTGAATGACCGTGACGAGAGAATCACTGTAAGTTGGGCGGTAAACAATATGATGTAAAGGTGTGTAATGTCAGGGGCTGGGTAGCCCTTTTATATACAATTAGCCCTAAATAAGCAATAGGCTACATCCTAAGTGTTACCTAATGCTTATGATATGCTGGATAGCCATTGCAGACCACAATAATTTGTTTTTATGTACCACTGGATTTTATCTATTAATGACTGCAAATCCTATAATGTCTCTCATAGAAAGGACTATTGTTCTTGCATGGAAATTCCAGACTCATCCGCTATACCAGCGGATGAGTCTGGTCGCCATAGAATCAATTCGATTTCTAGCGCGGAGCAAAACCCCAGTAAGTGGACAGCGGAGTTAGCCAATCAGAAAATGGCGGACGTGACGTTAACAAAGTGACAAGAAAGTAAGCAACGCGAAAACTTTTTTTTTTTTTTTAAATAACGGAATTTACTGCTGAATGAAACAAACTCAGCTCCTCGGTGCGCCACCTTGATTGTTGTTGTTGCGCACGCTGCTCGCGAAGAACACATGACTTAAATAAGCGAATCAAAATGCATGGTATGGTTGGGATTTGAATCCAACCACGGCGGACAGCGTGGTGACCAGACTGATATTTCTCTGTATAATAATACAGACATATTAGTCTGGATTTTCCAGGCAACTATTGTTCATCCAAATGCTGATATTTTATAAGTTGCTAAAAGCCCCCCAAAATCCATCATAATCAAGGGAAGTGGCAAAGTCTCAATTCATTTTTACATTTTACCTAATACAGCCCTACTTGTCCAAAATTTGTAATTACTTAGATCAGGGGTGTCAGAGATACAGCCCGCGGGCCTAATCCGGCCCGCAAGACCTTTCTGTCTGGCCCGCGAGACAATTCCTAATTTCAATTAATAGGTTTTGATTGCTATTTAGCATTTTTATCGCGAGAACTACGAGTCCCATAATGCACTGCAGCAGCTCCATGTGTCTCAAATGTGTGAAAAAGACAACAAATGTGAAATGCTTACTAAAAAAAAGCTGGACTGAGCATTTTACAACAAAATAGGTTAATTGTCCACAATTCAGCAACAAGACTAGGAATAAAACGTGTTTTAATACTATTATTAATATTGGATATATTGGATGCTTGTGGTCTTCTGGCCTTGAGCAGGGCTACACTAAAAATGTTTTTGACACAAGCTGCTGTCATCAAATTTTAAAAAAGTGAGACAGCATTATATCAGCACCTGATAGGTTTGTTATGTTAAAATAAAAATACCATTTTAATTAAATGAATGAATGAAATCTGCAAAGCATATTACACAGTGCCCTTTGTCCAAAAATAACTATAAAAATGATACAATTTAAATGTACACTTTTATACTATAATTTCTTTATTTATGTCATGTTCGGCCCGTGACCTACTATGATTGTTGAGTTTTGGCCCGAACCATGAACTGAGTTTGACATCTCTGACTTAGATAATTCTTGTTACTCAGCAAATCCGATATTGTGGTCAGGATATTTCTGCACCCCTTAACTTAATTTGCACTTTCCATTGAGTATTGAGTATCTGCATCAATACTGGTCCATCATTGTTGACTGCTTAAAGACAATGTTGTGGCCAAATTGCATTGATTGCTGTTAATTTGTACTTCTATCTGCTGAAGCTAAAGGATGACAGAAATGATACTTTTACAAATGTTCTGGTGGGGTACAGGTTTGTTCACTCAAATGATGAATCAGTGCTTCTGCCGTTCTCCAAACTAAGCAGTGGAAGATGTTTCTATGGCGATGGGCCTCGAGCTACAGCCATTGTCATGTATCTCTGGAACGAGTGGATCGAGCCCATCTGTCATGGCGGAGGAAGAGCGAGGAGCTAGTGTCTCCTCCAACATGCCTCAATATCCCCTTTCAAAGCTGCTCTCATTTGTCTTCTATCATCTGCTCTTAACTTCCACCTACACTTCTCCTCTCATCTTGTTTTTCATTCCTTTCTCTACAATTCATTTCAAATCTGTCTATTTTTTTTTCCAGATCCGGGGAGGGAAGTTGATGATTTCCAACACCAGGAAGAGTGATGCTGGGATGTACGTGTGCGTGGGAACCAACATGGTGGGAGAAAAGGATAGTGATCCAGCGGAGCTAGTGGTATTTGGTGAGTTATTGTTTCTGGAAAGTAGAATTTTTATCAATACAAGCATCTATACTGCTTTTATTTGATGTATTGGGCTGGGGTTAGAATTGTCTGTTTCCCAGCTTGTGCTAGGAAAGCCGGAGATGGCTGTTTCCCTGCTTGCTGGCCTTTGCTTTGCTCTCCTGACCCGCGTGCCTTACTCTTCCTCTGTGCTTCTCAGCAGAGCAGCCGCATAAGTGTTCTGAAAGCTAGTATTGATTTCAGGAAATATATAGAAAATTGATATTTTCTCCACAGACTTCCAGACCATCCCCCTACACACAGTGATACTCCTGGCCACTGCCCATATGCCGTTCCTTCTGCACGTTATGCGTCACTGACAACACTTTGATTAATTCACAGAGGCGGGAAATACATAACCTGACTATTTTGCTTAATATCACCACCATCTGTGCACATTTTTCACAACAGTTGCGAAACATTAGACCAGCAGTGTCCAACTCAATTCAGTTTAGGTGCATGCTTCTAGGAATAGCATTAAGTGCTAAAGATATTGATTACTGACACTATAAAGCCATTTTTACCCATGGCTGCCTTTATAGGCGCCCACCATGACATAAGTATTTATGTCACAAGTAACAAGTAGGCAGTACCTTTTCAGTAATTTAGCAAAGTCTGATGATTATGACTTTCCATAACCCAGTAGAGATATGAACATATCCCTTTGCCTGGGCAGCTCAGTATTACTAATTGAATGTTATTGTTTACTTACTGTTTTCTTACCAAATACTAGCTTTTTATATTGTGCAGAGGATGTAGTGTTATATAAGACATTTTGATTTTGATTTAATAAGTTTGAGTTTACAAAAAACCCAGACAGTGCACCATAGTGGTACCCATACCACAGTTTCAGAGCCTGGTTTACAAAATGTTTATTTTCTTTACATCTATGGCCAATGGGATAATTTGCATAATTTAAATATTGTGCGTACTTTATCTACCCTAATCTACGTACTCTTTATGTACCCTGTATTAGTGAGTAGTCAAACCATATTATATGTTTCAGTTCAATTCAGTTTTATTTATATAGCCCAATATCACAACAGCAGTTGCCTCAAAGGGCTTTACAAACAATTCGTCACACTATCAAAGAGAAACACACAATCAGACATAAACACACAATCTAACATAAACAATAACCCCAGGACATCCCCTGTCCTTAGACCCTCCTTTTCGGCAAGGAAAAACTCCTGAAAAACCCAGCTGTGGGGAAAAAAAGAAGAAACCTTATGGAGCTCTACTCCCAGGACGGACAGGCTATAAATGTGTCTAGGACTGTTAAATAAAGTGCATTAGCTCATCTATAGGATCATAACTAGTAATTCCATAACTGTTAATGTACTTTGGGTTAGACATGTGAATTAGACTTATGACACTAGTTTACATTGCACATTTATTGTAACTAACTTTATTAGACTCATTATTTAACTTAAGTAGATAAGCCTGCAGCCTTAAATACCTGTTTAATCATAGATTCCCAGTCCACTTGCTTAGTTTATCTATCCATGGGCGCTATTACTCTTATTTGCTGTAACCCTGCAGTTACCTCTTAAGAAGCTCCATCAATTCCGAAGTTTGTTTACGCCTTAGTTTTGTAATTAATCTCGCACTTAAGGCTTAGTTTGCAGACTCTAGAGCTTTGGTGCATTACAGTGAAAATCCACTTTCCCACACACCAGGCTTAGCCCTCCCATTCCTGCTATT
Source organism: Bostrychus sinensis (assembly GCA_020698575.1). Lineage (NCBI taxonomy): Eukaryota > Metazoa > Chordata > Actinopteri > Gobiiformes > Eleotridae > Bostrychus > Bostrychus sinensis. Next base: position 28,568,318 of record CM036244.1, read on the forward strand.
CCTATCTCTGTCGCCATCATTGAGTACTGTTTATTATTCAAGTTGAAAATAACATTTGGTGTGAATTCTTGTGCAGAGAGGCCAGTGTTCACCAAGCAGCCGGTGAACCAGGTTGTGTTAGCGGATGATACGGTGGACTTCTTCTGTGAGGTGCACGGAGACCCCACTCCAACCATTCGCTGGAGAAGAGAGGAGGGTGAGCTGCCCCGGGGAAGGTAAGATAGAGCAAAACAAAATAATATTGCGTTACATTACAACCATTACTGAGTGGTTAGATAACACTTAGCGACACATTACATATCCTTAATGGGGTATTTTGACAAGGGCGCAAACTAAATAGAGTTAATAAAAGGTTTTGGATGACATAAAGGACCAGTTATTCTGAATATGTTCTCTTCCAAGCCAGTTCTAGGAGTCAGTTCTATTAACCCAAATTTACTTAGTTGAATTTTCTGTCTTGGTTGAATTTCAGTGGCATAAACTGTTCTGAAAAACAGAAATTCATTGACTTACTAACATCTAGCTTTTAATTTGTGCAGCGCTATTGCTTCTATGAATTCATACAGGTAAAATCAAGCTGGTTGCTAATGTCCTCTACCCAGTCACTGACATTACACATGCATTGGTTGCTATTTGCCCAAACCAACTTGTAACATTTTAATATTGCAATATCAATTTGGCCAGCGATATCTGAATGCCCCTTTTTGACATGTTACTTTAGAATGAAGAAATAATAACAAGGGCAGATAATAACTAATTTGTTGTTAAACACTGAACCAAACTTGGTCTAACTAACTCAAATAAATCTTGTTTTTACATTCTGCTTCCACCATATGCTAACATTATCGTGCTTTCATAGTGATATTTAAAACTTCATTCTCTGTTTACCACATCTGCTTTGTTTAAACTCACTTTATCTTCCTATTATTGCAACAGATTGCTATTAATTTAATAATATGCCTAAGATATCCCAAAAAATCTGCTAGACTATTCCATGGTAGTGTAGATAGAAGTGGATAAAGAGTCATGTTACTATTGAAGGACAAGGCTGGCTGTAGTGAAAGCCACACTCTCTCAGACACTTTGTGGATGTGATTGGATGAAACTTTAATGAAGCCTCAGGGGGAATAGGCTAAAATGTTCCCTTGTTGTCAGCAGGATTTAGATCTGTGCTGGGAGACTCACAAGGATTTTTTTGTCTGTGGCCTAAAGCGACAGAGGACAGCTCACTCTGTCTGCAATAGTCTGGAGGCTGTGTAGTTAAAATGCTATTTCTTATATTAATGGCAGGCGTCTATTCACCTCACAGTCACTCACTCTGATACATGCAGAGCTTCAGACTTTGCACATTAGGACTCTTCTTCTTCTCTCTTCATACATGTTGTTGAAAGAACAGTCTTTAACAGGTATATAAAAGCATTTGACGTTGATTGAGAAGAAGAGAAAAGAACATTACATTTGGTTTCTAGGGCTAAATTTTAATGAGTTGCTAAGTTACTTTTTCATCATCCATTCATTTATAAATATTAGCTATAGCATTCTGACCTAAACCAACTCAATCTTGGCTCTTTACTTTAAAACTACAGCTCTAATTGGACTATAAACCATTAGCAATGAACTATCCAGTGTCACAAACAACTTTTAGTTTGCAATTGTCAATCCAGTAGCTTTTCAGATCTAGGTATGTCTGCCAGTTATATCTAACTTCTTTTGTGTTGTGTCTTTTCAGATTTGAGATCCGCAGCGACAACAGTCTACGCCTGACCCAAGTGCGAGCTGAGGACGAAGGCACTTACACCTGTGTGTCAGAGAACAGCGTGGGCAAGGCCGAGGCCTCTGGAACTTTACAAGTTCATGGTAAGACACAAAAACTCTTACAACAAAAAAGAAAAATGGTTTAAAGTTTGCCACTGAATTCTGTATAGCACTAACTTTGTCAACAGTCTTACCTCTTGTATGATCTATGCAAAGAATTTGTGTGGTTTGTTGATTTCAGTGGAGAGGGGCCATGCCTTTGAATGCAAAATAAACCACCTTCAGCCACAAACTGATAGACTTGTGGCTAATCAAATATGTCATTGCAAAAAGCCTCTCCAATTTTTTGTTACAATTATTAGCAAGATTTACACAAGTAAAAATCAAATGCCAGACTCAAGTCATTTGGCAAAGTAAATGGTTTTGGCTTTCCAGGCTAGTATAGAGCAATCATTTTTCACTTCTCCTCTCCCATACACATTATCTTTTATGCCAACAATACAACACCCTTAATATTACAACAAAAGGAAACATTCAAGACATGCTCTGAAATCAGTTCCAAGTTAGTGGAGTCCAGTTGGCATAATTTTGGCATACTCTCCCATTTTGACTCTGAATACATGATTTAATTATCCATGCAGATGGACAGTTTAGCCATGATGCATCACTGTGACTACCCACATCTTACCTTCCAGCAAGATGTCTCTAGCCTTAACAAAATACACACCTCTCAGAACAGCTTAAATGCCAGCATAAAATGTCATAGAATGTTTTCTCAACCACATCTGAGCAGGTTAAAGCCTAAAAATAAATAAGCAGATGAAATACTGATACGTGGTCGGCTGCTTGAAGCGTACAGTTACTGATAGCATACTGTTATAGACACAAAAAAGTGAAAAATGGATTTTAAGGTCTTTCAAGCGTCGACTCGTCATCCCTCCTGAGAGAGAACAAAGATCAAAAAGCAGTGAAATTGCATTAGAATAAAGTCAGTACCCTGAAGAGAGGGGCTGGGATGAGAAATCTGTCATTTATGATGATAAAAGAGAATATTTAGAGTTTTGTTCTGGAACACTTGATTATATGAGCTGACTCTCTGTCCATGCTAATGCAGTTTTAACACACATACACTCTCTGGCTTTTTACACCAGAGCCTTATAGACCATATTTTATAGACTATACACTTTTGGTCTATGGCCACTATTAGTCATTATGTTCAGTTTGCAGGAAAAGCAGTAGTATTGCCCATTTAAAGATATTAAGGAGGATTTTTTGACTGCTGAGAAACCAGCGACTGTTTGTCCTTTTTTGAATAATGCGCATGCGTCAGGCTCCCCCGCCCTTCACTGTTCCTTTCCAAGGAACTCCTCCACAGCGACGTGCACGAGCGTTGGAACACGAGTGTTTGTTTACAGCCGGCATCAGCAGAGATTCACCTAAACCTAGACCTGCATTGTTTGTCTGCGCAACCTTTGACCTAGTTCCCCACACAGACCCAGTCACATGCACAGTCCCTAAATGTGAGCAAAAATATATGTCCTCCTGCTGTTGGTAGCATTAGCAAACTGACGGTTGCTGTACAGTTGAAATGGTTCAACAGATAAAGAAAAAAGGCATTTTTTTCAAACAATAAGATAAACGTACCTGTCCAGCAGAAACCTGGTGACCAATGCATCGGTCTGAAACCCTTTCTGTTCCTTCAGCGCACGCCGTCCTTTGAAGGAATCGCCAATAACTACATGGGTTTTATTCTGCTCTTCTACAGTTTTTCTCCTCCTCCTCTGGTACACTTCAAAAACAGTTTTCCTTTTGTGACCACCCAGTTCACGTTTTTTCTCAGCCATTGTGCTCTTCGAAGTCAGGCTGTCCGCACTATGATGAGGCTCGGCAAACACCGGACTACATAAACATACTGCGTACTCATGCCCAGGCACAAGAACGCGCACGTATCGCCGAAACCAGGAAGTCAGAATGATTGGCGAGTCTGTGGAACAATGGTTAACGTACTCATGACGAAAACGATTGGTTGAGGTTTTTTAAGTTCCACAGAGTCCACAGTTTATAATTTTTTTTTTTTTAATACACCAATTTATAAGCCTTATACAGGGCAATGAAGGTAGTTTTAATAAATATTGCAAAAAATTTATTTATAAAGATCCTCCCTAATATCTTTAATTATATTAATAATTTTGCATAGCCTTTGCATCATAGTGGTGTCTTACTTTACCTAAAAAGCATTTGTATGTCAGCAATGGCAACTTACATTTCACCTTTTAACAGGTTTTTGGATTTAGCAATTAGCAATTATGTATGCTAATCTTATCAAGCAGATCTCAGCTTATAACAGTCTTTGATGAGGAAGGACAGGTTCTAATACAGTCTATGTATAAGTGTATGACATTCATGCGCTGTAATCGTATTTGAAATTGTACATTTCTTGCATAATATAGTCAAGTACCTAGGGACATGTTGCTTGTAATTGTAAGCTGGTGCATCCAAAATCCTCATAAATAAAATAAAAAGCTACATATCCTTAATGCTAATGTTTTCTACCACTCACTGACACCACACATAGAGTCAGTAAGTTGCTCTTTGCCTAAAAAATATATTGTTCATGCACACTCATGTTAATTAAGTGAGTACACGCCTAATATTATTTACAAGCAGTAAAAAGGTCTGTTGTTTCAATGTGAAATTGTGTTGTGTGGATGTAGCCTCAGTTTTCACTCATTTATTTAACCTTATAGTGAGTAAACCACGTGATGGTGGACAGATACAGTCTAGATTTTATTAGCAGGTGGGAGATGCTATTTCCAGTAGCAGATGTTTTTGCAGATGAAGATTGATTATGGGTTACTGCAAGAACACCACGTGCATAAGGAAGAATCATCATATACGGCAACTTTTATTTTAGAAAACCACACATCAGTCACATCTTATTTGCAGCCATTTATCCCTCCACCTCCCGCTGCGGCCGTATTCTTGTGTTCATTTACATAAAAATGCTACAAATTGTGAATAACTTTGACATAATTGACTTTTATGTTGTCTTTGTCCAAATACATCATCCATTCCTCACCCTCATTCATTTCTTCTCCTCTTTTTCCATGTCGTTTTTTTCACGCATCACTCACATCGCAGTTGGCCCATCCAGTAAGTAACCCATTTCCATCCCATATTTGCATGTGTGCATAAAAGATTCTTTGTGTTCAAATACCATAAACACATTTTGTATGGCTATAGAAAAAGACGGATAGGGTGGATAAAAGCCTGCCTATCCCTCACTACGTTCAATAAATTAACAGAACATAATAGAGCCGCGGTCATATACTGATTGCTCACACATGCTGTGACAATTTAATTTTCTGTTTTTGCAAAAGTGGTCTGTATACTTTGAAAAATAGCACTTTTAACAGCAGTACCCCCCTCAGCTAAAACCCAAGCTGTGAGTGTAGTCTGGAAGCTTAAAAGCGCCATGCTCAAACGGCTTTGGCATGAGATTATTGCACCACGTACTGATGTACCTTTTGTGGTATCAACAAGAATGAACAAAATGGCAGCAAGCTTAAAAATAGCGCCGGTTCAAACATTCTTGGACGGCTAACGTGCAATTGAGGAAACAAGCAGGTACACACAGGTGTGTTTGGTCAGTGGCTAGCTAAAAAGAGCTCAAATTATAGGTTTCGAGGTTGCATAACAGCACAGTAGCCCCTGCCTTTATTTAACCTTGTTACAGTACATTTGGACGGGTTAGGCAATCTCTATGGCACATTTTTGCTCTTCAGTTTGTTCCCATATGCGTAGGCAGGCCCTATAGAGAGAAATGGAATAACCCTTTTAAGCTCTGACATGCATTTGCAAAGGGCATGGGTGCATTACTGTCCATTAGCTATCCAGCACAACGGAACAAGTAGGTAGAAGTGGCCATTGTTGCATACTGGGTAGAAACATGACTATTATTTAGTGTTTTATGCAAGAAAATGAAGTTGGACTTAAAAGGATTTGCTCAAAAATAAAATAAAAGCAGATTGACTTGATAGGCTGAGCGTTCCGTGAGCACTCACTGTGAAATTAATTATTGCGTTTTTCCGCTGTTTGAGGGCGAAGGTGGTTTACACAGTGCTGCCTTGTTACCAGAATTAATTGGCAATCTATTGGGGAAAAATCATTAAAAAAAGCTTTTCATTTCACAAAGCAATTTGAAGCAAAAACCTCTTATTGTTCAGGGGGAAAAAATGGAAGAAAATGACCAGCGGTAATTTTCTGTCATAGCAGTAGGATGATTGGCTGTTGTGAAATATAAGACTTGATTGATTAATAATGGTCGGGACGAGTGGAGGGGATGGGGCACAGAAGCCAAAGAGGGGCCGTTAATTTGGGTCAGACCAATGGCCTCAGCTCTGCAGGGGGGAGAGGGTTCACTCCACTAAACCCATCTGCCAGCATTTCCTGTCATTTCAAGTTATAGAATAATAGGAAGAGGAAGAAGACTACTTTGACTAGCCTTGTCTCTTTTTAGCATTACAATTGATTGTTAACCAATGACCTCACAGGGATGATGGACCTAACTGAGCTAACACAGTATGCAGTAGTGCTACAGATTGCTAAATAATTCTCAACAGCAATTACAATAGCCATAATTACTGATCGAACTGCATGTTGAAACAGATGTTCAATCAGATGCCCAAATCCATTTGTGGTTCAGCCTAATGTAATGCATGTTAGCATGATGACATGTCATCATAATTCTTTCTATACTATAGTTATTATTATTAATTAGTCTGGTACCAGTGCAGGATTGATTTCCAGGGGGTGGAACAAACGGACATATGAGAAATGAACTGCTGGACCAACACTATTTTAGCACCTTGAGAATGGGAGAGGTGCTAGACCCATTTACTAAGAAAGTTAATGAGTCTGGCAGTCTAGGCCACAGTCAAGATTTCTGGTACTGTTTTGTCTGATTGGTCAAAAGTTGACTGGATTTGTTGCAGAACATTTTTGACTTCTACTTTTTTTTATATACAAGTGATGTTTGTTTGAAGGTACACACTCTGGCAACATTATTATTTAAACGCAGGATTGGCCAGTTGGTCCCAGTTTTGCCATAGTCCATAGGGAGTGGGGTGTAGGGCCCACATGTTATAACTCTTTGTGGTATCATTTGCATTCTTCACAGATTTTAGTGTTTATTTATGTGACAGTGTCACACAGTTGATGCAGCTATGTTGGGTCTCTATTTATTATGCAAATCTTCCATTTGTTCATTGGAATTAGATATGTATTTCATTCTGAGGCATTTGAAGAGTTATACCTAGATGTACCTAATATTGTAACCAGTTCAATTTACATAATAATGTATTTAAGAAAGAAGAGAAGGAAGGATTATATTACTTCTCCCTCAAATTTGATAAAACTACGGCTAAATTCACTATAATTTAGTGCTTATTCAACATGCAGAGGAATTAAGTCTGTATTTCAGTCTAAAATCATTGTCAAGGCACAGAGAGTGTGTGTTGTGACAGTGGGGGTCTGTCATGTGTAAGGACAAGAGGAGAAAGTATCTCTGAGCAGACAACAGCGGTGGTGGCAGCGTGAGAATGTGTTTACTCAGGCGTACGTGTGTGAACCATACTGTCTGCATCAGCGTGGGACTGTGACAGCTGCCTGTCAAACCAAGGGCCCCCGAGGAGCTCCTGCCGGGACGCTCTGTGTAAGTGTGCCTTCCCCTGTGTGTGCTAGCTTAGGCGAGAGCATAGAGGAGGTGAGATGCTTGAGTTGTAAAGCATTTGGTCTGTGATTGAGCGACATGCTGTGTTCGTATGCGGCAGCGGCGGAACAAATCGTGTGCTGTGATGTGTGTGTGTGTGTGTGAGTGGAGCGCAGCATGTGGGGGCTCTGAGCCGGTCAGAATGTTTGTGTGCGCTACCAGACTTCACAGTATCTTTGTATTGTGACGTTCCTCCAGACTAAAGAAGGATTAGAGTACATTATCACGCAGCACAACAGTCTGCTGTAGGCGGAACTGTTTTATCATTGTATGGGATATAGTGGCAGTGTTAGTTATCCAATTGTTTTTCATGTATCTGCATAGTGTGTCTAAATGGAGCAGTGTTTCACAAATGGTGGGTTGCTGGGAGGTTGAATATAGTTGTAAAACTGAGTAAAATTGCTTTAATAATATGAAATAGTGAATGATATTTTAAATTTCATGTGTCATACAGTCACAAGTCATGTGGGGTAAAGTCATTTAGAAAATGGTGGTGTTGTAAAATGTGGGTCATACTAAAATTACTAAGGATAATTGAGGTTCCAAAATCCAACCAGTTTAGAAGTACTAAAGCACTATAGAGCTTCCTGTATACAGTATCTGTGCTTCCTTTTATTGTATTGCTATTTCTAAAACAATCAATAAATCAAATTTATATAAATACATTTAAAATATTATACACCTGGCCGTAGCCATCCAGACTACCCCACAATTTTTAAACTAAAATGTTCTGATTTTTACAACTCCTAAACACAGTGGTAGCACAAGAAAGCACATCAACTTGTTAGTTTGGTAAGTGGTTCCCAAAGTGGGATCCGGGGCCCCCTGGAGGCCACGAAGGTACTGCAGACCCCCAGATATTTTCAACAATAAGTAAATCAAAAGAATCAGAGTTTGAAATTAAGTACAGTTATATAGTTGTTTAAAAATATTACTTTAAAAATATGTATAGCCAACAGTCACAGTTGTTTGTAACATTTTACTGAAATCTATGGAGAAAAACATAATATAATATTTTGAATAAAGTTAAGTGTTATTGTTGGGGGTCAGCATGGGATGTTCAGAAATTTAAGGGGACTGCGGCTTTGGGAATGGCTGATCCAGGCATTATATCTCACAGAAAATAGAGATATGGAGTTTCAAGGTAACCATATTGTTTTCCTCTTTTTAGTACTACTATGTACTGAAATATATAAGTACGAACATGTATTAAAGTTTATGCTAGTAATAGACTGAACAGAACTGCAAAAGTGACCTTATGTGGCTAAGGATGTTAAGTAATACTAAACATAAAAAGAAGGTACATAACGTACAATGAAAGCTTATAAAAGTCTTTTAATAACTTGATTGCTGGAATATTATGCACTTAGGTCTGTGCCATGGTCATTTCAATGTGCTTAATGGACTTTATTATAATGACACCTATAAAATAGTACAATTTTTATATATATTATGATGCATGGTACAGACTGTGATTAACATTTTTTTATTGAAGACAGACTGAACCTAAAAGTACCAAAAAAGAAAGTCAAGTACATTTGCCAACAAAGATTATGCTTGTCTCATCACTTTAAAGTTTTTGCCGATTCACCACAGCACCATTTTGCAGTTTAAAAATGCATTTTACATTATTAGTATTGTAGAATGAATTGGCAGGGATGTGCACATAGACTTAGAGTGAAGATGTCAGTCAGGATTTAGTGGAAATCCCAAACTACAGTATGTTGTAATGCCATTATATTCTTATTTGGCTTAGTCCCAAGTCGCATATGCCCTAAATACTGTTGTTTTTCACACTAACCATTAGCTTGTCCTTCCAGTACGGAATATATTCAGCTTGCAGTCCTTTCAGTCAGCACTTTCGGACACTAGCCGAGACAGCAGAAACCTATCCCGAACCTCCCACTATCACCCATCTTAATTCTTGTCCATTATTTCCCCAACCAAATAACTGCAATGACAAGCACAATTTTCCATCTGTCACCACAACAAAACAGTCAAGAGACCACGCAGGCCACCAGACTTCGCTCCTCCACTTCCACTAATCTAATCGCAAAACGCTGTGGAAATGCAACCCTTCTAGTCTATTTTTGACTCAGTCTTGGCATGTTCACTTGTGTTGCATGTTCACTAGTTGGCATATAAAAGCAAGACTCTAGACTGCTTTGAATACTTTATTTAGACAGTCCCTCAATTTAACGTTTTCCAATAATGTGCCGCCATTTTCTAGATTTCATTGCAAAGATATTATTTTAAAAGCCAGAATTGTGTCAGCCTGTAATGACACTTTGTTTGCAATTTCTTGTCATGTATTTTTCAGTCGCCTTGTTTCAATTCATTTCAGCAATTTTTTTTCCTAGGTTCCCCACATCAATGTTTCTCGCTGCCCTAAATCTGCAGCTCAGTGTCGCGCCGACTGTGCCCATTACCGCTAATTATTTATTGCAGCCCGGGGCGACGTGCCTTCCCGCGTTTTCCCTCCCTTCAAATCAAACACTGTTATTCTCTCCAGACTAGATTAGGGCCCTTGTAGAACACCAAAAACGACACTTAAAAAGAACGACTCGCTGTCAATGTATTTAGGTCAAAGTTATGACGTGGTGCCAGTCTTGAGAAGAGGAGAGTTGAAACTGTTGTTGACATTTTTTTTTTTTCTTTTTTTCCTGTAGAATGGCTTGCTTAGAGTTGTACTGATACAGCGGATTTTCTCCCCTATAACTGTTACATAAGTCCTGGGTATTACATGGCGTTTCTTAAATATTTCAATAGTTGCATCAGTCTTGTCAAGAAGCCAGTCCTGGGAATCAGTGTCCCTGCCTCATCAAAAAATCTTGGTTGATATATGAGCTTAGCATGTTGTAGCATGCACGTGACCCCCTTTAGACCCCTCCAGCAGTGATTTATCCTGGTTTTGACACACAGATGCCCCCCCTGCTAGGAGAGGACCCCTTCAGCGGACATGCTGCAAGCAGGGCGATTCCCAAAGTGGGGTTTGAAATGTGTTTTAGCCCCACATTTGAGGAGAATGATATGGTACCAGATTGGCTTACTGACCAAAGGTGGAGAGATTAGGCAAAGTACAGTAACGGTACTGCTTATTAATAGTAGAGACTCTACTATTAAGAACTATTAAGTACCGTTACTGTATTCTTCTTTTCCAACTCTTTTCCAACAATTTCCAACTCTACTGTAGAGTTGGAAATTAAGGAAAACATACATTCATTATTTTGAATTTTGCAATGACAGTATGAGCCTTGATTGCTGGATTTCGCCTTAGCAGAGTGATATTGGCTAACTTTTTGTTTTCTAACTGGTTTTATTACATATGATAACAGCTTGTTGTAAATGTCCCTTATGTTTACATACAGTATATCTGTGAATGTCTAAAACATTGTGATCACCAAAAAGGATAGTGACGTGTGGCGTATAAAGTTAGTTAATTTTGTACTGCACTGTAATTATGTGACAATGAAACTTGAGTATTATGTGTTTCATTTTGTTTATTGTAACACAATGTAGAAAAAAATAGTTTACTTTACTTCCAACTGCCAAGTTAGATGTCTTTAATGTTGTAAAACCCAGTAGTGATGTTTTTTTTTGGCTTGGCTCCCTTAAATCTCCCAAACAGCTTTTAATTTAGTATCTGTCAAAGCTTATTTAGAAATTGTGAATGTTTAGTGTTTTGGTAAATATTTTTTTTGTTGGTGTTTTTGTAAAAGACTTATTTTTATGCAGTGTGCAATCACAGAATACAATTTCATCTTTTCTCTGAAAAATACAGACCGATCCTAATTCTTTTCGGTTTTTGCTCATTGCTTAACTTTTTCCCAACAAGTTAAATCTGGCTAACCTGCCACCCGTTTCTCTGTGTACTGTCTGTTGGCATTGTAAAAATACAGTGACAACTAAATAAATCTTTTGAGCGTAATTCAGGGAACTGTAAAGAATTATATTATATTACAGTATAAGTAACTAACCAATTGCACATACCAGTTACTACAAAGTTGCTACTTACTGTCCACTTTTCTGCTGACTCTTTCACAGTCCCTTAACCAAACATCCTGTGAGTGAAAATTCACCAAAGTCAGGCCAAAGTGCTGACCTGCTCCGCGCTTCGACTCATCAGCTCTGCAGTGTTTATCATAAGCTGTTTCCACCTCGTTTAAACAGTTCATCAAAGCGCAGTAAACCTGGGAGAAATCTAGCCGCTCTATAAGGCAGCACTGTCAGCACGCCTTCCTCATAGTGTAATTACTCCATGTTGACAAATAGAAGTTTTGCGCACTCTGGGAACTAAAAGCAATGAACCCACTTTAAAAGAGCCCAGCCATTGTAATTTATCATCATAATAATGCTTCAAATTTATACAGTGCGGTTCATAGTACACAAAAATGCTTTATGCTACAAGATACAGAAAGTAATACAGGAGCCAAATGTGGAAATATAGGTTATGTCAGTTTCTTCAACTTGTATTAATAATAATAATGTATTGGAACTGTGAGGCATTTTCCATGTGTTGAATAGACTGCAGATTAATTTATTTTGCAAAGCCGAAGCCACAGGATCCATAATCTAAAGCTACAAACTGACCATATTTAATGTTAACTTTGAATGTTTTTAGGTAAAGTAGGACCATGTAGCATTATTCATTCATTATTCTTAATATGGTCTATGTGTGAAGCTGAACCCACTAACTTTGGACTTGTGGGGGGGTGTACCCTGGACAATAGCCAGTTAGTCACAAGGCCTACATGTAGAGACAACTGTTCATTCTCACATTTATTTGCTATGGGCAGTTTATATTACCCAGTTCACCTATACAGGCATGTTTTTGACTTACCACTCATTTGTATAGCACCTTTAATGCGGAAGACAACTGAAAGTGCTTTACATGGAGTTCAACAATGAAAACCTGTAAATAGACCATTACAGTAGTCCAGCCTACTTGAAATGCATGGACCAGTTTTTCTATGTCTTCTCTGAATATGAAGTCCCTGAGGCATACATTTTGGAATATGTTTGTTTATCACAAGACAAATTTACATTGAGAAAATTACTGTTATGTTTATTTGGAAAGTGAAAAAAGTCTATGCTTTATGTGGGAATCTTTGGCTATTATATATGCTTGTTGAAAATAAGCCTACTGAAAGTTGGTTGCAAACTTGTCTTGCATCCCCATCCCTCAATAACTTACCGCTTTGGTTAGCCAACTTCCTTTCTTCCTCTCAGTGTCTCTCCATGCAAATTGAGACCATGAAAGAAAGGAGAAGCAGGAGATCAGGTGGGAAGATGAGAAATCAATTAGGACTGCTGGAGAAGAACGGCATTATGCATTCGAGCCCCCCTCTGAGGAGCAAAGCCTGTCACTCGCCACGGAATCAATAGGAAGTCAAAGAGATGCAAACACACACAGGAAAAAGTAGTGGTGTGGAGAAGAGACCTTACCTCTGCCCCCCTCCCAGAAGCATGCGATTAGCGCAGGGCTCGGGATCACTGTAAGGTGACCCACAAACCTGGATTCAGTCTCTGGTAGGCTAGCAGCTGGCCTTTTAGCATATAGAAGATTGATTACCAAGGCCAAAAGCTGAGCCAGTAAAGGATCTATAGTCAAAATAGTAAAGGTTACAGAATATATGTATATGAAGAAGGCCATGGTAAAAAAAAAAAACAGAGGTCTTTCGGTGTATTATTAATGAACTGCTCTATGGTCAAGGTCTACTGTGGCGTGCTCATTCTTTGGCAAAAACAGGAAGTAACTGCTGTTATATAGATGTAGCTAAATGTTGCTTAGTTTAGCTTGTATTCAGATCAGGAGAAGTTACAATGATATTCTGGTAGTAGTAGCTGGGAGAGTGCAAAGATTGGCAGTTACCATATTGGCCTGTGTAGCTAGTGATGCTAATGGATAGTAAACATCTGTGAGCTTGATAATTACAATTATGTTACCTTTAGCAGGTACATATAATGTTTAAAAAAATAAAAAGGAGGCAGTCTTTTTGGAGCCAGCGTTCAGTTCTTTCCCCTTCTATTTTCTTATACACATTATTTACAGAACTTGTATTTCCCTTTTTATGTTTTTATATTTTCATGCAGTAAACCCAGGGTTAACTCCAAGCAGCAGCTGGCGATTTATCAGCAGTTATCAGCTGCCACTGAGCCGCTGAATTACACTGTCTTCTATAAACAGTGTTCATTACTGTGTTAATCGAGAAACTGACATCACTGAAGACAGACACGCTCCTTTTGACTTTCTAAACTCTCCGTCAAGCACTGCTGTGATTTATTCTTCGAGTCATAACCTCAACTCCGAGCGCATAAAAAGCTGATGGAGTCGAGTAACATTGTTAGCCTATGGTTTGCTGGAGAGAGGACATAGCAAATGATGTGGGTAATGTGGTGAGGTGACTGTGTGACTGCAAGAGCTCTACTTTACGTTCAGCAGAAAAACAAATACGTGTTTATCCTAGCTTGGGCACATTCACTTTGAGTCTGTATGTGTTTACCCTGCATGAACACTTCAGCAGTGGCCAGTCACAGCTTAATGCACTCAGTGTCACCGCTGCCACTCTGTCACTGCATTAAAGTCACTCACATCAAGAGACTAAAAGACTCTATCCCTCTTGGGCTCATAAGGATTTCTCTTTGTTTTTCCTCCTCACAGTGCCGCCTCAGATCGTGGTCCGACCCCGAGACCAGATCACAGCTCCCGGCCGCAGTGTAACCTTCCTCTGTGGGACAAAAGGCAACCCTCCTCCGGCTGTGTTCTGGCAAAGAGAAGGCAGCCAGGTAAGAAGGCTCTTAAACATTATTATTACTGGTTTCTACAAAGGCCCAGAGCAGACAAACTGAGCACTTCTGGAGAAGAAGCGCATTTATGTTTCACTTTGAGCACAGAATTTTGTATTCCTGATTGGGACAGTTATGATCCAAAACTGTTCTTGTTTTTAAAGTGAATTCACTACCTATTTGCACTGGACTTCTTCATATATACCAGTATGTCCCAGCAGGGCTACCGTAGGGGGTTATATTGTCCTCATAGAAGGGCTGTGTGGTAAACACCAGGGCACTAAAAATCTCCTATATAATTTTGTGAGATAATTACATATGTAGCAGAATACTCTTGAGTTAATTTTAAGTTATTTTCATTCGTCATCTGACAATTTGCACTACTGGCATTAGCATTAGCTTTTCTATTGTCGTTAACTCATCATTTGACCAGTTTGTGTTGGGGTTGGTCAGATAATAATAATAATAATAATAATAATAATAATAATAATAATGCATTTATTTATTTATATAGGACCTTTTTAGATACTCAGAGCACTTGACATTGCATTATTCATTCACTCCTCAGTAGGGCTTGGTACCATTAAACGATGCATTTGTAGTATTGAAAGAAAAGCCATAGTCATACATGAAATAAAAGTGTATTTTTACCATCTTTTTTTAGCATAGCCTACTTTGTATACCTCTGACATCAAAACTGTAACAGCCCTCTCACTGTCATGTTCCTGTTAGCATTAGCAGCTGTCACTTTGCTTTTATCACCAGCAGTTTTGCGTGCTATCCCCATCCACATTGCTGTCGCTGTGCGTATGTATACCAGTCAGTGTCTGCTGGAATGTGCTGAAAGGCTTGATGATGAACGTGCGTGGGCGCCTCAAGCACAGCTCCTAGGTATAGATTAAAAGCAGGGGGAGCCAACAAGAGGAAGAGGAGGTGGCGAGCAGAGGAGGCCCCTGGAAAATGTGTGTGGGAGATGGGAGTACAAGAGTGGAGGACAGAGATAAAGAGGAAGAATGGGAAGCGAGAAGTATGTGGGAAGCATGTTGGAAATGATAGCCGCTTTTTACTGGGATCCTAGAAAGCATATTTCAGTTTGACAAATGGAGAAGTGGGATATTGAAGGGTCATTATCTAATAATGACTGCCAAGCTTACCATATCCACAGTGAAGCATGCGATCCAGCCGTACTCTCCATTGGTACAGGCTGTAAAAAGGGCTGCGGTAATATTAATTTGTCATGCTAAGTACCTCGTAAGTAATCCTATGGCGCTCTGTGTAATAAATACTGCTTTACAATGTGCGGCAGATGTAATGAAACGGATAATAACTAGATAATGTTGCATATTGCGCCATTTGTTTTCACTGTTTTTAATACGAGGGCGCACCAAGGAGCAATACTAAATTAGTTTTACTGCAGTTATATAATGTTATCATCATCTGACATAGAGACTGTTTGGACCAAAGAAGCTGTCTTAATTAAAAACACCATTTGCTTTAGATTATGCTCAGAATTCATATCCTCAGAATTTTCTTTATATAGCAGTTCAATGTATTAATTCATCTATTTTCAACAGCATTTTTCCTCTTTATGTGGTGTTCGAGACTGCATTCAGACATTTATTCAGTCACTCCAATCTTTATGCCAAGTGCACTCAGTGTGTTCTATTTTATTTCAAGTTCACAAAAGCTCTTCCTCTTGAACCTACAAAATGCAAAGTAAAGTTTTACATGGTGACTAATTTCCATTGATGTTCTTTCTCTCCAGATCTTGCTTTTTCCAGTCCAGGAGACAGCCCCGTCTAGTCGTTTTTCTGTGTCTCTGACCGGCGAGCTGACCATCACAGACGTCCAGGTTGAAGATTCGGGCTACTACATTTGCCAAGCAATCAGTGTGGCCGGCAGCATCCTCACCAAAGCTTTGCTAGAAGTAGAAAGTGGTAATGGACATATAATTGCATAAATAAACATGTAATAGGGTCATGTTATGCCTTGGCTCTTCGTCACAAATGGTTTGGGCTGCTTTTAAAAAGGTAGAGCTAAATATTGCTGATCGTTGATGGAATTATGACAAAAATGACAATGACAAAGACAATTGTCACCCAAGCAAATAATTATTATTTTCTAATGCAGTATTTCTTCTTGTGGTATAAAAAATGCTGTGCTTTCTTCATAAACAAAACTAGCCATTAGCCACTACTAGAAATTAGCAGCCAATGTTTCTGGTGTTAGATAGAGTTGCTATTGTGAGTCTTGCTTAATGAATTAAAGCATTGAATTTATTGTCTACACCAGTGGTTCTCAAAGTGGGGCCCTGGGTCCCCTGGTAGGCTACGAAGGGGGCTGCCAGATGTTGTCTACATTAAGTATATATAAAGAAATTGAGCTTGAAATGAAGTACAATTAAGTAAATTAAGTACTTGTTTAGAAATATCACTTTGAAGCAATTTTTAGCCATAAATCTGTGATTTTTGTAATTTTTGTTTAATAGAAATCTATGGGGAAACACATGACAGACTTTTAAATACAGTAAAGTCTCTTTGTTGGGGGTCCGCGTGGGATTGTCTGAATTTTAAGGGGCCGCGACACTCTAAACTTTGGGAAAGGCTGGTCTACCCTGAACTCAACACATTTAAATGTCCATAAAATGTATAAAATTAGCACAGCTTATGAATATTATGATCAGAAAGTTGGGAATAAATCCTAATTAGCTACTATATTTCCACATGCCTGCACTTAAGGAATACACTCTTTTTTTATATATATTTACTATACATTTTTATATTGGTACAAACATCTTTTGATAATTCTCTTCAAAGACAAATTGATATAGAGACACTAGTTTTCTTGGAGTTCTTTGATATCACAGACCAGTGTTGTGCATGAACGAGTTCAAATGAACGCGTTCATTGAACACGTTCATTTTTATGTGAACTTTGAACTGAACGCAACACATTTGTAAATCAAGAACTTGAACGTGAATTTGTTCAGATTATGTGAGATGACAACGTACGTCACATCAATTAAACGTCGGAATTTGTTTTCACCTGAGTCGAGTGACGAGGTCTGATCGCACTTTTTAAACAGCGCTGTCACTCGCTGCCCACGGGCTTCACTCCAAAACTGTACAGCTTCACCAGAGAGCGCTTGTGTGCGCAATGCATCTTGGGTAACGTAGTGTGAAGCCAAAGATAGTCGAATCTAATATCTTTGGCAGTGCAAATGAAGGCACAGAGAACACAGACGATGCTGCCTCTAACTATGATCATTTACAGACATTTTACACATTGTCACGCAAAGACTCTGACGGAAAAAAATTACCTTTCTGTGCAAGCTTATATATGCAAAAACGTCCATTTTGTGTGATAGAATTTAAGGGCGCACTCACACTAGGGCCATTCAAACCGTGCTGTGCCCAGGTATGTTTGGGGAGGGGCCTGAGTCCCCCGCCGGCCCGCACTCTCACCTGCACAAACGATCTGTGCCGTGGCCCGGTTACGTCATCACCTCTGAGAGCGAGGGCTGCTACGTCATCGTGATGCGCAGTTTGTTTACAAGCTGAGCGAGCCGCTAACACTTTTAAAACCGGCGTAGTGGAAAACGTGAGACCAGCGGCATGAAGTATCTGTGCTATTTTGATTCTGCTTTGAGTCTCGTTCGTGAGACGCGGTCTTCTGTCACACGTTTGGAATAAACCACATACGAGGAGCAGTGAAGGCACCGCAGACGATGAGAGAGGATTCAAAACTACTGCCGCTGTCTGTTCTCTTCTTCAGGAAGGTGAGCGCAGGTCGCTGGCATTAGTACGAGTGTTGATAATGGAGTTTATTCACTTTTTACCGAGAGAAGAACAGCTGCATAGATGACACGCCTCATAGTCGTGCGTGCGCGCATGCATGAGCAACCGCGCCGTGCCGTGGCCCACCTCCTCCAACCGTGCCAAAGTCCTGAAGCGTACCGCGCCTGGGCGCGCTGCTGAGCACTCACATTAGGCAACCGTGCCGTGCTTTAGGGGCGTTCCGGACTTGGGCATGGTTCGATTGGCCGAGTGTGAGTACACCTTAAGATCTACAGTGAGGCTAGAAGGTAGATGTATAGTGATAGAAGTCATATTTTGAAAAACAAGTTCAGACTTTCATTTACATATCTCACCCAAAAATAACATGAACTGAACTTTGAACTAGTTCAAAATTAAAATTGTGAACTATGAACGTGAACAGTTCACTTTGAACATGTGTGGACTGAACTTTGAACTAGTTCATGAAAAGTGTGAACTTGCACAACACTGTCACAGACACAACTCTCCCTGACAATAGTTGTTCAAAAACAAGCCTTTTTAGAGGTGACCTGCACCAACCCATATCATTACAGCGCCCAAAAGAACTGAGCCTTACACCAACTGAAGTGTTGCACACATCACTAATCATGAAATTACAGCCTCCGAGCTCAGCTTCATCTCTGTCAAATTGCTAAACTCCATATCCCACATGTGCTACCAAAATAAATTCCAAAAAACCCTCAAATCCGACTGAAATTAAAACACACTTTCCCCCAAATGAGCAAACAGCAGGAGTTCTTATCTGATGTAATCAAAAGGGACAACTGGTGATAGTTCTATGCAAATAACCCCAACCACAACATATGCTGCCTTCACCGCCCCCTCCCGTTTTGGGAGTAAACAGGGATTTGCTTTTAATTTCTCACATTTGCAGTTAGCTCCTGATGTCATGGCTTGTTTTTTACTGAGGTGCATGTAAATAAGGAGGTGATTCTTTAACCTGTTTAGTGCAAAATTCTAGGCTAATGTGAAATATTAGAAAACAATTGCTTTGTTACTATTTCTATAAAGTCACAAGGATAGAAATGCAGAGGTTTGTTAAGCAAGCCATATCCATTGGTTTTGCTAAATTAAAAGAGTCCCGAGTCTCTTCTTTTCACAGCAATTTTCACTTAGTAGACATCTAACTATATACAACTATATTCTATTTTTTAGCATGGTTTGAGTTTTATTTTATTTATTAGCAATAATGTGTTTGTAGGTGCCTTCCCCTAGAAAGTCAAAATCAAAGCCACACAGACATTATCTTTAAAAATTTTGTGTGAAAAATTGTACTTTATTCTCTAAATCAATAAAAAGTCAATAAAAAAAATCAACTAAAGTGCTGTGTTTAGTTGTTTACTATCAAAAAATGTCAAAAGTAGAAAAGAATTATTTGGAAAGCTTTTAAACATTTTACCTGATTCACCTTTTCATGTCATTAGAGTAACTATTTTAATGCTGCATAAACAACAAGGTGTACTTTTGTCCTTCCTTTTCCTCATCTGATCTGTCTACAGGCAGAAATCTTTCTTAACTAAAAACAAGGCCAATAATTAAAATAAAAATTAGATTCATAACTGTTGTTGAAGGTATGAAACCAACCTAGGCAGTACTTATCTTGTACCACAGGCATTCTCTGATTTATTTGCCTTGTCCAAACTCTGCTCTATACTCCACTGGCTGGCAACACTTGTACCATAGTGTTTATACTCTGAGACATACAGGCGTGGGCCACTGCCATAAAAGTCCATGTGTTTCTTCGCAGCCGCTGCATAAAGATGTCAGCAAGCGGTTAAGGTCAAGGCGAGTTATTCTCACTGTTTAGAACATCCATTCAGCAGACACGCCTAAGATGTGAGTGAAAATGTAATGTAGAGTCCACTACTTTGAAGCAGTGCCCAGTTTTTCTTTAGCAGCTTTAAACAAATGGAACCATTACTCATGCCTTCCATACCACCAAAATAACTTATAGGAACCATTTCAGCATATTCTGTCTAAAAAAATAAAAAATAAAAAAAAAAACTGTGTCATCAATTTGCATTATGAACTGGGGCAAGACCACGGAGAGTTGGACTTTGGAGACCTGGGGAGTGCATGTCCTTTTTGCTGGTGACATTTTACACTTCATGTAGCAAGACATGCTGAGTTTTTCATTACAAGCCAACGTGAAGCTGAGGAAAGGAAGGAGTTGACTTTGGCGGTGTTGAGTAAAATGCAAAAGAACAGCGTGATAGATATTGTTTATTTTTAGTTGTCATTGGTAAGAATGTGAGGGCTGGACTGTGGAGTATTCACATCAGTAATATTCAACATGGAAATAGCAAAAGAAAAAGCTTTTACAAAACAAACTGTGACATTTTCATGCAAGGTAGCACTGTATGTAGTACATAAACTCGTCTTAAGACAGTTGTTTTTGTCGTGGTCTAATCTAAGAAAAGGACACAATGTGAAATTAAAAACTCTAAATTTTTATTTTAGTGATTCTCTGTTTTTTGTAGATTAGAGTTGGATTTTCACAGACTGCCCACCGACATATAAAAAAGTAGATTTGGACGCAACTGGATAGACAAAACCAATCAGAAAATTACCACTAGGTGCACAACTTGCCAAAATGCGCACTGCATAAAACTTATCAATTACAATACAACAATCACTTACAATTGGATAGAAGTGGCCAAGTTTCTTATCTCTTATATATCTCTTATAGCCTATATCATGCATTTTGCTTTGTTTTACCTCAATCAAAGGGTTATACATTCATTCATTCATCGTCTTCCGCTTATTCTCATTAGGGGTCGCGGGTACTGGATCTTGGGCCTTAGGTGGGGTACACCTGGACAGAGGACTAGCTAGTCGCAGGGCTGACATAGAGACATACACAGACAGGAAACCATTCACTCTCACATTTATTCACTAGGGGCAATTAAAGGCCTAGATACACCAAGGCGACTCCCAGACTGCCACCGATAAGACGGAGCGACAGCTCGTCTCTTCTCGTCTCCTCTCGTTCCCTCACGTCGCATGACCTTTTTCCCTCTTCATACACCGAAGCGACAACCGACCTAAAGACCGTGTAATTACCCCCCCAAAGCGGCAGATGGCGTTAGCCAGTGAACAAAGATCAACGGAAGTGACACAATGTTTGCGGAAGACATATGCATGTAGCGCGCCTTGGTCTGCCACTGTTCTCAGCTTGTTTGAACATTTGAGAAGCGTGATAATGGCCGGTTTGGACATTGTTTTGTGTGGATTAGGTGCCGCTGCTCTGTTACTTGAAGAAGATAACTTTCCACACGGAATTGTGAAGAATGCAAAAATGGTGACGGTACACTGCCACAGCGTTTGTCACCTCTCGTCACTCCGTCACTTCCGCTAAAATAGTAGTAATTAGTAATATTAGTATCTGATGACTAAGAACCTCCAAGTGCAGTCTAACCACATGTTATAACACAAAACATTTAAGATTATCGCACTGTTCTAAATCCTTATTATTTGTCCTCACAGCGCCATCCGACCGTGTCCCGCCCATCATCCGCCAAGGCCCGGCCAATCACACTCTAGCGCCGGGTTCCACCGCTCAACTGCACTGCCACATCATGGGCAACCCCTTACCCAGCATCCAATGGGAGAGGGACGGCCAGCGGATCTTGGGGGACGACGGGCGGATCAGCTTGATGGACAACGGGACCTTCCAAATCACCAACCTCCAGGTATTTGAATGCAAAATCTCCCCTTAATGAAAAAGTTTGCGTAATTACTATCCCCGATGACCTTCAGCTTTCTGTTTTTGCATGTTTATTACAACTCATTCCATCCAACCGGTGAATTTATTAAAATGTATTCGCATGGGTAGGTATTAGTATTTGCACATGAAACAAAACAAAACATATTCAGTGATAAAATTTTAATTACCGAGAGAGAATAGGGCACTTAACAGAGGACATTTGCTCTGTTAAGTCAAATGATGAGCTTTTATGAGTGAGAAGCGAGGCGGGGATCGTAGCAGAACCGCATTGGTGAGGCGTGATCAACATGATAATGAGAACGCAGAGCCATTAGCAGTCGTTAGAGGCTTCTTGGTCCATGCTAATGAAATCCATTCTAGCCAGAGATCCCCCCCTTGGGTAGGAAGCAGCACCTGAGGTCACCACTGCATAAGGGAGACCACGCATTAATTGATTGTGGGTTCTCAATGATTAACGATCGCTGCGACTTGTAATTAAATCCTCGATACATCAACGCAAGTGAGGATTGGATGGTGCCAAATTGAGATGGAGGGAAGAGTAGAAGAAGGACCAGGCAAGAAGTGTGCTGGGAATAAAAGGGAGGAACATGACAAGCCTAGAGAGAGACTTGGAAGGCTTGTAAGTGTGGCTGTCTCAAGTTGTCAAGGTGGAAGTGAAGTGCCAGGTTGAGTTTGATCAGAAATCTCACTGTAAACATACACGCCCTCTGAGACAGTGACGCGTTTGATTCTATCGTTCAGCTGACACAAACACTGGGTATTTATGAACCAAAAGGTGAGGCTTGTACAACTATTTGTAGAATATGAGTAGTCCTCGTGGTTGAAAAGCTGCCACTGCCAAGTCGATGTTGTCAGGTAAGTCCATCACAGAACCAGCTACAGTGTTCGAGCATTCAAGGTCCGCACTTGTACTGAGGCAGCCTTCTATGTGCGGTTTCTATTTGTTTGGTATTCTAGACCTCAAAACACATTTGTGAGAACTGTAGATGCCTT
This sequence comes from Bostrychus sinensis, assembly GCA_020698575.1. NCBI lineage: Eukaryota > Metazoa > Chordata > Actinopteri > Gobiiformes > Eleotridae > Bostrychus > Bostrychus sinensis. The sequence continues at coordinate 28,591,184 of CM036244.1, forward strand.
AAGTAAAAGTCAATATGCAATGTACAATGTGCAAATTTTAAAAGTGTTGACTAAATACTAAATTATACACTCACTTACCAGCCAAAGGATGGTCCAAAATGAAAAAAATATCCTGTGAGTGGTGGACGAAAATGTGTTGTCAATGCCAGAGATCAGAGGAGAATACACCAAATCTAGACTATTGGTAGTCAAAACCACAAAATATTTATAGCAAGGCTTTTCTGTGAATAGGTTGCATTCACCTTTTTATTGCTTTATAATATGCAGACGCCAAGAACATTCCTCTATTATTTTCTATGTGCACATTTCAGAGTCAAATGCTCATCTTTACATATTAAACCACCACACATTAACTTCTGTTTCATCAAATTTGCATGATGGGGAAAAAATGAAATCGCGAAACACGGTTAACCCTGCAATCATCAGTCTAAATAAGTGGATTTGAGGCGGGCCCCCGGCGTAGGACAGATGGTCGGTTTGTTCCTCGTACCCTGGCAATGAGGAGATGCCATTACCCCGGGACGCGTGCCAAATTCAGGCACACACACCACCACCACCAAGCACCGCTGTCTCTCACCGCTGCCAAGACGCCCTGGACAGACGGGAAGTGTGCAGTAATGGAGGGTGGGGTCCTGGCTAAACGGCTAGAGCAGAGGGTGTTGGATGTAGGAGCTGACATTTGGGAGGGGAACAGAAAAATTTAAACAAAGCCGAAAGAGTGTTGCATAGACTATGGTGACATAATGCATCATTACAAGTTAGGGGTTACGTTTGTGGAAATAAGTTAATGGCAGTAATCAGATTTTACTACTGAACTCTCCAAAAGAGGATATAGCATAATTGGGCACTTTTACAGACATTATGTAGTAATTTGTCCCTCCAATAGGCTGTCACTGCTAATATTACATTTTAAACAGAATGGAAAAAGACACCGCAGAAATGAACGTAAATCTACTTTTTTTAATAGTAGTCTAAAAATACATTATGTTATTATCTTTCTCCTTTGGGGTCTCATTATATAATGAGCTAAAATTTGGAGATACAAAGAGTCGAACCTTTCATATGTTATTGTAGCTCAGGCAATTTTCTCATAGGTATGTGCTCCTGACAGGTTACCCCAGCGGCATTGAGGGATGGGTCAATTGCAGAGAACGAATTTCCCCCATGGGGATCAATAAAGTATAATAAATAAAATATATATTTTTTAAAGTAAACAACTGAACTGTTGTTGTATAAAAGTTGAATATTGAAACTATATCTGTTCACAATATTCTTTACCCTCTTACCGCAACATGTGTTGGTCCCAAGCCTGAATAGATTGAGAGGGTTTTGTCCTGAATGATTCACTGTTGGCACCCATGAAAGAAATGGAGCAGCTTGAAGGGGCTTCAGTTACCGTATACTGTATAATACACACAGAAAGGGAAAAAAAAGAGCTTTGGAAATCCTTAAACATCTTCAAATGCAAAATGTATAGTTATATAGCATATATAAATCTTACATAGATTTTATAAGTAGCCTACATCTAAGATGAAAGGCGTCTGCTAACTTGTTTAACATACAAAAGAAAGCAGAACATTGAAACATCTTAAGTGCTTTAACAGAGCACTTGTATCCAAAAAGGCATAAATACATTCAAGCTGTGAATAAAAGGAATACTAAACGTCCCCATATTAAAAAAGTGTGGGTCTTCTGTGTGCCTGCCTCCTGCTCGCTCTCCTCCTCCTCACCTCATCCATTTTTCAGCAATCTGTTTCTCGCAGAGCCCAGAGCTGCCTGCCTTGATTAATAGTCAGGTGTCCCCGGCTGTTTACCCCATCCCGCTCCCCATGCGCCCATTTCCCCCCCGTCCCCTCCACCATCAAACGCCACCATCTGGGGACCCCTCAGACAGACGCTCCACGGTACAGGCCCACGGGTCGGGCCAAGGTCAGGGCCTATAGAAGGAGACGAGGGGGGATGAATGATGTCCCAGAGAGTCACCTGTCCCGTGTCTTCCAGGACGCTCCTGACAGGCCACTTAGGCTTGAGTAATTCCTCTGCCGCGGTTACGGATGGGGATGACCAAGTATGTTGAAGGCATTAGTTACCATCAGTAGGTTTGGCAGCTCACACCCTCTGCATAATGTATACAGCTTTTCAATAGGACTAAAACGCAGTTTGCAGAATAAGTGACTGAATTGATTATGTCTGTGGCAGTTCACATGTAAATTGATGTACTACAACTTGGAACATTGAAATTCTTCAAAATACCCCTCCCCCCTTAACCACACACCTGTGCAACCCTTAATGCAACAGGAGGGCTATTTACAAAGCCAACAGCAGGTACATTTGAAAAAGTCTATTTGCCTTCACTTGAATTGGAAATCGAGCTGTGAGGTGTCTGTTGTCTTCCTGGAGATATAGTGGAATTAATTCAGCTCTTAGTACCTAGGGAGAATACACTGCGGGCAAGTTAGCTTTGTTTACATTAATGACTTGCTAAACACTGTGTTTATTTTGCATTTTAAAACAGATTTAGTATTTGACTTTACAATATTTAGAAATATCCAAACATTATTATGTGTTGTGGCTCAGTGTGTCACTAGATGGAGTAGCGAGCCATAAGCATTTTTAAGATATTTTAGTGATATTAGTGGGAATATCTCCCACCTATTTTCTTTCTAAGCTAGCCGATATTTTCTCCACTAGCAGCAGAAGTAAGAGCAGCCACATGGACCCCTTTTAAGTCGTCAATTTCCTTTAACACTGAGACATTTTTTGTTCATTCTGAGTCCTTTTCCATTCACCCCCACATCAGAATTTTATTTTTAGCACTGTTTTGTTGTGCAGCAGACATAGAACTAAAATACTTTTACCTCTGTAAAATTGTAATTTATTAAATGCCCAATGACAGTGTCCATTGTTTGAGTCTACAAACATATTTAAACCTTTAATAATAAAGCCTTGATGATATCTGAAGATCTTGTTGGCATCCCATTGCAATATGCTATAACCTGATTAAACAGATTTCTTGCTCTAAAAATGCACACTCTCCCATTTGCATCGTCCATCTTGTTTATTTTGTAGGATTTATTAACAGCCTTGTAGACAAGACCAAAAAACAGGCTGACACATACTGAGCCATAAAGTGCTCCCAGGCAGCGCTCCTGCAAGTCGTTACTACTTCACTGTCACGTTCAAAAGATTCCCCAGCGTAGAGACCCCTAACATCTCGCACTGTTGTAAGCAATTTCACAGCCCGTCTAGCTTTTGGCTTGCCTCCCCAAAAACTTTAATAGCCAAAATTCACACATGTAGACACAGACACACGTGCACACGGCACATTTATCACACACCTCTTAATTACATCTGCTCATGGGCTGTCCAGAATGCTAAGTAGCTGTTGAGAATAAAGAGTGGCGCCTCAGAAAATTTTCTCCAGCTCTATAGCCAGTCATTAAAATTCTGTCCTTTGATCCTCGCCTTAACTCTCCTCCCTGGCCGTGTAGGAATCAGACAAGGAACATAAAAGACAGCAGCTTGACTTCAGCTTTGACTTCAGATAAGTCTTCGGAGAATATATTGCTTATCAAAATATACTAACTTTTATTGGTTAATTCGAGGAGTTTGCTATTCTTAATAACTCTTTCTTAAGTCTCAGAAGCATCAATATGTATGGAATTTGATGCACTATAAATCAAGACATTAAAAATACTTAAATTAATAATATTATTTAGATAAAATTGGTATTCATTACCTTAGCAAAGTTATGTATTTGCCGGTATTGGTTTGTTTGTTGGTTTGTTAGTCTGTTACCTTAAGTAGTAGTAGTTCCATTTTGATAAAAATCTTAAGAAAGGACCATTTGTGGCTAATTGGAGAACCAGATGATCAGGGTTACATGAGGAGTGTGGCTGAGAATTTGCAATTGCATTAAAAAGGTGTTAAAATGTCTTAAATTTTACCTGCACTGAAGGAAAATGTAATCAGATTTCTAACAATCTAGCTTAAGCTGATTAAAAATACATTTTTGTCAAAGGCATTGTTAAATATTTGCAAAATAATGAAGCTAGAGCCCGAAGAGAACTATCTGAATGAGAAGCCCGCCTCTGTCCACAGATAAATAAATCTGCCTTAGCGCTAACCTTGAAGCTCACTGTTTTCCCTAATCCTTATTTTGTTGCATTGTTCTGGCTTGTGCCTTGTTAATAAGTTTGCCTAAGAGCTGCTTACGGCAAGCATACACAACTGCAGCATGGGTTCTCTGCAAAATTGCTCACAAATGCTGAATAATTCCAGTTAAAGCCATGGTATTTTCTGGCATTTATGTATTTTAAGTTATTTAAATGCACCTGTCACTTTACCATCACTCGGTATGCTAATGATATTCATATACATATAGAATAGCATTTGCAACGTGATACTTTGATAACCTGTCAGAAATGTACATTCATGTTATTATATGTAGTCATGCATCAGTAAGTAGACTCCCAGACATTATGTTAGCTATATATACATACCTTCTTTTTGTGCAGTGTTTCTGTATGAGATAAAATACTATTTAAAGTGAAAATATATAACTTTTTAGGACAATAGCAGGAGAAAACTACAGATGCAATCCTATATCCAATAATAACATTCTGAATCATAAGGTACATTTGTGTTTGGATTTATGTTATATTTATGTGTTATGTTGTTGAGACTATTATTAATACCTTAATGGCTTTATAATTTGAGGTTTTGAGAAAGTTACTATTTATTTTCAAGTTATAGTCACATTTATTGAAAAGTAGACATCTAGTTGTTGTTTTTTTGTTTTTTGGACAAGGCCATAAGAATTTGACAAGAGCCATCAAACTTTTATAAAACCGAATACAGCTGTTTATTGTAAACGCTTGGTTTGTTTTGGAAAAAGTACATTTTGCACTCTCTCTCTTTTAACAAACAGTATGCCAAGAACAAGATAAACAAAATTTATCATTGTGTTTTTTAAATTTGGTATTTGGGTCTTCCCATCCAGAGAAAGCGGTCTACCTAATACTATTTTAAAAATGAATCATAACCGCACTATTTAAAATTGGGTGGGGTTTATGCCATTTGTTTTTCTGATTGGTTGTGTTTTTCAAATTGCATTGCTCCAGGTTTATTCTTGTGGTACCACTGAATTTTGATTGCAGACTTCAGAGTTAGTTTAATCTAATCCAATTCTTTGTAGACTTGAGATAATGTGCTTGTAAATCATTGCTAATCTAAATATTTTAACTCATTGTTTGTAACATCTGGTTAAACTTATTTGGGTTCGGTCACCTTACTTGCTCTGTGTAAATTTGCCCCTCTCACTATCCCAGGTTTGTCTTGTATGCCCGACTCCCACTGTTCAATATTCAGAGCACAAACACTCCTGCTTTGAGAGATATGACATTTAGTCTCAGTCACCGGCGCTAACACAAGTACATTAACATAACTGTCTCGCTCACGTGCACGCTCCCCAACTTAATGATACGCCATTGTCTGTTGCCAGGAAACGGACTCCGGGCTGTACACCTGCGTGGCTTCCAGCTCAAGCGGAGAGACGAGCTGGAGTGGAGTGCTCACCGTCAAAGGTAAATTGTCTCGGCAGGGTTTTAAATACATGTAAATGACAGCCGTATGAAGTGGCAGTGAATAATATAAAATGAAAATATAAAGTATAGAAGAAAATATTTGGCATGCACCCTGTAATTACCTGCAAGAATAAAGAGTATTTTAATTTGCTGCAAAGCAATTAATGGTACTTAATTTTAACAAGAGACAAAGAAAGATGTACAGTTACGTCCTGCCCATTTAATTAACCAGTAGTTTAATCAATGTGTTTAATCTATGAGCTAACAGGTTATGTTGTTGCCGGGTAGATTAGAGCCATACTATACTATAAACAGTAAATTATGGTCCTAAGCTGCCCAACAACAACACTTACTCAGAATGGAAGAAGGGTATAGAATAGCAATCCAATTAACAATGCACTTTATCGGGACGACATGCAATAGTCAATAATGTTGTTAAATAGTCACACAAGTTCAAAACATTGAATTTTACCATGTACTTTTTAATAGAAGTCTAAAAAATCGGGATCAAAGGCGCCTATCCTAGCAAATATGGGTCTGAGGCAGAGTGGACAATGGCAAATTAGTGGCAGGGCCATGAATCAAAGAATAAAAAAAAATACCTAGACTATTCTATTATCTCTATGCTTTGGGTCTGCTTATTATAATTAGCAAATGCAGAAAGTGGAGTTAGATATTATAGAATGGAGGTATAAAGTATAGAAAAGTGTTCTGTTTCAGCACTGTAATTACAAGAACATGGCAGCTCAGCTTTTACAATGTTGCTATTTATTTTTTAACACATGACAAACTATGCTATATATCCATCTAATTAACTAAAACACTTAGTTAACTTATGCTCTTTCAGATCAGGCTGTTGTCAGGCAGATTAGGACTATAATTCAAGCCAAAACCTTTCCATCAATACTGCTTTTAAGGCCATGCTAATGTTAAGACTCCATGTGATTTGTGTTGTGGCGTCAACTGCCCCTGCACCGTAAATTGAATCGCAGTTATGTAAGGCTAAGCCCTTTTTTATTTTCTCTACAAACCATTAAGCATTAGTACATAAAATATTCCAAGCAGTAAAGGTTTCATTAGCGGCATTAGATTAAGAATTAATGGCATAACAAGCTGCATTAAAGCCAGCGAGGTTTATTTGAGTGCTAGAATGGAAATAGTTGGTGGGGATGTTGTGTGGAGCCTTATAGAAGCGAGGCGCCTGGAGCTAGTCTGATGCAAATTTTCAATCAACATTACTGTCTCTGCATCGCACAAAAGGGTAACGCTAGAGGCAAACGTTAATCAAATATGCAGCACCTCCATCTCTGCTTTTATGTCTTTTTCTAACTTTCCTCTTCTCATTTGATTGTTTCCAGAGAGCGCGGATTCGTCAGGAGCCCAAGCCACGGAGCCCTTCCAGTTGCCTGGTCCACCGCATAAGCCCATAGTGACTGATGTGTCGAAGAATAGCGTCAGCCTGACCTGGCAACCCAATGCTCACGAAGGAGGAGCTGCCGTTACCTCATACATTATCGAAGCATTCAGGTGAGTTGCTGTAGTGACTTGTAAAGAATACGGGGTTCACATTGAAACTGAAATTAGGGCGGAACAATATAAACAACATGGAATACGCATTTTACATATGACAATTTAAATAGTATTGGACTTGGAGAAAACTGTGACTAAATCATTATTAAACACAACTGAACCTGGACCAAACCATGTTAAAACAACAAAGAGAGAGGACACAGCCAGGTCTAAAAGAGGTCAAAACTTAATTTTGCACAAATATATATGCAGAGAGTCCATATCCATGATGGACAACCATTTATTGCAATACAAACAGTTGTATTGTGGCTTTTGCACGCTATAGATTATACACATGAAATCTTAAAAAAAAAAAAAATAGAATTTTACTGTTGCATTTAAAGTTCTGAATAAAATAATTGTTTTGCTTTGACCATTTACAAAAGAAAAAATTACTATTGCAATTCGGTGTACAAAAATTGGCGCGTTTTGGCAAGCCTTCAAATTTGCCATTGTATTCTGACAAAACAGTAATCCATGTGCTCGGGCCATGTATCCACAGCTGCAGTGTGCAAGACAAGCTTTCAAATAGGCCTTTCTAAGTGGTTGAAAAGTGCTAGAATTTAATCACAGAAATAAATGAATGACATTAATTTTCAAGTAACAAAGAAATATGAATAATTTCCCACCTTTTTCATTTTACCTTGTTATATTTGCACATCTTCTTCTTCAAGCTCACCTCCTGAACTTGACAGACCTCCAGGTAATGTCATCTTAGCGCGGACCACCTTGAATTAATTAGCGCTAAAATTTATTTAGAGGCTAGATGGGCTGAAAGAGGAAACCGCCCTCTTAGATAAAGATACGTTACGGTGGGAAATGTGTCCTTCCAATTCGATAAAGAGGGGAACACCGGCAGAGCTTAATGGGATCCAGACGTCCACCGTTGCCCCGTGGCGGCACAGCGTTTCCAAGTAACGCAAACTGATTCTTTCGCAGGCAGCTGGAGAGGGCCGCTGGGATGTTTGCAATAACATTTCCTTGCCGGAGGTACTGGAGTTTGTTTGGAGTGAAGCACGGAGATGAGAAAGGGTTGGGACTCTTGTGTATATGCATTCTGTTAAAGTTTATTTACAACCATAGTAGGCAGATATCAATATAAGGGAATACGAGGAGCAGGAAATGCCAGGCAAAATGTCACACATAGTGGCGCTGAGAGACCTGTAGTTTCTGAGGAGTTATTTTCCACATGTAAATAGAAGATACTATGGTTTTCTGGAAAAGACTAGCTTACGTCTCCAGAATATTAAAAATGGCCCCCATTGCATTGCTTTATGGTATTAGGTAGTCTTAATTCCTTTAATCTATGCTAAGAAATAGTCTGATCCCTGTTAAATCCAGCTTAATTTTCACCATTCGAGCAAATAGACACAGATTCAACTGCTTTTGAATGCAATGTGATGTACGACCAATCAGAATTGAGGACCCAGTATGCCAACATATGCAAAACTGCTTCTTCACAGCCTTGCATAAAGCCTACCCCATTGCACCTAAACTTTTATGATTGGTCAGGTAAAATTGCTCATGGTGAGAATAGGTTATAATGGGAGTATTTCAGACCCAGTTGGTTAAGAAATTGAATAGCTTTTGCTTGGAAAATTTATGTTTCTTACCAGGCTGCAGCAATGTTCTGCCTTTTGACTCATCTCTGGGATTGAGTATCTTTCAACAAAGTTTACCTTGAATATAGCGCAGAATGGCTAGCTCACCCACAACATGAGCATTCATAGTTGCTTCTTTTCACAATTTAATTGTGCAGATGGGTACCCAAGCTTTCCCCTTGGGAGAAAAAAAATGTAAAAAAGTGTCAAACAAATGGTCAGAAAGGCCTTTGTCAAGGCAGCTCTGCCAAGGTGACAATAAATTCACAGTGAAAGAGGGAGAGAGGAGTGGGAGAGTGGAGTCTGGGTTACTATAATTTATTTAAGGAAGTGCCACAAGGCTTCTAACATGGCCTCTTTTAGTTTTTGGAATGTGCGTAAAAGCTTCATTATATTGTTCATCAGCTTGGCAAGTTGTGCCATTTGGAAGATGGTGTTAAAATGTTTGAAAACTGGGCAACTTCTTTGCATCTGCTATTGTTTACTGCTTATTTGAAGAAGCCAAAAATAGACCCTGTTTTCGCCCGGGGAGCTCCGTATGCATTGGTTAATTGTGTAGCAGCAGCAGACACACATTAAATCAGCATTGCAAAGCACTTTTTGAGCAGGGTGCGAAACTTGCTTGCTTGTCTATTACATGCTGTCTTTCCACATTGACGGAAAGGAATAATTAGGATTCTTCAAGTCTCGGGTGAATTGATATATCCATAGTGCACACTTTGTTCATTTTGATGTCAAGTAGATGTCAAGCAGTAGAAATGAAGGAGGAACATTGTGTCTGACATTTCTCGTTAAATCCTTTTTATTTTACAGCCAATCTGCAGGAAGTACTTGGCAGACAGTAGCAGACATGGTTAAGATGGAGACTCACACAATAACAGGACTCTTGCCCAACACCATCTACCTTTTCATTGTCCGAGCAGTCAATGCATACGGCCTGAGCGACCCCAGCCCTATATCCGAGCCGGTCAGAACACAAGGTCAGGAAAAACACAGTGGTTTGTGATCAGAATTTGAAATAGAATTTATATTTAATGAGTGGTGGAGTCAATATGTGTGCGTTCTATTAGATGTGAGTCCGACTGGGCAAGGAGTGGACCACAGACAAGTGCAGAGGGAATTAGGAGAAGTGGCAGTCCAGCTTCAAGAGCCCACCATGCTATCGACCTCCTCTGTCCGTGTGTCCTGGAGTGTAAGTAGCCTCATATTTTGAATTCACATTTTGACCTGTAAATCTGAAACCTATTCATTTGTAGGACATGCATTGTTTTAGCAATACATGACATTGTCTGACAAAACTTACAACAACTGTACTGTCAAAGCTTTAATTTTAATGGAAGAATATGAATGGTTGCTATCCTGCTCTCCAGTTGCTGTCACTTGTTGGTTTGGTTTCTGGATCACAAAAGTACTTATAAAAACCCTAACCCTAATATGAATAATACTAAGTCATTGAAACTTTTAATACCTATAGACAGTTTTAAAGCATAGATAAGAATATAGATGCTGAATAATTATGGATATACAAAAGTATCCATTAGCTTATTAAGACTGAAATATTAGCAACAACCTAATAGTAATTATTTATTATGTATTTATTATGTATGTATTAAAATTTATGCATTATGTAGTTATTAATCAAATAAATATTTTTCATATGGGATGTTGTTGTCTTGACCTTACCAGTGCATTGTTGACCATTTTTGTTATTAAAATGTACTGCAAATTTTGTGCTCTATTGAACTAAGGAAATAAAATCTAACATTGCATTGTATGGCACAATCTACAGTCAAGTACAAATACAATAGCTCTGATACCTGTGCTGGTTGAAGTAGAACCATAATTCATTTTAAATATAATATTCTCTCTGGTGTGAATTCACGCAGGTTGACCGCCAGTCCCAGTACGTCCAGGGATACCGCCTCTTCTACCGTCCCACTGGAGGCAACTGGCTTCTGCAGGACATCAACGCCCCCTCAGAGCGCAGCACTGTCCTCTCCAGCCTACTCAAAGGGACCGAGTACGAGATGAAGATACGCCCCTATTTTGATGAGTTCCAGGGCAAGGACAGTAGAACGGTGGTGGTCCGGACGCCCGAGGAAGGTAACCAATCAAAGACACACCAGTATTTTACTAGAAACTTCTGGAGAACTTTGTGATTTTGTTTGACATTGCAAGTCTTGGTAAATTGCTATTCATTAGCCCGCTTGACACAACGAGAAACTCAGGAATGTTATCTCATTTTGGGGTTAATTTTATATCCTCCTCAATTTGAGTTCATTCATATCGATCTCCATTTTCATTAAACCCAGCTACACATTATGCAGCCTGCAGCCCGAGGGTGTCAGCAGGTTTTTATTGGTTGATCTGAACTCAAGATTAAAAACAAAGATGCTGTCTGTTTTGTATTCGGCACTTTGACAACCCATCCAAAAATAATTACTTTATAAAACTCCACTTTTTTTTTTTTTTTTTTTTTTTTTTTACTCTTGAGTCTCACCATCAGTATGCAGATGAATTACCATGTGCTTTCTCACATATTTTTTGCAGTTCCCAGCGCCCCACCCAGAGGTGTTACAGTGGCAACAGTGAAGCTGAGCAACACTTCTAGTATCAGCGTCTCCTGGGAGCCCCCACCTAGCGACAGGCAGAACGGGATCATCCAGGAGTACAGGGTAAACACGGAGAGCCCCGGTTCACTCACCTCATACATGACGATAAGCACATTTGACACAACAGCCAAGTCGCAAAGTCTCAAGGCGGCATATGGTACAACAGCAGTGTCAGATTCAATTTACAGAAGGATCCTCTGTTAAATGGGAATTATATGAAAGGCTAGCAGTATTAATAATTTACTGGGTCTTGATTTAATCTGGAAATAAAATGTTTGCATGTAGTTGCATAGAGCCCTATCACAGACCATTTGCTTGAGATAAAGCATTTAATAATTCATCATTTATTGAACAACTTGCAAAATTGTGAGTTATTATTATTACATTTTCGTTAGTAGCCAGACTAATAATCCAACATTTCCCTCAAATTCATTAATGTCTTTTCAAACAATACAGCATTTAAAACATATTTTATCTGTAAAATCCTGGTCCCTTTTATATTTTTACTAGGGCTGGGAAAATTAGCGCGTTAACGCAGTGCATTAATTTATTGATTTAATTGCGTTAATTTCAAGTGGGGCAGAAATGCACTGCGCGAGCGTAGAAGCCGACACATTTCCGTTTCCATCCATCAGACGCGTTTGAGATGAGCCAGACTTGCGCAGTTTCAATCAGTGTCGGTCTGTGTGCACTATGGTTAGATTTGTGTCACCGAAAGCTCGTGAGATCCAAACGAGGCCAGCGTCTGAGCCGTCGCAGTTCATCAGAGCAACTGCGGAGGTTGCACGGCTCAGTGCATGATGGGAAAACGCACACCGCGGTGAATGGACAGGTGATTGGATCTGAGTTTAGTGCTGATCAAAAACATAACGCACCGACACTTCACTCCTCCTCTCCCGCCTCTTTGTACAGACTAAAGTTACAGTTTTGACCTGGATAAACTTTTTGCCCTGCTGCTCAGTGTGAAGTAGCATATTATTAAAAAGATTGTGCACAACATCTGCTGTTATAGAAGGCTATTTAACTTTTATTATGTGTAAATTTAGACATAAAAGCTAAGAACCACTGCTGAATGTGCCTCATTAATGCACAGACTGTGGTCAAGGACGGGACAGAAAAGTTCTTACAAATCAGTTTAATGCATTTATTTTCAAAATCATATCCAACACACGCGAGAAGTGGATTTTGGGCGTGATGGTGCGTGATCTGAGCCACAAACTGTCCGACTTCAGTACAGGTGTATTTCCCCTCCTCTCATTGCGGCCGTGCACTCTCGTTCACAATCCAGGCGAGGCGCAGTTCATCTGAACGAGCCTAATGCAACAAGTGAACGAGCTAAAGCAACATGAGAGACCAAAAAGACACATTGTTAAATGGACAATTCTGCTTCAGATCATCACCAGACAGCAATATAGACAAAACAAAAGTTATGGGCAGTCTAATTCAATTACCACTGGAGTAACACAATTCATAGTATTTACACTGTTGTGAACCACAACAATTGTCATTAATTGAAGAATTAAACTTATTTTTGTTAAAGTTTGAAAAGAGATTACACATGCTTTTTTAGGTAAGTTTTGTGTATTTGTTGGTTGTAGCTTATTTAGGCAAACTTTGAGTTACAGGTCTCAAAGAGACAATTCATTTATTTTCTTTGCAAGTTTTGTTTGCATTGCACAAGTTTACAGTAAAGTATGTGAAGGTTAATTCAAAATAAACTTTCTAAATTTACAATTTTGTGGTTGTACATGAATTCATAATGCGATTAATTGCGATTAATTTTTTTCAGATTTGCAATTAATTAGTTAATTTTTTTAAATTGATTCCCGGCCCTAATTTTTACCCATTACAATCTTAATAGTGTACTGCTCTTGAGTTCTTCTATAAAATAAAATGCTTGCATTAAGGTTGATATACCCCAGTCACAATTGATTCAAATTGAATAAAAAGCACTCAGCAATTAAGAAAAAGTTTTTGAACATTTTGTGATGACCTTGTTACATAATTATTATTGAAGTTATTACTTTTTTGCAATTAGCCAGAATTTAAATTCCATATCTGGTCTCTTCAAACTGTCCTCTAAATAAAACATTGAATAAAAATCTTTTATTTGTTAGCCTTTGGCCTGTTAATATGAATTTGTCTGAAGTGGAGGTTTTTGCAAGGAGCCAAAAATTATTCAAGATAAATTCCTTAATATGATTTCCTTGAGCCTCCTTAAATCTTCTGAATAGATACATTGAAAAATGTGTTTTATTTGAAAGCCCGTGACCTTTTAATTCTTTTTACAAATTACAATTTTATAAATTAGCTACAAGTGCCAAAATGTAATAACTAAAATTTATTCCGGTGCTAGAAATCACCTTTAGGCCTTGAACTTACATAATTTGTCATTTCACTGCATAAAAATGTGTCATTTGAGAAAGTACAAAAAAACTCAAGGGCACTTAAATTGTTTCTTTTTTTACTATGTGCTAGGTTTTATTAAAACACACAAGGACAGCAATGGTTAGAAGAAATGCGCACTAAGCAACCATGTTTATGATTATTGAAGTTGTCAGTAAATGTCAGTTAGCATAATAAGCTAATATATGTTTTTTGGTGTTACTGTTGTATAATAGCAGTGAAGAAGGAGCATATATTTTTGATTAGAAGGCAAGAGCCTCAGGAGCATCAACAAAACTAGAAAATTCCTTGCTCTTTCTATCTCATAGATGACCTTTAGCACACATACAGAAAGAGAAAGTAAGGGGTCTAAAGGTTGTTTTTCTAAGACTTCAATTTTTGAAAAGAGTGTGTTGGTTAGTGGTCAAGTTCAGCAAGTACCGCACATTTAAAAATGCCTTCAACATCTTTCTTCACTTTGATGTAGATTCCAAAGTATAAAATATACCAGCCCTAAAGTCAGCTGTTTCATCAGTGAATAAAAATGCACTCTCATCTTGAAGTTTTGACGTACATGTTATGTATAAGTAAACGAAAAAATGAAATGAGTGATTCTAACTGTTTGAACAGGTCTGGTGTGTGGGCACTGGCAGTGATAACCAGACGCGGTACCACATCAATAAGACTGTGGATGGGAACACCATGAGCACAGTGCTGAAGGGGCTCATGCCGGGGGTCCTGTACCAGGTGGAGGTGGCAGCAGTGACCAGTGCTGGGGTGGGAGCACGCAGTCAGCCGGTTTCTGTGCTGTTCAGTAAGTTCACACTAACAATAAAGAAACAGAAATGATTTTAATAGTGTGCTAATGCTAATATTCCATAGTTTTAGGATATATGCAAAGTCTGTAGAGCCATCATAACTCTTTTTCTCCTCTACTTAAATCATTTGTCTGGTCTAATAGTATTTAAATGCAGCATAGATTAAACTGCCACTGAATGCAATTGGATAGACAACCAATCAAGAAAATTCAGGGAGCAGTCAAAGCATATAGGAGCTGCTTCAGTAATAAAGCAATTGCAGAAAAAAAACACTAATCAGCAAACAAAGCTTAAACCATTATTATTGGTCAGTATAGTTGTTGAAATGGGATACCCATTTTTTTTTTTTTTTTTTTTTTTTTTTTTTTTTTTTTTTGCAATTAAATGAATAGGCTTGGCTGGCCAGGTAAAAATCTCAGCAAAAATGCAGTTTCAACCATAATTTTCATGCACATAATTTTATTGGATTTACCATTTTTTTATACAGAATTAAATAAAATGTATTGCCACATTTCTCCTCAGTAGTTCTCTCTGCATTTGCTCCTAATGCACAAGTAGTCTATCATTTGTGTTCAAGTGTTTACATCAAGAGCTACGTATTTCATCCCACAGCTATTCATTACCCGGCAAAATTCTTTCCACTTGCACGAAAGACAGACACACATTCACATAGAAGCATATTCTCTCTGCTGCGAGGTGGTATACATAATGTTCATAAAAAATCAATTGCTTCTTATACATCTTATATGAAGCAGGCTTTGAGTTAACCTTGAGCCTACCTGCCTAGCTTGCCACCAAATTTCAGTATGCACTTCCTCTACAGAGCTGCCGACTGAACATCCCTCAATGACCGGCGACAAGGCTGGCACGACCGACAGCGGTGAAGAAGGCAGTGTGAGCCTGGCCGAGCAGATCACAGATGTGGTCAAACAGCCGGCCTTCATCGCGGGCATAGGCGGGGCGTGCTGGGTCATCCTCATGGGCTTCAGCGTGTGGATCTACTGCCGCCGCAAGAAGAGGAAGGAACTCAGCCACTACACTGCCTCCTTTGCTTACACACCAGCAGGTAAGGACTATGATTCTAGATATTGATGCATTACAGGGTTTTTTTATTATTAAAGAGAGCATCAAAAGATTTAAGTTTGGCCAAAGTCTATGTAAAACGTCTATACAAGAACCTATTTTACGGCAAAGGCAAGGACTCAACTACATACAGTACTTATCCTTCTCACACTTACAAGAGATATTTTGTACAGCGATAACCCACTTTTGCGATCAAACTTGAGAGTGTATAATTTAATAGTAGCCTAGAATTGAACAGAAAGAGCAAATCGAAGCTAAAGTAGGCCAGGAAAATGTAGCATGCATTAGTCAGTTCCACCTCCTCATGCTTTTGTGTGTTTCTCCAGTCGGGTTCCCTCACGGCGAAGGATCAGGACTCAATGGAAGGTAATTATACCCTCTTCATATTCATTTACATAACCTCTGTTCTGGTTTACTTTTATATCTGCCTTCATTACTGACCTTAATTACTTCTTACTTGTCATTGAGTCTAAATATATTCCTATTAGACGGTCAGCAGTCTTGCACAGTGTCTCGGCATGTCCTAAACTGACACCAAAATGTCTCTGTAGGCCTGGTGTTCTGGGAGGAGGAATGGGTAACTACCCTTGGCTGGCAGACTCCTGGCCCACCACAAACCTGGTCCACAGTGGGAAAGAGGCAGTCAACTGCTGCACCACTAATCACAACACAGCCGAAAGATACTATAATGGTAAGACACTGTGCCAGGCCAAGATTTTTCTAAACACGTCTTTTATCATGTTAAAAAAATCCTGTCAACTTGACTGTCAACTACAATATTAATAATAATATTTTATGTTGGATTTTGTGTGCCAAGGAAATTTTGGCAATGCAAATGCCTGTATGTTGTGATAAAACACATGTTTACATACTACTTAATCCTTATACCCCAATTTTAAATACTTTAGTTACTGTTAAGTGATAAAAGTGTCAAAAACATAAAATAGTGCACATTCATATTTTTGTACTTTTTTGAATAACAGTCAAGGCACAAGTTGATTAAAGATTTTTATTGAAAAAATAGAAAAAAATACAAAGGTATACTATTATTACATATACTATGATGTTTTGTGATGGGAAAATCTGTTGTTAATAGTCTTTGACATACCCAAGTCTGTAATAACCCCTCCCCCCGAAAAAATCCACTTTGCATTGAGAATATTAAAATTATTTCATTTTTTATGTGTGTGTCTTTTACAGCAACAACAAAAAAACGAGATGCTATTACATACAATGGCATAAAAAAAAACAATAAAAATTCTGAAAATAATGAAATATTTGGTATTTATGGTCAGGGCAGAAGTTGATTAAAAGATTTATTCTAAACAAGTAGAAAAATTATGGGGGGGGGGTGTAAAATTAAATATTGCTAGCTTTACCTACTTTACACAATGCCTCTTTTGATAAAGAGATTATGAGTAATGTAATTAGAATTTAATTGTATATAAGAAAACTAATTACATTTTAATCAGTTAGCTTACATCACATTAAAAAGAGGGCCATAGGGACTTATTTGCCCTGGAGGAGATTAGAAATGTCAGTTTCACAAAAAAAATATAAAATATAACAAGTAGAAATTTAATTCTAGCTTTAAAATTGGCAATCAACAGGTCACTTCAACCCAATTACACACATAAAATAACAAAACCTGAGCAATTACAGTGGGGCAAAAAAGTATTTAGTCAGCCACCAATTGTGCAAGTTCTCCCACTTAAAAAGATGAGAGAGGCCTGTAATTTTCATCATAGGTATACCTCAACTATGAGAGACAAAATGAGAAAAAAAATCCAGAAAATTACTGTCTGATTTTTAAAGAATTTATTTGCAAATTATGGTGGAAAATAAGTATTTGGTCACCTACAAACAAGCAAGATTTGTGTCTCTCACAGAGCTGTAACTTCTTCTGTAAGAGGCTCCTCTGTCCTCCACTCGTTACCTGTATTAATGGCACCTGTTTGAACTGGTTATCTATATAAAAGACACCTGTCCACAACCTCAAACAGTCCCACTCCAAACTCCACTATGGCCAAGACCAAAAAGCTGTCAAAGGACACCAGAAACAAAATTGTAGACCTGCACCAGGCTGGGAAGACTGAATCTGCAATAGGTAAGCAGCTTGGTGTGAAGAAATCAACTGTGGGAGCAATTATTAGGAAATGGAAGACATACAAGACCACTGATAATCTCCCTCCATCTGGGGCTCCGCACAAGATCTCACCCCGTGGGGTCAAAATGATCACAAGAACGGTGAGCAAAACTCCCAGAACCACACGGGGGGACCTAGTGAATGACCTGCAGAGAGCTGGGACCAAAGTAACAAAGGCTACCATCAGTAACACACTACGCCGCCAGGGACTCAAATCCTGCAGTGCCAGACATGTCCCCCTGCTAAAGCCAGGACATGTGCAGGCCCGTCTGAAGTTTGCTAGAGAGCATTTGGATGATCCAGAAGAGGATTGGGAGAATGTCATATGGTCAGATGAAACCAAAATAGAACTTTTTGGTAAAAACTCTACTCGTTGTGTTTGGAGGAGAAAGAATGCTGAGTTGCATCCAAAGAACACCATACCTACTGTAAAGCATGGGGGTGGGAACATCATGCTTTGGGGCTGTTTTTCAGCAAAGGGACCAGGACGACTGATCCGTGTAAAGGAAAGAACGAATGGGGCCATGTATCGTCAGCTTTTGAGTGAAAACCTCCTTCCATCAGCAAGGGCATTGAAGATGAAAAGTGGCTGGGTCTTTCAGCATGACAATGATCCCAAACACACTGCCCGGGTAACGAAGGAGTGGCTTCGTAAGAAGCATTTCAAGGTCCTGGAGTGGCCTAGCCAGTCTCCAGATCTCAACCCCATAGAAAATCTTTGGAGGGAGTTGAAAGTCCGTGTTGCCCAGCAACAGCTCCAAAACATCACTGCTCTAGAGGAGATCTGCATGGAGGAATGGGCCAAAATACCAGCAACAGTTTGTGAAAACCTTGTGAAGACTTACAGAAAACATTTGACCTCTGTCATTGCCAACAAAGTGTATATAACAAAGTATTGAGATTAACTTTTGTTATTGACCAAATACTTATTTTCCACCATAATTTGCAAATAAATTCTTTAAAAATCAGACAATGTTATTTTTTTTTCATTTTGTCTCTCATAGTTGAGGTGTAACTATGATGAAAATTACAGGCCTCTCTCATCTTTTTAAGTGGGAGAACTTGCACAATTGGTGGCTGACTAAATACTTTTTTGCCCCACCACACCACACACACACACACACACACACACACACACACACACACACACACACACAAACACACCAAAATAACCAATAATAAAAAAACCTCCATCTTGTTTACAGAAAGTGGAATCTCCAACTACTTGAACCAGACTGAGAAGTACAGCATCGGGGGCTCCACCGAGGGCCCCATCTACAGCACCATCGACGCCACCAGTGAGGACCTGCACAGTTTCACATACGCACAGCACGCCTCCACCACCCCCTACGCTTCTACCTCCATTATGCCCTTCACCAACCAGAGCCAGCCTCCTCCACCGCACGCTGGGGAGCACCAGCAGCAGGGGGACGGCCACTGGATCACACAGCCGGGACCCTCCTCCCAGTACGCACAGCCGGACCGCTGCAATGGTAAGATCACTGTAATTATCTGCTATTTCAATTTACAGTACTTTGTTTTTTTGTTTTTTGTTTGTTTTCTTTTGTTATTATGATTTGTAGTAATAGCAGTAATGGGCCATGGGCAAATTTTTATTTTGGCGAGGACCCGGACCACTATTTAGATCCAGGAGTGTTTTAAAGGATCCTGTACTATTTTGAGATAGATACTAACTTCACTTACTAAAAGAACAAATAAATAGTTTTAGTAGATTCTTTACCATTGTGAGATGTGATAAGCGTTTTAAGTTCTTCAAGTTTGAGTCCAGGTCAGGGCACTATGTATAGCTGCAAGATAGGACCAGTGCCTTGACAAAAGTCTAAGTCTAAGCGGTTTCTACTATGATTTTTCTTTGCAATTTTGTGTATTTTTGTACCTTTTATACCTCTTTCATTTTTTATAGCCATTTTTTATAAAACGGTCTAAGACTTTTACACATTACATTACTAATATCTGATCTCTCTTCTTTAGGTAAGCCCAAGCAAAAGCCTATTGGAAAAGCAGTCAAAACTCCATCTCTCACTTGGATGGAGTCTTTGCCCCCACCTCCCCCCATCGGAGACTTAGACCAGTGTGACCAAGACGACCTGCCTTCAGAGCACGAGGAAATGGACATAGGGTGAGTCAGTTTCTCCGCTCTATAAATTAGCGTTACACCGCAACGCGCTCATTTAGACCTCCCATCACAGCCAACATTAAATATCGAACCCAGCGCTGCCTTTTAAAGCCTTATGGGTGTAACAACTCAATTACCTTGGCCTTGGTCAATTGCTTTAGTGATTTAGCTGTTTTCCCAATCCTTTAAACACAATTAGCTGTGTTGCACCTCGCCTCTCACTCCCACAACAGAACTATTATTCACAATCAAAGCGCCGCACAAGTTGCAGCTTAGCCTCCTGTAGCTTCGCCCACGGCAAGGCCCTCTCATAGATGACTTGAAAGTTGAAAGACACATTAATCTTTTAGTAACTTGACAGCAGGCGGCGTTTGAAGGCAGCAGTGAGAGCAAACAGGCTAAACCATGTATTTTGATATTGCCATGCTTTAGGTCTGATGAAGAGTGGTGCCCCCCGCTCCCAGAGAGGACATACCTGATGGAGGGATGTGAGGATGGGCACTGTCCCAGCCAGAGGAACAACGCGTCCTCCCCAGCTACGTCCTACAGCCACCAGTCCACTGCCACGCTAACCCCTTCGCCCCACGAGGAGACCAGAGTGCCCCACGACCTGCCCCGCTTTAACACTCCTGACAGTCAGCAGCTGGCACGGTATGTTACTGAAGACAACAAACAAAACTAGCATCAGGATTTGGTGAATATTAGGACAAGGTATTAAAGTGTAGCTACTTAAAGTTGTACTTGTTTGTATTAGAACAATATCAGTTTTTGTTGCTCTAGCCTGGCTCACCAGACCCGTTCACCCACTTCCATTTAGTGAAGTGAGTTTGGAAAGTCCCACAAAATCCCAACCAATCATAAGAGTTTATTTAAAATGAATGGCTTTATGTGAACAGGATAGAAAACCTATTAAAAAGGCTAACAAGGCCATTTTATAAACTTAGCATGAAGTGATACAATCATTAAACTGAGCTGAATCATTTAGAAAACTTGACTAAATATTTTGATTTGTGAACAGCTTCCAAAAACAATAAGCTTAGTTATGACAAATTTAAAATGCATTTATTCAGTGACATTTGCTAAATAAATGCCATAGTTAACGGATGCGCCAGGATGTGCCAAAATGCTAACAATACATAATCACTGTCCGAAATGAACAATTATAATAGAGCAGCCCTAAAGCTTATTGCCATTGTGAAACATTCCAATTCTGTGGACATGTTCTCTCCAGTGACATGTTGCCCTTCCTCCCCATAGCAGACGGTTACCCTGCAGTCCGGTGCCAGTCCCCCCGGCACTAAGCCCCTCCCTCACCCAGTCCAACCCCAACCTCTGTGGCCAAATGCATCACGCCTCATCAGAGGCTGGCACACTGCCGTGCCAAAGCCCCGCCCACCGCTTCAACAGCCTGGGGGCAGGTCAGAATGAAGAGAACAGCGCCG
Source organism: Bostrychus sinensis (assembly GCA_020698575.1). Classification (NCBI taxonomy): domain Eukaryota; kingdom Metazoa; phylum Chordata; class Actinopteri; order Gobiiformes; family Eleotridae; genus Bostrychus; species Bostrychus sinensis. The sequence continues at coordinate 28,612,562 of CM036244.1, forward strand.
CCAGTACACCTGGTAAGGAGAGCACCAATACCATAACTTTATATGAACATAGAATAGTTTTCAATGTACCTACCCTATTCTGAATAAGTTGGGACACTGTGTCAAATGTGTGTGTAAAGGCAGAAAGCACTAAATCAATATTTTATTCATAATGGAACATAAGCAGCATATCAGGTGTTTAAACTGACATATTTTACTGTTATATGAACAATGACTCATATTGAATTTGATGGTAGTAACGTATTCCAGAAACGTTTAGACAGAGGCAACAAAAGGCTGGAAAAAAAGAAAGTGTTACTACTAAAAAGAGCTAGAGGAGCATTTTGCATCTCATTAGGGTTAATTGGCAACATGACTGGGTATTAAAGGTTTTTAAACAGGCGTAGTCTCTCAGAATTAAAGATAATTCACCAATCTGCAAAAAAATGTGTTGTATGTAAAATTGTAAAAGGATTTAAACATTCCATCATCAATAGTACATAATATCTTCAGAGGATTTGGAGTAATGACATTCCACTGCGTCCCAACTTTTTGTAATTGTGGTTGTATTTTTTTTTTACATTGGCTTAAACTTTTTATCTCATAGTTTTGTTATCTTTTCTTCTGCAGTACACAGTCGTTCCCCCGCAGACACATGCACTCCCCCTAGCCAAAAATCGCGGGTGAAGAAAAAGAGCTCCAAAACATCAGGATACAGACGAGATTTACAAGGAGGTAAAGTTATAATTGCACAATAACAGATCCACACAGTTGGAAGATAAATTTGCAGAACTACTTTGTTTCACTGCTGTGTGCCAGCGACTAAATAAACACCCCATAATAATGAATCCACATAATAATTCTTTAACACCATCTGTGACCTCATCGCAGCTTTGCCACAAAAGGTGTGATGAAGAACCTTTCGAATGTTCACATGAATTAAACTTGTAAGCTCTGTTGCCAAAATCAAATGTTCAAAGTTACACAGTTGCCTATGAAATGCTATAACCTCGAGAAGAAGAAATACATCTTCTTTCTGGTTCATTTGAATACAAGGCTTCCTCCATTTGAATGACAATGCTGCTCTTTTCTTTCTACAGATCTGCCCCCTCCCCCTGAGCCACCCCCAGAAGAGGACAGGTTGCAGGGAAGTATGGAGACCGCCAGTTTGGGGAATGGAGCGCTGTCCTCCCTGGAGAGAAGCGAACACAGCGGCAGCCACCAACGGAAAGGCTTAGCACAGAGACAAGGTAAGTTCAGGCCAAGCGCAAATAAAGAGTGGAATGAAAAGACAAAATTACTATATATATCACAGGTGTAATTCAGTTATTGCTTACACTTTTATGGTTGCACTGTCCCTCCTAAAATAAAACTTAAAGTTGTCAAATGAGAACATGAGTCCATAGAGGTTAGAAAGTGCTTTTGGTAACCCTCGCCACAGAGGTTATGTTTGTTTTTGTTTGTCTGTTAGAACAATGACTCATAGGTAATGGTCGGATTTTGATTGCTTTTTTCAGAAAAGGTCAGTAATGGGCCAAGGAAGGAATTATTAGTTTTTTGCTGTGGATTTAAGCAGTGTCTGGATCCATGGATTTTTTTTTTTTTTTTTTTGTTTTTTTTTTGTTTACCATTGTGAGATAAGGCAAAAGATTCTAACTCCAGCCACAAGGAGTCAGTATAGAAATAGTCAGTATAGTATAGTTTTTGGTGTATTCTTTCACTATTTTGCTTTGTAGCTTGTGGATAGGGCATTTCCCCCTGAACTTAAAGATCCCTGGTACGACTCTAGGTCTTGGCTAATATTTTTACCATTGCAAGATAGAACCAATGCCTTGCCTTAGTCTGTGCTTTCCAAATGCTTCTATATCAGTCTGTAAAACTATGTATACTTTTATGCCTGAAGCTCTCAAGTGCACAGTATAATTCTGTTGTACTCTCCTCCAGATGATGAGATGGTTCCATACGGCAGTAAAAGCGGCTACCTTTCTCGGAATCAGATGTCCAGTAACTGCTCGACCACCGGCAGCTCTTCGTCCAGAGGCTCCACGGGCTCCCGGGGGCTCGGCTCCAACCGGAAACACAGCGAGGTGAGATGGAGATTCTATTAGCTGTTTGATACTTTTCATTATTCACGAGCTATATGCAGACAAATGGGCTGAATTATTGATGCTTTATGATATTTATGGGAACAAAACTACTCGAGCCGTAAAATGTTCATGCAGTAAAAGTGGATTTATCGTCTGTGAAAAACAACAACCAAAAACCAGTAGGCTTCATTTACACAACCTGATACATTTATTTAGGTTTTAGTATTAAATTTGCATTCATTGGTCTGCAGCACTTACTAACATGAAGGTAATGGTTGTCACTAACAGATGGCGTTAACTGAGCACTGGCTACAGAGAAATACTATAGGACAAAAGGAATAAATACAATTTCAGGAAGGGCACGTTTAAGCAAGGTAAAAAAAAGTACTCAAATCTGTACTGTTACTTCTACCTTTGTACCGAGTGTAACGTTTAAATAGAACACCAATGTACTTGCAAGTGCAAAGTTGCAAGTTATTACTACTACTACAATTACTACCTCCACTATTGTTACTACTACTACTTCTGCTGCTACTACTATAACTGTTAATATTATTACTACTACAACTACTATTACTACAACTATAACTAGGGTCAAAAATACTCTGAGAGAGATTCTAAAATTCACTCAAGTAAATGTGTTTTCTCCTCAAAATGTCTTATAAATTGTACTCATGCAGAACATTTCTTTAACAAAAAATATAATCTACAGAAGTACATTCCTTGTGTCAAGGTATAGTTACTTTCCAGTACTGTTACCTTAAAAGTCTCTCTGTATCTCCTTACTTTCACTCCATAAAGCACACATAACATTGAGCAGCTCCTCTGCTCTCTCTTAACCGCAGAAAACACTCTCTAGGGCTGGTACGTACAGTTCCTGCAGTACTCAGGGCTCAGGAGAGGTTTTACAGTAACAAACATTGTTAAGCTCGGCAGTGGGCGAGTGCACTTCAGAGAGCATGCTGCTCTGTGGGAGGGCTTCTTTAAATGTGCCCCCCCCCGTGGGCTCCCCACTGACAGGACGCTGTCTTTTATGGCAGAACAAGCTGTGCAAGCTGAACACTGAGCGCTGCAGGAACTTCTGTGACTGAGGCAGAGGTAGAAGACATGTCCCTTAGTGGAGACTACAGAAAATGTAACTTATTTGTAGTAGTTAGGCCCAGAAATAAACCTATTTTCTGCTCATGTCTAGTTTATAAAGACAGCCATATGCAGTGTGAGCTTTCCTCAGAGGTGTAAATGCATCTTCCGTAAAATATACTGTAGATCTGTAGATGGTTTCGACCTGGTTTAGTCCTGGTTTATATCTGGTTTAGACTTGGTTTAATCATGGTTTGATCCTAATTTAGACTTGGTTTAGTGTTAATTAGACCAAGTTTAGGGACAGTTTAATCCTTATTTAGTAATGCATTTTTCTAGATTTAGACATTGCTTTAGACCTGGGTTCATTCAGATTTAGGCTCATTTAAGTCCAAGTACTGGCAGAAAACATGAATATTTTGGCGTAAGGTTACATTATATCACACTGTCAGTTTCCTTGTCTCTGTCTCTGACTATGTTTTATTTGTACCTAAATAGTAAAACAAAAAAATAGGAAACTTCTTGAAACATAAAGGTTGTGGAAAATGCTAAAGAAACCCATTAAAACTTGATGACAGACACATAGCTGCACAAAGCTTCTTTTGAAGTCTTAACTTTAGACAGTGCTTGTTAAGTTTAAGGCCCAAAGCTTCCCAATAAAGTGGGCTTTTTATTAGGAACGAGAATGGACAGCCATGTCACAGGTCATCCCACTGTGACCCCCAAAACGTCTGACTTGGGAATGTCCCAAGCGAGTAGTAAAAGTGGCACAATTGCTCTCTTCAAACTGGCATAGAGTTTCCTTGTATCTTCTGCTCTTGAGGTCACCCCCTCCTCACCATTCTTACCCCCCTGTGGAGCAGTAAGCAACACCTCAGCAGCTCCCTTACTGACCCTTTCTGACCCTTACCAGCCTTTTCACGCCTTCTTATGGGACATGAAAGCTCGACATCCTCGGCTGTAAAGTTTGGTTGTAGGGATCCAGGAAGTCTGGATTAGGTTACCGCGTCATCCTGTGGTGGAGGCGCTGACCGCTATCTGCTGACCTTTGACCCCCACAGGTTATAAGAAAGTAGGGTATCTTGTTGTTGCATCTGCTCTGAGGCAATTGGAGCACGGTGCAAGAATTTGAACCATGGTAAATGTCATTAAAGGGTAAAAATCTAATTTGTTCAAATGAATTTCTGAGATTTTTGTTGCACCCACAATAGTCAAACTCAAAGAGCAACTCAAAATACTAAAACATTTCATCAAACTATAATTTTGTGCTAACCTTACACTTCTGATAATTGGTAATATTTATCCACATTTTACTTTGCATTTACCTTTTTCCATTTGTTTGGCTGTGTAGGCAGACTTTCCCAGCATCCAAACAGACACTTCATTGGCAGCAATTAGTGCATTCTTGTGGTGGTGCAGACCTTGTTATTTTGACCTACTATTTACAGATATTTTTCAAAATCATTTTACATGTATTAAAATCTGTTTATTTAATGTACAAATCATTAAAAAAAAACATTTAATAAGGTGAGACACAGCAGGTGAACAGCTATCAATGTGCAACTTTTCCTGCAGATTACTGACATAAAGGTAGGAAAACATTTATTGCAAGTTCTAAGTCATTGCATGTGTTCAGATGCAAAATAGTGTAAAAATGCACAAATTTGCACATATTTCAAAAAACAAAATCTGACTATTGGATACAGGTCAGGTCAGGTCAGGTTTAAATTACTTGATTCATTAAAAGTCTTTCAGTAAATGAGTAAATACTAACAACAGCCTTATAAAAATCTAATTTCACCTTGTTCTTAGGAGTAAAATGTAAAATGCCCAGTAAACCAGGCCAGGAATTACATCCCTCTGTAAAAACCTTAGTACAAGACAGGAATATTTGGTGCTTGAAGGTGTAGGTTGAAGTAGAGAGTGTGAGAAAAACTCATTTTGATAAAAAGGGCCTTTGAAATTAATATTTCCAATAGAAATCTATGGACACAGGTTGACTAAATGTATTAAATATACACCTTAATGTCTAATTTTGACAATTTCTTTATGGCACTCTTATAGTTTACTGGCCCAAAACCTCAAAATAAAAAATAAAAATAGTACTGTAAGTGTCTCACCTTAAAAAAGCTGAACATTAAAACAAAATTCAACCCACTTGCGACCTACATTTGTGCTCCAACCCACCATTTGGGAACCACTGGTGTAGAACAGCCAGTGAGCTTGCCCCTATATGAATCATATAGGCTACATACTTTTGGTGATTAAACAGCAAGAAAAAATACTTACTTTAAATGAGTCTTGGTGACCTAAAATAACTTCTTGTGATTTTCTCATTGTTTAGGAAATTAGGAGTTCCAACAGTTAAGCAGGCAATTCAATTAAAATCCATTGTTCTAATTAAATAAGCAAGATTGTGTCAGTGCAGCACAGTTGCGGCGCATACATCCACGCACTATATTAAACAAGTCATGGTTCCTTCTTACACCAATCAATAACCATTTACTCATGTTGAATCAAACTTAGGTAGTTGACTTCTTGACTTTAAACAGTAAAATCCCAGATGGGGTGAGAATGAGAAGAGTTATTGATTCAATAATAGTCATGTTTAGTTTCTCGGGATGTCTAAATGAATAAGGTTGGATCAGTAAAATAACAAATAAAACAATGGTTCTAATGTAGTTTTGTTGTTGTTGTTTCAGGAAATGAGATAAGGACCAAGGCGCGTCTGACAGTGGACCTCTAAAGCCTGCATCATCCTCCATTGTCCCATGTGGATACAGGAAGCTAAACAGGACAAAAAGCTACAAAGAAGGAGTGTTTCCAGTTCTGGGGAATTCATATGGCTGTGAAAGACACTCACAAAGGACTTCAAGTTGTTTTTAGTATTACTATGATTATTTATGGGCCGTGGCGCTCACACCTCTCCCTTCTTTTGTAAATACCCGTGTCTGTACTGTTCTTTTGTGGGCTCTGGATACAGGCAAAGAGACGTATATTGTATTTATGAGGATTAAAAAAACACAAATGTAAAAAAAAAAGTCTGTTATTATTAAAAGAAAAAGCTCATGTCTTCTTGAATGTGCCAACCTTTTTGTCAAAATGTATACTTTTTTTTTCTTTTTTTTTTTTGAAAAAAGCATTAACTACTGTTGCACTCTCTTGTTGTCATGGCAAAACAACAGAAAATATGAAGCACAAAGTGTAGGACGGAGGAGAAGTGATGGTGGGATATATGCCAAAATGAGCAGGTTCTCGGTTCCCGGGACACTTGCGCCCATATTGTCCGCTAAGAATGTCGTAACTTTTTCTATGTCCAGCTGTTGCAGACATGACAGGCTTTCTAAAAGTTTGATTGTACAACTCCCCATCTCGTACCTTATCCCATTGTTGGCGTGAGAGGTGTTCGCTGCGATCAAAATTTACATTTACTCCAAAAGAAACAAAAAAATGTCTGTGGACTGACTTTTGTACACTTGTCGTTTTGTAAAGGTAAAATAAACTACATTTGCTGAAGCGTGTCTTTTCTTGTCTTTTTTTCAGATGTTATGGTAACACTCTAGAATATAATATTATAAGTTCATTAGTATCTTTTTTAATAATAAATTACTATAAGTTATGCAGAAAATTGCTATTTATAACTTGACTTGTAAGCCTTTTCTTTATTTTATTAATTATTGTTTAATGCCTTTAATATAAAAGGCATTAAACAATAATTAATAACATAATCATTGGCTATTAGATGGGCCCTGTATACTAGCCTACACATATATGGAAAGCAATAACAGGCAAATTTAATGTTTACCAATTCTTATAAAAAATCTTAGTTGTTTGATCATTAGCCTTTTAGCAAGATAACTCAAAAGTAATAATGTGATTTTGATGACATTTACTGGAATGGTCAGCCAAGAAAGATGTGATTTATTTTTGTGTGGCTCATGAACACCATGGAGATCCACTCCAGGGATGTTTGAAACATTCTGTACCATTGCGAGATAGGGCCAAAGATACTAACCCCAGCCACAAGGGGTCAGTAATGACACAATAGCTGCATTTGTTTGATTATTTACCATGGTGATATGCAAAGGCACTGTGGCATAATGGGTACATAAAGCATTGACCCATGAACTAAAGAAGATTGATTGTTCAGGGTCAGTGCCTTGGTGGAGGTCTGTACTCTCCAAGTGCTTCTTGTTCACTATGCAGTTAGTAGTAGTAATAGTTAAAGAATACATTAAAACCTTAGTCTTAACATATTGCACCTGGAGAAATAGTCTAAAACTATAATAAAATGGTTTAAATGTTTAATAGATTGAATCAAGCACAGCATAAGTACGCTTGGAGGTGTATTCTCTCAGTGTGTATAAGTATAAGTATGTGTGTGAGAATACAGCAGTGCCAGTTCCAGGTCAAGGCACCAGAGATACTCCCAGGTGATCCCCATAGCCTGCAAGGATGACAGAGAATTCAATATACAGCAGGGTCATCCAGGTGTGGATAATGCAAACCACTGAAGTTACTATATCACAAACTAAGATAGTCCTTTACTGTAATGTGCACTTTACAATATTTCTTTGAAGGCATTTATTAACAACATAACAACACATAGAGTCATTAAGCCTAAACTGGTACAATTTGATATTCAGCAGGATGCAAGTTTTTGAAGAAAACAACTACAGTAGAGCTTTCGGTTTATTTATTTTAAGCTCTAATTAGTTTTCACACAGTGTTGCTTTCTCTTGTTTATTCTGAATGTGATAGTTATGAGAGAAAAAGGCACTAACTATTCATCTGCATATCTCTCATCCACATTGCCTGTCTCTCAAAGTATCAATAATGATGAATACATTTAAAACTCTGGAGCTAAAATGACCGTAATTATGAAACATATTTAATGAAGTTTATGTGTTAACTCAGCCTATTTTGTGGCAGATACAGTTTTAACTGAGCAGTGGGAATAAATAGGTTATTACACCCCCAAAAAAGTAATACTTATGTAAACATTGCCTATGTAACATCCAATAATGTGGCTATAGTTGTTGGTGACACAGCAATTGTAAAGATAAGGAGCTTCTTAGGATGTTGACTTCCCACAACTCTCGACCCTTTTAAACTCCAGCCAAAAGAGGAAAGTGTGGCCAGAGTTGTGTTTGCTTCTTATTCTCCTAATGCTTTATTCTTCCTCCAACTTCACAGAGCATTGCACTTGGGTGAGCGCTGTATGCACCCAGGAGCATAAAATTGCATCTGTCTGTGTAGTAGCGTGTAGTGTGGTAGCGCCCTCCTGCTCTCCACCTGGGACGAGGCTGTGCATTAGCCTGCAGTGGTCCACAGACGCTGCAGTGTCCAGGCTGTCCACTACAGCACTGGGTCTCTCTAAAAAAGCACACACACATATAACATGGACAGACCAGGGGTAGAGTTTTTACTGGGATCGGCTGAAAGGACTCTGATACACACAGCTGCTCTGATCTGTAGCTGGAGGTGGCAGTGTAGGTGGACTGGCTATTTATGTCAGAGATATGCTGTGTGGTGTGATGAGCAAAAATCTATGAAACTGACAACATGCACACACACACAAAAGAAAACATTTGTGATTTTTTAATAGTATAACCCACAGTATGTTTCCAGCCATTTGTTACCTTTTTCCAAATTGTGTTGAGATGCATTGCCGCCATCAAATTTGTAGAGAGTTATGATTTTTAATGACATTGTAAAATATCTCAGCTGTTGTTTATTTATGTTCTATACAACTTATTCAGCATTGGGATTGTAGCTTCCTATGCTCTGTGGTCTATCCTTCCTGTGGTCTGAATGCATCCTTGTCAGGTTGTCCGCCCTCCCCACCAGTGAGTGCATGGAATTGGAACACAAACACTAGTGGAAGAGATAAGATGATGTGAAGATTTACGTGGGTGACCTTCTACAACATGACCCCCACCCATTACCCTCTCCGTGCCCTCCTTCACTTGTCTCTATTCCACTAAAGCTCTTTTCTTTTCGCTCTGCCTCAACAATAAATCACTGAGCTCATTCATTAGGCCGGTGTCAGGGTTGAACCGCCCACCAGGACTGGAGGAAGAGGGTCCAGAAGAGGAGAGGTGAAAGGGAAGGCAGGGCTCCACTTAAAGCCCTGTTCCAAAACGCAACACACCAATTTCCATGTTAATTTGTCTGCTGACAGTGGAGATGGATGTTTGTGACTTTTTGGCTGATGTGATGCATACATAGAAAGGTAAAATGAAGCCATTATGTAGACAGAAGGGTCGCTGAATGGGAGCTAAATCATTTAGAGGCTTGTAGAGGAACAAAACCTCTGACGGCCCAGTCACGTCACAATGGACGATGTGCTTTCTCATATTCACATAAATTTTGTATTGTTAAAAAGCCAGCAGCTAAAGTGAGAACAAATAATCAGAAACAAAGAGAATGAAGAAGTGAAAAATTATCACATACACTCACAGTGTGGAGTAGATTACAAAATGTTCAGTAAATACAATGTGTGCACTACAAACAAAGTGTACAAATTCTCTACTATAAAGTCTTCACTACAGACTGCACTATATAGAGATTCCTACAAAGTGTACATTGCAAAGTGCGCACTAAAGTGTTCACTACAAATTCTGCACTATATAGTCAGCACTACACCTTGCACTACATAGTCTGCATTACAAAGTGTGTATAACATAGTGTGTACTACTGTGTACTACCAAGTGTACACTACAAAGTGTGAACAACATAGTGTGCACTACCAAGTGTACACTACATTGTGTGCACTACATACTACATTTAGAATGTTTACACACAGGTTGAGAAAATCAAATCATCGCCTTGTCTAATTAAAAATAAAGCCTAAAAATCAAAGCAAAGCAGACTACCTACAAAATGTCCACTACATAATGCACACTACATGGTATGCACTACATACAAAAGTGGGCTACAAAGTGTACACAACAAAGGCCATACTTGTGAGGTGAAAAGCAATCAATAGGAGTTTAAACCATATCAAACCCTATACCATATACCAAACTGCATATATTTTATTCTTTTCCATTCTGATATCCAGTTCGAACATGAGCAGGTTTGCTGAACATGTCTGTATGCCAGTAAATATGTGATCTCTAGCATAGAGAAGCCTGAAAACAGATGTATCTAATATTGTGAAGATGTAATGTTCAAACTCGATCAAACCTCTGACACCCCAGACCCAAGGAGGGTGGACATCTCAGTATAATTTTTCATCTAGGTTTTTATATGCTAATGTATTTGTTGCTCTATGGTAATATTCAGCATATACTGCTGTGTTTGTCATGTTGATACACTGTATGATTTGACACTGTGTGATTGCTGAACTATTGGCCTGTGTCTTTTCTATACTTGATGGCCACATTGATCAGAAGTCCAGTCTTCCAATAAATGTGCAAATGTGCATCTCATGTGTGTTGAAACTGTTCAGCTGCATCTCCCTGACTGACACAGTAATATTCAAACAGATCACACATATAGGGGCTATTGATTTCTACTTAATTGAATAATTACCACTTTAGCATGCAGGAGCACGGTTAGCCTGCCGCCAGTCAATGTTAAAGCTCATCTGTCAGGAGTGCATGCATTCTGCTCAGACACTGTTGCACACATCTGTTGAACAAACCAGTCAACCACACCTACTGCCATATATAAGTCTTACATGAAGTCATTTACCTATACTTTAGATTTGCTAAGTACTGTCACTTAGTATGAATTCTTGTCTGTCTATAAACACTTGATATAATTCCCAGCGGCATCCTTTTAACTTTGGCAGCTGCAAATTTAATCACATTTCCTCACAGATCAATAAAGTTCCATTATAGTGTATAAATGTGGCTGAATTGAAAAGAATGGCTTGAGTGACTGTGACAGTTTGGTGATATAATGGCAAACCTGCCCAAGGAAGGTGGCCCTGAATGCACTGTAAAAATAAATGAGAAATTTTACTCTGTTCTACATTTTACATTACATTTTACTAAATTTTCAAAATGATGTTTAAGTGATGTTGTGTGACATGTAATACAAACAACCATTTTTAATATAATTAACAGAAAGGTAAATGGTCACATTTATATAGAGCTTTTCTACCTCCATGGGCAATCAAAGCTCTTTACATCAAGGAACCATTCACTCATTCACACACCAGTGTACACAGAAACTGGAGTCAAGGTGGCTTAAGTGTCTTGCTCAAGGACACAATGACTTAAACCCCCCAACCTTCTGGTTAGTGGACAAACAGCTCTACTACCTGAGCTACAGCCACAAAGGAATTGACTAAACTAACATTTTCAGTATTGAGCTCCTCTAGACTGGAACAGTTTACAGAGAACCTTAAAAGTCCCAAATCGTGTTCCTTTGGATCATTTTGAGTCTATTTTGAAGGATCTGGAGATGCACTCACATGCCACTGCTTCTAAATGTGTCTTTGGGGAAATTTTATCTCTTTAGCTTTAACTCCTATTTCTCTTTGTTTTATTATATTTTGTATGAAATGTGTGTTGTGTTGTTGATGCCTCTTGGCCAGGACTTCTTTGAAAAAGTGATCCGTGAAGCTCAATGGGACAAAAAAAATACATTTAAAACAATATACAGGTTAAAAAGGGACATTAGCTGTAATAAACCTGCCATCACTGAGGACTTTTTGGTGTTTTGTAGACCAGCAGACCTACATTATATGACTTGAATTTACTACCCTCCAATTTTTTTACAGTGCAGTGGACTGTGTGCTAAAAGGAGTTTGATGTCAGTGTCATGGTCCTTTTGCATAATGCATATAGAAAGTAAACATAATAAAGACACTACATTTACACACATAACACTGGCTATATTTTCATATCCTCTCAGAGAGTGGAAAAATGTCCATTCAGTAATAACAGAGCTGAAAGACGTGCAGTAAATCTTCATGCATGTAGTGGGAGCGTGTGGTTTCAGGCCATGTCTAATGTGGGTCATTGGTTCTCTGACATGCTATATAAAGCTGGTATTTTGGCATGGACTGAAGTCTGTGAAGCACAAATCCCAAGGGCAGACCAGCGTGTGTGCATAACAGCTAATAGGATGCAGACATACAGTACAGTAATGTGGTGAGTTCTTATTATCTGAGGCTGGCCAGTGTGTGGTCCGCTCTGCTCACTGGTGCAGGGGGGGCTTCCTGTACAAACATATGGTGAGAGAGACAGACACAGGATAATCCCTTTGGCTGTGCACGGAGCACACACATGTAATACAGCGCTTGCAGCAAGAGGTAAATGTGACAAGGCGGCGATTATGAGTTTGATGTTGCCTAAAGACCTTGAATATTTATATGATAGGTCTATTGCCTCTGTAACAAATCTACAAGTGCAAACAAGGCTGAGTTTCTGAATATTAAGTTGGTCAAATGAACACCAGATTGTGCACAGTATGCCACAAAACTTGGCATGATTGTAAGAACTGTTCTTTCACAACAACTTTAGGACGGTCTAATGCCATTCCTCAGCAAAATAGCTTACTCACTGGTTGTTAGAAGTAGACGTGATGGGAATGAATTCACCACAACTGCACTGGCATATAGGGAACAAAATCTGCAAATATAAAATAACCAAGACCTGTAGCTAATCCTATAACCCTTAGATAGAGAATAAAAGTCTATACACACTTTTTTTTTATTTTTTAGATGTGACAGAAAATCCCTTCTTTGCTTAACATCTCTACTCTCTTTTGAGACCCAGGCAGGCTAAATACAAGACATGGATTACTTCAGGCAGCTCCGAGCTAACACTTATCCTGTACATAACTCCTCGACAATGTTCACTGTAAGAGACGCTTTTAGCACTTCGCTGTGGCAAAGTACAGAAATCTTTTTACTGAGAGAAAAGAGCCAACAGTACCTGGAACAAGTATATAATACTTTTCACAGTTTTAAATGACATAGTTCTGGTGTAAACACTGATTCAGCCACTAATTATTCCTTACTACAGGTTTGTAATTAGCAGCCATTGTCAGGTAAAGGGGTCTGGGTTAATCAAGGCACACAGATGCGTTCCTAGAATTACCTTCCTACCCTGCATAGCCATTAGGAACAGCAGGGGGTTGTTCACATGCTGCCCACAGGCAACAGAGGGCCCGTCTAGTATGAGAAGATAGTTTTTACCTTACTTGCCCTTGCCTGAGCTGGAGTTACTTGATGACATTTTAAAATGTGTACCTGTAGGAGTTTGAAATAGTGAATGACCAAAGAAATGGAGCTGTCATGCATCAGTAAAGATATAGTTCAGGGGTAAATGCTGTGTCCACTCAGCCACAAAACCCTTATATATATAGCAGTGGCTGGAGTTGGTATCTTCAGCCAAATCCTGTTCCTGGATCCAGACGACATTCTAACCCACTTCAAAAAGTACTTACTTCTTCCTTGCCCCATTATTGTTGTTTACTTAAAGTTTGCCAAAAATATAAAAAAAATCTAAATAAAAGTATTACTTTTTAGTTATTTGCTAACAGCCTATTGGAATAACTAACAAACGAATGGCAAAAACATAGCCTGTTTGGTGGGGATAATAAATAAAGACAATGAAACATTATTGCATACAAAAAGTTGTCAGCCTTTACTTCAGCAGACATTCAGAGTATTTTAACCATAATAACACAAGTCATTCAACCAATACAAAAGGAATTAAAAACAGTAAAAATCAACTTTTACACAAACCAGTCTGCAGATCTATATTTCTCTACAGTTTCTATTTTAGTCAGAAAGTTTGCTAAGCAAAGCATAGAACAATTGTAATGTATATCAATTTGTACCTTAATTCAGGGGACAAAGAGTAGGTTTTAATTGCATGCTTTAAAATAAACGCATACGTTTTGATCAACTTTTTAAATCTTTCTAATTTATCTACAACTCTAACTCTATCAAAACAATATACTTTTACAATATAAAACTAAAAACTATAATTAAGAAAATTAGTATTCAAAATTCTTTAAATAACATTTGTAAAATAGGCATGATATTTACACCTCAGTAAAAATGATCAGTATAGAGTATAAAATGGTATTCTCTGTTTGGTAGAACTCTTAATAATAATAACCTCTATGAAACAAATAAAATATGAACCAACTGCTGCTGCGAGAACTTGAAACTCTGGAGCCTAATGACTGCCTTCTTTCGTCTTGCATCCTGTCTGTTTCTTTCTGGCCTTTTCAAAAAAAAAAAAAAAAAAACACACACTGGGTGAGAACATCCCAAGGGAAGAATCTCATTATCCTCTGCTCTAATGAGAGGAAGCCGAGAAGGGGAAAAAAAAAAAGAACTTTACGAACTCGGTGGAAGTCATTTGAAGGATGCAAAACAGTAGCCGGACTGCCCTGAGGAAAAGCCTGGAAAGCGATTAGAGAGACGACTGCGGGCGTGCATCTGTTAGTGAGCTGTCCCAAAACATGAAGTTGTCAAGTCTAATTATCCCTCTAAGTCATATATTTATCTATTCAAGACATTCTTCAAACTTAATAGATTCTCTTAACAGTCAAATGGCTTGGAGTAGTGGTTTCGGTACTTCTCCTCCATCTCCTCCATCCAGACAGTTTTCCAGTCCCATGCGGGGTCCAGTTCACTAAACGAGTCGCCGTCTAGGTGGTAGGAGGGATACAAGATGCTGAGAGGAGAAGCTGGCGGAGAGAAATCTGTGTGCGGGACAAAAAATATAAATATATTTTGCAATATATTTTAATATTCTGGCTCAGATGATTCAAGGAGCTCTTAGGAACACCTTTCACGCTGATTCTCTTGGGGGAGAAAGTAAATTTAGAAGGCGCTTTGATGCACCTGTCTGTCACTGAAACTATTTTAAAAGTGTTTGAGGCACCAAAACAAACACTGCCAATTCAGATTAGACATTACTTTTTAATCTGTGCTGGTACATTTCAAAGAACTTCCAAAATGTCTAAGAAGAATAATTTATGATCAGGCAAGATAGCCAATTAATAGCAGTGCACAAATCTAATGCATTCTCAAATTTGGTATCTTTTAGCTGCAAGCCAGATGTAATAGCTCTTTTTTCAATTCTCACTCATGTCAAAGTAAGTCTATATGATTTATGATCCCTAAGCAGTAAAGGGTGAGAAGACATTATAAGCAGCAGAGCAAACATTTATAGGCTTTAGCACAATGGACTGTGTGAAGAATGATAAAAGAACACAAGTGGGACTTCAGACAATGAAATAAGGTGGAATGGGAGTGAAGGGGAGAACTGAGTGACTGATGAGGTGACAGTGACAGTGGAAAAGCATGACTCATGCAGTAGTGCTTCATTTTCCTGAAAGGTCTTAAGTAATTGTGTGGTGCCGCCTTAAACATTTTACCTGACGGTCTCCGCACTAAAACGCTAAGGACTAATGGAAAACAGGTCAAAGAACACCAGAGTTACTGCAGAGATGAAGATGAAGTGCAGTACAGCAAGTCACTACCTACATTTCACATTTCACTTTCCCCAGGCAGCCAGATCATTTTTATCAGACAATGAGTTGAGAGCTCCATCTAGTGGTTAAATAAAGTAAGCACCGCTCCCATGGCTACCATAAATACACAATATAGCAAAAGACCAATTTGTCTATGAGCTGTGATTGGTCCTTGAGGCAAATATTAGATTTTTAAAATACCTGAAATATACCACTACCCAGGCCCATCGACAAAGGGGTGCAAAGGGGTCTATCGTCCCAGGCCTCAGGGTCAGATGGGCCTAGAAATAGTCCCTCTTCTTATATTTTCTGTTATGTGAACCTGTCTTGCCCCGGGCCCCAGCAAGCCTGTCAGCGGGCCTGCCACTACCCACCTGATAACGATGTCCCACTCATGGTCTCGGCAGCCGCAGCCACAGCCAGTAGCCGTGCGAAGTGTGCGCTGTCAGTGGTGTAGCAGCTGTCCACCGAGCTGATGAGGCTGGTGCGAGCGCTGGCCATGTCCCTGTCCATCACAGAGCTCCAGGTGTTCCACAGAGAGCTGTCCCACTCGCTGTAGCACGAGGAGGGCGAGCTCTGAACACGGGCCCTTCTCAGATCTATGGGGGGCGCCTCACAGTCGCCCAGAGTGGAGCTGACGTCAGGCTGCGAGGAGATGGTCCCGCTGATGAAGCCCAGACTGTGGGGGAACGGGTGGGGCAAGGAGGGCCGCTGCTCTGGTAGGACACTTAACAAAAATAGGAAATAATTAGCACAATTAATATGACAAGATCGAAAATGTTTTGCATTTGAGAAAAAAATGTAATAACCTAACATTAAATTATAATATTAATCATCTGTGAGAAAACATTGTCTTTACCTGCATCTCTCAGGTTTAGGGCTCAGCTCCAGGTACTGTGTGGCTTCCTGTGACGTCATGGCTCCCTGGTCTTCATCAAGGGACATGCAGTAAGAGGCGGTGGACTGTCGGCTGTAGTTGGCCTTGTTTGTGATGGGTTTTAGTTGTCCACGGTTGACTGGCGGAGTACACACTGACTGGAGGGAGCCCATGTCTCCTGTTAGCTTTGTGGAATGACTGGAACTGCAACACAACAAACACACGTGTTAACATTTACTAGTTTGCCAAACTCTAAAGTACTAATATTTAATTACTGAACAGTAGCCAATTAAAAAAAGAGGAATTATTATAAAGCCTAAATACAAAGACACTAATATTTAAACCTGGATAAAATGGAAAGTATGTATTTCATTGCATGTTACGCTACATTAGCTTACACAGAAAACTCCAAAAAGAAAAACAAAAAAGGCTGAAGCAAAGTGAAACATGGTTACATATTAGCAACTGATTGACGCAATGTTTAACAAGGCAAATTGTTTGCAGACTGAAACTGGTTTAACTCTGAACTCTTTAAGTTTAAGTCCAGTTTCAAGACCAGTTTTACTAAAAAAAAAAAAAAAACTGAAGAAATTGAAGCTATGCTGTTGTTGGGCGATGGAGGGTGGGGCTGGGACAGAGACAGAGACAGAGGGGTTGGGAATGGATTTTGTGTAGTGTAGCCTTGACTTTACATCCTGGTTGTATAGAGGTGAACATCCTGTTCTAATGTTCCCTTTTGTTTCTATTTAGCACATCAAACAATAACATACAGTTAACAAAGGAAGGAAGTTTACGTTGGTTGATGGTTTAAAGAAAATAATAAAGCTCTTCTTCAAAAAGAAGCCTGATTAAAGGTTAATGCTGGTTGCTTTCTGAATCTAGTTTTGTACTCTTGTATGTTTAAATGAGAGTACAGTATATTATGTTTGTAAAATGTGTATTTGTTTTATTTTATTATGTTTATTTTGGTCACAATTATGGCAGAATTAGTACAGATACATACATAAACAATTTTACATAAAACATATGCACTATATTTAAAAGACAAGACTCCAGTGTCATCAGTGTGGAAGATGCCATTTCTTTTGCTCTGAACTCTGTATATGAACATTTGGATAAAGGAAAATCTCATGAGAGAATGCTTTTTATAGACTACAGTTCTGCTTTTAACTCTCTTGTTCCTTGTGAAGCTCGTTCACAAATTGAAAGCTCTCAGACTTGGTGATGGCATTTGCGAATGGATTTTAAACTTTTTAACTTGCAGGCCACAGAAGGTCAAAATCAATGGTTGAGTTTCTGATGAACTTTGTGTAAGCACAGACTCTCCACAAGGTTGTATTTTAAGTCCTTTACCTTTTCACTTTGTACACATATGACTGTACTGCTACTCACTCTAACAATCTGATCATCAAGTATGCAGCCGATACCACTGTCATCGGTCTGATCACCTCAAGTGATGAATCACATTACAGGGCAGAAGTAGAAAATGTTGTCCGCTGGAGTGAAGAAAACAACCTGGTTCTGAATACTTCTAAAACCTGTGAACTGGTTATTGATTTTAGACGTAGTAAGAATAATGTGCCTATTGTGATTTATGATTCTGAGGTACAAATGGTTGATAAATGTAAGTTTTTGGGTGTCACTCTCTCCAAAGATCTGAGCTGGCAGTCAAACACTAGTAACATTGCTAAAAAGGCTCACCAGCGTCTCTTTTTTTTTAATGAAAACTAAGGGAATTCACTCAAAACAAAACTATTCTTTTAAACTTTTATCAGTGTGGTATTGAAAGTCTTCTTACCAGCTCTGTCACAGTGTGGTTTGGTAATCTCACTGTGAAAGAAAAGAAAACTTTCAACAGAGTGGTTCGCAGGACCATAGGCTGTGACCTCCCAGTCCTAGAGACTATTTACAAATCTAGACTTTTAACCAGAGCTCTCCAGATCATCAGTGATCCCACCCGCAGCCACCCGCTGCTGAGATGTTTGACCTCCTTCCGTCAGGGAAACGATATCGTTCTATTAAATGCACTACATCTCGTCATGCTAAAAGTTTTTTTCCACAAGCTGTGATGACTTTGAACAATGCACTTTGAAATACCTCATACATAAGACATGCACCTTATTGTTTAGAGTTACCTCTTTTACTGCTATTTATATATACAGTGTTTTTATTGTTAGTATTTATCAGGTTTTATTTAGGATGTATCCATATGTTGTTTTATTTAAGGCTTGTGCTTTGTATGTTTTGTTGTATGTTTTGTTTGTTTAAATGTTGACTGTGCACTTTGAGCTCTTTGCAACTGTTTGCCAATATAGTTCTTTTTAATACTGCAAATGGCAAATAAACTGAACTGAACTGAACTCCTTTGGGGAAGATACAGCAACTACAGTAAATCAGAGCCACACAGAGAGAGAGAGTTGTGCCAACAGAGGTCTAGAACATAGATGGTCACATAATTCATGAACCCACTAAGGGTCATTTCTGAGTATGTACATTTGAATTAAATACAAAAACATTCTGTAAAATTTAAGTAGAAAAAGTAAAAAAAAACTTTAAACTTTAGTCAACTCTTATGATAAAAAGTATATTACCCTTCGTCAGAGGAGAGGCTGTGTGTCTCTGTGTTTTCTATGGGCAGTGGTGGAGGAGGAGGCAGCATGTCCACAAGGCGCACTGATGCAGAGTAATGTAGGAGGCGTGGGCAAGGAGCAGCTTTCCCCAAATCCGAATGTCCACCTTAACCAGAAGCACAGAACAATGTTATTGTTTTTTCAGTATTACGGATCACACAGCAAATGTCAAGATTTCTCCAAACCTTGTCGATTTGTTGGAACATGGCTCAGTCTCTGTTTGTAAGCATCAGAGGGACAGATCTCAGCCTTTGATGACAGCAGGGGAACACTGTTTACTGCATGCAGCTCTGTGGACAGCGATAAGAGTTACAAACACAAAGTACTACTATTACAGTACCAGTATAGTACTAGGGTATAGTAGTGATTTCCTCACCTTGCTTGCTGTGACTCACACCCATCCTGGGCTGGGGGCGTATACCCTGTTTCCATGGTAATGGCTCATGACCAAACACTGGTGAACCTTTTATTACGGGCTGAGTGAATATTTTGATGGTCTCAGTTCCTTGTTCGCTGGGGTGATTGTGGGGCATCTTAGGGCAGCGTCCAGGACTGTTAAAGGTTTTTAGGTTGTTACCGGTCAAGTCCACATAAAAAGTCCCATAAACTCCGCAGCTGTCGGTCACAATGGGGACTGAATCTACGCTGTTTGTGTCCTTCATGGTTGAGACTGGAAGACCTACAAAAAAGACAAATGCACAGATACAAGAGAGTCCAAAAGAGTCCAGGGTTAAACTAAAAGTGAGTTGAAATTCTCAATAAACATACAACAATAACAAGCAGGCAGGTGTAAGCTGTAATTTTTTTTTTCAAATATAAAGTTATATAAAATTTGAGTTAAAGAAATGAAATATTGCAAGTTAGGTGACAAAATGTCTTAACAGTTTAATTTGTTATTATACATGAGTTTAACAGTGCAACAAAATGGGAAGTTTTACTATTTTGATAAATATCAGTATGTAAAGATCCATAATAATCAAGTAAAGTTAAAGGCTTGGGCTGGGGAGACTGCAAGATTTTTTGCCCGATTTTACCATGATTCATCATTTACCCCAGTCTGTACCAGTCAGCACTAGTTGCAGGGAGTTGTCAGCCCAGAAATCTATTAATGTGTGAGGTTTAAAGACTCAAATCAGCAAATGTGTGCACCGCAGAGGCTCAATCAGACCCCAGTCGCAGTCAACAAACATGTTTGAAATTTAAAGCCAACTGTAGTTACACTTATGTAATGTATACTCATTAAAGCCCTATCAGAAATGAGTGATATTTAAGTATTTACAGAGAAATAATAATCATACGCATTATATTTAACATAAATTAAGACGTTAATGAGAAAAACAGACTGGATTATTGCAGCCCTATTTGCATTAACATTACATAAGGAAGCAACACTTATTGTGTACAGTTTAAAGACCTGTCACTGGGCTGCTGTTCTCCTCTGATATAGTGGTAAATAGATGACACTTGAGCCACTGGAAAGTTAAATGTGTGATCCCCAGTCTTTTAGTCGTCCGAATAAAATCTGCTTAGGCTAGTTTTTTAGTGTGCCCCTAGTCTTTTCAAAATCTTTAGATGAGGGACTCTTTTTGTTAAAATAAAAACTTGGCCAGTGCAAAATAGACATTTATTTTGATGTGACAGCTAAATATATTCCTTATATCTTATAGCTAAATAAAATATTTTATATATTTATGTTTTATATGCTATATTATGGGTCTGGTGTCCATAGGGAAGGTGGTGTCTAAAGAAAAGATACAGCTACATATTGTGTTGTGTTGTGTCTTTGGATGACAGACGGGGGTGGGATTTAAGTTTTACTTCTTTCCACCCTTTCGAGCAGATACCTTCTGTATGGTTTGTTATGAAAGCTTGTTATATGTTTTGGTGAAATGAAATGATCACAGGTGAACTGGTGAATAGATCCAAACAGGAGCATGTATATATGTTATTTGTATGAATATGTAGAAAAGATTTAGGTTTAGGATTTATTTCTATACGTTTTCCTTCTATCTTGTATTACATTGTTATATTGTACACTATTAACCATTCCTTAAATTAAATAATATAAATCCAAATTTTCTACATATTATCAACTGCCATTAATTCAATGTTGACTAGTGACTAGACGAGTGAAGTTTGATAATAACACAGAGATGATGTATTAAGGTCTTCATTTTTCACATATTATTTCTATTAGAATAAGCTAGGTGTTAGGTATTAAAATTTAGTAATTTTCCTCCAAGGCAGAAATAATAACATGTTTAAACACATCTATTTACTTACTGGCACTTTTGAGCTTTGGGTTTATCTGACTGGGGGCCCACAAGTCCTGATATTCATTGAAGTGGCCTTGTCTCCAGCCTCCAGCGATCCAAGGTGAATCAGGGGCAGCCATTCTGCAGGTAATATGCATCATTAGCACACTAAATTAAAATATTCTACATACAGTATAGATAACAGCTGTTGTATTTTACATTCAATTATGTACCTGTGTTTTATAATCAGATCATCACCAGCCAATCTGTGTAAGCCTATGAAAAATATCAACTTGAGTCATTTTTTACATTTTGATAACTGACAGATTTATTAAGACAAAAATAAAACTACCTTTACGTTTGCCATGTATAGGTATGAGCTGGCCTGTCCTGCTGTGCCGTCTGTACAGGCACACTGCTGCAACCATTAAAATACACCACAAGAGGGCACCAATGCTGCCAATCACCACAGGGTCCCAGAACAGAGCCAGGACAGAGGATGCATCTGTTGGGTCATCCTCACTCTCTGCAGAACTTCCTAAAGGTGGGTCTAAAGCAAAACAGCAGAGTAAACTACTGTAAGTGTGTATATAACAGATAGATTAAATCACTGCTCATGAGCTAAGTGGTGGTGATCTAATCCTGTATGGTTTAATGGTTTTATGTCTGCTCACTTATAACAAATCCATGAGGGTCGCTGATCTTTCCAACTCCAGCTCCATTGACAGCTGCAATGCTGACCCAGTATTTCTTCCCTGGTTTAAGAGCTGATATCTCCAGTTCATGGTGGCTACTGTCCACAGTCCAGTTCTGGTACTGCTGCTGCTCGGAATCTGCACACCACACCTGAGAGGAGAAAGAGTTTAGGAAGCTTCTGGCATTGTGTGAATTTGTAAAAAAAATAAATAAATAAAATAAAATAACCTCACCTGGTAACCTTGTATAATGCCGTTGTGTGTGTCATGTGGAGGAGGTTCCCAGGTCAGGTGGATGGTGTTATTCTGCTCATGGTTCACAGTGAGAGACACAGCCAGTGGGGAGGCACTGGGAACTATTAACAGAAAACATTTCTCAAGAGAATTGGGGGATTTATAAAATGTCAAGATTTTGTTTGTTTTTGTAAGCCTCACCTGTCTCTGGGACTCGGAGGTGACGGGTGTTGCTCTCTCTCCCATACAGGTTGCTGCCATATGGTCGGACTTTAAACTCATACTTGAAGCCTCTTTTTAAGGGACCAATCTGAGTCTGAAAACCAGGCATTATTACCTTCTTAGCTGCCCAGTCTGAGCTGGCAGGCAGAAGAGAGCGATAAAGGACCTCAAAACCATCCAGGTAATGAGGCTGGGCAGAGAAGGACTGCAGCTGGTGACAAAAAATATATATTTTTTAAATTATATTAAGACTCCCATGAAAATCATGTACAGTATGTCAAGGTCAGAGGAGAACTTAGTGTGACTCACCCTCCACTGCACTAGTGACTTGTTAGAGCCAGCAGCCATAATAGACACATTTTCCAGAATGACCCGAAGAACTGACAGCTCCTTGTGGAAATCTTTCTGTGTGGTGTTGGCAGCCTCTGGTACCAAATAACCTTTTGTACATGTAGAATAATCCATTATTTTTTAGTTGTAAAACACATGAATTACCGGACTATAGATAATAATTGAATTACTCTGAGGTAAATTATTGTAACGTTTTACTATATTTTAATATATATGTGTTTGTTACATTTTTTCAACTTAACTATGAAGTGTTAATCAGAGCTTTGAACAGTTTACAACTTTATCTTACCTTCCACGGTGAGCTGTGCACTGGCAGTGACCACACCTGCATCATTGACAGCAGTACAGGTGTACTTCCCTGCATCTTGGGCTGTCACATAATGGATCTGCAGAGTCCGTCCTGGGTTTACAAGGTACCTACACAAATTAACATAGCCTAATCATTCATTCATTCATTCAGTCGTGGGTACTGTAGCCTATGCCAGTAACTATTGAGCCTTAGGTAGGCTACACCCTGGACAGTGGACAGTTAATTGCAGGGCTGACATACACAGAGAGACAACCATTCACTCTCACATTCAATCCCTAGTGGCAATTTAGAGTCCCCAATTCACCTAACACATGCATGTCAAAGCTGAAGTACCCAGGGATAACCCACAATAACATGGGGAGGAGATGCAGACTCCCTCAAGAGAGACTGAGAGTTGGCTGGCCTGAGGATCTAACCCACAACCCCCTTGCTGGGAAGCGAGAGCAGTAACCTCCTGCCACCATGCCCCACATTGCTTAATTAATATTGTAATAATTTTAGATGTCATAAAATAATTACATGTATTATTTTTTTTACTTAAATTTGTGCAGATAGTGTGTGTGTACCTTCCATTGGGTAGAGGCCCCTGCTCCCTGCTCCACATCACTACAGGTGAAGGGTCACCTTTAGCCTGACAGCTGAACTGAGCAGACTCTCCCATTCTCACAGATACATTTTCGGGCTTCAGCAGCAGGACAGGTTTACCTAGGGAACAACAAACACGACTGTCAGCACTGGCATGCTGTGATGAACAGGAGCTAACAACTTATCAACGTATCAAACAGGTGTCCCACCGAGCACAGTGAGTCGTGCTGCCCTGCTCTCTCTCACTGCCACTGTGTTACTGGCCACACACACGTAAGAACCAGAGTGGGTCTTATCTGCCGGCGCGATGATAAGCTTTCCACTCAGCTCCTGTAGAGAGGCACAGACAGACAACACTGAGTTCACACAAGATCAACGGACACTTCTACATCACAACATTTACAAGTAAAAAGTAAATATGTAAAAATAAGCTGATCCACTATGTAACCATAAGGAAATTTGACCACAAAATACATATACCATTAACACATCACATCTTTTATACATTCTATTTTCATAAGTTACATAAATCTCTCACAGTATAGTGCTGATTAGTTTTGTTGATGGGCAGGCCATCCTTCTTCCAGTAGACATTAGGTTCAGGGTGACCCACTGGGGGGCCACAGTTCAGGACAGCTACCTCTCCCTCTGCTACTACCACATCACTGGGCTGTTCACTGAACTCCTCCTGCAAAGCTGAAAGACAGTGACGGTAAGTTTGCATGATTTACTTTAGATAAAAATAAAAAAAAATAGTAATAATAGTGTTTGATCTATTTTGTTAATCTGCTTTTATCTATTTTGTCTTTGCAAAATCCATATGTGTCTAATGCAGCTTCAGGCAGTGTGTGCAGACATGGGCAGGAGCAGCTGCTGCTTGTCAGCTCTCTGACTGGGGGCCCGATCAGTAAACAGTGAAGGTCTGGGGTCAGTTAACACCAGTATTAGACCCCCTCCTGCACAATAAATACTGACACTCTAGCTTTGTACTTCACCGTCTCTGTCAACACATACAGCTCCATTAGACCTCTGCTGGGGCTCATCACATCAATACTTTTTCTTTGACAAAAGTCGGGGGCATGCAAACAGTAAATGCTGACATTTAACTAAATATGAAAAGCAGTATATGAGTGTTGCCAATAAGGCCACTATTAAAGGCATCCATTGAACAGCATTCAATCACAATGCACCAATTTAAAGCCTATATTAATTTAGACATGTTCAGATTAGCCTGCTAAAACTGCCTAGAGTGCTTTGAACATCTCTTACTTGATGTTTATGCCAAATTCAAAGGGTAACATTCAAATGATAAATCAGAAATCAAAACTTATTGAACCTATCAATGTTTTAAAATCTTAGCTTCTTTAACATGTGTAAAATATAGCTATACACAGTCTTAGCAACGGGAGGTGTGCTCGCTGTCTTCTAAGGTCTTCAGTCCATCTGGCACTATCAATATTGTCACATAAAGTCAGCTAAATTACCTTTTGACCACTGTGATGCTTAGTGTGAACTTGTTGATCTAAATTCAGGTAGTAGCTGCTGTGTAATCATACAACTAGCAGGCACCTCAAACAAATGGAGTGAATGTGAATAATAATGCATGTTTCTACAAAAACATAAGACAGCAATCCAGCAGAATTCTTGCTCTTGGCCAAACCTCACCTTCTATATAGAGTGATGCGTTGCGGCTGGTGACCTTCCCTGCACTGTTCTTGGCCACACAGGTGTAAATGCCCTCATGGGTCAGTCCTTTCTTCCCCCCAGTAACACTCAAAAAAAAGATGCTCCCCTCTGATAAAACAATGGGCTGTAAATGACTGTCCCCCTGCTCCATGTCCACAGGCTGACCATTGTGCAGCCACTCAATGGTTGGTTTTGGGTTCCCATCTGCTCTGCAGGACAGTGTGGCAGGGCTGCCTGCTTTAACAACCATATTAGAGGGGTGGTGCACGATACGAGGTGGCGTTTCCTCCGCACGGACTCTGAAGCCTAATGAAGACACAAGGTAGAGGTTATAAAAAATATTGTCATTTGTTCATGTCCAAACAACATTAAACATCATATAAAGACAATCCTTTATCATCTACCACTTATCTCTTAAAGTGTCAAAGTAGGTCAGAGTCTATCCCAACTACTTTGGGACTGAGGCAGGTAACACCCTGGAAAATGGCCAGTTAATCACAGACCTGACACAGAGAGACAACCTTTCATTCCAAAACTCATTTATTAAACGCATAGCTGAACTAAAGTGCCCATAGTTAAAGACAAAACTAAAAACTATTAACTACTCCAGTAAAATATTTAACTAAGACCACTCTTTGCCTTTAATTTGTCTCCCTAAAGTGCTTACCATAGCTATAAGCATACATGTTCTTGGCAAATCTTTTAAGAAATAAGACACATTGTTCTTGTTTTTGCCATTGTTTATTATCTTAACTTAAAGACTGGCACTGTGCCTCGCTGGTCATGGCTCATTTAACTGGCAACAGAACACCAACAACAAACATTTAAGCTGCTCAACCAACAAACAATGTCTATTTGCAGCCGGTGGCAGTGGAATGCCATTGTTTGAACTTCCCGAGAGCTTAGATGACCAAACTCAAGGAAACCGGGAGAGTCAGGTCAGCTTCCTGACAGGAGAGAGGAAACATGGGGCTCTCAGGAACATCAGGCCCAACAAAGAGGACGGTACATCCGCAACACAACAATAGTCACCACTACAGGGGAATTCAACCGATCACATTTTGATTAAAAATATTTTTTTCAAAAATGTCTACAAGATGACATGATTTTAACACTGTTTTAGTGGCTATAGTCCATCTCAGATTCTTCCTCCTGTTTGTCAAAATCTCAAAACATACATACATACATTTTAATACTCCTGAGCAGCTTCTTAGAGCACATTTGCTATGCCTCTTGGCTTAGCACCAGAAGCAGCTGACACCTTTAAAAACAAATGTTTTCTCAGCAAACTAAATCATTAATTTCAGACAAAATGTAAAATAAAATCTGATTTAACACTGTATTGTGTGAACTGTGTTTAACCCGAAAATGACCACATATTTTGGCTGTCTCCAGTGGGCAGGGGCTATCAACAAAAGGGCTGAACTCCTTGAGAACTCCATTCATTCACTGGAGCAGGAAATACCTACATTACAGCTAACACAATAGCCTATTTAACCTCATTGTCAATCTGTCTTTTCATATTTAAAATAAATGAAATACACGGTCACAACATCTATTCAGTACCAATCTAAATATTAGTTTCATTAATTGGATTAGTTTAATTTCTCAAGACAATATGCCACTAGTGATTAACTAGTTTTGAGAGTCAACAGCTTCTTTTTCCAACTATTATTTTATTCTTGGGACACTCTCATAGCTCTACATGGTAATACAATGGTTATACCTAATACTGCCATATACATATACAAATGTACAAGACCTAAGTTGCTGAATATAATGTTTTTGGCTTAGTTAAGATGCAGTGATGCTGAGACGTAGCACAACCCACGGTATCCCTATATATGAGTTTGTTTAACATTTAAATAGTAAAAGTTGCTCAAGTACGCATTCACGACCTCACCTGTCAACAGAAGTCCACACGCCCATAACAAGACACTAAAAATAACTCCGGTCATATTTTAGAAAAGTGGTATTTACAGTCAGATGACTTCAACTTAGCAGCTTTGAAAATACTACTAAATTAAGCCTTTTGAGTTAAGAAAAAGAACAATTTTGAGTTTATAAAAGCACTGACTTTATCCATACGGCAAATAATAAAAATAAACTGAAATTAAACATTATCAGAGCTAAAAGCGACGTAATCCACAGCGAGGTCAGCTCCTGCTTGGTTCATACTGCACCGCGAGCGCACAGGTGGAGCAGTGACCGCGCGTTTCCTGTTACACTGCTTTTCAAAATAAGAGCCCCTAAGACAATTGCTCATTCGGTGCATTATACTCCTTTTTATATTTTTAATAAAATGATAAATTTGTACATATTTACACTATGGAATATTTCAAGGACAAAGAATTGCTCGATAGATTTTCGAAATAATGTTTTGGTACATGGTTTGGCAGTATAATTTAAAGGCGAATGCGTACGCTTCCGGTAATAGATGTTTTTATTTGGCTTACTTTACTATCAATATTCTCAGCTAATCATCAGATGTGGACATTGTACTGAAAAGCTGTACTCAAGTAAAAGTACTGTTACTTCAAAAATATTACTCCAGTAGAAGTGAAAGTATCTTACACAATTTTTACTAGTACTCAAAGTATTGAGTATAACATTTACTTCAGTAAAATAGTACATTTGAATGTTTTTGCTAATTCTTCTTTTTCTTCCCTGAGTTTCAAACCCAGAACCTTCAGACTGCAAGTCAGACATGCAAGCCACTACACCAAGGACAAAAAACACTTAATTAATTCCTTAGACAATTTAAAGTTTTACTCAAGTGAAAGAAATTATCTAAAATTTACTCAAGTAAAAGTAAAAGTATGTTCTACAAAATATACTCTTAAAGTAGTTTTTCTTCCAAAAATGTACTTAAGTAATTTACTTGAGTAAAAGTATCTAGTTACTGTCCACCACTGTCTTTAATAAATTAGCACTATACAACAAACCTTTATACTTGTTAACATCCACACTTAACAAGCTGTTTTATGTTTTATTGTAGAACTTTCCTGCTTATTTAACAACATAGCAACTTTTTCCCTATATAAGCATTTTTTTACATACACGATAATGTCTTGTTATAACTGTATAAATTGGTTAACTTATTAGTGCTTGAGTTATTAATTTAAGCAAGATTTACTCTGACATTTAGGGTTAGGGCTTTGACAATACTTCCGTGAAGCAGGAAGCTCAGAGTTTCTCCTGTTCCTATAGTACAGACAATAGAAGGAAATTATCTACACTGTGCAATGCAATTAGTATACCAGTTAGACCCCTTGTCTAATAGATTGTAGACTTTACCAGCAAGAATGAGAGATTAAATCATTATTAAAAATTAAAGGACTGATGAAAAATGGTCGCCGCTGAGTTATGTAGGCTTCAGAGCAAAGTGAGGGCAACCCACAAATAAGTGAACTAGCACTAGTTCATTCCCTCCAATGGCACACATAAATAAAGTATTGTTTATTGAACTGTGCTTTGTAAGGCTCCGAAAGGCCCGGGGCTAAGTGATGGATGTTTTTATTGATCCAACAAGTCGGGCTTGATGGCCCCAGCATCGGCCAGCATTCAGCCAACAACAAAAGGTTTAGAAAGGATGAAGGATGAGTCCAGGCCAAACACAAGCCATGGGAATGGTGCTGAGCTGAGAGGTGCCCGGGGAAGGAACCTCTTTCAGGCTGTAGACTAAAGGTCAGGGGAAGTGTTGGAATGGGCAAAAGAGGCGGAATGGAGTAAGGAAAAGAGAAAGAATGTGTCAGCTAGAGTGAGGAATGTGATAAAAAGTGACTTCAGAGTTAATTCTGGTGCATTTCAAAAAGCCATCAACAATCACTGTCAACATGAATAGCTGTTTGAAGAAGAGGTGTTTTATTTTCTTGCTCTGTCTGTGTCTCAAAATCTGTCTCGAGTTGAGAAATTGAGTGTTTTCTTTTTTTTCTTTCTTTCTTTTTTTTTTTTTTTTTGCAGTATAATCACTTTTAACGGCATATAAAAAGTAAACAATTTTATAAGCTAGGAACTTGAATTTATGTTTATGTTATGTTAGTGGAGCAAAAAAGTGCATTTTAGTTTTTGAGTTTTTACTTTATATTTTATAGATTCCAAGCACATAGTAATTTAGGAAAACATGACATTGTTTAAAGTGCCATTCTTAAGAACTGTTTGAATTTTTTTTTTCATGTAGCGTAACATTTGAAACAAAAACCTTGCTATGTATTTTGCACATGTAGTATCTTTGCAGATTGTGCTCACCATAAGAGCATATAAGATACAAAACCTTGTACCTTTTAAATAATATAGACAACTTGCAAAAAGTACCTACAACAATTCATTTTAAATGGAGGCACTGTAAGTTCGCAGCTCATCCAAATAAAATCTGGAGGAATATGGATCAACACTGCATTCATCACCAATTGTTCTGCCATTGTTAGATGCTCTATGATGGATGTTTTACTTTGACAGGTCATGTGGCAGCAGACTCACCTTTTTTGCGATGCACCTTGCTCCTCTGTGGCATGTGTTGGTGTCCCGGACTGTGACCGGCATGCTCCTTCACACGGTTCTTCGAGACGTGGGTCTTTGAGCTCCAGTTTAGCCCTGGTTCTCCTGGGCTTCTGCCGTGACACACTGAGAACTCTGCCCAAGCGTAGAACCAGAACATCCAGATCAACCACGCTCCCATCCGCATCTTTACTACGCAAATTGGCACTTCCTGGATTCCTCTACTTTTGGTCGTCAGCAGCATCCATACTCCAAAATTTTTAAAAACTTCTGAAAATCCTAAAACCTAATGCTCTAAACATGTTTTCTTCAAATTTCTTCATCATGGTTGGGTGCTCCTCTTCCCTGGCTCTCTAATTTGTAGTCTCTGCTCTCTCTCAGTCCTAAGGAGGGATAAGTTCGGGGGAAACAATGATCAAAAAAACAAGTTGGGGACCTCATGCTGAGCGAGTAGTGAGGGAAAGGGGTCCGAGGGGTGCTGTCTTGTCCAACAACATCTGTGCCATTCATTCTGCAATGGCCAAGGGGGGCACAGAAAACAAGGCGCAAGTCTAGAGGCGGAGGGAGGAGAGAGAAGCTTTGAAATAAAAGGGGAGGTTACTCTCAGAGGCCTGTTTTCTCAAGTCAAATCACTTTCATTAATCACATGTCTCACATAGGACTGATATTTTGTTGTTGTAACATGTCTACAATCCCAATTCAAAACAAGTTGGGATGCTGTGGAAAATGTAAATAAACAACAAATCCAAAGGTCTGCAAATCATCTACATTCACAAATACTTCTGTCTTCTCTGGTCCAATTTTAAAATGGCTTTGGCCCAGAGAAGATGGCAGTGTTCCTGGATCATGTTCACAAATGGATGTTCTTTGCTTGATACAGCTATAATTTGAATTTGTGCAAACTGTGTTCACAGACAATGCCTTCTGGAAGTGTTCTTGATCTTTGCAGTCATTTCCAGCACAGAACAATGTCAGTCTTTAATAACGCAGTGTTGCTTGAGAACCTGAAGATTATGAGTGTTCAAGACATCCAATACTAGTACTACAGACTCGTGCCTTTCTAAAATGCTCTAATTGTACCCAGACATCTTACTGCAGTGTTGCCAAATCACTTTTTCCAGCCTTTTGTTACTCCACCCCAACTTTTTTGAGATGTGTTACAAGCATCAAATTGAAAGTGTGCTTAATATTATGATGTTTATGTTCTATTGTGAATCTACATATTACACAGCATCCCAACTTTTAAAAAATTGTGATGGTAAAGAGAAGAGATCATTAACTTACCACATCATATTGCAAAATGAAACCTGTTATTATTACTGCATGTGATAAGTGATTCAGATTTAATGACGAGTTCCCATGCAAAGATGCAAATTATCAGAGCAGTGGAGGCCTAATTCCTTTGACAGGCAGCAGCTTTAAAAACAAGAAAAGGAATACAAAGGGCCCTTTCTCTTTCACTGTCTTCTTTTAATGTGACAACTCAAGTCACCCCCCACTTGCTTCCTCAACCTCCCACCAGTCAAGTAGCCAGGCAAATTTGTAGCTGCTTGTCTGCACAGTATGACTCTCATACATCATCTTGGCTCGCTCCGAAGTCGCCGACAAAAAGTGGCAAGTCAACCCTGACAGAATGTTCTGCTTTAATTTCAGACACAGTCAGTTTGTCTGGCTCAAGTGGACTCCCAGAGACTACGGAGATTAGACCCACACAGTTCCTGAGCTGTAAACAAAAGCAACTTCAGTGGACATTCTTTTTATTAGGTGAGCTGTTATGTGAAAGTATTTTGTATATCATTAATACAATTGTTTGAGCTGAGGAATTTTGTATGCCTGTTTAATTAAAGTTCAGTTTCACAGCTTTTAGTAAGTAAAATATAACTATTTTGAAGTATATACTCTGTGCATCACAATATATATATATATATATATATATATATATATATATATATATATATATATATATATATATATATATATATACATGTTATTAATTTTGTCAAGTTTATGCCATGCATGTCCTGGTTATTGACAACATGAAATGGCCATATTTGGGGCCTGCATTCTTTAAAGGACGCTACATCTCCCCTCTGTGTCCTTTTTAAGGTAAGGTTAAAGTAAGGTTAAGGAATAGTTTATTGTTCCCATAGAGAAATTTGGTTCTCTGAATTTGACCCATCCTTCAGTGCCACTGGGGCAACCTGTTGCCACTGGGGCAACCTGTGCAGCGTCCAGGGACCCTTCTCTAGATCTTAAGTCAGTTGTTATTAAATGCTTAACACGCAAAAATATGCTTAAAATAGCTGAATAATATGCAAACTAAACCAGCTATTTAATACTGTTTTAGTAATGATAGTGAGCCTTTAAACTTCATGAACCACAATACCTTTTGCACTCATACTGAATGGCTTTGTTATACTTTCTACTAGTTAGAACAGCAGCTGACTTTATTTGTCTACTAGCTTTCTGCCAACCTTTGAAGTAATAGCTCTATCTATGTTTAAGTAACACAGGAGGCTAACATTATTTACTGAAATTGTATGGGGGGGGCATGCATCTAGAGTCCAGCCCCTCTGTGACCCCTTAAATACAGTAAGCAGTGAATAATTGCTGTGCACAGGCTTTATCACCTTTCTGCAGGCGACACTTATTACCTTCAACTCTCCTTTTGCACAAACACAACCTTGAGCCAAATGTGGTTTGTTTATCATTAATGGCATTATTAATAACTGTATATGATACTGCATTATGTTAATATTAACCATCAACAGTAAAGTACAAAGGCCTGACTTTAATAGCTGGAACTCAGCAGGTGCACTTCATGATGCAAACTATACCATCAATGTCTTTTAAAGTACTGGTATGAGCTATGTCATACACCATATTAACAATACAAAAGAAGACAGATCATTGGTGTCAATGGGGCTTTTTCACATCTTGTTAGGGCTGACCACCAACAGATGCAGGATTCACAAGGTTGATCTCTATTTAGGTGCATCACTTTAAAGGAGGCTGTGGTTATTATACTTATCCAATGGAATGGCTCACTTGGATAAGGAGCCATTGTTGCTACAATAACAACTAACAATAAGCTGTAAAACTATCTCTTTTATATGTTACAGAGCATATGTTGTCTTTCAGTAAAGGTTGTAGCCAGAGTACTCTAATGGATTTTACACGAGCTTACAGGAGTAACCTCAGACCTCAAATGTCAGCAGCTTTTATTGCTATGGCAAGTATCATCTGTAAAGGTAACCACTGGCTTGTAATCTCTGTATCCTTTATGGAGGCCTGTAGAGCGCATTAGATTTGAAGCCACTTAAGTTGGAGTTAAGTTACAAGGAAGTTCCTCTTAAAAAGATTTATATAAGTGGTTCGCAACAAGTGGCACTGACTATTTACCTTAAGTACTTGCACAATCTATGTAGCATTTGTGTAATTAAAACAACATTCAGGCTTCCAGCAAATGTAATGATAAGTTGAAATGATTGAAAATAAGGAACAACAAGAAGACATACTGGATATACTGGAACATTCCCATATAGTTGAATATGCCGAGTTCTATTATGCAAATGAGCTAAATCCTAAAACAAGTCTATGGAAAACTAGTGTCCACCATGACCACCCATGTCCAACTATTGTGACTGCAGTCTTTGAGCAGTGTTGCCTCTGCCTTTCTACGCCTGGCCAATATTCAATCATTTCTGTACCACTGTCACACCAGGACCCCCACAGGGCAGAGCTGCGGCCCACAATAGGGTGTCATGTCCGAGCAGCAAAAGGCTGTTGGTAGCCGTCTGACCTCTAATCTGCGCCTTCATCCACACCCTGAGAAGTAGCGCTTTAGGGGTAATTCCATCCCCGAAAAGAGAGGTAAAAAGGCCAAGGCGACACCAGAGTTGTGATGTGAGGATTTTGCCCCCCAGTGCGAGCTGCAGTGATGGCATCCCCCCGTCTGGAGACAAAAGCACATAATGAAGCACAACCAGGAAGCGCTGCAAAAGGGAACTCTTGGCTCTGTATCGACATACTTTGTTACTTAGGCAACAAGGCATGCTTTACTATTATCTACTCCCTCCATGGTAAAAACATCGACTTATTTGTTGTAGCTGCTTGGCCACTGCTGGAGTACATTTTACATTTAACATGAACAGAATTTGTTTCATGTTTTATTATTATTATTATTATTATTATTATTATTATTATTATTATTATTATTATTATTATTATTATTATTATTATTATTATTGTTATTATTATTATTACATTTCCTTTTTTTCTAGATACAAAATAAATAAATAAATATATCTGATATAATTTAAAATTTCATATTACATGGTTATAGTTAGTGAAGGGAAAGTCACTCCAAGTTTGGAAAAGCAGACACAAGAAACGAGACTTGAGGTTGGTTGACTATTGTTGAAGATGGGACTAGTGCTTAGTTTGTAAAGCCGAGGTCGGGGAACACATTTTTGTGGGGTTTGTTTTCTCAACATGGAACCAGAAAACCAAAAAAAAAAAAAAAAAAAAAAAGTTGATCAAACTCCTAGCTACAATCATTGCAAGTATGTATTACATGTTACACTAAAAATAATTTTTCAACATATTAAAGCCTTTTTTTAGGTTCCACACCTACCACAACCCCCTCTTTAAAGCACCTTAGTGTGTGTCTCAACCAAAATTTGAGTCATTTCTCAGCAATTTTTACATTGTAGTTGAATCTATAATAGACCTTAGATTGAAAGGAACATTGAAGTATCGGTCTGCAGTATTGCCCAGCCCCTCTGCTTCACTATGAAAGAGATGACTAAACAGCTGTCAAAAGTAGTCACACATTTATATATTCAGTTTTTCCTGAATAAGAGCCCTGATGTCTCACATTTAAGTGGACGGAACTTTTAAGGAGCTCTCCCATAGATATTTTAAAACAAAATTTAAAATAAATTCACTCATTTCCACAGAGTAGATTGCATACCTAACATAAACAAATATTAGCAAAAACAAAAAACTGGTTCTATATTTTGTCTTAGCTGCTTCACCTCAATGAGCACTCTTCAATTTTTATTTACCAAACTTTGTGAAAGGACTGCAAACATTGCCTCTGCCTGATTTAACATGAACTGAATCGCATTCTTCTGGGATAAGTGCACCGACTTTGCCCTGAAATTGTGAATGGTTTTTGGTGTTGTAAGAGCTGGGTGGGACGCTATCCATATCACAAACAGGACGCTTCGACGACCGAGGATGTGAACGGCAGGCCACCAGTTCTGCTTGAGTGCATCTGAATGGCTGATCTACCAGCGAGAAGCACTCACCAGCCCCTTTTAGACCCTTTTTTTAGCGATTCGGAAAACTAGGCACCCTGAGTTTCTGGGCTCACACCTCTTTGCCCTTGCATTGCCTCTTCTTTCTGAGCACAACCCGCCCCCCAGTTCTTTATATGTCCAGCTGGCTGTGGCACAAAGGCCTCGTCTTCCCAGCTCTAAATGATCTGCAAGACCCCCACATGCTTTGTTCTGCTCATTTTCCCACTCCCCAGAGACAGAGTTCAGTAGCAAAAATGAAAATGAGGATTGGATGGAGTGGATAGGAAAAGATGAGGAAGGAGAGGAAGATTAAAAAGACGAGGTGGAGAGAGGAGATGGTGTGAGAAAATGGTTAGGGAGCAACGTCAGATCTTCTAGACTCAGACTTCAGGGACTACCATGAAGACTACTAAGAACTATAACAATGGCAAAACACCCATTACAAAGTGACCTTGAGATGTGCTGGAATCACAAACAAGCTGAAACGTTCACACAGCGCTGCTCAAACTGGAACGACTACACAGAAAGTAGAGTTTTGTATCTAACTTTCCAACTTGACTTCAGAAGCATCACCAACATGGGAGAACACAAGTAAATGCGCAAATACAAACTTATGTCTATTATACACACAATATATGCTCTATACAAGTATATATTTTGACAAGATAATAAATATGCATTATAACCAGTGGACCTACATACAAAATGTGACAACAGCACCCAATACCAAACTGAAGAATTTCATAACATTATGATGATGTGTACCAAAAATCATGCCAATGTAGCCTTCAATATAGTTTTGTTTTAAAGTCTGGAAGAGGACAAGCTTTCTCCAGGAAAGAAACCTCTTCAGTCAATTTTTGTAACAGTGGATAACAGATATTTCTGCAAAGGTGACTGTGTTGCAGGAACATGTGTGCACAACAGTGGCTGAGGAGGTAGGGTTGTCCAATAAATGGAAGGTTGTTGGTTCAATTTCCACTTACACTGCGCTTCCTTGGTCTGTGAATCTGGTGTGTGAATGGATGAGTGTGATTGGTTACTTGATGTAAAGCGATGTGAGTACCCATGGAGGTGGAAAAGTATATGTTGAAACATTGTATATCAGTGCTTAAATACAACATATTAGTGGGACTACAAAAAACAACTGTAATATGTAGTCAAAAGTGACTTGGAGGTACTAACAATATACATTTTATTTATCAGCTAATAACAATAGTGGCAAACCCTAATAGTATTTATTCATTAGGTCAATGAGTCAACAGAAGCATAATAACTTTCTGAACTGAGCACATTACCACCCGTGTAAAAAAAAACCACACCATTGTGACTCTGAAACTACTCTTTAAGGACCACATAAGTGTGGCAATATAACCCTCAACAAATTCAGCTCCAAGGGCAATTTTTATGGAGACGTCAAAGAAGTGAAAACCCCATAAAGTTCAAAGTCCAGTTTCCACCTGCCCATTTCTCAGCACCCCTTTCAGTGAGGACTAAGATCAGGTTTTGCGGTAATCACGCGGTCAATTACAGCAACAAGTCCCTCCAGGTTTTGGGGCTCCTTAGACCCGCCCCAAGCTGGAACCCCCCCCCGGTCCCCAGCTTGTGTGAAATCATGCGGCGGATTGTTGTGCGGAAAAAGGACCGCAGTATGGAGATGTGGGCCGGAACTAATAGGATTGGTTTTGATTCATTAGATACTCTTTCATCATCCTGGTTGGAATTCCACTCCACGTCTCCTCGGGCTTCACACTTTTAAAATAGAGGTGGGACCACGGTGGGACTGAGGGGGGTGCAAGTGTTTATAATTGAGACTGAGGATCACAGAAGCTCATTACTCTCTATGGAGTCATCTGCGCTATTATAACACACAGAATCAGATTCAGAGCTGAATAAAGGCTATGACGTGATATTGTGCACAAAATATTTTTGTGGTTAGCCAAAATCTGGACAAAAGTCTGATACACATTCCTATTTTCAACTGACGTATCAACAGCTGTCACTTGTAAGATGTGTTGTATAAAGATGTGAAAATATCAATCAATTCATTAGTAGTAAATAAATTGGTACATTTTTACAAAAGTTGGGTTTATTATTGCATAGCGTGGAACCATATAAACAACACTCAAGTGGTGGGTACTCCTCTGTCATGAAGAAGACTAAGGTTCAATTCCTGAGGGCCAAAACCCAAGCCACAAGATTGCCCTTGAGCAGGTCAGACTAAACATGGAAGCCACTACATGATTTGATACAGGAACCCATGAAAAGAGCAACCAAAAGACTGTAGACTTTCAGTTCATTCTTTTTATTTTCTG
The DNA here is from genome assembly GCA_020698575.1 of Bostrychus sinensis. Lineage (NCBI taxonomy): Eukaryota > Metazoa > Chordata > Actinopteri > Gobiiformes > Eleotridae > Bostrychus > Bostrychus sinensis. Next base: position 28,650,127 of record CM036244.1, read on the forward strand.
TCCAGAACGAAGAAAAAAAACAAACTAAGCATTGCTAAGCTTAATTAGTCTTCAGACAGTGTAGATGATGGTGAGGAGCAGGGTGAAAGGGGGGGTGGTGACATTGAGTTGCTGTGTTGCTCAGATATATGGTATGATCCTATTTCAGGTGCGCCACCAAGGCACCCAGTTTTGTATATTTTTTATTAACTAATAATCTGACATATTTCTATTTGGTTTGTTCATAGACAAGAGTATGTTCCTCGAGTAGTATGTAGACCGCAGTCTCGGGACCTGTTTATTGCAACAGGGGTTGTAAATTAATTGTTGGAATAATTAGAGCTAGTCACAATTGTCTAGGAAACGCTAAGCTTACCCTAACCTTAAACATAGAGGGAGAGAATAGTAGTTTGTACAGGTAACAATAAGGGGCCTGGTTCTGAGAGTGCAGCAGTCTAGTGAGTACAGGCTCACAATCTGCCGCTTTATAATACTGTGTTCCTTGAGAGATACTGTAGGACTCACAAGGTCAAGGAGGAGGGATGTGAGGTGTGGAATTATTTGACATTTATTCAACCAGGAAAGTCCCACTGAGATTAACACTCTCTTTTGAAGTGGAGTCCTTGTTTTGGTTTTGGTGGTAGTAGAAACCGGAGCACCCAGAGAAAACTTACACAGGTAACCTTCTTGGTGTGAGGCAACAATGCTAACCTGTTTGCCACTTTTGCCACTTGATGCTGTGACCCCCACCACGAAAGGCACAATGTTGTGATGATGTGGCACTATGACTATCGGACCTACACATTTTAAGATTTCTTTCAGCATAGACAAAATCTAAAGTCCTGTAGTATAAATAATACTTTGACATTCCAAAATAATCTTTAATTACTTATTTAGTACCAATACAAAATTGTATATGATTTAAACAGCGGTAGAACTACATATCAAAAAATATATATAAATAAAGACAACAAACACACCATTGATTCTATAGAGAACAATACTCCCTGCTGTTGTTTGGAAAATATTTTGTAGTCCATTTCTACATGAAAGGGGGTTGTCACTCTCCCAGCTTGTCTCAAATCATGTCATACTGGTGCCAGCGCTGACCCTGGCACCTCTAGTGTGTTTTCAGCTCCTTGGCATAAACCGGCTCCAGGAAGTGAAAAGGGATGAGCATGAAGAGCGCAAACAGAAAGACAGCACTCGCCACCGCCAGCAGCACGTAGCGCCCGATGAACAAAGTGTCCACTATCTGTAGAGAGAACACAAAAAGTGCCAAGTAGTTTACTAGTTCACAGGACATAAAACAAAAGGATTCTTCTGGTGCATGGGAAAATCTGCCTGGTTTACACTTACTGGCCACATTATTAAATACATGTGTTCTAATGCTGGTCTTCTACATACTTTGGTTGTAACAAGTGATTATTTGGAATACTGTACTCTTTCTGTCATCTCTTCTGGCACCAACAAAGCATTTTGCTCAAAGAACTGCCACTCACAATATATTTTTTCTTTTTTGGACAATCCTGTGTAAAGCCTGGAGATGATATTGTCTGAAACTGTCAGTAAATCAATAATTTCAGAATTACTCAGACTACTCTAAAGTGACCTAATTATCCATTCTGTCCCATTCTGGAGCTTGATTTGAACTTCAGCAGGTTGCTCACAAACATCTCTGATTGTTGCTGAATTGTTGATTCAATATTTGCATTTATAAGTTTTCTATAAATCATGTGTATGTAATAATGTGGCTGGGGCATGTATGTTCAGTAGTTCTGCTTTGAACCACAAGATGGCAGAAGAGTGCTTTGAACAATTTACACAATGTATTACTGGCAAGGCTGTGGCAGTAATGGTATGGTTTTCTTATAATTATAAAGCAATTGTTACTGCTTTATAATTAAAATAAAATGTGTAATATGTCACACTTGGAATGGCCTAAAAAAGAAAAGTGAAGAGAGTAAATTAGTACTGACTTGCAAACAAGTAGAACATGAACAAGTCTGTAGCTGCACTTGTTATTATGGAGGCATTGAATTTGAAAGCAAGTATGAAATTATTAAAACATTGAACAGCAAGTGATAAACAAGATGACAATGATAAGTTGGTTTAGTGACAGTCTGAATATTTTGTACAGTATAATTTGCTAAAAAAATAAATGTAGTTTCAGTGGTTTGATATAAAACTCTAGGATTTGGTTACAATGGGGGTTAAGCAAAATGAAATATGTCAAAAGTGGCTGTCACCAAAATGATAATGGAAAACTATGGGTGCCAAGATAACAACAGTTGAGAATGATTGCAGTAAGTGGCATGAGCAAGATTAAATTGATTGGTATTGATTCATTTGGCATAAGTTTTAGATCACTACACAACCCTACCTTGGGACCAACACAAAGAGACCCCTTATGGCTTGATTAGAAAGTGAAATCTTGTTTTATTACTTATCTATCCACCACTGTATGCTAGATGATGCCAGATAGCCATATTGCCATAGCTATTTCAGTCTGACAATAATAGGTCCCAGAGATTTTTTCTTGCCAAAAAGCAGCTGAAGCAACTTGAAAGGTCTTGTTTTTGTTTTTGACTTTTTAAAAGTGAATTGCAATGACAAAAAAAAACCATGGATCACTTAATGAGCATCTGCTTTCTACCAACCAACTCTGCTTTCTCTCTTACTCCCTGTACCAAAGCCTAGAATCAACACTTCGTTACACAGAGTCTGTCCAACTAGTAGTTATTGATTTATAGAGGACAGACACCTCCATGTTCAGGGAATATAAAGTGTAACTTTGCACCACCGTTGCTGAAGACACATCATGTTTGTTTTTCTGTCGCCTCTAACTTCTGCTGAGAAAAAAAACGTAGATTCTGTGGAGCTTGTTATTTTCAGATCCTGCTGTTCTTTATCTAGATGGATAGTCAGTGGGGACGCCAACCACCCGGCGAACCAGCTCAAGTCGATTAACAGATCTAAAACAACAGCATGGGACTTCGCAGTGAGACTGGTAGAAGAGAAGTTTACGAAGTCACTGTAATCACTGTTAGCTGTGGGTGTGTTAATATTTAGATCATGAACCACCAATAAATATGAGAAAACACACTGAGAAAAGGGCCCTGAGCTAGAAAACAGCAGAAAGGACTACCGCCGTCCATAGCCATTTTATTTGACATTCTTGGAATGCGAATGAGCTGCTTGTGTCTTCTTGGAGAGGTGGGGCTCCCGTACGTCGTCTCTCATGGATGAATTTAACACATCTCACTTTTTAATTTGCCAATTACACAGCAAGCAGGAAGCCAAAGTGAGGGCTATGTTTTATTAATGTGCCGTGGGTGGGAGCAGGCGGGTGGGTGGGTGGACGGAGGCTACACCCGCCCACCCCCTCTTCTTTTCCTGCCTCCAGCCCGGGACTGGCCTCATTAGCACCATCATATTTGAGTTTTGTGTAACAGCAAGTGGTTAGACACTGATCAGGCAGAGATAAACACATCTAGCAAGATTTGTAGCCTAAATTAAGTCAACAAAACTGGATACAAGTCTACATCCAAACCAGGCTTGCTTTGGAATACGGGTTGAAAATTATTGTTATGGTAATACCAATTTGTGCCACATTCACTTTGCAAGAAACTCCTTGAATAGCAATAGATGTTATAGTGCTGCATGTATTTACTATGTGCATGTCTGTGTTTATAATATTAAATTGTATGTTTTTGCTTATCCAGCTTTCTTTTACCATTCAAAAACAGTAGTTTCGTAACTCTAAATTGCCCATATGTAAGAGTAAATGATTGTTTCCAAGCATCAGGGCAGCAACTACCTGGGCTTTGTCTAAGGTGTACCCGGCAACAGGCCCATAGTTACTGGGATAGGCTCCAGTTATTCATGGGATTATTCCATTATCACCAGCTATTTTGTCCACCGCCTTTGATGTCTTACTAATTATGTAAATCAATTTTATTGTATGCTGCAACTTTAATATTCTGACCTTAAAATCATTCAAATATTGCATGGTAACTTGATGCTTTGTAAATGTACGTGTTTTGAGGTCCCTGGCCATATTTTGGATTTACTGTATTATCTTTCTGTTTTAAATTGGCAGCTGAATAAAAAGGCAATTAAAATATCTAACCCTGGGCATTCAAAATTGTCTTACTGTGTGCTTTTCAGAAAAAAAGTGACTAATCATTTAAACAATCAGCAGATTAAGGGATAACAAAGAAATACTCATTATTTGTAGTGACTTAAAACATAATCTTCTTACCAACGGAATCAGTTTCTAACGCAGGCTTTGCAGTATTTTGCCTGTCTCATAAAGAAATCTAGGAAGTCAGATTGTGTTGCCTGTCTGTGTAGCCGGTCTGGTATCTACCATTGCACAAAGGCTATAAAAATGCGTGCTGGCCAGGCCTGGGCTGTGCTCTGCTATTTCTATGGGGTGGCAGCTTGCTTGGCAGATCTGGCTGGCTTATTGGCACGACCCGGAGGCAACATGGGGGAGTGTTTGTTCTGTGTTGCTGTTGGACTCAGATAAAGAAGAACAGGCCTTTACGACAAACACACAACACAAAACGCCTGCACACACAAATGCTGTTTACAGCCGGAGCACACGGTGGACAGCGGCTTGTGTGGCTTCTAGGGTTACATTTGGGATAGCTTTTTTATACGCACCTACCTCCATACTAAATTTGGTCTGGATTTATTCACACCATAATAGATTTACATGTTGTTTTAACCCAATATGACCTGCTGTTAGACTATGGAGAATATAATTACTGTCATATTTGTGTTCAGTGAGTTTAAAAATCAAAACACTACTTACTCATTATTATTATTACTATAAGAAATGTTAAACTAAAGTGATTATTACACATTTTTAAGAATGACGTGGACTTCAAAATAAAGTGGGCTGTTCTTTTGGGATGTGAATCGTCATGTTCACTCAGCAGGATTGTATCATAAACATTTGGTGACAATCAAAGCCAAATGGCCAAGGAATAAAATGTCTCTGGGCTGCTTTCATATTCAAGGCAATGCAATGCTTAACTAAAAAAAAGCAGAGTACAGTTGTAAACTAAACATTTCTATGATTTGGTTGTGTATAGTGAAAATTAACACATGCTTACCTCTATTTCTTTGAAGGCAGGAGGGGTCTCTGGACTGCGAGGAAAAAACACCAGCACCAGAGTGATTGTGAGAGCCAGTAGGAATACCGGAATAACCCCCAACCTGGCAACACACAAGACAAAAATGATGATGAAAGATGATTCACTGTTGTCAGCATATCAGCACTATTTGTAGTCAAGGATATTTTGAAGCATTCTTTCTTGCCTAAATAATTACCTAACTAAGATTGTCATTACGTTTAAAAAGCGTTTATTTTATTTATTACTGCATTGTAAATATGCATTCATTCATTCTATATTGCTTGTGTGGCCATACAACAGATCTCAAAGGGAAAAGCAATCATGCTGGATATCTACACTGATATAAAATGGGTAATGTCAGACGCTGAATTTGAAGACACCCCAAAAATCAAATTGAAATAGGAATGTGACAGGCTAGTCCATTCTGCTGAAATTTCTTTACAGCAGCTTAAACATGGCACTCAGTAGTTAGTATGGCTTCTACATGCATGCTTGACTACATTGGGGCATGTTCCTAATGAGATGACAGAGGGTATCACTGAGCTCCTGGAGGTTCTGAGGTGCAACCTGGCGGTATCAGATGGACTGAAACATAATGTTCCAGAGGTGTTCTATTGGATTTAGGTCAGGTGAGCATGGGGGCCAGTCAGTGGTACCAATTCCTTCATCCTCCAGTAACTGCCTGCATACTCTTGGCACATGAGGCCGGGCATAGTGGTGCACCAGAAGGAATCGAGGACCCACTGCACCAGTATATGGTCTGACAAGGGGTCTATGGGTTTCATCCCAATGATGACGTGCATCCCTCCATGGGTATGCGTTCCCAGACCCTCACAGACCCACCAACAACCAGTCATGCTCATCAATGTTACAGGCAACATACGCTTCTCAGACCCTTCCACCTCTGTCACGTGCAGAGGATGAACCTGCTCTCATGTGTGAAAAGCACAGGGCCCAGCGGCGTAGCTGCCAATTCTGGTGTTCTATAGCAAATGTCACTCAAGCTCCATGGCGCCGGGCAGTGAGCACAGGGACCACTGGAGGATGTCAGGCCCCCAGACCACCCTCATAAAGTTTGTTTTTGATTGTTTGGTCAGAGACATTCACACCAGTGGCTCGCTGGAGGTCACTGTGTAGTGCTCTGGGCCTGGCAGAACTGCTCTTGTTCCTTCTTGCAAGGAAGCAGATTTCAGTCATGTTGATGGGTTGTGGACCTTCTACAGCCCTGTCCAGCTCTCATAGAGTAACCTGTCTCCTGAAATCTCCTCCATGCTCTTGAGACTGTGTTGGGGAAAACATTAAACGTTCTGATAATGGCACGTGCTGATGTTCCATCCTGGAGGAGCTGGACTGTCTGTGCCACCTCTGCAGGGTCCAGGTATCACCTCATGCTACCAGTAATGATAATGACCCCACCCATATGCAAAACAAGTGAAACAGAGTAACACAAGATGATGAGGGGGAATAAGGACCATTCCTGTTTTTGCTGTGTCTCACTTGTGCCCCTCTTGTGCACCCCTGGCAAATTTCAACACCAAAGCAGCTGATACTGATGAACAACAACCTCTGCTGCATAACTGACCAGATCAGTTTCCCTTAAGGTTTATTTACTTGATGTTATATTCTAATTAAAACGTGTTCCTTTATTTATTTTGAGCAGTATAAATAAAGTTACAGTAAATAATTGGCATACTTTACACATCCTTGTGGCTTTCTAATAAAGTAAAGCACGAGCAAATTAATTACAAAAGGTATAGCTAAGCAAGATACCTGTAGTGATTGAGTGTATTTTGTCATGTTATTTGAAAGTATTACACATTTTACTTATTTAAAAGGACATTTAGATATATTCACAAAAGAGTGTGCACGTGTTGTTGTTTTTCGAGTGACTGCCAGTGTGTCTGAGGGGATCCTGTTTGTGGACACTCACTTGGCTGTTCCCGATGCTCTGAGCAGCATTATCCCCATCGAGAGCGCCGCTATCCAGACCACAGCAATGACCACGACTCCTGTCCCCACGTCCACCACGGTACCTGCCATTCTTGTCCAGAAACAGTATCACAGAGTTTGTTTGAATGCCACAGCTAAATTAAGCTAAAGACAGCTAAAAAAAGATTGTTCGTGTCACTAGAAAGCAGCTCCTTTATGCTATGCATTCATAAGCTACAGGAAAAGCTGTTACACCGGGGATTTCCAGAGCTAAATGATACAAACTACCGCTGTTAAATGTTCAGATGAGATGAAATAGCGCGTCTTATCTGACAGAAAAGAACTCATTTGTAAGGTAAATGCAGTTCGAGGGATGATACGGAGCTGCTCGCGTCTCCTGCTTCCTGGTAACAGCAAGGAGGAATGCTATTGGTTGGCGCCACTTTGGACCAGCCAATCAGGACCGGCTTTACTGAAATATAGGAAAACTCCCGGGCTCCGCATGCGATGCAAAAGCTGAAAAAGTCTGGAAGGAGTCAATGTGGTTTGATATTTTACTTTTTAACTTTTAGGAATTAAGTTTGTTTTTATTAGTCAGTTATCTTTAAACAAGACATTTAAGTACAAGAATATTATTTTGGACCAAATGTGATTTATTTGAATAATGAATAAAAGCTTACAGTACACCAACAAACTGTTAATTAGTTTATGAAACTAAGTTAACTTCAACACTTGCGCGAATGGTAAGCTAGGCCATTTTCAGTAGTTTTTTTTTTTGTAAGACATGCCCACCACTGATTAGTTATTTCACCCGTGGCCATAAATTTATAGAAGAGCACTTTTTGTCTTTTAAACATGTAGTTAATGGGGACCGACAGGGGGCTGGCTACACACGCCTTGCCTTTAATGTAATGACAGCATTAATAGAGATCGTGTAGGTGCATCTTGTGCATTAACCTTTTATTTTATTTTATTTTATTTTATTTTATTTTATTTGAAACTTCTCATTTGAAGTTCAAATGCATCTTCAGAAAGTATGACATTTAGAAGTGCTTTAGGCACATTCTGTGATATCAAACTAATAGGTGATTCGATTCTTTTTTATATCCTTAATAGGCACATTTACTGCCTCAGTAAACCAAGCTTAGATAACTTAGCTTCATATAGCCTTGATTGTTCTTTATTATGCCAGTATTGAATATTTCCACGTTTTTCTGAAATATAACAGTAGGCTATGAGGTTTATATATTTGTCATATTAAGTCTGTTTCCCAAACTAGATGCTGGCACTTGTCTTACAACACTTATATAGACTTATGATACGGCTCTTTAGCTGTTGGGCCTACTTGGTTCAGGGCAAAGGGAGCCATGACTGAAAAGCTGTCATAAGTGCTCAGTCATTTTTTTCTTTCCTACTTATATAACGAAACCCTGGAAAAGAAATAACCGTAATTTTCTCAAACTTTGCCGAGCCACGTCCTACTCTACAGCTTTTGTAACTGCTAGGACGTGTGGGAGATAGAACCAGCCAACCAACTAGCTAAACCCTTGACTCCCTTTCCCTGTATTTTGTGCGCAGCTCCCTACGCGTGATTGTCATATTTCCCACGGACACTGGAAGGCATCAGCGGCCCAGCGTTGGGAAAACGGGGAGCGGAGCTGGAGATGGAGGTGGGAGGGGCTTGTGTCGGCTGACGTCAGCGGCTGTGTGGAGGAGTATAGGCTGTGCTGTCAGCCCAGTGTCAGTCTGATGAAGATTGGCATGCAGGTAAGCTGTCATTCATTTTCAATGTCAGTGCATGGGAACAGGGCTTTACCACTTGAGCGTCCTTTTTTCCCCTTTCCCCCCCTTCATTACAAAAGGCAGGACATTATTCATACAGGCAGACAGCCAGGCAGGCCACAGTGAGAGAGAGGGAGAGAGGGAGGGAAAGATAGAGAGTGAGGGAGGGAGGCAGAGGGAGGGGGGAGGCTCAGGAGGGGGAGAAAAACGAGAGAGGGAAAGGAGACGAGATGCATTTTTGTGCTGGACTGACTAGCGGATTTTTTCTGCTTTTTCTTGATGCAGCTATTGGATTTTAATAAAAATATGTTGGTAACGTCTGTAATGACAGAATAGTGTATTTAAGGGTGCGTTATTATATTTGCCGGGGCGCGTTTTCGCGTAAAATGCCGTAATTTACTACACACAGTCATAGTAGAGATTGAGTGAGATGGAAAGAGTGCGTGGAACTGGCGTTTCATTCGTAAATTTTAGCCACGTCGCGTCCACTATTTGTAAACGATGTCTTCAGTGGCGTGGGTGCGTGTTGTGCCGTGTGTACGATGTCATTTCACTTTTCTGTGTCGTGGTGGAACTTGGTAGTGTGCTTTGGTTCGTAAATTGCGCGTGTGTGACGCTTTGGCGAAGTGTGCGTTTTTGTTGCAAAACAGCTTGGCACGGATTGAAATGTGTTTTTCGTGTTTTTATAATAAAAAATTGTGTCGGCAGTGCTATGCAAACAGTATGGAAGTGCGTTTTTCTGTACTTGAAGAATAAATATGAAACATACAGGGACATTAGGGGACGGAGGATCTTGCTTTCAGCTTCTGTTAGAAGTTAAAATGTATGTTATGATGAAGTTATAGTTAAAACAAATATATCCTTTGCAGGTGGCAGTGTGTTTAGCGTTACTCTCAAATTGTAAAATTGATTTAGACTTTATCTGTGCTTAGAATAGCATGAACTTCATTGTTACCAGAACATTTGTAAAGGGCATAAATTTGTCTCAGTCCTTTTGCATTTTTTTGGGAGAATTGCTCTTTGATTGCACCATTTCCTATTGCTGTAAAAATTATCTCTACTTGAGCCAGCTCCAATGTTTACCCTGTGCCTCTCCCCCTGCCCAGAAAAGCCTCCCTAAACAGTCTAAACACTGGTCTTCTTTGTGCACCACTCACCACTTTCTATTTCAGATGACTGGTTTATTCCGCTATTGACTGTTTCACTCATAGGAGACATTTGAGTGGCATAAAAAAGGCTTCATGGAGCTCATGTCTCGAACACTGTACCTTTGTTCAATTTCGTTTTAATGATCTCTGCAATTACAAGAGCATGTATCCTCCAGTCGACAAAGTGTTTTAAAAGTTCAGGCTGTACAAACTTGTCTCTGCTTCTCCTACAAAACCACAGTATTATTCAATAAAAACAATAAGAAAGTACATCTGAATGTGGTGGAAAAGTTTTGGTAAAAGATCTATTTGTAGCAGCATTGCAGATTATTGTCGATACAACTAATGCATTCCATAAAGTGAGCAAAGCAGAACCTGTCTTTTAGCCTAAAGCCTTGGTAATGGCAGCACATTAGCCTAATTAAATATGCCTGAACCATTTGTTTACTAATCATCTGCTTCCCTGAGAAATTACAATGGCGATTTAGACCACTTTAGCTCCCTCTCCCCACCAAAAAACATTCGGCAGGTGCAGAGTACTGAGCAGAAAATCCCAAAAGGAGCTAAAAAGTTGCACCCCCTCTCAAAGCGAAACGCTTTGAAACGCTGTTGCTGTGTGAGCTGCCGTTGAAAGACCAAAAGGAGGTCTGTTACCTTTTGCACTATTCAAAATGCTGTGTGCCTTTTGTGGGCGATTCAGTCGGGAATAAATCTTACATCACATTTCACCAAAGTCAAAAAGCATCACCACCTATCACCTTCAGTAACGTTTATTCTTTGTTGTGCTGCACCCCATGCGGCTCTACATATTGTCAGATAGGGATGATGCTAATTTAGTTTATCCCCGAACCCTGCTGAGATCTTAATTGATGATTTGTGTCATTGGACATGCAGCCAGGAGGCATATTTGTGGCTGCGAAAATACTTCAACACTATTTGCATATTGCTATTCCATCTATATGCGTAAATTACATGATGAGGTCTGAAGCTGTGCGTTCCTGCAGCTTTTTGGGGGGCATAATCACTGATAAAGTCATTCAGTCACTCTAAATGAAGGAAGTAAACAGAGCGGAGAGAGCATATGTTACAAACCAATTTGAGCTTTTGTATTTGGCCATAAAGCAATTGAGGAAATTAAAGCACAAACAAATGTATTGTCATTTCCTGTGCCATTTCTTCTAATTTCAACCCTGCGTGGCGCCCAAGAAACCATTATGTCTTTTTAACCAAGAGAAGTTTTAATTCTAAGAAGAAAAATGGTGTTTGTTTTCGCGCTTTCTCTTCACAGTCACATTGTGAGATCTCTAATTGTTTATGAAAGCATCACTTTTTAAAATCAGGTCTGAAAAAAGTGATAGTATGTAGAGAATTATTCATAAGGCTTTAGTCTGGCGAGTATCCTCAGCGGAGTGCATCTAGGTCCTGTTCCGGGGCCGTGAGCAATGTGATGTAGGCTAGGGCTTTTTCTGTTGAATAGTGCAGCGATCCTTAAGACACTTGTGTGCTGTAGCATGTTTGGGGCCCCGTCTGGGTCCGGGGCAGGTCATGCCCACTAAGCTGGCTTGATCCCTATTGCTCTCCAGAGAAGGCAGCGGGCTGTTTATACCGGCAGAGCGCGCGGCTTAAGGACACCCCTTGCATGCTTACCCTTGCTCATTCCACCGCCAGTGCTGCGTTGGCATGGCTCTAAGTAAGCCACCAGGGAGCGAGGTCGACGAGAGATGGATTGGCTTGATTTATGCTCAGAGAAGAGCAGCAGGCAAATTTAATGATCCTCCATACTGTCAACATCACGAAGCTTTGTTTCTGGAAGGACGTGTGGTTTAATCACAATTTCCCCAGCAATATTACACTACAGCAGTGGTTCTAAACTGGTCTGATTGTGAGTCCCAATTTATCCATGATGTTTTTATAGTGACCCAATTTTTACAGAAGTTATTTTTCTAAATGAATTTACTTATTGAGGTGCCAAATATGTGCCAAATAGGTCATAGGCAGATAAATGGAGAGGGCTGCATCATGAATGACATCCACTAAAAAACGTCACATGGCAAATTATTTGCTGTGACACCATAGAGAGAAAGGGAGCAGACAAAGGGGATATTATGACAAATATCTTAAAGTCTGATTTACTCTTTCATGTAAATAAAACAATTTTGTCTACGGTGAACTTATGAGATATATTCAACCTCCCTACAACCCATTATTTTGTCCTCTCCCACATTTGGAACCACTGTACAGCCCTGCATGTCAAACAGTCAGAATAGTTTGGTTTTTTTAATCTATAGTTCTAAAAGTTTTTTCTAGTTTTCAGCTGTGCCTTTCCTGTTGATTAGCTATTTACCAAAATTACACCCAGGTGATATCCATTTTTAGATTCTCCCTAATGAGCATATGTTATTTTGAAAACACTTAGTCATTTTAATACAAGATATTTGATTACAGTCTGTCCCCAATATGTCTATTCTAGCGTTCCTTAAATAGAGATGCCTCAAAGTATAAGAAAAATCCTTACTTTGTGATTCACTAATTGATTTGCTTTAGAACATCTGAATCAATCCCTGTTTTCTGACAGCCCTCAAACTAACTTTTCAGTGCAGCCCCATTCCAGACAATGGCATACGATGTGTACTTGAACAAGGTCCATAAAAATGAAGGCACAGCATGCACCGCAACATACAAAGACTTGAGTCATTAGGTAATGATTTTAGCATCTGATTGCATTCCTTTTTTTAGACGAGGAAATGAAAAGTCAGCAGGGACACATTCCATAAAATAAGTCGAAGTCGTGGCATTGAAGAGACGAGGCCAATGCATATTTTAGCAGTAAGTATAAGAAAAATATATTCCTACCCTACAAAGTCTTCATTATGCAGAGTCCTATTGCGTTTGATGTCATTATATTTGCAACAAAAACAATTAAAACCCCTTATTTTTAGACATCAATGGTTATTATTCAAGGATCAAGCGCCAAAATCAAATTAGCAACAGCTTATTATATATTCTGCATTTAAAGGCCTTTAACAAGACAGCGAACCTCATTGTGCCTTCTTCTCTTATCTCTGGTGGAATGCAGATAATCCTAATAAATTAGTAGAGCTTCACACAGAGAAATATGAAGCCTGGCAGTAAATCCTGAATTTATTATATTTGCGAGTCCCGGTAACAGCTGAGCATGGTGAGGTTGAAAATATTTGATTTGAATTCAACAGCAGATCATAGCGAGAGAAAATCCCACCAAGCGCTGCGTGGCTGCATATTTGTGCTTCCTGCTAAAAATGAATAAATGCATAGGGCAGAGACGACGTGGCTACAGTGGAAGCCCAAGTTAAAAGATGTCACTGTTAACTGTACACCCTTATAAGAAATGTCATTATTGCGTCTATATTGACTCTAAATGTTATAAGAAGATTATTCTCATTCCCCGTTTTCTTGCTTGACTGCAATTTGCTTCCCTTTTTTTTCGGTTACACTGCAGGTACAGTGGCAGCTGTGTTTTTAGCACTGCAGTGATGTTAGCAGCAGGAAAGCTGTTGTTCCCCCTATCTGAGTCGCACTAACTTTTATTACCAAGTAGAAGACAAACATAAAATGTAACTGCCAGGAACGCTTTGTCACCGGATACTGTTGCCTGTATTAGGCTTCTTCTTACACCATAATTACACACTAAGCTTACCTCAGTTTTGGTATTTTTAAATGTCAGGACATAAAAAAATATTTTTTACATTTCCATTGTTCATTGATGTGGTCACTTTAACATGAGGTGGCTTGTGGTGGTCGACAAAGTACACCAGGAATTCCCCCTCGAATCTGTTTCCTGTCACAAAGTCTATATTTGATTACAGTGACTGTTAGGTTTGATTTTTGTTTGCATTTTGCTTTCAAATAGAATTAAAGCCACAACTACTGTATATTACTTTTTTGGGGTACTGTATAAAGAAGTGGTCCCCAAATGGTGAGTTAAGACCCCAAAGTTGATCAGGTGCTGGGGAAAATATAATATATAATACTGTTTTAATCACAGAGATAAAAAATGTGAAAACAAATGTTTTGGTGGAATGTGTTCTCATAAGAACATTGTATTCCTTTGTCAGTCAGAGCTGCATACATAGTCATTTCATGTCATTAAAATGAATTTATCAACTAATACACAGCAATTCATAAAAATGTATACAACAACATGCACTAACAGTAAAGAAATAATCATAATGCCTGATTCCTCCACAGTTTTAAACTTACTGATCAACCAGAATAAGGAAACAGTATTAAGTTACATGTATTTTGATAGCTATGTTTAGTCTAACAAAACCAAAACACTGTAATAGGCATAAAAGACCATTTTCAAGTTCACCAAATATTCATATATAAGTTTTTCAGAGTAGCCTTCCCAGGACTTTTTCATAGTGTCAGTTTGGATTCTGCCACAAATATCTGAACACACAACCAGCATGTAACAGGTGTGTAAATAATGCAATAATAATGCAAAAGTTTTCTAAAAATGTTTTATGCTATTTATTCACATCTGGATTCATCACATGGACACAAGTTCTTAAATTCATAGAAGCATTGCTTAATTATGTTATTGCTTATGGACACCTCCAGTAGTTAGTTAGTTGTTTACATTGGTATTGGTTTACACTTAAAATGGAGGTAAAAGTCTATTCCCGAGACACATGCTGTTGTTGGTGAGTCCGGAGTATATGGTGGTCGATGGCCTTTTCAAATCCCTCACTTTGATTATCGACAGTCCATGGACCTCTGCTGCACTTTGAATAGAATTGCAACAGCTCTGGAGTTATGACCTCCAAAAGCCTATTTACTGCCGCCTGCTTCCATTTTTCCGACTCCTCTCCACTGATATTATTCAAGTGTGTTGCTCTTTCTGCCACTCATCTCATCTGAATGTCTCAGCCTATTGCACTCCAGGACACCATTGATCTGAAGGACAATATTTTCCCTCCGTGTGAAGCCTCTCCTTTATTTCAGCATTAGCCTCCTACAAAAGTGCCTTTCACGTCCAATCCATCGGCATACCTTGCTGTTAATCTTGGAGTGGTCTTGGCCGATGCCTGATGAAACACTTGTTAGTGCATAAGCTCTCAGCTTAAACAGCGGCTTATCAACAGACTTTAGTAAAAAAGCATGGTACGGCGGCAAGGGCAGAATAATTTGCCTTAATGCATTTTAGTGATCGCTCTTATTAGCTGTAAATGACTTCCCTTATGCAGGCTTGTCCCCCACTATAAAAGTGCCATGATTTTATGACAGCAGGGGGTTGAGTTGAAGCGCTTTTCATTTTCCCCGGCAAGGCCACATCTCTCACTGTATTTCATATGACACACGCTCTTAAAATATTAAAGCCATACTATACACTGTTAGCCCTCTATTATATTTCATCAAGGCTTTTGGCAGCCTGCATGTGTTAGCACCGCTGCATTCGGAAGGCTCATAACAGAACATTTTAGAGCAGAGAGGAGAGAAATGCCTCCTATGTTGAATTTTAAGGAAGCAGATGAGATGAGTTTGCAATACACAAATACAATGTGAAAACATAAAAATAGATGAGTTTGAATTTGGGTCATCATAGCTCGGATAAAGTCTGCAAAGGTGTTGAAATTATCAATCTATAATCAATGCCATCTTGGTTTATGTATATCTTTGGCACAGAAAACTGCCTTTTAACAGTGAAAACTGTCTGGAGGCTGTCTGCCTGGACCGTTTGGGTTGAAAGACAGCATAAGAGGGAGACTAGAAAAAAGACAGAGGCAAACAAACTAACTATACATAATTATAATAGTAATAATCATTGCAGAATTTGACAGCCTACTGACACATTCAAAATCCCATATGATTCCTCTTTCAACTTTTTACTTTGGCTACAAAGAGACCCATTTATGTTCATTTCTATTTTTTTCTTCTCTTGTATCTAGCATTAGTATTTCTTTCAATTGATTATGGCCATAATGCTGATTAATTGATTAACTGATTAACCACCTCTACATGGTAACTCAGACATAAGAATAATTGTTGGGCTGATGGTGATATCTTTACTTTTAAGGACAACTGTGTGAGGAATTTTTCATAATTCATTTGGTTTACCACAATAAATGACTGAAAATTGCACATATAGTAATTTTGATTTAATGTGTCTGTGTTCTCTTTTTAAACCATCAAGTACTTATTTAGCTGGCCTCTGCTACATCACATTAGGGCTGCAATTAACGATTATTTTGATAATTATTTTGAATAATTGATGAATTGGATAGTGAAGTGTGTGTGGTTAAAGTGATTAAAAACTTGCAGTGTTTTATAGTTCCCATTAAAAATTGTCAAAATTCTACCAAAAATCACCTAATTTTTGTTTAAACCAGACAAAGCTACAACTGTGTCACTTGAGAATGTTTGACTAGGGCATATATAAACAAAAATATATTTTTGATCAAAAACACAAACCATACATTGTTTTTAGCAGTAACAATTCTTGCTAGTAACCCCTCCTCTCTCAGCACATGGCATGTTTCAGAGTCTATGAATATCACAGTTAAAGATCAAACGATTATTAAATTAGTTGACGGTTATTTCAATAATCGATTGTAATTGATTAATATGATGAGTTGTTGCAGCCCTACATCACATATTGTAACTCCTCTTGAAATCTGTTTATTATAACATGTATGCTGATACATTTTCAATACTTTGAGACCTGCTTCTATTTTTGTAGTCAAAGAACAATGTTTTATTGCAATGGTCTGTATATGGCATGCATTTGAAAATGACAGGTTTGAAAAATGCGCCACCAATACATTGCCTTATACACTTACATTTACAAGCATATTTACATAATTTGCATTTATTTTTTATGTGCTTGGGTGCAGTATTACTGACACTGCAGTAATCGGGATGCTTAGAGCCAGGAGGGACCTGCGAACCCATTGTCACTCACTAACAAAACCATTTCTCAGTTGTTTATATTATTCCTCATAACATGCGTAATTATTTGTCTCAACAAATGGTAGCACATCTGTTACTCTTTAGATGTTTATATTTCCATTCTGTGCTGAGGAGAATACATTACCAACTTTTCTCACATTTCCGAGTCTGCTACACCCTTCAACTTGTCTGACTTCTAAAGCCACTTGATGTACTTTGAGTGTCTTATAAGTGGCGGAGTTTCACCAGCAAAAGTAATTAGCTTTTGTTTTTTAGCCCTAGTGTCCCAGTTTTCATGCATGCTCTGATTACAAGGTATGTGAGCGTCTCCCAGGAGCCCACCCTCTCAATTTCTGCCCATCAATGACATGACTTACAGTGTGATAAACATATTTGTGAGAATGTTTTTTCTGCTCGAATCTGGCCCTTGATTATTCCAGGCATCAGCTGTCCGCACGAGCCGACCATCCCATGCAGTGATTGCTGTCCTGCTTGTGTTCATTGCCCTTGCCTTTCTCCTCTCCTCACTTCATTACATTCGGAACATTATGACTTTGCTGAGAGACTCGTATTAACCTGCACTTTTTTCACATCCGCAGTGCCTGGCCGCATTCACATTCATTTTTCCATCACACCTTTAACAGAATGCTTTGTGTCGATGTGTTTGGTGTGAATATTTCTGTTTAGAAGTGGTGAGATTGTGGTATTGTGTTTTTGGCCCGAAGCATGGACTCTGCATGCGATCATGAGTCAGCTCTGAGGGGGACTTGGACTGAGTAATGGGTGACAGAGGTTTCCGGGTGAGCGTGAATATGACGTGTGCTCTCCAAAGTTATGTGATTTTTTTTTTTTTTTTTTTTTTTTTTTTTTTTTTGTGGGAGTTTAGCGAGACAGACCACCTTCGCATAACACCTATTCTCACTGTCTTTCTCTGTTTTTATAATGTCTGTTTGATTCATTGATTAATTACAGACTTTTTCTTAGCTGTAATCAGACTCGGATGAAATACTCAAGTAAAAGTACTGTTACTTCTTTGAAACAACTTAAGTTAGTGCTATATGAAGTTTAGAACAAATAACCTTTGAAATATCTTTTTATAATTGACAGCAAAACCTACTACTAAAAATTATACTACTACTACTGATAGTACGTGCGACAATTACTGTTACTGTGTTACTGTTACTGTAAATGCTACTACTTTTTCCAGTGCTTATGCTACTACTACTACTACTGCTACTTTTTCTCTGACTAGCGCTATTGCTACTGTGAATTGCTACGACTACTTAAGCATCACCACCACTTCTGCTACTACTACTGCCTGATCAAACATCATGGTTGAGTGGTGAGCGATGAACTATGATCCTATAGATGAGTTAATGGACTTTATTTAAGGGTCCTAGACACAGTTATAGCGTATCCTACCTGGGAGTTGATCTATCCTTTAATGTGGTCTCCGTAAAGTTTTGTTCTTTTTTTTTTACCCCACAGCTGTTTTCTTTTAGGAGTTTTACCTTACTGAGAAGGAGGGTCTAAAGACAGGGGATGTCCTGTTTAGTTTAGTTATAGTTTATGTTTTATTGTGTGCTTATGTTTCATTGTGTTTTTATTTTTTATTGTGAGCTTATGTTTGATTATGTGTTTATGTCTGATTGTGTGTTTATGTTTGTTTGTTTGTTTTTTGATTAATTGTTTGTAAAGCCCTTTGAGGCGACTAGTGTTGTGATATTGGACCTTTTTTAAATGTCATTTAGGGCCTTTAAAATTTACCTTAAGAACAGAATGAAGTAACTACAAATACACTGGAAGTACATATTCTGTTCAGTACTGAAGTATCCACTTTCTTTCCACCTCTGTCTGTAGTGATTAAAAGTCTCCACCTCTGAAAAGTTGTCAAACATTTTCTGTTTCAACACTGACTTATAACCCCCTCCTAAACCATGCCTCTCACCTGCCACATTCCATCACATAAAACTTTGATATATTACCAAATTTCAAGCCAAAACAGTTAGGGAAAAATGAAATTACAGCCGACTTTCTGTTTCCTGTGATTGGTTGTGGCAGGCGTGTAATTTGTCAAAGAAAGCGGCGCTGTGTTAAGTATGTTTGTACAGTGGTGTGGCCTAACCACATGCGCAGCCCCTCTGATTTTAGAAGTGGTAATATTTAATGACTCTACGACACGCAGCTGATTTGTGAACGCCTAACTCCAAGCACCATTCCTTTTTTTAAATATTTTTTTCTTAAGTATCCTTTCTGATTCGCCGCCACTGACGAGACCCGGAGCGCCGTGTTGTGTTGCCTTTCATGTCAGAATGTAAACATGTCAGATTTGTGGAGCAAGTGAAGAGCCTCGGCACAATTATCATAACAGACGCACGCCTGTAGATGAATCTAAACAGAATCAGAGCAGCAGCTGCACACTGCAACAAGGTGTATGTGAAGGGAAGTCTTCTGTGGGTTTCAGAAACTTTAGTAAATGCAAGCTCTTTAGAAGTACTTTGTATAATTGAAGTTGGTCATAATCACTGTTCTCTTCATGTATTACAACTTATTTAATCATGGACTTATATTGGAATGGTTAATATCATAGAAGCTGAGCTCACACTGCTGTGGCTTGATTGACTTTACTTGTAAGTTGCCTTGACTCTAAACTTGATTGAATATGATGGTAAGAAGTCACATGATATGAATAGTTATTTCCTTGTGAGTTTGGGAAGTGCAAAATCTGGTTGACATATAGCTGCATTTATAGCCTATATATCCTGTAACACTCTGAGAAACAAGGTATTCAACTAATATATTTTTGCCTGTTTGTTGGAATCACTTTCAGATTTTCATATCCAATATAAGTAAGTGAATTCCTATCTGTGTCACAGTTAACAAAGCTATACTCTCTGCATTTATCTTTGCTTCATACACATGTTAATTGCAGCCAGAGCCCCACTTCTCTCCCGTCTTGTCTTTTTTTTCTTATTCATACTGAGAATTCTTTCCACTACAAAGAATAATTACTTTTCCCAACTCCTGCGCCGTAATTGGTTACCACTCTTTTATCTTATCTATGTGCGCATAATTATCACAGTCATCATATTAGATTATTTCATGCATAATAAATGAAGTCAAACTGCGTGTGGGGTAATTAGCATGTTAGGATATGTGCAGCGATAAAAAGAGTTTGCTCTTTCAAAGATATTGTTTAAGACATTTCTGAACAGCGTGGATAGTTTAGCGGCATAATCGTATTTGAGTATTTCTTTATGAAGCTTGCACTGAGGTTCTTGGTCGTTTACATGCAGATGACAGTACAAGACATGGAGTATAATGGGGGCTATTGTGAAAGACAGATCTGTACGCTGCTTGACTTTGGCAGCTGTCTGCTAAATAGATCTCCATAGATCCGAATGACAGATGTCCTCGCTTCACTCATAAGGCAGCCACTTTTGATCGACTGCATTCAAAAGGACAAGTGCTTTCTGTGGTTCTTCATGAGATTGTTTATCCAATGTAAATGTTGCATATATCCCCAAGAGGCTTCCGTAGTTTTCATTCGGAACATCCGTTATGATTGAATATGTTGACTAAAATATGTCAGTGCAAATGGAATGTACTTAATGCGCGCTGACAGCAGCAGCTCGTCTAATCTAAAGGCCAAACCTGCTTTAAATGAAAGATAGGCAGATATTTTGTTCTTGTTTTGAAGAATTACCATTATTACCTCCACCAAGGATCGTTTGTTTTTAAGGGTGTTAGTTTGATAATTCAAAAAGTAATGCTCATACTTTGTGTGGACCCAGACAATCACCTGGATCCAAAAATCTTTAAAATATTCTGTACCACTGAGAGATAGAGACATCCCAGAAGATACAGTCTCCAGGCACAATGGTTCAACAAAGAAACAAATGATTAGTTTTGTGATTTTTTTTTTATTTTTTTTTGCCATTGTGAGATATAAGGGCTTTGTGTATCAATGGATAGAGCATTTGCCCCTGAACTGGAGGATCCTTAATATTAATAATGAACTCTGCAAATAACCTAAATAGAAAAAAGTGACCAAATTAAATAATCATAAAATATTGATATTATATTATCAGATGCTGATCTCAATGCTGAATACCTCTTTGTGGGGGTGAATTAAATGTGCACAAAACCAGGCTGATGGTTGGGATAGTAGGGTTTGGACTGAGGTAGAAAATATAAATAAAGCCAGTGGCATTTTAATTTTGCTAATCTTGGAAATATTATTATGATGATACAAAATAACCAAAGCTTCTTCAGACCTTTCTGCCTAGAGTTAGGAACTGATAACTTGCAACGTTACCACCCATATAGAGTGAAATTTAACATCAGAATGTATATAAATGCAAAAAGTACCAATCTTCTGCTGTGATGAAGAATTTGCGCTGATAAAGAATTTATGATGTTTCATGTCCACATTTTCATTTCAAAGGCTTGTAGAAGTTGGATGTTTCACTTTGCACACTACACTGATTGAGATGCAACTAAGTGTGTCTCATTTGTCCACATCTCAGATTCTAAATGTATGAAAACAAAACATGAACATGCTGTATTTTAACACCCAGTATTTCAATCATCATTTAACAAACAGGGACTAGTCCAAATTGTCAGCAGCATCACTCTGGCTGCTAAAAAACAAGAACACTTCTTTGATGCCAAATGTTTCAGTTAGTTTTTGGCCCTCCAGCGATGTTGGCAGTGACACCTTTTGTTAACCTGAGCCAAAAGGCTGTAAAACATGAACATAATGAGCTATTTTCAGGACGGGGAGTTTTTTTTTTTAATTCAGTGAGCTGTTGAGGAGAAAACTAATATACAGGAAGAGATGAAAACCATTATTTCAAAATAATGATGGCTGTCAGAGTGCTTCAGTTATAGTCAATGTAAAACTTACTGCTCTCACAAAATGACACTGGGAATTGATAGTTCTTCAAGCTGTGTTCTATTATGAGGGGACTTATTTTTCGTTTTTTAAATAAACACTTGGAGGTGAGAAGGAAATAAAAGAAGAAAAAAAGCTCAGTTTTCACAATTGCGCTACAAATATGTAAGCACGCTTTGGACTATCCTACTAACCCTGAAATGTAAAAAATAGACCAGTAAAATGTAATGTCACCTCAATTTCTTGGATGATATATAAAGCATAGAAATGGACTGTATTTTTGTCATTGAGCTTTTCCCTTGTAGTGTCACCACAGCATGCAGTCATTCGCACATTAATTTGGCATAGGTTTTACACTGGATGCCCTTTCTGACACATCTCTCTCCATATATCTGGGCTTGGGACCGGCAAAGAGAGTACAGTTCCAAACTTTATGGAGCCTACCAGTGGAGCTGTTAACAGTCAATGACAATTAAAAAAGCATATTCCCGCACACATTCCCCACTCTTTTATAGTCCTAAAGGCTTGTATGTGCGGGGCGATGACTGCTGTGTGAAAGTGAGTTACAAAACAGCTGAGGAGGTTTTGCCAGTGCCTGTCCCGGTCAAGGTCTCTGTACGTCTGCCATCCTGCTGGCATCAAGCAGGCACAGCACTGGCATTACTACAGTGTAAGGGTAGTGAGTAATGTGATACTGCTGATTGCAGGTCAGATGTATTTGTTTAGCTGAAGAGGAGTACACAGGGCATAACGGGGGAGCGAGGCCCGTCGGTGAACTCTTTTAAGCGGGATCATCTGTGTGTCGTGCGTAGTGATAGATTGCTTAAATATTACAGTGATTAGACCTCTAAAGTGACCTTTAAGCTGCAGGAGAATGTCACTAAGCACCAAGCACTTCACTTAAGGGCTGAGTTTAAGTAGCGATCTTAGGCATATGCTGTTGTTCCATTTTCACTGAATTTAAACATAAAACAATTCTAATTTTTATCTTGTAAATTGGATTTCATAAATTACACAATCTGCATGTGGAAAGTGGTGTATTTTCATATTGCACAGAAGCAGCTGTTTTGACATAGTAATTAGTCTTTTGAATATGTATTGATAAAACAACTTGAGCCTATCTTAAATAATGTCAATAGCAAACAACAAGAAATAACTGAAATGCAAACCTCTAGATTTCATTGCTGTAGCAATGTGAGCAATACCTCATAAATAGTAGGTGAAAAAAGAACTCTAAACTTGATATACTTCACACAAGAATTGGAATGATTTCAAGTTAGCAGGGATGTAGTTCCCACTGAGTCATTTTGGCTTGGCTTATGTGTTCTTAACTTGATTTAAATCAATCTGAGAAAATATTCCTAGTTCTTATTCATTCTGTATGATGCACTTGGTTGTTACCTTTGCCAAAGGGGTAATGTTCTGGTCAGCTCTGGTTTATTTGTTAGCAAGAAAACTCAAAAATTATTGTTCAGATTTTATTGAAACTTTCAGGACAGGTCAGTAATTGTCCAAGGAAAGAATAATTACATTTTAGTGGATCTGGATCATCATCTAGGTTCTTTACAGGTTTCATAATTATTTTGAGATACTCCCAATTTTGTGTTATTAAAAAAAAAATGTTTGAAGCTGACCTTTAAAACATCAAGGTGGTGCCAATATTTATTAAAAATACGAGAGTAAATCCTAGTGTGTTGGTGTAAGATTGGAGGTAAATCTGGATTATCTTTAGTTAACAGGAGACTACTCCCTTTTTACCATCAACTTTTTGTACATTAAATTCACTTCTCTGCACCACTTAAGCACATTTTTACAAACACATTTTTACAACAACATGAGTTTAACTAGTGTTTTATTCAATCTAAAATAAAATTTGTGATTTGTGGAGTGAGACCGTACTTTGCCAAACAGAAGGCAGCTGTTTCTAATATACACTGGCTTTGTTTTTCAAAAAAGTCGCCATAACAGTTAGCTCATCCTCTCTCTCTGAATACGGCTGTTTATCATGAGGACAGGTACGCGTTTAATTAAAAATAACATTTTCCATTTTTTTCTTTGTTCTTTGGCTTGTTGCTTTTGCCTGATTTTCTCTTGACCAATCAATTCACAGCAGTGCTCACCTCTAACCATTCCAGACTACTTACCATGCTGGCACCCATCCCAAAAGGGTTCCAGAAGTAGAACAGCTTATAACACTTTTTGGGAAGTGTAAACACCCCCAAACTGACCAGTCCCACTCCATTGTATTCATTTAAATGTTATACAAGTAAACTTTGTGATACAACACGGTCAGAACATTTTGTGCAGGATCTTAATGCACCTTCCTCTTACCAAGATACTAACTCCAGTTACAAGGGGTGAAGGTATACAGTATTAACATTCTTTTGTTGTTTATTCTGACAAGTTGGCTATTGTGTCAACCTGTAGCATTAACAATACACAGTTAATCAGATTATAATTACTTCCTTATCTTTCAAATTGCGCACCAATCAGCATTGTGATTCTAGTGGGTCCATCACTTCCGATGTTCAACAAAAGACTCATAAAAGCCAGCCAGGGTGACCTTTATTTTGATGTTGTTTTGTCCTAAGGGATAGTTTAACCAATGGAGCTAAACTTTGTGTACTTGTTAAACAGCTAAATGTCAGGAGCCAGGATTGTGGATGCTTATCGGAAGAGGAGACAGAACCGAGGAAGCGCTTGCACCTGTGAACCCAGTGTGGACAGAGAAATTGATCGAGCCAGTGCAGTTGAACTTTCTACTGGCCTCCGAGATGTTCTGAGTCTCCCTTGCTGGTGCGCTTAGTGGTATTTATAAACTACCAGACATTTAATACACATGGACGAGCACCTTAAATTTAAAGCCACTATTTTCTGTCATGCCCAGGAAGTACTTGGAACTAGCCGAATACAGAGCTGAAGGGAACTGTGAAATAAGCCATGCATTTATAAAGTGTGGAAATGCATAGACCTTGGAGAATAAGAGAAGTCGGTGAGTTCTGTCTCGCTGTAATAGGACGACCCGCATGTGCGCTATAAAAGAGGAGCCCGGGCAGTGTTCCAAGCCGAGGCAGAAAGAGTTAACCTCCTTCCTTTGCTCGGAGCAGCAGGGGAGAGTCGACAGAAAAACAGCTAAGTTAGTTCACTTCAGACACTGGTGGGGAATTCCTCCATGCCTCAGCTCCATTGTGTTGTCTCCTGTGTGGACAATGAAGCGCGAGGAAGGAGAGTTTAAATGCACTGCAAAAAATAACCCCTATCAAACTGCACTTGCAGTTCTTTATTTGAGAAACATTAAGATCAAAATAATTCTCAGTAGGGGTGTAAATCTCAGAGCAGCCCGCATCAGAATACAACAACTTTGATTTTTCAACTAGAACTTGACTTTACATTATTTTTATCAACTACTTTCTGTATTTAATACTAGTTCTATTTGTTTTTGTTTTTTTTTTAACCCTAAGATTAAGAGACTTGTAGCTTCCGTGGCTTCTTTACCACTATGCGATATAAGGTTTTTTTTTTGTTCAGCAGATAGAGCATTTACCCCTGAACTAGAAGATCCTTAGTTCTAGTTCAGGTTTATTGCAAGATTGGACCACTGCCTTGATGAAGGTCTGTGCTCCCCAAATGCCAAATAACTGAAGGATAAATAAGTGAGGAAAAACCTTATGGCAAAACTGATCATTTTAAACAACAGTATATAAAAGTGCATTGACTGTTACTTAGCCTTGTCTGAAATCTTACCTTTGCATTGATACGTGACAAAAAAGTGAGTGCCAGAAAAGAACAGAATGTGTGATAGTTGACTCATAAATGACTCATCTATTTGATAATCTCTGCTACAAAGAGTCATAAAGTAAAGTGCAGTGGAGGGATCTGTTTATTTTGACTCTACATTTGTAACTTCAAGGTAAATTTTTATGCTTTTTATGACTTTGTTTAACTACGTTTGGTAAAATAAAACTCCCAGGGTTCCTACTAAGAGTGACAAAGTGTGTAGCACCTTACAACTTCAAGGCCCTGGTCCGAACCCAGGGTGGAGAAGGTAGTAGGAGTAGTAGAAGTAGTAGTCTGGATCAGTACCATTGCAAATAGGGGCAGATTTGTTTATTAGATACTAACTAATATAAAGGTCTTTTTAGTTTATATTAATAAGTTTGTTTATTTTACTTATCACTTAATTACTAATGTAATTATTTTATTTAAATAAAGATTTTGAGTGCTTCCTCGACCTCGGCACCAGGATGAACAAAAAAAGTAAGGTCACAGATGGTTACAGCCTTGAAGCTCTCAGTGGGCCAATCACAAAAGTTGACACTGAGTAGTCCCTAGAGTGTCCCAAATACAACATAAAGGCGGCCTTCACAACCTGCAGTTCACATTTATAAAGTCATAGTCATATCAAGATTTTGTCCTCTTCCTATTTCTCCTTCTACCATTCATGTCATTGTTTTCTATTCAGAGATTCTGTCTCCATCTGTCCTTTTATGTCTGCTGGAAGTGACTTTCCTTAAGGAAACCCAAATCCTCTCTGTGTTTGTGTTGGACCAACAGCTTCCTCCATTGTGCCAAAGGGCAACCTCTTTTTTGATTCATACATACTTTAGCATATTTTCCCTCTTCAGTGATTATACAGCCTGCTTTCTGTATCACATAAACTACTTTTGTATATGATTGTTTTCTCTCAGAGTACGATAAAACGGTCAGCCTGTGCCGACCAGAGTTGGAATTGTCCCCTGTAGGAACATAAGCGCAATAATCATTTTAATGGTTTGTCTAAGAATGAAAGAATAAATGAAAGAAAGAGACTAATTTTTCATATTCCCTTCCATCTTGCTCCTTAATTTCTCTGTAGCCGTAACTGCGTCTGGAAATGATGAATGTCAGCCCACATCAATTCATTTTATCATTATTGGTCCAAGTCATATGCCGTTTCTGAGCAGAATGGGGACAACTTCAAGGTTTCGTTAGAAGAACTCTCTCATATTGGCATATTGTTTATTAGATTATGTATGTGTGACTTTTTATAGCAACTCTTTAAGTCCGCCATACATCTTCATCTTTCTGTCTGCCTCATATTCCCTCCATTTTTAATAAAAGTGAGAATTCCACCAGGGCTATTTCTGCTCTGTCTGAGATGAGGTTGTCTAGACAGCCTGTGTAGAGACCTTCTTTAGTATTCTGGACAACGGGGCTAATTTTACGACCACCGGGTCATTAATCTGCTGTTTACCTCCTTTATGGATTTGCATAGACCCATATGCATGCATGTAAATCAAGAGCGCCCATAATAGTGACAGGACTAAATTTAGATGAAAGGCCTTCAAAATGTCCCAATATTTTTGAACCACCTCACAGAAAACGGTCTTCATTCTCTTATTTCTCTCCACTGTTTGTTAATTCGCAGCACATATTCTAAAAGTGGCCTCAGCTGGTAGCAGCAGAAAGTCATTCATGCTCCCGTACTACAGACACAGCACTTTGGCTCTGCAGCTGGTAAGAGGATACTGTTCTCCCCGAATCGGTGAAATCTACTCCAGTCTTGGGTCACTTGCTGTGAAGTTAATGGATTTTTCTGCTCTGCAAAAATATGTGCCTTAACAACTCATTTAACTCAGGGCTGAAAATTGTATCTGCCACTGGGGTGACATCTTTCAACTTGTTCTCAGTTTTTATTGTGGAAATAGTGTTCATTGGTGGTTAACATGAATGACCACACTCTGGTAACCTTATAACTTGCTCAAAACAAAACATGCAGTTTATTTTAGTCAAGCATGCATTATTCTCTTGTCCTAAGTTTATTTATGTGGTTCATGTGGTCTTGGGAAATTTTAAACTAAACTTTTACAAGTTTGAAACAGCACACCTGCTCAAGTTAGGGGAAAATGTCTGCTTGGCATCAAGTCTTTCTCTAAATACTATTTATAATATGGTTTATAGTTGTCACCTAAAGAATGAATTGGACTAATTAGAAAAGCTATTGAATAATAATGGTTATTAATCTTTAACAGTAGGGCTGCAACAACTAATCAGATAAATCGATTATAATCGATTATTGAAATAATTGTCAAATATATTAGTAATTGATTAATCTCTATCTGTATTCATAGACTCTGAAACATGTTATGTGCTGTCAGAAGTGGTTTTATTGTCAAAAGAGCAGTAAACCCAGCAACAGTTAAACACTGTACATTTTATGTTATTAAAAACATCTTTGTGAGAACATATGTTGTATCTAAACATCTTCAAATAGCATACTTCAACCTTTGTCCGGTTCAAGTTTTGTAAAAAATAAGTGATTATTTTTGTAATATTATTTCCCATTTTAAACAACAATATAACCACAATTTTTTAACAACTTGTCACTCTTACAGCACCGGGTCATAACACATTTACTTACACTTCACTATCCAAATGTTAAGCAATTAATCGCAAAAATAATCGACTGATTAATTGATTATCAAAATAAACTAAACAGGTAGGTATGTTAGCTAAAGCTTTATTTCAAAATTTTGTAATCAGTTTTTTATTAAAAGGAAAGGTAACATTTAGCCTTGTTAAAAATTGAATCCAGCATGAGGAATAAAGCATTTTAATTTTAATCTGAGTAACGGGACATTGGCAGCACAATGGTCAGTACCTCCGCTTGTACCCAGGAGAGTGGGGTTTGATTTTCTGATGTGGAGCCAAAAACTCCTGCTACACTCTGTGCCAGTCCCAAGCCTGGATAAATGGCAATGGTTGTGTCAGAAAGGGCAATGTTCCACGGTTTGTTTAGTAGTGTGCATATTAATTTGATTTGTCAATTAATTATTTATAACTATATTATTATTATGTTTTTGTGTTTCCTAATACACATGTAATAAATAAGCATGAACAATTTTTTACAACAGTAAAACAAAACAAGCTTCAAAACATCTTGGTTTTGATTTACCATATAAAATGAGGTTACATAGTTAAACTAGTGAGATGTGTTAAAAAGCTTATCCTTATGCTTGTTACTTTGTGCAGGGTGAGCATATACAAGCTCAGCACAGTGCCTACAGGGGTTTCAAAAGACATAGCTGAAATGATACATACTGTCTCCAATAGCTTCATACTTACTTACCTTTATTGCATTTGGGAAGGTGGGCTCAAACATAATAACTGAAGGGGAAAAAGACAAGTTTAAAATACACAAAGTACTTGACTTTTAGAACTGTTAGTGAGATTGAAAACAGCACAACCCACTCTAACTATGAGTGGTTAATGCAGAATAATAAAACCTAGCTAACTTCAAATAATACAAATGTCTGCACAAAGCTCTTTTTTGTTTTCAATTCTTTAAATCCACGACTTCTCTTCACATCATTAGCCTCTATTTGAATAATCTCCCTTTATCCCAGTAGTCTGTAGCAGATTTTCTTTCTTCCTGTCTGATTCATTATAGAGAGGATTCCAGTGGTGACATTAAGCATCGGAACTTCTTTGCCCTGTCTACACTGAATTAGAACGGTCTTTTGTCTCCATTCTGACTCATCACAATGTGGGTATTTTTAGTCATAGGTTCGTATTTGTCTTTCTCATTCACTGTTCACTTGGGGCTATCATATTCAGTGACAGTCAATGTAAAGATGTGTTCATGGTGTATAGTTGAAGCCTATGGTGGCAGCTGGACATAGGATTGGCAGTGTTTTTGTGTTGGCCAGTGTTTTGTCTCCCATAGCTGGCCATATCGGCTACACACTCGTTAAATGTTGAGCTTAAACCCTCGGTGACGCCATGCCGGCTCTGGTTACTCCTCTGGGACGAACCTCCATTGTTAACTTGAGCCTTTGTAATGCCTTAGAAGTATGCAGACACTGGCCTGTTGAGGTTTTGAAGACGTTAAGAAGCTTTGATGGTTTGTGTCATTGATACTGTGATACTGTAAAAATAATTTTTTCTGCAGTATTTTCACACATAACACAACAATACTAACTTTCTCTGTATTATCTCTGTAGTATCAGTTGGGCTGGGTAACAGATTTTTTATACCAGTACATAAACAATACCTGCTTTTCAATAAACTACTTTAATTCATCTTCTATAACCATAAATGTTAAAAACCAAAAATTATTATATATAAAAAAAAAACTTTTTTATTTAACAAAACACTAACCTGTAGGTAAGGAGTATAGTGTTATCATTTTTTTTTTCTTTTCATTTTTATTCATAAGTTAAATTTATGATAAAAGCTGTAAAATGCAGAGTGTGCATTCTCTCAATAGTTGGTCTTTGATGTCTTTTTCTCCTTTGTACAAAACAAGCTGGTGTCACGGCAAACTGAGGTCTAAAGTAGAGCATACAAGGGCCGCTGAGACAGAGACAGATTCTGCAGCCTGTGTGTGCACCTGCCCCCTGTGCTCTGGAGGTAAATGATGTCCTGTCTCTTTTTATAACCGGTGCTTAAGTGACACGGGTGCTCTGTAGCTTTTTCGAGCACTGTCCCTGGACCTGCCAGATATCGAAACTTGGTACCAAAAGAAACATTTTTTTTTTCTGATAGCACCCAGTACTGGACCTTTTTCACAAAGGCATTGTTGTTCAGTTCAGATGCCCTACGCATCAGACCAACCAACCTTTTTGAGTATGATAGTATGTGATTTGCCAAAACCTCTGGTATGTGTTGAACATTTATTTGTTAAGATGTTTCATATACAGTCTAGATGTTATCTTAAGTTCTTGTTTTTCACAGATAAAGATTTTTTTTCACACTCAAGATTACTCAGTGGTAGCTCTTTTGAGAATCAAAGTAATAAAAAAGGAATATGATGGAACATGCAGCTTTCAATTCAAGTATTATTTTTTTTTTCCCAATATCTTTATTGCTTTTTACTTTAAATTGACATCACAATAACATATGAAACAATTACTCAGTCACACACACACACAAACACACACAGTAAACCTGCACAAAAAAGCAAACAAAACCAAAAACAAGTGAAACAGATAAGTATTAAATTATAAATATGAAAATTATCCTTACTGCCCAATTTCTATAATGTTCATATATGGTTCCCAGAGATGTACAAATTCTTTCCGTTTTCCTTTGGCAATGTATGTTAGTCTTTCCAGGCCAATAGACGTTGAAAGTTCCCTTATCCACTGTTTTATAGAGGGAGGGTCCATACTTTTCCAACATAGTGCAATAACTCTTCTCGCTTGTATGAGTCCAAAGTCCAACAGTTTAGTAAATTTTTGTGTTTGTGTGAAATCCTCCGGGTACACGCCCAGTACACAAAGCTTCACATTTAGAGGAATGGTCAAGTTAAACACCTCTGACAGACATCTGATGACCTCTTTCCAGAATTTCTGTATTTTCTGACATTGCCATAAACAATGAAGAAGAGTTCCTTTTTCATCCAAACATTTAGTACAGGTGTCAGGAATATTAGCCGACATATGATTAAGTTTTACAGGCGTTATATACATCCTCATTAACCATTTATATTGGAGCAGTTTATAACGTGTATTGATTGTTTGTCTTTGTGCCTTCAAACAAACCTCATTCCATTCTATTTCATCTATATTTTCTTGTATGTCATCTCTCCAGGCATTTAGCTTATCTATAGCTGAATCTTTAGAGGTTGCCATTAGTAAGTTATAAAATACAGAAAGTAAACCTTTTATTTTCAAATGCCTGAGAGAGATTTCTTCTATTTTTGATAACTGGGGAACCTGCCCTGTTTGTGTGGATCTGGATGAGATATAACTTTTTAGCTGTAGATATTTAAAAAGGTGTTTATGAGGAATATGATATTTTTCACATAGTTGATTGAAAGTAAGCAATACTCCATCCATGTACAGATCTTTAACCTGTTGGATACCCTTTACATTCCACAATCTGAACCCTCCGTCTTTTCTGCCAGGTGTAAATTGTTCATTGCCCCAGATAGGAGTGAACTGTGAGAGTGGTGAAGTGTCCCCTACGCATTTGTGTGCAGTATGCCATACTGTTAAAGTATTTTTAAGAAAGGGATTCTTTGTACGCTTTCTTAGCATTTTAACATCTGATGAATATATATAGCTTTGTAGTGGTAAATCAGGAATGGATTCTTGTTCAATATTAACCCAGGCTGGGGGTGTGTTTGCACAAAAATAATGTGTAGCTGATGTTAGCTGGGCAGCCGTATAATACCATCTAAGATTAGGAAGCTGGAGTCCTCCCCTTTCATAAGGCAGATATAGCAACTTTAAACGGAGTCTTGCCTTTCTATTATTCCAAATAAACTGACTGAACAAATTATTTAAATTTTTATAGAATGAAGCTGGTAATGGTAGGGGAAGAGTCTGAAAATAGTACAAAAATTTTGGTAAAATTGTCATTTTTAAGATGTTTATTCGTCCTATCATAGATATGGGTAAAGTTGACCATTGACTTAACGTCTCCTTAACTTCTTCTACCAGGGGGTCATAATTCGCTGGAATTATTTTATCCAGTTCTGGGGTGATTTTGATGCCCAAGTATTTAAAACCGTCTTTAGTTATTGTAAATTGAGTGTTTAAAGTGGGATTGTCCCTTTCTTCCTTATTTAGAAACATTAATTCTGATTTTGAATTATTGATTTTGTATCCGGAGAACTCTCCGAAGCTTTCTATTAATTTCACCAGATTGGGAACACTATTTTTTAAATCTGTTAAGAAAAATATAATATCATCTGCAAATAACGAGATGAGATGATCGCTTCCTCCAATTCTGACACCTGATATTCCTGTATGCGCTCTTACTGCCATTGCCAGAGGTTCTATTGCTAATGTAAAAAGTAATGGCGACAGAGGACAACCCTGTCTTGTTGACCGCTGTAGACTAAAAGGTTTTGAAATATTGTTATTGGTAAGAACTTGTGCTGTGGGATTGGTATACAACAATTGAATCCATTGGATGAGTTTTGTGCTGAAACCATATCTTGGAAGTAAGTCAAAAAGATAATTCCACTCTATTCTGTCAAATGCTTGACACGCATCCACTGCTAACATTGCTGTGTCTTTTGTATTTTGTTTTTCAAATATTATATTTAGAACACGTCTAATGTTATGGTAGCCCTGTCTCTGTTTAACAAAGCCTTGTTGATCATCAATTATCAATTTAGATATAACTTTGTCCAGTCTCCTAGAAAGTGCTTTGCATAATATCTTTGTGTCGCATCCCATGAGACTAATTCCCCTGTAGGAGGAGCATTCATCTGGGGGCTTGTTTGGTTTTAGTATAAGGGTTATTGTAGCTAGCCTCAACGAGTCCGGGAGAGTTCCCAATTCAAACGATTCTTTATACATATCTAGGAGCGGCTGTACTAACTTATTTTTAAACGTTTTATAAAATTCTACAGGCAGCCCATCCGGTCCAGGTGCTTTACCACTATTCATATCCCCTATAGCTTCCAACAGCTCATTTGTTGTTAAGGGGCAATCAATTGTCAATTTATCTTCTTCTGATAATTTTTGAAATTTTAAATGATTGAGAAAAGTATTCCGAGCTTCTTCATTTACATTACATTCTGAGGTGTATAATATTTTATAGAACTCCCTAAAGCGTTTGTTTATCTCTGATGGATCTATTGTCAAGTTGTCTGGCGTTTGTTTAATACTATAAATTGTTCTTTCTGCTTGTATTTTTTTAATCCTCCATGCAAGTAACTTGCCTGCTTTTTCGCCTTGATCGTAAAATGCTTGTTTTGTCCACATCAAGCTCTTTGCCACTTTGTCAGTTGTTAATTTATCATATTTGGCTCTTATGATAGTAAGATTATGTAGTTTTCCAGTATCCTTACTACGATAAAATTCATTCTCAAGGGTTTTAATTTGTTTTTCTAATGACTGGATTTCTTTGTTGTATTTTTTATTTTGGGTACTGGTAAAGCTAATAATTTCTCCTCTTATATAAGCTTTAAAAGCTTCCCATCTAATACTGGCCGTGGTTTCCTCCTTGTTTAACTCAAAATATTGGTCTATGCGATTTTCTATAAATTTAAGAAAGGGTGGATCGTTTAACAGAAATGTTTGCAATCTCCATCTTTTTGGACAATGTTCAACCTTACCCAGCTGTATTTCCATAGAGACTGCTGCATGATCACTAATTACGATACTGCTATACCTGCAATTATTTACATGAGGTTGTAATTCCATAGATATTAAAAAATAGTCAATTCGTGAATGGCTTTTATATGAACTGGAATAACATGAATATTGCCTACTTTCTGGATTTTTCATCCTCCATATGTCTTTTATTCTTAAGTCTTGCATGTAGTTATGGAGAACTTTTCTGGTTTGCATATGAGTATTGTCGCTTTGTGTAAACCTATCCAGTACTGGGTCTAAGGTACAATTAAAATCACCTCCTATGATATAAAGGCCCTCTAAAGTGGACATAGTTAAAAATAGTCTTTCAAAAAAAGATGGGCAATCTTCATTGGGGCCATATACATTTATAAGATTTATTATCTGTGAGAGAATGTTACCTTGGACAATAATGTATCTCCCACCTGGATCTGCAATAAGTTTTAAAGTTTGAAATGGTATTGTTTTATGTACAAGAGTAACGACCCCTCTGGCATGACTAGTAAAGGAAGCATGAAATAAGAGACCTGGCCATCTTTTGGCCAACATTTGTATGTCTGACGCGACAAGGTGTGACTCTTGTATGAAAACAATCTTGGATTTTAAGCACTTTATCCTATTTAATACTTGTTTTACTTTGGTTAGTTTCCTCATCCCCCTAACATTCCAGCTTGTGATCGTAGCATTCAAACTATTTTCCCATTTTGTTCTCTCCATATATTGCTTATAATGTTACAAATAAATTGTTGTAAAATAAAATTGAAGCCAGTAAAGTAATGATGCAGGTTTACACATACATTCAAACACTCATCCACACTCAACATTAGAACCTGTTCTGAACAATCCCCAATTAAACATCCGCATTTCCTCTTGTAGGACGCATACCCCTCCCCTTGGAACAAAGTGGGTTCAGAGGATGTTGATCCACAACAATGAGGAGCAACTCGTCGGCGTGACCTTGTCAATAACACTCTAACTTTGTCTATCAACCGTGTTTTTAAATTTGTATACTTTAACCCTTGTTATTATATTAACATATCTTATTTAAATTTATCTGTCAACAAATTTTACTCAAAATAGAGCAAGAATCTTATATACACTTTCAGAACAACACAGCGTGTATATTTGAACATTTTGTCTGCACTCTTTAAACACTTTCAGTTCAAGTATCACCTGTTATTGATCCGCTGTATCGGTGCAGTCCTAAATTCTATTATCTTCGTCTATGATGTGTGAAGAAACAGTCCCTTCGGAACTCACTTATCTTGGGTCTCTGCTGTCGCTTGAGGAAGGCTTCTGTAAAACTCTTCAGCCTCCCGTGGTGTTGAAAAGAGATGTATCTTGCCACTATATAGTACCCTGAGCCTGCAGGGGTTATGTTGAAATCCACGGAAGGCGTTGATATTGACAAGCTTCTTTATGACCGGGTGAAACTCCCGTCGTAAGCGGACAGTTTCTGCAGAGAGATCCTGCACAAATGTAATCTTGAGCCCATCGTGCGTAACTTCTTGTTTCTTCGTTTCTCGATAAACAAACTCCTTTTCTTGAAATTTTAAGAAACGGATCAAAACTGCTCTGTTTTGGTTTGGTTTCCCCGAGGCTAATGTGCGGTGGACCCGCTCCAATGTAAATGACTTCTGAGGCGGCAGTCCCAGCCATTTCGGCAACATGTCAGTAACAAAGTCAAAGAGCGGCCTTGTCCCCTCCGCACCTTCTCTTATGCCGAAAATTCTCAGGTTCTTTCTTCGTCCCCGGTTCTCTAAGTCGTCCGTTTTCGCCTCGAGGAAAGAGATTCGTTTAATAGCTGATTTCAGCGCTGCTTCGGTTTCCTCGAGCGACTTTTCCGTCTCATTAATACGAGCTTCGGCTTCTTCAATATGAGTTGCATTGGTCAAAACATCCTTTTTAATCTCTGTCACCTTGCTTTCCAATGCAGTTAAAGCATTTGCCACTCCAGTCAGTCTAGTGTCGATATTGTCCAACTTTACCCCAAAGTCTGACCGCAGCGATTTCAGCTCAATTAGCACGTCCTCCATGCTAACCATGCTAGCATCTGCGCCACTCGGCGGACTCGGCGGAGTTATTTTAGTGTTTGTCTTGCGGCCGCGAGTGAAAATTTCACACTGTTTTACAGCCGAAGGTTTTGACATAGCAGATTTTTGTCCTTTTATAGGAGTTGTTGACAGCTATTAAGGGTTATTTTAACAAAGTTAGTGCACGGTCTCAGAGCCTCTCTACCAAGCAGCCATCTTGGTCACGTCGCCCCGGAAAACCCAATTCAAGTATTATTAATTTAACTAGTTACAAATTGTCCAGGCAAATGCCTTAGCACTTCTTTCTAGAGCTTCTCACTCATAATGGTATTTATACTTGATCTCCTCAGATATAACTGTACATGTTGTCACAAGGCACATAAATGTCTTTTTCAAAGTCACTAAAATCAATATGACATGTAATATGTGTATGCTTTATACAAATTAGGTACTTCAAACGTTAGACTGTTTGATCTCTTGCGCTCTCTCTCATAAACAAGGAAGAAAAAATGTAGTAGTTGTATTCAAAATGCACTTTGTATTTGCATGAGAACGATTTATATTAAATTGAATCACAAGTTCATCTAAAGACTGATTCACAAATTCTCTGATGTATACAGTATAAACCCCCCAGTGTGTAAATCCTCACTGTAAAGGTGTCCAAATGACCCGATATCCTGTTTGTCAGAGGAACAGAACTATTTCTGACTGTTGCACATCCTGCCGGTCACTGATCTGTGGCACATACAGCTGCTGGCTATGAAAACTTATTTCAGCTCTATTGTATAAGACTGGAAACACTCACACGGTGTACCCAGTTAATTTTCAGTGCCAGGGAGCGATTCTGAGGTGTGAGTTTGCCTCTGTGTGCGTGGGAGATTCCTGTGAGTTTTGGGCACTCACAAGCCACTGGCATTATTATGCAAAATTAATTATTTGCCTCCGTTTTATGTCCCGCCGAATCTTCGCGCAGTAAAAAACCTGCCTGCGTTTTATTGAAATGAAATTATGGCATAATGTCACTTTGGCTATTAGCACACAGAGTCTGTGCATGCCAATTGATCCTGCGGTTGTCATGGAAACGTGGACCACTAAACCTCTGCGCAGCTGTTGTTATGGAAGCCCTGGAACAGCTGGGGGGCTATGGCTGTGCGGGGATTGTGGGAAACGGGTCTTTTGGTCCTCCCTTCACACCTTGACCCCAGAGCTCCTGCCAGAGGAAAGTGGAGGATTTGGGAATCTTAAAGATGACCATCTGGAGTTTTCAGCCACTCGGCGGACCCCTCCATATGATCAGACAGGGCCGTTTAGGCAGAAACTGTGAATATTCAATCATGTGTGTATCTTCCCTACACCTGTTCCGCCGCCAATACGAACAGTGCAATCAAATGAGTCAAATGAGGCTATATTCCCTCCCAGGATTTGCCTGATGCATTGGAGCATATCCCATTATTGATATGAGCAAATGTTGTACACAGTGCAACAATAAAAACTGCACGAGGCTTGACAACTTATCTAGGGACCAGCACTCTCTGAGTCATATCCTTCAAGAGTTATGTGGAATGAACTTGGGCAAAGTTTTAGAACAACGCAAGTATTTTTTTCAACAAAATTAGTAGCAGTAACTTATATTAGAATAACCTATTGTAATCATAGCTGACTTGTGTGTACCTTGGGTTCCTTTCACCTTATGTCTTTGTAAAACACCAGTACATGTAACTTTTTTTCTAAATCTAAACTAAAATTATTTATCGACTATGTCAACCAAAGACTTATTTGTTGCATATTTACATGATATTCTGCGCTACATTTAATGTGATGCGATCAAAATCTAAAAAGTGAAAGTGGTCATATGTAGTTTTGACATTCAAATAATAATTCAGTTTAACGAGGGCATATACTATTTTTAAAACACCAATGAAAAAGACAACGCCCTGTGTTACTGAACTTAAACTGAGTGTGTGTCCCTGTATCTTTTTGTTAAGATATCTACTTTTGAAATAAAAAAGAAAAAAACTTTTTTTCTCTAGATGGTATGCTAACCATGTTGATATTTGAAGTATTAGATTAATTTGTACCCAGACATAAGTAAGGTGTGAGTGAGTGGTCGGTGGTGGTCGGAGGGTCCATTGGCACAGATGTGTGTAGCCGCGCTTCTGTCAGTCTACCCCAGGGGAAACTGTGGCTACAAAACATAGCTCACCACCACCGACTATGGAGTGAATGCAATACCCCTTCCCTTCTGTGTAAAGTGCTTTGGGTGACTTGGGAAAGCGCTATATAAATACCTTTCCCATGAGTAACCTAACATAAGTAATCTCTTATTACAAAAAGTGATGTATCAAAAAATTATTAACAAGGCCATGATATATAACTGGTACAAAATTACACAATAGCTCTTTACTCCATCTACTGGTACAGGTAATTATGAAAAAACTAGGTTAGGCGTCTTATATTATTTTAGTATTTTTATCAAGAGCTTATGTTCAGGTGTTTGGTGTGATTTGGAGCTTTACTCTTCAGATTGTTACATTTTACCCAGACACACAAGAACGAGTAACATGCTCCACTACTGTGCCACTAACAGCAGCAGTTCACTTGACGGTCATCCACATGAAAATAAACAAAGACTTTCAAAGTCATTTTTACCAGTGTCCTGTGACTTCTACATTCATACCTGTGTCCATACTTGGAAACTGCAGAGTGAGTGGTTCAGGAATGCTAATATTTCCTCTGTGGCTCTTGTGAGGAACATGGTGATTAGACCTCCAGCCCCCTGGGTGGAGCCCCTCGCTGCACTGACTCTTGCTCTAATTTACTTTGACGTCAACAGGAAGGTCAGCCGGGTCCCTGCGGGGTCATGGACACTCTCTAAAAACACTCTGAACGCTGTGTTACAGGACTGGGAGGTTAGCATCCTCAACTGGGGGCCAGAGAGATGGCCGAAGGGAGGAAGGGCCCTTGGAGCTTAGGGAGGACTTGGGGAAGGATTACCAAGAGGCTAAAATGTTTTCTTTGTAGCAGAAAGAAACCTAAGAAACACTCAGAGCTGAATCTCTCAAGGTCTGAGGGGGTTGTTTTGCTCAGAAACTGAATCTACATCCTTAAGTCATTTCCGTTTACTTGGGCTTTTAAGCTTACCTTTAATATCATTAACTGTTGTGTTTTGAAAGTTGTAGCCCACTGTTTATAAGATATTCAAATAAACAATACTACCAGGATTTCCTTTAAAATAACATACCACTTTTTAAATTAAGACAGCAGGAGTTAGGTAACCACAATCTCGTCATGCCACTACAGTCTTTTACTGCGTAGTCATTCAAGTGCTGTGAGTATAGAATATGGGAGAAAAACTAAAATTTAATCAGAAGAAAATATACTGTATTTGTCTATTTTTGTTTTTCGGACATAATTTTATAATAATTATCAACTCTCACATTTTAGGTCATTCACAACTTATCCCAATGTTATTCTTGATCATATTATTGTGGCGCAGTTTTTACAAAAACAAAGTTTAAGACGTCAAAACAAACTTTTATAGTACATGTTTATTTTTAATCTAAAATTAGTGTAATTAAAGCAATGTTTGGTGTCTCAAGGGATGCCACAGTGTCAAATTATAGTGTCATCATTATGAGATAAAATATTGTGATTTTACAATTTTCACAATTATTGACTCTGCGGAAGCAAACACTGAACATTTTTTATTAAACCTGTCTGACCCTTCATTTAGATATTCTTTTCCCCCTTTTTTAATTTTATTGATTAGCTACAAGGACCATCACAGCCATTTATTTGCAGCGTTGTTTCTCAGTCCTCTGTGGGACTTTTTTCTTCATTGTTCAATTGTAACAACAGTAAAGTCCCGTTGGCATCTGACGTAATGATCACATTCAAACAAGCAAACTTTCTCTACAGGTCTTTCTCATTCAGAAATAAGTAGATAGTTGCTAATAATAAGGCGTATTCTATTGCCAGGAATCACCAGTCCCTCCCCTCTGTATAGCCGCTTTGCTAACTTTTAGCAAACCATTGTCCACATCTCTTTGTCCTATGCTGGGAGACAGCGTGATTTAGTTTCAATCAGTTTCTGTTCAAGTTCAGCTCAGAGTTCACTTATAAATTTAGCTCGCAACGGAGCGGTCTAGAGGTCAGAAGTGAGTGAGACCAAAGGAAAGGAGCTGCAGCACTGTGAAACAATATATTTTTTCTAAAATGTGAATGAGAGCAGAGTTAACCATTAGTGGTGCAGCGTTCCTGAACACTTACAGCACCGCATAGAACATCCCGGGGGCTCTAAGAAATGCCCGTCAGAAACCATAGGTTCTAAAATGTTTGTGGTTATCCTACTGTGACATTTATAAACACAAACCAAAGTGTAATCAGTTAACCCAAACATCTCTATGCCCATATGGGAACTACTGGCCTAAATGACTTTTGACTTGTATATTACTTTATATGTCAACTGTTCTGCATACAAAACCTGGAAAAATTGGACTTTTCTCATTGCGTCTTATGAATTTCTTGTCTGTAACATTTACAGTTATGTAGTTAACAAGCAAAAGTAGCCCTCTCACACTGGTAAACAATCCTTTAAAAAATCTTAAATTCAGACTAACAACCAAGCATTTGTTCTTTGGTCCTGACCTGAAAGATTTGTCAGAATCTGAATATTGCTTTTGGAATTTTGCTAACAAGCCAACAAGTCAGCACCAGCCATAACACAACCTTCTTGATGTTATATTTGATTTCACAGTGTTTGCAGTAATCCACTTTCACCTTGGACTCTGTAAACTCATGACAGGAGAGCTGAGAACTGCATCACATTTTAAAGTGAGATTGATAGATCTAAAAGCAGAAGTGCCTTAAATCTGCCCAGCTCTCCCTCTATCCCCCGATCCACTGGGGCGTCTGGTCTTAGAGCTACCTACCACACACACAGTAGTCCCCACAGAGCCGTGCAGCCTGGATAAATACCAGCTCTTCAGAGGCCGTGTGTTAGCAGATCGCTGGAGGTACGAGGCCTGCTGGGAGGCCCTACCACTCTCCCACTGTTCTGGAGGGGCTTTAAGCGAAAGATCAGGTGTCCAGTTCTCAATGCTTGATTGAACTTAAATCTTTAGCATGTGCTCCATAACTCCTGTGCGGCGCTAGGCTCTGTGTGGCTCAGACGTGGAAGACCAGCCAATTGCGCTGAGGAATTTGAGTGAGCACCATTCTAACTGTGTTTTCACTCTTGTAACACAAAATTATAGTCAGCGTCTTTTATAACTGTTAATGGACAAGATAACACAGGTGGTATGGGAGTAAATGGCAGCAGTGTAATCGACAGTGTAAACCAACCATGTCAATGAATCATTACAAATTATGTTATGATTTTGCTTGTGCAATATGTGCTTCAATATATTTGTAAATAAAATAATTACTTAATGTGGTTTGCAGACTAATTACAAGAAGTACTTTATGACTTTATGAGATTACAACTCCACACTTCCTGGTTGCTATAGTGTTGTTTGTCTGTGTGTTTACAAGATAACTCCAAAACATATGCTCTTATTTTCATAAAAAATAAAGAAGATCGCAAATAAGGAAAGAACAAATCCTTCATTTATTTACACTCATTTATTTTTGGGGTGGATTTTTGGAGTCTCTTGATTCCTAGTTTTACTCTATGGTAGCTCAAAAAAAAATCTACACGTAAACAACAAATAAGTATTTGGTTATTTTTTGAGGGGGGGTATTACAATACTTTGCTAACTTTGTCAGCATAATTAAAAATGTGGATAGCAAGCACTCATGTCCACATGACACTGCACAGTGTACTCTGCAGGTGTACAGTTGGAAATTCGATATATACAGTGATCCATTTGGGCCCAGTGTATGATACACTATGTCTGTAATGATTCTCAGTCATCCATGTAGTCACAATCAAAACAAGGTTTAAAAAAAGTTTACCTGGATATTTCATTTGATAGTGAATTGACTTTGACTTTGAGAGATAAGCCATCTTCAACTCTTCAACCCACATCCAATGACTTCTTATAACCTTATTTTCAGTGTATTACATAGTACAGTAGATACATGCTGCTTTGTTTGTAACTTTTCTCAAACAATGCCTATGCTTAGTACACTATGCCTTGGATAACAATGACCATTGCAACATAGGAAAGGAAAATTAATCATGTCTAAACTGATGTCCTCTAATCTTTCCATAGTCTTTGCGTGGAGCGCTGGATGCTGGGCCCAGAGCTGACAACACACCCCATAGTCTCTGCACTGCTGCGGGCAAACTGACTGTAAGTCCATTTGATTGAGAACACGTCCTCACTAGAGCTATATGCAGATATAAAACATGTGTCTCCACAAGAATAATAGACTTTTCATAACCGCATATCTGGCCTGAGCTAATCTGCTTTTACTGATGCCAGCACTGGCCTGTGATTTAATGTAAGAGCACACAATCAAATGTAATTTATGCTATAAACAGGTTGGCATGCCAGGCTATGCACTTAATGATTTCCCTGCAGCGCCTCACTCCACCCTGGTCAAACCAACAATCATTTCAATCACTTGTGGACATTTCTCTTACAGACAAATGACAGTTTCGATTTTTGTTCAGTTGTTGCTAGAGGTTCAATCTATATTTATGATTTATAAAGCACACATGCATTTACTTTTAACAAACACATTATTTGCATTTCCCACTTTGACCAAAATTCCAATCAATATCAAAGAGGCAAATAGTTCTTGTGTCCTTTGGTGATTTTTGTAAACAGACATTTTTGGAGCCATAGTGTGCAAATACTGGGTTTATCTAACAGTGTGGGCATGAGGAAAAGCAACAGTATTTTGTGGTTACAATTCATTCACTGATTAGTATAAACCATTAATCTTTTCAAATGGATGTTTTCAGCCATGATTGGACCACCCACTTACTGTATTTCTGCAAAAACACTTAACACTTTTACATTTACAAGCAGGTAGCAAAAATAGTATTGCAACAACCAAAATTTTAAACTTATTGAAAATGTCGATTGGGTATTTGAATTAGACATGGCCACTCAACAGACAACAGCCCATGTAAACAAAAAGAAAATATGCTTAAATCAATACTCATTATTAGACTGACAAAATGTTGTTTTGTCTGGATAACTTGCGGTCTGGTTGTTTAGGACTCTTAAAGCATAAACGTTTAAATGTTCTTTCTGGGGTCACAGTTTTCAATAAACTAAAATTATTATTTCTGAAGGCTGCATGTTCTCTCTTGGTGTTCTCCCATAAGAAAACAAACATGATGAATAAAAGTGTGAACATGTTATTATTAAAATTTAGACGTTATTGTTGTCCACCTCCGCTTGAGTCATTATAGACGAAGTCACAGAGAAAATGAAGTGTAAATGACTCAGAAGATTTGAATATGGCTGCAACTCCCTGTGGTTAAGATAAAAATAACCTGTGGGCATTAAGGTGGCCCTTATGTGTGCAATTAGCTGCAACACTGATTTGAAGACAATAAGAACTGAGATCATAATTTTAATTTATAAAATTCTC
Organism: Bostrychus sinensis; assembly: GCA_020698575.1. Lineage (NCBI taxonomy): Eukaryota > Metazoa > Chordata > Actinopteri > Gobiiformes > Eleotridae > Bostrychus > Bostrychus sinensis. Next base: position 28,693,597 of record CM036244.1, read on the forward strand.
TTAAGAGTTTAGAGTAATGATGTTTTATTTTAACTATTGTTGCTTTTGAGCATTTATGTTTAGTTAGCCTGTATAAGTTTACCAAAAAAATAAATGAATAAATTTGAAAGCGGTCGACCTCAAAAATGTAGGTAATAGGAACTTGCAGTTAAACTAAATCTTGATTAAACTGAACTTAAAAACTTGAGTACAGTAAGTAGAGTTTAAGTTGGGTTTATGATTGGCATAGCTAAAACTTATAATTTGCAATTACTTTACCTTCAAATAATTCTCACACTCAAATATGTGTTTAAGCTTGTAGAAAAAGCTGAAAAGAAAAAAAAACTAACATGATTAAGTTAGAAAGACTAAAAAAAAACTTTAATTATGGTCTATGTTATGGGTTTCTAAAAAGTCACATAGTCCTGACATTTTGCAAAGGTCAACCCTCCAGATTTAGCCCCAAAGCTGCCCAGTTTGACAATTGTTTTCGTTCCTGGATCAAGTTGGGATTAAATGCGTTGTCTCTGGGGAATTCTAGGAGTCACTTTGTACAGGGACAAAGTTAGCTTTTGTTGCTGAAAATATCCGTCTGTGAAAACACTCCACAGAAAGGACACTCCAGGCAGAGACAGAGCAATGACAATGGGGAACTGAGCACATGCGGCGGTCTCTTGCTGAGCACTAAATGGCCTGGTTATGCTAAACTGTATTGGTCTCTCTCGTTAGACAAAGTCCAGACTAATCGCACAGCCAGTCTCCATGTCCTCGCGGCCCTTAAGTACCCCCTCCCCTCGCCCCAGAACCCACCGCCATTCCCCACCACGGATTGTTTTACGCTTAATTTTGTTAGGCTTAATGAGATTTCCCTAATTAAATCTCCTCCTTGTTGGAGACCCACACCCCCGTCTTCTTACATTGCCAACTTACAATCTCTGGCGGAGTGATTGCCTGTAGAGCTATTTTAGACAAATAAACTTTTTTCATGAAGAACAGGGACAGTGAGTTATACAAGGACAGGCTTGTGTTACTTTGCGGATTTCCAATTTCGCGCCAAAATGCACTGCTGCACTTGTGATAGCCAATAGCGTTCAGATCTGATTTGGTGTGTAAGGACAGGAAGGAGCTTTCTGGTACATCGACATGTCCAGGTATTGTCAAGGTAAGGTAAATTTATGAGGGAAAGGGAATTTCCAACATCACAATCTTGTGTCTGATATAGAAAATGTTCACTGCAGGGAACTGAAGCAACTTTTGAAAATGGATTGTTGACAGGGACCTGTGACTCAACCATCTCTTAGTGATGTTGCTTGTTTTATTGTTCTCTTTTGTCTGTTCTTTTCTGTGTTTTGGGTGATTTAATGCAACCAGAGACAAGGTGCTTTTCTTCAGAAATAATTATGAAAAGAATTGGTTTGTTTTAATTCCATTTTGTTTTGTTTTTTATTTTTGCGAAATGGTGACACTTTTGCCCCAGAGCTATGATATTCTCTCAATGTGGTCATGGATTTTCTCCAGTTTTCTCGCACCATCCTGTAGACATGTAAATTGGTGGATCTTAATCACCCATTATGAATAATTGTCAGTGTATCTCTAGGTGTTGGCCTTGTTACCATCTGGCCACTGTCCATCATGCACCCCAACTCAAGCCCAGTTGTTGGGAGACACATGCTTTATTAAATTCCACATTAACTATTTAGATAAATGGATATGTCACTGGACATTCATACCCAATGTAAAACCAAAACAAGGTTACATTTGATTTGTGAGACTACACTATTGTATTTCATCTTCCTGCACAGTAGCCAGAGCTTAAACCCAAATCCAAGTGACAGCCCATCACTGACAAAATGCACATGTGTTGTAGATCCGTAGGCCTGTAATAATCCACATGTAGATGCATGCAGTGCTAAAAGGGAAGTGCTGATGGCTGGGACTACTGCAGCTCTGGAGGTCATTTTTGACAGCCGTCACTTGCTCTGCTTTTGTGGAAGCCCCCTGGGGAACTCTCTTTCTCTGACTATTGTGGGAGCTGAAGCCTCCTGTTTCCCATTTGGGCCATGCACACCCAGTGCCAGCTCCTCTGCCTGCTTCTTTAGCCATTATTCCCCAGTCCCCCACATTCCCTCTCATGGCCTGTGTCCATTGAGGCCCAGCTTCCCCTACCCCTTCACTTTATTTCTGCACATTCACATAGAGCTGGAAAACTCTGGCCCATGGCCCTCGGGTGGGCCAGTGGGCAGCACGCCCACCTCAGAGTGAAGTGCTTCCTAAGTGAAGGCCTGCACTGATCGGGTTTCTGCCACCTGTCATTCAGCTTAGGGCAGGGTGGGGGCAGGATGGTGGCAGGATGGTGTGGGTCAGTAGAGTGGGGGGATGCGAACAGAAGAGATGCCATGGTAGTCTGGCACCAGGCCGCCTCCTGCTGTTGTTTCAGTAGTTTTACTCCCAGTGTGGCTGCTTCCAAACATGGATGACTATAGGGAGGGGCATGAGATTGATGAAAAATATTGTATTGTTTTAATCATGTGATGTGAATGATGTTATTGCTGATTGTACCAAATGGTTTGTTTGCCCAGCAGTAGTTAGTTTTTCTATTCTGCACAGAGGTTGTCAATTTGAGTTGGATTTCTATGTGGTTGGACAAATGAATAAAGACTACTTCTGAAAGTAAATCAATACACATACAACCAACCAGAATTCAAGGGGCAGTAACATATGCCATCTGGGTCAGGACTGATCAGAAAAAACATTGGTGGCAGTGAATTAGCAAAGTGGCTTAACTTAAAACTGAGCGCAGCTATCATCCTGAGACTGTCTGAGATGAGTTATTATTTAATAACGTGGATTACCTAAACTAGAAGTTCATCTTCTGTTTAAGACCTGTTGTCTGAGAGATGGAATAATGTGATTTGGTTAATCATGAGTTGGCTTTAGTGCTTCGCTGCAGCCACTGACAGTAAAGACCATGTACTCATCCCATGGAAATTCTGGTAATCTGTTCCAGACTATAATGGTTATTAAATTCTAGCTATTGTTGCATACCCATAATGAGTTATAAGTGAACATGGAAATAAAAATGAATTAAAAAATGTATAACTAATTTCTGATTTTGGCTTTTCTGGCCAGCTACAATCTGTGTGAGATCACAATAAACTGCCTTTTGATACTTTTGGGAAGACATACCAATCAGAAAAACATGCGTGAAACAACAGAGAAAAAACTAAATGTTTATGTTACTCTTGTGAAATATTGTAAATGACAGAAAAGTATTAAGTTGCACAGAAATGCTTTTGTTGTCAAGAGCAATCATACATTCCTCATTGATTTCCACTCTACCATAGCCATTTCACGCCTAACCTTTAGCACCACATGTTTTCATCTAATATTCCACATCCACTACTGAACAACGCCGCACTCTGCGTGGCCTTGAAGGTCAGCTTTTTCTTTTGAGTAATAAGCTTGTCTCTGATAACACATGTAGGTCACGGCCCACATTTACGGCCAGTCTGTAGATTTCTTTAACTCCCCGTATATTAAGACATCTGATCACATCATTCTACAACTATTTTACTATCAAGATCGTATTATGTTTCTATAACACTGCTATCTACACACTCAAACCCACTCAGATCAATTACAGTCAAACCCAGATCAATTACATCCTTTTAAAAATCACAGTTAGATTTGCATTTGAATAAATACAATGTAAAAATGAAATGTGTGCAGAAAAGCTATTGTCTGTCAAACTAATTATAATTTTGAGATATCCTGTATGTTATGAGAGAATGGCTTTGAACTGGAACCCTGAAGTCCTTGGTGGTAATCGGATCATATAATCTGCTGTAATTCATCACAGGAACTCATCTCCTGAACAGCATGCCATTACAAATAAGATGTTTGTGGACCGCTGGCTTCGAGTGTTTACGGCCTCATTTAGCCTCGCTCATGGAGAGAACTTCATTTGAGTTAGAGTAGCAGCTTCTTCACTGCTGAGATGTGGCATTGACTTAAATCTAACCGTCTGGAGGTTGCGTATTTACTGTCTCTTCCGTAGATAGTGTGCTTATAGTAGCTTTAGATTTGAGCTCTGGATCTGAAAGCTTGTTCTTTTGGTCTTAGCAGATATGAAATCTAAATAGACGCCATCTTTGAAAATGTAAATTTGTCAGCCTGCAATCTGGCCTGAGGTGAGGAGGATTTTCTGAAGTAATTAAATGATTTTAGGTTTGAGTGTATCTTCTGCACAGAGAATCTATGCTGAAATCACAAAGGATTAAAAAACAAATTAGAACGTGGCGCCTCACTCTCCCTGACCTTTGTGCTGTACAGTTTAGGCTCTTTCTCTTGATTATTAGCTTCTCTATGTGATCCCACATTTGGTCCTGTCATACTCTCTACCTCTATCTTTAAGCATCATCCTCCAATCCTTCATATCCATTTCCCCTCACCCAGCCTCTTTACCCCACCAACTCTAATTGTAATTATGTTGATTTAACTTAGACACATGCGGCTCCCTCCCTGCCATCTGAATGGAAGCTTATTAGTTTGAATATTTTTTTATATTTATTTATTCCCATTTCTCAGGGTCCCTGTCGGCATTTCCAATTACTCTTGTCGTGCGGCTGTAATTGCCTCCATGCTAATGGCCGCCAGACAATCGTGCTAAATGAGGTGAGGCCGAGAGGCTAGGAGCCCGACTTCATTAAGAGCTAATGGGATTTTATAAGGGGGACTGAAGACCCAGCTCATCAAAAAGAGGGAGATGGAAGCAAAACAAAACAGATGGAGGGGGAGAGCCAAATCACCACTATTCTGACTTAGGCTGCTCCTTTTCCTGGCACTTGAACGCAAAAACAACACAGGTTACTCTGCCCATACCACATTAGTCGCTTCCTTCAGCTAATTATATGGAAACAGCCCTTCTGAAAGACCGTCTCAAAATGGAAATTGCACCCTGATAAAGATGTATTATTCTACTACTTGACCGCTTGAGCAAAAAATAAACGCTATTTTTACAAGACATTTTCTCGAGGCAACAGTTTAATATCTAGCAACAGTTTTGCCATGTAAATTTTATATTTAAGCTTAGTGGACATTTGAATCTATCCACCCACATGTTTCACACTTCATCACTGCACTTACTGTAGATGAGCACTAACATAGATGGATGCATACATTGCTTGGATGCAAGAAGACCTCAGACCAATTGAACCAGACGAGGCTGTACCATGTTGAGGGCAGCATTTGTGTCAAGTGCGGTAAAATACAGGCTAATACATTCAGATTTAATTGCTATGAAAACATGCTACAAGACACAGGAAACATTTTTCAGAATTGAAAATGTTGGATGTCATAATCTTAGTTTCACTTTTGTCTTCGCACAGAGCAGCAGTAATTCAGATCCCAACCTCTAACCAGTAAGTAATGATCCTATATTCCATCATCTGCCCTTGAAACAACTCCATCCAACCATCCATCTCGGTAAAATTATTCAGCTCCCCATTGGAATATAGTTACATGTCTAAGCTATAGATTTATTTGGAGCAAGAACTCAAAGTTGATATATTTTGCCTTGACTTTGGTTGCAGCTCAGTGGCTATTTTGGCCTCTTCAAATGTCAAGATTTGCCAAATTCTGTTAAACGCTGAATAAACAGTTCACCTTAGATCCACTGGTGTAATGGATACTATAAAGAGCTGCTATACAACAGCCTCTGGCTTTGCTCCATTCTGTGGTTGTTACTGTAAGTATATGAGAAGGAAAGAGAAAAAAATCTGTTCCAGTTTATTGTAGTACTGAAAAGCTATATGTTGACCTGGCAGCATTTGCAAACATTGGGAGATCTTATAGCAAGAGTATATTGTATAACACTGACTTGACATTGTCTGTGTTCGAATCACCTGTAAGACCACTTACCTTTCACCACTTTTCAGTATACATTGTGGAAAACTTTCTCCAAACTCCACAAAAATCTGCCATTTCTTTGTCAACAACCAAAGTTTTAACTCTGGCCACTCGTCTTGCAGCGAGGCCAAATGGGAGGTAATTATTTCTTTGGGGGACATCATGCAAATAGGATTCCCAGAGTTGGTATCCGGGGAAATGCTGTGGAATAACGTGAAGTACTTTGGAAGCAGTGTGCGGTTGGTTTGACCATGCAGCCAGTGGAAATGAGGCCAATTATATTTGTGGGCAGTGAGAAGAGGTAAACGGTGTAGTTGGCTGCAAAGTGGCAGTGTAGAAGTCTTTGTGAAACATTTAATAAGCTCATGAGTGAAGCCACAGCACAGGGGCTGAACATCTGCCACTTTCATAAACTTTTGTAAATACTCTAATAACCATTAAGTGTATCAAAATGGGATTATGTGGTGACATAAACTAAAACTACATGAACATTGTCTTCGCACAAGTCTTTTAGATTTGGCACAGATTCACTTTTTGCATTGATTACATAATGACAGACCTTTAACCATTGTTGCATCGAGCTCGCTATAGGAGCATTACACGTAACAGTGCATTGTGGTGTGTTTTTTTCTTTTGTTTCTTTAAAGCCTGCAAAGACATTACCTAAGGGCTGTAATCTGCAGTAATTAGTGGTGAGACTAGAACCTGATCAAATAGAAATGCAATGTAGTGTGATATACTAATAATTCCAGATTGCAAATATTGTCGTTCTTAACAAAAGGCACATCCCTTCTTCTACTAATATATTACCTATCCCTTTTTTGTTTACATGGAGGACATATTTTAAATGCATGGCTGTCAGCTAGTCAGTGGATGGCATTAATTCAAACCCACAATAAACCTAGATTTTCTCTGTGATGGATGGTAATGGTGAGGATTGAACACTGCTCAGCAACTTTGGCCTAGAATTTCATTGTATTGAAATAAATCATAATTTTCATGAAAATGTAATAAAAAATATTAAAAAAAATATTTTAATAAAGCTGCAGAATGTGGATTGTGTTTGTAAAGATATCCATACTCTTATTTAAACAGTTATAGCAAAGTTCAAGCCTGAAAAGTAAAGATTTCTGGCTGATGTGCTATGCAACCAGAGATAAACAAATATAGCTTTTTTCTGCCAATATAGCGTCATTTTTAATAACTTTCAGCTGCTATCAATTTCAATATGACCAAATGATGACACTATAATAATGATACAATAGTTTGGAGAGTTTTCTGGTTTGAGCTCCAGAGAAAACACACTCTCAGCTCTTTATTGCAACAGACAGAATTTTCCTGGTGTGTTTTCCACTTCCTTTCTTGAGTATTTAGTGCTGAGGCAGATGTGTCTAATCACTGGGGCTGCGGGCTGTTTTTGTCCCTCTTAAATGGCGTCCAGGCTGTGCTGTGTGCTGATGGTGGGACGAAGCGTGTTGTGAAGCCCGGGCCTGGTAGAACAGCTGTCCTACAGCTGCCATCTCTGCGCTGTGTTCGGGGGGTGTGGGGGCTTTGAAAAACAGTCCCAAACCTCCCGGGTCAGAGCCCTGGTATGGCGGTCTCCGTGGCAACTGGAGCGTAGACGGAGTGTGTTTGTGTGTGTACAGTATGTGTGTGTGTGTGTGTGTGTGTCTGTAAGGAGAAGAAGAGTCTGGGGTTAAGGGCTACACTGTGGATCCTCACTTCAACAGCATCTTTCAGTTCACTTTCAACATGGGCCCTTTACAGACTGTTTTTTGTTACAGTATATGCAGTCTTCTTGATATTAGGTTTATTTCTACTTTTTCAGATTTTGAGGGGGTAAAAGAAAGCCTATGTCAACAGCAACCAGGTTTCAGAGAAGATTGTTCATTTTGTATTAATCAACAACTTCAACAAGTACTGCTTTCAGTTCAGATTAACCATGGTGCTAATAAGATCTGGATAATGAAAGCTGTTATAGCCACAGTTGTTTTTAATGGCTGTTGCTCATTGGCTATTGTTCAGTGGTACAAAAGGCCAAAAAGTTTCTGTCTTCCGGGTTATTCCTGCATTGTGCAGTCCCTTGGGTATTATTATCGTAATGTTTTTGATAATAAACACTACAAAATTGACCTTTTTGGATGTAGTAAGTTAGCCCTGCCAGCCAGACAAATCTTCATCTTTTCTATACTAAGAATTAGTCTGATACCACATGCTTTGAGATTGATTTAAAGTGGGGGGAACACAGACAGCATAACCAATGCGAGAAACTGTCAGCCGAACACCAGGAGTTTCTTTTTACATTGCAGTCTATGAGAAAAATCCCTTCTGGGCTCCAGGAGATCTTTTGCGGCAATACCTCCGTGTCCACTAGTACAATTGGCGACAGGGGAGATGGGGCAGTGCCCCATCCAGAGCGCATATATGAGATTAACATATGGGCCTGCACAATATTAGAAAACAAAGCAAAACTAGATTAAAGTTTGATATAAATGAATACAAGGCAAAACTAAATATATATATATATATATATATATATATATATATATATATATATATATATATATATATATATATATATATATATATATATATATATTCACATAGATATATACATATGTAGGCACTGTTACTGTTAATAATATGTAGGTACTGTTACTGTTTGTTATGTATGTATATAACTGTTTATGATGATATGATGAAACATTTTTTCAATTTTATTTAAACAAAGGCTAACCAGAATTAAACTAGGACTGCAGAAAAAATATATTTCCAAACCTTTGAGCAATTATGTTAATATGAATATGATATGATGCTACATTTAGCACAATACAAGCAGTTCTTTGCAATACTAATTTTTGAATTGTTGATTTTGACATAATAATAAATTTGTAATTTATTTCAAACATGCCCAAAGCAAGCACAACAATTTTTTTTTCAGCACCAACAAATAGCCACATTCAGACCTTCCTTGCATGATGAATATTCCTTCTCCTGCTCTTTTCCTCAAACTGCTCTCTCAGCTCAACACAGGGGAATGTGAAGCTCCCAGAGCAGGCCGAGACATTGAGAAAAAAGGGGGGAAAGGAAACAGGACTGGAATGAGGGAGATGAGTGAGGAGACAGAGTTTGAGGGGTCGGAGAGAAGACAGGAGGGTGGTCTCTGGAGAAGGAAGCCAGGGGAGGACCACTGATGAACAGGGAAAGAGGATATGTGGAGATAGTTGGCTTTGGCCCCATCAAAATAACAGTTGTCAGGCTAAAGTCCAGCCTCTTTCCTCTCCCTCTGGCTCTTACTGCAACTCAGTCGCAAAACACAGTGGTTCTATTATGACTTAAGTCTTCCCCAGCCTAGCAAATACAAAAATGTAAACGTTTTGGGCCAAAAGTACTTGAAACATACAATTTAGGGCATCTGCCCCTCTTGGATTATTACTGGGACAGTGTTTTACAAGCACATGGATCTATGCTACGGATTAAAAAAGATGCTTGTTTCACTGGTCTGCTATCCAGTTTTGGGTCAACCTAGTGCCAGTAACAGTACTTCATGGTGCACCTTTGAAGGGCACACTGCGCCTGTGTGTCTTAGGCTGCTTATGACCACACCACAGTTAGGTGCATGCAGTTATTCATTCCACTGACCCTCCTCACACTGCGCTCACCATCAAGTTGAGCACCCACCATGTTATATGTAAAAGAGGCTTTATGACTGACTGACAGGTAGATTACAACCTCTGCTACACAGTAACCTAGTTATCTTTTCGTATAGTTTATAGCCTGACCTTATAAGTCTGACCTAATGCACTTGTGTGTGTCGTTGCACACATACCCTACCTTTTGTGCTTTAGAATGTGCCTTCTTCAGAGTACCCCCGAATGAACAAAGTTGAGTAAAGTTCTAATAACACACAAATTATAAACAATGACCAGGCCACACATATGCTAACCACGGCTAACTGTGAGCTAACATGCTCTGAGAGCACACCTGTTTCCCAGTGCTCGTGCAAATTTAAGACTTTTTTATGGACATCCTGATGTCAACCATGCAACGAACTGGCCACTGTCTAGGGTGTATTCCGCCTCTGGCCCAAAGTAGATCTTAACAGCAAAAAGTGCTAGACAATAAAATAATGAAAAGTATGCTTGTTGTATTGTCAACATTCACAGTCTTTGGCAGATCTTCCCATTTTTTATGCTTTCATTAAATATCACAAAAACAACTATGTTAAGTATGCCCTTTGTTTAATTTTTTTTTATATAAAAAAGTTGTGAAAAGTTACACAACACACATTTTGGAGAATGGGTTTCACATTGAGACATTCTTTTCTTTGAACTTTCAACCTTACTGACTATATCAAACTAAGTGCATCTGAATTGCACTTGTTATAAAAAAACACTTCTCTTAAGTGTCATGTTTTACAGAATGCTAATGCACAACAGGTCTTCTCAAACTTTTCTCTTCTCTTGTTTTTTCACATCCACATTCACTTTGCCCACACTTACTTTCCCACCCAAATGTATATTGATACAGTGGTTGCTCAGTTTTGGCAATTATCTTATACAGTGGATTCTCACACATAAACTTCAAATTATAGCGCCCACCAACCTTCTGTGCAGTTTGCATTGTGTGTAGTGCGAAGTACTGTACGGTCCATGACAATAAGCTCGCAGACAAAGGCACATAACAGGTGTTGGCGCTGACACATGAGCGGTTACTGTACATTGGCTGATGGAGGTGTGAGAGCACTGTGTGACTATATGTGTGAGTGCGGGAGTGTTTATGAAGAGGCCTGTTTTATTGACATCGGCAGACTGAATTTAAATGCACTTTTCTTGTGAACTCTAAAACTATTTCAGACTGGCTTTGTGCTCTTACAAGTACAATACTTTAAATGTAAATTTATGCAGTGGCTGCACAAGACATATTTAAAACGTTAATCAACACCACCTGTACCTTATTGCACTTGTGCTGTTTATAATTGGTAAAACAGTAAGATATTTTAGTAGATACTTCTTAAAATTCAACAGTTTAGAAAAAAGATATTTCTACTTTCTCTCGAACCTTGTACATGCCCCTTTAAAGTAATGTTATTATTACTCCAAACTTTAGGTTTACTTCAAGTTCTAATTTAAAAAATAAATTACACAAATAAAACTCAGTAATCACAAAACTACACATATTTTTGACTGACAGAGAGCCAATCAGGGTAAATGTTCCATTAGGCCTATGTATTTGGTAAAGTTGTATGTTCTGTTAATTTTTCAAACCTCCTTATACAAAAAATAAACATACCTATTCCACCTTTTGTAGTCCTAATTTCCATGTATTAAAAAGTCTAAGGCATAGTGTTAATTTGGCTGGATCATTTGATTTTCTCCAGTGGTAAAAAAAAGTTTTAGACCTAAGCAATATAGTGCTATAAGCTACACAGAGGTTTATGTCCATTACTAGGGCTGGGCGATATGACCCAAAGTTTATATCAAAGTATTTTCAAAATGATCACGGCAAAATAATCACGGCATCACGGTATATCATCTAACACACGTTTCACATTTGAATACTTAAGGGTTTACGTTGTCTTAGCAAACAAACTATCAAAATACAATATAACAATTTTTAGTCAAACCAAAAAGTCCCAGCTTATGTGGCTTTTAGTTCCTCCAGACATTTTTCCTTTACACCCAAGTATATGGAAAATGAATATTATTCAAGAAAAAATAAAATAAAATATGGTGTTCTGTACACAGCGGTATTGCCCAGCTCTATCATCACACATTTTGATGTACAAGCAATCTCCAGACTTGTGTGTTCACATTCTAAACAAAAAAAAAAATGTAGAAAATAAACATAGTCTCTATTCACCCTAACAGTACATTCTGTTATTCTGGAAACTGTACGCTGTACTCTTAAATGAACATCAGTCTGCATTATTGGTTTCAGACATTCTCCACATTTTATTATACAATGATAGTCAACGGATCAAAGGTATTTCAAACTTTCAGTTTTATTAAACCTCATATGCAACTAACTTGAACATGTTACTTCGTGATGTATAATATGTATATTGCCATATGATTGTTACTGAAAAATCTAAATTTAACAATATCAAAATCACAAAGGACTTGTATTGCAGTAAGATTTTGATCATTCATGTGACTCTATCCTGTCAAAATCTTTAAATGATACTGTGCCCAAAGAAATGGCTCATTAACATCTAGTTCATTCTTTAATAGTAGTTTATTCAATTGGACGTTTGTGTCCTGGATGTCTTTATGTAATAGTTGGGTATATTATAGGACTTCTCTAACTCTTACTGTCCAGTCAATCCTGTACGTCACGTTGAGCAAATTCATGAGTGTCAGTCAGACTGTGACGTTCAGCAGCAGATGCTCTGAGCTTCCACCAGGCCTTTGGAGGCGGCCAAGTATAAAAGAAACAAAAGACAGTAAATGTGATGCATTCTTCCTCTTAGTCACAAGTGGGCCAGTTTTGGCCAAGCGATGACAGGAAAACACCAAACATACTGGGCTGGACGGTGTTTCCATAGAAACAGACCTCATCCGAAAAGGTCACTGTCAGAGGTTTTTCTCAGAGAGAGGCAGAAGGATTATGAAGACGCTGGTGGGGTGGGGGGGTTCACACAAGAACAAAAAGCACTTTTATTATCCTTTTTATGCATTCCTCTTTCCCAGACCAATATTCTAACAATGGTTAAAAAAAAAAAAAACTGTAGGATTTAAATAGCGCAATTACATGGCAGCGAATGGTGAGAGCCCCCACTCTTTTTATTATTATTTCTTGCTTGTCTTTTGAAGTGAGGAATTGAAAAGGGAGAGTGGTGGACAGGCTGCGACGCCTGAGCTTTGTGTTTCTCTGCAGATACGTCGCCCGCCTGCCCCCTCAATCACTGGCAGCTCCTTCCCTCTCCCCTCCCTCTCAAGTCATTTTAATTAAGTCAGTCTCACTGGCATGGTAGGCAAAGATAATTGGAGAGGGTTTTTGGATGCCATTTACTCTAAATGACGCCTGTTTCTTCCCATTCTCTCGCCTTCTTCTCGTCTCCCTCCCCGCTCTAGCCCCTCATCTCCTGGCAAACAGTTACCTATCTCCCCTGCCTTTCCCGTTCCGACACAGCCTTCCATCTTATATTCAAACGCGAAATATGGATTAACCTCTTCTGTGTGGCGGAGGGGACGACTTCCTGTGAATTGCAAATTTTGGCCAACACCGCAATTTATTTGAAATGGCAAATCAGGCGAAGCAATTTACTGGAAATGAGGAGCTTCTTTGAACTTTCCCTTCCTTTGAAAAAAAGTTTGTTTTTTTTTTCTTCGCATTGGGGAGCATCTGCCGAGGAATTCGTATAGAAATTTCGTGCAGTAATGAAAACTACAATTGTTGGAAACAGAAGGGCTTTGATTAGCATCTTTTATATGTCTGAATTGAAGGCCGGCACATGCTTTTGAAAGCCTTAGCAAATCAAAGAAATGACGTCTTGTATAGTAGTTCCATATGTTGGCTGTTTTGGCTGACATGACGGCAATAAGAAAAGCCATGTTTTTTTATTGGTTGGTACAAGTTAGTTACAAAACAATGCCCATAACTTTGAGTGCTTACGCTGAAAAGTTGAAGTACACATGTCGGAGCTAATCCACGTTAGCCAGCACCGATAGCATTTGACTGGTCTCTCAGCGGACCGTATGGGATTTGTCAGTGTGTGCGAGTGTTAAGTGTGCACGTGGGGCTCCCTCTATCAATCAGGTGGAGCCGGGGCCCGCTGCTGAAAGGGGGCTACAGTGGGCCACCCAACCAGCCGGCGCTCTGGGGAGATCTTGTGTCCTTAAAGCCGTAATGCACTCCAGATGTCCCTTGCAGCTCACAGAAAAGGCAGAATGGGAATGAAACAGTCGCTCGTGGTTTGTCCAGCATTCTTGTGCAGCAATATTGTTAATGCACCTGCACTTTTTTGTTTTTTTGATAAATGAGGGACATGACTAATGGGGTCTTTTGGTTTTAAGGAAATTAGCGTCATCGTTTGTCTTCTTCTCTGCTTGTGTTTTCTTTGGCTGTTCATACTCGCTGCCTCCCTGTACCCCTCCAGCACACCCGTACACTGTCTCCTTGTCTTACCATACTCTATATGATTCTATATGTTCACCCATAGTCTCCATCGATCTTCCTTTTTGCTGCAAATTTATGCGATTCCAAGTGGCCATAATCATTTAGCGTAATGGCCTGGACTGGTGCCATTTACCTGTGTAAAAACAGTCCGATGTCATTAACAGACATATTAAGAACTATTTTAGCTTTGACTGTCCTTGCACTTGTATTCTTTAATGATATCATACATTGACTTAATTATTATGGCAATTTTTCAGTCATTGGTTTCAGCATTGTTGCTTATTTTCATGAATGCCAGCCTACCAATAACACATGTTGATTTTAACACAATTCAATGACTTGACTTTTAACTGTTAGTTTACTATTTCTATTCAAATTGAAGCAAGTGATTTTCATTTCCAGACTTTTGATTGGTTAATATTCTATTGTCAAAAGAATTTATTTTCCTTGCAGTCTGTCACCCATTTTAACAGCCTAGCCACTTATTCACAAGAGGCTAGGCCAGGGCTTTGAATAAACTGGAGCCACACATAACCAGAGAACTGGAGTGACATTCAGTAACTATGTACGCTGTGTATTTATCTGTTTTTTAACTTTTATTTTTACAGGATGATGCAGATGCAGGTTGTTTTAAAGACTTGCGCTCAGCTATTTACTTATCAATTGACCTGTAACCAGAGGTCAGATGGTAGGGATAAGAGGTGCTAGAGAGCTGCATGCAGCACTCTTAACACACATTTTGAGAAAAATCATTAAGACACCATGTTTGTTTTGTTGCTTTTTACTTGCAGATCTTGCCAGTCTCATAGAGAAAAACAGGGACTTGTAAAACAGCTGATTAGGGTTATCATTAAGAGGCTTCTTCTAGACCTGATATAAATTTTTTTAGCTTTAACAGTTCTTAATATTAGAGGCAGTTGAAAAGAATATGTTGCAGCTTACATTTATGGTTATACATCTTCAGAATGGTTTCTTTTGTATCCAAATTTGAAGCATTAGACAGGCTTAAGAATGATGTCAATGTAAAAACTTCTAGTCAGCTAATTTTAGTTAATAGTCAGGCATTCCTCAGGTCTCATACACATTGGAGTATATTTTATTCGTATTCCATTTCCCTTTATCTGCTGTCAATATGCTTTTAAACTCTAATCTTATTCTCCAACAGAGGCATATAACGAAGAGTAAAGTCAATATAATTGTTGATGGTGACAGCCCGGTGTCTCTGCTGTCCTCCTGCCACTGCACATACCTCCATTTCTCTCCTCGTACCATTTCAGGAGGAAATTTAATATGGCTTTGTTTGGTTGTTTCCCAGAATTCCACTCGGCTGCTGGCTCTCTTTGCCCCCGACACTAAGACAAACAGAGGTAGTGCGGCCAAGAGCAGCAAACACACCTCCGGGGCTGGCCTCATTATTTGCACTTTGCATTTATGAGGACTTCAAGCCCACTTTGTGTATGGGCACACATTTTTGATACCTTTGCATCACAGAAATACACAAAAGTTGAAGTAAAGTGTCAGAATACACAGTGGATCTCAGTTCCTTGCGTATGGGGCTGCATATCAGGCAGGTGGTCATAACACATAACATTATGACATCAATATTAATGTAATATCATAATGCCTGATCAGTGTAAGTGTCTGGAGCCTTAAGTCAAAATATGTTGACAAAATAAAATTATGATTAAGTAGGGCTGGGCAATAAATTGAGTTAATTAGATTAATTTGTGTTTTTAATTTTGGACAAAGTCAAAAATAGCCATATCATACAATGGAATTTAGCTGAAATTAGCACCCTCCAAGGCCCACACTGTTTCCTGTGTTGTGGCTAATGCTACTGCTAGCACCCAGGGGAGATTAACTATTGCAGATTCTGCAGACGCTAAAACACTATTCATTCCAGAAAAAGGAGCTGCATTACCTCTGTAATGCCTTCATTTAGCAGCGGGCAGCAGTTTTGCAAAAACGAACAGTGCAGTGTGTTGGACAGCTTTAACTTAACTTACATACTTCATGCATGCTAATTTGCCATGTGCTCTGGAGCTATAAATTAAAATAGACCTAGTGCTTAGAAGCAGAGAGGGCTAAATCTAAAAGACATTGATGTCTTCAACTGATGTTACTGAGAGTAATGCTGCTTTGCTGTTTTGTGCAAGTATTTAACTATGCAATAATCTAATTTAAACATATTCAATCTACAATTAAAAAGCTTTTTATGCCAACAAGAGAAAAAAAATCTATTAACTGTAAATTGGCTGAAAATTGAAAGAAAAAAAAAAAAAGATTTTATTTTTTAGCCTTATAGCTTATGATTAAGTCATAATTCATTTCTAAATTTAGATCTGGTTTAGTCTAAAGTAAATGTTAATTGAGACCCGGTTGTGACCAGTGAGTCCATAGCCTTGTATTGTTTATGGTTTAAAAAGCCTTAACAATGTTAAGAGTGTTCACAATATGTCAACCAAATCGTTATCGCAATATACACACAGGTATTGTATATGACATATTTTTCCAATATCACGCAGAGGCTTACACTAATCTACAGTCAATGTCAAAACAGTAGACACACTGAAGTTATAAGGTTGGTAGCTTATTTTGTGAGACAATGCTGCAAAGACACAGACAGGTCTCAAACAAAGTTAATTTTCTCGTCTGAACACCGCTGTATTACTGTCAGAATGTTGAGAAACTGCTGCGCGTGGCTTATGAAAAATGAATCCAATATTTACCGTAGTGACTGTGGGGCAAAAGAATCATCATCAGTCATATTGGACGCTCACTTCTCAAGGGCCCTGTTCAGACCTGGCAATAAAATGTGAGTTTCTGTTATCTAGTTTTATATGTGTGGAAGTAGATGTTTTGGAATTAACATCACATTTTCTGTGTCCACGTTAAATTTGGTTTATTTACTAATATGCACATGAATGATTACTATGTAGCCAATTTCCATCATTCTGTCATAACAAAAAACTGTATAAACAGCACCTTTTTCTGGTGCACTATTGCATTGATTTTTCTCCCAAGTGATCTGTTAACCATAAGTTAATCTCAACTTAATCATATGCTTTGTGTTTATTTATGCATATACTGTACTATTAGCCATGTGCTTTTTGGTTTCTAGTGGTTGTTCTTACTTTTGTCAGTTTTCAAAAGTAAACTTGCATGTAGGCATTTAATGGAGCACCAAGACCAAATGAAAGACAACAATGCCCATTTGTCATAAAGCATTCTGACACACAAGATGAAATTTTTAGTGGTAGTTGTAGTTCCAACAAAAATCCCTGAAAGAAGCATAAAAAGGCTACTGTAGAAAAAGACAGACACAGGCTTGACTGTGATGGGTGGTTGTAAAAGGTTGTTATAAAACATGGTTGGTCTCAACTGCATGAACTTCTCCTACTGGGATAAAGGTTCTCAGGATTTGCAGCTCCTCTCCTAAAGAGACAGGCCCTTGAAAAAGAACCAAGTACAATATATAGTATTACAACAGCAGTTTTATGGCTTACTATTAACACTGACTGTGAAATATTACAAATGTATGAATTTATATGATGCAGTGTGCCTCTCCATACATTTAACCTATCTCTTCTCTAGTCATGGTAGTACATTCTGAATAGTGTGAGCTGTCGTTACCCCTCAGCTCCTCTGCCCACTCGGACATGCCTCTGCGCTCAGTCATCCTCTGGTTCTGTCTGGCCCAGAGCTGCTCTTTTTAAACAGACCCCCGCCAAGACAAACTCGGCACCCCCTCCCCGTCCGCTGACACTCAAGTGGCTAACACACACTAGCACACACAGACACACACCTGCTCATTAATCCCCCAGCACTCTGCTCAAATATTCCCTTCTGCTGAGCTCATTGTCAGGGAGGGGGCCATAGAGACTGGGATAGGCCCAGCCTACAAGTTATGTTTGACCTTCACTCCAGTGTTTAGTGATGTACATATATGTTTCCAACTGTAACTAAAGTTAGAAGATTAGAGTATGTTCATTATGCATTTGGATTGAATGTAAAAGTCTACAGTGGGCAGTGCAGGGCTTAGTGGCATCTAGTGGTGTACTGACATATTGCAGCTTGTATTTCAAACTTTTTCTTACTGAAAAATGTTTCATTAAACAAACTTGACATGAAACAGGAGGACATCCATAAAGTGAAGGACTGAATGATGACATAAGGAAAATGTCTGGCAAAATCACAAAAATACTACACAGAACACATAATACTAATCAAAGTTTAATCTTGTAGCTCTAAACTTAGATGCAATCATCAATTATTGTTTCTATTGTTTGTATTTTTGTATGATGCAAATCATACAAATATCTTTGTCTCCCGGATTTTGTGTGATGGCAGTGTAAATATTTATGGACTTTTTCCTATTTTTTTGCTTTTCTTTTCTGTACTATTTTAGCATATATGGCCACTAGCACAGAAATAGCCACTTTCTTTCTCTGTACTATCAGTAGTTCACAGCTGTAAGATGACAAGCTGTGTAAACCAATGCAGGCCCTTATTTTAAAATACACCAATCATTTTCATCAGTTAATGTATTTTTATAATAAATCCTAGATGCCTTTAAGGTCTTCTTAGTCATTTGTAATTTCTAGCCTTTTCATCAGCATTGTTCTCACCTTTTAAAGAAACTTCTTATTGTAGTTTAGTCGTCACCATGTTTGATATTGAACAAATAACTTCAACATCTTTGAACACTAAAATACACTAAAAGTAAATTCCTTGCTAAACCCACTTTATTGCAGATAAATAAACAGTGAAAATCAAAGCCCTGTGTGATTCCTGAGTGTAAAGCATGAAGTTAGCCCAGTGCATTGTGTGTCAACTGGTTGTCAGTCACGTCGCCCAGCACTAGCTAAAGTTGTTCAGGAGTGACACGGATGGCACTCACAGGCTGAGATAAGGATGTATCCATTTTAAAAAAGGCTCTCGCAGATGCAACGGCAGATAAACAGCACAATGTATGTGCCAGCAAACATGACAGCAGAGGAGTGGGTGAGGGGGAGAGATGCAGAGACGAGAGCAAGAGCAAAGCGTCTGGAAAGGATTCTGCGGGAAACTCTTGTAGATTATATTTCCTCACCACGAGCTCGGCCGTTCCAATTTCAGCCTGAATTTTTCTACTGTCGGTGTTCCGATGGTTATCAGCTTAGCACAGGAAATGCTCCTCTTGTGTGTGAAGTCCACCGGACACAAACAGTCGGCCAACACACCTTTGAGCTAAAATACTATTCTAGAGGAAAGACAACTTAGGTGTCTGTGTTCATAATTTTTGAAAGAGAAAACTTCCTGTTTTTAAGTACAATAAGCCAACCATTGACATTCACACAACAATGTATGCCATTGTTTCAGCATCTTCTTTGCTAGGTTCTCTTTTGCCACCAATGACCACTTTTGCAAGATATTTTATATTCAGCATGTTACAAATTTGTGCCTTTGAATTAGAAAATATTTTATGAAGTGATGACAAAAATAGCTTTTCAACCTTGGATTGTGATAGTCAGAAAATATCTATGTGTATACTGCCACCATCAAAAACAGCTCATTACGTGGCTTTATAATATTTTAAAAATACTGTAGGCAGCATATTCACTCTACTGGTTTGAAAACAGTACTGTAGTCTAAATCAAAACAATTCTTTGGGTTGCCAGTGTTTCCATCAGCAATGCAGTTTTAGAACCAAAACAAAAAATGTAAACAAAAACAATTTTATTATGTAAAATACATTTTTGATTTTAATAACTCAGCTGTAACCTTGCTATCAGTAAAACTAATATTTGATTTAAACATATTTACATCAAATCTTGGCACACATAATTTATTTGAAATGCAAGCTTGTAGTCTGAGCTCCTACAGTAGCATTAATAAAATGGATGGATGCATTACGTGTGAAAAACTTGTCAAGTTAATCCTGCCCTGTTTCTTATTTTGTGATCACATGATCTCAGCAAAAAGATAGATTGCTGTGGTGGCAACGAATCAACAACTTCCTATCAAACAATTGATACAGCAACGTTTTGCCAAAAATCACAAAAGTTCACTCTAAATTCAGCATCATGACCGGGGCTGATTGTTTACAACAGACAGAGAGTGACGCAAAGTTGAATATAACATTTTATTTAATTAAAAACACAGAAATTACATCAACATACTCTATGTGGTTTTATTTTAACATGCACATTTCTAATATCAATATTTTCAATATTATTTCCATGTATATCAATATACACTACTTAGAAAACGCTATGATTTGATACGAGGTAATGCGTATTGATATAGTTGTATCGATATATTAACTGTATTGTTACATCACTACTAAATACAGCATGTATAATGAAAGACTAGAATTTTTATGCAGGACAAACCACCAACAATATCATTGTGCCATATCATGCCATCAGAGTTTTGCTGTAACTTACACTCTTTGGCTCATGGAACTGACAAGCAGATTTGTTTGCTTTTACTGAGTGGGCAAAATGTGAGCTGTTGCCCAATATTCAGTGACTGTACTTAATTGTCATTTGTCCTTATTTAGCCTGCTCCTTTACCAAAAGAAACCAATAAATGAAACGACTGATGGGATATAGACCTCAACGCTGACTATTGCTACCATTATCAAAATCCCTTCACAGTTTTTGATGTTGTGACTTGTGGAAGGGTCTACAGGTAATAAATTATATTGTCTACTAAGATGATAGTACAAGCAACGAACTGCTTTAACAGTGTTCTAAATGTCATCTCATGCTTCTCCCTGTCTTTCACTCCACACAGACACTGTTCCAGAGCTATTTTTGTAAGTAAAAAGGGGAGCGCTGGCACCCCCCCCCCCCCCCACACCACCACCACCCCCACCCACCCTCTTCCCAGGAGTCGACGTGTGCAAATGTGTGCGTGTTTGCATGTTTGTTTTAGGAAATGATGCAGCGCCAGTTTGGGTAAATATATCCATGACAGAGCTGAAAACCAAAATAAGTTCTGTCAAGCGGGTCTGACACCCGTTTTGTGACCGCGCGGGCTGTTCACCATGTGTGCGTCATATATGTAGCGTGTTCTTATTAATATCATTTATGTAGGAGGATAGAGAAGCGAGGAACCCACTGGGAGGATATAAATGCAGCATTGACATGTTTTGGCCGCAGCCTCAAGCATTTTAGTGTCATAATTATTGTGAGAGGAAATATTGCAAATTTTTATGATTAGTGACACCATGGAAGGAAACACTGAGCATTTTTACTAAATGCTTTATTCACACTGTCCAACAAGATAATGCTAATATAATATAATATAATGTGTATCAGCGTCTCCCAACCAGGGGTAGGGGGATACCTAAAGTTACGTGAGAACCTTGCAGGGGGTACCTGGATTTATTTTTTTTTAAATTCCAAGATGTTAAAAATCCATCCATCCATCTTCTTCCGCTTTATCCGGGGCTGGGTCGCGGGGGCAGCAGTCTAAGCAGGGACGCCCAGACATCCCTCTCCCCGGACACTTCCTCTAGCTCCCCTGGAGGAACCCCAGGGCGTTCCCAGCCCAGCAGAGAGACATAGTCCCTCCAGCGTGTCCTAGGTCTTCCCTGGGGCCTCCTCCCGGTGGGACATGCCCGGAACCCCTCCCCAGAGAGGTGCCCTGGAGGCATCCAGAACAGATGCCCGAGCCACCTCAACTGGCTCCTCTCGATGTGGAGCAGCAGCGGCCCTACTCCGACCTCCTCCTGGGTAACCGCCCAGCCACCCTGCTGAGGAAACTCATTTCGGATGCTTGTATCCGGAATCTTGTCCTATCGGTCATGACCCAAAGCTCATGACCATAGGTGAGAGTAGGAACGTAGATCGACCGGTAAATCGAGAACTTTGCCTTTCGGCTCAGCTCCTTCTTCACCACAACAGACTGTTACAATGACCGTATTACTGCAGATGCTGCACTGATCTCTCAGTCTCACTCTCCATTCTTCCCTCACTTGTGAACAAGACCCTGAGATACTTAAACTCCTCCACTTGAGGCAGAAACTCTCTCCGGAACTGCAGAGGGCAAACCACCATTTTCCGGTTGAGAACCATGGCCTCAGACTTGGAGGTGCTGCTTCTCATCCCAGCCGCTTCACACTCGGCTGCAAACCGCCCCAATGCATACTCAAGGTCCTGGTTCGATGAAACCAACAGGACAACATCATCTGCAAAAAGCAGAGATGAAATCCTGTGGTTCCCAAACAGGACTCCCTCCGGCCCCTGGCTGCGCCTAGAAATTCTGTCCATAAAAATTATGAACAGAACCAGTGACAAAGGGCAGCCCTGCCGGAGTCCAAAATGCACTGGGAACAGGTCCGACTTACAACCGGCAATGCGAACAAAGTCTGGATGTATAGGGACCGGACAGCCCATAGGAGAGGGCCTCGGACCCCATACTCCCAGAGGACCCAAAATACACCATAAACTAGTACTGCACGATTTGATGAAAATGTGCGATTGCGATTATTATGGACAATATTGCGATTTGCGATTGCGATTACGATATTATTTAATGAATGGTGTCATGAGTCTACTTGCTTGAATATCAAGGACAACACAGAATATAGTTTCTGTATTTCTCAACTCAAAACATACATGACACAAAAAATATTACATAATGTTTTTTTCCAAATAACTTAATATCAAAAAATAAATAAAAGTTTGAAAATAAAGATATTTCTGCTAATTGCAAACGAATGTCATTATAAACTTTTACGTAAACCTGTAAACAATTACGTAAACCTGTTAAGTGGCGTAGCACTTGCAAATGTATCCGGGATTGTACGTTGTGGTTCTTTCAGGCGGTTTTCAGTTTTATCTTTCACATTACTTGTTTGGGCTTTTATTTGCATGCACTTGTCATATTTTTCTCTGTGTTGTCTCAAATGTTGATAGAGATTGGTCGTATTACCTCGGGATGTAGCGACTTTAGCTTTGTAGGTTTTACACAGCACGTATTGTTGTTCAGCGCCGTCGTACCTGAATCCAAAGTATCGCCATACAACAAAAGTTGCAATTTTTTCCGCCACCAACTCTGCTTTTCTCTCATGTTCCTCCTCAGCGTCCAGGTCTTCCACTACTGTTTGCTGCAAGCCGGGTCACGTGACCATACCTGCTGTAAGCGGGTGTCTGAGTTGTGTTAATAGTGCGCCTGCGCCATTCACTTTGAACCTGTTTGGTTCATGTTTTTCTCACGCTCTGATTGTCAGTTCTCTGAGCGCCAGGCAATAAACAGAGACGTGTTCCCGTGCTCCAAAGAAATACTTGCCTCCGAGTTTTGTCCTGTGTCTACAACTTATTTGAGCCCACACAGCTCGCACGTTACACTGCGGCTGCCCACAGTATGTGGATGTGGCATCACCTAATCCACATTGGTTTACATTAAATCGCAAATCGCAGTCTTTTATGCGGTTACGTAATCGCACAGCGTGACATCACGATTGCGATTAGATTAATCGTGCAGCACTACCATAAACCATAAGTCTTGTTAAAAGACACTAAAAGTGAACTGGCACATGGCTAATCTGCATACGCAAACTAAGTACGTAGTTAGCTCTGCATGCCAACACCTCACTACACTGTTCATTTTTGCTGGCACCTGCTAAACAAAGGGGTCACATAAAAAGAATGAAAAGGATGGCTGGCTAGGCTAGAACCATTGCAAGATAGGACCAAATACACTTCAGCCACACAAGGTCAATAAAGGAACAATTAAGTAGCTTTAGTTGATTTTTTTTTACAATGTGAGGTAAAGTAGCTCAATGGATAGATCATTTACCCCTTAAATCTGAAGATGATTGTAGAGATAGTGCTTCTAGGTAGTTATTATAATGATCATGTGACAGTATGCATCCTAATCCTCAGCTCAAGTAAAGAATATTAATTTTCACATAACCATTAGAGGATTTTCTATTAACTTTCTACTGTTTGAAAGTGAAATCTGGAAGTGATTTGGAAAAAGACTAGCATGTATCTAATTGCACACAAAATATGTTAAGAGACTGTGTTTTTTGTTGCGTTTGCCTGATTAATACACTCTGTTATGAACCCTGTGTTACTCAGTTAGGAAGACAGATATTTGGCTGCATGAAAAATCAGAGTTTGCTCATCAAAGGTGACAGAACACAGTCACTCTTTTTAGTGATTGCCTCACCTCACTGGAAGTTTTCTATAATTTACACAGCACTGCAGTGTCTTTTGGTTCAATAGGACAATTAAAGACTGAGTTGATTGTGAATCAAATTTAGGATTTGTGCAGCAGCTTGACAGTCCAACTTTAATGTTTGTATACCAGTAAAATATAAGACACATTGCAGAATTTTTTTCCTCATTACATAACTGTCCAACCTGTTCATAGGCAAACTACAGCTGTTAAATGCAAGCATCCATATAGCATCATTTGGTTTTACATCTTTGACTATAGACTAAAGACAGTTTGCTTGTTTGAATAGAATGTAATTGCAAGTTCAAGTTACTGTGGTTTCTCGAAGCTCCTTAAAGTTGCTTGAGGGATGTTTCACGGATACATAGGTAACACAATAAACATAAGTGGCGAGGGAAAAGTGTCACGCAGGCAGGCCTCCAATAATCTTTATGTGTCAGCTGGATGTCCTCTTGGTATCCTCTTGTTATATGTTCTTAAGTGTCAGCCCTTGAATAAATGTCCACTTCCTCAGGTGCAAAGTAGCTGAAATAGGCTCCAGCCACAATCCAAGAAAATGAATGAAAGAATGACATATCTACAAGTTTTTCAATAAAAACAAAATTGACTGTCTGACCAATCAGAGTAGACGTGGCTTTTAGGGAAGGGCTCAAAGACAGATTCTCATTGTATGTTCACAAAATATCAATACATGCCCTTTCATGAACTGTGCTTGAAAAGAATGATTTTGTGATGCATCAGGTCCCGTGTCATCAGTGTAATACTTGCAGAGTTGACCTAAAATAAGGAATAAGCATTTGTTTTCATTGAAGCTGATGAAAAATCAATGTGAATAACAAAACTTTATCACTTGACTTCCCTTACTAACTGACATTAACCTGTGACAAAAAGGTTCACATCAGAAATCTTGTAAACGGTGTGAACATTCATTTACATGCTGCACAAATTTCTATTCATTTTTGTTTAGCCTCTTCTTTAAAAACTCACCTCATTATAATAAAGGCTTTTAGCTATGCTAATAAGGTTATTTGCATGCAAAACACTAGTCCTGGGGGAATTACAAAAATGTTCCACTACTCTACTATTCTCCATTTAACTTAAGACTGTAATCTAATTTTTAAAAGCAGGAAGAAACACAATCAAAGCTGAATGTGTAATATCCAAACAAGCATTAGCATAAGTACAAAGAACAGAGGAATTGCAGTTCGATTGGGGTACTGACGCCATTGACGGCAGTTGGAAAGAAAGCAGAGAATCTTGCAAAGTGCCGTGCCCAGGGGAAATCCTAGTGTCTTCATTATGGCTCCGGGCCATATTTGAATATGTGAAGGACATTCATTAAGAACTTCAGTGCTAAAGAATAAACTGCAAAGGTTATAGATTTAAATTCAAGCATAAAATGTCATTGGAAATTGATAAGGACGAGTGAGAAGGACATTTGAAGTGAAGTCAGCCTGCTAAATGAGCAAGAACAGCAAACGTCAAAGAAGCAGGACTCTTAATGAAATGGCACGTTGACATTGAGGATGCAAATCATGAGATGTTGAATAATAAAAATCCTCCTCTTAATGATCTGACACCGACTGAATTCACCTTGTGTGGATTAAACCTGGGGAGACACTGCAAACTTGTTCTGACAAGTACTGTATAGGTGACTTAAGTGTTGAATATTTATATTTTTGTTACAGTATGGACTCATAATGAGAAAACCTGGTTTTAATACTAATCTTTGATCTGTGACCTGTGTATACCTCACTGTTGACCAATGGACATGATAAAACAGTACCAGTATTCAATGTATTTTGTCAGCAAAATGCAGGTTGTGATGCATACCAGAACATCTCCAGTCTGAGCTCAAGTCTGTGCAATATGTCTTCACTATTGCAAGATAAGGTCAATCCCTTGACAGCGGTTGGTGCTCTATGTGTGCCTACCAATATTAAATGAGACCAATAAAAATACTTTACCACTGTTTGGATTATGTAAATTGACTTTAGAGCAGTAGTTTTTCCATTAAATTAGATAAAAAAGTTCAAGTGTCCCGTTTTTATGCAGTAGAACAAAACCCTTAAATGGCCTTAGTAATTATCTCTAACTAAATTCATTTTTCGAAATGGAAGCGGAACAGAATTTTTCATTCTCATTATTCAGCGATCTCCCTTGTCCACAAGTTACCTTGTAGATCTACACTTCATTCCTAAATCAGGATGCACTGGGCAAAGCAGCCACCCCAGCCGTACTAACTTATTCTTTTTACATTTTATTTAACAACAGAACATCTTGTCTAGATCCCCTCGCTGCTGCATTTGCAACAACTGCCTGAATTGCGTAGAGACAAAAAAAATCACATCCAAACTTATCTCCATCAACCCTGGAGACAAAACCCACCATATCTCAGCTTTTTCACCATCATCTTGGCTCAAGCCAGAGTTAACAATGTCCACAACAAGACAGGAGCGTCCTTCACCCAGCCTTCTGAATCTATGTGGTGGGTGAGGATGAGTCCAATCAACAAGAGCAGATGAATAAATGATAGTATGAATGGTAAGTGTGAAGCTTGTTGGCAGAGGGAGGGCTGCTGGCTGAGGTTAATGAGGTGGTCTGGGAATGTGGACCGGGTCCTGGCTACAGTAAATGTGCAGCCGCTTTTAGCCTGCGGGGGATTTGTAGCCCTAAGACCATTGCAGAGACTATCTTTGCCTGCGGCTGTGTATGCACTGAGGCCTTTGAGTGTATTTGTGCTTAGGGTGTAAGAGTGCAGGAGATGCTAGCCCCTAGGATGACACCGATCAGAACATTGCTATCTATCTTGATTTGGCATTTGTGCATTAATATATTGTGTTTGCATACTGGCCTGTTCTGAACTGCATGTTTTTTTAAGATTTTGGGTCCAATCGTATTTGTGTACACAGCGCCCCTCCTCTCCTCCTTCATCTTTCTCAATCTCATTACCATTCTGCCCTTCCCTCCACCATTTTACTCGACGCCATCAAGGCCTTGCCTCCTGGTGTTTGCATTGTAAATCAGGCTTGACAATAAGGCCATGATTAGATCCTACTCATATTCAAAAACACCTGATTTATTTATTCATCATCCTCTCTTGCAGGGCTTCAGGATGCATAATATCTGACCAAGGTGACATAGCCACTTCCAAATGTTATTCATTGCGTCGGCAGGTCAACCTCTTAACCAACAAACTCAAACAGGACAGATTAAATGAGATTTCGAAGGGAGGGTGTGCAAATGACAGCGTTCTTTCCCCCTGCAGGCTGTTCTACTGGTCTTTGCCTTCATGTGCGATTGGATCAGGTATCTGAATGGGTTAAAGTACCACAATCTGTCACACTTTCCACACTTGGAGAGCTGATTTATATCTAGCCTTGAGTGTAAAGATAGGATGTTTAGGTTCATGAATATGCAAGAGATATTATTTATGGAAGGCTTTGGCATGCTGAGAAGCGGATCCAGTTAAGTCATACAAGTCTATTGTTGTGAAATGATACAGCCAAGCCATCTTTTTACAACCTGCCTTTTCTTCAGCAATATTCATCAGTGATAATCGGACTGCTACATTGTACTAATTGAATTTTTATAAAGGAAACAATGCTAAGTTGCAACTGTTAAAGGAATGTAATAGGAATGTTTTGGGACCGTCCCAAGCCTGAATATATAGAGAGGGTTGCAATTGGAAGGACATCCGACATAAAAACCTATGCCAAATTAATATGCAATTCATCAGTATGACCTCCATACCAGAGCAGTGGAGATGCATGGAGGCAGATGATTTGCTGTGGTGACCCATGAAGAAAGGAGCAGCCAAAAGGGAAAAGAAAATAATTTTTCATAATGTGACACACGCCAATAAGCCAACATAGAATTAATGCTCATTAAGAAAGTATCTATTCGCACTTACTATGTCGGCTTGCACAGAGAAATAGCACAAAAAGCAACTTCTAAAGCAACGGTAGAAATTAACACTATACTATCACTTTTGTTTCTTAGTAGAAAATATATGCTCTTTTCACATCTGAACACCACATAAATAATCCATGTAATTTATGCATTTGTTTCAAGTAGGATATGATATTTCTAATGTACCTATTAGCCACACCAAATCAGCAGAATCAGCTTTTTGGAAACCAAGTCAGTGTTACTTCCTGGCAACAATACCTGGCTTTGTCAGCCGCTAAATGCTTACCTTTGTCCAGCACTTAGGGTTTATTAGTTGCTAAGTGTCTTTCATTCTGCACTGGGCAGGTTCTATGGAGTTTTCTGAGCCCTTTGCTTTCTCTTTGTCTGGAAATAATGCTAATAATGAGAACAGTGAGGCTGAACCAAAACAGTGAAGTTGATGGCCAGCAAACACAAACAGAAGGCAGAACAAAAAAAAAAAAAGAGTTTAGAAAATATCCCATCAAACATCTTCAGCTTGTGGGAGGGAGAATATTTGGGGCTCCCGCTGTAGTGCACGTCACAGTTGACAGACTCAATCACATCAAACTGCCAATTCGCAACATATTTTTTTCAGTTTTTACACATAGAGCTACAATCCATTATCTATGCTCTGCAACTGTGAGTGTCAGCCATCGCACCTCAAGTTCTTGCTATTCATTCTGAAGTGTTGAGAGAAGTCCGCATCTTTGTCTAACTCAAATCTGCTCTAATGAATGAGCTCAAAACATTAGTAAGGTCATGAACTGCAGCTCTAGAAATACTTTGAATGATTAGATGCTTCCGTCTGATCAAACTTTTAATCAAAGGATAACTGTACAATGAGCGCCAGTAGTGGAAAAGCTTCAGACATGCTCGTATGTGACCAGATGTACTGTATTTTACATTTCAATGGCGGGAGTAAACCAAGGGTGAAACCACACTCATGCCACGGACTAACCTTACATCAATACGGCACAGTCGGCCATTCTATGCCTCAGAATTGTTGGAAAATTGAATGTTGAATGGAGAGAGCAGAATCCGATGAAAGAGCACAACTGCCTCAAATCCAAATTCAACCAAAGCCTTTGATGTTTGTTGGAATAATTTTATGCCTACTTCTCATTTTTCCATTTTGTGCTTGCTTTTGAATTTTGATTGCGACTACAGGCACTTTTCAATTGATATGCATTATGAACTCCTGTAATAATTCACAGGCCTTTGTTGAGGGACAAACATGTCATTTGTCCACAAAATTGTAGAACTCACTGTGTAACCCCACACCTTTGGTAAGTTCAGAGAAAGTAGCAGCCAGATGGTTCGTGAAAGAGAGAGGCAGCAGTTACAGGTATTTTTTACTTTTCTGCACTTTTTTTGCGTAAGGTAGAATTTATTGTCCCTGTAGGGAAATTTGTTCTCTGCATTCAAACCATCCTTTAATGCCGCTGGGGCAACCTGTCAGGAGCAGTGGGCAACCGTAATGCAGTGCCCAGGGACCCTTCTCCAGATCTAGAGCCAGGAACCTGGTCAGAAGTACCTAGCTGGAGGATAAGCCTATTGTGCATGTTTTAGGTTGATGGGGGAAGCCGGAGTACCCAGATAAGGGGAGAACATGCAAACTCCACACAGAAAGGTCCCACACGTTTTGGGATTCGAACTTCTAGCTTCTTGGCCAAGGTCCCGCCAAAGTACGCATAGAAGTGTACACAACACTTCAATGGCATTTTTTTCCATTCTTCATTGACACTCTGAAGTCCTGAAGTTGGATAGCGTTTAGTGTGTGCATATTTGCTCTTACATGTTATTCACACTCCAAAATGTACATTTTTTTCATCTTTAGGAATATGAAAAAGTTGCAAAGATCTAAGCCAGGGCTGTAGATGGATTGGGAAGCACCATAGTGTGTTTTGTGCCAAATAATATTGTTGGTGTGATAAAGGATCTCAGAATGCACACAATAAACTCTTTGTCTTGAGTGACCAAGACCTTCCATACACAAGTTCTTAAAAATGTAACCGGGCAAAATGTTGGTAGAGTGATAAAGCCATCCATAGAATCAATACGCATGCTCTGATTACTA
Organism: Bostrychus sinensis; assembly: GCA_020698575.1. Classification (NCBI taxonomy): domain Eukaryota; kingdom Metazoa; phylum Chordata; class Actinopteri; order Gobiiformes; family Eleotridae; genus Bostrychus; species Bostrychus sinensis. The sequence goes on from CM036244.1 coordinate 28,723,790, forward strand.
CTTGAAAATTTCCAGGGATGCTATGAAAAATGGGAAAATAAAGTGTACACTGGTGCATAGTGTGAAGGAGAAAGTGTTCAGTTGTAAAAATGTTGAAATATTTTATTTAATTATTTTTTTTACATATCATTCTCATTACTATCTGAGCACACCTCTTAAACTTGTAAGTACATTTACGCTTCAGCAGCCGAGGTATGGCATGCATCTGCGTTCATGTTTTTGTGTATATTTATAGACGCATGATTGCCCGCACAAATTCGCCGCTCGGTGGCTCGTTCCTTCGAGGGATGGCGAAACTTGAGAGGCCGCCTAAAATACTGTGGCGGTAATTGGAATTGCTTTATCTTCAGTCTCATCAATTAATGTGCAATTTTCCATTTAATCACTAACACGCTCCCTGCATTTGCAATTAAAATGAGGCCTGATAACAGAGAAGATGCCTTTCAGCTGATACCAGTTGGAATGAGAACAGAAAGCAGAAGACGCAATCAGTACACAAAATGACTCGCTGAGACTCACAAACAAGCAAGAGAAACACAAGGCACAAACAGAGCATTATGCAGTTCTGAATACTTCGGCAGAAAACAGTGTGACTCTATAAAACATGCAAATTCACAGCTAAAACCTCAAATTAGACCTTGTCAATGAAACTGAACCCACCATTTAACGTTACATTTTTGGCAGCGCTGGCTCGTTTGATTGCTGCTCCAATGCAAAAAAGCGTCAGCCAGTGGTCTTGCCCCAAACATTTCCAGACCAACACACTGACAGGCTGCTGGATGCAGAAGGAGATGAGCTCGCTGATGGAGAATGTCTGTTGTCTTTTGTTCTTGATACTGAAAAGAAGCAGAATATTTTTGTATCACTTTCTGTCAGGCAGCAAGAACCAGTAAACTACCCTGACCTCTTTGCAGCATTGCTTGATTGTCTGAATATAATCCCCGCACTTTTCCTCAAGATGCTCCCGACTTCATTCACGTCTGTACTCATAGGAGAAGGTCAGGAGGCAACCTCCTAAAATGGTCTGGAGGCCTGTTTGTAAAGGGCTTGTTAGAGCTTAATCTGGCTACGTGCATAGTCAGATGGATTTCTCACTTCTGTCCGAGTTCACATCATGCAAAGAAGAGAGCCAACCTGCTGTCTCCCCAGTGCTGATGGTGCGTTTGGGTAATTACCAGCCCAACATGCTTGTAAATGTACTGTAAGTTGTGCCGCTACACCGATTGACAACTGAAAACATTTTTCTGTAGAAATTGTAATTATAATGTACAACCCTACATGCCAAATACCTGATGTACAAACATGGTATCATCAATACTTTCAGTTGCATGCTTCCATATAATGTGATGGTTTATTTTTAGCTGTGGACCACTTAATGCTCTTTCTTGGCTGCAGTATTCAGGTGGATTTGAGACACCTTTTTTTATTTCCTGAGGCAGTAGTACTAAGCGGATGTTGCGGCCGGTGCAGAGATTTGGTTCAGATGTTCCAGTTCCATGCCACTAGCTCATAATCAAGCCTTTTTCTGTGGGTCAATAGATTTGGTCCAAGTGCACCAGTCCATTGTAATTGTTGCCTGCCTTTCATGGCCACACTAGGCTTTATGTGGCATATTGAGCTGTTTGCCAGTAACTCCTCTTAATCTATTGCACTTTGAGGATAATATTTTTTGTTGAAGGACCTTGGAGAAATTCTAAATAAAATGCTTAATAAATAGTACAGTGTTCCCTTCAGGTCAGACGTGTAATTTATCCAACTTTTCCATCCACATATAGGTTATTTGTAGCTTGAGGATGGAGCCAGCCCGCTGTGCTCACCTATAAGTTGTGACGTCGATGGGGGGTCGGCGTGTGCGTGATGATGTGTGTAACTTCGCCGTGAGCCAATTAGCTCTTGAGTCGGGGTGGGGCGATGGTTACAGCGGCGTTCCACAGGGTACAGCCTTCAGCCCTGTGGGGTCCCGGCCAATAGCAATTAGCCCACCAACAAGAGCCCTAATTAGCCCTCTTGATTGGTTGGTAACAGCGCAACAACACCGGCAGCCAACACACAGAGACAAGGTGACCCCAGTACACGGCATTGTTTTAGAGCCAGATGTAATTAGCAAACAGGCATAGCTGTCTATAATTGGTAAACAAGTAGTCGGTTTGTTTGTGCTGTCATTATGAACCCGCTGCTATGTAAAGGATTTCTGTAAAGGGCCCCATTACTGAGCGTGTTTTCTTTCTGCTTGGAAGCTCACTATTAATACATCATACATGCACGGAGGCAGATGAAGCAAAGAAATGAATTAGTAAATGGAGAAAGAGAGTGAGAAGCCAATCTTCTATTATTTAATCATAGCAGCACCTGGTGGCTGTAAGAGAATCTACAATCTCATCTCACACTACTACACTCATGTTCTGTTTTCTTTCTGTTCTCCCCCAGTCTTAATGTGAAGCAATCCCATGATGCAACATGTGTCCCCAGCACCAGCAGTGACAATGATGGCCACCCAGAGCGTTCCTCCACCATCGTACCAGGAGAGCCAACAGGTCAGACATTTTACTAGCATTAGTCTTAATGTCTATTTTTACGCAAAATTGAAATCAAACTTTACAATACATTCTTCGCTAGATAGTGAGCAGTACTTGCAATGATGCCTTTTCAATTTATCAATACATTGCTGACATTTGACCTTGTCAAAAATTTAATCAGTTGGTGGATTTTTTTTATTTATTTTTTTTATTTTATTATTTTTTTTTTTTGGTCACCCTATTTACAAAATTTTGGCCTCTATGGGACATGTGTTTAAAATATGTTTCATCGTTTCATCACATTATCTTTATCATATCGGGCATCATAGGTGAACATTTAACAATGGATTCAGCCACAGAGGGTCACAAGCCAGTGTACTCCTTGTGCAGGTAGGGGTTGCAGCACCAAAAGACTCTGAACAATGAAGCGATGTATAGTCAACCTTCTTTAGACCTGATTCTGGGTCCTCACCTAAGAGTTGAGAAACAGTGGTTAAACTATATTCACTAATCTACAAAAGACATATTCTTGGCCTAATTTTACCAAAGCCATAAGCACTCTAAGCTAATTGTCATGTTGCAAAGGTAAAAGCTGTCCCACTGTTAGGTCAATGTTGTCATATTGGTATTGACTGCACTTAGCCTGTTAATTACCTTTCCCAGCCAGACTCGTTAGCCTGGCTTGTTCTACCTCTCTTTGTCTCAAGAGATGTGTATAGTGAGTCACCCCAGCGTCTAGCGGCCCTCAGTGTAACATGAGAACAAGTGCTGCTGCTCTGTGGGCTCGATGTGTGTGTTTACAGCATCCAGACTGATAACATGGATTGGACCAGCCATAGTGATGCTCCATTCTGCTGCGAAGTTGTTGGCAACAAAGATATGATTGGTTCATTAGCTGTTACTTAGTACATATGTGTTAATGTGTTCTATATTTGTGGTTCAACAATTAGCATCTCACTATAACACAATGTATTGATTAACCTGTAAAATGCTTGTAGTGTAAGTACAATCTGGTTGCTGTTACTGCTAAATGTTTCCACTCTAATGAGCTTATTCTCAATAGGCAGAGGGTAGTCCAGAACATTTGCAGGAAGGGATATACATTTTTAAACAAAGCTTACATTTGAAGTTACTAACAATTATATTTGGTATTATCAAACTGTGGCTTCTACCTGGGTCCTTAGGTTTCCTCCCACTGGCTATATATAAATGCATATGTGAAATTATAATCTAAAATTGGCCATTATTATGACTGAAGGTGACAGTGAATGATTACATCAGTGAATGTATTAAACTTTTTGCCACCATTCAGCGTGTACCCCACCTCAGGACCATAGTTTCGGGAATAAAATAGTTTCACTTGCAATCCAAACAAAACTGAAATAAGTGGTATAAGTAAATAAATTAATGCACTTATCAATATGTTGTGCTTTGATTAAATTATGTTTCTCAACACAGCCATTGAGACAGAAATTTACTGTACTCTTTTTACTTGTGATCTGTTCACCATTATTTTCTGTCACATCATGTGCTGTGTATTCCTATTCCAGTACTGTCAAAGGTTCAAATTAGTCATATAGTGTCAATCAAAGAGTTAAGTGTCCACTGTGGGAGAGTGCAATTCCTGTCTGTAGCACCGAGCACAACTCTTGGTGCCACAGGACAGTGTAATTAATGTAGCCCAACTGCTGCCGGAGCAGCCTTTGTCTAATGCTGCGGACCATCCCACGGATGGGAAGTAGAGCATCTTGAGCCTGTTCCTCCCAGACCACAGCACCTCTGTCTCCTTTCGCCCAGAGGATTAGTGCCAGGGGAAAGCTCCCGAGATGCAGCCTGTGCGCTCGGCAAATGCAAATGAGAGCTAGTTAAGTGTGAAGAAGCTAATTTATTTCCCATTTGGTGCTGGGATTAAGACTTGAAGCTTCCTCCAACCCCACCCCAACTTTAAAAGGCGTTGGGGGTTGTTAGACTCATTTCCTAAGAGGGAATGAAGGAGACAAAAAAGTGGGGTGAGCTGACAAAGACAACAAATTGTGTTGGTAAAGCATCGCGCACAAAAAGTGGAAATAGTCAGCATTATTTGTGTGTTGGTTGCTCACAGTGATTATTGTTTGTTTGTCTTGTGCAGTAAGTACGGTTGTTAGGTTATTACAAAACCATTGACCTGTCACGCAACAGTGATTCATTATGACATGATGCACATTTGTAGTTGAGGCACCTGCTCAAATACTTCTAGACACAAAAGCTACAAGTTTTGTTTTACTTGCAGCATTGCATTTGAGGAATAGTAAAATCAGACATATCATAAAACACGTGCTGTTGTGCAACTGGTGATAGTTTGATCAAAACATGTCCCTGAGTGGCCTAGAATATGGAGATGTAGTCTCTTTATTCACAGAACCAAGATTACAATGTATGGTAAATGATCAAATGAAAGGATGTTTAACCAAAACCAGGAAAGACCATAACATGTGGTTGCATGTTATGGTAAAGTATTGTTAAGTAACAGGTCTGCTTGTTTTTCTTGTTCCTCAGATGACGGGCACCACTCAGCAGAACACTAAGACCCCACAGGTCCATATCCCAGCAGCCTCTGCAGCAGGAAACACCTCTGTCAGTGTGACCCTTGATCCCCAGGCCCAGCTGGAATCAGACAAGAGAGCTGTTTACAGGTGGGTTTACTGTATAAAAGAGCCATATGGAAAGTTTGAGCCATACAAGCAGAAGAAGTACAGACTTAATAGAACCTACATAATCACAGTGACTTTGCCGATCATTGTTTTGGTAAACAGATATGACTAATTGGCCCCATACTTGTTAATCATGATCGGTAGTGGATACCATTCTGCCTTTAAGTTCATTTTCTTTGAAGAAAAAGCATTTAACTTTTTTCTCTTTTGCTTCATGCTGTGCTTAAGAAATTGCAGCAAATTGATTGCTATTCCCTGATGAAGGCCAAGATGGCCTCAAGCGCTCGAGTTATTTTTATGGCGTTCTTTTAAACTAAGCGTGACTTACTGTAAAGGCTTTTCAAATGTGCACTCAAAGATGGCTCCTTCATTTTTCACTTAGCATCACTTAAATATAGCGAGAGCACCTTTCCTGAATGCTTTCACTCATCAAAGCACAGCACAAGCACCATCCATTTTATCTTTTCTGAATTAACTAAATTGACTTTTAAATTACTATTCCATATGTTGCCAACAGAGTTTTAAGTTCAGACTGTTCATTACTGTGAAAAACTTACTATGCACCACAGCAGGCAATTACACCATAGAATTATATTTAATAAAAGGCATAAACCATAGTTCAACTACAAAGTGCCAGAATGAAGTTGCACTTGCATCTGTTTTGTGTTTCAGTTTCTATCTTGTAAGACCTCAGTTGTAAAATGACATGTATTTCTTTTTCACGCCAACAGTAATTTTCAAAGGTAAGCAGATTTCACGTGGTAGATGAACTGGAATGAAACTTCTTTATAACCAGCTGTTTTATTCACATTGCTGTATACCATACTGTGTTAGACAGCTTTTTCCGATTTTTGAGCTGATGTACTATTCCTCAGATGAATAGAGTTGAATAGTTTGATTCAACAGAAGTCAGTTAAACTGTTGTTGTCTAGAGTCTTTGTACTGTAGCTTAATAGTGGTACTATCATTATTGTTGGTGCATAGAGAACTAGTTCTGTGATGTTTACTGTATTCTTGCCTCAGTGGTTTTATCGGCTGGTATAAACTGTTGGCATATATTTAAAACAGTGGTTAGATCCTGTTGAAACAAAACAGTAGTCTCTCTTCTCCTTTTCTGTACTTTGTCACCCTTCTTTCTGACTGTTTGCACATCAGCCTTTAGACATTTGTTCCAAATGCTATGCTTTTATTTGCCATGCAGAATCCCTGTAAGGCAGCACCTTGTTATGTGTAGAAAACAGGCAGTGAAAAACACTGCTGGGCACAACCCAAAAACACCAGTAAAGGCAGAAAAGCTCACTCCCTTCAGCTTATCACTAGAATATTGATGCTCCATTATAATGAGCTTGTATTATCTATTTATGAAGTAAATTATTCAAAATACAGACATTTTTAATCGAGTTGGGCGAACTCCTGATGTAGGTTGCACACCAAACCACTAACAAGATTTGTGGGGCCTAGCGAGACACAAGCAGCCTGTCTCTCTCCTCTCTTGGTGTAGACCTGTACAGATGACTGTGCAGACTGTAGTGGGCCCCGGCTCCTGGGGGCCCCCTGCGGGTATCCGCCACTGCTGTGTGAGGAGAGCAGACCCCCGCCTTGGGCCCCAGGCACTCTGCTGTAAAGGCCTTAGTGGCTCCTCTGTGATGCCAGTCGCCTTTGATGTGAGCAGCCATGTTTGGAGCAGCATCATCCAGTCTGCCCTTCTACTTCCATATTTGGATCACACACATTTCTTCTCATCCCTTTAACAGCTAGCTACTAGTGGTACCCTTTAATGAGTTACAAGTATGTTTATGAGCTTCTGAAGTGTTTATATGTGGTTACATTATTTATATTAATTTATATTACCAACTATAAAGACATTAGAATTTCACTACTGAGGTGGAAAGTAATTCTATACTAATAATTCTGTCTTTTATTTATGTACTTTTTTTGGAAAATAGATTTTTTAGGAAACTTAAAATTTTTCAAATCTTAATGAGTAAAACTTATTTTCACTTCAAGGGTAATGTGGATAAGACACTTACCTTATTATTGCATTCTGTTAAGCCTGTAGCATTTTGGGCAGCGATGGTTGTTTTAAATGTGCTATACAAATAAACTTGCAATCAAATTTTCAAGTTTGGGAACTATACATGTAGATACTTTTTTATTTTTACTCAAGCATGAAGTTTGTTGATTAAAATAATAGTAGTTCAGATAAACAAAGCGTATGTAGAATATGGCAAGATCAATTTACTGGTAAGGAGTTATAAGGAGAAGACAAAAGGTTATTTTCATTCTAGGTTGTCCCTGCACAGATGATGTCAAATCTACATCACATTTGTACTAAATAAGAAGTTTTATTGTTATACATACTGTATATGTTTACTGTAAATAGATGGCATTTTTTTATATTAGAGAAAAGATAGATGTTTAGACAACTGAGTATGACCTTGTGTCTATTGTAAGGTAAACATTATTAAAGTTAAAATGAATGTGTAATCTGTCCGATTAGAGTGTTGTGATCAGCTGTGGCAGAAGCAGCAGTGAGCTCACAGAGCACAGACTGCTCACCAGCATGTGCTGTTAAAACATCATTATTTGTTGCTGCTAAGTGAAATCTGTACAGTCTGTATCCAGGGGAGACACCAGCAGATCCAACTTTTTGGAATTATTTTTACACATGCTAGGAGCTAATGACTAAACACACCTTGTTACCTTGTTGTAAATGCAATTAAATTTGACTTCACAAGTCAGTGCGTCCCACAGTGAGTCGGATTGTGCAGAAAGACACAAATAGACTCTTAGTTTAACCAGAGTCTGATGTGGCTCTGTGCCGCTTCGACACGTATGGGGGCTGGAGACTTTGAAAAGAGAAAGGCATGAAGAATAAGCATCTCTGCCATTTTTCTTTAATTATTTTGCTCAGGAAGTCTGTGTGGGCTTTAATGTTTTTCACTAATTGCTAGAATGCCAACTTTATGTGGAGATGTGTGGTTTCCTCTCTCTCCCTGCCTGTCTGCCTACTTTGTTAATAGCAGCCGAGTAAATGTGTGATAGGGTAATTAGCCTAATGAGTTGTGGCATTTACTATAAAGATCCTTCTGGATTGTCTGCATCTTATTAAAAAGCTGGTGAGGCTTTTGTTTTTCAGGTTGCGGATGTGGTGTTAACGACTGATAGAAGCTGATTTGGCATCCAAATGAAAACATGTACTTAATTGTAAGAGACAACATAATAGTTTATATAAAAATGTCCTAGTAATGCTAATAAACCAGGTAGAAGATAATTTGTATTGGTAATTTAAGGTCACACTTTTATTAGTTTGTTCAAGTTGACTTCCTTCTGTATTTACAAGTAAGAAGCCAGTGGATCCTCTCAGGCTCTCTTTCACATCTGCTTCATACAGTAACCATTACATTCGCTGCATTTTCTTCAATATAAGGACTATTTAAAAAAGCATGTTACTACCTTAATCGTCCTGACAGAAAAAACACAATCTGTTCTACAGATTTATGTATTCAGACAAGCCATTTATCAAATGCATAAAGCTGAAAACGATTTAAGGAGCAGTTGTTTGTGACATAAAATCCTTGCATTAGTCTCAGAAAAAGGACAAGACTGGAATAAGATTTGAGTCTGCAGTGAATCCTCTGGTATATTATCATGCACTGCTCTCTGTAGTGGCTCTTTGCTGAAGGCTCTCCCATGCTGGTCAGCTTGGTATCTGGATTTTAAGGACTTGTGCGTGTGTACTGGTGAGGAGGTTAACATGCTGTCACACTGACTTTCCAAGTTGCAAGTGTTATGTATTCATTGTTGATGGAAAAGTATGCATTTTTCTTGTTTTTAAAGGAGAACCAGCAGTATATTGTAGGGCTGGTATATACAGGGGTCAAGATATGATACATAGCCCCATACATTTTGAAAAAATCACAGGGTCAAACAAGTTTACTAAATGGATGTTTTATATTCTGTATATTGGCTGTGAGTGATATAATCTAACCAACATGACAATACATTGGTGCATAAAATAATACACAATTTAACAAGCTTTAATAAAACCTTATTAACTGCCTTGACAGCTATGGCTTATCTAGCCTCTGTCTTGTCATGTTTTTGTGAAGAAACAAATTTATCTACATGTTGAGCTGAGCTGTAATGTCCCCAGCAGAGGAGCATACTCTCTCTCTTTCTCTCTCTCTCTCTCTCTCTCTCTCTCTCTGGTACCCTGGATGCAGTGATTATTTCAGGCCAGGTTAGACGCAAGAGATCAGTAACTTTGTTCTACTTCCCCTCAGTGACACATGTTGGCTCTGTGTTTTGCTAACGTTACCTGTTCAGCGTAGTGTCTTGTTTTATGAAGACAGAGATCTGTAGAGTTGCTGCAGTAACGTTACTTCACTGCAGAGTCTACAAACTGTATGAGTCAAGTCTAACTCCTGATTCCTTGGTGTTTTTAACGTCCAAAACTGATAATCCCCTTTCAGTTTGGCTGTCTGAAAAAAAACACCATGTTCCTCCCTGTTTGTTTATTGTAAAGAGACAGGATGCTGCTGCTGCTGTGTGCTGTGGTGCTGCCACCTATGGCAAAAATGTGTACTGCACCTTAAGAAACAGCTTCAAAACTGCCGATCCAACTATTTCTAACATATTAACATAATTTAAACAGCTGTATTGATACAGTAGCATGCACATCGATATGTGTATCATCTAGAAGTACTTCACGATATATCTCTATATTGTTTTTTTAAGCACAGCTCTAGTATATTGTGACAGGAATCATCTGAGTAAAAACAAGACATAAATATGTTATCGGCTTTTTCACTTTACATCAAGACCTCTGTCAACACTGAAATAATGGATTACAATAATACAGAAAAAAAAATCATTTTCCGCTCTCTGACACATTTGATGTCATGTCTATATTTGTATATAAATACACTATATACAGTCTGTTTATACATGCTAGACTCAGAGCATCAGTGCGTGCTGCATACCCTTAGTGTGTGGCAGCCTCAGAACAGTCCATGCCTCCTCCGTTTACCAGCTCAGCCACAGCTCAACGCAGGAAACTGTGTCAAAGCTCAAGTGGTTTTATTGGCTGTTTCTTTCAGATATCCCTTTTTATGAGTTTCCTCACTGCTTGACTTTGGATGAGAAAGGAAGTCCATAATTCTGTTGTTTTTCTACTACGGGGAAGAACTTAGTAATGCATGCTATCTTCACTTGACAAAAGAGTGGCCTACAGCAAACAGAACTGCATTTGCCCTTTACAGCTGTCAAACAATACACAGAGGGAGTGCATCCATACACTCCGCACAAATTTTATTACTTAGTGTCTTTAAAAATTATTGGTTAGGAATATTTAACATGGTGCCCAATACTACCAAGGTCACGGTTTGTACAGTCTTTTGTTGTTGGTTTTGGTTTTCAATAGGCCATAGAAGAATTTCTCACCTTACAGTAGATGCAAGTTCTTGTCCATTGAGAAAGTTGAATGGAAACTTGGGTGGGTTCTGTTCAGAAATTAAAAGTTATTATATTATATGAACCATAAACAGTTCATATTAATTCATGTATGGCATATTTATTTCTTAAAAGGTCACAAACTAAGGTGATAAACCGACATCTACAAATATGATGCATTAGTTTGTTAGTTTGTTAGCAGAAAGTCATGGTTGGACTAGGACTCAGTAATGGGACAAAAAAGGATTTTGTTTTTAGCATGCATCCAGAACATTGTCTGGATTCTGGACTTTTTTTTTTTTAATAAACAATTATACAAAGGATATCTGTCACAAATAACTCCAGTCACAAGGGGTCAGTAATGGATCAACATTTTTATTCGGGCTTTTTGCAGCTTAATTGATTGAGTATTTACCCCTGAACTAGAGGATTCCCACTTCAATTTCAAGTCTGAAATTGAATATTATACATTACCACTGAGCGATAAGGCTAATCCTGAGTGCTTCTAATACATACTTAGATGCAATTGATTTTTGAGGTTGGCATAGACTAGTTATCTCAGGATGTGTTTGGATCTGAAAACCAATAAAAACACTTATAAAGACCAACGGGTGACTTTGTAAAATTGTGAAAACCAGACAGCCATTGTTCTCATTGAGCTGCAGCTCTTTTGCACTGTACCTGTCTCTGCTCCTAACCCCAGTATAAGAGAGAGAAGGTTCAGACATGTAGCCTGGGGAAAGGGGGCCTTGTCGGGAGCAGACTCAGCAGGGCTCCACCACAAACTGGCTTCAAATGTGCGGGCATACAGCAGGCCTGATTAGGAGGGCAAACAGTGGGGAGCGCACAGAGGAGGAACACGCATACCTTTATACCCAACCTCCTACCTCTTTCTGTACCCCCTCAGTGGCCTGCCACAATATTACAGAAGAAGCCAAACAAGACTGCATGATTGAGGAGTTTTATATTTGAGTAAATTCTAAATGTGGAGATTTGACATTTTAGGAGGAGGAAGTTGTAACTTTGATGGCACATTTGAAACACGCTTTAATATATTTGGTTTTCTAGTGGCATAAAGAACCAAAGAGAATTCCATTTTTGTTGTCATCTGTTTGTGCCACTAGATGGAGTAGAGAGCTACTGCAGCTCTCAGATTACCTGACCTGAATAATCTTTGAAATGGGATAGTTTTAGGTCTTAGCTCCTGTAGATCTGTGTATTGGAATATATGTATTTGATATTAGCGTATAGCTGTTTTGACACTGGGATACTGAGTGCTATTGTGTATATGGTGTGATATTCTAACTAGTAGTCTGTTTTATTCAAAGAACTACTCTGGTATTGTTCAGGTTTGAGTTTTCAGGGTTGAGAATAAATGGATGCAGAATGTAACTTGCATGACATTTAAAGCTAAACTACCTGATCTTGCATCCAAATGCCGAGAATAAAGTACTGCACCATTCCGTTTGCACCCCTCCCTCTTCCCTGACTACTCCTACACTTCTCATGCACGCTCTGTGCATATAACGCACATAAACCAATTACTAGCTGCTATATTCTATCAAGATTTTAACCATTTCTTACCTGTCAAGTATTAAAAAAGCCAGCTCTGCATCTAGTTTAGACCAATGCGATCTCGAAGCTCTCTCCATCTGGTGAATGTGTCGCCGATATTTACTCGCATTTTATTCCTTCTCACGTTTGATAAACGCTTCTTCTCTGTCTCGGGTTTTCCTTTTTTGGGCTATTTTGCTGTGTAAGCTGTAATAGCTAGGGCTGGAATAGGTATCTTGCCACTTGGGTTAGCAGCGGCCATTGCTGGTCACACGCTTGGGCTCTACCTATAAATGTGTCCCTGATCCGAGTGGGAGGAACTTCACTTTTTTCCGAGACAGTGATTGGCTACACATGCTTGGCAAAATTCCCCCGCTGTAGCATATGGCCCACTTAAGTTATAGGAGTTGTTTTTTTCACAAATAACTTCATATAGGCTGTGCTGATGACTGAAAACAATGCATCTATGGAATTTAAATGATCAGGTAGTTAAGGTTTAAGTATTCAAAAAGAGGGGGCAGAATAAGCTACCCCTGGACCAATGTAATTTGAAAAATATACATCCAATAATACTGTAAATACACACTGATGATTGGTTGGTCCAATCACTTTAGGAAGAACATGGCCTAAATGGAAGAAGACTATGCTAAGAACGTTAATGGGTCTGGCTGGCCAAGCTAAGCCTTGGTAACTCTTGGTGTTTGTAAACATACAATATGACTGTCTTGAGGAGAATATTAACACAGATAAAAAGGTCAATTATAAGGCTTAGTATTGTATGCATGGCCCTATAATGGGCTTTACATTAATTTACCAGACTTCATTTTTGATGTCTCAAAATGTCAAACTCATTTCTCTCTGAAGTAATATTATGCACTACTGTGGTTCTCGCACAGAAAGATGACTCATCTCCAAGCTTGCGTAAACTGTTTATTTCACATAAATTTCAACCCCAAATCTAGAAAGTAAATGCAGTTTCAGACAACTGTGATCCACCCACACAAGATAATTAGAGAAAGGATTTTATTGATACAGACATCTTCAAATGTTTATTCTTTGACCAAAGGGACTATAAAGCACAGTTTTGTATTTTCAAAAACGTAACAACAGCTCATTTAATACAGCCTAATAGTTTTAATACTATTTCATTATTAATGTGTTGTCCTCCAAGTTCTCCCCAATCAAACATTAAAACAGTCACTTTTAGAAGGCTCTTTGTCCCCCTTAGAACAGTTGCTACTGAAAATGCCACATTGCTTACCTTCATGTTTAAGTTATCACATTCTCTGCGTTTCGGGCTCTCGGTTTGTGACCCAGCACGGCGCAGTGCTACAGAATCATTGTGGGGGTGGGGGGCGGGGGTGGGACCGTGCTGACTCCACTGGCTGGCCGTCCTGTAAATCGCTCTTTTATGGCCCTTGTAATGATCCCCCAGCCGGCAATCTCCACTCCGTCGCAGTGCAGATAGAAGCAGCCCGACGCGGGGGGTTCAGGATGGAGGGGCGTGGGAGTGGGAGAGTGCAAAACACACACGGGCTAGGGCTATGTTCATAAAAATGCATGCTCCTTCACACCCCATGTACCCTAATCCCAACTTCCTGTGTAAAGGTCATCGAATACGCTCAAGGGTAGTGTTTTTAGATCACTGGCAAGGTCCAACTCTGCATAATGCCACATTGTCAAGGAAAAATGGTTCCCTGTGCAAAAACCTTTTTACCTCCACCAAGAAGGTTATGTTTTCACTAGCGTTGGTTTGTTTGTTGGCTGGTTGTCAGTCTGTTAGCAGGACTAAGATTCAATTTTTTTTTTAATGTCTGTAATGTACCAAGGAATCCAGTCACAAAGGTTCACAAACCAGTGTTTTCTTTGTGCCTGTCCCAAGCGCAGATACATGGAGAGGGTAAAATCAATATGTGAATCACTGCATATTGTAGGCAGATGATTTGCTGGGGTGACCCTATGGTGAAAAGCAAAAGGAAAGAAGAAATAATGGTCCAAGGAAGAAAATGTTAGTTTTATGAGTGGATCCAGAACACTGTGTCGCCCCAGGATTTTTTAAAAGAATTGTGTATCACTGCAAGTGCACGTTTTGTGAATTTGTTAACATTTCGAGGTATATGGGCTTTATGGCTCAATGGTTAGAGCATTTTTCCCTGAACTAAAATATTCTTGTTTTGAGTCAAGGTCTGAGCACTATATTTTTACCATTGCAAGACAGGCTCACAATATTGGCGGAGGTCTTGAGTGCTTCTAGTAATGCCATTTATATCAATTCGATTACAGAGGAAATTTAAAACTCCCTAAAAAAACCTAGAATGGTCTTAAACATGACCAACCTTGGCAAATGTTGCATGAAGAATCCATGGCTGGCTTATGCAAAGTGTGTGTTCCCCCAGAAACTTAATTCTCCCCGTGAACAGATTTGATTTGAACAAAGACGGCTGAACAAATGCAGCTTCGGTTTAATGTGTCTGACTGTTTCTGAATGTTAATTTGACTCAGTCATTAAACAAGATATGCTTAATTGTTTCTTTTATAGAGTGGGAACAACAGAGCAGACAGAGCTGACAGATGCAGTGTCTCGTTCTAACTTAGCGGACTCATTGTAGTTACTGATAATGGACAGCAGAAAGTATAGAAAAGACCAGATTTTTCTTTCAGTGAATTATTTGGCTGCAGTTTGAAAACTGAAATACATAAAGTGAAATGTGCCAATAAAGATGCCTATACAATAGATACGTTGATACAGTTTGAATTCTTTCAGCCAGACCCATTCTCTTTCTTAGCGAAGTGAAGGGGGTCTGGAACCTCTCCTATTCAAGCCTCGTTTTATTCATTCAGGCTTTTTATTTTAAATAATATGCACATTCAATTAATTTTATCTATACCAGCCTTTTTCAGTCATTTGGTTATGTGCAAGTTTTTTGTCACACAAAAGATGAGAGACATACGAGAGAAAAATTTATACAAATAATCCAAACATCAACACAGCCTCTTTTCACTAAGAAACTAGCCTGGCCAGCCAGCCCCATCTACTTTCTTTTTAAAAGCAATTTTTTGTCCAGTCGACTTGATACCAACCTGTCAGCCATTTATCTGCAGTGCGTCTTACAACAGCACAAGCTATGAAAAATAACCACGATGGCGCCAGCTAATACAGACCAAAATGTGTAACTTCTCTCCCCTCTGATTAGTTCTTTTCTTTGTCACCTGTTGATTTAGCTGAAGTCTGCTTTGTTCTGTCCTGTGTGATATTTTTTTTCCTTTTGTTGCCAACCACACTGACTTTTTCCACATGTCTTTGTACAACTGGCTTTTGTTGCTGTTTCCATTCAGAAATAAGTACAGAGGTATTTATATTACTTATCTCATATAAACAAATTAACTTTGTCTCTGTAAAAGGTTGGTCATAATAAATTGGGGGATGGAATTAGGTCCTAGAATTAGCCCAGTTGAGAACCAATGGGAATAATTGTTTAAAAAAAATTTACTTACATCAACTTATTACACACAGTACCCCAGCAGTCTCATATCATTTTTGACCACCAGATGTAGTCGAGAGAAACAACCATGTTGCCTTCACATCAACACTAAACAGAGGTTCCTTTATCAGAGGAGCTGTTTGCGATCATACTTTTGCATAGAATAAATAGTAGGAATTGTAAACAGTAAAATGTGTTTCAGAGTTCAGAATCTCTGAATTATGAATATTTAAACACTTTTAAGTCTCTTTAATGTCCAAGTTACATACAGTTCATTCTAATCTCTTAAACAATATATGTTTTTAAGCCTTTTGACAGCATTACAATTAGCACCTTTAATTGCCATATGTGATTTGTTTACTAGTGTTTGTCATGGCATAGACGTGGAAATATATACTTAGTGTCTAAACGTGTTGTTATCCTACCCACAATGCCCCTGGGTTGACAGCAGATGTCTGTGTCTATTTCTGAAGCAAATTAACTTCGATCAGGTTTTTGGCGTCTTGCTCGAGCCTTGTCTATAGATATTAACACTTGTAAGGTCTGTGAGGGAAAGAAAGTAAAAAAAGAAAAAAAGGTGCGTTAAAATCCTCTCTCCAGAATTAATGACTTAGTGAAATAAAAATAACACAGATTGAAAGTGAGAGTAAATAACTTGTTAAGACACCATCTGCAGCGTTGAGAAGTCACCCTGTTTGCTCTCAGATTCTTCTTCCCACCCCCATCGAGAAGAGGAGACATTAAACAGACCAGGCAGAGGCACGTGACCCCCCCGCGTTTAGTATTCCTGCCACGTCTGGCTGAGGGAGCGGCATTAAATTGGGATCAGGCAGATTAGAGTATAATATAGACGACTATTAAAGGCTGCAAATGAGAGCCATGGGTTAGAGCCTGAGCAGGGGCCCAGCCTTCTTCCACAACGCTGCCGCTGCTCGGCAATACACACTCATGTAGTTTGATGGTACAGCAAGTATTACATAAAAAAGTAATGACATAAATTGCACAATATTTAAAAGCGTGTAATGCCATAACTATTTTGAATATAGTGATGATTATATGAGCTGCAAATTTGAATGAGTTTGAAGTTGGTTCTTCAGTTGACCATATAAATGTAGATATAGCAAAAGGTGGTATTACAATAATATTAAAAGTACATAATGTACGGCCCTATTTTTGCACAAATGTGTACATTCTTCTTTTTCTTGTACATAGATGTATACAAAACTTATTAATTCTAATAGAAAGCTATAAACAGTCTTGTGTCTTTTCTCAAACCATTGTTATGATGACAGTAATGACGATAACAGTGACTTTGTTCATGTTTCCCATTTCCAAGCTAGTTAGCAAATAAAGAGATGGTCTTGCTCATCAACTCATGCATTGATTCCCAATGATCTCCCAAACATCATTTGTGCAGTGGTAAATGTTTACTTGCATTGCCAATTAAAGAATACAGAGCTATTAGTGATGGAAAATAGATAAAGCAAATACAATACAAAACTGTGTTGTTTGTGTGAAGGTAAATATAAATGGAACAAGGCTGCATTTTACTTGTGAATAGAGCGCTGGTACTCAAAGCACTCAATAAGCATCCATTCACAAACACATGAGGGTAGGTGGAGTTTGGTGTCTAGCCCAAAAACACTTAAAAGTGAATAGCAACAACCTTTTCACCTATGGGTTGGAGTGAAGTTGATCATTGAACTTCTTAAAAGTATATGGTTTGGGACATTTGTAAAGGTGTCTTAATAGGTGTCAGTAGAGGTCGTTTAAACCCAGAGATTGATTAGTTTTAGATCCCAAACATCAGCTGATCACAAGTGTCTGATGACTTCTGTTTTTGTTCTTTTTGTGTTAACGTTGGGTCTATCTCGACTTACTCCCACCACACAAAAGACATGTACTGAGTTAGTGACACCTAACATAAAAAGGAATAGGAAAATGAAAGAATGACTAAACCTGTTAATATGAATCTGTCAAATATTACAAGTGTTAGAAGTAAAATGCCTTGATACAAACAGTTGGTGAGGCAAATTTTTTGTGACTTGCCCAAGTGCAGCAAATCTATGGCGTTGCAAAGTCTTTGAATGATACAGATTGGACATGACATTGCATTATGAGCCACCTGGTTTAGTTCATGTAAGCTTATCATAAATAATTTAAAATAGGGATAGACCGATTATCAGCCAGGACGATTATCAGCCAGGACGATTATCGGCGTTGATATTCGGCATTTTGATACATATTGGCATCGGCCTTTTTTTTTTTTTTTAATCCAACAGCCGATAAGAGATCAATTTAAAACTGGGTTATTTTGGCTCTGATGCAGCCGTGCCTCTTTGTCTGCTGTCACGACTCTGTCTCCAGCAGTGTCCCACCCACAGCACCATCTGATTGGTTACATGCTCTGGTTACACGCAGAGCCACGGCACGGGTAACAGCCAATCAGCAGTGAAAGCCGTGCATCTACAGTGCTCACAAACACGGCGGAGAGGAGAAAAAGTTTTGCCAAACGGAGAAGGTCCAGAGAGCAGATATATGTTTCCAACATGGATGTATAAAGAGAACTGGACACAGTGTCGGAGGCGGGCTTCGTTCATTCCTACGGACGTTGCTCAGTGGCGCATGATGCAAAAAAAATTTTGTTTTCCCGGTGTCATGGCGAGCATAAAAATACCCGGATCTTCCGCATCAGTTTGGCATTGTCTGGCCCATAGAGCAGGAGTACTAGCGTTTCCTTTAACCCTGCCTCCTGGAGTGTGTGTAGCACTGCAGGTTAACTTGAATGGGGATCAAACAATTCAATTGTGCGACTCTTCCATATTTTCCCTTTTACTTAAATATCGGTTATTGGCCCCCTTGACTACTAATAATCGGTATCAGGCCAGAAAAAAACATATCGGTCTATCTCTAATTTAAAATACATTTTTTAGACAAGAAAAGACAGTAGATAAAACAGAAATATAGTATTATATGCCATCAATACTAAACTCTAGTCTTCCTCACAGATTTCATTGGCTCTGGTCATGTCGGCAGCTGCTTTCCTTCAAGCGGAAATGCTCAATAATTTGGCATGGACTAGGTACAGCAGTGCATTATGGATCATTGCACAGTTTATCTGGAGGATCTTATGTGCCTGACATTCCCTATAAAAGGCAGATGGGAACAATGGAGGTGACAGTGTGGAGCCCAGTGCTGTCACTGGACCATATCCCATCCACTTAAAGATCGTTTTTTGATCTGCAGCTTCATCGGCCCTATGTTCAGCATGTCCTTTAGGGAATGTCAGCCTATTAAAAGTACACACAGACAAGAGTGCTGTGGAGTGCAGCTCCTAACAACTCCAAATTTGCTTCCTCTTTAATCGAGTCTGTAACGTAACCCAGTGAATCCCTCTTTTAATTGCAAACAAAGGCTAAGTTAAACAGGGTAATACATATGTTTTGATGAACAAATTGTGTGCCTACAAATTATTCTTGCCAAGGATGTTATATTTTTATCAGCATTGGTTTGTTTATTAGTTTGACCGCATGATTTTAAATTGCTAAATAATTTTTATTGCTATATCAGCAAATGCAATACCTGTATCGCAAGAATCTAAATATACTGTATATTGCAATAATGCTATGGTCTTCCATCTGACAGAGATTTACACTGAATACACACAGTTGTTTTCCTACCAGAGCCTTGAATGAAAATGTGTTATGACAATTTAGCCTTGTTATATTCCTGGTTTAGTCTGTTTTGTTTTGATTTTGAATGTAACTAACTATGTCAGAATAGTAGGCTCTGTTTTAAAATATCACAAAAATATTGTTATTGCAATATTAATTTTTTAGTTTTTTTGTTTTTGTTTTTTGTTTTTTTTTTCATTGTGAGGTAGGTGTATCTCATCTACAGCAAGGATTCTAATTCCAGCCACAACAGGTCAGCAAAGGAACAAACTTACTTTTTTGGTGTGCATCTTGATCACCGTCTTACTGAAGGGAGATTTTAGTGGATTCTTTAAACACTGAGAAATATACGGGATTTGTGGCTTAAGGAATAGTCCAGGCCTAGACACTGTGCCTTTACCTATGTGATAGATCAAAATAGGTAGGATTTGGATTACATTTTCAGCAAAGGTCAGTAATGGACCATGGAACTAATTATTCATTTATGGGCTTTTTTTTTTTTTTTTAAAGGTTTGTCTATCATTGCAAGATGCAGGCCAGTAATGTTTGTTAGCACTATAACTCAAATGTTCCAGGTGCATTTTCATGAAACTTTCAGAAATGTCACCATTGGGGAAAGGTGCAAATAATGGAAAAGTGTCTAGATCCAGGTTGGAATTATAATGTCCTATCGAGTGCTGTTAGTTTAGAGGATAAACTTGATCACTCCTTAAAGTTCATTCTTGCTGTCTGCCGCACTCTTTTCAACATCAATTTAATATGTCACATTTTTATGGTATTCCATTACAATTCAAGAGCTTTTCTCAAGAAATGACATTTAACTTCTCATTGCTCACTGGTAAAAATGCCATTTTAAACACTCATGATAGCCAGTATTAGCCACCATTTATAATTTGCAGTTAGACTTTGAGAGTAATTATAGTGCAAAATATGCTACATTTGATAAACATTTAGCTAATCATATAAATTATGATTATGACCTTTGAGCCTGAAGACTAAACACCATCCAGTTTCACAACACAGTGTCCCTGGAAATAATCTGAGAGATTGTTTTAATCTCTCAGGATCAGGGGTAACAAAAATAGTGTCTGACTCTGTCCCGTGTGTGTGCTTCTCTCTAGGCATCCGCTGTTCCCGCTGCTGGCGCTGTTGTTTGAGAAATGTGAGCAGGCCACGCAGGGTTCCGAGTGCATCACGTCAGCCAGCTTCGACGTGGATATAGAGAACTTTGTGCACCAGCAGGAGAGAGAACACAAACCCTTTTTCAGTGAAGACCCAGAATTGGACAATTTGGTAAGAAATCGATTAGGGGTAGAAGTACTTCAGACCTGTACTCAAGAGAAAGTATTGTTAGGTCAAAATACTACTCCTGCTGCCACTTTTACTGCTATGACCACTGACACTGACACTACTACTCTTACTACTATTGCTACCCTTACTACTACTACTACTACTGCAAGACTACCCCTATTGTTCTATTGTTGCTCTGCTACTATTAGTACTACTACTAACAGTAATAATAATAATAATAACAAGAAGAATGATTGATATCACTAGATAGTATTACTTCTACTGTTAGAGCTACTACTACTTCTACTACTACTACTACTTTTACTAGTACTACCTTTCATCCTTTTCCTCCTGTTCCTACTACTACTACTATACTGCTACTAATACTAACCATCTTGTGCTACTACTGCTGCTACTACTACTGCCACTGACACTACTACTCCTACTACTACTAGTGCTTCCCTTACTACTACTGCAAGACTACCTCTACTTCCCCTATTATTAGTACTACTACTAGTACTACTACTACTACTACTACTACTAATACAAATATAAGTACTGATTATATACTAATAATAGTACTGATTAGTATTACTAGATAGTCTTACTTCTGCTGCTAGTGCTACTGCTCTCTCTACTCCTAGCTTCTGTTACTAGTTCTACTCTTCCTCTGTCTCCTTCTCTTTATACTACTAGTACTACTATTATTATTATCCACCTTGTACCACAACTGCTACTACCACTGCCACTGCCACTACTACCCTTACTACTACTGCAGGACTATCCCTACTTCTACTGTTACTCTACTTAGTACTATTACTACTACTACTCTTTGTCCTTCTCGTCCTCTTTCTCCTCCTACTACTACTATACCAATACAAATGCTATCCATCTTGTTCTACTGCTACTACCACTGACACTGCCACTAACTACTCTTACTACTACTACTACTGCACGACTACCCTTGCTTCTACTGTTGCTCTACTACTAGTACTACAACTACTAATGATAGTATTACTAGATAATGTTACTTCTGCTATTAGTGATACTGCTATCTCTACTATTATTGCTGTTACCAGTTCTACTTGTTCTCCTTCTCTGTCTCTTACTACTACTGTACTACTACAGTCCACTTTGTACTGCTACTGCTGCCATCACTACCACTAAAACGGCAGGAATTACTTTTTCTCCTATTGCAAAAGAAAAAAAATAGTTGAGTAAAAGTAACTATTTTCTCACATTTTACATTTTATTAATTTACATTTTAGTAAACATAGACAGAATATAGACGTTTCTCAAAAACTATACGCATGTGATATATTCGAGTAAAGGGAAGAAGTTACTTTCCACCTCTGCTTTCTTTACTGTACACAATGACTTCAATTACTGCATAAATCATCTGATGGCACAAGTTTTCCAGCAATATTTTTACACTGCATTCCATGATTACAGCTACAAATCATTCCCTCCTTTTTGCTGTAATCTTCCTCCTCCTTGCCATTGCTCGCTGTAATTACAAATTAACTGAAAAGGGATGCTGATCATGTTCCCCTAGAAGAGAGTGGGAGGAGTTGAAAACCTCTCTGACAAAGACAGGAGACGAGAATAAAAAAGTGCACTCTTGACATTCCCGTACTTTAGGAGACATGCCGACAAGTGTGGAACAGTCTATTAACCCTGCATCTGTGTGTTTTATGAGGCGCTGGGTGCGGGCGGCCGTCCCAGAGGGCACTAACTCTTCCACAGGGCAGTAATGTTACACTGGGCTTGACTGGCTGTGATGGGCACTAGAGTTACTGGTCCCTTGATTAAGCCGGCACACTTTAATTAGCTGATTTATCTCTTCCTTGGCCAAGCACTTTTCCGTCCATTTGGTTGACCTTGATGGCTGACTTTGGGGTAACGAACAGGGTGTTAATGTGGGGAAAATTCAGTGATACTGGACTGTTAAGACATATTTAAACAAGATATCGACATTGAAGTTTGAATTTACAAATTAAAAACTTACAATACCTTACACTATATGGTACACCTGCTCTTTCTCAGAGTTCAGCATCGAAACAGAGAAACTAAGGACCCAGAAGTGGGTTGTGAGGGTGTTAAGGTTTCATTTGAAGCATAAACAATGTGTTAATTATCTCAAATGGCAATGTATACAGTAGCTTAAAATACATCTCAGTATAGTGACATCAGCATACTTCCAAAGTTTCACTGAAGTCAGGCAAGCATGTCTTTTTTTTTATTATGCGGTTTTTCTATGTACATCACATTGTGTTCAAAGTAAAACATAAAGGCATTTAATTAGAAATTTTGAACAGTTTGTCAAACAGATGATTCTGTAAACAATTTGAAAAGCATCTGTCATACATCTCTGCCTGTCATGGGGTACGGACAGAAGAGAAAAAGGACCCAAAGAGCAGGACTGGTGAGGGTGCAGTTTTAATAAAAGATGAAACTAAACAAAAGAAAAAATCAAAAAATCCAGAGAAAAGTCTTAACATAATAAAACAGGAGTAACAAAATGCCAAAATAATCCATCCATCCATCCATCCATCTTCTTCCGCTTTATCCGGGGCCGGGTCGCGGAGGCAGCAGTCTAAGCAGGGACACCCAGACATCCCTCTCCCCGGACACTTCCTCCAGCTCCTCAGGAGGAACCCCAAGGCGTTCCCAGGCCAGCCGAGAGACATAGTCCCTCCAGCGTGTCCTAGGTCTTCCCCGGGGCCTCCTCCCGGTGGGACATGCCCGGAACACCTCCCCAGGGAGGCGTCCAGGAGGCATCCGGAACAGATGCCCGAGCCACCTCAGCTGGCTCCTCTCGATGTGGAGGAGCAGCGGCTCTACTCCGAGCTCCTCCCGGGTAACCGAGCTCCTCACCCTATCTCTAAGGGAGCGCCCAGCCACCCTGCGGAGGAAACTCATTTCGGCCGCTTGTATCCGGGATCTTGTCCTTTCGGTCATGACCCAAAGCTCATGACCATAGGTGAGAGTAGGAACGTAGATCGACCGGTAAATCGAGAGCTTCGCCTTTCGACTCAGCTCTTTCTTCACCACAACAGACCGATACAACGACCGCATTACTGCAGACGCTGCACCGATCCGCCTGTCGATCTCACGCTCCATCCTTCCCTCACTCGTGAACAAGACCCCAAGATACTTAAACTCCTCCACTTGAGGCAGGAACTCTCCCCCAACCTGGAGAGGGCAAGCCACCCTTTTCCGGTCGAGAACCATGGCCTCGGACTTGGAGGTGCTGATTCTCATCCCAGCCGCTTCACACTCGGCTGCAAACCGTCCCAGTGCACACTGAAGGTCCTGGTTTGATGAAGCCAACAGGACAACATCATCCGCAAAAAGCAGAGATGAAATCCTGTGGTCCCCAAACCCGACACCCTCCGGCCCCTTGCTGCGCCTAGAAATTCTGTCCATAAAAATTATGAACAGAACCGGTGACAAAGGGCAGCCCTGCCGGAGTCCAACATGCACCGGAAACAGGTCTGACTTACAACCGGCAATGCGAACCAAACTCCTGCTCCGGTCATACAGGGACCGGACAGCCCTTAACAAAGGGCCCCGGACCCCATACTCCCAGAGCACCCCCCAAAGGACGCCACGAGGGACACGGTCGAACGCCTTCTCCAGGTCCACAAAGCACATGTGGACTGGTTGGGCGAACTCCCATGAACCCTCGAGCACCCGATAGAGGGTGTAGAGCTGGTCCACTGTTCCACGGCCAGGACGAAAACCGCATTGTTCCTCCTGAATCCGAGGTTCGACTATCGGCCGAATTCTCCTCTCCAGTACCCTGGAATAGACTTTCCCGGGGAGGCTGAGAAGTGTGATCCCCCTGTAATTGGAACACACCCTCCGGTCCCCCTTCTTGAAAAGAGGGACCACCACCCCGGTCTGCCAGTCCAGAGGCACTGTCCCCGACCGCCACGCGATGTTGCAGAGACGTGTCAGCCACGACAGCCCCACAACATCCAGAGACTTGAGGTACTCAGGGCGAATCTCATCCACACCCGGTGCCTTGCCACCGAGGAGCTTTTTAACCACCTCGATGACTTCAGCCCGGGCAATGGATGAATCCTCCTCCGAGTCCCCAACCTCTGCTTCCTCAACGGAAGACGTGTCGGCGGGATTGAGGAGATCCTCAAAGTATTCCTTCCACCGCCCGACAACATCCCCAGTCGAGGTCAACAGCTCCCCACCCTCACTGTAAACAGTGTTGGTGAAGAACTGCTTCCCCCTCCTGAGGCGGCGGACGGTTTGCCAGAATCTCTTTGAGGCCGACCGATAGTCCTCCTCCATGGCCTCCCCGAACTCCTCCCAGACCCGAGTTTTTGCCTCCACAACCGCCCGGGCCGCCGCACGCTTGGCCTGCCGGTACCCGTCGGCTGCCTCGGGAGTCCCACAAGCCAGCCAGGCTCGATAGGACTCCTTCTTCAGCCTGACGGCATCCCTTACTTCCGGTGTCCACCACCGGGTTCGGGGCTTGCCGCCACGACAGGCACCAGAGACCTTACGGCCACAGCTCCTGACGGCTGCATTGACAATAGAGGTGGAGAACATGGTCCACTCGGACTCAATGTCTCCAACCTCCCCCGAGATCTGGTTGAAGCTCTCCCGGAGGTGGGAGTTGAAGACCCCCCTGACAGGAGGCTCAGCCAGACGTTCCCAACAGACCCTCACAATACGTTTGGGCCTGCCGAGTCTGTCCAGCCTCCTCCTCCGCCAGCGGATCCAACTCACCACCAGGTGGTGATCAGTTGACAGCTCAGCCCCTCTCTTCACCCGAGTGTCCAAGACACACGGCCGAAGGTCAGATGACACGACTACAAAGTCGATCATCGACCTCCAGCCTAGGGTGCCCTGGTGCCACGTGCACTGATGGACACCCTTGTGCTTGAACATGGTGTTCGTTATGGACAATCCGTGACTAGCACAGAAGTCCAATAACAAAACACCGCTCGGGTTCAGATCAGGGAGGCCGTTCCTCCCAATCACGCCCCTCCAGGTGTCACTGTCGCTGCCCACGTGAGCGTTGAAGTCTCCCAGCAGAATGACGGAGTCCCCAGTTGGAGCACTTTCCAGCACCCCTCCCAGGGACTCCAAGAAGGCCGAGTACTCTACACTGCTGTTCGGCCCATAGGCCGAAACAACAGTGAGAGACCTGTCCCCAACCCGAAGGCGCAGGGACACGACCCTCTCATTCAACGGGGAGAACTCCAACACATGGCGGCTGAGCTGGGGAGCTATGAGCAAGCCCACACCAGCCCGCCGCCTCTCACCGCGGGCAACACCAGAGTAGAAGAGAGTCCAGCCTCTCTCAAGGAGTTGGGTTCCAGAGCCCAAACTGCGCGTGGAGGTGAGCCCGACTATCTCTAGTCGGTAACGCTCAACCTCCCGCACAAGCTCAGGCTCCTTCCCCCCCAGCGAGGTGACATTCCATGTCCCCAGAGCCAGTTTCTGTGTCCAGGGATCGGGACGCCGAGGCCCCCGCCTTCGACCACTGCCCGATCCTCCTTGCACCGGCCCCTTACGGTTCCTCCTGCGGGTGGTGGGTCCACGGGAGGATGGCCCCACGTCGTCCTTTCGGGCTAGGCCCGGCCGGGTCCCGTGGGGAGAGACCCGGCCACCAGGCGCTCGCGATCGAGCCCCAACCCCAGGCCTGGCTCCAGGGTGGGGCCCCGGCTGCGCCTTACCGGGCGACGTAACTGGCCTCGTTATTATTGTCGTCATAAGGGTTTGTGAACCGCTCTTGGTCTGGCCCGTCACCTAGGACCTGTTTGCCATGGGAGACCCTACCAGGAGCATTAAGCCCCCGACAACATAGCTCCTAGGATCATTCGGGCACTCAAACCCCTCCACCACGGTAAGGTGGCGGTTCAAGGAGGGGGCCAAAATAATCCAAATACAAAAATACCAAAAGACTAAAAAAAACAGGGATTCAAAAAGTGCAAAACTACATAATCAAAAGGCAGAGCAAAAAACAAAAGCTTACAGTGAACAGGACCGAACCGGACAGAACACAAGGAACACAAGGAACACAAGGAACACGCTATGGACTAGAAAAGACACTGCCAATGACGCAGCAAAGAACTGGGGAAAACACAGGGCCTAAATAAACTAGGATTACACAGGTAAAACACATTAGGGCGAGGCAGGCAATCACACAAGCGGGAAACAAAAGAGGCAGGAAGTAAAACAGAAAAACACAAGGACTGATATAGACGACATCAAAATAAAACACAGGGGAAACAAAACATGGACACAGAACAAGACAGAATCATGACAGGTGCCTTTTGTACACACACGTTATAAATGTATTTGATTTGTAGACACATAAAAGGGTCAAAAGATGTGCATGTCCCAAGCCCAGATTAATAGAGAGTATTACGTCAGGAAGAGCATCGATGCCAATTTAAATATGTGAATCATCAATGACGTGCATACTGAATCTGTGTCAGGGTGCATAGAGGCAGAGGAGCCGTTGTGGTGATCCCTCAATGGAAAGGAACAGCTGAAAAGAACAAAAAAGTGTAAAGTATTGTCTGGTAACAGTTGGGTCATTGAGCTGTTGAAGTAAAGTCAATGCTAGTATCTAAACAATTATCTAGTTGAAAAAATTGCTCTCATATTGTTTTCCTGAGACCTGTTGTAAATCAATGTCCAGTAATTGCTTTCAGAAACACACCTGTGTCATGCATGAAGAAAACAAAGATTACTTGTCTTGTCCATATAAGACTAAATGGAATGTTGAGCTTATTAAAAAATGCATTTACTATCTAGGAACTGGCTGACATTTTGCTGTATGAACAAAGAAAAATAGTATTATTTCCATCATAATGTATTATTTACACAATAATGTCTATTTGTATGTGTTTTCTTTAGATGGTCAAGGCCATTCAAGTGCTGCGAATCCACCTGTTGGAGCTAGAGAAGGTCAATGAACTCTGTAAGGACTTCTGTAACCGCTACATCACATGCCTCAAGACCAAGATGCACAGCGACAACCTCCTGCGGAACGACCTGGGAGGACCCTACTCCCCATCACAGACCAGTCTGGGCATGCAGCAGGTCAGTCACTATTCTTCCTTATCCCATTATACCCACGGTCACTTATCAGGCAGACTATTAGTCAAATCTGCTCACTAGTGTCTCTCTGTGATCCCCCAGGAACTAATTCAGAACTCCTCTCCATCCATGACCTCTGTCTCCAGCTCGGTTAACCCTTCAGGGATTGTGGTGCCTGCCGGGGGTCTGCAGCAGGGGGGCGTGTCCATGACCACCATCAACTCTCAAGTGGTGTCTGGTAAGAGCAAAACACATATTGTATTCAAACACTATTCTGTTTGGTCTGGCACTTTTTGTTTCTGTAGAACCAAAGTGATAAGATGGATGAGGGATTATCTGATCTGTAAATAAAACTTTATCCTACACTCTTTGTCAGTTTGTTTTAAAGTTTACCTTATCTTTCATCCAGTTTTTATTAGCAGATAATGCACCCATTATAGAAATTTAACAAGGATGGCGGTATCTCAGTCGGTGGAGACAATCGCCCACTAAGCCGAAGGTTGGCGGTTTGATTCCTGCCACCGGCATTGCACACTGTTGTTGTGTCCTTGGGCAAGGCACCCACCTTGCCTTTATGAATGTGTGACTGTTTTCAGCGATGGTCGGAGGGGCTGTATAGGCTCTGATTGGCAGCCATGCTTCCATCAGTCTGCCCCAGGGCAGCTGTGTGAAGTGAATGATTTTTATTTTTTTTGCGGCTTCTCCTTTTTTTTACTCAGGGTTGCCACAGCGAACCAGACACATGGTGATTTGCCAGAGTTTTTAGGCCGGATGCCCTTCCTGTCACAACCAGCCACATCCAGTGACTGGAGCAGGCAATGTGGGTGAAGTGTCTTGCCCAGGGACACAACAACAGTATGCTCTTCTAAGGAGTGAATGGATAATGTACCAAATTGTAAAGCCACTTTGAGTGTCCGGAAAAGCGCTATATAAGACTAATGCATTATTATGAAATAGCATATGCCCAAAAATGTTTGATAATTAACATATTTTTTCATTGACACACAACTTACAAAGTGCTGAGTCTGACTCCTATATTGGTCTTGGTCTGAGGTTTTTAACATGCCATAATGTGGGACTCAAAAAAATTTTGTAATCTATTTCACAATTTTATGTAATAAAAATATAATTTAGGCTTTAAATAAGCTGAAAAGGAATACTAAATTAAACCTTGGAACGAATTTTTGTTTCTGATCCATCAGTTGAGAATCACTCCAGCTAAAATCAGTAGGCCAAGATGTAACATCTTTGTCTCTTTTGTGCCAGCATAGTATTCTGCAACTGTAATAATTTTAATTCTACACTGGTACATTTATTGATAAACATTTTGGAGGCACAAATTACTAAATTAATGAATTAGTTTATGTTGACAATGACAAAGGCTGCACATAACCGTATTGTAATATTGACTGTATCACAATAACTTAATGGGATTTCATGTTATAGACACTGGATGCTTTGTTTGTCACCAGTAACCAATCAGAGCTCTGAATCCCATTGTGCCCTGACTAAATTCATAAAATGTTAGTGAGAGCAGTTTGACAAGAGCATTTTACCTACTCTATAATCCAGATCAACTTTTTTACAATTTATTGTACTCAAAATATATCTAGATATCACAAGTCATATACTTACCACAATGTTTTAGCATGGTGTTTTACCATAGCAAATACCATAGGAATAACTAAATAACCCAGGAAAACACATGCACATGTGACAAAGTTCTAATAAAGTGGTCCATAGTTGATTGTGATTCGCTGTAGTGCCTCATGTTTTGTGTAGATGCTAATGTGTGGTTAAGGATCCTTGACAGAGAGCCTGTCTGATAGGCTCTCTTCTAATGTCAAGCCTGTACAGTGAAATGTTAATCCTGCCCTCTGGAAATCCCTTTTAACCCAAAATAAATCAATGTCTCTGCCTTTGATCACTACACATCGAAGAGCTCAAACAGACTGCGATAAGAGTGTCTTGATCAAGGCTAATTAGGCCGCCAGCAAACTCACGCTCCCTTCTTCTTCTTCTACTGTTTTTAATTCAGGGCATTATCGCACCTTGCATTTAATCACACCATCTCTTAGGTTTTTTTTTGTTTTTTGTCTTAATAAGGCAGCGTGCAGTAGTGGCGCGGGCTGCCAGTAAAGCCACTTGATACTCATGACGGTAAATTATCCCCTCAGGTGGGACCCTGTACCAGCCGGTTGCCATGGTGACATCACAAGGGCAAGTGTTAACACAGGCGCTGCCTCCAGGAACCATCCAGATCCAGAACTCGCAGGTAAACGACTTCTGACCGAACGCCCCCTACCTCCTGCCCCCCACCCACCCAGCGCCTCAATTTGTTATTGTTAAAAGGCTCTCTTTACATCTCCCCCAAGCCCCCCTGGGTGCCTTTTCATTGTCTCAGCCTGAACACGGCCCCCCGCTGACTAACAAAATGGAAATTGTTTATTCCTGTGATGCTCATGGCCTCTTTCATGATGCTGCCAGGTTGTGCTACAATTCAACGTGGTGTAAGGATACGATTTAATACATTTTACAGTAACAAACCATTTAGATAATAAATCATTTACAGCATTTTATTCACAGCTTCACTCTTACTGATGTGAATGGAGCGTATTATAGGCAGGAAATATTGCAAGCACAAATGTTCAGTCTCCTCTCAGAAAGGCTTTACAACGCTCAAATCCGCATGAATGCCCGGAATTGGATTTTTTATGACACAAGGACACATTTGTGGCTTTAATATTGCCGTTATTTTGTGTCATGTTGTGGCCTCAAAGGGCATCTTTAGTTGTGGTACTCGAGTTGCACACTATATGATTATGTTGGAGTATTTGATTGTTGTGGAGATGGGTGACCCTGGTCTCAGACGGCAGGCCTGTTACTAGTGACAACGCTAAAGAATGCATTTATATTAAAAGCTCTATACCTCTTACAATATTTCTATTTTTCTATATTATAAAAGACAATATTACTACATGAATGCAAACTGAAAGTTGGACATTTTCCAATAGCAAAGCTTGGGTTAGTGATAAAAAGTTTGTATATAACGTAAAAAGGTCATAAAGTTGTAGGTTTGCATAAAGCACAACTACTGGCATTCTATTTACTTCATTCATTTCATTAATGTTTTAATACATAATACAAGACAATCCTGGGAGAACAACAGAAATTCGGACTTACTAGCTAAGTGGCCTGTGTGCAGGGTGGTAAAAATTCAACAGTGCATTGTCTGTTTTGTGTGTCATAGAAACATTAGGATTATTGTAATACATTTTTATAATGCAAGTTATAATATATGTTTGTATACAAGTTTAGAGCTGACCTTAAATTTCCTGAGTTTAACCAACCTGTATTTATCTTGCCTCTTTATATTTATTTCCAAAATACTAAAAGTCTAGAAAGCCTTGAGTAAGTCAAACCTCTTTACTCCCTTTAGTGACTGCACTCTTTACCTAGGCCTCACAGTCTTCTAGATGTTATTAAACCTAAAGTCTTGGGACAGTGTCATTGAGTGGCAGCAGTGGTTTGAAGTGCGGCTCAGTTTGGGACAGCTGACTCTGTTCTCCTCTATTAGGGAAAGCCTGTGTGAATCTCTGAGTGCAGCCACAGCAAAGCCCTACACTGGGGATGGGAATTGGACACAGCCCCATTGCTACTTTGCAGACAAGCCCAGAGTAATCACACTCCGGAGCTTGCACCGCCACCAATTAATTCGAGCCCCCACAACGAGCACGCTTCCTGAGCTGACGTGCACACTCCTTGGGCAGGGGGGCTGAGAGTGGTCCCTCCACATGACACCCAGCTGTAACTGTAATGAGTTGTGTTTTGTGTGGGCTGTGCAGGGGGCATTGGGGAGATCCCAATCTGTCTAAATGCGTATTTATAGGTATTGTGTTCCTTATATGTTTGTCTGTTCCTATATTGTCTAACAGAGGCAGTCAGTACCACCCACTGCATCCAGTTAATATGTTAACTTTATGCATTCAGATTCTGCCCACTTACTTATTCAAGATCTATAGGCTCCCTTTTTGTCAGAGGACGTTAAAATCTTCCTCAATAGGCCAAAATACCAGAGTGCCTCAAATGCTATATTAATTAAAAAAATGAATGTAGGCATGGCTGTATCTATAGTAAATCTGTCATGCACAATATGTTTTGCTTCTGCTTGTGCTATATACTTCTATGCTAAGGTCGGCTATGAGGGATATTGCATAATATTGATAGCAATAAGATAAGATAATATGATAAGTCTAATCTTAAAGGTGCAATGAGCAGTATATTACCCATATGTGCCAAGATACAAGGTAAACATGTTCAAATCAGAAATTAGTATTACTGATAACAATGGTACATTTGATTTATTAACAATTAAAAATGTATTTTACATAATGCCCAAGTCGTTTATGTTTACATTTTTTGTTTTGGTTCTACACCCTGCATTGCTGATCATCCAATCAGAAAAGCAGAAAGACTTGCAACCCACAGACCACTGTTTTGATTTAGACTGCAGTACCGTAACTGGGATAGAGTATGTTTTTTGTGCTTTGTCCTTTCATGAAAAAAAAATATATCCCTAGTATAAGCATATACAGTATGTCATGACTATATTTTTTATGTACAATTATAATAATACATCAGTAACACTGCAACATTGACAGCTGCTATCAGGGAAGTTGTGATTTACATTGCTAACATAAATTATCTTGATTTGAACACACTTCATAACAGCAGACACTGGTACAAAGTCTGTTTACATGGACTTATTACAGCCAGCAAAAAAATATTGCTAATAAAATGGTAAACAATTTCTCTGTCATCAAAACAAATATGCTGAAACATCTGAAAAACTAATATGACTCTAAAAGTATAATTTGGAAATATTAAATAAACTTGTAACCATATTTGCTTTTAATGTAGTTTGCTGGGACTGGTAGTGTTGGGGCATATCTTTTAAAACTCATTCTAGTCAGTAGTATCATGGGCACAAGTTGTACATGATACTGATTACTTCTACATGTGTCTGTTACAGATTACTGCCATGTCTGTCACGTGACCACACATTACAAGTCAGTGTATTAGGCCTATGGGTAAAGAATCTCAAAGTAGCTCACAACTCCATCTTGTGGCACAAAGTGATATAACATGGGCTTATCTTCAGTAAACATTTTTTTTTTTTGCAATCAACACATCTTTGGCGCACCATCAAAATGATTCTATCTGAAAAGTATTGTTTATGATTCATCCGACACTGCCTTCACAATGAATGACTGACTCGTCTTCACAAACACAGTTCCATATGGAAGTGCAGGCTGCTCCCAACTGTCAATAGCCACAATGACGTGTCCCCTCGCACCACAACTTGTGTGAATAATGCTTTCCCACTGAAGTCACAAATCAAATCGAACCAGTCGCACTCGGCATGAGGCGCTGAGTCATTTAGCAGTGCACTCAGTCTTTTGAAAGTTTGTGCTGGAGGTTTGTCTGACTCCCAGCTCTCTCAGCTTCTTGTTAAAGCTCTCGAAAGGCATGCTGACCCTCTTGTGTTTCTGCAGTCAAGGGTGCTGCTTTTTGATATTTTAAGTATCATTACTCAAATTCTGTTACCATGGTGACTCTTGAGGAGGTGTTTCTGCCCTTGCGACAGAAAAAAGAGATAGGTAATTGGTAGTCTCCCTTTGTTTCCGTGGCAACAATAACTAAGCCCTGCCATCCGCTTTTGTTGTCTTTTTTATACCTTTCCACCTTCTTCCTGTTTTTACATATAGGTAAACGTGGACTTGTCGTCTCTGTTGGACAGTGAAGACAAGAAGTGCAAAAATAAGAGGGGAGTCCTACCCAAACATGCCACCAACATCATGCGGTCCTGGTTATTTCAGCATCTCATGGTGAGCCAAAGAAACTCGCGCTATAACGTCAAGTCATGTAACATACAGTAAAAAATATGCAAACCCAATTCCAAAAAAGTTAAGGCACTACATAAGATGTGAATATAAACAAAAAGCAATGATTTGAAAATCTGAAATAACCATGTTTCATTCACAATAGAACATAAAACATCCATTTTACATTTTTACCATTTTATAGTAGTATCTGTTTCATCTTAGGCTATAATCAACCGTTTATTGCCACTGTTCAAATATTTAGTAAAAATTAGCTAATACATATTCTTGAAATGGGAAAATATCACAGTTTAAACACAACATTATGTAATTTTTATATTTTAGTGTGAGATTTTATGAGATTTGTGAACCATTGCATTATTTTTATTGATATTTTGCATAGGGCCCCATTTTTTATTGGGTTTGTATTAATGGAACAGCAAAAATTGGTTAAATATGACAAAGTTGAGCATCTGAATATTTTTAAGTAAATGCAATTAATAATGAAGTGGCTCAAAACTGATGTGCTGTTGCTTTCTTGCAGCACCCCTACCCAACAGAGGATGAGAAAAGGCAGATCGCAGCACAAACTAGCCTTACACTGTTGCAAGTAAATAACTGGTAAGATGATGTAACGAAGCAAAATATGTGACACCTGCTCTGTAACAGATGATTATCAAGTCAAAAAACATTATGCAACTTTTATAGGTAATGAAACAGTTGGATGAGGGCTTTAGTTTGGATTGGAGGGGAAACTGCTTAAAACGTTCAAGTTTATTGCTGGCACAGTATTGCCATCTAGTGGCCATTGTTGTTAAGTACAACAAACATTTTTTGTGATAAGAATCCTTAATTCCTTAATAGCACGGCCTTAGAAGCTAATGAGATTATTGTTGCTATTAGTGGCAGAAAATGAGTAACTAGTAATGCAATACAATTTGACACATTGCTGTAACTATTTACTGTTAATTATTATGTCACACTTACAACTAAATACATGTAAATAGATTCTTAAACAATTTGTTTTGTGCTTTTCTCAATTTTAACAGGGTACTAAGTGATACAGAACAGAGTCAAGTGTACTGGATCATGCTGGAGAATAAATCATTTCATGTTATAAATAGATTGTATGAGAAGCCCATTTAATGCTCAGTCATATTAGATGCATGAAATCAAATCATATTAGATAGTGTTATGAATTTATGAATTTATTATTGGTTCAATCTCTTTCAGCTGCAATGACCTCCAAAATCAATTTCTCTATGTAAGACCTGTGCATATGAAGAAAAAAATCATTTTTGCTGATGCAGCATTTGTTCTAACATCTCTAGCCAACAATCATCCACAATCTTTCCATAAAACTAGCTAATGCAGCTAACTGACATTTTATATTTTCCTACGCCTATTCTAATTTTGCAATGATTTTAGCTTGTTAAAAAAAAAAAAAACATAAAAGGAGACAGTTAGGTTACCCTAAATGACTGCCTGTCAGCTTGGCTCTAGCCCCTCCTCACCCCCGTTGTTCATTCACAGGTTCATTAATGCACGTCGGCGTATTCTGCAGCCAATGTTGGATGCCAGTAACCCAGACCCAGCTCCTAAAGCCAAGAAGATGAAGTCCCAACACCGTCCCACACAGCGCTTCTGGCCCGACTCCATCGTGGCCGGGGTTCTACAGACGCACAGATCCCAGACGGGAAACTCAGACAGTGAGCCAACACAAAAATACCAATGTTCAACACATTTTAGCCCCCTCTTGGGCTAATATTAAATTCAAGTATAGTCAGATCACAGCTTGCACATTCAGCTTCGAAACACTAGATGTCACCATTTCACTGAGTTAAAAAAAAAAGTCTGTTCAGGACATTTTGTAGAACATTTAGAACCAATACATTTTTTTAAAAATGACTAGAGGCACAGTATGTAACAAAAATTCTTCAATACTCTATAGCATTTTAATCTGTAAGCATATGGTTATGTGAGAAAATCCATGACAATACTGGAAAAAAATGTGCAAAGTAATTTTTTTAATGAAAATACCTTTGGATTGCACTACACACTACAATACACTACACTAGTGTTTCTCAAACCTTTTTCAGTCGATCCATATTTGAGAATGCTTGTAACATTTTCTGTAGAGTTTTTTTTTTTTTTATTTATTCATTTTCTTTTGGTTATTATGTAAGAATTAAAATAAAGATTTTTTTCTTAGCATAGAGTTGTTTTTTCCCCCCTATAAAGTTGTGTCTTCAAACGAGTATAGACAATTCCAACATAACTAGCATTAATTTAATGGTCATAGACAATCATAAAACTTTGTATTATATTTTTAAAATTATGGATAGAGATTTTGTTGTATATAGAGTCTTGATGAGTCTGAGTTCTGACCCACTATTTGTTGACCACTGTACCACACCACACTACACTACTACCCCTACTTCTGCACTCGTACAGTTTTTCTCTTAATTTTAGCTTTAATTTAACATGATAACTTAAAGTTTCTTCTAACAATATGTTTTTGGTTCACTATATTTAACTAAAGAAGCAAAAAGCAAATCTTCGACAGATGTATTGACAATATAGAGTAATTGTGGTGATTTATACATTCAGGGTTCCTGCAGGTATCAGCAAGTCTAATTTAATGCTTTTTAATGCAATTTTTAACATTTTGAATGCCACAAACATACAATCACGGCAGCTTAAATTATCAGAATTTATCTGCAAGTATAAAAGTATAAAATCTATTTCATAAAGCAGTAATAATGTCAAACTTCTGATGTTTGGGTAATTTGATGCCACTGGAAGCAAACTGCGAGAAATCTGACAATGTATTTCTCCTTTCCACAGATCCTCTGAGTATGGACAGCCTGCAGTCTCTGTCCTCTGACTCTGCCACACTGGCCATGCAGCAGGCCATGCTGGCAGCGGACGACTCTATGGACGGTACAGAAGAGGACGAGGAGGAAGAGGACGAGGAAGAGGACGAGGAGGGAATGGAGGAGGAGGAAGAGGAGGACCTGGGGGAAGAAGAGCACAATCGGGGCAGGCACATGTCCGTGGTCAGAGAAGGGAGGAGAGACCTGAGTATGGAGCACACAGACGAGCTGGAGTAGTTAACTATTAACACAGACATGAGGCCATGACCTCTGACCTCTGCTGGCATTAATAAACAATTGTCTCTTTTTTTCTCTGATTGAAACATTATGTGACTCATGGGAGCATCTAAGGGCATATTTTGTCACCCGTTCATCAAGACTCTTGTACAGAGCGTAATCAAACACAGACACCACCATGACCATAATTGGAGTTAAATATTAGTTTCATGATGAATACGGACTCTATCATTACATTGAAGAGTTAAACACCTGATTATATTTGGATCATGGCACATTCACTCAGCTACTTAATGACGAGGTTAAAAGGAGTTAGTCATTTGAATAAGTTTAGACTTTTGTAAACATACATTGAATTTATTACCAGAAGCACCTTCCCCAACTTCTTAGGTACTGATGTTGAGGTTCAGAGGCCATCATTGATCTGAATATGATGTTTTACGCTCTATGCTGTATCCCATGTATTTTCATGCCTATCTAGGGATTTTTACTAGAGCCTTCATGTTGCCAGAGCAAGAACTTTTCAAATTGGCTCAGTGCTATTGTTTACTATGTTTGCCATATTACTGAGTAGCAATGGCTAATCCAGACAAAAGAACTATGTGAACAAAAATTTGGTAACACTTTTTAATAACTACTCACTTTAAAGCATTAGTTAAAGATTAGATAAGGGTAAATAACTAGGTATTCTGAAATATAAGCATTACTTCAACTTTAATAGCACTATTGCAATATAAACATCCTGTAATTCAGAGTTCGTATAAATCAATGCAAAATTATAAACATCAGTATTTACTTGGTATCTACAAACTTTCAGTATATTATTGTTAATTACATATTTATTAATGCTTAACAGTGGGGAGTTATTCTTAAGTATTACCAAAAAATGTAATATATTAAACTTGTATTGGCAATCAAACTGTCAACAGAAGTTGTGCATGTTGACGGATGCATTTGTAATGCACTGTACACCTATTGCATTGTGACCTAATATAGGAAAAATTGTTGAGCAGGTTCTCTGGCATCCGGATCTTAGTATACTGAGATGATTGATGGGAGACGTCTCAGTGTATCACTGTTGTCCTTCAAGAAATAGTGAAGGAGTAGCTCTAAAAGTAAAAATCAGTCTATGTACAGACAGACTTAAAGAGTACTCTTACAACCAAATTAAAGAATAGGCATAATGATCAGTTGTGTAGCAGTAGTATATTAATTTACTTACCTCCAAGAGATAAGAAAATTATCTTAAAATTGATCTTCAACTAAATAGAGTAACTTAGGGTCAGTATGTAAAAGCTGCCAATGAAGGAAAATACTTCAGTTTGCTTCACTTTCAATTAGTGGTTGTTGCCACGTTACAGAAGCACACATTGTGAACATCCGCCGAGGTCTTTGTTGACAAGGTTGCTCTACAGCCTTAAAAAGTGTCAAAAAGTCATAGTAAGTAACTAATGGTCTGCCACAA
Organism: Bostrychus sinensis; assembly: GCA_020698575.1. Taxonomy (NCBI): domain Eukaryota; kingdom Metazoa; phylum Chordata; class Actinopteri; order Gobiiformes; family Eleotridae; genus Bostrychus; species Bostrychus sinensis. Next base: position 28,761,987 of record CM036244.1, read on the forward strand.
AGACTGGAAGGATTAAATCTATTGAATGTATTTTGTACAACAGATTGGGATCTTAAAGAAGATAGCCTTTGTAGAACTAAGAATATTTATTATTTTTAACTGTGTTTAAGATCAGTTTTTCTTTTTCAATTTGACAGTTTACTCTTGCAGATAAGGTGCCACCTCTCTTCCCAGAATAAGAATGCAGAGGGGAGAAAGCAAGTGTTGGAGGTGTGATTTTGTCCAAATGTCTGCACGAGTGAGTGTTTTATTTTGGCTTCCAGTGCTGGGACACAGTTCTGGCCTTTCTAATGACTCGTGGCTTCTCAGGTTGAACTGTGCTCTTCATTAGGCGTGAGTTTCCTCTTGGCTGCAGTGTACCCCTTCAAGCATGACTTTGGAAACAATTTTTCTTCGACCATGAGCAGACTCTGACAAACCAGTGTATCCTGTAGTATGTATATTGGATTTCTCCTTCATTTGCATTCTGGTGTTGAAGGTTGCATATTTATTCTATTATTTGGCGTGGCCTCGAGTGGTAGCTGAAGGAACATACAGGAAGCGTGTCCTTTGTAGCTTTTGCAAAGAGGACACTTGTAATTCTTTTACACTTCAGCCATCAACAGTTTGTGACCGGAGGTGGTTTTCTGTCACAAAACGTCACGACAAACCCTCTCGCCCTCATCTCAACTCGGATAAAAGTTACATAGAGATGGACAATGTCAAAACTTGCAGGAAGAAGACAATTTTACAAAAAACAACATACAAGATGGGTTTTTGAAGAAACTGTGAAAACTATTTCTGCTTGTCTGTTTTGTACTAAAGCGCAAAAGGAAGTTTCAAATGTGAAGACGTCTAGAAAACAAGTTAAACTGAATGTTCTGACTGTTCATTGTGAAGTTTGTTGCTCATTAATATTTTTCCTTTTATTGCTTTTCTAAATGGATCTTCCAGAGCAAGTGACAGACAATAGAAGATATTTGTATTTCATTTGTACACTTTGTTGTCATAATCTATTGTGTTTCAATAGACCAATTTTAATAATTAAAACATGTAAAGTATTCAGACTTTGTGACATCTTTGGCATTTCATAACCACTGTTAATCTTGTATAGGGCAATCTAATTTGCCTATGTTGCTGACAATCCAGAAATGTTTTGTTGTTGTTCCGGGACCACCCTGCAAAGAACAAGTCACCTTATTCTGATGTCATAGGTATGCTGTAAATTTTTATCTGCGAATTATGTGTCTTATTTTGTGTGATTGGGGTTGAGTTTAAGGCCTCTGTGGATTATTCATTCATCTTATTTGCATCAGCGATTGCAGGTGACTGGAGTCCGTCCCAGCAACTATGGACCTTAGGAAGGGTACAACCTGGAAAGTGGCTAGTTTGTAGCAGGTCTGACACAGAGACATACACAGACAGATAACCATTCACTCTCAAAGTCATTCACAAGGGGCAGTTTAGTGTCACTAATGTCTAAACTGTGTCTGGTTATGTTAAGGCGCTTTATAGCGTTAAACCTCATTTGAATTTAGGTGAATATACCGTCCCATACAGGCAACAAACAATCATGTTTTTGAGTATAAATCAGCCAGTCTTTGTGGGAATGGTTCTGAAACAACAATTTGAATGATGTTCCTACAATGCCAGCAACACAGTAAATCTGTTGTTAACCCTAGCTTCTTCGGGACATGCCGTATTCTCCGATTACAGAGTGGCTAGTATAAATATTAGTGTAACTTCCCTGGTGTTGCTGTCTCCCACCCACTGCACACTGCTGCGGCCTGTGATTGAAGTTTTTTTTCAGATGCCCGCCCAAACTCTCTTCCACTTCTCCAGCCGTCTCCAGGCAGAGATAAAAGCATCCCAACATGGGCTTTTGAACTGTGGAAGTGTGGACTCAGCTCTGTTCATCACTGCTGTGGGTGTTTGCTGCACACAGAACATGTATTGTGTTGGTGCAGTTTTGCTAGTCTTCATTTGTCTTTGTTTAATTATATACTTACCCTGTGTACAGGCCAGAATTACATACAGCCTGCATCTATGTACTCACGCTTACTGGTGACATAAATGTGAACCTATATCCTTGGTTTAGTTAACTTGCTAAGAACATTTTACTGTTGATTTTTACATCACCCGCACTGCAAAGTATGGTATGTCAGCTTCATGTTCATGTACCAGCTACTAAAACTGGTAGATTTAAAAACCTGGTTACCATTGTAGCTTAAAAATTATGTCATTGCGACCTCTTTAGTTGATTAACTGGCAAAACAATATAATAACCCTTCATTTGCCTGCTAGCATTGGAACAATATGTTGCAAATCATGTAGCATTAGCCTTATTTGAAAGTAAATGTGTAAAAAGCTAACCTGTTTTATTTCTTTTATAGGCATGTATTGAGTATCCAATTCACAGCTATTTAAACTGATAACCTTAATTATGTGTTCATCTAAAACTGGGTCTTATTAGTTTAGAGTAAATTGCAAGGCAGTTTATTCAGAATTTTCCTCTCAGCTGTTTACTTCACATGTCATGTCAGTGGATCCTCTGCATCCTCTTCTCTCACATCAACCAACTTCCTGCACTCTTTCTAAATCTCCACTTTGGTCTTCCTCCAGGCCTCCTTCCTCAGCATCCTTCTACTTATACAGTACATTAGCTATCCCTTCTCTGTCTCTCGGCCTCTCTGACTTTATTTGCTAATTATTTAACATGAGCTGTCCCTGTGATGTACTGATTTCTAATCCTATCCTTCCTTGTCACTCCCACAGAGAACCTTAATAACAAGCTCTGCTACCTCTTGGTCTGTCCCCTGACATTTCCTCAAGGCAGTTCATTCAGAATAGAGGTTATTTGGGGAGTGTTATATAGAGAACCAGTTCAAAAAAGTTCCTCTGTCCTATTCATTTTATGGGAACCGAGTGCAGCTCTGTACACCTCGAGCTCTGTGTTCTGGCCGCACTGACTGTAAAGGTCACTCACAGAGCATCAGTGCTGTACAGTATCTCAGCTGCTGTAGCTCCAAGGACTAGCGCAGTAAAAATAGCCTCCCAATGACAGAGGCAGCAAAAGCCACTGGCCATGGTTGACTCGTTTGAAGTGGGCCAGAGCCACACTGGTGTACTGGAGGTCCTCTCCCAGCCCCGGTGCCATCTGGGCGCCTCCCTGCTCCCACATGTTCCATCTGTAATTAAAGGCAGACCCAGCTCGGCCCGGTCCAGCCCAGATCCAGCCTCTCGTTTACCCAGGCCCTCCCTCAATACTTAAGCAGCTTTCCAACTCTCCACTGGCCCCTAGATACAGTTAGTGGCCCCACAGATTGTATTTCTAACAGAATTACAGGACTAAGCTGGAAGAATTCAGGTAAGTGTGCAACTATGGTTAAATATTCTATAGTTTTTTTTTTAGGAAGTAGCTGAACATTGCACAGCGAACACGTTTTTGCACCTATAGTTTACTGACCAGGCATGTGTGGACAGAGGAAAAACAGAGGTGGAAAAAATACTCAAAATCTGTTCTCAAAATAATATGTAGTGTCTACTTTCACTACTACTACTACTATTACTACTACACAACTACTACTAACACCACTACTATGTTACTACTGCTATTACCACTTACTTACAGCAACTACTACTACTACTACGCTGCAAAAAAATCAATATCTACATTAGTTAAAATGACTTGAATTCAAATTATTAATCTTGATTCAAGTCATTTTCACTAGACTGGATTTATTTACTAATTAGGCTAGATTATTTGACTTGTTTCAAGTTATTTCTTTTCTGTTTCAAGATTTTTTACTTATTTCAAGCAACATTATCTTAGCCAATGGACAGATAATTTTGCTTGAAATAAGTAAAAATAGCTTGAAACAAGTCAATTATCTAGTAATAAGTTACCTAAAAAGTAAATAAATCCAATCTACTGAAAGTCATTTTAACTAATGTAGATATTTCTTTTTTGCTGTGTACCACCACATCTACACTACAAAAAAGTTTTTACGTATTTCAAGCAAAATTATCTGTCTATGGGATAAGAAAATTCCACTTATTCCTTTGACAGATAAAATAAAAATACCTTGAAACAAGTTAAATAATCTAGTAAATGGTAAATGGTCACATTTATATAGCACTTTTCTAAATTCATGGGTACTCAAAGCGCTTTACATCAAGGAACCATTCACCCATTCACACTCACATTCATGCACCAGTGTGCGCAGACACCTGAGGCAAGGTGGGTTAAGTGTCTTGCCCAAGAACACAACGACAGTATGCAATGGTGGGAGTGGGGTTTGAACCTATAAGTAAATAAATCCAATCTAGTAAACACTACTCAAATCAAGATTAATAATCTAAATTCAAGTAATTCTAAGTGATATAGATATTGATTTTTTTCAGTGTACTACTAAAAGGGAACACTAGTACCACCACTATAGTTCATCTACTATAATTTCTCCTATCACTTCCTCTACTACCACTTTGTTACCACTACATGGCACTACTACCACAACTACACCACTAAACTGTTATCAAACCTGGGACTTCTTGTATCTTTTTCCTCAACAAAATATTAGTCAACACTACTTTTTATTCCATTTAAATCACTAAATGTTTCTCCAATAGGCATCCACCATGTCGATTGCCAAGGCAGCGGCCCATGCCATGCTTACAGACGCTCTCCTGCCGGAGCATCCAGGGATAAACCGGATCGCTCACCTGGAGTTAGAGCTGCCCCTGGACAAGGTCATCAAGTACGTGTCTGTAGGGCTGCCTCTTTTGCTGGTGTGCATGGCCTTTGCCCGAGAGATCTCCTTGGGTAAGAAATCTCACTTTTGTTTTATATTCATATGTAGAGGTGCTCATTTTTATTCCACGTTTGTGTTTGGTGTTTGTTGTCTCTCATGAGTCTTCACAGCTATGTGTCCTCTGTAATGTTATTGTTTTCTGTTTGTCCTTGTATGGCTGTTTATTTATTCACAAAATTACATTGGCTTTAACGTGTAATAAGGAGCTACATTTTAAATAATAATGTGAGGATTATTATTCCTGTGGTTAATTAAGACAAAAGTGCATATGCTCATGTAACCTAATCAGAGTCTGCTCAGTCGCCTACCCAAGAGTGTCTCATTTCAGAGCTGAGTTAAAAGCATTACAAGAACATATCATGCGTACTTGTGTCTTGTAACCCCTGCTCTAAGAAGCCTAGCATTATCCAAGCATTGTAAAACCTGTAATTACACCTAAATATGGTATATTCAACAGAATTATAATGGTATAGAGAAAGTTGTGGTGCTCAGAGCAATGGTCACAGACAACAAATAACAATCTCAAGCTCAAGACTATAGAATTAAAGAGCAAGCAAATTACGTATATGCCCTATATATTAAATTATTGCACTTTTTCAACCTTAAATGTCCTTTGGAACCTTGCATTGTTACAACAAAAAGTTGTATTACAAATACATAGGTCAGCCTGAGCATATGTTTTAAATAGTGTATAATGAGTTCAGATTTACATAGTTTGCTTTGTGTATGTGGCCTATCAAATAGATTTGGGCCGGCAGTTTGCCTACTAACCACAAAGATGCTACCAGGCTTGCATACTGCTGTTCTGTTGTGCAGTACACTACACCTACTGTTTGTTCAGTGTCTGTAGCACTGGTGTATTGAAGTGTTAGTGCAGTGGTTCCTAAACTTTTTTCCTTGAAGGCCCACAACTGCTTTTGTCCAAGACAAGCCAGGCCCCCCCAAAAGAATCATAGAAGAATAGAATAGAATCATAAATTAATTAATTACACATTTATTTACAAAAATAAATTGTAGTTTTTGTTTATATTGTCTTTGTTTTTGTGTGTGTAGATCTTTAAGATTCCTTTAGCACAAATATCATTTTGATAACCTTATAACAACAGAACAGACAAAGCTCTGTGGACCTCCTGCACACCCTAGTGCAACCCTGAGGTGGTCCTGAACCCCAGGTTGGGAACCACTGTGTTAGTGTAATTGTTTGATGGTCTGTGGCCAGAGAGGCTGTAGGCGCATAATGGCAGCCACTTCTCTGTCTGTCTGCTCCAGGGCTACATAGGTAACTTGCCACCACCTACTTGTGAGGCGACTATGAATGTCTATAAACAAGCTATATATAAGACCGATGCATTATGATTATATTATTATTATGCCCTTGTCACCATGCATGTCTAAAATGAACAGGTGTGAGCTGCAGATTTGCTATCTCTACCTTTGCCAGCAGATGTCATCAAATAGGCGCTCCACCTTTAAACACAGAGGATCCATCTGCCAACCTGCCTTCTACTACTAAGAAAAACAATATGTATATAAGTTTGGATGTTTTTTTTTTTTTTTTTTTGGGCTGAAAACTTAAACCATAAATAATAAGTGGTTTGGGGAAATTAAAACTACACACTTAATGGGGCTAACGCCAGAAGATCTCTCACTTCCCTCTCCGAGTCCATCTCTGCTCCTCTGCTGCTGGTGTGTCTAATAGGAGCTGCAGTGCAAATGAGCTGTCTGTCTGTATGTGAGCAGAGCTTGACTTTACACTTGGTGTGTATGGGGAGCTGGGCTGCAATCAGCCCGATGCTCCGGATGCTAATTGCTGTGTGGGTATGATTGAGAGCGCTGTTCACTAACACTGGCACGCTGTAATTACAAGGCCAACTTCTTCAGTGGCAGCTCCCCTCCATTTGAGTCAAATGAGAGGATATGTTGATTAGGCAGAAGGGGGGCGTCGATCATGGAGCATGGCTGATGCTGGCTGACTGTCTGCCTGGGTCGACACTTTCACAACAGATCCTGATTGCACTGCTGTCTGAGGGTTAACGTGCACCTGGACTCTCTGCTAAGAATCCTGGTACGAAATACAAACATGGGCAGGATGTGTTGGTGTTAATTGTAGAGTAGGGGTGGGAGATAGAAGCAAATATACTGTATCAGTGTCAGAAAAGGCCCTATCAATTTTCTTTAAATAAATAATTCTATACAGACATTCATATCAGAAGCTATTTAAAACAACTGGACAAACTTTTGTTGCTTATTTAGAAAAAGGCAACGTTTTAAAATATATTTTTTGGCCTTTTAGACTTTGGACAGGAGAGACATGACATGAGGAAGTCGTGGAAGAGTGCAGGGAGACACGTTTGATAAATTAGACTCAAGCTCTAGTCTCTCTGCATATGCACCACATGCTCTACCAACTGAGCTACACCATGGCGCAAAGGCACATTGTTTTGAAATACAGTTGTAGTACTCACTGTAACTAACATGTAGTTCATTAAATCATATGTTTATAGTGGTGCACTAGTGTATTGGTGAGGTTTTTCAAAAATCACAGAACTGTATATTTGCACAAAAAATATTGCTCAGGCGGTGGGACATGCAGCCCACATACACAGGGACTACAGCTTGCTTCAGCGCCATGGGTTCAAGTCGGGACTCCCATGATTTACCAAAAGTCTATTTCTACTCCATGATTTCCTGTCTTGTCTGCACTGTTTTGTCTAATACAGACTTGAAAAAACAAATTATATATATTTTTAAAATCATATTTGTTACAGTATTATGATATACATTGTATTGTCAGGTCCTTGCCAATACAGGAGCAGTGGTATAAATTTAGAAGCCTGAACTTTTCCAAACAGCTCACAGGGCTGGGGAGAGCACTACATGAAATTCAGCGAGAGGCCAAACATGGTCATGTTCTATTTAGGCTGACTTGTCAATGCATACACCTACACAAGTTTACATAAGCAGACTGAAAACGAGGTGTCGTGACTGGTTCTGAACAATCAAGTCTTGGCCCAGCCCCGAAACATCACAATTGCACAAGATAATGGCATCATTTATTTCAAAAGTTTCACAGTAAAAGACAATATTTTCAGTACAAGGGCACTGTGATGTCCTGTATAAATTCAGCTCCTAATATGACAGTGAGTGCAGGCTGTTAGACAGTACTGCTCTTACTGTGTGTCATTGGAGACTTATTGAGAAACTGGCAAGTGTACAAGGAAATCACTCCTTTTCATGATGATTTATACAACTATAAATAAAAATTAGAGGTGTGTAATATCTACCGTTTGGTTTTTGTGTGATTTAGAAACACTAGGCTCATGTAAAAACTCTAAAAACTAAAACTTTACAAACAATTTGCAAATCCAGGGCTAGTTCAGGGCAGCATACACAACATTATAAAAAAGTGGAATGGATGGATGAATAAAGGACCTTTAAAGGATATATGACTACTGCACATGTTCAACGTAGAACAACTGCCTAAATACATTTATTCAAACATGTCCTTGTAGTACACACCTTATACCTTCTGTGCCGCTGTCTGTTAAAGCAGCACTGATTAATGACATTCAAACAGAGCTATAGCAGGACGGGAGCCTGTAATGAGGCAGCAGAAACACATCCTTAGGTTGAATTAGTGGCAGTCAGTTTCTACTTTGAGAATCTGGGCAGATGCAGAGCTGGCTGTACTCTCTGTGTTTCTGCTCTAAAGTAGCCGGGGCACACCCTACAGCTCTGTTTAAAGGGTGGAGTACCATGGGGAAATAACAGATGGGGACTGAGCAAAATGATCCAAGTGGCTGCAGTGCATGTGGTAACACCAAGGTGAACTAAATATGAGGTGTAGAAGTCCAAATGTGGAATCGACTCACCCTAGATCTGCTAATGCCAGGCTGCTACTTTGGAAACCTATGATTTGTGCAGTAAAATGCTCGGGAGAAGGGAAAGCTTACAAGCAGACCTCCAACACAACATCTAGTTTTCAGCTTGTTTCATAGGCGTGCTTTGAACAAATCACATCACAGGCTGATCTCCCACCTCTTGTTGACTCTCCAGGGCCTCAGATCAGCTGCTTCCCTCCGAGTAACTTCACCATCAAACAGGCCAGTTATGTGGACACCTACTGCTGGGACTCGCTCATGCACCACGAGTTTGACAGCGATGGCAACTTTGAAGAGCGCTCGCTGTGGGTGCACAAAGTAAGTGGAGGTCTGATCTCAGTATCTTCCTTCCTTCTTTTAAGCCCTGATCATAGGTTGTATAGTAAAAAATAGAAGCCATATTATATCTAAAATATAAAGTGCAATAGTCCATTCACAAGGTCTTCCATAGAAAACATTCCTAGCAACCAATGATTATTATTAATCCAAAATGTGACAGGCTTTTGTGATTCTTTGTTTGGCCTTTTTTGTATGTATTGAATGAAATAGCAGTGACTGGAGCTAGCCTATCCCAGCAACTATGGGCCTTAGGCACGGTGCACCCTGTAAAGTGGCCAGTTAGTTACTCGCAAGACTGACACAGACATATACAAACATTGACTCTCACATTTATTGACTAAGGGCAATCATATTTCTGCATTTGTTGGCCGTGTTGCCTCTTATCTGGAGTTAAATGTTTGCCCAATTCCATTTAATCTATGACTATTTGTTCAACTCCCAGGAAATCAAACTCCAGTCAAAAGGGGCCAGACTGATTCTTTGTATAGAAATTTAAAAAAAATGTGTTTCCTAGCAATATCTTTAATACTCAGTCACCAATAATGCCAAAAATGTTGTAGGGCTGTCTTGTTTTAATGTTTGTATGAATTGTTGACTAAACATATCCACAAATTGTCTTGTCCCAGTGGGTGGATGTCATGGATTCACGCATCCTGTTTTATTTATTTGTTTTAATGACTCTACAATCTATTTTCAAGTTCTAGTTTATGTCAAAAACAGGCGGTGAGATTGTGAAAGCTTTTGACAGTGCGACAATTTAAAGAAAAATGTCACCATTCAATGGTGTCCCCATATTACAGATTACAATTTAAATGTTTCTGAATTCTTGGTGAATGGGCCGAACATGTTCTTGTTCTCATATAAGCAGAATGTAAACAGGTATTTCCTTAGGGCAAGGCTTTAAACTCCATTTTTATTGGTTGCCTTGGTGTTACTGTGGCCAGCGGTACATCCCTCACAAATAACAACAAAGGGTTTACTATAAAGAAATAGTGCATTTGACGCAAGCCAGTGAATTTAAGAAGTAGCTCCATCTTTCATTTTACTTACCACCTCCGTGCCTCTTCTGTCCAGATGTTTCCATACTCGCTCCTGGCCATGGCGGTCCTCATGTACCTCCCCGCTCTGATCTGGAGGCAGCTGGTCATGCCCTCTCTGGGATCAGACCTGGTCTTCATAATCGATGAACTAGACAAGTCATACAATCGCTCTGTAAGACTGGCACAGAACATCCTGGACATTCGCCAAAACACCAAAAATCCCCTCACGTTTCAGGCTGAGCTCGAGAGGTAAGTGATGGAAAAACACAGGAATAGATCTTGGCTGAACCTAGTTTCAGAAATTGACATTCTGTGGATTCTACTACTGCTGCTACTACTACTATGACTTCTGTACTACTTCTGCTGCTATTATTGCTAATACTACTATTAATGCTGCTGTTACTACTACTGCTATTGCTGCTACTACTACTACTACTACTCAACATTGGTGTTAAGGTTGCTATATGTACCTTGCAATCAATATCTAGATACATAATCTGTCGGTTCTCATACTTACTTCAATTGTTGCTTAGATAAAAATAGCATTTTTTTTCTTTCAAAAAGCAGCAAGTACTAAATATATGTTTCAATATTGTACCTTTGTTCTCATAAAGTAAATGTACTCAGTTAAGTTATAAAATCTAAAGTTTATTTCACAGAACATTTTTAAACATGAATATTAGTTATTTTATTATATTAAAACAAATAACTTATATTAATGTTTAAAAATGTGCTGTGTGCATATATTTAGAAAGCTTCCCATAATTAACATGTATTGTATCAGATTTTAGGTGCATAGGAATACATTTTGTCATTTATTATTGTTGTATATATCTATACATTTTAATGAATCTTTTCTTTTTTTTTGGGGGGGGGGGGGGGGGGGGGGGGGTCAAACCAAAACTGCACAAACAAGAACACCCAAAACCATCAGCATGACTCTCTCCTTAACCATAGTGTGAGAGTGGTGTTGGCCTCTCCCTCAATGACAAGTGTGTGTTTAGACTCTGACGGTCTCACTGGAGGCCTGTCGAGTGTTGTGGTGGGCAGCTCCTCAGCTCCAAAAGTAGAGCAGTGTGGTCACTTTGGGAGGCTCCTTGCTGGTAGTCTGTATGTAATCCAGATGGTGCTGACGTTGTATTTCATGTCCAAATTGCAGGGCCAAGAAGAAGAGATACTTCGAGTACCCTCTTCTAGAGCGCTACATGCGGTGCAAACAGCAGTCCTACTTTCTGGTCAGCATGCTCTTCCTGCGTGGCTTCCTCCTCCTCACCTTCATGACCGCTGCCTGCTTATACCTGGCCTACTTCCACCTGTCGGCATTCCTCCAAGATGAATTTAGCTGTTTTGTCCGTACTGGTATGCTCCGAGATCAGAGCTGGATTCCTGAGCTAGTCCAGTGTAAAATGATCGGCCAGTTGGTCTTCCAGGTCATAAGCGTAGCCAATGGTGCTATCTATGTTCTCCTAGCACCTATTGTTGTCTTCAGCTTGATTCGACTGTTTGTTTGGGACACCTCGTTCCTGTCAGTCTACCAAGTCCTTCCCGCCTTGGACATCCTCAACCAGCGCAAACTCGGATGTCCTTTGAATGACTTAAACGTCCTGATGTTGTTCTTGCGCGCAAATGTGGCACACCTGAAGTCCTATGGTCAAGTCAGGGCTTTGTGCTCACTAGCGCCTCCACAGGTTGGAAACACAACGGCCGGGCAAGGTATAAATGCCATGCTGACCCAAGAGGAGATGGAGGAACGCGAAGAAGCAGCCATGGAGTTGGCACAGGAGGTGGAGGAGGCCAAGGAAGAAGGGAAACTGGACCTGGTGGACATCATGACCATCTTGGGAGCGGCGCAGGGGCGAGTGGTGAACTGCAACGAGCAGCGTCCCCTGGTGGAGCAGAATATGAGCCTGGGTACCACAGCACTCGTCTACACTCTCAAACGCATCCTGCTAGTGGCTATTCTTGTCTACATCATTTGGGATGTGCAGAAAATTATTAAGTGACATGTAGGCTAGGGCTGTGTCCAAATGCACTTCCCTCTTTGTAGTTTGTGACATTGGTAATCCAATTTCTCATATTACACATTTTCCACATGTGCAGATTTCCAAGCAATGTTCATTTACTGGACATTATATTTCACCACACGTGTCAAGTCATTAGAGGTGCTTTTCACACAAGCATTCAAGTATAATACATTTTTTTCAAGCCATGAACTAGCAGGTGTTCTTTTATAAATTCTGTTTTCGTCCTTCGTTCATTCAGCACATTTTACAGCCAGCAGATTGAGAACATAAGTCACAGCATGTTCACACACAGCTCTGTATATTTGAAAAGTTCACACTGACTGAAGGATCAAATGAGTGAATGATTTTGGACACAGCCTTAGTACATTTAAAAAAAAAGTCTGTTTGAATAGTAGTTTTGAGTGAATCAATGTTCAATGTTTCCAGTGCGTATGTATTTATTATTAAAGCTGCCTCTATTTCTAAAAGAGCCTTTGCCAAACACTGGGTTCTTTAGTGTAGCAGAGGTAGACATGTGGTACTTCCTAGCCCTAACTGCCCTCTCTGTCTCTTCACAGAGCCAAACCACCAGGGGTACCACGAGTTGAAGGAGACTGCTCCATTTAGTCATTACTAGGCCCCCTATGGACTCAATCAATGTGATAACTGTGGGGAAGGGGTTGGGACACAGTCTACAGCGGATTCTCAACAGTTCTGTGGACAGCAATTAGTGTTTTGTAATCTGAAGACAAGAAAAAGCCTCTTTTAGAATTACAGGCTGATGTTGGGATGTTATTAGATCAGACGATTGCTTGTCAGAATTGATGCAAGTTGTCAGAAAGAATTTGGAAGCGAGATGGTAACACTGTTAGAATATCTGTAGAAGGAAAAAGTAAGTGTGTGAATTTGCAACGGTCAATACAATATGAAAATATACGCAGATTAGGCATAACATTATGACCACCTGCCCTTTTGATAGATACTGACCGACACATCAGTTTTAAGGACAAAAAGTTCACGCGCTGCCTAATATATCCCCGCCACTAACAGGTGCCACAATGAAGACATAATCTGTGTTATTCACTTCACCTGTCAGTGGTCATAATGTAATGCTTGATCGGTGTAGATGAAAGAAGAATCTAAGCATTTTATACTGGATTTTGTGAAGTACAGTGACGTTGTTTTTACATAATATTGTGATTTTTATTGCTTCCACATTTCCCCTGTAATGTTATACTATATCAGCAGTTTAATATGTTCTGTTTGAATGATTTCTGAAGTGTACTCTATAATGTCTAATTAAATATTGTTTTTTTCTTCCTGTGTGTAATGCCTTTTTCATTTATTTACCAATAGAAAATCTTATTTTCAACTAAATCTAACAGTATGGAATTCAATCTCTTGTCAAACACATTTCCAAAGTCATGCATCAGAAAGTTAAATGAATTAATCAATTTAGAGGCAGCCAAGTGCCTCTCAGCTCAGTTCTAGTGAGTTATTTATAGTCTGTGTATTTCCACCGGGACTGGAGTACTGCTCTGTCTGCACCCACGGATCCGTCAACAAAGATAGAGCCAAACTTTTGAAGTAAGAAAGAACTTTAAAAGCCTTTAGTTTGCCACAACAACACAGATGAAAAAAAAAAATCAAAAGAAAGCATATCTGTTATAATAAGACACATTAGGAAAACAGTCTGTTCATTTTTATGTAAAATTTTGCTCTCTTCTGTGTTCTTGTAAAATTTGTTTAAAAGCACAGACGTTTAACTCATTTATTGGACAAGTATGTAGCATATACAAATATTCTGATCAATCCTTATACAAGACAAATAATAAAGTTATAGCAATATATATATAGAATTTACAAAAAAAAGAAAAAAAGAAAAAAAAAGATGATTAAATGTTTTAGATGGTGCTATAGAGACATACACAGACAACCATTCACTCTCACATTCATTCACTAGGGGCAATTTAGAGTCACCAATTCACCTAACACATTAGGTTTTAGGGTGGTACTGGTAAGAATAAGGTGTAATGGCGTAGTAGTACAATCACAGGACAGAGAGTTTTAGGTTGTTTTTGTTTGTTATTAAAAAAGCTGTTCTGGTTCTGGTGTGTGTGTGTGTGTGTGTGTGTGTGTGTGCGTGCGTGCGTGCATGAGTGCGTGTGTGTGTGTGTGGTTCTGAACCTCCTCTAGATGGCAGCAGATGAAGCAGTCCATGTATCTCATAGAGAACTAACAGTTATGGATAGGTTTTAAGTTGACAATGCATATTTTCCATTACTAATGTAAACATGATTTTGTTATTCTATCATAGGCAGATGACTCATCCAAGCAACTACTAGGTATATATGTAAAGGAAAGATTGTTGATGTCATCATTTGGGAGCAATCATTTTATACTCTGATTAGCTTCATCATAAATCAATCAAAGTCTCGCATAAGAAGACGGTCAGCATAATTTAATATAATAAAGAATTTTCTGGATTCTGAACATCCCAACCACCCACTACCTAGCCCACTAGTTGAAAAACATCTAAAAAGAATCTACCCTGTGCAAATGTATTTTATGCTCACTTGAATAACTAAATTGACATTGAGGAACTGAAACAAATTCATATTTTTATGCAGCCTAAGGTTGAGTTTTGGATTAGTAAACTTTTTATAAAGAGTCAAGCTGCTATGCTAATGTGCCAGTGTAGCATGACAGAAGCCAGTCTATTTAGTGAGAATAGTAACAGCAAACAAGGGATGCATTTTCTTTTTTTCAGGAATAAAAATGGTTTTCAAACTATGTACTCTATTTCAGGATTAGAGGAGATGCCACGAGCAGTGCCTCCACAGTTAAACCATCTTCCTCTGTTTACTTTGTCCCCGCTCCGTACAAACCCAAATGGACTGTGTGGACACAAATTAGAGCCTACAGCACCCCGCCTGGGCCAAACAATATATGTCTGTGAATGTTCTGCTTGTCTCCCCATGTGGAACTGCTCTCACAGTGAGCCCAGATTCACTGCTGGGGGGTAACTCTGCATTATCCACACAGTAAATTATGCAATTATCCTGATGTGCTCCGAGTCACAAAGCCGGGAGAGTAGCCTGGTGGGTAATGGAGTCAATTGATACGCAGCACAAATGCCCTGTAGATCTGAGAATTATAATGAACAAGGGCCACCCTGGAGGTCCAATTATCAATATTGTGTTTGTCTGTTTTTAAAGTTCAACTCCACATATAACTCCATACAGAAAGTTATGGGTGCATGCAAATGTGACATAACTGGATAATAACTAAACATTTTATTAACTCACAAAAACTTATAAATAATACTCTACTTTTTAGTTAACACTATGTCTCTTTCTACTATAAAATATAATACAGTTCTACACAATAAATTATAACCCATGGCCTCCACAGATCTAAATTCTGCTCTATAGATCAAGCACAACAAATACTATTTGTTGTAACTTTGAAGCCTGGCTAACCAGACTCATTCACTATCTGAGTGTAGTAATGTTGGCCTAGAATAGAGGTCTTCAGTCCTCTAGATTCAAAGAGCCAATTGTTCCCAAAAATACAAAATTTGCATCTGTAAAGAGCTAAAACCAATTTTAATGCACGAAAGTCTTTTCATATAACAGAAATAACAAGTGTGTGATCATTAATTATTGCAAACTAACAAAGGAAAATGTTAAATACCTCACTGATTATCTCACTCAGAGAACTAGAGTTACATCCTGTAACTATGTCATGGTGCTCTTGTGTGTGGCACTTCTAATCAGTCTGTGCATGCAACAATTGACAACTGAGGCTAAAACAGTTTATTGTAATAGTTTAATAGTTATGTCCAGATCATATTCCGGAAAATAGGGAGAAAGTTTTATTTTAAATGATGAAGGTGCATGTTGTTTTTAGTTGTCTGTCATTCCTTTTTTTCCCAATTAACTTTACATAACCAGATGTTATGATGTCCAAGGACCTGCATGAGTAGGGCTAAAGAGCCGCATGTGGCTCTAAAACCATAGGTTGCAGATGTCTGGTCTAGAATGTAGAGGCAGCTTTACCATTGGACAAAAGTAGGCGATTGCCTGGAGCCCCCAACCAGTAGGGGCCCCAAAGGGGGTTCCAAGTAGGGGTCGCAGAAAGCCTGTTTAACGCCAAAATATTGCTTTAATTCAATGAAATGGTGACTTTAAAAACTGAATACTTGTTGTAGTAAAATACAAAGTAGGTTAATTTAGAAAATACCTTTGGTTCTGTATAACAGAGGTTTCATACATTAAGAGATACAACAGTAAAAACGCACTGGATACACAGGGCCCTATACCCATGTTCACCTTGGGTCCCCAAATTGCTAAATTCACCACTGCTAAAATGTCACTTATTCAATCTGTTGTTTGCTCAATCTAACTTGCCAATTTTGACATTGCCATTTTGCGTGGCAGGCTTTATGTAGTCCTTTATTTTTCCATTAGCTGAATCATTTTCAGTTCATATTGGTCCAGACATGGTTTGTTCATTCTGCATATGTTTGTATGTTTTGCAAGCTATGGGTTGTATCTGTCCATCCAATTGCATGTAGAGGTAGTTTATTCTGCCCAGGCTTGAATTGACAGTGAACAGACCATTTTAAACTAACATGCCCTTTTATTATTTTATTAACGCACTTTTAATTAGGCCCGAGCGCCAGGAGTGGCGAGGGCCTATAGTGACTGTTCAGCAGTGCGCGAAGCGCACTGCCCAAAAGTGCGCGAAGCGCACGTAAACAGAGCGCGAAGCGCTCATCCTTCACCAAACACTCATAATCACACTCATGGCATCAAGCACTATTCGGTGATATAGGTATGTGCCGCGAATGCGGCACATTTGTAATTGTTCCGACTAAAACAAAGACCAAAAAAAACAGGTCAATGACGAGCGCAACGCGCTCGTCATTGACTATGGACCCCACGAGTGCGTTACTGGACGCGAGTACTTTCTAAATATATATATATTGCTATAAGAAAAAACGCCTAATTGAAATTGTTCCGTTTTTTCTTATTATTAGGCCCGAGCGCCAGGAGTGGCGAGGGCCTATAGTGACTGTTCAGCAGTGCGCGAAGCGCACTGCCCAAAAGTGCGCGAAGCGCACGTAAACAGAGCGCGAAGCGCTCATCCTTCACCAAACACTCATAATCACACTCATGGCATCAAGCACTATTCGGTGATATAGGTATGTGCCGCGAATGCGGCACATTTGTAATTGTTCCGACTAAAACAAAGACCAAAAAAAACAGGTCAATGACGAGCGCAACGCGCTCGTCATTGACTATGGACCCCACGAGTGCGTTACTGGACGCGAGTACTTTCTAAATATATATATATTGCTATAAGAAAAAACGCCTAATTGAAATTGTTCCGTTTTTTCTTATTATTAGGCCCGAGCGCCAGGAGTGGCGAGGGCCTATAGTGACTGTTCAGCAGTGCGCGAAGCGCACTGCCCAAAAGTGCGCGAAGCGCACGTAAACAGAGCGCGAAGCGCTCATCCTTCACCAAACACTCATAATCACACTCATGGCATCAAGCACTATTCGGTGATATAGGTATGTGCCGCGAATGCGGCACATTTGTAATTGTTCCGACTAAAACAAAGACCAAAAAAAACAGGTCAATGACGAGCGCAACGCGCTCGTCATTGACTATGGACCCCACGAGTGCGTTACTGGACGCGAGTACTTTCTAAATATATATATATTGCTATAAGAAAAAACGCCTAATTGAAATTGTTCCGTTTTTTCTTATTATTATTATTATTATTATTATTATTATTATTTTTCTTCTACCCACCCGTTTCCACAATTTTCGGCAACTTGCCGTCAGTGAAAAGTCACCAAATTTTGCCCAAAATTAAATCACGCGGAGCGGAAATTTTTGAAATAGGTACTATCAAAAACCTCAAAAAATTGGCGCGACAGCGCCCCCTGGAAAATCAAAATACATTGCGTCTATGGCCATACACCAAAAATGAACTTTGTCGTATCCAAATGAAATTTGGCACAGTGATTGATCATATGATCCTGAACAAAAAAATATATTATGCCGTTGCTAGGCAACCAACCGGAAGTCGGCCATCTTGGATTGTTCATGTGACCTCCTGATTTGCACCCTTCACATTTTAACGAACTCGTCCTAGGGCGTTTAACCCAGCGACACAAAAATCGCTCCACATCATCTAGACAAGTGGGACATTAAAAGTTGTTCAAGGTTTTGTAGAATATTAAACGGTGTTGCCGTGGTGACGCGACAAATTTTGGCGTCGTTTTTGTGGCTCGCCGACACCCTTCAAAGTGTCATAGCTCACACATATCTTGACCGATTTCTCTCAAATTTGAATCGTTGGTGGAGTCCCCAGCCCTGAACAGATTACTATGTGAATATTCACAATGGGCGCGATAGCGCCCCCTAGAGAGCAAAATACATATTTGTATGGGACGATAAAAATAAACTTTATCGTACACTAATGAAATTTGGTACACATATCTGTCACATGACCTTCATCAAAAAAGTCAATGATGGCCCCACCCCATCTCCCATCTTGTTGCCATGGTGATGCCCCAAATATCCACTTCAGCCAATGGGACGTCCCAGCGCTTACTTTGACGGAGCAAAACGAAATTTGGTTCACATATGCTTCATGGCTATACGAACAAAAAATTATATTGTGGCCACGCCCCCTGACCAACCGGAAGTCGGCCATCTTGGATTGATCATGTGACCCCCTGATTTGCACCCTTCACATTTTAACGAACTCGTCTTAGGGCGTTTAAGTAAATGACCTCAAATTTTGTCAACATCATCTGGAGAGGCGTCTGACCAAAAGTTGTTGAAGGTTGTGTAGAATATTAAACGGTGTTGCCACAGCACAGCCCCAAATTTCATGTTTATTCTGTGGCTCGCTAACAAACCCTAATTTGTTCTAACTCACACATGCAGAGCCCAAAGTGGACCAAATTTTAATCACTTATTTATTCCATGGACCTATGGGCATGAACGAAGAAAAAATGCCAATTGTTGCAATAGCGCCCCCTGCAGAGTGAGGGAAAAATCCCTATGGAAGGGCAAAAATAAAGTTTATTGAAAATGCACGAAATTTGGCAGAGAAATCCATCAGCTCACAACAATGAAAAAAGTCAATAGGACTCATGCTTTACCTTGTACGGTTTTGCCACGGCAATGTCAGAAACTCCCCATTATATTCCAATGGGAATCCTATACAATGGAATCCTATGGAGCCACAGAATTATGTCACATTTGGTAAATTTTTAAAGAGCCACATCTAAAAATTTGGCAAGTTTTGGCAAATCTGCCCCAGCTCCGGGCGCGGCAGGCGAGGGCCTACCATCGCCGCTTGCGGCTATATTTAGGCCCGAGCGCCAGGAGTGGCGAGGGCCTATAGTGACTGTTCAGCAGTGCGCGAAGCGCACTGCCCAAAAGTGCGCGAAGCGCACGTAAACAGAGCGCGAAGCGCTCATCCTTCACCAAACACTCATAATCACACTCATGGCATCAAGCACTATTCGGTGATATAGGTATGTGCCGCGAATGCGGCACATTTGTAATTGTTCCGACTAAAACAAAGACCAAAAAAAACAGGTCAATGACGAGCGCAACGCGCTCGTCATTGACTATGGACCCCACGAGTGCGTTACTGGACGCGAGTACTTTCTAAATATATATATATTGCTATAAGAAAAAACGCCTAATTGAAATTGTTCCGTTTTTTCTTATTATTATTATTATTATTATTATTATTATTTTTCTTCTACCCACCCGTTTCCACAATTTTCGGCAACTTGCCGTCAGTGAAAAGTCACCAAATTTTGCCCAAAATTAAATCACGCGGAGCGGAAATTTTTGAAATAGGTACTATCAAAAACCTCAAAAAATTGGCGCGACAGCGCCCCCTGGAAAATCAAAATACATTGCGTCTATGGCCATACACCAAAAATGAACTTTGTCGTATCCAAATGAAATTTGGCACAGTGATTGATCATATGATCCTGAACAAAAAAATATATTATGCCGTTGCTAGGCAACCAACCGGAAGTCGGCCATCTTGGATTGTTCATGTGACCTCCTGATTTGCACCCTTCACATTTTAACGAACTCGTCCTAGGGCGTTTAACCCAGCGACACAAAAATCGCTCCACATCATCTAGACAAGTGGGACATTAAAAGTTGTTCAAGGTTTTGTAGAATATTAAACGGTGTTGCCGTGGTGACGCGACAAATTTTGGCGTCGTTTTTGTGGCTCGCCGACACCCTTCAAAGTGTCATAGCTCACACATATCTTGACCGATTTCTCTCAAATTTGAATCGTTGGTGGAGTCCCCAGCCCTGAACAGATTACTATGTGAATATTCACAATGGGCGCGATAGCGCCCCCTAGAGAGCAAAATACATATTTGTATGGGACGATAAAAATAAACTTTATCGTACACTAATGAAATTTGGTACACATATCTGTCACATGACCTTCATCAAAAAAGTCAATGATGGCCCCACCCCATCTCCCATCTTGTTGCCATGGTGATGCCCCAAATATCCACTTCAGCCAATGGGACGTCCCAGCGCTTACTTTGACGGAGCAAAACGAAATTTGGTTCACATATGCTTCATGGCTATACGAACAAAAAATTATATTGTGGCCACGCCCCCTGACCAACCGGAAGTCGGCCATCTTGGATTGATCATGTGACCCCCTGATTTGCACCCTTCACATTTTAACGAACTCGTCTTAGGGCGTTTAAGTAAATGACCTCAAATTTTGTCAACATCATCTGGAGAGGCGTCTGACCAAAAGTTGTTGAAGGTTGTGTAGAATATTAAACGGTGTTGCCACAGCACAGCCCCAAATTTCATGTTTATTCTGTGGCTCGCTAACAAACCCTAATTTGTTCTAACTCACACATGCAGAGCCCAAAGTGGACCAAATTTTAATCACTTATTTATTCCATGGACCTATGGGCATGAACGAAGAAAAAATGCCAATTGTTGCAATAGCGCCCCCTGCAGAGTGAGGGAAAAATCCCTATGGAAGGGCAAAAATAAAGTTTAGTTGAAAATGCACGAAATTTGGCAGAGAAATCCATCAGCTCACAACAATGAAAAAAGTCAATAGGACTCATGCTTTACCTTGTACGGTTTTGCCACGGCAATGTCAGAAACTCCCCATTATATTCCAATGGGAATCCTATACAATGGAATCCTATGGAGCCACAGAATTATGTCACATTTGGTAAATTTTTAAAGAGCCACATCTAAAAATTTGGCAAGTTTTGGCAAATCTGCCCCAGCTCCGGGCGCGGCAGGCGAGGGCCTACCATCGCCGCTTGCGGCTATATTTATTATTATTTTTCTTCTACCCACCCGTTTCCACAATTTTCGGCAACTTGCCGTCAGTGAAAAGTCACCAAATTTTGCCCAAAATTAAATCACGCGGAGCGGAAATTTTTGAAATAGGTACTATCAAAAACCTCAAAAAATTGGCGCGACAGCGCCCCCTGGAAAATCAAAATACATTGCGTCTATGGCCATACACCAAAAATGAACTTTGTCGTATCCAAATGAAATTTGGCACAGTGATTGATCATATGATCCTGAACAAAAAAATATATTATGCCGTTGCTAGGCAACCAACCGGAAGTCGGCCATCTTGGATTGTTCATGTGACCTCCTGATTTGCACCCTTCACATTTTAACGAACTCGTCCTAGGGCGTTTAACCCAGCGACACAAAAATCGCTCCACATCATCTAGACAAGTGGGACATTAAAAGTTGTTCAAGGTTTTGTAGAATATTAAACGGTGTTGCCGTGGTGACGCGACAAATTTTGGCGTCGTTTTTGTGGCTCGCCGACACCCTTCAAAGTGTCATAGCTCACACATATCTTGACCGATTTCTCTCAAATTTGAATCGTTGGTGGAGTCCCCAGCCCTGAACAGATTACTATGTGAATATTCACAATGGGCGCGATAGCGCCCCCTAGAGAGCAAAATACATATTTGTATGGGACGATAAAAATAAACTTTATCGTACACTAATGAAATTTGGTACACATATCTGTCACATGACCTTCATCAAAAAAGTCAATGATGGCCCCACCCCATCTCCCATCTTGTTGCCATGGTGATGCCCCAAATATCCACTTCAGCCAATGGGACGTCCCAGCGCTTACTTTGACGGAGCAAAACGAAATTTGGTTCACATATGCTTCATGGCTATACGAACAAAAAATTATATTGTGGCCACGCCCCCTGACCAACCGGAAGTCGGCCATCTTGGATTGATCATGTGACCCCCTGATTTGCACCCTTCACATTTTAACGAACTCGTCTTAGGGCGTTTAAGTAAATGACCTCAAATTTTGTCAACATCATCTGGAGAGGCGTCTGACCAAAAGTTGTTGAAGGTTGTGTAGAATATTAAACGGTGTTGCCACAGCACAGCCCCAAATTTCATGTTTATTCTGTGGCTCGCTAACAAACCCTAATTTGTTCTAACTCACACATGCAGAGCCCAAAGTGGACCAAATTTTAATCACTTATTTATTCCATGGACCTATGGGCATGAACGAAGAAAAAATGCCAATTGTTGCAATAGCGCCCCCTGCAGAGTGAGGGAAAAATCCCTATGGAAGGGCAAAAATAAAGTTTGTTGAAAATGCACGAAATTTGGCAGAGAAATCCATCAGCTCACAACAATGAAAAAAGTCAATAGGACTCATGCTTTACCTTGTACGGTTTTGCCACGGCAATGTCAGAAACTCCCCATTATATTCCAATGGGAATCCTATACAATGGAATCCTATGGAGCCACAGAATTATGTCACATTTGGTAAATTTTTAAAGAGCCACATCTAAAAATTTGGCAAGTTTTGGCAAATCTGCCCCAGCTCCGGGCGCGGCAGGCGAGGGCCTACCATCGCCGCTTGCGGCTATATTTAATGTTGTTGTTGTACCAACCTATTTTTTTGTACTTGCTATTTAAGATGGTGTGCTGCAGAACTCTTGGCCAGGTCACCCTTGTAAAAGAGCTTTTTATCAATATGTTTAAAAACAGCTTAAATAAAATAAAACTTAATATAAAAATAAATAAATAAAGAAATACAATGCACATAAGAAGAATATATGGCCAGGCTCGTAACTTTCAAATGGTACGGTTTGTTGTATTAAACTTTTATTTAATGAATCTCAATAGAAAATTGTCTGAAGTCTTTGTTAGCATTGTCCAGGTATTACTTTTTTGAACAGGTCAGTGCAATAGTGACAAGAAAACATGGAGAAGAGAGCAGGTATTAACATTGTATAAACCACTGGACTGGTCTGGACTCAGACCCACGATGCTGAGGTGAGCTGCATACCTACATACGTATGTGACAGGCTCTACCAACTGGAATATACTGTAGTATTTCTCATAATTAATATTTCATGTAAGTTAGCTCCATCCTACATTAGGCTTACTGAGGGTATATAAAACAGATACAGACATACTGACACTTTCCCTTTGTTTGGTTTATCTTCAAGTGACGTTTAGAGATTTGGAGCAACACAAATCCTTAGTAATAGCTCATTAATAATATTTAATATGTCTACACTTAGATATTTTGTTCTTGTTAATTTGAATTGCTAAGGTTAATCAGATAATGCTATAATTGGTTTCATATTATTTTTCCCCCCACTGTGATTGTGGATTGTACCATTGCATCTGCAGTAGTCACCCACAGACCACTTGAGGGCACCATTGAGTCACACTGAACCATGCCTCCTACATTGTTTTGAAAAGCTGCAAGTATTAATTTATGTCTCCATCATCATAGGGGTCACATAGATATTTATAATGGCTATAATCAAAACAATGGGAGTGTGGTCTCATTCAAAGGGTTTATCATGTGTGCAGCAGGTCTACACCGCTCTGCCAAAATTCTCTGTGCTCCAGCCAGTTTCCCAGACTCACAGAGAGGAGCCCTCTGCTGCTCCTGCTGCTCCTGCTGCTCCTGCTGGTCCTGCTGGTGGCGGAACTGAGACATTCTTGGCAATGGTCAGTGAGTTAAGTCATGTCAGTGGGCTGGACACAACTACAACTGTATGATGCTAGTGTTTAGTGTTTGTTATTATTTGACCACTCATAATGGTGATGGCTGTATTCTCAGTACTAATGTGATTGGTCAAAGCTTGCACACAAATAATTCCCATTATAATTATGCTACTAGATGGTGACAATTAAAAAAAATACATAGTTGCCTTAAAATGCTACGAATTAATAATAACTTGAGTAAAAGTAATAGTAGTAGTAAAAGTAGTAATAGGTTTCAGCTGTTATGTGGTTGTCGTTCTCTCTGTGTCATGTAAGTACAGTAGCCTTTGTGATTGTATGTGTGGTCCTGACCCCCTTAAAAAAACTACAAGTGGACTAAAATGGACTAAAAAGATACAAAAACAAACAAACAAACAAACAAAAACTACTAATACAATGTAACTTTATATATACATTAAAATCAAAATCTGTCTGTGCACATAAAATGGTAATATAATGTACACTGCATGTTAGGGTTAGGGAAGACAAACTGAGCACTGCTGAATAGGAAGCACATGTTTTTCATACATTCATTACATGATTGGAACTAAACTTATTTTGTTTTGACTAATTTTCACTGCAGTTGTCATGAAAATAACAGTTTGTCCCTGTTGGCTACTATAGTTCAAAGGTGATTTGATTTGGCATAGGCCAAAAGGCGAATCTATAGAAAAAATCACGGGGTGGCAAGGAAGATAATGGATAATTTAAGGAGTGGCAAATGGTTGAATACACTACATCTACAACTAATGTTTGACAAAACTAGGATAATTGAAAAAGCACTACTTTGTTGCTTATAAAAAGAGCATAGGACAGTTTGCAGTCATTTAATTAACCAAATTTTCAACAGTCTTTGTCCATTACAGCTGAAAGCAGTGATTAACATGTTATTCAGTAAAATGTCCAGAGCTAAAGGTTTAGTACCTTTATATTCAATACTGAGCAAAGACAAACTTGATAGACTACTCTCAGTCATAATGATGCATTCATAATTGGCTACTTAATTAGTCTATTATTATTATTAAAAACTTGCACTACTCATTGGTAATACAACTACTATTTTGCATATCTTAGACAAGTTATACAACACATCCTGATATTTGTCCAGAAACTATGTAAATTCCACCAGGGCAGCAGGTGTATCATTGTTGTTTATACTCAGATACTCAGATTTTTCCTCATAAATGTTTGACTCATCATAAAATCTGTATTTTCACTCATGCCATCTCCAGGTGGGGTGGCATCTAGAGTGGCCAGGGTTCTTTTAGAAGTGGCAGCTGTCACCCTGTGCCACCCCTCTAGATCCGCCCCTACAAGGGCCCATCCAGATGTAACCCTCCATTTATCAAGGCTTGGCAGAGGCTCATGGAGTACACTGGCTTGTGACCCCCTGTGGCTAGATTAGATCCCTGGTTAAAATACATTCTAAATATTAAGAAGCTCACTTATAATGAGTAATAAATCATAAAAATACAAAGGCCTTCAATGCTGTATTAAAATGAAAGCTAGTGTTTTGCTGTCCTTTTAGTAAATTTCAGTTGTAAGTTGTCCATTCGTATGTATCCTCCCTCTTTATGCAGTGTGCAGGCTCAATGCTCTGTAAAGCCATTGAGTTTGGAGCAATTACCAGTCTGACAAGCCTGTGGCCTGTGTAACTATTCCTCTGCAAGCGTGCATGAAAAATGTACTGATGGAAAACAAGTTTGTCACACATCTCGTTTGTTCTGCCTCAGATTTACCGAGCCGAGCCACAAAATAGGCTTGGAAAACGGGGGAATTGGACTGCTTTGAGACCAACCATTCAAGTGAGACTGATGCAGAGTTTGAGTTTGAAAGAGGGGAAAAGAAAAGGCTTTTGAAAAATGACACACACCTGTACCTGTGATGCAGCCAAACATTTTTTCACAGTTTCATACAAATGTCCCGTTTTGTCATTTAGATTACAACCTGCAGAAGGTCACATGTAATTTAAAGTTGGAACATCATGCAAAACTAAGACGGTAAATTGTTTTTGACACTGTGAAAAGTGACCTCGAGCTCATTGATCTACTGCGGCTTACTGTGTGACTAAAGTAATGACAAATCTCTAAATGAAAAGAGGTAGACACTAAACAGAAAACATTGACTGGTTTTGTGGTAACTGAAAGCTGTTTGATCACAAAAGATTTGGAGCAGTCTCCTAAAAGGAATCCAAAAAAGATGAAGTACCAATCAGCAAAAAAACATAAAAATAATTGCGGCATTTATAAATATACTTACAACACATTTAATTTAGTGGCTTACTGAAGAAAACTGAGATGGATTCTAAATGACCCCACTCATCTCAGAGAGGGCTTCAAGTCTTAATAGTGCTTGAAATCTTCACTAAACATGAGATGCTCAGGTTTCTCATTAAGTATCTGATATCATGGACTGGAAACAAAGCAAATGTAGAAATGGACTGCAGAGCCACAGACCATTTTAGTTTACAGTTACAATATAAAGACTGTAGCACCATTCGCTACAAAAAAATAAAATAAAAAATAATAATAATAATAAAAAAAAAAATCGTTATTTATAATTATGGTATGCAGACAAGTAGGATGAGCAAACCTAAAACCTACAAAAATAAATAGTGCAAAGTAAGGCTGAGTTGCACTTAACTATAGGAACCAAAGCATTATCTGAGCTATTGGCACTAACTTAGTGGCAAGTTGACCCGGCCTATTTTTTATTGTCTAGTCTTTTTTTTTTTACTTTCCTTTGCTAAATAAATAAAAAATAAATAAATAAATAAACAGGAATAAATAAACAGGACTAAATAAATAAATAAAAGTGGTTGCGTTCTGCTATTTCTCTATAGGCTACATATGCAGGTGATGAGTCAGACCAATATTAACCTGAAGCTAACGCGGATAAACGCTTGCGCCCCTGATTAGCCTATAGCTTGCACCACCGGCCGTGCAAAAAGGCGCCGCAAGCTCATATTTTTCCTTAAAGATACAGTATATTTGGTTGGACCTTCCGAAGCATAAAGTAGGCTAAGACTAAGATTTTTAGACATTAAAATAGCCGACAGTAACGGAAAGACTATTTTCCTTGTCTCCTGAATAGGTAAGCAACAATCATTTTGGAAAGACAATGTATTCTTTTTAGCTTTTGTTGCTAGCTAGTAGTTACTCACGTATTATCTCTCTATTATCTAAGTTTGTCAAACTTGTAATATTCGCAGTGTGGCCCATAGCTCGCACTTTTAGCCTGCACTATTAGCCTGTTATTATTATGTTAATGTTTTCTGTAGCCTATAGCCTAGTAATTGGGATGGCAGCAGCATAAAAATGAAATATAGCTTATGTAGCATTTTTCTAAAGTAACTCCATTTGCTATCTGCTACCTAAGCAAAGAAACAGCCCATTGCAATATGATACAAATATGTCTAAATAATTAAGCTTTTTTTTTTTAAAGGAAGCACAAGGGTAGTGTCACATTGAAAGAGTGAGTCAAACCCCGCTGTCAGCAGGTAACGTTAAGATGGAGATAGAGTGGACTTTAAAAAACTTAGTGTCATGTTGTATTTTTTTTTTTCTGCTTTGAATGACTCAATTCTTCCAATCAACTTCAATTCTTATAGAAACTATTATATTTCAATATATATATATATATATATATATATATATATATATATATATATATATATATATATATATATATATAAACCTTAAATGCCATTTTGCTACCATAAACCACAATCAGAAAAACACAAAAAATGAAATATTTTGAACATACTAAGTGCCATGTGAAAATTTTAAAAACATATTACTATGGTTTTGGACATTGATTGACACCAATATTGTTTTTTATGAATTCTTATTTTTTGGACAGGGCCCATTTTGTAAAAAAAATGTTGCCTTTTGTACCAAAAGTGTTCACCCACTTAAAACTATATTAATGAAGACATTTTTTCCACTTTTAATCACTCAGATATTTTTGTCAACTTGAGTTCTTATTTTAACAATTACAACATTTCTCACATCAGTGTATGTGAGAGAGCTTCTAAAAGTGTGAAAATCTGATTTTGAGTCAATGACTCAAGAGAGGGCTGTTCGAGACAGGAAGTGATAGACAGGTGATAACTGAGTACAATTTTTGTCTCCCTTCATACTACCCTTCACTTCCTCCCAGCCCCGAACCCAACACCCACATATACCCACACCCCACCCCTCAACCTTCAGACCATTTTTATTGGAGTAATATCTGCCGTTGTCCTGCAGTAGTTGACAATGCAAGAGAAACCAACATAACTAAAACAGTATATAATAGAGCCCTCAGCCACAAGGCCATTTTTAGGCTATCCAATGAATAATCATGAAAAAATGTAAATTTCAGACCAGAAGCTTTTATTGAAATGGTTGTCACCTGTAAAGTAGAATTTTATTGTGTGATGACAGTTCAATCAAAAAATAAAGTTTTAATGGAAATCATTGGGACCAAAATGGTACCAAAGACCATGAGTGTAACAATTATTTATACACAGTTTTTTATAGCTATAAACTGAAAAAATTACACTAAAATTTGAAACTTCCCATAAAAATGGTAATCCTGGCATTGAAACTGAAAAAAATATTCAACATTTTCAATGACAAAGTACCAAAATGGTACCAAAGACTGGACAAGGGTTTGTAGGCTATTTATATTAGCTTTTTGCTTGTTTAGAAATTAAATCTTTAAATTAGGCTACTACTTACTTTGCATTTTATATTGTTCCTTATAATGAGTTGTGAGTAGGCCTATTAATAACTTATGTATAGGCTACTTTTATATCTTTATTAATTTAATGTAATGTGTTGATACAATTTCAGTACAGCAAATGCTTACATACCTAACTACCCTTAATACATTCAATCTGTAACATTTACCCCTATGTAATACTGCATTTGGTTTGTTTAGAGGCGGCAGCACCAGGTCAGTCCAGTCGTCCACTCTTGTCTAAGCTGCCTCCCTCAGGTGTCAGCCATCAGCAGGTAAGAGGGAGATGACACACAGGGGGAGGGTCTGACACTGGGCATCAGTCAGAGCTGTCAGCTGTCTCTGAGAATGTCCTCAAAGCTTTGTCCATCTACCACAGCTTCTTAGACTTATTCAAATGAATATTGTAATAATGATGCCCCGGGACCTTGGCTGTTGGCCATATACTTATATATGTATAATAATATATTGTGTAGTATAGAGTAGCATCAGGGCCATACACAGGATTTTAGAAATACTGAGGTCTATCATGTTGACGGCCAGTCCTTTAGTCCTTGTGTAGATCTCATTTAGACCACATTTAGTCCCGGTTTGGTCCTTGTATAGATTTGGTTTGGTCCTTGTTTAGACCTGGTTTAGTCCTTGTTTAGACCACATTTAGTCCTTGTTTAGACCACATTTAGTCCTGGTTTAGTCCTTGTTTAATCCTGGTTTGGTCCTTGTCTAGACTTCATTTAGTCCTGGTTTAGACCTTGTTTAGTCCGGGTTTGGTCCTGGCTTAGTCCTTGTTTAGACCTGGTTTGGTCCTTGTTTAGACCTGGTTTAGTCCTTGCTTAGTCCTGCTTTGGTCCTTGTTTAGACTAAATTTAGACCTGGTTTAGTTCTTGTTTGGTTCTGGTTTGGTCTTGGTTTAGACCTGGTTTGGGCCTTGTTTAGAGCACATTTAGTCCTTGCTTAGTCCTGCTTTGGTCCTTGTTTAGACTTCATTTAGACCTGGTTTAGTCCTTGTTTAGTCCTGGTTTGGTCTTGGTTTAATCCTGGTTTGGTCCTTGTTTAGACCACATTTAGTCCTGGTTTAGTCCTGTCTTTTTTCTAAATAAGTCCTGGTTTAGAGTATTTTTAATCCTGGTTTAGACCTTGTTTAGTCCTGATTTAGTCCTGGTTTAGTCTGGTTTAGACCTAATTTAGTCGTGGTTTAGTCCTGGTTTAGTCTAGTAATAGAAAAATGCCGAGGTCCGGACCTCTCTGACCACTATGATGCGTATGGCCATGCGTAGCATAGTACTAAAGTAGTAGAAGTCATCAACAAGTACTTTATACAATGGGTACTTAAAAATGACGCATTTAGAGACCTATATGAGTAAAAAGTATCATGCAAACAAATCAAAAGTAAAGGTAAAAATGCTGGACTACATCTTCATACAGTACATATTAGCACAAACAACACAGGTATTATTGTCTCATTCAGGTGTACTGGTGTAACACTATGACTGTTGAGTATCTTCATAAAAACAGTCAAATGTGATATATCTATAATTTTATCGTTATCTTTTAATAGACAGTGCCTGTACATATTGAAGCACAGCAACTAGATCCTTTCTGTCAGTAGTCTTTAGTATTGTGTAGTCACAAGCCATTATCAGATCACTACCATTACTAAGTAGGGAATTGACTCATCCCCAATTTTGTCTTCATTATATTTCATGCTTTGTTAGTTTTGTGATTACCCCAATTTTTCCATTCCTTATCTTTTAAATGGAGCTGATTTTTGGACTGCACAAACATATTTCTCAGATTTGGAAAGTTGTCGGCTTGTGTTCGTTTCGTAATTCTCTAAATGGCTGAAATCCCAGGTCCAGATGACTACCAAAATGGAATCAGTCAGCCCAATCTGTCCACCAGATTTCATTGGGTGTCATCATAGGCTCCTGACTGTTTGTGCCAGGAGCCAGACTGATGAGCCAGCTAATGGGAACAACATAACCTTCTTAGTGTCTGTACATGTACTAATAATACTATTCTTCTCTCTCCTGCAGTTGTAACTTACACACATCCTTTCTCACAATTTAGAAGACACTGTGCTACTTTTGTACTGCTTGTCCTGTTGTAATGTGCTTTTGGTCTGTTTATCAGTTGTTGCTTGTTATTTTGGTTATGGAGGTCTGTCTACTCTGTCTAATTTGTGGTAGGGCTGGGCGGTATGACCTAAATTTCATATCATGGTATAAATTGAATCCCTTCACGGTAACGGTATATATCGCGGTATAAATTTAAGGTTAAAAATTATAAAAATTATAATAAAAAGCTAGGGCTGGGCGATATGGCAAAAAATTGAATTAAGATTTTTTTCCCCCATATTGGTTGATTTTTTATTCAATTTTATGTTTACAATTAAAAACTGATAATCATGGCTGTGATTCATCCTTAGATTTAGATTTTAATGTAATAAGCCATGAGGAATTTAATGTAAAATCTTTCATTGCAAGGGTTAATTTTTTTTATACAATCATAACTGTAATAATTTAAACAAATAAAAGAGGCAAGCTGCTAATTTGTTCTAAGTTTTAAACAACTGAGAACGTCCAGTTCACTGCAGCTCCAGTGATGAGAGCAGAAAAAAGTCCTGCCTGTTTCTACAGAGCTGACCTGTCTCTCCTTACACAGCCTGGACCTAGTTCTCTCATTTTGTCAAACTATTAACAGTAAAATCACCTGTTTTTAACTCCGCGCTGATCACAAAGCTTTTTCAAGTGACAAGACACAGCACTGAAGGGCGTCACGAGATGCACTGCAGCTGTGCGCAAAACACAGCATGCGTGCCCCGTTTCCAGAGCTCTGGTGGCGTTTCCGTGGGGTATGGATGGGTGAAATATATATGAATAGTTTTGCCCGTTTGTCCTATAGTTTAATTGCGCTGTAAAACGATTGGATGGACTGCCGTTTTTGTGCAGCACAGCAAATGCTAACATTAGCTTAGCTCCTCTTTTAGCACTATTGCTGCAGTTGTTGCATGTTTTAAATGCTTTTTATTAATGGTATTTACATGCGTAATACCTTTTAGGTGGTTATTCCTCTAAACTCCACTCTTGTTCTCTGTTGTTCAGGCTGTAACAGGTGCGCAGCGTGCGCCCCTCAGCTGCTCCGTAATCTGCGTCTGCACTGTCTGGAGACGTGTCCAGATCGAATAAAAGTGCTCTAAGCTTATCACCGAGATTGACCCTATTCTTTATCCAATTTCAGTTTTGAATTCCATCTTTGCCACAGCCCTATGCTCAGCTGTCTCTGTGATTGCAGCCATGTTGAGGCAAGTGTGATAACGTCATCAACAATAATTAATTAGTATTTGATGTGGATCTTGATCACAGTGTGGATACAGGGGGTGTGGAGCTGAAATACATAATACAGTGCTTCTAGTTTCAATGTAATTTTGTCTGAGTAGGAGGTTACCAGGGATGCAGTAACTGTTTTTTTTTTTATCTTAAATAACCCTCCTACGGCCCTAACTTTTTAGTCACACCTAAAATTTTCTCATAGTCAATAATTCATTTTTTTTTATCATGGTTACAATGATTACCTTCAGTCATCATCATATATAGCAACAATTCATTCTGTTTATGAAATTTAACCACTTAAATGCTAGTTTCTGTGATTAAAAGTTGATTTTAAATTAAGGCAAAAATCACAAAAAATATATTTTTTTCTTTTCTGTAAATACATAGTAGAATTTTTTAAATATTATTATTATTATTATTATTATTATTATTATTATTATTATTATTATTATTATTATTACTGTTATATTACTATTTTATTTACCTTGCAGGCTCAATAATTTATTCAAACACTAATGGGGCCATCCCCCAATTTATACCTCCATCTACAATATATGGCAAAATAGCGCCACCTAGTAAAAAACAACATATACTAAAATTTCAATCCTTCACTATTATGAATCCATAAAATGAGAGTCAATGGCACAAAAACAATCTTAGGTGTAAGTCTAAGTCTTAGGAGTAAAGTTGTAACTATTTTTTTAGAGACCTTTATAAGAGGATTTATAAAAAAAAAAAAAAATCCTGAAATCTTAAAATTCATCCCAAAATACACACCTGAGGCAAAATCTATGCCATTTGAATCAACGCAGCAAAAGTTATCAAAAAAAAAAAAAAAAAAAACAGGTGCAAAATGTAAAAAAAATGTCTTATGGGTGTGGGAGGGATAAACTGTTTCGGAGTCCATGTGATGGTTAAATGGGTTGTTGTGGGGTGAATGAAGCATCCTGCATCTCCTCCTGGTGTCTTTGGGCCCAAAGTGACACTTGCAAGTATGAGTGGCACCAACCCG
Source organism: Bostrychus sinensis (assembly GCA_020698575.1). Classification (NCBI taxonomy): domain Eukaryota; kingdom Metazoa; phylum Chordata; class Actinopteri; order Gobiiformes; family Eleotridae; genus Bostrychus; species Bostrychus sinensis. Next base: position 28,795,220 of record CM036244.1, read on the forward strand.
GAGTCACAGAATTCTTGAGTCTCACGAGAAAGCAACACATTGTGGTTAGCAAAACAACAAGCTAGCGATGGCTTTATTTCTGGATTTTCAACATGGCAGAGCGGCCAAATGGCCAACGAAATCTTGGTACAGTTATACGGCGGAGAAAACAAAAGTAAAGCCAAGCAAGGGATCACACTGGAGTCAAATGGGCTCATGAGTATTTACAATAGTGCTTTCTTTCAGAGAGGAAAATGAGGAAAAAACAGAGAAGAAACGAGCAAAGTTACAAAATTACGCTTTAAAGACCCTCTAAAGCTCTCAGACCTGTTCAATCTGTTATGGACTGATGCTGAGTTGTGGTGCCATGCAGCTCAGTATGAGCTGTGTGTTGGCTGATGACTTTCTACGACAGTGGAGAAAGCAGCAGCCCTGACAAAGATGTCTCAGTACATTCCCATTTAACTGCGTTTATGTAGTTTATGTGCACAAATGTTTTGAAGTCTTGTGACCAGTGTCCTTATAAACACACAGCTTAATATATGAATGGTCTGAAGGGGACATTAAAGGTAGATTCAGCCTCAATCCTGGTTATATGAGAGCTTTTTAAAAGGAATTTGTGATGTGTAGGCTTGAAGGTGAGGTTTTGTTTTCCCTTTCAGAAGTGCACTGCCACATTTCTTTATTGAACTACAAAGCAGTTGAAAATATAGAAGAATTCCTGTGTTAGTAATGTGCAAGGTGAAGTTAGTTCTTGCCTTGCGAAGATGGTCTTTAAAAATAGTAGTACAACAGTGAGTAAAAGTAAATACTACTACAAAAACATGAACATTTAGCTTAAGTTAATGCAGTGCTAAAAAGTAAACTAACTACTATTGTTCTAGGGACTGAAGTATAACCAGCAACAACTAATTCTGTTGTCTATGCATCAGCTCAGACTGTGTTGATCTGCATTAAACACCATTACTTGGCCAGTAAGAGTCCCATATCATCCAACCACATGGTCTATGCATTAATCTGCAGTCTGGTGTTTTTGTCCAGTGACAACTTTTTTTCCTCTGTTGTCTTTGTCCTCTTCATCAGTCCTGGCTCTGGGTGGACAGCTCACTCACAGAACCAGAACTAAATGGTTTCTTCTTCTTCAGCAGAATATGATTTCATCTGGCTCTTTCTAATCAGGGTCAAGAAAGCTTAGACAGACAGTTATTAGTGTCTCTGTCTGACCTTTACCCTGGTTTATTTATCATCTGCTCTCATGGGAGTGCTAGGACTGCTCACTGATTTCAAAAGACCTTTGAGCCTTAAGGCTGTGTTGACATCCTGGATATCCAGTGTAGATGCCAGAGAAGAGGTCTGTGAAATCCCAGCTTGCCTCGAGCCAAATGAGGCCAATTAAGGCAGCTCTTTCCATTCTGAGCTCCCGACTCTCCTTGACAATTCTCTTCATTTCACATGCACGAGGAGCTATAAAACGAACAGTCAAATGATTAAACCGGTGATGGGCCAAGCTCAACATGACTGAAAATTTGATGGTGCTGCAACAAGCCCTCCCTGGGTCATCAGCATGTTTTTCAGCACCCTCCCAGGACATGGCCCATATTGAAAATGTGATTACTGCCTTGAGAACTTGGACTCTTACTGAGTTTATTTAGGTCCAACCATCAAACACAAGACAGGTCCACAACAAAGGGCTTTGGACAAGACCAGACCTGATTTTGTTCATTTCCTCTATTGATTAAAACAGTGCTCAGGATCATCATCTTTAATTATATGCAGCATTAGCCTCTGAGCAAAGTTCAATATGCAAATGCCTTTCCTGAAGAGTTTAATCAAGAAAAGAAAGGCGCATCTATGTTTTTAAAGCCAAGGCAATGCATGAACAATTACAGCTCTTTCTGAATTAAATTATACACTGTGCAGAAGAAACAGCCTTTTGAGCTGACACCAGACTGACCAAGTACAAAATGAGGTACCTTTATTTCAATATAAGTAACAGAGATAACAGTGATGTATTCCATTATCAGTGCCTCATAAAACACGTGTATTACTGAGCGTTATCTTTTATTATAATGTGAATATACAGTACATACACATATACAGCAAATTACCTATACAGCAAATTACATAATCCCACTTACAGTGCAGTAACCAAGGATAAAATGGATAATGCTAATGTACTTTGTATTTGATGTGCCTCATAGGTTCACTTCAAACTCTAATGTGTTTGTGGAGCATTCATTGTGTTGAAAACAGCTCTTACTGTTCATGCGTGTTTGTTGTCATTATTTAATAGCTATAGGGTGTGAAAAATCAAAGTTATTTGTGTTTTTTCCTTCCATATATTCAAAAACACAATTCATTTTTTGATTTTTGTTCCTCAAACAAATGATATTGAACAAAAGATATACTGACCAGGTGTCCAGGCCAAACAGATGATTTTACATGTTTAAATGGGTTAAGCATGTACTGCAGACAAATGTACATAAAAATATACTGAATTGTATTGTATGTATATATTGTAAAAAAAAAAGCTTAAAAAGATGTTCAGCTTACTCATATTAGGGGTCATCATGGGTGGCTGCAGCCTATGTCAGCAACTATGGGCCTTAGGCAGGGTACAGCCTGTACAATGGCTGGTTAGTCATAAGGCTGACAGACACACACAAACAGATTACCATTCACTCTCATATTTACACATTTGTAATTGAAATGTTTGTTGTAGGGAGAGGTGGAAGAACTTTTCCAAATTTGTATTCATGTAAAAGTACTGTTACTTCAAAATATTTTGATCCAAAGTAATAATAACAATGCATTAGTCTTATATAGCGCTTTTCTAGGCACTCAAAGTCACTTTACAATTTGGTGCATTATTGATCCACTCCTCAGTCTCACTCGGTGGTGGTGAACTACTTGTGTAGCCACAGCTGCCCTGGGGCAGACTGATGGAAACGTGGCTGCCAGTTTGCCCCTACGGCCCCTCCAACCACCACCAAACACTGTCACACTGACATATTCATACAGGCAAGGTGGGTGAAATGTCTTGCCCAAGGACACAACGATGTTGCGGGGCTTGAACAGCCAGCCTTCGGGTTAGTGAGCAAGTGTGTCTACTGACTGAGCTACAGCCACCCCCAAGTACAAACTACAATTATTACTGGAGCAAAAATTAGTAAAAGAACTGTTGAGTGTGAAGTTTACTTAAGTAGAAAGTAATTACTGCTATTACCACTACTAGTACTACAACTGCTATTACTACTGCTACTACTATTTCTACTAAAACTTACTATTATTTGCACCGTCTTTGTAACCAAGGTCAAAAACACTTGCAAATTTACATGTTTTAGAAAATGTACTCTGAATCCACATTCTCAGAATTACTGGAGTCAAAGTAATGTATTGTTTTCCATCTCTGTTGGTAGGGGTATAGGAGTGTCACACCAGGTGTGAGGATTCTTTAAAACCAGCTTATAAAATATCCACTGTTAAATAATGAGTCAAATAAAAAAATCATACGTACAAATTTATTACGATTATAGTAAATAAAAAACACGTTCAGTTCAATAAAAAACAAGGGCATAAAATACCCAGGGTAAGAAGTGGAGGGCAAATATGTTTGTTAAAAATTTGATTAAAAAATCAACAAAAGGTATTCCCATAAAATGTTAAAAGGTCAGATAGCAGAATTAAAATGTATTCTTGGTGGGTAACATCCAGTTCAGGTAACAAAATAAAAAATACTCAGTTCTTCCTTTGTGCTCTCCCACGTGCTGTAGGTTGGCGATCCTGTTCTTACAGTTCCACAGCCACTTGGTACGTCCCAACAACACTTTATTTATCGTGTCTAGCGTATTCAGCGAAGCCTCCAGCGGGTGGGGATCCTCCCAGGTGTGGGCGTCCTCCGTGCGTCCCCTGTGCGTCCTCAGCAGCGCTGAAAGAAGAATGCTAGACTCAGGGCCTGTGCTACACAACAGAAACAGGCTGGCTAGAGCGGCAGGTTAACAACGTTCCTTTAACTTATCTTATTGGGAGCGTTGCACACTTTTCGCGTCTCGGCCCGTCGCGGTCCTCCGCAGCTACTCTCGGCCACGTTTTCTTGCCCTCACCACAGCTCGTCCACGGCTCCTTTTGTCTGCCTGGCCGGTCCGCCTTCTTCCTGTTCCCGTCGCGAGCAGCAATTGCTCCTGGAATCCCCTCCTCCTTCTCACCAGCTCCTTTTATCTTTGTGCCTTGTTTGTGACTGCAAATCAGCGCGTACTAGGGGTGTGGTCCCGAATGAGAGCCCACCTGTCCTCAGCTGCATTGTGCATACAATTAAAGTTTAAAAAAACACAACACTAAAAACAATCTAAAACACAGCAAACAAAAGGCAAAATGTGTGCAAAATGCAAGTACTGAACAATAGGACCCAAACAATAAGGACCACTGACAGGAGCTTAAACACTCAGATGGAAATCCTTGAAGTGATGTCCCAGGTTGACAGGAGAGTTTGGCTCGTTTTAGTCTACCTTGTCTCCAGCTCTTAATGAGTGATAGTCAGCAGAGAGGGCCATTCTTGCCTGGGCTGGAGGAATGAGCACCATAGATTTTTCAAATGATCAATTACCCAGAGTGATGGCTTATTGTTTTAGAGTTCATTCTCATGAACCTAAGCATTAATCTTTATCAAAATGCCATAAGCACGACTTACAACATTTCTCTGCCTCTTACCAGACAATATGCAAATGTATCTGCAGCCCAGTGTTGCTATTGTGAGTATTATAGATAGGAGAATTACTTGGCGTCGTCGTTTCCAAGCTGTTCTCTTGTCAAATAATTTAATATGTGTCCAAGATGACTGCTTACTAAAACAGCCCAGAGACAAAGGCATCCGTCTGACTGGAGTCCACATAGAGACACAGTACAGTCAGTTTATTTCTTGTAAATATTGTTCTAAGTGGCATATCACGATGGGTAAACACAATGGAAGCCAGCGTGATTGCACAGATTTATTCACTCAAAGCAAAGGGAGGCTTGTTTTCCATTGTGTGGGCTTTTTAAACCCACAGCAGCTGACAAAAACTTTTATCATATTACACTGATGGGCTGGAATGTGCCTTAGGAATGCAAAATACAACATATTTACGTGAATCAAGTGTAACATTAAGACCTGCCTATTTTTATTCTAACACCCCTCTAGCATCTGAACTAGCATTAATCAGTCACAATTAGCAATCACAATTTGGCCCTGGTCAAACCCACACATACTTAGGCTTGTACATTTTTTCTGCTTCTAACGCATCACCTTTGTGGACAAAAAGTTAACTTCCTGCCTAATTTAACCTAACCATGGCAGCTGATGAATAGATAATCTGTGTTATTTATGTTTTTCTGTGGCTTTTTTCCCTTTGCGGTCGCTACAGTCAATCATCTGCGTCCTTTGGCAGAGATTTTCTTATGCTGAATGGCCTCATTTATCCAGGCTTGGGACCAGTACAAGAAATACACTGGCTTGTCACCACTTGTAGCTGGATACCCTCTAATATTACAGATGTTCACATTATTATTTTGTTCTCATGGCTATGGGATATAAATGCATCATTGATCATTAGTGGTCTATGTTGTGTCATGTTGGCTGAAGAATGTGCGGAAACTTTTAAAAACTGTTAGTTCACCGGTGAGCGACTTCAGAAATGTGTACTGTAATGTAAGTGGAGCATGTTGGGCAGCCAGTAACAGCTGGAGAGCCATCCTAATTCTAAGGAGCCAGAAGCTGGATGGCCCCACCAGGAGGGTGCCAAAGTAAAATGTAATAAAGTGTGAAAATGTATGTTTTTATCTCCTCCAAAATTCTATAAGCAGTGCAAAATAGGGTCGACTTTTTTTTTTTTTTTTTTTTTTGTATTTTATTTTATTATTTTATTTTATTTCTGCAGTGTGACTGTAGTCACTACCAGCTGGGATAGTTCCTAATGTTTTTGGCATAATGTACATTTTTTGTACTTTTCTAAAACACTACTTTTAACTGTACATGAATTCTACAGTAAAAATGTATCGAAGTTTATTCTTGTAACCAAATGGTGTCCTGCAGTGTGACTTGAAAGATCTGTTTTTTTAAAAAGGCAGTTGCACCAAAACCTACAGGAGCCCATCTGTCCTTTATAGACCAGACCTCAGGAGTTAAGGCTGTGAGCTAAAAGCCAAAAGAAACTTTTCTTTTATTATTAATTTAAGCAAAATCCTCATTTGTTAACATGTGCCTGTTTGGTGTCCTGCAACGTGACAGCTGTATTTTTCACAAAATAAAATTCTCAATGTTTTTTTTCCCTTTTTCATAATGGGACAGGGATATAATACATGTTAACTATTTCACAAAAATAATTCAAATGGCCAAATTGCAGTGAGTGTTCTGCGGTGTGAGAAAAAGTCATGCTGCATTGTTAAAATATGTAGTTATACTTAATTTTCTTTACACCACACTTTCTTTACACTTTTTTAAAAAACTACAAAGTTAACTTCAAATTTGTGTCACACCGCAGGATAAAAAAGGTGGTCAACTACCTTTTTGAATGTCAATTTTGCAGCAAATTGCCCAAACTGAAAACATTTTCTTTTCTATGTTTGAGTCTTATGAAGAGCTTAAAATATTAAGTGAGAAGAGACAAATCCTTTATAATGGTTTGTTTAAAGGTGATTAGTCAAAAGCTTTTTGTGTAATGGAAACCCAAACTGTGTCCTCAAGTCTGCACTTCTTATCCAGAGTATAGGCTTTGAGGATGATTGCTTTTCAGTTTAAATAATGGTTTTCTAATTGGCAAACATCTCATGTGTGTACATAAACTTTATGAACATTTTTTTATTTCTTACTGTCTCCTGCCCTGCGTTGTGCAATGGCCATGACAAAGACAAAAAAGATCTTCAGTAAACTTTCCACTTTAATAAGCATACAACAGAGACTGTATGAATCTTGAGCTGTTGTTCTGTTTGCATTATGATATGAAATTTGATTAGTGCCTCCAAATTCCCCATGTAGCTGAGTTAATCTGCTAAACTCGATATTTGTATGAGCATATTTTAGACGCTAATTCACTTTCTGATGAGACTGAGTGGATGTGTTCCCTGTTCTGTGCGCTCATTACCTATCTATTTGAATGTGATAGCTTTTCTCTCAGTCCCCTGTCATGTAGTTTAACAATGGTTTCCTTGGCTTTTTTTTTTTTTTATCTCATTCTGTATGTGTATTAACTATTGATCTTTGTGGCCTTTATAGAAAAGCGTTGGGAAGATGGTAAAGATATTCAGATCTGAACCTTGTAGCTGTTACAAGGGCCATGTTCCATGTTACTAAGTGTATAAAATAACACTCATGTACTTATTATCCTGAGACTTTATCGGAAAGGTCAAAGGTCAGGAAAGAGACATATTCATCCTTTCTTTTTGAGACCCCCGCAGTTTTAATTTATTTATACATCTAACCTCAGCCTATTCAAGTCAGTGTGTCCTTGCAATACCATTTCTCATTAGCATATTATTAGAAAAGGTAGTGTAGGTGGATTATCAGTGCATTCATGTGGGGCTCAGAAACTTGGAAAACTGTTTCAATAAAAATAAACAATACTTGAGAAGTGGGGAAAATAACCTGTGCAACATGATGCAATGTTATTTGTAGACACTGTGGAATAGTGGATAGTTTAATTGTATTGTAGATTACTTTTTTTAGCTACATATTGTCAATCATATGGGTTTAGTATAAGTTGTTACTCCCTCACAGGCATGACCTTTACTTTGCACAGCAAGCTGGATTCTTGCACTCACAAAATCCATTTTGTCCAGCTCACGTTTATCCGATTGAGTCCACACCAGTGGTGGTTCACCCAATGGTTGTAGCCCTCCCAGATGGTTCTGTGTAAATGCTCTGGGTGGAGCAGAACATCTGGGTTTTGTCAGGTTAGAGTGAGCTTGCAAATTATAGTTTTTTTGTAATTAACTTCGTCGTTTTAAGGGCTTAATAACCTGAATGATGTCATTAATAATTCAAGCACAGGGGGTCACAACTCACAAGCCAGTTTACCTTCTGTACAGGTCACAAGCCAGTGTAAAATCAACTTTCTCATCACTGCCACAGCACACAAGGAAGCATTGGATTTGCTGCGGCGAATAATAATAATAATAATAATAATAATAATAATAATAATAATAATAATAATTATTATTATTATTATTATTATTATTATTATTTAATAACATGCTATTTACTGCTTAGATTTTTTTGGAGCAGTAGTTTGCTCTGAGTGAACACAGAGCTTACGGCAGTGCCATACAAATACTTTGACTTTGAGATAAGCTTGCCCTTCAGTGTCTATACATGATGTTAAACTGATTTGACACATCTAACAACTCAGATGACATTGTTTGTGATACTGAGTGGGTTCTTTTCAGATGCAGTCTTAGAGGAGTTTCAGCATGTTTTTGTGGAGAGTGCACAAGAGTGAAGGCCTCCCTACATGTACATAGATCTGAGAGATGCCCTTGGCTGGCTGTGGTTAAGACCTGCAGATATGTGAGAACCTGGGGAAGAAATTCATCACTTGGACTACACACGTTATAGAAAGCTAAAATTGCGTAAAAAGCAAGGATCTTGGTCAGGCCTCAGGAGTACCTAGCTAGAGAATGAATTTATTTGATTATAAATTCTATAAAATATTTTATTAATGATGAGTGTTTGAATGAGAGTAGCCCATAAATTTAGGTTGCATAGTGGATTATTTGGTGACTATTAGAACGTTCTTTATTTAAGCAGTTTCAGTCTGCATTCAAGCTAATGATTCAAGATAGTCTTCTAATCTATGGGGGGAGGAAGGAGAGCAGACAGTAACTCTTTAGAGGTTGAAGTTATAGTTATGTATATACTAACTAACCAAACAGTTTTAGACAGAAAACAAATGGTTATTGATGGGTACTGAAACCTGGTCTACGTGGACCAATAAGCTTCAGTCTTAATGGGGCTCTTATAAGTGCCGAGTAGTTGGAGTAAATGTCACGTGGTCAAACACGTCCATTATATATTTTTGCTTCTTGCATACAAGATAGCCGTGGCTCATTCAGCTGCTGTTTGTCTGTGAGCAGAGCACAGGAGAGTAGGGCTGCTAACCCGCAGCAGCACAGTGCACACACGAATGGAGATGGGAAAGGGTCAACTTTGCAAAAGTATAAGTGCCGACACAATGCACTTGTCACAGAGGTGACAAGTGCAGCACGCCAAAGCAGCAACACAAGTTATATGGCAAAACATTTCACCCAAGTACTTTCTAGAACATAAGAAGATGGTAGCCTGTAACAGTATGCTAGCAGCCCACACGTGAAATAACTCGAACCAACTAAATAATTAATCTATGAGTGGAAATTTTCCTTAAACGTAGCTGTGACTATACACAGCAGATGTTTTATTTATTTAAAAATGGGCTACTGCTTTTTCTTAAATAAGTCTTATTTTGATTTGTAAAAATAAAATAGACAAAAAATATCTATAATCCTAAAGTAGCCTATTTTTTCAATAAAAATTCCAAAAGTCCAAATGATATGTTATAGCATGCTATGTTTTAATTTGCTTTAGCTTTCAGAAAGTATTGATAAGAGCACCATTAAAAGACAAGATGGATTTGCAGTATTGATAAGAGTAGTAATACTGTTAAAATTCTAACGATACCCATCCTTACTAGTATGTGCAGTAGTTTACAAAATGTTTTTTCCTGGAATGTTTGTTTGTTATGTTATGTTATGTTTGTATGTTTGTTTGTTTGGGGTCCATGTCAACATAAATGATGATTCTTAAGCTGATTTTTCATATACCTAATCTTTCAATGGTTTTGATGAGCTCCCTGCGTACCCCTGACACATTGCCCCCCACAGCACATGGCCAACCTCCCGACAATGCCCCTGACTCACTACCTACCGTTATTTCCTCTCATCTGTCACTATTTGGCTGCCTCAAACTCTGGTGAGCCCCCGTGATCGCAGGCGGCCGCAGATGTTCCACAAATGGGTCACATCCCAACAGTCTTGGCTAATTAGAGCATTGTTGTACAAAGGGGGCGGGTGCACGTATTATTAAGCAACCATTACAGTGAGTGCCTTTCATCCGTCATAAACTCCAGCTCTAATTGGGTTTGTAGGCTTGTGTTTATCTGATGGGCCTGGACACTCATCATTTCGCTCTTCAAAGCAAATAGATCTTATTAGCATGTTTGTCAGCAAGCGGCGGTGCTAATTTAGAGCTGTACCCAGTTTTTGCACACTGATCTGATAGTGAGGATCAGGACTTTGGTATCTGACTTTATATAATGCACCTCTGAGTTGGCATAACAAGGGTTAGTGATTCCCCCGTACTCTCCAGTCCCTCGCCTAATCATGCCAAACACTGCAATGCACTATGGTAAAGTGATTGGGTAATATAAAACAAAATTGCTAGTGAATGAGTGTGAGAGTAAATGATTATGTCAGTATATGTCTACAAGTGTCAGCCCTGCGACTATTGGGCCATTATCCAGGGTGTACCCACCTAAGGCCCATAGCTGCTGGGATATATAGCTTCAAGCCATCTACAACCTCTAACTGGAAATAGCAGAAGATGAACGAATGAAAATTAAAATTTGTGGATACACTATACATGACTCTACAGTGCATGAATGACTTGCTGTGGTTCATGGAGTTCAGTATAAAACTAAGCAGTGAAAAGCTGAGAGGAAAAACATATAGCTTTTATAATGCTATACTTGGCTCTTCATATAAATTCAGCCAAGAGTTCCTCCTCCAGATACCGACGGCTGAAGGTTCTTTGGAGCTATGTGGAAAAATGTTTAGCATACACAAGTTTAAAGTGACCGAGGCTAGAATATTAATTTCGAAAGCTGCTCCTCTGAGCTGTTTGATGTCCATCTCCTGTTTGCAGAAGGAGACACTGTCCTGTATTGAAGTTGGTCTAATGGGAACATTGAAGTGGGTTACATACTGTCACAGAAGATGAACGAAGGATGACTTTATTAGAAGTCAATTCAAATAATTTTTTTCCATAAAGTTTGTAACAGGACACCATTCAGTTATGTATGTTGCCTCATTATCATCATTAATATATCATTATATCATTTCCTTATATTTTGGTTATAAAAATTCAGGTTTTCCAAAATAAGCAATGTATACTTTTCTTCTTGCTTTTCTGTAGATGGATTCGATTTAGCTAAAGAGACATGAATCATTTCCACTAAGTTTCTCTCTTGAACAACATGTTTGTTGTACCTACCAGTTAAATAGGTGCCTCAGGCTAATGTACCTCTACCATTGTAAAGTGTAGTTCTATTCCTGTGAGGTTTAGTACACTGTCACTTCACAGAAATGGCAGCAAAGGTCACAGCTATAGAGCTGGAAACCTATTGTGGTTTTGTGATTACCTGTGCACCTTTAAGACAATTTTGAAGATTTCACCCAAAATTTATTCTATGTTCTAGGACATTATCAAGCGAAGCAAGCAACTACCCTTCACCATTGAGTACAGCTTTCCACAAGAAATGCATGACCTAATCTGGGGTGTTGATTCCTACTTCACTGTGTTAACACAGGTGAGGTGGTAGTTTTTCCTTTTTTCAAATACACATACAGTCTAGAATAAGAGCAGATGAAGGAGATGGTGCAGATGATGGCATGTGAATGCTCAGTGTCAGGTGTGTCTTGGGGAAGAGACAGCGACACACAAATGTAAACATGCCGCTGGAGTGCGGTGCCTGCCGAGAGGGGATATTGTGGAAAGCAGATAAGATTTATTGCCTGCGGGGTTAAATCACATTTTAATTCCATTAAACATCGCTGTCTGCTCAGCGACTCTTTACAATTACCCGCTCCATCTGCCTCTTGTTCACTTTCCAAATTAATAACTGCTAGTTTGGGATTTTGCAAAGCTTTCTTTGGTAACACAGCCTTATGCAATTATGTAAGGATCTCCTTAAATGCACTTCAGCACACAAGTATTTCTTTGTGCACATATTGAACATAGAGGCTGGTCTCAAACTTTATTGAGCAGGCAAGGTCGATTACACGGTGCACTGGCTCAGATATTAAATAACATAACTATGTCATTGAGCACTACTTCAAATGCACCAAGAGAAGAATATTCTACTTTACGCTTCACTCTTGGACAGGTACAGCTACAAGTGTCAGATGAATTCAGCAAACATATTGCACTGAAATATCTGTACTTCAGTTCAAGTAGTTATCTGTCTCTGAAGTGAATTAGAGAGAAGGGAACTGGTTTCCTTGACGCATTAGGTCTGACACTCCCAGAGTCTCAAACTGTCCTAACTATTTACAGTGTGTGGTCAAACAAAATACACAGTAGTCACAAGGTGAATATAGAAGTCACATTATAGACGCATCCAAAGATATCTTCAAGTCTTTATCAAAGCATTTATTTAAGTCAACCAAACCTGCTTGAAATGATCCTGGAGTAATTCAGTAACCACATATATAATACACTGATCAGGCACAACATTATGACCACCTGCGATTATTGATGGTCATGCTCATGCCTAAAAGGCAGCTGCATATGCAACAAACAGTGATGCACTGTGTATTCTGACACTTTTCTATCAGAACCAGTATGACTTTCATCAGGAATTTGAACTAAAGTATCAGTTTCTTCCTTGGATCACTTTTTAACTCCCAAAGACCCAAACATAGAAAAGACAGCTAAAAATGTTTGGACATTTGAAATATTGTTGTAGGAGGCCTTTGATGCATAAATCATTGAGTTTCTAGATTTTTGACATTTTGGTGAATTGCAATACTGCAGCAGAAACGTTGCAGTATTGCAGCATTGGGACTGAGGGGCAACAGAATTTCACTGATTTACTCTGAACAACTTCTGAACATATAATTGTTTAGAGGGTGAGTGCTCATAATTACAACCACTGTACCCCACAGTTACAATACTGCATGATGGTAATACATTTCTAATACAGCATTATATGTTGGAATTTTATAAAAAATAATAATTTAGCTAAATTGGAATGGAAATGGATTCACAAAACTTGAGAAACAAATTAAAATTAAATATATGACATGTTAACAAAGTCTCAAAGAAATAATTAGTTTATCATAGTTTAAAAGCAGTACTTTTCTGTCAAGAATAAACAGCAGCGGACATTTGTAACTTGGTGATTAGAGGTATTCATTAGCGACTGTACTTAGTCATCAGACACAAAATTTTAAATGTACTTTAGGGATACATGAGTGAGTTATCGCATTAGGAATCCTATTTACAATGAAAGAAATGTGTAAAACAACAGAAGCAGTGTCTTTTTAGCCAGTGTCCGTCAGTACCGAGGAAGTAGTATTTAACTCCCAATGTTGTGATACTGCAACATTGACAAAATAGGCTATAAATTTAATAAGATCTAAACATACAATGTTTTTTACAATTGTCTATATGTCTTACTAATTCCCCCAAAATATTAGGGCTGCCTCACTTTAGTAAATCTTGTTTTATCCAGTTTTATAAAACAAGTTGATGGTCTTCAACAAAAAAATCACAAATAGGGTTTGTGATTTTTTGAGAGGTCAGATAAAAAGGTCGATTTACAGTCTTACCAAGACAAAAGCAGTACCGGGTTGTACAATGAGACTCTGTTCATATGTAAATATGGGTTTTCAGTAGAAAAAAAAGTTAAGGTTTATTTTGCACAATTTCAAACTTTTGTTGCAACCGTGGACCTTTGCGGCTTAAAGACACTGAGGACTGCAGACCAGGAACAACCCACAAGGGCTACAGCTTTGGAAATGCTCTAACCCAGTTGTTGAGTCATCCCATTACCAATTTTTCCAGCTAAATACATCAAATTTGAGGACAAAAATGTTCACTTGATGCCTAATATATTCCACCAACTTGCGCCATGATTGGTGTTATTCACTTGACCTCAGTTAGTGGCCTTAATGTTATATCTACAGTAGTAACGTTGAATTAGATATTAGCCTTATTAAAAGTACAAGTGTATATTGGTCATTTGTGAGCTTTTCCCCGGCATTGAATAATTGCACCATGTCCACGTGTCCAGAGAAGAGATGGGGTTTCTCTGTATTTTCTCCCCTCTTCAGCTGGTCGTCCTCCAGCTTCCATTCCGTGGCCAAATGGAGAGTGAAGTGTGCCCCGCCATCTGTGCTGTGAGGCTAGAGGGAAGCTAATAGTTCCAAACAAGGGATCAGAATCTCATCACTCTTAACCCTGCGAGAGAGGCCAAGTCTTAAAGGCCCGTCTCTATTGGACACACCATTTACTTTAATGTGTTGCTGGCAAGACGGCCGACCAAACTGTGCACTCCTACAGTACATCCCAAATGAGGTTGAACTAGTTTCAATCTCTACCAAGCTCTTTCCAAAGTAGTCTTGTGCCTTGGTAAGCAAATTGAATGGCAACTTTCTAAACTAATTCTTCTCCACAAGTGAGTACAAGTCCATCTCTAGTGCAACAAAAGGCTGGACATGAGAGTTTTTTTTAAATAAAAAACTGCAATTAAACAGGCTAATTGGATTATTTATGTTTTATTTATGTATTGGATGATCATGTTCTTCAGGTCCTCAAGCGACACTGCACTAAAAACAAACATTATTCTGTATCGGAAATAACTGCAAGGATAAGGAACACTGCCTGAAGTCATAGTCCTTTTGTTGCTCCTTTAACACATTTTTGAGATTTGTTAGCATCTGACTTTCAACACCTGAAATCTTGTTTATGTTTTAATGTGAATGAAATATGTAATATGAAAATATGTTTTTGAGACTTGCAAACCACTGTGTCATGTGTCCTGACTATTTTAGAATTGGGCTTGTACTTTTTACCTGCTCCATTTGAGATGTGTGTTGTCAGTGTTTCTGAGTTCACCTGAAGCACAAAAGGCACCATGCTGTCTTCCTCCCAACAAAAGAACTCTTCAGTGGTTCTTTGTTATAGCTGTATTAGGATTCTGCTCCAGCCTGACCACCCCTGGACTGTGGGTTTGTTGTAGTGATGCCTGATGGGAAATCAGGACAGACTCTTCCCCAGGAGCCAACATAAAAATATCATAGTGTTTGGTTGTCATAACCAGGAGGTCTGGAGAAGTGGTGTCCCTTCACTGATATTGCATTGGCAGATTTTGTTCATTCTTCCCTGAAAACAGAGTCAACATGATATGATCTTTAGATTTATGGTGCATGACCTATCATTTACTGGTCTCAGTTTAGTTTGAACATCTTGGCTTATCACCAGCTTGGTACAACTGCAACATGTAAAAAAATCCAGTTACAAAAACTAGTGTACTCTCTGTGCCATTCCCAAGCCTGCATAAATGGAGAGGGTTGTATCAGTAATGGCATCCGGCATAAAACCCATACCAAATCAACATGCAAGTCACTGCAATGGGACAGAAGATTTGCTGTTGCGATCACAGAAAGGGAAAAGCCGAAAGATATGATTCCAAAATTGACCTTTGCAAAGGAGATAATATTTTTGCCGGCATTTGGTTTGTTGTTTGGCTTGTTAGTTTACTTTCCAAAATAACCCAAACAGTAATAGTCAGATTTGTATTACTTTTTCAATAAATATCAGTATCATGCCAAGGAACAAATTATTTGGTTTTGCTGTGTATTTTAAACAACTTCTGGATTCATGAATTCTGTATCCTTGGGTAGGGCCCAAAATATTACCTCCAGCCACAGGGGGTCAATAAAGGAACAAATTATTAATTTTACTAGATTGTTTAATATTATGAGGTGTAAAGGCTTTGTGTCTCAGTGGATAAAGCATTTAGCCGAGAACTACTAGATTACCAGTCTGGCTTCAGTTCACTGGATCTTTACCATAGGGCCAATACTATGGCAGAAGTCTACACTTGGTCTGCTTATATTCACTGATCACGCTAAAAGCCTTGAATTTTTATTTACACTTTTAAAATAGAAACTATGTTGTAAATATTTAAACAAATATATCAGTTTAATATGAGGCTGCACAATATAGCACATGGTGATAATATCAAAAGTGAGAATTGCTTCAAATAACAATAATATATACATTGGTTTGCTACTTTGTATATACACTGTGATAACTTCTTTATGTTTTAAATAAACCTTTCTCTGTTTCAGAGGGTATTTAAACAATGCAAATCAAATCACCACATATTATATTTTCCTATTATCATCCAGCCATAATAGTGATGAGATGATTAAACTGAGATGTAATCAGAACACCATTAATCATGTCATAGCCACTTGTTGGACTTTTGGAGCTTTCCCCATTGAGGTAAATTAAGTTTTGGGTTTACTAATTACTTGACTTCACTCATTGCAAAAATACATGAATCATTCAATGCATCATAATAATATGGGTGAGACTAAATGATGTGCCACAAATCATGTTAATTTCCTTAATAATTATTATTAGTTTTTCTGAGATAATGGTGCCTTTTAAATCAAACTATTTAGATTTGCAGTTTTCATATTTACCCCAAACAAACTGTAACGTTCAGTTTCAATTTAATACAGAAGTGCATCCAGTTGGTCTAATGTTAATGCATGGCACACTTTTGCTCGTAAAATTTCTAACCAACCTATCACAAAGCAAACATTTTTTCCTTCAAAGGGTTATTGGATTTCTTGTTATCGGTGCTAGAAAAGACTATAGCAGTAAACATGTGGATCCCTAAGCTTTAGCTTCAGCTTGATCCCTCAGTTGAAATCCCATCAATAAAAGTGTGACCTGAGATCTAAACTTAAATTGTTTTTGAGGGACTTTTCCCAAGATGCTGTGGCTTTTCTTTGCCTTTAACCACTTTGGTCAAATAGTTTTTGTTGTTTCAAAAGGTTAATGCAACTCTCAGTACAGCTCTGAGCAATGCTCATTCATGTCATCATATTTTTTTCAGTTTCTCCAATTTCAGCCTCTGATGTGCAGATGTCATTAAGATCCTTTGCTTTGGTAGGAATGTGCCATTTCAATCAGTATCAGTAAAATATATATTTTAGTTCATTCTGCATGTCAGTAAGTGATGAGAAATGTTGGTCAGCAATGCAGAGAGATTGTAACCTCCAGCTTCTCAGAATGGCCCAGTGATTTGCATGAGATTTTAAGTCTAAATCCAAAGAATGGACTTTAAGTTGAAAGAACATGCTGTGTAGTAATTCCATGAGTCCAGCTGACAGTTCAGAGAGCTCAGTGTGTTACTGTGTGGGACTTACAGGATCTGACTGGCTTTCTTTCTCCCTCTATATGTCCCACGTTTTAGAAATGTTAGAAAAGTTCCTAGTAAGCACTGTTTTATTTATTTTCTATTGAATTTAATATACTCATCTCTGTGGTATATACTGCATGTAATGAATTTGATAAACCACAACATCTGAAACCCAGACATCCTTATCCAGTCCATTTTCAGTGTTCCAGTCTAAAAAGATGTACAGAGTGTAGTCTTCTGGTAATGATGAGTGGAATGACTGTGTAGGACCCTGTCCTCTCTGATCAGTCTCTGATTAACCTGATATGATGGATGCTTTGTATGAGCTGAAACAGACTTAGTGGTTCCCTGACCCATATGCCCGTACCTCATTATCTCTCATGTTGCTCCCTTAGAAAGTGGCGCAATATGTATTCCAGTTCATGTGTGTGAAACACAGACATGATTGTTACAGAACACAGCTTCTTGATAGATTGATGATTTTGTAGTATTTATTTTATTGTGATTATTATGGCTTGCAGATAATAAAAAATAGTATCTTCTAAATTAATAAGATATTACATACATATTATTTTCCACAATATTCTAATATTTTCACTTATATCACTCTATCATTCCCATGTACAGTAAATATTGTAAGTGGTAGGGTATGTGTTGTTCTCATGTGAAAATAGCACAATTTTGACCCATTTTTATAAAGTCTTCTGTGGTAAAGGAATGACTGGAGTCAGATTGTGGTTGTGCTTTTTATGAAGTAGGTCACTGTTTAATGTGTAGTTATGGGCTTTTTATTTGGTTTGCCCTGTGAAAAGTCAGACATGCAGACATTTTAATGCTAACTGTACTGACTTTACTCTGGAGCATAGAAGTCTCAGGTGCAGTGTTGTCACAGAACATCACACCAAGTCTTTTTTATATAATGTATTTTTCCAAATTCATGATGACTGCTGACAAAATAATGTACAATAACTGTTAATGACCAGTCATGCAGAAATCATTCCAGTTTTTCCAAAGTTATATTGGTGGCTATAATCATGTTTTGTGGATACATAGTTCGTACAAAGCTGGCTGTATGCTCTGAAAAAAAAAAAACCTCCACTGTTTTCAGTCTAACAGTCTGTTTTAATTGTACTGTGGAAATAAGTTTGGTTTTGTTGAATCCACTTCATAAACAATTCATGTTTCAGTCAAAGCTTGTTGGAATTAGGGTTGCAAAATTCCGGGAATTTTCAAAGTTGGAAATTTTACATGGGAATAAACGGGAATTTATGGGAATAAACAGGAATTTATGGTAATAAATGGAAATTTATGGGAATAAACGGGAATTTATGGGAATTTTTGGGAATGAATTGGGAACTTACACAATTCAAAGGGCAATATACTATAGCATAAAACATACAAACACACTTCAATATCTGTGTTATTCCTCAGTCACATGTACATGTGGTACATGTAGTAACCTGTGGTACATGTAGTAACCTATGGTACATGTAGTAACCTGTGGTACATGTAGTAACCTGTGGTACATGTAGTAACCTATGGTACATGTAGTAACCTGTGGTACATGTAGTAACCTGTGGTACATGTAGTAACCTGTGGTACATGTAGTAACCTGCTCTGCATACACTTCTATTTTCCACCTTTTTGCAACTCCAGTTGGAATAGAATAAAAGAGAACCTGATTCATCTTGTTTGGCTTGCTTTGAGCTCATAAGCCAATAGTTTTCACTTTGTGAAAGGTTAGAAACCATTACAAAACTTCCATAAATACACAAACTAATACATAAATTACACAAATGAATTTACCCACTCGGTTTTCTGCCTGAAACACTTTAATCTTTCAACACCTCTTTAAATATTTGTGAGCTCTCTGTAACTGTGATGTTTTATTGTCACAGAGAGCTTTTGGTGCTGCTGTGTACGTTTTTGCTCTTTTTTGCCCTTTTTTGCCATTTTTTTTTTTTTTTTTGCCCCTAGCCAGCCCATTGTGTTCTTGCCAAACCTGGAGACAAGTTTCCACAGACCTTTTAATGATTTTAAGTGTTACAAACACGTTGGTAGTGATGTTTTTGTGCAATGTAAAACTGAAAGTTAGTAAATAAACCTAACCCTCAGGCATCACTATGGACATTTTTGTCCATTTGGGCATTTTTTATTTGTTTGATTGGCCATCATTTTGTCTGTGTTAATACTAATCGAACACATTTTTGTAATAAAGGCTCTCTCTTGACATAGTTTGGAAGTCAATTTTTATTTTTTTTAATAGAGCATTAGCACACTGTGAAGCAATTTACTATTCTCTCGTGACCTTAAGGTCTTTTCAGTTGTGTCTTGGGTAGGTTGAAGATTATTCAAAATATTGGCTTTGGTGCATTGTTAATTTTTGTGTAGCGCCAGGCTGAAATTCACACTCACATTTGTGACCTGACTGGACAAAAATGTCCCATTGACTTCCATTAAAAACACATTTGTTTTTATCTCACTGCCATTACAGTATAAAATTGTGCGTTCTGTAATATCAGCTTTTCATTTTGACAAAAAAGAGGGAAATTTGGCATTTTTACTGTATTTTAATAGATTTAACCTTTTTCCTATTACAAAATAAATACAATTATTGTATTTTTCTCTTAGAATATAATGGGGCCATGTGATTATCAGGAGACATGACCCTGCTTTTTAATCTCTTTGTAATTACATAAAATAATCATGATTTTTGTGATGATGGGGTTTTAGTTTTGAGAAAACTAGTAAAATTTGACATTTTTACAGTTCTTCACTAAAATCATCATAATAGTGATTATATTGTATGTTTTTTTAATAAACAACAACAGTGGCAAATTAAGGGTTAAAATCCTAAAAATTATTATATGTTTGGTAGTTTCAAGCAATACTGAAGTTGTTTAGAAGATTTATGCAGAAAAAAGCTGAAAAAATATTAATCCAGTCAATTTTTATAGCAGTATTTTAGAGGTGGACATTTATGTCCTTAAGGTCACAAGTGTATAGTAAATTGAAGTGATGCCTGAGGGTTAACTTTATATTGTGTGCCATAATAAGACTAATGAGCAATTGTTTTTAGCATGATTCGTGGAATAATTGTAGCTGTAGTAATGATTGCAATATTTGGTATTCTATTTGCTAATTATTAACTACCTTGCAAGGCCATTAAAGTAAAGCCTACAAGACTTAGAATAGTGCAGGAAAAATATATCCTATACTCCTTAACAACTGCTGTAGCCTTAAGGTTACCTTTTGGAAACCACATGCTGTTATAGATTCTTTAGAAAGAAGAAAGTTGG
The DNA here is from genome assembly GCA_020698575.1 of Bostrychus sinensis. Classification (NCBI taxonomy): domain Eukaryota; kingdom Metazoa; phylum Chordata; class Actinopteri; order Gobiiformes; family Eleotridae; genus Bostrychus; species Bostrychus sinensis. The sequence continues at coordinate 28,815,720 of CM036244.1, forward strand.
TTTGATTTTCTGTTTCCATTAGACAGTAATACATTAAGAAGAAGGCAGAAACAATGACATAAAAACATATTTTTAAAACATTTCTCAAGGATGATGCCCCACTGAGGATCAAACATATGTGGCTTGTAGGATGTGTTATTTCTAAAACTGTTGGTGCTAAATGTTTGTAGTTTTATCATTCGCTAGCAAATGTACAGTACAATAAATCATTTTTAGATGCTTAATGGGCACGTTAAATATTTTTTTTACCAGGTTTACTATGTAATTTGCTTTAGAACCACCTTCTGGCATAAAAAGCAGCACTTGAAATTAGAAACCAATTAGGACTGACAACCTGGCACGTCACAGCATGCAAGAACAACAAGATTGTCTGTGTCCTCAAACTCATCTTCACAGGCTTTTTTAGAGTTTGTCATTAAATTCTTCCTCTTTAATGCCTTTTTACTTCTGTTTGTAGAGTAATGTTTATGTTGCTGCTGATGGACAAGCTAATGTGTAGTGTTTATTTCAGTCCATTTGAATTTTAAAGACTGAGGCTGTTTGTGAGGCGTAACGACACAACAGATTACAGGTTTCAATCACTGTCGGAGGAAATGCATATCAAAGCATGACTGATCAGGCATTATTATATGATTCTTCTGTGACATTTATAAGGGCCTTTGATTGTTAGATTGCTACAACAGTAATTGCATCAGTAATGAGGCTTTCAGTGGCAAATTAGAGAGCTGTGTCTATACCACTGCAATTGTTCTGATTTTATGGTAAACAAAATATTCCCTCTGCTAATGTTTACAATGATTTTATGAAAGACTGTGATGGCAAACCACTGTGCTAATAATTATGACTATAGGTACAGAGTAATTTTAGACAAAGCCAGGATTTATAATGATTTAAGAGTTTGTGTGCCAAAGCATTCTTCTTCAGTTTAGTACTTAAATCTATCATAACAAGGGCTTATCCAGTATGTGCACTACAAGTTTACACACATTCATTTATTTCAGCACCTGCCTATGCCTACCCTACAGTACTAGCTAATTTGGAACGATACAATTCGATACGATTCAGCACCTTCATATTGGCACAGTCGATACAGCAACTTCTTACCAAAAATCATAAATGTATAATCTCAACTCTAGAATTGCAACCGGGGTTGATTATGTCAAGCAGACAGAGAGCGACGAAAAGTTGAATATTATTTCATTTCAAACACAAACATGACATCCAAAAAGACGTATCTAGTTTATCAGATTTATAATATAAAAATTTCTATATACACTATAGAAAATTATATGATTCGATACAGGTAAATTTTATCGATATAATTGTATCGGAGGAATAAAAAAAGATAAATTGATATAGTAACTGAATTGTTACAAGCCTATAATTTAGTCCATATCACTCTTGCTAAATACTCTTTTTTACTGCTTTATGTAATGTAGAGCTGGACGATTCAGCCTAAAAAAAAATCTCTGATTGTTTCACAAAAAATTCAATTTACGATTTAAAAACGATTTTTTTCCCCCACTTACTTAAAATCAAACTGAAGACAACAGAGAAATTGTCCAAAACAAGCTTTATTGCTTTGATTTTCTCTTGAGGTTAAAGTGCAATCAGACAATTCAAATAGAAGAGAAGGCCCTGTGATTTTACGGGGGATTTTCTTAAAAGTTGCGCTAAAAGTTGCAATTTTTTCTTGCCAATATTTCTTCTTAAAAATATTAGCTAGAACTGTAAAAACTAACAAAATCTGTTTGTAAACATATGTGAGGTGGTAATTAATGTAATTAAAAATACCTGTATTTGAACAGGCCAAGTGTACCTACTTTTTAAAATGACATTGCTGTGTTATTAGGCTGTTTTTTGGGGCTCCTGCAGCTGATTCTGATTCTGTTCCTCTCAGATCTTCTCTGGTGATTCCTGTTGTGCGCTGTAGAACATCCAGTCATTAAAAACAGAGGAAGTTTGCTGTGCTAGGTTTTCAGGAAGATTATTAGCCTGCAACATTAACGTTTAAAGAACACTGACCTCAAACTTCATTGTTGTCTAAATACGCTGCCCATTCAACTTTTTAGGCAACTATATCACCATGGCAACGCAGACAGCTTTTCAGAGTGACACCAGACAGAACTAGAAAGCACCGTGTTCGTCTCCTCCTTTAGTCCCATCCGCACCGCTGCTGCTGGTGAGCACCTGCGACCTCATGTGCGCTCGATCTCCGCGCTATAGCTCCGAGTTGCTCCGCACCGAACCTCCGTCCTCCGCACCGCACCTCCACACCGTTTTGTCTTTAGCTCAACCCGTCCTCCGCTGTGCATTACCGGTGTGCTGCTGCTGATAGAGTTGCTTAGTTTTGACAAAGTTGCAGGGTTGCGCTGAATTCGTGGGGTTTGCTTGATTTTGCATTAATAGTTGCGATTGCAACATTGCAAAATCCTGTAGGGACTGACTTTGCAGCGGGGCGCTGTTTGTGCTCCGTCTGACACCGCAAACCCAAACCAATTCCACACAACTGACAACACTGTGCCTTTCTTAGGAACGAGTTCTTCCCTGATCCCTGCCATGTTGTTTGTTACGGGAGCCCAGAGCGCCGGTGGTGGACGTTTTTTTAAAATTGATTTTTATTTAAACAAGTCGACCTGCCCTACAAATTCGAATTAATCGAAAATGTAATGTAATGTAAATGTATAAAACTTGAACCACTGGGAGAGCACACTGCTAAAGCAATGGCATTTTCTTCCTGTAAGTGTAGAAGAGAAAATCATTTAAGAAGACTCCAGTGATCTCATTCCTCCAAACATTTGTTCTTTGAGGCATTGCTGATTTTGAAAAAAGTATTTTCATTAAAACCCACTTTAAATTTTTTGAATTATGAACTAACAAATAAGCACTGAGAAGTTTTAAAGTCCAAGTTTGGAAGTGGCTGACAATCAAGTAAAGTTTTATTGATGGCAAATGCAAAAAGAAAGAAGAATTCAGGTTGAGTGTCATAACATGGCATTTCCATCATTACATTTACTTTTAGTCTCTCAAAGAAAAAAATAATTTTACAAAATTCCTTCTTTTAATCCAATCTAGTAACCTTCAGAATTCATAACTATATCTCTTTAAAGGAATAGCCTTAGACACAAGATTGTTAGCAAAATATATTTTCCTTTTTGGCATAATTGTAGCTGTTTTTACATCCAAAATTGTGTTCCACCTCCATAGCAGGATGTCAGCCTCTTTTCAAAATGAATCATACATCAGTTGGCCAAAAATAGTAGTGGTTCGGTGTGTACTTAATCACACACCGTGGGTCCTATAGTGTGTCTGTTGTTGTCTCCAAACTCTCTCTCGGCTGTGCCCCGACTGCAGCGAACAGTCCAACCTGTCAAAGCTGCATCGTGCTGGAGGACTCCTCAAATCCCTCATTAATGCACATTCAAAAAATGTCACGCCGCAATAAAACTCACTTCAAGGCTCATTTTTTACAAGCAATGCTCCACTCCCTACTGACCTTTTTGCACAAATCTCAATATTACACCCTTGTCATCTGTGGTAGTTTTAAATTTATTTGATTCTGTCAAATGGCATGAAATAAATGCCAACGATTCAAAATCAGCTAAATGATGAATTCTTTCCTCAAATTGCCACTTAAAGACAGCTTCTAAAACTTTTTGAAACCACATCCTTTAAAAGATCCTTAGTGCAGTAAGAAATAAGAATTATTGTACGTATTATTGTACGTATTCTTGCAGAATGCTTTGGTTTGGTTTTCTGTTTTTGTTAGAAACTAAGAGAATGAAAATCCTCAGGCAAGAAGAAGTCAAACAATCTCTCTGGGTGGGCCCTACATGTTCTTCCTGTGTTACTGTGAGTTTTTCTCAGTTTACTCTGGGTTCCTCCCACCATCCAAAGACATGCATTTGTTAATCTCTGAGTTTACTGAGTTGCTCCTAATAAATGAATAGTTTTCTGTCTGTGTCTGTCTCTATAGTGGTGTTCACATTTGTTGAGTTTAGCTCACTTCAACCTAACTTAAGGGTGCTTCCTGGGAAAGATTGTGAGTGCAATCAGCCTCTTGTGTGCACCAAACAAATGTACACCAGTCTGCCTGAAATCAATGGTCTCAGTGCGGTATGCTTTGAGGCGTGGAGTGGTCTTGGTCTGGTCTTGGTGAAGTGCGAATGCAACGTAAGCCAAACTACCGCAAGGGCATACAAAAACATATGCACATTTAACTTGACTATCAGGAAAAAATGCAAAAAAGGATATACTGTAAATAAGTATATGTATTTACAATGTTGCTAACATAGCTAACAAATGTAAAACACTGCTAAAACAACACAGCCTTCATAATATTCACTAGAGAAGATCCACAGTTGTATTCAGCCAAAATCGCTGCTCAAACCAAACACTTCATTAAATACTAATGAAAGTTGGGATTGGGATGCTGGGGATATTGGGATATATAGAGCTGAAGAGTCAGACTTTCGACCAATATATGAGCAGGGTTTTTTAAGTTTTTCTCAGTAAATACTGCCCCCTACAGTCATGGTGTGTTACTGCTCATTAAGTCAGTTTGTTTCATTTGGCAGAACTCAATTTCAATTTCAACCACACCAATTACATCATCAGCACAGGTGTGGACTTTTGTCCCCAAGTGTACCAAATCCTCTGGACAGCCCAGTGACTCACTGGCCACTGTTTAGGGTGTAACCTGTCTAAAGGCCATAGTTGCTGGGACAAGCTCCAGTCACAAACCCTAACAGCAAAAGGAGGAAGAAGATGAATCAATGAACAATGACTTACAATGATACAAACTTTTCACAAGGATGGTGGCCCACTGAGTATCTAACATGTGTGGCTAGTAGGATGTGTTACTTCCAAAACTGTGAATGCTGAGGACATAAATGTCTTTGTAGCTTTATCAACGTTTAGCAAATGATCATACATTATGCCGTGTCAACAAGTCACAAAGTCTTGAGTCAATGAAGACTGGTCCAAGTCAAATTCAAGTTGAGTCATTAGCAATTAAAATTGCGGTCTGATTCCTGAGTCTCAAAGAATGTTGAGTCAAATCCAATCATCTTGAGTTGAGGTGCGAGTCCAAGTCAAGTCCAAATGAACTGAGTATGAGTCCAAGTCTGAGTTGACTCAACAAAATGAGTATATGTATAGGGTGCAACATTGACACCTTGAGTAGGATTCTGTTTATAAATGGGGAAAAATTCAAATCAGCCAAAAGACGAAGAGACAAAACCTAGGACTGTTTATGGATGAATAACAGTTGCTTCAGCCAATCAGTGAGGAGTACCGGCTGCTCTCCCCTTGCGCTCCCAACCCCCAGCCTCACAGAGCGCGGTCCCTCTGTGTGGTGTACTGTGCGGAGGAGAGTGAGATCGACTGACTCTGCTTAGTGCGTGCCTGTGCCGACAACTACTTGCTCCGAACCTAAAGCCTCTTCAGTGCAACCGAAAGTGGGGATGAAAAGCAATCCAAACTGACACTGCAGAAAGGAGAGAAGAAAAATAAATCAGGCAGCAGCTGTGTGAATCCCTTTTGTGGTAAGCTACAAAAGAGGGGGTCTCTCAAGCAAAACAAGCACATCAGAAACTGCAGTGATTTGGAAGCATGTACAACTCTGTATGCATCATCGTCCTGGCTTGGGTCTTTGCCACGCTGGTATTCCCAGGTAAGTCTGCATCTCTGTATTCTTTCCTATACAACTTTAAGCATTTGTGGAAGCATCTAATTGTCTTTCATTTAGCAAGGTGATTAAAATATGTAAAAGTTAAGTTGGTAACACTTTATAAAAAACTCACCACAACTGTAATAAAGCATTAATGTTGAAGTAATGCTTTGTAAATGATTAAATTTCAATTCATTTTTATTTATATAGCCCAATATCACAACAGCTGTCGCCTCAAAAGGGTTAGTCACACAATCAAACATGAACACACAATCAAGGGAAAACTCCTAAAAAACCCAGCTGTGGGGAAAAAAAAGAAGAAACCTTAACTACTCACTTAACTAATGCTTTTATAGTGTGGGATATTTGAAAGTGTCACCCGAAAGTGTTCCATTCTTGTCAGTGTCAGGGTCTGCCGTGACACTAAGCTTTTGTGAGTTTGTAAAGTGAAACGCAAAGCCAATTATAACATGTTCCCAGCTCAGCGATAACATAATTTGTCAGATGTTTACATCAAAATCCATTTCACCAGCTCCCATTTGAAAATGTATTGATCAGCGAGCTCTGAGAATGTATGGGTCGATGTTAATACCACTGAAAGATCTGACTAGCAGTGGAAGAATATTACTGATGCTGAATAAATCAGAGAAGTTTCCCTCTCACCTTCCCACGTGCTTATTTCGGTTGCCGCTTTCTCATGTGGCTGCAGTGAAACCCGGACTTTTCCTAAATCTCTTCAGTACTATCACAGGGGACTTCTGCTAAAATTACATTAAGCATTCCCGACGTCTAGAAATGCAAATATGCCCCTAGCCACTGCCAAAGTGAGAGCAATATGTTTCCCCACCTCAAAGGGATTATGTGAAGCCGATTACGTGAGACAGTCTGACAGCCAAATAATGTGATGCATGGCTCGCTGCTTTTACCTTTTATATTGTACTAACTCTGGTTCCAAGGAAGTTTCACCAGGAACTTTAAGCCTTTCGGCCAGCAAAGAGCAGAGGAGAATATTTAATTTGTCAAGAGGAGACAGTTGTGCCCTGTGTAGCATTGTTACATAATTTGCTTTAAGGGAACATAAAGTTGCCTACACATCATCTGTTAGTGAGAATTTGCTTACATTAGAAAACAGCTGTCTTAAATGTACTGTGCATTGCATTATACTCTCGCAGCAGTAGTGGTATCACACACTGGTGACTGAGTGGTCCCATTCCAGTCTGTCAGCAGTTGAACAGATTGGCTGTGGTGACCGATGGTTATCACAGCACTGATAAATCTGGCGGCTTGCATTTCCATTAAATCAGCCTAAGATCAATGGCTTTCTTCACCTTGCCTATTAGCCTATTAATCTAATGTAAGGGTCCCTCCCCACCCTCAGTAATGGGACCACAGCCTGATGCAGCACTTATTAGCCAGTCAAGGTGGCTCACATAGGACGTACTCCTATACATCTTACTGATTTTGGTGTGTTGGGAATATTCATTTAACAGCCTCTAATTACTTTGTCTGTGTTGTGACTGACCTGTTTGATGATCAAAACATAGCAACTAAGATAATGTACCACATTACCATAGGTACAAGCTGAAAAAAAGTTAACTCTTTCAATAGAGTCTGTGTTTACTGTGCAGTAGAGCAGAAATATGATAGAGGTGGTGCTGTAAACATAAGAAGGACTCAGTAACTAACGTTCTTCTTCTGCTTCATTTTCCCCCTTGGAGCACCCCATACATTTCGGAGTAAAGCACTATTGTAAATATTCACAGGGCCAGTTGATTCCTGTGTGATCCCTCACTTGGCTTTACTTTCATTTTCCTTTTTGTGTATCTGTCCAGAGTTTTTTCTGCCATGATGGAAACCGAGAAATAAATACATCACTAGCCTGTTGTTATGCTAACCGCAATATGCCACTTTCTTGTGAGACTTCCGTGACAGTGGGTTGGCGACACTCATGCTTTCAAATGTCAGTTTTGGCCTGGAGACAGCAGAGGGAGATGTCGGATGCTTCATTCATCTCACAACACTGAATTAACCTTCACACACTCCAACACTGCTTATTTACAGTAAAAAAGTTTCTGAGTTCCATTTTAAAAAGAAATCATTGTGAATTGTTTTTTAATATTGAAGACATTTTACCTTCATCCCAGAGGCTTTTTCAGTTCTTTGTTAGGTTTGTTCTTTCTTAGCTTGTAAGTTAGGTTAAAGACCAAGTCCAGATGACTTCTTTTAAAAGCTTTTTCTTGTGATATGTAACATCTTTAAATGTAAGTGAGATCAATCCCACCGTAGGAGACAACAAACCTCCAGCCACAATATGGCAGTCCCAAACCCACGTAAATGAGGGGGTTGTGTCAAGAAGGGCATCTTGCACTTAGAACTTGGAAAGTATCCACGTGCATGATTGGCTGTGGAGACTTCTGAAAGAAAGGGAGCAGCCAAAACAGGCTATAAGTTTAGTGTAGTTTTATGTTTGCATGTTTATCATATCCACTGACTTTTGGACTGATCCAGACAATGATTGCAAGGTTTTGTCTACCCAGTGAGCACAATTATATCCAGGATATGGAAACATTTTGGGCCCATGATGAAAGTCAACTTTCCATATTCATTGCACCTAGGCCATTATAATGTAAACTGATTCAAATTACATTGGTTTGGGTTCATTCTGAATTAGCTTTTAAATACTATGCCTGCATAACCAGCAAGCCCATAAAACTAGACACACTGAGGTATTTGCTAATACTTTAAATGTCAGTATCCCAAAAGCACCACTTTCATATCTTCAGAATAATGGTAAAGAATGAAAAGGCTCTGGGGCATAATAACACTTTGAAGTAAAGTAAGTTCATCTAACCTTGTATTACTTATCCACTTGTTTGTGTTGTAAATGAGAAAGTGGAAATGCATAGCTCGTTAGTGCTGAATAATGCAGCTAAACATATCAGCATTATTTTCCAGGATTCTTTTCGCTCCTTATTCTCTCAGGGAGGGCCTTTTGCTGAGCGTGCATGTTCTTTTTCAGCACTGCCCTGCTTCACACTCATACACTTTGTGGGCACAGCATCACACCTGGGACCCCACACTAGTAGCCTATGTCTTGCCCAGGGGCATTGCACACTGAAGTTTGATTTCTGTCTGCCATTCTTTCTCCTAGTGTTGTAAAAATGCAGCTTTTTGGTGAATAGACAATAGGTATACTCCTTTTATACTAAGTAATTTTTCGGTGATTTTAAACATATTCATATAAACTGTTACTGGTTTGAAGAAGTCAAAGCCATGAATCCACTGATACTTAATTCCAAGTGACTATAGAAGAACACAAATGTAGTTGTGTCCTGCTGGAGGTTGTTAAAGGGTTTCTTGTTTTATCAAAAGCAGCTATTTCCTTTGTATCTACCTTTCCAATAATGAAGAACACTTACTTATTTCTCAAAGCTATATTGTTGATTGCTGAAAGGGATTGGAACAGTCTGGATCAAACATAGTGCAGAATCTTGCACATCTACAGTTGGAGTTGTTCCTTTTCTACTGGAATTAATTGGACTGTCATTGTGAAATATGCAGCCAAGATCTGAACTAGCACGGCTTTGTGTAATGCCCAAAGACAGTGACTCTTGTACTGCTGCACCGCTGGTGTGGTGAGGGTTCAGGGTCTTCCACTAGACTCATTTGCATGAGAAAATGAAGCTGTCTGAGAGCGGGTGGGGAAATGTTTTAAGCAAACACTAAATTTAGTTGTGGAGTAATTCTATTCACTTGTCTCTTTTCTATAGTATTATCTTCACAGAGGACCTAATCTGAAACTCAGCCTGTCAGCTCAAAATAGGACTGACCCGCAAGATCATTTATTTCCCATTAGTGTGGGATGTGTTATTATGGGAACACTAGATGATGACTGTGTAGTAGCCTGATGATTCCAGTTCAATTTAGACAAACGGCTTATTGTTGGGTTTTTCTTACAAAATACTTAGGAAAAGCCACAGATTTGAGATTAATGCCTTCCAAAACAACCCCATCAGCACAATTTTAATTTAGTTCAATCAAGGAACAATTGTTTTCTGCTTTTCTGCAGCCTTTTATGGTGAACACCTTAAGATTAAGACTAGCTCATCATGATAAATGAAAGTTCTAAATTACAGTGCTGTAAAAATTGTTATTGGTGCAAAAAAATAAAAAAATAAAAAAATGCTGTTACCTAAGGCTATATCCACACAGACAAAACCGTTAATGTTTCAGAAACATTTTCCGTAAATGGGTGGGTACAATAGGTACAAAAGCACTGAAAAAGCTAAAATACATACATGTATGCCACGCCTTTTAGTGGCGCAATAATGCTGCCACAGAAACACATTAACAACAGACATGTACACAGGGCATGTGCAGAAAACTGGTGCAGCGTAAACATTATAAAATAGATGTGAATATGAATGTGGGAACTACAAAGGTGACTTTAGTCCTTAGTGAGAGGGGCAAAATATTTTGCTGTAAAAGCCATAAAAAACTCAGAAGCATCTGCAGGTTGAACATAACCCCATGGCATTGCTGTTGTTGATGTTGTCGGAGTTTAGCGCATGCGGGGAGGGAAGGGAGAGGTTGGGCTAGAAAAGATGCGTATGCGCTGTAAACACGGAAACATGTATACGGAGTTTTGAAGTCTTTCCACTCTTGGACCTGGTTTAAAAAATGGACGCATTTGGGCTCCCAAAATGCCAGATCCATGTGGACGAAATACCTATACAATAAGAAACCTTTGTGGATACGCCTCAGCCCATCTCCTTGTGGACAAGGCCTAAGAGTGCTTTGAAAATATTTTGCACAGTACTGAAAGTATGGGTTTATGAGTGGAATATGAGCTTGTTGTAACACAAATACAACATAGTCAGCAGTGTGTTTACAGTCAGTTTTATCTGAAAACATGATGTACTATTGAAGTAAAAGCAACCATTTGTCACTGTCTTGTGTATAGTGGACAAACGCAGCTGTTCTGATTGCAGCCCATACTTTGCAGCAATTGGAATTAATAGCAAGAGGTACGACTTGTGAGTTATCCTTCAGACAATCTGCTGTTGGGCCGAGAGCTACTCCACACTGTAATTCCTCCAAAGAACATGAGACCTCTTCCAAGCCACCATATTTATCAACCTGATAGAGGCTGGAGATAAAGTTTCAGACAAAGCTCTTTCAACTTTCCTGATCCATGCGTGACTCATACAGAATAACCTCACAAGCTCTGTCTGATTGAGCCATTTATCATAATGACAACATGCCTTCAGCCAGCTATAGACAGCTCCAGTGTCAGCTCCGAGTATTCATCCCTTAAGAGTTAAACTCTCAATACCCTCAAGGCCTAAAATGAAGAATTGCAATTATCATATAGTCAAATAGGTTGTGAAACTGAAGCTTGTATTTATTACCACCAGTGTATTGTATTTGAGAATAAGTTGGTCAATGTTGGTTTACTTTAGAAAGTGTTATGTGCTAAGTGCTAATATTTTGTAAAGGCTCTGTATTGTTTTCCAGTCATAGTGAGGCCTCTTTAATACTAGTGTTTTAATAGCTCTGGCAACCCAAATATGGAGCTCACCCCGCTTTTGTTTTTTGATGAGTGGATTTTACAACCAAAACATAATTCCAAACATCAACTTTTACAAGGTAAAAAAATGTTTTGACTTGTTAATAAAATGACTGTACTATTGTTATCAGTGACCACACAGAAAAACAATGTTTACATTATATCACTGGTTCCCAAACTTTTCGGTCTTGAGTACCTCCAGGACCTTGATTAGTCCTGGTTTGGACCTGGTGTAGTGCTGGTATAGTCTTAAACTATGATTATTTAACATTAGTGACTAAGTTAACTTGGTTTAGCTCTGGTTTTAGATCTGGTTTATTTCTGATTGTAGACTTTTTTTTCCTGGTTTAGTTTTGGTTTTTGACCTGGTCTATTTCTTGTTGAGTTCTGGTTTTAGACCAGGTTTAGTCCTAGTTTAGACCTGGTTTAGTCCCTGGTTTTTCCTTTTATTAGTGTTGCATCCATTGCTATAGTCCCAGACAAATCCTGATTTAGGTTTATTTTAGTCTTTCAAATGCATAAAGGTACTATAAATGATCAAATAACTCCACATATCCCCTGCAGTGTCCTTGTGTACCCCTAGGGGTCCCTGTACCCCTGTTGGGAAACACTGGCATTATATAAATATCTATGCCCTTAAATTACTCACAGCTGACACTAACTTATGTTGCTATGGCAGGTGGAAAGTGTGTCAATCTATCACCCTCTCACCTTTCCCACAGTTCACATCACTCATGCGGCTCTATGACACATTTGTATTGTGTCAGTTTGGGTCAAGCTGAGCTCTAAACTCTAAAAATATATCAACTGTGAGTTGTGAAGTGTTAGACCATAAAATGCACAGCTGTGTGAAGTGTTGTCAGTGAGGTGCAGTGTGTACAGGTTCATGTCTATTGTCAGCTTTTTTCACAAGAAATTCCTTTATGTGAAAAATAATACATAATATCTAAAAATAATATAAACGTTGCGGAACTTTTAACATATCTTGTTAAAAGTTCTTGTCTTCTTGTATATCTTTTTAGATACGCAATTGTCTAAAATACATTTCTGTGTCAGGTTTTTTTTTTTTTTTTGCCCCAAGACCTTTACTTATTCACATCTGACCTCTTTTGACTTGACTTTGACTTGCAAGTATGGTGTTCAGAGATGTGCAGGATGACTAACTTTATTCAGAAATAATGGCTTGTACTCAGAAAGACTGATACTTTTAAATATGATTTATCTCCTGAATAAAAGTCTTACTTGTCCTATTACTACGTCTTTCTTTAGACTAGTTTAAGAGCTAACAGTTTAGAATCAGCTTTTCCTTTCAGCTGGTGCAACTCCAACAATTTACTGGCACTTGTGTATGCAGTGGAAACCAATGCATACGCCAATTGCATAGCATTGACCAATCCTGGGACAGGGGATTCTTCTCTCTTTTCATCTTCTCTTTCCGAGGTTGCCACAGCAAATCATCTGCCTCCTTGCAGTGAATTGGATATTGATTTGGCAAGTTTTTACACCAGAAGCCCTTCCTGACAAAAGCCTCTCCGTTTATTAGGGCTTAGGACAGGCACAAAAATTGTCATATGATATGTCAAAATTTAGACACATATTAACTGATTTAGTGTCTTATTTACAGTATCTTTGGCCAGTGGAAGATTTCAGTGTATGTGAATGTACTCGGCATTTGGGACACTGGGTTTTTGTCTCTATAGCAACAATCATTAACAGTGAGCCACTTGTAACACCCAGGCTAACTAAACACAAGGACCACTGTCTAATGTTCAGCTAAACTCAAACATTTTTGGCAAATAGTTCTTTCTAGATATTACCAGACAACTCCCTTAAGCTCAAACTGAATATAGGCTAAATAGGCACATTACACTCTCCAAATAAAACTAAGTTAATAAATAGGGAATGAATGGCACAAGCAAGAACAAACCTTCTAGTGTTATGCCATGAATATAGGAAGAGATGACAGAAGAAGAATTCTATTGGCAATAGTGTATGCCACTGTTCCTGTAGCATAAAAATATGCTCTGTGCCTATTTAAACCTTTTATCAATTACTCACTGAACAAAATAATGTTGCTCATAGAAAAAGAGAAAAAAAAACCTGTTCTACCACAGCCTCAAATGACCTATTAAAGTTTTACTTGTTAAAAAACATATTTTTCATTGATGTATAGGATACACCATGTCGACTCTGTAGGTCATAGGAACACACTGTTCCTATTCCTCTCTTGCAATTATATTTTTCTGCCTTGTCAGAAATGGGTAATTGAATAGAATAGCCATCTATAGTAGCTGTGCTGGGAAATCACTTGTGTATTTGTTTATATAGGACATATGATGTTACATGTTTATACAGATGATTTGCTGTTTATTTGCCTGTGAGCAAATAAAAAATCCATGTTAAGACTACATTTTACTGAAACGGACAGTATGTTTTTTTTAATATATGTTTTAACAAACATCAACATTCCCCTTCAAAATAAAGTGTGGCATTCTCTGCACAGCAAACCTGCAAGGTCACAGGTAGGTGTCTGTACCTATCAAAAATGCTGCCTTTACCCTGCAGAATAGCCCTGAGACACTACACAGTTAGACACTCTGTGCCAGTGTCTAACCAAAGGGTGCTTTTTCTGAATCCGCTGGAACAATATGCATTGCCTTGCCAGAAGTTTACACAGTAAAGCCATCTTCCCACAGGATAAAGACTAGAGGCAACTGTGGCTGTTTTGTCTGTTACCAACAAAAAATCTGTGTTACAGGCAATACGATTAGGTTTGGTGTTGATCCAAATCATTGTCTATATCACTGTTTCCCAACCAGGGGTACAGGGACACCTAAAGGTACACTAGCACTTTACAGGGGTACTTGGAATTATTTCATCATTTGATGAGAAAATTTTGCCATCTTTCATATTAAACTATTGAAACTTATGAAAACCAAGTACAGGTGTCTCATTGATGATTGATTCATTAAAAATTATTGATTAAAAGGAGGTGAAACTAGTAGAAATATTATTTGAATTTAAGAGGAATTTGCTCTTCAAGCAGCTTACACACAACATATAAATGCCTATTTTAAAGACTTGGTATGTTATAAAATAAGTATATTACTTGTTTTTGTACATCCAAGACACTACTATAAACATGAACTAGTCAAGAACATTGCCAGTGACAGACTAGTGACTGTACCTATAATTACACCAGTACATCTCACAAGACACTAGTTTCAATCAGCAGTGTGGAAGACTGATGCAGTGGAGATGAAGCTTATTGATTCATTGATGTGCTCAGTGGCTGTTAAAACAGTTCATTACGGTAATGAATGACTGCTGTGTGTTTGGCCACAGGCGTGTCTGGCCTGTTGTCTCTGATGAGGTATTTGTGTTCACTGATGGGAGTAGTGTAAAGACAGCCCCAGGGTTGACAAAGGCAGGGGAAATTATATACACTAACAGACTCCATCACTGTGGCCAACAGGTTAAAGAACACCCCAAGAGCGTATTTCATTTGGACACAGCCTGTTTCCCAGCAGCAACCCATTGTGACTGAATATTACTTCAGCACAATCTAATATGGTGGTCAGATATTGAAGCGTCTCTTACCATTGTGTGTATGTGTTTCCTGTACAAGCCATAGAGATGTACACTGTAAGAAAAACAATTCAACGATTCAAGTCAAAACTATGGAAAAATGCAGTAAACAGATATTGCTTCCATAACTTTTACAGAAACTCATCTTAATGTTTTCATGCAATACCATAAAAAACTAATCCATTTAGTTTTTACAGTAATATGCCTAAAAATAACATTTAAAAACCGATTTGCAATACATTGCTTTTAAAACAGCGTTGCTGTCTAAATCAGTATGAATCCTTGTAATAAACAACTATATCATACTGTACAGCGTTTTATTTAAACAGAAAATTTCCTGCAGCTGTGGTTGCCAGAATTTCACCATAAAAAGTCCAGCAACAATTACAGTTACTCCAATTACAATTACCCGGGTGTAAATCCTCATTGTGTTTCTAGGCCAGTGAGTACCAGACTATCCAACCAGCATGTCTTTCACAAAAGAACTACGTTTGGCCTCCAAATGGGATTTCCTTTTTTAACTGAGGCACGGCGAGGTCATGGCATTGTTGTGTTGTTTACACATACACCAGAGGGTTAGCTGCCAGGGATTCAGCGTACATGGTCTATTACTCCCAATTTGCTGGAGAAAAGTTGCAACTCTTGACACAGCTAGTCAAATATTTTACAAAATGTATAACTCTCCTCAATCATTTGATGTATTTCTATAAACTAGGGGTTTTCTTTCTTTTTGGCTTGTCCTTTCTGGGGTTGCCACAGCAAACCTATCTGCCCATGGTGTGCAGTGATTCGCATATTAATAATAATAATAATAATAATGCCTTGGATTTATATAGCGCCTTTCTAGATACCCAAAGCGCTTTACATTGCATTATTCATTCACTCCTCAGTCACACTTGGTGGTCGTAAGCTACTTCTGTAGCCACCGTTGCAGCCTGAAACTGATGGAAGCGTGGCTGCCAATCTGTGCCTACAGTCCCTCCGACCTCCACCAAACGCAGTCACACTGACACAGTCATACATAGGCAAGGTGGGTGAAGTGTCTTACCCAGGGACACAACAACAGTATGTGCTTCAGATGAGATTCGAACCAGCTACCCTCTGGTTGCTGGGCAAATGCACCAAAAGTACACTGGCTTGTAAGCCCTTAAGATGATGACCTTGTTTAACCTATTTGCTAAAAAGAACAAGCAAACAATCCAAAATGTACTTTTGTATAAGTCATTTTAATGTTTTATACAAACAGACTCCAGCTCAGACTGTGCCTCAGGATCCAGTCCAGCTATTCAGCTGCTGATTGCCTTGAGTCTCAATCAGGTTTAACCACTGCCTCTGGTAGAGGGACTGTATATAAGCTTCTACTCACACAGCAGCTGACTTGAAATGATTAAATCTTTTGGATGAAGTGACAAAATCCATCCACCCATTCATCTTCTTCCGCTTATCCGGGATCGGGTCGTGGAGGCAGCAGTCTAAGCAAAGATGCTCAGACTTCCCTCTCCAGAGACACTTCCTCCAGCTCTACCGGAGGGGACCCCAAGGTGTTCCCAGGCCAGCCAAGAGACATAGTCTCTCCAGCGTGTCCTAGGTCTTCCCCGGGGCCTCCGCCCGGTGGGACATGCCCGGAACACCTCCCCAGGGAGGCGTCCAGGAGACATCCGGAACAGATGCCTGAGCCACCTCAACTGACTCCTCTCGATGTGGAGGAGCAGCGGGTGCGCCCAGCCACCCTGCAGAGGAAACTCATTTCGGCCGCTTGTATCCGGGAACTTGTCCTTTCGATCATGACCCAAAGCTCATGACCATAGGTGAGAGTAGGAACGTAGATCGACTGGTAAATCAAGAGCTTTGCCTTTCTGCTCAGCTCCTTCTTTACTACAACAGACCGACCAATGACCACATTACTGCAGACGCTGCACTGATCTGCCTCCTGATCTCACGCTCCATCCTTCCCTCACTCGTGAACAAGACCCCAAGATACTTGAACTCCTCCACTTGAGGCAGGAACTCTCCCCCAACCTGGAAAGGGCAAGCCACCCTTTTCCGGTCGAGAACCATGGCCTCAGACTTGGAGGTGCTGATTTTCATCCTAGCCGCTTCACACTGGGGCAAATTCACTGGAGGTCCCGGTTTGAGGAAGCCAACAGGACATCATCTGCAAAAAGCAGAGATGAAATCCTATGGTTCCCAAACCTGACTCCCTCCTGCCCCTGGCTGCGCCTTGAAATTCTGTCCATAAAAATAATGAACAGAACCGGCGACAACGGGCAGCCCTGCCGGAGTCCAACATGCACTGGGAACAGGTCTGACTTACAACCGGCAATGCGGCAAAGCTCCTGCTCCGGTCATACAGGGAACGGACATCCCTTAGCAGAGGGCCCCGGACCCCATACTCCCAGAGCACCCCCCACAGGACACTACGAGGGACACGGTCAAACGCCTTCTCCAAATCCACAAAACACATGTGGACTGGATGTGACAAAATATCTTCTAAAAACAAACCTTGTCCAGATGACCTTCCTGTTTAACCTCTTATTTTAGTGATGCATAATGACATGAATCCACCTTTACTGTCATTGATTTTTGTGGCCGCTTTGGAAGAGTAAGACCCTCCACATAGACATCCTTTTTTTATGGACAGCGTGGTTTCTTTGGGTTAGGGTCAGCTGTAACAATGCTAGTGTACAGTGATTTGAACTTATCAGTGATGGCACACTGCACATTTGTTTTAGCTTTCTTTACTTGATGGCTTTTTTTTATGATAGGCCACGATGCAATGAGCAGCAGGTAACAAGATGCTGTAATTGTACTTTATGGTAATGCACTGTATTATGTGATATTATTAAAATAGCACAGTGTTTTATTTGCTGCATTAGGCTAAACATTTGCACAGAATAAACAGTCCAGGTTAAATGAGCGTTGGAGGGTTAAATTTCATAAATTTCAAATCTGTTACACCAATGTAATGCAGCCATGTGTTCAGTGTTACATACAGAATGTGTTTTAAAACACACACTCTTTATAGTATTCTGCCCAAAACCCACAAGTCAAATCTTCCTATTCTGCTAACACCTAGGCATAGATATGAGCAAAGTAAACTTATTTGGGAGGTAGTTCAGCACAGAAGAAGCTGCATGAATCACTGCTTTACGTGAATCCAAGTGCAAGCTCCAAAAAGGTCAAGAACATCAACCTTTCATGTGCTAAGAGGATTGCGAAATACAACGTTCTCTCCTTGAGGTTTCTCACTAAGAGAGAAATGAAATTAGCAGCATGAAATGGAAGTTTAGAGGGAAGCAGTAGCTGTCAGAGTTACTACACTTTGTAATGATGTCACATACAGTTAAAAACTCCACTATGGTACTGTCTTAACTAAATATGAGTGAGTTTAACCTTTAAACAATAAAAAAAAAATCAGTGTTGATGTGTAAGGCATTAGAAATTGTACAGATTCAGTCCAGTGAGTAGAACATATTGGAATCCTGAGAACTGGCAGGGTTGCAGATGTGTGGAAGGAGCAACTGCCTGACAAATGCATTTTCTCAAAGCCAGAAGAGAGATATAAGATGGACTTGAAGATAAAACAGGATGCTCACACTGTATACATCTGAAAAAGTAGACCAAACTATTCAAATCCACAGAAGCTAGAGGAGCAAGTTAGCACCTCTGACAGTAGGCTTGTGAATGCAGCCGAAACTGAGGGACTCTGAGCACCTTGAATTATACAGCAGCTCAAATGAATATCTCGGAATTAAGAAAATTGATTTCACTTCAAATTCAAAAGATTTTCAAAAGATATGTGGTTATATCCACGAACGTTGAGCATATGCACGTGTGTTTGTGAAGACATGCATGTACTGTATATTCTCCTCTTGCCTCTTGATGATAGATCGAGAGGCACTGCACAACCATCAGAATACTGCCTGCCATTATTTATTGATGAAACAACAATTTCAGCAACCCACCCCCACACAAGTGCTCCTTACATCACCAGGACAGCTCACATCTCTGTGTCCCTGAGCAAACCTGCTACTCCCTTTACTATAACAAGGTCAACCAAGCGCACGGACCACATCTCCAAAAGCCATTCAATATTAAAAGTCATACATTTCAACATACAATATCTGCTCTATTCTAAAATATCCTTAAACTTTCTGAATTCTCTCATGGCTCCCACTATGATGTACAAAAGATCTTCTGTTTTCAGCTGGCCTTGTTTTGCTCTTTGAGCTGTCACATCTCATTTGGCCTGGTCTTGCCATTAGCGGTGCAGGCCCCGGCCCCTCGACGCTGTGTCACAGCGACTGGTGCTGCTCGGGCTCGGACCAGGCAATGATGAGATCATATTTGTTAAAGAGGAAGATCTTCCACTGGGCAAAGTCAGAGTCATTGACCCACTGGGCTGGGGAGGTTGTGCTACTGGTTTATATTAGGGGTGTTATAGGCATGCTGCACATGTAGGTACATCCACTAGAAATACAATAAGACTTAATAGTAGCTGTAATAATGGAGAGGTATTATGGCTAATATTAACCCTAACCCTGACTATTTTTTACAGATAACCAGTAAAAAACAAAGTTCCAACATAGACAAGTAGCATTAACAACATTAACAAGTTTGTCCAGTACAACCAAACACAAAATCTTCAGTAAATCTACAGTAGCTCAGGAAGTAGAGCCTGTCGTCCACCATGGTTTGCTTTCCGCTCCCCCCTTCGTTCATACTTCTGTTGTGTCCTTGGGCAAGTGTCTTGTGTCATCCAACTTGCATCTATTGTCTGTGGCACTGGTGTATGAATGTGTTAGTGTGATTGTAATGGTAAGTTTGATGGTGGTCAGAGAGTCTCTAGGCGCAGTATGGTTACCATGTCTCTGTCAGTCTGCCCCAGGGCAGCTGTGGCTTACCAAAAATCTAATAAATTTCATTTAAATGAATTAGTATGCCTGCTTTTGTCTTTTTTTTTTCAAATGCAGTATAACATAATAGAATAATTATAATCAGAATATGAAAGAAGAATGTAACCTATATAATACTGTTAAACCAAAATGTTTAACTCAGACACACATATGTTTTTAATAAGTTATACAAAACACATCAAAGTATCTCATCAAAGATATGAAAATGAAGTAGTCATATGTGTTCTATCAACTTAGATTAATACTGTTAAATCTCTTGCTTTCATGGCAGGCTGTCAATGTAATATTAGTCACCATCTACAGCTACTAAGTACACATTCTGTCCTCTCATGCAGTAGTTGTTGATCATGTTTTCTTTAAAATGTGATGCCAATGGTTTTTGCTTTTATTGTTGTAAACACAACACGACAAATGTATGATAACATTCATGCATTAGCATCCCATTTAATATGTGTACGACTGTTTTGCTTTATAATATGTATAATATATTTATAATAAGCTGTAGTAATGCTGTGAAATGTCAACAGGACAGTATAACCTGGTGTTGGTAAACTAAACATGGGCCTAAAGGACACACCAAACAAAGGTCATTATCAAATGCTCTTATCAAATGCTCCAATCAAATGTACATGTGGCTCTAACTATAACATGACCTTTTCAACTTTGTATGAGCAGAGGACTCATATGATGGGTCACAGTTAGAGTAGTTTCTCCTCTGCTGTCTGCTTTCATAAGGCTGAGGCACCCAAACATTGACACGCATCGGGCTGTCCCTGAGCATTTCAGCAAGCTTTAAATACCATTAAGTCCAAACAGCAGTGAAAGATGTCCATGGACGTCTGCATGAATTTTCCCTGCTATGAAGCACTACTATGAAATATGAAACACTAGTATGAAATATGAGGCTACAGTGATTCTGGCTTGCAAATGTGGAAAAATTCTACTACCCCAAATCCCAAAACAGCAACACCCTGTAAAAATATAAATGGAAAAAAAATCAAATGGTTTGCAAATCTCAGGAAAACATATTTTTTATCACAGTAGTAATAATAACATTTCAGGTGTTGAAGCTGAGATATTTTACCATTTTATAAATGAATATTTTCAATTTGATGAGAGCAACACATCTTAAAAAGGTTGGGACAGGCAAAAACTGCATTAGACCAAGAACACATCTAGAAGTCATCCAGACACAGTGCTGTGTTTTACTGGCCCAAGTGGGTTTGGTGTTGCTCCACCAAGCTAGCAACCCACAAGCGTTCATAAACAGGGGCCTCAGGTACATCATCAGGATCAAGTGGCAGGATAGAGTCTCCAACGTTAGGCTGTGGGAACAAACAAGCCAGGAGCCAGTTGAAAGCCAGATCAAGCGAAGAAAAAGCCCCCATCTAGAATTGTCTGCCAAGCACTACAGTGGAACCCCCAGGGTAAACGAAATCGAGGGCGACCCAGAACAGCATGGCAAAGAAGCACCATGAGTGAGGCAAAAGCAGCCGGATACTCATGGGGCCAAATCGAAGCTGTAGCCCAGGACAAAGCAAAGTGGAAGAGCCTGACACCTATTCCCCACCTGGAGCAAAAGGGAATAAGTCAACTGGGTTTGCATTGGTAAAATACCTCAACAACTGATATGTTGTTTATGTTCTATATAAAATATGACTTTATGAGCTTACATATTATTACATTTACATTTTACACATTATCCAAACTCTTTTGGAATGGGGATTGATTTAATCGAAATATCCAATAATAGACATTAATGTTGTGGACTGTCCTGAGGCAGTACATAGACAACTCTAATCAGTTCAGGTGCACTGTGCTGTGGATGTGGAGATTGTGACAAATCCTCTTCCCACTCTTGTTTGATAGTTTGGTCTTTTTTTATAGAATCCTCAATTTCACACTTGTCACCAGAGAAGATGTAGGAAAGCTGCGAAGCCATCCGGGTTTATAAACCTGTAATGATACAGTCTGAGAGAAGAAGGACAAAACAGTCAAAATCAGCCAGTGTTCAATTTCAGCAAAGACCATTAATGTGCAATGTGGCAACATAAAGCAGACGGAAGATTTATAGGTTTTTCTGCACTCATACCAAGCAACACTAGACTTTTACGTGGTGACTTTTGGAATGTCTGGAGGCTCGTAAAGCAGACCATCGAAGCAAGAGTTTTGGTCATCCCTTTCACTCTTTCTTCCCCGTTTGTAGTCTACAGGCAGCAATATCCAAAAATACCTTTAAAGCACAGTAGATACTAAATTAGCTAATTTGCCTAAATACAGCATAAGGTTGAACCCAAAAGCTACAGCTGTTTGTAAAACATTAAGGCCTTTTCCATGTACTGTTTTACTATTGCTTTGACGGCAACTCACGTGGACCTAACTTTTTTTTGATTACCAATCTTTCAGCTGTTTACACAGTTTGCTTTATAAGTTAATATTGCTGTTTTTACATCTGCCAAAAGGGTTATGTTTTCACCACAGTTGATTTGGTGATTGGTTAGGGTTGGCAAGCAATGATGAATTTTTGGTGTGGACCTGTACCACTATCTGAGGATTCTGTACCATTTCAAGACTTTCTAACCCCTGAATGAACACATTACTTTTAGTAGCTTTTTTACTTGAGAGATATTGTATGTGAGATATGTTAGTGAAGCGGTTAGTTCCCCTGCCTTTGATGCAGGAGGTCAGAGGTTCATGGTGACAGTAACTGGCTGGTTGTCAGCAAAGGGCATCCAGCCTCAAAACCTGTCAAAGCGTGTTCTTACAAATGACTGACTGTGGTATCCCCAGACGGAAAGTGACCAACCAAACTATTGTGAGATATAAAAACTCAATTGATGCTCATAATTAGCAAAATACACTAAAACATGGGCAAGATATTGTGAGCATAAATCTGCCAATGATATCCCAAAAAAAGAAAAAAGCAACAACAAAAAAAAAAACAAAAAAAAAAAACAACTTTACACACCCAGAACTCATGCAAAAGAATAGAGAATACTACAGTGAACTGTCTTTGCCAAGTATTATACCTGTCTCCCCTACTAAAACAGTCAGTTATGGTGATTCATTTTAAGTATATTAAACAAGAAAGTGCCCAGCCTTAATCCACTACATAATTTACCATGAGAGTAATTATTTAAACCGGATTAAAATAACAATGAGTGGAGCCCCAGACTTAGCCCTAATTAAGAAATGATGGCAGATGAGTGTCTATATTTGGTTCTGATATGGAAGGTATCCTCGTGGGAGGCCCGGGCCTGTTGCCCCTGTCTGGAGAACAGAATAGTGCTGAGTGACAGATGCATCAGGAGGGAGACATCAGCTGTCAACCTGGCCCGTCACACCTGTCAGAAAGCCCATTCATTAATCATGTCTGACTCCAGGCGGGACATCAGCCTCCATTTGGATAAGTCTGAAACACCTGTGGCACAGGGCCAGGCTCCACATCTGGAAGTGGTATATGTCAAGAGCGCGCTTTGAGAAGAGCGCATTAAGGCCGATTGATGCCCGTCATCTTTCTCTGGAGTTTGATGCGATGAAACTTTGACTGAAGATGTATTCTCTGGGGATAAAAGAGGCTTTTATCTGTTTGGAAGAAAACTGCTGAGACACGAGAGGGTTGCAAAGTGAAGGGCATTCAGAAGCCCAGAGCAATATGACTGCAGATAAGTCCTCTATACAGTATATGAATGTCAAACTAAAAGAGAAGTATAATAATATAAAGATGACTTGCATTATGCCAGTGGTTATTTTTAATATAACACACTTTAGGATTATAAGTCAAGGCAGTGGCAGTGTGTTTAAAATCAGGCACCAATGTTGTTAAAAACATGCTCTAACTGAAACAAGCACTGTTTAACTAGAGTTAGTTGAAAATAATTGCCAATTTTAATTATTCATAAAAGAAGAGCAAGATTTCAACAAAATGTCCATTGTATATAGGCTTTTTTATTTTATTATTAGAGAAATAAATGGAGGGATGACATGGAGCAAATGAGCCCAAGACAGCTCTGAACTAATAGTTAACATACGCTAAAATATTCAAGTGCGGCTCACATGAAAACAGGGATGTAATGATGCACCAACATGTTTAAAATCCAAGATACCAGGTGGTATTTTTTTCTCTAAACAAGAAGTTGCATGATGATGGTTGGAGGAGTGGTGTTGTCTGGCCCTGTTGGAACCCATGTCATAAGCAAGACTTTCACTGCCTCTGTTTTGACTGTCTAGCCAATGTTTTTTTCTCTCTTCTGGCCACAGTGCTTGTCATGTGGAGACGCCAAATTCTGGTTCATTTGCTTTGGCCATGTGTTGAGAGTGAGGCTGCTTCAGTGGACTGGTTGTTGGAGGATATCTTTCGTTGTTTAATTAACCATTTTAGAGTGGATTTTGCAAAGCCTTTACAACTACACAAATGTTTTTTTTTTTTTTTTTTTTTTTTTTTAGGGAAGCAGACATGAGCCCTAATTTGGCAAGATATTTGGTTGTGTGTTCTGGATGTTTATCTGCCAACCCAATTTAGAACTGGGTCTGCCAGCTTAGATTTGCAAAAAAATGGGGCAGGCATGGTCTCTCTTTATAACTATGCAGAAAGCCACGTGCCCTTGTCAAACAACGCCATCACACTGCTTCCCAGAGAGACACATGGATGCGTTTAGGGAGGATGTGCTAAAGTAATGCAGGGTCAAACAGCACAGCCGCCTGGGTCTGGACGTGTGCCATTGGAGAGTTGTGAAAGGCGTAAATTTAAGAAATTGGGATGGTGTAACATATCAGAGGAGTTCACAGATGACAGATGAAGCACATAATTAGCACAAGGAAATGGTTAAATGAAGGCAAGTGTGATTGAAGGTCAAAGGTCTAAAACAACTGTGAAAGCCAACTAATTTTAACAAAAAGCGCAGAGGCAGTATCATCATACATTCAGGCCAACTTTCTGTCATATCTTCTTTAGGTGTTTTTATGTCAATGCTTGTGTTTCAGATCATTTTTAGCACTGCTTAGTTTAGACATAGACTGACTTTAGTATATGAGCATTGCTGCAGCCCTCAGCTTCCATTATAAAATGTATTGTTTATGCCCTGCTACTGCCATCATTTCAAGCATTTCACAAGCTTTGTCTGTACATGCGTCACATTTAGACTGCATTGTTTTTTGGAGCACAACATTTTTTAATTTTATTGTGAGAGAACCTTATCACTGGTCTGTTTGTTAAAGATTATGTCAAGAGTTGATTGATGCATTTGTTTTTTTACTTACCATCCTCGACAACAGCAGAGCGAGGTGGGGTGAACTTTGTAGAAAATGAGGCACATCATGCATACTGTTTATCCTCCCCTTCAGGACGACTTCACCGTGTTTCAGGTGAGGCTGGACTGCTGCTGGATTACTCAGGGGACTTTGGACCAATTTCACCTTGCGTAATATTGCCCCGGGGAAATCAGCACTGTCACACACTCTTTATGGAAGTTATATCATTGAGGATACATTTGCAAAAAGAGAGAAGGGGAAAAATAATGCAGCCACAGCATACATGCCAGTTTATGAGAGGTTGGCATCAGCAAACATGTCTGGGGAGATGTGTTGCAAATAAAATTATATAAAAAAAAGTGAACATGCAGCTGTAAATGGAATGTCTGTCTCCCAATCCAATAAATATGATGTAGCCTACAGCCCTCCGAGGACCTGCGATGTAGATATGGTTAGAACAGCCATCTGAGGCATGTAAGTGTGACCAAGGGGAGCACCATTACTGTGTACCCTGTCTACCTGGAAAAGTTGAAGTTGTTGACACATATAGGGAAACACTTTTATTTATTTTCAGCCCAACATTGTTATTACTTTCTGCTTACAAATTAGAGCTGCACAGTATATTCCAAATTTATTGTTATTGTGATTTCAGCAAGCGCACTGTGCATATTGCTAGAAACCTATTTCCCAGGTACTTATACAACTGTGACTGTTCTATGCAGTTGTTGTTGGGTGATGTTTTCAATGCCTTATGACTGCTTACATGATTGTGTGCTTTGGGAAGGGCACACTAAAGACACACTTCTTTATCTGCCAAATCTGACAAATCCCAAAGATAATCTGCTTTTGTTTTACATTAATCAAAAAAGTAAGAAGGAACATTAGTTTTTTTGATATTTCAGCGACTTCTTACTGCCTTGGTCTGTTCCCATCTGCATGCCCCCCCTGTATTACTGTGGAGTCTTTCTGGGTATTTTGGTTTCCTTTCACGATCCAAAGATATGCGTGAATGTGACAATGTGTTAATGGTTGTCTGTCTGTGTCTTTAAGTGTCAGTTCTGTAACTAACTGTCCATCCAAAACGAGCAGGAGAAGATTAATTAATTCATATTTGAATATAACAGCATTATAAAATATGCATACAGTGTTGGCCAAAATTATTAGAATACCTCACTGATCTGAAAATTTGTATCTTGCTTTTTGCCTCCAAAACATGATTTGATTTCATAATGTTGATGGAACATGCAGACAGTTGCTCTGGGCAGAACCAGTATCAGATAAAGTGAATTCTTCTGTTTTTATTCACTTTTATTATTTGATATGGCCACCTTTTGCGGCAATTGCAGCACATCACTCTGGGATAATGTCAGTATATATTCTTTTTGCAAATTACAGGCGTTTCACTTTATTTTTCTCTTTAAGTAATAGTTTCTTCGCTGCTATTCTGTGAAGGAACATGATTGTGTGACTTTGACAGTGAAGTTGTTTAAGTAAGGATAATGGCCTAAATCTCCTTATGATGTAACTGTTCTATAGTTTATAGTGCATAATGATGACATTGTGGATATTTCATTTATTCTATGGGGGAGTTATTGGCTAAGTCAACAACAACTGACTCTTTGATATGCAAAGTATTCAAATAACTAAAGTAGTATTAGTTTTTTTGATTCACAAATCCCTGTCCAGGCTGGTGGCTTGGTTTTAATTGTTCAACACTGTAAAGAGAGAGGCTAAGTATTTGACCATCACATCACAGGTCTGAAGCACACATAGCTCTGCACAAAAAAAATGTTTTATAGACTCCCAAGATAAGATAAAATATGGACAGCCTGAATATAATTAGCGCTACTAGTGCTACTTAACCTTCAGTCCAGATGATTTTTTTTAAGCATGTCAGTGAGAGGGTGATCTCAGAGAGAGGACACAAAGAGCGGAAGACAAGTGGCACCTGAGACTTGTTAACCCTCTCCAAGATGTTCTTCAAATAAGATGCGACTACTGATGAGAATAATGATTTCTAAAGCCCCGCTAAATTCTGCTGGTTACTTTAACTCTTTGGTATTTTGTTAGATCATTTCTTCCATTATTTTTGTTTACCCAGATGTGCTTCTTGGTTATGCTTTGGTGCAAAATGTGCTTTGATAGATAAGTGCTGAGTATAATATATTATACTCTGAAAAGTGGCCAATCATGACTTCCCCTAAGGAGGTTATGTATTTGCTTGTGTTGGTTGGTTTGTTTGTTGGTTAGTATGACTACTCAGAAACCCCAAAATAATGAGAAAGGGTAAAAAAAATGGACAATAGTTTTAATTTTTAATTTTTATTTTTTTGGTGTAAATGAGGAACATGATGCTTGAAATATTTTATACATTCTGTACCATTGCAAGACACTATGGGCCCACCTGACCCACATGTTTTTAGTGGTAAGGGAAACTAGAGCACCCACAGGAAGCCTATGCTGACACGGGGAAAACATGCAAACAGAAAAGTCTCATCTGGTCCTGGAATCAAACCAGTAACCTTCTTGCTGTGAGGCAAGAGTGCTAACCAATATGCCACCGTGCAGCTAGGTGGACACAAGGGTTCAGTAAAGGAACAGTTTTCATTCATTCTTTTGTGTCATATAACTGCTTTGTGTCCCTGAACTTTGAGTCCAGCTCTCAGCACTATATCTTTACCATAGTTAAATATGGTGCTCTGAGTGCTTCTTGTTCAAATCTGTGAACATATAAAGGTGATCAGTTTAGGCAACTCTTGTGATGTAAATTTCTGTGAATTCATTTTGTTTTTCACTCACCACCGTATTATTAAAGTTTGATATCTATCTGTTATTGAGCAATGCAATCATGTGTAACTGCAATGATGATGGCATTCACAGATGAACCTTGGAGCTTCTTTATAGAAAACCCAGAACAGAAGCTGGAGTACACTGAGGACCCCACTCACAGTGACTTTAGTGGCATATGTTCTTATTTTTCTGAATCTCACTTCTGAGCTCCGATGAACACAAGCCCCATGAGCCACAGACCAGTTTAGTTTGAGCAGTGGACGTCTGCCAAGAAACTCAGCTTAATTACATTACAGAGTGTGTTCTGTTCATTTTAAACTTACAGTCAGTGGAATCAGACCAAGTATCAGGCTAGACTCTTTTTATCATTTGTTACTTTACAAGTTGGTCTTGAAGTACATTTTTCTTGCTGTGAAGAAGTAAAGAAGTAGGTAAGGAAGAACCATCTGTGTTCGGGAGGGGAGGCAGACGGCCAGGCAGGTGGGCTCTCACACTAGGGGACCTGTGTGCCCTTGGAGTCGAGATCCTAGAGCGAGCCTGCAGATTACAGCCACTAATTAGTCCACAGGCCAGAGTGCAAGCAAAAGCCTGTTACTATGTGCACACACACACACATGCACGGCCAGACAGCACAGACAGACAATTAGATGAAGAACAGCATACAGTATGTTAATAATACTTGCCCGGGGATCCAAACTCAATATTCTACATTGTGGGATAAATATAGAAACCCCAAAACACAAACAGATAATGAGGGCACAGGCTTAATTGCTCATTTAGTTTATGCATATTGCTTATTTATTACAGGAGGTTATCAAATTAAACTTTAGCACTTTGTGTCTAGGTATTTCAGAAGTACAAAGTAAACAAGTGCAGTATCTTTGAGTGTTATTTTATGATGAATATGTGCCACCTGCTTCTTTACTGTTGGCTTCTCCCTTTTGGGGGTCGCCAAAGAAAATCATCTACCCTCTATCATGCATTGATTCACATATCTATTTGGCATCAGTTTTACGCTAGATTCCCTTCCTGAGGCATCCTTCTCAATTTATCCAGGCTTGGGACCTTTCACAAAGAGTACACTGGCTTGTGACCCCCTATGGTGAGATAAAAGAATATAAATTTCTGCGAATTAAATTAACATTCTACAATATTTTACATTGAAGTATCTGACCAGAACCCATCACATGTACACAACCCTAGCCCTGCACATGCCTCTTTTTTTTAGAGATATGCTTTAAATTTGCATATTTTCTTTACATATGACCTTTTCCTTCCAGGGTCATTATAGCAAATCCTACTCCTCTGAGCATGCAGTGATTTGAGTATATTATATTTGACATGGATTTTACACCACACCTTCCTGACGCGACCCTCTCCCTTTATCCAGGCTTGAGACTAGCAGAAAGAGCACAGTCTCTTCTGACACTCTTTGGCTCCATTAGACGTTAATTCTGTTTCCATATGAATTTGCAGCATTAAAGTTGCACTCACCCTTCTTATGAAGATGTGGGATCTTCTAAAGCTGCATATAAACTATATCCATACATCTAGATAAACACAATAATTTTATGACCAATTTTTAGAAGACAACATAATTGTGACTTTATGAAAAAATTTGTTCTTTGTGAAAAACAAAAGCATAATACTTATACAGTCACTATGTTGTGCAGCAAAGCCAGATTTGCATCAAGAAAATGTAAAATAACAGGCCGTTGAAACTTTTCTTTGGCAGAGCAAGAAAAGCAGTGTGCTTTTGCAGCCAGTCTTTGCTAATGTGCTCAGGTTCTGCAAGAGCACTGAGAGGATGGCAGAAGCAGACTGTGTCAAATGCAGTGGACAGGTCTAACTGAACGAGGCCAGAGGATAGTGGAGCACCATGGAAAGCTTTAGACCCACTATTCTACTAACATGCTTTACTGGTTTATTTATGGCCCAGATATTTACAATTTTTCAAAGGATAGCATTCATAAACAGCAAATGTGATGTAATCCAAATGCCAAATACATCGAATACTGTAAGTGGACAGTTCAAAAAGGAAGTCGTCTGTATTTCATTAATGTTCCAATAGTAAGTATTGTTGTCACATCAGAATCAGTAAAGACTGATCCAAGTCAAGTACGAGTTGAGTCAGGCCTGCGTCATGACATGTCCAAACAAATTTTGATTATAAAAATAGACTGAAATATAGTTAAGCCTCAGCGCTAACAAAAACCCGAGTCAGGCACGAGGGACAATGTCTTTGCAGTGTGTGTAATGTGGTAGCTTTAGAAAAACCCACATGTTCACCTTATGTGGTTTGAGAAATGAACTAAGGAGGCTAGCAGTGCTCCCCACAGCACTGACTCTACAGAGCGACTGTGTCACACAAGTACCTGCAGGTGAGTGGAGAGGGCAGCGAAAAACCTCACGTAGTTATCACGTCACCGGTTGAGTGGATCGTCATTCGAGTCTGCAGCTCCTCCTCTGAGTAACGCATAAGCCCTGTGTCTGCTTGGGAAGTGGTTAGCTTCACTGAGGGAGTGCAGCTCGTGCAGAAGCCTTTTCTTTTCTCATCATTAACCTTTTGTTTTCCACTCCCAGCGTCTCTGAGTGTGTACATGCGTAAACATTAAATGCTTCATAGTTTACAGTAAAATTAAACTGTGCCTCCCATTAGTGTCTCACTAAAATGATAAACTGCGGTTACCGCGGTCCGTTGTGCCCCCATGCGGTTGGATTGATAACAGCGGTATGACAATAATGCGGTCACCGCGACAGCCCTAGGTGTGAGTCCAAGTCAAGTCTGATTCAGGTGTCTCAGTTGAGTTCAAAGGAACGTGTTCTTTAGGATAT
Organism: Bostrychus sinensis; assembly: GCA_020698575.1. Classification (NCBI taxonomy): domain Eukaryota; kingdom Metazoa; phylum Chordata; class Actinopteri; order Gobiiformes; family Eleotridae; genus Bostrychus; species Bostrychus sinensis. Next base: position 28,846,339 of record CM036244.1, read on the forward strand.
TCACATATTCATAGTTCACAGGTCCGAGATCACGAGTCCTGATCTGTGAAAAGCGACGAGTCCACGTCGCCCTGAACACAATGATTTGAATCCAAATTAAGATTTTAAGTTTATACTTATTTACTCTGCTCATAGCACAACATTTTTTGATAGCCCATGTTAGTTAATTATTGTTTAATCTCTATTGCAGCATGAGGTAGCCATAACCCAGATTTGTTTATTCGCAATGCAAGCAGAAGTGATTGCAGTTTCACTTGGGATATTAGTAATGTTGAAGGAATCCCTTGTGCAGCTCTGTAACTAAAATATTCAATCTGCATCATTGTAGACTTGGGGCATTACATTTATTAAATTTAGCTGGCCTCTTAAGGAAGAAACTCCTCTCAGTAATTGAAAATGGCTTCCTCCTCCGAATAATAATCCACGTAGCTTCCCCAATTCTGAGGCATTGAGAATAGTAGCAGGCTTGAACAGTGGGATACACACTTTGATTTAAATTCCTCTACAGTCCAGCAGGTTTGGTTTAAGGTGCCTTTTTACGGCCTCCCACAAGAAATGGGATGTCAATTGTAGGGGAATTTGCAGGTGGCAGCCCTTGACCACTAGCTCTCCAGTTCTTAGCGGTACCTAGAGGTGAATGCGGAGCGAGACTCGTATCATTAGAATTCCGACAAGAGGGTCGGCTGGAAATAACAGCTTGAAGCAAGTGAGGAATAATGGAGTGCAGGAGGCTAGGCAGGATAATCAGCATGCACAAGAGCCTCCACAACACAGTAAGGCTTCAAATATTTGTGTACGCACCACACTGTGAATTAAAATGCTAGCAAATAATGAGCAGAGTGCATTCAGAAGTTTTGAGGCTGTTTCGATGAATCTTTGATCAGCTATGACTGTGGCACCAAAACCTGAGAACCTTTTGCGTTTCCTATTATTACATTTTCAATTTTCTAAATGTCAGCAGGCAGACTGAAAGGGACATCCTTTAAAGAGTCGATGCATGGCCAACTTGGCAGTCTTATTAGGATTTGGATTAAGACTAGTGTTATGTGATTAAAGAAAGAGATTGAAAGTGAGGTGAGTTCGCAGTAATAGTAGAGTAGATTTCTCTTTGCAGTATCATTAGTTTGGGACTCTAGGTGCAACTATCAGGTTTTGTTTACACAATGGTCCTTGCACAAAACAGCACACCCTCAAAATGTTGAACAGGATAGCTATGATTTTTGAAAAAAAAAACCTAAAGATTGCAGTTCTGTTCTTTGTGCACTGACTTGCAATGTTACAGAGCTGTAGTTGGGCAGCAGTTTCTGTGGAATTCAACAGAACTTCAAAAACATGCTTAGTTTTCTCAATGTACTGCAGACAGTGTACTTTTGGACTATATTTGGACTAGAATATAAAAGATAGAATTTATATTGGCAAATTAAATTCTGAATTTCCTGTACCGTTGCTAGAGCTGAACTAGGAGTTGCCTGTCGAATTTATGTACCACTGCATGATAAGGTTTTGACTGTGCATTCCAAGTGTTTCTAGCTGTCAATGCCTTCACTTTTAATTAATTGTTGATAACATTGTATATGTATTTTTTTGTAGTTGAGACTTTTAGATAGATTGGGTAAACCAAGTATGTTTTAACCCTTATACTGTCCTCCCGTTATACTTACACACCTTGTTCTCAGGGATCAGAATGCCCCAATTTGTTTTCCTGTTATTTAATGCATAAAATATAACTTATGAAATAATTTTGTGTTATACCTTTAGTCTTACTTCAGACCAACCCACTGACACAAAATGTTCCCTTTATTTTAGAATTTTTGGGGAAAAGACCATGTTTACATAAAAAATACAATTTTTTTAAGTAAAAGTAAACAATTAAACTACTAATTACTTTGACTGAACATTATTTTGACTATTTGACATTTTACTAGAGGGTATTTCTCAAAGTTTAGTGAGGATATTGTTACTGTTGCTTCTGTTTTTTTTAATGGAAGAACTGAATATCACTCTTTATCTATCAAATTTGTCTGTAAAACAGTTCACACTGCAAAAGCAACAGTGATTCTTGTTATCAAAATTCAACATTTTCTTTGCAAAATTAGTTTTTCTTATCAAAACCCTTCAGACATCATTCAAAAGCAATGTACATTGTTCAAAAGCAATGTTTTGCATCAGAATTTATGAACTCTGATCAAATAAATGTATGTTCACAGTCATTTCACATTGGAGGTAAACCGCAGATCTCTGTGCTTTAGTGTAATGCAGGGCTCACAAAACCGCTCTGACATCCTGGTTCAAATCATTGTCACTCAGTCTACCAAAAGCTGACTGCCCCTGCCTGATGGGCTATCATAAAAACTGTAAAGAAATATGTACTTTATTACCTCTAACATGGTGTAAAATCCTGGGTACCCCCAGTTGTTTGTGGTGCAGAGACCTCTGGGCTCTGTACTGAAGTCTGTAGCGTTAGGCTTCCCTTCTCTTTCTTTCTCAGCCACTGATCAGGAAGGACGGCTCTGCGCTGTTCACATTGAATTCATGTTGGCCAAATTTTAAAATTTATTATTTGACGGATCTAGTCCAAGGACTAGATCCTGTCGCAGACGCAGGGTGGCTGGGCGCTCCCATAGAGATAGGGTGAGGAGCTCAGTCACACGGAAGGAGCTCGGAGTAGAGCCGCTGCTCCTCCACATTGAGAGGAGTCAGCTGAGGTGGCTCGGGCATCTGTTCCGGATGCCTCCTGGACGCCTCCCTGGGGAGGTGTTCCGGGCATGTCCCACTGGGAGGAGGCCCCGGGGAAGACCTAGGACACGCTGGAGGGACTACGTCTCTCAGCTGGCCTGGGAACACCTTGGGGTGCCCCCGGTAGAGCTGGAGGAAGTGTCTGTGGAGAGGGAAGTCTGGGCATCTCTGCTTAGACTGCTGCCCCCGCAACCCGGCCCCGGATAAAGCGGAAGAAGATGGATGGATGGATGGATCTAGTCCAATGGGAACATGGCAAAAACACAAACTCTACCTCCTGTTTTGGAAATGTATAGCAGCATACGTTAAAGTTTTTCGCATTGCCATGTTGGTGACAAGAATCACTCAGAAAACCTAAACCCCGCCCCATCACAGCAGTACTGCCACACCATTGGCCCACACCACAACTGGTTCAGACCCAAATGAGTCAGCGAGAGCCTGACTAGATGGATTTTTGTGAGTTTGTGAGCTCACAAATTTCATGATAATCCAGCTTTCTGTGCAAGGCCAAAACCGCTCAGCCTGCTCTTTTTAGACTGCACAGTAGTCACTGAAGAAGATGGGAATCTAAAAACAGAAGTCTACAGAAAACCCACCTTCAATGAGCAGTATCTCCTCTTTAGATCTGTCCATCCTCTCAGTCACAGCAGTGTCTTTGATCAGAGGCCAGCACAGTGCTCAGGAGTTACCTGACTGTGCTTAGGGAAGAGGAAGTAGGACCAGCAGATGCCTGATGCCCTGAAAGCCTGTGGATACCCGACTTGGGCTTTGCCAAATACAGGACCAAGACCAACAGAAATAAAGAACAAAGAAAAGATGTAACTGGACGTTCAGAAAAACTAAAAACACACAGTTCAAACACGACAACACCATAAAACAGAGTTTTATGCGTCTGTAGGACATCATCTCCTCTCACTAACAGAGCAAAGGGTACTACATTGTTCAGTGCAGTGAAGAACATAGCGATCTGTGGATTTACCAGCACAAAATATGTATTATGGAGGTATTTTTTGTTAAAATAGAAAAAAAAAAAAAAACTCTCTAAGTAGTCTGGGAGGTTTGAGGTTTATGTCTTCCTCCAGTCTGCTGCTCACTGCAGAAAACAAAGCCTAAAGAGCAACATCAGGGAGGTTTTTTTTTAAGATATTTTACTTCTATATGTATTTTATCTACATATTTATGATTTTTTTTCCTGGCATTTACAGTGTCTGTAAGAGCAACAGACAACAACTGCACATTTTCTTTGGCACATTTGTGCTGTGGAGTCAGAATTGACCCCAGAGGACTTTTTCTGACTGTTTTCCATAAAACATTAATTATTCAATCAAATTGCTTCAAATTTATTTTGATGACAAAGAACATGTTATTAAACAACCCCTGTTAATTTGAACCCATTTGATGAAGAAACAACAAAGTTATATAGTAACAAACTTAATTTGGGGTCAGAATGACCCCAGGGGCAAGGCGAGGGTTAAGTCTCTCAGGCTTATGTAACAGTTTAAGTCACTGGTCATTGTATGTGATAGTTTGAGGCCAACACATTGACTCTTAGCTCAAACCCAACTCTCAACGTAATATACAAGAAGCTATTTATGCTTTACTGTGTAATTAGAGTTTTACAGCTTACAACTCCACGTAGTCCAGTCTGTCAGATAAAACGAGTGTGACAGGATGTGATAACAAGCCAACACTTATTTCTCTTCCTTACGCAATTAAAATCAGACACATTGGCCTTAATATTACACTGTGAGAGGGCTGCTGCTGTATTGTGTTATAGTTATTAAAACTGTCCTTGTAGCATGAAATTGTCCGTAACACGAACTTCTTGTTGTATAATCAGTGTGTAATGAAATCAGATAGAGCTGTGGTTCTGCTACAGCAATTAACATGAGGAATTATCACACCTGAGATGACACAGCAAAGTTTGGCACTAGGCCAAACTTAGCGCATTTAATAGTTAGATAATATGTTTCTTTTATCTTTTAAGAGACATAATTTGAGGAACAATAGTGTTTGTAGATATTCAACTAAAAAAACAAAAGAGGAGGTTTATTAAATAAATGCTTTTTTATACATTTGAAATATATATATATATATATATATATATATATATATATATATATATATATATATATACTGATAGCATACTGTATTACTGCCTGTGAAAAGATATCATATATCTTGAGAAGACATTTGAACGTATAGTGTTTATGAGTGTCTGTGTTTTGTGTTTCTTTTCCATCCAGTAAATATCGACAGACGACTTGGTGCTTCTTAGTCATTGACTTTTTTTTTTTTTTTTCTCTTGTTGCCCACTGTCACAGAGATCTCCCTAAAGTACAGATCTCCTCTCACAACCTCTCGGGGCATATTGGCAGAAGTATCAATTCTCTATTTGAACGCCTCATTTCTTCTGTTTCTTTACTGAGCACATTTTCTTTGAAGCTCTAAACATTCTGTCATGGGAAACTGGCTTGTAGCAAATGTCAAGGCATTGTAGGCATCATTGTCTGGTCCAGTTTAACATTTAGACAATGTCAGCTTGTTAACCCCTAAGGACATTCATGCTGACATGTTTTGACATGGATTGTAGAAAAAATTAGAAGATCCAAGGTTTAAGTCCAGGTCTACACCATTATGAGATAGGCCCAAAGGCACTGGTCAATAAAGAAACTAATGTTTAGTTTTAGCAAATTCTTTACCATTGTGAAACTTTGTGGCTCAATAGATACTACCAGTGTGAAACATTTAAATCAATCCTGTATGCACAATTATAAATAACTATTCAGCATCAGTAACACGCCAACACTTTTGTCACCTCAACCTTGGTTATTCACATTTAAGACATATTTAGCATTTAAAAATCCTTACACTTGGGTATGGTGTTCTATTCCTAAATCAAACTTCAGCTTTGCCCTTTTATTTCACAATGACTAAAACCAGATTCTTATTGCTGCAACATGTTGCTTTGCAGCTCTGCGCAGTCCCCTCAAAAATGAGTAGATGGAAAGAGGGTATGTAGGTGGAGTTCTTTAAAGCCCCTGCCTCTGAGGTAATGCTATTTACTCCAGCAATACCCAATGCAAAGTGTGAAAGAATAAAATGCTTTGGCTGTGTGTGGGAGTACAACAATACAAACATCTAGAGGGAGATATCACAATTGATATTTAATACACAGGGCATAAATCTCCTTAAACTATACTGTTCATGTCAGACATAAGGCCAAATTATTAAGTGTGTCCAAAGAACAGTATAAGCATAAATGTGTAATGACCCCAAGCAATAGCTGTACCAGAAATGTAAAAAGGTTAAACATAGGTCAGTGCCTCCAAGAGAGAACCTTTGGCAGCTTTTTTGTTCACTAACAATAGTTTATCCATTTTGCCATTATATGCTTTATTAATTAGTTTATGAAGCGGGGGGCATGATCTTGCTTTATTGTATCCTCAAATATGAGCTTGCACAAAGCATTCTTTTGTGCAAGGAGCTTATGGTATTAATGCTATCCCAGGGCTGCTTTAACAGATTTTAAAACATACACGTAAATAATTTTGGAATTTTTCCAGGTAATGGCTCATATGCTTGCATAAAATAATTAGATGCAATTGCACATACACTAAGTTGTACCTCTAGACAAGTCACCTCATTAAACATCATAATCTTAAGATGCTGAAATACAATAACACTGCTAATTAGTTACACCTTCAGTGGATAATTAGTCCTACAATTAGGCCTGTTAATTTTCATAGACGGGCAATTTTTCTTATATCTGTGTTTTGATGCTGTGCCTTCTAAAATAAATGGTGGTGTAACATAATTAGCATTTTTTATTAGATAATGTGAAAACGTAAAGGCTAAGCCTGAATAGTTTTAATTACATATGCAGATTTTTTTTTTTTTCATAGTGTAATGGGGCATTTACATGGTCTTTTTCCATTTAAATTGTCTGAACAGCCAAGGATGATAATAATAGGGTATACTTTGGATTATTATAACTATGGATGACAGAAGCTAAGTTGTGAAAACAATGTGTTTGTTGTCTGTAGGGAGACATCAGTAAACACATGAGAGTAGTATTTAAATAAAATAGAGAACAGGGACGTGAAGGTTATGTTTTGTCAACACTGGGTTGCTTGTTTGTTTGATAATCTGCTAACTTAGAAAGTACCAGTCAGAAAATGAGTCAAAGAACATATTATATTGTTTTGGGAGCTGATCAGGAGTAGTGTCTAGATCCAGGAATCTTTTAAAGATTTGTCTCATTTTTAAAATAGGGCAACAAAAAGTGGTCAGCAAAGAAACAAATGATTAGTATTAGCAGACTCTTGTTAAGGGAGCAGAGCTAGAAGGTCTATGGCTGGGCACTAAATCTTGACTATTGTGAGATAGGGTCAAATATATAATGTTTTAGTGCATTATTAATAGTATTGTGAAAGATAAGGGCTTTGTGGCTCAATGGATACCCCTGAACTAGATCATCCCCATTTCAAGTCCTTATTTGGGCACTATATCTTTAATACAGGGAAATGGGGCCAATGCCTTAGTAGAGGGCTGTGCTCTATGGGGTCTGCAACCAAAGAGTCAGATAATGGCAAAAATATTACATTTTTATCTGTAAAGAGTTGAAACTAACTTAAATGCACAAAAGTTGCTTACCCTTTAACTGAAATATAACCTATAGCCGTGGTCTTTAATTACTGCAAAAAAAAAAAAAAAAAAAGCTTAAACTATTTATTGCACATACCTTTTAATAGGCCACTAAACAGCCGTGATATACAGGAGCCACGCCTACTCTGAGAACTACAGTTATTCAGTAACTTTTTCTTGGTGCTTTATATTTAATATATCAGCCCGTGCATGCACTGTACAAAGTGGTTCAGCAGTTTATCAGTTTTTCTGAATATGCTATGGACTAAAGTTTAATTTTAAATTGACTAGATGATGCACTTCATGAATCCATGAATTCCTTTATTGACTTAATGTAACCAGATGTCATGTATTTTTGAGGGAGTGTTTTATTTCAAATGACAGATTCCTCTTCTGTTAGTACTCTCAGAATGCTTTGAAGAGACAAAATAATGAATCATATGCAGTAACCTTCATGCTGTCCAGACTTCCAAGTACATTTTGAGTTAACCAAACCCTAACCTTCACCGCTCCAAAACTGCAATAAAGTCATAGAATCAATGTGATAAATTCCTAAAGTGATGCCACATAATTTGAGTATCAGCTTTCAGTAAATATTCACAATGACATGAACTGGAGAGGCACTTTGCTTTTCTAATTACAATCCAAATCAAGAGTCCATTTGCAATCAGCAATAATTACAGCACTGTCTTTTGGTGCTGTTTTCCAGTGACTGCTCCTCACCGGCAGATAAGAGACGTGTTTGGAAATGTACGTTTAGTTCAAGTGTTTGATTGTGCTAATCACCACCTCACTCAAACAGCTGTGGTGGTACAGGTGGCCATCTCACACAGCTACATGAAGACAGACACAAAATAGAGCTTAATACTATGTCTTATTGTAACGGCATTTCCCTTCAATTTATAATTTATCCGTGATATTTAGAATACTGCAAAAGTTTTAGTAAGGGGTAAAAGAATGCTTTTATAAATTCAGAATTTTATTTATAATTTATAAATGTTAAAGTGTGATGGGCCAAGGACAAGGGATCCTGTACCATTTTTAGATGCGGTCCAAATACAATAACTTCATTCACTTAATAAACAAGATTGATTTAGATGATTTTGATGCTATGGTAAAAAAAAAATCTACCTACACGGATGGCTCAATAGAAAGAGCAGTTATTCCAGAACCAGAAGAGTGCATCTAATTTTGATTTGTTTTTCTTTTGTACTTTTGTGTATTTTTGTACAATGTGAAATGTAAATCTGTACCAGTTTGCCACCTTGAAATTACTAGCTCTGAGTTTAAAATGTCAGACTAGTAATTAAGTCCAACTGGTTTTACATCTTGCAAATGCATGGCTCTGGGTTGACTGAAAGTAGGAGTGTATGTTTTAGCCTGCACTTTCTTAAGAACCATTAATTTAACATCCATTGGAAGATTTCATGATTGGAGTGTGCAGCATACCAAATTATTAATATTAAAGTTCAGATGATTACATGATTCCTATTACAGTATGCTAGTTAAAAAACATGTACAATTCATTTAATCTAGTCCAGTATGCAGCTTGCTGTGACTAATATGGTTCGCTTTTCTATTAAAGTTTCTAAAAATAAGGGATATTTGCATGTGTGTTTTTCTGTCTGCTGTGTCCAGTGTCCAAAAATGGAAATGTTGAACATGTTGTTACCCGTCTCATTATTTCCTCTTCCCCTGAAATCAGGAGCTGTCCCTTCCCCCTGCTGTCTTCCCACAAAAGTTGTGATTGCATGTGCAACAATCAATAATCCTCCTGCCCAACTTTACATGCACCAAACCAAAAATAAGCCCAAAGTGCATGTCCACCCAGGTATTTCAGTCACCGCTCATCAGCGCTGGGTGAGATAAATGCCCACAGCTACTGCAGCCATCTTGGGTTTTAGGAAGCTCATTATTAGCTGATGTTTGATGAAGGTAGAAGTTTTAAAGGTCTGCCTGTTCTTACCTGTCTTAATAATGATGTATTGAAAACTACCCCAAGACATTAAATAATCTTTTTAAATAATCTTCTCTGGATGACAAAAATTAAAGGTTGTTGTTACATTTTTGTTGTTTGTTGGCTTAATGTCACCCAGATCTGATAAGTCACTTCCCAGGGCTCTAGACTAACTTTTTCAACTTTTTCAGTTGGTCACAGTTTATTCAATTCATATATTCATTCATATTACACTCCATATAGAATAGAATTTAATCCAGTCTATTCAGGACACACACAAATAATAAGAAAAATATTCATGTGTTTAGTTAATGTGTGTGTGTGTGTGCGCGCGTGCGTGTGTTTGTGGGTCTGTATATATTGGTGCGTAAGGGGATGTGGGGACTGGGGGGTGGGTGGGGGTTTGCTTTTAACCTTGTAAAGCACTTTCTGCTGCATTACTGTATGAAAAGTGCTTTATAAATAAAGTTTGATTGATTGATTGATAGTCACTGGTATTGGCTTGTGTTGGGTATCAGTTGATACTTAAAGCCCTGGCATTGGTAGTCTTTTGGTATCAGGCCTGAAAAAGTTGCGACCACTCACCTACAACAGTACAGCTAACTGAGCTGAGGTTAGCTGAGGTTAGCTTTAGGTCCATGCAAACAGCAAATACTCATCCTCGTTAAAGATCACATTTTGCATCAGTTTTTATCTGCATTTCTTCGCTTTTCTTTGCTTTCTCTGCCTTTGTAGCCCTGGTTCTCTGGAACAAGACACATCTAGTACTAAAATAGAGACTTTCTCTAACTTACCCTAGCATCATTCAGCAGCCAATAGGAGTGGATCTTATTGCAATGTGGCAGCAGGTTAAATTCCTCAAGAACCTGAAGTCTATGTACTATGTACTCTGTAAAATATACTATATACAGGTTTCTTTCAACAGAAGGGAAACAATAGGTAGTTTCTGTTTAATGAGATAATTTTCATGAAAAAATGATCAGCCTATTCATGTATGCACTACTCACAAACTGACTCACACACAGCACTTGGCTTGAAAATCAGTATGTTGTTTGATGGATGACTTATGTCTCTTTGATGCAGCAGATGTTTGAAGTTGAATTCCTCTTCATGTCCCACCACACTTTACAGTGAGGGTTAAACTCTGTCCCTTTGAAGGCAGCTCTCTTAATGAACACCTCCTACATACAGTATCACTTTCATGCCTGGCTGGTAATTACCTTCTTCTCAACCCAAAAATTAATTACATCGCCATAAATTGGCAATTTACCCACTGATGCAATGCTTACACACAATATAATATGATTCCTAGTCGAAAGATGGATGATGGCTGAAGCATCTGCCAAAAGTGTGCTCCCTGAAGGTCAGAGCAGCCCACTGGGTGCCAGCATCCTGCTTCAGCACTGGGTGGTCTCAGGTTGGTTTCCAGGACGTCCAATTTGTTTTCCCTCACATGGATGGGAGAAGCAGTACCAGAACAAGAACAGTGAATATTTACACCTAATCTCTCTTCCTCTGACATTTCCCTCAGAGTTTAGACAGCTGTGTCATAAAGCCATGTTGGGATGCATTTTTCTTTGTCCTTATCTCGTGACAGATTTGTTGTGCTGCCTGACTTTATCAGTCGCCTGCACATCTATGTCAGTTTGTTGTGTATATTTTAGTAGAAAACTCCCATTTGAGAACATTTCTAACCTCCTAAGAAGACTTCTCTATTTGGGACTAGGATGTTGTTGCCACCGCTCAGTGCTGTTCTTTTGTGTGAAGTTAATGAATTGGGCCTATGCCAGCCAGAGGTGGATTATTATTGCAGTTGTTCAAGTTGAGTTTTAGCAAGCCAACCTTGTACTGCACAAATAAACTGCATCAAAACCATCCCTGTTACTGCTTACTCTTGGTTGGTAATATAAAAAGGCCCCCTGACGTAAATACAAACACATGAATACAAAGATATATTGGTGTCATCAGGTAACTGAATAAACTGAGTTGGATTATTATAGTACACATACCTGCAAAATTATTATTTTTTTCAAAAGGTTCCCTTAATCAAAAAAGCAACATACACTATATTTCCAAAAGTATTCGCTTACCCACCCAAATAACTGAACTTGGATTATGGTGTGGGGTTGTTTTCAGGAGCTAGGCTTGGTCCCTTAGTTCAAGTGAAATAAACTCTGAATGCTTCAGCACCAAGAGATTTTGGAAAATTCCATGTTCCCAACTTTGCCACTTCCTGTTCCAACATGACTGCATATAAGTCCAGAGAACAGGGTCCATAAAGACATGGATGAGCGAGTTTGGTGTGGAAGAACTTGACAGTCCTGCACAGAGTCCTGACCTCAACCTTTGGGATGAATTAGAACGAAGACTGCGAGCCAGGCCTTCTCTTTGGACTAGATACCTAGATACCTAGATGTCTGATGTAGATAGATGCAAAGGGTGGGCCGATGTCATATTAAAGCCTATAGATGAAGAATTGGATGTCACTTAAGTTCATATGCATGTAAAGGTAGATGAGCTTATACTTTTGGAAATATAGTGTATGCTGACTAGTTTGAAAATTGCACTCAAAGTAGGACCTTGATAAATGTACAACTCCTTTGCTAACAATGAGATAAACCTTATTTTCAATGTTTTTGAACCAACTAACTGGATAAAGTTTACTCAGTAGACATACAGAGATATGTGGTAAAGGAAAAAAATCCTTGACCTTGTCACCAAAGACCTTCCAAATATCTGATGAACCGACACATACATTGAGAAGAGAAACCTGTGACTTCTGTAGAGAGAGAAAAGATGTAAAAAACTTAATGTATCTTCAATACCTTCTGGTTCATGAAATAGTCTTGCACAACTTCTTTATACCTTTCGGCTTTGTACTTTCCTTGTATTAAATTCTGCAATCCTTAGAAATGAATTTACTTACTGCTTTTCTTGGAGTTGTTGTTCTGGGTTCAGTTATTAAAAAAAAAAAAATCATTTTGACTGTTTAATTAGGTGTAATTTTTGAACCTCATCTGACAGACTCCTGAATAGGCTTTTTCTTGATGAATAATGTAATGAGTGATGCCTGAGCCATGTTTTAAAATGTCACGTTTGCATGATTGGCCCACTGGGGAAACTTATCCTGACAGAAGCATAAATATAAGAGTTAACTGCTGGTTTACAGTTCTCTCAACCTTCAACACTTTATACACATAGATATTACATGTTATTATTTTTTGCACTTAGACATAACATAACATAGAGGTCATGTGCATTCATACTGTACATACATGCCTTACACAGACATTGCTTTTCTTTGTGATTCCTATGTTAAACAGCTTGTATAGACTTCATAAAAAACCTTTGCTCTGCACAGAGTGACTTTGACCAAGTGTAGTGCTTGAACACATTCTACCATCATGCTTGATGCATGTGTTTGGCTCGTAGGCTGGAGGCAAGTGTTGGATAGGAGCATACAGTTCACTAAGTGCAACAAGGTGCACTTTAAATGAGTTGGACTGTGATTCTCAGTTCAGACTCCACGTATACTGCAAAGTGATTACTTCATTAGTATGATGTGGTCTTGTGTGTTTGCTTGTTGTTTTTCAGAGTATAAATGATGTGTGCAATGCTTTTCTCCTTCTAGCCCACCTGAAGTCAGTGTTAGATGGAAGCTAGTTGAAAATGCTTTGAATCAGCCTTAGATCAGTTTCTTGCTTTGATAAAAAAAATACTGTTGAAAAGTCATGTCAAATAAAGGGCATATTACCAGTTTGTGTATGAAAGGTAGAGAGTTTGCGTTATTGTAAATATTGTTCATTCATTGTTTATTTATTTGGATCATGATTAGTTGTTCCCTAAAGGCAGCTAAAGGTTTCCAAATAACTGCAAAATCCTCCAATAATCTCACATTTTCCCTCATCATTAAAATATCAAAACCATGCTCATCTAGTATCCCAATAAAACAAGTATTTGATTTACTAATTATTATTATGCACAGTCCTGTTAGGTGATGCTGGTAGGTGGCGCCCATGACACCCTTTAGTTATGGCACAACCTGGACAATGGTCAGTTAGTCGCAGGGCTGACATTTAGAAGCAGATAAACCATTCAGTCTCATATTCACTCACTAGAGGGGATTTAACTATACATGTATGTAATGGATTGAGGACACAGTTACACAGACAGAAATAAGGACCTGGGGCTCAACTACTATCTTTTGGCTGTAAGGCATGAGCACATCTAACACTTTTATATCTTTTTATAGTTACGTTTGATGGTCACAACATTGACAAACAGGATACAGTGTTGTCAATTGAAGTCTTGCCATGTTGTTTGGCAGGTGTCACATAGTTAGAGCATATCTTGTGCGACAGGTAACACAAAGTTAGGGCATATCTCTTGTGACAGGCAGTGAAAGACCTCATAAAAAGATTTTTGGATTTTTTTGGCAATTCTCTGGCATCACACAAAGTCAGTTCTTGGAGATGGGCCGGTGTTTTATTTATTTGTTCTTTCATTCATCTTTTTCCACTTATTTCTGTTAGGAGTTGCAGGTACTGAAGCCTATCCCAGTAACTTTGGGCTTTAGGGCAGTGCACAGCTAGTCATAGGGCTGGCCTTCTCTCACAATCATTCTCTATGGCAAATTGGAGTCACCCATTTACCTAACAAGTGGCATGTCTTTGGACAGTGGAGAGAAGTAACTGGAGAGAACCCACAGTAACAGAGGGAGGACATGCAGACTTCATCCAAAGAGAATGTGTCGGCCAGCCTGAGCATCAAACTCACAACCTCATTGCTGGGAGGCAAGAGACTTTTAGGTTTTTGGAAAATGAATTTATATTTAATTTTACATTTACTTGAATGATAACTGATAAACAAATAATAAGTATAATATTTACATTTTCAGCACCCACAATAGATAAAGGGATAGAGCATTTTGAGATGATGAAGGCTTACTATTTGTTCTTTATGCAACAATGCTTGGTTATGGAATATACATAATATATGCATCTTAACAGTGTGACGGTTATATTGTAAAAGCCAGTTATCTGATTTTGCTGTTTGATAGTAGCAGCCTTTCCTACACTGAAAGAGTTCTCAGAGTTAGTTTAAATGTTTGTTCAGAGAATCCCGAAGTGCTCCATGGTGGGTTTGATGGCTTGGAACCCTGTAGTGCAGCTGTAGATCACTGCTCAGCTGGGTGTCAAGATGTGTTGAATTGTAACAGCCACTAATAGGAGTAGAAAGACGTCATTAGCAAGAGACATGTCAACCAAACACTTTACAAACTAAATCAAACTTCAATTTGAGAACCTGGGGAATTAGACAATAAAAGTTTTTTGTGTACATAAATTACCCTTGTGTGGTGTTTCAAGAATCTTTTCAGTGACTCTTGCGTTTAGTTTTTCAGTAATATTTTTGTTCTGAGTCAACTATAAACATAAGCATGCAAAAATCTACCCATTTATTCATTGGGAAGAATTTATAGAACAAATGGAAACATACACTGATCAGGCATAACATTAAGACCACTAACAGGTAAGTTGAATATCACAGATTATTCATTTTGTGGCATACTTCATTTTGGCACTTGTTAGTGGGCTGGATCTTTTAGGCAGCAAGTGAACATTTTATCTTCAAAGATGATGTGTTAGAGATGGGAAAAATAGACAAGTGGAAGGATGTGTGGCCTGGTGAGCTAGTCTCTCCTACTTTCTTTTCCAAAGCACAGTCTGATTCCTCACTCACAGCGAACAGTTTCTCTCTGGTTGATTTGGAACTGGCATATTACAGCCATTTATCTGCAGGATGTTGTATGAATACATAAGCAGAGCAAATTTAATAACTTCTCTCAAGTGATTAAAAGCGTTTGTGCTTTCCTTTGTCACTCATAAAGTCCCGTTGACAAAGACTCATCTAATGTTAAGACAACATTCAAACAAAGTGACTTTCTCCACAACTCTTTGTACAACTGGCTTCTGCTGCCGTCCCTGTTCAGAAATAAATACAGAGCTATTCATAATACATTGTATTCTGTGGTTTTATGTCAAAACCGGCAAGAATCAGTCATGTTTGTATAGGATACAAGTCAGCACTGCTTACGTCCCGCACTTTGTTTCTCTGATTGGTTACTCTGCCTGTGACTGTTCTGCCCATAGAAATAAAACTTAAGCAAAGGGATAGCAGACCAAGTTCTTTGTGTAGAATAGGAAAAGAGTTTGTCTGAACAGCCAGGCTAAAGGATATGAGCAAGTTTGACAAAGGCCAAATTGTGATGGCTATAGACGACTGGTTCAGAGCTTTTTCCAAAAGTGCACCTTGTGTGGGGTGTGCAGTGGTCATAAGAGTGGTCCAAAGAAGAAACATTGGTGAACCTCACCAGGTGGTACAGGGGGAAGCGACAGCTGGCCCATGTGTCCAATCCAACAGACAAGCTGTGTAGCTCAAGTTAATTCTATTTCTGATAGAAAGGTGTCAGAGTACAAAGTGCAGTACAGTTTAGGACTGCATAATAGGCAAGTGGTCATAACACGTAAAACAATGATGGTCATAATGTTATGCCTCAGTGTATAGTTGTATTGTAAAATACAAACACTATAAATATTGATACAAATGTTGGAGGTTTTAGACTGTACAATCCTCAGCCAACGCCTGCAAGCGACCAACTGTCCAACCACACTATGCCAAGCAAGTTTATTCAAAGTTTGTGAAGTGAGCAAATGCTTTGGAGTGCCTCTTCAGTTTTACTCATGCAACATGCTTTCTTAACCAGCTCTATAATACAGCACTGATTTTTCCACTCGTATTTGGTATGTTATTTAATCTTTATTCCAAATCCTTTTGTAAAATGTTCACCCCAGGATTTCTAATCAAAGGAGAACATTTGAGCACTTTATTCTGGGCTATTTGTGAAATGCAATATGCCCATTCAGCTTTGAATAGTACTAATTGATGTGTAGTGGCTGCTGAGGGTGCAGTCATTTTAGTTCTGTGTCTGAATTCATTACAGTTTAGCCAGAAATATCCGGAAGAAACTATCCTATACAAAACAGATTATCATAAAATAAGCCGGAGTATAACCTTCTTTTGCATGGAGACTAGCAGTAATTGGCAGTTCAAGTTGGTGTTGTAATTGTTCAAGTTTTTTTGTCAATATCATGACCTCCACTGCACTCTGTTTCATTCCTAATCCATACCTGCAGAGGTTGGAAGTTGAACTGACACGGTTCCTGGGGTCTCTTTAGGTAAGAAGACTACAAGTAATCTGAGGAATGTCACAAGGAAATATATATTAAAAAAAATCTTATCTCCAATAGCTTACATTACAAATGACCTGTTGGTTCAGTGGCAGTGCTGTTACATCTCCAGCCTCAATAATGTAGGAGTTCTGGACCACTGCTGAAATTCTATCAGAAATGGACATTCCTTTAGGAGACGAGAAGTCTGCGCTTACCCACCAAGGATGCAAAACAAAGACATAAATCTGTCCTTTACGAACTGCAGACCAATAAATATGCCAGAAGAGGCCTCCTCGCTTCTCTGATAAAAACCAGGGACCTGGTGATCTGTTTAAAAGACTTTATATGCATTAACATGTTACTTTACAGGAAAATGTCATAGCTATGTTTTGTGCAAACTGTTAAATATAACATGTGTTTAAAGGTATGTAAATTGAAGTGGAGTAAGACACATTTCTTTTTATGACATTTATTTTGTGTCTAGCAGAGGTAATTTGAGTCCTCCACTATCAGTTCAAAGGGGGGGGGGGGGGCCGAGACACCCTTCCAGTCTTATCTTGGGGTGCGGCCCACATTCCTCAGTTCAGTTCTTAGTTTCGTCTTGTCTTTGTCTCGTCTCGTCTCCGTCTCTCCTTCGTCTTTTAAGTTTAATTTTTCTTTTCTTCTCGTCATTTTTGTTGCGTTAAGTTCACCTTGCCGGTGATAACATCTTTTCACAATAAGTCGCCCAAACTTTTGTTCGAGTATCATTTTTGTAGTTTATTTTAAAAAGCCTCGCGCCGCGCAACATCCGCCAGCTTTAACAATCGCTGCCTTGACCAAAGCAGCTAATTTAAGAAGTTATACTTCTAAAGTTTCGAATCGCTGTGAAAGGATTTTTATTGAATTTTTCATTTGGCATTAAAAGGGACATTTGCCATACTCTGAGACTTTGACGCTGCCTTACGCTGACAACAGCTAAACTCTCCCTGAGCGGCATCACGCTCCTGTTCAACATAACGGACACCTGGCGACTGGCTTGTGGAGCTTGGAGGACACACCACGAACCGCTGTTTGGAGCCGGGAACACCAGCCCTGCTACACCCCGCGGCTCTAAAGGACAAAGAACAACATCCGAGCCCCTGGCTGAAACCGGAGGCTGGCTGTCGTTACCGCCTTCCCCTCCTGCACCGAGCGCCGTAAGATCAGTGTGGTTATGTATGATACAGAATTGGCACTTTTAGTCTCAGAGTCTACTCCCTTATTCCTAAATTTCCAATAATTTAATAAGTCAATTTATTACTTACTCCACTGCAATTCATCATTAGTCAATAATTCTGCGTAACGGTTCTGTTCATAATTACATTCCTTTCAATATTTACCTGTGCCTCAGTACACTATTTCACCTTATTGTGTAAATAAACGTTATACTTAATCTAAATTAAGTTGAGTTTGGTGGTCTTTATCTATTAAACTGAGTCCCTCCTGGTCAATCCTTCCCTCTTAAGACATTAGTTTAGGTGTTTTAATCTGCACGTTAGCGCAAGGCTAACTGGTACCAATGCGGAGTTATTACTCCTAATCTTTGTCTTAGTTCAGTGTATATATTTTTATATATGTACCCTACAATAAGAAAGCCGTGATTTCAATCTAAGGGTGTATTCACACAAGGAAAGTCTGTTGGTGTGCTTCTTTGGTCCGGATCGAGTCTGGACTTTATTTTTTCTGTTTGGTTTGGATCGTATTCTCATTGCACTTTTTGCAAGTGGACTAAAGTTTGTAAACAGTGCGTGACGATCACTGCACCTATTGGCCAGAAATGACGCAGGCGGGGCAACGCAAAGACACGGAACCTGAGCTAAAACAATCATGACTTGCGTGCTGCACTTGTAACTGGGATATTTATTCTGATTTTACAGCTACAAATCTGTGAAAAATATTTTAAATGTCAAGAGCAGCTAATTCGAAATTAGTTTCACCGCACCCTACTTGTTTTTATTGCAACGCCAAAGGTGTGGTGCAAGCCGGCTGCAGGTGAGAAGACACACCCTCTGCGCTACTCACAGCAGCAGTGCTGAGCAGAAAACGACAGAACAGGTAGGCTATAAGTGCAAATATCAAAGAGGCACTGTATCCTCACTGTTCGAAGTTTGTCCATGGCTCGTGGCTTTTTGTGTGACTTCCACTGCTGTATTATTTCCCTTAGTGCCCGGCTACGGTGGCTTGTTAACTCCTAAAAGGCTGGTGACGTTTGTAGTTGGGCCGGATCGGGGCTGGTTCATATTCACACTGTAAGCCAGGGGTGTCCAAACTTTTTTCCTTGAGGGCCACATACTGAAAAATATATGTGCAGGAGGGCCACTCAGTCGAGGCGCCATATTTTGCATCACCACAAAAGATGTCACTTTTTCTTGGCGCCACCAACCACTAATTTTTTTATTTTTTCTTTCTTAATGCCAGGTACATCTCACACAAATGAAGTTTTTTACCTGCGTTTCAAACCTTGCAGTAAACAGTGCTACCTGTGGCAATTTGGGCCAATTGTGAATGAAGTCCGAGGGCCAATAAAAAATTGTCTGCGGGCCGCATTTGGCCCCCGGGCCATAGTTTGGACACCCCTGCTATAAGCGAACTGTACCAGAGCCCGTCTCAAGAGGTGGTCTCAGTCCGCTTGTTTTGTCTGGACCAGAGTTCGCATGAGTGTATTCACACCTGCACACTTGGTTTGGACTAACATGGGAAACGAACTCTGGTCCATTTGGACCAAACGAGGCAGGTGTGAATACACCCTAAGAATAGCACTTACAGGTGAACTGGTGATTCTGTTTTGTGAATGTTTTTTCTTTCACTAAATGGCCTTAAGTTTTAGGTTTGTGTCTGACTGAGTAGAGCTCACCTCTCAACCAAAGCAGCTGGGATTGTTTCCAGCCATGCAACCAGTAAGGGCTAAGTGGTGAAAAATGCCAGACTGTATACTGTATTCATGAGTACAGTCTTAGCCATCATTGGTGGTTAAAATAAAGAATGTTATGAAAGTTAAGCGCTGTAGTTGCTTTGAAGATATGTTATAGTTGAATAACCACAAATATAGTGCTGATGTATTCTCTGTATCTATTTATGTACAGAAAACACATATTTAACAGCTCTTACTGAGAGCCATACTCAGGCAGTAGAGACAAAAAATGTAAGCATGAACACATATATTGTGGATGTCTATAATAGGAAATAAAGAGAATCGTTTAGAGTGTTAGAATAGTAAGTGATGCTGATTACAAGCATTATGTATTTTGAGCATGAGTCACTGATGATGGAGCCATTCTGACATTTAGGCTCATTGATGTGTTGTTGTCTGATGGTAACTCAGTGTTCTTGATGTTTTGTCATCTTAGTCACATGGCCTTTTAGATGTACTATGAATTGAACTATGAATGAAGTATTTTTCAATTCTTTAGTTTGCAAAGACACATCATCTGCTCACAGTTTTCACACCTCCACAGAGACATGTTTGGTCTGGTTCGTTTGTTTTTTGTTTTTTTGTTTTTTGTTTTTGGTCCCGCATATTCCCTGCTTACACCTTGAAATCTTACCTAGCAGAGAAGCAAATAGGTGTAGCTAAGGGCAGAGATAGCCTCAAAATGGGGAAGTTGATGGTTCAATTCCTGCCCCCCTACGTAACGACATTAACTCTTAGTGTCCTTGGCTAAGACACTTAACCCACCTTGCTCCTAGTGTCTGCAGCACTGGTGCATGATGTGTTGTGTTATTTTTATTAGGACTAAAAACTGTATTAATATTTATTCACTTACTGTATTTAATATTATATTCACTCTTCATATTGTACACAGTGTGGATTACAAAAAGCATTCAATCTCTATTACATTCATAACAAAATCAAACCTTGTGTAATTGGCTTATGCTGCTTAGAAAAGAATATGCATTTTGGGCATCTTACAGGAAATTTCTCCATTCTTTCTCTCTCTTCCACCAATTGCTCATTAAGGATTTGCATGAGTACTTACACTCTCGAGCACATTTGTTTCACATTTGAAGGTGTTGTTTCTGCCTAAATTATTTTAGCATCTAAAGCCAAGAGGAGTTGTTTTCTTTCTCCAGCCTGTGTATAGTCGTCGGAGAGGGTTGTTAATATAGCTTGAGTAACACTGACATCTGCTGGGATAGCACGTTCTAACTGGGCACATGGGGACGCAGCTAATACCGGTTTTCTCTCTAAAATCTGTGCAAAAAGCCTTGCATAAAAGCAGACTTGTATTGCATGGATACATGAAGGTATAATGACATATTTGTAAGGTGCCAGATGGTACTTCTAATGTGATTCAACAGTGTATGGCATCAATCAATCAGACACTTTTTTCTAATTCTTCTTTTTTCTTTTTTTTGCAGGTAAGGCAATTCTTCTGTGTTTTCTTCTCTGATGGACAAGCCGTCTGTACCGTAAGATAAAACCTCAATAATTGGATTTTGCAATTATAATTTGAAGTCCTGAACTGAACTCTAAAACAACATTTAAAAAGCTTTTAGGTGCAAACTAGCCTTGCACTAGTAATGTAAATGAGTCTATCTATCCCAGGCGTGTGAGAGGAACGGGTCATGTTGCTTTTTCTGAACCAGTCTGTCTTTGTTGATATCCATCTTGCTAATTTACAATTCACTCCTGCAATGACACTGAGTTTGTCCTGACCTTAGCTGTTACCCAGAGACTTTCCTCCTGATGCAACGGATGTCAGTAAGAGATTTTGCCTCCACAATATTAGAAACACATGGGATATTCGATAAGTATAGTGACTATCTGAACAAAATATAATAAATAATGTCTGAATAACTAAGTTTAGGGCTTCAGTAACCATAGACATAGTAAAACTTCAGTTTATTTATGAGCTACAAACCAGGACTTAACCAAGACTAAACCAGGGCTAAATTAGGTTTAAACCAAAACTAAAACCAAGACAAAACAAGGACTAAATCAGGTCTAAACCGAGACTAAACCAGTACAAAACGAGGACTACACCAAGTTGGTGTTTTGTACATCTCTAGTGCATGTGCATGTGGTAGCATGTTTATACAGTATACTACAAACAATTTGGTGCCATTGAGATCTAATTAAAAGCAGTTTGTAACATTGTGAATGCTAATAACCTCCACATACCGTAAAACAACTGCAAGTTCAGAAAGGCATGACGTGCTACTTGATTCTGTGAGCCTGACTGATCACAACTGAAGGTGGAAATTGTCTGCGATGTTTGGCTTATGAACGGCACGCAGGGTGAAGCCAGGCGCACACCGAATCATGCGGCCACCACTGTCACTGGCAAAACCATGTCATACAATCTTCTTTTAAACAAGCCAATTCATTTTCTCTCTCTTCTTTCTGGCGCCCCATAAGAGAACAGCAGATGAATCCAGCCTCACTGTCGGTGATGGTATTTTGATTTCAGTTTCCCATTTCCAGTTTATCACAGTTTGATAAGGTCACCTCACGCTGTCACCTGCAGTATCCAACTCCATTTACTCAAGCGTCCTGAAATGCTATTATCAATATGAAATATTGTCCAGACAGACTTCAGCTCTTCCAGCAGGGGAAAACATCAATGTTTACCGTTCAGAAATCAAGCCCTTGCCCCTGGTGTCAGCCACTATCTGTCTTCTATAGAAGCGAGACAGAGGAGAAAAATTTACAACCCCTGCTAATCCTCGGCTGGTTTGTTGTGCTGTTACAATTTGGCAAAAGAACATTTCTCTGGTTATAGATAATGGGACAGAGGTCACATGAGAAATAACAAGAAAACAGGAGCACAGCAATAAACTGAAATATCCTGAAAAAGTAAAATGATTTCAGATAAAGTAATATGTAATTGTTTATCAGCTAGTGGATTGAGGTTTTCATTATCTGTAAACCATAAAAATCTGTGCTTTTTGATGTGAACTACTGAAATAAATGGACTTTTCCATGATATTTTAATCTATACAGCTGCATCTTATATATATTGATAATTCTTTTCCTATATGCCGTTTTATTATTGCACAAGAAAGTTGTCATGCAAAACAATTAATTCTGCTGTGCTCAAAAACAAGTATGGGTGTTATGGGAATAAGGCGAAATAGCTGATTACGAAACAATACAGCCAATTGGCCTACAAGCCTGTGTGCTCTTTGTGCCAGTCTCAAACCTAGATAAATAGAAAGGGTTGCATCAGTAAGGGCATCCTGCATAAAACCTATTTGCAAACTTGCAAATCATTGTACGCCAGGAGGCATACGGTTTGCTGTGGGGAAATCTAAAAGTAGCTGAATACAGAACATGGTATTTAAAGATTCTGAAAGTGTTGAAAATGAAGTAAACATACAGTACTACAGTATAACAACTCATTTTGCGCTTATGAAATCCTATACTAGCCTGAACTTTCACCACCTGGAGGATGAATCATAACCTCAGCGTTAGGACACAAACTTTTCTCCTGTGGCAAATTCTTATAAACTCTTGCCTGGTTTCTCATCATAGAAAACAACAGGGCTCCTTAAGCTTCAGTTAAGGGCAAGGTCTGTCTCTGACCAAAGCTGTTATACTGAACATGATGAAAATGAGAAAAAGGTTGGGATAAAAAAGTTAGGCAATGGCATTGTTGTTGTTTTTCTGCTTGTGTTTTGGAATAACTGGTCACACATTTAATAAATACATGTTTTATACTAGAGAATGAGCCATGTGACACTATCAGAGTAGATATAGTACTGTGCAGACATCTTTTTCATAGTCTTTTCAAGAAAGACTATGAATGAAGAATGTTGTGTCAATGTACAAAAATACCAAAGTAGAGCATAGACCTCTGCCAAGGCACTGGTCCCACTGGTTGCAATTGTAAAAACATAGTGCCCAGACTTGAACCTTAAACTCAAAGATCCTCAAGTTCAGGGGTAAATGCTCTTTCCATTGAGCCACATAACTACCTTGGAATAGTAAAGAATCTACTAAAACTAAACATTTGTTCTTTTAGTGAGTAAAGTTAGTATCTTCCGTATGTCTACAGAATCCCTTCTGGATCTAAAAAGTCCAGACTTTCCCTGAAATATTTTTTTTCTTTTTTTTCCTCTTTTTTTCCCCTTTTGTTTTTTCTGCTTATTTTTCATTTTATTTTTTTTCTTCTTTTTTGAGGATTGGCTAGCATTACATGTCCCCTCTACTCAGGCCCATCGACAGGTTTGGTGGGACCCGAAGACTTCACATGGGCCCCCTTATAATAGAAAATATAAGAAAAGGGACCATTTCTGGGCCCCTCTGACCCTGAGGCCTGGGACAACAGACCACTTAATCTCACTATAACATTTGCACAGTACTCTATTTCTAAATGTAATCTGTTAGCTCGACTCGAGTGCAGAAATATCCAGAGTAGATAGCTGACAGATGGACTGCCTGGTAAGGCTGTTGCTGTTGATCAGATGAAAAGACTTAATACCAGATGTGTCCCCCAACTGTTGTTATAGGTCCTGAGGTTGTGTGTCCAAGGCAGTGACAGATGTTGTACAAAACAAACTTGCAACATGCTCTAGAGTGTGAGGAATAAACAATGGATTTAGGCTAAGCAACACAAAGAGAAAATATTTTTTGTAAAAGCTGGGCCATTAGTGAACGTTATTGAACACACTCAGTTGTTTTCTTTGCATAAGGAGAAAATTAGCCCTTTGTTAGCAGCTGTACTTTGTTTTAATGGTTTTCTCTAATTACTAATTAACCCTCCACTTTATAGTGTTTGTGGCTTGATGCTGCGAACATTCCCTTGTCTGTGTCTGGCCTACTTTGCTGTGTGCTTACATATAACAGTGTAGAGTAAACACAGATTATTCACAGTATACAAGGTGTAGTACAGCTTTATACAGTTGAAAGAAAAAGTATGTGAACCCTTTGGAATTACTTGGATTTCTTCATGATTTGGTCATAAAATGGACAATAGACAAACACAGGCTGCTCAAAGTAATGCTGCAAAAAAATGTATGTTTTCATGTGAATATTTATTCAAACATTCACAGTGCAGGATGGAAAAATAATATGTGAACCTTTGGATTTAATAACTTCTTGACCCTTGTTTGGCAGCAATAACCTCAACCAAACGTTGTGTGTAGTGAAGATCAGACCTGCACAACACTGGAGGAATTTTGGACCATTCCTCTTTACAAAACTGTTTAAGTTCAGCAGTTTTCTTGCTATGTCTTGTGTGAACCACTCTTCTGAGGTCATGCCACAGCATCACAATTGGGTTGAGGTCAAGACTCTGACTGGGCCACTCCAGAAGATGTATTTTCTTCTGTTGAAGCCATTCTGTTGTTTATTTGCTTCTATGTTTTAGGTTGTTGACCTGTTTCATCACCCATCCTCTGTTGAGCTTCAGTTGGTGGACAGATAGTCTTAAGTTTTCCTGCAAAATGTTTTGATAAACATGGGAATTCATTTTACTGTTGATGATAGCAATTTGTCCAGGCCTTACCATGATGCTCCCTCCACCATACTTCACAGTGGGGATGAGGTTTTGATGTTGGTGTCCTGTGCCTTTTTTTCTCCACACATAGTGTTGTGTGTTTCTTCCAAACAACTCAACTATGGTTTTGTCTGTCCACAGAATATTTTGCCAATAGTGCTATGGAACATCTAGTTGCTCTTTTGCAAACTTTAAATGTGCAGCAATGTTTTTTTTTTTTTTTGGACAGCCGCAGTTTCCTACATTGGTGTTTTCCCATGAACTCCATTCTTGTTTAATGTTTTACATATTGTAGTTTTGTCAACAAAGATGTTAGCCTGTGCCAGAGATTTCTGTAAGTATTTAGCTGAAACTCTAGAATTCTTCCCCTCATTGAGCATTCTACACTGTGCTCTTGCAGTCATTTTCACAGGATGACCACTCCTAGGCAGTGTGGCAAGAGTGCTGAACCTTCTCCTTTTATAGACAATCTGTCGTAACGTGGACTTATGAACATTAAGGCTTTTAGAGATACTTCTGTAACCCTTTCCAGCTTTATGCAAGTCAGCAATTCTTATTCATAGGTCTTCTGAGAGCTCTTTTGTGTGAGGCATGGTTCATATCAAGCAATGCTTCTTCAGAATAGCAAACTCAAAACTGGAGGGTGTTTTTTATTGGGCAGGGCCACTTAAGTATTGAGCAGGGCCTCCCATCTTCTCATATTGATTGGATTCTAGGTTGGCTGACACCTAACTCCAATTAGCTCTTGAAGAGGTCATTAGCTTAGGGGTTCACACACTTTTTTCATCCTGCACTGTGAATGTTTAAATAAATATTCAATAAAAACATGATTTTATTGCAGCATTAGTTTAAGCAAACTGTGTTTGTCTATTGTTGTGACTTACATGAAGATTAGATCACATTTTATGATCAAATCATGCAGAAATCCAAGTAATTCCAAAGGGTTCACATACTTTTTCTTTCAACAGTACATATATTTTGCCTATATAACTTAGCGACCTGAATACGTCTCTATATTTATTCATTGCTATCAGTCCAGATTGATTTGTTTATTTGCTGAACTAAAATGAAGAATATTAATAATGTTCAATAATAGCATACACTGAATCACATGCATTGGGTCATCAGTATGTTATATTGGCAGGTAATTGGTTTTCTTATGACTCCAGATAGCATTTTTATCATTTGTAGATATTTAATGCAAAGACAGTATTGTATTCACATCGTTCATATTTACAAACTTGATCCCAACCCAACAGGAAGAGTGGAGTCTGTTTTAATGTTAACGCATTATCACAGAGTCTAGTCTTTTAAACTTAATACCTTTCAGGCAATACTTTTTTGCATGTATTTTATTCACTGAAATACATATAGGTCACATCTCACCATAGCAACTTGAATGGAATGAGGCAAACTGAGCACCAAACTGACTGTTGCTAGAATGTGTTTTTTTTTAACTTAATCTTACATGTATTGGCACTGTCAAGGCAGAACTTTATAACTTGTTTTTTAAGTGAACTTGATGGTTCCTTGATGTAAAGCATTTTGAGTGTCCATGGGGGTAAGAAATGCTATATAAATCTGACTAGGGATGCACCGATACCACTTTTTTTCAAACCGATACGAGTACGAGTACTTCCATTTGAGTACTCGCCGATACCGAGTACCGATACGAGTACTTATATAGGGGTAACTTTATAGTTTATACAGTCACACTGCTGTATCTCATTCATCCCATATTGTGTCGTCTTTTTGCCGTCTATCCCCGCTCTGCGATGCTAAGTTATTTTTACAACAGAGAGCTTTGAACACAGCTAACCATGGCTAAAATTTGCTCAACATGGACATGTTATACCTCACTTTAAAGCTTATATTCTCCTCTATTCAGTCGCTAAAATCATTTTAAGGACAGATTGAGCATCTGCGCATAACCAGCGGAGATTCGCCAAGACATACAGCAGCTAACACAGCAGCTAACACAATTAGCAACGGTACTTCTTATGTTTTATCAGACAACAACTGCTTCATACTCCGCGCTTATATCATTTTCGGGACAACTAGGACAACAAAAGGACAACTGCTTAAGTTTTAGGACTCACGTATGATTTGGGATAAGTCTGGTTGAGCAGAATGTAGAGCCAGCTTTGCTTTTATCTGCATACAGTTCACTTTGAAATCTCACTGCTCAGCTGAGAGGGGAAGGTCACGTGACAGCGCTGTAGTGGTATCGGTTGTTGGTATCGGCCCACTTTTATGAATATGAGTACGAGTACTTGGACATGGTATCGGTACCGATACCCGATACTGGTATCGGTATCGGTGCATCCCTAAATCTGACCATTTGCCAAATGTTACATTTTTACTGTATGTCCCGGCATTTTCAGGTTCCGTGAAAAGTTGTGTAGTGAAGAATTTCAATCAGCAAAGGCACCAATAACTACACATGCTCAGTTGCTTTCAATCAAGTTATGAATGCAAAATATTCTTGAACACAGCTGAATGGACTTAATTATGTAGTGAAAATGCTCTGGTTGAGCCAAATTTCTTAGTGAAGCAGATTTTTACATCATTGCTCTAAAAGAACATGATGTCTTTTGCTAGCTGCTTTGAACTAATCAAATTCAAAAATCAAATCAAAATCTGGTTAGAAAAAGCAGTGATACATTGGTGTATTGTGAGGAACCATCATGCATTATAATCCATTTTTCATTGCTGGACCTGTATTCCTCACACTGTGTTCGGACAATGCATTATGTGGCTTGCATGTGTCTTGCATCATTTGTTATTCAGAGAAATCATGGTATGTTTGTTCACACATTGGTATGAGCAATGACTTGGAAGCCTGTTCCCACATGACATAAACGGCCCAAGGACAGTATAGCTGTCACTCTGTAAACCTTTGTGGTGCTGCTGCTGCAGGCCTGTTGTGTGTGTCCCAGAGCACACTTTGTGTCCTGTGCGCTTCCAGATCCGTGCACATGTGAGACGGACAGTGTGAGAAAGTAATGAGATGGACCCACTGTGAGCCAGTCTATGTGTCTTCTTCCTGTTCCTCTGTTCCTCTATAGATCACAAAGGGCATTGCTGTGACAGGCAGTACAATAGGGAACCAGATACAGCCAACATCAACTGGGTCTTTATACTGGGACCAAGGCAAAGTTACATGTCACTGTTTATCAGTGAACACGGCTGCTGATTTGGCTCAGAACACATCTGAACACAGCATTTGTTCACTGATCTCTGCAGTTATATCTACGTATGTACACAGGGCCAGTTCTTATTTTGGAGACTGTCAGGACAAGTTTCTGTTACAGAGGTAGCAGATGTGGGAAAGAAACCTAAAACCTGTACTCAAATAAAAGTTTTCTTACTTCAAAATAATATTACTCATGTAGAAGTAAAAGTCCTCCTTTATCCTTTGGCTTTTCCTGACGAAGCCCTCTCCATTTCTGTAGGCTTTGGGCCGGCAAAAGGAGTAGACTGGCTTGTGACCCCTCGTGGCTAGTAATCTTCTTCTCAAGAAGCAGTGAAAAAGCTGCCGTATGGCTAAGTCGTAGAGCTGTGGCGCATATACAAGCATATCGTGGGTTCGACCCTGGACTGTGACAGTTTACTGAATGTCTCCCCCCGCTCTCTCACGATTTTCTATATGCTGTCAAGAAACCCTTAAAAATAGCCAAGAAGCAGTGAAAGCACTAAGTGAAATTGTTACTTAAGTAGCAGTAAAAAGTACTGAGTGTAAAATTGTCCTTGGTATGAAGTATTTTTTGATATTTTTCTAATGCCACTACTACATACAAATTCCACTGCTACTAATACTACCACAATTACTATTACTATTACTACCTACTGTTGTAGTCAAAGCCATACTACTCGAGACCAAAAGACTATTAAGGTTCAAGACCAAGACCAAGACAAAAGGAGACCAGGTTGAGACCAAACCCTGTGAACTAATACTAATTAAAAGAGAAAAGTAAAAAAAAAAGTAGTTAAAATACATTTATCATTATTTTAATGATTTAATGCAACAGTCTCCAGAAAAAGAGACAGATTATGTTCCTGGTTTTTCTGATGCTAAAAACGAATTATTCCAAAATTATGAAGAATAGCGGTTTCTTATAATGTTTTGCAAAGAAAATCTCAGAGACCACCACATTCGAGACTGAGACAAGACCAAGTCAAACTGCAGCTGAGACCAAGACCGTACAAAAATGGTCTCAAGACTGGGGTCAAGACCAAGAACGGTCTTGCGTGCTATAACACTACTACTACCACTGGTACTATTACTATTTCTACAAATACTATTACTACTGCTACCCACCTTGCTGCCAAGGTAAAAGAAACAAAAAAAACTCATATTACTCATTTAGAGACTGTAAAAGTCCACTTGAGAAAAGCATGCTTTTTTTCCTCAAAAAGTTACTCAAGTAAAAGTACGCTGTAACAAATTGCCTGTAGATTTTACAGTAAACACTTAATAATGTATTGTAATATTTCTGTTGATTGCTGTAAAAATGATTTACAGGTTATAACAGGATATGTTTTACAGGTTTTTGTTGGGTTATTTTCTACAGTTATTTATTGCTTTGGTGAAACACAGTAATTAGCTGCTCTGTCTGTGGTGAGACTCGGTCTTACCGTGGTCCATGTCCCTTTCTCACCAGCACAGAGGGCACAGATGTGTGTCGGGTCGGGACTCGCTCGGCTCAGCTGCTGCTGCACTTCACGTGTACACGGTGTAGAGAAGTCATAGGAGTAGTTTGAGATTTTTTTTAAACCAACACACCAACTACAGTCCATCTGTGAATGCATTGCATCGTGAAGCCTTACGGACCAGTAGGGCTGGGGGTAAACAATTATTTTTAAAACGATTAATCAGGCAATTATTTTATCGATTAGTCGACTAATCTAACGACTAATTGGATGAATAGTCTAACGATTATTTTTCCGTTGCTTGATTAATAAAAACCATAATGTATCTTAAATAAATACCAAAACAATCTTAATAATATAGATTATTAAACAACACTGTTTTGCACAGCAAAATAAAAAATATTGAATCAAATTATACAAAATAAAAAGGCCAGCCTGTTTACTCTTACAGTCCAACAAAAATCTCTCCTGTACAAACTTACAAAAGATAAAAATAAAAAAAATGCAGTGCAAAATCAAACACTGTGCACAGTACAGAAATTCCTGAGTGTTTAATAACCTGATGCACAATGAAACTGACTCTCTTAACTGCTATTCTGTCAGTTTACATGCTAATGAAGAGTGTGCAATATATATAATACTATCCACTTTCCTCCTTCTCTCCTCCCTCTCATCCATCACAACTCTTTACTCCTCCTACACTACCTGCTCTGAATTACTGTCTAGGAATGTGAGCATGTCCACTTGCTCTTTGGTAAACAACTACAACATGAGTTAGCTCTCTGTGCAGTTTGTTCGTGCTGGGTTAGTAGTGGCTAGATAGCTGTGTTCTCTAGCCATAAGCTAGCTACTATTTTAGCCAACATTAAATGCTAACAAATGTTAACTAATAAACAACTGTCTAGGCGCTAGTAGCTAGCTAACATTAACTACTAACCAAACAAGCACGAACAAACTGCAGCTAGCCCTAACCCTAACCCTAGCTAGCAGAGCTAAGATAGTTAGCTAGCACTACTGAAGTGCACAGAGCTCAAGCTGCACAACACACTGCACCAGTGGTCCTCAACCTTTTTCGGCTCGCGATCTACTTTTAAAGTCATCAATGCCAGGAGATATACCTTTATATATATATATATATATATATATATATATATATATATATATATATATATATATATATATACCCATTATTTCTATTAAGCACAGTGTGGGGGGCATTTAAAAAGAGTTATTATTATTGCAGTGATTAAACATGAAAATGAAAATTGAAATAACCCCTTTAATAAAGTCACATTTTATTAAACTAAAAATTATAAATGTTCATTATCAACTCAGGACTGGAATAACTGAATCTGATCAATGTAGCAAATAAAATTTCACTGATATTTACAACATTCCATCATTTCCTAAAACTGCTGATTATTATGGATTATAATAGGCCTACTATATTTATATGGGGGCGGCAGTAGCTCCCAGTATTCCCATACTTTTGATGACTTAGGGCGAGCTGTTTTTTGGGGGCTTTTTGCAGGGCTTTGTTGGGCACCCTGTAAGGAGCTTGGCAGCTTCGGTCATTCTGCAAAGTGCGAACTGTTTGTTTTGGGTGACCCACTTGTGCGTGGCGATGCGTCAACGACAAAATGTCGAGGATTTTTTTAAGTCGACGCGTCAACGTCATGGATGCGTCGCTACAGGCCTACGGACCAAGGTTTCCATTAGCTGGCATGTTCTTACCTTTATAAGAATGAGTGAAGATTATTATCAGAGCTACACTGTAATCTGTAATTCAGGTGAGTTAAGGCAAACCAAGGCGATCTCCATGGTGCGTCTCTGGACAGTTTCTCTGTGCTCTGACCCGCTCTGAACACACCAAAGCTTGGCTCTGTGGGCCACGGGGATACGCCCCCAGGTTGAGCCGTCCTTGTTGACGTATTCAGCGTGTGTTTTATGCTTCAACAAAGGGAGGCGGTTACGGAACAAACACACCTCTTGCTCATGGAGTGCTGTGTGGGGTGCGGGAGGATGTGCCTCCAGCCTCCAATACGCGCCACAGCTCACTCAGCTTTAGAGCTAAAACTTACACTGACCCTGCTATAGAGGAGCTCTTTTGCATGGACTTTTCCGCTACATGAGGCACTGGAGTAATCGTATATTGGAGTGGACAGGGTCATGGATCAGTGCGCAGACTTGTGGCCACTTCTGTTCTATGTCTGATTCCTCTTGGGCTAAAACATTGGGCTCGATGTCAGTGCACTGTAGCCTAATTAAACATCCATCCTCAGTATTTGTCACCTTGCACTAGTGCCGAGAGCACACACCTTGTTCTCCTCAAAACTAAACAAGTCAAATAAAAGTAATAAAATAGGCTAATAAAGTGCCCAAATGAGCAGCAATTATGAGAATACAAATACTGTATATTGTCCTTGTTGTTGGTGTGATATTATCCAGTTAAAACACTGCTCAAACACAAGGGCTGCCCTGGTGCGCAAAGAAACAGAGTACTCTAACAAAGGACTCTAAAAAGCCTCTTTTGACTGTGTTTTTATGCATTAGTCCTACAAACAATTTTTACTCTTGTTAAGATTTATTATTATTAAATTTGACGAACTCTGAGATGAATGAATTGATGCCCAGGTGTTTTTCATAGCATTTTTGGGACTTTTTAAAATGAATGTAGTAACCTATTTTAACCGCCAGGAAGGGCAATGCCACCCCTGCCACCCCTCAAACTCTGCCAATGGTAGAAGGGAGCGAACATGTGAAAGGACTCAATGACCTTGGGTTTTTGACGGCGCCTAAGTGGAGGAGCCAACAAATCTTAAAGCAAAAATAAGCCTATTCTGAGAGTGACCTGACAAAAGTGTTCAAAGTGTCAGTTAAGATGGTGCTGGGGTTGAGCCTTCTTCAACTTTACTAACTAAAGCAAAACTCTTTATTGGCTAAAGGCCTAGGTATTAGGTTATAACTTGTTAATAAATTATAATTAGCCTATATTTGAGTTAAATTAGGTTTACTTTTACTGGATGGCTAGCTTGTAATGCTGATTTATGATTTTTAACTCAGTAGTTTTTCTGTGGGGATGGAAGCACATAATACAGAAGTTACATAGTGAATTTTGTGGTATTTTGATTACCAAGATTACAAACATAACCATTCTGGAGTTAAAAATTATGACCTTACATTTTTCTGTAGTGCATGGAGTGGATAGTAGCCTGTTCCCACATGCTCCTCTAGTCTCTGCTCTGCTCACACCACCGTCATGTGCAATCCCAGGTCTATAACATTTACCTGTAATATGTCCTAATGTACAGTCAAGCACAGATTGTTATTGTAGAAAGAGCTCTTAGTTACTGTAACACATTTGTCTCCCATAATGCATTGCAATATACAGGTATAAATAAACAAATAAATTGAGAAAACAAGTAGATGGTGTAAAAAATTACAGTAGAAACTACAGCAATTTGTTACGGTGTATGTTTTAAAAAATCTGACCAGAATGACATAAAAAAATTTAAAATGAATGTACTGAAATAAAAATATCTAGTTACTTTCTAGTCCAGGAGTCCATACACACAACACTTAAACTAGATTATGGTTATTTTATCCACAAACTTAATCCCACAGTGTGAATGTTTCATATCCAAATCCTTTGCAGTGCTGCTTCTTCAGGCTCAGGGCTATAATTAGCTGAGGCAGTGATAGGCAGGCTAGTCATGTTTCAGACACTATTTCATATGGAGAACACAAACAACAAGCCGTTCAGTTTGCACAGAGAAATATCTAATCAATCCCTATTGTCACTGGAGATGACTGTTGAATCTCAGGCCAAGCACACTGGTAATTTATCCCACTGCGGATTGCAACACACTGTAGCTATTTATTATTTCTTGCCAGATGTTGGTGAATTTCATGAAAAAAACTAAAACAAACAGAAAACCAATACTGATTAGCTTACAAAACAGATAAGACACCCTAGAAATGTGACTTATTATGGCCATTACATAAAATTAAGAAAAACAGATATTCTAATTGATTTGATCATGTAGGAGATGATTTAGGAGATTATCTTCTTGCCACTTCCTGTAATACCACAGGAGGTGTTGGCCAAGTCAGAATTTAGATTTAATTAGTGCAAAAAACCAGCATGATAAATGAGGAATGCACAGTGGCAGAGTGGTTCGTGCTTCTGCCTTTTAAGGGAGGTTGTGGGTTTCATCCTTGGGCCGTGTGAGACTCTTAATTCCTTAATTTATATCAAGCAAGATGTGGACAGTTAAGATGTGCACATTTATTTATTATTGGACAACCTCTAATCCTCCTTAATGTTTGATAATAAAAGAACATGGCATTGGGGGATCTCAAATACTTGTGTGAAACTGGCTCAGTTGTGACGTTGCCTTTAACCAAAATCCACTGTGTAATCTCAGCGGAGCTAAAATGAGTGTTTTTATATAGCCACATTAAACGAGAATAGCTAGCTTTTACTGCGGCTTCTGTGTGCTGAAGTGAATTTAACATATGAGTCATCCATCACAGCAGTTTGGAAATGACTCACTGGAGAGAAAACATCCAAGACATGAGAGCAAAAAAAGAGAAAGGCTGGAGCTGTATTCTGTTACAATTACCACCACAAGAACACAATACAATTGCAGGTCATTTTCTGCCATTGCAATCTGAATATCACACATCTTTTCAAAGACACACATAGTCTATCTGTTGCCCCATCTCTTTTTTCTGTGGAAGAAAAGTCAACAGCCTGAAGGTTAGGATAATGAAAGGCTTGCTTGTCTTGCACTGAGCCTCTGTGCCACTGGGGGGCAAAGTAGCACTATCAACACCAAACAGCAGTGACCCATTTTCTGAATGTTCTGCTCCTCTCATGCATTTTGTTGTTCCCCCCCTTTTGAAATGAAAATATGTATGTGAGCATAAACATATAAAGCATTAGCATATCAATGGGGCCGTGTCGAATGCTGTGTCACCATTGCATTAAGGCCAAGCATATCATTAACAAGTCGTGGACATCAAATAACAACAACTGGTTTTGTGTCATTAGCAGAGATAGAGAAAAAGAAGCACTCCCACCTGATTATCACCCTCCCTAAACTGCCTTTTTTGTTTATTTACTAAGCTTTCAAACACTATAGTCAGGGCTTTTTGACATTCTTAACCGGATTTATGATTGGAGCTATGTGGCCATAAATAATCCACCTCAAGTATCCTCTTATACTTCAAAGAGATGCAGGCTGCAGATTAGCATTTTGCTTCAACTGTGGGGGTAAAATGGCTAAAAATAGTTGTGTTCTAGTGAGAAGCATTCCTAGTTGGGGAAGTGGAGGAGATGGATTCTTGTCTAAGGCCCAATTGCATTACTACCCTTTATCCATAGCCCTTCTAATCCATTCTGCTCATTCAGGTGAGGCACAGGGGTATCCCAAAACTCTTAAGGATTGACAGGAAAGGGGAGGGCTAAGAGGTACACACCCCTCCAAATGAAGATTTACTAAGAGGTAGAAGAAGTTACCTATAATACAGTGCATTTATGAGGAACATAGTTGCAGGGATGTCTCAGTCAACTTTTTTTTGGCTCCTGATCCAATACAGATCATTTAATGTTTAGTGTTAGCCGACCTTTTTTATTGTTATTTTTTTCATTTTGTAATAACACTTAACATATTGGATAGCTACTATGTTTTTTTCTGAATGCCTGTACAAAACAGGAGGATGCTATTTCCACTGAAGTGGATATGAAAGATTGATAGAGCCTCTTTTGACATCATCCAAGATTAAAAACGCAAATTAATCAAATGAATTTGTTTTTTTGCCCAGCCCTATGACATGTTTGTCAAGTTGCCTTAGTTTGTGTTTTGGTTTGTGGCAGGTGTAAAACACTAGATCGGCCCAATTATGTGACTCAATTCAATCATCTTAAATTTTCTTGATCCCTACGTAGCTAACACTGGCCCCATTACACCTTTTCATAATGGGGCGCAAAGTTCTGAAGCACATTTGGCACTTTTTTTAGGTTTATGCATTGAGCCTTAAATTTATCCTTTATAGAAAATCAGATTTCAAGTAATTATTCATTCAAAAGAATCAGAAGCAGTTGTTTTTACAGAACCTTTATGCAACAAGTTTTTACAAGGTGCATAGTTTAATTTTAGATAATGACTGTATTTATTTAAGATTAAAATATTTATATGCTTTTTTAATATTTTACAATTTGTGCTTTTATTAATTAATCCTAAAAACACAGACACATTTCAACAAAAAAAAAAACATAAAAAGAATCATATGCTAGTTTCATGTTTTGTAATGAGTTGACCTTTTCAATTACAATGAACTTCTTGTTATTAATATTTAAACTCCAGAGGGGAATATAAATGGACAAGAGCCACTCACATGGACCCCCATGCAGTTGCACTGGCTACACTGCCTGATGCAACACCCCTGAGTAAGATTTTCTGCGTTAATATTGACATAACATTGGGTTTTGTTCAATTTCCACTTACTTAAACTTTGTATTTTTCATAATATACTTAATGTGTTTTTTTTTTTTTTTTTTACCCTAGCCACTCTGTTCTAATGGCAAAGGGGAAGGTAAGGACTAGAGGTAAGGAAGAGAAATAGCACAGCGATAGATAGTGAGGCAGAGCAACTAGCTCTCAGTCCGCTGTTGATTTACTCCAGGTGCAGTAGCTGTCCTCGGGTGATGTCTTGATGAACTCGCTACACCCTGGGGAGATTAATTGAAATGGGGTTCACTGCTGCAATACACCGAAATCCCAATCACAAAGCAGTGGCAATTCCAAACCAGAGGAAGTCCACATTTATTCATCTTGTCACACATACAAAAATAAATAAATAAATAAAACTTCTCTATTTGATTAGGCACAATGCAAACATAATTATACAAATCCGTCTTCCATCACTGTCAGTTGAGTTGACTTGTTGTAGAATGCACTCACACACTCTTGTTAGTGTTCAAAGCCAGTCCTATTTGGTGAAAAAACTGTTCTGTTTATTGTAGTTTGAGGAAGTCAAGGCTGTGCAACTTGTGTTTAAACTGAGAATGCATCTGGCCAAGCAGAAAGGTTGGGAAATGGACAGCCTCAAAAAAGCCATTGACAATTAAATAAAAATCAGTTTATAAAAGTAAATGACACATTTTAAAGACAAACATCCTTGAACTGCTGAAGCTTTTTTTTATGACTTTGAAAACTATTATATTACATAACACTTCAAAGAAACAAAAGTCACTGAAAGAAAAGGACAGAGGCACATAGAAATGAGTAAAAGTCAGCACAATTTACGTTATAGTAGGCTTAAAGAATGTTTTTGTGACATACGTATATGAATGGCACATTTACTTTACATTGTCCATCATTTAATAACTCCACAGCTGTCCTGGAGAGACTGATGGAGATGTGGCAGCTATACCATGCCAACGGCCTCTCCGACCACCACCAAACACACAATCACACTAACATTCATACACTATGCCATAGACACTGGAGGCAATGCGAGTAAAGTGTCCTGCAATGCTAGAAGCGTGACTCGATCTGGCTCTACCTCCTGAGCTACTGCTGCCCCCAAAGCAAATGCTGGCCCCTGGGACTCAGGTGTTGCAAAACAAGCTTGTTAGCAGTTGTTAACATGCATAAAGGATGTAGGGAAAGAAATGAGGGATGCAGGAAGAGGGCTGAGGGATATATATAGAGAGATGAGGGATGCAGGGAGAGGGGTGAGGGATGTAGGGAAAGAAATTAGGGATGCATGGAGAGGCATGAGGGCTGTAGGCAGAGGGAATGTAGAGAGAGGGATGTACGGAAAGAAATGAGGGATGCAGGGAGAGGGATGAGGGATGTAGGGAGAGAGATGCAGGGAGAGGGGTGAGGAGATGGACTGTGGGAGATGATGGCTGGGTGAGTTGAGACAGTGTGGGGGTTCTTTCTCTGTGGTCTGTGTGAGTAAACCAGCACTTGGCCACCACATTTATATTCATTAAGACATAACTGCATGTTAATCCAGGCTCTGGGAGTGCAAACAAAGATCATTTACAAATTGAGAATCCAGCAGAAGAACATAATAGACACACTACAGAAGTTTGGTGGAGGTGTGCAACTGCTTAATAATTTATTTCCAAACATCAGCAAGTAATTTATTATTTATCTCTGTGGTAGGTATGCACTTGCCAAAAAAACAAAACCTGTGTAACTTTTCACTCGCACAGCAGGTTTCTTGCAACAAATGCTATTTAAACCCAAATCATCTGGGGAAAAAGGCAGGCTTGTGTTAATCCACACTGCTGAGATAAGTCACTTGAGGGACTTCCTAAGGCCTCGCCCTACTTTGCTTTCCAATCTGAGTAAGAGGAGGAGAAAGAGGAGAAAAGCACAGCAGCTGCCAAGCATGTGAGGTACCTCCTGATTCATGCAACAAAAACCTTTCCTTGATATACAAAACCATGATGTCTGGGGGACATTTGTAGGTCATAGATCTCTCAGCCATATATGTTTGAGCTCTCCTCTTGTAATGCCATATTAAAATGTACCAACATATCTAGCAGACAGACAAGTTCCTTTTGGACACTGTTGGAAATACATGCAGTCTACAAACCTGTATCCCAATACAATCCCAATTCAAAAAGTTGGGACACTGTGTACAATGTAATTAAAAACTAAATTTGCATGTCTTTTTGCAGATCTAATATAAAGGTTTTTGCAACTACAAGATAAATGGCACTTCAATACAATGGCTGAGTATAGAAGGAGCATGTATTATTCATATTTGATATATTGGATGCTCCAGATCTTGGGGACTTCAAGTTGCAAAATTCCGACTGAAACTGGAATACTGTGGCATGTAAACACAGTATAGTGGTTTCTGACACTTAAAAGGCAACTGTGCATTTTTTTCACAAAACAACAGAATATGTCATATTATGCGGAGCTGTGTAATTTCTGAATGGAAACAGCAGCAGAAGACAGTTGTACAAAGAGTTGCGGAGAATTACCCTTTGTGGTCATTACGTCAAATGTCAATGGGACTTTACTGTTTTTAAAGCTCCTTTTAGACATTGTTGCAAATACTGCAGTCCACAAGTAAGAACTAAAAAAAAAAAACTTTCGTTAGTGGCTTACATGTGCAGACAGACAGACTGAAAGGCAGACTAGGAATGTAAAATCTGAACTACAGGACATGGGTTTGAAGTATTCAACTTGCTTCCCCTACATCATAGATAATAAGTTAGAATATGTGCCATTTGATGCTTGCATCCCCACTGGCTTAGGGAATATTGAGTGTATGGTGCTGATGTTATCTAGCTCCAGCCGCAGTCAGTCACTATCACGAGTGTGGCACATGTGCAATCTGAAGCAACTCAAACCTGCAGAGGACTGAAGAGAGAGGGCTCAGAGAAGTCCCAGAGCTGCAGTGGTACAGCTCAGATCGTTGTATTTGTATGAAGGCAGACAAGGGTGAATCACAAACAATTAAAACAAAAATGAGAAAGTATTCCGCGGATAAAATGCAGAAAATGGAAGACTAAATATGAATATAAATATACATATAAATATATACAATTCTGTAAAAGCATATGTTAATGTCATAACAGGAATTATTTTAACAGGAAAAAGTCCACAATAAATTATTACCTCCACCAAGGGGTTTATGTTTTCGCAGGTGTTGTTTTGTTTGTTGGTTGGTTTGTTAATCTTAGTTTGTTTGCAAGATAACTAAAGTCAAATGTCAGCTTTTGATATAGAAAGAAAGAAATGTAAATACACTAGCTACAGGATTCTTTACCATTGTGTAGTTATACCAGTCTGCCACAAAGATTTTAATTCCAGCCACTGCCACAAGTATAATCATAGTTTTTAGTAGACTTTTTACAGTTGTGAGCTATAAGGTCTTTGTGGCTCAATGAACAGAGCATTTACCCCTAAATTAGAAAAAATCCAGCCCAGGCTAGACTATATCTTTACCATTGAGAAATTAGGGTACTGTTATTGTGGAGGTCTGCGCTTTCTGAGTGCTCTGAGTACAGTATTAGTTGTAATTCTACGCACTCACTTTTAGGTCTTGTTAACAATGGTTCCATGTAATAATAATGTTATCTGAAAATCACACCATGACCTGGCTTTGTATGCATACTCAATAAGAATATGTTGACTTCCATTGTACTCATCGAATGTCCCAATAATGTTATCTATTATTGTGGTACAATGTCAAAAACAACACTAAAAGCCTAAAACAACAGGCTCCAGGAGTGTCAGGATGTCAATCGATATCTGCAAGAGACATCAAAGCTCTATTAACTCTGGACTCTCCTCTTATTAAAGAAGAAATAATCCTCCTGTGAGACACTGCACAAATTGTGGGAATATATGGTGCAGGCTAAAGACACGCCGGAGACTTTGAAGATAATAGCCCGTGTGTCTGAAGGGCCAGCATTTACTCCACAATATAAAAACTAATCTAGCAAAAAGACAATATGAGGCATACCTGTATTTGCCCCAGAGGATGGCATGTACAAGCAGAATAAATGTTGTGTAGTTAGTGGTTACTCACACAGCTCTTGTGGCACTGAAAATAGTACAAATCTGCTGTACAACAAACTGGAATCTTAGAGTCTTGCTTATCAGATGACAAAGACGGTCATCAGCTTTTGTAATGCAAAGTATGAAGGGCCAGACTATAACTTCTTCTGGACTAGTATGTTAGATACTGCATTGGTTCCCATTGCCAGATGGCTTCAAAGCTTAAGCCCTAAGCAGCAGGCAAGAAATTTTAATGTACTGTATTTGAAGAAAACTGTGTAACCAGCATCTTGCAATATGATCATCTATACTTTTGGCTGCTTCCATCTATCTCAGGGGTTGCCACAGAAAACGATCTGCCCAGATAATATGCTCAAAGACACTGCCCTCTAAAAATAATCTATGCTCCTTTCGGATGGCTTGGTCTACCCCCCTGGTCCATATTCAATAAATGTTTGCCACAATATTGAAAAAGGTGGTTTGTCTAGTGTTGGCTCTGTCTTGCTTTCACAGAAAAACAGCACAAAAGAGACATGGGAAGCAAGGTGAAACTCTGAGAAATGTTAGCTGCAAAATTTATTCATTATGTTAAACAAGGCAGTGATAATTGTGGGATGTCACAGGTCTAAAGCTTAATTTAGAGCAACCAATAGAAATGAAGTAGATTTGGGTTTAGAAAAGTGGATCCTAATCCTGGCAAGCACTTTTAGGTTTAACTGTTTTTGTTCTTTAAGGCTCTAGATCAACTCTATTCAAGTCTGAGAACTCAAGCATTACATAGTCCTAAGAATCAAGTGACTCGTAGCTTGAGCTGGTGTAGTCTAAAAACTCCTTTAGACTGTGAAGCTAATTATTGACTAATTATTGTCCCTATAACATAGCCAGTTTTTTGGCACATGCTCAAGGAACCTTGTCGTTGCACACAATTGCAGGATTTATTTGATTTATTAGACAGTTTATTGGCAAGAAATGAGTGGGTGAGGTCCGAGAGGTTGATTAAAAACATTACGCAAACATTACGCCGGGAATCAAACCCCAGCTTCTTTGGCATGCTCCCCCCAGGTGAGCTACCAAGGCATCTGAGAGTTTGGAATTTATATGCTGTCTGCTGTAAAGAAGTCTGTTTTACCATGTTATTTAGAAACAGTAAAAAGGTCTGTAATAATAACCATATCTTTCTGGACCATGCATTTATGTGCTTTGAAAAAGCTATGAATTTAAAAAGCACACATTGTAAAGAAATGTCATGTAAGTATAAGTTTTTAAACAAAGCCTTTAATAAACTTCCATTAGACATTGCTCACTGTCTATAAAGGCCGTGTGTTTTCATATCTTATAATGTTGGATTTTGAATACATGCCTGCTCAAACCCTGACAGCCTAATTTCAATTGTGAATAAACGATAGTGTAGGCGAGCCTATAAATCCTATACAAAAAGCTTGCATAATTCTCTCATTATTGCATTCAAGGAATCCTTAATTGCGCTCTAAGGAATCCGAGAATCTCTCATTTTTCCAGAGTTATTACTTTTGGGACATAATCCTTCCCTGTTTGCTTTTCTGACAAGTTTATTTATTTGTTTGACTAGATAAACATTTTCTTTCTTGTGCAGGTGTTTTGAGGCAACAGCATTCTTAAGGGACCATAGTAGATGAAGATATCAGTTGTGGTCTGTGTACCCATGCAAAAACCAGCAAATAATGCCATCCACCATCACTCACTGCCTTGAAACCGGTGTGCGAGCATATTTCAGCTGTGTAGTTCGTCTGTGTCCTTATCGCCAATAAAAGTTGCTCACACCCACTGTAAGGGAACTGGAAGGCCGTGCGTAGAGCCAGTTCAAGCTTGTCTGTGCCCAACTTGGATACACCTGTCAAATGTAGGCTGAGGCGTTTAAATC
Source organism: Bostrychus sinensis (assembly GCA_020698575.1). Taxonomy (NCBI): domain Eukaryota; kingdom Metazoa; phylum Chordata; class Actinopteri; order Gobiiformes; family Eleotridae; genus Bostrychus; species Bostrychus sinensis. The sequence continues at coordinate 28,888,464 of CM036244.1, forward strand.
ATCAGCCGTATGCAGAGGAAGATAATATAAGAGTTCAGAGACTGCTGACTAAATTATTTGTGGGGATTAACTTCCAAACTGTCATCTCTGCCACACTCCATGGACAAACAGCAACCTTTGACTTTGAAAGGGTCAGCCTCTACTCACTACCAGGGCATGTCATATTAGAGAGGCCAGTGGGCTGTTTGTTCACTGGTAACCACAATATCTTGATTGAACTCATGATCATAATACAGTATTATTAAATGAATTGTTTTGACAGGTAAGGAGTCACGTGAGGTGACAGGTGAAAATGGCATGCTAGATGCCACCTGAGCTCCCTGATACCCCACAATCTGCGGATGTTCAACTTAACATCAGAATTGGATAAAAGTGTTGCTAATACTCGGGAATGATTCAGTCAACAACAAGGAAAACCACAAAGAAAAGTGAACTGCCTGACAGCATGGAGGGCCACACAATGAAAGGGGACGAATCTGAACAACAGGTGGACAACGAAAGAGGGTTTGCAGATGCTCCTAAATGGGCAACAAATCTTGCCACACAGCTCAAGCAAATTAGAGATACAATTGATAATATGGTGGAGTCTGTCTCCTCTCTTAGCAATGACACTAGAGCTATGCTAAGCAGGCTAAGCAACGCAGGGCACCGCACTTCAGAGTTGGAAAATAAAGTGGAAAAATTTACATGCGCAACAACCTAAGGCTAGTGGAGCTAAAAGAAAGCATAGCAGTGGGCAGTCTTTATACTTTATTGAACAAAATATTGTGCTTCATACTGGACCAGCCAAGTGATGGACCGGTTCCAGAAACTGAACGTGTGCACTGCTCGCCAAGACCAATTCCGAACCTCAACCAGCCCCTGTGCCCCATCATTGTCCCCTTGCTACAGTGGAGAGACATGCAAGACATCATGAGAGCACCCACTGGCAAACCCCTGGTGTGGGAAGGCCAGTGTATACTAGGGCTGGGCGATAAATCAATTTTTTCGATTAATTCGAATTTGTAGGGCAGGTCGACTTGTTTAAATAAAAATCGATTTAAAAAAAAAACGTCCACCACCGGCACTCTGGGCTCCCGTAGTTCATAGTGGGTAGGCCCGCCTGCCCTCCCTCCGTGCTAGGGGAACACAAACAACATGGCAGCGATCAGGGAAGAACTCGTTCCTAAGAAAGGCACAGTGTTGTCAGTTGTGTGGAATTGGTTCAGGTTTGCGGCGTCAGACGGAGCACAAACAGCGCCCCGCTGCAAAGTCAGTCCCTACAGGATTTTGCGATGTTGGGATCACAACTATTAACGCAAAATCAAGCAAACCCCGCAAATTCAGTGCGACCCTGCAACTTTGTCCAAACTCCGCAACTCTTTCAGCAGCAGCGCACTGGTAATGCGCGGCGGAGGTCAGCTTGAGCCACAGACAAGCGGCGTGGAGAGGCGATGCTGAGGACGGAGGTGCGGAGCAGCGCGGAGATTGAGCGCACATGAGGTCACAGGTGCTCACCAGCAGCAGCGGTGTGGATGGGACTAAAGGAGGAGATGAACGTGGCGCTTTCTAGTTTTGTCTGGTGTCACTCTGAAAAGCTGTCTGCGTTGCCATGGTGATATAGTTGCCTAAAAAGTTCAATGGGCAGCGTATTTAGACAACAATGAAGTTTGAGGTCAGTGTTCTTTAAACGCTAATGTTGCAGGCTAATAACCTTCCTGAAAACCTAGCACAGCAAACTTCCTCTGTTTTTAATGACTGGATGTTCTACAGCGCACAACAGGAATCACTAGAGAAGATCTGAGAGGAACAGAATCAGAATCAGCTGCAAGAGCCCCAAAAAACAGCCTAATAACACAGCAATATCATTTTAAAAAGTAGGTACACTTGGCCTGTTCAAATACAGGTATTTTTAATTAGATTAATTACCACTTCACATATGTTTACAAACAGAATTTCAAAAATATATCTTTTATTCATACAAGTATATACCAGACAATAATGGAAGATATTTAATTGTATAAGGGCTTTTATTCAATCAGAAGGTAACACACTACAACCTTTGTTTTTGACATCTTTGGGGGCAGTCATATCGCAGTTTGCACAAGGCCCTATAATTATTGATGGAGATTTTAATTCAGTCTTTGAGCCCATGTTAGATCGTTCCAGTCCCTCCCTACTTTCAAATAAACAGATATGTGCAGCTAGGAAATCGTTTCAGTCTTACCTTGCTGTATCAAATGTGTGGTGCTTAGCTAATCCGGATTCACGGGAATATTCATTTTACTCTGGGCACACAAACATTCATATTCTAGAATTGATTATATTTTGATGACATCAGATTTAATACAATATGTTATGGAGCCAAAAATGAACAGTAATATGTAAGTGATCATGGTGTTCTTTCTGTCACATTTTTCCCCTGCATCAGTTTGTATAAATCAATACATCACATCTCAAAAATGAGAAGTTTGTCTCTTTAATTAAAAAACATTTTTTTACGCTCAATAAAAATTCTATAAATTCTACTGTCTGGGAGGCCTTGAAACCTGAAAGCCACCTGCAGAGACTGATTTATAAGCTTCTCCTCTGCAAAAAAAAAAAAAAAGCCTTAAAGAAAACTCAATTAACTGTCAAACTTAAAATCTTAAAGGAACATCACATCCAGGATACTTACGACCAAGTACTGATGAATCAACTCCCGAGTACTAGGTCGGAGTTGCAGGAGTTAATACATGAGTAAACTATCTGGTGATAAAGCTGGGACAATGGTTGCTTTTAGATTAAAGCAACTTCAGACTGGACAGATAATTACAGCAATTATCGCTGACAATGGTATGCCACAGTGCGATACATCCATCCATCCATCTTCTTCCACTTATCCGGGGCCAGATTGCAAGGGCAGCAGTCTAAGCAGGGACACCCAGACATCCCGCTCCCTGGACACTTCCTCCAGCTCCCATGGAGGAACCCCAAGGCGTTCCCAGGCCAGCCGAGAGACATAGGCTGTGTTCGAACATCATCCCTAGCCCTGACCCCTCAATCACTATATAGTCCAGCACTATATAACAGACTATATAGTGCATTCATTTTGTGAATGATTCGGACACTCGCACACTATTTTTCCCTCACCGGTGATCACTTGACTCTGACGTCTGTGTTAAAAAAAGGTCGGTGAAACTCCGCTGATAATGTTCTTCTGTTATAAAGCCCGACCACACTCACTTGGATGTTTTAGTATTTATAGATAAATATTAGTCATACGTGTGATATTTAACACGAATTATCGCTATAATGAATAAAATGAACTGGATTATGGCAGCTCTGTGCCTTACGTGGGGAGGCTGAATGCTAGATAAGCTAACGTTAGCAATTTTACACTGCAACGGTTTATTTAACAACTTTTTATTTCTGACGTGACAGAAGTAAAAGAGGCGTTTCTAAGTGGTTTCATTCAGACGTGTTGTGTACAGTTTAAAGACCTGTCACGGTCCCGTTGTTCTCCGAAAGTCGCAAAGCATTCTGGTCTATACTGACTGTCTAGTGACCATCGCTGTCCACTACTTTTCAAAATGCATTGTGGGAAATTTTGAGTGCACTATTTTTTATCCATTAGACATTCGGACACCACTACAAAATGGTGTGACCACTATATAGTGCACTATATAGGGATTAGGGATGACGTTCGGACACAGCCATAGTCCCTCCAGCGTGTCCTAGGTCCCAGGAACCTCCTCCTGGTGGGACATGCCAGGAACACCTCCCCTGGAGGCATCTGGAACAGATGCCCAAGCCACCTCGGCTGGTTCCTCTTGATGTCCCGGGTAACCAAGCTCCTCACCCTATCTCTAAGGGAGTGCCCAGCCGCCCTGCGGAGGAAACTCATTTCGGCCGCTTGTATCCGGGATCTCGTCCTTTCGGTCATGACCCAAAGCTCATGACCATAGGTGAGAGTCATAACATAGATTGACCGGTAAATTGAGAGCTTTGCCTTTCGGCTCAGCTCCTTCTTCACCACAACAGACTGTTACAATGACCGCATTATTGCAGACGCTGCACTGATCCGACTGTCAATCTTACGTGAGATTGAGCGATTGACAATGCGATACAGCAACAATTAACGAGTGTTAAACAACTTCTTTGGGGGCCTCAACCTTCCTAATATCAGTCAGTTTGATAGAGATTTTCTTGACTCCACTACAACGCAGTCAGAGATTGAAACTTCTAGAAACATTTCAAGAGTGGGCAGCCTCGGAATCGAATTCTACAAGTGTGTTAAAAAAACAACTCTAACCATATTTACTGCAATTATTTATTGCAATTTTTGAATCAGGTATCATGCCTGTGTCCACGAGCAAAGCCATTATTACCTGACTACTGAAACTGGGCAAAGACACATTTTTGATGGGTAAATTACTGCTCTTAAGTTTATTAAATTGTGACTATAAGATTCTTGCTAATATACTTGCATTGCGCTTGGAGAAAGTTGTTCAGTCTATTATACATTTACATCAAGTAGGGTTCCTCACAGGCTGATCAATCTCAAATAAACAAAGGCTTTTTTCAAGTCATACATGAAGTGAGCTCTAGAAAGTATGTAATTTTTGACGCTTCTTTAGACGCAGAAAAGCCTTTGATCAGATCGCCATACTTATTATATTCATATAAAAAATTTGGATTTGGGCATAAATTTATCAGTTTGGTAAAGGTCTTTTATAACTCTCCACTTTCCGTTGTCGGTACAAATGGTATAATATCAGAAACTTTCCCTCTACAACGAGGCATGAGGCAGGGGTGTCTGGTTAGCCCTCTACTCTTCATCACTGCTCTTGAACCCTTGGCATGTGCAATTTGCTCCTATAGAGACATAGAAGATCTGAACATTCTTGGATATAATTTTAAAATGAATATGTATGCTGATATCTTGCTTACATTGAGCAAACCAACATCAGCCTTATTGTTCTTAACTTAATAATAATATTAATGCATTGGATTTAAATAGCGCTTCACATTGCATTATTCATTCACTCCTTAGTCACACTCAGTGGTAGTAAGCTACTTGTGTAGCTACATCTGCCCTGGGGCAGACTGACGGAAGCGTGGCTGCCAATCTGCGCAAAAAGCCACTCCGACCACCACCACTGAGTGGTGTCTTGCCCAGGGACACAACAACATGACTTTGGATAAGATTCAAACTGGCTACCTTCCGCTTGCTGGGCAAATGCTTAACCTACTGCGCCACCGTCACCGCAACTTAATTAGCTAACTGTTTTTGGTAGCCTTTCCAGAAAAAAGATTAATTGGAACAAAAATGAGGCCATGCCACTTGATGTACACACTTTCAAATCAGGCCTGTTAGACACACCCTTTATACCCTTTATCTGGAAAGTGAACTGCATGAAATACCTAAGAATTAATATTATATTCCCTATTTTAAAAATCTTTAATCTCAATGGACCAAATATTATACAGACTATAAAAAAATGACATTAATCTCTCTCTGGGGCAGAGCTATAGTATTAAAAGTGAATATTTTACCTAGACTAGCTAATATCATTGCATCCATTCCCTTCAAAATACCCCAAAACTGGTTTAAGGATTTTTATTAAGTTTCTTTGGAATAACAAAACTCCCAGGACTACTTATAAAAAACTCGTATCCAAAAATATCGTACCCAAATCAGAAGGTGGTCTCAATGTCCCAGACTTGTTTCATTACTATCGTTCTTAAAATGCAAGGTACCCATTAGAATGTGTCTAAAAAACAACCTTACAGCTGCCCAGTTGGTGTTGGTTTGACAACATGATCATATCCCAAAACAAGAACATTTCACTTGCCTCTCTGTGGTACTGCCCAAAACCACCAAATGACATAAATAATAGTATTATTAAGTTCTCATGCAAAATTGTGAAACAGTTTGTTAAATGGGACAATATAAATGGCCTCTGTCTTTCATCTTGTCCCACCCAGTAAAAATTGGGAAAGACAAAGAATTACAACAACAGGGCAAATGTTCAGTGTAAAATTGTTATTTAGTCAACTTAAAGAGCAGTTTGGCCTCCATGATTCCACCTTTTTAACTTATTTACAACTTTCATCTATTCTGAGTAAGAAATGTAAAGAGGGCAACACTCCTGCCTCATGCTTGAACTATGATCTGCTTTTCAAAAAAGGCCACTTTTTCTCAGGGCCTGGTCTCACATATGTACTGTCTAATGTCTACAGCCTCTGTTAACCCATATGCCTCTGTACAACAGGCCTGTGAACAGGACCTTAATCTATACCTGTCTGTCTCACAGTGGAGCAAAATTTGGCGCTCATCTTCAACAACTTCAAAGTGCCAGGATCATACAATTTAAGGTTCTGTGTAGAACGTATATTACCCCCACCAGACTATCTACTATGGACAGAAAATATAATGACATTAGCTGGCATGGGTGTGGAATGACAGGTTCTTTGTTGCATCTTCTTTGGGAATATCCTGCTGTTAAAATATTTTGGTCTGAAGGGACCAAAATATTCTGTATTATCTAAGTTCCTTAATGTGAAATTCCCTGTCTGCCCCACAGCCTGCCTTCTAGTCCTATGGACGAATAATCACACTGGAGTAAGAAAAAATCATCTGTGGACATTAGGATGTCTAGCCATTACAAGTATAATTCTACTGAACTAAAAGGAGCAGAAATCAGGCTGTTTCTCTAAAGACAAATGGATACTGGAATATCTCGTCCTACTAAATATGGAGGGAGTTTCATATTTGTTAAAATACTTTGAAGATGGCCAGGGGAATACCGAGATTTTATTGAAGACTTGGAACATTCTAACACAGGGGTGTCCAAATTTTTTTCCTTGAGGGCCACATACTGAAAAATATATGTGCAGGAGGGCCACTCAGTCGAGGCGTCATATTTTGCATCACCACAAAAGATGTCACTTTTTCTTGGCGCCACCAACCACTAATTTCAATTTTTTCTTTCTTAATGCCAGGTACATCTCACACAAATGAAGTTTTTTACCTGCTTTTCAAACCTTGCAGTAAACAGTGCTACCTGTGGCAATTTGGGCCAATTGTGAATGAAGTCCGAGGGCCAATAAAAAATTGTCTGCAGGCCGCATTTGGCCCCCGGGCCATAGTTTGGACACCCCTGTTCTAACATCATAACTCATAATGGCAGTAGCTCAGTTGGTGGAGACGCTTTTCCACTGGCCTGAGGGTTGGCAGTTTCGAGCCCAGCCACAGGCATTGCATGCTGTTGTTGTGTCCTTGGGCGGGACGCTTCATCCACTTTGTCTGTGTGTGAATGTGTTGTGTGACTGTGTTTGGTAGTAGGTTGGGGGGGCATGGGCACAAGATAGCGGCCATGCTTTCATTGTGCTGGGGCTGCAGAAGTGGCTCACAACTGACGAGTGTGACTGTGGAGTGAATGAATAATGGACCAAATTGTAAAGCACCTTGAGGAGCTTGAGAAGCTACCGAGAAGCTGTAACGCTGGGGTCTTGTGGTAGTAGTAGTAAAAGTGACGACAACCTGATTTCTGTAAATGTAACCTGATTTCTGTAAATGTAACCTGATTTCTGTAAATGTTTGGACATTTTTTAAATTTGAATAAAATGAAAAGTAAAAAAACTTTCACACCACATGAGCCAATATTTTATTCACAGTAGAATATAGATAACCAAACAAATGTTTACACTGAGAAATTTTACACTTTTATGCACAAAATGAGCTCATTTCAAATTTGATGCCCAGAACAGGTCTCAAACAGGGCCAGCAAACAGCTGAAAAACCAAGACATTTTAAAAAGATTCAGCTGGGCGAATATGTAATTGAGTTAACTGAAATCAGGTCTATAACATGAATAGCAATAAAAGGGATGTATTAGACAGGCTGGCGATAGGTTTGCTGGGGCCCAGGGCAAGAAGGCTTCCCTTATAATAAAAATTATAAGAAAAGGGACCATTTCTGAGGCCCGGGACAACAGACCCCTTTGACCCCCTGTCAACTGGCCTGGTCGTAGATAGGCAGAGTCTCTCAGAAGTAAAGAAGGGCAAACGCTCTCCAATCTGTGAAAAAGTGCGTAAAAAGATTGTCGAAACACTTTAAAAACCATATTCCTCAATGTCAAATTGCAAAGGCTTAGCAAATCATCATCTACAGTGCATAACATTGGCAAAAGATTGAGAGAAACTGGAGAAATCTCTGTGCTTAAGGGACAAGCCCAAAGACCTTTATTTGAGCCCGTGGACTTTGGGCCCTCAGACCACAGTGCATCACTCCTCAGCATGATTGTGTCAATGACATTACTAAATGATCCCAGGAAAGCCTCCAGAAACCACTGTGGGGACACACAGGCCAACTAAAGCTCTATCATGCAAAAAGTAAGCCGTAAGTGAACATGGTCCAGAAGCGCCGTCATGTCCTGGGCCATGGCTCATTAAAAATAGACTGCTTCAAAGTGGGACAGTGTCCTATGGTCAGACCAGTCCAAATTTGACATTCTTTTTGGAAATCACAGACGCCGTGTCCTCTGGGCTAAAGAGGAGGAGACCTTCCATCATGTCATCAGCATTCAGTTCAAAAGCCAGTGCCTCTGATGGTATGGGGGCACAAGTGCATATGGTATGGGCAGCTTTGTTTTGGTTTAGGAACTGTGCATGCTGAAAGGTATATAAACCCAGCTGCTCTTCAGCTAGAAACCTGTATCAGGCAAGAATGGGACCAAATTCCAACACCAAAACTCCAGAAACTCATAACCTTGATGCCCAGACGTCTTCAAACTGTTTTGAAATGAAAAGGAGATGCTACACCATGGTAAACATGCCCCTGTCCCAACTGCTTTAGACCTGTAGCCGGCATCAAATTTGAAATGAGCTCATTTTGTGCATAAAAGTCTAAAATTTCTCTGTATAAACATTTGTTATGTTATATTGTGAATACAGTATTAGCTAATGTGATTTGAAAGTCTTTTAATTTTCATTTTATTCAAATTAAAAAACAACATTTCCGGAATTGGGGTTGTACATGCTACACTAAAGGACTGCCATCTGCAGTAGAGGACAAGAGGAGCCAGTGATAGACGACTAAAGGGCTTGTCTTGGGAATCAGAAGTCAGAATAAACCACAGTGTCTATTGTTAAACAAACTATTTTATTCCCAGTGAAACAAACCTCACATCTGCTTACTGCTGATGGAATTAATCACATTTAATTGTCAGTCCAATTAAAAAGCTCATTGTGAGGGACTACAGGGAGAGGACTCTGCAGTAAACAAAGTTAGCTTTACTGTACTGGGGGAAACAGCTCCCCTATTCTGAGGACAAAAGCTGCATTCCCCTGAGTGGATTTGTACAAACAGACAATAACGCCAGCTCCTTCCCTCACTCTGCAACAGTGCACGCAGAGCAGCAGCTTACACTGCTGTGATGTCAGAATGTGCTGCGAGTCAGAGGGAAAAGTGAGCGAGGACAATGAGCTCTTTTGAATTCAGAATGCTCCCTTCAGCAAATTCTCCACTGACCTGCATCTGACTCACCACCTTACGCTGCCAGTGTCTTGGAAAGTTGCATAATGTAGGACACTATTAATAATTATAAAAATATTAATATTATCAATATTATATTATAAGAATTTCATCTTTTTCATTTATTGTAAAGCAGTGGTTCCTGACCTTTTTTGTCATGTGTAACCCCTGAGCTTTTTGCCATACCACAGTACTCATGATTCTTCATAAGCTCTTGAGTGCTATCTTAATTAGAACAGACATATTATACTTACTTCATTTTAAATATTCCTTATTCCTTTATTGAGTTATGTTTAACTCATATGACATTTTATTTTCTTACTATATATTAATGTTAAAAATAAACTTAAAAAAGAAATTAATAATCAGGGCTTGACTTTAACACTAGCCTACCTATGCGGATAGATTTTCATTTTGGCCAGTAACAGTCTCCCTAGCCACTTTGTCTGGTTGGATAATTTTTTTTAATTTTTTTTATTTGAACTACTTTAGAACTGACTTTCTGCTGCAATGCCTATAAATCCCCATAATTTAAAACCTAAAGTAAATCATGAGTGGAGAGACAAAATTAAGCTTGCTAGAGGGCCTTAAATGACAACATGTAAAAAAAACTACAATATAAAAACATAAATATTTTCAGGTCTAAAAAAGTTTTCTTTTTGATGATGATGAATTACTGTGAAAGTACCTTTTTAAGTCATAATTTTCAAAAGAATTGTAACAAAACAACAGATGATTATCTTATTTACTACACACAAATCAGCATTTTTAACATCTAAACTATGGCTAACAAAAAAAAAAAAAAAAAAATACTAGTAACCTTTAAAGAACTCTAATTTACTCCACTTTGAAACAAGCTATTAAACCTAAGATACAGTATTTGACCAAATATGTTTGTAAAATTATAATCTATCACATCTTTTTCACATACAGTTAGTCAATGAGACACTTGAGCTTGTCTTTTATTAGTTTCAATAGTTGAATATGAACAGATCACAAATATCTTTTATCATCAGATAAATTATGAAGTAACTCCAACTACCCCGCAAATTGCTCACATACCCCTAGGGGTCCACATACCCCTGGTTGAAAAACACTGATGTACAGTACTGTGGAAGTTTTAGTGTGAAAAATGCTATTAAAGCAGAACTCAGTAACTCTATTTGTTTCTTTGCTGTTTTGCCATTTTTTCCTCTATAAAGCTCCCCCTACAGTTTGAATTAAAGCATTATCGTAAATACTCACAAGCCCAGTTGACTCCTGTGTGATCCCTCACTTGTCTTTACTTTTGTTTTCCCCTCTGCATATCTGTACAAAGTTTTTTCTGCCATTTGGCCACTCGGTCATGACAAAAATTGAGAAATAAAGCCACCGCTAGCTTGTTGTTTTGCTAACCGGGATGTGCCGCTTTCTCATGAGACCCAAAACTTTAGTGATGCTGCGTCGATGGCGCTCACTGTTGCAAGTGTCACTTTCGGCCCAGGGGGAGACGTTGTATGCTTCATTTACCCCAGAACAGCTCCATTTAATCATCTCACGGACTTAAAAACGGTTTATATAAGGTAAAAAAAGTTGAATTCTGCTTTAACTGACTTATTTTTTGAATGTTATGAAACTTTCATAAAAGGTCAGGAACAGGCCAAGGATAAATTTTTTTCTTTATGGTGTGGATCCTGGTCACTGTTTAGGTCCAGGAGGGATTCTGTACCATTTTTGAGATACAGAAGATATAAACCTCCCCTACAAAATAAAAAGAACTACTAGGTTCTTAACTAGACGTTATTTACTAACTAGATATAAGGGTTTGTGGCCCAATGAAAGGAGCATTTACCACTGAACTAGAAGATCTTTGAGTCTGAGGTCCAGGCACCATGGGGAGACAGTACCAGTGTGTTGGCAGAGGTCTATGCTCTCTTAATGTTTTGATTTTTATTTTTGCAATTTTGTGTATTTTTGTACATTGACACACCATTCTGTCTGCATAGCCTTTCCTTAAAAACTGCCTAAGACTTTCCCACAGATCTGTATTACTGTCCAATAGTGGCTAGCACTATTTGCTTGGTCGCACCAATCATAGTCCATCAAGCACCCAGGCGTTCTTGCTGGGGAATGACGAGATAATTTATCTGAATAAATCCAACGAATGAAACAAATGCTGACAGATGATATGGAAATAAATGCTACCTCTGCTTTGAACAACATGTATATAACATTTTATGGCGTACTACTTATCTTCACTGAAACTGACATTTATGGCGGTGGGAAAATGCAAATGACAGTTGCTCCTAAAATTGCTCCTTTTATTCTCAGATTTCTCTTCAAAGGCATGTATATTGTGCTTTGAAATATCATATGAGATGACAGGCTGTAAATAATTCAACCCAGCGAAAGAAAAAAGGGACAAAAATTACCTCTGCAATGATTCGGCCTAATGGAACGAGCATGCAACACCCACACACACCTACACACAATTAATATTTAGTCACGACAGGGCCACAATTCACATGCCAATCAGCCGCTGCCAGGCAATTAGAGCAAAAGGCAGAGCGCTATGGCTAAAGCTAATCTGATGCGAGCGATGGAGATGGATGGTGAGCTGGAGACTAGAGGGGAATCCATCTGGAGTGAAGGGAACACAATGGTACAGAGACATAGAGTGGGAAAGTGATGGATAGTGGGAGGTTGGGAAATAGTCAGATAGTGCAGGATGTATTATAATGAAACAAGGCATGGCTCTTCACCTGACTGCTGGAATAGGTTTAAAAGCCTTTCTAATTGACCACTGGTGCTGTAACAGTGAAGTTCAGACGTATTTCCATATTCATCTGATTAATCCAAATATGTCCGGTCATGCCATTTGCTATATGCTCCATTGGTTCTAACCATTTTGAATATAATCCCCTTGCTAACCTTTGTTTTGTCTGCAAGCTAATTTGTGTTAAATAAAATATATGGTGCTTTGTAGTACTGCTGCGCTTAAAAGAATGGTGCCATAAGCTAATCAGAGCACTGTACAGTTTCAGTGGAGCAACTGACAACCAACTGACTACATTTTTGTTATTTATTAATATTACATGTATGTAGTATTGGTAGAAAGCAATGTATTAATGTTTAGTCATTTTATACCAATAGGTTGTGTTCACATGCTGTCAAAACATCCTAAAGGCCTAAGTTTTAAGATTGAGATGGAGGGCAGGGACGTACTCTATAGTAGAATCTGCAGCTAAAGATGAAAATGCAGTTTTCTTGCTGTGGTTTATGGTTAATATCTCAGCAAGTACTGGGCATGTACACATGAAACAAAAACTGCAACAAAGTTTGACGTCTTCTCTGTCAGCACAAATTTCCTAAGTTTAAATTATATTTTCACTGTAGTGTCAAAAAGTGATGATTTTATTCATTTACATGGGGATAATTGTTTTCAGTAGACAAGGAATTAAGCCATAGGAATAATACAGTGAGGTTGTGGAACTGATCAGGTTCAACATTTGCAGATTTTCTGTTTGGATATTTCTTTTAAAAATAGTTTTGAAGCCATAGAGTGATACTGGCCCTCTCCTCCATTCAAGTTTTGACATCAGCAAATTCTGGAACGTAAACTAGCACTCAAGCTAAGGGCTAAATAATATAGGTTTCTGATTGTATGTTTTGCAGAATAAGTAGTTACAGAAATGTGGCGAACCACAATAGTTTTTCAGTGTATGGTCCGATTTAATCCATAAGTTACCAAATATCCTACTTTAAAGCTTTGGCAAATCAAACTGAATATAAGCTCTGAGTGCCATTAATCCAAAGATAATTTTAACAAATATATCAACATTATTAATTTTTGCTAGAAACAGCTTAATAATGTTTTCAGTTTGCTTCATTGTAAAAATGAATGGGACGTTGCTTGTGGAATGGTCTATAGTGTAGCACTACCATTTCTGCCACTACTTTTCATACTATGTAAATTGTTCTGGCAGCTCCAGCCAAAAGCAGTAATGTATCAGGAGTGTCAGCCATATCCAAGACATCTCTCTCCAAATTTGGCATGGAAGTAATTTCACCTGAGGCTACATCCACACCAATACATTCTGTTCTGTAGTTTAAAAACAACTGTCTACACCAGATATTTGGGAGTAGACAAATGTGGAAAAATCCATCAAAAGTTATGTGCGTTTTACATGATCTATGCTAAAGGTTTTCATTTAGGTTGACAGTTTCTTGTCATACTTTTCATAGCTTTTTTTTATAATTGAATGAAAGTAATAATTGATAAGAATGACTAGCAGTATTTATAATAAAAGCATCTGTGATTTTTGTATCAAACCTTTTTTGGCTTTGCCTGTCAACTAAACACATTGTCATCGGTGCATGTTTCCATCTTTATTTATCTCAACAAAATGTTTGCAGACATGTCATCTTTTTTCTTTTCTTGAATACATATGAAGGGTTTTGTCTTTACTAGCACGTCCTTTTGCTCTCCTACAAATGCATATCAGCAGAAAGCAATGTGGCCCAGAAGGGAAGAGATACTTCTTAGAAATGCATTATAGTTTTTGTCACATGTACAAATAATGTTTGTTGAGCATTTTAAATTGATAATGTTTTGTTGTGACAAGGATTGTGCTTAGTGCCTAAATAATTTATGGTCTGGCTAAATGGGGAGTGCTTCATTGTCCAATCTTTTAATGTAGATTCAGCATCATCACAGAGAATAATTGTCACAGTAAATTAAGCTGAGCTGTTTTGGCGTGTAAACACCAGGGTCATTATGCTAGAATTACAGATCAAAATAGCAATTTGAAATTTGAAACAGACGCATGTTGTTTTCAAGGCAAAGTCACACTTACTACATGCAAACATCTTAGCCTTAGTGTAGAATGCACCGGCTTGGCCCCGAGCCAGCATTGTACAGTGGTAATAATTCAGTGTTTCTCCCAGTACCAAGGAGGAAATGAGAATTGATGCTGTGATCAAAAGGTTTAATTAAATGCATTAGAGTTGATACAAGTAAGACTAATATCAGCTTACAATCTTATTTAATATATACCCTGAATGCTTTGTTGCTGGCTCTGTAGAACTACGTACATATGTCAGAGTAAATATATCCCACACAGACAGTAAATATTATAATAATAAAACTATAAATGATGCATGATGCCAGTTCTTCACTTGGTCAGAACAAGAGATTTAACCTCCTGGAAAACCTTTGCCCCAATAATTAAGATGTGTGTAAAACTGCGTATGACTAGCCTGTCTGTACTCCTGGCCCCTGACCCTTTTACTTTTGCTCTTCTCTTAAATGGATCTGTTCCCCTCATAATATTAAATGCAGCCAAAATTTCCAACCACACTTTGTGCTGGTACTAAGCCCAGATAAACAGACCGTTGCAGCAAAAGCGGCATCTGGCATAGGACTTATGCCAAACTACCCTTGCAAATGATACACTGACAACCCCTTAAAGCAGTCGGATGAACTTTTTGAAACAGTTTTGCCAAAATTTGTTGTTATCATTCCAGGAAGACAATTTGACCTTCTGTGGGTTTTCTCTGGATATTTTTATTATTGTTTTGTTACAGTCAACGGTTTACGAACACAAGAACAGTCTATATCTTTTGAGTATCAGTACTCAAACAATACTCATTTGGGCATGGATTACTTGACCAAAGTATTGATACTAATTAATATGCATGACTTCTGTGTTTTGAATTTAACACAGTGTTTTATGCCAAGGCACCCCCACCCAGCTGCAAATTGGACTGGCCTATTAATGTCCTACTAGCAACATCTGATTGCAACTACACATTCAAGTTATTTATTTTATACTGTGTACTGTGACTTTAAAGGTAAAAAAAAAATGTTCATAAGATATTATCAGTATTGGTATCAATAAAATTTTACCTAAAAGTAATCAGTACTGTATCGAATTTTAAAAGTGTGGTATTAACCATCACTAATGGTGGTAGTAAAATAGGACTCAATAAATATGTTAGCGTGACACTTATAGTCATTATCAGATTTTGATCTTTAGTTATTGATCTTAAGTCAAATACAGAGCCTTGCAGCCTCTCCTCTAATCAAGATGACTTTAATGATAATGATCAAAGCAGAGAACAACTATTTAAAATAATAAATGGAGCAAAATGAGCCTCTTTGGATATTTCTGCTTTCAACTAAATACAAAAGCAAGAAGCTGGTCCATAGCTATTATTGTCCTAAAGAACAAATTGGTCATTAGAATAAGACAACAGCACAATTGCTTTTCATAAATATTAACCAGAATTTTTATCTGGAAAAATCAACGATGGTGCAGTACAGCTTAAAGAGTTCCTTGCATGTCCAACTGCAAAAACAAAACTGAATGTTGCATGACCCATCCTTTAAGCGTGAGTGATTGTGGTCCATATAATTTGCAGCTTGGTGGATGAGATGGATGTTTTCGTTTTACTCAGCCCTGATAAAGTTGTTCGTGTTGGGCCTAAGTGGAGGATTTTCATAAATTTTTTAAGTGAAATTAACTGTGCTCCACTCAGATGACATGCTCTGTTTTCTACACAAGTAACGACCTTCATTATCTGCAGCGCTGTAATTAGACAAAACTTAAAAGCACAATTAATGTAGTCAGAGTCATGTACTTGTCTTGACGGTGCTAAAATTAAGTGACACAAATTCTGGCATTCAACAAAATATCCTTTCATTTTTTGCTAGGACTAAGTTTGATTTGCAGCACAGCCAAGGTGAATGTTTACAGTAGTCTTGTACTTTTAGCTCGATTGCTGCAGAGCCTGATAATTTGGCTAAAAATGTGCTTGTTGAGGCTTTGAATAAAGATCTGGCCCTGGTCTGGACACTGGAGGAGGAAGTGTTGACCTCTAGGCCCTTTTGGTAATGCAGCCGAGAGAACTTTTGGTTAGCCTCTCAACTGCTGCCCAGTCTCATCCAGACTCCACTTTGGGCTGGAGAGGTTAATCGATTGCTAAGGAGCAAAGAGTCTAGTGGAGAAGTGCAGCGTGGGTAGCTGTACTTAAATAAGCAATGACCCATGTGGATTCTAAATTAGCTAAGTCAGGAAGTCTGTAAACATTGGACAGATTGGCTGGGCTTTTTATATCACATTACTGCTGGAAATATTACCATTATCAGTGGCTTGAGACTTGATTTGTTTTCTTATTCTAAATACTTGAAATAAATATAATATTAAATTTGCAATATGAGATTAGTAAACAAGTCTTATTTATGCTTGCCCTGTCTCGTGGCATCCTGTGGCCCACTGCTAAGGGCTGTCCATTCAAGCAGGAGCTTGGTTTGCATTGCCAGCAGTAGGGATGTCATGATGTCAAATTTTGTATTACGATTATTGTGAGATGAATTATTGTGATTATATGATTTTCACAATTATTTTCACAATTTTTTATTGAATGCTGCTAAACCTGTCTGACCCGTTCTTTAGATATCTTTATTTCTTTTTTATTTCATTGATTAGCTACAGGGATCATATGGCATACATTTAATTTGGCCATTACTACAACTAATACTTTTTAGATATTTTTTTTCTGATGGTAACTGGCGTCAAACAGCAGTGAGATAACAGCACATGCAGAGCTGCATCCACACTGTACACACAGCCTCGCCAGGAGTCATCAGCACTGTCCTAGCAGAGGACAGTGTCCCAGCATTTCAGACAGTTTCTGTTGGAGTTTAACTCAGAGTTTGTGCATTTATTTAGCACGTAACGGAGCGGTCGAATGTACGATGCGAGAGAGGTACAAGGAGAGAGAGGGAGACAAAGGAGCAGTGCCATGAATGCCGTGAATGGTGAGAACGAGCACAGGGTTAAACATGAGTCTGACTCATGTGAGATAATATGGGGGCGCCTACAGTGAGAGCTCCAAGTCCAGATACCGTGGTTTCTAAAAATTTGAAAATTCATACAGTTATCTTACTGTGACATTTATGATAGCGAATAATTGTATAATTGGTTAATCCTGACATCCCTAGCCAGCAGTAAGTCAGACCTGTTCCCAGTGCATGTTGGACTCTGGCAGGGCTACCCTTTGTCACCGGTTCTGTTCATTATCTTTATGGACAGAGTTTCTAGGTGCAGCCAGGGGCCTGAGGGAGTCTGGTTTGTGCAAACATCCGGTTTGTGTCTTATAAATGGCCAAGCTCTACCTATCTCCTCATCACAACAGTCGTAGCGGTCCACATCGCTCATTTTAAAATCACTTTTTTTTTTTTTTTTTTTTTTGGAGTAATATCACATCATGCCAGCTAAGAGAAGAGGTATACAGGCAAGGGCAAAGGTAGTGGAGCAAAAGCCCAGCCAGGCGAGCCCAGAAGCCTCCCACTCCTCCTCCCAGGGAGGAATCTTCGGACTCAGAGGTGCCAGATGAGGTCCCAGAGGCCCCACAGGAGGATGTCCCAACAGCAGAAGAAAGGACACCAGACGCCAGCATGCCCAACAGCCATAAAGTCTAAAAACCATTAAGATTCCACTGCAGTAATGGTGAAAACTTGTAAAAAAAATGCCAGAGTAACGGTGAAAACATAAAAAAAAAAAAAAAATGCCAGAGTAACAGTGAAAACATAAAAAAAAAAAAAAAAAACGCCAGAGTAACATGAGATTCACCAATTGCTATCGGAAGTTGGCTGTTGCAAATTTTGAACATGTCAAGGTCTGACCAGCTGAAAAATGCATAAAAACATCCAATAAACATATGCCTTTGTTTGTCAGACGGAATCATATACAGCACAGTGGGACAGGGCCTTTACACTGTACAGTTCATGGAACCAGTGGCGCCTGCAGGTGTATGGCAGTATGCAGTACATTGATGTCCCATGACCCTGCCGAATTTCTGCTGCATCCACAGAGCTGCACAGAGCCATAGTAGGCTATGTGTTTTTGCAAATGCAAATGGATCTACTGCTGACTTCTGCCCATTAAGTCAAAAGTGATGTTTGCTTATAGCCAGGAGCCGATAAAACGGTTGAGTTTTGTCCTGACTGTTGTTACGCGGAGAGGACCTAAGTAATGCACTCTGGATGTCTTTTTATTTCCCCACTGCACCCCAGAGCGCACGGGACAGAGCCATGTGAGTTTATTCTTTTACTCAAATGCATATGCTGGAGCTAATGTTTTGATTGTGGGTCACCGGATGAGACCCCGGAGCCAGTGTCACTGTTACATACCCATAGTTATGCAGGGAAGACCTTACGCGACACACTCACGATGTGCCGCTTTATTGCCCCATGATATCCCGGTGTGCGCACGAGACATAGAGCCACAGCGGTTTGTTTTTTACTCAAATGCATATGTAAGCTGGAGCTAACGCGCTGAGGGTCACAGAGAGCCTCGGCCGGGAAGGGCCAGTACGAGAATCATGGTGACTTATACCTTACTGCTGTCCTGTGCTTTTCCCAGTCAAGACTTGGTTTCTACAGATCAGAATGCATGGCTCTGTCCGCAGTCTGATCTGTAGAAACGTGCGTGGTTCTGCCAGTGGCTGCACACAGTAGGCCTATGACATGAGTGAGACAAAAGCACACTAATTACGTGTAGCAGTTGATTTCTTGATTAGCTGAGCAATAAAACAATCGCACACTAACACATTACACTGCAGTGGAACTGTGTCATTACATCAGGTTGTGGTGTTTATGAGCCTCACTGTATACAGCCCATTGAAGAAATCGCGGAGTAAAAACTGTTATAAGCGAAAATAGTCTGTTTTGTTATTAAAACATGATGACTGGACATGCCCTTGTTTAAGTTAAAGATATTAGGGAGGATTTTTTTCGACTGCTGAGAAACCAGAGACTGTTTGTCCTTTTTTGAATAATGCGCATGCGTAAGGCTCCCCCGCCCTTCACTGTTCCTTTCCAAGGAACTCCTCCACAGCGACGTGCACGAGCGTTGGAACACGAGTGTTGGTTTACAGCCGGCATCAGCAGAGATTCGCCTAAACCTAGACCTGCATTGTTTGTTTGCGCAACCTTTGACCTAGTTCCCCACACAGACCCAGTCACATGCACAGTCCCTAAATGTGAGCAAAAATATATATACTCCTGCTATTGGTAGCATTAGCAAACTGACTGCTGTACAGTTGAAAAGGTTCAACAGATAAAGAAAAAAGGCATTTTTTTTCAAACGATAACATAAACGTACCTGTCCAGCAGAAACCTGGTGACCAATGCATCGGTCTGAACCCCTACTGTTCCTACAGCGCACGCCGTCCTTTGAAGGAATCGCCAATAACTACACGGGTTTTATTCTGCTCTTCTACAGTTTTTCTCCTCCTCCTCTGGTACACTTCAAAAACAGTTTTCCTTTTGTGACCGCCCGGTTCACGGTTTTCCTCAGCCATTGTGCTCTTCGAAGTCAGGCTGTCCGCGCTACGATGTTAACGCCGCTAATGCCGGACTACATAAACAGTGTATACTCATGCCCAGGCACAAGAACATGCACGTATCGCCGAAACTAGGAAGTCAGAATGATTGGCGAGTCCGTGGAACAATGGTTACCGTACTCATGATGAAAACGATTGGATGAGGTTTTTTAAGTCCCACAGAGTCCACAGTTTATTAATATTATATTTTCTAATACACCAATTTATAAGCCTTATACAGGGCAATGAAGGTAGTTTTAATAAATATTGCAAAAAATGAATTTATAAAGATCCTTCCTAATACCTTTAACATTGAGGGAGATAAAGTCCTTAAATACCACCAGCAGCAGAGTTAATAACAAATAGGCAAGATTTATCATTTATTATTTGTTAATGTTATTTGTTATGGCTATGCGCATGTGTGCACACATGGGATGGGCCAGTGTTTGTGTCTGGGTCAGGAGTGGTGCTGGCTCTGTGTGTACCTTCAAGAAAAATCCTGCAAGTGGCCCTGCATGGAAGAGCAATGGAAAATAATTACTGCTCTAAATAAGTATTGTGAGAGCAGTCTTTTACACTTTTACTGTGTCCTGGTTAGACACTGACATATCAGACTCATTCATGGATTCACACGCTGAGCAGATAGACATGGTGAGTAGGAGGTGGGAGGAGTAAAAGGAGAGGACTTGCTATGTATGTGAATAACCTATTGACCATTTTATGTCAGGCTCAAACAGATTGGCTCCAAAGCAGACCCAGAGTCAGGAACACATAGAGAGTTTAATAAAAGTCCAAGGCAAAAGTACAAAAATCACAATCCAATACAGGAGGTCCAAAATCAGGCAAAAGGTCCAAACACAGAGAATCTTGAGACAAAGTAACACTGGGAAAAAAACTGCTGGAATGCTCACACGAGGGTAAAGACAATCTGGCAAGGGAGGAGGTGAAAACACACAGACTATAGGGGAGACAATGAGACACAGGTGCAGCCCCGGCGGGGCTGGTAATCACCAAGGCAGGAAACACAAGAGGGCAGGAAGTAAATCTGAAACAGGAGACATGAATAAGTGCTACAAAATAAGACAGGAACCAGACAAGGTGAGAAAATAAAAAGACAAACTTGATTGACCGGAGAGACATGACAGTACCCCCACCCTTAAGGGCTGACACCGGACGGCCCAGGATCATGAGGGTGGCGGCGGTGAAAGTCACTAATGAGTCCCGGGTCCAGGAAATTGCTTGCAGAGACCCATGACCTCTCCTCAGGGCCATAACCCTCCCAGTCCACCAAATATTGTAGGCCCCGGCCCCTTCGACGTACAGCCAACAACCTCCGAACAGTGTAGACAGGTCCGCCATCAACCATCCGGGGGGGCGGTGGGGGCTTGGAGGCTGGGACCAAGTGGCTCTCCTTAACTGGTTTAACTCTGCTGACATGAAAGGTGGGATGGACCTTCATGGTCCTGGGAAGTCTCAATCTCACGGCCACAGGGTTAATCACCTTGGATACTGGGAATGGCCCAACAAAACGGGGGGCCAACTTACGGGACTCCAGGCGTAAGGGAAGGTCTTTAGTAGACAGCCATACCCTTTGTCCAATATGGTAGGTGGGTGCAGTCCTCCTTCTACGATCCGCAGCTCTCTTATAGGTGTAGGAACTCTGAAGCAGGGCATGATGAGCCCTCAACCAGGTGTGGCGACAACGACGAACCAGGACTTGGGCTGAAGGCACATTTACTTCACGCTCCAGGGCTGGAAACAGAGGTGGCTGATAGCCGAACACACACTGGAAGGGAGACAAGCCTGTGGAAGCATTAGGCAGGGTATTGTGAGCATATTCAAGCCATACTAACATTTTACTCCATGAAGAGGGGTTCCGAGAGGTGAGGCAGCGCAGACCAGTCTCGAGAACCTGGTTGACTCGTTCAGTCTGTCCATTAGTTTGAGGATGGTGACCAGATGACAAGCTCGTCGTTGCTCCTAGGAGATGGCAGAAGGCTTTCCAGAACTGTGCTACAAACTGTGGTCCTCGGTCCGACAGCACATCCCTGGGAAAACCATACACTCGACAGACGTGAGTTAGGAGCACTTCAGCTGTCTCCTTGGCAGAGGGCAGTTTAGGTAAGGGTATGAATCTGACCATCTTAGAGAATCTGTCCACAACAGTAAGCACAGTAGTATTACCATCCGAAGTAGGCAACCCAGTGACAAAATCCAATGAGATATCTGACCAGGGACAATGAGGCACAGGCAGAGGGTACAGGAGTCCAGTGGCGGGACAATTGGAGGACTTGTTGCGGGAACAAACATCGCAGGCTGCAACAAATTCCGCCACATCCTTCTTCATGTTAGGCCACCAAAACCTCTCCCGGACTCTAAACAGAGTTCTCTGTACACCAGGATGACAGGAAACTAAAGAGGAATGAGACCAGGAAATTACCTCTCCCCTCAATCCAGGAGGAACAAACAGACGGTTGGTTGGCACATTCTGAGGGACCTCAGCATTGCGAAGGGCCTCTCTGACTTTGGACTCAATACTCCAGGAGATTGCTCGGACAAAACAGGAGCTTGGCAGGATGGAAGAGCTGGCACCCAGGTCACATTCATGGGGGAAGAGCCTCGACAATGAGTCAGGTTTCTGATTCTTTGACCCTGGACGATATGATACAGTGAAATTAAAACGTGAGAAGAAAAGGGCCCACCTTGCTTTCCTCGGATTCAGTCTTTTGGCTGCCTTGAGATATTCCAAGTTCTTATGGTCCGTCCAAACCAGAAAAGGCTGTTCTGTGCCCTCCAATAGATGCCTCGATTCCTCCAGTGCCACCTTTATAGCCAGCAGCTCCCGGTCTCCCACATCATAGTTGCGCTCTGATGAAGAAAGTTTCTTTGACAGAAATGCACAGGGGTGTAATTTATTGTCTTTTACTGACCTCTGAGATAAAACTGCTCCAACTCCCACGTTAGATGCATCCACCTCAACCACAAACTGGAGCAAGGGGTCTGGAAGCGCCAGTACGGGGGCGGTTGTGAAGTGATTTTTCAGGTCTTGAAAGGCTGCCTCCACTTGTTTGGACCAAGAAAACTGAAACTTGGAAGAGGTAAGTTTATGTAAAGGTGCCGCAATAGAGCTGAAGTTCTTAATGAATTTACGGTAAAAATTAGCAAAACCCAAGAAACGTTGTATGTCCCGACGGCAGGAGGGTGTGGGCCAGTCTTTGACTGCTTGGACCTTGCCAGGGTCCATCTTCAACTCCCCCTGAGCAACCACCATTCCCAAAAATGAAACTGAGGGAACATGAAATTCGCACTTCTCTGCTTTCACATATAAGTTATTGTCTAAAAGCCGTCTGAGCACTTGTTTGACATGGGAAACATGAGAGTCCAAGTCAGGAGAGAAAATGAGAATGTCATCTAAGTAAACAAACACAAACTTATTTAACATGTCTCTTAAAACATCATTGACTAAGGCTTGGAATACTGCAGGTGCGTTAGTCAGACCAAAAGGCATCACAAAATATTCATAATGCCCACTTGGGGTATTGAAGGCTGTTTTCCATTCATCCCCCTCCCTTATCCTAACCAGATGGTAAGCATTTCTCAAGTCCAACTTAGTAAAAATCTTAGCTCCCTGCAACAGTTCAAAACCAGAGGAGATTAAAGGGAGGGGGTACCTGTTCTTTATGGTGATGTTGTTAAGACCACGGTTGTCAATGCACGGGCGGAGTGTCTTATCCTTTTTGTCCACAAAGAAAAATCCTGCACCGGCCGGAGAGGAAGATGGGCGAATAATGCTGGCCTTGAGAGCAGAGGAGATGTACTCTTCCATGGCCTGCCATTCTCGAGGTGACAGAGAGTAGAGGCACCCCTTAGGTGGTGAGGTTCCAGGAAGAAGGTCAATAGCACAGTCGTAGGGCCGATGAGGTGGAAGGGCGGTAGCCTTAGCCTTGCTAAAAACCTCTTTCAACTTGAAGAAGTACTCAGGGACTGAAGACAAATCTGGAAACTGTGAATCGTCAGAAGTGTTTGAGTTCCCTGAAGTCACAGGTAAGGGTTGAAAACATTGTTCCTTACAGTTGGAACACCAGGAAATAATATTGCCAGTGGACCAGTCGATGTGGGGGCTGTGTTGAATAAGCCAAGGATAGCCCAGAATTAGCGGATGGTTAAATAGGTGAAAATTTACTTGCTCTGAGTGGGAGTCGGGAAAAATAAGGGAGACTGGGCTAGTAAAGTGGGTTACAGTGCACAAGAGGCGACCATCGAGAGCAGTAGCTGTCATGGGCTGAGACAGAGGCAGTGAGGAGAGGCCTAACTCTCTAGCTAGAGAAAAATCCATAAAATTGGCATCAGCTCCAGAATCAACCAGAGCTGGAAGGCTGCGTGAATGAGAGGAGGACATTAGCTGAACCTTAGTGAGCTGACGACTAGAACTAGTCTTAATAGCAGCAGAACTCACCAAGACAGACGATTTAAGAGATCCGGCATTCCTCTTCACGGGACAGGAAGCGAGGAAATGGCCCAACTGGCCGCAGTAGATGCAGCTCCCCTCATCCATTCGCCGTTGACGTTCAGCAGGAGAGAGCCTGGTACGTCCAATCTGCATAAAAGAAAATAAAAAGACAAACTTGATTGACCGGAGAGACATGACAATTTTAGAACATAATAGATGTATTCCAAAGAATGGTGCTATAAACCTAACAAACTAAAATGCATTTCCTATAGAGGAATTAGCATTAGCCACCAAATATGGCAAATTATCAGTGATCAAGATGATTAAGATGGTTTTGGCAATTGACAATCAATCATTTGCGTCATGTTTGAGCCTGGGTTTGATACCATATACTTTATTGTCCCCTTGTGGAAATTTGTCTTGGACTCAGAAAACATTAGTCTGGCTGGCCAGACAAACTCTTATTCTATTCTACAGGCCAACAAAGAAGTTAGTCTGGTATCCCTTCACATAAGTTTCATTTCTATGAGTGGAACAATCACAGGCGGAGTAACCAACCAGATAAATGAAGGGTGGGACATAAGTGGCACACCGCTGCCCAAACAAACGTGGCGGATTGCAGTTTTCGCCATAAAACACCAGAATATGCAGTGTTATGAGCCACTTTGTACTTATTTATGACCAAGGACAGCAGCAGAAGCCAGTTGTACAAAGACTTGTGGAAAAAGAAAAAAGTCTCGCAGAGACTCCAGCAGACTCCAGCAAAATCAACAGGTGACAGAGGAAAGGACTACACACTGTTAATCAGGTCAGAGAAGTTATAAAATTAGTTTGGTATTACCCAGCATTATTTTTGGAGATTAACTTCCGTATTCGTAAGACGCGCTGTAAAGAAACGGCTGTGAAAGCCCAGTTCCAAATTGATTGGGAGAAACTGTTCACTGCGAGTGAGGAATCAGACTGTCCTACTTTTGAAAAGAAAGTAGGAGATCCTGGGTGGCCAGGTTAAGAAAACATTAACAAGTGTATCAACCTTAAACTGATTCATTTATTGTAGCAATTTGCATATCAATTACATTTAAGCTAAAGGCTACATAGTATATGTATCTGATCCTGATGCCCGCTTCACACTGGATGAATGCTGTACTGAACAAACCATCCCCTACTTTCAGCTTTTGAACAACAGAGAGCCATCAGTGAACCTCTGACATCACTGACCTGCTGGACAGAATCCCACAGAAAAAAAAAAAAAAAGCTTTTTGATGAACACATTTAAGGGTGAATTAATTAATTTGAAGAGAACAACTAAATTTCCTGTAGGAGATTATCAAAGTCAAACTTAACTGAACTCTCAGGACAGAATTATCCTTATACCTTAAAGACTTATGTGCATCTTTGCCAATAATCAATGTAAACAAAATTGCTCACATTGTCAACAGCAAAGTGTGATGAAGGCAGGTTTTTGTAACAAAATCAATGAGAAGCATGACTTATCTTATGCCGGCGCCTGTTTTCCCGGCCAGGCTGCTAAGCTCAGGTTTACAGAGCTAGCAACCCGTGGATGTGTGAATCCAGCAGTTTGCTCTCCCCTCCAATGCCAGCTCCTTTCTTACAGCAGCCCAATCCATGATCCAAATACTAACAAATTAGCATTTTTTCAAGCAAAAGGTTATGAATAAGCTTTTTAGGTAACAGGGTTGGCACTGCTCAAAAGCTAGCATGACACATTTACATCTAATTATATAACATGTA
This sequence comes from Bostrychus sinensis, assembly GCA_020698575.1. Classification (NCBI taxonomy): domain Eukaryota; kingdom Metazoa; phylum Chordata; class Actinopteri; order Gobiiformes; family Eleotridae; genus Bostrychus; species Bostrychus sinensis. Next base: position 28,914,533 of record CM036244.1, read on the forward strand.
TTGTACTCTAAAATATGTACATAACTTAGGTCAGAATTACTGGAGTGAAACTGACCTTTTACTGTATTTGCAGTAGGACATGGAAGTCATGGAAAGCTTTTCTGCTGTCATGGCCATGATCCATTGAAACTAAGAGTGCTTTAATAAATAAGACATTTGATTTAACATTTTTCTATTATGCAAATGTGTAGTAGTAGTATTGGGCCTTGGACAAAATTATGCAATCCCTGATCAAGGAGTAATTCAAGGGATTCTGTACCATTTTGAGACATAGATGGAAAATACTAACTTCACTCACTCACCAATGATTAGATTTAGTGGCTTTGATTTTTTTTTTTTTATATACATCTATCTACATCTATCTACATATATATTTTATATACATTGACACCTTTCTTTATAGCCTTTCTAAAAAACCTTTTGCGCTGTACTGTATGCTGAAACCAGTTAGCATTTCTATTATGGGTTGCATCAGTTCATTCAAATGCATACTCAACATAAATAAAATGGACTTGCAACACTGTTTTCTTTTTAAAATACAATCCTGCGTTGTATTGTGGTAAAATAGTTTTGTATAGTTTGGTCCCTTGAAGTGTTGCAAATTCATTGCCCTTCAGCTTTTTCTCATCCTGAATCTGATCTTAAACATCAGACAGTTCCTAAGCTCACAATGCACAGTCAGTATCGGTTTCTGCAGTAAGTATTCAAGGTTAAAGTGTATACGTTTACCAAAAGTGCCATAGCATTGACGTGATATGTTAAATTCAACGTGAGCATAAGAGACAAGATTTTCATGAATTACAGTTTAACACTTTTGGCAGAGGAAAAGAAAACCACATCTACGCTGTAAAGGTTAAGCCTTGAATCTCACTCTTTGTTGCACTAATATTGGTTATAAATCATATTTTTCACAGTGTGGGCAGCTTCATCCACTGCTTAGAGGAAGCTCCTGATAACTTTTTTTTTCTTGGCCAAGCCACTCTCTTTTCCAGACTTCTGCAAATGTCATTTAGTCAATACAGTGGAGACGAGATACCTGCTCACATAGGTCACTACAGATAGCACAGACTTCAGCTGACAACCTCCGTCTCCCAAGATTGTATCCTTAGACTTAATGTAAGGACAAAAAGAAGTCAGGCTTGGAGTTCTACTTTGTATAAAAAATAATTACAGCAACAACAGATCTAAGCTATATAAGAAGAAAAAGGATCTGAGGTGTAGTGAAATCACCTGTTATTTCCAAATATTCTTGCTACAAACATCCTGTCCAGTGGAAGAAGCTTATTGTGGTTAAAGACACAACAAACACAACAATAACCAAAAATTATCATTTCTGACAAACAAAAATTTATCTAACAAATTTACAATGACAAATCTACAAAGACATTAGTATGGGACTCTCCTGCTCATAGTGTATGGTCATCTTTACTCTGGGATGTGATAAGACCCTTTCAAGTTCTATGGTCCTCAGCTTTGGCATATCTTTTATCAATCTGAAGCTGGACAGATGGAGAGATACAGAAATAGAGAGCTAGAGATTCATTCAGAGATTAATTTTCTTCTGCTTTTTTGTGGTTAGAGGGCTGAGGAACTGGCCAGTCAGTCCCAGGACTGACATTTATAGACACACAATGACAACCACTCTCACATTTCACATTTCTCTGAGCTCATCAATACTGCCACTGAAAGGTTTGGCTGTTGAATGTATGGGTCTACTGTGTACTTGTAATATGTAAATTATGTTTTTATTTACTTGCCTTATCTTACATTCATTCAGTAGAAGTTAAATTTACAATCACCAATTCTCCTTAGACATGCATCAGGAATATAATGTACAATTTTGGTTGCCTTGTTGTCATAGAATTTTAGAGCCTATAGTTTAAACTTAAGCTGGAGGCAGGTCAGAATTCTATGATAGAATCTGCTGCTAAAGATTCACAATGCAGATGTCTTGGTGTGGTTTATGGTTAATATCTTTGCAATTACTGGACCTATGCATATTAAACAAAAACTGGTACAAAGTTCAGAGTCTTACCTGTCAGTAATGACCTAAAGTTCATTCTTCACTATAGCATCAGCATCATAAAGTTGTGATATTATTGAAACACACAGGCGTGATTGCTGTCAGCAGACTTGACATTAACCACAAGATTTTTTCAGTGTGTGCAGACCCAGTTGCTGGCAAAAATGATCAGGTTCAATATTTGTGGCTTTTCTGTTTGGATATTTCCTTTAAAAAATGTGCCTCACCTATACATTTATACAGGCCCATGCCCTCCATCTGAGGTTTCTCGAATGTGAACACAACCTATTGTTACCAAAAATGTGTATCTGCCTACTTTGCAGTTGCAACCTGTGCTTGAGGTTTTAGAGGCTGTTTTGTCTAATTTATTTTGACTTTGTTTTGAGGAAGGCCTAAAGATTTTATGTTTCACTGAAATGTCAAAATAAAAGCTTTTTAATCTACACACCTTTTTGAGCGCCTTGGCTTGGCATTAGTTTTAGAGCTATACTTAGTAACTTTTTCCCTTAAATAAACAGTTTTAGAGTCCGTGTGATGGTTAAATGAGGTGTTGAAGGTACACACAAGAAGAAAAATTCAATAACTACTGGATTTGAAGTTTGTCATGCCATTTTGACATGGCATGTCACACACTTATTGATCATGTGATCTTCAGCTGTGTATTTATTGCCAGTGACTTCCTGTTTCCTGTAAATTACAAACTGATGATGGCGTTTGAACACTGAAATGTTTTTGAAGAAAACAAACTCTAAGTCCAGTAATTAGTGAATTTTTGTTCTTGTGTATTTTGTCCACCTGGATGTGCATGAACCTACATAGATGAGTTTTTTAAGGGTGAATGAAGCGCCCGGCATCTGCCCCTAGTGTCTCTGGGCCAAAACAACACTAGCAAGCACAAATATGAGCGCTGTTGACCTGATTTCACAGAAGTCTCAAGTTTTGCGAGAAACTGGCACATCGTTTTTAGCAAAACAGCAAGCTAGCAATGCTTTATTTATCAATTACCGTCATGGCAGAAAAAACTTGGAGGGGAAAATGAAAGTATAGGTAAGGTATTTACAATAGTGATTTACTCCAAAATATAAGAGCAGCTCCATAGAGGAAAATTAGGCAAAAATAGTGAAAATATGAGCAAATTAAGTTCCGCTTTTAACTCCCTTTAAAAACAAGTGAGCGCGATTAAATTCAAATACGTATAACTAAATCTTTTCCCTCCCCAGATTTGGTGAGTGTGGTATGCCTTAGCTTTGCATGGCTAACTCTTATTCAATTGTGAAATGAAACAAGGCGAGGAATTGATGACCCCTGATAAAAACATCAAGGGCTGCGGCTTATTACAGACACTGTCTACGTGCCTGTAATGAAGGCAAATGTTGACTGTGGAGCATTGGAATAAGCACAGTTTATGTTAATGACTCGGTGCAGATAAAAATAAAGCCCAAATCATTTCAAAGTGTTCCTGATGCGGATTAGCTTTGAAGATGGTGGAATAATCTGCTGTTTACATATTTTAAAAGGAGTCACTCAGTAGTAGTACACTGAGAAGAACAATTAAACTTACTGATAATAGATGTTTTATTTTGGCCCTACATCATTTAAATTGCAAGTGCTGCTGAATAAATATCAGGCCTATGTAACTGTACTGAGTGCCTTAAATAAGTGTTTTCCAAACAGGGGTTTAGGGACCCCTATGTGTACGCTAGCACTTTGCAGGGGATACGTGGAATTATTTCACAACAGTTTTTTTTATTTTTTTATACTGCACTATTGAAACTTATGAAAGTGTCTCATTGATGAAAAGGAGGTGAAAGTACTTCAGAATATTATTTGCATTATTTTTTGCGGCATATTTTTAGGTTTAATATGTATTTGTAATTATTCAAATGATTTTCATTTTCTTTGTAGTAAAGGTAGCAGGAGTTTATATTGGTAGATTTTCATTGCAAAGGTAGGCCATTTTTTTTTATCTTGAATTTGAATTTTAAAAAATGTAAAAGAATTAACATTTTACAAAAGTAAGTACAAAATGCATTTTTGCTAATAAACACAGAGGTTTAAATGACCACTGTTTAAAACATTATAAACAATGTGTATGCAGGGGGGATGCAGGACAAAAAAGGTTGGGAACCACTACATTAAATAACAAAATACAAGTTGCCGGTTAACTTAAAGCATAATCACTTACTTCAATGGAATACAGTAAGTGTGGAACAAATGTGCATTTTGGTTTTACACAAATTGTGGAAAAAAATATGTCATCCTAGTACTGTAACATTGCATACACCCTGGTAATTGTTGTATTACATCTTCTATCTGGCACATGGGCATGTGACCGAGTGAAGTATGCTATGTCCGGGTTATTCAAAATATAAATCCAGCCTCAGGGTATCACAAGCTAATGTACTCTTTGTGCCGGCCTCAAGCCTGTATAAACCTAGAGGGCTGTGTTAGAGAGGGCACCTGGCATAAAACCATTGCCAAATGCACACTAGGGGGCAAATAATTTTCTGAGGCGACCACGAAAAAACCAAAAATATTATTGCTATAACTTTTTATTGTATATCATTTGTATAGAAGTACACTGTTATATCATCATGAATTTTCACTGTAAGAAAAAGCTGCTATAGGCTATTATACATTTTGTATGTTATGCTGTACACCTGTGGTTCATGTCAGTGTTGCAGGTTTAGATGGTCAGCTCTATAGGTTTTAGAAAAAAAGTCAGGCCAGAGCAAATTAGCATTGCTTTTTTAACATTTTGTTCTAGCCATAGATGACGCCCCTCTAAAACAGCATAAGGATTCTGAAAAGGACTGCAAATGGTCACTTGTTGAGTTTACCACAATTGGATTTGGAAACTGGTGATGCATCATTCCGAGTTTAGCCAAACAAACAGGACACTGGGGAAATTGAGGCACTTGGCAGCTAGAACATCAACCAACTGGCTCACATGGAGTGGACTTGTAAGATTGTTTGGGGAACATTGCAGTATGAAAGTGCATGATGAGTAATCTCACTGGCTAACCAGAAATATGTTTTACAATATGGTACATGGGACTTAATTTTTAGGTTGCATCTACACGACATTACAAGAAATAAGCTTATTCCAATTTAACAAATTACAGGCTGCTGTATATCAAGCCTGTATTCTAAGCACCCTTTTACTTTCTTTGCTTGTGCTGCACTTAATCCTTGAATATATTTTCTAATTCCAGATTCCTTCTCAAGAAATGGGTTATATTTGAATTTTCCATGGGCCTGTAAGGCAGAATCTTTTTGGTAAACATTGCATTTATGTAAATTCTGGCATGCTGTTGACAGAGACACTTAAATTGTAACCAAGGCCCGATTTGCCATCTGTATAGCTCTATTGGAGTCAATTTATACAGAATTGTTTAATTTTAATAATAATATACACTCATCGGGCATCACATTATCTCTTCATCTTGGCACCTGTTAGTGAGTGAGATATACAGTATTAGGCAGCAAGTAAACATGTTGTGCTCAAAGTTGACGTATTTGAAGCAGGAAAAATGGACGTGGGTTAGTGAAAGGATTCAAGCGAGTTTGACAAGCGCCAAATTGTGATGATGACTGGGTCAGAGCATCTCCAAAACTGAAGCTCTTGTGGGATGTTACCAGTCTACAGTGGTCAGTATCTATCAAAAGTGGTCCAAAGAAGCAACTGGTGATGCAGGGCCCCATTTGATCTGATCCAACACACAAGCTACTGTTGTTTAACATGCTGAAGAAGTTAGTGCTTCTTCTGGTAGGAAAGTTTCAGGATACACAGTGCAGTGATTGCGTATATGACTGCATACTAGGCAGATGATCAAAACATATATCCTTATGACCACCAATATTAGGCGTGTGGTCATAATGTTATGCCTGATAGGGGGTATGCTAAAAATAACAAATGCCATTCCTTTATTTGAGATGTAAAAATGAAAAAAATAAAAATAAAAAAATGAACAAGCGCACTGACATCACTCTGAATCATAGGAAAAAGTTGAGTTAGAAAACCCCAAACTGCCTGACCTAATTTCAAGAGCAACACATAACAAAGGCAGTAGCTGCATGCTCTACTTGGTGAATCCTTCACAGTGACACGTGGGTCTGCTGGCAGAGTGTGAATGTGATGTATTGGCTTCCAGAGCAGGCCATCTCTAACGGTGGACAGTACGGGCTGGAGGATGCAGAGTGATTACTGTCCACTAATTCTTCATGGTGTACAGACTAGAGAAAAAAATGACAGTGGAAGCTCGACGGAATGGCTAATCAATACTGTATTTATGCCTAGCGAGGAGACTGGCATTGCTCACTTGCACAACACAACAGGGATCCCATCGATGTGTCCCAGTAGATTTCTGAGGACAAGATAATGAACATTTCTTTATTTAGAGCAACCAAAACAGAACAGTCGATAGTTATAGTGGAAGCTCACTGTCTTGAAAAATTGTCTTTAAATAATTATCAGCCATCAAATACTCTGTTTGGTGGCACTTCTCCGACAGCCAAGTGCCTCTTGATTCTAGAAAGCCTCTTTGATCATGGCTCACTCTCTCTCCTCAAGTCCTAGCTGTTTGCCCTAAAAATCAGCTAAAGCCAAAAATCAAAGTCTAGACAGAAGACAAACACACATTTACCTAAGTGACCTGATTCTGTGACAACGATGCAAAAACATCTGTTCTGCATATGGTTCACTTTGACATTATGCACAGTTTTGGGGTAGCTTTAAGAAATACTGTGTAGGGCTCAACTGTCTTTCACAGTAAATGTAGTTTGTTCTGTTGTTTTGATTAGAAACACTGCAGGTGAATAGGGTAATTTCTTTAAAAACTATGATATATCATTGTGAAACTTTTCCTGATTGTTATTGGCATCAACATCAAAAAATGTATTGCAAGTGTTGTGTAATTTAATGTTTTAATATAATATTTAGACACAGTCCAATTAAATATGTGCTACTGTGCATACATTTCTAAGAACAACATATGAATATTGGATTGTGCCCAGTTTCAAATTATTACATATTGTTGGCATAGATACTGTATGACATATAAGTAATTTTACATAGGAAATTATGGATGTCTTATTTTGTGTATCAATAAATTAGAGAATGGATAGATATATACTTAATTCTCAGAATACTGCCAAGAGCCTAATTTTAATTTTTTTATTTTTAGGGGTAAATGCCCAAAAAGTCAGGTAAGAAATGAATATTCTCATTCAAATCCTTCTGTAAATGTTTTCATAATATAGTATAACCCTGAATTTACACTGGGGGCGTCGTGGAAGATCGATGTGTGCATGTATGTTTTATTATACGTCTATTTACACCAAGGGCAATAGAGTTGCTGTTGCTGTTCGTGTGGATCTCCCCCCTCTGTTTTACTGACTGCTCACCATCTAAACACAAGGTTGTGGCCAATGAGCACCAGGCCTTCTCCTTCTTCATGTTGTCCATGTAAAATGGGTGCTTGATGTCTCAAATTACATTACATTCCTCCCCCTCAAGGATTACCTCGATGTGCAATGTTTACATTAGCGCTGTGCCTTTAATTTGAAACTTTAGTGCCTAAAGTTGGATGTTCTTGTTACCATGACACCACTTCAGCCTAAGTTAATTAAACATGTGCCTCTTATATAGATACATCTCATCCACATCCTCTGCCTGCGGCCACCTTCTTGGGTTGTGATCTCAAACATTTCCAATCTGTGCAGCACAAAAGCTCACTGGCCAAGGACTAAGTAAATAGTTTAGAAACAAATCCACAATACTGTTTCCCCAAATAAAAGGACACATTTTGCTGAATATATGGGTCTTTACGCTGCTTGCCAGTGTAATCTGAACACAGGGAACGTAGTCTCTCTTCTAACCAGCCAAGAAACACAAGCAGTTAGTTCAGAACAATTAATGAAGGAGCCAATAGCCTTGCCAGACTCTCTGAACCACTTGGAGGTGGTGTGAAGTTCACTTTTTATAAAGACCACATTATCATGAAATACACAAAATTAGGCATTATTTTTTCTCTTTTCATTTTTCAAATGGAAATATGGCTGATTCATAACATTGGTTTCTTTGCCTTGTCACTACAGACAACCCAGAGGTGGAATAAGTACTTAAAATCTGTATTTAGGTAAAAGCACTCAAGTAGAACTAAAAGTACTCAACCAAGTTATTGCTTGTTTTGACATTTTTTCCAACTTCTACCTACATCTGTCACCAAATCATAACGCATGACCTTGTGATTGCACAGTGAATCAAAAATATTTTTACTTTTAAAGACTTGAACATTTTAGTCGCATTTTTTCCAGCCACAAGGGCAGTTGTGCTGGTCCCATGTCCTGATAAATGCTGAGGTTTGCATCAGGAAGGGCATCCAATGTAAAACCTATGCCAAATCAATTACAACACGCAAGGAGGCAGAGGATTTGCTGTGGCAGCCCCAGAAGGAAAACAGCCTAAAGAAAAGAAGCAACATATTTTCTTCCAAAATTCACTTAAGTAAAAGTGCACATAGAAAGTACAATTTCTTGAAAAAATATACTTAAATTGTGTAAAAGTGTCTCATTACGTTCCACCCATGAGACAACCTCATCACCTTATTCAATTCTAACAAGAGAAACTAATACAAGCGTGCACCAAGCAATATTGAAGGATCAGAAAAATTTGCAACCTTAACCACTGAATTGTTGTTAATAACCCAGAAATTTTCCTAACAAGGTGCTGGCTGTGGGTTGCTTTACGCTCTATGCAAGCTACTTTCTTTATCTGTTTTTATTTTATTTGGCCTTCAAAGGGAGATGACCATAACCATTACTGTGTTATTTGTTACCTGCCATGACACACTGATTCAAAAAGCCTTTGTACTGCCAGCAGCTGAATGGGCCTCTCCACTTACCTACCACAGCCATGGAGACAGTGTCATGTCCGGACATTAAGTACCATTTGGATTAAAAAAATGGAGGAGTGGATGTGTTGACTGCTCTGGTGAGGAAATCCCTGACCTGCCAGCTAATTAGTAAAGAGTGTGATGAATGAGAGAGAATTTAGTGCCAGCCTGCAGGTTCAACTCGAAGCAGCTGATGATGCAGATCTGCTGTTTGTGTGCTGGGCCACAGTTGTGTGTGAACCACCATTGGGCACAAGAATCTTGCTCTCTTCAGTAAATACGAGAGAGTAATTACATGCTCACGTAAATAAATGCAAGCTGAAATTAGTTTGTGTGAGAGAAAATGGAAAATTTATTATTTAAAGATTCAACAAGTGATTTCATATCGGGAATATCAATTTTACAGCAGAATTGGACTATTTAGGGGATGTCTGGAGAAGTAACCCAACTATAAGGGGTCACAAGCCAGTGTAGTTCTTATGCCAGTCCAGAGTCCAGCTAAATGAAAAGGGTTGCATCAGGGAGGGCATCCAGCGTAAAACCTATGCCAAATCAATATGCAAATCACTGCACACTAGAAGGCAGACGATTTGCTGTGGCAACCCCATAAAGGAAAAGCTGAAAAGAAAGGAGGAAAAGATATCTACAAGTGCAAGTAGTGCAAGGCTAGTTGTTTGGCAGACATAAAGCGTAAGACTTTATCATAAGAGGGAATGATCCAGTGTGAGATGGTAGCTGCTAAATGTTCTATATTATACATGCTAGCCACTAGTGCATGTAAATATATCAGAGCTTGTGGGCTGTGTTGAATAAAAGTACATCTTGCTCAACTTCTATCATACCACCCTCAAGTGTATCTAAATAAATTATTTATCTACATATTTAATGAAAGGAACCTGTGAGAAACCCGTGCTATATGCAGCATGTCTGCTTCCATTTTTATCCCAAATTCCTCCCAGAGCTGGAGGCTCTGCACAAATGCCCTGTGTACTTGTTGTGGCTGATATCAAAGATTAATATCAACAATAAAAGCTAGGAGCATGACATTTGCTATGGAGCACAAATGGAATCACAAATATAACCCCAGAAAACTAGAGCTTTCAAAAATGTCGGCATATTCTCGGACTAGTTTTCACTTTTTGGATAGATCTGATCTTTTAGATTGGTTTATGCAACATTTTTTTGGTTTAGACAACAGCCTGTGTAAGTGTTAATGATAGTCTGTACATTCTGTAAGTGACACATTTTTACCCACCATCTACAGTACTTTACGTCAAGGCCATCTGTGTAGAAGCAGAAGTGTCGAAAAAAAATTATATTATAAACTAAAGGTGCTTTAAATCATTATTACACAATAGCTTTTATGTAAAAGTGTTTGAAAGCTGCTGGGAGCTAAAGAGATTGTTTACACAGAGCTCTATCTGTCAGGTTATCTTGCTCTCTTGGGGAGCTGCAGCAGAGAGACATATCAACATCACAGTATCTGTGTATGAGCTGATAGTGTAAGAAGCACAAAAGGCAATGGAGAATATGTGTACAATACATTCAGTGACAAGTACGCATCAGAGCAGTTGAATTGTGATGGGGTTTGGGAGAAGAACAGCTGTGCATTACATCAGTGCATCATGATATGGAAATGGGCATAGTGTCTTTATGCTAAACAACCATAAGGCATAAATGTAATTGGAATGGTAAAGTAGGCTTTCATGTGCAGTGCTGTGAGTTAAGATCTGTACATAACATCATGGACACAAAACATCCAAAGATACATCTCCAGAGGCAGTGAAGGGAAAAGTGATTTTTTTGTGAGTCGATGGAAGGTTAGGTGGAATCAGAGCAGAGCTGTTTAAGTGTGGCGACACCTCTTGGGAAGGAGCTGCAGCAGTGACGGATGGTTTGAGTCGTGATGGACTGGTAGTGTCTCTCAGAGCAGTCTTTGTGGAACAGATGACTGTCTCGTGTTCAGGACATTTCTCATTTTTTCACCTCCAACCTGATGTCATGCAGAGAATCTCAAAGTCAACCTGGCAACCTAATGGTTGAGGAAAGATTGGATTGAGAAAGGAGTAAATACAAAGCTACTGAAATTGCCTGTTGCAACTTTATAGCACCTGTGACATGGCATCCTGCAACTTTGTGGCACATCCTCAAGAAAAGCTGCTAATTTATAGAAAATGAATTTGTAGTACCTGCCACAAAATGGGCCACAATCTTTAATATTAATAATGCATTCTTCTTACAGCACTTTTCTATACACTCAAAGTTGCTTGACAATTTGGCGCAATATTCATTCACTCAGCCACCACCAATCACACAGTCACACTCATACATTCTGGGACTTGTTTCACAACATAACACAATTTTGTGGCACCTACTGCAAAACATGCTGTAACCACAGGAAAGGGTTAAGAAACAAGTGACTCATGGTATGTTTACTTTAACAGATGCGGCAGGTACCAATGACTGTGGCATCTTTTATATGTTCTATTTGACACAAAGTTGCAGCATCTCTACTGACAGCCTCTCATGGCTGTCATGGCAAAAACTTGATGTTTTGCTGTAGTTCCTCCATAATTACAAGCTATTAGGCTCATAACAAAGGGCTCCACCATGTAAAAGTAATGTAATGGTGCCTGTGAAAGGACAGTGTTACAGTTTTGTCGACACTTCCTGATGTGAGAAGCATCTTTTTTAATGTCAGCAGCTGGCTGCTAAAAGGATGTAGTTTACCTGTCTGCTCTTCATAAATGTTAACGGTTGATGAGGCCTACTTCTGCACTGAGGCTGTGTGATGAGGGCATAGCATGAGATCATTCAAATATAAATATATCTGCCAAGAGGCTTATGTTCTCATTGCATCAACAGTATTTGCCCCATGAATGTAATGCATCTGACGAAGATGTTTTGTGTGCAACCTGACACTGGTGTGGTTTGCTTGCACAGCTCCATATCAAGTGTTGAAATGGTGGTAAGTGACTGATGTGTCTCTGCGTGTCACCTGACAAATACAGATCCTTCTGGTGCAGGGCGCAGACCTTTCTGTTTGGTTGTAAGTCACCGTAATGGGACCAGTCAAGCGTGGGCTGGAGAGCATTTGTAATTGAATCTTATCTGAGAGGCAGGTGCACACTATTCACAGCAGCTAATTGACTGAAAACATTTGATAAATCCCAGTTCTTTAGGAAACACTCCAAAAGAAATTACTTGGATTTAGTTTTGTAATATCTCTTTTTAAAATAAGATACAGTGAGTTATATACAAAGAACTACAAAAAACATGTTTACTGTTTCGATAACTCCAGTTGCTGTGTGAATGTATCTAGACAATGTAGGTGTCAAACTATTACTCACACAGCGAAAGGCCGCACAGCTTGTCCTGCTGTTTCAGTGTCTCAGTCCTCATTGGTCCACCCACAAACTGACTAACCAAATAGGTTTGAGTGCCTACAGTTACCGTCTATAGTCCGGGACCATCTGGGCTGTTGCATGGACACAGGTGTTGATTGTTTGCTTTTAATGGCTGAAAGCTTTCTTTAATGCCCACATCCTGGATTCTGTGTGCTTAAGTTGTTTCAAGTTGTTATTTTTTACATTTAATTACCAGTCGGGGGTTTGCAGACTTTGAAACTGAGAATGTAGTGTAAACAAAAAGCACCAACTGGCGCTCACAGTAAAGTAGTGTGCAGATATTACTGAGACTGAGATGATTCTCTCTATTGGGATTTGCTTTTTCTTTGTCCAAAAGGTAAAGACAGAACATTAAAAATTAAATACTGCAGCTGCTATGAGTTCAGAAACCCCCTATGTGACTTTTTAAAGTTTGCAGGAGTTTTGAGTTTGCTTAATAGTAGTTTGGTGCCAATGCTGGCAACTTTTTCATAAACAATTTTAGATGATTATGGCTTGTATTAAAGTTTGTTTACATACTGATATAGCTCTACATGCTATGTAATGAGTATACTGGATATGGCTAATGCTGTCACACTATACTGGGGTACAGTTTGTGAATATTTCAGACCAGAACCTACTTCAGACAATATTTAGATCTCGAATTACAGTATAGGCTTCCTTTATGAAGTCACATTTGTAGAATATTTGAAATGTTAATTATGGATTTTGTTGTGCACATTTGTTCTTTTAAGAATAGGGTCTACAGGGTGTACAGAGTATATTAGGAAAAATAAGCTTAGCTTTGTTATCAATATTTACATTGCTTTTTCAAATCACATTTGAGACCTAATGTACCATTCTGTTGAAATTGGTTGCAGATGATTATATTTTGACCTGTGATAGCTAGTGTAGCTAGTGTAGAGGCTCTAATTCTAAAACTCACTAACAACAAAGACTAAGGATAAGGATATATCAGTTTGAACTGATATATTGAAGGTGCTTTGCAAAATGGAACCCAGTGCAGAGACAGCGGCTATTTAGAACCAGTCACTGCTAGTAGGTCATAACCATAGAGGTGACAGCCACAACAGGATCACATGACAGCATCTAGATACAAGCATTAAGTGGATACAAACACTGCATTCATTACAACAATTTTAACTCATGTCTTAGCAGCCATATTCACCACTGTATATATTAGACAATGAGAGATCCCAAACACCTAGTATTGCCTTTAGAAAAAAGTTACTTGCAAAAAATATTTTTTATGCCTTTATTTGACAGAGATAGTAATGAGACAGGAATTTAGGGAGAGACACAGGTAATAACATGGGGAAAATTGGCCCGAGTTGAGAATTGAACCCTGGTTGCTCTGGTATGTGGTACTTTATGAGAGCTACCAATACAACTCATAAAAGGACAACTGCATAGTGCACAGGTAGTACTGAGACTGGGATGAGTCTCTATCTCTGTCAAGGATGTCATGTTTCACTTGAAAAACAATGCTTGAAATGTTATTACACTTTAAGGAAAAGTCAGTAATGGTCCAAGCAATGATTAGTTTTTGGTGTGGATACAGAACACTGACTGGGCCAAGGATTTTTTAAAGATTCTTTACAAGATAGGACGAAAGTTACCTACTTCTGGATACTTCTATGTATGAATGTATGTTTCTAAATATTAACTTCATCAAACCTTTAAGTATCTTATTTCAGCTTTTTATGTTTTTAAAACCATCACCAAGAATTATGTAGCTGTCACTCTAAAATGGCATTTGTTTATATAACATGCATACCATTAAAGACTACTGTAGATGGCCAAATCATGATCTCCCCTTTTTATTTCCCTTCTCCACACATCTCTTAATCTCTCCTGTGTGATTTTCTGCCTGTAGCTATATATGCAGTACTTTCTCACCAGGGGGTTGTCATGAAGCTATATTAAGTTCATGATTAGGAGACAAGATGAAAAGCCAATCACTACTTACGCAATGACTTAAATCATACCATAGCGCTATATAAAGAGATTTCACAGCACTCATTGTTCAGATAATGATTGGCTGATCTTTTGTTTAGAGTAAATGGGACAGAACATTTCCCATCCAACTGGGTTAATCTGCCTTCATCGACACATTACTATAATCTAATGCGGCCTCCCCACCGGCCGTACAAATTCTGGACAAGTGTAGTTTTAAATGGCAGGGAGTCTCTCTGTGTTCCTAAGCCATAACTAATTCAGCACCAAAGCCTACAAACACTCTGAAATAATCCCACTATCTTCCTATGCAGTCCAAAACCTTTGATGAAAGTCAGGAGAGATCAAGGGGATCTGTCAAGTGCTTTCCAATTTCCCCAATCTAATATAACAGAGAGGCATCCTTCAAAGGACTCCTCTCCTGGTACCATATTCTCCAAGTTCATCTTCAATAGCTCGACATCAGCAGCACACGCTTCTGCCATATGGCGCGGGGTTTAGCGCTTGCCCCAAGGTGGCCTCTTCTTGCACCTCCTCTGGGCAGAATCCTACTTCTGAGGTATGGGCAACTCATCCGAATATACAGCCCTGGCAGCTCATCACAAACAGCTCAGTCACTTTCATGCAGAGGAATTGTTTGTGGGACACTGTCTTTTCTTATGACAACTTATGACTGGCACAATGGTGTTGACGGTTGAAAGGATTTCTGCATTAGGGTTAGCACTGTGGTTCTCTTCATGTGATACTAAAGCTAGTGGCCTGTCTTGGTTCAAGGGATAGCACAGTATTCATTATCATCTGGTAAATCTGGTTCAGTGTACCTTTTTAGACAGTAATTCTTTAGATCAGATAGTTGTCAGCACAGTCTTAGTTTGGAGGAACACAAAAGAGCAATGCCACTGAACCTTGTACCACTTGTTTTTATTGAGTATATTAGTAACCAACACAGGGTTTGTACCATTGCTGCTGTCCACTGGATATTTGCAGAATGTTTTCTGCTGAAGAAAATATTTTACCCATTCCTGAGTATTTTTTAGTCCCCTTTTTACGACTGATCTATCTTTTATACTCTGCCTGGATTTGGTTACCTTGTGGTTGTAGTTGCATATCGCAAACAGCAATTTTACACATTATGTTCAAATACTTAACACTTAACTACATAGTTACATTAGCTGTGCCTGTATGGGTTACATTTTTGCTACAGTGCCACACTCATTTGTCCATCGCTTGGCTCCACACCTTTTAGGTTATATGTTAGTTTGCATCCTGTTAGTCAACTATTCATTGTTTTATATACGTATATAGTCTGTACAGTAAATCAAAGGTCATAGAGCTTGAATGTAATGACTGTTATTACAGAGGTGCAATTTATAATATGCAGCACAACCAAGCAGCACTAATGTGAAGGGCAGCATTAGCGCTTTCAAGTCTGTTATTTTCCTGCAATACAGACCTTTCATTGCGTGACGTATTCAGATAAGACACTTTTCCACTGGGGTAATAAGGGGTGGTTTGGGACTGTTTGGGGGTGTTTCCAGTTCCCAAAGTGGTCCGAAGCCCCAGAAAGCATACCTAACTGTGCAACTTTTGGCACCTCTCAGCAATGGGGGTCCAGCTCTGGCTTCCGCTTTGGACCACTTTGGAAAAAATGGAGCTACACACTGCTGCATAAATGAGAGAGACTCCACACTCAAGCAATAACAACAAGCCAAAAAACAGAAATAAAAGGGAAAATGTTGTTTTTAATCAAATGCATTCTTGTTCTTTTGATAAACAGCTGTATTCAGAGAGAGGACAGGCTCAATGTGGTGCCAACTTTTTTGAAAAATAAAGCTAGTGTATACAAGCAACAGCTGTTAAACTCATGTCTTTATGTGGTCAGTGCGTAAAATGTGTTAAAGTGATGCAGAGAAGAGAATTTAATGCACAGAAAGCTGGTGGTGTACCTGAAGTAGTCTCCTGTTTACTGGGTTTACTCTCCTCTTTTTATTCAACACTGGCACCACCTTCATGTTTTAAAGTCAGCTTCAAACACGTTTTTCCCTAATTTATTAACACAACTTTTGTTGCTCTTGTGTGATGTCAGTGTTTACACAACAGACACCAGTCTCCTTCACCCAGAGTAATGCAAACACAAACCAGTTTCTGGGCTACCTGTACCAAACCATCCAGTGGAAATGCACCTCTATGCTACCCACAGTTTGGCGACAAGTAGCATTCTTTGCTATAAATTTTTATGGCGGATCAAACTTAAAAGATTAAATAAGACATTTTAGATAGCAGAAACAAATGGTTGTTGCTGGTATGATTAAAAAATACTTTGATTTATTAGCACCCAGATCTGAATAAAGTCATCTTAATAAAGTAGGATTTCTGGTGACTGATGGATTAAACCTGAACCTTGTCTACTACTGTGGCACGTTTCTGTAATTACATGTAAACCTACATTATGTAGCCATTAGCTTATATGCAAATTATGTATGCTAATGGTTAAATGATACACTCACTAATGATTTCTAACCCAGCTCTGACCTTACACACATGCAGTTAATTGGCTTTCAGATGCCAAAATCATTGCAATATTTGGTGGCTAATACTACTTCTTCCACAGAATGTATTGTCCACTTTGCTCATGCCACCATTCTTTATAATGCAGAGGCTCATGACAGTGCACAACTGTTATTGGAACTGTGACATTTTACTTCTAAGAGCTGAGTAAGTCTACTGTTTAACACTTTTTTTTTGGGGGGGGGGTACAATTCCTCACTCCTACCTTTCGCAGGTGATTGATCTCTGTATTGTTTATGTATGAATTTAAATTTAAAAAAGCAGACAACTTTGAGAGTCTGACAATGAGTGCTGTCAGGGTGTGTGGGGGCTTTCTGCTGACACACATGTAGCTCTGTGAAACAAAGACTAAGACTGTTTTTGTTTAGGAACACCCTGCAGCAGTCAGTAGCTGCAGTATACTGTATCTGTCAGCAACATGTCCACATTAATTCATCTGAGGCCTTACTGAACACTTGGTATGTGAGCATGTACTGTCTTTGTAACTGGGATTGTGTGCAGGTGCACTGTCTCGTTCACAGCTGGGTTCATTAGTTTCACCAAGATGCACTGTGCAAAAATCTGCTAAATGAAAACAAAGGAGGCAAACTGTTTGGAAATTCAGGTTAATCAGCTGCCAATTGATTATAAATGAATTTATTTTGTAACACACACACGCACGGTATTATTGTATTCCTAGTATTCCCTTCTTTATAATGTTTATTCTAAAAATGTTACTGCGGTTTCTGCGTCAAAACATTTGAAGCAATAGTATCTTTTCCTCTCAAATCTATTGCTTCAAAATTGACCCATGACTCACTATATTCTGTTGTAAACATCCCCCATCCCCAAGTTGCGGCCTGGTACTCACGCCACTGTGCATCCACCACCACGTTCCGGCCGGCTTAGATTCTCATTGCGGGGCCTCCAAAGTCCCAGTAAAAAAAACAAGTTATATTCGCAGGAAAAGACATATAATCCAGAACATTAGCTTCGCAACTCCTCAAACAGCATAAGGGAATCCCGGGCAGTGTCTGGCGATACTGTTCACACTTGCACGCCATCTTCTACGTTTATACCGAGACTCACAGTAAACAATAGTATAGTGCATTATATCAGTTACAGAATACAAAATAATGCCCAATGTATTACCTCCCAAAACAAGAAAAAGTTTTATTCTCTTCTGCCCATTCACTAGTCAGACCTATGTGGCCTTTACAACATAATGAAACCATAAAAAACAAATTTCCCATACCAAACATGAATTCAGTCAGAGACACAAAACAAATGCACTCAAATAGAACTTTTTGAAGCAAATTTTGGCGCTTAAACCCTGGCAGGGAAGATGTTGTGATGATGAATCATTTAAATTTAGCCGGCTGAATGCTGATTGGCTGAGGCGGAGGTGTGGCAGTGCCGCAGCAGGAGATGAGAGGAATCTCCTAGGTAGGTGGGCAGCAATGTTGCAGTGACTGGCGAGGCAGGAGAACTTTTCCATGCTGAATTAACACTTTAGCTTCATTATACAGTGCTTCAAAATCATAATGTGTTATTCATGCATGAGCCAAAAACAGCAAGGTTGTCAATTTTAAATGGACTGCTTCAAAATATCTTAATTATTTGTAAGTGTTTCTAGGAGAATGCAGCACATTTTCTCTTGCAATATTAATTCATAAAACATAATTTTGCACAATACCATTAACTCCATGGCTCTGTGTCCACTTTACAGTTTGACTTACTTGTAATTCTAGTTATGTGGGTGGAACTAGTGTACAGTCCTCCTTCCCCACAGCCCCTCAAGCCTGTTTTAACCTGTAGCATGGATTTATTGATTACTAAAAACAACAAATTCTCACATGTGCTTTGTTAGCGCTGTTTGTTTTAAGGTACTGTTTACTTTTTATCCTGAAGGGAGGTCCTAGGTTGCACTGGAAACCAAATTAGTGCATTGCTGTTGCAGATTGTTGGTGTGAAAAGGTCAGGGGGCTCTGCTTTAGACCAAAAGATGCAGCGGGAAGATACCTGTATTGAGTGTTCTCATCTAAATGGAGATCTGACTTTGAAGCAGTTTAATTAAATAAAGCTGGACTAATTGTATCATTAAACTTAATCAGTGCTCTAATAAAATCACCCTTTTACAGCCAGTCAATAATTCTGAGAAATAAATGGACAATGTTATGCCTGAGTCACTATTGTACATACTGTTTATAGTGGGCTGTAAATTGATTTCCTTTATGACTTAAACAAAATAAAGAGAAAAAAAATGTACAGGGAGATCTGTAACCATTGTTGTGAATCATGTTATGGACAAAAAGTTAGCAAGAAGAAAATATACTTCAAAGACAACTTCTTTATTCAAATGTACAGCATGTAAACACAATTACAGTGGGGCAAAAAAGTATTTCGTCAACCACCAATTGTGCAAGTTCTCCCACTTAAAAAGATGAGAGAGGCCTGTAATTTTCATCAAAGGTATACCCTACCACAAATACACCTTGGTGGGCTGCGAAGGTACTGCGGGGGGTGTAGACTTAATTGTCTACATTAAGTACATAAACAGAAATTTAATTTAGCTTAATTATAAATATGTATAGTTAAAAAATACTTTAAAGCATTTTTAGCCAACAGTCTATGTCTTTGTAATGTTTTTTAATCAAAATATATGTAGAAAATATAATTATTTCTGCTGGAGGTCCGCAACGGATTTTCAGATTTATCAGGGGTCAGTGACTCTTGACTTTGGGAATGGCTGACTTAATCAATTATGTATAGGACATTTGGATGATCACAACATGTGTGTGTGCCTTTAAGTTTTGACACACACAATGCATTAAAGTTATAATTACAAAAATAAAGAAAATTCTGTATAGAGATTTCTGCACATTTGGATTTCTTCAGAACTGAAAAGGCTAAGATAGGAAAATAGTATATGAAGAACAAAAAAAAAAAAAAAATAATAATAATAATAATAATAAAAATTCAGAAAGAACTGGGGCAAATCTGAGCCAATACATTACCCCTCACTGGTGTTGCTTTTTATAAATTACACTAAACAGAATGTGATTGATCTTTAAATGTGAGCCAGTGTTCCCTAATGAAGTACAGTCTTAACTATCAGAATGATCAGGAGAGCTGCAGAGGCGGGTGCTCCTGCCTGGTTCATGCTTGGTTTCCTCCTCTGATTAACATTGAAAGCCCGGCGCACTATGATGGATTGTCTTTGATTCTGGCCTCTTTAAAAAGCTTTACAACACTCGGGGCCTGCACAGATACCTGCATTCAACTAATAGCGTAACAGACATCAGGGAAGATACTATACATGCTTAAAAGATTATATAAGCTAATGGGATCAATCAAACATGCGCAATAAGCCTTGTTGTATCCACTCTTACATTTAGCAACACAAGGCAAATATTTTTTTAAAAATCAAGGTTTTTAAAGGTCCACATTTCTAAAGTTGTTCTGGATTCCCACATACGTTAGATACAAGTATAAAGCTTGTTGCACCTTAGCATTATCCACACAGAAACTGGCACTATGTAATTACTGACACCAAGGAGGTCATGGTCTGTTTTTGGTTTGTTTTTGTAGCAAGATAGCTCAAAAAGTAATGGTTCAAGAAATGTCAGTAATGGGCGCAGGAAATGACTAGCTTTAATGGATTTGATGGATTTTTATCACTCTCTGGATCCTGTATCCAGGAACACATATGAACTTGAACTTTTATCACTTAAAATTGTACACCAATATAGTTTGTGAGCAGTAGGCTATAGCTCGATTGGTAGAGCACCTGCTAACAATTCATAAGTAAAAGAACTAAAAATTAGGAGTCTTCGCCATGTGGCAAAGGTCTAGAAAAGCAATGCCTTGTGTATTCCCAGTTATCATGTTTAGTTTTGGATAGAAAATAGACATTATACTGCTGCTGAATGACTTACTGTACAGTCAGATTTCATGTAAAGGAGCAGCAGCTGTTCTAATTTCTAACACGGCGCTGTCTGTCACCTTGCATTTTAATATTGTTTACCTGAGGAAAACTGACTGATAATTATATTTTAACTCACATCAAAGGGGAACGTGAAATGGCTTGAATGACCATTTTAATTAGAATCTGATTTATCGCAGTGGGCCCTGCCATTGCAGTGTCACTTATCATTCATCTGTTTGTGTTTACAGGTGGAACTAGAGACACATGGGGCCATACTCAAATTAAAACTTGCAGGTGTTTGCTGCTCTCTATTCTCTCTCTGTCTTTGTTAGTGGGTTACTGGTGGTTAAAATATCCCAGCACTCACCAAATTTATTTCTATGAATAGCAAGGACACCTCATTTCTTGTTTTCGCAGGTCCTTGGATGTGTTTAGCAGAAGGTAGATTTTTGTTTTGTTCTAAACACAACTGATTTCTGTTAGTGAAAGAGTAACTACAGTCAACTTTCATCTAGGAATGATGCATAAATAAACTACATATAAGACTGATATTACTGCATATGCTATTATTATTATTTGTTTGATTTTGTGTTTGTTTGATTGTGCGTTTATGTTTGTGCAACTAATTGTTTGTAAAGCCATTTGAGGCAACTGGTGTTTTGATTTTGGGCTATAAAAATAAAATTGAATTAAATGTGCTAGCAAAAAGTTATGTAGGTCCTGACTATGTCTCAGTACTGTATGTTCCAGCTACAGTGGCAATGCAAGGCAAGGCAA
This sequence comes from Bostrychus sinensis, assembly GCA_020698575.1. Lineage (NCBI taxonomy): Eukaryota > Metazoa > Chordata > Actinopteri > Gobiiformes > Eleotridae > Bostrychus > Bostrychus sinensis. The sequence goes on from CM036244.1 coordinate 28,936,067, forward strand.
GGCAAGTTTATTTGTATAGCACAATTCATACACAGAGGAATTCAAAGTGCTTTACAGAAAAAAAGGCAAATTTAAAAGTACAAAACACAATTAAAATCAAATTTAAAGAGTATAATTAAGAATCAATTTAAAATTAAATTAAAAGAGAAGAGTGCAGATAAAACACTTTCAGTTGGCATATGCACAGCTAAAAAGAACAGTTTTAAGTCTGGACTTGAACATTGTCAGAGTAGAGGTCTGTCTAACATCGTCAGGAAGACCAGAGGAAGACCAGAGGAAGTTCCAGAGTTTAGCTGCATAAAACTGAAACGCTGCTTCACCGAGTTTAGTCCTGACTCTGGGCACCAGCAGAAGACCTGTCCCTGAGGTTCTCAGAGTCCCAGATGGTTTATATGGGACCAACATGTCAGAGATGTACTTTGGTGCTAAGCCATGGAGAGACTTGTACACAAGTAGAGCTGTTTTAAAGTCTATTCTCTGAGCAACAGGAAGCCAGTGCAGAGACCTGAGGACAGGACTAATATGGTCGTACTTCCTGGTTTTGGTCAGGACCCGAGCAGCAGCGTTCTGGACGTCCTACAGCTGTCTTACAGCTCGCTTAGTGAGTCCAGTGAGCAGACCGTTACAGTAGTCTGACCTGCTGGAGATGAATGGATGAATAAGTCTCTCTAGGTCTGGTTTAGACAGTATACCTTTGATTCTGGAAATGTTTTTGAGATGGTAAAATGCTGATGATGTTAGAGATTTAATGTGACTGCTGAAGTTCAAGTCGGAGTCCATGATTACCCCGAGATTTCTAACCTGACTTGTAGGTTTTAGTGAAAGAGACTCGAGGTGACTATAGACACCTTGTCTTTGTTTCTGCGGGCCAAAGATGATTATTTCAGTCTTGTCTGTGTTTAGCTGGAGAAAGTTGTTTCTCATCCACTCTCTGATCTGTTGGATGCAGTGACAGAGTGAATCCACAGGTCCATATTCACCTGGTGTCAGTGAGATGTAAATCTGAGTGTTGTCTGCATAATTGTGGTAGGATATGTTATTGATGCTTATTAATTGGCCTAAAGGGAGCATGTAAAGATTGAACAAAAGAGGTCCCAGGATGGACCCCTGGGGCACCCCACAGGTCAGGGCCATTTGGTCTGAGACACAGTTACCGATTTCACCAAAGTACTTCCTGTCTTCAAGATAGGACTTACACCATTTTAGGGCAGTACCAGAAATGCCTACTCAGTCCTCTAATCTTTGTAACAGGATCACATGGTCAACTGTATCAAAAGCAGCACTCAGATCCAGCAGAACTAAGACATACTTTGCCTGTGTCGGTGTTCAGGCGGATGTCATTAGTCATCTTGAAGAGCAGTCTCAGTGCTGTGATGGGGCCTAAAACCTGACTGAAAATCATCAAAGCAGTTGTTCTGCAGAAGAAAGTCAGTAAGTTGTTGGTATACAACTTTCTCAAGGACCTTACCTAAAAACGGCAGGTTTGATATGGGCCGATAGTTGTTCAGTACTGTGGCATCAAGACTGCTCCTCTTTAGGAGAGGTTTGATGACAGCAGTTTTCAAGGCCCTTGGAAATGTCCCAGATTGCAGTGAGATGTTAACTAAATGAGAAAGTTGAGGTAACAAACTGCTCAGCACAGATTTTAGAAATCTAGTGGGTAACACATCAAGGCAGCAGTGGATGAACTCAGACTGGAGATGATCTCTTGGACTGTTTTGTCAGTGACAGGGGTGAGGTGTGTCAGCTCTGAGTGTCTGGATGGCTGCAGAGTTGTTATCTGTGTTGTGGAGTTTATAGCATGTTTAATACTCTGAACCTCATCATTAAAAAATCTTGCAAACTCATTGCACTTTAATGTGGAAATGAGTTCTGAAGGCAATGGAGCTGGGGGTTTGTTAACCTGTTTACTGTAGCAAACAGGACATGTGAGTTGTTACTGCAGTTTGTAATAATTTCAGAAAAATACCTTTCCCTTGTTCTACGCAGAATTTGGTTGAAAACATTCAACATTTTTCTGTATATGTCATAATGAACCTGGAGCTTTGACTTGCGCCATTTTCGTTTGGCCCTCCGGAACTCCCTTTTCTGTGCCCTGACCGAGTCCGCATTTCTCCATGGCGCCTTCTGCCTATTTCTAACCATTTTAACCTTAATAGGTGCAATGGTGTCCAGAACATTTACAACACTAGAAATATAGGAGTCCAACAACTGATCAACATTAGAACATGATGATGGAAACACCCCAAATGACAGCCTGTGGGTAACTATATCATCCTTAAATAAGGCACACACACCACCTCCCTTTTTGTTTTCCCGTGTTTCTGATATAAAAGTGAAGTTAGGTGGAGTGGATTCAATAAGAACTGCTTTACCCGTCTTACTGTCTAACCATGGCAGTGTATTTGTTATTGTTTTTTTTTTTTTTTTTTTTTTTTTTGCTAAATGAACATTTCTTGCATTTGATACAGTAAAGGCCCTTTCACATAGGACACAATGGGTGGCAAATGCAAAAAAAACAAAAACAAAAACAAAGCATAAGTGGAGCATAGCAAGAGTGCCCTGTGATGTAAGCTTGGAGTGTCCAATCCTAGAGCCTGAAAGGTCTGTGAAGAAACAGGATGTTTACTACTGTATTGGTATTGTGTACTGTACTTCTTTCAACTCCACAAGACCCAAAAGTGTTGGGCATGTTGTAGAAGATTTCAGCATGAAAATGTTATAATGAGGACAAAAATCTGAAAAATGCAGTTGTAGAAGACAATTGTCAGTCCACATTGCAACTGCCCATTGCATAGGTCTAGAGTTGCACACAGAGCTAGGAGTTTAAGGAAGCTTCAAATTTTAGTTTGATACATATTATTGGTATTTGGCAGTGAGGAATTACTAAAATAAAATCAAAGCAGACAGTTTGAGGGTTGTGAGCATGAGGGAGCCTGTACCTGTTGCCTTCGACTTCATTGTGATGATGGACCATTTCAGTCTTACGGTATTAAGATAATGGGAAGTTATATTCTAATAATAATTTTATCATATTTATTGTATTATAATATATTTATAATTTCCTTTCAGGTTTTTTTCTTTCCAAATCATCTGTTCATGTGTGCAGTGATTCACATATTGATTTTGAATAGGTTTTGTGCTGGATGCCCTTCCTGACTCAACCCTCTCCATTTATCCACAATGGGACCAGCACAGATAGTACATTGGCCTGTGACCCCTTGTGACTGGATTTGCTTAATACAATAGACATTTATTACAAAAGCAGAACATGCCTACACATTTGCTAAAACTGATCTCAATGCAGAAATGTTATGTCACATGGTATTTCAACAGATGAGCAATAAGCTGTAGCATTGTCTTGTTAACACCATATCTCTCCAGTGTACTGACCTTCCATTTTCTTACCTCTAGGATACAGCTAATGCAGTGATAGTCTGCCAAGTTGCGTAACAGATTGATTTTTTTCCCTTTTATGCAAGTCTACAGCGAATGACATTCAAGAACTGACACCTCTAATGCAGTTCCCTGGGACATAATTTATTTAAGTAATCGGCCAATAAGACCACAGGGGCTATCATACAAATGAAATATGGTTCTCTATAGCCTGATCAGGAGCACTGGTGATAAAAGTGTAATTAAGACCTATAGTAGTGTTTACCCCATGGAGAGGGATTGCCTATTAAATACTGTAGAACACTTCATAAACCTAGAGCCTATCCTTTTTAAGTACTTTTTTGTCTTGCATATAATAAACATATATTGATGTCTGTGCAACTTTGAAATATAATGTGAAATTGTCCCAGTCCTAATATTAACACAAACTCTGGGTCTCTTCAGAGGCACACGTAAAATACTACTCTTTTTTTTCTTGTCAGTCAGAATACACTGCATTTTCCGAGCCAGCCGAGACAATTACGCTCTGTTTCTACGCTCTGTAAAATGTGTAGTGTCTTTTGCCTTATCTCCAAATTGTGTGTGAATATGGAAGATCAAAGACACTGTTGTCCTCACCAGCCTGAATAAACAGATCTATATTGAATCTTTTTATTTCCACTGCGAAGGACAGCACACTGGTTTCAGGAGGGATTTGGTGATTCCGCCAAACCGGGGGAAAGTGGAAAGCCTACTAGTCCTTGATTTTGAACCAGATGCTGATTAGATGAGACAGGATCTTGGGCAGCCATTTTAGCCCTGGTTGCATTAGTCAAGGTCATTCAACAGGAGACATTTCAGTGTGCCCTCGCCGAACCCTTTCATTTGTTTTTTTGCAAATGCTGTGCTGTACCTGTCGCCGACTTCATTGTGATGATGGACCATTTCAGTCTTACAGTGGAACAGCGGCCATTCATCAGCACGGCCCAAACCTTTAAGTGCCATTCACTTGCTGATAAATGGGCCAGTGAAAGAGGTGTGGGCTTAATTTCCCTCTCCAATGCAATGCAATTAGAGGAATATCACAGTGATAGATATAATAATTTTCTATTTATCTCTTTAACTTTAGAGGTCTTTTTTCAAGAAGGATTAGGTCTTGTAGCCACAGTTGGATTCACTTTAACCTTAATTTGCAATTGAAAATACCCTATTATGTTTACCACAGTGTTGCAATGTTCCTGCCAGCTTTGTTTAACCCTAACCTTAGAGATCTTTGGGACACCTAATGTTGTGCTGAAGTGCAATTGTACAGAAGCTGATGTAGTATTTAAAATCTGTATACAAGTAAAAGTACTTTCTGCTACTTTAAATATTTTTTCTATGTTGAGCAATAATATTTCAAAGGTCCCTTATCTTGCTAAATCGCTTTTTATTTTATTTTAACCATGTTATGTTGTCTCCTCCTCGAGAACGAGTAATGTTTTTTTTTTTTTTTCATTTACACATTTAAGTAATCCTGTATGCTGGGGTACTGCCCTTCTCAAGAGCTCAAAACGGTTGGGCTCACCACTCTACACAGACACGTGAAACTAGGAAGTGCTCCTGCGCGTTTCTAAAGCCCATACACCTGTCACCGGACTTGTTCTGATCATTTGAGAGCTTAAATTGCTGTCACTACAAAGCGGTCAGCTCATTTATCTATCTGTTGCTAATGCTAAAATGTTTGCTCTGTCCAGTCCCCACTGTTGCCAGCAGGGGGCGTCAGACACCTAATCCAATCATTCTCTGCAAAGTCAAAGTAACAGCTCTCCAAAAGATATACCTGTACATTATTTTAAGAAATAAAACGTGAAATACCAATGCAAAGGTGGCCAAAATGATTTCAAAAAGCCTGATTACATGTTAATACACCCTAAACTAACTATTCATAAGTACAGATGACAGACAACTGCAATATTAATTCAGAGACACACTCTCGGGTTCACTCTGAGTTCATTGTCTCCTGCTCAGTTACATTGAAAAACCGTGTGCTTGTCAAACTTCTCAGCCTTCTCACACACTTTGCTTGACTGTCTTTTGCTTATAACAGCTCTTTCACAAAGAAATTGAATGAAAACCAAAGTCTTCAATGCGACTAGTGAATTGTGGGCTGGTAGTCAGAACTAGTTTCTCCAGCATTTAGCACTTGTTACAAAGAGAAAAAGATTTAAGGTGAAATCTAATTTATACTGTTAGATGTTAAATGTGGCTTTTTTTTTAACTTTTTTTTTTTTTTTACTCACAACAAAAAAGAAAAAAGCCCTTTCCAAAAGCATCAGCCTAAGGTACTTCTCATTTTTTGGAGCATGCTCAGAATGCTTCTCTGACCTTAATCCAAGTAAGCAATAAACCGCAATATCCAGTTGTCTTACTCCAACTAAGAGACATTTGAGTGACTACATCCTTAATCACACCCAGGCAATTGTTGGATTTCTCTACTTGCATACATTCTTGGGGAGTTGAATTCTTTCTAAAGGTGCATTTGTATAATACAAAAATTATAATGTGAGGGCCACAGTAGTGTAAAAACTATTTCAAGAATGATGTGGATTGCCAGCGTGAATCCCTCCATAAATGGCAGAGAGAACTTGCTGCCTTTGAGCTTTTGCCGTCTTTGTTGCTGTTGATGCTCCACAGCTGGCTTTTTTCAGTTCAAGCTGCTGAAAGAGAGTCTCCCTGATCAGCCCCCCACTGGAACCAACAGTGCTGCCTGATGCTCAACTATAGTTGGACGATGTGAGTGAGCCGGTCACTCGTGTCCCTACGGCATCCACACCAGATCATTGTTATGCTAAACAAGACTCTGCTGTACAGGGACATGCATGAGCTGTACGACCCTGTGGCGTCCCTGAAGACAGGGGCCAAATGTGGAGCAGGAGCAATGTGCCATTCCATCTGCACTGGCATGGAGTATGCAAGTCACACTAGGCTACTACCTTTTTTAGGCTGGCTTTTGTGCAAGTAAATTGTAAGTTGATGATGAAAGCGAACATACTTCCATTGATCAAACATCACTCTCTTGTAAACTGTGATGTTAGAGAACTGGTTAATGGTGGCACGTGTGGGGGTGTCCCCAGTCTCCAGTGTTCAGTTTTTTAACAAAAGTGGTCCAAGGAATATAGGGAGCAAAGGCTGGCCCTTGTGGTCTGATCCAACAGACAAGCTACTATATCACTACATGCTGGAAAGGTAAATGCTGGATCTGATTGAAAGTTTGTTGCATATCAGCTGCATATTAGGCAGGTAGTCATAATAACTAGCATGGGCACTGTCAAATCAAGCTCACAGGCATCTTGCGTTCACTTTTTTTATAAGATAACTTCAAATTTCCATTGGGAACATGTTGTTTTGGAAATGTGTTTACCAAATTAAAACCCTCAAAACAGCACTTATTTCTTAAGCACAGAGAAAATCATGTTGATCTGTAAGCACCTATTACAGCAGGCTGTTTGAGTGATTTGTTCCAGAAGACTGAGCCTGATTGACTCTGACCCCTATAGCTTTTTTTTACATGGGCAACTTGTCAGTTTGTCCCCCTCGCACTTGATAACAGAAAATCCGTCCTCTCTTAAGAACGCTGGCATCACGCAGCATTTTCGCTGAGCCCTACAAACTGTCAGCAGATAGCGGCATTTCAAATGACAGCCGCTTATCTGAGCAAGCTCCAGTGCATTTACTAAGGGCAGAATTGGTGATACACTAACCGCATTACACTCAGAACTTCTGCCTCCTCCGCACAGTCTTGAGGGGCTATATAAAGTTGTGCCGCTCAAAATGTAGTGCCCTAAAAACATCATTAGACCAAATGGCTATTATTAAGAGCATCAAAGTGTTTTATTCAGTGCTTCATTGTTCTTACACTTGCTGACGTGAGCTAAAGCTAACCCTGCCATTGTTTGGTGTTCAGTTTTAATTGCCGGTCCCCTGCTAAGTTAAGCGTCTGCTAGTCATTGCTGCTGAGTCAGCCCTTCTGGTGTGTGAACATGTTAACAGATACTGTCAAATGTCATCTACATTAAAGCGACATTACCCAACTTTCCTCTTGCCAGTCCCATCTGGTATAATACCAAAAATCTGTATCCTAGCATTTCCAACACCCACAACAACAGAAACATTCGCCACTGTAAAATACAAATATGACATAAAATTTAAGTTTGAATTTTTACATCAGTTTCTAGAGCCAAGTTTACCATGGTACCAATGCAAACCAGCTATTATCACCTTTTATTTTAACTGACCCTTAGTTCTTAAATGTTGCTGTTTGTGAATGAGAGAAAATAGCACATTTAAAACATCTTAAAGTTCATGTTCTTTGCGCATAGACCTTATTCTTTCCCATGGGTGTTAAGCAAATGATACTACAAATGATACAATATAAGACAGCCCCTTGAAATTATGACACCGAAGCTAAAAGACACTTAACAATGTGTGCCAGTAGCTAACAGCATTTGCTTCCTTTATCTGACTGTAGTTGTGAGTGCCTCTGCAGTTCTAATTAAATTCAAATGTTCCACTGGACCACTTCTGTTAGTAGCATATCTATGTACAAGATCTTAGCATGCCTTAAGATACCTCTGCAAAACAGCACAAGCAAAAATAATTACCACGGGGTGTAATGTATCCAATTAATGTCAATGAGGGCTAATTTGACAAGGCGTTCTGACAGCGGTGCTCTCTGTACTTACTCATCTGAAACACGCAGGATTAATTACAGGTGAATCAGATTGTAATTTAAATAGAAAACATTTATTATTTCCAAATGGTATGCAGCAAAGCTTAATTATTACTTTGCCTTGGTTCCACTGGTTGTACGGCAAGATAAGGTAAGCTATACTTTATTGATCCCTGTAGGGAAATTTGTTCTCTGCATTTGAACCCTCCTTCAATGCTGCTGGGGCAACCTGTCAGGAGCAGTGGGCTGCTATTGTGCAGCACCCGGGGACGCTTCTACAGAGCTTGTTCTAGGCTCATGGTCAGGAGTAGCTGGCTGGAGGTTTTAGCCCATTGTGCATGTTTTTTTGAGGTTGATAGGGGAAATCGGAGCACCCGAAGGAAACCTACCCAGACATGGGGAGAACATGCAAACTCCACACAGAAAGGCCCCACATGGTCCAGGAATCGAACCTGGAACATTGACCTCTTGCTGTGAGGCGAGAGTGCTAACCACTAAGCCATTGTGCCTACATCAGTCTCTTCAGTTCAAGTGCTGATTTATTAGATTTAGTCCTAGTTTAGATCTGGGTTGGTTTGCTTTAGACCTGGTTTAGAACTGGTGTAGACCTGGTGTGGTCCTCAATTTTTTTGTAGTTTAAACCTGATTTGGTTCTGGTTTAGTCCTGGTTCAGACCTGCTCAGACCTACTTTAGATCTGTTTTAGACCTTTGACTTACTGTAGTTAAGACCTGGTTTTGTCCTGGTTTAGTTCTAGTTAAGATCTGCTTTAGACCTAGTTTAGTTCTTGTTTAGTCTTGATTTTGTTCTGGTTTAGTCCTGGTTCAGACCTGCTTAGACCTACTCCAGACCTGGTGTAGCCCTTTGACCTAGTTTAGACCTGTTTAGTCCATGATTGGACCTAGTTTAGGCACAGTTCAGTACTTTAGTGATTATTTTTTCTTGGTTAATCCATATTTTAGTTCTGGTTTAGACCTGAGTTGGCCAGCTTAGACCTGTTTTAGAACTGGTTTAGACCTGGTTTGGTCCTCACTTAGTTCTGGTTAAACTTTTAATGGGTTAATCCATATTTTAGTCCTTGGTTTAGACCTGAGTTAGCTTATGTCAGTTATTCTGTGGTGGGAAATTTGGGAACTGTTGTTCTAGATATTGCCTGGATGTGGAGGATGCCTCTTCTCCTTGTCCTGAAATTGTTTTTTTTTTTTTTTTTTTTTTGGTGCTTTTTTATGTGTGGGATATCTTGGCCTGGTTACGTCAAGGAATAGAAATTAGGGAATGAGACAGCAAAAAGAGAACAAGAGCGGGGCAGGGAGCATGTAGCTTTAAGGCTCGGACAACAGCACTGCCCAATCTGAGTAAACAACAGATTTATGTTCAGAAGAGTAAAATAAAGAACGACTTGGACGATCATTCCTCACATTTATAAATATTAAATGACAAAATGGCCGCCAGTCGGGAGTGACCACAGAGGGAAAATTCAGCTGAGGCAAACTTTGTGACAGTGACAGATTGCGGCTCTACAAGTCCTTCCTGCTGTGGCATCAGTCATCATTGCTGGGTCAGTCATCTCAGGGTTAGGCGGGATATTTATCATGGCTTCACTTGAGAGGGTCTGGTTGGACGAGGGAGGATATAGGGATATTTATGGACAATGCTCCAGATGCCAGCGGTGGAGTGGTCAGTGCTCCCTGTGACCTTTCTTATTTACGACTAGTGGCTATTTGCCCTCATGCCAGGAAATGTACAGCCAAGGACTAACTGACACTCAGCTGACAGGGAATTTATGCTTATGATTCTGAAGAGTTGTAATACGCAGGACGTCTTAAGCAAGAGATGCCCTTTCAATGCTCCCATTCATCCAACCAATAAAAAGCAGTCACCTAGGACCTATTAAATATAGTGATGTGGGGAGAAATACTGGCCTGTCCGGTGGCATGATGGCTGGAAGATTACTATATACTAAATTATATTTCATATACTTTATTTAGAGGTGCACTGGGTCTGAAGGAGGTCTATTTGAGGAGACTGGCCTTTCTAAAGCGCAGTGTAACCTAAAAACAAGAATAGTTCGTTTATGTCTAAAAAGAGCAGGCAGTGGGTGAAGACAGCCTGTTAAGCACAAGGTCCTTTAGAAGTCTGTAACTTTGTGTATGCACTGTAGAACACTGCACAAATACAGTGAGTTTTTATGTTCGGCCACGAAAACAAGTTTGAATAATAATAGTTGGCATAGATTTAGTCAATATGGAGAAAACTTCAGATTTTGTCTCCAGAATTCCTCAGTGGTGGAAGGTAACTATACTTTTACTTAAGGAACTATTTGGAAGAAAATGTACCTGTTCTGACTACATTTTCTGAGACTGCTACTATTTCACAATCCTGGTCTCAAACAGTAGTAGCAGTAGTACTAATCAGAATAGGAGTTGTGGCAGCAGGTTTTACTGAGCAGTAGCAAAAAATAAACTTTTTAAAAAACGTTTTGAAAACTTTTCTTTTACTCATAAAATAACTATTTTGAAGTAAAACGTTTTAGTACAGAAATGAAATACTTCTTCCGCCTCTGCTATTACCATTGTCATATTCAGGAAGAAAGAAAATGTTTTTGTTGGAAAATCTAAAGGCTTTTGTTGGCATTTGATACTGTGGCAAATTCTGTGTGTTGATGGATATTTATATTTCAGTAAATGTCACAGAATGTGCTGCAAACATGGGGTAAAGAAAAGTATGAAAAGAATGTACTAGATTAAGGGAATATTTTCTCTATTGCAACACCAACAGTAATATTTTACTATTTTTGTACTACATTTGTGATATCCTTCAGTTAATATTTTTGGTTTATTCCAAATCAGATTGGTTGAATTGTATTCGAGGGTTTCTCAGACGCTATTGTACCCTTGACTTTCTCTCTACGGTACACTCCAATCCATGCCCACCTTATTATCCAGTGTAATAACAACTTTTACTGGAAAGAAGTTTAACCCGTAGGCAGTTTCTCTGACATTTTCTGACCTTGTTTATTTCTACTTCTGTGGCACACCCACTAGATGTGTCTAAACCACACAAGTGAACTGTGGGTCATTATGATTGCACATTATAAAACATTTCCCTCCAGCGTGACCTTACCAAGTCTGTACAACAGTAATTTGCTGAACCCAAACAGAGGTTTATGCATACTAACCACCATCTTATCAATGAATAATGTTATAAACTCCACATTGTCTGCCCATTAAAAAGAGAGGGAGAAATTACTAGAAATGTACAGTATCTGTGAAATGTCTGAATGTTGTTGCTCTGAGAAGAGGTCGAAGTAAGGACAGGAAGACATGATAAAAAGGGCTGCAACAAGGAGGACATGCAGTGCACCATCCTATGTTCAAATGATTGATATCCAAAACAGCACATGCTCCTGACACCCACTTTTAGACTTATTTATTTATTTTTTTATTTTTTCATGCACACCATTGAGAGTAGACTTAACTTTGTATCTAGGCCATATTAGTCTCCAGACCTTTCTACCACACAACATAATCAAAAATATACTGTACATAGCTGCCAGAGGTAGAAAAAGTACCCAAAATCTGCACTCAAATGAAAGTATTGCTGCTTTAAATTTCAGCTTTACATAGGTACAAAGTAAATTTTTGTTTACTTTTTTGAAACTGCGCAGTAAAATTTTTTACTACTACTAATGAAACTACTACTACTTCTTCTACTAGTGTCCCTAACCTGGCTTCAATCCTGGGCCTTGTGGTTGTAAAAGAATCCTACTCAAAAAAATGACTAAAAACTGATGATGTTTCCCTCAAAAACAATCAAGTAGAAGTAAAACCACCAACCAAACTGTACTTAGAAACAGATATAGACCCTATAGAAGGGAAATTTATTTTCATACTTAACCTTCAGGTTCCCCTGGCACTGGGCTTTTCAAATACATTTTTACCACCATCAGATCCAAAAGTTCAGGTGGCAAAGTGTAATTGTCTGCCCTTTTTTGTAATGGCACCAAAAAGACCTGTCCGGGACAAAAAACATTTTTCATCTTTTAATAGTAAATAATTCATGTTTTGCATAAACAAGTGAAATGATGTAAACAAACTGACATTTAGTGGGTTAAATATATGAAAATTAATTCATTGTTGCTCTCTATGATAAGGACAGGGGTTAATGATCAAAAAACATGTTTTATATTTTTAAATGTGAGGCAATGACCTAAAAGGGCTTTAAGAGGAAGAACGTAATTTTTGTTAAGGGGGGCCTGAGGGTTAAATGTTGGTTTTGTGACCAATTTGTACACTAATCTTGTTAGATATAATAATTTTAACAGTGGTGGATGCATCCACATCCTAAAACAATATGTATATCACTGCTGATGTTATGCAGTGTTTTTGGCATTCGGTATAGCATGGGGCTTAACATCCATAATTATCAATTATCAAGCCACCCTTTATTGTTCTCTATCCATTTACTTCAAGCAGTCTATTGCCTTTCCTTTTTGCTGTTTTTATCTTCTTTCAGCCTTAATGAAATGTAGGCAGCTTAAATTCCTTTGCCAAAATGTGCAGACGACTTGTGTTTTTACAGTAAAAGGGTTCATGGAGATCACAAGTGGCCCGGATTACTTCGAATGCATCATTCAATCAGCCTCAATCATTTAAACACCACTTAGTGACTTTGAGACTTTTGGGTGGCTGACCTGACCATGACTCACCTTTTTTCCAACTTTTTAACTTCTTTTAAAACCATGCTAAACATTTAACTTGAACCTAATGATGCTGTTACAAGGAATGTGATCTTTGAAGACAGCTTTCTGGTCTCCACTTAAATGAACACAGCCCATCTCAAGAGTTCAACCACCGAAAAACAAAACTTTAGTTTAGGTGAGTGCAGCCTCACATAGATTTGCCAAACAACTTCCTTCCACAAGTTTTTTCTCGCGGATGGCAGAGCATATGTCAGTATCCTCGAGGCAATTATCCAAAGTGTTTGAAATGTCTGGAAAGAATGTGTTAGATTCTTTATATCCCACTAAAAAAAGCTTTTCAGCAGATGGGGAACTTTTATTGAGCGGTAATTATGGGTGAAATCATGTGAGATATTAGCACTTTTGATGATTGACTATATAAATATGTGAGGGGATCGAGGACCCAGATGATCAGCTTCAAAATTGAGAAGCACATTTATCAAATATGACCCACGATGGAACAAAATGGCGGTTAAAGCAACTAGCACTGACAGCTAAGTGCATGCTCATCCATCAAGTTGAATTCAGAGACAGATCTAACCCTGTCAAACCACTGGATGGTTCCACACAGCTCTGACAATGACTTCATCCAGACTCTCTTCATATTTAGCTGTAACACATTTAACATAGTGCTTGGATTATTGCTTGGAGAATTGAGTGATGGGAGACAGACTGAACCCAATCACATGTTACCAAAACCTGACATGAAATATTGTATGGCTTCATGCACAAGGCACACCGGGGCACAGATCATTCATCATCCCAGGAAACATTGTAAAAGTTTGAGTCAATAAACTATAAGACTCTTGGCTCTGCTGCTCTATGAACATTTATAAATAAAGTTCTACAGTTCTATGGCTTTGATTCATTCAGTGGGCGTATTTCTGTTAAACTGTACAGTACAGTACAGAGAACAGTACAGAGACCCACCTTTTGGGAGTATTCACACTCAAAGCAGCATTAAGTGATTTTACTACTACTGTCCTAGCTGGTGTACATCTGTTACCTACAGCGTTTTCAACCCCAGCACTCACCACAAACAACAGCACAGCTACTTTTTTTGCTTTTTTTTACATTTTTTTTTTACAAAATGTAAAACTTAACTAATTTGGCACCTCAAAATAGATTTACCCTATTTTCTGGACTATAAGTTGCTAGCCAAAAAATGCATAATGAAGAAGAAAAACGTATATAACGTATATAAGCCTCACTGGACTATAAGTTTCATTTTTTTGCGGGAATTTATTTTACAAAATCCAACACCAAGAACAGACATTTCATCTTGAAAGGCAAGTTATAGTAATAACAGAATAGAGAACAACAAGCTGAACAGGTGTGCGGTATGCTAATGTAACATATTGATGGTTATTCAGCTACATGAAGCATAAACAATGAACTGAATAGGTGTCTTGTATGTTAACGTAATATATTAAAAGTTATTCACATAACTATAGCATAAAGAACATAATATAACAAGTTCACCAAATTCACGATCTTACTCCTAATCGCTAAATCCTTTAAATTCTTCATCCTCGGTGTCACTTCTGAACAACTCCGCCAGCTCCGGAGGTAGACGAAGCGCCGCTTCCTCCTCTGCGTGGCTGTCGTCAGACTCAGCATCAGTTCCATTTCCAATTATTCCGCTCTTTCTCAGTTGTCTTTATAGCCTAAGTTGTTACCGGTAATGTTTACATTTTAAATTGTCAGTGTGCAGGTGCAGCAGATGCTGGTACACAAGGCTAGGGTGCCCTCTAACGAACACGTGAAATATTTTAACATATAAGTTGCATCAGAGTGTACACACCCCTAGCCAGACTATGAAAAAAAGTGTGACTTATAGTCTGGAAAATACGATATATGTCATCCAACTGAAATTTAGAGCTTACTGTAAACTAGTGCTGAGTGTAGATATAGACTGATGTAAACCAGAAATAATCTCCACCATAATAAATTGCATTGTCAGTTTTTTATCTGTGTTTTACTTGGCGTCCCCTTTTTCCTGTTTGTTTTTCTGTTATTTTGAAGAGAGTCCCATATTGAAGTGTGAAGATTAAAATCTTTAATATACTGTAGTCAATATGCCGTCCTTAGGTCTTTTAATGTACTATTAATTACATAGGTTTCCTTCAATCCAAAGAAAAACATACTGTTGTCCAACAGTCCCAATGTGCAGTGTCTAGATGTTTGATATAATGACCAGAGTGGTTTCTTTTTTGGGGATGAATCTTCGACCTCCTCCATTCTCTGAAACAAAACATTATTAAAGTGTTTGTTTACATTAGGCTAGGTGCATATTTTTTTGACATATGTGGAAAATATAATTTTGTGGCACTGGCTGGACGACATGCCACAACGTGAACATAGATATGTCAGAACATGTCGATTTTCATGGTTCACCACAAACAATCATTAGATGTGTACTTTGGCAGGTTTATCCCTACTGACACAACCCTCTTTGTTTACCCGGGCTTGGAACCAGCACACTCTGTAGGGAAACAAACAATTTAATGGGTAGCTAAGACAATAGTATAACCTAAAATAAAAATAATATAATAATTATATTTAAACGTTGCAAAACTGAAACCATTTTGTGCCTCAAATCAACTTTGTGGGACCTGCAGCACAACATGCCCTAAGAGGGTAGTGGAAAATTCATAAAAACCTACAGTTGACACAACTAGAACTAATCCTAATACTGTTTCTGCAGACCAAACTAGAGCCTTTAAAAGTCAAAATGTTAGTGGAAAAAGGTGGATGTTAGGAAAATGCAGTTAAAATAATTTTGTTGCTATAGGCCAATCTAGGCCATCACACATTGTATTATGATATTATAGAATGACGAGCCATTACATTGATAACTTATCAGATCTTTGTAGATATGTAGGATATTAGCATAATGATGTCTATATCTAGCCATAGAGGTTAAACAAATTCATTGGTTTGGCTCAAATATAACAGCATTAGCATGTATCACAGAATAGATTGAATTTTATTAAATACTGATATTAAATGAGCACATTTATGGAAAGAACCTTGGTGAACCAGTTAATTCAATACCAATTTATTTTTTAAAACTTGCTTTCAGTTATGTTTATTAGACCTTAAATGTTGTTGCAAATACTCTACATGTGCAACAAATCCAAGGGTATAATCGGTCAAAACAGTCAGAAAATTAGAGCTTCATAGATCTCAGTGGAAGTTCCAATGTTTTTTGTTCCCGCATAAGCGCTCATAACAGACAAACGGAGCACTGTTGGAAGAGAAGTACATGTTTCTTTATATTAAGTACACTAAAGATGTAATATGGATGTTATAAAGTTCATCATCAATCTACTTCTTTCTAGTGAATGACAATAGCATGTTTTGGAAGTCACATTTTTGATTGTTCAACATCTTCTGGAGTTTGAATTTTTTAGATCTGCAGAGCTCCAGAATGAGATTTTGGTTTACTATGTTGGCCAGATTTGTAAAAAAAAATAAAATAAATAAAAATCTAGCTAGAGACATAAACCAATAATTTCTACCAATTGTTCAACAATTTAAAACAGAAAATAAAACTTTTCCAACATTTGGTGAAACCTAAGTTTAACAGTCTATGGCACCTTCTTGCCTTGTGAAACGGAACACTTGAATTGCCTTTATACCCCACTCCCTGGGGCTTTGAGCCAAGGGGACAAGAATAGTTTATATTTGTCTTCTCTTTGGCTTCTGATAAGGATATTAAATCCATCCCCCAGGCCTTTTCTTTACCGGTGTAGAGGGAATGGAAGGTGCTCCGGTGCATTCTTAGCTCCATAATACCATTCAGAGCAAACACATTGGCCCTGAAATAAGACACGTGCAGCCCAGGCAGAGGATTCCATTTTTCAAAAGCAATTTCCACAGCATTAAATAAGCCATGCACTGTGTTTACTGCATGTCTGATCCTCGCGGAAGGCTCCAACTAGTTAACATTCGCGAAATCAATTGGAAAGAAAATATTTCATGACCAATTAATTTTTTAAATGGCTCACTCTTTTCCCTCAAATTAATTTAACATGAATGCGCTAAATCAAACTCTTTATGCTTTTAAAGACACAGGGAAGCTATCTTGATCTCCAGAAGGACCTGCTCTGCCCCGTGAGGAAATGGGACAGGGAGATAATGAATATTGAATGAGCAGATCTTCCTCAAGCAATCATCCCCATTGACCGAATCCCACCGGCTCACAAATCATCTGTGTGGTTATGCCGAGTTAATTAAGATCTAGTGTGTGGAATTAATCGAGTCATGCCACTGCGAACATCCTCAATCACCGGGACTGCTCCGGCTCATGTGGAGACCTCCAGGTGCACTGTCATCAGGTTAAAGGGAGTGCAGCACCTGTTCCCAATGCAAAACATGATGTTGTTTGTTAGAAGGAACCAAAGTGGGGTAAAGTCAATAATGTTTTTCAGTTATCAATATTTAGATGTAACCTGCAACAGATTTATTTGCATTAATATCATACAGTGTTAGCCTGTGTTTGCTTTGTTTGCTTTCTCATTCCCCTTAATAAGTCCCAACAGTGTCAGCAGTTCAGTCTCAAGAAATTTTAATGGCTCTTCTTTAAAGGTCTCCTGTAATACAAAAACATATCTGGAGTAGTATTTTGTTTCATTTGCATTTGTTTGAGCAATCCATTTGCTGGGCCTGTCCTCTTCCAAACATCTAAAAAAGCTTGGTCTCACCATTTTCAGTAGCCATTTTATGCTCTGTACATTCCCCACTGTTGCCAGCAGGGGGCATCATGCACCTAATCCAAGCATTCTCTGCAAAGTCAAAGTAACAGCTGCCCAGATTAAGACATCTTCCATACAGGTACATTATTTAAGTTATAAAATGTGAAATACTAATGCAAAGGTGCGCAAAATTATTTCAAAAAGCCTGAAAAAGAATAATATGGGACATAAACAAATAAAAAAGAACAACTTATCTTTCCCGGATGTTATCTACTCTACCTATTGCACAGCATTAAACAGGTTTTCTGTATTTTATGTACAGCCTTTTAGACTTATTTTAATGGAAAAACAACCCCTCAAACTAAGGCTGGCGATAAATTGAATTAATTCAATTAATTTGCATTTTTATTTTGCATGTCAAAAATAACCAAATCATAAAATCAAGTTTAGCAGAAATTAGCCTCCTCCAAACACGGCACTGTTTCTTGAGTTATGGCTAATGCTGCTGCTAGCTCCAGAGAAGCTTAAATACTGACTGTGGAGACTCTGCAGTTGCTAAAAACACTAATAATTACAGAGAAAGGAGTCCTTTTTTTCTTCTGTAATGTCCTGGTTTGGATGTGGCAGCAGCAGCGAACTTCTACTTAGCCTCATGCTATGCTTCGCATCTTTTCACAGGACTCTATGATATATAATGGTATATAAATTGTAATAGACCTGGTCTTTAGAAGCAGAGAGGCCTCACACTGAAATACATTTGTCACCGTTAGAGTAATGCACTTTGCTTCTGCCTTGCTGTAGCCCAGCTGATATATATATAGCTGATATATATATATATATATATATATATAAATATATATATATATATATTATGCAATTCTCTAATCTAAAAATAATAAACCTACATTTAAATAGCCTTTTTATACCAACAAGAGAAACAATGTATTCAAAACTTCGAAACATGTAATGCACACAACTGGCCAGACACTTCACTATTAGCAGTAGAGGTAGCAGTAGCAGAATTATTATTAGTACAATTAGTAGATGGAGTGGTAGTAGAAGTGACTACTTAGTCCAATAGTGTAATTTGACATATGCTCTAATAAAATTGTATAAACCATGTCAAAATACCAAGTGATTAGGTATTAAGCTACTTTTTCCCTCTTGAATGTTAAAATTCCCTTACCCTATCTTTGGGTATAAGCTGTACCCAGGAGTGAATAGCATAATTTGCTTCTGACACCTGGGTTCATAGACTGTCTATAAAAACACTTTCAGAAATATAGAATGTTGCAGACGGCTCCGAAGACCAAAAAGAAATAACATAATTCAATTCAGAACAAACCAATAGGGACATAGAGTTTGGATAGAAAGTGTTATGTACTTCTACGCTGCTGTTTGTGTGAACGGAATATGGTTTGGGTTTTATCAGGGGAAATACTGGATCCTCTCAGGCTTCTTGGACGTCCACTGATAAGAAAAATGAGCGAGATTACACCTCATTTTTCTTCTCAATGCCAACATTTTCTTTTCCATTGCCAGTTGTAATTGTGCCCTCCAGACTTTTCTACGCCGAGTGCATGGAATTGTTTGGCCGAAGAAAACAGGCCCGGTTAAATCAAAATGCCCCAATGAGGCATCCGCTGCCGTCGCCGTCACACTCATAGAAAAGCAATCAGCCTTTATTGCATTAGGCTAATTAAATATGGAAATTGTGTAAAAGGTAGAAATGTGATCACAGCTCTTACTCCAAGACTCATATTATGGTTCTCAATCCTTTAATTGTTGTGAGGGATTATGGGTATTATTTGGAAAGCCTCAAGGTGTACTAACAAAGTAATTTTTCAGTAAAACATATTGATTTTGAACTAAGTTAGAGGTTTTCTTTTGAATCTAGATTAAAGTGATGCTCTATACAGTGAAGTTATATGTAGTTTTGACATTTACTCTGCATTGTTTATTTTCATGTCTTTCAGTTTTACAATTTTAACTTGTATGCATGAATACTTGCATACTTTAACACAAATAACAAGACATTCTAATAGTCCCTCAAAAGAGACTCTATTATGTTGTTGTGTATTGGAAAAAATACTAGTTTCATTCATTCATCTTCTTCCTGTTAGGAGCAGTAACTGTGGGCTCTGTTCATTCCCCACCATTGCCAGCAGGAGGCGACAGACACTTAATCCAAGAATTCTCTGCAAAGTGAAAGTAACAGCTTCCATACATATACATAATTTTGTGAACATAAAATACTAACGCAAATATGTCAAAAAGCCTGAAAAAAGCATAATATAGGACCTTGAAAAGAAGTTGAAACTTTCTTTCTGGCAGTTTTGTGGGCTTCCACCTATGAAGTTATTATGACCTAATACTTGTATTCTTTTTTGTAGTGAAAGCAAATGAGTGCAGTGAGTTTTAATTGGCTGTAAGGCTTCTAAGACAGTGAAAATGACAAGTGAATATTCGTCACGTTTTGCAGTATTTCTGGACATTCAATTTAAGTAGTTGCTAGTTTTCTAACTTTTGGCTTCCTCTGTGCACTGAGGACACATTGACACTCCCAAAACTAAAAAAGAGATCTATTAAAATTACAAGGTCGGTTGAAAAGATCATTGTGGCCTGATATTGATGTGACCCCAATTAATAATACAAAAAACATCTGGTGTACAATTTATGACATTTGCAACTTGGAGAAAAACACTGTACTTTTTACACAAAGTTCTGAACCTCCTGCAGAGTTGGCTGGGCCGGTGTGTTTGTCATGTCCCGGACACTGTCCCAGAGGCAAACAGAGCTGTGGGCTGCTCTGTAGTCCCAGGTGAACTTGGCGCACAAAGTCCTGATCATTGGCATGCAGCTTTGCATGGTACAATGAGCAGGTCTGTTTGTTGATCAAGGTCAGCCCTAATTGCATGGCACCATTTAGAACAAGGGCGGCTTGAAGTAAATTAATTTGTGCTGAGCATCACAACAAAGAGAGAAAGATAAAAATGTACAAGCAACAAACCAAGTTTTCTTAGTCACAAGTTCTTTATATGTTACAGTTTTGGATAGCAAATGTATTTATTGCAGTAGATGGTCAACTAGATGCAGTAGATGGGAACTTTGGAGAAGAAAACAGGAGCAGCACCACAAAGGGTAAACCGAGTACTGCTTATTATGTTAGTGAAAAAAATATTTCCAACACCAAAATTTTACAACTTCAATGTTATTATCCTTTTGAAAGTGTGGTCCTTGAAGGTCCCCAGTTCTCCTAAATCTACTTTTTTGAGCTTTTAACAGTATTCTATTGTTGTCTCCTTGTCAACCATACCTGGTGTAGTATTTTGATTCATTCACACTTGTTTGAGTAATCCTGTTGGCTGAGTCTGGTCCCTTCTGAAGACCTGGAAAACACTTGGTCTCACACTTGACACGTGAAACCAGGAAGGGCTCTGGCACATTGCTAAAGCCCATACATTGTCACCGGACTCATTACCATCATTTCAGGGCTTAAATTGCCGTCACTATGAAAGAGTCAGCACATTTGTATATCTGTTGGCATCATATTGCTAATAGCTGTGGTAAATAGCCATTTAATCAGAGCCATCGCTCCCATCATGCGCTGTGCGTAGGGCACCAACTGCTGGAGGGGGAATCAAAACCTCGAGCTTGCCAGTGTGATTGAATGACATGTCTCTGTGCAGCTGTTTTTACAGAACTCACACCCAGAGAGATGTATAACTTGTGTCGATAGAGAAGATTTTAAACTTCCTGACAGCTTTTGTTTCAGGAATCTAGGTGCAGGGATCAAGGAGCTATCATTTGTTAAAGCTTTAAAACAGTTTAAGAGGAATTAATAAAAGACACGCTGCAGGCGTATCTAATTAATGGCGATGTCGGCGAAACCCACCCAACCCACACCATCTTTTTTAGATCGTACCTCTAATGTTTTACTCAAAAACGATCAGAAAAGACATATTTACTTACTAACTTTTAATGGTGGGATGGGATGAAGAATGAGAAGGCAGAGGGGAGAGTAGCGGCCGCAGCCTCTCAGCAGCGACAGAGAGAAGGCAGGGCATCATATGTGAGAGGTTCAGGAGCATTAGACTTTTATACAGGGTTCCCGCAGGGCATTAAAACGCATTAGAAGTCATTAAATTGTTTTTGTGAAAATTAAGACCTTAAATGGCATTTAAAAGCATTAAATATGATTAGGGATACTA
Organism: Bostrychus sinensis; assembly: GCA_020698575.1. Lineage (NCBI taxonomy): Eukaryota > Metazoa > Chordata > Actinopteri > Gobiiformes > Eleotridae > Bostrychus > Bostrychus sinensis. The sequence goes on from CM036244.1 coordinate 28,957,804, forward strand.
GGTTTAGGATGTAAAACAGATGCTGATGGTCTTGTTAGCGGGCATAAAAGTATTTCAACTACAGGTACATTTTTATCAACAGAAAGTCCCTTTGGGTGCTTACATGATACTTCTGCATGTTTTTACACCAGATTCCCTTCCTGACACAGCCCCCTTTTCATTTATCTTGGTTTTGGACTGGCACAAAATGTGGGTGGAGTTTTTGGGACAACATTGGGGAATTAAACTCCTGACCTCTAGTCTCATAGGGCTCATATGACTAACTGGGGGCCCCAAAAAAGGTCATCTCAATACTTCTATGTATGAAGCTTGTCCTGGTAGCTTGAGATCAATCATTTCATCATCATCATCAGTTTTTTTGTTATGTTTGAATGAAGAAAGTAGTAATCCTCAGACTATGCTGATATGACTGCCTTTATCTTGAAACACATGTTCTTAAAAAAAATTGTTAATCCACATTGTTCGGTTCAGTCTCTTTCATAAGGTTGTTTTGCAGTGAAAATCAAAATGTTGAGTTTGGGGCCTGAGCAGTTGTGGCACTGTCTGATGGGAGCAACTGAAAACAGCAGCGAAGGCTCCTTAGTGATGCAGTCTGCCTTTGTTTTACCACTTTTCTGTGAAGCTGTAAAAGCCGTTTCCATGCTTGATAATTCCCAATCTGGACTGTGTTTCAGAGCAGTAACAACTGTGTACTTGAAACACTACATCCATCTTTCTTCCTGCATACACTTACTCAAAACACAAAAACCTCCATCTCATTTTCTCTGGGCTAAACTCTCATTTACACATACGCTAGACATGAAGAAACATTATTGCATGCATTACTTTTAGGAGCAGTGTGTCTCAGACAAGTGTGCATTGCAAATAAGGGCCAACATTACCATTTGGAATATGCATATGTTTCTGAGTTGAGAGCTATTCGCTTGTGGCTACCCAAAGCAGCGTGGAAAAGTGCAACATTAAGTCTGTCAGCCTAAAAATGCAGCAGTGAGAAGCCTTTAAACTCGTCTTTGTGGCAGACACATACTGTACTGTTAAATCCAAAATTATTCATACCCTGGACCTGGACAATGATCCAAAACTCACATCTAAAGTGGTAAAGAAATGGTAGGATCAACATCTTGAAGTCCAGAATTATGTGAATATAAATTTCTGGAGAGAACCAAAGACCAATGGCAAGGAAGTCTTCAAACATCAGGATGAAAAGAAGAGTTGTCCAAAATCCCTGTGAGAATGTGTAAAAAAATGTCTTTGCCATTGATTATAGAGCAAGGTATAAAATTATTTTGGACATGGACCAATTTGTCAAAATGTAAATAGCAATTTTTTTTTAATAGTATCTGTACCAAAATGTCTATGTCTTTTGCTGCTGTCATTTCCAGCCATAACAGAGCCATAAAAAACATTTTAACTCAAAAATCTTCCTGAATATAAATAATTTTGGCCTTAACTATATACTCTGGTAGTGCATTAGGTTGAGTGATCCCTGAAAACTCATTTATTACTTTCTGATTGGCTCCTGCCTATGTGAAAATGGCATGATTAATGATCTGAAATTGCATACCTCTTTTTTAGAATTCACTAATATGGCGAACACTTTACCCTCACTCCCTCTAACCGCTGCCCATATGTCAGTGTCAAATAAGATCTGACTGCTTGATTCGTTCTATCCTGAGGTATTAGTTCCATTTCAGTAATATTTGAATGGAAATGCATTCAGATGCATTCACCTTGAAGTGAACAAAATCCATCTCGGGGATGACACTTTCTGCGTAAATAGGCATTACCAAGAGACGCTCCTCGCACTGGCAATCGGACACTGTTATTGTCAGCATCTGAATTGTTTATAACCTCTGGGTTAAAGACAGACTATATTTGCATACATACAAATGAACAATTTAATGTTGATGAACCTGGAATAAGGGCTGTGCTGTAATGGCAGCCATTTTGAGGAGCCAAGGGAGTTTTTAATAATGGAAGCCTGTTTAAATGGCCAGTAAAATTACTATTTTAGGTGACTTTTTTAAAAGGTAAGTTTTTGTTGAGGAAAAGTGCCAATTGTTTACAGTGATGTTGGTACAAACATAAATCTTTTTCTAAAATTTACTATAAGTTTAATATAAATTTAGTAGTTACATGGCCAAATAAACACTCAATTATAAGTAACAGAACAAAAAGTGTTAAATAGTCAAAAGAGTAGAAATTACAAATTACTTTTTAACCAATGATGTTCAGTGACAGTGCAATCTAACACAACATCTAACATACAGACCAAATGCCCTTTGACATCAGATATTCTAGAAATAATTTAACTACAGGTCTTTACTTACAACTTAGCCAATAATATGTAGTTTTATGAGGGGGTTAAACAAAGACTACACTAGAACTGATCAATGGAGAACAGATCAAATATGACTAACTCAGTAATGGGACATATATATATTTTAAAGTAAGTGGATTCCAGATTAAATGGCTTAGATTATTCTTAATTACAAGTGAAAATACTGTCTAAAATGTACTTAATTACAAATAACTATTATCTAATAGCTAATATCTGGAGATGTAAATAAGCACAAGTGTACAGCATAAATTGATCAGATCAGTATATCTATGCACACAGACTAGAACTACTTGTAATCTTTAGTAAAGTTGGTGAGCCAGAAATGGGAGCCATTTTAAAGACACATATGGAAAGAGAACACTGCTAAATACATAGCAGTTCTTACAAATGGTATCCTGCTTAAATGACCCGTAATATGACTATTTTAAGTCACTTCTGTTTGTTAAAGAGGGGTGCTAATTGTTTACTGACGATGTTGTTGGCGATAGCATAACTAAATACTGCTAGATCATTCCGCTCCTCATTAGTCTTATGTCTTTGTTCCAAAAACGTATTATGCTTTTTTTCCTCAAGGCAACAATAGCAGTGCCATCTGAACCGTCATTATCTGCAGCACTTACACAGCACCAATTCTGTTTGATTCTATCTATATCAACGAGATCAAGACGGGAGGACTACAAAACAGCAACTGCCTTCTTTAAGACCCTCTCCAAGTTTAAATGCAACAGCGGAAAGATAAAATGCTGAAGTGATTAACGCGATCCTCTTTGGAGTGTAAATGTGCCACTAAAGGTAAAGCCAACCACTCACAGAGTCCTTGTTGATGCCTTTCATATTTTTCAGTCTCTCATAAAAACCTGATGCTTTAATACGGAGGGATTTGGCTTTGACCTTCAGGCGGCTTTTATGTCCATTACTTGTAGTCAATAGAGGTGTTAAAAACCCCTGGAATATTGACGGATTTAACAGACAAAAAAGTTCCCAGAATAGTGTTTAAGACCTCTCCTAACATGTTCTCTGTCAGCTTTTGCCTTCATGTCTAGGCAAGAATGTCACACAGAGGTCAGTGCAGGACCCTATAATAACGTATTGGTCCATCTGCTGTACAACCTCAATACAACAAAACAAGTCTGGACATTGTGTAAAATGTAAAACAGAATGCAATGATCTGCATTTCTTATAAAAAAAAATAAAATTTCCACACAGTGCTTCTAAAATGCTCTCTGTCAGCTTTTGCCCTCATGTTCTGTCGAGAATGTCACACAGAGGTCAGTGGAAAAGCCTCTGATAACGTATCGGCCCATCTGCTGAACATTCGCCCACTGGGAGCACGGGGCATATTACACCTATTGATAACACTGGATGTCTGAACATTCACATCATTTAAAGGGTGCCAGCGCCTTTAATAATTCATGCCCTCACACCACGCATATATTGAGTGACTTTGGAAGAGATCATGCTGCATTAGCAAAGAGAGAGAACTGTCAGGGCCAACGAGAGATCAGATTTGACAAAGACCTAGCAAACTGATGGGAAGCAGAGGAAGAGAACTACCATTTTGAAGGCGGTGCTAGCAACATAAGCGGCCTTTTGTTCCACTGGCTGTGACTGTGCTGCTAAGGCGTCAGATTAAAGCTGTCTGATAAGTCGAGACCTGGGCCGAGATGTAGTTATCTGAGATCAAAGTTGGAATCATGCGCGGCTCTCCATGCCAGGAGCATTTAAGCCGCTACACGGAAAGAAAGTACACCTGAATCCTGCGGAGTTTGGACTAAAAAAGAAAAGCCCTTGCAAACAGAACTGCAGACAACATGACTAATCAGTGTGCTCACAGAGAGAACACCCAGGAAGCCGGGCACTTTCAATAAAGTTATTCTGGTCTAATTCATCAACGAATGTCCTTTTTTGAATCAGAAATCAGCAGTGAAGTGTGGCCAAAGAAATTGTTTTATCATTGTAAACCCAAATGTATTTCTATCTCCAATTTCCGTCATCTTCAGCCCAGTATTTGAACAATATCTACTGCAATGTCAGTTTAGTATAACACACACAAGCCTTGGTGCGGGCCTAATCCTTTGGTCTTGGTAAAGCGAAATGTACTTTTTTATTCTTATTATATGAGAGACATCAATTCATATGAGTAAAAAAGCTAAAATATTGACAGGTAAAAATAAAATCCATGATTATATGGCATTATAAACATTGAAAAGGATTGTTTGCTAAGTGTGATAGTCAGATTGTGTCCGATAATATTCAGAAGGTAGGCGTGACCTCTGTAAAATATTGGCATTAGGTAATTTTTCAGGAAACTCATATTGTTCTCCGCCTGTAATATGGCAAGCGTGTCTGTGTAGGGCACTTAGTCAAACCCAGATAAAACAGGAAAATATAATTAGAAAGCCTCTTCAGTATGAGTGGTTGTGTTTTATGGACAATGTCTATGAAGCAAGCATACCTGAGGCCTGAATGGATCCACAGAAACAAAGATGTATGTGTGTGCCAAAAATATGCCAGGAAAGTGTGGCATGTTTCATCGCAAGTGCCACAAAGTTGAGTCATATCTTGCAGAAAGTGCCGCAAATTGTGGCATGTTGTGCAGCAGGTACTCCAAAGGCATCTGCCTCAGCAACTATGAGCATCTCACATTTTTCAACAAAGGGGGTTTCAGATTTTCCAAATGATTTGCACCGTACACACAAGTCATTGAACGGTGGAAGGAAGCTGCAAGACAACCTCCGGTAACACAGGGAGGGCATGCAGACTCCACACTGAGATATCATTGGCGGCCGGCCCGAGGATCCAACCCACGATCTCCTTGCTGTGAGACAGGATGCACCTGCATATTGTTTGTTTTCATGATTACAAGGCATATACAAGGTTTTGCCTTTCCAGTTGATCAAATGCATAACATTAACAAGTAAAAGTGTGACATGTCCAAATTGCAGTCATTTTTCCAGTAAATATATTCCACTGTGGGCAAATCTGCAAAATGAATAATGACCAAAAAGTATTAACTGAAAATTGAAATGTCATGACACACTGTTGGAGCGATTTCTTAGGTTTCATTAAATTTAGAATAAAACACAATGTGATCTGCAAATGCTAATAGTTGTGAAGTTGTTTTTACACATTTTATACTGATGTTCATGCTCCAAGATAAGGTTGAGTTACCAACACTCATCACTACATGTTCAGTCTGTGGAAGGTTGGCACTGATAAAAGTCTGACTTAATGTAAAATACAGAGAAGCTCCAGGAGAGAGGAATCTGGGTTAATTTATATTCCCCAGTAGCTGGCAATTTGATTTGATCATAAGAGCTTCTAAAATAATAACTCCATACCTCGAGGGAATAATAACCTTTAGAATTAAGTGGAATTTATGTCACACCTAACATCTCTCCCTCTTCATTTCTAGGCTTATTAGGGCTCTTCATGTGAAACTTGATATGAAAAAAATATGATGTGAGCCAACTGACATTTTCTCTCTGCCTATGGATTTTGTACCATCTGAGAGTAATAAAGGCATGTTCTACAAGGCAGGTGAATTATGTTGCTAATGGGGCTTCTATAGGCAACATTCAAGAACCTGTGTTTCTAATGACCCTGATGGCCTTTAAATGTCAGTCCATTGAGATAATAATATACTCTCTCAAGGGTAGAGCAAGAATGCCTTCTAAACTAAACCAAAATTGTGATATGTATGTAAATTTGAACGAATAAGACAATAGCCCTTAATAATTTGAACTAAAAGAGATGTGAAAATTCCACTTTATTATTCAAACTGCAGACATACCACAGCACTTATTTCTAATGCAACTAAAATCTAATTAAAATACAACAATTCACACATTTCGCAAACCTAGAGAAAATAGGAAATGACAATTTGAGGATTCCGCAATTATCACATATTTATATATCCGCATTATCAGCAATATTTATGACTGTATCAAAGTCTAAGTACTGTATGGGTAGTTTGAATGGTCATTGTTGCACACTTTGATGCAATGATTGGGTTACCCTGTTATGTGGTGGGACGCTGGAGGCTATACCAGCTGCTTTGAGTGTGAGGCAGAGTATATTCTGGACAACTGCCAGGTTGCAGGGCTTACCTGTATACTTTGAGACACACTAATAGAAGCCATTTGCAGTCACATTCATTCACTACAGGCAATTTTGAGTCATTATATCATCATATGGCTGGTGGTGTGGGAAGTTGAGGGTTTGATTCTTCGATCAGGTGCAAAAATCTACAATTTCCCCAATATGTGCCAGGATAAATGGAGAGATTGTCTGGCCTGAGAGAGCGGCAGCAGGTCACAGTAGCTCCTGACATAAAAAATGCTTTTATGTGCAACTGAGTTAAGTAATTTCCTTTGTGAATCAATAAAGTCTAAGTCAACAATTTGCGTCAATAAAGGTATCTGGCATAAAAAAAAAAAAAAAAACCTTTGGAAGTGATTCATACCATGCGGCAACTAGACAATAGGAGGGAGGCAGGGTGCTGGAAACCTCTGCTATATTTGTATCACTGAATACATCATAAAAAACACACCAAAAATGAAGCAAACTATTCTCAAAAAACAAGACATTTGAAAGAAAAAAGTAAAAAAAATGCTTGTGAAACACAAAATAGAGAATAAGAATATTTTGGTTACAAGTCATAAGCCATCATTACAAGTCAGCGTGCATACTTTTCGTAACTTTTGGTAAAGTTTTTTAGCCTGACCTCAGACTGGCCCGAGCACGTGGATTAGTTGTGTAACATTATCATCAGTGAGCCAAAACAATGTGCAGCTTGTGCAGACGACTGATTCCATTCAGCGAGTGCTCTTTATTCAGTCTGGCCATGTTTTTGCTTGGGTATTAGCTCGCTTTGGTCAGAGGCCAGTCTATTGTCTGCGAGCTCTGCCCATCCTTGCATGATATGAATGAAGATTAGCATGAATTGTTTGAATAAACCACCCAGGGTTCGATGTTAATGCCTCGTACCAGGAAATTATGTGAATGTCACTGCATGTATAAGTAAAATAAATGAGAAACACAATCAGCAAGGAAGAGCTGGACTGTACACAGCCAATGAAAAAGACTTTGATTTAACCTGAATTGCTTTGCACATTTGGGCATGGAAAAATCAATGCATCGTACCTGTACCTTTATAGTTCATCTTGGCCACATGCTTTAGCCAGTTGCCTTCCTCTTTCATCCTCATCTTGTTTGTGCCATCCATCAGGAGTGATTCATGTGATTCACGCAGCTAACAATGCCATTCTAATTTGTCATTTTTGCATGCCTGGCACCACGACTCCTGGTGGTGCTTGAGGAAGGTCATCGGATGTACCTGACCTGCTGTAAAGCTGAACAATGAGGGTCAAAAACATAATGTGCACAACAAGGATTGGAATAGATCACAGTCTTGTTTTATTCCCAAAATAACAGGGAGATATGAGTCCCCCTCTGATTAAGGTAGGGCTAAACTTTTTCTATCCTGGTGCTGCAGAAATTGCCGATATAGTGTTGATCTTTTCTTCCCAAAATGAACAAAGCCTTTCATTCAGGCATAACATTATGACTACCTGACTGCTATGTTATGAGTATGACCAATAGGAAGCCACAAAATGCAACAAACTGCACTTTCTATCAGAACCATCATTAAAGGAGTAACTTTTTTTTTACCTTAATTAAATAGTTTCGGAGTCAGTGGGGTGTGAAAGTTGTTGCATGTTCCCCTGGTGTATCTTTGCAAAAAAAAAAAAAAAAACAGCCTTGCAGGAATGGGATCACCAACCCAGTGCTCCTGAAGTCTCAGGCCTCACAAGAAAATGATACGTTCCAGTTAGCCATAATAACAAGGTAGCGATGGCTTTGTTTTTTAGATTATTAAACAGCAAAGAAACAAAGTTAGATGATTCCCCTTTAACTTCTTCAGCAATGTGAGCTACAGTAGCTCGTCTGTTGGATCAGATCACTTTTGGTAGAAACTGACCATTGCAGAGCATTAACACCCCAGAAGATCCTCTAATTCAGTCGTCTCTAGCCCTCACAATATGGCCCTTTTGAAACTTGCTTAAATCCTTTGCTTGCCTATTTTTTTCTGCTTCAAACACATCAACTCTCCTGCCTAATTTATCCCACCCACTAACAGGTGCCTTGATGAAGCGATAATTTGTTATTGACTTTAGCTGCCAGTGGTCATCCTGTAATGTCCGATCAGTGTCTTATTCATTGGGTACTGGCACTACAGAGATAGCTGCTGAGGAGTTAACATGACATCACGTGACCAATGGCAGCAGCCCTAATCAGGAAGTGCCCCTGCCTGCACCCTCTCTTCCCTGTACCCTTGACTCTAATTAAGACCACATATCTTAGATTTTGCTGAGGTCAGGGAGGGGTTTTAATTTAAAAACCATTAAGACATGCACATAGTCAGGGCTGCGTTAGCATCCAGGGCAGATATCATTTTAATTAACTCTTATCTTTGACCAATTTCTCCCAGTGCAAAACATCATCATAATTTCTCAATAACAACCTTTGTATAAACCAAACAACACTTGGGTAAATGTAACCCGCTGCAAAAACAAGTATCGACCCAAGTGCTCGGTCATGTATGAAAGATGTACTGACTTACTGACTTGTACTGAATTAGAAGCACTGGCATTAGCATTAGTGGCTTGCTTCGAATAGTGAATTAGAAAATAAAACGGATGGCAAATAAAAAGCTCCAACACCAATAGCTTCATTACTTGAAAATAATTAGCAGTGTTTTGTTTCCGAGACAAGAACACCTAATACCTGAGAGTCAACTTTGAAAAAACAATTCACTGCAGCACGAGCTGTTAGCACAAATATCACGCAGTTTTCTAATTTACTGACAGTTGTGTGATGTACCAACTAACAATGGTAATATTAGGGAATTATGAATACTCAGCCTGAACAATAGTCTTAAAAGCAGTAAGTACACATACTTGAGTCAAATTCATTAGTGATAAAGAGATATGAGGTAGGTAGAGATTATGATTTTTTAAAGGGAATAAGGTCAAAGATTTAAAAGTGAGGAGTGTGAGCAAATGTTCCTGAATCTTAAAACTATGCTCTTGCAAATACCTATTTTGCAGTAACAGTACTTGAGTACAGATTTTGAGGTCTTCTTCCATCTCTGTGCATAACCATGATGTTTTTTCTCGCTTGAGCTTAATAAGAACATTTAATACCATGTACACATGTCACATAATTTTATTGCAGAAATATTTAGCATTTTAATCTTCTCACAATGGTTTCGGAGCAAATCCATTGCAGCTGTGAAGACATAGAGGGTAGTATATATTTTCTTCTTAATGACACCCTCAGGTCTAATTTGATCGTTTCACGTTTTTGTGCTCCACTGCTGGAACTACCACAGAGAGAGCAATAAAAGGCAGCAACAGCCTCACACCTGCTAAATGATAGAACACTGTTTTTTGGCTACGCTGTTTGTTACAAAGAGAGAGCATCTTATTGCCAAGTCAATAGCAAGCACGACAAGATTGATGAACATGCAACAGACTGTATCCTTCAACCAGGAGCCATCAATAGTTTCACACTTGCACAAACATTTGATATCTGGGCCCCGGCACTACCATGTATCTTCCCCAAGCGACCTGCAAACCAAACCTCAGCATGTTGTCATTCTCTGCACCCTCATACAGCGTCTTTACGGCATGCCAAATTGATGTTAAGGTAAAGAAATTATCTTGTTGGAGCTTCTCATGAGACTTGAGAGCTGTCATAGTAATTCTTTGTGAGTGCTGTTGTTAGATGCACAGCAAAGTGGCACTCTGGTCCCCAGTGGCCTGCAGCCCTCTCCATGCATACAGATAGGCCAGGCCCAAGAGCATGAGAGGCCATCTGCAAACAAAGTGAGAGTGCTTTGAATGGACTTATGGGCTTTAACTCTTTCCTGGCCTGGCTATTTGCCTCTACAATAGGCTGGATAGAGTGACTTAGCATAATGTAGGCTGCTCCCAATTATAATCTAGACAGTATTTACACAAAACTTCATTAGCTAGTACAAGGTCTACATCATGAATAATATTCAGATTTGCCTCCATCTAATCATATCCTCTGCATCCTCTTCTCTCACACTAACTTTTCTCCTATTATATACATCCATACATTTTCTTTAAAATATTGTACTTTATATTTATTGAAAACGTTTTCTTTTACTCTGATGCCTGACGCTTTAAGGCTCTGTTGGCCCTGCCTCTCTGTCAGCTCCCACTCCATTGCATACACTGTAGTTTATGGCAGTGGTGCTGTACTGTGCTGTAGGCCTAATTGCGATTAATTACAATTAATAACTACCAGTTATTAATCACAATTAATCACATTATGAATTCACGTACAAACAAAAAATTGTAAATTTAGAAAGTTTACTTTGAATTAACCTTTACATGCTTTACTGTAAACTTGTGCAATGCAAACAAAACTTGCAAAGAAAATAAATAAATATTCTCTTTTGAGACCTGTAACTTGTCTTCACTGACAAACTTTGCCTAAATAAGGTACAACCGACAAATACACAAAACTTACCTAAAAAAGCTCTGGGGTGCTTAGCTTTGAGATGATATGTTAGGAACGAGTTACTCCAGTGGTAACTGAACTCATCCTTGCATAGACTGCACATAACTTTTGTTTTGTCTATATTGCCTTCTGGTGACGATTTGAAGCAGAATTGTCCATTTAGCAATGTGTCTTTTTGGTTTTGCTCGTTCACATTGTTGCATTAGGCTCGTTCGAGATGAACTGCGCCTCGCCTGGATTGTGAATGAGAGTGCACGGCTGCAACAGGAGGAGGGGAAATACGCCTGTAGTGAACTCGGACAGTTTGTGTCGGTGCGTTACGTTTCTGATCGGCACTGAACTCAGATCCAACCCCTGTCCGTTCACCTCTGACAGGTGTGCATTTTCCCATCATGCACTGAGCCAAGCAGCCTCCGCTGTTGCTCCTGATGAACTGCGATGAACTTGGTAGCAAGTCAGACACAAATCTAACCGGCGTGCACTGCGCACATACCGACACTGATCGAAACTGCGCATGTCTGGCTCATTTCGAACGCTGCCAGTTGTTCTTCTACGCTCGTGCATAGAAGAATTTCTGCTCTGCTGGAAGACCTGTGGCGTGTTGCTGCCTCTGTCAGTGTCATCGTAATATTTTTGTTGTGATCAAATTAATTGATGCGTCAATTGAAATTATCAGCGATTAAATCAATAAATTAACACACTGCGTAAACGTGATAATTTTCCCAGCCGTAATTTAAATATATCGCAATAACTCTGTGGTCTTCCATCTGACAGAGATTTACACTGAAGAATCATTTTCCACCAGAGCCTTAAAAGAACATGTGTTGTGACTAAATAAGAATGTTTAAAAATTCCAGTTTTAGTCATAATTTAATTAATTTAGTCACAGCTTAGCCTCTTTTTATTCCTAGTTTAGTCTTTGTTAAGTTTTGATTTTGTTGCTGTTTTGACTTGTAAATACAGGAACTTAAATTTTTTTAATGTAGTGAATTTAACTTACTATATTAAAAAATTAGGCTCTATTTTCAGATATCACAATAATATCGTTATCACAATTTTCAACATAGTTATTGCATGTTTTCTCTATATCGTGCAGCCCTATAATTTAGATTGCACTGCTATATAGAATAAACATAGGGATAATATCAGTGCATGAACCAGCGTCATTGTGAGGGCTGAGCAACCAGACCATCCTGCTTTCAAGGCACTGGCTGTTCAGGCTAGGGATGCACAGTGGTGTTGAGAAGACTCAAGGCCCAGCTCTACTTTTTAAAGGTCACTTAAAAAGTAAAAGTTGCTCTACAAGTCCTTTAAGAGGTCGAATTAATTATCTGACAAATGCAACTTGTTTAGTCACTCAGGATGATGTGGTTACAATTCACTGTCTTGTGAACCTAGTTTAATACAATTTAATTGAAAACACTGCACCCTACCAAATTAATTCAATTTTCTAAAACTATTCACAAGGCCAAAATCATGACTTTATATTCCTATTACTTAAAATGACGATTTGTGGAGTTTTTAATTAGGCTTGTCAATACCAATTATTACTGCCAAGGTGCAAGAAGGACTCAATTAAATTTGAAAAAAATATATTTTAGCACTTTTAGCCATAAACTATTTGTAAACCTATTGGTATGATTTTCCTGTTAATTATTTTTGCCAGTGTCATATTAGTATTCCTCTTTGGTTATTTACTGGATTAATATTTCTGACATCAGTGTGCCATTATTATGACAATTAAAGTCTGGACAATAATTAATATTGCAATGTCACTAAATTAGGAGGAATCAGTCAGAGTCTTTTCATACAGAGCCTACTTTGACTATGCTAGTACTCCAAATAAGGTCTCTCTGCTGGATGTCTCACTTTTGTCCAATTCTTTCTGACAACAGAAGAGAAATTTGAATGAGTCTTCCTTAAATCTGAGTAACCTGTCCAATTATAATGATTAGGCAGTATGTGAAGTGTGGTCTTACGTAATGACATTTTCAGCACTTTGGACTAGGTCTTTCTCATGCTAATAGATATTGTGCCTTGCAGTTGGCATTCCCAAACAGTCTATAAAGGCTGGCTTGTTTACACTCAGCCAGGATGAACCTTGTGGGGCCCCTCTTTGAACTGGGCCTCAAAATACGTCACATAATGTCACTGCATGAATAGGTGATAAATGAACTCCCATAGAAGTGTGCTTTATATTGTACAGAGCATGGAGGTATGTCATTCTTCAAATACTTCACGTTGATGATGAACATTTTTACTGCACTTTAATTATATTTGGAAGAAAGGAGTTGTTGACCTTTTACTTGTAAGCACGCATTGAATTTCGATGTGAGTTTTTTTTATTTTTTATCCCAAGGTCTTTTTATCTGCAATTATTCAGCATCATCAGCTAAATCTACAAGCACTAGTGTTGGAGCACCTCTCAGACAACTTTGTATTTTGCGGCATTTTTGAGATGACATTACCAAGTGATTAATTCCTCATTTTGGTAGAATTCCTTCTAGCTGCCCACACTACACTGAACCCCCAGTGGTCCCATTGTAAGCGATTTCATTCACTTGTTTACACACATTAATCTCACTATCAGCGTGTACGACGCAATATGTTGAAAACTGAAATGTGATGCAACTTTATACAAGGTTTTATGTATTCAAAACAATTGCTCATTCGTTTCAGTGATCATCTTAATTGCATTTTGTAAATTACATTTCAGTGACTCCAATGTCCTGAAGTCAAGAGAGGCCTGTTTACCATTGGGTTACATCATCCTTGTTGTTACCAATAGTGGCCATTTTGTGAGAAAAATACAATTTTATTCAAGTCAACATAAGACTTTTTCTAGTAAACAATTGTACAAGTGATATATGGCTCCTTTACATTTAAATAAAGATAAGGTTGCATTTATGGTTGCAGCAACGCACTGCAAATTTATAAAAATATGCATGACATAAATCCATTGGATATTAGAATCCTGTAAGTTTAAGAGAACAGCTGATAATTGTACAACTGTGCAGGGGCGTCGGATTGGGGGAGTTAAAGGTACCGTTAACCCAGGCCCCACTGCAGGGAGGGGCCCTCAAAAAGCCTGGAATATGCTTGAGAAATATTGTGAACCTGGGGGTCCACCAAGATGGTTTATACAAAGAGCCCTGAATTTCGTGCTACACCTCTGCAACTGTGCAACAGGAAAATGTTTCAAATCTACAACATATAAATACAATAACATCATGCAACTGTGGAGATTTGAGCTTGTGTTGAAACTCCCAACTGAACTGGTGAATATGAATGATGAATACATGTAAGGGTGAATGCTTGTCTGTCAAAGTATGTTTTTAAATGATAGCCTTGTGGTGTAGCAGTTGTCCAGGAGGCACTACATCTCACCTTCAAAGCACTATGGATTGGCTCCAATCTGTAACAGGTTAGGCAGTTGGAAATGAATGACTCACGTTGCAGTATAGCTCAGTTAGTAGGGAATTTAATACAGTGTGACAATACAGCTTTCCTTAGCATTGTTAGCCTGGCCAGTCAGCTCCTCCTACTTTCTTTTCAGAAGCAGGACAGTCTGGTTCCTCAGTCACAGCAAATGACTTCCCCTCAGTCGATTTTGAACTGGACTATCACAGCCGTTTATTTGCAGGACATCATACAAATTGGAAGTTACTTTAATTTAATACATTTTCTGACCTGATTAACAGCATTTAGTGCTTGCCTCCCTCCCCTGCTGGTTCTGCTGAAGTCCTCGTTGTTGGTCAGTCTCCTGTGGGCTTTTTTTCTTTGTCCTGTTTCCTATTCAACAACAGTAAAGTCTTGTTGTGATCTGACGTACCAACCACATTCAAACTAATCGACTTTTTTCCATAGCTTTTTTGTACAACAGGCTTTTGCTTCTCTCCTCGTCCAGAAATTCTGTAAGTACAGAGCTGCTCATAACACGGTGTATTCTGTTAGCAGTGTGCTGCTTACGTTTCTCCCTTTGGTTCTCTGTTTGGTTACTCCACCTCTGATTGTTCTGCCCATAGAAATGAAACTTACACAAAGGGATACCAGACTAACTTCTAACTAACTAACTTGGTATAAAATAGGAAAAGAGTTTGTCTGGCTGGACAGCCTACAGCGTTGTGGGTTCAAGTCTGGATTCTGACCATTTATCGTGTCTAGAGAGTGTCCTTCCTGGCTCTTCTGCATGATTTCCGTCATTTCTCCACTGTCCTGTAAAATAAAGCCTTTAAGGCCAATATTATCTGATGTATTTATTTTATACATTTATCTAAAATGCATCCCATCTGCAGTACTGTGTTTCCCTGGTTGGTTATTCCAGATGTTTGCACTTGAAAATCATTGAGTTGTATCATGATAGATGTATTAGACCTGGTAGAGTTCCCTTTGCCCTGGTGGCCATAGGGAGTACTGCAATGAAGAAAAAAAAAGCTGGCTAAAATGCTTTTGACCCACACTAAAATGTAAAATAAATATCTTACGCTGCTGAAATATACAGTTAGATTGCGTTTTATTATAGCCTAATTAAAATTACATAACAGTTGTTTTACTATATTTACATAATCATTCACAGTGTAGTTATTCGTGCACATCTTCACTACAGCCTCTATGTTTGCATAACAGGACTGTCCCGCACAGATTGACGCCCTAAAGTTACGTGGACCACAGTTTGCTCCTGCTTGTAACCTCACTGACAGGCGAGCAGGCAGGCTCCACGCCATATGGTCCTCCGGTACAGTCAAGTGATGCTACCTGGCAGAGCTGCGCTTCCACACACTCACACATACACACACGCACGGGACGGAGAGCGAGAGAGCGCGTGTCGCCCCCTGAAAGCACTGGAGCCAATTGGTGCGTTTTGCTCTGAGTGAACACACAGCTCTTTCCACGACGAAGAAAACACGAAGCGCGAGGGGAAAGCCACGCACAGAGCGACACGCGCGCGCGCACGGGGGCTGAGACTTGGCTGGTGCAGCTCCGCGCGAGCATCCATTTGACGGCGATTACAGTTTTGAAGCGGAGGAGACTGCGCGCGTTTCTCCCACGTTTGCTCCCTCCTCTTCGCTGCCTCTCCTCTTCTTTCTCTCTCGCGCACAAGTCCTCGAGCGAGCGGAAAGACACTTTTAACCCTCCCCTGCATTTCATTACAAGCCTTGTTTACTTGGAACTAGAGGCGAACGCGAGGCTTGAGCGCGCATCTTGAGTGGAATAGTCGAGGAAAGACACGGAATAACCCTCTCATAAGTTTCTGTTGGAAGTTGCGCAGTGACGAGCGGAGAAAAGATGGGATTTAGTGGCTATTTGGCTGCGCCTGGGAAATGCCTTGTGGTGCTCGGACTTAGATTGTTATTCCTTGTACCTGCAGGAGTTCCGGCCAGAAGCGGGGATTCGGTATTGAAGGACAACATCACCGTAAGACAGGGGGACAGCGCCGTCTTGAAGTAAGTGCCATCCCTCTCTTCTCTCTCTTAAACGCTGTCTATTCGAGTGCAGCGGAGTTACTAAAGGTCATCCTAACCTACATCCAAGCTTTGTTATATTCCACTGGAATAAGTTGGCGGTGCAAAATAAAAAGAAAAACTGGCTGTGGTGTTCATTGCCCTTGAATGATATTGATCCGCGTGGTTAATGTCTTGTTGGGGATGCACGCAGCTGCGAATTCATGCATTTGCTGTGTATTGATTGGAGCGTGTGATACAAATGCAATCATGTCTGGAATTTTTAGAGCTGCTGTTGATTTCTAAAGTCAGATTCAGAGCCCAGTTTGGTCCCAGAGTTATCCCAAAGGCTTACCCTCTTATCACTTCTATTGTGCTACAGAAATAGCACATTTCTACAATTAAAATGTATTTTTAGCACTGCTTTATGTTTTATGTAACATGTATGTGACAGTAGTATAACAACAAAAAATGACTTACGTAATGTGAGTTACAAAGAGCTTAAATAATAAAAAAGGATGTTGAGTACATTTTGGGAAAATAGCTTTTTTTAAATCAAGTTTGGAAAAGTATAAATATTTGAAAAATGCATTGCTGTAATCTTAACTAAAATCCAAACTTCAGACATGAAGCAGACCAAAATATGAAAAAAAAAAAAAAAAGCGCCACACATTTATTGGGGATTAGAATTACTATTACTGTATAAAACAGTTATAAAACGTAAAGGACTGGGTTGCCAGATTGCACTCAGTCATCCACCTCCTTATCTTTACTGTAATCCTAATATTCCTATAGGCTGTACAGTGGATGCATGGGCAGCCTGCATGTATTGGCTTCCTTATCTCTTTTACCCTTTCCTTGATATGCTTGTTTTTCTTTATAACTCCAAGCTGCAAGTATAAGGTGTGTGTGTGTGTGTGTGTGTGGTGGGGGTTCAAATTCAGAACATGTGTGATAGAACACATGATATAGACCGCCCTTCAACATATCCTTATCAAATGATGAAGACATAAAAAGGCAGTTGTATGTCATCACACTAGTGGGAAAAAAAAGACCTAGATGAACTTTGTGTTGAAATATGAATCTGTGCGGATATCAGCCTATGGGGATCTATGCAGCCTCATCTCCAAGGCTGCACATACAGTACCTTAGGCTGTCAATGCATGGCAGTATAGTTCATTTAGGAAACACTCTACCCACTGGCTAATGACTGCTGAGGAGGGAGCTGCATAGAAATTGGAAGCTGTGAAATTGTGAACATATAGAGAAAGACATTGAGAAGATTCAGAGTTGGATGAAGTCGTTCTCTCCCGGTGAGAAAGACTGGGGCCTCATGAGCTAATCCCGTCTTCATTTCGTGGCTTTACAAATGGCTTCTGGCCTCTGCTGATTAGTCCAAGTAGTTAAGCATGCCTCAAAGATTCATTAACGCAGACATTTATCTCCGTTCAGAAAAGTCACAGGCTGGAAATCCATTGAAATCTGCCTCCAGCTTCTTTGTCACACCGAGGCAAATGGTTATCTATGGTTATCTTTGCTCTGTGGAAATGATAGCATTGATAAACTATCACTTCTCTGCTGAGAGTATAAACAGAGACCTTTCTAGTTAATAGTACAGTTAATATTATGTACACAAATATTATTAAATTAAAACAATTCAAACAGATTATTTAAATATTGTAGTGTTTTATTAATAACTCTTAGTTATTATGATAAATATCTGTGGCCTCATTAGTCAAAATAGTAACATTAATATATTAACATAATTTAAAGGTAGTCAGCCTACTTTGGGGGCCATTCAACTTGGGGCTCTAAGCAACTGTCACAACACGTGTCTCCATTACAGTAAAAA
The DNA here is from genome assembly GCA_020698575.1 of Bostrychus sinensis. Lineage (NCBI taxonomy): Eukaryota > Metazoa > Chordata > Actinopteri > Gobiiformes > Eleotridae > Bostrychus > Bostrychus sinensis. The sequence continues at coordinate 28,975,994 of CM036244.1, forward strand.
CAGAATTGTTTCTCTTAAAAAATAAAAATAAACAAAATAACAACAATAATGAGAAAGATGAAAGAAAAAAACGATTTATAAATCAGAATATCAAGTCGTTTCAAATAAATTACCATTGCTACTTATACAGTATTGTCTTGGTTTGCTTTTGCTTTAATGATATATTGTAAATTCAGGATTTTCAGGCTAAAACAAATTAACATGAAAACAAATATAAATACTTTTTCTTCTTTACTTTGTCCCCAAAGAATGGGTCCCAAAAGCTTGTTGTGAGGATAGTTTCAGCTGTGTAGCTTATTGGAAATGTAAATACTATTTTAATCAGACCAAATAGAGATACAATAAAGGTAATAGAAAAATAATTTATAAACATAAATTCTCAGTGGGTGTAACATCAAACCATTCAAGACCCACTGCTCTATGACAATATGGAGGATCTTTTATCCCACTGTCTTCTGCCAGCATTTTACCAATTTACTCTTTTATTTACATGTTAGGGAATATTGTGAGTATGTAGCTACAGTATCAGTCAGTTACAGCTCACAGATAAAAAAATACATGATGGGAGGGATTAAAACTGAATTGGACAGTGATTAGCTCTAGCTCTGCAGACATTGCCTTAGCTGCCTGCACACTGTATCATAAAAAAATATTTTCATTAATTAGTTGTTTAGTGGTAGAGCCAGTTAAAACCAGCCATACTACGTCACTTAGATCTATCATTGCAAAAAACAAACAATAACCTGCTCCAGTACATAAGGCACAAATCAATACAGCTCATGAAGTTGCCCCTAACATATTTGATCTCTAAACTCACACGACCAAAGAGTCATGACCATCTTGACCAAGAGTTTCCTGGGCCGTCCCTCTGCTGCTCTTCTATGTATCCTCTATGTATCCAGAGGTCTGCCCTGGGGTAAGATGAACCTCTGCCTGTCAGTGAGCGAGCCAGTCCTAATCCACAAACCCATGCTTTGAGCTCCCTACCCCCAACACACAGAGCCGTGGATCGTTTCAAAAGCACCAGAGGAAATCAAAGATGCTCATTCTACTCTTGTTTTCCTGGTGGCTGCAGGTGGGAATAGGCCCAAACACTGTCTGTGCATTTGACAGTGAACTGGTACAAGGATGGGGCATCTGGGGATAAAGCAGCGAGCGACCCATTAGGTTGACTGTGAGGAGCTTGTTGAACCGGTTTCTGACCTCAGAGCGTTTTGATGGGCAACAGACAGCGGAGGATGGGCAACAGCGGAGCTAGACCCAGGGCAGAGAGATCAGAGCTGGACACTGAAGAGAGATGACCGCTGTGATGACCTCTGATTGGCTCAAAAATAATAAAACTACAGCAGCGCTAACAGGGCTTCACACTTACACAAGTTCATGTAGAGTTAAATGGAATCCAGCCACAAAGCAGTGTATTCTTTGTGCCAGTCCCAAGCCCAGATAAATTGAGAGGGTTGGAATCCAGTGTAAAACCGCCAAATTAGTATGCGAGTCACTGCACGCTAGGAGGCAGATGACTTGCTATAGTAAACCCAGAAGAGAAAATCCGAAAGGGAAAACAGATATAGAGTTTATATGGGGGATCTTTCATTTTAGTATGTTGTGTCCTCTAAATTTTCTAAACTAAACCTCAACTCCCTTAAGTCCTGAAGTCATAAAGCTGACAGTAAGACCGAGAACAGCTTTAGTAATGGCTGGTCATGAAATCCGGCTTACTACCTCATTTCTTGATGCCAAATAAATCTCAAGAGTCTTTAAAAACAGCATTATTTAACATTTTGCGTTGAAATATATAGCCTCAAAGTCAAGTGGGTGGTTTGTTAAAAAATGGCTTCCCTACGGATGCATGCTGGATTGGATGCTAAAAAACTGCATTATGTAAGTAGAGACGTCTTACTATGTTGGCAAATTAATGTCTTCCTTCCTCTTCACATTAGTGTTATAAGCCTTTCAAAGACTGATTTTAGCAAGAAAGAAATGCCTCCCTGCATTGTACCTAACTGAACTTTTTGGCCACCAACAACATTTTCTGCACTTATCCCATAAAAATGAAAAATGACTCGCAGCTAAACTCAATACAGCTATACTTAGACTCTGTGACCTTTTTGTGTCTTTCTACTTCATGTTCCTGAGCATCCAATAAAAGTCTAACCATTTATAACTAAGCATGTCAAAAGACTGAAGTGGTGTCATACAAAAAGTGTGAAGCACTTTGAGAGCGCGGACCTCTGCCAAGCTTTTACCATGCCACCATGGCTCAAGATCAACACCAAAAACTAGTCACTTCTTTACTGACTGCTTGTGGCCATTGTTTGTATACTAGTCCTATCTTGCAATGGCACAGAATTTTAAAAAACAGATTCTATTTAACTTCCCTTAGATATGCATATTGTTTCACCTTTTTCCTGAACTTTTCTATTGCTCCATCTTTTTTATAGCATTTATATTTTTATCCACATATACTGAATTTAAAAGTGCTCTCCCTCTTTCATCTAAACCAAGCAAATATTTCCACTGAACCAATAGCATCCTATTTATGTCCCGTTGTTTACGCCATGTTGTGAAAGCCACTGTGGTTAAGGACTTGACCTCATTCTCCAGCACATTACCCAGAGTTCATGTGTGAAAACAGCTTAACGCTCCTATTTGAAAGTCATGAAGCCATGTTTGTGACACTAATCCAAAGGTTAAGTTATTTCATGTTGTTGTCCTACAATGGTAGAGATAGTAACACACAGCTTGCATTCCCGTTTGGCCCATGAAGCAAGCACTTCTATCTCAGAGTCAGAGAAAACGGTTGCATGATCCAATTTACAGAAGCTTGTCAAAGGGTTAAAATGCTTTTAGGGGCTGGCAAACTACAACATTAGTGTGATCCTGGCAATATGTTTTTAATGAAAGATCGCTGCAGCTCGGTGATTTCATGGAGCTGGCAAAATTCCTCGGGTGTTATTTTATTTCTACAGGGCTGTATTATTAAGGCAGTCAAGGGCAACACAAAGCCTTCTCGTTCTCACATAAAGAGCACTGCTGCCAACAGGAACTCATGGCAGATGGGAACGACAGAGTAATTAGCATCGCTCAACATGGCTTTACTGATAATATTACTTTTTTCCACAAAAGGAGATGATTAGGAAAAAAAAATGAAAACGTCAACAAGATGTTTAAGATCAAACAAGGAGATGCATACATTGATCAGGCATAATATCATGACTACCTCGTCATAATAATATACCTAAGGTGCAGCCCCACATATGTTCTGAGACCTTTCTATCTGAACCAACATAAAGTTCTTCAGCATACTAAACTACAGTAGTTCGTCTGTTGGATGCTAATCACATGCATCACCTGTGCCTGGTTCACCACTGTTCCTTCTTTGGACCACTTTTAATAGAGCTGCAGTTTTGGAGACACTCTGGCCCAGTCATCTAGCCATCACAATTTAGCCTTTGTCAGACCTGCTCAAATCCCTATGCCTGCCCATTATTTCTGCTTTTAACTCATCAACTTTAAGGGAAAAAAATGTTCAAATGCTGGCTAATATATTCCACCCACTAACGCCTAATTCACACTGAATGTGCAGCTAGTAGAGTTCACTGGAGAGTACTGAGTATATGCTGTAAGCCATGAATTCACACAATAACTATGTACGCAGAGAGCTACATGTAAACAAAAATCACATTTGAATGTCCGACCACGATCTCCGCAGCAGGTGTGAACTCATGCATTGACTAAAATGATGTCTATTTCTTATGGAAGTCGTACAGGACATGTAACACACAGGCAATGCATTCAGTGTGAATTGGTCATAACAGGTGTCATGAAAAGAGACGTGTTATTCATTTTACCTGTCAGTGGTTATAATGTTATGCCTGATTGATGTATGTCCAAGAAGCCAAATGGCATTCAGAACAATCTTTTCATGTAGCAGTCACATAATCCATTTCACAGCCTCTCTTGAGTCCAGGGGAATAATTGATTGTAATTTGCTGGATTGTGTCCAATATTTGCATCTTTGTGGCAGGTCTAATAAATATCTGATTGGAATGAGATGAAAGGCAGCAGTGGAGAAATGTACTTGAGTAAATGGCACGTAATGACAGCTGTATTGATGTTGTTATTGTTGATGGAGGCAAAGGGCTTTGTCAAAACATAGCATACTCGTCTGGCAGAAATGTCCAATGCGAATCAACCCCTAGTTCAGAGTTAGAATATTTCACAAATTAAGGCACAGCTTTGTGCCTGTGGTAAGAAGAAAAAATATATTTTCCAAACTAAAGACATGAGAATGGTCCTATTGGGTATGTCATGTATGTGTCCTTGCAGAGAGAAGAAAAGTGACATCACAACCAGGCCATTTTTGCACACCATCTTTCGTTCAAGAGCTCTTTATTGCAAAATCATTTGTTTTAGCATTTAGCAACAACTGTTTTGTATTGGCATAGTAGTTATCATATTTAAACAATTACAGCATTGTTTCATTCATCTATCTTAGGCTTTTTTTGTCAAGAACACAGAAATTAAGGCAAAGTTGTAATGCAACCAGTGTTCCAAAGTGACCAGATAGCAGTGTATATGTATAGTTTAAGTCTTGATAGAACAATGGACCGCTGAAAGTACTACTTGAGTACAACAACGTAACTGACTTTGACACATGAAGGATATTGTCAGGTTAGAAACTATGCCTATTGTATAGTAGTAGTATTTTGAAGATGCTCTTTTGTGTTTTATATAAAGCATGCACATTTAGATTTGAAGGATTGCATTACATTAAAATGGGCTGCTTGGTTATTTATAAATGATGTGAAATAAATACATTTTAAGATGCTATGTTTTTTATTGATTATATTATTTGTAGTGGTTTGGGCTGTGGTTTGCTGTTGACTATGTGTGAGGGCCCTGTCTAACCCTGGCATTAACATGGAGTAAACATTGGCGTGATCGATCAGATGCGGACAGCTCTAAGTATGTCACTCCCTGTCTGGCATTAACATGTGTGTCTCCTGCATCTTTAGTGACTGCGGGGATTACCTGAGATCTATCTTACTGTCAGCTAAAAACAAGCCACCAATCATTTAAATGTGATCTCCTCATCTGCAAATTTGTCATGCTTAAGGTTCTTAAGTTACTCCCACCTCTTTGCGCCTCTAATTTACAAGTTCTCCAACCAAATATTAGTCATAATGGAAGGAGGAAGCCTTGCTGGCAGCCCACCTGTGTGTTTATGAGAACGTCCAAGGTGTGAAGTCATACTGAGATGTTGTGATACATCTTCACTTGACCCATAATTGCATGTGTAGGAAAGGAAATTGCTCACTGTTAAAAAGGTTTATTATATTAATTTACAAAACACTTAACACCTGAATGAAGCTCTCTACAAACTGCATGAGACATAGAAAGCCTTTGGTATCCCCAGTAGCATTAGATAGTAGTGGTGGTTTTAGTGCATTTATTATTATATATATGAAAGATTAAACAGCCATAACCAGCTGGAGAGTTGTACAGCCACAGAGAAAGAGGCATGAAGTGACCTTGTAGATGCCAAACAGTGATATAACTATATCTTCTTCATTTCTTTCATATTGATTTGGCATGGGTTTCATGCAAGATGACTCTCCATTTATCCAGGCTCGGGACTAGCACAAAGAGGATGCTGGCTATGCGAACCCTTGTGGCTGTATTGCTGATACAACTCTGTAGAAACAGTACATTTTAATCTCTAAAGAGAACTACCTAAATAGCCTTTCGTTGGCCTTGCAGATTTCTGAGACCAGTCAGCCTGATGTTCGTTCACTCTGGACACCTCTGACTTATTAGGCCCCTTTCACAGTGACCTCCCCAGGCCACTGTCCCAGGTGAACAAATTAGCAGCACAGACGGTGTGGTGCCATGCATGCGACCTCTGGCACAGCCTCTGTCACTGCCTTCTGAGCCGAAACAGGTCTAAACAAATCATTCTGCAACCACATCAGAACAGAAACCCTTTGGAATAACAAACATGGCCAATGATAGTCACTTTCCATGACAATGCACTACTGTTACTTAATTGTAAGTTGAGGCATTGTAAGCTCAACATTAAGAGAGCATTGGTCCTGAATGAAACTCATGTATTTTTAAACCATAACACCCAAAACTGTCACTGTCCTAGAGCAGCTGTGGCTACCACCATCAGCATGTGACAGCATATAAGCTCATTCACCAGCAGCACTTTTTAACACATTGAGTTGGTACATTCTAATAAGAACAAAATTGTAATTCCTAATCAATATCTGTGTAATTTTGTTGTGGGCACTGTCAGTTTAAAAAGACAACCAGGCTGTGGACACAGGAGTCTGCTCTGTTTGTGTCCATCCACACAACAACACAGCCTTGAGTTTTCAAACCAGAACTGGGTCCAAAGTTAGTTTTATTGATCTTGAACCACAGGAGTCATGTACTGCTGTACAAAAGCAGACTGCACTTACTATGGCCAGCAGTGAAAAACGGCTTGGTGCCAGACTTTTACACCGCTTCACCAAATGTTTTCTAGGTGCGTTATTGGCACCATTTTACAGTCCTTTCATATTTTTAAGTTTAGAATTATCACTACTGAGCATGACTTTTAACATTTAGATGCAAACGATCCTCTTCATTGACACCCAATTATATATATATATATATATATATATATATATATATATATATATATATATATATATATATATATATATATATATATATATATATATATATATATATATATATATAAATGAAAAAAGATCAGTAACAGGCCATTAAAGAAATACCGTCTGGATCATTTTTTAAAGAATTCTGGGTCAATGCGGGGATAGGGTTATCCCAGGTGCTACCTCCAGCCGCAACAGATTATTACTCTTAGGTGTAAGGTATTTATTAGTTATTAGTTATTAGTTATTTACTTTTTATTTTATTTTGAAGTTTAATTGATTTGTGACTCAGTGGATAAAGCATTTACCCCTGAACTAGAAGATCCCTGGTGGGGGCCCAGGTCTAGGCACTGTATCTTTACTATTGCAAGAGCTTGGTTTTTGTGGAGGTCTTTGCTGCATTTCAATTATGCTGTAAAAATCTAAATATAGAAGTAATAATAAGAATACATGCATCTATAATGTATAATTAATGTATAATTAATGCTTATGTTACAACAATAATCTTCTCCCTTATCAGAAATCCTTCATTTTGTCTGTAATGTAATGGCAGGTTGCTTTTATTTCCAGCTGTCCTTTAAAATGTCCCATTACACTTTTTTATCGTTGCTCTGTAAAAAAATTCAAGAATATATAGCTGGTCAGCGATAAAAGGAAATTGTTCCCAGCTAAATTGCAGCTCTGTGAGATGCCGTCCAAAATCACCACGCTGTCCATTGTTCAATAGAAGAACAACGAGCAAGACTTCACTCATTTGAAACTGAGAAGCAGGAACAAAAGATGCGTTTTCCATTGTTCTACTGCCCCATGGTGAATATTCTTTGCAAAGAGCCTATACTTACAGACATTTAGTTTGAAGGTGTAAATGTGTGATCCACAAGAAAAAGTTAAATACTATCTGTCAGCTTGTGCTCAGTCTGGCTTTTCTCTTTGCTCTTACATTAACACTCCCAAAAAGAGAACCTCTTGCCGAGTGAAAAGATTTGAAAGGGGCTATGTTAAATAATTCAGGAACATTGCAAGCTAGTGCTAAAACTGACTATGCTTCACAGGTCTGTATATCTAGGCCGGCAAGTTTGAAGCCCTTACAACAAAGAGCACATCTTTCAAAAGCATTGGACAGCAGAAAGACTCAGAAGTTAGCTCATGTGGATATGAAAAGAAAGTTTTTGTTTTTTTATGATTCATACTCTAAGTCTTGATGTCTTTTGTTTTGCTATGCTGCATGGCTCTTATTTGTTTATTTGGAGATTTCCAGGTCAGTCAAGGATAAGGACCGCGAGTTGACACTAACAAGATTCCACTTCCTTTATATCAAACTTTAGTTGTTCTCGCTGGCCTGAAAAATAGGTCCGCAGTTACAAATGATATCGGACTCATGGCCAGGCAAGGGCGTCTTGAAAAGAGAGGCCTTAGGGGGAAGCATAATGGGAATAGACACAGTGAACCTGCAGTAGATTTCAATGTTTTGTCTTGTCACAAATTATAACAAAATGGACATAGGCTTTTTTTATTTTATTTCCTTGGGCAGTTATTTTCTGGGCCAAAATAAGGATGAAGTAAAAACAAGAAGGGGTCATGTTTTGCACTGCTGGATGAGGCCTAAATAAATCATTGCATCAAGGACATTTTATGAATAAGAGTACACTATATGTTGTATTTCCTTGTAATTTTTCAACTGTTCAGTAAAAAATACAAAAAATTAAAAAATGAAAAAAAAAAAAAAAAATCAATATTTTAACAGCAACCGTAGTCACGTTGATGATGCCAGGCAGTGGCATATGATAAACTTTGTATTAACGTAATGCAACTTCCTTTAGATGGAATTATTAGCTCATTATTTCAGGTTTCCAAGCCATATAGTACCATACGTTTTCAGAATAATACTTCAAAATAATACTTGACCCATGTGACCCTCTTTTGCCCCAACTACTATTTGGAAAACACTGCCATAAATGAAAACAATTTCAAATATCAGGTTGATGCATGTATTTAAAATAATATCCAATAAACTCTACATTTGTGAAACATTTATACAGTATAAAAACATAACCCTAGACATCACTAGACCCTCCTAACAAGAATGGTATGACCTTTGTCTTCAGAAGTCATGTTGCACATTATTTTGCATTGTTGAGTGCCTTTTTACAATATATTCTTCCTACATTTTGCAAAGTCACAAGGTCAGTTCTGCATGTGCATGTTAAAACTGACTCTTGCTTCTTTTGCGTACACATTTTGATCAGGCTGCAGTGAGTATGATTTGAATTTTTCAACTCAAGGTTACTCTGCTTAAATCTTCATTTCTCCTAATGACACACCAGCCTTGCGAGCTTCTCTTGTTTATTCCTTAATCCTGAAAACTATTTGTGCTTTTTGTCATCTCCTCGTGTTTCGTGTCCCTGAAGTGGCTTCGCAGAATACAAATTCTTCTTATCACCTCAAATATATATTTTCTTTCCAAGGTAGTGCATAATTGTGTTTATAGCGGCTGCATTGAGAAAATGTATCACGACCCGTCAAGTTGTACTTTTTTCCCCCATTAAAGTCTATATGATTCAGATAGAAAAATGTAGGGAGTAAAAATGATGTTCCGAGTGCAAAGTCTTGTTGTGCCAGCTTTTAGCACCTCGGCATTAAGTGCTGCAGCTAAAAGCAATAAAAGGTAAAGGCAAAGGTAATATAGTCTAAGGGCTTCTTTGAGTTCATACCAGCTTTCTAGCTCTGTCCGCACTAATAATCAAAGCCAGAACGATTGAATTATGGGACTTAATAATATCGAACTAATGGTGTGGCTTGCTATATCAACTACACCCCCTGGATACACCTTGGGACAGCTCAACAGTGATCCACCAGGCCTCCATCAGTCTTCCTATAAGGTTCCCCAGACATCCATCTTACACAGGTTGGGTTTCAGCATCTTTGTGTTGTCGTAAATCACTGAGATAATCATTAATTTTTAATATCCAGAAACCTGCGCTCTGTGTGCTGCAGCCCAATGAGATCGGCGGGTCCTGAGAGCCAGCCACATCCATTACCACCTGTCTTCAGCATCTCCTCCCCGCGCATGTTTGGCTGCACTCTTCTCATGTCATTAATACTCATCAAGCAAGGCCTTCCCATTCATGCCACATTCTGCCGGGCAATTCACGCTCTACTACCTGCACTCCCTGGACTACTTTTCTCTTTTACCTATTTTTTTTTTTAAACCACTTTTCATCTTCATTTCAATGCACCGCGCCGAGCCTGGGTGGCCATAAAGTTTTGGGTGTGGTAACTTGGGAGTAAACAGAGTTGAATGGCTTTCTGTGTGGCGCTGTTACTTTTACACTTGTACCAATAAATCACCAAGTAGCATTAGAAGTGTTTACACCTAATGCTATAATAGGGCTCTGGAGTGCTGTTTCATGGAAAATATAAAAGCAGAAATGCTGGTTATTTCCAATAGGAATTATGGAGCAATCTTTGGTGTTTCAAAAGTTTGATAGCTCCAATAATAGAGAAACTAAAAAAGATGCATTCCTTCAAAGTACATTATGTAGGTTTTGGCACCAGCAGATGGTAACAGATGTAAGTGCTGTAGCCCTTTTGGGACATAATTTTGTCTATGAATAAACCCAGTGCATATTGGTCAAATGACTAGACACAATCAACTAAGTCTCAAAAAATAATAACCATCCTCAACCAGAATTATTGATGTTTCTTCTTCACCAGTGCTCAGTTTGTCCACTCTGGGGTTTATTAAGAACTTCCGCCACAGGAGTTAGCAGCCCCAGTACTCACAGATAACCCCAACAGAGTAATAGCCATTCTCAAGGCAAATGAGAAATAGGTTCAGGTCTATTCCATTGTTTTGCTACATGCTTCAAATGATACATTGCAAATGTGAGCCACTGTTAAATGCCATGCACTGACATGCAAACTAGGGCATGTAAAAGAACTGCCTTGTGTCTTGTTTGTTACCTCCGATTTCATTAGAAATACATGGTTGCATTCTGAGATTGCATTGTAAAATTACTTGTCATAAACTGTCTTTGTCCGTATCATATATGTAACTGAAAGAAATACTATTACACTGGGATGTGTTTACAGAAACAAACCATTTAGTTTCAGTGGCCCATTGAATAACTAGAGATTCTATGTGGTGTTTATTCACACTGACTGTTACATCTACTTGACTTGTTTCTTGTCTTTTCAGTTTCATACACACTGATTAGACTTAATTTGATCACCTCAGCGCTTTGTGATATTGCACTGCAAGGATATTGGCCCAGCACAATGCAAAAGGAATGGAGAAGTCATTCTGTCCCAATTCTCAATAGAAATAAGACCTGCAACCAGCAAAGACAAAATGTACACCAAACATTGACACAGACCCAAAAGCCAGACTTGGCAAATGATGCTACCGAGAAGTCCACACAACAAAGTCAAACACAGCAAAGCTTTCCTACCACCCACACAAGACTCATGTCAAACATTATGGAGAGAGTCCACACATGAGAGCCACTCAAGTACAGTAGAGTGCTGCAAACAAACCAGTCTGACTTCTATTCTCTTGTATTGCTAATTGAAATTCCTGTCTGTTGTTCAATTTTCCCTTTGCCAAATTGAAGTCAATTTTTCCCACATGGTATGTATAGATAAATAGAATTCTTTAACACATTATTTAGCATGGAGCTAGCCTTGGTAAAGTCACTCACAATATGTGTCAGTCCCAAGCCCAGATAAACAGAGAAAGCTGCCACAAGAGTTCAGTAAAGGAATTAGTTTTAGTGTAGCTAAGAGGTTGAGTCCAGGTCTGGACGCTATACGTATCTTTACCATTGCGAGATACTTTCAATGCCTTGAGGTCTGAACTTTCTTCGTGTGTCTAGTGTATATTAGCATTGATTCTTTTAAATATGATTAACGAAGCATGTACAGTAGGTATCTCTAGCTGCATGTATTTTGGATGGATATGGATATTTCTTAAATAGCTTATGCTTTGAAGCTGACAAATTCTACCCAGAGAAATCCACAGGGAGTGACATGCAACAGAGAATCCCTGATGGACTCAAACTGAGGCTAGTGCCAGTCATGGTTAGCCACTTGATGGATGTAGATATCATTCTGTCACATAACCGCACGCATAACTGACTCCAGATCTGTAGAAGGATGTACAGCATAATGAGCTAAACTCCAAATCCTTCCAGCCCTAAACAACATTGCATAAATTACTTGCAACTGCATACATTTACAGTACCAATAAGCAAGAGTATAATACATTTGACCCCTGGAACCTCTAAATGATTAATGTTGCTGCAAAACTATATCCTTATTTGTGGAGTTGAAGATTGGTGTAAGATATCGGTACAGCATGTCCTCTTATTAAAACTGCCTGGCTTACTCAAAATGAGCATGTGAGACCAATAGCGGAAACCTAATACTTAAAGCCAGAGGGGCTCTCTATAAAGTTAATCATCACATTCGATATTGCGGCACGTTGCTGTATAAATTTGCAAGATAATGAGTCTAACTTAACCTGCTTGGGGCTGGGAAAATTGAAGTCAGTTTTTCCCACGTGCTATGTATAGATAAATATGTTGTGATAACCGAAAATACAAACAAGCCTAATTAATGACCCTGATGGTTAATTGGGAAGTCTAAATTGTAATTAAGAATACGCATGTGGAAGCTGTCTTGGTTGCTTCTGCAGTGCAGTTTTCTTTTTTGTCTAGAATCAGGCATGTCAAAGGTAGAAAAATCTTTTGCCAAAGTGTAGAAGGTGCGCCGTAAAAAAGTTGTTAATTTTGCACATTCTGCTACCACAGGAGGCTCTGAGTTCCACAGAGGAAGCAGTCTGGCACACGGCTAAAAACTTTCAGGTCAAAAAAGTCAGGGGCACATCAGAGCTATGGCTAAAGTGGAAGCCAAAATAGAGAAAATAACTACTCACTTGAGCCCCTAGAGTGACCCCATTCGAACTCGCATGCTTTTCTGAGGGTGTTGTTACTTGTTGCCGAGCCTTGACAGCCGGGGAATAGCACTTTGATAGCAGCAGGCTTTCACATTTAAGTACTGACATGATGAGTTGATGCACTGTTGGTGGGCATTATACCGTGGAGCTCCAAATCTCAGATTCTGCGCTTTTCCACTCCAGATTTTACTCATTTCTGAAATATGTTGTCATGTCAAACATTTATTGGGAAAAAAAAGAAAGCAATGTAAAATGCTGTGACGACGATGCAAAAAGCTTGAGGCAGAGATAATTGTTTGTTTGCATCAGTCTAAAGCTAAACTCATAAAATTTGTATTTTGAAGTGGCACATTGGCTGAGTTTTACATGTGTTAATAAAATAAAAGCCAAAGGTAATGTTACTGCCGTTGTTGGTGAGGGGTGGGGTTGGAAACCTGAACAGATTTCATTGTAACTGCACCCGGGACGGCATTAGAAAAATCGGGTAATTCAACTTTAAGTACTGCCATATGAGTTGATGCACTGTTGGTGGGCATTACCGCGCCACTCCAAATCTGTATCTTGGACGCTTCCTCTCCAGATCTTGCTCATTTCTGAAATGAGATGTCTCCGACCATCTGTCAACGCAAAAAAGTACAGGTCTCCCGTGACCAGACAAATGATTTCTTAATCCTCCAGCCTCTCCTTAGGTCTTGGATGCGAGCCTTGGGTCTTCTAAAGAAACAGCTCCCCCCTAATGGAGGAATATGGCAGAGAAGAGTGCACCCCTCCTTCCGAATCAGTTCCCTGGCCAATGCCGCCTCAAGGATATTGCAGCTGAGCTATACTTAGAATCAAGGATTCGGTTGGCGTACTTTTTGCTGTTATTGTGCTCAGAATGTTCTATAAGAGCAGCTCTGGGATGAGAGTTAACTAATCCTGGCGGTCCAATTTCAACACAAGCCACGCAGTAGTCACTAGTCAATTAGCTGTAAATGCTCTAAATATGGTTGTTGAATGGGAGCTGGCAGTGGGCCTTGCATGATGAGTTGTTCACAGTGTGGAAGCTTTTCTGAACATGTCCATCATGTACCAAGCCATACATTACTGTGATTATATTCTGATTAGAAACTTGTTTATTGGATTCTGTCTCTGTTCGCAGTGTCGCCATCTGTCATCCGCATTAATCAGTAACCACTACAACCAAATGAAATCAAGTCTTCATGTGTTAATGACAGACATCCTGGAAAGTTTACAGAGGAAGATATTTTAAGTGTTAAACTTTTAAAATGGTTAACTCTTTTAAATTGGATAGAGATAGAACTTATTACTGCCTCAATTATAAGTTGGAAAGATTACCTCACCAACACACCAACATTTATCAGTTGCAATCAAGCGTTGCAGTTCTTAAGAGGGAGGAATTGTAAATAGCATTCTTGCAGATACATTGTAAAAACTATTAAATTAGACTGATACTTGGTCTAATAATGGGGCCAACACTAAGTTAAAGGTCCCCCTACCACAAAATCAGCTTTTCTGAGTTTTTTATAATGTTGTTTTTGCCTTAAAAACATACCTGGATTTGCATCTGGTTTCATTCACGCATGTTTGAGTAATCCTTTGTACTGAGGAACTGACATTCTTAGGAGCTGAAAATGCTTGGCTTCACGGCTCTATGTAGACACACGAAATCCTGCCTTCTCCAGGAAATACTTACTAATCAGCAAGATCTCTACATCCAGTCTGCTCTCATTCATTTATTAAAAACAGTTTTACAGCTTTGTTGCCACTGATTCCTCACAACTTTGTATTAAAATGGCATCATACAAAAGGTTTAAGGAAGTAAATAGCATTTTTTGTCTGTTTCTGTTCAAAAGAGCACAACAAAACTCACTCTGCTGCCATCTGCTAGTCCTTCAACTGTTTCTGTAAGACACCAGTAAAGTATTTATAGAAAACATTTTCTTTTAGTCAGATATAATTTTAAAGGTTGTAAAATGTGCAATCCTGTTTTAAACCAAGATTAGTTTAAAAAAAGATACAAAAAGAATAATATAGCCCCTTTAAAGGAATTAGTTCTTAAATTAATTCTAAGCAGTGTCAATATTTGTTTCCCAATAGTTTCCCAATGTAATGCATGTAGTATGTGCTGTATTTATATCACTAATTACATATATTAATAGCTTACTAAGAGGAAACGTGTAAATTGTATCATGCAAAATATAACCACTGTCTGTTGTAAGTAACTGTAGTCAAAGTCCATTAACAACGTCATTTAAATCATCATTTCAAGTATTTTGGGGTCTCTGCAATGTGGCACGCTTATCAACCAGGGTTGCATGCACAAAGCCGTAGTCTTTTTAAAAACCTTTACACTCCCATCACTAAAAACACTTTTTTTTTTTTTTTACTTTCCTAGTGCACCACTGGGTCTTCAGCTGAGAATGGTACACTGTAAGTTTTAACAAGCAATGAAAGATTAAAACCATCCAGCCCATTTCACTGCACAGTCTGGCCAGTCTGTCCGCTGATTACTCTCCAAACACTTGAAGCTCGGCTAACTAGCTCCTTGTCTAGAATCGGAGTTAGTTATTTTTTATTTATTGTGTGTTCCATCTCCAGTGTGCCATTGTCTAGCCCCTGCACACTCTCGAGGGTCCAGTTGCGGTGATTGCAGGCCGTTACACAGCAACAGGGCCATTCCTGCACAGATCAAATTTTAGTTGCAAAAGAAAGTGGTAAGAAGGTGAGGATTTAATTTTGGGCCAACAGCTGGTATGCAGTAATTAAATTAAAGCCAACACAATTTTATGCCCCATGGAAAACAGTAATGCAGTTGGCGTTGGAATTGTATTTTTTTCCCTTAACATTAATTGCGTTCTTGGACAAACAACTAATGGTGCATGTTATTTATTTGGATAGTCTGCGATATATTAGAGGCCCCCAAGGCTTAACTATTATTTGTTGATTTGATTGATTTGTCAATGATTTGTTGAATATTCTGGTAATTTTTGAGGGGGCTATCTGAAAGTGGGGGCATATGTAGACTGTATATTTATGTGTTTTACTTCCTGTTTAAATGTGCCCCCCTTGCTAAGTTTGCAAATAAAAAAATGTCTCACAGCATTCATAGAAAAAATGTGTTTAAAAAAAAATAAAATGTTATGTAGTAAAATTGAAAATGACTGAGAGGCTTGGTCCCCATACCCACCCTGCTTCGGGTCCTCAAATGTTCAGGACCGGCACTGCTCAAAATCTGTACTGAAGTTCAGAATAATATTACTCAAGTACTAAACAAACGTCACTAGAGTAAAAGTAAAAAAAAAAGTATGTGTACTTGTAGAGTACTTACAGGTGCTAACACTACTTCTGCAATACTACATTTGCAATAATGCATTCTACTGCACTCAGTCATTCTATTTTTCCAGTTTGAAATGATGTTCTAAACATAATTGCATTTATTAAGTGCCAATACAATGTTTTTCTTTCATATAATAATTTGAAAATAACCTGTTTTAAGGTGTAACTGCAATACTGTGTATACCATTGTAACATGAGCTTTTTTCATCAGGGTTATCGCCTTCAGAATCTCATACTATGCCATCCATGCTTTGAATACTACTAATGCTACCACTATTATATCACTACAATAACACCACTGCTATTACCTTCTTAGCTATAAAAGTCAAAGAATATTTACTCAGAGTTTTGGAAACTTAAAAACTCAATCCAGTAAAAGACATTTTATCCTCTAAAATGTACTTGCAGCAAGTAAAAGTATGTAAATAAAATTGCTGCTAGTAAAGGAGCTGTACATAATTCTAGTGTCTACTTACTTTCAACTCAGATGTGTTTGCCTTCAAAGCAAAAAACATCCATCTTGGGAAATAGAGTTTTCCTGTGACTTTGTCCCACGGCCCTTGCCTTTTTGATTGATATCACATTTTTAATGCAAGCTGTTTTGGTGTGGCTGCTATAGTCACGTTAAAAATCGATAAGTGCTCTTGATTTATTATGGCGAGCAGATTTGAGAGTGGTGGGGAACAGGAAAGGGAATGGAGGGAGTACGTCTCAGTCTGCCAGCTGATGGTGCTCATTAATATGGATAAAAGGGACTAGGAGTCATCTGGGAAGAATGTCATACTGCATTAGACAAATAAGTGCTTCAAACTAGTGGCTGTAATGAATTGATTTGTTTCACATTGATCCCACTCTTTCCCACTCTTAATCACATTTGGGAGTCATGTTATGAGTGTTTGAAATATTAAAACATTTTTGTCAATCTAGTGTTTAACATTTGCATCAGTGATTGTATGAAATCATTAACTCATAATACATTTCTGTTAGGGGCTGCTGGTGGCTAGAACCTAATTATGAGCCTCAGTTAGTCGCAGGTCTGTCACAGAGACATAGGCCTCTCTGAATCACAACCATAGTCACTATATGTTGCTCTATATATACTGTACTAACTGTACTATATGCTTTATGTCTAGTCTACTCAAAATTTCCTCACATTCATTCACTATGGGAAATTTAAGGTCACAAATTCACACATGCATGTGATTGGATGGTAAAAATAAGTCAGAGTACCCGAAAAGAGAACCAGCAATAACACAGGGAGGACATGTAGACTCCACTTAGAGAGTTTGTGTATTTAAAATCTCTGAAAGTAAAAGTATAATGAGCTTTGCGTAAAAGATAATACATTCTCGAGTGGTTGAATCAATACTTATTATGATGATGAATTTTTCAAGTGAGCCGCCAATAGCCTAAGAGTTAAATCTATACACTGTTTTTTAATCTTTATCCAACAAGAAGTCCACTGAGAGTGCTTTGGTTTTATCATCAGATTTGCTCACATTCAGTTCAGTGGGATGTGGCGACACTGGGGAGCTGCTCCGCGCTGGACACCAGGCTGCTCAGGGTTCAACCTTCCGGTCAAGGGCATATCGACGCTGATTGCTGTGGGAGAAGAGCACTTTTGGCTGTTTTATGAGTTTTGGTCAGGCTGGAAAATCCTGGATAGGGTTTCAATAAGAGCAGTGGACATAAATAGGAATGCGATGAGAATTGATTTGGTTAAAAGAGATATGAAAAAGCAAAAGAAATTACTAGGTCAATAACGGTTGTGTAAAAACTGTTGTGGAGTTGAGTTTAGAAGAAACCGTTTGCCAAATGTTTCAAGTATGTATTTTCTACAATGGTTATGTAAAGGCCACTTCTCTAAGTGGGAAGTATCACCACTGCTACTCTGAGAAATTCTCAGCAGCTAATGCTAAGAAAACAGAAATATAAATCATTGTAAAACAATTGTGACACCATTTAACTCCATCTGAGAAATCAATGAAGCTAATTTAACAGAATGCTGTACTTGAAATTAATTTCACAGGATTTTTCCTTTTTCATATTTGGAGGAACTTTATCACATAAGCTCAAAGCTAAATTAAAACTTTAACTAATGGAAATAGATGTTGTTTAAAAAATGTCAATTTGCAAGGTACAAAGTCAAAAAGTTACACAGTACTTAGTTTTTTTTTTCAGGCTTTTTGAAATAATTAGCATTAGTATTTCACGTTTTGTACCTTAAAGTAATGTATAATATGCAAAACTTTTTTTTTTTTTCAGTTGAAGCACTGAAATGATCAAAATGAGTTCCTGTGATGATGTATGGGCTTAGTCAAATGTCAGCGTAGAGTTGTGAGACCGATTATTTCCAGATCATTAGAAGAGGACAGGCTCAGCAAACAGGATTAGTCAAATGTGTGAATATGCGTGAATGAAACAAAAACTGTTCAAGGTATTTCTTTGAGGTGCAAATAACATAACATAGTTAAAAGCTCAAAAAAGTTGATTTAACAGTCCAGAAGAAACCTTAGATAGAGACGTAGTCAAAGTGGCTAAAGAGCCAAGTTGTTAGCTTTTTTGAATTGGCTAAATTAGCATGTCTGGATAAAAACCGTTACTATTCTGTTTACAGCATTTGTTCTGGGTGAAGCCATCAGCATTAGCATATTACCGTGCCTCTTTTAGGCCAGTTATATGCTGTGTACATGGGTGTTTTCAAAGCTAAACATTTAAGTGGCTGTTTAATTATGTTTTTAATGTGTTGCCCTATTAGCGTAATTATTACATCATTACAGAAAGGCTCCTAATTGAGAGATTAGTTTTAATGTACATGGCTGCTGCATCGCCGGCTACACCATTATTCATCTGCGTATTTCATAAACAGGGACACAAGTTGCACCACTGCCTCCATGACACTTTGGTGCCATGCTTTAAATCTGAGCTTTTCTAAAATTCAGTGAGGGGAACAGAAGGGCCTGGTACAGATGCATGGGAGAGGATGATGTATAATTGAGGAGGTCAGTGTGCTCGGACTGACCCACATATTGTGATTTCTGTCTTTGGATTCCTTTGTAGAGGGCAGAGCAGTATGAAGTCAACTTAACGGGATACTTTTCTAGTGCCGTGTAATTCCCCATAACAGTAGGTGCCAGTAATAGGCCATTTTATCACGCTCCACTATAAGCGCCAATGTGTTTATGAGGATACGAGCAGTATTTTTCTACTGGGGGTATTCAAAGCAACCCATGATGGTAGGTGTTGGTGCTACCATGATGAGGTGAAGAGCTAAATTACTGTGGGAGGACATACATAGCTCACTGGTTGGTGGTTTTCAGTCATTATGCCTGTAGACTGTTGAATATCCGTCTTTGAGCAAAACATAAACGGGGGATTTTGGAATTACTATAATATAAAACCATTTTGGAGCAGTGTTGTGAAAGGAATCTGGTAACCAACGACTAAGCTAACACACACAGCTACTATAGAGTCTAGTAGCTGCCTGCCTGCTTTTCTTTTTATTTCCTTTCTTGAGTATGTTAAACTTTGCACCTCTTTTTCTTTTTTGCAGACAACACCATTAATTTCATATGACTGGCCATGTTCGCTAAGTAGCCAATGAGAGTTAGCCCCTTTTTTGTGCAAGAATGTGACTGGCCAAAGCTTGACATCCCAGCCTAATAATTATAATTGTAAAAATCTTATTACGTAACTTTTTCTGTATTAGAATAAAAAATAAGGTTTTGTGTTTTATACTCAGCTAAACCCACCCACATAGCCACTAGAGTCAATCGCAGTGTACCCTTTAGCGATGTTTTGCTTTGTCCATAGCTGTTGTTATCTTCATTCTCTTACAATGTATCCTGGTGATTAACCTTTCAGTGTGTGGGCAGAATGTAACCTGGTCTAAATAATGTGATATTATATTCACACGTATACTTAGAAATACCTGCCTTCTGGATCATTTCTGACCTTTACCATCAACATTTCCCAGCAGAAAGACCAAATCCCATCAGGGGGATCAGGTGAAGTGAGACATGAGCAATAAAAACCATAATGACCAAGTGATACAAGATAGAGTTACACATTATAAACTTTTACATGGAATTCATAAAAGAACAGAAATGTTTCATTAAGGAAACTGACCAACAAATGTAGTAGAAATAATAGAAAATAATTGTGTGTATGTGGGAGGGGCTAGAATTAACCATAGCATACTTTTAATATCATATTATAATATAGACAAGTAATAATGTGTTGAACTCATAAAACGCATAAAATTAGTGTATTGTTTATGGTAGCGTTTGTGTAATTATACAATTAAGTAAACCATTAGCAGATTAGCTATATACATCTTCCATCTTCCCATTAAGTGCATTAATTGGAGTATTTTGTTAAATTAAATATTGTAAATGTTTTGTACAAATAATGCTAAAGTCCTGTTGTAAGCCTCGATGAATCATTAGTTTGTACTTCAGCACACAAGTGTCTGGAGCTAAAATGTATTTCCAGTGTTAGTCTAAAATAGATAACAAATGCATCTTGGTGTACATCTCTTGAATGCGCAAATGAGGGCGCCCACTCTGATGTTTTGTTCCATGTGCAGGGTTTCGAGTGTCTTATTTGTTCTGCTTGTACACGCATCTGGTCACATATTTACAGAGACGCTCCATGTACGTAGATGCAGGCGTGTGGACTCCCATATGTATACATAGTCATGTATACATAGTCTGCTGATAATGTTTGATCAGGAAAGCAACTAATGCTTCTTTTCAAGAGCTTGTCCAATACCCCAGGGTCTGATGGCTATTTTCTACTTTAATATTAAGGAACTATTCCTACAGAAAGTTATATAATTAAGATTGTATGTAAGCTACATCATTCCAAAGGCCTGATTTTTGTGTCCTATTTTCTGCCCCAACCCATCTATTGCCAGTTTAAGTTCAGAAACTGGACATACTGTGCAACTGGTTTAGGCGGGTGTTAAAAATGCTGTTTATTACAAATGCTTCAATAATTAAAATACAGAATTTTATTTTTAAATGTTTGTTATTCAAATGTGTTGTAGTAGTAATAGGCTAACAACAAAGTGATTCTTTTTAGTGTGGATCCAGATCACTGTTTAGATCCATTACCATTCTGGCATATGGACCAAAGATACTAACTACACGCCAGTTTGTTTAAGAGCATAAACTTGTTACTTGCTTGTTGCTTTCTATTGCTGTTTGCATTTCAAGTTTAGTTAAGTCCATATTCCAAAGCCATAATTGTCCTTATAGACAATCTGGTGATAGAATCTAAAAACAATGCACTGTTACAAATACATTTTACAACTGATTTTGCCCTCCTCACAGGTGGTGAAGGAGATAGTGGTGGCTTACCACAAGCTTTGGCTATTTTTTGCTTGTTCTGTTTACAGTTCCCCTCAGAGACAATCATCTCACAGTTGACAAAAGGTTAGCATCCACCCTGTGGGCTGTGCTATATTAATGTGAAGTTGGACAAAGGGCAAAGCGAAGGTAGAGCCGGTCCCAGCGCCTCTTGGGGTTCAAAGTGCTGTTATGAAATGGGACAGCTCGGGTTAGCTTGTTTTCACGCTACCGTTAGCTGCAAAGGCCAGGACAAGTAAGAAAGGCAGCTGTTCTGGGATATTTCAGGCTACTTCAACAATCATAAATCTTACAGTAAAAGACCCTGTTGTAGTGTTACTCTAAATATATATTTTTTAAATGGTGTCAAATGTTCTGTATATTCTGTATATTTAACATTCACTTATCTCAGTTACTGTGATAGGCTCCAGTCACCCGTGACCCCTAACGGGAAGAATATTTAATATTCTGTCTTTTTCTGAATAAAATAGACAATTTAATGAAATTTTTTCTACCTTTCAACAATAAAGACTTAAAGGTGTTTGATACCAAGATGGAAGTGTGGGGTAAGCTGTCACACTGAACTTTTGAACAATTTAAAAAGCTGACTGTTGTTCTTTTCTAGCTTAATATTTAACTTGAGTTTCATCTCTATGCAAAGTACTCAAAATATACTTGCGTGATAAAGAGGCATCTATAATTAAGTAAAAACAGGATGTAAATTCTGTTTTAATAATAATGCATTGGTCTTATATTGCACCTTTTTTCACTCAAAGACAAAGCTTTACAATTGCATCATTCATTCCTCAGTCCCTGATGGTGGTGGTGAGCTACTTCTGTAGCCACAGCTGCCCTGGTTACACTACTGTTGGAAGATTTACCTACTTACCTTATTATTCTGTGATTCTAATGGTTTGATTAATTAGGTAATGCTTCAGTTTACAAATGTGGTTTTGACAAGTTGACCTATACCACAACGAGCACCACTATGAGTTATATCCTAAAGTTATATGCTTTAGTTATTTTTGATCAATTATGAATTATACATTGGTTAACACCTGTATTTAAAAAAACAAAACTAAAGCTAAAACTTAAAACTATGTTGAAAAATGTTACTAACTGCCCATAACTCATTAACATATGGCCTGAGCCATATGTTGGTAATGGTTTTGTGTCTAAAAGCCTTGCAAAACAAAGGTGAAATAGGGACACTGCAAGCCTCAATGATCAAAACCTCAGGAGCCAGAAAACAAGTCCTAAAATGACAAAATAAAAGAGCTGGCCGACTGTCCCATTTGTGACCCACTGAATGCAGCAGCTGAGCTATGTCAGTCTATCATTTTGTGCCAAGAGAGCTTCCATTCACTTGATGAATGAGAGAAAGGGAACGCGCGAATAGGTGGATAGTGACAGATGATACTCAGTGACTAAATCTGCCAGCATTTGCAGGAAAATGTATTTTTAAATTGTAAATGACAGGTGTGGATGTGGAGCGAATAATTTTGGAAATGGGAAAACCTCGCCCGACAATTACCGATGGCTCCTTTGACGATCCACTGTTGCCAGGTGGCTCCTGTTCAGAAATTAGCAACGACCCTAAACAATAATCAGCCTAAAATCGATCGCAAATCTAATTGTGAATCCCCTGTTGCCTCGCTTCGTCCAACACTGGTCTTTCAGTTTAACATACTGCAGGCTTGTTGAACAGCAGAAGGCACAATTTCTCCCTTCCCAAATTTGATTTAGACCAAGGATGGGCCTGTTCTAAAAGGTCACATTCATGTTTACTCGGGTCTAATAAATCTGCAGCAGAAGCAGAGTTTCGAGCCAAACGCTGGAGTGTGTATCTCTCCGTGTGCTGCATGCATCTGTTTGCATACAAGCGCGGAGGAATGTGAGCGGCGGTAATTGGAGACACCTAATTAGCACTTGTCAGGATTTGATAAAGATGAAGGATTGAGGAGTGCTAAGGTGGGAGTAAATTACACGAAGGTACCAGCAGGAAGTGAGGCAGTCTTAGAATATCTTAATGTGTAACTGGCATTTAGAAGTAACTTTTTATTAAACTCAATGTTCCTCCTAACGTCATGGGATAGTTTTGGTCAGTTTGGCATGGGTAACCACAGAAAAATTCTGTGTTTCTTCTGTGCTGTTTGTTGGAGGATATAGACTGTATTTTTTAAAGTAAATGCAAGACCTAGACATGTTGTAGTTACCTACAGTTCTCATCTTTCAGCTTTCCCTTCCAGGGTCGCTATAGCAAATCATGCCTTCTAGCTTAATTTGATTTGGCAAAGGTTTCATAGGCCAGATGCCTTTCCTAATGCAACCCTCTCCATTTATCCAGGCTTGGGACAGCACAAAAAGTCCACTTGTTTGTGAGAATCTGGGTCTGGATTAGACAGGATAGTAAATTGTCATAATAAGCAGGGCAAACACTAGAGAATCTACTGTAGAAATACTGTTTATTAATGCAATGCAGATAACAAATCCAGTCCTAGTGTAGTAGTGTACTGTAGTTATTGTTTATGTTTGATTGTGTCTTTATGTCTAATTGTCTAATTGTTTGTAAAGCCCTTTGAGGCTGCTGTTGTGATAGTGGGCTATATAAATAAAACTGAATTGAACTGAATGAAAGCTGAGTTGTATATCAACAAACTGCAACTGCAAACAGCTATTGCTAAATTTTCCATTTTTTGCCAACTCCCCATTGTCCTATTGCACAACTACATTCAAGTAATATTGTATGATTGGGCCTGCTTTACATGCTTTAATGTGATCATGAAAACTCCTGTAAAAGCCTGGTGTATTGATCGACAACATACTGCTCAGAGTATCTTTCCCTTCAAAGTCTTTTCTTCAGATTCACATTTGCACAACTACATTCATGGCCGTGAGGTAAACAAAGTGTTACTGTATGGTTTGGCTTGCTTTACCACTTATTTTAACGATGAAAACCCCTGTAAAACCTGGAGAATTGATCCATAACATAATGCTCAGAGTATCTTTCTCTTCAAAGTCTTTTCATCAGATTCACACAGTTATTATGTGAGAACATACAACAACCAATAGATATACTCAGTGGTTATAACCTACAGCCATATGACCTTTGTTGCCTCTTTCATACATTAAAATAGTTTTAAATCACTAGGTATACACAGGTCTTTGAGAAAGAGGTGTAAAGAAGCATTTTATATGATTCTGCTGCATTAGAGCCTACAGAACAAACAGACAGATAAAAGCCCAAGCTGACACCACATGTTGAGCTACCATTCATTACAGTGCGTTTTGAAAATAAACTGCAAAAGACTGAAATCCTTCTTTGATTTATCCAAGAGAGCAGCATGTGTTCCTTTATGTCCGGCTGCAGATTGGCCATGTGGTTTATCAGGAATATTTCAATAACATTTTGAAGTGTTTGTTTCTCTGTACCTTAAGAACATACTGCCTTGACAATGATCAATATAACAAAAAAAAAATAATTAAAAAAAATGGTATTTTTATTTATTTTTTGCTGTGTTTTTACTTTATGCTAGGTATCCTTGGTGACAGGCAGGCTATTATTTTGCCGGTGTAAGTAATTGGCCAATCAATAATTTTCACAGCCAGTATGATCCTGGTTTGCCCGGCGTAATTAACCACACGATAACAGAAGGTCTGAAAAAAAGTTGGAAATACTGTACTTTTTCAAGTTATAACCTGTGGCCAGTTTAAGGTGCACCATTCTGTACTCAGCTCTAACTAGAGCATCCATATACCGATGTATTCACTATCTTTCCTCTGTATATGTTCAAACTATCTCAGTGTGGCCTCTGTGACTTTATCACCAAAACATCCAACATTCCTAAAGAGGACCTCAGCATCTCAAGCACTGCTACCTCCAGCTCTGGTTCCTGTCTTTTCACCACTGGTCTCACTACTATCTTATGCACCTCTCTTTTCATTTTTGCTGATACTCCTTTACCCGACAAACATTTGTTTAATTAGAAGGTTTAGTTGGTATTGTCTCATCACTTAAGTAGATACTTCTGTGACCTGTTAGATGTGCTCTCAGAAATATCTTAAATATAAATTGGCTGAAAGACAGTTGGAATGCAAGAGATTCTTTGCCATTAGTGAAAGATTCCAAACATGTGGTATATCTAACCACTAAAGAGAATGACCTACACATGCTTAACTCCTTACCTTCACCAAGGAAGTTCTGTTTTTGCCCATTGTGGTTTGTTTATTGGTTGGTTTATTAGCATTAATCCATCAACAAAGAACTGATTGTTTTTTTATTGTGGGTCAGAAACACCACCTGAATCCAGGGCCTTTTCTGTATCATTGTGAGATAGGGCCAAAGCCTTAAGCCAAACCACTAGGAGTCAAGAAACAATTCTTTAACAGTACAAGGGCTTTCTGGCTTAGTGATTAAGCATTTACTCCTGTCTGGTTCAAGTTCAGGTCTGATCTTTATCACTGTGCTCTTGCATTGTTTCTAGTTGTACAAATCAATTTGTTTCTTTGCATATTAACTTTTCTTATGATTCATTCATTCATTCATTCATTCATCTTCTTCTTATTGACTGGATCCTATCCCAGTAACTTTGATCCGTAGGCGGGGTACAGGGGCCACCTTGTCGCAGAGCTGACACTGAGACAAACACGAACAGACAACCATTCACACTCACATTCACTCACTAGGGGACATTTAGATTCACACATTTTTCTTATGATCTTTTTTTATTTATATAATTAACTAATTACAGTCCAATGAAGAACATTTATCTGACTTTGACTGTTGAAAAAAAGCTGAAGCTGAAAGTTGAAAAACTATATCTAGCCATCAAAGGATATCTGGTAAGTAGCACAGGAGTAGTTATAGTATTCTCTTACACAGACATCAACTTGACATAATTTTTAACAACTTATGCATATGCATTTGTTTCTTGCCTAAAAGGAATGCAATGGCATACATTTAAATGTCAAGGTAAAATATATGCCAGAATGTTCAAAGTTTAACACTGTGGAGCTTTGAGGGACTTTTCTGAAACCTATCTTTGCTAAAGCCTCTTTAATCAGCCATTTCCATCTGTCACATCACCTTGGGAAGCATCCTCTCTTTACTTGTTCAAAGATAGGAGCAAAAATCAAACAGGCCTCTTGGCTGAGGTACACACATTTAAGTTAAACTTAGCACATTCTTCTTTTAACCTGCCTTTGTATTCAGAAATTAGGTCGATCCGCCCAACACTTAATGGGCCTCCAGATTCTCTTTATGAAAACGCAGAGTGAAGCATTGAACTTCAGCATCATTATTGTATCATTACTATTTGTCCCTTTCAGAAACTAAAGCAAACGTGCACGCCTAATGGTATACTCATAGGGAGGGCATAATTATGACACATGGCCCACTTATCGTAGACAGCGTTGTGTTAAACATTCAAAATGATACAGCTGGATAATTTTCTAGCAGTGGCAGAATGGCAGTCTCTTTAATCTTGCAAAAATATAGCACCATAGCTCATTGTGAGTCCAACTTAGGAATAAGGATTGGGTAGAAAGAATAGTGAGGCTGTAGACTCGCAGGTCATCCGCTGTCCCTTATTTGGCATTGAGAATAATGACTACCATGAAAAGCAGACTGTTGACAGTGACCCCTTTGACTGGCCACTAAATTTATAGTCATCAGGTGTAGAAAGCACTCTCATGCTCCAGTGAGGGTCAATGCTATCATGGCTGTAAACGTTTAATTACAGGCTCGGGAGGAGAACGTGTGCCCTGCCATATGTTGCCATGCGTAGGCCCATAAGTCCAGTAAAAATTGATTATGTTTCAATCTCCATGCACACCACCTCACACCAAGCGCCTCTTTTTATAAACTAAATCTAAATTAACTCCACATCCAAATACAATTTTTTCATCAGATTAATCACAAGCCTGGGTCGTTTAACTTGGTAGCAATGCAGCTTTTGAATAAAAAAGGCCCAAGAGGTTGAAGAAATGCTTCCTCCACCAGCATTGTTGTTGTTGCAGTAGCATCTTTACTGAATAAATAAATAAATAAATAAATAAATATATAAATAAAAATAAAAGCAAATACACCTTTAACTTTGTTGGCATATATGCCTATCCTATATAAAAACGAGCATAAAATTATTATAACAGAGACCAAATGTGTGTTTTTATATATATATATATATATATATATATATATATATATATATATAGATATAGATATAGATAGATATAGATATAGATATAGATATATAATTATAATTATAATTGAGTGGCTTGTGTCAGGAAGGAAGTTTCAAGGTAACACAAACCCAGAAGGTTAGCAGCAGGACTAGTAGAAGTAGTAGCAGCAGGTAGTATTGGAGGGGCAGTAGCTCAGTCGGTAGAGATGTTTTCCCACTAGCCTTTAGGTTGGCGGTTTGATCTCCACTACCAGCCTGTTGTCACACTTTACCCACCTTGCCTATGTATGAATGCATGATCTATGTAGGTTCATGTTTACACATCCAGGTTGTAAGTGAACCAGCGTGTTCCTCCTCAGAGTAGAGGAGGCACACCTCCATAAGCTGATGAATACCATCTTGTCTGGCAACACAGTCAATGACAGCCATTTTGTTGAAATGGCATATGCTGAAGTGACACTGCCATTTTGGCATGGCATGTCACACACTGATTGATCATGTGACCTTCAGCTGTGTATGTAAAGCCAGTGACTTCCAGTTTCCTGTAAGTTCAAACTGATGAAGGTGTCTAGGATGAACACTGAAATGTCTTTGAGGGAAAAACAAGCTTGATGTCCAGTAGATTTAGAGAAATTTTGTTGTGTATGAATGCATGAGTGTGTCTGTGTGTCTGGTAGTGGTTCTAGAGGCCGTCAGCATTGAATGGCAGCCACGTCTCTGTCTGCCCCAGGGCAGCTGTGGCTACCGAGGAGTGAATGAATAATATACCAACGTAAAACGCTTTGAGTATCAAGAAAGACGCTACATAAATCCAATGCAATTTTAGCTGCAGTAGTATCAGTGTTACTATTGGTTGACAGTGTTGGTAAAGCAATTGATAGTTTAAAAAGTTTTAGATACATTCAGTACTTTTTGCCTTAACTTTTTTTGTTCAATACTTTATTCTTTGTAATGCTATTTTGAAGTAGTTTTAGCTGCATACATATTTTGAGTACTTCTTCCACTGCTATACTCCAGCCTGATTCACACATTTGCCTCTTACTGCTCTTCACTGGTGAAAAAGCCACAGCTTTCCCAGTTTGACTGTACTCAAAACCCACTATTTCCTTTTAGTTATTCCTGCTAATTTAGCTCTTGAAAACGTTATGAAATATTGCAGGCTGCTAGGTCATGTTTGACAGCTCATCCAACATCACCTATTAATTGTTGTGCACCATAAAAAGCCTATGTAATGGGAAAAAGAATAATTTGAAAGCAGTGAGTAGGAGCTGCTCATGTGCTGGGTCAAAACATTTCTCTGTACTTGTGAATTTGCAATTGATTTAGTCCTAATAAATGTATGCGCATATGTATTCATGTATTCCATTATTATTTTATGAAAGGGGAAAAAACAGTGTTTGTGGTGGAAGCTCAAGTGTTTTGAAAAGGTTAGATGGAGCAGTGATAGACACTTGTGGAGTCTTATGTTTGCGCTTAGTAAACATGGACCATGTTTTGTACCAGTCAGTCTCCCAGGGCCAACTCGGGGTTACTTTGGCCCTCAAACTACAGATGTGCTTTGTGGAGTGTGACTGTGTTTATTACTGCAAGACATCTCCAGAACCAGATGAATCATTGCATGGCGCTTAATGGATTTGTCCGATCAATATGCAGGTTAGAGCTTAAGGACGTCGGGGAGGAATGCCTGGCTTTGGCTGGAAAAGAAATCAACGGAAAAATGAGACTAATTAGTTATCTCAACAGTGTTTACATAGGCAGTGTTTTGCTATGCTTCCATTGCACCATCAAGTACAATTGAAATAATGTAACAAGCTAATACTAGTTTATGCTAAGATGTTTGAAGGACAGCAATGATTGTGACAAAGAGAAAAGCATAATTTGTGGCTGCTGTGACATTGTTGATCATTGTACCTTAAGTTGTGCCAGTCTGCAAAAGTCTCAAAAAGTCCAGTCCTGGGCAGCTTTTATATCACTTTGGATCATTAGATGGAGTTGTGTGCTAGCATGAAACCTTGCCAGCCCAAGGCCTGCAGGTGTGCTAAATGGAAATAAGGGTTATGAACTTTAATAATAAAATCTGCCAACTCACAATAGGTTAAGCCTAAGGTTACAATTTTCATTATTGTCCCTGTAGGAAAATTTGTCTGCATTCCTCTTGCATTTGACCCATCATTCAATGTCGGTGGGGCAAACTGAACCTGACAGTTCTCTTCTCCTCTTGAGCCAGGATCTTGATCAGGACTTCTTAGCTGAAGGATTAGTCTATTGTGTATGTTTTAGGATGATGGGCGAGACCAAATCCCATTCAGACACAGAGAGAACATGCAAACTCCACACAGAAAGGCTGCATTCGCCTCTGGTCCAGAATTCAAACTTTCTTGCTATAAGGCATACCACCATCAGCTACTTTTGGGCTGGTCATTAGCATTTCTAATAAGTGGAAATAGCTGTGTTTGGTAAGTGAATAGGCAAAAGCTGGCCAAGCTACATGTCACATTCGAAGCCTTACTGTGGTTACCAGCAGTGCTCTGTACACAACACAATATGTAGTCATCACAAATACAATATATATATTGTACAGTACTGCAGGCAGTCTCATACCTTACATTGTTAAGTTTGTGCCACAGCTTGGCAAACCCACTTAATTCTGAGGCGAATATACAGTGTGTAACAAATGATACGCTAACTGTGCTAAGCTTGCATGAATGTCTGGGGAATTGTGTGTTCCTCTATAGCAGTTTTCACTTTTATTGAACCAGAGAACAGCAATGAGCAACTTCATAACCGTGTGGCTTAACATCATTTTTTCTATACTGCCACAGGGCTGAACTTTTAAGTGACCATCCCCTGCTTGTGTGTGTCAGCATGAGCCATTACCGCAGCCAGCCCCTCTCTGTGCACCCTTTATATTACACGCTGTAGCTACTGACTTTTATTTCTGCACCTGATGGTGTTCCTGTCTGCAGAAATCCATCCCCGTGACATAGTGGATGAACACACAAACAAGGAGGAAGCAAGATTTCGGTGCACAGATTGTTTTCTTGCCTTGCAGTATCCGGTCTCACACTACTGGAGGCTGTGGCTGAATTTTGGAAAGAAACATAAATAGCATGGTAATTTTTTTGACATGAAATGATCTGGCAGGCTGCCCTTCAGAGACTTATACCAAAAATGGTGCAGACAGTGCAAGACTAAGGCCTGATCCTATTCCTGTTTCTCCTTCCTTCTAGCTTTCCTCTTCATTTTGCGCATCCATGTGAGGCTTAGGGGAAGGGCCCCTACAAACTTACATTTAGGGACCACACTTCAAACCCAGTGGTAGAAGAAATCATACATTGTGTTTATCAGTATCAGTAGCAATGTGTAATTTGAAACTGAAAAACTGAGCTTGAGCGATGGTTTATTATGACGTCTAAAGGGGTGTATTTTCAGCTCTACCTCTTACCACTACATTTTAAAGTCCAAGGGAAAGGGAAAAGGTGAGGTGCAATGGGGATAGGCCTAAATCATCTGGCACGCCTTGATTGTGCGTAGAACTTGCATTGAGGAAAATCTATAGTTGTGAGGGCGCGCAGGGTCAATGATGTTGTTTTTCACAAAGTGCATTGGACTCATTTTTCTATCTTAAGGGTGGCACAGGAAAATAAAATGGAATGTGTCCGGACCATGGATCTGTTAAAATTAGCTCAGGACCAAGGACAGATCCACCTTCATAAAGCCTGGATAGTGGACCTTCTTTCTGGTGCACTTTCAAACTTTTTAGAACTCTTGGTCAGCTGCACTAAATCTATACTCTTGTCTTTGGTGAAATGAGGCATGTCACATAGAGTTGGTATACCCTCAGGTCAGAAAAAACCCTTATAGTGCTCACAAAGGTCTATGGAGTTCACAACTTAGAGAATTGAGGACTCTTGCACAGGCTAAGGGCTGTGAGAGAAATTGGGTGTGTAGGCACATGTTCCAATTAAATAACACGTTCAAGGGTGTGACCTCAATTCAATATCATGATTAATTTAACATTCTTACTTGATTACAATTATTAATGTGGTTAATAAGCCAAACTAATAAGCCTCTGGAAAAAGACTTACAGAACATTCAGACTGTGTGTTTATTGCTTTTCTACAATACTTCAGATTTGAAAATATAAATATTAGTATTTGGTTGTCTATTGAATCAGGCACCATCTGACATGCTGACAAAAATCATCAGCTTCTTTTATTATCACGGACTCTCATTTAGTCTGTCTTTAGCCTTGCTTTATCTTTAAGTCTGGTACTACCATGGCAACAATAAATGACATATTAGGTAGGCAGCAATAAATGCATAAATACAAGTTCAGATTGTACAGTATAAAAGAAACTGAGCTGCAGAACTGCACAGTAGAAGGAAAGCATATAGTATTTGATAACTATAATATTGCAGGGACAATATGAGCTGCAGTATTTGAATGATCCTTTGGGCACAGTAATTGTTCAATTGACATGAAACGCAAGGCGAAAGAATATAACATTACTGAAATTTACGCCACCATTGGACATATATTGAGCTAATTGAGCTATACAAGACCTGTGCCAAAACATGTTTTGTGCTTAAACACTACATTTAAGGGACTAGTTAGTGCTACTTGTCTGTCCAGTATGAAAGACTATCCCTTTGACATTATTTAATCATTTATTAATAGCTTCATGCCTATTTTGATACCTGCATAAACTTTTCGATGCAAAACTAAAAACTGCTTGTTGTCATATATTGTACTAAAGACTGTTGCAGCAGGTATCGCTCAGGTTTATTAAAGTTGCCAAGTTTTATGTCATAACTGAGGAACTTGTATTCCACCCACAGGGTTATGAATCAGTAGTTGTGTTTATCATAGAAAAGGAAACATTTTGCAGTAAGGTCATTAGATGACAGATAGCATTTGGGAAAATAGCAGAAGTAGCTTATCTATTAAAATGCAAGACAAATTAAGTGCAGTGGAGTGACTTTAAGTTATTCTCTTTGTGACATTCTTGGTCAATCCCTGGAGTGGAGTGTATTTTCCTGAAAGGTCAGGATTTTACAGCACCAGGCACTTGCGTTTTTTTTCTCTGATTGATTGGTACACAGTGGGAGAGGTAACTGCAGTGGAGGCCATTACATACATTACAGTGTGTGGGAGAGGCATACAGTCAGATGCTATAGTGCAGAATGTCTTTATGGACAGGACCTTTTGGACAGATGAGAAGACAGTGTCCATTTAGGTTGAGTCTGTCTATAGCAGTATCAAGATTTCACTCTTGTTTTGATGAAATATGTATTAATGTATTAATATTGGCCAATTTTCTGTCATTTACCAACAAACTTTGACCAAAAACCTTACAAACTTGCAAACTATGTAAGTGGGCAGCTTACTTTTTGGAGACAAGGGTGGTAAATGTGCAATATCTAATTCTACACCAGGGGTCTGCAACTAAAATTGCTAAGGGTCCACAGAATTACCATTCTACCCCACTGGGGTCCAAACATAACATATATAAAAAAATATCAAATAGGCTATATTACAGTGTTATTTATGTATGTAAGCTGGGCTACTAAAGGATGTACAATGCTTATTTCTGTCAGAGAAAAATGTATCATTTGCACTAACAGCAGCTGATGTTTGAACTTGTGGCAGACTCAGATCATATTGGAGACAGATGGATTTATAAAGACTGACACTCTCCTCCAGGCTACAGTATTTGGATAAATTTATTATAACTATATTAAGCATATTAGCGGCTAATTAATATGCAGGAAAACTCGGCCCATTCATGCCTCATTGGCGCTTTATTCACCTGTGCAAAGTGAGACCAGAAATTGTGACATTAGAGACTTCTGCTGTGTAAAGTCAATATTAATTGAGAGAACAGTGTTTGTGGGCTGTAGCCTGCTAAAGCTGACATATTAAATGCTAAAAACAAAAGCTAGAGAAGTAGTACCAAGCCATACAAACATTTCCAAAACTCACCACAAACGTTTTCACGCAGATTCTTTTAATCCTGACATAAAAGGAATAGTCCATATTTGATAACTGTTATAGTCCATAGTCCTGGCTTGTTGATAACTTCAGCCCAGTGTGAAGAAGCTCTGAAGTCAGGACATTAGTGTCATGAGCTCCACACAGACAGAGCTGTTCAGATAAAAGCAGGCTGCCTGTCCGAACTCTGGCGGTGTAAATCTGCACTGGAGTTTGCTTTTATTTTCGCAGATTTCAGCTCTTTGTAGCTCATTTAAATCTGCTGCTGTGTCAGATCAGTGTACTCTGTAACTATAATAACCCACAAGGACCCCTCGCGTCTTTTTTCACGCCTGTTCAAAAACAAAATGCAGTAATATTTAGCTATTTTGAAAATATGTGAGCATTATGAAAATTGCTTTGGGGTCCAGGCCAAAGCCTCTGGAGGTCTGGACCTGGAGCATGGTCTGCAGGTTGTGGGTTGCGGGAGCCTGTTCTACACCATACAGTTCCTTTCATAAGCATTTACAGTAAATAGCTATGGTTAGTTCAGGGACAAGATGATTGTGGATAACCCAGTAGACAGGAAATTAGCAACTACTGCTTTTTATTCCCAGCTTTCTTAACAATACAATTCGTTAGCTGCACCACCAAAACATTGCTGTGTTTTTGCAATTTTCAGTGGGGATTCAAAGTTGCCCAATGAACACTTTTTGGCTGAAAAGTGCTGTAATAGCGTAGTGGGACAAGTACCACTTTTGCCAATTAAGTCCTCTAAAAGTGTTCCAAAAGTGTTGTTTTAGCCTAGAAGGATTGTATCGGCTGATATTTATTTTATTTATTTATTTATTTATTTATTATACTTTATTGATCTTAGTAGGGGAAATTTGTTCTCTGCATTGGACCTATCCCTCAATGCCGCTGTCAGGAGCAGTGGGCTGCTGCACTGCAGCGCCCGGGGACCCTTCTCCAGATCTTGAGCCTGGATCCTGGTCAGGAGTACCTAGCTTTAGGTTTTAGCCTATTGTACATATTTTGATACAGATATTTTATAATGGATATGTATGCTGTTTCTTTAATCCATAGGCCTCCCCATATATAGTATCAAACATCAAGATGCACCAACATCTACATATTAGTTGTTTTGTGTCCTACATTTGTGCATCAAATATACAGAATTTCTTTGTGACCTTCCACAAACTGCTGCACGTGCAAATCTGCAGCCTACACATCCCAAAAGATTTGCCCGCTGGCAAGAAGCAAACACAGAACTCTTTCTGATTAACCTTAAAGAAATATATCTCCATTCTTTGGCCCAGTACTTCCCCAGCCATCCAGTACTGATTGTGTGCATTTTTTTTTTTTTTTTTTTTTTTTTTTTGTGATGGAGCACGAGTGTGGCATCTTGTTCTAATGGAAGATGTAGGGGACACAGAGTGAACCTTAAGTGCTTATAGAGCGGTGTTCTCAATTGAAAGCTGGTTGGTGCTGTTTTGCTAGAGAAGCTAAATTAAGGCTATCTTTTTTTATGGGTGAAGTAGCCACTTAGTAGTCGATAAGACAAACTTTAGCCCAACAAAGCAACGTTATTCTTTCAGAGGAGGCCAACCTTTTAGAGCACTGTGTCACCAGAGGCACCCAAGCTTTGCCACCAATATCCTCTCAGTAATATTGTATCTCTATTGGCTGTCACTTCCTCAGCAGACATTGTGTAGCCAAATTGGCCAGCCACTCGGGGGCTCTTTTAATGAGGAAATTTCCAACTGGAAGCAGCCTGTCTTCCAGTAAGTGGCTTCTTAAATTATTCTGGGGCTGTTAATCCAGGAGTCTAACTGTAAGAAGGGGAGCACTCTCACTCTCTCACTGCACTCTCTATTGACTGGTCCTACAAAAATATTCACTCAAAACACAGGGCACTATGATTTTAGCTTCATCAATAAGTGCAAACAGTAATCCTAGGCTTTTGTGGATCAAAAAGCTATGGTCCAGTTATGGCCAAAGCTCTCATTAAACATTTAAAAGAAATGAGTAATTGGGCGTAACACAAAACAAACTTTGGGAACTTAACAAAAAGATACTATTATTTTTGAGGCTCATTTTCCAATTCACACAAGATAATAAACACTGTCAAAGTGTCAGCAGGACCCGGCAGTGCTTTCTAATTAACTTTGAAGACACAAGAACTTTGCTTAATCTTTTACAACCGCTATTAAATGAATCATCTTCGTTTCATCTCCTACATCTCAGTGTGACATTTTTTGCCCTGATATAGCCTTTTTGCATACTTGTATTAAAGAAATGAACATCTTAACACAGTCATATGCAGCCTTGCATGTGAATAGAAGGAGTTAAAATGAGTATTTCTATAGAGGAAAAAAACTCTTAAAGGTGATTCCTTTTATGAAATAAAAGTGGAAGCTGCCTCCTATCAGGGACATTCTGACTGATGATCTGCGCTATGCTCCATTTAAGCTCTCCATAATGTGGTTCTATATAGCACTGCAAGGTAAAATAGAGAAGTTAGTCCTCCGTGGAGTTAAATGCAGTATATCACTATTCATTTTAGTAATTGGGCTACATATTGCATACTATTATACAAATGTCCAGTGGCCCAGTATTTATGTGATTTGCTTAGCATTGCAGCATCTTCATTAAAACAACTCTCGGTAATGGTTTATGCAATTCCATAAACATCACAAGGTCAGAAAAAGCAGGCTTCACTATAATTAGTCTGAAACTAAGCTGTGTGTTTCTTTTGTTTACTGGATACTGTTATGAAGCTGAAATGTAAATTCATCCAGGAAGCTCCATCACCACCAAACAACAGCATCTCACGCTCTCTTGACCCATCTACACCTCAGTAGTAGGACCATCTCACTCTCCTACGCCCATCACCCCTGCAGCTAAACCATTTCTCCCTCTCCTCTCACATCACCACCTATGCAGCAGATCTTTCCCACTTTCCTCCACCTTATCACCACCTCAGCACCAGAAACCTGTCACCCTCCTCCGTTCCATCACCACCTCAGCAGCAGAGCCATATCAAACTTGTCCGCCCCATCATCACCTCAGCAGCAGAACCATGACATCTTCTTCTGCCCCATCACCACCTCAGCAGCAGAGCCATATCAAACTTGTCCGCCCCATCATCACCTCAGCAGCAGAACCATGACATCTTCTTCTGCCCCATCACCACCTCAGCAGCAGAGCCATGTCAAACTTGTCCGCCCCATCACCACCTCAGCAGCAGAGCCATATCAAATTTGTCCGCCCCATCACCACCTCAGCAGCAGAGCCATATCAAATTTGTCTGCCCCATCACCACCTCAGCAGCAGAACCATCTCAGAACCAACTCCTAATTTCATAATAACGATTGTTTTTCTCTCTGGACAAAGTACAACACTGACATGAAACAACAGGCTGTCAAATGAATCATTGCTAGCTTTCTGTTATCACTTCTGTACATATCCATATCTAAGTGTAACGTCATGGGGATTTTACTGAAAACTATAAAAATTATTCTGTCTGCGTTTACTTTTCTTCAAACAGTGCTACGTAGCTTGAGCTGGAATGCAAAATCACATACAGAATGAAGTCTTACAGTATGTTGATGTTGGTATTCAGAGGTGGAAGAAATACTTTAAATGAGTGTGCCTGTGTAAAAGTATTGCCACTTCAAAGCAATTCTACTCAGGTAGAAGTAAAAATACTAATCAATAAATTTACATGAGTTCTCGTTTACTAAATACATGATGTTTGAAAATATTTTTTGCAATGGTACAGCAAATTTCAATAAATACTCAAATATTTAATCTAAAATTATTAGGGGTGTAACGATACAGTAACTAAGTTGATGTATTGATTTTTTTCCTAAGATACATCTATATCAATACACATTACCTTGTATCGAATTGTATCATTTTCTAGGAAGTGTATATTGATATACATGGAATATCAATTGATAATATTGGAAATATCAATATTAGAAATTTACATGTTAAAATAAAACCAGATACGGCTTTTCAAATGTCATTTTTTGTGTTTTTACTGTAATAAAAGGTTATATTCAACTTTTTGTTGTGATTTGTCTACTAGACCCTGGCCACAATGCGACATTTGAGAGTAAACTTTTATGATTGTTGGCAAAAAATTGCTGTATCAATTATTGATATATAGGTGTTGAATTGTATCAAATTGTATTGTTCCAAATTACCCAACATCGTTTTTGAAACAATTCTAATCAGTACATATTCTATTGTTGCAAAAACGTATTGTTACACCCCTAAAAATGATGCTTAAGAAACCGACATAAATGTATTTTGCTTCTTTCCGCCACTGTTGATAATGGAATGCTCTGATTTAGAGCCATATATTTTATAACATTAAACCGACAGAAATTGTTTGGATAGTGTTACGCCTATTAGGAAAATCTAAACTGAGAGAAACAGCATATTGTGAGTCCATGCTAAGCCAAAGTTACACAGAACCATTACATGTGCCATGGATTCAGAATTGATTAAAGGGCTATGAACCATCTGCCACCTTTTGAAGGCTGTACAAAGAGATTGATGATGTTTATCGTGCTTCTATAAAACTCCAGAGGTGGCTTCGGAGCCAGCTCATAACTGGCCTGTAAATCAATATGTGTGCGACAGACAAGGCAAAGCTGATGGAAGCATGATTTCACTCCAGCCCGTGTGTCCCTGTGTAGGGGGATAAGTGTGCTTCTACTCTGAAATTGAAGCATCTGCTACCGGGCGCACCCATTCCAAGAGTGGAAATGGCTTTCAAACAAACCAATAAGTTAGCTGAAAATGAACTAGTCCGGCTGCAGGAACATCCCAGATAAATAAACATGGAGACATTCACATGTGGTTTTCTTCACCAAACAGGGTAATTCTGGACTGGGCAGGATATAAAATTGCTATACCTTGTGCGACTGGGGATAGTGTCCACACAGCATATGCCCTCTGAAATTGAAAACGGAAATATAACTTTTTGTCAAAGGCAAACTATCTTGTCCTTGACATGTGGAGTTCTATGCATGTATCCACATTGCATTTATCCATTAACAGCTTGTCCTTGAAGTTTGGTATGGCTCTTCATATTCGGTAAAAAAACAAGTGTATGATGTCATATTGCGAGCTGCACATTCACCACAAGATGTCTCCAAAAAAGCCTGCAACTATCCAAGAACATTTATCTTCTGCTTATTTAATTGGTCTGCATTGCAATTGGCAGACATTTGGCATCCAATATTGGCACCAGGTCCTGTAAAATTAAGGTACTCCACCGTGTTAATGAAAGGTTTTTGACAGTCCCATTCCCTGATAGCTCTGGTCAGATCATTACTCTTGGATAAAGGTTTTCTTTTGAGCCACATAGAATAGTAATACACACTAATCTAGTGACAAAAGGTCACAAGCCAGTGTACTCTTTGTGTCAATCCCTTAGTCAAATCCTTATGTTTACAACAGGTGTCATGCTGAAAATAATCTCTTATTCACTGAACCTGTCAGTGGTCATAATGTTATGCCTGATTGTGTATATGGAATTATTGCAGGATGGCATACACCCCTGTTCTGTCTACTGACTCCCAGTCACTCTCATATGGTACTTATTTCCACAAATTCTAATCACTTAGTGAACTGTTCTCACCTCATCAGCCCACCATTTATCCCCATTAAATCTGCACCATTTCACGCAGATAAAGCCTGCACATTTTACTCACAGCAAATCATTGTTGATTGCTTTAAAACCTGTATTACTCAGATAAGAAGCAAACTTACCATTTTCTTATATACATCCTATAAATCTTGTGCTTATCCATGACCCTTATCGCTCGTATTTATCAAACCAGCATTATCTGTATCTCCATTTTTCCTGCTTTTTATAAACTAGTGGTAATTAATTCACTTTGTGGAGCAGCTTGTGTGCCAGAACTGTTTGAAAGTGACTGGAAACAAAAGGATGAAGCAGAGAAACTTACACCAGTACCAAAGTTATCTTCAGACATCTCACAATGAAATTTGTTTCACACGCACAACAAATTGTTTTTAATTAAAGATCAGATGACACTGCTAGTGATACCAACTTCCAATTTGTCACCTAGACTCTATTAAGCAGCACACCTTGATGTTTGTTAGGAAGACATTGTCCTCCCATTAATATTCAATAAAGTCCTTTCAAAAGTAATTATTGATCCTTTTAATCTTGTTTACTATTAGGGCCATTTTTATTGCAAAAGTACCCCATATTTGAGCAATTTTCAACCCAGAAGCTCAGATTGAGAAGGTAATTGTAGGTATAACAGTTTTCTTTATTAAAGTTGAACCAAAAAATGACTTTATAAAGGAAGTCAATGGGACACTTTTGGTCCATAATAGTACAAGTGTGCAGTTTTCACAGTGATGTAAAGGTTGAAGTGACAGATTAAGTACAAATTTTAAACTTGGGTCAAAAACATTAGTATTTGGCGATTGTCATGCATCAAACATTTAAAACAATATATAAGAAGTTAACAGGGAGTTTGGGGGCTGTTTTTTTGGCTGTGTGCATGAATATGAGGGTTTGGTGACTCTCTTTTTCACATACACAAAAATATACTCACACTAAAATATTTTCTCACACACACCACTCTTCTGACTCAACATCAACACAGCCATATCATTTAAGTCGTTATCACTAATTTCATACAGTAGCTCCAAATGTAAGAGGAGAGAAGCATTAAAACCCCAATATAAAAGAGCCATGGTGCCCCTGAGGCCTAAAACATGTAAATCCATTAAAAAATCATTTGTCAATTTTCAACCCAGAAGCTCAGATTAAGATGGTATTTATAGGGATCACATTATATTATGCCTAAATGAAAGTATGACCAAAAAAATTACTTACTTAATGGAATTTTATAATGGAAGTCAATGGGACACTTTTGGTCCTTAATGGTACAAGTGTGCAGTTTCTATGGTACTCAGTGATGTAAAGGGTAAAGTGAAAGGTTAAAATTTTAAACTATGACCAAAAACATATGTAGAGCTTTTCATAGCTCTAACATTAAAACAACAGAAGAACTTTTGACCATGAAAGTAAAAGGTCCACAGAATGTATACAAATGGTCCCTAATGGTGTCAGAGTTTTAAGTATGTTGCTCATGTACTGTACTGTTATGCAGTTGCTCAAGTATATTTGATATTTAATTTGACTCAAAAAGCCTTAAGAATAACTAATAATATTCTGCAAAAGTTTGTTTCATAAATGATATATTTCTTCTACAGAACTGTAGAATAGAACTGTACAATCTGATGTAGTACATGTTGGACATTATTAGGTGGTTGATGCTTTTATGCTGCACACATCAGTGCAAACACAAGCCTCTTGAGGGATTACCTGCGTCATACCAAGTACCTGATGTATCACACACACATCTGTACTGGACTGAAGAACTGAAGTTAAACCTGGATCATCAAGGGCTTTACCCTTTAAGCACAATTTGTGAGCTGCAGAGCATTTGTAAATGCTTCTGTTCACAGCTAAGGGATTGGTCTTGCTCCGACAGTGTAGAAGTATGCTCCCTGGGTGTGCTGCTGCTTGGTATTGAACAGCTTACAGAAAGTGTGATGTGCCTGTTCAGCACTACTCCAGCAGAAGGTGAATATGTGAACGGCATAAATTATTAAAAGCAAAAAATAACAACTGATATGCAGAAATAAAAGCGTGTGTTAAAATAAAACAGCATACAGAATTGGGAAGCCAACGGTGCTTAATGCACCTGCTATGTGACACTAGCTCTTTTCCATATTGCCTTGAATAAACATTAGCGACTGTACCATGACACTAATGAGAGGCAGCATTCCCCATCTCTATTTGTCTCATAATCAAGGGCATATGATTATACACATAGGTGATATGACTTTGTCTGTACAGCACATATAATCCACCCACAGTATGATGCGACCTTTAAGTGCGAGTAGATAACCATCAGGACGGATGTGACACTCGGCAGCACCATGACTCCAACAGAATGTGCTGATGACGGCCTTATATAGTCGATATGTGCGTACCAACGTCACCAGTTTTCCACCCTCCCATCTGTTACTCCTACATGAGTTACATGGAAAGTTGAATAAGGTAATACACTGTCAATTTACTGAAAGGGCTTTGAGTTTTATTGTTGCGCTCCTGTCTCAGAATATTGTCCTGCGGTGTGACACACATTTAAAGTTGAATACAAAGAATATTAAATAATAATTTCAAATATAAAATGTTTTTAAGTGTAATTAAAGTTTTTTTTTTTTTTTCATTTTAAGCGTTAATAACTAAGCGTAAATAACTTTGTTATTTCTGTATGTTTTTCTAATGTCCTGTGGTGTGACTTTTTCTGACACACCGCCTGACATTCACTACAATTTGGTGATTTTTAATTCTTGACATGTCTGTTGTGCTAACTTTATAAATATATCCCTGTCCCATCATAAAAAAGATTTTTAATATTCAGAATTTTATTTTATGAAAAATACAGCTGTCACACTGCCAGACACCAAACAGGCACATGCTAACAGTTTTTGAGAAAATTTTGATTTTACTAAAATTAATAATAAAAGAACAGTTTCTTTTGGCTTTTAGCTCACAGCCTTAGCTCCTGAGGTCTGTCTGGTCTATAAATCATGAATCGGGTCTTATAGGTTTTGTTTCAGCTGCCTAAAAAAAAAAACAGGTCTTTTGTGTCACACCGCAGGACACCATTTTGATTACAAGATTAAACTTATTTTAATTAGCAATATTATTATTCAGGTGCAGTTTAAAGTGTTGTTTTAGTAAAGTACAAAAATCTGACATTATGCCAAAAACTTTATGAACTGTCCCAGATGCTAGTGACAAATTTTGGAAATGTTAGTATTTTGAAAATGTTACAGTCACACCACAGGACATTTTTAGTTGAACATTAAAATACAAATAATTAAATAAAAATACACAGCTTTTTTTCTAAAACTACAAAGGTTGCTTTTTAGACCATATGTTGTACTACTGATAGAATTTTGGAAGAGGAAAAGCATCATTTACAAATCTTTTTGATTACAGCAAAAGTGGGCATCACGTCACCTACCCATTTATGCTTTCATAACATTAAGTCAGTGTTAGTAATGCATCAGTGTTCACATATAAAAAGATAACCTGTAAAATGTCAGCTTTCCTTCTATACCATCTTACAGTATGGCTTTCCATTGCTGCAGCTGACACTAAGTGTTGATTTCTTCATCTGAAATAAGAAATGACTTGTGACACGGGAGTGCTACATACAGTAGCGCTAATGAAGCCTGCGGGAATACATTTAGTGGTTGTTCAGTGGTGTTCAGCATAACGGAAATGGAGGCATGACTCACTGCAGCCTGTCAATTCATCTTATTATTACTTCCCCTGCCGTCACAATCAAGCAGGCCTTGAGTTTGATTTGTGGCTAATCAAGCTGCGTGTGAAAAAAGTGAGATATTTGTGTGACATTATAGACTAGGCCTCATCAGCTGCTGTCTTCTGCCTGTGATACGCACGATGAATACATATGTATTCCCTTTGATACAGAAGAAAAGAAAAGTATACCTCATATAAATATAAATATCAAAGTGACACATGAGAAGTAAAAATACATATAGAAGCACTATAGACACATACTACAGCAAATAGTTTATCACTGAAAAAAACAAACAAAGAAATCTATGCAAGAAGACATAGAGAAGGTAGTAAGATGTTTTTGTAGTTTTGGTCATGGTGGCACATCAGTCTCACGACAAAGATCATGGATTCAATCTCTCAGGTAGTGCATGTCTCAGTGTCATTGTACAGGGTGTACCCTACCTCAGGCCCATAGTTACAGATATAGCCTCCAGATGAATAGTCAAAGTAGTAACAGTTGTATCTATAAAGCTCTGTCTGTGAGGAAAACCCACTGTCCAACTTTAAACTTTTTTTTTTACAGATATTTATGTTACAAGTGGAACAAGCATCCTTTATTGCTTGCACTAAAATGTTTTGCTTTGGTGACTCACCTGGTAGAGCACTGGTATGCTCTACCAAACCGTCGATTTGCTCAGAAGTGCATTCCTGTCTCTCTCACCACTTTCCTGTCTTATATCAGCTTAAAAAGGCGCCCAAAATATACATTAAAATTTCTGACAGTTTCAGCAGAGAGTACAAAGTGAAAGAAGTGTCTAACCCATGCAGATCTTGCACAGAGTTTACTATTTATCTTGCAAAGCTTACACGTCTATACTCTACAATCTATGAATGCATTTTGAGTGATGAAACCCTTGAAATATCTGCAGATAAATCTAATCTCATTCCACTGAGGATGGCCACATTTTATGCTTATGTAAACAGTTGACTAGATTTTCTCCTCCTTTCAAAGCACATCCAAATTGCAGCAGATGCATTGACACCAAAAGAAAACATGCTTTGTATTTGACAGTGATAAAATATGATTGTAATGCGTAAAGATATCAATTATGCGTTAGTCCATAATACCAAACTGGCACTACAACCATGGAATACAAGCAAGCGTAATTAATTTCTGGGTTGCACTGAATGGCCACACAAATTCAGTTGCGGCCTGACGGAAATTCATTCTGTCATTTAATCTGTGCCACTGATCCTCCGATGCAATGGGAGAAAACGATGTGTACATACAGACGGGCACAATGGCGCGCCTGTGCT
Source organism: Bostrychus sinensis (assembly GCA_020698575.1). Classification (NCBI taxonomy): domain Eukaryota; kingdom Metazoa; phylum Chordata; class Actinopteri; order Gobiiformes; family Eleotridae; genus Bostrychus; species Bostrychus sinensis. Next base: position 29,020,169 of record CM036244.1, read on the forward strand.
GGCCCAGCTCTGCCAGGATCGTCCTCGTCAGTGTGAGTGTGCAGGGCTCAGGGGGGGAGCCAGCTGGGCCTGTGTGAGCAGAGACTTCCATACTCAGCAGCATCAGTGGAGCAGCAGGCACGATGCCCATCTACCAAGTATGTTTACGTGCAGAGCTGAGAGTCGGACTAAGAGCATAACATGGCGTATCAGTTGGTGAAGAAGTTCATGTGGCAGAGTGGTTAGTGTTCCAGGCCTCACAGCAAATAAATCATTGGTTTTATTCTGCAAATCCTTTATATTGCCCTGGGTTTTCAGCAGGTATTCCTGCAGCTCTTCCCACTATCCAAAGACATGCACATACATCACAGTATATGTGGATCTAAATTACCCTTAGTCAGTGATTCTGAAAATAAACTGTTGCCTTACAGTGTGTGTCTCTAAAGCCCCTTTCAGATCTCCTCTGGACTGTGTTAACAAACAATAGACACTATCTTGGAACAACTGAAACATGCAAAGAGACCAAACTAAATTTGAAAAAGGGGCGCCTTGGTGGCGCACCTGGTACAGTGAATACCACATAAACCAAAATGACCCGGGTTCGATTCCCAGCTCATAGGAATTTGCTTCATGTGATACCCATCTCTCCTCTCGATTCTATCAAATCAAATAATAATAATAATAATAATAATAATAATAATTATTATTATTATTATTATTATTATTATTATAGGAACAAAAAGAAGAAAATTGTCAGGTTCTGCTGTTTTGAGCATTATGAACAATAAATGAAGCGTTTTTATTGTCAGAATAAGAGTTGTGAGATGTAAGAAACAGCTGCTGAAAAGACACGCTTGAGTTTATTCAAGAAAATACAATGAGTGGTTTTTCATCTTGGCATATGGCTGTTCATCACACAGACATGGCTGCTTTGAGGGAATGTTGCCTTTTGTGTTTTCCCTTTTAGTTGTCTTTTTTTTTGTATTAATTTTCTATCTACCAATACAGACGAGTCCATCTTTTAGTAAATGTATCTCACTCACTATGTTTACTCAGATGATCAGTGGTTTATTTGATGGAACAGTTCAAAACAAGTGATCAACAAGTTTAGCCTGTGGCAGGGCGGCTTAAAATATATTTTGAATCTCAACTTTTGTGAGTTTTGTCTGCTTACTAAGGCAACAATTCAAATTTCCCCCTCTGCATGTAAACGTATACTGCGTGACAGAATAAACAGGGTTTTCAGCCTCCTAGTGTCAATTCTCTGTCTCCTATCTGCATCGGTACTGCAAGGAATCTCTAGTATTAACTCATAGGCTGAGCTTGAATGCGTCTTTGATTGACCAGCGGGTGAGTTCCCCGGGTGGTGGCTGGGGAAGACTGGCAGGCTCAAAATAAGGATACACAAGTGAGTGGAGTGACGGCCTCAGCCTTCAGCTTTAGACACACTCCCAGGCCTCAGAGTTCTTTTTTTTTTTTTTTTTTTTTTTTTTTTAAGACTTCACTCGTATTTTCTTTGAAGCTGTTTTCCCGGATGTGTTGACAGCTAGCGCTTGTGAGGGGCTAAGCTCTTTCATTCTAACCTGCGTCACAGCTCAGGCACAGGGTCACCAGTTTTCTAAAGGCTAATGAGTTCTGCTATAGAGGACTGCATTATCAGAGGGAAAATTACATTGCAAAAGTATAGTTGCTTTTCAGAATCACATAGCAACAACATGTCACCTTCTATAGGCATTCAAATATCTGAGCGAGTGGCCTGACAGATGAATAGATGCTACAGTTATGCTGCCACTGGCGATATGGTAGTAGTTTCTGATTTGTGTGTACTGAAAATGCTGCATACGTGTTTCAATTTGAATTACTGAAACAAATAGACTTTCCCATGATTTTTGGATGCAGGACTGTTGTACTAGGAGGCCGACATCAAACAAAACATAGATTTTCACACTTAATTAGATTATTAACAGACAATTCCAAAATCATAACTGTAATTAGCTTCTACGCTAATGGTTTATAAAAAGAAATTTAATTAGTATGGATTCAGTCTGAGACACAGACTAAATGGCACTAAATACAGCTGACTTGTCAGCTATAAGGTGGATAACTCTGGCAATAGTTTTTAGGGCCTGTACACTAGCCTCAAGAACAAAGTTTACATTTCACATTTCACACGACGATATAAACAACTGTCTGTTGTATGAGATGCATACAGCTATATCAGGATTCATAAGGACTGTACTATTTGTGTCCAGTGTTGTAGTGACATTCTGTCATTCATTCTGTCAAGTCCTCCATTCCTACTAGGGCTTTTTTTGGTGATATATCACAATATTTACGCAATACCAATTATCAGTACTTTTGCTGCTTTTGTGACGTCATGCATAATGATGCTACAGCGATGTTCTGATTTCACAGTCCAATGTGGGCTTCCAACCACACTTCTAAGCACTTAGTTTGCCAAAATTACATTGCAAATAATTTTAAATAATTTATTAATTTAATAAATTACTTAATACTTAAATGTCAGTCCAACAGTTGGAAACATGATATTGTATGAATAAGTCTTTAACTGAACTTGATTTTAAATATTGCAGTAATTGATAATATTAAATCGCAATAGTTATTGTATCGCAATATATCAAAATTGCAATATGAATTGTTTTGACACCAAAGTAATGTGACAGTAACATATAGTCACAAAAGCATTGTCAGGCCATTTTAAAGTTGTGTCATCTGCTGTCTGTTGTTTAAAAGCCTAATGCTGCAGATGCTCAGCATAGCATCCATCATAGGGCGTGTTGGCTTTCACAAGAGTTAAAATGTCAAAAATGTCTTGTAACTCCTCAACTATCATTTACCATGATGTAAAATTATCCCTGTAACAGCTCAGTGATATACACTTATTGCAATGGTGTATGTTCATAAAATCTCAATAACACAACAACGTATAATTACATAATGCATAAGTACAGTATCACCATTGTAGCCCAAAACTTTTACAACACTTGCAATGCCCACTGAAGACTGTTTATGGGGAGAAAATGTTATAAATCCTCATACAGTATTAACTATTTTTTCATTTTGAATAAAATATTAATACAATGTAATGGTGTTATAAATTACTAACATTAAGTATAATTAATTACAATGAATTTCACAAACCTCAGGCTTTGTATTATATCCAAGTGCGTTTTGAAATCAAGCCCTACTTTTGTGAGTTGACTGTAAGTGCCACACTCAAAAATGCTCTATTTTTTTTTCTCTCTAAATAAGACTGGAGAGGACAGACAGGCGTTGGTTTACAGATGGTTTTGACTTCTATAAACAGATTATTTAGCCATTGAAACAAATAAGCTGTGTCCAGAAAAAATGTAGCTGCAAACTTAGAGTATATAATTAGTTGCTTATGGTTCTGATAATGCAACATGAACTAGCAGCAGTTAGAAAAACACAATAATAAAAGGACAACATTTTCTTCAACCTGTCAATGTACCATACAGCCTATAGTGCTGTGTTTCTATAGAGATCTTGGGAGCCACGTGACTATGTTCTCAACAATACTTATCACATTTTGAACATTAGATGTATATTGAGGAGTAGCATGTACAGTTTATGTTTACATGTTGGGAACAAAGACATTATCCCCTTCTTTTTCCTCACTGAGTGGAAATGGATCTAAAAAAATTAAAGCGACTGTTATGTCTCTTGCCAGATGCTCAACAGACTGTGGCTCGCACATGGTGAACTCAGCAGCCGCCCCTAATCCGAACCCTAACTGAGCCCAAAGGAGGAGCCGGTCCCCAAATCCCATCGCAGGCCTGAATAGACTGTGCAGCAAAGCAAAAAGCCTTCCTCAGATTCCTCATTATTCCCTTTAAGTATATCCTTTTATCGAGCTGTCATTGTACTCTAAGGAGGGAGAATTTTGGGTTGTGGGTAATGCTAGGGTACAAAATATTCAATGCTTCAATCCCGGTGTATGCTTTTGCTATAGAAAATGCACCACATGATGATAGATAATCGGTGGTGGTGGTGGTATTGGGGGGGCGGGGGGGGGTGGGGTGGGGGTGGGGTCAGGTGCACTATTTTCTCCGACACTGTTATTGCACAATGATAAGCTGTTACACAGGGCAGGAGGGAATTTGACTGCAGGCTGAATCTAGGCCATGTTGTGTAAGAATCATCTTCGATTTGTAGCCTCCCAGTTTGCCCGCAGGGACTGAGAAATGGCTGCTCCGTCCACTATTATTGCCTGGATTATAATTAAACGGGAAGCCGTATGGATGCAGGTTCGCCTTCTCCACCTGCATGGTTGAAATCCTAGTAAATGCACTTTTGCATGTGCAGTGAGTATGTGAGACAGAGGCAGGTATGCTCAATTCATGCTTTTCAGTTTAAAATGCAATTACACGATAAAGCCCAAAATGCTGTGGATCACAAGGTCCTTACATGTGCTGTGGGGTTCTTTAACACATACCCTCTAGGTAAGAAGGGTAGCACAGAAAAAGGCACTGAAAATCCAGTCTCTTTTCAAATTAAAACACAGTGCAGACAAGCAATAAGTTAAAGGTATTAGGGAGGATCTTTATAAATTCATTTTTGCAATATTAATTAAAACTACCTTCATTGCCCTGTATAAGGCTTATAAATTGGTGTATTAGAAAATATAATAATAATATTAATAAACTCTGGACTCTGTGGGACTTAAAAAACCTCAACCAATCGTTTTTGTCATGAGTACGTTAACCATTGTTCCACGGACTTGCCATTCATTCATTCATCTTCCTGGTTTCGGCGATACGTGCGCGTTCTTGTGCCTGCGCATGTGTACATAGTATGTTTATATAGCACGGCGTTAGCCGAGCCTCATCGTACCGCGGACAGCCTGACTTCGAAGAGCACAATGCCTGAGGAAAACTTTGGAGGTCGCAAAAGGAAAACTGTTTTTGAAGTGTACCAGAGGAGGAGGAGGAGAAAAACTGTAGAAGAGCAGAATAAAACCCATGTGGTTCTTGGCGATTCTTTCCAACGTTGGTGTGCGCTGAAGGAACAGAAAGGGCTTCAGACCAATGCACTGGTCACCAAGTTTCTGCTGGACAGGTATGTTTATCTTATCGTTTGAAAAAAAATGCCTTTTTTCTTTATCTGTTGAACCATTTCAACTGTACAGCAACGTCAGTTTGCTAATGCTACCAACAGCAGGAGGACAGATATTTGTACTGTGCGTGTGACTGGGTGTGTGTGGGGAACTAGGTCAAAGGTTGCACAGACAAACAATGCAGGTCTAGGTTTAGGCGAATCTCTGCTGATGCCGGCTGTAAACAAACACTCGTGTTCCAACGCTCGTGCACGTCGCTGTGGAGGAGTTCCTTGGAAAGGAACAGTGAAGGGCGGGGGAGGACCTGACGCATGCGCATTATTCAAAAAAGGACAAACAGTTGCTGGTTTGTCAGCAGTCGAAAAAATCCTCCCTAATACCTTTAAATTGTTTGTTCATATTTGAGTAGTCCAATGCCAAATGGTGTTGAACTACCTGGTAGCTAAAGAAATAATTTAAATTTAATATTATATACATATGAACCAACCATTACGTGCATTGGGAGAGCTTGCCCTCGCCAGCCTGTGTTCAAAACCTGATTATATTTCTGGCCCTATCATACTGACGATTACAAAGTTGTTTGGATTTAGAAAATAATCGACTAGAAAGCCCATGTGCTCACTTTTACTGTGCACTGAATCTGCCAGGTCTGCTCCATTGGCCAAACAGAGAATGGGCCCTTTCTGCAGATCTGGAAGTGTCACAAAGAGAGAGATGACACAAGGACAGACGCTCACAAAAACACATTAGGAATACATTCGCCATTGTCTTTTCACAGCGCTCTCTGAGCGCTGAACATTTCAGCCTTGGTTGATGGCCCTGAAGCGCTGTTGGGATCAAATGTGACAACCGTCCTTGTCACAATTCTGGAAAAAAGTTGAGATACTGTGTAAAATGTAATTAAAAATCAAATGGTTTGTAAATCTCATAAAAACATCTTAACCCTCAGGCATCACCGCAATTTACTATACACTTGTGACCTTAAGGACATAAATGTCCACTTCCAAAAAACTGCTATAAAAATTGACTGGATTAATATTTTTTCAGCTTTTTTTTGCATAGATCTTTTTAACAATTTCAGTCTTGCTCAAAACTACCAAATATTTAGTAATTTTTAGGATTTTAACCCTTAAATTGCCAGTTTGAATATATAAAGTCACTGTTGTTGTTTATGAAAACACACACACACAAACAAAACATTTTTTTAGCCCACAAAATAGTTGTTGGGGGGTCATAACATTTTTTTAAATGTGTCTTGGGAGGACTGAAGATGATCCAAAATATTGGCTTTGGTGAATTGTTAGTTTTTGTGTAGCATCACATTAAAACTATGGTGTTAGTCTTAGTATTGACCTAAAAATATGATTTTAGCGATGAACAGTAAAAATGTCAAATTTTACTAGTTTTCTCAAAAATAAAACCCCATCATCACAAAAATCATGATTATTTTATGTAATTACAAAGAGATTAAAAAGTAGAGTCATGTCTCCTGATAATCACATGACCCCATTATATTTTATGGGAAAAATACAATAATTGTATTTGTCTGCCTACAGGAAAAAGGTTAAATCTAATAAAATACAGTAAAAATGTCAACATTCACTCTTTTTTGTCAAAATGAAAAGCTGATGTTACAGAATGCACTACTGTACTACTGTTTTATACTGTAATGGCAGTGAGATTAAAAAACATGTTTTTAATGGAAGTCAATGGGACATTTTTGTCCGGTCAGGTCACAAGTGGGAGTATGAATTTCAGTCTGACACTACACAAAAACAATCACCAAAGCCAATATTTATATTATAATAATCTTCACCCTACCCAAGACACAATTGAAAAAAATTGCCATGACAACATCTGTTTTCTGGGGAAAAAAAGTTTTTTTTGTTTTTCATAAAGTGACTTTAGGTTATGAAATTGGCATTTAAAGGGTTAAAATCCTAAAAAAACATTTGGAAAATTTGATAGTTTTGAGCAGTACTGAAGTTGTTTAAGAGATCTATGCAGAAAAAAAGCAGAAAAAATTATAATCTGTTAAATTTTGGGTGGAAATGGACATTTATGTTTGTTATGTTTGTTTCACAATGTTCTAATGTGCTATTTGAAAAAAATAAAAATTGAGCTCCAAGCTATGTCAAGAGAGCTATGTTTATTCCAAAAATGTGTTCCATTAGCATTAACAGACAAAATGATGACCAATCAAAGAGGGGAAAAAAGGCCCAAATGGACAAAAATGTCCCTGGTAATGCCAGGGGGTTAATGAAAATGTTGCCAGTTAACTGAATTAGTTCCATAATGCTCTTTTTTGTTGTAAAATGTTTTCAATTTTTTTGTTGCTCTGTCCCAACTTTTTTGAGATGTATTGTTGCCGTAAAAATGTTCTTATAAATGGTAAAATATTTGAGTTTTCTATTGTGATTTGGTTTTATGAGATTTGCAAATCATTACATTCTGTTTTTATTACATTTTACAGTGTCACAACTCAACTGGGGTTGTAGATAAAGAAAACAAAAAAAATTGTGACCTTTCAATTCAATAGAATAAAATCATGACATTTGCTTTAACAATTGTCTATTTTCCACTCTTAAATGAATCCAATCACTTCTCATATGTTATGTCAATCTTGTCTGCAGTGAATTATGTCTTCAATGCAAGTCCCACTTTTTATTAAAAACTTTGCAACGCTTAGCAAATATGGTAGAGATGATGAATACTTTATTGCTGTATCATGCGGAAGCCTCTGTAATGCTAATCCAGACTATCCTCGCTGTGTCTGGCTCGGGCGCTCGGTTTGCATCACACTAAAAAGGTCAACTTTCAGTCATCAATGCGGAGAATGTTTCACATCCTCCCTTAATGTCATTTGGACAGAGATTGCGGTTTACTCACTGCTTTGCCCTTTAAGGCCCTGACACGGCCAGCCCACTACAAAGACTCAGAAGCGAGCGAAGGAGACAACTGTATGGCTCAGGTTGCCTATACAACACTCTGTTAAACAGGGAGTTGGCATCAGATCAGATATGAAGGCAGTTTTCTACATTTTTAAAAAAAGCAGGGTCACATAGGCAACATGACCTTACATTTCATCCATTAATACAACTATTTATTCTGACTGTTTCCTTTTAGCTATTTACTTTGGCATTCGTTTTTCTATCAGGTCATGCACTCCTTTGCTTTGGGCTTGAGCTGAGCTACACACAGGGCATTCATCAATTGTGGCAAGGTGGCAAAGAACTGTGCAGACATGTGCCTTTCAAGTTAAAGTTTCCACTGTCTTGTTGAATTTCACATCACACCTCACGCATCAGCCCTACCCCGAACAGCAGCTGCTCTCGTCTCACTTCAGCACAGTTCAGACTGATGAGATGTCTATTCCCATGTTGATTTCTGAACTGTTCAGATCAGTTTTTCCAACGATTTTTTTTTTTTTTTGGCTGCCAATTGCACATTATGTTCCCGTTGCTCTTTCTGTGATTTGCCCTGTCCATGGTGCTGAAATGAGTGGGTGGCTGCGTTATCGCAATCAATTGGTCATACTACAGCAGCTTCATGAGATGGTAAGATACGTATATAAAGGTCTGACCGAGTTTCTATGCTCATTTTCATATGCTGTTTTTAACTATGGAAAAATAACAGACAATTACCTAGGCCAGAGTGGTCCAAATTGCAGTGTTTATGTCAGTGAATGCAAGTGTAATGCCCACATTCACCCGCTGCTTTATTTTTTGCAAAACAGCTGTAATGGCACATGAAGGAATATACAGCACTGATGAGAAAATAAATAGTCTAAATTTGGACTGTTATCTTGTTTTAACATTGCTAGCATAAATAAGTTGGTGGCACAAAGGATCCTGCTTGTTTACCCTTGCACCAACCATTATCACTCTTAATAAGACCCATAACAGCCGCACATCAAAATGTGTCAAGATGGCGACTACGACCCAAAATACACACGTGTGACATCATCTGGAAGCTTGACAAGTCTATTTTGTCTTGTCAGGGCTATTCCAGGACATTGACAAATTGTATAGCTGAATAAATATATTTTCATACTTTTCAGCATTATAAACTTGCTTCAGTATATACTCTGCATTTTATAAAACTTTGCTCTTATAAAATGCACCTTTAACTTGTTATGCAATAATGAACGAAACTCTGGCTGGTATAGCTGAAGGTTGGAAATTGTTAATTTTTATTTCTTAACATTCTTAAGTATTGCAGTCAGTATATGCAGTCAGTTCTTTGACAATGATTTTTACATTCCTCTCAGAAAGTGAAAAGAAATAATTCACTTCAGTTGGAAGAGATTGGTCCAATCTGAAGGACTTTTCTTTCTCATTATAAAATTATTTTTTTGATATGAAAATGACAAGACCAATACTAGAAATCTGCTCTCTATATACTCAAGTATGTTATGTCATAGGGCAAAGACAGGTCACTGGACATACTTTTTGCATCAGAAACATGGCAGCGGACTACTGTTTGAAGGTAAAAATTTGCATAGAAAATTTGAAGTACAAGGACAATTTGCATTGAGGCTCTACACAAGGACACTTGTAAAAAAAAAAATTAACACAAAACGTAGTCTTTTATACACATTGTGAGTAATTTTCCATCCTTCATAGCATTTCTGTGGTGCGTGTAAAATGTTTTCCACACTACCAAAATGGTGTCTTTTTAAATACTGTTTAATCGTTAGGCACACATAACCTGGACGTTCTTGGTCACTTAAGACAAAAGTTTTTTGCGTGCATCTTTTTTTACTTAGATCCTTAGATAGATTAGATAGTTTATTGATCCTGAAGGTTCAGGCAGGTTCCAGTAGGAACAGCAGCAGCAGCATCACAAAATAAAATAAAAAATAAATAAATAAAAATAAAAAAATACAAAGACACTCAGTGTGCAGTATTGGTAAGGTATAGCAATAAAAATAAGCCCAATAATGAGTAGCATATTTAAATCTGATTAATGGGGCATTGTTACAATAATTCCTTCATTATTTGACCTTCATTTAACCCGGAAAGTCCTGCTAAGAAAAACAATCTCTTTTGCAGAGGAGAGCGAGTTTTTGAATGAAAAACTCTAAAAGATGATTTGAAACAAACAAACATTTTGGTAGTGTGGATCGCATCCTAAGAGCCACAACGCATGAATTCCATCCCACTTGAAGACAAATTTAAAAAATATGAATTGAAAAAGCCCTGGGAGCATTGTGTACACTCAAAAGGTGCATACTTTGAAGAAGACTATTTCAAGAACTTTTTTTTCAAACATTATTCTCATTAATCTTTGGACACACCTCGTAGTTGAGGGAAAGAAGCTAGTCCACTCAGAGATTGTCATGACCTCAATTATCAACATCTAAGATGGCATTGCAAAGTTAAATGGCAGTTTGATCACTTTTGGTTAGTATGGAAAAAAAAAAAAAAGAGCAAAAAGCAGCAAAGAATGCAGTATCAGTAAAAGCTTTGTGTTGGTTAAGTGGCTTCTTTATAGAGAAAATGATGCATAACCAGAAAGAAGCAAAGCCTTAGGTTGGTTAACTGAAATTTCAAAACATAAAATATACTTAAGCCAGATCCTAATGCAACACAGCCATATGACAAGACTTCTTTATATTATTTTTCCACACCTTATGCCACACCTTATAGACCCATTTGAAAGCTATTTGAAAGTCATTGTCCAGTGTTCCATTCACTTAAAAAAATACAAAAACCCGAAGCCTTAAAGCTGATTCATGTATTCAGACAAGATATATAAATGATCTTCTTCTTGTGCATTACTCAGTTTGTTTCTTGCCATGGGTAGTCACAGGACGTAAACAACTAAGGGCTCCTTCTATTGCACTTTAAGTGCATTATACAAGACTTTAGAAAAGGCACCTATTGCATGGGTATGAGGAGTCGGACTGGCCTGCCAAACTTTTTTCCTCTTCTGTACAAAGAAGTTAGTGTGCTACCTCTTCCCAGAAGTTTTGTTTCTGAGGCGGAACAATGACAGGCGGAGTAGCCAATCAGAGAAACAAAAGGTGGGACATGTGCACTGGGAGCTGTGCACTGCTGACCCAAACAAACATGGATTCTTGTCTTTTTTTTTTTTTCATTAAACACAAGAATATTATGAGCAGCTCTGTACTTACTTCTGAATGGGGACAGCAACAGAAGCCAGCTGTGCAAAGACTTGCGGAAAGTTGTTTTTTTTAATGCATTTTTTAAAAATCCGTTTGCATTTATTGGATGTAAACTGGACTTAACTGTGGTTAAAATGGCAACAAGACCAAGAAAATATTTATGGAGGATTGGACAACATTGAGGACTTAAGCAGAACCAACAGGTGACATAGGAAAGCTACACACGTCGCTAATCAAGTCAGAGTTATTAATTAGCTCGGTAGCTAGTGCTACTTTGGTTAGCTCTTCCGCTTTCATAAGATGCGCTGCAGATAAATGACTGTGATAGGCCAGTTCCAAATTGAACCAGAGAAATGCTCTGCTCTGAGAGGGGCGAACCAGACTGTCCTGCTTACGAAAAGCAAGTAAGAAACTCTGGGTCGCCAGGTTAATGACAAGTCAGGATACTTGTAAAATTGTAATGGTTATTATTTCCATTTTGAGCACATTGCTCATTTCAACAGTTGCTATTTGATTTTTTTGGCTCTCTTTACATCAACACTATTTCTGTGGTATTACTGTTCATTTTTATGTACATCAATGAATCTTTCTTCCAAGCAATTTCTTTCTGATTGAAGACCAAATTGTCCTGTTTGTAACCGTATATTCTCCATTCTATTGTGATTCTAGTTGCAGCGTCCCCATTCCGTAATGCATCGCCGTGGGTAAACACAAGTCGGGTATTTGTCTTGCTGCCTATGTAACTCGTTTTGTTCATTGAAAAGATTCACACTTTGCAATCCGCAGCTGGAAGGCCCGGTTGGCTCGCTGTTGTCCTTGATCAAGGGAGTGTTTGATAGCTCTTCGGTGTTTGGGAAAGTGTCTCTCTGCATGCTGAGGGGGCGTCTTGCACTCTGCTGGTGGAGATATACGTGCGTTAGGGGCTCAGACAAGAGTATATAGCAAATGAGAGGGACGCCTTGACAGCCAGTGATGCCTGAACGCGGGGGTTTTGTAGCTTGTCTTGTCCTTATTTGTTTTTTGTGCTATAAAAACGGGAAGTGTTGTCGGGTTTACCGCTGGAGTTAGAAGCTGTCTGTCTTCCCGTAGCGTGGCGGCAGAGATGAGCTGACAACTGTATGTCCAAATGCTGTGGAAAAGACTTTTAAAAGAGAATGAAACATATGGTTAGCTGTTCACGCTTGAGGTTCTGGCTTCATTATGAAGGGAGAGCTGGATTGGGGGGAGCAGAGATTTTATTTCTGACCAATTAAACAATGAAAAGCTTCAAAAGACTATTTTGAAGTTGACATTAATTGCATTAAAATTGAGCTGGGATAGTTTGATTGTTTTGATCTTGGGGCTTGGACGAGGGAGAATGTTTAGAGTTACTAGACAAAAGAAATATTTTTGATCACCCAGACCATTAAAGATGCAGCTAAGGAAAACAAGACCACTACAAAGTATTCTTAAGCCAACCTCTCCCTGTGTCTGACAACCATTCCAGACCAGTGTCTTTAAAGGCTGGGACACACCAGGGCGATCATCAGCAGTTGGGCGCGGTTGGATGGTTTGACGTGGTCAGTGTCGTGAGTCTGTTTGGTGTGTTCCGCACCATCGGACTTAGTGGGACACAGTTGGACATAGTTCTGGCCGATTGAACATGTTAAATCGGCATCAGGTGTCATGCCCAACGGGCGCTCTGATTGATGTTAAACTCGAGCTGTTTGACAAAGTATAATGAACTTTTTGTTCTACAACTACTTCATTATGTTTCCACAGGCTAATGTGCTGCAGTTAGCTTACCTTAGCTTTAGCCTCGTGCAGATGAAAATATAATTCTCCCCTTTAAGGCAAAGAGCTGCAATAATCCAGTCCCTTTTATTCATTACTGTGATCAGACAGGTTTAATGTAGCGACTATGATTATTATTCACTGATGAATACTTGAATTAAACACATAAGTGTTTCCGGAGTTTTGTCTAAGAGTTTAGTGACTAGCGCTGCCTGCTTGTAAATAGTTATTACATCTTGCACATGTGCACTGCTCGGTCTTGGGTCTGAATTGCTTCGGTGTGTCTGTAGCTACTTTTGGTGGTGACAAGAGGAGACGTGAGACGTCAGCAGTCGCCCCGCCTCTGCTGACGGTGGTTGGGCGATGGGTTGGTGTGTCCCAGGCTTTAAAGTCCTTCACAACCCTCACTCTGATTTATGAGCTCACAGATCATCAGGGAAAGCTGAGAGAGTGGTATCAAGTTACCCAACAGCAAACGTAAAAAACATGTGGAGAGCAAGAACAGATATGATTACAAATGAGATACTGATCAAATAGCAGCTCACAGCTCAATTGGAGCTTCTGTTTTTCACTGTACACACTGAACTTTCTTATAATAAGCCTTAGAACTACCCAGAAACTCTGATCTCTCTTTCTGAAGTCCTCAATTAGGGATGGGATATTTCCACAACTTCCTATGTGCACCAGCTAATCAACCTTACAAGCCATTTTGATTATTATTATTTTTTCCCCCTCTCCTAATTGCTCTTCTTTGTCACTTTGCCGGCTTGTCATGTCCCCGTTTGCGCATGTGTTTGTGTGGGTGGAACGCGGGCCTAATGGGTCACGCTGTGAGTTTCCTGGCAATTAGCCCGTCGTGGGTAGATTGATTTGTCTGTAAAATGGAGGTCATGTTGCGAGGCGTCAGGAGCCTGGCGTCCGTCTCGGCTTGAACTCCTGTTTGGCAGACACAGTTATTCTTTTGAAGGGTTATTAGCCGTCTGACTTGTATTCCCCCGGTGTCTGTATGCAAGTCTGAAATATGGCGTTCCTTTCCCATTTCATCTTACAGCAAACACACAAATGGACCGGGGCTGCTGGACACTGTTCCGTGAATACAATGGGAGTTGAGTTTAATGAATTGTCAGCTCAGTGGCACCAAATGTTAAGAGCTGTGTTTAGTGTTCCAGGATTTTAATTGAGTGGGCATCAAACTGAAATGGACTAGAGAAGCAGATTTAATACTGTTTAAAAATGTTAAATATCACCACATACAACAGGGACAAATATATCTTACATAATAATACTAACTATTTTTCTTTATATGCAAACATCTTTGATTGTATGGATGGTTTCACCCATAAGACTGCATGGAATTTGATTGCAATGCCTCTAGTGTAGCACATTGGAAAAGTTTTGTGTCTTTTTAACAAATGTTTCTTTTTGATATTGAATTTATGAATAATTGCATTAAACTTAATTACTGAATAAAAAAAATATAAGAACTGTACACAGACTTATGAGTCACTTTTCTTTGTATATTTTCAGAGATAAAACTATCAACAGATTTTTTATAACTATTTTTGACTTCTGAATTTTTATACAATGAGTTTTCAACATTCTAATCAAAATGATTATTATTAGGCCCGAGTGCCCCGAAGTGCGCGAAGCGCACCAAAACAGAGTGCAAAGCGCTCACCATTGATCAAACACTAATAGCCACACTCATGAGGTCATGCCGGATCCGGTGATATAGATGTGTGCCGCGAACGCGGCATATTTGTAATTGTTGGGACAAAATTTCAGTAATGGGTGCACATCCTATGGATCTCACAATCAGATTGTTCATGTCACGCCCTTTCTAAATATATAGGTGAATCGCCTATGGCGACGTTATATTGTAATTGTATGAGTTCTCCATTCTTCTTCTTCTTTTTCTGACTTTAGAATCGCATTTTTAGGTCACTTGCCATGAACGAAAAGTCACAGAAAGTGCCACACTGGCGAGAAATTTGATAATTTGTGTACATTTCAAAAAATGACAGAAAAGGGGCGCGACAGCCCCAAAAGTCAAGTTTGTCGTAGACAAACGAAATTCAGGTCAATGATTGGTCATGTCGGATCAAACAAAAAAAAAATATTGGGCTGTTACTAGGCAACCAACAGGAAGTTAGTAATATTGGATTGATCATGTGACCCGGCGCCGGAGGCGCCATTTCCTCCTCTCGTACTTTAATGAACTCGTCCTAGGGCATTTAACCCAATGACACCAAAATCACTCCACATCTTCTGGACAAGTGGGACATTAAAAGTTGTTCAAGGTTTTGTAGAATATTAAACAATGTTGCCGTGGCAACGCCACAAATTTTGGCGTTGCTTTTGTGGCTTGCCAACACCCTTCAACGTCCCAGCGCTTACTATGACGGAGCCAAATGAAATTTGGAACACATATGCTTCATGTCCATATGAACAAAAAATTATATTGTGGCCACGCCCCCTGACCAACTGGAAGTCGGCCATCTTGGATTGATCATGTGACCGCCTGATTTGAAGCCTTCACATTTTAACAAACTCGTCTGAGGGCGTTTAAGTAAATTACCTTAAATTTTGTCATCATCTGGAGAGGTGTCTGATCAAAAGTTATTGAAGGTTGTGTAGAATATTAAACAGTGTTGCCACAGCACAACTCCAAATTTCATGTTTATTCTTTGGCTTGCTAACAAACCCTAATTTGTTATAACTCACTCATGCAGAGCCCAATGTGAATACAATTTTAATACTTACTTACTCCATAGACCTATGGGCATGAAAGAAGAAAAAATGCCAATTGAAAGGGCAAAAATAAAGTTTATTGGAAATGTACGAAATTTGGTAGCGAAGTCCATCAGCTCACAACAATGAACAAAGTTAATAGGACTAATGCTATACTTTGTACGGTTTTGCCATGGCAATGTTAGAAACTCCCCATTATATTCCAATGGAAATCCTATACAATGGAATCCTATGGAGCCACCAAAGTATGTCACATTTGGAAATTTTTAAAGAGCCACAACAAAAAATTTGGCAAGTTTTGTCAAATCTGTCCCAGCTCTGGGGGCCTACCATCGCCACTTGCGGCTATATTTATTATTATTATTTGGCATAGGTTCTGCCACATGTCTTTCCTGATGCAACCCTCTCTGTTTATCTTGACAGTAGAAAAGCACCTTGAATATACTAGCTTGTGACCCATTGTGGCTGAATTAATTAGTTTTCATGCTAAAAATAAATAAATACAATCAGTTACATACAGTACATTCAGTGTCTAAATATAAAAAAAATACTTTGGTTTATACCAGGTTAGCGATGTTCATTCATGCCCTTCTTGAAAATTCTATTTGCAAATTGGTTATAGAGTCACTGGTGTTTTTTTTTTTTAAACAAACTTTAACTATTCATTAAAATGCTGTGGGTTCATACTAATTTGCTTTTCTTTCTCTCTGTTTAACATATTTGTTTAGCTGTTGTTTTGACCTTCCACACATTTTTCTGACAAGTTAACACAAACTATGATATGCCAAGTTGATATTTTTGTCTTTGCTCCCACAGTCAAGACAAGCAGAAAATGATGGCCTCTCTCTGTCTGGGTAGTATTACTGTGTCCATCAATAATAAAATCTGTATGTCAGCTGCACAGAGCATTCGTGTGCAAGACACATAAAGGGCCAAAGACAGCCTCGTCTCTGCTGTCTGTTGTCTGTATGTGAGGGAGAGGAGAAATTAGTGGAGTGTTCAGATCCTGATTGGCAGCGAGTGGCGTCTCTTTATGAAACAAGCATCTGGTAAAAAAGCTGGACTTGAAAGAAGACAAGAAAAGCAGATGAATCAGACAAGACACACATCCAACTGAGCCAGAGCTGCCAAACATGGAGGCAGAGCACAGGCAGTGTGTAAATCCCTCCCCGGACTCTCCCGCCGCTGTTACTTCCTCTCAGGATCATTTCAAATTAATTACTCCTCCTCGTGGCATATGGTGATAGGAGGCTTCTTCATTATCACCTCTGAAGGAGCGCTCGCTACTGTTTAGGTAAGACACCCAGGGACGTCAGTCATAAATGTCAGATGGAGGATGCCAAATTGGACTGCACAGTAACAAAAGGCATGTGCTGAAAATATGTTTGGGGACTGATACCTGGCTTTTTCTTTGGCTGACTAAGATGCACAAAGACCGTGCTCTATGCTAACTTCCACTGGTCACACTCATGAAAAAAGCATACATTTGTGATCCAACCCAGTGGTTCCCAAGCTTTTTGGTTCTATGTATTGCCAGGACCTGATTTAGTCCTTGTTCGGAAACCGGCTTAGTACAGGTTTTAACATGGTTTATCCTTATTTAGTCCTGGTTCAGTCCTGGTTTAGTCTTAGTTCAGATCTGGCTTGACCTAGTTTTATTCTGGTTTGTCCCTGGTTTTGTCCTGATTTATTTCTGGTTTAGCTCTGGTTTAGATCTAGTTTAGTCTTCATTTTGTTCTTCTTTTAGTCCTGATTTAGATATGGTTTAGTCCTGGTTTAGTCCCTATTTTGTCCTTGGTTAGTGCTGCATCCCTTTCTATAGTCCTGGGTTAATCCTGGTTTAGGTTTATTTTAGTTTTTGTGCAAATATATTAAAGTACTATAAATTATCCTACCATGCACTCCCTGCAGTGTGCTTGTGTACACCTAGGGGTCCCATACCCCTGGTTTGGAAACACTGATCTAACCTATCTGGTCACATTTATATAGCACTTTTCTACTTTCATGGGCACTCAAAGAGCTTTACATTAAGGAACCATTCACCTGTTTGCACATTCATGCACCTGTGTATGCAGGCTAGCATTTATTTAGATGGCATCAGCATTTTGTGGTGCAAAGATCTTTGCTAAAATGTATTCCTAACACTTGCCAAAATTATGATCTCCAAGTATTTTTTGTCTAACGCTTGAGACACATTTGTATAGACCAAGTTACCCTAATATAATTTGTAAACATAAAGTAGCATGATTATACAGAAATCCAAAAGTCCAACACGGCCTTTAGCTAAACAAAATAAAACAAAAGAAATTTTAGCTCTGCCCTAGACCTAAATTATAAATTCGAAAGTGTCCAAACCACTGAAACACAAATATATCTGGTACTGGTGTTATGTCAGGCACTATATCCTCCACCACATTGATATTCTCAGTATTAGTGATTTTTTGACCTGCTACCTAGATGGATTTGTGAATCCTGGTTGAGGATGCAGATAGTAGAGTGTCTGGCCTTGAGAGAAATGGCTGCCTGCTGAATCTACAGTCTAAGATACAGCAACGGAAACCCAATCTCTCACTTGATGGATCATGGCTATCTTGTTAGCGATGGATCTACCTGCAGAACACATCAGCTCACTGTCACTTTTTTTCTCCCTGATTGTGGGAATGAAAACTGTGGCGCCAAGCCGAGCCCTACACGCCAGTGGCGCCGTGGGGCTCAGGATTTGCTGCCAGTTATCAGGCGCTGTCCGTAGTAATTCAGATTGATGAAAGATAAGGGAAAACTGATTGTATGGGATGACGGACAGCTGTATCACAGATAAATCTAGCTATCTGTGCACCGGCCGGATTGACAATTGTGAGCGTAGAAGCGGCTTCTATTTCAGACCGCGCTAGTTATTCTGCCTCCGTCACGCGTGTTAGTGAGATGTCAAGCGAAAGCAGCGACTCCCAGTGCGCCGCCATGCCGGGGAGGATATGTGTGAAATGATGTGGAAATTTCCAGACCAAATAACAAAAAAAGGAGAAGTCGGAACAACACAAAGTCGACTGGAGCTCATGAATATGCCTGCAACAACACTGCTCGAGCTTCTAAAGATAGAAACCCCCAAAATACTAAAATGCAGCTCAAATTTTGCAAAGTTGGAAGTGAATCAAGATTTCATATAGTGATCATCCATTCTTACATACCTAGGGTTTCATTTATGTCTTTGTCTTACAAATGGTAATGGTGAAAACTATAACCCGTGTTAAAACAACCCATGATGGCAATAAGAGAAGATGATTATTATGGTTCTGTATACAAGAAATATGGAGTAGGCCACTGCAGAAAGATCTTTTACAGAGATCCTTGAAAAATCATGTTTGAGGCGTTAATAGTAGAGTGTTATTTTTCTGGAGATTGAAGTTACTAAATTTGGAAGCGGGTCAGAGTTTGAGGAGTGTGAAGCATGACAGTGACAAGTTACCTGTTGCTGAGCAGTCAATCAGCTGTCAATCACTCTGTCAGTTGTCCTCCATATAAAGCAGCTTGACTGATACAGTGTTTGGCTATGTCTCAAAATCTTGCAAAATTGTGAGTTGGCTTTAATAGACACCCTGAAAAGTAAGTAAGTGACTGACTGACTAAAATAAAAAAGGTCAAATAAATTAAAATAGAAGTCAACATGAGTTATGTCTTATAATTTACAGTTATTGTTTGGGCTTTAAACCTTTATACGAAAAAGATTGCTGTGATATTGTAATGTAAATGGAAGAAAGCTATCCGTCCAATAATGTTATTTTAATGAGATTATACAGTATTTACATGATTAGGGCTGATTAGGAACTCTGACTCTGGTCACTCGCGAGGAGCTCGGAGTAGAGCCGCTCCTCCTCCGTATCGAAAGGAGCCAGCTGAGGTGGCTCAGGCATCTGCTCCGGATGCCTCCAGGACGCCTCCCCGGGGAAGTGTTCCGGTCATGTCCCACTAGTTGGAGGCACCAGGGAAGACCTAGGACTCTAAGGAAAGACTGTGTCTCTTGGCTGGCCTGGGGACGCCTTGAAATTTTGGAATGACTAAAGTATCATTATTTGCAATACTTTTAGTGATGTCATTACATCCTGGTCTTCTGGCAGTGAACAGACCACAGTTCTAGGTCTGGATTCAGTGTCCCGCAGCGACTGCACCATTTTAGATGATAAGCTGATGTGTGAAGGGAAATATAGTTGGCTTTTTCCTTGGCTGACCCCAGCCCTAGAACACATTATTTTAACTACACACCACAACATTTTACATAATACACTGTAACTTCATCAGGTTTACATCATCTGGGCATTGCGTATGGAATATAAAATTGATAAATGGATTACAGTAGGACAGGTAGGTCCCACAGTTACTTTGCAGAGCCACTGTGGAGAACCAATGCATAGCAATGTTCTTCTTGGCTTTTCTATACAAAGAAGTTATTCTGGTATCCCTTTGCTTAAGTTTCTTAAGCAGAGCAATTACAGGTGGAATAACCAATCAGAGAAACAAAGGAATGCAAGCAATGTGCTGCTGACCTCTATTAAAACAAATACACCACTATACGTTGTACTGTTAGCAATGTAAGACGACCGTGAAAGACTGGCTGCCCAGGCTAGCTGTAATCCACAAAAAGGCATTAATAACAGATATTTGTGGTTTACATTGGATTAGCCCTTACTGAAACAAGCATCTCCATTTATCCAGGCTTGGGACTGGCTCTAAAAGTACTCTGACTTGTGCCCCATTGTGACTGGATTAAAAAAGCAATGACAAGACTAAACCCATCTCTTGGACCAACTCTGAAAATGCACTATGCAAATTTTGCATCGGGATATATCACAGCTTGAGCTAATTCATGAAAACTAGGAGCAAAAATAACAGCAGTGAGCTATATTCATGTTGATATCAAAGCCGAGATGTAACACAATTATTTCTAAACATATAATTCCTACATCTATAGAATTATGCAAATGCGTTCTTATTCCTGGCACTCGTTGATAGAAGTAGCCCATTTTCCACTTCAGTCTGCCATTTTCTGACATAAATAGCCTCACATTGAACACATTCTGCCATAAGTTAGCACTAGCAAAATTATCTTGTTGTGCTTTTTTTCCAAGTGAGGGTAAACAATTTTATTAAGGCTTTGTATACATACTGGGACTACTATATCTGCTCCAGCCAGAGTATTTTACTATACATCCAGGCCGGACAATGCTGAGCCAGCAGCTTTACAACATCTGCGCTTTCCACACAAAATAACTGTGTTGATTCATTGATAACTGCAAGACTCAATGGTAGAAAGTGGCATCGATATTAAAATTAATTGAGTGTTGTGGAGATGCTAGCAGTTAAACACTCTGCACACAGTGGACTGGATTTGCATTTTCCACTAATAGAAGGAGCTGCTGTTGCTAAACCTCTGATGTTAATGCAAGATTAGTTTTAATTGCAGTTGGATGTATACGGCCAACCAAGATCATCTTTCCTCCTCCACTGCTATCAGGGAATTTATGAGAAAATAGAACACTACCTGCAATATCTATGACGGAGAACCTGTGACACACTGAGAGCAAAGCTGAAGAAAAATGTGGCATGCTGTGTGACGTGTTCCACAAACTTTCTGTGTTGTGTGGCACAAAGTTGTGGCAGAACCTGTGGCATGTTGCCAGTGGAAGTTGAAGATATAAGTCTGAACAAATCTTCATGTTAGTCAAGCTATTTTAGTACTAAGGCCAAGAACAGAGAAACTATGTTGCTGGTATGTACAGTATTTTGTTTTATGTAGTGTTTGATGATGACAGAGGAGAACAGAAACATACAGTAAGTAATGACACTGCCTACACTGTTAGCTAAACTTTGAAATGATGCAGTGCATGTCAGCAATATATACAACACCTCTGTAGGGTGCAATAATTATGACTGGGATGGTGAAAATATGACATTTGGGTAGATTCTCAAGGTCCACATACAGGGTACCAGCAACATATAGCTGTAAGTGACATTATGCAGGAAAGACATGGTCACAGGATTCAGGTTATTATTACTTCAAAAGCATTGAACTATACCAGTAAAATTTTCTGCCTTTAACCACACGGTATTACTGCTGTTTTAACTTACCTCTGAGCCATCCAATTCTCCCACATATAAACACGATTAAAAGCACATAAAAAAGCCAGCAGTCAAGTTTATTTCTTATACTCGTCAAACTATCAAGTTCTGGAGTGTCCCCTCGAGCACACTCTCTGTCACTGACCAGACATGGTGGCTCTCCCGAGATCAGAACTGCACTGCGCTGATTTGTTTTAGAGTAAACCACTCTGCTGTTGTTGTAATGAAAGAATATGTCTCCCTTTGCCACACTATACAATATGGTCTTTTTATGGGGATTTAATAGTTCCAGTGTGATAATAGTCTAAGGCAGTTGCCGCACACTGTAAAATACCTGTTAGCGTGGAGAAGTGGACTACAGGTGATGTCCCTGACCTTTACATCTACAGCATTTCGGTCACATTGTGTGTCAAAAACACACATTATATAGATACTCTTTTGGGCTTCTAATGCCCTTTGTGGCAAGTTGGGTACAAAGGTAAAAAGGACCCAAAAAATGCAGGACTGTGAGGTGGTGAAACTTGAATAAAGTAATAACAAAAACTTGACAGAGGAAAAAACAAGTCCAAAACCAACCAACTCAGAAATCCAAAAGAACAAAATCCAAAAACCAAAGGCAGGGCAAAAGTACAATGACAGAAAACAAACTTACTGAAGCAGCTACACACGGAGGACAAACTCAGACTCAACATGTACTTGACAGGGACAATGACTGGGGAGAACACAGGAACTAAATACACAAGGGGAACAAGGCACAGGTGAAACACATTGGGGTGCGGCAGGCAATCACAAAGGCGGGAAAAACAGGAGGGTAGGAAGTAAAACAGAAAAACATAACTAGACATCAAGATAAAACACAAGGGAAACAAGACATGGATAAAAAGAGGATCATGACATATTGAGTGCCAGCCAGGTCAGACAAAATATTTCAGAAATGTAGTAATTATTGAGATCCTGTTACAAGTAATGCCATATGAGTACATGGGACAAGTTTTCATTTACCTATTCCATAATATAGCATAAAAAGATACCACAATGCAAATTTCACTTTAAATGATAAATAGCATAAAATATGACTCCTCCAAAACAACTGTCTAAAAAACTAAACTCATAACAATATTGTGTATTTTTTATTACTCACAAATTCTAGATGGGCAAGGCTAACATATCTGCTAAAAGATACATTAGAAAATGAAGGTCATGCAAGGCTGTAGCTTTTTGTTATTCCCTGCCAATGTTGGTGCTTCATGTTTACCAGTATGTGCCCATGGTCAAGGTGATTCTAGCAGGCTGCACGCTTCACTGAAAATGTGTGCGGGCAAAGTAATCCATAATATTTAGTTGTTAAGTTGCCTTCGGTATGACGGGTAATAAACAAAAGCAGAGCGCATATTACATGTTGAAAAGGCTTCTGGTGACTTTACGCAGTAGAGAGACCAATTGTGTGGAGGTAATTGCATAGTAAAGTTGTTGTTATGGTCCTGCACATTACATACTTTGTGAGAATCATGTTTTTTTTCTGTGGCAATCGGTAACTAGTAAAACAAGTAAATTATTGATTATTTCATGGAACTTTGGCTGAGGAGATTTTGATGGAAAAATACTTTTATAGTTACTTTTAAGTACATTTTAAAACCTAAATTCTTTTTAAACTTTTTAAATTAGGTTTGGTTTTCTTTGTGGCACAACCTGGTAAAAAAATTGTAAAAGTAGTAGTAGTGGCTGTTGCATTACAATTATTATTATTATCATTATGATTATTATTATTAGTTGTAGTAATAGTGATAATAATCACAAGCCAGTGCACTTTTTGCTCCACTCCCAAGCCCGAATAAATGGAGAGCATTGCGCCAGCTATAAAGGGCATCCAGCGTAAAACATTATATGCCAAATATGCAAATCACTACATTAATAGTATTAGTAGTAGCAGTAGTAGCAGTAGTAGCAGTAGTAGCGGCAGCAGTCCTAGTTGTAGACTTTGACTGTACTGTCTACTTTAGTCATATTATTTTTCAGGAACAATCCTTATTCTAACTCCTAAACCTCTGTAGTTTTTCTGTTACTTGGGTGTGGCCTGTGTAGCGTGGCAAATGTGTGCTCATTAGCAGAAAGGCTTTTTGAATAATAACCAAGAGGCACCCTTGTGTGGATGACCCAGTTGCCGCATCTCGGTCAACAAGGCCAACACTATTAATTGTGTTTATGGTGAAGTCAAATGTAAATCCCAGCCATAATCACCCCAAGGTCATAATCACATAGCAGAGCATTATATATTTATTATTTACTGCTTATAGCCAAAGACACAGTGGCCACTCACCCCACTATCACCTCACACAGTGACAGCACTATATACATGATTGACTGTGATATTTAGAGGACATATTTTACTATACGCCACATAATGCTAGTAAATTTTCTCATTAACTGAAGGATTTTATTTATTCTGTATACTGGGCTTCACAGGTGAAAGACAGAGCATTGTTCAAAGTGACTCAAACCCTATATAACAGCTTAACTAGAAAGTTTAATTGAAATATTGGCCTTGTCCAGTATAAAAGCAAGCGGTGGGTTGAAATATCCAGTAGAATGCATAGATATAATTTTTTTTCCTGTGGTTCAGACCTCGCTCAGAGTGTGTCATTGTGTTCCTGGGCAAGACACTTTACCCACATTTCCCACTGTGTGACAGGAAGGGCATCAGCGCTTAAAAAAAAAAAATCTGCCAAAGTACTGTGAGACTGATTTGCTGTCTTGATGAATAAAAGGAGCAGTCAAAAGATACAAATATATATATCTCAGTCTCATTAAATCTTGTGAATCGTGTGAATGCTTTCTTTTTCTCAATTTCTGAATGTTTTTTTTTTTTTTGTGTGTATGTGCTGTTTATCTGTGTAAGCAGACACAGCCCGTACTGAAAAGGCCACTTTTTCTGAATTCTGTGTTGACAAGCATTGTGATGGGGGCATCATAATCATCCCTAGATAAGGTATCAGGGTTTTTTTTCCTATTACTATTGTTCCTATTATTTCCTATTATTATATTTTTTTTACTATTCTAAAACATTATAGTTATTGTGGAGGAAAATACTTACATGTATGGACTTTACAATTGGGTCAGTCATTTCAATTTGCAGATTAAATGCAAATAGACAGACCAATCCGATGGGCAGAGGGCCATACCAATGTATCAAAACTATTTTAAATATACACAACCAATAGAGAAACTGAAAGAGAAACTAATCACATCATTAAGCTCACCCCTTTTTACATAAGCAGTTATAATTGGCTGTAAGGATGATTTTCAGCATCTTAAATTTGAAAGGTTCCAAACCCAGTTCACCTTGTTAAGAAAGTCAGTGGTTGGCTCTGACTACTATATCATTATGTTCTGTGTTTAGAAAAAAATAATAATTTATTACAACTGGTTCATTGTAGTCAAAGATGTTTTTTCTACTTGCATTTGTAGTCAGACAACACAATAAGTTAACTTTTTCTTTGTCTGACTCTGAAATGTGACGCCAGGATATTTAACACTCTAACAAGTGATTGCATCACTTACATAAGAAGAATCTGAACTGCTTTAATCTCCAGTACGCTCCTATTACATGATCTGAAAATTATCACACATCACAGGATATTAAGAGATCATAGAGGGAGCAGCCCCCAACAGATTCAGTGTAGATGTAAACAAAATGAAGGCTGTCTGTTTTGGGAATAGTAAGCTCAATTAGAAAGCTAAGAAAGCCTTGTTGATGCAAACACTGTGAACATGTGTGCTTTGTGCCTAATGATGCTGTACATGAAAGAATAAAGGTTAATGACCAGTTTACTGTCTGCTCGAAGATGTGGAGATGAAATATTTAGTAGGGCAGCTATATCAAAGAAGGCATGAGTCTTCCTTGCTAACTGCTCAATACATGTTGAAATGTTCCCAAGACTATTGCTCCAAGTCTTCAGATAAGATGAATGCTGATGAAGTTTAGTACTTTCTAAATCTCTTATACTACATACTGGATAGGTAATTTAATGCAATCCTAACAATATATATATATATATATATATATATATATATATATATATATATATATATATATATATTGTGTCATACTCCACCTGCAGCCTGGAGTCACAGACAGTTGCAGCAACACAAAGACTAAATGTAGAGAGCTTGTTGATTGGTGAGTGCAGGTTTGTGTAGTGTTTTGACGCCTCAGAACAGCCGTGCCTTTACTCAAACATGTCTGAATAAAGCAAAGCACAACTCCAGGTATGTTTTTTTGATGAGGGGACATTATAACATGGTAGAGAGCTCAGAAAAGTTGATTTTGCATAATATAATACACCCCAATGGGAATAAGCGCGCGACGATCTTTCACTAATACAAATTTTTGATGTTTTAAACCCCTTGTTACAAAAGAGTGTTTCTGTACTGCAACAGCACTCAATAGAAATGCATTAAGCCTGGATTTTAGACCAAACACTCGATCCATCTTTATATATCTGCATATTTATAATGCATCATCATTAGCATACATTCATTTCATTACTCCACCCAGAATGTATGACTTTGCTGCTGTTCTAGGTCCCAGTGCTGATAAAGTGGATCTACGTTCTGTCTGTAAACCAGTGCCATGTTTTTCATCTTGTCTCCATCTTGTTCAAAGCCACACTCTACTCCTCTTTGTTTGGGTATAGGCTGCGGCTCTCAGGCCTCCTCTGTCCCCTTTTTCCGCAGCACCTTAGTGGAGCTGGAGGTCGAATTAAACCGCGCTAAGAAGCCCTCCGGGGTGATTCACTTTCCAGTAGCGTGTTATGTGGCAAATTACTTTCTGCAGCAGCGCCCCGCCGAGCTGGCTTGTATCTGTGCTTTCCCATCTCATCTGCCTCACCCCCCTGAGGAATATGTTTAGCTCCTATACCACTGGTGCCTATCGTTCATAATGCACCGAGGAGCTTGTTTTAATGCCGGATCAATCCATCACCTGGAGCCCGAAGCAGCCACCGATACCAACGTGGCTACAGCCAGATATTTTCAAATTAGCCCCAAGTGGAGGAGCGCAATGTAAAAACTCTTTAGTTATTGATGCTGTACATTTAAATCAACATAGTTTGGTGTGCACCTCGGCCACAGGGCCCTGGTTCCAGTCCCAATCTAATTCTGGATTATGGCATGACTGATGGTATTCACTGGAGCAACAAGAACTAACTCTTTTAATATCAAAGAAAGTTGTGGAGACTTGTGTGTGTAGGAGCTATTAAATTTAGTTTGTGGTGGTAGTATAAATGATGTCAGAGATGCACATAGTATAGATATTTAGTACAGCAGGTAAGTGTGTGCGCAAGCCCAGTTTGGAAAAGCAGACAGGAGCAATGACAACGGGTGGCATGCCCTCCTCGGGTTACCTTGCATGGCTTCTCTCTGGGTTTTTTCACATCGTCCAAAGACATTTTTGTTGGGGAATGGATCAATCTATAGTGCCCCTAGTGTATGAATGTGAGCGCGCGTCCCAGTGTACCCTGTCTCTGGCCCATAGGTGCTGGGACTGGCTCCAGCCACCTGTGACCTTTAAGGGAGTAAGAAGAATAGGATGATAGATTAGAATGCTAATTTTTCAAGTACTTAAAGAACCAGTAATCAGGCCACAGCATGTCACAAGCACAGTGAACTACTTGTGCCAATCCCAAGCCTGGATATATGGAGAGGGTTACTTCAAGAAGGGCATCTGGTGTAAAACCGATGCCAAATTATTACTCAAAGTACTGCACGCTATATATGCTCTGGCACCACTGGAAAGGAAAAACCAAAAGGAAAGAAAGCATAGAATAGAACCACTGACCTAATATAATATACATATGTTTTTTTGTTTGTATATAGTAAAACAAGCCAGAAAGTGCCTTTCATTCAACTAAACTCTAAGGCAGTTAGGTTAAAAGAGTTTAGCTCTTTAGGAAGAAATTATCTCAATATCAAAGGCCACTGCTTTTCAAAATGCAAGGATAGTTAAATTCAGAGTTATAAACACACTGGTAGATAAGATATGCACAAAACAGGGCCACAGTAAATTGCTTTTTTGTTGTTTAAAAATGACTACAGCACTAGTAGCTGTGTATCCCCCTATAGTTTAACACTTGACCATTCAGTGTTGCCCTTATGTAGGTCAATGTGTCCATTATCATCTGCATTTTTAGGGTAAAAAACTTGCATGCAGCGTCTTTTGTAAATTACCAAAATATAGCTCATTTGTGACTCAAAATACAAATTGAGATCTTCACAAAGGTGTGTTTTTGAGGGCTCTGTGCACCGTTCCCTTGTGTTGACAGCTTTGTTAAAAGCTTACAGTTCAACATGAATATAGCACATTTTTACATCTCCTTTCAATTTATATAGTGATCCTGAATATCAGTGGTGTAGTTAGCTCTGAAAGCAAAATGTATATCTTTATACAATATAAATCTTTATAAAAGCAGTCTACATTTCACTGTCTTTTATGCTCACATACCCATTTTGAGCTCAGAGTGCTGGACTGTAACCTAACCCTACCACACCTGTGCACTGTAGCCTTTCTTAATGTACAATAAAGTAAATTGTACTGGAGATTACATCTGTAATGGCTAAACTGTTTCCATTCCTGTGTGTCTACAAGCCCTAAGTGTGCACTTCCTGGATAGATAGATAAATATAGTAGAGCTCAAATTAAATTTACCTGTAACTGTGTACACAACAAGAAAGGACTTCTAGACGGGAGAGTGCTGTTACAAGTCATATCATTTGACCTTGCATTTCAGAAACAATCTAAAGCCTTGAATGTGTCTAATACAGTAGTAACAAGTGTTAGTCGTGACCTGTAAGTGCGGTAAAGATAAGTTTCTAATGCTAAACATGTAGAAAGACACCCCAAATAAGTGCATGGTACAGCTGCTGTAACAGCTTTGGATGCCATCTGTGGAGTCCACTTTCAAAAGGATGAAGCAAAACACTGAACTATTAACTAGACAGCAGAAACTCTGCTTACTCTGCAGAAAGAAAAAAAAAGAAAAAGTTTGTCTGTTGATATGGCACTCACTCTACCAGGTGTGCCACTGAAGCACCCCCAAAATGCTATTTTTCTACCCAGTACTTTTACTGAAATGTTGCCAAATAAACAAATTAGTTGCTCACTCCAACAGTTTTTTTTGGGGGGAGTGTGTCAATGTTCAACACAGTCCATTGTTCCCAATGCCCATTTTTTCCCATAGTCCTATACCCCCCCCCCCCCCCCCCCCCCCCCCCCCCAATCCCTTACCCTAACCTCTCTAACACCTAGCCCTAAATCTTAGAAATGTGGGACCATTGGGCTAATATAATTAATATAATTGGGTCTAATATAAAAAAAACAAACAAACAAACAAAAAATCTTTAAAATGGGGGGAGCAATGGAGTGTGGGAACATAAAAAAAGGTGTTAGTTTATCATGAAATGTTAAAATATTAAATTCAGCATTAATAGCCCTTTGTCAAATAGTAATCTTGATAACAGGTCTAAGTGAGTTAAACTTTGAAACAAATATGAAGAAGTCAAAGACGGCACAAGTCAAAACCTGATTAAAATGTGCCACTTTGCTTAGCGGTGGGTCTGGATCCCATGTGGATAAGGTGTGAAGAGCAGTGGCAGCTCTGAAAGTGACTCTGACCTCCCCAAATTGGAACTGAAAATTGGCTGGTGAGCTATCATATCCGACTTTTAAGCAAGTGACAGGAAACTAGTTTACCGATATGCTCGCTGCCAAATGAGCATTTTTGAACCAAACTATTCCAATTCTGCACCATGATGATTTCGGAAACACATTATGCAGACAATTTTTTTTTTCCTCCCTGGACTATGACGTGGTTTGAGTTGGTCTGACAGCTCCCAGCAGGCCGCCTTTTTCCCAGTGTCATCTGCATTTCAGTTGTCCGTGCCTAGGTGCTGAAAAGGACACAGTTTTCCTTTGCACATGAACGCACCATTGTACCTGCCAGAAGTGGAAGAGGTACACCAAATCTGTACTTGAGTAATGTTACTACTAAACAATATTACTTGAGTAGAAGAAAAAATGTTTTAAAACAATATATATATATTTTCAGTATGCTCAATTTACTCGGAGAAATTACTGCTATATTATAACTGCTACTATAGGACCAAGACTACAAATACTACTACTGTTACTACTGCTAATATTCAACTATTCATACTTTCTACTGCTATAACCACTACTGCTGCTAGGAGAGCCTTAGGAGGCTATTGGTTTTGCTGCTGCGGTGGAGTTGGGGGGCAGGCTGTGATTGGCTGACAATGACAGACAGATGGTAGGGTGTATATGGGGAAAAGAAATCAGTCTTTCTGGTTGAATTTATGCTACAGCTTTATTACTACAACTACTACTGTAAATATTCAGTACTACTGCTATTACCACTTCTACTGCTAATGCTAGGATCAAAAATACTTACGCTGAGATTTTTTTTTCCTCCAAAATGTTCTAAAGTAAAAGTATGTTTTATGTCATGTAGTCAGAAAGTCAGAGAGTTAATTTTCTTCAAAAATATATACTTAAGCAAGAGAATCTAGTTATTTTCCCCCCTGGCTGCAATTGTTGGAAAATACCGACGAAAATTGTTTTTGTATTCATCTCCACTGGTGCTTTCCCTCAGAGCCTTTTTGATTGGCAGGTATTTTGAGAGCCGCCAACAGAAGAATCAAATATTTTTCTGGAGGTCTATATCAAAACAGGAGATGTTCTGTGATGTAGAAAATCATGGCATTTCAAAAAAAAAAGAGAAAAAAGAAAGAAAGAAAGGAAGACGTTCTAATCATCGGACGACACATGCGCATTTGTACTGGGAGCTTCTTTTCTTCAGAGCTGACAGGATGAGTGAAGGAGAGATGCGTTAGTTTATCTGTACTCTACACCCACCTCACAAGTCAATCATCCACTTGTGCTGTGTCGTAGTACTGTGTTCAAAGTGCAGCCACAGAAATACAATAGGAGTGCTTTCAAACGCTTCAAAACGTCCATTCTGACAAGTGGAAAATGCTATTTGTTGTTTTTTTGGAAATGTTTTGAGAATTTGGATAAAAATGGACATGTTTCAGAAAATGTTTTGTTGACAAAGTTTCTTGTTACTATCTTCTGAAATGTTTTCTTTGTAAAAAGTAAGGCATTGTAGGAGCACAATTTTTAGAATCACAATATAAATTCCTTTCCTGAAAGCCGTTTCTCCTTTTTGATTTTGATTTTAAGTTTGCTTTTCCACATTTTTGCTGAGCGTACTCAGCATTATAGCTCTACTTACTATGAGTGTGAAGTTTTTATATTTGTGCAAGGTTGCTGTATTAAACTGTATACAGTAGGATGCAGATGAAACTGATTCATAAAATGGTTTGGGAGTGCACAGTGGTTTGTGGTGCCAACCCAGCTTTAAATACACCTTGATAAGCAACTGACTATGTGTTTTCATTAAATGTGGCAGAAAACATAGTTGTCAGTGTGTTAATGGAAAATGATGACCTATTCTTCATTATTCTGAAATTCTGTCACATATACCAGGACATCAGAAAATGCCCCATAATATACAACTTGCATAGTGTACCTCTCTATAACAAAGATGAAACGTAATGAATGAAAGAACAGAGCATGGTTGCACTGCTCACATATATTAGGATCTCTGACTGCATCAACACTTAACCTAATGTTCTCTGGGAGATAAACCTTGACTAATTCCATGAGGAACACTTATATACAGTGCTGTGGTACTTTTAGCAGTGTAAAGTACAGTGCTTTCCCTCTCCCAGAAGAGCAGAATATGATAACTTCAGGTGAAGGTCCTTGTGTTATTACATGACTCATAATGAGACTAGAGTTCTGAAAAATTGAAAACAAGATTGTCCTTTGAGAATGACTTTACTCTTAAAGGATTCTTCTGTCCCGTTTGCAGTAACACAGTTTAAACCCCACGTGGCCGGTATGCTAGTGGCTGTAGAAGTGTATTACTGACCTTTCTGAGTGATTCGTGTGAGGGGAGAAGCAGACTTAGATGGTAGATGGTATCTCCTCTACACTGTGTTGAGGAGAGGTGGGTGCGGAACAGCTTAAATCAGCAGAAATCCCAAAGATAACAACGGTCCCGGGCTATTTTTATGAAACTAGCCAAAGAATGGTGCACTTCTCGGGGGAGGCTTGACTGAGACTGCTGGCAGCAGTAACAACACAAAGCTGCAGTGGTACAGCCATACGAGAAGACTTCCTTTTACATTGCACCTCTGGCAGGACACAGTAGATTCCATGATACATGTCTTGACAAGGTATTAGTCAAAACCCCTTTGCACAGATTTTGCACTGCCACTGATTCTTGTTGATCAATGTAATAATATAATGACCAAAAAATAAATAAAAAATCTATGTGATGGCTTTAATGTTCAAAAGAATGAAACATTGAGGAAAAAGTGTGTTCAACTTTGTACATTTTTTAAATTTTGTTGTTGTTGTGGAAACAGCCAATGGAAATGCCCCATGTAGAGAGCAAGCACATGATTGGTCAGTTTGTTGGGGATGTTAAGATATTCTAGACACCGTTTAAGGTCTTGTTTTTTCAATCCTATTAGCTCCATAAGAAGCAATATACAGTGGGGCAAAAAAGTATTTAGTCAGCCACCAATTGTGCAAGTTCTCCCACTTAAAAAGATGAGAGAGGCCTGTAATTTTCATCATAGGTATACCTCAACTATAGAGACAAAATGAGAAAAAAAATCCAGAAATTCACATTGTCTGATTTTTAAAGAATTTATTAGCAAATTATGGTGGAAAATAAGTAATTGGTCACCTACAAACAAGCAAGATTTGTGTCTCTCACAGAGCTGTAACTTCTTCTGTAAGAGGCTCCTCTGTCCTCCACTCGTTACCTGTATTAATGGCACCTGTTTGAACTCATTATCTATAAAAGACACCTGTCCACAACCTCAAACAGTCCCACTCCAAACTCCACTATGGCCAAGACCAAAGAGCTGTCAAAGGACACCACAAACAAAATTGTAGACCTGCACCAGGCTGGGAAGACTGAATCTGCAATAGGTAAGCAGCTTGGTGTGAAGAAATCAACTGTGGGAGCAATTATTAGGAAATGGAAGACATACATGACCACTGATAATCTCCCTCCATCTGGGGCTCCCCGCAAGATCTCACCCCATGGGGTCAAAATGATCACAAGAACGGTGAGCATAAATCCCAGAACCACACGGGGGGACCTAGTGAATGACCTGCAGAGAGCTGGGACCAAAGTAACAAGGGCTACCATCAGTAACACACTACGCCGCCAGGGACTCAAATCCTGCAGTGCCAGACGTTTCCCCCTGCTAAAGCCAGGACATGTGCAGGCCCGTCTGAAGTTTGCTAGAGAGCATTTGGATGATCCAGAAGAGGATTGGGAGAATGTCAAATGGTCAGATGAAACCAAAATAGAAATTTTTGGTAAAAACTTTACTCGTCGTGTTTGGAGGCGAAAGAATGCTGAGTTGCATTCAAAGAACACCATACCTACTGTAAAGCATGAGGGTGGGAACATCATGCTTTGGGGCTGTTTTTCAGCAAAGGGACCAGGACGACTGATCCGTGTAAAGGCCTCGATACACCAAGGTGACTCCCAGACTGCCACCGAAAAGACGGAGCGACAGCTTGTCTCTTCCCATCTCCTCTCATTCCCTCGTGATGTAATCAGATGGGCGATCGTCGCCTTGGTGTGTGGAGGCCTTACAGGAAAGAATGAATAGGGCCATGTATCGTCAGATTTTGAGTGAAAACCTCCTTCCATCAGCAAGGGCATTGAAGATGAAACGTGGCTGGGTCTTTCAGCATGACAATGATCCCAAACACACTGCCAGGGTAACGAAGGAGTGGCTTCGTAAGAAGCATTTCAAGGTCCTGGAGTGGCCTAGCCAGTCTCCAGATCTCAACCCCATAGAAAATCTTTGGAGGGAGTTGAAAGACCGTGTTGCCCAGCGACAGCCCCAAAACATCACTGCTCTAGAGGAGATCTGCATGGAGGAATGGGCCAAAATACCAGCAACAGTTTGTGAAAACCTTGTGAAGACTTACAGAAAATGTTTGACCTCTGTCATTGCCAACAAAGGGTATATAACAAAGTATTGAGATGAACTTTTGTTATTGACCAAATACTTATTTTCCACTATAATTTGCAAATTAATTCTTTAAAAATCAGACAATGTGATTTTCTGGATTTTTTTTTCTCATTTTGTCTCTCATAGTTGAGGTATACCTATGATGAAAATTACAGGCCTCTCTCATCTTTTTAAGTGGAAGAACTTGCACAATTGGTGGCTGACTAAATACTTTTTTGCCCCACTGTATTTGGATTGCTCCTTTCTGAAGTCACCACACTGACTCATCTAGTGGCTTGGATTTTTACTCTGGGATAGTTTTCTATGCTGGTGGGTAGCCTTCCTGACACAACCCACTCCATTTATCTGGGCTGGGGACTGGCGTTTTTGACCTTTAACCCACATGACTCACCACTTCACTAATAAAGACGGTGAGAAATCACAGTCATTTCCACATTGACATTTAATGGACTCATGAGGAAACACACTTTGCAAAGACTCTTATTTTAAGATGGAATATTTGTAAACAATTTTCTCATGCACCACCACAGAAGAAGTGTTTATCCTGCAGTAGGCCTAATTGCAGCTCCGGTCTTGAGATGATTAACTCTTGAGACTTGTGATTGTAGCATCTGTGTTTACAACAGAATAGAAAAGACACAAAGCAGGTGGCTCCACTTGTAATGCTGATTGAATATTAACATTCACATACAAATGTATATTCTGCATTAGTGTAGTGACCACTACAGTATATAAAACCTCTGGCATTCTAAACCAAACCTCACTATCAAGGTTGTACAAACTTTATATCCACAGAAGAGCTGCAGATCCTGCAATATATTGTGGCATATATAAATTATAGCTAAAGACAAGGCGTTTAGCTTAAAAGTTATACATATTTAAAGAAAAAAGATATAACCACCCAGTACTGCACTGGGAACATTAAGCCATATAACAACCAATGTCTAAATAGGGTAAAAGGTTAACCAGCAGGGACTTTGTATAATAGATAAAGACCCCTAACCTCAACCTAAATTGAATTAAGTATACAATTTATTAACAAATTAGGCAAAATAGTATACTGAAAGGTGATTGTATTTTGAACAGAATGTATTTTATGCAGTATTATTGATTAATTGTAGTGGAGTTACATTATGGCTTGAAAAAAATGTGGGAGATTTTTAGGGAATAAACGTGGATATGGGACTCTAAGACTTGACACCAACTCATGAACTGTCACACACTCTGGCTTACTGTACTGAAGATCTCAGCGCAGGAGAGAGGTGGGACCATCCCCAGACAACAGCAATAGCCATTTTCCCTCAGAGATTGCACTGTGTGGGCCTTCTTGATCCATGAGGTGCCGTTGGCTGAATCGTCCAACGACCATGTCATGGTTCAGGCTTAGGTCCTCCGAAAGAGCTAGTCACCAATGAGTGTCCCATCAGGTTTTAAACAGAGGTCGTTGATGCTGCTCACGGGAAAGTCAGGGTTGTTCAGAATAAGGCAGCGTCAGAGTCTTGGAGTAATTTCGGAGTGGCACATGTCAATTTAATGCCAAAATGAGTTCAGGAGAAAAACTCTTTTATGGCGCCTCGGAAAACTTTAAAAGGTAAAACTTATTAGATAGCCGCTATGGTCAAGCTAGCCACTGTGTTGAACACTGGTGGATGTTGCGCAGTGTGAGGCCTCAAAATAAACTATAAAAATGACATTTGAAAAATAAAAGTTTAACTAGTGTCTAGGGCTAACTGCATTATTGTCATTTTAGTGAGACATTAATGGGATGCACAGTTTAATTTTACAGTAAACTATGAAGCATTTAATATTTATGCATGTATATGCACTCAGAGATGCTGTTAGTGGACAATGAAGGGTTAATGATGAGAAAAGAAAAGGTCTCTGCACGAGCTGCACTCCCTCAGTGAAGCTAACAACTTCCTGAGCAGACAAGGGGCTTATGCGTTACTCAGAGGAGGAGCTGCAGACTCGAATGACGATCCACTCACCTGGTGACGTGATAACTACGTGAGGGTTTTCTCCGCCCTCTCCACTCACCTGCAGGTATGTGTGTGACACAGTCGCTCTGTAGAGTCAGTGTTGTGGGGAGCACTGCTAGCCTCCTTAGCTCATTTCTCAAACCACATAAGGTGAACATGTGAGTTTTTCTAAAGCTACCACATTACACACACTGCAAAGACATTGTCCCCCGTGCCTGACTCGGGTTTTTGTTAGAGCAGAGGCTTAACTTTCTTTGTCGGCAAATTAATTTTCACATGATCTGTACACAGGTTTAGAAATGCTTTACATACGTAGACATGACATTGACAAACATGTAACAATAATCAAACATTGACAAAGCAAGAGCAGAAATGGCAATATACTGACTGGATTCTCTGCTGATTTAGTTCTGTGATGGCTGAAGGTATGAAGCTGTTTTTTTATAGTGCTCTATTGTATCGTAGGGTTCTATATCTGTGTCCAGAGGGAAGTAAGGAAAAGTAACAGTTTACACAAATACTGTTGTGCAGTTATCCCGCAAAAACAACATATGAATGCGATTGGTTAATTGAGCAGCATAGATTTCTTGAGCAGATATGTACAGTATAACATCATTGTCTAAATTTATTGAAGTGGGCTGCAGTGTGACCACCCTCCACAGCCGCTACATGGCAGTATTGCTGTGGAAGACTAGTTATCATCTTGTATCTGGAGATGTTAACACTGATCGTCAAACAGCGGTCAGTTCTGACATATTTATTAGGTTTTAGGTTAACAAAGAGTTGCCATAAGGCGCACATATAGCAGATAAACTTTGTTATTTGTGTCAACAGGTTCAGGCTATCTTCCTACAATATCTTCTGTTCAAATGATGAGTCAGAGCAATAACAAGCTTCAAATGTTAGCAAATTATATTTCATTATCAGAGAGCTACAAAGCCCCATATGTGAGAGGTGCATATGGAAACGTGTGACTTCAATTCTCACTCTTAGTTTTTCAAGTTCAACTGCTAGTGAACAAAATAGCTAATCAGCCTGTCACGCAGCAGCAGGTCATTGCATTCTGAGATGCATATAAACCTGCTGAAATTCAAGCTGAGCATCTACATGGGGAAAAGGGTGACTGAAGTGATTTTGAAAGTGTCAAGACTGTTTCTGAGTATTCCAAAAACTGCTGATCTACTTGGAGTTCTGGGAGTGGTACAGCAGGAGAAAAATCCAGCCAGTGACAGTTCTGTGAGTGAAAATGCCTTGTTCATTCCAGGGGTCAGAGGAGAATTGCCAGGATGGTTCAAGATAGAAAGGCTGTTTTTAAATAGTACTAAGTAATATATCAAATTGTAATATAGGTTCAAGTAGTTCTGAAGGCATAACAGGGTCTAGCATGGTACTAGCAAATGTTAGTGATGAGTGTATATTGAAAATGATCGTTAAAATCTGTGTGATCAGCAATGTAATGCTGATACTGGTGCTCCATGGTTTGAAATCTGTGGCCTTTAACAGCATAGGTAGAGTAGAGTAGGTAGAGTGTCAGGTTTGCTTTAATATTAGGAAGAACCCAACACACCCAGCATGCAAACTGGGACACAAGCCCAAAACACAAACTTATCACTTTAGTAATATGGTGAAGAGGCATGTGAAAGCAGGTTGGAATGGGTAAAGAAAGGTTTCAGGTATGTGGGTGAGCAAAGTGACAGTCAAAGGAAAGGTGTACATCAAAACAGTGGTGAGACCATCAAAGTTGTACCATTTGGAGAAAGCTGCACTGAGGAAAAGACAGGAGGTAGAGCTGGAGGTCGCACAGGGTTGCCCCAAGGTCCTAAAAGTATTAAAAAGGTATTCAATTTGATGTTGCCAAAATCAAGGCCTTAAGGGTATTAAATCACATGGGCAGGTATTAAATTGAGTTCATCTAGGCCTTAAATTGTGAAATTGGGACATTTAAGTCAGTTTTTTCAGTGTTGTACTTGTAAAAAATATATTTTAGATTAATACTTTGTAAATAACAACAGAGAAATTTGTCTTTGTGAGAGTTGGATGTGAATTTGGAAACAAATTCTATCAATAATGGTATTATGAATACTTTAAAGCCACCCACTCGAATGTGTCTTTATTTAGTACGATTTCTAAAGCTAAGTCTGCTGTTTCTATGGGCTGTGGTATGTTGCAGGCATATTTGTTGCATAAAAACATCTCCACAATACAGTTAATGCTGTTAACACTGAAATTTATGATTCCGTTTTGAGACTTTTAATGCAGAACTGGAGTTATTTCACCTGTGTTAGACTTTTAAAATAAAAACAATGAGTTTCAGGGAGTAACACAGATTTTATTAGTATAGCATTTATACAGATTATTGTTCCTTTGCTGGCAATCTTGACATTCAATTTTATTCTAAGGGGCATTTAAAAGTCTTAAAAAGGTCTTAAATTTCACGAGAAAAAAACCCGGAGCTACCCTGTAGCAGCACTGAAGATGTTTGGAGAAAGCTGCACTGAGGAAAAGACAGGAGGCTGAGCTGGAGGTAGCAGAGCTAAAAATGTTGAGCTTCTCTCAGGTAGTGATGATAATAATAGATAAGGAAGGATAAAGATAAGGAATGAGTACATCAGTGAGATGTTCATGTTGGAAGTTTGGAGGTAAAGTCAGAGAGCCAGATTGAGAAGGTATGGACAAAAGAGGGATAGTAAATATATAGATATAAGGACACTGAGGTTAGAGCTACCAGGCAGGAGGCCTAAGAAGAAGATTGAAGTGAGATCGAACTTGAAGTTAGTTGGTATGAGAAAAGAGGACACAGAGGATAAGGTGAAACTGAGGCAGGAGATTCGCTGCGGTAACCCCTTATAATAATAATTTATTCATATATCGATTTTCATGTTATACTGCTGTTATAAATAAAGGTGAATTGCTTTTGTTTGTAGCACTATATTCTGAAGTTGATATTTCATTTCTATCCTGAGTTACAGCTCATTTTATTCCAAAAAAACATGGCAAAAATGTGTTGTTGTTTTTTTTTTTTTGTTTGTTTGTTTGTTTGTTTTTTTTTAAGGCTATTGTCAATATTCTTTAATTTACTAGAGCACAAACCAGAAGATTTTTATGCCTGGTCCTTTCCAACAGAGGCGTAACATCAGACAGTGCAGCCAGTGCAACTGCACTGGGGCCCGGGAGGTTTAGGAACCCATTAGAGTGGGCCCCAGTTCATCGATCAGTCCCTCCAGGATTTCACGATGCCGCAGTCACAACTATTAACGCAAGATCAAGCAAACCCCTCGAATTCAGTTCTACCCTGCAAGTTTGTCCAAACTGCACAACTTTTCTCTAACTTTGGCCAGTTATCACTGAGATTTTCTTTTAAAATTTCATTTTGCTGCACTTGCCGCTGTCTGTGAGCCGTCCCCTGTTCTAAGCAGGCAGTTCCTTTCTCTCTCTCAGCAGCAGCACACCGGTAATGCGCGCCGGAGGTTGGGTTGAGCCGCAGACAAAGTGGCGTGGAGGTGCGCCGCACTCATAGACAGAGTGGCACAGAGTTGTGACGCTGAGGTGGAACGCAGAGGGCGTACTCACAGAGCAGCATGGAGGAGCAGCGCGTCTTGATGGGACTGAAGGAGGAGACGAACGCCCTATGGGCCTATACTTTCTAGTTTTTTCTGGTGTCACTCTGAAAGGCTGTCTGCGTTGCCATGGTGATATAGTTGTCTAAAAAGTTGAATGGGCAGTGTATTTAGACAACAATGAAGTTTGAGGTCATTGTTCTTTAAACGTTAATGTTGCAGGCTAATAACCTTCCTGAAAACCTATAGCACAGCAAATTTCCTCTGTTTTTTAATGACTGGATGTGCTACAGCACACAACAGGAATCACCAGAGATCAGAATTAGATCTAGTGTAATAGCCCAAAAAAAACTAATAACACAGCAATATCATTTAAAAAAGTAGGTATGCTTGGCCTGTTCAAATACAGGTATTTTTAATTAGATTAATGACCACCTCATATATATTTAAAAACATAATTTGTTAGTTTTTATAATTCTATCTACTATTTTAAAGAAAAAACTTAAGTAACTGTATTTTTATCACATCTCTATCATATCTCTGGTATTTTTTACTTGTGAATTATAGACAGAAAAATCATAATTTTTAGTGCAACTTAAAAAATAAAAAATAAAAAAAAATCCCAGCAAAATCAGGCATTTTAGCCTGCAACAATCATAAAAATTGCCTGTGAAATCCTGGAGGGACTGATCTATGGTCAAGTCTGTGTTTAAAATAGTCATAATAATTAGGAGCAGCACATAATAGTTACAGAGGTGAATTGATAACATTATTTAAATTTTAAATCCTGCTAAATTTGTAAACTCAAACGAAACGAACAAGACAAAAATTGTAATAAAAACTAAAATCGTTTACTAAAATTGTCACTACATATTCATGAATAAGCTGCTGTTTTTTTATATCAAACTCCAGTAAAACAGTGGCATTTTATAAATTAAAAAGCTTAAAGCATGAACCTAGTACTCAATATGTTTCATAACTTTAGGGCCCATTCTGAAATCTTGCACTGGGGCCTCACATTACCAAGTTATGCCACTGTTTTCCAATATCCAGATTTTGTTTTTAAAATGTATGCAAGCTAGTGCTTATTTAAGTATATAAGGCCTATTTTGCTAAATAAACTGAAGAAGTTAATTTAAAAATTCCTTATTCACCTGTCACCACCCTAATTTAACAAATTTTACTGTGAAAAAACTGTCATATAAACCAATCAAAACTGTGCCGTATGAGTTAGCTCTGAGTGTGAGAAGAGTCCAAAGCAACAGGGTGATTAACAGTGACACCAGCGTCAGTGCACATAAGCGTTATTTTTAACATGGCGGCAGGTCAAAGAGGCGTTCATATCTTAGCAGCTCTGCCGCAGCACATCAGATGTCAACGGAAAACATCCGCCAAGCTGCCTGCTAAAGCCAATCAGCTCCTATTGTTGTCAGGGGTGTGCATGTAGAGCCATGCTGAGGTATTTACAGCCACATGTAGAAGTGCATCAATCGAAAGCGTGCACGGATCAAAATTAGGCAGGTTTACAGTGTTTGATGACTGAAATGATTAGGCAATGTTCAGTATTGACAGGTTGTTTTGACTGCGGTGTAGTTAGTTTTACAAAAGAATAGAGAGCACAAAAGCAGTCTTTGTGCATTTATTAAAAGAACATCAGCGTGTTTGAAAAAGAGATGTGTGTGGAGAGTGACTGAGTATTTGCAGAGACTAAGTGAAAATGTAAATGGATATCTTTGTCTGCTGTCTGAATCATACTGATGACATTCAGAGTCTAAAACAGCTTTCATTCTTGTATTCAAACACGCACAGTTTGCCTTTCACTTGTGCTTAAATAAAATAAATGCCTTTTAGTGGCATTAGTGAAGCGGCTCATCGTTCTGCTATGAAACATGGCGTGGTAATTTGAAGGAACATTACAAAGGCTGAGCTGAAAGCGCAGATGAATCGACTTTTCATTTTAATAAGGATTTATTTGCTTTAATTGCGCTTTGAATCGGCGTTTTGCTCTGAAACGGCTGCTGCTATAAACCTCTGTGGATCTCTTTGCAAAAGAAGGAATACACTTTTAACCTAGCTTCTCAAACTCAAATCAAAAAGATCATTATAATGTTACTGACTTATTCAACTTAACAGTGGTCAGAAAACTTTGCACACGATAGCCCCTTTAATTTTAGACCTTGCCCTTAAATCCTCGGTCTACTTTTAGTGGAGCACACAGTTGTATCTGTTTTGTTAAACTGGCATCAATATTGCCATTGCCAACATTTATCTGTTTCACTTTGCTCCCATTTTGGTTTTCCTTTCTGTGCGGATTCTCTTTGTGATACAAAATGGCCAGAAAGAGCCATTGCCACTCATTAATTCACCATATGAACATAAGGCTCTCTAATGTCCATAACGGAAGTAGAAGATTACAAACACATAGCTTTCACGTTGTCTCTTTTAAGTGATTACTGCTAAACCTGTAAAGCAAGTTGAAAGTGGGTAATGTCTTTTCAGGCTGTGTGATCACAAACCATAATGAGAAAGCACAACATTCCAACATTACTGTTTTCAGGCGGCACATTCACCTTGACTTTTCGCTGCGATGCATGACTAGAGCACATTTAAAGAGAACAGCCTGCTTAATATTGCAGCGGCGCACTTGTGTTTTATGTCAGAGGTAGACGTGTAATAGAAAACAAAGCCTCCCTTTGAATCTGCAGCTGGGAGCGGTGATGTAAAGAGCTGTTTGCCGATATTGGATTTTCTCTGAACAGAATGAAATGGAATCCATAAAGTGTTTTTTTATATTCTGGGACTATACTGCGAATATGATGATGGGCTGTTAAAGTCACTATTACTTTAGTGTTACTCACAACATCACACGGCATGAATTTAACCTGTGTTATGAGGCGATGCCACTATTAGTTTACAAAGAATACAGCTTTTACAGGTTGAGTGAAATATGTTCTTAGTTGTGGGAAATCAAATCAAAGCAATCATACAAGTGTTAACTGGTGCTTGCGTGCAGCCTATTAAACCTAACCAAGAATGACATTGGAATCACGAAGTCACTGTTGCTCAATGTTCTTCGATTATCTCTGTTACATTGACACATCTGTTCTTATGAAGCAAAAAAAAAAAAAAAAAAAAAATTGCTTTATAATAATAAACCTTATATATGCTATTTATTCTCTGGATCGTATTGATGGCAGTGTTGTCTCCTACATACTGTGAAATCTACATTGCCCTTTAATGAATGACTGTGAGAGTAAAGGCCTTAGACGCAAATTAGCCATTGTCCAGGATGTACTCTGCTCTTTAGGCCCATAGTTGCTGGGAGAGGCTCTGGCCCCTGCAACCCTGAACTAAGCGAACAAAAAAAAAAAAAAAAGGAATAAATATTAATAATACCCGCAGAGAAAACATGAGTCAAGGTCAGAAAATGCAATAAAAAGAGAAGATGAGGTGGAGGTGGGATGGGAAAGCTACACCATGCACTGTAACTTTATACTATATTACTTATTTACATAGTATGATTCCCTGATAAAATAGTTGCTAGACTGACCAGCCAGTGTTTTTTTTTTTTTTTTTTTTTTTTTTTCTATTCTCTGCTAAGTATTAGTCTGGTCTCTTTTGATATAAAATTGGCTATTCAACGCAATTGGATAGACCTTTAAACAATCCAGAATAAACCGAGACAATTAGAAATATACAACCAATTGGAGATACAAAACGTTGCATAAAACCTGCCCAAGGCTTGTGATTGGTCAATTTGATTGTTTTCATCAGAATCATTAGCAAATCATTCTGTTCCATTCACAGCCATATTATTTTCTTAAAAGCCTTGGCACTGTAGCTATGTCTCTTTTGACTGATTCAATCTTTTTGTTTTGTTTTTTAATTTACTTCAAGGCTGTCCTGTGCTTC
This sequence comes from Bostrychus sinensis, assembly GCA_020698575.1. Taxonomy (NCBI): domain Eukaryota; kingdom Metazoa; phylum Chordata; class Actinopteri; order Gobiiformes; family Eleotridae; genus Bostrychus; species Bostrychus sinensis. The sequence goes on from CM036244.1 coordinate 29,063,606, forward strand.
CAATGTGAGCTTGTCCATGATCAGAATACTGCTTCTGAGTGAACTGAGTGAAGTTTTAGTGAAGCTACAACCCAACACGACCTCATTTTAAAAAACATTCTAACATCCTCTACCATGGCTTTTTATCATCTGCAAAAGAGACTATTTTTGCTGCTGTAGATTTCTGAAAGTCTTTACCCTTTGTTTATAACAAACCTGTGCCATCAAAAGACGAGCATCAAACAGCCCTATGCTTCCTCAGAAACCTGTATGATGTGTGACTGACAACCACTCCCACACCAACCCATGGGACCACATCTCGCTCCATCACCGCGCCACAAGACAAATGTGTCGTCTAATAAAACAGGCTCATCCTTCAGCACTCGGCAGACATTTTGTTTTTGGATAGTGTGAACCAGACATGGCTGTGTTGTTGTTCTTGTTTGGTGTTTCTCCAAATTTGAACGGTGCAGCCTCAGGGTGTTGTCACTGGTGCCTGTTTTGTGGACATGGGCTGGCAGTTTGGCAGAATGTGTCAATGTAGCACGCTCTTGGAGTTCAGGTCTTACAACAGGGATACCACGCAGGCTGGGAAACTGGGAATGTAATTTACCGGACACTGAAAAGACATGGAAAAATCCCAGGATATTTTTATTTTAATGTGACACATTTGTCCCTTTATAAATTGTTGTGTGTGTTGTTCACTCTACCATTGTTGGTTGTTTAGTGCCTTTGTAACTTTAATTATTAGTCATGTTTCTTTATTTGAAGCAATATTTTTGCAAGACAAAATGTGCAAATCCAGTGCTTAGCCACAGTAAAATACGTTAATAAACTTTTTAATACTCAAGGTTTTTGTTGTTTTTTATAGTAGCCTCACAGGAAAAAAAACAACAACAAAAAAACCTGACTTTTTCCTTTACTGTGTAGGGAACAATACTTGCTCTTTTTGTAGTCTTTTTAATGCCATGCAGTAACCCAGATGATACAATGCATTGGTTTTGATGCAAGGCAGGCAGCAAGCTATCACCTCTTGCTGTTAACAATATGTAGCAGATAAAAATCAGATCACTGGCATAGGCACTGGCTTGCATGAAGGGAGACAAACATTTTATTTAGTTATATAATCTGTCTCACTCCTTCTCTCTAACAGAGTTCACACTTTTTGAGGTACACACACAGTGATGTGTGAAATGTTAAAAATATAATTGTCATGATAAGATCTCAGTGATTAAAATATTTAAGTGACTGGAAGTGGAAAAAGTATCATCATTAATCAGGGCTTGACAATAGCAAGTTTTACTTGAGCAAAAGTCACAAAAACTTCCCACATTCATTTTCTTTAAGAAAGACAAACAGAAACAAAACCCCAAAATTTTCGTTGTACAGTCTACTTATTATCTAAATCTGTTTACATAAGTTATAAGTTACAATTCTCCAACTAAATCCTGAAATTATTCTTTGAAATTATCTCTTGATTTGATTTTACTGTTACTGGAACCGTGCAAAGCAATACAGCATAGATCTAAGTGCCTAAACCTAGCTGTAGTTCCTTTGAAAGCCATAGAGGAGAAAAGGGAGCCGTTTGTCTGTGTGCTATCAGTGATTCGGCTTCCTCTTCACACTGTGAGCTGGTTGTGTCCTGACAGCGGTTGTGGTCATTTAATTGGTGTAGCGAGGTGGTTGGAAATGTCCTGTTGAACAATGGTGTGTCAGCTTGTGGTGAATGCTGTACGGAGCTTGTTTGCGTGTTAGCCCAGTTCTACCAAGACTATGATTAGGACTGATATAAAATTATGAAGACATCAATTGATTTGTTGTTGGATGTTTGCCTACGCTCTAAATAAATTATGATGCTCCTAATGAAGAAGGCAGCATTAATAATATGTAAATTAGTTATTCCCAAAGGACAGTTAAATTAAGATTGTTTTTTTAGCAGCATTAGGTATGGCTTGCCACAGGAAAAATGCCAGTTTCAACTTCACAGATTTTTTTTTTTTTTTTTTTTTTTTTTTACTCCTGATAAAAAGTCATGCTTCTGCCTTAATATCGCCTAATTTATAATGTGTGATACTGCTGTTTTGATACACACAAGCACTCCACCATTCTAATTTTAACTGTCTGTATCCATTTCATTTTAACACCAGAGTAATGAACCACTACTGGTGCACCACATTTGTAAAGGTTACACTGGCATATGGCTCGACACGGAAACGGTGGCACAGTGTAATTTAAAAATGACCGAATTAGCTTAAATTGGTTTTGAGCCGCAATGGTTGTAATTAACATAATGTGGTGACAGTAGCACTGCTGTTTAGTGTTGGATTTTAAAAGTGGTGGGAAAATGGCTTTAGGGATTTGGTGGTCCTGCGGTGCTGGTAAACTGGTAGTCAAAGTTAAAAGATGATAGTTTTTCACACTGTTGGTGCTGTAGAGCTTAAAAACATAAAAGTGACCTGGATGTGTGGGATATTTATGTCTTTGCTGCTCTAAAAAATGTATATCTCTAAACACTTGACTAATGTTGCTCTATCTGTTTAATACTGAGTGCTAGTGAATGCCTCTCCTAGCTTATTTAGAGTACGCTGTATACGTGCAGCAGTACCCTGTCAACAAACAACATCCTGTTACTCCTGTTACAATTTGGTTTTCTTGACCTGGATATAAACGTAATGATTGTGTCCATCAGTGTTGCCCAGTGACAACAGGAGGCATGTGTCCTTTTCCTCATTTTACTGGAAATGTCTGTGGCAAGTGTGTGGTCACTTCAGCAACTCATTGTGCCGTTTAAATTGAGAAAAAATAATGTACAGAATACAAAGATTGCTATGGTTTTGTGTCTGCTAAGAAGGTTATGTTCTAGCATTGATTTGTTGCTAATGGTTGGACTTGAAATGTGAATTGGAATTTTCAGAAAAAGTCAGTAAATGGACCAAGGAAGAAATTATAAATTTTGGGTGTGGCCCAAGATTATTTAAAAATTTCAAAGCAAAATAGAAGGGCGGGGAATCGATAAAAAAAATTAACAAATTAATCGCAAATCTGAAAAAAAATATCGCGATCAATTGCGATTAATAACTACCAGTTATTAATCTACCAGTTATTAATCGCGATTAATCGTGATTAATCGTATTATGAATTCACGTACAAACACAAAATTGTAAATTTAGAACATTTATTTTGAATTAACCTTCACATACTTTACTGTAAACCTGTGCAATGCAAACAAAACTTGCAAAGAAAATAAATGAATTGTCTCTTTGAGACCTGTAACTCAGACAAAGTTTGCCTAAATAAGGTACAACCAACAAATACACAAAACTTACCTAAAAAAGTATGTGTAATCTCTTTTAGAACTTTAACAAAAATAAGTTTAATTCTTCAATTAATAACAATTGTTGTGGTTCACAACAGTGTAAATACTATGAACTCCACTACTGTGTTACTCCAGTGGTAATTGAACTCATCCTTGCATAGACTGCACATAACTTTTGTTTTGTCTAAATTGCTGTCTGGTGATGATTTGAAGCAGAATTGTCCATTTAGCAATGTGTCTTTTTGGTCACTCATGTTGCTTTAGCTCGTTCACTTGTTGCATTAGGCTCGTTCAGATGAACTGCACCTCGCCTGGATTATGAACGAGAGTGCACGGCCGCAATGAGAGGAGGGGAAATACACCTGTACTGAAGTCGGACAGTTTGTGGCTCAGATCACACACCATCACGCCCAAAATCCACTTCTCACGTGTGTTGTGTGTAAACTGTAACTTTAGTCTGTATTTTTTTTTAAAGAGGTGGGGGAAGAAGGAGAGGAGGGCAGTGAAGTGTCGGTGCGTTACGTTTCTGATCAGCACTAAACTCAGATCCAATCACCTGTCCGTTCACCGCTGACAGGTGTGCGTTTTCCCATCATGCACTGAGCCGTGCAGCCTCCGCAGTTGCTCCTGATGCCCTGCAGGGGGCTCAGGCGCTGGTCTCGTTTGGATCTCATGGTGACCATCGCACTTGTGGCATCAGAGCAAGTCAGGAACAAGTCGGACACAAATCTAACCGGCGTGCACTGCGCACAGACCGACACTGATCGAAACTGTGCAAGTCTGGCTCATCTCGAACGCACCTGATGGATGGAAACGGAAATTTGTCGTCTTCTACGCTCGCACGGTGCATTTCTGCCCCGCTGGAAGACCCGTGGCGTGTTGCTGCCTCTGTCAGTGCCATTGTAATATTTTTGTTGTGATCAAATTAATCGATGCATCAATTGAAATTAACGTGATTAAATCAATAAATTAACGCACTGCGCTAACGCGATAATTTTCCCGGCCCTACAAAATAGGAATATCCCTGAACTAACTAAACTAACTAAGTAAAATATGCTAAACTATTGGTTTTAGTGTATTTTTGACCATTGTGATTTATGAGGGCCTTGGGGCTCAATCAATAGATAAAGCTTTACTGTCACATACTGCCTTGGGCATGACACTTCACCCACCTTGCCTGTATGAATGTGTGACAGTGTGTGTTTTGTGGTGGTCTGAGGGGCCGTTGGCACAGAATGTCAGCCATGTTTCTGTCAGTCTGCAGCTGTGGCTACCGAAATAGCTTACCACCACCAAGTGTGGGGAGTGAATGAGTAATGCAATTGTAAAGCACCTTTGAGTGTCCATTAAAGCGCTATATAAGCAATGCATTATTATTATTATTATGATTATATCTTCGACATCTGAGGGCTTATGCACTCTCAGTACTTCTAGTTAATTATTAACAAGAAATCACAGGAACCTTAATGCTTAGTGCAATGAAAGACACAAAGAAATTGCTACAGTCCTTTTTATTTAAGTCAGCTCCAGGCATAGTTTATTATTTTTACATCATAATTGTTAAGTCTCTGTTTAAATGCTCTATTTGTTTTTTTCAAGAATCCTCAAATTATGTCCTGTAAATTCAGAGAAGTTGTAAACAGAGCTTTGTTTGCTTGGACTATTGGCTCCTGTCTTTCTCTCTCAACACCTAATAATAACTAATACTCTGGCCAGGGGCAAAATTAAAGCATGAGGGTGTTTTTCTATTGTTTTTTCCAAAAGGTGTGCATAGAAAGTGGTCTGAAAACACTATATTTGCACATGTTTGACTCATAACGTTTTTCTTGTATACACTTGTATAAAGCACCAGATGGGCTTTGACTCATGTAAGATGTAGTATACCATATTTAGCCCATGTGGCTCCAATCTGTTACGGTAAATAAGCATGTCACCTAGCATATTTAAAATGAGACTGGTGTTAAACATGAAGCAGTAGGCTATTATCACACATTTCAAGTTCAAATGTTAAATACCGGCCCATATTTTGTAGTTAGGGTTCGTTTACATGAAAACTCAACTGACATGGTCGCATTTAACACATTTTGCACAATAAAAGCAGGCACATATTACCATCTATGTCCACTAAAGTGGACCAGTTTAAATGCAATTCTCTGTCCACCCATGTAATGTGCAGTATTCCCCACAGCTCTCACAAAGCTACATGTATTTGCATTCACAGACCGTGGCTAACATTCTGATTACAACTCCACACATCCTCTTGGAGCGCCCCGCAGTGCATTTGTCAAGCTGCAACATGCAACATGGGAGAACATGATTTGACTTTTACCCTTTCTGAAAAATATTAGAGCACAGATTGCTTTCCTGGAAATTTTGAATTGGTGACAATATGTTAATGCAGAATTAGGCATGAATATTAAGCTGTAGGGGAGTTTTTAGCCAAATGGATAGTGGTTATGGAAGACTGACAAAGAAAATGTGGAAATTTCAAGTTCTCTTATGATAATAGCTTTTAAAATTTAGTTTTGAGGAGAAAAGAAATGCTTCATCAATTTAGAGATCAGGTTCTCCATTTTACTTTTATAAAAATAAAAATAAATATCAGCCATGCTTCCAGATGCTTTTTGTTCAGTATTTGTAAAATGTAGATCATTCACAATATTATAACCACTTACTAATCTATCACTTATGTGCCAGTCCTGCACTTTGTCCTAAACTATTATTTTTGGCACCAAGGGGTTTGTATTCCATTTTATGCTTAATGGGGCAGCTGACTAAACTGTCCAACCTTAGCAAAAAAGTGCAGATGCTATAATGAGATTATGATAGATTATTTATTCAAGGCAACCCACAGGTATATGTTCTACCTGCATGTGGTATGCAGTACCATAGTGAAATGGCATGCATTAGTGTGTAATTTCATTTTTTTTGTCTTTATTAGTCCTCTTTAAATTAATTGACTGATTCAGAATTCATTGGGATCATCGGGAAGAGGAGGGTTCTTGCATCATCCTGCAGCTTATTCATTTCAGACTGATCATGTTCCAAAATCAAATGCAGGGGATGGTCCAAGTTGCTCACTAGAGCTTCCAAAGGGCATTACAATGCTTGTCTGTAATAATAATACTTCCAGTCACAGCCACAACAATAAAGGCATGCAGCAATTAAGTGGAGGAGAGAGTATTGATTAAATTTGATAATAAAGTCATACTCAAAAATTGTCATAGCTTTGTCAGTTCAACTGAGACGAGAGTGCTGTCAACAGGAAATCTGTTTTGTAAACTACGCTACATAAAAGGCAGCTTTCTAGAGTCAAACCTCCACATGTCAATTCTTTAATGAGGTCAGCTGTTTATTCAGAGACCACCCTACAACATGGTAAATTTATGAAATTGAAGCACACTTGCATGTTCTGTAGTCCAACAAAAAGATTGTGATCATGACCTTCTACATCAAGACTGAATTCTTTAGGACATTGCAACATCTTTATTTAGCAGCACATCCTTATATGAGGTACAGTTTCAAAGACCCAATTGTCTAGCAATCACACTTAGCCCGTGGCAAAGTCATGCAAATCATCTTGGGCACTTTCAGTTTCCCACAAAACAACTTGAAGGACAGTACCCTCACTTGCTCCTAATAGATCCTACCTACATGTCAGGAGGGTATGCTCACTTGCAGCCATTATTGCTGCTTGTTTAGGTAGAAAACAAAAAGTTTATAAAAATCCATTGTGCTCTATAATAACATCTATTATTAAATAGAAAATAAATCAAAGAGCAATATGCTACAAAACATTGTGGACTTTGGGTGAAGCACATTTTTAATGCATGAAGTATGGATCTGCATGGCCTTCCTTTCTGTATGGACTTTGAACTTAAAAACAAGAAAGGAGGCAAAAAAGCAATTCATAATTTAGCACAGCCATATGTATGAACTCGCAGTATGGCAGTAGTGTACAGCTATTAAGCCCAGCAGAAACCACATTTTAGTGAGTGCACCTCCTTTGTAACAAGGTCCTCTCCCCACCCAGTGCATCTGCAAGTTACAAAAGCACCAAAGCACAGAACATTCAGACTCACTGCAAAGGACTTTAAGGACTATGTACTTTTAATAAATGAGAAAACAAGATCAACTGCTGAAAAGTGGCCAGAATGAAGTCATTTTTGAATCATTTGGAAAGAAATTGGAGAGGCGAGATAAAATGTGGAACGGAACAACTCTTATAATATAATAATCTCAAAACTGTCAGTGTAAAATCTTGAGAATGGAACATAATGTTTATAGGTTGATAGTGAGCCTGCTTCTCCTACTTTCTTTACAAAAGCAGGACAGTATAGTTCCTCACACACAGTGAACCGCCACTCTTAGGTTGATTTGGAACTGGCCTATCACAGCCGTTTATCTGCAGCACAAATACAGAAGTGGAGCAAATTCTGACCTGATTAACAGTGTTTAGTTCTTTCCTTCGTGGCCTGTTGGTTCTGCTGAAGTCCTCATTGTTGTTCAGTCTTTTATGGAATTATTTTCTTGGTCTTGTTTCCATTTCAACAACAGCAAAGTCCCAATGCTGTTCGACGTAACCATTCAAACAAACTGACTTTCTCTGCAAGTCTAACAGTACTGTCTTACTATCTTAGTACAATTGGCTTCGGTCGCTGTCCCTGTTCAGAAATAAGTACAGAGCTGCTCATAGTGTTTTATGGCAAAACTGGCAAGGATCCACTATGTTTGTTTTGCTTACAGGTATGCGGTGTGCTGCTTATGTCCCGCCCTTTGTTTTTCTGGTTGGTTACTCCACCTGTATTTGTTCAGCCCATGGACACAAAACTTAAGTGAAGGGATACCAGAATAATTAATTTGTATAGCATAGGAAAATAGTTTGTTTGGCTGGCCAGGCTAGTAGAGTAGGGGACTATGTATCTTATTTAATTTAGTCATTGAATGTAATCACAGAAAACATAACTAAGGTGGGAGCATGCCTTGAAATATGCCTTTAATTTTTGAAAGTAGCTCGGATAAAAAGTGTTAATATCAACTTTGTTTTTGTCCTCAACTTGAAGCTGGCTTCAGAAGTCCATATTTGTTTACTTGCTGCCTGTTATGACACAAATATATGTTGAAGATCCCTCCTGAATATGCTCTCTGCTCTCTCAGAGTTCAAACTCCTGTCACACATGTCATTACAGAGCCTATATCTATTCATGAATATGGAAATATGTCCCATGAGGAATGCTCTTTTGTTGTGCTGCTGTATTCCGTGTGCAGTCCATCATCCCGCCCTGACTGCTCGAGCACTTCCTGTTTTCATTCCCAGCTTCACTCCATTGCCCGGTCTGAACGCTCGGATGTGCCACTTCAGAGCGCACCATTCCTCATATTTATCTCCACACTCCAATTGGCATGAATTGCTTCTTGAGCATGAAGACAAAGTGGTACAAAATCCCTTGTTAGCAGAAGAGCCTGACCCATCTGTCGAGTTTTAATCAATGTTAAATGTGTTTGTTACTCCCGCCAAAGATGATGGGTTTTTGCTGGCGTTGGATAGTTGGTTTGTTTGTAGTCTTTTAGCAAGTTGTCTGTTTTGGAACAGACCTCTGCCATTTCTTCAGTGTTTGATTACCAGCAAAGATGTATCTGTGATTTTTATTTTTTTTTCATTCTGTACCATTACAAGATCCAGCTGCCACAAATAAACTCTAGCCAAAAGACCGAAATATCTACTTTTTGGTCTGGATCTGGATTACCATTTGGATTCAGGCATTTTTAGTGGATTCTTTGCTACTGAGATACACATGCTTTGTGTTTCAGTTGACAGAGCATTTATCCCTAAACTAGAAGGTTTGAGGGCAGGTTTGGAACCATATCTTTACCATTGCGAGACTCCCTGCGTTCTCCCTGTGCATCTAATTTAAAACTGACATCACTTACTGTATGAATCAGATTAGGATATATTTTCAAGCCCCAAGCTGTTTGTCCACAGTGATAATGCTAATTGTGTAATGATTGCATGAGCTGGCCATTATAAAAGTATGTGCACTCACTACCACTACTGTAGCCATGAAGAATCCTTGACATTAGCTGTACAACTGCCCACCAGTAATCTTTCGTTTGGTTCACTTTGACAAGGCCAGGGCACCCATTTGGCTTCTATAGCATCCAAGGCCACTAACCTTGGATAGAAGATTGCACAGTGCATATTCAGAATAATTTATGGTAATGATTTGTTCCATTAATGCAGACCTAGTATTCATACCACATTAGTACTACTCACTGTGCGGCCTTCTTGTTGCTAAATAGACAAAGTTCCATGGAGGGAAAAGGAAGATTAATAAGGTCAACTGTGATCTATGGGAATGCACATCCCAGGGTTGTCTCTGAGTTCAGTTGGTTATTTCAACACACTTTATTAAGCAGTTGGTTGGGGGTAAGGCAGTATGTATGTGTGACAGATGCATGAAGTTAAATGAGAGCATTAGCATGTTTAGGATGTGTCATAGTAGCAGATGGTGAGCATTTTACAAGTAGTGAAGAGAGGCCTGCAAAACTCAGCTTATTACAGACAAATAAATTAGACCAGTGATCTGCAGTGCCCTTCTAATTATTGAAATCCGTGCATGTGCGCTGTAGCTTTGGAGTCTATACAGTGTAGCAGAGTAACAGCACACTGATGGGGGTTGGGATTTGGGTGGAAACAAATAAAATGTAAAAGTCTTAGCCTCATTGTTTTTCAGTTCTTTCCAAAGAATTACTCTTGTGTCTCTAGGTGTAAGTATCAGTTTCCAGAGGCCAGAATAGATGCAGAATTAACTACCTCTGAAGACAATAAGATAGATAGTCAATCAATCAAAAAACAAGGGGCAGTACCAACACCCACCAGACCAACCTAATGCAATTATATAAGTAATCTGAGAAATTTAGTTTCCCATTGTCCCCCTTGCATAATTTCTTGCCACAGTAGACTTTTGCAATTGAAACCTCTTCTCTAGCAGTTATTTAGGAGTAGACCCCTAAGACTAAGTAGCCTGACCGGTCAGACAAACTCTTTTTCTGTTCTATTTAAAGAAGGTAGTTTGGTATCCCTTCACTTAAATTTTGTATTTATGGGATGAACAATCATAGGCGGATTAATCAGTCAGAGAATTGAAGGGCGGGACAGAAGCCGTGCACTGCTGACCTGTGAGCAAAACAAACGGGGTGGATTCTTGCTGGTTTTTTGCCATTAAACACCAGAATATGCCATATTATGAGCAGCTCTGTACTTATTTCTGAACGGGGATAGCAGCCAAAGCTAGTTGTACAAATAGTTATGGAAAAAGTGGGTTTGTTTGAATGTGGTTGTTGCATCAGATGTCAACCGGACTTTACTGTTGTTAAATTGGCAACAAGACAAAGAAAAAAATCCCATAGAGAACTGAACAATGACATGGACTTAAGCAGAATTAACAGATGATGAAGGAAAGCACTATAGAGATAAGTTATACAAATTCACACTGGTGCCATCTTGGTAATTGTTGATAAGGGATTAGCTTCTATATTTGTAAGACACGCTCCAGATAAACGACTGTGATAGGCCAGTTCCAAATCAACCGGGGAGAAACACTTCACGGCGAGTGAGGAACCAGACTGTCCTGCTTTCGAAAAGAAAGTAGGAGTTGGCTTTCCAGGCCAAAGACTAAGAGCAGTACAGTATAGGTAATTTTTTCCCAACTCCTTTTTCTATTCACTTTACTAGATTTGGCATTACTGTGACATTATAATATTGGTATTCCATTGTGAGTTTTAGTATTTGACCTTCACTTTGACAAGTCTCCACTGATACACGATTTAAACGTGTGCAAAATGCCAGGGCATCAATAGCCTCTGCATTAAATGTCAAAGTATTTCTCTTCATATATTTTGTTCATTGAAAGTGAGGAAAGAACTCTTCGAACATTTGAGTTGTTTACAGTGGTTTGCACAAGCAATTTATGAGTGCATTTGTGAAGATCAAGTAAACAGTCCAATTGCTTAACACCCTAAGCACAGCAGTCTCTCAAATGCCCAAGGTTTAAAGTCCTCTGAAAAATGTATGTAATTCCTTTCCTTCAAAAGGCAGTATTGATCAGAGTAAAACGTATTGCATTCAGGTATTGTGTTTGTTTAAGGAATGTTTAGCAGAAAGTACTTTCTGATCCAAGGTCATAGTATATAACGAGTCACTTATGCCCTGAGAATGTAATTTCTACAGACACTTCACTAGACCTACTTTTGACCTTTTGCACATTCTTTGATTTTGGCTTTGCTTTTGGAAACTTACTTTTGGGAAACTATCTACCGGCACTGCGGTAATAGCTCAGTTGATAAAGCTGTGGAAAATATACAAGGCAACTACAGCCTGCCTCATTGTGGGTTCGAGTCTGAACTGTAACACTTTGCTTTCTATGCTCTCTTCCCCAAAATTTCCTGTCATCTCACAGTCGCGCACTATCAATAAAGCCGAAAAAAGGCCTAAAAATGTTTGTTTAGTGGAGTGGACCTCTGCCTTGTCTTCTTCTGTAAATACTGTATGATTAGAAGCAGCAATGTTCACTACTACTACTTGCCTCGAATACATGCTAATTTTTATTGACACTGCTTTGCTGGTTGGTTTGTTGGCAAGATAATTCATAAATATTGGTCTGTTTTTGATATAATTCTCAGGAAATGTAGTAGTCAGATTTTTGGTCACAGAAGAAAAGAGGTTTTTAGTGTGGTTCTGGATTGCTGTTTGGATTTGTTACAGGGTTATGCAAGATAGGGCCAAAAATAATGACCTTAGGCTTAAGATGTCAGTAAGGGACCAAATGATTTCTTTGTCACAGTGGACCATTACAATATATAAGGACTTTGTGGCAATGTATAAAGCATTAACCCCTGATTGTGAAGATATCCAGTTTGAATCACTATCCACACCAAGCGAGAAGCCACAGTGAAGGTCTGCTTAATTTTAAAATTTCAGTTGATATAGCTATTAGAGTTGGCATTTGTATACTGCTGGAAATTTGGGCTTAATTAAGACACAAAAAAGTCTGAAATAAGGGCTGCCTTCTCCACAAATGTCTACAACAATAAAAAAGTATTATCAGCAGCACTGGTCTAGCTACACATCTTCAGAACTATCTAAAAATTGTTTACAGCCAATTTGCATGTAAATGAAGCATCAGCTTTTTGAAAATGTATTAAAAAACATTCATCCGCTGAAGCTAATTTGCCCACAACACCCTCACAATAATTAACTGTGAACAAAACCACAAGGTCAACAGTGGCTAATAGTCTGAAACATATTCCCTGTTTTAAATGTCTGTCACACTTCCCTGGGGGGACTTTTCCTGCAGTATTTCTGATCCATGTCTGGACTTTGATAGAGGGCTGTGATAGAAGTGGATTCCCCATACGGCCGTCTCCTCTGACCCCTTCAGTGGCACTGGGAAATGACAGTATGAGTTATGCCATTCATCCCGTGTGGTCTGCAGGATTGAAGGGCGACCATTGTGCTCTGCGAAAACAATAATCTGTCTTTAATATGAATCCTTTGTCACCGTTCTGTCCCACAGACCTGGCCGGGCTGTGTGTCCTAACCTTCTTTTCTCTGACACATTTTCTGGGCCGCTTTCCAAGAGAATGCTAAAGATATGCTAATTTCACACTTGGCGTAGGCCCAGAGTAAATGGAAATTTTCATAGGTGCTGACATTTAGGGCAGTGTAGCGTGTTGATCTTTACTGAGGGCGTTCACTTTGTGTTTGGCCCCTCCACTGCTGTTAAGCTTCTTTTACATACAATTCAGTTATAGGCTGTGTTTAGTTCAAAGCGTTTACTACACAAGCTATGCCCTGGTGTATATAAAAGTGTATGTAGATTTAGTTTGGGGCACATAGTAAGTCCTACCAATGACCTACTGAATGTTAATCATTTGTCCATTAGCCTTGATGTCCTTTTATAATTGAGTGATAGGTAGCTAAAAATCCACTGCTTAACCTATTTGAAACCCACTGTATAAAGCTCAGCCTTTCTTTTATTCATAAGACAGCAATGGAAACACTTTAAACAAAGTTGTACATTATTGACTACAATGGTGGACAACTTTAGCGCCAATGTGTAAAAATCATCTTTTTTTTTTCCTCTCAGAGAAAGTTGTTGTACATAGTGTATGTACAAGATAAGGTAACAATTTTACAATGCAGTCATTGATTTTGCACACATTTTTTAAATGGCTACAGACTTTGTTGTACTCCTCTGTAAATTACACAATATGTAATAGTCTATTGACTGTTAGTGTTCACTACCTTTACCACTACTGCGTTGTAGGAGACTTTGACTGCTTTTCAGTTCCATAATATAAAGTGACTAGTGTAGTTTGTGACACAGCCATAAAATTTTTAAAGCTCAAGAAACATATTGGGAGTGCAGACCTCCACCAAGGGACTTAAGGTGTACCCTGGATCCCTACAGTTATCAGGATCTGCATATATTTTTTCCTTGTCCCATTACTGATAATTGAAAATTTCATCCCAACCATTATGTTTTGTAGTTATCTTTCTAACCAACCAACCAACAAACAGACCATCGCTAGCAAGAATACAACCTCATTGGCTGAGATAATGACACATTAAAAGGCAACCAAACGCCTAATTTACTCAGCATTATGACTAGATTTGTGGTCATATCTTATTAATATGACCACAGTATAGTTTCATTGTTCTGACTTTTTTAAATACAGGAAAACAGGATTTTTTAAATCACATATCAGTGTGAAACCCGTCCTGTAGATCAGTGATTCTCAACTTGGGGCTCAGGATCCCCACTAGGGATCGCCAAAGCTTCACAGTGATTGCCTGGAAATTCCAGACTCACCGCTGTACCAGCGGATGAGTCTGGTCGCCTGAGAATCAATTCGATTTCTAGGGCGGAGCAAACCCGAATTAATGAACAGCGGCATTAGCCAATCAGAAAATGGCGGACGTGACGTTAACAAAGCGACAACAAAGTAAGAAAGTAAACAAACGGAGTAGTGAAGCCACGAGGGAGGAACGAAGGAGTTATTTCAACATTACCGTACCATACCGCTGATTGAAACAAACTCTCGGCTCCTCGGTGCGCCATCTTTATTGTTGTTGGCGAGGAGACGCGTACGAGTGACGCTGCTCGCGAAGAACACGTGACTTAAATAAACCAATCAAAATGCACGGTACGCTTGGGATTTGAGTAAACCACTGCGGACGGCGTGGTGACCAGACTGATATTTCTCTGTAGAATAACACAGAGACATATCAGTCTGGATTTTCCAGGCAATCACAGTGAGGCCCTTCTGAAAAAGAAGTCCAAGTTAGGGCTGAATGATAATGAAAGGAAGGCTAATGCATTGCAATGGTCACAGAAAATCTATTTAGAAATGGTTGAAAATAGATTAATAATACTTCTGTGATCTTTTTGCTATCCAGTGAAATTTACCCCAAAAATTACTTAATTTGTCCTAATTTTTAGGTAAAAGGCAAAGACTGGGAGCCATCAACATAGCAACTGATAAAATGGGGGTCACATGGAAAAAAGATTGGAGCCACTGCTGTAGATTACCTGCATCAGTTTAGAAAAAGTGTATTGCAAGTGTTAAGTAATTTCATTTTTAATTATGCAAATTGGACATTATCTATGTACAATGTGCAAATTTGCCCCCTTTTCAAAAAAACTATCTGAATTTTTGATAGAGCTAGGTTTAAAATTTTTTATTCATCTTGCTGATATATTAGATGAAAAGAGGGGATGCAGAGGGGATTGTCTTTTTGTCAACTAGATATTATTGCCAACAGAGTTCAAATATGCCTTGTTTTTAGGAGCATTACACCCAATAAATCAGGCTAGGAATGATATATTATCCAATACTTATGTAAAAACCTTCAAACAATAGTTAAGTAAAAGACTGCCACTACTGAAATTGAGACATCTGACTCAGTGTAAGAAAAAAAGCTAACTTTTAAGTTAATATTTCAGATACAAATCTATAGAAACAAGATGACTAAATCTAATGAAATACAGACCTTAACATGTTGATTGGACAATGTCTTTATTTCAATGTGAAAACTGGATGTTAAGGAGAAAACTGGCCATTCACCAGTTGTGTCTCCCTTAACTAATTCTTACATTGGATTGTCACTGTATGCAGAAAAAAGTCTTGCCTTAGTTTGGCCACAAAATTCTAACTTACTCCAACCATAGCCTTAACCCTCAGCAGTATCTGTGTTTTCTTTGTTACTTAAATCAACTGAGAAAGATTATAGACAAAATTGTTTTAAAACTAGATGTGCCATAACTCTTGTATTGAATGTGTGTGGCTTAATTGACATATTCCCCAAACCCGCATGTGTTTGGGGAATATGTACACATGCGGGTGTCCTGGAGCTGTTGTACTGAACCAGTGGGTGCTGGTGGGTGGCACACCAGCTGTATTAGGTATTTTTATCCACTTATGACACTAGCCCCTGTGTAGTGTTCTACCTCCGGGCCCTGTCTGGAAACTGGATCATGAAACTGACTCACTCATGCTTCTATTTTCTATGGCTTTTTTAGCACTCGGGTCCCCAACGGCAAGGGCTGTACTGGAGATGTATTATTTTATTGAATGGTGCTGAGAAAGCAGCCCATTCTCGGTACACATCGAGTTATGGTTTTTTGTGTCTGCTACCTGAAATATTAATGTGACACGCTGTGCTGAATATGAAATAAAAGAGAGGTTTGAAAATAAACGTGAAAAGCATTGTACTTTGAGCCCAGTGTTGGCAGTCTGCATGTGATTGTCATTCTGGGGATTTCGCCTCACTTCAAGAGCTAAAAGGAGATGCTTATGTTCCAGGAAAGAATACGCTCCCAAAGTTTGACAGAGAAAAATATTGTGGTTTAAAAACACCTCATGTAGAGTATGTGAGTTGTATTATTTTGTGACATTTTCTGTCATAGTTAGTTATTCCCAACGTGCACTGTAGCCGCCGACACCTGCGCTGGATCGGTAAGGATATGAAGTGCCATCTGAACTGCCTTTCACCTGGCACAAACAGCCTTTTACTGGGCTATGAGGCACATGTAGAGGCTGTCAGCTGTATTTAGTAAGGGCCAAACACTTTTGAGGCGATGCGTTCAGACACCTTGACAGACTGCAGGCCATGTCAATGTGCACTGGTGTGGCATAACTGTAAGCATCAGTTCAGTGTTAGGACAGTGAGAGATGTGAGGAGACCTGAGCTATGGTTGAGTTTACAGACTGTTTATAATATGGAACAATGAACAGGTGGCATGTGGCATATGTGCATTCAATCTGATGTTACTAAATTTACCCAGTGGTTCTTTATGGATCTTCCATTTCTTCAATAGCTGTTTTAATATGAATAGGCTTTATTATAATCTATGACCTCTACCACCTTTTCCAGTTTTAAGATGTACTTCTGTAATTTGGTTTCATGTGTTTATTTACTGTAATAAACATATCAATAATTTTAACACTTTTTTCATGTATGTTGTATTTCTGAAGATGCATTTGTTCAACCAATCACAGTGGGTCATCAGAGCTTTGGACATATCTCGGCTGCTTTGGGCATGAGGCAGGGCACTAATTGAATGGCTAACACTAATAGAGACATACAGTTGACAAAAGTATGCATACTCCTTAGCATTTTTCCGTTTATCGTTGCCTCACAGTCTGGAATTTAAATGCATCATTGAGAGGTTCGTGTCAGTCACTTTACATCACATGACAACAACTATGAAAATGCAAAATATTTTTTTCATTGTGAAGCAAATAAGAAATATGACAGAAAAACAGAAAACCTGAGTGTGCAAAAGTATTCATACCCTTTTTAAAGAGGCCCCTAAATGAGACCTGGTGTTACTCACCCTCTGAAGTCACAGAAATAGTTAGATAAGGTTGGCCTGACTGCAATTCAGCTGTCATTATGCCACAAAACACAATTTAATTCATCAGTACAACATGTAAAAGACAAGGAACCACATCAAACCTGCCTACAGAGGACCATCTAAAACTCACAAACCGGGCAAGGACCACTCTGAACCATACACTCCACAGAGCTGGGCTGTGTGGGGGAGTGGCCATTGCTTGAAAAAAATAGTAACAAAACATGTTTTGTGTTTGCCAAAAGGCACATGGAAGACTCCCCAAATACGAGAAGGTCCTCTGTCCAAATACAATTAAAATGAGCCATCAATGAAAGATGCTAATAGTAGACCTGACTGTGCTCCCTCTCTAAAGTGAAGCCTGGTGATGGCAGTGTCCTGCTGTGGGGATATTTGTTATTGGTAGGGACTGGGAAACTGCTCAGAACTGAAGGAATGAAGGACAGGACTAAATACAGGAAAATTCTTTAAGAAAATGACTCAAACTGTGCTGCACAGTGCATCCAACCTGAAGGAGCTTGAGCTGTTTTTAGATAAAGAATGAGCACAAATACCAGTGATTTTATGAACCAAGCTCATAAACACTTATCCTAGAAAAGATGGAGCTGAAAGTTCTTCAGAAAGTGGTTCTACAGAAAACTAACTTGAGGGGGTACATACCGTTGTACGCTCAAGTTTTCTGTTTTTCTGTCATATTTATTTGCTTCACAATAAAAATATTTTGCATTTTCATAGTTGTTGTCATGTGAGGTTAAGTGACTGACATAAACCTCTCAATGATCTATTTAAATTCCAGGTTGTAAGGCAACAAATAAGGAAAAATGCTAAGGGGTATGCATACATTTGCACACAACTGTACATTTTTACTCCTGGTGCATGAGTATTTACATCGTGGACATTTACATTCTGTTAGTACTAGAGCCATCTAGTGCAGACACATGAAGTGTCAACCATTCAGTTTTTTTTTGTACTTTTACTTCATCATTACTCTTATAATCTCAAGTGAACTGAAAATTAAGGAAGACCAAATCTGAAGCACAATTTAAGTGTTTAGGTGCAGACAATTTTCTGATTTTATTTTAAGAGTGACAAATGATAGCAGCTTTAATGGTAAGCTTGTAAAACGCCTTCCACACTTTGCAAGATAATTACATTTTCAGGAAACTGCCTAAAGAAATGATTTGTTTTTGCTGTAGATCCGGGCCATTGTGTGGATTCTTTACCATTGTGAAATATTGCTTTGTGGCTCAGTGTGTAGAGCATTTATGCCTGAACCTGAAGATCTCAGATTTGAGTACAGCTCTAGGCACTATACTGTACCTAGAACATTGTGAAATAGGGCTTCTACTTGTCATATATATTATAACAATGATTGTTATTTCCAATGTTCTGTGACTGTTGCACATACAATAAAAACCTAGCAAGGAGGCTGTGGGCTCAGTCCTCTGGCTGCCCGACTCATGATCTCCCTGAGTGCAGTCTGCGTGTCCTCTCTGTGTTACTGTGGGTTTTCTCCAGGTACTCAGGCTTCCTCCCACCATCCAAAGATATGTATTGTGATTGGTGACTCTAATTTGCCCATGGTGTATGAATGTGAGAGTGAATGGTTGTCTGTCTGTCTATGTGTGTCTCTCAGCCCTGCAACTAACTTCCCATTGTACTGGGCATACATCGCCTAAGACCCATAGTTGCTAGGGGAGGCTCCAGCCACCCTATCATAAGCAGAAGGATAGGAATAAATAACGAAAACGTATTATCACAGCCATTACCATTCCATTAAGTGATTGGAACATGAAAATTGGCCCAAGGGACAGGACAACCAACGCCCAGTACAGTGAACACAGATGACGAATGGAGGATTGTCACATTAATGATCAATAAGTCACCACTGATGGCCAGGCGCTCCGCAGTCTGCATCAAGTGCTTCATTTGACACACAGCGTGAAGCACCATCACCGCAACCACCACCGAGCACCCCAGCATTCTGAGTGCAATCCAGACAAGTGCTCTGACTGTCAGCTGAGTGTTACGGCGGGACAGTCTCTGTCTGACAGCACCACCCATCGCTGGGCCCTCTCTCCCACTATTGGAGCTCACAAGTGCAGCCAATTTGAAGGCCTGTCGTACGTGTGATGTAAAGGTTTGAGATCTAATGTGCCCACCTTGTCAGCGAGGTGTCTTAGTCGGGGAACAATGCTGTCAGAATGATCAACCAAATAGCCCACATGAAGGAGCTTGTTAAAAAAGATTTCTCTGTACCCCCACCTTGTAAGGCAAGATAAAAGTAACACAGGCTACATTATGAAGGCCGCATGCCTGCCCACATGGTTCCATTTTTCACCCACATTCTCTTCTGCTCAAATATCATCCAGAATTCATTCTCTCCAGAGTATATGCCCTTATTTTGGTTTATATATAGAATAAGGAAATAAAAAAGGCTACTGACAGCGCTAGGATGTGGAGCCAGGTATTGTGGCAAATGGCATATAGACATTTAATCTTATTTCACTAAATTTCCCAAAAGGTTTTACAGGTGCATCTCAATGAATTAGAATGTGTAATAATTCACATATTGATTTGGCATAGGTTTTTACACCAGATGCCTTTTCTTGAGAAAAACATTTATCCCAGCTTGGGACCAGCAGAAAAAGTACATTGCCTTGTGGCATCTATTTATTTTAATTGTGAGGATGGTTTTCTTAAACTACTACTGTTGCTATAAAGGAATAGAATTACAAAAAAAAACAAACAAACAAACAAACAAAATAAAAAATGAGTATAAGAGTTTGTGTGTCCAGAAATGTTATACAAACAAGCCGCTTATCAATCAAAGTAGAAGAACCTGTCATTTCATTCATTAGATTTTGTATTGCTTATCCTTGAGTCTCCTTAGAAAATCATAGCAAATTTAACATTTTGGCAACAGTCCAGTCATCGTTCCATTTAAAATCTTTGTTGACATCTTCTACATTTCAAAATCTCACATCGGTATTACTGGACCCCTTCCAGATTATTTCGCCTTGGGATAAAGGAGTCACCTAAATGCTGGCGTTGTAACCAAGATTAAGGAAACCTGGCTGACATGATGCCATCTTAACAGAACAAGACAAACAAATTAAGAGTTGGATCCAAACTGATGCCAAGATAGCTAGACAAATTATTCTTAAAATCTCAGTGAGTTCAGTGAGTGAGTTTAGTATATTGTAGCAGCCTTTTTTTTTTTTTTTAAACACAGGCCATGTTAAATGTGTCTCTATCAGTCTGCATTGGACTGATGGTGCCATGGACTTGTAGTGTGATGGCTGGGTGAATGGCTGGAAGGTGGCTGGATTTCTGAGGGGTTGGAGTTGGTTATGTTACACTATATATAATGTGGAGAAAAAAAAAAATGTTCATTACAACAATCCAATCATAATGAATTCAATATTATAAGCAAAAAGCCTTTAATTACGAATATCAAAATAACTTATGACTCTTTTGTAGCTCGTCTGTGCCATGAACAAAGCTGGTCACAATCCATTTTCTATAGAGGAATTAGCCAAATTATGAACAATGGTTTTGGCAACTGCATGCACGTAATGTCACAGCTATTTTGCACCTTCATAAAAATTAAAAGGAAGAAAAAAAAAAAACTCTGCTTTTACAAATGAATCTGACTTGGAAGGGTACACTGGTATTGGCCCTTATTTTGGTTTATATATAGCATAAGAGAACAAAAAGTCTTATAACAGTATATGTGATAGAGGGACTTTGTTGCTAGGTATTGTGTGTGCATTGCATTCTGGTCCAGCGAGTCTCCTGTCAGCGGAGAAATTGGTATCTCTTCCTTCTCAATGATTGATTCCTCTCGGTATGCTTCTTGAACAGAGGTGCTATTGAAGCTGTGCAGAGCTATGTGAATGTGCCACCGCCTGTGTATTCTTTATCCACACGAATTACAAAATACACATCCCAACAAACAGCAAAAGGTGACCCAGGGGTGTGCAGTGTTTAAGGACACGGCATGTGGCTTTTTTTCACAAATACACAAAGTATCTTTCCACAAACTTACTGTCATTTGAGCAGTTGTGGGGATGCTTGCTGACTGGATATGACTAAAACAAGAGCAAATGTACAAAATGTCATTTATACATATACATCTAGTGCAAGATAGTTTCTTGTCAGGCTGCAGTGAAAAAGGAGGATGTTTACAGAGAGCCACAGAGATGATGGGATCAATGGGTCTTAATCCGGATTCTCAAGTGTGAAATTTAGGAAACTTCTTATATAGACATTTATGAATGAGGCCCAGTGCATTGAACTCTGACACAATAGAGGCCTGATTATGACCATAGACAGCCTGTCTGCTCTTTAACTCTCTGCCTGTGATTGAACTGCACAAGACACCAAAACCAAGACACCAAACCTCACTTGACCTTACTCATGTAGCTGCTGATCAAAAACAAGATGGCTTCTACATTTGGTGCAAATCATAGTCTGGCATAGTAAAGCCCAGGTAAAAGGAAGTGGCTCATTCATTTATTTATTCCTGTTATAGGTTGCAGATGACTGTGGGTGACAGGGTGGCCTTAGCCGGGTAACCCCTGGACGGTGTGTGAAAACGTGTTTCGTGTTTTTGATTTCAGTAAAATAGAAGAGAATATCTTCTTCTTCTAAAGCATGCAACTTTTTAATCTCAGCATCTATTTTTTCTACTACAAAAAGTGTGTAAAAGTAAGTATCCTCTTTCTTCTGTATCATCAGCTTTTAGATCTGCAGTTATTATAAACAACTATTTACCTAATGATGTTTGGTAAGATGGTCTCATGCTAGAACATTCATTATTGGTCCTTGTTTCATGAAGCACAACATGATTTAAAAGGCATTTTGGTCAATTGTGTTAATATTTGTTGCATAAATAGTTTGCGTTCA
Source organism: Bostrychus sinensis (assembly GCA_020698575.1). NCBI lineage: Eukaryota > Metazoa > Chordata > Actinopteri > Gobiiformes > Eleotridae > Bostrychus > Bostrychus sinensis. Next base: position 29,085,731 of record CM036244.1, read on the forward strand.
AGTTGTTTTTTATTGGCTCAATGAGGCTGTTGAGGGGCCAATGATTTGTCACTTTCCATTTGGCTTTAAAATTGGTACTCATCACAGGATACCATCACACAGTTATTGTTGGCAGAACATTTGCGTTCAGCACTCAAAAAGTGCTTGTCATTTCATGACATTCACTTCACAATAGTGTTAGACAGTGTATAATGGCTGACTTTCAGTTTTGGTGCAAAATGTCAGAAAACAATGATTAATGCTCTTTAGCTGTGAAGGTTTGGTAAAATGTGGCCTGTGGGTGTTCCCCAGTATGAGATTAGGGACATGCAGAGTTGTTGCACTGAAAGCTGTTGTGATTGCACTGAATTTCCAAGCCTTACAGAATCCACAGTAAAATTCATGTGTAAAATTATTCCATCAAGGAAAAACCCTTAAGGGAATAACTTACTTTCAATGTGTGGTCAGACATGAAAATAACCATTATATTCTGGTCAGTATTGGTAAACACAGTTATTTATTCATTCATTCATTCATTCATTCATTCATTCATTCATTCATTCATTCATTCATTTATTTATTTATTTATTTATTTATTTATTTATTTATTTATTTATTCATTCATTCATTTATTTATTTATTTATTTATTTATTTATTAGGTTTATGTGATAGGGACAGATACAAAAAACATCTGGGATAAAAACACAAGACAGCTGAACACATTAAACATGAGTACAGTGCTGCTGCAGGCACATCAAAGATTTATTTTTTTTAAAGTTTTTTTTTAATGTTCAATCTGGTCACAGACTTCAAATTGACAGGAAGCAAATTCCAAAGTCCAGCACCTCTCACGGAGAATGCAGTTCGGGCAAAAGAGGTTTTGTGAAAAGGCACCTTTCAGTCTCCACTTGAGGCTGCTCTGATAGATCTGCTGCAGTTGTGCAGTTTACTCACACAGTTACTCAGTGGTTCAGGGGCAAGTCCATTTATACATGTTTAAATATTATTAGAATATTAATATTAATCAAATATAATATAATATAATATAATATAATATAATATAATATAATATAATATAATATAATAGTGATGATATCAAATTGGCTTTTGTTTCTAAACTTTCAAGGCCTGGTTGTAAAGCCTTTCAACTGATGTGTGTGTGGTCTGGTTTGTCTGTGACCAGACAGTAGCTTTAGAAGAGAAAAACACTGAGTTAAAAAATATCTGCGCACATTTCAAAAGTAAAGCATTTTCTTATTATCTACAGTTAGGGTTAGGGTTATACTCTACAACTTTTACTTCCAGAATTTTAGTTTCATGAGAAGAAATGTTGTAGTGTTACTGGCAACATGATTTTAGGCTGTGTCCAAATCATCTCCTATATAATCTTTATATAGCACTATATAGTAATCACTATGTAACAACCTAAAACATACAAAATGGGCTAATCCTCCAGCTAGAAGAAGGGTTGCCCTGTTGGCATTAAAGGATGGGTCAGATGCAGAAAACAAATTTGTGACAATAAAATCTACCTTAACATTAACCTTAATAGTGCACTTAATAGTATTCACTATATAGGGTTCTTTATAGTGATATAGCGATCACAAAAATTTCCCACAATACAGCGCATTTGAATGAAATGAGTTACAAGGACGCACATTTGACTTTCTGCTGTTTTTTTTTTTTTAATCGTCATTAAATAAGCCATTAGGGTGAAAAATAATGTATTTACCTTTTTTACCTTAGCTTGTAGAGATAAATTAATGATAGTTTTTCTCTTAAGTCATTACCAGATGCAATAATCCAGCCTGTTTTATTAATTAACATGAAAAGACATTTTTAATATGCGTTTAATAAATCACTTAAGTCTTGCTATGTTTATTCACATACAGCATTTGTTAATAACAGCAATGAAAAACTAGTCGTCAGTGCCCAAAACTGGAGGTGGAGGGTTAGAGACCACAGGGAGTGAATCTGGACACAGCCTGAGAAGCTTACTACTTTCTAAATGCATCCACAAAGTACTTTTCCTATCTCCAAACTGTCTAACCTTGAGGTCTGTTTTTCGGCTTTGAACGCTACTTATCACCGCTAATTGTTAATGATGAACGGTGATGGAGGCTGGCAGCCCAGAGCCCTGAAACCATATCAAACCAAATTTAATCTTCCCTGATAAAATATATCCTTCCAATTAAGTACTTTTCAGGTCAATTTCCCCTTTTAAAGGTTACAGACACATGCTGAAAGGTCATTGATTTGGATCTGGGCAACAGCTGGAGACAATAGTTTCCCACAAAACAAAAAGCTAGTTTATAATACTCTTCATACCGGGGACCATTTGCCTTTGAGCTCCTAAACTCAAGTTGCTTTACAGGAGTGGATCAGTGGTTGCAAAGTCTACACTGCTCCCACTTCTAGCCTGTACAGTCTACTTTTGCCTCAAGCCTTTGTAACTTGTATTCAGTTAAGTCTCTATCCACATTCTTGGGAATTTGCAAAGGAGAGTGATGACCTTTTCTGGTAGCATTTTTGGCCTATTACATTTAGATAGCAAGGAAATGCCTGTGCAAGTGTGTTCATGCGGTTGTGGTTTTAAAATATATTGCTGGAGTGGGTGGTGGCAGAGATTGTTGGTTCAATTCTCGAGGCAGCTGACTTTCTTCCTTCTGTTGTTCCTGTGGGCTCTCTCAATGTGCTCCAGCTACCACATGGGTGAATATGTGAATCTGTAATGCCCCTAGAATAAAGGTGAGGTAGGGTAAATGGGGTAAATATTTATTTATTTATTTATTTTTGAAATGTTCAACTGTGTTAGGATATCAATAAAAACACATTGTACAAAATTTTGAATTGTTTCTACAATATCTAGAGGTTGCTCAAGGCCTTTGAATATTTCCAGAATTGCTAATTTTTGCGCACTACATAAAAAATGCAATATTATTAACGGGAATTCTAGCCTTGTCCCAGAATACCAAGAATTCTTTGATCACCGCTGTTACACTTTCATGAATAGTTTTTTTTATGTTTTATGGTGATATAACCACACATAAATCCAGCTTCTTGGAGGATAACTTTATTCCAGTTATTTCAGTCTCTTCTGATCCAAGTAACCATATAGCGGACTTACTTTGTGTTGCTTCAGCCGTTGTCTCAGTCAGTGGCGGCTGCTCATTTAACATTTAATACTGGGGTTACTAGAAGCAAGTTTCCCTACAATGTTGATACTGAATGAACAAACTAACCAAACTTAAACAAGATTCAAACTGTGAATCTTGTTAAAGTTTATTTAGAGTGTAGCATGTACAGACAGTGAAAATTAGGAAACTCTCTTCCCAGCCATCCCTTCTTTACACACTGGACGGCTCATTCAGCACACGACTGTTTCCTCTGCTGTGAGTTGTTGGTCCATCCTCTAATTCCGAGCATGACATTCTCCGAAGCCGGCAAGCGCCGCTGTGACTGTCCGTCAAAAGATTTGGCCTGTTCCGCCAATCACCATCAATCAGCCAGCAACACGACACGCCCACTGCTCCACTGACTCCCAGAGACGCTGAGCGTGCCTGGGCGGGTCAGTTTTGGAGCATTTATCCAATCATCGCCTTGCTTCGTTGCAGTTTGTTTTTCTCTCATAGAGATCCATTGACTCTCAGCGTCAGTAGGATTTACACAGCGTCCGAGCTGCTCTGAAGTGAGAGGAGGATGTGTCAGAGAAACAGATTAAACAGCAGATAAAAAAAGACATACTCACCAAATTAAACATATTCTAGTGCACTTTTATTGTAACAACAACAGTGCATATTTGACCATTTATTTAGTGAAATTTTAGGGAACGCTCAGCTTCCCTTGTTGTCAATGAGAAATCACCAGTGGTCTCAGTGTATATTGTCTAATTCATAATCACATTGAAGGGTTCTTGCTTTGAAAGACATGTCACAAACTAAAACAACAGTTGCTGTGAAAATTGCTCAGAACAGCTTATTATTGGGACATACTGGAATCTACAGATGAGATTAGCAAATCACTGCCAAATCAGCATTGTAAATTTGCATGGACAATGTGGATTTTCCATTTTACAATTCATTAGGGGATGTAGGTAAACCCATCACATGTGGTCACCAATATTCAATGCACATTGTCATTGACTGCATGGCATATAAATCCATTGCTGCCATAAGCATATATTATTAAACAATTATACATGCTAGACTTGCTAGCGCAATGTATCACAAAATTCGTGAAAAATCTCTAATATGCACAGTATGTGTTAAACTTCAAAGGCCTTGAGCAACGTTTAAATTTTGATTAATACTGATAACATTTTGCCCATTTTTTAAAATTTTATTTATTCCAACATATTGGTGGGGTGAGAGCATGAACTTTCAAAAGCTGAAAAATAAGGACCACTCTAATGTGAGGGTGAATGCTTGTCTGTCAATGCATGTCTTTCTGTCAGCTCTGTGATTAACTGGCCATTACCCAGAGTGTACCCCACCTAAGGCCCATAGTTGGTTGGATAGGCTCCAGCCACTTGCAAACCTTAAGCAGATGAATGAATACATGATCAAATATATTAGGAGAGTAAGGACATGCTTGGAATGTGTGTGTGTTCATGCAGTTGTGGTTTTAAAATACAGTGTTGTATTAACTGAATATCTTTTATCTGTCTACCCCCAGGATGTAAGGCTTTTCTTTGTCATCTAAAATCACCTGCAAAAACAGCTATATATTTTGGGAAAAAGAAAAATATGAATATTATAATACTAGCTTTGCAACAAAGTAGAACTAAAGTAAAAAAAAGTGCACCTTCCGCAAGATTTAGTGGGAAAACGGTAATAAGTATGACCTCAGACCTTAAGTGCTTCCTCCATTTTGGCCATTAGCACTTTTCAAAGGGAAAACTGCTAAAATAAGCCTTTGAATTGTTTATTAGGGTGCTGACCGGAGTTTTGCATCTTTTATTATGCTGTGCTTTAAGCTAAAACTTCTCTGGAGGATGTGCATCTCCCAAGGCTAAGATGAAGATACCCTACTGTTCGTTTGAAAAAATAAAAGGGTGCTTTGTAGAATTAAATCTTGTTGGAAAGAACTCACAGATGTACACTTTGGCAAATAGCAGGGTTGTTCAAAGATGAGGAGTTGTCAGAGTGGATTTTCAGATGTGTACTGTCACTTGTTTTATGGTGTTATCTGAACTGACTGGCTGTCCCATAGAGTTTGGGTCAAAGTAAAGACAGACATTTGACAAAAACAGAACTTGTTAAATGACTTGTTTTCCTTTTAAAAACCTACTTTTCTTGATGATGATCTTTTTCAAAAGAAAGTCTACTGGACTCTGAACCCTTAATTATTGTTTTGCCGTCAACTTTTTTCTGAACTATTAATATTAAAACATTATCAAGTTACCATGACAACCGTTACTATGTTGTTAAATTTGACAGTATCTTTGAAAAGAGCACATATTAAATGGCTTTCCAAGTTGGATTTAGAGGCAGAACAAATGGTTGAAGATTGAACTACCCCTGAATGCAGTTGGATAAACTTTTGCCAATCAGGAAACAGGGGACGCTGCCATCATAGACAGAATAAACTAACTCTGGATCGACACAATTTGAAAATCACACAACAACATGCAGAAACATAGGCTCACAGGCTGGAAAAACATAAGGTGCAAGGTCTGGAGTGTCACCACTAGTTGCCACAAAAAGCTACACTTACACACTTAGACACTTTCACAATCCAAGTGCCAATGGCCATGTCAATGTCTCTGCCCAACCTGTCGAAACTGACCTACAATTTTCTCAGTTTTAGGTCAAGGAATAACCTAGCGTCTCATGGCTCCTGGAGAGATCTAAGCCCTTTTCAAACAGTACAGCAGCTAATACAAGTGAGGCTGAACTGTATTTACTCTCAGAGCCACACTCAATGACCCTAATTTCAAGATAACATTGGCTATAAGACTCTCCGCGGCCAAAGTAGCATGACCTCAATGGGATGATGTCTGCTCACGGCACACACTTTTTCACTGAAGTTACCTCCAAATCTGTGTACTGTTGTTGGACTTTTAAAATACTTTGGATTTATTTGAATATTTTCACAGTGGCTGCAGAATCATGCCAAATTTAGTGCTTTGAATAAAAAATTACTGGCAGCCTTGAATCCTTTGAATCTTTGCCCACTGAATATTCTTGTATGTTAACAGTCTGAGTTTTTGAAGTTTGACAAACTTTCATGATAAAATACAATTAGCTCATTTATACCATGCCATGCCATTGAAATTGTTTCCCTGCAACTTTTACTTGCCAACAGTTACATAAGTAATAATGGGTTCTACAACCGTATTCTCTATATAATTTTTATTATTTCATTGACGTCCATCCTCATGAAATTCACCAATCATTTCAATTGTGGCAATATATGGCTTTTTTGGACATTTTTTTATAGCCAGCTCTTGGCATTGGTGACATAATCAGCTGCCGAGCGTCGCCCTATGCTCAATGCTGCCTTGTGTCATCAGTGATACAATCAATCACAGTAAATACATCATGGACAATAGGAACAGTTTTCAGTCCATAAATGTGTGCTACACCTCTCAAGCTCAAATTCACGGAGAAATTATGGTCATAAGTAACTCATTGAAATATGACCTGCAGTTATAGATGATATGATCAGAAGCACAAAGTCTTCCTCTCATTATTTTAGCTGTATTTTTATTAAAACAAGATAAAACTTACATTCGGACTTCCTGACAAAAAGTATTTGTAGTCTGTGGAGTTTGTGGAGCCTCTGTCCAGAGCCCAGTGAGACTGAAGGCTTATAAACTGTGTTCCTGTGCTGGAGCAGCCAGGGGCAGAGCAGAGCAGCCTCAGGGACTGGGGCTCTGGGCATTGGGGAACCACTACAAGAGAAACTTGGTCAGATATTTACACAAAAACAAAAGTTAATGCCCAAATTATTTGATTTATGCTACTGGTGTGGAGCAGCAGCTCATGTTTAAAATGTGCATAAACAATGTTTAGCCTTGAACCTTGGAGAGGAGTAAACTCATAAATTGCATTCACATTTTTTTCTACAATGTAGGAGCTGAAAATATTATTATATCATCTCAAATGCACCAAATACAGAAAATTACATATATTTTGCCTTATATAGGCTATCATAGAAAACTCTCTGCTAGGGATACAGCAGTGTAAATCAGAGCTTTTGTTAATACTATTAATATTTATGTTCTATTAGTAACATTTTGACAAATGCATATTAATTTTTTGTGGTTGTGGGGCGGGGTGGGTGGTACAAATCAAAAATTGACAAACTCATTTATTGTCAAAATTAGCCTAAATGCTACATGAGTCTTGGAGGTGCACCAGAGCTTGCGCAGCAACTATTTAGAACTATTTCAGAGCTTGCACTCTCACTATTTATATTTACCAGTTCTCCTCATTTGGCCAGCGGGAGGACACAGGGAGGACATGCACTTTCCACTCAGGGAGATCTTGATTGGCCGGCCTGAGGGTAGAACCCACAATCTCCTTACTTAGAGGCAACCATTGTGCACCCCTATTGTTGAGCTTCTGAAATATAATTTAGTTCCCAATTGTGCTAAATCTTTATACATCTTGCATACACCAAACTGTACCTGTAATGTCTACATATTCTTCATTTTAAAACTTCAGGAGAAACTTTTTATTTGTGGATAAATTAGCTTATGTAAATGTTGTATCTGTGCCCTAGCCTATTGTCCTGTTACCTTACATAGTGTATTAGGCATCCAGGTTTGGTGCAATAACTTTTTAAACTTTAAAGAGACTGTGTTGATAGTGGAGGAAGTTCTGAATTGGAAGAAGCCCAAAGGCAGGCTGCTTTTGTGAACTCGCTTCTTGATGTGTTTGGGAGGAAAAAAAGAGGTTCTGCCTTGGTATTTTTAGCCCATATTCCTAATAGTAGTTTGAGCGATGCTAATTTTTACATCCTGGATCTCTTGCTTCTTGCACCAACCATCTTTGATATCTCTTTTAAGAAAATTTAATTCCTTTGACTGCTGTGTTTGTCAAACTGTCAAAACCCCTAACATTTCTATTAAGTCATAAATCTGTAATGTAATTTCATCTTTCTTCCAGATGCAACGTGGACAGCAAAGTATCACGAGTGGCGTGGCTGAACCGCACCACCATCCTGTTCGCGGGCAATGAGAAGTGGTCTCTGGATCCTCGGGTCGTCCTGGTGGAGAACACAGCGGTGACAGAGTACAGCATCAAGATTCTGAATGTGGACATCCACGATGAGGGACCTTATGTCTGTTCCATTCTCACAAACAAGAAGCCCAAATCCACAAAGGTGCACCTCATCGTTCAAGGTAGGTCTGATCTCCTTTCATGCCTTTCTGATAATATATTGGATTCTTAAGTGCACGATCTTTTTGTGTGGGCTGCTTTTCATTAAACATGCATTCACTTGTATCTGGCACCCTTGAATACTCATTCCCCTTTGCGTGTCCTTGTACGTCAACAGCCTGTGTTTTGTTTAGGTATGAATCTAAAAAGTATATCTGTTGCCTGAGACAAACTTTTATGTTTAAGTTCTTGAAATTGTCTCACTTAAATTTTATACTAGTCACCAAATAGTCAATAGTAAGAAAACTTTTAAAAATATATTTCCTTATGTATCCCTATAGACTAGTCTGAATCTACAAAGGTGATGTTATTATTCAAGATAGGACACTCAGACAGCCATGTTGTTTGCAAATCTGATCAATCTACTCTGGTGGCTTTTTGATTATAAGTGCAAGACCTCTTTGGGTGCGCTACTTTTTCATTAAAAACACTTTTAAACATCCTTAAGCGGCTTCATCTTTAAAATATTTGGAATTTATTGGATTATTAGTACCACAGTGGGTACAGACTTATGCCTGATATATTGCAATGAATAAAATCTTAAATTGCTGGCACATTTTTCCCATTGCATATTAGTCATAGTAGTTCAGGCAGCTATGTTGTTCATATTATTTTGCATTGGTTCCTTTTTAGTATTAAGAAATAGCATACAAGTTCCCTTTGTATGGATTTCTTATGATTGAACTTAACACTAAACATCTCTGCACATCCTTAATTTGAAAATATTTGGGACTGAATTGAACATGTTTATCCAGACTCAGGGTAAATTTATAAAAAGTAAAAAAATAAATGGATTTCCCCCACTGCATATGTACTATGTATGGCATTTATTGATAAAGTAACATAAAAAGTAAATTTACATAGTGCTTTGGAATCTTCTTCCTATACACTCCCTAAAATCTATAAAGCTGCACCTTATTCTTCAAGTCAGCAATGTTGTGCACAAAACTCATCTACTTTTTATCTACTATTTTGTACCTGTAAGACCCTTTTGTATAGACTAGGGAAGAAATTACCACTCTCCTGTTTTCCAATGGTGTGATTAGCCGAAATTCACCAATTTAGTTTTAATTTAACATCACTGATAGCGATCGATTTCAGACACAGTACTCCGATTAATGTTCAGGCCCAGTCTCCTTCAGGCGAACTGTGAGCACCGAAAACTTGGTTATCTTTTCTGATGAAATCAATTTCCTTCACAGCTAGTTTCCACAAACAATTAGCACCACCACTTCAAGTCTGCACTCAGTATCTAGATAATTAAAATTTAAATTAAGTAGGTAGTATATGCTGAATAATTAACAATATGTTACGCAAATCAATTACCTTTCAGAAAATAGATATTGCGAGTGCAAAAAATCTATGCCTTCTGCAGCACTAAAGCATTTTAAAAGCAAACTTTAAAGCTTTATTCTTATTTGAACATGTAATTAACACTAACTGTTTTATATAGTGTGTAATTTCCACTTAACCCCATGTTGGTGATGCAATTTATTCTCCGTCTTTGGTGCAGAGGGTCATGGGTTTGAATGAAAAACTTGGCTGCTTGCATCAGGAAGGTCATCCAGCATAAACATCTTCCATATTACCAATGCAAATGTTTCACTGTGGTGACCCAAAAACATGTTTTTTCTAAATTTAAACAAAAATGATTTTTTTTTTCTTTTGAGAATTTTTTTAAGCAAGTTTATGATTTTAGTTTGAACTTGTATTTAACATTATACTGTTTAATCTATACTTTCAAATAATAATTATATTTTTAAGTAGTAAAAGTATTTACACAAAAAAAAAAGGAAAAGTTAAATTTTACTTAAAGGTAATTATGCAATATGAGACCTTTACTGTTTTAACATGGTACTGCTGTCTATATTCAAAACAATGGAGCATGTTTCCACCCCTCTCCATCCAGTCTCAGTGGTGTTGATGGTTGTCAGTGAACAACTCTCTGTAACTACTGTTACACTTATTACACATACAGTATACACTATGGGCAGCTATGCATCCTACACTGTAAGCTGGTTAGTGTTGGTATACTTACGGAATTTGGTATACATCCTAAATTTGTATTTATAATGTGTTATCTTTTAAAGAATAAGAATAAGAATAAGAAAACCTTTATTAGTCCCTCAGTGGGGAAATTGCATAAATAGCATTACTTTATTGTTTGCAAAGTAAAGCATGTCCCGTTGCAGGTGCACAGTGATTCTGCTCAAAGGTATTGCCAGTGCTGACCATATGTTTGCCTCTTTCTTTGCATATTTTTTTTTTTGACTCATAGCAAGGCCAACTGGCTTTGTAGCTGCCATAAGTTGTGTCCACAGTTTACAGCTCGCGCCGGCACATCTGGTATTCTGTAATTGGAGCATTCTCTTCTTTAGTGAATGCAAGGGTGGATTTTACAGACTAAAATCAACAACTATATAATGGAAAAAAAATATTTTTTTTCTTGCGAATTAATTGGCTGTACATTTGTTAACAGCAAAACTAATATTTGATGTTTACTTAATATCTAGGGGCACGTGTTATTTTTATGATTTAGTCCCCTCAAAAATATATCTTTGAGTTTGAAACTTCCTTGAGGACTAAACATTTCAAAAGCAAGCTCTTGATTATTGTTTGAACTTGTAATTAACATTGACTGTTTTTCACACTGTATAATTCCTGGTGAGATCTTATTAACGCATAATTGACAGCGAGAGATCAAGCCACGGTTTGAATTAAACAATAGAGAACATGCATGGCAGCCCATCTCCAATTATCTTCCACCATGGATTTGACGTGTCCTTTATTCTGACCTTGAATAACCTCACCATCTGGATATGGCAAACCCTCTTCAAAGAGAAGGTGTTGCTGGTGTGCACATAACGAGCAGGGCTGGGGCTTTGATATGCCAGCAGGGCTCTATGGGGGTCCATGTTGTTCACACCTGAAAGTGGAGCAGGAAGCCAGCAGTGTGCGGGGGTTAGGAACGCAGCAGCCAGAATCTTCCATAAATATCCATGTCGAGACTTTTGACATGGGGTGTCAAAACAGAGTGCTGCACACATTTATCTTCATTACACCAGAGCGTCCAGTTTACATTAACTCAAGTCTAGTTGTATTAGGTATTAGCATGGAAATCCTTTAAGTGTCACCTGTTTGACTTTGGTTTGTGGGGGCAATTTTATGTATTATTAACAGCAAATGCTAAATAGAATTGGGCTTATGGGCTTTTCTGAAAATCGGTCATATCTAGTTTGATATTCATAAAAATGTTTAGTTTTTTCTTTTTAATTATTATTATGTTGTTATAATTCTTTCAAAATCCAGTCACAAGTGGTTGTTACCCAGTGTACTCTCCCAAGACTGGATAAATGGCAAGGTTACCACCAGGAAGGGCACCTGGCATAAAATCTATGTCAACTCAACAAGCAAATCACTGCACACTGGAGGCATTAGTTTTACTGTGGTGACCATGTAATGGAAAGGTCAAAAGGAAAGAATAAAGAAATCTTGTCCAACCAGTCATTTCCTATTAATTCCAAATTTATTAGCTTTTTGTGGTACTTACTCTATCTTTTTAATTATATGTTTTTGTGTATTCTTTGTGTCACTGCAGCCCATTTACTGGTACATAACTGCAAAACAGTTCCCAGAACAGCACTTGAAACTGCATCTTTGTTATGGAACACAATGTCACTTACAGCATATTTTATTTTACAGCAATATGTTCTATTAACATTTTTATCTCAAAATATGGGCTTTGATCAAAATAATCAAAATAGCCTCAAATTTATTCTTATAGTTTGACATAAAACAAGGAGAATTATATTAATATTATAATAATATTATATTAAATTATATAATATTGTCCCACAAGAGGTTTTGCAGCAGTACTCCACATAAAATACATAAACATACAAACAACACTTACCAACAGAGATCGAAGTCACAGCAAAGCCCAAACTACATGATGTGCAAATAAATACATATACTCAGAGATGACAAGCCAACTTTTGCCTCTTTGCATTCTATAAAAGTAATTCAGTCTTGATTTGTTACATGTGTGTTAAAAAAAACAAAAAACACAAGTATAAGTAATATAAGGCAGTAAAAATTAAGGGAAGAGCAAAGCTAAGAATAGTTATAACAAACTTCTGCTCCTTTGATTAATTACCTTGACACAGTCACTAATGTGGTCCATCCATCAGTCATTTCTTAGGATGGATCAAATAAAAGATAATGAGAATGATTTTAATTAGATATTTGATGATGTGTCAGTCTTTCCATATGTGCCCTTTACTGTCCAATGCACGCCTGTTACTAAAGTTCATAAAGATCTATAAAGCTCCATAATAAAGTTATTCAGTACACAAGTAACATTTGTGTTAGAGTATCCAAAAAGTCAATGCCTTGGTTTTCCAGAGATATTTTTGACAGTTCATTTCCCCAGCTTGCTGAATAATGTATTTTTTTTAGTTTTGATTCAAATCTCCTTCCAAAAGGTTCTCAAATGTATTGTCCCCAGGCAGAAAAAACATTGACACTTTCATTTGCAGCGGAATAAGTATCGCTTTTACGCTGCGAGTGAAAGTTTTTGTTACTGTAGTGATAAAAAGTTATTTCACTTCTCTGACATTGAACTTTGAATTGGGTCATATAGGTGAATATGGATGTGTAGGTAACGGCCTTGTAGCATGCACCTTTTCTGTTAGAGGTGGAAAAAGTACTCAAACGGTAAACTTAAGGTACATACTTCTGAAAGTTTTTATTTTTGTTGTGATTGTACAGGAATCTACTACTTTATTAAACCAAACTGCAATCTAATCCACAACCTTTTAGCTCTAGGACCAGAACTGACAGCAGCCGTGTGTTTGTCTGTCTGTCTCTCTTTCTCTCTCTCTCTATGACACCAGGCAGGGGGCGGGGCACGCAGGACAGAGGAAAAGTACAGAGACCCGATGGTCTTGACAGAGCAGACTGTCAGCTTCCTAACAGTGTTTGTTTCATGTAGATTGGCCCAGGACTTACTGAGATACAAACCACTAAAGTCTTACAACTGTTAATGATGTTAAATATCGCCTGTTCAATATACGCACGGCTAATTAATGCCAGCGGCGACAACACGTGGTGTTTTCAGATTGTATCAATGATGTTTTACTTGAAAAATTGCCAAAAACTAGTTATTTACTTCCCATAGCTTTTTTGATAGTCATATAAGGGAGAGAGAAGTGAGCAGCAACAGCAGGGACACAGCAGGAAAGGCAGGAGGGGAGACTTTGGACTTGAAGAAAATAAGTCCAGCTCCAAAGGTAAACAAAAAGGTGAAAATATATACAGTGAAGCCTAAAATTATTCATACCCCTGGCAAATTCTGTCTTAAAGTTACTTTCATTCAACCAGCAAGGTTTTTTTTTGACCGGAAATAACACAGGCTTCTGCCAAAAGATAATAAGAAGATGTACAAGTGGTGATGTACAAGTGAAAGTGAAAGTAACTTTAAGTCAGAATTTGCCAGGGGTATGAATGATTTCGGGCTTCACTCTATATATGTATGCATACAGTGGGGCAAAAAAGTATTTAGTCAGCCACCAATTGTGCAAGTTCTCCCACTTAAAAAGATGAGAGAGGCCTGTAATTTTCATCATAGATATACCTCAACTATGAGAGACAAAATGAGAAAAAAAATCCAGAAAATCACATTGTCTGATTTTTAAAGAATTTATTTGCAAATTATGGTGGAAAATAAGTATTTGGTCAATAACAAAAGTTCATCTCAATACTTTGTTATATACCCTTTGTTGGCAATGACAGAGGTCAGACGTTTTCTGTAAGTCTTCACCAGGTTTTCACAAACTGTTGCTGGTATTTTGGCCCATTCCTCCATGCAGATCTCCTCTAGAGCAGTGATGTTTTGGGGCTGTCGCTGGGCAACACGGACTTTCAACTCCCTCCAAAGATTTTCTATGGGGTTGAGATCTGGAGACTGGCTAGGCCACTCCAGGACCTTGAAATGCTTCTTACGAAGCCACTCCTTTGTTATCCGGGCAGTGTGTTTGGGATCATTGTCATGCTGAAAGACCCAGCCACGTTTCATCTTCAATGCCCTTGCTGATGGAAGGAGGTTTTCACTCAAAATCTGACGATACATGGCCCCATTCATTCTTTCCTTTACACGGATCAGTCGTCCTGGTCCCTTTGCTGAAAAACAGCCCCAAAGCATGATGTTCCCACCCCCATGCTTTACAGTAGGTATGGTGTTCTTTGGATGCAACTCAGCATTCTTTCTCCTCCAAACACAACGAGTAGAGTTTTTACCAAAAAGTTCTATTTTGGTTTCATCTGACCATATGACATTCTCCCAATCCTCTTCTGGATCATCCAAATGCTCTCTAGCAAACTTCAGACGGGCCTGCACATGTACTGGCTTTAGCAGGGGGACACGTCTGGCACTGCAGGATTTGAGTCCCTGGCGGCGTAGTGTGTTACTGATGGTAGCCTTTGTTACTTTGGTCCCAGCTCTCTGCAGGTCATTCACTAGGTCCCCTCGTGTGGTTCTGGGATTTTTGCTCACCGTTCTTGTGATCATTTTGACCCCACGGGGTGAGATCTTGCGGGGAGCCCCAGATGGAGGGAGATTATCAGTGGTCATTGTATGTCTTCCATTTCCTAATAATTGCTCCCACAGTTGATTTCTTCACACCAAGCTGCTTACCTACTGCAGATTCAGTCTTCCCAGTCTGGTGCAGGTCTACAATTTTGTTTCTGGTGTCCTTTGACAGCTCTTTGGTCTTGGCCATAGTGGAGTTTGGAGTGGGACTGTTTGAGGTTGTGGACAGGTGTCTTTTATATAGATAACCAGTTCAAACAGGTGTCATTAATACAGGTAACGAGTGGAGGACAGAGGAGCCTCTTACAGAAGAAGTTACAGCTCTGTGAGAGACACAAATCTGGCTTGTTTGTAGGTGACCAAATACTTATTTTCCACCATAATTTGCAAATAAATTCTTTAAAAATCAGACAATGTGATTTTCTGGATTTTTTTTCTCATTTTGTCTCTCATAGTTGAGGTATACCTATGATGAAAATTACAGGCCTCTCTCATCTTTTTAAGTGGGAGAACTTGCTGACGAAATACTTTTTTGCCCCACTGTATATATAGTGTATGCATATATATAGCGTATTGATATTCAACTTTTTCTGAAAATGGCATCAAAATCTGACCATTAGTTATTGAGTTATCTTGGAGACTAACAAACCAACCAAGAATCAGACAAAGTACTCTATTGCCCACCCAGATTAGTATTGTTTGTGAGAGATCCAGGTTGTGTCATCAACAGAAAAAAAAGCATCATGAATTGGATTTATGTTGAACACAAATGTAGAATATATCCACCAGCAGCCACCTTCAATGGACAGCCCCATCAGGAAGTCCGGGGGGTATGTTGGTCCCTATGGGACTATGGGACTATGGGGGTATGTTGGTCCCTATGGGACCAACATACGTTGGTTCCTCTCCTCACACCTCTCAAATGGAGATCGGTGTTGAACCTGTACACAGACACAGACTCTGGAGGCTCACATCAATCAGAGCAGTGACCTTGTCCGCCCATACCCTTAGGAATATAGGACTAGTGCTTCCATGGAGACTGCACACCGGGACTAGACTGACTGCACCTACATAGCAATAGCTCCAAAAATAATATCTCACAGTGTTTCGTAATGTGCATTGTGTACACTCCAAGGACTGTGTGAGCGGATGCAATAGAGCCAAGGACTCAATCAGGACAGAGTGGCAGTTATACCATCATCTGGACTTTTACAACTGCTGTTCCTTTAATAAACAAAGAGCTCCTAAAAACAAAAGGCGCTTTATAGGGTTGTGTAAAAGTCAAGTCCAATACAAAATACAATAAATATTTCATTCATTGTTGCACAGTGTGTGCAAGTGTTTGTAGACTTGGGAATATCCAAGTTTTGTAAAAACAAATTCATTAGAAGGGTACTCTTAAAATGCAAAAAACCTTGCCAAGGTCCCATTTGCTCTGCAACATGATCAAATGTCATATCTTTATAAGAACAATTGAAAAACATCCTGGTTTCTAGATTGGCTGGCCTTACCTATTCTCTGCTTAGCTCCGAAATCAATTGTACTGAAAAGAAAACCTCACCAGCAAAGTTAACAAGAAAAGTAACAGTGTTTAGCTTTGGTTTTAGGGCAAAGATCAAAACAGATAGTCTGTTTTCAAACTGCGAATGTCAATTGGATTTGAACAGTCAATAAGGAGAGTCCTTTAACATAAACATTTTTTAAGGCAACAAATTGCGCTTGATTTTGTGTGATTATATTCTGTGAACTGCAGTGGTCTGTCAACAAGATAACTCCAAAAGTGAAAGTTGAACATTTATGACATTTTCACAATAGGTCAGTATGGGCCAAGGAGGAAATGAAACACTTTCTGGATCCAGATTTTTTAAAGAATTGTGTACCATTGCATCTGTGGCTGCATGGACATTCTTAAGACATGAGGGGCCAGTAAAGAAAACAAGGGATTAGTTAGCATTGTGGGCTTTGTGACTCAACGAATCGAGCATTTATCCCTCGACTAGAAGATCCTTGGTTCAAGCCAGTGTTTTATCAAAGTTTTCCAAAGTTTGCATTAGTAACAATGGCTTCACCAACAAACCTGTATTGCTATACCACTACTCTAAACCAGCTTTGGCTTGATGCCAGTTACATATAGCTTTGAGAGAAAATAGGTGTTTTAGCAGTTAAGGAATATTAAGATTGGCAAGATAATCTATAAAACTCCAGAAGTGCCAGTGCCAAGCCTTGATAAAACAGAGAAGGTTGCATCACCGAAAGGCATCCGGCATAAAAATGTGCCAATATATCCATGTTAACTATTTGCTGTGGTGACCCTTGAAAGATAACGAGCAGAAGAAGACTATACAATGAGGAAAATAATCCATCCCAGCTTTAACTGAATATGTTATTGAGAATTCTTTTGTGACCGTTCCATCAGCAAAGCTCCCCTGAAATCCCTCCACACTTGAGCAGCCGGAGTTAACATTTATCACCAGCAGACAAACACATTATTGTTTCTTTGAGCCCTGTGCCTTTTTGCACCTCATCAGCCCTGGTAGAACTGAAGGCGTCGCCCCAGCCTCCCTGCCCGCCTCTTTAGACCCCCCTCACACACAGACACACACACTTTCGCTCACACACAGAGCTCGCCCCATGCAGTCTGCTCCGGCGCTTTGTCGCATCCATCTGACTCTAATGCTTTTTATGATGAGAAACAGAGCAGGCCACCAGAGGAGATCTGCCGCCTACAGTTGTGGATTTACCACTCCTTTTGCTCTGGCTCTCCGAAACTAGATGTTACTTACACAAGATCTTATATCTGACTCTGCCCCCAGTGATTCTCTAAGCCTAGTTTTATCAAGTGATGTGGTACACTTCAGTTTGGTATATGCCCTTATACTGTAACCATTTCCCCGGTCAAAATGTTTTTCACACTATACAGTCACACTTTTTGGCCTCTGTCATTTGCCAACTCAGTTCTTTTTTGTATTCCTTGCAAAAAAATTAACTGGTCCTTGTTGCAAGTTTAATTTCCAGGGTGTGGGACAAATAGACAGTGATTAAATGTGATTGGTTGTCAGAAACAGGGGTGTAGTGTCAGCATATACTGGACAATGCAACTCCATTTAAAAAAAACAAACAAAGGAAGGTCCAAACATAAATGTATAGTGGGTAGAAACACTGAATAATTAGCAAAGCAACTGCCAACAATCATAATTATATATATATAGGAGTGTAAAAGGGTTAAAAGGATATAGCTACTGTGCATAATAAACAGATTCACAATATTATTTTTCACATTTTGCCAGATTTATGATATTTTATACTGTATTACTTTGGCTCGGATGCCAAGAAAATGTTCTCTCACTGATGGTTTCTTCGGGGCCTTTTCTAAGGTCAGTATATTCTCACCCACTGTTATATATTTTAAACATACCATGAATCTGATTCATTAAAAATATACTTACATGTACCCTAGATAGGTATTGAAGTCTCTTGTTCCCAAACTCCCCTGATTAGTACTGCACTGAGTATTTATACATTTTTCAAAAATATCCTTCTTTATCTGTTACTGCTGATGTTTGTTTAAAACATTTAGCTTGACTTCCTTAGAGAAATGAAGTGGGTCTAGAACCTTTTCCATTCCCATAGTTTTTTTATAATAAAGAAGCTGTTTATTCTACGTCTATTTTCTGAGTGACAAATCTAAAATTGCCTTTCAGATGCAGTTTAATAAGTTTCCATTTATTCTGCCCCCTCCAAATCCAACTGGAATGTCAGGGACCTAATTCTCTGTATAGAATAGGATGGATGGCCAAATTAGATGCCACTGTCTATGTATCGGAAACACATCAGGGCTTGCTATACTGAACTGTACCTCTTAGTTTTGCAAATCACAATACTGGAAACACTCTATGACCTTCAAATACACCCAACACCTTAATTAGTTAGACTGATTGGCTTACTTTTGCATTTTTTACATTCCCCATACATTTTACATGGGCCTTACAGCTGTCTTTCAAAGCCACACTTTTCACTGACTGTACCAGAGGGGCAGAGGCATTGTGGCAACTCCTTCAGGCGTGCATATTTCAAGTCCCAATGAATTCAGCCCTAAGGCGTGTGTGGAGCCATGCCTACAGCATGGCCCAGCAATCATTCGTTACAGCAGACTCCCTCCTTCTGGCTTATTTGTCTAAATCCATGTGACTGCAGGCTGCAATAAGGCAAATACAACTATATCCTCACAGACATGCAATTTGGAATGAGAAATGTGCAATGGAAGATTGGTTCAAAATATATTGTGGGGCACAGTAACATGTTCTTATTCCAGCATATTTTAGAATGTAGTGTAAGGACTGGAAAATGTAAAAATTCAAAACAGAATTGAAATAAAGATGGATGGAGGAACTTTCTGCCATTAGAAATCTGAATCTGAAATAGTCAGCCAATTAACAAAAACAATTTTTCTCAAAATTTTGTGTATGTGGAGTCTCCATCCCATGATAGAGAATGAATGTAGATGTTACTTACACAATAGCTTACGTATATTTGACCCCTAATGATACCATCTGCTCAGTTTTATCTCGTGGTTTAGTTTTTTGGTTCTATTTGCTTTTATAGAATTATTTCCATTGCCAAAACGCTTGCTCTACGATGCAGTTGGTTTTTTTGGTCTCAGCTATTTATTCTGAACAAATGGACACAAAATAAATCCAACTGAATGTCATAAAACAGGAAGCAGCACCAACATAGCCAGGAGATTGCAATACAGTTTGAAAGATATTGCGTAAACCAGAGAAACAAAGAATTGCATAACATGTCTGTAAAGATTCTCTGTCATCCAGGTTGCCATAGTCAAAACAAGGTTCAGAAATCCAGATTTTGATCAAAGAAATGCATGCGTGAATTGGCCTTAATGAATGAACACAAGAGTGACTAACTGGTTAGTGGATAGACTCCAGTCACACCCAACCCCTAATGGGAATAAGCAGACGATGATGAATTAATGAACAAGTTTTATTAAGTTCAGAGGAAAATGCAGACCTACGGTTTAGAAACAAATCTTAAGCTAGCCAAGAGTGTCCATTGTGTTCTCCTATAGATTTTTTTGTGGGTCAAATACAAGCAAAATTAATATTGCTAAATTCTAGATTTGTGCCAAAACTAAAAATAATAATACTGTTGCAATTGATTTATATTAAAGTATTTATTCTGTTATAAATTTGCTGGATGTATTAGATTTTACCATATTTTACTTTAGCTCTGTTTCTTAGAGAATGTTCTCACTCGGCCGGTTTCCTCAGGGACTTCTCAAAGGTCACTTTTAATATATTCTCAGTGTCACTCATAGTTTGGCTATAACATTATCTTTTTACAATATTAATACATGAGCCACATTTTTTTCCAAGTAGTTTTAGAGTACTAATTTTACCAAATAGGTCACCTTCAGTGGCCGCTATTCAAATTTGGGTTATGTTAATGATTAAAACTCAAAAATCTGAATGACCAAAGGCTGTTTGCTCATCTTTCTGTGAGGAACCTAAAGATTCTCTTTTTAATACTCAGCCACACAAACAATGTGGAAGAACCAAATGGTCCAGAGTCTATAAACGAATGCAGTTTGTAAAACCTTTAATGTCAAATAGGATTTTTTTTCCAATAGAAATCCCCAAAAATGTGTTCATTGTTCCCAACACATCCCAGGATAGATTGTGTGGTTTAAAAGCTGAGCATGAACACTTCTCTTTTATTCATTGTTTACAGGTTGATACAAGCTACTAGTCTAAAGAGAGTTTTTCAAAATATTAGCATTTGCTGATATTCTGAAGTGGTTTCAGGAGACTATGAATACTGTGCAAATGTTTGACTAAGAATTCTCCACTGTTAAATAATTCATAATGTCTCCACTGTTGTAAACTTTAACTACAGTAAAAAGTCTGTTTTTAGTTTGTGGCTCAGCTGTAAGCCAAAAGAAAGACAAAAAAAAAAAAAAAAAATGCATCTAGAGTACCAATAAAACAATTAATCATTTTTTTAATAAGTGTCCAAAAGAAAAAAAAAAAAAAGAGAAACTTATGGCATGTGTCAAGTGCTACAGTGTTGTGCAATACCTTACAGAGGTGGTGCAGACCTTTTACATATCGTGCGGTGTGTTTGAGAAAGCAATAAACTATGGTCATTGGTCTGTGAAACTGTATGTGGAGAGAAAGCAAGAATCATTTTGACAACCCTGACAAACCCATGATAGGAAATATATACTCAAGGATGTTACTATTGACATTGTTTGCCAAAAATGTATTTTCTGAATTTTTTTCTCTCTCTCTCCCTAAATGAATAAAAAGTTATTTTGATTTTCTGTGGAAAAGTGGGTAGCAATTACTGTAACCGTACTAATAGTAGTATTTGTAGTAGATTTTACTGGCTGCAAAAAAAAAAAAAAAAAAAAAAAAATTACAATAAATATTTTAAGTCGGGTAATAATTGTGTTGCTGTTACTTTTATTTTGACTTTCAAGTATCAGCGATGTTACTTTAGAACAGATTTTGACTACTTTGTCCACCTCCATGTATATCAACTATTAGACATTTGTATTTGGACAGGTTTTTGTTCCATTATTAATCTGAGGTAGACAGAATAGTTATTTAAACTAGTGAAAAAAATACCATTTACAAATGATAGTCTTGGAAGTGGAGGTTGAGTTTAATGAAAGTGAATGAATGGTCAGGATGAATGGTATGTTACAGTAACAAGTCTTTATTTGTAGCTGTGTGCTCACCACGGCTCTCTGTATAAACACTGTCACTGCTGACATTCTTTATCCTCCATCGTCACTCAGTATCAATCACAGAAGACAGATGAAATTAGTTCCTGAGCTATTTGGCCCCAGACGCAGACTGGCCTATTACCCAGGTGTCGTCTCTGTGAGATTTGTGCACCACCCATGGCTATTTCTTTCACATAAAAGATGGCGGCTGTCGGAACAACTGGTTTCCAGTCCGGGGCGTTGACCATTCACAAACTCAAACCCACTGCAGGCGGGAGTCTTAGTAGAGGTGACCTATGTAAGTGCCGTACTCTGTGCTTAATAGAACGGAGGAATGCAGTTAACCATCCATTCAAAACCATACAGCAACGCAAATTATTTCATTTTCTCCACAATATAAAAATATGAGCGCACATTGCCAACATGTATACATACTTCACTGAACATTTGTGATTTAAAATATTCCCCATAGGATCATACAGCAGTTGTTATAAGTGGTTTGCTTTAACAGTTGATTTGCAGAATGTAATGTGCATTTATGACCTGAAGGCATTGGAGCAGTCATGA
The DNA here is from genome assembly GCA_020698575.1 of Bostrychus sinensis. Lineage (NCBI taxonomy): Eukaryota > Metazoa > Chordata > Actinopteri > Gobiiformes > Eleotridae > Bostrychus > Bostrychus sinensis. Next base: position 29,107,999 of record CM036244.1, read on the forward strand.
AAGTAACATGGTCCAGGGCTGGGAATGCCACACAGCTCACATAGTTCATAAAAACACTAATGAGTCTGGTAAATGGATTTTAATTGTTCTATAATTTTATGCAACAATTATTTGTGCTCTGCCTTAAAGGTGCAGTTGGCAATTTTATTAATATGGAGCTGGGCATCGCCATAGAATCAATTCGATTGTCCAGTAAGCGGACAGCGGAGTTAGCCAATCAGAAAATGTCGGATGTGACGTTAACAAAGTGACAAGAAAGTAAGCAACGCAAAAACATTTTTTTTTTTAAATAAAGGCTTCTAGTGCTGCAAGCTGCTGTGGTTTTAATGACTCGATATGTTTTTGGTCATTTAAAATGGAATTTACTGCTGAATGAAACAAACTCGGCTCCTCAGTGCGCCACCTTGATTGTTGTTGTTGCAGACGCTGCTCGCGAAGAAAACGTGACTTAAATAAGCGAATCAAAATGCAGGGTACGGTTGGGATTTGAATCCAACCACGGCGGACGGTGTGGTGACCAGACTGATATTTCTCTGTATAATAATACAGAGACATATTAGTCTGGATTTTCTAGGCAAAATGGCTCTATCACAGTTCAAGGAATAGGACAAGATATTTTTGTACTGCATTTTTGTTGCCACACAACTAAAAGATCCCAATTATTTTTCTGCTACACTTCAAAAACTGAAAAAAATAACAGAGTGGACAAGCAAAATGCCTTTATTGCATAAATGTGCATGGCGTGAGATTTCAGACAACAATTGGACCAATGTGCCCACACAAAATTCTAATAAATGACATCAAAATGAAGCCTAGAGCTTATCTGAGTCAGTGTCTTCAAAATACTTCTATCTTGCAAAAAAAGCATGAATTCATTGCCATTACTGCATTTCAATTTTCTTTTTTTTAGACTTGCTTCTTTGTGTAAACAGTCATACCATGCACTGAAGTAGCCACTTTCTCCGTATTATCAACAGCCATTATTTCAGTGTTGACAAATGATGGTAGACCAACTTCTAGCTACATAGATGACATATGAATGTCTTATCCATATCACAAATGATTTCCTTTTGTGGTCTCCAGTTTCAGTAACATAACAATAAACAATTTCCATAAGACACAGAATGCATGTTGAGTTATAAAACATCAAATAGAAACTAGAATTCTCTTCCCCTCATCTGCTCTCCCCACAGCCATACTAAACAACTCTTTCCACGCTGCTGTTGTTTGACAGTGGCCACAGTTGCACCGCAAGCAGCAATCGCATTGGCCCCACCTGAGCCATTAGCCATATGCTCCTGTTTAGACTGATTTATTGAGATCTATGCACAACTTAACCTACACAGAGTACCTGCAGGCCCCTGGACTCATGGCATTCACTGCTATAGCACAGAATAGAGAAGAGCGTGTGATCCTCCCACACCGCTCTGTGTGTTTGACATGGTGAGGCGCTGTGGGCCTGACACTGTCTAAATATAGATTCAGTAGGTAGTGTATGTGTGCACAGGAGCAAGCAAGACGCAGGAAGAAAATAGCTCCTGCCACTTATCACAGTACGCATTATTAATTACATTAGCTTTATGAATGTGGGTTTACAGATGCACTAATTAGCATTCACAGTGTTCCTCTGTCATTTCTAAAGTTTAATAAGAGTTTAAAAAAAGAAAAAAAAAGGAACAAGCAATTACCAATTATTTTACTATTGTCAAAGCTAAAGTTTTGTTGTAGGGATAATGTGTAAAAAATATAATATTAGGTTATCCACTAATCAAGGTGGGATTTTGATTTTTTTTTTTTTTAATTTTCAAAAACAGGAAAGGTCAGAAATGGGCTAGAGAATAAATTGTTCATTTTTGATCTGGTTCCAACTGCAGCCATAAGGGGTCACTTAAGGGACAAATGATCTGTTTTAGTGGACTTTTAACAATTGTGAGATATATAGTTAATGTTTAATTTATGCCTAAAATAGAAGACTCCTGGTTTCTGTCCAGGTCTTGACACTATCTTTACCCTTGGAAGATAGGATTGCACTCTACTGCTTCTTGTCTCATTTGATAGATGAAAATGTTAACTCGGTACTGGCAAGTTTGCAAACATTATGTCTGCTTTTAAACTGGAATAAGGTGTAGCCCAAAAAGACAAACATAAGTAGAGAAAAGGGAAGCAAGAGTTCAAAAGAACAAGCGAGAGATAATTGCATGGTAAAAAGCTGAATGCAGAGTGAGTTTTTGCATTTTGGTCCATTATCATTTCATCTGGTTAGTGTACCTTCGAATGCATATTTATCATAAGAATTAAATAAATAAAACAATAGAATTGCATTATGGGAAGCACCTGTTTTTCCATTCATAACCATTTACAGATCCACGAGAGTGAAAGACCATATTATTGTATTCTTGACTTGTTGTAAATATGGCTCCAGGCATTGCACTGCCTAATGAAAAACAGTCATACATTTTTATGCAAATGTGAAATGTGTCAGGTTTTACTCTAAGGAAATTAGAGCTTTCATATTTTACAACCAAATGTCCCATTATGCATAGTGTCCTTGTTTTTGTCTAATAGAAAATGCAATAAGCCAACATAGTTACGTTTTGGTATAAATATAAGAAATCATCTTAGCAAGAAAGCATCTTACCTTTTGTTGGTCAGAAAACAGTAATTAATGAAAAAAACATATTTGAAGAAACTCATCATTTGACTTTGTAAGAAATGCTCAGATTGGGTTCCTGTCCCTTTAAGAGCCCTCCCTCCATGCCCCTTCAGGCTCACAACATGTGCTGCTGCAAGTGCGGTGGGTTTGTTTTGTTGCTGCAGGGGAGGTGTGAGCGGAATGGGACTGGGCTGTGAGGGGGGAGAGGTGTGGTCGGGGGGGGGGGGGGGGGTCAGGTGTGAAAGGCAGACATCGGTGAAATAAGACGTTTCTGTCCTTTTAGGATGTCAACGTAAATAAATAGAGGATTACTCACATGCGTAAAAAAGACGTATGTTTTTGATGCAGGAACAACATTAAAACATGGTAGAAAGCTCAGAAAAGTTGATGATAGGGCCCCTTTAATTTTTTTTTTTTTTTTATAGGCACCTGGTTTAAAAATGTTCCAATTTACAGCTCAAGTCTGAGTGGCTCTCTACTTTCTCCCAAAAATAAGTGCTTGGTAGAAGCCGTCATTCAACTCAACACTCCATACATCTTTTATCTAAGATCTATAATGAAACAGTAACAGTCCCATGTGGGTCTGCAGCATTGCAGTTTCATTATTTCTAAAAAAAAAAAAAAAATCACATCAAAGTTTCTTTTAAGTACAGTTACACAGTAAAGCGGTGTAAGTCTGTTTAAAGACTGAATAGCAATAATTCTCTGAAGGGTGGTGTAATTTAGCTTCTCAATAAATTGACACAATCAAAAGAAGGTTATAAGGAGGTCATCTGGACATGGTTTGTAAAGTTAAAGACAGCTTGTTCTTTCTGCTGGGATTTATTACGCCTAAAAAATGGAATTCACCATTAGCTTCCAATGCTGTAATGTGTAGGTTTTGTTTTGAAAGCTCAATGACCACCTTACATTTTAGTTAAATTTGATTTTGAGGTAAGGTGTATTATATAGAGGAATGTACCGTAGTATGATGTGTGTGGTATGAGCTCCTAATTTTGTTATTTTGCAAACAGTTTTTACAGAGCTCACTGAATGATCTGACACATCAAGCTGTGCCATATGTAAGGGTTTTTTTTGTAGGAAAATCTTTTATAATCAATGTGAAACAAAACCCTCTTTTTGGATTATCTGCAAATCTTTAACAAGTCACTGTTAAACTATTTTGATCCTGTGAGAAAACATTTATGGTTTAAAACTCTAATCGCATCACTATTAGCAGCTAGTGACAAATGGTTGTATAAATCAGTACACTTATGGTAGTAGCTCAGTCAGTAGAGATGTTCGCCCACCAATCTGGAGGTTGGTGGTTCAATCCCTGCTAAAGGCATTGCATACTGCATTTGTATCCTTGCCAGTGTGTTCATGTGGTGGTTGACAGTCGAGAAACAGCTCACCACGACTAAGTGTGACTGAGGAGTGAAAGAATCATGGACTAATATATAGAGCTTTGAGTATCTAGAACAGCGCTATATAAAATATAGCCGCAAGCGGCGATGGTAGGCCCTCGCCTGCCGTGCCTGGAGCTGGGGCAGATTTGCCAAAACTTGCCAAATTTTTTGTTGTGGCTCTTTAAAAGATGACCAAATGTGACATAATTCTGTGGCTCCATAGGATTCCATTGTATAGGATTCCCATTGGAATATAATGGGGAGTTTCTAACATTGCCATGGCAAAACTGTACAAGATAAAGCATGAGTCCTATTGACTTTTTTCATTGTTGTGAGCTGGATTTCTCTGCCAAATTTCATACATATCCAATAAACTTTAATTTTGTGCTTCCATAGGGATGTTTGCCTCACTCTGCAGGGGGCGCTATTGCAGCAATTGGCATTTTTTCTTCTTTCATGCCCATAGGTCCATGGAGTAAATAACTGATTAAAATCTGATCCACATTGGGCTCTGCATGAGTGAGTTATAACAAATTAGGGTTTGTTAGCAAGCCAAAGAATAAACATGAAATTTGGGGCTGTGCTGTGGCAACACTGTTTAATATTCTACACAACCTTGAACAACTTTTGGTCAGACACCTCTCCAGATGATGTTAACAATTGGAGGTAATTTACTTAAACGCCCTCAGACGAGTTCGTTAAAATGTGAAGGCTGCAAATCGGGGGTCACATGATCAATCCAAGATGGCCGACTTCCGGTTAGTCAGGGGGCGTGGCCACAATATAATTTTTTGTTTGTATGGACATGAAGCACATGTGTACCAAATTTCGTTTGGCTCCGTCAAAGTAAGTGCTGGGACGTCCCATTGGCTGAAGTGGATATTTGGGGCATCATCATGGCAACAGGATGGGAGATGGGGTGGGGCCATCATTGACTTTTTTGATGAAGGTCATGTGACAGATATGTGTACCAAATTTCTTTACTGTACGATAAAGTTTATTTTTATCATCCCATACAAATTTGTATTTTGCTCTCTAGGGGGCGCTATCACGCCCATTGTGAATAGTCACATATTTATCTGTTCAGGGCTGGGGACTCCACCAACGATTAAAATTTGAGAGAAATTGATTAAGATATGTATGAGCTCTGACACTTTGAAGGGTGTTGGCAAGCCACAAAAACAACGCCAAAATTAGTGGCGTCACCACGGCAACACCGTTTAATATTCTACAAAACCTTGAACAACTTTTAATGTCCCACTTGTCATTCGCGGCACACACCTATATCATTAGATCCGGCATGATCTCATGAATGTGGCTATTAGTGTTTAATCAATGGTGAGCGCTTTGCGCTCTGTTTTGGTGCGCTTCGCGCACTTCAGGGCAGTGCGCAAAGCGCACTGCTCTTCAGTTACAATAGGCCCTACGCCATCCTTGGGGCTCGGGCCTAATAAAATGCATCATTATTATTACTATGTAATACAACAGAATTTCAGAATACCTGACTTTGGAACAAGTGTCATCAAGTGAAGAGACTCCACCCATTATAGGTTGAACTGTTAGGAACTGGTGACAGTGCAAGGCCCTGTCCACTGTGAGGCCCAGCAGGGAGCCACACTTGTTTCTTTTTTTGTAATTTGTTTTGCAAAGCATACCGCTCAGAATATTTGCCTGTGGGTAGATATGCAAGCAATATTTTCATTTCATCGCCCAGAGGAACCCTGGTGGGAGTCCAAAAAGGTAAACCTTAAAAATTCAGGAAAGAAAATTAAACTTGTTTGTGTAAAAACATGTTTTCATCTATTTTTGGGGAAAAAAAGCAAACCATCTATCCTCAAAGTCACAAAATGTAGAAATAATTTAATAGGGTTATTAAAATTGGATCCTTGAATTCTTTGATGGTCCTGACGAATTCGGAGAGTTAAGTGTAGATCAAAGTTTCTTCTGCAATTATGTCTCAAACTCTTCACTTTATGACTTACATTTATTTTATTGAAGAAAGTTTGTGTCCTAGAAGTAGGTTTCCTAAAATTAAACATTGAAAAAGACCTTCTGTTGCCTGTCTTTGAACATTTAATAATGAAAGACGAGTAAAGCACTGGGACAGCACCCAAAGGGGGTTATATGAGAATAATCTTTAATCACAGCTGGAGAGACCATGAAGTCAAGTGAGATGAAATTGTATTTGAAGTGAATGGAGATGCATACATTTCCAAAGTGTCTCTCCAAACCAAAAGACTATGTTGTTGCTGGTAGGCACATACAGTTGGAATGTTAGCTTACAAACGCAACTAAATATTGTCTACACATTATTTATGACTAAACTAATTCATTCTCAGCTTTGATGTCAAAATGTCGTATATAGCAGTAGATAGTGCTACTATCACTGATAACTCAACTGTATGTGGATTGTCACATAAAGCAAATTTACAGAAAGGCTTGAATTAAATAGTCTTAATAGATGAAATTGCTTATGGAATCCCATTGTTCAGGACGTAGATGCTGAAGAGAAAACAGTTGCACAGGAACTTCTCCTCGCTTCTTCTATAGTCCCTTGGGCCCCCACCCAAGCATTTCCAAAGACATACAGTAAAACAATGGGTCCATTCTCATACCACATTGTTTTGTTAACTGTGAATAGAACAGAAATTACAACAGAAATAGAAATTGGCTCTGTCTGGTAAAGAATTCTGTACAAAGTTTCTGGATCCAGACTGTGACTTATCATTTGTTTCTTGGCCCATTACTGACCTTTATTGAAACTTTCATTAAAATACATACTTTACCATAGATAGATGGATAGATAACTTTAATGCAAACTCGTGGACCATGCATAAAAGACAATAGAGAATAAAAACAAACAGAAAAAAAAAGCCCGCTATCCTTTCAGAAGGCAGATACCAGTGTTTTCAAAGCTGTGATGTGTAACGTGTAGCAGTAAAATAACTGTTTTCAGAATCATTCAGACGACAAATAAATTTATACATTAAGTTTCTTAAAACAGCCTGCAATGTTGTGACTCGAGAAGACACAAACAGTTCACTAGCACTGGTCCATCTGGGCCTTCTTAACAAAAGTCTTAAAGCATCATTGTAAGCCGCTTTCAGTCTCTGGAGGCTGGCTTTTTTGTAATTAGACCAAAGATGTGCAGCGTACAATGAGGTAGAGTATGCCCTAAACAAAGTCAGTTTCCCTTCATCAGAACAAGAACCAAATTTCCGTGTCATTACATTAGCTTGTGTGTATAACATACGGCACTGACGATACATGTCTCATCATCTGACACACCATCTGTTATCACATGATCAAGATATTTCACCACATTACAAACACTTACAAAATATTGCCAGAGAGTTTAAAGTCAAGAGATGCCATACATTTGTACTCCTTTCTTTGGCAGGTCATAATTACACTTATATTATATTTTACATCATGCACAGAACACACATTAAGAAGCTGCTGCTGACCAGCTGCTAAAGACCACTAAGTCATCAGTGTATCAGATGAGTCACCACTGTACCGCCAACCATGCAGCCAGTTCTACACCAACTTAACTGTTTAGAAAGGTTATTCATATAAAAATTAAACAATACAGGGGATAAAATACTCCCTTGTCTGACTCCATTGCAGATCTGCAAAGGTGCAGACAAACAGTTGCCCCATTTGACCTTGGCATAGTCTGGTGACAAGCACCTGACTGTATATTTAGGCGCATCTACATCACAGTTTTTGAAGCTAATCTCATGCTAGCAAATTTAAGATGTTCAGTAGACATACAATCTGTACCAGTTGTTTTATTTTCAAATAAATACTTATACATACCATACTTTTTGAACTTACAGTCAAACCACAGCTTGATAACTTATATAAGATGTATCCAGAAAAGGTTTAAAAAGTTTGGTATTTTGAGGTATTTTGACCTCTGCCAGTACTTTTCCTTTTGTGTATTTATTATATGAGGTAGTTATATCCCTTGATAGAAAAAACACATAAATAAATCTAAAGCAAAATAGTCTCCCAGCAATAAACAAACATCAAACTATGAATAGCACTATCAGTAGAGAAAAGACCTTGTGTTGCTTATGCGTAGCCATTTGAAAAGTGTTGCTACAGTTAAATGCCCTTTTAGTGTCTTAACGCCCCAGCTGCTAATCAAAATGCACTTGGCGGGCTGTTTACGTTGTCCACCGTGGAGCTGTGAAGATACAAGGTTACTAGCTGGAGGACTCTGTCAGTTCAAGTGAAACGCACCAAATGTTTATTTTCCTAAAACAGATAAAGGGTTATGTCTTGTTCTGAAAGCCATTTGACAGGTATTCTTTTTTTTTCCCCAAAGGTGTATTGTCTTGGTTTTCTTAATGTTCTAATCCTATATATGGCTCCTGGTGCATGAGAACATGAAGGAGGCAGTTGAATAGGGAGTTAGTTAATCCTTTTAGCCCTCTCAGCAGTGCCACATATTGCTAACATGGCGTCGGCCCGTGGGGAGTTGGTGCATGGCCGGGCCTTCACACGTTGTCTTTGTTGGTGATCCCTTTGATTCTTGTGTCCACTGGAGCGCACGCTTGGGCAGAAACTTTGATGACATATGGCGGCGCTTGAAGAGAACGCCAAATGATATGTTCGAGAGAAGGAGTGATTCAATTCAATTATGAAATGCCCTAAACGGAGGACAGGATTATCCTCTTTAGTTTGGTCAAGTGTAATGATGTGGCTCTGTGTTTTTCTGATTAGGGCCTGAGCTGCAGTAAAAGAGGAGACAGAACGAGGAAGCACTGGTCCCTTTCAATTCAATGCACACTGGTCTAATAAGCTTCAGGGCTCATTATAGTGGGCCGAGGAGCGGCTCGCTTTCTCGCAAAACGCAAGTAATGAGGCATTTGAAATATTCCACAACATTAGGATAACTGAAATTGAAGAGTGAGCCCAATAAGCTTTTGCTTGTGTAACACGTTTAAAAGCTGGTGTTCACTGCTGACAGTGGAAGGGATTTTCTCACCTATCAAGCTCAGTGGCTGTTTGCATTCCTTTTAGTTACCTTTTTAGAGGCATATAGAGCTCTGGAAAAAACAAAACAAGAGACTGCTATTACATTCTTGTATTTTGGGGGTGACCTCTGCCATGACTTCTGCTTTTGTGTAATGATTGTAGCAATAGGAGTGGCAATGTTCACAATGCCCCTACTGGCCTGATAGACACACTGCAGCATTCTCAATGAGTCACGCTGACATTTGGGTCCAAGTAAATAACCCCTCAATGCAATTGCTATTGTCTAACAACCATTCCAGACCACTGTCACTGTGTTAAAATCCTTTCACACACGTCACTCTAACTTATGAGCTCACAGACCATCAGGCACAGTTGAGAGTGGAACTCTAGTAAGCTGTGATTACAAATAAGGGGTTATTCCAGCAAATACTGATTTCTGGTTGTGCTCTAGTGAAAATTTTACCATTTTGTGAAGCAAGGTGAATCAAGGTTGAATTATTCAGGTTTTGCAAACACTGCATTAGTTCTCTTATTTTGATGTGTTGTAATTTCCTTTAAAGGTATTCTCTTCTAAAGAACAATAAGTTTTATTTGGAAGTCAGGAGAAATATTGTGAGCAGCTCACATGAAATAATCTATACTGTGAGATTAAACTAAAAAAAACTGATCATTTGCAGTAGTCCCCCTTTTTTATTTTTGTATTCCTCCCTGTCATTGGTGCTTCCCTAAAAGCTCATTTACACATGACATGACAATGCTAATGGTGCCACCTGCTATTATTATCTGTAGATGAAGGCATCAGAGGTGGCCATGATAAACTGATGTTTGGCCGGTCTGTTTAGTCTTTAAAGTGAGCCCGTTGGAGCTGATGTGGCCCGCTGCTAAGGAGATTATCTCCTGTTTTTGAGGCGTGAAGCGGCTTAGCCATACACCCCTCTGGACAGGAAGCCGGTCCATTGCACCGACTCATGCCATGTCTTAGACTCAGCACGAGGCCAACACAAAAGCAACGGATGATTTTAATTCTTCTGTCTGACTGAGAGCTAATATCCCAGCATCAGGAACAGGCAGCATCAACTAAAGGAAGCAAGAACTTTGCCTTTTGCTCAAAGCATTTTCATGAAAAAACAAACAAACATAAAAACCACTTTCAATTGTGAAGTAAACCTTTTTACACAAAAAATACAGCCTTCACTCATTTCTTCTATCTTTTAAAGGGACAGTGTTCTGGACTTTGAAGCTAAACCATGCCCTACTGTCCAAAATCCAGGTTTATGCTGTGTTTCAATATACTTTGGTATCTAGCTATACATTTATATTTGCTTTCTTCTGAGAGCTATACCTTTGACTTAACAATTTCAAATCCTCTCATGGTGAAAATAGAGAAAAAACAAAAGTATGTTTACAGATAGCTTCACCTATACAGTACATTATTCTTCTGTGTATTTTGATCACTGTTTTGTGTCCCATCTTCCTTACATAACATATTAAACATATTAATTGGCCCCATTTCTTTCCAGCGTGTTAGCCCAACTCAAGAGTTTGACCTCAGAATTATCTTTAATCTTACATTTAATCCTTTAATTTAAAAAAGTCTAACTTGCATTAATTTTATTCTCAGTCAATTTCTAGCCACAGTCACTGAGCGTTCAATAACCTGACATTCACCAAATGTTTTCAAGTACTGCTGTAAATGGGTGGAATCATATTTAAAATAAGTGAATGTCATTACAGTTTCAACACTCACTTAAACTTCTATCACTGTGTTTAAAAGTGCTCCTGAGTATCTCTTTTCAGGGTTAACATATGCTAAAAGTGCTTCATAAATCATGAATCATGTTTTTTAATGTATAAATCTAAGAAAATTAGAACTAAGCCACTACTCCACAGTACTACATGATATCTTGATCTGATTGAATGAATGTGTGACTACTCAAAGCCACACTTAAATAACTAATTGTGACGCTGGCAGTTTAATGTACTGTATGTTAATGGCTAGAGTAGGTTCTACTGTTGTATTTTGTATTTTCTCATGGCAAATTGGTCCAGTATCCAAATTAGCACTAAAAAATGTGTACCTTTAACCTCTCAATTTTGGCACAACATGTTGTATACGGTTCCTGGCAGCGCTTTTGTTCTCTGTGTGTAAACAGTGATTTACATATCTGCATCTGAATATTCAATAGTGCTGATACGGCCCCTTCCTGTTACTGCGTTTCCCATTGACACTCCTCAAACTCTTTATTAACAAGTCAGCCTCTTTTATGGTTGCCTAGCTAGCTCGTTCATGCAAAAATGATTGATCAGCATCAGATGTTGCTACACCTGCTGCTGCATTAGCATACGCCTCTACCCCCGACCTCTGAATTTGTTGGGAGTGTATCCTCTTTTCAATCAAATATCACCGGCTTAGCTTGGCACAAAGTCGGGTTTCACCAGAATCCTTTGTAGCGAATGCCAGAGGAAGTGTGGAGGTACAGAACATCTCTTCAAACTCAATATGAGGGTCTCCCTGCTGCGAATTCAGTCATGCACATACAGCAACAGCAAACACCCACCAACAAGGTCTGCACAGGTTTAAGGAAATCCTCGGGAATCTGGCTCGCAAGCAAACAAACATCACTGTACATGTGTATAGGCAGCAGATATGCAAATAAGGGATATTTCAGCTCAGTGTTGTCATTCAATGTTTTGGTTCCATGCAACAGAGAAATTCAGATGATTGTGTTAGACCAGATATAACTGAAACGCATGTAAATGCTTGCTCCACTTGGGGGTAATTTTGTCTTTTGTAATAATGCAATTTATTGTCAGACTATTCCGCTTACTCATGTTATTGTTGGACTAATTACTCTGAGCGTGCTCCGTAACATACACTGTAAAAAAATGTTGCAAAAACCCCAAAACTTAAGGATTCCTCAAGATTTTTGAGTTTTGGGGCCAACTCAAAATTTTTAAATTTTAAATTTTTAAATTTAAATTTTTAAAATTTTTAAATTTTTAAAGTTTTTAATAACAATTTTTTTTGGTTCACCTAATTTGATCTTTCATCTAAAAACTTTAAAGTTTAAGTTTTACTCTCTATCATTTTTTTTAACTAATCTTACAGCCAACTTACTATCCACTGCTAAGAAAAAGTATTATTATTGTATTGATAATAATGAAAACTAAACATACTAAATTTAACAAAAGAATAACACTTTTTCGGATAGTAGGCTGGCTGTAAGATGAGTCAAAAAAAAAAAAAAAAAGAAAAAAAAAAAGCTAAAATTGAAAGTTTTTAGACATATGAATTTGAGATTATGAGTTGGCACCAAAATTCAAAAATCTTGAGGGATCCTGTTGCCTTGAGTTTTTGAATTTTCATGGCATTTTTTCTTTACAGTGCATGTAAACAAGTAAGAAAAACCTGAAGACCTGAGAATGGCCTTAGAAAAAACTACAGATATTTCTGGTACTGTTTCTCTGATTAATGGGCACAAAAAAAACAAAAAAAAAAACAAAAGAAGGTTGTCTATAGCATTAAGTGCTAATCACAATCTTGTAGCATTAGACATGTTTTTTTTTCTGACTGTGACTGGTTGAAAGGTTAACAAATACAATTATTACAGTGTACTATCCTGCTGACAAGTCAGGTTTAACATTAGCTACTTTTTAAAGTCTGAGCAGTGCGAGTGAGTAAATTCTCTTTAGAGCTTGTGAACTCAACCCAGAAGGAGTCCAGTTAATGGCGCTGTAGGTACTGTCCGACTAAAGCCATATTACCCATTTTTTCTCTTGCTCTCCTGCCTGGTGTTAGTCCAAACCCACAACAACAGTAATGCAATCCTTGCTGCTGTTATTTACCTACCTACCTACCTACCTACCTACATACTGCCATCAAACTCCAAGATATGACATCAAATTCAAATATGGAGCTTGCCTTTATTTTTTATAACCAAGTTTAGTGTTAGACTGATGCAAACCAAGGCCTTGTTACACAGCATGACTTGCATTGAAATGATTTATCCATGCTTTTCTTTTTTCCGTCGTATCCAGAGCTATTATTCTTCTCTTATTTTCTTCTTTTGGCTTTTTTCAACAGCATGTATAAAATCATCCATAATAAAGCCTATATAAATCTGCATTTTCACAGATGATTCCAGATGATGCTATGCCTAACATAAAAAAAAAAAAAAAAAAAAAAAATGTCCGGTAGCTTCACTTCCACCATCTTTTCACATTTACTTTAAGATAACTTCACTATATTTTTATAAATGAAGAGCCAACAGTTTTGACCATTTGGGAATTGGTAACTCAGACATGCCTACATTGCTTTGAATCCTTTGGACTGCATCACCAATATTCACTTTGAAATACCGCCACAGCGAGTGTAGAAATCCACCTCAGATATGGCAGCTTGGCTCCAGAAGACTTAGCCTCTGTAGTGGTGGGCTCTCAGCGATACTTCTTTGAAAGTGAATAGAGTTGCGAGCCGGCGCTGGGAGCAACATTACACTGTTTTGACACTTCACTTAATGCCTCAAGTTTGCCTCAAGCCGCACTAAGAAAAATGGCCGTGCCTGTTGAAGCCAGAGCCTGCCACTTTATTTCTGTCCAAAGTCTAAAGACCATGAAAAGTGGAAAAAAAAAAAAAAAAAAACTTGAAGAGTGTTAAAGAGATCTGGGAGAAGTATGTTGGCACTCTCAAAGTTGCCTCAATAAAATAATGCGAATGTACAAATAGGTGTTGGGCCAGCATAAACCGTAAACTTATCACTTCTCAACCTTTAGGAAGTCAGCCCTGAAGGAAGAAAGAAGGTTTTCTGTTCTTTGGAAAGAAGTTGAATCTAGTCCATGTTTGGGTTGCCAGAGGCAGTAGTAAACAGACAAAATAAACTGCCTCTAGACTTAATTGGTATAACAAACAAGTAATCAGTGAAACAAAGCAGTAAGCATAAAACCCATGCCATTTTATTAATCTGTTACAATTCATTGGCAAGATTTAAAATGGTCATGATAGAGATTGAGGGGAATTTAAAAGGTTTTTAAACTTTATGAACTGACTCTATTCACCACTATTATTTTTAGTTTTATCTTAAAACAGCCATTATGTCTCTATTGTGTCCTGACCTTCAGCGTTTAACCATTGATTGTTCATGTGAATTACGCTTTAGCGTGTAGTTTGTAGTGAGATCAGTGAGATTAGCAATAAGAGGTGGCAGGTGGCAGTAGCTCAGTCAGTAAAGACATTTGGCCACTGACCCGAAGGTTGGTGGTTTGATCCCCACCACTGGCAATACATACTGCCATTGTGTCCTCCGGCAAGACACTTCACCCGCCATGGCTGTTTCTATGACTGTGTGGTCAGAGGGGCTGTAGACACAGATTGGCAGCCAATGTTCTGTCAGTCTGCCCCAGGGCAGCTGTTGCTACAGAATTGTAAAGTGACTTTGAGTGTGTAGAAAGGCGCTATATATGAGAATAACGCATTATTATATTAGTGCATTATCTAGCATGGGTTCACAGTTACTTGGCAACAATATAAATAAGAAGAATATACATTAACAAATTTATTATTAATTTTGTATATATATATATATATATATATATATATATATATATATATATATATATATATATATATATATATATATATATATATATATATATACATATATATATATATATACACACACACATATATGTGTGTGTGTGTGTGTGTGTGTGTGAGATAATTTAACATTTACTTTTACATTAGTAAATGTTACATATGTGTGAAAAATGTTATTTTTTTACTCCAGTTGATTTTTAGCCTCTTAAGTATCTTAAAAAAGTCCTGGATTCAGGCCAGGGTGAGGGCAGTTGTAGTAGTAGAAGAATACAAAAGTTGTTTCAAAAGTTTACATTTGATATGTCTTTACTCTGACTTAGGTAAAAACTTGCTGATTACAGTTACTTCTACTTGAGTAACATTATCTTGAAGTGTAATAGTAACAGTTTTAATAAGAAAAGGCCTCTGGACAAAGGTTTGTTTTTTAAAAGAGGTTTTGCCCCTCATCCAGTGGACTTAATCGGTTTTGAGGAGACTGGTCTGTGAGTAGAGCTTTTTATTCCTCACATAGGAAGTATTTAAACCAGATAAGACAAGTAGTTGTAGTAGTAGACTAGTAGTAGTAATAGTAGTAGTAGGTAGTAGTAGTAAAAGTAGTAAAGCTGTAGTACTTTATAATCAAAATGTGAATGCCCAATAAACCAAAAATATAGAATATAGATAATATAGAATATCTCACCACACATGAATATATGCATCAGATATGCAAAGCAGGAGGTTCTGTTTGAATACACCAAAACAAGCACCACGATAAGCAGCAAGATGAATTCCCTTAAATCAGTCTTTAGTGAAGGCCTATTTAGTTGAATTGACTGTTTTGTGTATTAATAAAGTGTTATCTCACAGATCTACTCTCCAGAATAATGCGCTAAGACGAAAAACGAAACTTGTCTCGCTCCTTAATATAATACATCAATCCATATTTTTGTTCATTCGCTTTAGAAATCCCATTTATTGTAAACACGGATTGCAGCAATTGCACCAATTCTCATGAGAGAAGCTTGCCAAATAAGACTAATATCATATAATACATCCCATTCCGGTGCCATTGATTTGAACCATTTTGGTGCCTGGTGTTTGTGAGCAGCATGCCAAGAGAAAAGCTCCGGTTACAGCCTGAAAAGTGTGTATTTTAATATGGTAGGCTATGGTTACATGAAGGATCTTTTGTGTGACCTTTATGCAATGTAACAAGAGCAAAGACCTGAGTTAATCCAATTCTACTCTGTGTGGGGAATTTAACCTGATCATTAGTATAGATTAGGGTTCTGTTTGGAGGAGAGATGGTACTGATCTGATAGCACATTTATAGTAGATGATTAGAGTAGGAGCTTCCCTGATTGCATGTGGCCATCTCCCATTCATAACATCACATACTGAACAAGGGAAAATCTCACTTTTTCATTTATTTATTCTTCTGGCTATTCTCTTATGGTTTCTGAGTGGATGGAACCTTTCCCAGCAACTATGGGCCTGCGGTGGGGTAAGGACTTGACAATAGGGAGTTAGTTGCAGAGCTGACACCTAGAGACAAAGGCAACCATTGGGCAATTAGTACGCATGACATGCTTAAATATGTGTCGGTCAAGATGAGACAGGAGCACTGACCACTCTACCAGCAACTTTTGTAATAGTATATGATTATAATGGAGTCTCAAACCATTTTGATCAATCGTCATAAACGGTCACAGCAGCATTTTTAAAAAGAGTATACAAAACTCACTATACTTATACAGTATTTTTCTGGTCAAAAATTAACTGCCAGTAAGTAGACACAGTTGTATTGTATTGTTATATTATTATTATTATTATTATTATTATTATTATTATTATTATTTTTAATTCATCTTCATCCACTTATTCTCATTAGGGGCTGCGGGTGACTGGAGCCTTTCCCAGTAACTTTCAGCCTTAGGTGGGGTACACCCTGGATATTATTATTATTATTATTATTATTATTATTATTATTATTATTGTTAGTATTATGATGCACGGTGGCAGTTAGTGCTCTCGCCTCCCAGCAAGGAGATCATGGGTTAGATTCTCGGGCCAGCTAACACATTAACTCTCTTGCAGATGTTTATACAGTTTTGTTTTTCTGTGGGTTTACCACAATGATAATGTGCTTGGTCACTCAGAGTAACATAGGTGCCCTACCTCTGTGTGAATTTAAAACCGTCTCTGTGTTAATAGATTGAGCCCGTTTGAGATATGCTCACGGTTGATTCAATGTTTACAAAGCAAGTAGGCAACCCAATTAGAGTGTCCCCTTTTTAATGTGTTAGCAAAAGACACACCTGATTGAATGCTACCATGGGTCAAAGCTTGCTGGTACTGCCTGATTATTCTCATCTATTAAGTTCCTTAACAGCATAAACAATAAGACATTGTAAGGTTATTATGTGATTAGATTTTTTTTTCCTCAAATGCAAGACAACAAATCTGGGTAGCATTTTTTTACATTCAACTTCCACTTGCAACAGTATATTGCTGCCTGTTTGCACCTTGCGGTTTGTTACCATTCTGCATCTGTGAGCAGACCATGTGGTAATTATAGCCCCAACTGTATCGACTTCCAGGAAGTGGGTTTCCACTCATGGCACAAACAGCCCTCCAACAGCCAGAAGATTTCTCACAAGGTCACAACCGGAATACATTTTATACTGGCTGAAATTTGGTTCTCAAATACATAGACATTGCCACAGCAGCAGAATTTCAATCAGCATTAGCCTATGTGAAATGTCCAGGGTTGAGCTGGAGATAATAGTTTGTGGAAAGGTTGTTACTCCAATATATTCTGAAATCAGACTGAGAAATGTAACTATTTCTTTAAAATATTCTGTGTGTTGCTAAGCTGTTGGTACTCTGCAGAATGCATCGCATTTAAATTTGGCCCAAACCTTCATTGGCATTGTTTGGACATGACTGCAGAGGGAGGGAGACAATCACAGGATGTGGAGAGAATAAAGAAAATATGTTGCCCCAATAATGGCTACTATGTACTGTTCCATTTCCAAAGTCCACACTAGGATTAAGCTGTCACTCACTGTAATAGTAGGTTGAATTGTGTAAATATACAAGCATCACCAAGATTTAAAATAATCCACTCTCTGCATGAATCTATTTTTTATGCATCGCTGATAACTGCTGTACTGTATTTATAGACTACACGTTGAATTGTGTTTCTTAGGCTCTTATGGTCTTACCAGCTATTACATCAACTATACAAACTCACAGCTGAAGTCCAAAGGCGCAGGAGTGAACAGATTGAAGCGGACTTGGGGTATGTAGCTTGTGATAACTGTGTTTGGAAAAATCTGATTCTATGATGTTTAAAGGGGCCAATCTGTTCTTTATTATGCTCTTTGACAGCTATACAGGTATGGATGATTACAGTCAGCCATAATGGCAAGCAAATGGCAGAGGAAAATCCGAGGGCCAGTGTATAAATATAAGAGTTACAATCAACAATCACAAACAAGGGCTTGACACAGGTTAAAAATTTTATCTGGGTCAAGCTCAAGATTCACTGAAGCCATGAGCTTGTCAAGTGAGTAAAGCCTGTTGGTCTATAAAAGTAATTTCAGTAATTATTGTGATAAGGATTGATTTGTATGATTGATTTATCAAGCTGCGAGTACTTGAGAAAAACAAAACCATTTTATTAGACTGACTAATAAGATGCTGAGTTATGAATCATGTTTTTCATTTGCTCAAAGCTACCATTGCCATTATGGCTGTAAACCATGGTGAATGTGGACATGGCCATGCATACAATCTCATCGCTTTTAAAGCTCTTTTGACATATGCAAGGTCTAGACTTTTCTGAGTGCCTGCATGCCCCATGGGGCCGTAGAAAAGGGGTCTGCAACCTTTTGGATCCAAAGAGGCAATTGTTGCCAAAGAACTGCATTTTTATCTGTAAAGAGCTGCGAACAATTTCAATGTACTAAGGTTGCTAGCTTATAATTGAACTATGTAGCAAACATATAAAATATATATATACTTAAGACAAAGATTAAGATAAACAAAATAAACTACAAAAATGGTACTTGAAAACTATCAAATAAAAGTTTAGACGACTTATCGTGAAAAGAAAATATTGCCGGCAAAGTAAAATTAACGCAAACAAACGTAACAAAAGAGATTACATCGAGAGAAGAAAAGAGCAGCGATGAAAATAAGATGTCCTCTGCAGTGATTGCGGGGATATCAAATTACCTTTGCTAAACACAAAGTAAATATCATACAAAGAAATGTGTTTTATTCCACTTCAATTTAACTAGTTTTTAAGGCATTCTAAACCGAGTGGAACGTTTTGTAGCAACCAACATAGATAATACTGGTGAATAATAATATTGAATAAGCATATATCCAACAAATATTAAACATGATAATTTCAAAAGTTGCACAAAATACAGTTATGACATTTCCTGTAAAGCAACATGTATATGCATGAAATCAGTCTCTTGAACAGATGAGTGTAATACAAAGTCTTTGATATGTATAACTTTATTATGATAACCATAATAATAGAATATAGTGACCACAGTCTGTCCTGGCCACTAGAGAGCAGTATTGTTCCACGTTTTGAGTCCTCCTGGAATTCGTAAAAGGTCAGTTTGAGGTTAGCCGTAGGGACGAGTGCTATTATCTCAGAACTGGGAGAAATTAAGTTTATGGTCGATTTATGACTTTTAAGGTAACAAAAGTTGTCATGGGGGGTACCAGAAAGCCGATAACCATTCTTATTCATTGTCCTTGGGTCACTATAGGCCAGATACTGAAAGGAATGTCCTTTTGAGTTAGAAACAAATATCAGCAGCAAAATCCAGTTCTCCTACAACTATAATAGTCCTCTGACTTATGGATGGTTATTGATTTTTGCAAACTAATGTAGAATTGTGTTAAACTTACTTCATTGATTATCTTTTAATAGGCCACTAAACAGCACTGGAGCCTTGCATATTCAGAGAACTGTAGTTACATCCAGGGTGCTGTTTAGATAACTAATGGATTTTGCAGTTCTATTCAGCCTGTGTGTGCAGCCATGTGGCCTAAAAAGGCTAAACACCATTTTTTTATTATAAGTCCATAGCCAGCTCTGGAAAACAGGGAGAAAGTTTTATTTTGACAGGATGATGCGGCCACATGCGGCTTCAGAACCATGTGTTGCAGGTGTCTGCCCCAGAGCAATGTCCAGAACACTGTGAACAGAGTTGAGAGATTGAGAGAGGATGCCATGCGTGAACATCCAAAGGCAGTAATAAGTTGTTCACATGTATGCCTTTGATGTGAACATATAGTGCACAAAATCTCATTCCCCAGCTTGTTTTTACACTACCATTAAATCTTTAGTTTACTTACTTAAATATATTTAGTATTACCAATGTCACAGTGAAAGGAGCTTCAGCTGTTTTTTTCTCTCTTGTACATGTCAGCTCTTGAATTCACTGCACAGTAGCTAGTTATCTGCAATGGCTTCAATGTGACTGTAGGAATTAGTGCCACTCAAGCTATGTTTAGCACAACAAAGTTTCACTCATATCACTCAGTAATCACTGGTTTACTTTGTGACACGGTTGATTATGATGATTTTGCTTCTTATTGGGGCGGTAGAGATGTTCACCTATTAACCCAGAGGTTGGCAGTTTGATCCCCGCTACAGGCTTTGCAAACTGTTGTTGTGTCCTTGGGCAAGACACTTCACCCACCTTGCATGTGTGAATGTGTTGGTGTTATGATGTGTTTGGTGGTGCTCGGAGGGGCCATAGGCGCAGATTGATAGACTTGCAGACCCAGGGCAGCTGTGGCTACAGAAATATCTCTCCACCATTGAGTGTAACTAAGGAATGAAGGAATAATACACCAAACTGATAAAGGGACTTTGAGTGTCTAGAAAAGTGCTATATAAGACTAATGCATTATTATTATTATTATTATTATTATTATTATTATTATTATTATTATTATTATTATTTGTTGCTAGTTTAAAATAGGTCTTTTGAACCTGAAATCAACTGAAAATTTTGAGGAAATGTGTTCAAAGATATTTACAATTTACAACAGGTTGGAAACTCTTGCAGTTCATTGTCCATTTTACTTGACTTATTTTCAGTCTCTAAGTGAATTATATTTATAGCCAGAGTGCAAAAAATTTGAATCTAAAGAGTGATTTTCTTTGATCTTGATGGATAAGACGCCAAGCTGTTTTTGTTTTGCTGGCTTACATTATCTCCAACAGATGTTAAAGTTTTTCATGCTTCCAAAAAAAAAAAAAAAAAAAAAAAAAAAAAAGACAGCATCGGAAAAAACAGCACCAGACAGACAATCAATACTATATCATATGGCCATGAGCAATAATCCTGACATTCAAAACAGCTTTCAGAGACTTTTAAAGAATGGGAACCCCTTGGCTCTCTTCTGACAAACAATGTATGAAAACTCAAGTTTTCAACAAGCCATCATCACAGCAGACTAATGGTGATATCAGCAGGGAAAGAAGTACTCAGATCCATATTCAAGTAAAAGTACTGTAACTTAAAAATAGTATTACCCTACGTAAAAGTATTCAGCACAATTGCCTGTGACGTACTTGCTGCTACCACCACATCTGCTGCTCCTATTACTGCTACTAACACTACTACTACTATTATCACTACTAACTGCTACTAAAACAACTTCTATCTATTTTATTTTATTATTTTTTTTATCTTTTGGCCGCTCCCTTACTGGGTGGTCACAGCAAATTGGCAAGTTTTTTTTTTTAAACCGGATGCCCTTCCAGTTTCAACGAGCCTCATACTGTGGCAATGTGGGTGAAGTGTTTTACCCAAGGACACGATGGCAGTATGTACTGAGTGGGAATCGAACTGCCAACCCTGCAATTAGTGGGTGATCAGTTTAATCTCCTGCACCACTGTCACCCCACTAATACATATTCGTATGAAATAAAGAACTTCTAATGCTACTATTACTCCTGCACGACACTTAAATAAATTCAATCAAATCAATCAAATCAGAACCACTATTATTACCATGACTACAGCTCCTGTTGCTACTGTTATTATTAACTCCCACTTTGCCACCAAAGTAAAAAATATGCTTGTAGTCATTCAGAGGGAAATGATAATAAAAAGTGGTAAAAGTAACAATATTCTTGATAGGGACGCACCTTTGTAGCTCACCTGGTAGAGCAAATACCACACCACTTCAGCCTAATGTTGCTATATCCAATAAAGGCAAAAGTCAAAAGTGAATCCTAAATGTACCTCAGGACAAGTTACTTTCCTCCTCTGGATATTATGTAAAAAAATTCCCTAAACGTGGATATATGGCAGTGTATATATAGTTTTATTTGAACAGTAGCTCAGTGGGACTTTCTGAGATGCATTAAGGTTTGAGTGATGACTTGATTACCCCATTAATCAAGCACATGGGACACGGGCTGTTGACAGAAATGACACTGTGATGCGAGCGACCTTTCTCCCTGAATTACTCTTGACTGCGATCATTTATTTCACAGACACACATAGATCTACTGTCACCACTAGTGTGTGTATGCCAGTTTACACATAGCTACTGTATATCCTATGCGACTTTCAGTATTCCCTAAAAGTCAGCCATTCATGCCATCACTCTGAGATGGCCCAGTTGAATGAGATCCTTTGAGAACATGATAGAATTTATAAATACATTTAGTGTGGCTTTTAGGGGGAGCATAACTCATATTATGGATCCGTGTGCTGTGGAACTGTCAAAGGTAGCTCAGAGGCTACAGAAAACAGCACATGAAGCTGAATACTTTAATGTCGGAGCCCCTTGTAGACGCGACAATGCCATAGGCAATCCCAAGCCAGCTAAAAGATATAATCTGATGTCCCGGGGGTGCCCTGGGGTCATCACATAGACAGACAAAGAAAAGCCACTTACGGATTCTACTGTAATAAAGTCAAGCTGAAATCTATAACTGAAAACATAAAATCTACTCAGATGCTAGAACAATAACTTGTGAAAATCTATTTAGTATTTGAGTTTTTGTACATATAATACAGTATTTACTGGGACTCAAACTACTCATTATTACACAAGTGCAGTGGCAGTCTTTAGCACAATCCTGCAAGCTGTGCTTTCTCCCACTGTCTATGTATGTATAACATGCATGCTCAGTGCTTTATGCCCTAAACAACAGGCACACACTCTTTAAGTAAATGCAGTTGAAATTGAATGAGAAAAATCATAATAGTCAAAAGTACAAAAGCTTTCGCACCATGTCACTAGGTCAGACCCATTCATTTTCTTTGAATGACAGTGAAAAGGGTCTGGAAGCGAAGGTGGAACAAATGTGGAAATTATGCTAAAATTGACTTTTTTGAGCTTTAAACCATATTATCTTCTCCTCAAAAACATACCTGGAGTAGTATTTTGTTTCATTCACACACGTTAGAGCAATCCTATATGCTAAGGCTGGCCCTTTCTCAAGAGCTTAAAAGGCTTGTTCTCAACGCTCTAAATAGATACATGGAATGTGGAAGTACTGCTGTGTTTCTAAAGCCCACTCACCTTCACAGGACTAGTTCTGATCATTTCAGTGCTTAAATTGCTCATTTAGCTATTCTGTGCAGTAGTAGTAGTATTAGTAGCAGTAATTGGAGGAGTAGAAGTAGTAGGTAGGTGGAAGTAACACGTACTTTCTACTTAAGTAAACTTTACACTTTTTTTTTTTTTTTTACAATTTTGTTGAATACTGTTACTTGAGTGATATTATTATGAAATGGGAATCAAGCCCCGCTTTTGCACCGGTATGACAGTGGTACTACTAACCCTAAATGCACAAAAGTATTTTTTGGATCTTAGTGGCAAAGTGTTAACAGAAGGAGTTGTAGGTTATATTATTTTAAATTATAAAATATTAATGCAAAGGTGTCCAGAATTTTCTCCAAAAGCCTGAAAAAAGCACAATATGGGACCTTAAATAATACTACTCAAACAGCAAACATAATCAATTAAACAATTATTACAAGTAATTCATTCTTTTTTGTTGTTGTTGTTGTTTTAAACTGCACAGCAAAAATTACTTATAATCCAGCCAGGGGTTACACATCCAATAAATGGAGAGGGTCTTGACAGGAAGGGCATCCTGTCCTTTGCCAAATCAAGATCTGAATCACTAAAATGCAGATGATTTCCTGGACCAACCCCGGAAGGGAAAAGCTGAAAGGAAAGAAGATACCACTACTACCACCACTACTGAGCAGCCAAACCTAGGGTAGAACCTGGGACCCTCTTGTCTCTAAGGCAAGTACACTACCCACCGAGACACAGAGATTAGAAAAAAAATAAAAAAATAATACTTGTTACAATACAATACAACGCTGATTTAGAATCTTATGTTAAGTGAGAGAAATAACAAAAGCTTAATCTGTATCCTTTTTCTGTCACATAGAAAACTAAAAAATCTTGGTTCAGTCTGGTCAATTATTGGTATAGAATAATAAGAATTTGGTCAATTTTGCATGGTTGGGCAGTCACAGATTTCTGTTTTGTTTTCTGTTTTTGTTTTTTTGTTTCAGTTTGTTTTGTTTCCAGTACATTAACTCAGAACTTATGTGCATTTCCTCAAACATTGACAGACACCATGCAAACCTTCATCTGTCACAATGTTCTGGCTGACTGCTGCATGTATTCTGTGTGTCTTATGTTATCTGACTAAATCACTGGTCCATGCACTACCATCGCTCAGTTTGCCCCGCACTGTGTAATCCTTTTGACAGACACAGATGGTAACAAAAAAAAAATACAAAAATATCACTTTCTTGGCAGCTGAATAAAATTCAGTAATTGGGCAGTAAAACATGTATTTTTCGTATGAAATAAAGAACATTTTTTTTACCTCTTTTGATTAGATGGTCCCTGCTTGCTTCTGGACATTAATTGAGCTTTTAGACAAACCAAAACTTTCTGAAAAATTGTCAGGCACTTGTTTGAATGTATGAATGTGTGAGAGTTGGATAGAGACACTCTGAAGGACTCTCTCAGTTGTTAACAATATGTCATGTTACAAGGTTAGAATATTGTATGTAGCCTTTGTGGCTCATTCAGTGTTAGGGAATTAAAAATATGAATACTTTCATAGATAATTATGTAAGAGAAAATGCTGTGAAAGAGTGAAAGTGCCAGTGGAAGGCTGAACCTGTTTTTTCTCATGAAGACAAAACAGACGCATGGTTGAAGGTCTGTTGTTCCTCTCAGAAAGTCTGCTGTTTCTCCTGAGAACGTAAGAACCGTGCTGTCACAATCTTATACAATAATTGATGTATGAAATTTGAAAGAAAAATGCTTTAATCAAAAGGTTAATTACTTCATCCTCTGTTTGGATGAGGAGGTCATTTTGTGTTTGAAAAAAGAACAATAGTACATTATATAGCAAGAAAGAGAAAAGTAGATGAGCACTTACAGAGCACTAAGGGGGGAGGTTTTTAAAGTGTGGCTAATTTACAGAATTGAACAGTTACCTAAACAACAGTTGACGTATTCCTGATTGTGTTAATGTGCATTTACTACTTGAATGCACAACCAAACCATCACAGACTTACCATTATGATTTTTTTTGTAGATTATTATTATCTGTAGTGACAGCAAAACATAATTAAAGAAAAGAGAAGATTTTAATGAATATTGGCAATACATTTAACATGGCAGAAGTCTGTAAGATTGCATTTACAAGCTGTAGGAATAGATTGCACTTTCCTTATTTTACTTATGTATTAATTTTGTCCATGCATTTATTGGGTTTTAAACGTTGTTGTCATGTCCTGATTGGTTGAGCCCTAAATTATTTATAAGCAGGTATTATTATTTATTATTTACCATGGTATTTTATCAGTTCATAATTCCCTTTGTCATGTTAGGTCTTTTTCATTTACGTGTTTTAATAAGAACAGTATGAGCAAGTACAGAATGCTTGTAGATCCACCTTGAAGTTTCAACTTTTGGTCCTTGATCTCAAAAGGAGTAACACATGTCCCAAATAAACCCTACACCTACCTCAAGATCTCTTCTTGGCTGTGGTTTTAACAGTGAGGTACAGCTGCACAAATACAGTCGTCTGTGTACTGGGTGACAGAGAATTCTTGAGGCGAAAACATTTTCTCAAATGAGGCTTCAACTGTGATAAACAGCCATATGGAAATAAGGACAACTCAATGTGCTTATTTGAATAAATTCAAAGACTCTTTCAGCAGCCAGTAAGGTTTCTGCCACCTTAAAGTTTTCTTTTGTGAATAAAAACACAGTATTCATTATAACACATTTCAACTCTGCTTTTGGTTTTCTTTAAGCCATTCTGTCATTCTAAATTATCCTCACTTTCATTGGACTTACACTTCTGAATCACTCTGAATCTCCTGTATGATGTTACTGCTAATGCCTCAATGCACATTATATTGGAATCATTAGCCATTTTGGGAATTACCTGTGCCCAATAGCATAACAACGTATCCCACACCAAACCATGGCTTTTACCTGTGCAGCAGAACATTCCATTTTTGAATCCCAACTTCTGACAATGTCCAGCAGTTGCATAACACAGTTAGCTGAACTGAACTTTGCTGCTTGGTCAAAGGTAATGTGTCTGCCTAAAGGAATTCAAGTTGCTTTTCAGTCTACTTCAAACACTCAGACCTATGTTTTCTTTTATGGCCTTGATAGGGTCAAAATCTCTGTTCAGCTCTGTATATCCAGAGTGCAAAGGAAAATGTGTGGAGGTGTTGAATTTAAAGACTGAATAGGGAAAAGATA
The DNA here is from genome assembly GCA_020698575.1 of Bostrychus sinensis. NCBI lineage: Eukaryota > Metazoa > Chordata > Actinopteri > Gobiiformes > Eleotridae > Bostrychus > Bostrychus sinensis. The sequence goes on from CM036244.1 coordinate 29,134,421, forward strand.
GCAGGGCTAAAATATGTAGCAAAATTGAAATACATCTGTGGACAAGTCATAGGACTACAATTATTACATTTACAGTGAATGAATGAGACCTGCAGGCAAAACAGAAGACATTGTCTCTTTATTTAATAAAGGCAAGCAAAACAATATTATTTTAAGACTTAGTCATTTTGCTGTAAAAGCAAAATTGTATAAGATGTGAGATTTAAACAAATGATGTCCACCGGTCAAGAGTCATACTGCAAGGGTTATTAGAGGAACAACCTCATATGCTTTGCCAATGCAACAATGTTTTTTAATTTTACAGACTTTATGTGAGGGGTGCACAGTGTGAAACTATAGCTTTAACAATCCCCCACAGAGCAATAAGCAAAGAAAAAAATGTAATTGGTCTAGGAAAAATATGTTGTGGTGTTTTAGGTGGAGACTAAACCTTTGACATCTTCCGACATCAAAGCTCAGGCTCCCGTGCCAACTTTCACCAAATCCATAATACATGCTAACTCTCCAATCGTAACAAATTACTGTTCACGCCAAACATCAAAGGTATCACTGTCGGTGCGTTTTCCAATCCCACGTCTCATCTCTGGAACGCCACACATCCGTGACAGATCTCCTGGTTCCACACTCTGTTCTTGTCAGTGGATATTGGTAATTCAAAGGCACACCCAGCTCCACCAGCAGGGACAAGATCTAAACGCGTAGCCCGAGAAGTGGTATCAAACGGTGGGGGAGTGCGGCTCGTGCTGTGGTGAGGTGGAAATAAACTAGGTTAGTTTTCCCACTGGTTGGTTGGAAAGCACTAACAGTGACACCTGCTTTCGAAGTGCCAGCCTTTCTCAGTTCAAAGACAGCTCGTCATATGGGACCCACAGCATCTTCTGCAGGATCTGGTCCAAAGTAATGAGAGCAGCATTCAAGTGGGACCAAAAGGAGGTGTAGTGTGCTAGGTAAATGTATTACAATGTTAGGAAATAGCCAACCTAGTATACCATCAAAATGTAAAGCGATGTAACAAGAAAAAAGTAGTACTATAGGTACACAATCTTCAGAGCAGTGATACTCAAATGATAGGTTGGAACCCAAAAGTGGGTTGCTGACATTTTCTTCTTGTGGAATGAAGAAAAATGTAGAAATGCAACTGGCTCAACCTTCAGCATTAGATTAAAGCATGCACAACACTGTGACAGCAGCAGGAACAAAGCTGTTTTTGTATAGCTGAGTTTGACATCTTGGGACTAAAACACTCTGACCAGAGGGCAGAGGTTGAAATTGGCAGTGGAAGACATGATTTAAAATGGAGGTAGTTATCCTGTGTGTCTGTGTCTACTGTCTGCTGTACAAGGAGGTGGGACATGGTTGTTCTTACTGAGCAGAGGACTATTTGGTCAACGGATTTCATCATAACACTAAAGTAAATGAAAAATGACATTTTATAGAAGCATGATAAAACATGGCCATTATGGTTCAATCAATGTAAAAAGTTCAGTTTACGCGTACTATCAATGATGGTCCCAAGATATTTGTAGAATTGCACATGCTCAATGGTCTGACCTTTTATTAAAGTGACTTTGTGCCTGTGAGGTTTCTTCCTAAAATCAATAAGCATAGCTTTAGTTTTTGTTAGGTCTAGATGTAGGTAAGATTCTGTGCACCAATTCAACAGCTGACAATGTGTATCTGAGTCATTAGCATACTAGATGTCTGTTCTGACACGTGTTTGTGTAGAGGATGAATAATAATGATTCATGAGATGCTCCAGTGATGCATTTAGAGGCAACTTAGATGAAACTATCTGACCATGTCTATGAATGTACGTCATATGTCAGGGTACACTGTATATGTTCAACCACACCTAAGTCATCCAATGGGTCTTCCAGGAATTAAATCTTTAACGACTGACGACATGAATAGTTCAATCACATAGCAGCCTTACATGCACACACCATGAATCTGATGCATAATAAAGCCCAACACATGAGGGATGCACCATGGGCTGTTGTGTGGCTTCTCATCTGCAGCTCACAGTGGTATAGACAGAGCTGGAAAAGGTACAGTATGTGGGGCAGGCTGAACTCAAAGCTTACTGTCTTTGTGTGGAGGCAGTGATGCTTGTCAAGGTTGGAAAAATAGGTTAGCGGCATATCCAATCGAGCGCATCGCAAATACAACCTTGGATCTGGTGATGCTCCTGCTGCTCATATGGATATGACAGACACATAGGAAAGTGGGTTACTTGACAATAAATTGGCATACACTAATGCTTAATACTAAATTGTCCAACAGTTATGGCAAATAGAGGAGAGTTTTCAAATCACGGGGGACTGGAGCCTGTACTAGCAACAATGAGACTAAGGTGGGACACTCTGGACAATTGCATTGCATATTCACTCTCACATTCATTCACAAGGGGCAATTTAGATTCACCAATTAACTCATGCAGCTCTTTGGGCGTTTGGAGGAATGCAGAGAACCCACTGTAACACGAGGAGGACATGCAGACAGAGAAAATGCTGGTCTGTGCATCGAACACATGACCTCTTTGCTGAGAGGCACCCCTTCCATGAATTTTATCCCCTCCAACTATACAGAGCAGTGTATACGTTCTGACCTAAATTCCAAGTTTCTTGAAGTCTCCTCTCTGCTTAGAAGCTTTAGGAAAAAAACATCTTGTGGCCTCCTCACACATTGTTCAGCTGCAGAATGCCCATAATTCACAGACTGAAAGACGAAAATCAGTGCCATTGTGTTCTTGTACTCAGCAGAAAGCAGCACATTGTGGTACTCCTGTTTTATTCTGTTCTTTTTTTGCAAATCAAGCAAATGTAAATACAGCACACATGGTAAGTATTTGGATAGAATACTTGCAAATAGACTCACTTCAAGCCTGACTGAGAGGCAAAGAAAGGTTCCAGTTCTTCCTTGGGTGGCCTTTTGGTTCCTGATTAATTACTGGCTGAACTCGACATGTAGAGTGACATGTCCCCAGGCCCTAGTCACATCCGGGAAGCTATGTTTTTAATCACCTGGCCAATAGCACTATCTGCCTGCTCTGCACACTAATGCTGCTCTCTCACCAGTGGAATGCATCTATAGTTTAGTTCCTCAAATGTTAATATCCAAATGTAATACCATGTTAACATTAGCAAAAACATCCTCCATATGTGTGGTCATTAAAAATACTTATATTGGTGTGCTCATAAACAAATAAGTATTGTATGGTATAGGCATAAAATACCAACTTTGTTCCTGCATTTTAATGTAACAGCTGTTTTGAGTTTCCAGAACACGTTAACATAAATTTCCGACATGCTTATAAAAAAACTAACTATTTTTTGTCTTTCTATTACATTAATTGTGAGTAAAGCTTGTAATATTAAACAATAAATCCCCCTAGAGGAAAGGGGAATCAAAATCAATCTTCTGTTGTTTATGCCGGGAGTTTGAATATAACTCGCTCTTCTCAGACCTCTATTACAGTGTTTCCAAACCAGGGGTATGGGGACCCTAGGCCTACGCAAACACTTTGCAGGCAGTAACTATACTTATTTCATAAGTCTCATTGACTGCTAAAACTGCTAGAACATTATTTGAATATTATATTTTGTTAATTTTTTTTCAGCTTTAATAAATTCTTTCAAAGGCAAGAAATGATTTTTTGGTATTATTATCATTATTTGTTGTTATTAGTTTAATAGTACTCTTTTATTTATTCTGAACATGATATGTAAAGTTTAAATAAGAAGATGTAATAGGAGTTTGTTACATTTTTATTTCATATTTATTTTATTCTTAAAAATTAGTTTAAAAGAAAAAATACAGGAAAATGTGTATCTACAGTAAATTAAGAATTAATATATTAATAAATTCCAATGTTTTATGTGTCTACTTTTTGAAGAGTAATCAACACAAATGACTGAGGGGGTACTCATGGTATTACAAAAAGACAAAAATAGAAAAATTACTATCAAATGAATTTCTCATAAAGAAACAAACTGGCACATAGTATGTCACTGTTTACATATCAGACGCTACATGAAAGGGTTCTTCAGTGGGAGACATGTCGCTCTATTCACACATTCCTTTACTACAGGGAATTTATAGTATCCCTATACCACCTTGCACAGCAGGAGGATGCCAGAGTACCCAAACATGCTAGTGGCACACAGAAAATATCCCCACTAGGTGGTACTGGGAATCCATCAACCTTCTACTGTAAGACTATTCTGTCAACCCAAGAAATATGTTTAAACTTATCTGTGAAGATTCTCGGTCATCCAGGTTGCCACTGTCAAGACAAGGTTACATGATTATATGTAGTTTGTCATCTGTCATCCAAAAGAGAGAAAATTGTTCTGATTTGACCAAAATGGCTCCTTTAACTCCTATTTCAAGCTATGTTGTTTTCCTGGCCAAGATGCTGTCATTAAAAGGGTGTTTTTAAGGATGGAGGCAGGCCCTGTGAAGTTTTTCTAACTACAAGTGAAGGGGTTGTGTAGTTTCCCCAATGTACAATTCATTGAAGTCTTCATTAGTTAAAACCTATGATGTCAAATATAACATCTTTCCTATTTTAGTAATTCCAGCAACTACTAAATACAAATTATATGAGTTAAGGGCTGCCCTGAAAAGTTATTACTGCAGTTAATAGTTGGTTGGCTGCTTTACTTTTCTATATGAAGCTGTCTGACAGGCTGTCACTACCACCATCTCTATTGAAAAGCATTTAAAGGTGTCACATGTTACATTTAGCACCAATAAATCATTTCCACATTAGTTCTGTTCCATTAGTGCAATTGCTCTAAACAGTGGAGCTGACACGCTGCCTGCCGCCGCCGCTGGAGGTTTAGCTGTAAATCTCTAGGATTACTTATCAGCCTGAGTAAGAATCTGTTTTTTGGAACACATTCCGACTTGGCACAAGAACTTAGTTTTCAGTTCATTTGATATGACCTTTAGGCTGTTAAAGTAATATTTGCTCATGCCCACTGGGTTTACTGCAGCCATCATTTTTACGAACACAATATTCCAACATCTTAAAAGACTCAGCTAAGTCCATTATAGTATTTTAATGTACGAAAATATTTCACCCAATACTTTCCCAATCCCAATAACTATTTTTTTTTTTACTAAATCCTTTCATTCTGGCATCATAAAAAAAAAAAACATTTTCTTATGCAGTAAATCATGATGGCTCAAGAGGAAATGCATAATCATGTCAGTAAGAAAGCTGATGGTAGGAATCTGCAAATATGCTTAAACAACTGTGTATTTTACTGCTATTTTATTGTTTTCCTTACACCTCACAGATGCCCTGCCTTGATTAGTGATGACCCAATAGATTGAATTGATAGCGGCGGCGTTGTGGGACTGAAATAATGGGCTCTGTCTTGTAACAAACAAGGAGACAGAGTAAATAGATTTGGGGACCTTTGAATTCATTTGGGGAAGAAAAATAGAAAAAAGATAAAACAGTAACTCACCACTGACTTGCCAGATGGTCTGTTACACAGGTCTGTTAAATAGAAACCTCTGGGAGAGTGCAGGTACAAAGTGCAGGTACTTCAGATGAACCACCTTCCTACAGTGAGGTATACAGTCAGATTGTTGTTCGATAAAGCTAAAATAGTACTGTGTTAGTACTGCCACATTAGTCCTAACCACTGTGTTTTGGATGCAAATGCTTGGCCTTGAGCAGGACAAGATAGATTCCGTTTTGTGAACCCTCAAATCTCACAAGCACCCAGCCTCTGTGCAAGACAGAAACACCTGATATTGACATGTAATATTTTAATATCTAGTTAACTTTGAATAACTGGTGTAAAAATATGACTCAAAAATACATCTGGATCAGTGCCTGCTCTTTTGTATTCTACTGTCCATTATTCTAACATGTTTAATGCATTACTATTATATAGTGCTTTTCTAGACACTCAACAATTTGGTGCACTATTCATTCACAAAGGCAAGATGGGTGAAATGTCTTGCCAAAGGACACAATGATAGTATGGGTCGAACCACCAGCCTTCTGGTTAGTGGGCTTGCCTGTATCACTAAAAGCACTGTATCTGTCATATATTTGAGAAGCTGTTTCTAACTAAATTCACAACCACTGCAAACCAAGTTGTCAGTAATGAAAGCCTAGTTAGTGATAATCTGTCACTTTGGCTGAACATAGACCACCTGTTACTGAGTCATGTCTAAACACTATCATCCAAATATGCTAGTTTGCTGCACTTAAAGTATATTATCACTTCTTTCAAAAGAAGTGAATGAGATAAGTGAAAACAGCATGCCACATCTTACTAAATGAGCCCCAACGTTCAAATTGCATGTTTTTTTTTTTTTTCTGAAATGTGTCTGAATGTTTTTAGTATGAAAAGAACAGAAGATAATAAGTTGTAAAGACGTTTCCCGCCACACACAGACACATAGTATGCCTCTGAATGGCTGCCATGTCTTTGTGCTGACTCTGCTACAGTACATAGAGAATGGCGGGGGCATTGAAGTCAGCCAGATGGCTCCACAACAGCAGCTCTTCATTGTAGGGTGCCAACGCAAATTGTGCACCACAACATGGGAGATTTGCTAAATTGGTGAACTTTTGTCAACTTACAAAAACCTCCAGCACTCAGGCTGAAAAGAAGCAGTGCATCACTTTCTCCTCCAAACAGAAAGTGTTTTGCATACACTTTTGGAGACTTGTCATTAACACTCTAATTTAAAGAGATGCAAATGGGTTGTGGAAACTAGACCAACACAGGCAAGTTAGTACAATTATATCAATCTTGACATACTTGGTAGGTTTAAAATGTACTGTTTTAAAGCTCTGTTACAACTCACAGTCTGTCTGTCATGAATGCCTTTCTTAGAGCAGTATCTGGCTGACTGGTTCAATTGTTTTTATTCATCAGTGAGGCAGCTGTGTCAGTATTCCAGTGACCCACTCTGGAGACAGTGGCATATGGGAATTAGACTGGGCTGGTACACCTGTCAAACGGTATCCAAGAGAGAGCATGGGGAGGACAGGAACCTCTAACCTTAACACCTCCTGAGTGAAAAATCCTCTGAGATATACAGTGAACTGGACTTTGAATTGAAAATGTGTGTTTTAGTTATTGTTATGCAGTATTTTTTTAAAAAGGCAGTGAGCATAGACACTTTACAACAAAGGTCCTAGGTGTGTGATGTGTACATAAGTAGTCCATTAGTAGCAGTAATAGATGTTGTTGTAGTAGCAGGTAGTAGTAGTAGTGATAGTAGCATCAGCAGCAGTAGTAGTTTTAAGCATAAGCATAGTATAAACAGTGACAGTAGAAGATTTTTTTTTCTGCATTTTTTCCCATTCTAAAATAATTAAAAATACAACTGAAGATTCCAACTTTTTCTTGACTTTCCCATTATTCAAACTTTTAAATAAAGGACACCTTTGTTGAAGAAAAATGCAATTCTCTTGCCAAAATCCTAAATTGGGCACAGCCTCCGTGATAATGTGTTAAGGTGAATGTCAGCAGCTCTCGAACATTTAGTGATGGCATTTAGAAAAGGCAGGTTGCACACAGTGTCCAAAATGAAGCCAATGAGCCGGATTTAGCTGGTCATGCTAATTGAATAGGACCAAGCAAAGGTTAATGTGATGCAGACAGATCAGCCCAACTATGATCCCGGGGCACAGGCCTCCATAAAGACAGTCATTACCTCACTGCACTTGTATGTATATTCTTATTGTACTGTAGTCATTTGTCAAGTCTGTGTCAAGGTCAGACACTGATATTATCCTGGTTTATGAGCTGTCTAAAAGTTAAACATTAATTATGAGGATCATCTATTCTCAATATCTTTATCTTTAGCAAATGTCATATTTAAAACATCCTCAATTCTACAGATGATAGATAAATGTTTTGCACAAATTTCTAGCCCAACACTAGCTCCTTTATGCTGACTTTTTATTGGGGATAGTCCTATCATTCTTGTCTCACCATTCTGGAGTGGTGCCACTATGAAGGGAGTACAATAGTACTGTCAGTCAAACAGTACTAACCACTGTGTATAAGGCCCTACACTTAATGTCATCATTTATTACTTTTGCCCAATTGTATGGGCTTCATAGTGTGGTGCTTCATAGTGTGTGGTGCTTCATAGTGTGTGCTTTGTTTTTGGTTGCTTGTATTCCTATTTAATTGCATTCACAGTTTATTTTGTGTGAATTGTCAGTATACAATTGAAATTCAAAGACCAGTTTCAAGTGGGTTTTATAAAACAAAAAACTAATCCCAGATTAAAACCGGTAACGGTTTGAAAGAAGCCTACTTTAGCTTACACTGGCAAGCTAATAAGTTGTTACAATGTAATGTTTTTGATGGTGTTGGTTTATTTGGTCTGTAAGTCTGTTATCAAGATAACAAAAACTTTATAAAGTTGATAAACATTTTTTAAACATGACAACATAAAATGTCAAAATTGAGCTTTTGCAGGATTTTTTTAACAGTTTAGTTCTATTGCATGATAGCAGGTCTGTGCTCTCCTAGTGCTTCTAGTATAGTTTGATAAATTGCCGTGCAGAAGGAAATTAACTATTGGTCCTTCTTTCTCAGCGCTGACCTCTTTAGGGCCTGGTTAATTAGGAACTACTGCACAGTTAACACCAGTTGCCACACATGTGCTGGTCCACTGAGACAGATGAAATCTCATCTTCCACTAAATCAGCCTGATGCCTGTCTAATGAGCGCTGTGATGGAGTAACTCAATCAACTAGAACACCACGACCAGCCTGAGAATTGTCACATTTGTCACTTAATTTCATGCTAATTGAGCTCAGACTCTGTGTTATTTTTAACCTCATTGTGTTCTGCTCACATGAAATAGAGGGCCCTTTGCTCACCTAGTGTTTCATTAAGCACAAATACATCAGTCATACATCAGTCTTCTCTCTCCGTTTCCTCCTTACAGTACCGGCCCGGATCACGAACATATCCAAGGACATCACGGTGAACGAGGGCAGCAGCGTCAGCCTCATGTGTCTGGCCATCGGACGACCAGAAGCCAACATCATCTGGAAGCACCACTCGCCCAGAGGTAGGCCTTGTCAAATCGTTCTGAGTGATGATGGGGCTTTGGATCATTAGTTTGTTTTGCTGACCAAGTCTTGAATAAAAAATATTACAGTTTGAGCATTTCATCAGTGCTAATCTATTTTTTTTTCTGAATCTGTAGCTAGCTCACATACAAACTCCAAAACTACAGATATACACAAAAAACATGAAACATCTTGAATGCTACACAAAAATTGTTACAAACTGTGGAAAACATTTTAAACACTTTTTTCCCAAAATTGCACCCAGTGTGGAGTCAAAAAGCAACTCAACCTCTGATTTCTTTGAAGTACATTTGTCATACTGCATGTGTTTTAACCTGCACAGTGTTTGCTAGGAGTGTAGTCTGTTATTGTCCGTGTTAAAGGTGTAACAAAAAATGTCTTTCAGTTTTGACTGTCAAATGCAGATAAATGTGCTGTGTTGTATATTGCTGACAGTCTTGGTAGATTGTGCCAGTTGGGACTCACCTTTTCTCACTTTTGCTTTTGTCAAGGGTCAGCTACTACAGTATTATGTGTGATGAAAGGCTTGTTCAAGTCTTAAGATTGATGTGTATTTCTTCTTCAACTGGTGTTAGTAAGAAGACCGTAGAATATGGTTTGATATGTAAGATATTCCACCACTCAGAATCAAATGAGCAATCATCAATAGCTGGATCTCTGAAAAAGTGTTCAAATGCATGGTTATTCCCAGCCTCTAGCCTCTAGTCTTTATTTTTTACTGTTAAAGATAATGTCAGCGAGATGCGACCTCTACCGTAACAGTACTGCTGTGTAAATTCAGTCATTGGAGCATGTTGCTGCTCCTACCCATCAGTCTCTCTTGCACACGGTCTAACTGTCATAACACTTGTTGACCAGGGCAAGCAACAAGTCCTACACTGTGGTGAATGATACTAGAATTTTATCTGTAACATGCTGATATTTTTAAATTGCACTGTTGGTGAGCATTGCAGGGGATTGCGCTTTGCAGATGCGAACCATATGTTTCCTTCTTTTTTGTCATATATTATTTTCAGCTTATAGCGAGGCCTTTTAGTTTTAGAACCGACTGGTTTTGTAGTGCTGGCATCATTTTTGTCTATAACTTACAGCTCACATACGCATCAGGCAACACGGTCAATCACTCATGTTCTCATGAATAATAACTCACCACACAAGCCCTTATCTGGAACAAATGTTTCAGTTGTTTGCCTTGCCTTTGGATGTATCTTAATTTGCACATCACACATCATTCTCACATGCTTTGTACAATGAGTTTAGACGTAGTTGAAGGGTTTTTCTTATTTTTTTTTATTTTTTACATGATTTTCCTCTCCTGGTGTCAGAGGTAATTTCATATAATGAATATGTCAAGCTGGGCCGGTACAGCTGTGTAAAGCCAGTCCTCCCACACAACATACAACACCTCGGGAGCTGCTTCACGGGAGAATCTGCCTGGATTAGCTACTTCGTCTCCCCTGGATGCTTATGAGAACTGATGGAAGGCTTCAGACAGTAGACCTAGGCCATTTCCTCTTGGTGAGTTTAAACAGTGATGGATGCACAAACTGTAGCCCATAGAAAACTACTGTCTGGATTCCACAGTTAGTTTGGTGAAAGTGTGGGGTAGAGAAATGTCTCAGAGCCTATTATACTGTATATCTGTGTGCTCTAATTGTGTTAGTGCTTCCTGCTGGGTTCTGTGAACCATGTGCATCCTCAGAAAAGTTTTACTTCCTGATTGAAGTAAGTGTTGAAATTCTATACATCCCTAAATCACAAGGTTTGATGCAACTGTCACAAAGTTAGGTGCTAATTAGTAATGCTAATGAAGAATGACATTTGAAACTTGAGAACATTTCTGGAGCCCTGTGCTTGACTAACTACAGACACTAATTAGAGTCGCATTAGGTAAGGTGGAAATTTGTCTCACACATGGGTTTACATAATGGTATTTGTTCCTTTGAGCATGTTGGATATGCATTGTTTTTAGCTTTTATCCAGCATTCTGTTCAGATATTTAAGTATCCTGTGGTGCATTGTCTCACTTAACCCATAGGCCAAACTGGTGACAGCAAATAACCAGAAAGTCTATAGCTAGCAGGCGTCAGTGATATGTGGTTCAAACCTGAATGGTACTTGCAGCACATTTATGAACTCTGTATAACACCGAAACCTCGCCTTGATAACTTGGTAAAAATGAAAAGGTAGTAAGCACAATCAAGGAAAAGTCAGTTATGGGCCAAAGAGGAAACATTTTGTAAAATGGCAAGCTAGTGCCAAAGATACTAACTTCAATCACCATAATTTAAGTAGCTTATTTTCTTTGTGGCATAATGAGGGACTTGTGGCTCAAAGGGTAGAGCATTTACTGCTAAATTAGAAGAGCCCCAGTTCAGTTTTTGGTCTGTGCACTGCATCTTTACACTTTAAAACAAATGACAATGGTGGAGGTCTCTGCATCCCTAGTGTTTCAAATTACAGGGGCTATTTTATATAAAATCTCCTTTTTTTTAGCTTTCTACTATGTTCTAATGTTGTTCCTTCATCAAAATTTTACTGGAGTTGTGTTTCCCTTTATGTCACAGTACAAGTTATCCTGTAGTCTGTAGTGGCACAACCTTTCTAAGACCTCAGAACGCTCAGTTCCACAAACCCCTGCCTCTCCCACAAACTTTTGCCCACTCCAGGAAGCACTGGCCAGTGAACAAGTCCTCTACATCCATTCTGCTCTCATTCATTTATCAAAAAAAAATGTGTACAGCTCTGTTGCCACTGATTCCTCACAGTTGTAGTAAAATGGCATCATACAAAAAGTTTAAGTAAATATAGAACTCTATTTTTAGTCACAATGCTTTTAAATGTTGTAAAACATGTAATGCTGTTCTAGCGGTGACCAAATTTGATTTAAAAATATAAATAAAAGCACCATAAATCCCCTTTAACTTTGACTCATAAGTTAACTGTTACATCTTATTGCTTTTGGCGAGTTCTAGCACTACTCCCTGTGGCCTAACAGAACATCTTTAAACCATGACTGGTGTGGCTTGTTTTAGTGGAGGTTGTGTTGGGCCATCACCGCCTGGAGCAGAGCCAAGACTCTATGGCTGGTCTATGTGCATGTGTGTTCTGTGTTCTAATTGTGTTGGCTGCGCTCTTCCCACAGCGCATTCAGCCGAGTGTGAGTCATCGCTGCCTCTCTATAGGATCAGATGTGGAGCCTCCAACATGACATGAATGCTTACCAGCCAGCTGTTCCCCTCTCCCTGCCGTTATCCTCCGCCAGCACGCTCGGCTTCTCCCAGCCCACTGGCACCACTCCACTGCACCCATCAACTCTTCCATTCCCACCATTTACTGCTTCCCAATATTTACTCCCAGTATCATCATCTTGCAGTGCCGTTTGTCTGGAGCCTGCTCTGTAATCACATTCCGAAAGGACAACTTTAATGGCCAGTGTAAAAACCACGAGACAATCCCAGATGGTGCCGTTTACACTCACTCCATTCTCACACACCTTCAGGGACTAAGCCTCAATGTTGGTTCTGAACTTAACATAATGTCCCCTTAGAATTATAAGAGTCTATCTGACATTTTTGTCAAAATTGAGTTATATATATACTTATTCCTGGATACCTTATCTACACTATTACAGTTTTTTTTTACAGTTTTATCAGTTTTTGGGCTATAGAACTGCATAATGAAAATAAAAGTTTGTTACTTCCGTGTTGTGCAGTCTATAGAGCAGGCACACTGCAGCCCTTGAGCAAGCGTGGGCTGGCTTTGCATACCATGTGATCAGCTCTGACCAATCGGAACGATGGTGGGCTAGAGTGGTGATGTCACAAACCATTTTTTAGCCAAATTAAAGATTTTTAAGAGGGAAAGTCCATGGTGTGAATATAGATCATAAACATTACAAAATCTGACCATTTTGGAAGCTGTAGGTGTCCTGTTGGCCAAATGCCAGGCGTTTCTTTTTACACTGCGCTCTTTAGGAAAAATCCTTTCTGGGTCGCATTGGATTTTTCACTGCCGTTCCATGGAGCTGCCACAAGTAAATTTGGCATCAGAGGAGAGGAGGCGGTGCCCTGTCCAGGTCTTATTATACATCCATGGTTACAACAGACTGCTTTCCTTGGTACAAAAGTTACATCTCTGCCCAAATTTCAGAGAAATCTTTAGTTAGAAGATTTGTTTTGGGATATTATGAATAACATTAATGAAAATGAGAGGAAAGTTTATATTCTTGTTTACCTTTTTTCTTTTATTACGTTTTGCTGAAGTATTTTATTGTTAGCTGTTAGCTTGCTAAGATAGCACAAAATTGTCAAGTTTAGTAGCCGTAACTAAGATAACTAAGATAAGAGGCAAATTCATAAATATATGTTTATACCTTACATTTATACATTCCCACACAACTATCTAGACATTATATTAATCTTTATTGTGGAATTAATTATGTTTTATTAATATTTTGGATTTTTAGCCTGTAACTTGGCAGTGATCATGTTGGTCATCTATTTCTTGTGCTTTTTCCTTACATGAAATCAGAAAATGTCGGAAAGAGGAAAGGAGAGAATCAAATGGTAAATTGTGAAATGCAAAATTTGTACAAATAAAATTGAAAGTTTTAAATGTAGAAAGAAAGAGACACAGAAGGCATGGAGTAACAAGATGAATGAGGGAAAAAAGAGCTCAGGAGCAACATTAGAACAGACAACTAAAAGGCTGGTTAGTTTTATAGGTCTGGAGAATAAGAGCTGAAAATTTGAAAAATGTGGAGTATAAGTTACCTGTAGTCTATTATGCAGATGACGTCACTGCATGTAGAATTACCTGCTGTGAGTGTCAGAGCGGCTTTAAAAGCTGCGCAGAGTACCTGTTAGCGCAAATACTCAAGAAGTCAACTAAAATGGGAAGAGAGTTGCTGTGAAATGTACTGATACACACATATTCAACAAGTCTGAGATATTTTTTGATTGACAACTGAAATTTAAACAGGAGAAACAATTGGACCGCGGCATTTCCAGTAAACAACCCTGCTGGCCAAAAGTCAATCTGTAGTTTGAAATGGAGTTTTGGGTGAATCACAGAGGCCTTACCTTAAATAATCTGTTTGGGAGTCAGTGTGATGGTTAAATAAGTTGTGGGGCAAATGAAGTGTCCTGCATCTCCCCCTGCTGTCTCTGAGTAGAAAACTACAACTGCAGCAGTGAGTGCTGAAGTCTGGAGTCAGTGAGAAAGCGGCGCATCGCAGCTAGCATAACAACAAGTTAGTAATGAATTTATTTCTCGGTTTTCATCAGGACAGAGCAGCCAAATTGCAGAAAAAACTTTGTATGAATACGAGGAGGGGAAAATGAAAGTAAAGCCATGTGAGGGCCCACACAGGAGTCACCTGGACTTGTTACAACAGTGCTTTACTCCCAAATATAGGGGGAGCTCTGTAGATGAATTGGAAACAAAAACAGCGATGAAACGAGACAAGTAACTGAGTTCTGCTTTTAAACATTTTCTATTAAATATATTGACAGCTACACAACAGTCTGCCAATGAGCTTTGTGTCCACGTTGTGTGGACACAAAGCTAACATGGAGCTAATGTGGAGCTAACGTGCAGCTAACGTGGACCACACGTTTGTGCACGTTAGCTGCACAGTAAAGCCACATTTATGTCTAATGCCTGTGAAGATTGTTTACATCTATAAATACTCAAGTAAATTGTTACTTGATTCAAAGTATTAACTAAAGTAGAAAGAACTTTGTGCTACAACCTAATAGAGTGTTGTCACTTCCACTGCTTGGCGTTTCCCTCAAGATTAAATAATGTTAATAAAAGTATATATAAAAATATTATAAAATATGACATCCTCAGCTGCCTCAGTTACATAAAAATGTAGAAAGAAAGTGAAATCCTGGCCACATTGTGTGGATCACTGTTGAGTCCAGCTGCCTTACTTAAGTAAATATTCATCAGTTTTACTCCCGCTCTCACACTTTTTGTAATGTATGCATCTGCTTGTTTTGCCACTCATTACGAACAAGGGAGGCGTGTTCCTAGGAAATGTGACATCAGTGCATATCCCCTATACACTGGAAAAGTATAGTGTAGTATAAAACAGTATAACGTGTTACACTTTGAAACACTTTGAATGCCAACAAATTCTGTTAAATAAGTGTATTGCTTTTTACTTTCAAATGTGTGAAGTATATATGATAAAAAAAAAGTTATATGATAAAAATAGGTTAACTGCTGAAGTATAACTTATTGATTTCTGTATGTTTTGTAAGATAGAACCTTATAATTCCAACTGAATTTTGGGTTCTCAGAATTAGACGGTTCTATCTGTGAAATACCAGTTCCCCATACTCCCACTTCAAAAGTTTCAAAGATTTTGAAATGATATATTTACAATCTCTTTGGGCTGCTTTTAATTCACATGTATTAAAGAAATTTGTTTCTCATATCAGTCTTGCAATTTTGTCAAAACTTTAAAAATGAATATCACAAAACTACTCAGAACACAGCTAGAACCCTATAATTCTAAGGGGATGATAATTTGGCACACAGTTACAGCTAATACAGTCTTTTTATAACCTTCTTGCCTACTGGAATAATAATATATTGCATATTAAACAGTCAGAAGGTGGGAAAACAGAGCCCTTAGCAAGCATTCTCATTCCATTATATACATGCTGGAGCAAACTGTGCCAGGGACCTGTCGATGCCACAATTACTGTCTCCCTGATTGAGCCTGATAAAAGTCACATTGCGTAATGCGTTATGCTGATATGCTGGTGGTAAATGCAAAAGTGCAGCACAACACAAGCCTCAAAGTCGATGAAAGACATAAGAAACTTGAGGCTCCAGACATGCCCAAAGTGCAGGAAAGTAGAACAGAGGAAAGGCCTGTAGCATATTTAGTGTGTAGCCTGATTTAAATGTGTGTTAAAAGTGCAGATACACAGCTATATGTCGAGTTCTTGTGGTAGCTGATCTAGGAAGATACAATTTAATAAATCAAAGTGCAGTAGTATCATCATCAAGTCATAAAGCAGGCCCTATGTTCATTATTGGTCAATAATGTGCATTTATGAAGATAATGTATTGATGGATAGTATGATCAGTGTTTGAAAAGAAAGGTTCTTCTGTGGATATTTGGCAGTCAGTATCCTCAAGTAGTAGGAGTTAAATGTAGTTTCAATGTTCAGCTGACTATATGAATATTATATATTGTTTGAATTACATAAATGGTACAAAATCAATGTGATATATAGGTAGAACAGTTTAGAAACTTGGTCACAAAAAAGCGGGTCACAATAAAATTCACTGATAAAATTGGATCCCACAATCAGAGTAAATGATAGATATGGACAGATATATAATCATTAAATTGAAGAACACTGCTGACTCTCAAGTTAATTTTTTAGAAAACTTTACACAGGTGTCAGCAGTAGCGGCTGGTCAATAAAGTGCACAAGTGCCCCGCCCCCCTGGCAGAATTGAGAAATGCAAGAGGAGTGACACACTTAATGCTAATAATATAGTTTATACTAATTGTTTTTTTTTGTATACCCTCTCAATTTATAATGAATACATAATCATGCAAAAAATATATATATTTAAGTTTATCTCAGAAGTAGCGTAAAAAGTGAACTTCCTGTGGTTGCCGGTCAATTGGGGCCCACTATACTTTTGACAAACAGGTGACACAGGGAAGGACTCTGATCGACTGAATCAGACAAATGTTATCATGTCTTCGAGATGTTTTAATAAGTTTTTAAATCTGTCAGTCAGAATTACAGCCGTGGTGCATCAGATCATGCACATCTTCTATTCAAATGGTAAATCTAAGTCAAACTTTGGAGATAACTAGGGATTTGTGTGTTTATTTGACAAAACAACACATTTTTACTTCTAAATACTGCCATGTGAGATTATAAACTGGACGTGTTTCTGGAGTGCTGTATAAAAGCAACTTAGCCGCATAATGCTATGCTCGTATCCAGCCACGGATCTACATGGTTGGAACTTTTATCTTTTGTCTTAACCTCCAGGCGTCTACTGACCCATTTGGACTTGGACAAGTGTAGACTACGTTCAGCACAGCATAAAGGAATACAATAAAATAATATAACTGTTAGAGACAGAAGGAGCAGGGAAGGGCTGGACAAAGATGCTTGCTACTCTTTACTACTTTCTTGGTATGAAGGACTCAAGGTTTTGTATAGGTTGTAGGTTTGGCAGCCCCGCAGCTTGTTCTTTCTTTGGTGATGAAGCGGCATCACACGTTCCTATTTTGATTCTGATGGCTTCAAATACTATCTCTTCCGCGAGCGGGTTCTGGTGTGTTGGTTTTGTGGTGCGAGGCAGGCTGTAGGGGGATACAGTATGAGCGCTCTGGCATGTGTGTACTGCTTAGCTCTGCATAAGAGTGCTCTAACTGCAACCAAACACAGTGCACACTAAGCTACTAAACAATGGTCAGAGGCAAACAGTAAGTGATTGTGCATGCTATGGAAAAAAATAAAATACGCATCATACTCTTTGCATGTGCTCCTTAGCTCATTATACCAGGCCAGAACCTGAAGAACCAGAAGAGCCATTCCACCCTTATTTCATAAGAAAATGTCATACAGTATATCCACAATTGGCATTAGGCTATATTGATGTTATAAAGTCTATAGATTACATCTTTGACATTAAGGAACTGCTATAAGACACGCAGATAACGAGCTAACGCATGCATTTTGTCTCATCGAAATTCTTTGTGATCATTATAATATTTAATAAATAAACAAAATTAACAACCTTCTCTATTTATACAGGCTTGAGACTGGCTCATATTGTGGCTGGAGTTTTTGGCTCCACTTTGGGGAACTTTGGAATAAGATGAATAAAGCTTGCATAGACCTATAATACAGCAGTCCAGGTGACTGGTGCTTTAGATTATCCTGATTGGCACCTGGGTTAGGAGATTAAACTAAATTGATATTGAATAAAAAAACAAACAAACAAACAAAAACGAGATGTCTCCTAATAGTTTTCTCTGATAACTGAAACGCATGTGGCTAATTGAGACTAATCAAATTTACCCCTGTGCAAAATGCCTTTTATTTTATTATGGAAAGAGACGCCGAAGACACTCCTCACTATCCCCGCGTGCTCACAGCAGTAGTAGTAATAGTAGTGGTAAATGAAAGGATGCAGCCACACTTGAGAGGTAATATCCCCAGCATCCAAAGCCTGGGAGTGGACCACTGCAGTCTCTATGTGTGTGTATGTGTTGTTGTCAGCAGAGAAGATAATGGCTTATCTTACTTGACATTTCTCTGAGCAGCTCTAATGAAAAGAGAGACTATGTGGGGAGACGTTTTGGGCAGTCTAAGAAAATATGTCTGGCAGTCAGAATCTTAAATGTTTTTTTCCCGCAGAGTGGCATTTCCTTGACTAGCTGCTCACCGGCCTCTTTTCATGTTTGTCGCCTGCGATAATGGACTTCTCCCTCAGAGGATGCTGCTTGTGACGGTTAGTACAGCAGCAGGCTTCTCCTCCAGAGTTTAGGCTAAGATTCTGGTAGAGACTGCAATCTGCCGTGTAGGCGCCTGATCGTTAAATGCTTGTTTTTGCCTGTGCCATATCATTTTACATTTTCACACTTGCTGGTGTCAGGAACATGAGCAACACGTACCGAGGCAGACGCTGATGCACAGACGCTTCACCTTTTACAGGAGAAAATGACAAGCGACATGAGGAAATACTGGAAAGGTGCCGAACTCAAATAGAATGGTTTACAAAATCTACTGTCGCCAAATATGGAAGTTTGGGCTCTTTTCCATTTTTATCTTTTTCCAACTAGATGGGTGTTAAACATCTTGTCATTACATCACAAATGATCTATCCTAAACTTTGACATTAGTTCATTATTAATCAAGTAGAACATCTTAAAAGCAGCAATTTATATTGTATCTCCCCGTAGTTGGTTGCATCCAGACCAACTGCCTTCCATCTCTCAAAATAACCTATATACCAGGCATTTTATTATGTCCAATATATGTGAGTTTTAAACATGGGTCTAATAAACATGTTTATTACTCCTGTGAATTAACGACAAAACTGTAGTATAAACCAGTGAATATGCTGTCTAACCCTAACTCTAAGCATAGGCCAGAATCAAGGCTAAAATCATGAAATATTGAGTAAAATAATGGCAAATGCAGATAAGGTCTGCAGTGGTGACACCATTTTGTGGTGTTGTCTGAGTATCTAGTGGGATCGGATTTAGTCCTCTCAAAGTTATCCACAGTGTCTTGTGGTAAGTAGTCAACACAGGTGTAAAAATGCCTCTGTCAAAATATACCTCAGCTACAGATGGATGTGACAGTGTGACTCTAGCTAAGGCAAGAAAATGAGTAGCAACACTCATGTCTGTATGATAGAGAACATGCCTTTCTAGTGGTTTAGAGATCTGGAATGAGGGAGTACTTATGGACATAGGCTTGCTGCTTAGGGTGTTAACATGACTGATCAGTAAGCTAGTTTTCCCTACAGTACCTGGTGAAGAGAAACAAAAGTCATTTTACTTGCAACTTTTTTTTTTGTATTTTATTTCACCTTGTTTAACCAGGAAAGTCCCACTGAGATTAAGAATCTTTTTTGCAGGGGAATCCTGGGTCCATGGGGGACCTATTGTACATGTTATTTTTTTTTTTTTCTGTTATATATGACTTCCATGCTTATACAGCTTTCAAAAACTATGTTTAAATTGGTTGTTGACTTTGTGCGTTTAAAGCGGAACTCTGTAACTTTATCCGTTTCTTTCCTGTTTTGCCTCATTTTAGTATAGCAAGCACTATAAACACTCACAAGTCCAGTTGACTCCTGTGTGGTGCCTTGCTCGGCTTTACTTTTGTTTTCCACTCCATGAAACACTACACCATTTTTTCTGTCTTTTGGCCACTCTGCCATGACAAAAATCTAAAAATAAAGCAATTGCTAGCTTGCCTGTTTTGCAAGACTCAAGACTTCCATGACACCAGGTCGGTGGCTATTGTCATTGTGGTTTTCGGCCCAGAGACAGCAGGGGGAGATGCCTGGCACTTCATTCACCTCATAACAATTCATTTAACCATCACACGGACTCCAAATCAGATTGAGGTAAAAAAAAAAAAAAAAAGTTTCACTTTAATTTGCGTTCACAGTTAAGCTTACCCATAATCAACTGTAAACATGTCTTAAAAAAACAGCAGTAGGCATCTTGACATTAAGGGTAGTAGGCGTCAAATGTTTACTTTTTCCTAATATATGTAGCCTGTCAATTGAAAGCTCACCTTTGTTTTGTGCAAGGCAAGATTCAATTCCCATTTCAGCTCAGTGTGGACGACATAAATTATTCAGCAGTGTCCACTGACTCTTTGGCTGCAGGCCTCTAAAAGGATTAGAAGATATATGGTCGGGGAAAACGTTTACTCAGTGGACAATGCACTATGGATTTCTTCAAGCCATTAAGACTCATTAAAGGAGATAGGTGGCAAATGTACACTGTTTTGAGTGTGGTTTATGTCTCTCAGATGACAGCCTGTTGAAGGATGAATTGATGCTGCATTTCTCTGTGGAAGAATTCAAGTGTTATATGGGCTGTTAAACAAGCAGAGATTTCTAAACCAAAACAACAGGAGTGCATAAAAACAGTGTTAATATTATTAAATTATAGCTATATTATATTAAAATTTCAATCCTTTCTGTTTTTTTTCTAATAGCTTATCTTGTAGCCTATATTAAGAAAAAGAAAAAAAACTGTAACATTTACATAAATGTGACAAATGTTACATAAATAATCATTTTACAAAAAAACAAATTGTGTTTTAGTTTTTAAAAGTTATAATCTTAAGATCATTCATGCCAAATTGCTGTCATTATACATACCTTCACTTTTTTTTACTGCAATCTTGTAGGTTATGAGAGTGCCATACCCACAAAACCTATGATTATTAGTTCTGCTTTAATTCTTATTCACAGCTCAGTGTGTCTTTTTTCTTTTTTCTTTTTTTTTGTCAATGAAATCATATTGAAAGAGATTCATTAATAAACTTAACTGTCCCACTTTACCCATATTCACCCATATTTTTTGTTTGTTTGTTTGTGTTTGTTTTAATGCTAGATGGATGCTGTTGCAACCAGCCACACATACTGTGACTGGACTGGGCAATATGGGTAAAGTGTCTTGCCCAGGGACACAACAGTATGAGCTTCGAGCTTCAAACATTTAACCCACTGCACCAAATCAATTACTAAATATATGCATCTAAAATAAAAGCAGAATTTGGCCTAATGGCAGCTGTAAAAGGTAGTGTTCTTGACAATTGCAACATATTAATGGCACTTTAGACTCTTTTAAAGTCAGCTAAGTGTACCATTATTTCACAGCTTGTCATCTGAGAGTGCCCCGCCGACTCCAGATTAGTTTGGCGATTTCTCGATTTTGAAGCCTGACAAATAAATTGTGAGGCAAAAGACATTGAAGGCCAGTCGTTTGAAAAATTGCCAGTGTCAGGAGTGATTGACACAGCCACAGTCGCGCAGACAGACGTTGTCAACTTGTGATTAGTCTCCTGATGAGAGCCATTTACAGCTGAAATGAATTTGCAGTGATGTTCGTTCTGAAAGCAGCTATAGCCGTTGACACTGGTACGGCACAAAAGAAAATAGCATGTGCGCGGATGGTTTGCAGAAAGCATTATGTAAAAGCTTCATTAGAAAAATTGCCTCTCATGGCAATTCACACCCACCCACACAGCATGGAGTCCTCACGTTAGGTCTTTTTACTGTGCAAAAACTGCATTGTTTGACTGTTCTTCTCAGACATGTCTTCAATATTTCAGGTCTATTATGTAACTCTGTTTTGTCTCTGTGTTTCAGTTCAAAGTGCAACACAAACTTGGGAGTATTTTTTTCTATACTCAGTGAACTTATTTAATCCAATAACAATTAGCTTTGCATCTTCTGACTGAATTTGATCCAGGAAAACAGTCACTAGGAGACACCTGTTGTGCTCACATGTGGCAGGAAGGAGACAGTACAATGGATTATAGGAAAAGAGCAGAGTATAAGTTTTTGGAAAGTTTTCCACTGGAGCCTAGCACTGGTGGTGGTGGTGATGAGATGTGGTTGAGGTCTGCTGATGCTGAAGATGAGAAGAGCCATTCCACTGCTGAGGTGGTATCTGAGCTATACAAGTTTACTTTGGTAAGAACGCAAAGAAACTTAAAAGTGCTTTCCGAATCATGCCCAAAGGACGTTTTAATTAAAAACTCAAATGTCCCTTACTCAAGGGAAACTTATTGGCACCCCACAATCCACTTTGCCACCACCAGCCTTCACAAATGTGTCCTATACATATACAGTCCAATATTTACAACACAAGTTTTGCCAGACTCCACTCTACAGGTAAAATGTTAAAGAATATACTGTTGAAGTACAGGCTTAGCAGTATAAAATTCACCTGTCCCCTCAGACAGAGCAGCATAAGGACCTAAGCTGCCTCATACATAATATGTCAGGCCACAGTCTGGTGGGATGAATGGAGTGCGGTGTTCGGATTGCTCAGTCTGATCACAAACCTCCGGGTGTCCTTGTTTAAAACATTACCTGTAGTGGCGCCTCACAGATGTCCACAGCCAAGGAGAGCATTCAAGGACAGCAGCTCCTCCTCCACTCTGTCTTCACTGTCCTCAGTAATAACCCATCTCCACCTCAGTAAAGTGCTGACGCCGGCTGGAGACAAAACAACCCTCATTCCGGCAGGCTTTGGCTCAGTTGGCTGTAGTAATCCATGGATACTTCCAACCAAGTGTAGAGGCCCCAAGGCAGCGCTGCGTGTTCATCAATCTGAAATGGATGACAGGGCCTGCGAGCTGCCGTGGGGATAGGAAATCAGCCATAGAAAAGCCTTTCAAGAAAACTGCCTTTTGTGATTGCATTGTTAACTTAACCTCACATCGGAGAGCCAGAATTATTTGGATAAATGGGGAGGAGTTGGTCAGCACCATCTCCAGGCCAAAGAGACACTCAATCACCTTCAAGGATTCTTCAAGGACTTTGAAAATCCCCAAGCAAACACAGTGCTAAATCTGCAGCTGGTGAATTATGTCCTTGAATGCAGCTTTAGCAATGCCCCAAGCGAGAGCTCCCTCATCCAAAGCAGTGCAAGTCATTGGGTTCTTCTCCAAATTCTAAAAAACAGTGAATGCAGTCATTAGTGCTTGTGTTTAGTGAAATTGGTGAGTGAAATTTTGAAAAGGTAGAAAATAATGCAAAGAACAAATCTATACTAACTAATGAGAACTTTCTTAGGCCTTTCTTACCCAGTGTACAGTACTATACAGTACAGTATGCTGTATAGGTGCTGACATTTTCCACAACCACAATGAACAAATATTCAGTATTTTCAAACACTGTCAAAATCTGGATGGTGAATGTAGCAAAAATAAACCAGGAGGTTATTCTATATAGTGTTATCCAAGGCACTGTAAGGTGAACAACTCAACTTTTCTGATAAAACTCAGGACTAGCATTTATGCTATAAAATAAACTGCATTAAAATATAGGCTTCAAGTTGGAAATACTTACCTGTATGAAGGACCTATTGTAACTCATTCTAAGCTACGCATTAAAATAACAATTCTAAAATTAGCTAACATTATTTATAGATACCAGAACTCAGAATACAGCATTGTCCCACAATTATCTCCGTCTGCTAAAGCTTACATTAAGCTTTAACAGACTTTCCCTTCAGACTATGTCAGGACAATTGCATCCCAATCATCTCCGACCTGTAAGTTCATACAGAATGAAGTTAGAAGGATGTCAGGATTTGAGTCTAGTCAAAGAGTGATTTCACAGAGCAGCAGAGGTGTGGGTTGTAAAGAGAGCAGGGTATGACTCATAATTAGTGTGGCTGTTATCAACACAAAGCAAAAACATATAATATACATAGCAAAAAAATGTTAAACAAACAAAGTTGTGGACAGCACTAGTTGCCCGTGAAGAAAAGGGAGAGGGCCAAGACGACAGTGCCTGTCTGCAAAAGGCTTTTGTGTCTTTGTTTTATCAGCTGTCATGTTGACAAATGCATGATAATAAAGCTGATTGCCCTATTCTGCTTTTATTTAAATAAGGTCACAGATGATTCCTTGTGATTGCATTTTCTTAAATACAAGAGTAATAATATACACTTTTAATTTAACATGTTAAGAGTTTTCCCACAAAAAAGAATATGCTTGCCAGATACTGGCAAGCAGTATATGTGAATATTTTCAGAGACTAAGACCACTGAAAGCTAGCCTTTGAATATGGTTTTATTTATCTATACAGAGGGATACATACATACATACATACATACATACATACATACATACATACATACATACTGTTTTTCTAGGATTGTGAATTTCAAGTGCATCAAGCAAAGCAGTGCCTCTAGTTCTGTTGTATGCTGTGCTGATAATGACCATAAAATATTTCTATTCTATTATTGCAATTATTAAGTTTATTTTTGCATTATTTTAACGTTTGCATATAGGTAGGAAGATGTGTGAAAAAATACCACCCAGGTTCACCTTACAAAAAAAAAATGTAATCCAATCTAGCGGATGCTGAGGGAAAAATATGGTGAAATCCATTCTCCCTGTAACTCCGGTGTATGTAAGGACAAGTAATTAATCCCTAACCTCCGACAGGCTGTGGTATTCAAATCAAGCATACCCCACACTGTCCTTTTTGCCTGCCCTTCACCAGCAGGCACCTGAACAGGGAAATTGGCAGCTTAAGAGAAGACTGCTTCTACAGGGCACAGGGCCATCCAATTGAATGTTCTCATCCTAATTGGTTGAGAGTGTGAAAACAAATTACAGTGAGCCAAAGAAGACAGATGATTGGTTAAAAGAGTAGCCTGATAGAGGTAAAATAGAGGTTGGATTCTCCTACTTTGACCTCAGGCAGCCTCTTCATGATTAACATCCAATTAGTTACTTTTTACCTGCTTGGCGAGAAAAGCTTGTTTTCATGAGCAAGATGTTCACCAGTATGTTGTGATTATTGTTGACCTTGACAAAAAACCTGCTAGATAGAGCGGGTTCTTGCTGTAACAGGTTATTGTTCTGATCAGAAATAAGCCAACGTGCATAGTCTTCAGTTAATCATATACAAGTACTCATAGGTCAAAATCTCATAGTGCTGTTGAGTGCTAATATTGGTATTACAAAAGCTTCTTCCATTGATAATTTTAAAGGGAAAATGCAGCTGTAATGAAAAAATGTGATCATGCCAAATCACTGGTGATTAATAATGCTTTATCCAAAATGTGCATGTGTGACATTTACATGTCCATGCAAAAAAAAAAAAAAGTAAAAACTAAGCAGGCAACAGTAAACTTTCTTGCACACACTGTTTACAACTAGAGACTTCTGACTAATGTGCGCCTGAGCATGTGCAGTGTGCACCTCTCCCCTCCGCTCGTCTCTTTCCGTATAACTCTCTCGTGAGCTTTATTCTACGTTTTTGTTGAGGTTTTTTTGTGGTTGGCAAACAAAAAGCTTGTTCATTTTGATATGAGAGTAAAAACAAAACAAAACAACAAAAAAAGAATGTGCCACCACGACTTGGTTCTTATCGTTCTTGGTGAAGAGCCATTCAAAAGATTCGGATTGTTCATGAACATCACATCTCTAATGCAGGGCCTTTCTGTGTGGAGTTTGGATGTCAGGCACCTAATCCAAGCATTCATTTCAAAGTCAAAGTAACAGCCTCCCAGAAGATGACGTTTTCCATACAAATACATTATTTTAAATTATAAAACATGAAATAATAATGCAAAGGTGGTCAAAATTAGTTAAAAAACATTGAAAAGGATCCGCGGGCATTGCGCTGTGGTCCCCCACAGCGCTTTCCCACTGCTCCTGACAAGTTGTGACCCAGTGGCATTGAAGGACCCATTCTTCAAATGCAGAGAACAAATTTCCCTGTGGGGACAATAAAGTCTACCTTAATCTTAAAATGGAGGAACATTTTCTTTACCTTGCCCAAAGGATGCATCTGGAGCATAGTGATTATAAGTGATAGTTAAGTATTTTGAAAAATGATTCTGTTAAGTGCTTTTGTATAGTTTATGCATAACAACACCTTGTAGTACTTTGCACATCTTTTTCTGGAGACCGGTGCGTAGAAGAGGGCGTGTGTACAACTGGCCAAACCTCAAATAAGAAGATAAACACCCGAAGACTGTCTAGCTTGCAACCGTGCTAGCAACAGTTTTTCCTATTATTAGAAATGAATGTTATGCACTAACTTATTAGTTACTCCATCAAATAATCCTTGGAATTGTCTTATGGTTGCTGGACATTGTATTTTTGGTCAAACATGGCTTTGTATTACTAAACCAAATACCAGCCTTAACAAGATCGGTGAATGCCGAAACCTAGAGATATAAATACAGCATCCATATTGGTAATAATTTGGGCTTTGCAAGGTACTGTGGTGTGCTTCAGTGGAGCGTTTAAGAGGCCAAGCGCTCCCCAGATCAAGTGTCAGCTATGATCCGTCACATAAATCACAGGAATGTTCCCAAGGACAAACTGTGAATCCCACGGCGCTGTCTGTCGGCTGCAGTAGACCTGATTTAGTCCGACCTGAGTGGCCCACCATTACCCACAAGAGGCTGGGGGAGTCAGACTTACCCTTTTAGCACAATCACGCAATAACACAAGTGCCATAAAAAGAAATAATAAGCACATGAGAGCCGGGGTAGTGGAAGATAATGTTCAAATGTTCCCTACGGAGTCAACACTTAGGCCTTGTGATCACTGACTGTATAGATAAGTCATGTAGTAATTCATGTAGTAACTGTGGTCTGTTCAAAAGGGAATTAGCCTAAACCATTGGTTTTGACATTGTAAATATGGCTTGTTTTTTTATTTATTTATTATTATTTTTTTTTTATTCAGCTTATAGCTTGTTTGCGGTCACGTGATTCTAAAGAACTTCTGAAAATGAAGAATGTAGCAAGTATATATAGGAAATTATTTTGTACTCCAGGTGTCCTTGCACTAAGCAAACGATGTGAGTGAATAAAAGTATGAAGACAGCCTAGAACTTGTTTTTTTAGTGCTTGGGTCTACAGCTTCATACTCAAATACCAAAAATGAGCTATTGCAAGGTTTTCACCACAATACGGTTGGGTTGTAGAGGTCCAGTTTATCAACACCACAAATATGTTACCTCTAACTAAGGTTAGCATGGTTGCTACTAGTAACTGCGACAAATTGCTAGTCTTTACATAGGCTATAGACACATGCAGTTAATTTATACTGACAGATAAGAGCTTGAGCTTTCCTACAGTTTTTGTTTCATGTTGATAGGTCCAGTAATCATATCCATTGTTAAAGATTAAAAAAGCTAAGGACACTAAATATAACCTAATTACATGCAGCATTAGCGCTCTATTGGCAACACGTGCAATGTTAATGCGCGACAGTTACAGGATCTCTCATGTTTTACTCAAAAACAGCCAGAAAAGATATATTTACAGCCCATAAGGATGAGAGGAGACTGGGGAAAGAAGCTGATCCTCTGCTCAGAGCACAGAGACAGGGGAGGGGGCGGGGCTGCACAGGACAGAGACAGCACCAGCATCACCAGAGGTTCAGGAAACTTTTAGTCAAATAAATATTCTACAAAAATAAAGAACAATGTGTCGTAAAGTCAGAGGTGGATTTTTTGTCTAAGTCTGTGAGTTCATAATGTGAATCATGTGATGCAGATTCACAGACAGGTGAGCTTCACCTGAGCAGCCACAGCTCCCTCTGCCCCACAGTGAACAGTGAGGATTTATTTAATGGAGGTTTACAGAGCAGCTTTTCTATAGTGTTTGAGCTAAGTTCACTGACTCTGACCCCCCACCACCCCACCCACCCCACCCCCCTCAGTTTGCTGGACTGTAGGTTAATGAGGGCACTGTTCACTTTGTAAATGATAGACTTGCTCTTATGTTGCAGCAGTGGAGTCTGGTGTGATAAATCAAATTAAAACATTCAAAAGAATTGGAGTTATCTTCCCAGGCCAGAATAATCTGAAGAACCTAAGTTAGGAGCACAACTGCCACATGTAAAAGTTAATTTCAGCCATATGTCTAAAATCAAAAATAGCAGCTGTTATCAATTAATAAAAGCTAGAGTTAAATATACAGTATATTATTAAGCATGTTTTTATACATTTTGTTTGCTGCTCCTAAATTTTTGATGGTGCTCCTAAGCTTCAAAAATTTGGAGCACCAGTGCTACCATGGAAAAAAGTTAACTTTGAGCCCTGCAATGGTTGAATCAATGAGTGACACAATGGTCAAAATTGTCATAAATACAAAACATAAACAAAAATCATTCATAGTTCAACACCCTTTGGATCCATGTGGGTTTTTTTTCTTTTTCTTTTATTATATAGTCCCTCTTTAGCCCTGTACCCAGTAAAAACTGTGTTTTTATACATTCTTTTAAACTGGTGATCATTAGAACATTACTTTAGTGCCCCATTAATGTTCTTCCATAGTCCAATCCCACAAACAGACAAACAAAAACTCCTTCTCGTGGGTCTGAAATTCATACTGTATTTCCCCTGATGATCAGTGTTATGAAACTGGCTGGTAATAAGTTCTTTTTTGCTTTGAACATTACTATTGCAGTGTGGTAGTTGACTAGATCTTTAAATATAAGTAATTTTGACTGTAAGAAGAGAGGATTGATG
This sequence comes from Bostrychus sinensis, assembly GCA_020698575.1. Taxonomy (NCBI): domain Eukaryota; kingdom Metazoa; phylum Chordata; class Actinopteri; order Gobiiformes; family Eleotridae; genus Bostrychus; species Bostrychus sinensis. Next base: position 29,163,288 of record CM036244.1, read on the forward strand.
TGGTCTTTGTACTCGGCATTATGTATGCTGCGTATGGCTTTTTTTTTTTTTTTTGGATAATAATATGTGAATTCATGGTACTGTGATAGTTTAGTTTAGATTAAATGTGGGAAGACTAGTAATCCAATTTGGCTTTGTTGAGGTGCTTTTGGATATTTTAGTTTACTAGCCAACAGTTAGCTCTATTCATTTGCCTGATAACTACACTTGGCAAAGGTCAAATCACATTATTATACACAAACTTACATGGCCTTGGGTTAATTTAGGTGTAAAGAGCCATTACTAAACATCATTAAACTCTTGGAATAATGGAGCACTGTAAACTGTGCTATTTCCTGCATAAACAGTCAACAAAACAAAACATTGACATTAAACTTATATCTTATCTGCCCCAGCCAGTGTGCAGAGCTGATAACACTTTCTGGATTGTGGAGTTAAAATGTTGCTGAAAGTTGTTAATTAAGGCAAGTGTCAAACTCAAATTCTGATAAGATCCAAACTAATAAATTAAAATACTACAACCAGAGATAGGCAATTTGCAAGTGAAAGTGGCCATTATGCAGCTTATAATTGTATAAAAGTCCTTGGTGCATGAGCAAAAATTGTTAGTTTTAAAACAAGATGTGAATGGGCTACATACTCATACTGATTGTGTTCTGAGAGAGGAAAAGCAGAAGCTGGTGCAGCTTTGGGTGGCGAAAGTCTTTCCAGTTATACCCTAGATGTGCCAATGTGACCAACTGTGATTCTTCCGATTTAATCTTAGGCAACAGCATTTTTTTTTTTTTTAGAGACCATATCTGTTTATGATTCTGAAAATATTCTGCCTACTGTTTCATCTATCATACCAGTTGCTGTAAAGGATATTCTTTGTCTAAAGCTACAAGAACATCTGATCACATTTACTTAAAAACAAGAATCCTAAAGACCTCTCAAAATTTTAAGTGTGACAGCTGAATGCATTACTTTTATTGGAAAAATGGTGGTATAGTAAAATAGCACTAAAAGCAGCTAGTCTGGCTCCTGGTATAAAACTGGGTCGAACTAATTGGGGCCTGATTGCCACGTTCTAAAGGATTCAGTAGCGCACAGACAAGACAGAGCCCCTCACAACAGGCCCGTATCAATCTAGTGATGATTAAAAATTTGGTTCCGCCTCATGTATATTCATGAAGATGTATATTTTTAAAGAGGGACAAGGGAAAAGACCGCTGTACCTTATTAAAAGTTTGGATGTGGAACAAGGTGGAAGTAGAAACTATGAAAAGTGATCATAAGATTTTTACATATAATACATTGGAGTCTGTATAAAGCAAATTGTACCTAGAGTCGTTTCAGAATGCCAATCAGTAGAAATTCTGTCTATCTGCAGGGTGGCCTTATGCAGTGACTCATACCCAAGCACATTTTTGATGTCTTGTCGATACCAGTTTGCTTGCCTGGTTGGTGGTACTGTATGTGGCTAGTCCTGTTAAATCAGATACTTGAACGTTTGAATATAAATCAAACTTTCTTAACATAATAGTCTTAGTATGTGTATGTGCTTTTCACTTGAAAGTCAAGTGCTCATCTGAGTCACATATTAATTTGGCATTAGTTTTTACACAAGATGCCATTACTGTTACAGTGTTATTTATCTAGGCTTGGCACAAGAAGTACAATGGCTTGTGATTCTTTGCTGGATTTTCAAGCCATTCTAAATTGCTCAGTATAACAAATCTTAAAAATAAGACGTGCGTATGTTTACATAAATCTTATAGACTAGTCAAGCTCGTCTTTAGAGGATACAGGGTTTTAGAAGTAGCTAATGAAGAGACACATTGATCCAACAGTGTGGCCTATTTAGTTTCATGTTCAAACCATTTTCCAGTAAACATCTACAGAGGCTTGTCATAACCAACAGGAGTCTGGCGGCTGCACCGCTGTGAAGAACTGCATTAGGCTGCCTCTGCCAGGGAGGATAAAATTCCCCCGGCCGAGAGATCAAATCTTTCCCCTGTTAATACTGCTGCCGTCTGGAAAGGGTCGGATCTAGGCAAACTGCAGACTCAGCTGGAAGCAGCAGATCTACAGCGCGCCATCTGAAACCACAGACATGTGCGGGGACTGATAGAGGTGCATGTAGACACTCAGACAGGCTGCAGCACTGCAATATTATCTCGATGAACACGTTCATACACAGCTGTCTGCTGCACTGATGGGTCGTCTAGGTACAGGAACTGATATGGAGTCTGGGATGGTAATGTGTTTGCACTGAGAGATACATCTTTATAGTAATGGGCATTTTAGCTTATTTTCAATGTTTATGCAATGTCGAATCCTAACATTTGAATTATAAAATAAAGACAAACAGCCCAGTCTCATGCTTGAATATTAAACTCTGGTAGGTAAACCCTGTTAGAAATGAGACACAGGTTGGGTCTGCGTAGGTATGTTTTTGTTGGCAAAAGGATTACAAAGTGTTCCAAAAAAGACAAAACATGCAATTTGGTGTGTGAGGCACAATACAAAACAATGGTTTCTAACTGAAGCTTGAATAACACATTTGAATTGTTGCACTTTTTATGTTTATTAAGAAATAGCTTGATAAATGAAGTCATCAGAAGTATGCAAAATATAAGCTTTGTTCATAGTGATGTTAAATGCAGAATATCCAGAACACTATGATAATACCAGCTAATGTGAAAGGCTGTCTCTATACAGGTAACGTTCATGAGTTACGTAACTGTGAGAGTGATTCAAAAGCTGCTCAAGATTTAAATTAGCTCTTTATAAGAACAGCACACGGCTCCCCTCACAACAACATAACATGCATTATGCATTACTCCTCTGACGGACATCTCTGAATCTCTGAATCTTGGAGACCACAGAATATGACAAAGTTTATACTTTAATGTAGCATTACAGTGGGCATTACTCTGACTGCCCTATAAAGTGCACAAAAACAAGGCCCAATGCAACTCAGTAAGTGACCTATTTGGAGAGCTGAGGGAATTGTGTTTTTATGTAGCTCGCTTTCCTCTTGATACCAGCAGCTCTGCGGCTGACAGTGTCCCAGAAGCATTCAAATACACCAGCTCCACACTGTCTGTAAAACAAAGACCGGCTCAGGATGGTGTGTTTGAAGTTGGATATTGGCTTTGTTAAATGCTGGCTTTACTTCCTGCAGTGAAATACTGTCCAGAAGTCTCTCAGTCACTGTACTCACACAGCCTGGGCTTCCATTTAGATCAAAAGTACCTCACTGTAGTGCACCTTAGTAGTAGAACACATTCCATATTCAATTCCCCGTTGTGGGACCAGTGCTTGATGTCTTTTCCATGTTGCTGTCTAGCCACTATCTCTGCTATTAGGGGTAAAAATAATAATAATAATAATAAAAAAAAAAGAGATAAGCAGTGAAGAGTTACAATTACTCAGTTAATTGGCTTAAATGTCCTGTATGAGTACATTTTTATCATTAATGTGTTGTATTGTGCTGTTGCCTCGCAGCAACAAGGTTATTAAAAGAATCTCCAGTCAAGGCGGTACTAATAATTACTAGTAGTGGAAATAGTTGTATCCCAGAATGTTCTTATATTTGAAGAGGATTTTGCTTGTAATGATTAGTTTGACTGTTCATCCCACAAAGTTAGGGTGTGATTTGATTTGTTATAACTGTAATGCTTTGGTGAAGCTTAGGCTACTACTTATAATTAATTTGTTGACATGCACACAGGATTGGAGTCTAACCTAACTAAATAATCATAGCTATAGATGAGACCAGTTTGATGATGCATCACATTTAGTTTGTCAGGTGTAAGATAGTGTATGTTGATTATGCACTGTTGAAAAAAACAACATCATGTGTATTGATCTTATCTTTGTGATTTTTAACCTAGGTGAGTGACCTTTGTTGCTATTCTTGTGGTTACAGTGTTGTACTGGTGTACCTAATTCTGTTTGCAGAGCTTTTTTTCTTAGTGAGGTGGATAGTTCCCTTTGGTGTTGAAGGCCAGGTATTTGATTCCCTGACATGGAGCCAGAAATTCAAGCTGACCCCAAGCCCAGATAAACGGAGGGGTCAACCTACCAAAGAATTAATGCTGTACTTACTGTAATAATCTTGAGAATGGAACAGCTGAAAGCATCATTCCCAATTCCTGTCTGCAGCTTAGTTTACAGGACAGTAATGCTAATGCTGTTGTTATGAGGGCACCCATTTTTAAATTCAGTGTTGTTTAGGTTTTAAACCACAAAGCACCAACTACCATTATATATCAGTGTAGCTATAGATTTCTAATATAGCATAATCATATATAAACATTATGTGACACTTTTTATCAAACTCAATATTGGGAGGATGTGTCCCTTCCCAAAGAACATTATGTCTATGGCCTTGTATTACAGTGGACTGTGGTTGGGGTATATTGTTGTAATAAAAGCAAGAAAAGGCCAGGTTATAAACCCAATAAAAATAACTGTCCAGCCAAGTGTAGGCCTTTTTATTCTTGTGCTAAAACTTTAGTGGAGTGGGCACGTGTTAAAGGCCAGGGACTGTAAAAAAAAATAAATAAATAAAAAAATCTGCAGCATTTCCCATGAAAATGTGACACTAGCTGTTGACAATAACTGTGAAATTGCTACTTAATCATGTGGAGTCTCTAAAGTTGAGCCCACAGTAGCAATCACACAGAAAGATGCTATGTCTGTACTGGGATCACTTAAGCCAATTACAGTAAATCTGCCAGTCCGGCTTTGGGAATTGAGATACTGATTGTTAGCAAGCTTGGCCGAAGCTCAGCAGTGAGAATAAAGCATATAGCATTAGAAGAAGCATTTCCCAATAACCTCGTGTATGGCCTGTGTGCTTTAGGGGAGTCTCCAAACAGGCTTTCTCTTTAAATTTATTGGCCAAATGCACTGCTAAAATCACAGCGTGGGAGTGTGCAGTTGTTGGGTTGTTAGAGGTGGAAAAGGGCTATGTGGCTTTTGTGTGTGTGACTCAAATAGGACCTGGAGGGCAAGCTCTGTCTTTTGGTTGCACCTGACACCCACACAAAAAACAAAAGAACAATGGGAGGGTCATCCATGTTTCATCTATGTTTCATGAAACATCCATGACTCATCGTGCATTTATGTTACAAAGTGTAACATACTTTGTGAAAAAACACCTATACAGCTAGGTGCAGTATTTTTGAGTGTAGTACATTGCAACTCCAGATTTACTATCCTTTTTTGAGAAACGGTAGTACCTTTGCAGGGACATGCTGTCCGCAAATTGCTATATTTAGGTCAGACATAGGGTCAAGAATATCTTTGACCTGGTTTTATGGACTTTTTAAATGTAGAATTTTCCAACAAGACAAATGAGCAGCTTTATTTTGACATTTTATGCTCCTTTGTCCTGTGCTGACTGATTTAGAGCACACTCACACTAGGCCAATTTAATGCACTGTATTAAAAGTGTTAGCCATTTTGTGTGTCTTGTAAACAAATCACATAATAATGATGTAACAGCCTGTCGTCCACAGAGCTGCTAATGTTAACAGGCTGCAGCACAGATCATTTGTGCAGGTGAGAGTGCAGGCCAGAGGGGGTACAGACCCCTTCCCAATTGTACCTGCATGGCAAGGTTCAAATGGCTGTAGTGTGAGTGCAGCCTTAGTTTTATTTTAATGTAATTTCAACACATTGCATTTGAATGTCTGAATAAAACACTCAGAAAAAAGCTTTTCACCCACCAACTAAATTTAGTGCCAACTAAAGTACACATAAACGAGATGTAGATGTATATGCAGTAAATTAAACATACATTTTGTGCTATCCACAACCTTTACCCCTATTCAGAAAAAGCTCTGTCACACAATGAAATAACAAGATTTAATTCCTAGTTCAAATAAGGATTAGGATTAGAGGATAGTCCATGCTGTTGGCAATACAGTACCATCTATCCTGCTACTCAAGCATTGCACTACCACTCTACCCCAGTGATTTCAGGCCATTTCCTTATATTAAACCAGCCTTTTCATTATTCAGACAATTTCTAAAATTCTTGAATTTTAAATCTATTTTCTAATATTAATACCATGCATAACCTTGCACATAATAGTAATGACAAATCTCTGAGACTGTGCTATGTAAAATGCAGAGGCTCTGGGTTAAGGAGAAAACCACAGTGGAGTATAAGACATTAGTATTAGCATTTGCTCCTGTCTTATGCGAGTCGTGAGCAGGTTAGAGCCATCACAAAGTTGCCGACAGGTGCAGAATGTTCCGAGTGAATGGCTGCTGCTGCTCCTCTGCCCTCAACCATTTATCATCAACGCAATACAAGTAATCCCTGCCTTGAGAATGAATCATTAATAACAGGTAGTAGGTGGACGTTTGCACCCGCACCTGTTCCTCTTCTCCTTAAGCGGGCGGAGTGGTGAAGCCGCGTCTTATCTGGTGACTGGGTTAGGAGGAGTAATGTTTGCTAATTAATTGCTATATATCAACATAATGAGTTGTTCCAATACCTTTGTTGTCGAGGGCTTTTATGTGGAGGGAGGGGAGGGAGAGAAGTGGAGCTAAATGGGAGGCCTGTGTTGTCATTGGGATTGTGGTGCCTTGCTTTAAGTTCCTTTTAATGAATGAGGGCTGTAGAAACTTAGAGGTCAAGACCAATTTGTCTATTTATCTTAAAAAAAAAACAACAATAACAACTATAACTGGATACTTGTTTATTTCTACATTGATTCTGTGTCATGAAACATATGATTCATTGTAATGAGCAACACTGTTAGCTAAAGTGAAGTATTGAGTTGGTTGAATAAAGAACATATCAATATTTAAAAGCATATAATGGCAAAACAACACTCATTGCATTTGCTTCTACCTTATAGCAATTCCATTACTTCCTATTCCTACAAACTGCTGAGTGGACAAACTGAGGTCTGCTGGAGGAGAAGCACATTCATGTTTATTTGCAAAGGCTTTATAAACCTCAAAGGAAGGTTCTAAACTATTCAAGTGAACTAAGAATTCGAGCTGATTTCACTGGACTCCTCATTAGTGAAGTGGTTTGTGCCAACGCTGTGAGTGGTGGAGATTAAATTTGATGGATGACATGAAGCAAAAACTGTGCGAGTCCCAAGCCTGGATAAATGGAGAGGGTTGCATTAGGGAGGACATCTGGCAAAAAAAAAAAAAAAGAAAACTCCTAAAATAAAGGTCTGGAAAGTTCTATGTCTACACACCAATGGCAGTCTTCTCCAAAGGGCAAACTCTAGTGTATTTCTACTGTAGCCTAGAAAGGACATACTAACCATTAACCCATTGGCTCATTGGTTTTCTTCTCTTCTATGAGAGCAATGACTCACCAGCAGTTCCCTCTAAATCATGACAAGGCACTATCACCAGGAATAAATTATTTTAAATGAGCCAATCTTTCTTCTCTTCATGTCAGACCTCAAACATGGCTGCATTCTATTTTAAATCCTCAAGGTTGCTCTGGATCCTTCAATATCTCCATTCCCTCAAGTCAGCTGTCAATATGAGAATCCTCCACAGCATCGATCTTGCGCCAGAACACAGGAGGTCCGTCTAACTGTTCATTCAGCTGTGGGGATCTCAGGAACCCACCTCCAGATAACAAGTCATCTGGGCGTGAAGGACATGAAAATCTATCTGAAAAGTCCGGGCTGTAACAGTGCCCGAGGTGCCTTTTTAATCAAGCTGTAAAACTGGCGGGATGCTGCGCTCAGATTCAGAGGATGGTCCTGTCTGGTGTGTGCTGCCTCCCGCCCCGACAACAGCCTGTTTCACTTCACTAATGCTTTGTCTTTTACCGCTAAGGTGTGCTCCAATCCCCACAGCATGCATCAACAACTCCGAAGTTAGCCAAAGTGTTGGACCTGTCCGGAAGTTTGTGTCGTTATAAAGTTTGTTAAAAGCAGGAGACACATAACTTATGAGCATATACTGATAAGAAATTTAGCAAAAAGGTAGGATGTCCATATGAATATCAACCGAAAGTGATACTCACAACTGGAAAATTTTAGAAATTTAGAAATGTTGGACAGACAAACACACGCTTTTATATAAGCCTGAGTGTTTGCAAAATAGTCCCTATGATTCTGTGGTTTTCATTCAGGCGTAATTTTAAGAATTAAACAAATATTTGTGAACAAACTGGTCCCAGTGCATTGTCCTCTATTTTTACAGTGATGTGGTAGAATACACAGGACTGTTGCTAAACAATTACTATAATCGCCACATTGCTATAGGGAGAATTCAACGAGGATCTTTTTCTTGTAAAAAATCATGCATGCTTTACCACCCATGTAACCACCCAATAAGAGAGCTGCACTTACTCCGTATATGCGGAGAAGAAAAATGCAATTACATACAATAATGTCTATACAACTGCAATTCAAGCTGATGACTGTTATAAAATGTGCATGAATGGATTGAATAAAAGAAACACATTTAATAAATCCCCAGTTACACATGGATCTTTAACTTGTTAAGCTTGTTTACTTGTTTGAATCAACCATGTGCCTACTGTACTTCTCTGTTCATTGGACATACTAACCATTAACCTACCGTTATTAGGTTTACTTTTTTTTTTCTAAATAATTTTACTATCAAAATGGCAATCGTTTAATCAGCAAAGAAAAAAGCAATTAATATCATCACTTCAAAGTATAGATTCAGTTTCATGAAGTACTTATTAGAGCCATGCATTTGAAAATTCCTAACCTTGTGGGTCCTGTCTGAGTGTGCACCTGTGCCCTGTGGTAATGATGTCTCCATTACGGATAATGTGACACTTCTCACTGAAATGAAACCCTGTAGAAGGAACTGAAGCTCTTATCAGGGCTGTCTAGACTGCACAAAATGACTGGTTAGAGAAGAGCAGGAGACACGGCTCTGTCTAAAGTGTGTTTGGGGGATTTCTGAAGGTGGATAATTTGGCAGGAGATTGTTGGACATATTGTGGTTCTTGTGGATGGCAGGCTTTCCTCTTGCCTGCAGAAGGTGAGGTTGAACAGTTAGCGGACTTTGGCCACACCTTGAGGAAACTTGTAAGTGTTCCCAGATGCACGGCAGATGTTTGGAACAGGTCTAATCAATAATGCAGCAGCTTCTCGGAGGGGCCTGTTCAAGTCCAGCTGTGAGCCAAGACTTTGTGTGCACTGGTAAACAAGATACTCTGAGAGGAAGTGGAGGCTTTGTCCCACTGACCTATAGATGCACACTGACATTCTGAATTTCTTTACATGTTGCTGGCTCCAGGGCATACATCCCATTTTCCATCATGGTCTCAACCTCTCTACAGACCCCAAACCATATTCATTTTTTGTATGTCATGTTTTCTTGCTTGTGGAGTTCATAAGCACACATAGCCAGCACTGAAATATTTTAAATAAATGTTTGTTGTTTTTTTTCCTCCTGCAGCCATTCATTCAGTGATGACCAGACACCAATGGAGTTTTTTTTCAAGTGTGCAAACATATGTATATTCAAATTTGGGCAGCTCAGAAGTATAGCAGATCGTTGGTTTGATTTTTCTGCTCCCCCCTAGTTCAGATTGCCATTGTGTCCTTGGGCAAGACACATCAACCACTTTGCCTCCAGTGACTGATGAATGAATGTGCTGGTGAGAATTCAAAATAGAGCCACTTCCTGTTTGCTTTTGCTTTTAATGAAGAACAGTTCCTGTCCAATTTAGGAGATTTCTATCATATCCAGTGTTTTAATTTCCTGAAGGTTAGTTGAACTTGTGTTCAAGCAGGATTTTCAACCAAATGTAGAATAAACAGGCGCTTGACAGAATACACAACCAATCAGATAAACGAAGTCTTGCATAAACCTTGCTCTACATAAAATATAATGTTGATTCTCTGAGTTGATTCTGAGGGGCTGAGGGGTTCCAGTCTGACTTCAATAAATAAATGGCTGAACAGGCTATGTATCCTCACATCTGTAAAACCTTCGTGTAGAAGACTTAGGGGCAGGGTTACTAAAATGTTGAGTATATTTTTATGTTCTCAGCCTTTGATTTTTATAGTTTGTGAAAGTCTGTCAAGCGTCCATATTTTTGGCCTTTGTCCCAGTTTGACTTACAGCACTTGAACTTCATAACTCCCTGTCTGACAGCTTTTAATTCACTCGGGGCTTTAATTTGAAAGGGCCTGATGGGGAAAACACCTATTGATTGATCATTGTTCGCAGGAAAGGTCATGCATTTAAAATGAATGAGGCGAATGATGGTGGGCTAAATGGGAGAGGGCTCATCAATTAAACCATGGTGCAGTGAAGGGATGGGGTCGAAATAAACAATACACGGGCACAAATGAACAGAGGCTAGCATTACAGTTCTATGGGAGACTGGGAAATATGTGATAAGAATGAGCTTGGTGCAGAAAAGTGCATGGGGGGTCCAGGCTTCTGCTGTATGGCTCTATTGATACTGATAGAGGCAAAGAAAAAAAAAGTTACAAGGTTTGCTGGATTCTCATCAGCCTGCTCCTGTTCACATCTTGCACAAAAAGTCCAGACCAAATTATTGGACCAAGTGCAGTTTTATAAAGCCAGGTTCAGTGCACTGTGACTCCCACTTTGAGACTTGCCACACCACTTGTGTTTAAGGCAGTGCTTGTAGAATGGTCATCAAGATACAACCGAGTGTTTAATTGCGTCAGAATACATTACTATAAATACTATAAGTAACATACATCAATATACTGTAAGTACAACTAAAGGCATTGTAATTAAAGTCAAGAAAGTTGAAAAGTACAGAAAAATACACGACAAAAAGTGGATTTTAATTCTTCTGAACTCAGCTTGAAGTTTTTTGCTTGGATTAACCTGGAGTGATTTTAAAAAATGGTCAGAAAACCAATGTTTTACTCAGAAACCTGTGTAGTTTTGCATATTGGGGAAATAATTGGATCCCATGTGAACATTTTTAAATGCCTGGTGTAATGAATGAACCAAAGCAAAATGGGAGAAAAAGTTGGAAAATGTTGGTTAAAAGACTTAAACCAATGAAAGACAATAATACATATCACATGTCATAGGTTATATTTACAACTTTTTATAAATGACAAATACTGTATGTAGTAGTTTGAAATTTAAATTGCATTAGTGTTGACAGAAAGTTGTCAGAGGTTTTTTAGATGGATTTTGCAAAAATCTAATGCAACTCACAGTAGTGGGCAGGAAACTTTCAATATTAGTTTAATTGCAGACAGCAAGGACCCATATTTTTTAAAAACTGACATTTTTGGCTAATATTGCTCAAATCAAATTTATTTATATGGCACATTTTAAAAACAACCTCAGTTAACCAAAGTGCTTTACAAGTCAAGCAGTACAACTGATATAAATTCACTTAATAAAGAACAAACACTAAGTAAATGAAAAAAAAAAAAAAAAAAAGAATAGAATAAAACAGTGTAGAAACACAAATCAAACAACAGACAATGCTGCACTAAAAGCTCTGATGAAGGCCTAACTGCTCAATCAGTGTTAAAAGCTAATGAGAAAAAATAGGTCTTTAATTTAGTTTTAAAATGCTCAAGAGACTGGGGCAGCTCTCATGTGGGAGGAAGGCTGTTCCACAGTTTGGGAGCTGCCATGGAGAACACTCTGTCCCCTCTGCTCACAAGCCTAGAGCGAGGCAATAGCAACAGCTGATCTGCAGACCTCAGAGCGCTGGCTGCTGTGTGACGTCACAGAAGCTCAGACAAATACAAAGGAGCCATGCCATTAAGACATTTAAAAACAATCATTAAAATTTTGAAATTAATCCTAAAATGAACTGAAAGCCAGTGAAGAGCAGCTAAAACAGGGGTGATGTGCTCCCGCTTTTTGATCCCTTTCAACAGACAGGCAGCGGCGTTTTGCACCCCCTGAAGGTGACGAATGGAATACTGCTCTAGACCAATATACAAAGAGTTGCAGTAATCTAGGAGTGACGTTACAAAAGCATGGATGGGTTTTTCAAAGTCACTGGCAGGAAGATAGGTCTTCACTTTACTCTGTGTTTTGAGATGAAAAAAGCTTGAATTGAGAACTGAATTTATTTGCTTAACTAATTAAAATTATTGTCAAACACCTCAAGATAGATATTTCTGCTGTGTTGGTGTATGAGTGTCAAGATCTGATGGACATAAGTTCAGAATCGAATATTGTTACAATTGCAGAGGTTCTGGTTTTTTTGGGGGGGTTTTTTTGTCTCTGTAACCTCCAACATATTGCAACTTGATCCTTTTACTGCTTCAAAACAATTTCAAATAAGTTCCTCTGTTTTCATTTGTGGTATTTTCAAAAATGTCATTTTCCCAGGAATAGCATAACGCAATATGTCACTGTGAGATTCAAAAGTCTAGGGTGTAATCAAATAATGTGTGTATCAGTCAATGACAGAACTTTAAATTTTACATATATTTTGATATCACTCTTAACATTGTCAAATTGTTCAGTTTTTGGTGTTAAGACAAACATAATAAAGCAGGTTATTAATATACTTACTGACAGTAGAGCTTTAAAAAGCAAAGTAAAAAGAGAGACCCCAAATATTGAAAAAATCCTTCAAACAATCCTTAGAATATAGCAATTTCTGACTTATTTTGAGCAATTTATTGGAAGTCAAATACCAGAAGAGCAGCCAACTATGAAAAGATATGATGTTGTTTCAGACCACTGGTCGTTATGGCAACCTTTAGTTCAAACTGAAAAAATAGGCTGTAGTCTGTGAGACATTGGTGCGTATTTCAAGGTTGGCCATTTGAAATATCTCTGTTGTATCAGAATGCAGCCCGGACACTCATAAATATGGTAATTACTGCTCTCATTAGGCTGCCTTGTGTCACTCACATATTGATTTAGAGGGATATCGGTCCCACGAAGCGAGCTGTGCTGCCTATAAATCCCCCACCTGTCTGCTGCTATACACCAACTCCAAGGCAATGAACAATAATACACAAAATTCCATAAAAAGAAGAAAAAGCGTAGTGTAGACCTCTGCTAAAGCATTGCCCTTTATTGCATTGATAAATATTGACCCAAACTCAAATATCTGCTTGTTCAGGGGATAATGCTTTTTCCACTGAGCCACTAACCGTTCTATCTCACAAAGATAAAGAATTTAGTAAAACTAATCATCTGTTAATATTGCCAGTCCTCATCTCAAAATAGGACAGAATCCCTTAATACACTCCTGGATCTAAACAGTAATCTGGATTCACAACAATATAATTTTGTTCTTGCCCCATTACTAACATATCCTGAAATGTTCATAACAATTATGAAAAATAAAATTCACTATTTATTAAAGCACTCTTAGTTAACAGCACAACTCTTAGCCAGTAGTGTATATTTCATCCACAGTTTGCGCTTAAAGTGTTAGAAAAAATGCTTGAACTGTGAAATTAGCATGTTCTCGCTATACATTTGTTGAGACTATGAGTCATGCAGTGCATTCTATCCATATGCTTGGTAATATGCACTTTATTAAAAAAATATATAAAAATACGTGAGAGATTTCACATGTGATAACAGTGCATACAGGGGCATCTCACCTTCACACCAACTTTAGCTTTATCTCCGTTACTTGTCAAGTGGCCCACATACTGGCACTTTTTTCATAATTAAGCCGTTATCTCGCCATAATTAGGGCATTGTGAAATAAAGTGTAACCATTTTTCAATATATAATTTGTTATGCTCTGCTGAGAAAGCAAAATTTTTATCGCCATATATCAAATTAGACTGGCCCCATTCTGTCATACAGCTAAGGAAGTGGAATGGGCCGTGAATGGGCTTTTTCTCCTCTCTTTTGCGGGGAGAGAATGTGGGTCACCAGAAAGTGAGCGCTTAACAACAAGACTTTGAATGTTTAGAATGAGTTTGTATGATTAATCTCTCTCATTTGTTCTAGCGTTGGCCATTCGGAATCAGATGTAAGTGAAGCTAGAGGCTGCAGGTGACTGATGCTCTATGCAAAACAACTTGGCTTTTTGCAAAAGACTGAATTTTTGTGCATTAGAGCGGGGCAAGGCCATATGTTTTTGCTACTTTTCCCAAAAAGGGTCCTATAGCAGCATTTTGCATTTACATATTTTAATACACATTTGATCCGTGTTGCATTAAAAACTATTTTGGGGTTTCAGCTTGCTTGTGGGGAGGTAAGGGAAAAAGATTGATTGGATCAGCAAGGGACTGAATCAGCAAAGAAGTACATTCAAATAAGTGTGTATGTAGGCCGATGTATGTACAGAAAGCAGAAGAAATGGGAAAAGTTGTCATATTTAAATGCAAAGAGACTAGCTAAAATAGTCAGGTCAGTGATCATGGAGCAGACTTAGATATTTGAATTATTCTACATACTAAAGGCTAAAGTATGTTGGCTGTTTTGTAGAATAACCAAAGTTCATTTTTACTTTATTTTTCTTCATCAAAGACAGTGAGTTTAGGCAAGAATGTTCTATGTCTTATATCTTGCAGTCCAGAATGATTCTGTACAACTTACAGACTCCCAAAATCAAAGAATTCACAGTTTGACTCTAAATTGACTTGACAATCCCAGGGAAAGACGGATAATGATTTTGTGCATCAGATCTGACTGTGGCTGATGAAGCATATGGGAATACTTGTAAGGTCTGAGGCTTGTAAATCTATGAGAGTGGATCTGAGGCTGCCACTCAGGAGTGAACAGCCCAGATACAGAAAAGTGTGTGCGAGACATCAGTGAGGCGCGGCCACTCTGATAATGCTGATTAATATGCTCTTACATGATGAAAACTACGAGGCCTGTCTGGCTTTGTTTTTAAAGAGCTCACAATAGAACAAAGTAGTCACAGAAAATAATTGTCTTATGTTAGATTTAATTAGAATTCCCTTACTTTTAAGCATTTTTTAAAATTATGCTGTTATAGTAAAGAAAAGTAAAATCAACTTGAAATGCGTAATTAAAAAGAGACTAAATATGAAGAGGAAAAAGAACCACATTACCTCCAAACAATGTTTTGGTGGATATTATCAAGCAACAAAAGATCAAAAGCCTAGACTGAAAAGTTGCTAAAAGAACATTTTAAATTGCTGCTAAAAAATAAAGAAAATCTGCAAATGCCTAACATTTGTGTGAAAGTACACAACATACTAAACGTACTAAAATGGAGAGTCTCAAAGTCACTCAGATGGTTCCCTGACATAACTACAGGTTTTAAAGTAATCATTGGATTGGCAGCTGAGAAACTGCACTATGTAAGAGGAGCTGAACAACCCTGGAAACATGACATCCTACTAGGACAAATTTCTTTGTCTCTAGTAAAAAACTATAACCTTGAAAACTAACTAAGCTTCCAATGTGAGAAATGCCCTCTCCGGTCTAAAGATGTTTGGCAACAGAGAGTATTTATGACACTATAAGCTTCTGCATGTATTACACGTTTGCAAACAATGAACTGAAAGGTCACACGCTAATAGACATATTTGTACAAAAAAGTAATATGACTGCATGTGTTAGGGGTGTAACGATGCACTAAAATCACTGTTTGGTCCGGTTCAGTTTTTTGGAGAGTTCGGTAGTTCAGTTCAGTACATTTTTGGTACAAAAAAAGCAAAAAAATATAAAAAATAAAAATAAAAAAAAAATGCAAAATGTATTTATCTCCTACTGTGATTGATGTAATGTACAGTTACATAGCTTTCTGTGATGCCCATCCATCTGTGGTAAGAGACATGACTGTACGCACCATAGAGATCACAGGGAACCTCAGTATTTTTATATATTTACTGTAACTGAACCAGGACTAAACCACAACTAACCCAGGACTAAACCAACCCTAAATCAGGTGTAAACCCGGTCTAAACCAACCCTAAACCAGGTCTAAGCCAGGTCTAAATCAGGTCTAAATCGGTCTAAACCAGGACTAAACCAGGACTAGCCCAGAACTAAACCAGGACTAATCCAGGACCAGGCTAGGTTTTGTCTTGTGAAATTTGACCTTTAATTGATCTTTTTAAGACTTTTTAATGCCACTTGGAGTGAAATTTAAGGCCAGCATTGTCAACATCAGAACAATAATCTGTCTGAATTTTACACAAAGGAATTATCCGTACTGCTCTCTAAAACCCAAGAGTTTTATTTTAATAGTCTAGATACAGATGAAAGATCTCTATTGCTGCATTAAAAAAGAAAAAGAAAAAATTAATCATGCATTTTAATAATAACATTTCTTTAATAAATATATTTTGCTATTGCGGTGACTCAACTTTTTTGTAATATTAACAATGTTTTGACACATTTTAAGACCTAGATGAACAAAATGTAAACCCTACTCATAATATTTAATACTTTTAAGCCCTTGTTTTTGACAAGAATAAATTTAATACCAATTTAATGCTTTTAAGACTTGGGGGCTACCCTGAGGACTAAACCAGGTATAAACCAGGACTAACCCTGGATTAAATCAGGACTAAACCAGGACTACACTCTGTTATTGCTCTGGTTTGATCTGAATTACTTGAATTTATTTTTTCTTTTACAGTCGGGTGATGTTGTTTTAAGTGCGTTAACAAATTGGATGTGTTGTCTATTGTGTACCTATTGTGTACTTTTAAAACTAGTCCAAGAAACTAATAAACATAATAAACATAATAAAACCACATAATATTGCATGAAGGTTTAGGACAATAGTGCACTAAATGATCTTGTCTTCAGCTTTCTCACACATTTACTTCTAGGCACCAACACGATCGTACTGCAGAGTTTTTTCTAAACAGGCAGTATAGAACATAGCTCCTTTAAATCTGCAGCCTCCTGTCAATGTTGTTTTTGATGAAAACTAATTGAGTGTTTTATGCAGGATATCTGCCAGCTCTGCACTTAAAGCTGTTCTGACAGAGACTGTGGCAGGTACTGGTGCAGGAACCCCACAGGGATGACAGGAAGTATGTGTGGAGAGGTGAGCAATGCTACATACTAAGTGGCTGTCACACATTACGTAGCGGTGAACAGATGACAGTCACTTACCCAGGTCGGTGTCTGTCAGAGCAGGGATATACTGTGATGAAACACCTTTGTGGGCCTATGGAGTGGTTCTGCAGCCTCTGGGCTCCTCCAGCTCTTTTTATCCAGAGTATTTGTTTTATTAGGTTTTGTGTAATTACACCATAGATGTTATAACAATAGAAAGTGTCTATAGCCAGAAAACGACATTGGTTTAGATTGAAGTTAATGCCAATCATTTACTCTGCAATAAGATTTGTCTTTGTTTCAGATAAAATGGAACCATACATTAGATACTGTATGTTGCATACTAAAGGCAATTCATACACTCAACCCTGTCATTGGAATAGCACTGCAATCAGCAATTTACATGCAATTGTACATTTTAAAAGGATTCCAAGACTATAATTACTTTTTCTCTCTCTATATGCATATATACAGTAGCTAGTGGGTATCTAGTTCTGGGTGGCCATGGTTCTGGGGTGCCACACTATAGAACCACATGATATATATTACCACAAAATAGTTAGTCATTAAGTCATTAAAACCTCTTAAAATCAGCACAACTTTAAAACACCCAATGCAAATTTACACTTGTGTACGTGTAGCAGTGTTTTACTCTCTGTGTGGCAATTATCTAAGTCAGTGATTGTCAACTAGTGGGTCACGACCCAAAAGTGGGTCACGGGACCGTTTTCGGTGGGTTGTCCCCGAGTTCTGATGCTCTCTGATGAACAGCACAGAGCAAGGTGCATCACTGTCACTTTTTCCTGTCCCCGCTTTAGTTAAAGTAATCTCTCTTCCACTACTTTCACACTCAGCTCTCCCCTCTGATAAAAACTGTAGGGAAGAGGAGGTAAGTTTAAGTCCGGAGCTAATTTCTGTAAACCTACGGCATCCTAGTGCGTCTGTTCACCTTCCGCTGAATCGTGAGGAGCTCCACAAAGCTTCAGGAAACCCACATCCGCCACTGGGCTACTTTCACAGTCAGCTCTCCTCTCTGTTATAAACTGTAGGGACTGTGGAGGTGATTAAAAGTCCTGGGCTGCTTTCTGTAAACCTGCAGTGTCCTTGTGCGTCTGCGTCTGGCCGCTCAACTTCCGCTGAATCCTGAGGAGCCTCGCCAAATTCTGCAGAGCTGTGGCCGGGCTCAGGAGTACTAAGCGTGGCCTGGGCTCACAGCGCCGCATCACCTAATTCTGGGACATTAGTTCCTGTAAACCCCGTCCACCACTCACCTGTATTTATTTTGTGTTTGTGCATGAAAGCACCATTCAGTCTGTTAAAAAGGCTGAAGTTAGGTGAAGAGTTAAGTTTTTAAATTAAAATGCAGCTTATTGGGTGTTCCCTCTATAGCATCGGCACTTGGTTTATCTTTAAATGTGTTCTTTTTAGGGTTGCCTTTGATATTACGATATTATTCTGTCTAAGGTTCAAACTGCACAATGCTTTATTAAATGAATTTGAGACGTTAAAATATATTTTTTATTTGGGTTGGGGCTTGACATAATTGGGCGAGGGTGGGTCCCGAAGCCAGACCAGTTGAGAACCACTGATCTAAGTGACGAAGACAAGATATTCAGAGGCAATATTTTGTTAATCAATAGTGAATAGTTTATATTTTCTGTGCTGCATGGTAACATTGCTGCCAATCAGCTCTTTGATATTGAAATGATTGTATTGATCAGTGAACCATTAGCATTAGCAACATTTTGTGTGTAATTTTGAATGCACCAAATACTATTTATTGATCACCCAGCTTGATGCTTGAATTAAACAAGAGCTTTCTGATTATGAAGGCACAGCTTCATATTATGATTATTGGCTCAAAATCATACTAACTAGATTTTGCAGCTTTAGTAATACACATTCTATTCTCATCATGCACATTTTACAGTTTAACAGTCTTTGATGAGGAAGGTTAAAAAATGATTTAAACTAATGTATTGTGGCACACACTGCTTATGGGTCTTAATTAAGCCTTACTGCATATTTGTTTTTGAGAAATACTAGAGCATTTATTTGGACCCGTACAATTTTTCCCCTTCCTGTGTCATCACAGCAAATCTGCTAGTGCATGTTGTGATTATGTTTATTAATTTGGCATAGGTTTCCTGCTGGATCCACTTCCTGACTCCAAACTCTCCATTACTTCCTAACCAAACTTTCCACAACCTAAAAAGAGCTGTTGAGTAGCAGGTGTAGTGTCCTGGATTCAGCCAAGCCAGCACTCACCAATGCACCGACTCCCCTTTGCAGCTGTGCCAAATGGCTACTCTCCCTTGTCTGGCGTCCAGGCTGTTGCTCACTATCCCTTTACCCTTTCACTTGTCTTGCTGCTTTTTCCACTAAATGTCCTTTGTTCTGATGCAGCCCACCTGCGCGCTAAAGCCTCTGGGCATTTCCGCTCCTCTTCCAGTTGCTTTCAAAGGAGCAAAAACATTAATGAACTGTTCAATAAACTCTAGGCTCTTCGGTCCCTAAAGCAAATGCTAATGTTTTGTGATCTCTCCTGGGAGCTCCCTTAAACCGGCTCACCTAAAGCTACCAGATCATTAGAGGCTACAGTAAGCTGCGTTTTGCACTCGTTCTACTTTTTAAACACATTACCAAGCCAGTCACACACCTGATGAAGCTTGAATTCTCAGTCGTCATCATGTTTCTCTTTTATCTCGCATGTGTAACCGCCGTCTATGCGCTGGCTTTGTCAAATGCCACAGGGTTGCCACTGGGAATGTGTGCTTGAACGCCTTCGCCGGTGGATCATTATTAATTATCATCAGGGTGAATTATCAGCCTGACGCAACACAGCCATGGGAATTTCACAGCCCACTGTCACACGCCATTGCAGGAGGTTAGAGAAGCCCGTGTGAACAGTTGATAAGGCCAGGAACATGTGTGGTGGAGTGATG
Source organism: Bostrychus sinensis (assembly GCA_020698575.1). NCBI lineage: Eukaryota > Metazoa > Chordata > Actinopteri > Gobiiformes > Eleotridae > Bostrychus > Bostrychus sinensis. The sequence continues at coordinate 29,183,183 of CM036244.1, forward strand.
TCCCCAGACAAGCATGGCAGACAGAGGAACAGTGCATTACCTTATATTTAGTAGGCCAGCTCTTAAGTGGATCTGCGCTCAAAGAACATGTTGATATGTGACAGTTTCATGAGTTTTTCCTCATTCTGTCAATCACTCTGACAATACAGCCAGATGTGGTCCGCACCATATTATTTGGAACTTGTCAAAACTGGAGGCATTGTCAAAGCACAGTGTGACCTCAAATGAATATCACGATTAAGGGAACTTTTTACTTCTTTGATTTATGAGCTATTATGAGCCATCAAGTGTTTTGTACTTATAGCTAGCAGCCACTCTGTCTATTAAAAAAACAAACAAACAAACAAAAAAAAAACATCTGATCTTTTGGCTTTAAGTTGAATTTTCACAGATCAGCTGGATTTGTCACAGATTGGCATCATTGTCTTTGAGTGCAGCTGAATAGACTTTCAACCTGTCAGAAAACAGGGAGATATGTATAAAGCCCATCCATCAGAGTTGGTACAACAGGATTTTACCAAAGAATTTGGAATTGTTAGCAGTCGAAGGATACCATTTTTCACTTTGGTGAATCAGTCTAATTGGACAGAAAACTTAACTGAAATTATACACGTTTCTTAAACCATGTCACATTTTCTTGAAGGAATACCCACGCTGAATTTGTTAAGTTTTGTTAATTACAATATATTAATGAAATTATTATTTATATTGAACAGTGGACTGTAGCTTTGGGCCTTATTCTGCTACCTCTCCCCAAAAAATCGGAATTTTTTGCTGTCTTTCACATAGAGGCATTGGCTTAAACCAGACATCTGCAACTTGGTTTTAGAGCCACATGCTCTTGCGGCTCCTTGGTCATCTGACATCTGGCTATATAAAGTCAATAAAGGAATAAGTGGACGATTATAAAACAGCCTGCCTCTGCATCATCATGTCCATTTAAAATAAACTTAAGTGATAATAAGTCATTGGTCCAGGCAGTTGCACACACAGACTGATTAGTGTCACACACAAGCACCAAAAAAAAAAAAAAAAAAAAAATACAGGATGCAACTCTGCAGTTCTCTGAGTGAGATAATCTGTGAGTATTTAACCCAGTTTGGAATTATTAATGACCACCCACATGCTCTATTTCAGTTGTAGGCTAAGTGACTTTTGTGCATTAAAATTGGTTGCAGCTCTTTACAGATTCAAATTTTGTATTTTTGGGAACAGTTTGCTCTATAGATCTGGAAGGTGGCAGGCCCCTGGCTCAAACCAAGAAAATTATAAATAATACTGCATTAGTCTTATATAGCAATCTTATAGACACTTGAAGTCACGCTACAATTTTGTGCATTATTTATTCACTCCTCAGTCCAGAGTCTTTCAGTGGAACACAGCTACATATTATGTATTTATTTAGTTTATTGCAGTGGGCTTTTAAAACCATGTCCAACCTTTCTAACTTTTTTATTGAGACAAATAACCTTTGGTGTGTAATAGTCAATCACAGTACAAGCCAAGTACAGGCTGTACAGGTATATAGCATATACAGCAAGTTTTAGCTTAATGCCCAGTCTCTTGCAAATTCCTTGCAAACCATATAAAATTATTTGGCTATCTTTTGGTATGGTATGGTATATGATTTTGTTGTACAGGGACAACACACAACAATACATTAACCTCGAAAAAAATCACAAGGAAAGATGCTTGGTGCCAGGTTCTAGCAAAAAATGCTAATTTCCACCTGTAGTTCCTGGGCAGGTTGATGTTATTTTTAACAATACCTGATGGTGAAAATAAATACCAGATTGAAGTTCATAACGCTAAGTTGTTTTTTAGGCAGTCACATGCTTTAGGTAGGTAACAGTAATAATTAAAATGCTTTAAATGGCCACAACACAATAACTCAGCAAAAGTAAACAAAGCCAGTTTGTTGTGCAGATGGTGTTGTTCCCCACATCTGTATCTGCTCTATCTGTTAATGCCTCTGACTAGATGCCTTTGATTTATTATCTCATTGTTCCTGTGGATCCTAGTGCTGCCCTCATTTGCTGCAAATTAAACCAGGGAAAACAGAGCGGAAGCAGACTCAATTACTGATAAGGAACTTAGTTTGTCCAAAACAATGCCATCATAATACACTAAAGCTGTTATGCTTATATTTAGGAATTGCCTTTTTGGACAAATACTAGTTCTCAGGAGTTTAATATTTCTCACTGTGGTCTGATATTTGTGTATTTATGTTGCAATGACATCAGAAGTTGTCTTTCTAAGGAATAAGCTGAATGTGTCAAATTTCCCTGGATGGCCTGGATGGCTTAAAGTCTTATACATTAGGTTATAGATTTTTGTTGCAAGTGAGTTGGAGTAAGGGATGGATGAATGTTTTATATAATGGAAGAAATTGTACTTAGCCAAAGAATTGACCTAAGTGAATATCTTCTATCTTCAGTGCTGCAACAATAATATTCATAATGTTCATAAATGTGTCCATTGTATTTTGTGGCGTGCTGCATATTGGGTACCACAAAGATGAGGCAGTGTAGTGGAAATTCATGGCATCTGTGTTATCCTGTGTCAAGTATCTCAATCTAAAAATTCCACAGTAAGCAGATACCCTAAAGCTGTGACAATCTTTTTGTTGGATGTTTTGTCTTCTATCAATATAGTGGCATGTTCTAGGACAGGTACAAAAACTGGCATATTTCTGGACCTCTATTACATCTATAGGTAAATGTAAGTTTGCCTTCTAGCCTAGCATTCTCTTTCAGTATAAAATGTGCCGCTGTTGTCAAAGTGCATTAAACACAAAGTGAATTGTGCAGTAACCACCCAAAGGCCTCACTTCCCACTCAGCCATAAACTGTTGAATGCACCAAATAAAACTCCACTCTTTAGAGGTGTTACTGATGGCATAATAATGAATCTTGCTCCTGGTTGTTAAGAAAATCAATGTTAAAACCTCTCTTTTATGTGGTGTTTGATGTGAGTGCTTGTGGTGCCAGGTGCTTATGCTCTAATGCCTTTACATAATGATGAACAAGCCTCTGGTTTTGTCAAAGCAGCTCTTGTTTAACTTTTGGCATTTTTTACCAAGTGTGTAATGTTGTTTCATTGGTTTATTCATATAGCAACAATCACTGTTACACTGTGACAGTAGATACCAAGCCTACTAACACAACTCTTACTACCACTATAGCATTATACAACATTTAGCTGATAATTAAAGGATAAGAGACTTGACTCTTCCAGTGAGTTATCCTAGTAAACAGATAAAAATTGTTTATGTCGCAATAACTAGAACTAGTGACTGAAATAGTTCCAGAAAGTACTCTTTGTAGATAAATGTAACTAGAAAGTCCATGGTTGTCTCTTTTATTCAAGCCTCTTTTGTTTGTTTCTATAATGAGTGCTTTGTCTCCTCCACCTCACACAGCCACACCGTTTATTTTTAATTAATGCTGACACGCTAGCAGCTAACGTTCAGGCAATTATTAGTTCCCCAGAGCAAATAATTTCATAATAAACCACTGACCATCATCATTGGCAACGGCGGTAATTGCGATATGTAATCAACCCAGGATGAGACGCCCAGAATAGGCTTTCCAGAGACAATTAGGACTTCTCTCAAGCAAACTAATTAAGAGACTGCTGACATTTGATAAGAAATGAGCTATAGTGAAAATAATAGGATGACAACAGGGATGCTCAATGGCCTTCAGAGCAGAAAAACACGGTACATTCTCACGGCTGGATGCAGATTCTATCACCAGGCCCTTTTCTTTTCTTTTATGCATAAGAACAACAACAAACAGGCCGCAGCTGAATGGAGCCAAAACATTTATTATTAACTAAACAAAGCAAGTTGGAAAATAGTTTTAACGCATGACCCTGACACATTATATTATAAGCATTTATTTGGGGATTTTAGGTTGTTATACAGGAAAGAAATATGTTGTGTGACTATATTGAGTGACAAAATATATTACAGTTTGTGAGATATTTCTGAAACAGTGACAAGATGGACCAAAATAAAAATGGAATGGATGGAGCAAATGTAAGTTTACATGATATATGCTCGACCAAGTTAGTCACCAAGTCACCTAAATCTATTAAAAGCATTTAAAAGTTATAATTAGTGCTGGGCAACAATTAAAAATTGTAATCACAATTAATCGCATGATTTTTTTGTGATTAATCGTGATTACTTGCAGTCTTGCTATAATATTCAATCAATAATGTATTCAGGCTCTTCCAGCTCCTAAATGGCTCTTTATTTGATAACTTGTAGCTTTTACAGTTCAGCCAAAATGTGCAGTTTTGACATGGTTGCCTATAGTGTATATAGCATCATTTCAAACAGGCTTGACACCCTAATAATAATAATATAAAAAAATCATCATTTTGCAGACAAAGAGCACTACAACAGCTCTGTGAAGACCATCAGGTCTCTGTACTCTTCCTCTGTCCTGCCCCTGTTTACGAACACATCCCAGCCCCCTGCCTGGTGTCACAGCTGCACTTTGAGCAGAGAGAGAGAAAGAGGGACAGACAAACACACGGCTGATGACGGGACCCCGCTCTGTGAACTGTCTCTTTGACTGACCTATAACTTGCGTTAACGCGCATTAAACTAATTAATGCATTAACACAATAATGTGCCAAGCTCTAGTTATAGTTGAAACTATTTTTGTTTGCTTGAACAAGTTTTTCTTAATCTCTCATGTATTATTTTAAAAGCTTAAAGTTGAGGAAAAGTAGTGGTTAATAGAAATACAGTGGCAAAGACTGCCATGATCTTCATATTAAAATAAAATGGTAATGAATTAGTTATACTTATAATTGTTACTCAGAATCTACTGGATGAACAATTCACCTTGCTCTTGAACACTGGGAGGTGCATATAGTAGTAGTAGTAGTAGTAGTAGTAGTAGTAGTAGTAGTAGTAGTAGTAGTAGCAGTAGCAGTAGTAGTAGAAGAAGAAGTAGTAGTAGAAGAAGTAGCAGCAGCAGTAGAAGAAGTAGTAGTAGTAGTTCCAGGAGGGTGTGTCGAAGAAAAGGAGGTCGGAGAGGTAATGAGAGTCCAGGGAATGAAGGAGCTTGTAGTACCATAAAATACTAAATACTAACATTTAGTCATTTTGTCATTTTGATGCTTTCCTAACACGGAGAAATAACAATGGTTCTGCAAAAAGATAAAATCATCAGGGATAAAAATGGGTCTCAACAGAACAGTGCTTTCAATTGCACTTAGGACCTATACAAAAATAGAAAGCGCTAATGAGTTTGTGTCTGTAGGTTTACATAATTTAATTGTTTGGGTTTTTTTTTTTTTTTTTTAAAGTAACCTTGACATAAATTGTTACCAAAACATAACACCCACAAGAAAGCAGACTACTGACACATTGTATTCCAGACAGTCATGTGTATTATTGTATGTAGTGTTTGATGTGTCTCCTACTTGTGTGTCATCTCCAGATACAACACACTCCTCACTAACAATGACAGCAGTAGACTTTCACCACAAAAAACCAATGACAGTTTACTGCACAAAAACAGGAAGGCTGCATCTAGTGCCTTTGATAGTTTTCTATTTACTTTACAAATTTAAGACTTAGGAATGAAGATGGCAACATTTGAGCGAAAGAATATAAATATACTTGTGCAGGTGGGAAGTGAGGAACATATGTCTAGAAAGCAAAACAAACATACAACAGAACTCAGAAATAATAAAGGCGTGTTGATTTGGCAAAGTCTATGAAGGCAGGGGAAGGAGACTATAGACTGACTCTACAAAAACAGTGTAATAGGCAAAATAACAAAGGCTGAAAACACTCTGACCACTAAAAGTCAGTGTATGTTTGTTGAGTAGCTGTATGTTCTACCATAAAATGTTTGAAATACAATGACAAGCATCTGCAATGGATACTAATGTATTCTGAGTATATTTTCATGTCTGAATTACATGGCAAATAAGCTTGTCTTTGGTAATACCTTTATCCTTGAATCACAAGGTAATTGTGTACTGATGTCGAGATAGCAAAGCTTGTTTTGAAATGATAACTCTGTAATTAATTGTAATCTGGAGATAAGGCTAAGCTAGTGTTCTGGTGATAATGGCTTCATTTATCTTGTTACAGCTTGCTACAGGTTACAGGTTTGTGTATTTATTGTTTGTGCAAGATTATTTAGTATTTCATGTAAGTAAACTGTGGATCACATGAATCTTAGTGTGATTTGGTTTGAGCCAAAGAGTCAAACTTTGCTTTTGCTTATGAAGAAAGTGGAGCTGGAATGTATATAAACCTATAGTGAGAGCTTGGATGTGAGACTTTGGGGTGAGATGGAATGATATTGATACATGATATTATATTTAAAAACAATTTAAGTGTTTAGAAATGTTGGTAAGTATATATTATTGAGGCTCCAGGTCTAATAGTCAAAAACATGCTTACCTGTAAACTGTATGTAGATTGATTTGAAATCTTCTGCCAGGAAAAAATATACATACAAATATTTTTGTCTGGTACTTCACAATTGTTTGATTTTCTGTTTGGTGTGTTTTGCACTGATGGACATTGTAGGAGACAGTTGGACCTAGTTTTGGCTGCTTGATGTTGAATCAGCATCAGGCGTCAGCATTGAAGGGGTGCTGTAATTGGCTTTGTGCTCCTTTAACAATTTTTCATGCAGCAGTTTCCCACATCTGTGATCCTAATTGTGGCAGTCTCCCTTTTAGGCAAACAGCTGCAATAATCCACTTTGTTGTATCCATTAATGTTATAAGATGAGTTTAACATAGAGAGTATGATAATTATTCATTGATAAATACTTGAGTAACACACTTATTTACAAAAGCCCATTATCCACAGAGTTTAGTGACTAGTGCCACTTGCTGTTGTAAATAATTATTATGTCTTGCACATGCACAGATACAATACTAGTTAAGAGGTGACAAAGCACTCACCATGCCTCTTCTGACAGTGGTCAGGTGTTGGATTAGTGTATCCCAGGTTTTAGTTTAGTTTGTTTTTTTTTGTTTTTTTTGGAGGCAGTCAGACATTTTGGAGAAAACCTTCACTTTTCCATAAGCATTAAACTGATACATGGTCCAGTCTTCAACCCTTTTTCTGTATTGGAGACATTCTGTACTGTAACATATATAGTTCATTTACTTCTCTGTGTGACAGTGTTAACTACTTTACAAAACAGTACTTTACAGTCATTGTTCATTGACATGTGCCTTATTCCTAGTGTACCAAATAATGAATTGTAATTAGCCACATGTTTCTCATCTCCTTTGTTTCAATGAGACTTTTCTTCTCTAATTACCATATGAGGTTCATATCCTGTGACCCATCTGGCTTGAATCCACACAGGTGACATGTAGAGTGCCTTTGACAGCTTAAGGTACAATACATCTGACAGATCTAAGTTTAGTTTCAAAGTCAGGTGAGGTGGAGCCGGTCCCTCTCCTCACAGACAGATGGTAAGTGAATGGAGCTGTGGTGGTTAATATTTAGGCTGCATGCTAAAGGCCCAGTGGAGCTCTAAAGGGCATATGGCACCAGTCATACAGGAATTCAAACGGCTGGTGCAAACAGAAGGCCAATATCTGCCTCACCTTTTAAGCTGACAAAACAGGCCTGGCATAATATATTGCTATGCACATTGTTCTGCCGAGAGGTGACAACTTGTGCTGACTATGAGTTCGCCCAGTGGGAGGCTCACAAGCTGGTACGAAGCCCGCAGAAGCACTTTCCATCCACTCATTATGATGGATGTCAGAGGGATTACGGCTTTTTAAAATGCGTGTATTGCTAGTGTCATGGGGCATATGTACACTGATAGAAGTGTTCAGAAGCCAGATGCTGCTCAACATAATGTAATTATAGGAATTTAGGATAAAATAGAGAAAAAAACAGAACAGTTTCCTTAAGTAGTTGGGACCTAGTTCTGAAAAACTTTTCTTAAATGTATAAACAAGCCAGAAGATCAGAAGCATCCAATAGATTTCTCTAAATTCAAGATCTAGATTGATGTTATTATGTACTAAGCAATTTTACATTGGGAATATATATATATGTGTGTGTGTGTGTGTGTGTGTGTGTGTGTGTGTGTGTGTGTGTGTGTGTGTGTGTGTGTGTGTGTGTGTGTGTGTGTGTGTGTGTGTGTGCGCGCGTGCATGCTTGTGTGTGTGTGAGAGAGAGAGACTGTTGCCATTTAATCTAAATGTTGAAATTCATTCTTTATTTCAGACACATGGTTTTGGTCCATAACAATAAATAAAACATACAAAAAGACAATTAGTCAATGAAGTTTGTGTAAAGTCTCTTAATCCAGTGCTTCCTGTGCATGTAGTTTACAACATTGTCTGAGGATATCTCTGTCATCATGCCAGTCAGTTTGTTCAAAATTGGTGATTGTAGCAAAGAAGCAAAACTAATTCATTGCCAAGAATAAGAATATATTGGGTGGCCATTTATCAATAATAATTTAGTCATTAATGAAAGGATGATTTACAGCTCTATTGTTTTATTAAGTAAAACCATCACACAGAAAGATTAAAGACATAAAAACTTCAAACAGAATTCATTAGACTAAAGATAACAAATTATGTGCTAAGATGTTTTCCAGCCATTTAAGGCAGCAGAGTTAACACTGACATTAAACTTATATCTAATATGTATGGTTTACTTTAGGCCTAAACACTGCTCATTCACATATTACTATTTAAACACATTGTTTTCTCAGTATCTGATAAGTCCATATGATTTTCAAACCTGTTAATCGATAAAAAAGTAAAGTCTAAAGCAGCTGCATTGTGCAGACTAAGCCCACACAACACTAACACATCATCTGGCCTGACTGTGGAAGCAGCGCTTCATGGCTACATCGATTTTCTGATAGCATCAGGTCAATTCTTGTTGTCAGTGGTTGCTACTCAGTCAAGGGATTATGTAAATGGTCACTCCCAATCTATACAACATACCAACAGTGAAATATAGATATATGTGTGCACGCAGCTCTGTGTGCCAACATTTAATATTTGAAAGTGGTAGTCCAGTATTTTGGGATGGATGAAATAATATATTATTTATATATGATATATAGTTTACAGTGATTCTCTTATATATGTCTACTACAGATGAGACCCAGTAAAAATATAACTTTAGAAAAACTAAGGCTTTAAAAAGTTCAGAAACGACCAATCGTTCGAGGGTGTGTACATAAAAGAAAGGTGTATTTTTTTGACTGCTTTTCTACTGTCACAGTTTAAAAAAAAAAAACAGAATTACTATTTCCTCCCGAGCCTCAGTACAGAAACTTCAGTGTTCCAGAAATATTGCCTGAACCACACTTTCAAACTGACGATGAGAACAGTGTTTTTAAACTCAAACTCAGTAACTTTACAACACAAAACAAGCTATTACTTCAGAGTTGTTTAACACACTTTAGATCTAACTTTTAATTAACTTTTTAATTGGTGCATGCATCTTAATGCTGTACACAAGTGACTGCATAAAAATAGCTTTTAAAATAGGTGTACATTCAGTGAAGTGGGAAACACAAAATAATTATGTGCTTTTGTTTGTTGGATTAAGTCTGATTTTTTTTCTGCTATAGATTTCAGTATCACAGAAAACCATTGACAATCAGCAGGCTGTTCCTCAGCAGCTACATAGGGCCCACAGGAATTAGAGGGCCTCCAAAACATAGCTGATGTTGGCTGAATTAACTGATGTGGGCAACTCTGACTAATATTCTGGTTGTACTACAGCTTGCTAGTCATTTTTAGAGGATTAATCTAATATTGGGTATTTTTGTTTGTGGAAAAAAAAACATTTTATATTTAATTTAGCAAGTCAGTTTCTTAAAGCAATCATCCATCTATAGAGCTGGGTGTTTTATAGAAATTATAGTTTGTAATTTTACAATTTTTAATTGTACAAAATGAGCGAGGGTCTGGACCCCATTGTTATCCAGGTTAGGACCCCCTAATCTACAGTACTGGCCCTTGTAATGAGTTCAAATAATTAAAGAGTTGAAATGTGTAGCCAGTGCAGTTATGTAGCGTTAATGTAATCACAAGCACAGAGCACCTGGGACATGCAGAGTGTGTGCACTATGGTCTGTGGCCTTTAGGTAATATGAGAATCTAAACAGCATGCGGAAATATAGTACATCTGGATTTAGCAGATTTCACAAAGAATTGGTACAATATGTTTTGCACAGCAGCGTTTGTTGTAATCACGTCCATCAGCTTGTATAAGTAAACCGCTTTTCCACATCAATAAAACACAGCTGTCAGCACAAGAAAAGGCCTGTTTATCTTAGCTTCGATAAAGATTTCTATTTATTTTGGAGTTCCTTTTAAAACTATTTTTGAATACTTCTTTTGTATCATAGCAAAGGTCCAGAGCCTTTATTTCTGAATACACAACAACTTAAAAGCATTTTGCTTGTGTTTACACATCTTAACTTCCAGCTAATGTAGCTAGTGCTCGAGTAAGGTAAGTGCAAAAAAAAAAAAAAAAAAAAAAGGATTAGTGTGTGTAAACTGAGAGCCAGCAGACAGGAGTAAAGCCAGTCAATGAATATTAATAATATAGTATATAGAAATCAATATTTAGTGCTTTGTAGTAGACACATCTGTAGCTGTACCCATTGTATTTTTGTTAGGTTAGCCTTTTCCTGTAAGGGAAAAGATCATTTACAACGAGTTTATGCTGGATACAAGAATGTTGAGGCCAAGCTGAGTTCACGTCTCAGCAGCTTAGTAATGGTTGTTCACCTATAGAATCATAATGGTCATTAGAGGTATATACATGTTGCTGAGGTCAAGTGATTCGACCCAAGTTAGGTGGATGTTCACTTGCAGGTAAAAAGATGCTGAGGTTAAAGCAGACCATAGAGGAGATTTATGGAAGTAGTAAAAAAGGACATGAAGTTAGTCGGTGTGAGAGAAGAGGATGCAGAAGAGTCGATAGAGGCACATGACTCACTGTGTCGTGACCTAAAGAAAAAAGCTGAGAGGAGAAGAAGATGGAATCACAATATCCATACAACAAAAACTTTTGTCCATAGCGCCAGACATAGTTTGCTTGTCAAAATAATTGTTCAATCATAGCCAAACTGTGAGGAGAACCAAAGTGTAGGACAACTATTGCAGGCCATATTGTTGTAATAATGAATTGCAAGTAGTTTTCGATTGCTCAGATTATGCTCAGATTGTAGTTTTTCGGTGCTTACGTTGTTCCATCTACTGTTAAAGAAAGTTCTATTCATTTGGGAGAATGGGTTGTGGGAAAATAGAAGGGCGAATATTGTTTGTGACTTGTCTGCTCAAAGTGAACACACTGCCAGATGAAGGCCACCGTATCGGATCCATGTTTGTAGCCTGAGAGAAAGCAGTGAGACGAGAATGAGAGCGGTGCTTGGAGGTCATCAAAAACAGATAAAGACGATGGCAGATGCAACTAAACTTCAGTGTGCCCTTGGACGAGCACGCTGATGCAGACTGATGCTCGGGGCAGAGCTGGCACTGGAACGTGACGCTGAGGTGAGGCAGACTGAGGAGGTCCGGCGGTCCCGAGGGAGGCCGCGCTCCACTGTCTGATCACCAAATGGACCATCGACCATTTCAAGTACTGCAGCACTCGGCTCACAGAATGACCACAGGGCTCTCACTGGTTAGAAAGCATGAAGGTTTGGAACTAGCTGCTGGCTGCTGTCAGCGCTGACAGACTGCATCACATCAAACCTCAGCCAGTGTCTCCATACCAACTCACTTTCTGTTCACTCACCTATTGAATTAAAGTTTCTAAACCTATTCTAACTGACAACTTAAATGTGTTTATGTAACATCAGCTGCTATATTTTGACATATGCATTGTCTTAAGAGACAAAGACAGGAGTTTTGTGTGCTTTAACTGTAGAAAGACTTTTTTTGCTTTTGTGCAGTATAAACAATGTAGACAGAGATATAAGGCTATGCATTTATTTAAGATTTGTTTCACATACAGTGGCATATTCCTATAACATGTCTTATCATATCATATCACTCTCCAAAACTAAAAATGGCTGACCAACTTTGTCTGTATCTGTATCTTTATACAGATGAAAGTATATTCAACAATAAATACTATGGCTTTTTAATTATTCATATAGTTTAAGATTTTTGGATAAAAAACAAAAAGCATTCTCCTATGAGCATATTCTTAGTGAAAACCTGCCTTTTAAAGGTCATATATTCTGCTTTTTTAGGCTTTTTGAAATACTTTTAGATATGTTTACATTAGTATTTCACATTCTATAACTTAAAATAATCAGTATAATAATCAATAATCAGCATGGAAAATGTCTTCTTTTGGGCAGTGGCACTTTGGTTGCAGGGGACACTTGGATTAGGTGTCTGACGCCACCTGCTGGCAATGGTGGGGAATAGACAGAGTATAAAATGGCTTTTCAGCACGGCTATTAACAACATGATGCTAATAGATAGATAAATGAGCTAACACCTTCATAGGGACAGCAAATTAAGCACTGAAATGATCAGAATGATTCAGGTGATGGTGTATGGGCTTTAGAAAGGTGCAGGAGCACTTCCAGGTGTCACAAGTCTATGTAGAGCGGTGAGACCAAGCTTTTTCAGCTCTGAAATGCAACACCTCAACACACGGGGTTACTCGAACATGCGTAATCATTTCATGACCATATTTCTTTTTTTTTTTACAGTGTAGACTGTGCTATGATTTGCCTAAAATGAACCTTGAAACTTTATCCTCAACTTTAAATAAGCACTGTTTTCAAGACTTTGTTGTTGTAAAGTTTTCCCTGCGCACGTTAGCTTGCTGCACACGTCTTTGTTTATCTCAGAAATAGTTGGACATTAATTAAGCATGCAGGAGTGACACTTTGGAATTATCTGCCTCTTCCTGTGTTTGAGGAAGCTGCTCGTCCATATTGATGCTGACAATTACACGCTGTGATTAATGGACTGAAGGGAGGGGCGCTGTACTTTGAGTGTTTTCTTCTCCTCCGACGAGAGCTTACATCCCTCTCCGCGATGATTAGGATGCTGAGTGAAAGCTTTACAGCCGCTGAAATTACACTGCTGCAGCACACTAAATTGCAAATGGTAATGTTTAACTTATATTCAAAGCAGGGTTTTGTACATTGCACTGAAGACTCTTATACTAGCAATGCCATTGAAAAAGATACAAGTTTGCCATGACAACAAAAGCTTGAGCGTCACGTTCCAATGCCAGCTCTGCCCTGAGCATCAGTCTGCATGCAACTTCAAAATAGTGTGTTGGCTGCCATGCTGTTTAATATTACCAGATCTGGATTGCAAAAACTGTAAAAAAAAAAAAAAAAAAAAAAGAAAAGAAAAAACTGTAAATAAATAAATAAATAAAATAAATAAAGTTTGTCTGTAAAATCCAGTACCAGGCCAGCACAATATAGTTTTAAGTATCTGAGCTTTAGCTATATACTTAACTTTTTTTTTTTTTGCTAAATAGAACAGCTAAACAGTCACAGCTACCAAAAATAAATGATCTATGCAAAATCTATAATTATTCAAAGCCCAAAAATGTAGTCCTATAAGCATCCAGTGACCTAGCTTTTGAATGCTGTATTCTTTTACTTTTTTTATACTTGTATAAATCAGCTACATATCTAGGGTGATCAGATTTTTAAACCCCAAAACTGGGACACTTTTTTTCCCACTTATCACGGTACATTTGAACTCAGCAATTGACAAAAAAACTTCAGAAATCCATAACATTTTTGTCATGTAATTAAAGTACATGACACTATGGCTTAGGTTTGGAATTTGAATGGAAATTTATTGACAAAAATAATGACATTGTAAATAATTTTAGTGACAAAAATCTTTAGGCAAATGTGTTTCTAGATTCCGATGCTTTTCTGTTTGTTAAAATGGGGACAACTGGGACATGGTTTGTTGAAAACTGGTACATATGAGTGTTTTTACAGATAGGTTGGGACATGGGACAAGGAGCCTAAAACTGGGACTGTCCCGGTTAAATAGGGACATCTGGTCACTCTATGCATATCTAACTGCACTCTACCCAGTCACTGACAACACAAACACGTAGTCTGTCACCTGCCATTTGCAAATTCAGCATCAAGAAATGTAATTGGCATTTTTGGTGGCTAAGGCTCCTTTGTTTAACCAAAATTTATTATAGAAAATATATAGCATAAAGCTTAACAGAATGCCCTGATATCTTAAGTGATAAGATCTAACTGTATTTCTAAGGGTGCACATCCCCTACTTTTATAATCCAGACAAGATCTCATTCCAGATTATTGCAGTTAACCAACCAGAGTGGATTAAGACAGAGAGAAGCACCATTTAGTTCATTCCACTAAAACAGCAGACACAAAGAAGCATGAACCAATGGTCAGTGGAACACCACACACAAGTTAGAGGTATAATTACAGGCTGTTACTTTATTCCCAGTTTCTGCCCAGTAGCCATTTAATGGATGATCCTCCACTGTGTACATGTCCTAACGCGTGGGCTCATTGGTTAGCACAGGCAGGCCAAATGATACGAGACACCTTTTTCACATCCCAAGCCAGAGTCTGCCTCTCTCTGTCTGAGCTACAGCCTCTGCCAGCACAGCTATATTGATGTATAGAGAGCAAACAGTTACTTCAAATAACAATATAGTGTCCATTGGACCATTATCTGCAGACACACGTCCAGCGCACTTTATCCCAGGGCTGCAATGCATCTTCCAGTCGATCACCCAGCTAATGTGTACTGGCAAAGGTCTTAGCAGTTGTTCATTTGTAATTATTCTGGTCTTCAGTCAAGGAGCCAATATGTTTGGACTGAGAGCTGAGGTGTTGTAGTGATGGGGCCTGCACCTCGCATCAATCTGGTAGATCATAATAACTCTAAGGGCTTTAAACATCAGCCATAGTTGTACTTATTTTATTTTGACAGACTAAAGAATGTAAAACACATTTTTCTCCATTGGTAATGTTTAATGTTTCCTACCTGGAGCTGTGGCCCATCACTGGATGCAGTTCTTCCTGAGACCTTCCTCCTCTGTAATAAGCAGGAAAAAAAATCTGGTTCACAGACACTTAACATTGCAAAGCAAAGTCATGGTAGCTAACAATTTATTGCAACACTTTGAGCCCAACTATGAACTTACATTACAACATACATTACATACCAATACATCACAAAGTCCAACATTATACACATCAATAATAATCAATGACAAAATGCTAAAGAGTGAAACTAAGCTTGATTTTATACACGTGGTTATGGAAGTGACTGGAGTTTTTTGGGTGGGTGAGAGAATATACGGGAATAAGCAGAAGAAAATGAATGAATGAATGAATGAGCGAATAATTTTGGCAATATAGTGTGTGAGTGTGTGTGTGTTCTTTTTAACATTTAGAGTGGGCTGGTTTTTATTGTGTTGGGTGGGTTTTAAGTTCTGTTTGGGCTGGAAACTGTCAGTCAGATCTGGCAACACCGGTTTATAGTTTACCCATTCTTTCTTTCTTTAGACTGACAAAACCAAAGCAGTGCCACTTGATTTGGATTCATACATGGCTGCAGTGCATTTTGGGAACTTTGACCCACAGACTATATGCAGGCTACCCAAACCCCGAAGTGGCAAAGTTTCACCTTGACCACCACTTGAGTAAAATTATTTTGAAGTAACAGTACTTTGTGTAAAGATTTTGAGTACTTTCTACTCTTCTATTTACTGCAAATCATTTGAAGCCAAATCAGATATGAATTATAGCTAACTCTCCTCAACTCAGAGAATTATACATTGTGTTGCTATAACTAATTATACATTTTTTGTGGCCTATTCTCTGCAAGTAGTTTTCTAGTGAATATACTTTCCTCATATAGGGTTAATAAACTGACAAACATTTCATTTATATTGTCCAAAATAACAGTTTCATCAGTTTCCTCTTACTTTAAAACTTTGGTAGTGATAGATACTGGACAGGACACAATAAGAAACGCTGAAAAGTGCATAGTCGTCCATTGTGGAGGTCAAAGTCGGGACACTCTACTCTGTGGTCATTGCCAATAACCACTATACTGCTGCCTGCTGCCCTTCTCTGTGCTGTTAAAACTCCACTCCTAGCCCCATCCAGGGTCAGCAGGAGGTCAAGGCCCTCCCTGATTAAACACATTACTCTCCTGACCTGTTGATTGCCTCCTGTCAGGGCACCAAGTATGCAGTTAAGTAGCCTCCTGTAATTTTTGGTGCATTTCCCACGATGCACTGGCTGTAATTGGAACGCACTAATCTTCATGCCTAAGCGTTGCAGAGTGCGCTATGCTGCCGAGCTCCTTAAGCTAATGGCTAATTCCGGCCGAGGTGCTGCTCCGAGTGCTTTTAAACGCTCATTTGTGCCGTCTGCCTCTGGGTGCATTACTGGGTCTCTTATTAGTCATCCAGTCATGCCGCACTGACACTGATGTTGCGCTGAGTGATGGTCAGCGGGGCAGACCACAGATGCTGCCTGTTGATGATGATGATAGAGACTGTTTAATAGGCGTTCAGCTGTGGCAAATGTGGCCATCAAGCCAATTCAGAGCTGCATTACTGTATGCTAATATTACTTTTATTTAGTTAGGATAAAACCATGATAGACTGAGCAAAAGGATTTTCACCACAGCTATGGCCAGTATCCAGCCATTGACATAAATGAGTTTACAACTTATTGAGCATTACCATTATTTTGTTTTGTTGGCTAACACATGTTTTTTTGTGTCTACATGCTAATCCCTAATGCTAATCTAAAAGCTGCAGTTGGTTGTATTGACCAAAGTGCCAGATTAGTAGTTCTTGAGTATCTGATAGGTCAATAGAGCTGTCAGTTATCATGCCTACATCCTATGTTTCGATTATGCAGGTGTTCTTTGTGATCAGTTCTGGAGTGACCTGGAGTTTACAACCTGAATCCCCCTAAAGGCATTTTCAGATACGATCGCTCAGTCAGTCATTCAAGGTGTATTGGTGGGTTAGAGCAACACATTTAGTGTTAAAACAGCAGTACATAACTTTTCAGCATTTACCCTGCTTCATATGGGACTATGACAACACAATATGTATCTTGTAGGTACAAAGAAATGTGAGGTTATAGTGTATTATAGATAACTGAAGAGAATGCTGCTTATTGTTGGTGAAAGACCATGTGCAGAATATGCATAAGGTAATTACAGCACAATTAGTGTACTTAAAGGTCCCCTATTATGCTAAATCCACTTTCTTGTGCTTTTAACCACATTAGAATGTTTTTTTGCACCTCAAAAACATTCCTGGAGTAGAGCTGGGAACGTTTCTCAAACCCATACATCGTTATATTGCTTATATTGCTATCACTACAAAGCAGTCAGATCATTTAAATATGTTAGCATCATGTTGCTAACAGCCATGCTAAATAGCCATTTTATGCTCTGTCCGGTCCCCATTGTTGCTAGCAGGTGGCATCAGGCACCTAATCCAAGCGTTCTCTGCCAAGTCAAAGTAACAGCTCCTCTAAAGAAGATCCATTATTTTAGGTGGTAAAATGTGAAATACTAATGCAAAGGTGGCCTGAAAAAAGCATACTGCCCCCTTTAATAAAAGCTCATGACACAATGATTATTTACTTGAATTATAAAAAAAAGTCCATCAGACGTTAGGGCAGAGTCAATCCACAGAACAAATGTGGCCTAAACGCAGGTTTCCAGGCCAGGACAATATCCTGTCCACAGTCATTACACCGCCCTGCATCAGATTTGCTGAATAGGATCTGTTGTATGTTGTCTCTTACTCATTTTTAGATGCTGAGTCCAGAAACACAGTTTTGCTCTAGAACATCACAACATTTCACAAAGTCTGATGTCCTGTGTAGAGCTTTTTTGCCTAAGATGGACCATAAACGTTAGAGCTATTGCCAGATACACTGTCACCAACACAGGAAACACAATCTTTATATACAATGGGTGGGCAACATGTATCACTTTTCCTCTGATTAGCCCTTATAAGAATGCTAGGGACACTTACATACATACAGAACTCCTGATTTCAGGGATTTATAATGACCAGTGAAAGACAGAAATGCAAGCACAGCCCAGATGATATCTGCTACATCTGTGACAACAACATCCAAACAACGGCAGAAAATAACAGACTTTGTTAAAAAGGCATATTCTGCATATTTTGGAATGAATCTTGGTGACCAGGGGCCTCATTTATAAAGCTTGCTTAAGCCAAAAATTAGGCTGAAACTGGTGTACACCACTCTCTGCACATGGGATCCTATAGACGGTTCATATCAGACCTGTGTGGTTTTAATGAAGCACAGTGTCTAAAAGAGAATAAATGGACATGTTATATTTGTCTTTACACACAACCTCCACTTGGACCTCGCATGCACAGTAAGAATTACTGTACATCCATGTGGATGTGACCTGCACGTGTCTTTCATTTATTCTGTCTCAACCACAGCACCAGAAAATCCTAAAAAGCGATACAATAATCTAAATAAAACATTTGTTGTATTTTAAACTTCTTTTCAATTATTTTTTATGTGTCACTGCAATCAAAACGGCATTCTCTTTCTAATACAGATGCACATGTATGTGTGTGAACAGCGCTGCGTGGAGTGTCTCGTGTTTCACTTCCATGTTTCTCAGTGAAACTCTCTCATTAGCGGCTCATGTTGAGGCAAATCTCATTAAGAAGTCACTTAGCACTGTCCTTCTTTGGTGGATATGAGGCGTGGAGAGGGCGGGACGTGAGTTGGGTTTACGTGTGCGCATGCAGGGTTGAATAAATCAGGATTTTAGTTCACGTGCGCCGTCTTTGGCCACTTGCTTACTGAAGATCCTACGCAACCTTTTATAAATGAGGCCCCTGGACAAACCATGGGCTCCTCATACAGCGTGCCGGGCTTGTGTTGAGAACCTTACACAGTGGACCAAAGGAAATAGAAAAGGCTTAGGTTTTGGCATTCCAATAGCATGGAGGGAGCCAAGAAATCATAGTGATGACTGCTATTGCTGTATGTGTAACCATGTTATCTACCACAAATATTAAAAATGTCATTCTGATTTTGTGGGAAAACAGTAGGTGATGGGGAATTTTCAGTAGCATTATTGAAAACAGCATGACCGAAATAGGTAAAAAAAAAAAGTGCGATTTGCCAAACAGCATAAACTTTTTTCTAGATGCAGGGCGGTGTTATGTAATTCAATAACCTAAATAAAGTTGTGGCATCTTGCTTATGCAAAACATGTCATCTGTCACAAGAGATGATACAAATGTGTGGCAGCTGTAAACCTTAAAGGATTAAGCAATACTTTTCCCATTAAGTTTTCTAGGAGTAACAGATGTATTTTAATATAAAAGGCCTTAAAGTCATTGGAAGACGCTGAGCTTTTGGGTCATATGACGTTTAAAACACTGCATACTTCTTAGAGACCATTCTTTTTTTCAGTAGATAAGAAATTACTACCAATATCCCATTCATTAGCATAAAAGTCTACCTTAGCCTAAATCTTCAGTGTACATTTAGTTCACATACTGTATACTACTACACGTACAATAACATAGATGTTTTATGTGATATATGTATTTAGCAGTAGATGAAGAGGATGGAAATAATATCTTTACACGTCTTTATATTGAATGGAATTGATGTCTATTGTCCACCAGGTATGACTTAAAATATCTAACAATGAGTATTTTAGGTGTATTTGGTTTTCTAATTGAATGTAGGGGAACAACAAAAAGGTGATTAAATTCCTTGTTTTGTGCAATATTGCGGCTCATTGAGAATTAGTGAACAAAGCCATGAATGGAGAATATTTGGAGAGAGAAAACAATCTCCAGGATGAAATCTAAGTATAATAGGATTTTGCAAACATCTGCTTCCAGAAAAGCAGCAGTTTTGTACTTAATTAAGTCATTGTAGAAAATCTGTCAAACTCAACAACTGTGTATGCAGGCGTTTGCACAGGGGAGGATCGCACAATAAGACGTAGAGAATACTCTTACTTAACTAAAATGCTGTTCAGGGCATTGTGTAAGAAACATAACTGTACCCCATAAACACCATAATAGATCTGCATTACAATTCTGCCATTTGATCCTAAACTTCAAACCTGAGCCAAGATGCTTGCAGTTTCTTAGAAACAGTGTGTGTCGCCTACAGCCCGCCTAACATAGTTATCCGTGATGAAAATGTCCTATTACCTGTTGGAGCAGTTCCCCGCTGTATGCAACAAGCTGATTATCCCTAGCCCACAACCTCCTGAGTGAATCCCCAGCCGGGCTGCACTGCTGTCTGCGGCACAGGATTTGGAAAACATAATGATATTATGCTAATGTGCAGATATTGCTGGATTGACATTTTTACTGATTGGGATTAGTGCTCGTATCCATTTTGCAGCCCACGCAGCGGTGGCTTAAGGTCGCCTTGTCAACTGAACATGCTTTTAACATTGCCAAGTGTCAGGGGTAATTTGTGCTGTGACTCAAGTGGGCTTGTTTCGGCGCAATTAGTTTATTTTCTTTGTGTAATGAGTGCATGCCCTGAGCTGTCTGCCCACTAGGGACAATGCAAAACAGCTCTGTCTGGGTTTATTCTGTATTCATACCTAAAAAGTTTATTTACAGAAGAACCAATACTGAACATTACTCAAGTTTTGCATACATACAGATTTGTATTGTAGTACTTTGCTAGTACTTACTGGCACATTGGGTAGAAACAGTGCATGTTTTTAATGTCTAAAGGTCATATGTCATGCTCACACCCTACATATGCTGCAGTTTAAGTGATGTCCGGCTTAATAATGTACCTAGTTTCTAGTTTTTATGACACGTTGCAGCTTTGTGTTGTATTCAGCCCAACATAAAACTGAAGCAACTTGTGGTAATATACAAACTTTGTGGCATCTGCAAGTCATTACTGGTCATCCATCATAACATCTGCATTTGCATCAACTTTGTGGCACTTAACCTTCCACCCAACATGCCAAAAAAACTTGTGGTTCCTGCTACTGCACAATATTTTACAACTTTGTGGAACATGCCATGACTACTGTATGAGCAACATGTTTGTGCAAGCTATTATATCGTTGTTCTATGAAAATAAATTAATCTTGTACCACTGCACATTGGGAACCAACCAGAGTTTGTGGCCCAGCTGTTTAGGCGTTACAATTAAACTGTTGGCAGCTTTGTCTGAATCCTTCTCACCACACTCTTGCTACAAAGCCAGTTGTTTAAAAACTGAACTGCAGAAAATGCTAAAAAGATCTTATTGCAAAACAAAATATTTGAATGAAACAGTAGTAAGCCTACTCATGCATGTTCATTACAGCATAGCTCATTAATGACTCTTTAGTATTTAATGTGATAATTTGGATGTCCTATTTTCTTTGAATGCTTTACAACAAAAACAGCAAAAACAGAGTCTATTTTTCAGTAGTGGGGCAGTTTTTCTGGCAGCAGGCGTTGTGAAACAGCTCTCTTGTTTTGGGGTCAGTAGTGTTGTGTAGAGGCCATATTCTGCACCACTGGTTTTGTCACAGCCACAGCATGACACAGGTCCCAGTGGAGCCTGTACTCCACCCCATACACGCCACATCTTGAACTACTACTACTATTTTCACATTTTCTTCTGGGAGTGTACCTTTCCAAGAGCTCTGGCATAAATGTTAAGTCAAACTGATTTACTCATACTAGTTTCTCTCTTTCCTATCTGCAGGTACCCATAAATTTTTGACAGAGGGGGAGCATCTGGAGCTCACAGCCATCACCAAAGAGCAGTCGGGTTCATACGAGTGCATCGCCTCCAATGACATTTCCAACCCTGACGTCCGGACGGTTCAAGTCACAGTCAACTGTAAGTACATAGGACATAGGGGCATTGTAAGGGTTCGGACACGGGGGAGGCTGCTGCACACAAGGTCCATCAACCAGACTTTAAAGAAAGAAAAGATGAGAGCCGGTGTTTCTGTCTTGTTCCTAGATCCCCCGTACATTTCCAAGGCCAGAGGTACGGGTACAGCACTAGGACAGAAGGGCGTGCTGCAGTGTGAGGCATCGGCTGTCCCGAGAGCAGATTTTGAGTGGTACAAAGAGGACCGTAGGTGAGCTGCGGGATTTCAGCGGGATTGTGTTTGTTTGAAGTCGGTATTATTCTCACACCAGGACACCCATTCTGCTGCCGGCTGCGGATACACAGCAGTTCAAAAGAGACTGGTTCTCTGGTTACAGGAATGGCTGAACAAACATTACACATACATTACATGGTTCATACAGTCATGGAAAACCTGGAAAAGTCATGGAATTTTAAAATGCTAATTCAGGGGCCTGTTTTTGTAACATTCGGCCAGTACTATTTAAAAAAAAATAAAAAATCAAACCTATATTTTTTTGTCAGAATATTTGAACTAAATTTTATTTTTCCTGGTCTTTGTCTTTTTGTTTTGATGATGCTTTAAAACAGGATAGATGATTACTTAGTAAGTTTCTGGGGGAAGAACCCAAACAGTTTTTTTTTTTTTTCAAGTGACTAATTTCCAATTTTAACAAATGAAATTGCAACAAAAGTGTGTTTCTAATACAGTGTTACCCAAGCAGGGGTACGGGGACCCCTAGAGGTGCGCAATAATAATAATAATAATAATAATGATAATTTATTAACAAAATGATCAACTATTTGCATTATTTTTATTGACTTGAAAGAGTCAAACTTAAGTGCTGACTAATGAAAAGGAGGTGAAACAGTTAAATTATTTGTATATTAATATTATTATATTTTGTTTCATATTTTTTTTACATTACATAATTACATATTATGTTGTAGTAAATTTATTGAGTCGATTTGTTTAAGTTTAGTTTGAAAATAAAATATACAATAAAATAAAAGTGCAATAGGAATTCATAAGGCATAGAGAATACATTTTTTTATGTAATTTCAGTGTTTTGAGTTTAAAAGAAAAAAACTCAGGAGAGTTTGTATTTACAATAAAGTAAGAAAAAAATGTTATACTGAAGAATTATGAGAGGGAACTCATGGTTTGACAAAAAAATGCAAAGTGGGTACATGAGCCAAAACAAGTTGGGAACCACTGTTCTAATGTTGGTAATTTTGAATACTATTTATTAATATGTAAGTTATTTTAGGGTCTTGGAAATTTAGTCAAAAGTCATAGAAAATGCTTGGCCATATCCACAAATATACATTATAATCATGAAGCTAAGATGCAGCTGGATTATCTGTTCTAATTCGCAGTTCCTTTTCAAACACATCCTTGTTTAAAATAAGCCAGTAGTTTTGATGTAATGAGATAATTCTTCATGCCCGGCATTTCTTCTCTCTCTGGGACTAAAATATTCAGTTTAATCACATTATGAACATTCAAAATAAAAAACACTTCAGTCAGATCATTTGCAAAACAGCCATTGACACCGACGGCAACAGTGATTGTTTCTGCACAGTAATTGGTTTTGTGAGCGAGACTGTGGTGTGGAGATTTACAGAAGAGAACGATGGAGGGATGTTTCTGAGCATCCCCAGTGCTGCTAAAGCTCATCTCAACACAGGCTCTGGAGCACTGTTAAATGGTCCCTGACGGTGACAGCGGCGTCAGTCCCCGGCAGACAAAGGCAGGCCCCAGAACAGCAAGATGGAGGAGGCAGATAAGAGGACTGACGAGCAATCCACAAATGAAATAAGCCAATGTCACACAGGCTCAGGGAAACTAACGCACTGACTGAGACCAAAGAGACATACAAGTGTGACGCTCAGGGCACTGGAGGCACATGAGCAAAACCACAGCTGTCTGTCACAAAAGAACTGGGAAAACACATTCACAATACAGCCTGGGAACTCAAATTTGGAATAAAATACAATCATTATTTTCTTTGTACATTTTTTGCTACATTTACGGCATAAGAAGCAGTCACTGTGTGGTTCTGATGCAAGTTTTCAGAGTTTAACAGGAGATGGCAAATACAGCGTCATAAAGTCATGGAATATATTTTGTGGCACGTGCTACTAAATTATGTGTGGTTACTGCAAATGTATGGCATGTTGTGAGGCAGGTGCCACAAAATTGTTCAGTATTTACCTTAAATGCATTGATACAAATGGTCTAAAAATAATACATAAAATACAAGGCCCCAAGCGAACAAAGATGGATGGATGGTTGGATGGACAACACAAGAAATGACTTCAGAGCCTTTTGTTAACAGCAGGATAAATTATTCACTGCAGTATTACCTCCTGGCCATGCTACCAGTTTCAACTGTGTCTTAGCCCCCAAAATTCCTTTTTGTGCCAAAACTATAAATAATAAAATCTGTGTAAAAGTCTGTCAGGAGTTTGACCATCAATGCAGTCTAGTTTTCACAAGTCCAGTTTAGTTTATGTGCCAAAGAACTGTCTGTAGATACTTCTGTTGTTACTTTTCCTTTAAAATGCTAAATTCTATTTCAATGGCAGACCAACAGAGAAACTTATCTAACAGCACATTACCAGCTTGACTTCAAAATCAAAGCCTCAACAGTTTCTCTCTTCACAGACTCTTTAATGGCCTGAATGGAGTGAAGATTGAGAACCAGGGCAAACAGTCCATGCTGGTGTTCTTCAATGTGTCAGAAGAGGACTATGGGAACTATACGTGTGTGGCCATGAACAACATGGGCATCACTAATGCCAGCATAATCCTCTATGGTAAGAACCAGCACAGCCTCACCGCAGCTATTTGTCATGTGTTTGTGTTGTAATGGCATGGCAGCAATAGAAAACATCTATTCTGACCTGAAGGTCTCATGTTTATGCTTCTCACTAGTTTCTACCTTTTCAGTTCAGCTCTCACAGTTTCCATGGTAATTGTAATTTCAGTACAAAGCCATGGCTTTTGTGCTGTATATTAATATGAGTGTTGGCAGAGGGCTGACCTGCACTACACCAAACCTACATTCAAGTTAATTGTTATATTTAACATTATGACATTCATTTGAAGGTAGGTGTAGTGCAGTAGTCGTTGGTCAGGCTGGACCTGTGGTATTGGTACGGTTCACAGTTTATGACAGAGGGCAGCTGATGTCCACGTTACCAATTCTTCCTCCAAATAAATGAAAGGAGTTCACCTTTTACCTGCACACCTTTAAGGTTTGTTTAATACAGTCTCTGTTAGTTGTTAACAGTTATCCCAAGTGTTAAGGAAATGTTTTATGACTCTCAATGTCTTTCCTTCCTGTCACTAAACTGTATATTAGGTATATTTTTCAGTATTAATCTTTTTTTTCATAGTCTTTGAAGCCTAACAGACAAGCATTTAACACTGCATCACTGCAAGTCAAGTCCAGATGACATTTACATCCACACTGTGTAAAAGAAATAAACATTAGCACATTTCATAGAGCATAACTATAGGCTGATGTTTCAATGAAAATATAGCAGCATGAACTACGGTAACACATTTTTTTAGAGTGGCAGCTATTTGTGGCATTTCCTGTGGCAGGCTTAGCTGTTGAAACATTTGCTCAAAAATATGCAACTTTTTAGGCACCTGCCATACAACATGTTACAGTTTTGTGGCATAAATCACATAGCTGCAGCATATATTGCAGCGAGTGCCACAAACTTAAATGAAACTAATTATTCCCAGTTGTTCCACTTAAATATGGACTCTTTACCTGTATATCCCAGTATTGTCAGATCATGTCATCTTTGTGTTGCTCTGTGCCACAGGTCCCGGCGCGATGCACGATGTGAACGGTGCGGCCGTACTCCCCCGCTGCTCCCTATGGCTCCTGCTGACTCTAACCTTATTCTACCTGCTCAAGTTCTGATGTGAGCCAGACCAGCCTGCAGCTTCTCTCAGCATCCAACAACCACAACAGACTATTAGTCCTAGAAGAATGGATCCCAGAGCGCAGCAGCCACCATTATCTCCTTTATCCTTCTGGCTTTGCATCAGAATGTTGAGAGGCTTGGGTCCGGCCAGGGGCACGTCCAAATCCTGCACTAATTTGACGATGGTAGAACTCCAGTTTGTGTCTCCCCAACCTTTTTGTATGTGAAAAGGGAAAAAAATACATGTAACTGTTGATAGTTGACTGTTTATTGCCCAATATTGAAGTGTACATTCAGATTATTATTGTGTCACGTCCTGTTCAATATCTGTATAATACCATTAAGCTTTTTTAAGTAAATGACAAAAAAAGGAAAAAACGCAATGTGATTGTTGAATTTTACTGTATTTTTACAGTTGTATGCAAAAGGAATACCAGATCCTTCATTTATGAACAGAATACAACATTGTTAACCATGAGTTCTCAGGCACAGTCCTACAGCATAGTGCATCCAGACTTTTCCATGGTAGTGTGTGTAGAAAATGTAGAAATGTACAGGCAACTCCTGCGCACTTGTTTTTTATGCATACAGTTATTATTAATGATATATTTGAAATGCCCCAATAAAAGCGTCATAGCAGCTCCATGGTACATTCATTTATTTCCTGCTAATTGAATTAAGACCTCAGACTGCAACATAGAAAAAAGCTATTTTAACGACTGCCTTTGCTCTAATTGGTTCATTAGGTGTCAGGTTAGACGGTGGTCTTATTAGGGACTAATAGGAGTTGATTGGGCGAGCTTACGCTATCAGAAAGTCTTTATCAAGTAATTTGATTTAAGTTGCATCTTATTTGACTTCTTTATTAGGAGCAACAAAGACTGTCAGCATCTTACATAAAAGATACAAGTTATAATACATGCTTGTACACAATAATGTGTCACCTTAAATTCAAATAATCATTACTAATTATATTACACATTTAATTTTTTTTTCTTCTGATTTTCACAATAACAGTGATTTCATAAAAAAAAAAAAAAAGCCACCACTTCATTATAGGCATATTGTTATGTGGTTGTACTTTGCTATGTATCCACTAGAGGCCACTAAATCACTCCTTTTAATCTATTTTAAAAGTGCACTGCAAATTTCAATTGAGCCACATGGATCTGAACTAAAGCTCCATATAAAAACTAGAGTAATTTACACATTTCGAGTTCTCAAAGCAGACAAAATGAGCACTGGTATAGGAAAAGTACTTTCTCTTTAACAAATATAGTCTTGTCATTATTAAAGTGCAAAAATACCAAACCCTGTTATTATTAGAACACAAATCATCCATGCACAAATAAGTCTGTGCTGTGTTACTGTAGGTGCTCACATGAAACAGAAAAGAGGAGATAAGAGTTGGAAAGGCAATCTGCATTGTTCCTTCCAGCTACACACTTTAATCATAATTAAAAAAAAAAAAAAAACTTTTTATGTTTTTGCATGTCTGAAACATTACTGCATTACACCAAAGCAGTTATATTTTATAAACTAATCATTCACTTCTCTTTGAGAATCTAAACTTTTGTGATTGCTGAGATAAACACACGGTCCATTAACATGAGAATAAGAAAACAGGGCCTACATCAATTCAGTGTCAAATAAAATATGCAAAATACATGCTGTAGCCCTTTAATATCTAGGAGGAGATTTTTTTTTTGGTTCAAACAACCTTTTATACAAAACAGACATTTTCTTTTTCTATGTGTTTCATGTTGGGATGCCATGGCTCACGGGCCAAAGCCTGAGAGTTGCAGGTCTGGGATGTTTTTTTTTTTTTTTTTTTTTTTTGGAATGGTTTATATGAAAGGTTAAAGGTTCAGTTGTGAGCGTACCATGAAGCTGCCATGACACCTTTCTAGGCGTTTGAATGTGTACTTTGACCCTGTCTGCAGTAAGACGAGCTCAACACTCTCCAGACTGTGGAAGTGGCTACCTTTCTGAGAGACTTTCCTCAGACAGAGATTTGCAGTAAAAGAGAAGATACAGCACAAGTGATCAATGATCTGATGTCCTGCTATTGTCCAGCTCACTCCTGTGCGGCGTAAGATGAACGACCACAGGAAGGAGCTCAGTGTATATGGGAATGCTTTTGTTGTGACGTCGTGTGCTTATAATGACGGTGACCAAGTCCTGGGTTGGGACGTTTAAAAAATGAAAAAAGAAAACCAAATCAACAGGTGAAATTCTGACGCCTGTAAAACTGAATCAAGGTTAGTTCATGTTTGGGGCTATGTCCATGCTGATGCAGTTTATTTCCAAAATTTGCTTTCATGTAGCATACGCACTGCTCTGAATCAGCTTCTGAAAACACTGCAAAGTTTTCTGAAAACTTGTATTGTGCATAAGCATAAGCGAGCAGTAGAAGAGACTCATGATGCACTGAAAAAACAATGCACACACTCAGCGACCACTTTTGTAATCTATGACTACAGGAACATGGATATTTTTGAAAGTTGAATTAACTTGCAAATCCAAAACAGAGAAATCACACTCTTTTACTCCAAACTGTTTAAATGAAAAGACATCAGTGTGGACATAGCTTCTTTTTTTGTTCCACATACAGTAGATGGCCATGAGAATTGATGTCAATAAAGCTTGAATCCATTTGCTTTAACTCCAAATTAAAGTTAAACTAATAACACAGGATCACTCTGAAGGTGTATTTTTACATATGCACCATGAACTGATGTACAATAATTTTACATTATTATGGTTTTGACATATTTGTGTATTTTACTATGATCTTCGATGCATTATTCTCCGGGCATTTCAGATACAGTGTCCCCATTTCACCTGTCATCTTTACAGTTGATTTGACGGTGTTTGGTCACATGACTGCTGCATTGTTTCTGTTAACTGATATGTTTTGGCCTCACTGGGGCTCAGCATAGTCACTATTGTGGTATATTATAGTCATCGTATCATTTGATTGAGAGATTGCAATTTGTCCATAAACTGGTTAAATGTGAACAAATGTTTCTAGTTCTTTCTTCTGACCACAGCACTACACTCCATA
The DNA here is from genome assembly GCA_020698575.1 of Bostrychus sinensis. Classification (NCBI taxonomy): domain Eukaryota; kingdom Metazoa; phylum Chordata; class Actinopteri; order Gobiiformes; family Eleotridae; genus Bostrychus; species Bostrychus sinensis. The sequence goes on from CM036244.1 coordinate 29,212,118, forward strand.
TGCCAACAGAAGCTCACCACTGTTCCTGCAGGAAATACAAATGTAAACCACTTATGGTCTGTGCTTTACTCATAAAAGTGAGATTGGTTTTGGGACATAAACATAGTAGTTATTACAACCCCCCACCACAATCTGTTTCAGTTACAGGTCTTACTCAGTCTACACCTTTCCAGGGTTTTCTTTTTTAGTGCAATATAAGCTTTATAAACATGCAGAAGTCCAAATACATGTGGCTATATACAGTTTCTTTTACATCAGAGAGACCTTTGCTGCCCAACAGAGTCTACATTGTAATTTGCCTTTCCAAAATGTACACTGTAAAAAAAAGAAGTCAAGGCAGGATCCGTTGATATTTTTTAGTTTCCGGGGCAACAAAAGTTCATATGTCTAAAAATTAATAAAAAAATAATAATTTTAAGTTTTACACACTATCTTTTTTTAAAACTCATCTTACAGCCAACTTACTAACCATTGTTCATAAAAAGTAATAATAATAAAAAATTAAAATATTAAATTTAACAAAATAATATTTTTTTCTGAACAATAGATAGTAAGTTGGCTATAAGATGAGTAAAAATAATTCTGGTGAGTGAATCTTAAAATTTAATGTTTTTAAACATATGAACATCAAATTAAGTGAACAAAAAATATTTGTTGATGAAAACGTGAGACTTTTTGCAGCTTTTTTATTTATTATTTATTATTTTATTTATTTTTTTACAATGTACTAAAAACAGAATATACTGCATTTTTGCTTGGCCTATGTCACTAGCTCAACACTGGCAGAATAACAGTAACACTATATATATCACCCCCACAAAACAAAAGTCAGATGTTCTACAAAAATTCCTTTGGCCAAAATAGAGCTCAAAGACTCTTTATATTATATTTCCTCCATATTGCTCTTTGGCTTTTTGTCGACCTGTGATCACGTGAGTTATTTTCAGTATTTCTCTGTCGTTTCCACAAAGCAGTGCAGCTTCAAAGTGCCACTGTTCACACAGTTTGCACCGGATGACACTCTGATCTGCACACTACATTAACAACCCTGACTCAGAAAATAAAATAGTAATCAGTCTAGACAAATTACCCATTAGTATGATTCCTGCTAGTATTCAGTATCAGCTGTTTAATTCTGAATATTCATTGTGCCTCCATTGATGGCACATTGAAAACACGGGTTTGTGAGAAGCTTGTTATCGTGCTAAACTCAAAAAGGGGGAATCCAGGGCAGGTTTTGTGAACGTGGTGTCACTTGTCTGCCTGTGAGCTCTTTGTGCGGGACGGTGAATGGCAGCAGATGCACCCGGCTGACACATGTATCAGATATTAATACAGAGCGGGGCGTCAGAAGTTTGTGAAGGCTGCTTTGTGTTTATTGTACAACTTTATCAACAGATGCTGGGGTGTACAATGAGATTTAGTGCAGTAAAGGAAACAGAGGTAATGGGTTTGCATGATACATACTATGGGGCACAGACAAAATGGAAACACGTCAGGAATAAACCTTTAAAACAGAATGAATGGGAAATTATAAGTGCATTGTGTTTGGTAAAAAAAATACTATATGGTTGACGCAGATTACGTTTCCTGAAAATTTCATAAACGTAGGTGCATTTCCTTTTGTTATCTTGCTAAAAGACTAACGAACTAACTAAGTAACCAACCATCCAACGCCAGCGACTACTGTGTAGAGGTAAAGATTAGATAATAAAACATTACCTGACCAAAATGTGCATTATAATATTCTCAATGTTTTCCAACTTAAAATTTTCATTCATTGTTCAGGGAGATTTATAAAGGTCCAAATGACTGTCAGGCTTTTTTGAAATAGTTTTGGAAACTTGCATTAGTATTTCAAGTTCTATAAATTCAAACAATGTATATGTATGGAAAACCTCTTGGCTAATTAGCATGACTATCAGCAACATGATGCAACAGGTGGATAAATGAGCCTATTGCTTCTTAGCGATGACTTATGATTTAAGCACTGAAATGATCAGAATGAGTTCACACACAGTGAATGGGGTTTAGAAACTCAGAGAAGCACTTCCTGGTTTCACAAGAAGGGACAGGCACAGCACACAGGATTAATCAAACAAGCGTGAATAAAACAAAATACTACTGCAGGGACGTTTTTGTGGTGGAAACAACATTATAACATGGTTAAAAACTTGATTTAGCACAATAGGGGACTTTAAAGTTACTGGAATCTGCTGTACATCACGGTTGAAAAGATGGAAATAAGTTGCTGGATGGAACACCCTTACAGTCAAAAATAGGGTGTAATTGTTGTAGTATATGCTTGAACAAAGTTAAACAAGCCAAGAGCAGACAGACACCTATTCCCACTTGGTGTTTTCAAAGACTACAGCTTTTCACACGCTGTAGCACGGAGGTGTGGAGATGCACACTGACAATCCACCACTAGATGTCAACAAACAGCTGAAAAATATAACCATATAACTGTTAACTTTTTCCTTTATCATAACAGAATCATTTTATTTGAGGGATTTTAACTTAAGATAATTTTTGACAGTTTAATGATCCAGAAGACATTACCTGTCATTGATGTTCTAATTACCAGTCTACGTTTTCTGTCTCATTTACTCTGACAGCTAAAAGTCACAGTGAAATGACAAGTGCTGTACAGCCTGCCTTCTTATCCAACACTCCAACTGAATCAAATATTCATCTGCAGTAGCATTTTCTGGTAAAGCTGATATTTAATACATTTTCCGGTGATTGGGAAGCCCTATAAATAACTGCATTTTATTCTTTTCCACCATGTTGCAGAGATGACAGAGTTTGAGTGGATGACAGATGAGATGTGCTGTGTTCGTGCAGATAGGCTAATGCAAGGTGAGCCTCCTGCCTGCTCCACTGATGACTCGCTTTATTTGGACGTGTTCTAAAGACGATTCCTCATTGTCTTGTCACACAGCCAGCCCCAACATCAGCGAGAAGGACTGACAATGGGAGAGACTGATACCTTTGTGAAGAACGAGGCTGTGGATTGTAAGGCTGGAGATTTACTTGCTATTAAGGCACGAGTAAGAGTTTGTGTCGCATCACGTTCTTGTCCATTTATCTGACTTTTTAACAAAGTAAACACAGAAGTGCTTTCACTCAAAGGTAAACATTGCAATACTTCCTTGATTTTGTGACTTACGCTGTGCAGTGCATCAGGGGCACCTGCAGGATTTTCTTGAAGGTACACACATAGCTAGCACTAATGCTCCTGAACCACACATAAAACTCTGGCCCAGCACGTGCACACACACATGCACATATCCATAAGAAATAACACTAATGCTTAATAAAAGATAAACCTCACTTGAAGTTAACTCTGTTTGTGTTTGAGCACTTCCTCTCTCAATGTTAACATAAATAAGGACAAGTCCAGTTTGCCTGGTGTCTGTCATCATGCTGTAGTCTATATTAATAATTTATCTGCTTATGGTAATTAGGTCATTTTTTTAATAAACAATTTCTTCAATGGACATCACAACACTGTTCCACTCCAGTGTAATGTGTCAGTGTTTGTTTGATTGCTCAGCTGATTGAAAAATCAACTGCTAAGCTGTGTGCAGGGGCCACTCTGAACCAAACACAGACTGAGAGCAGACAGAGCCCTGCCACCTGTGACCTGTATAATCAAAGTCTCGACTAGGAAAATGGGTCCACAGCAGCAGTAAGGTTTTTGTAAATAATACACCCGGTTTCCGTTAGCTTTCGCTTCTTTTTAGTGACTGCAGTGGAGCACACAGTGTTCTCTGCGTGAGGACAACCTGCTGTGGCTCTATGTCCCATATGCTCTGGGGTAAGTTGGGGAAACAAAGAGGCACATCCAGAATGCATCACGTAAGGTCCTCGCTGCATAAAACACAAAAATCAGATACGACTGCTATTATCTTAAAGAGTGGCATCAGCTGTAGCCCCATTGGCATTGCAAAAACACTTAGCCTACTATGACTCTGGACTGCTCTGTGCACTGTGGGGATGCAGCAGGGATTGGGCAGGGTGAGGAACATCAAGGTACGCACAGTGCATACTGCCGTCCACCTGCAGGTGCCACTAACATGCATGACTTTCATTTCAAACCTTTACTTGTGAATGTGCTCTGATGTCATGTTTGCTTTCATGAATCCATCAACATAACTGTGATCCGAGCGGTGATTTACAGGTTGCAGCTCGTGCACGGTTTTGAGGATCAACCCTACATGGGAATATATGTGGTGATGTCATGCCTTAAGTATACTTGAACAGCGAGTATATATGCAACTAAATGTTGGTAATTGGATATGTATTATTGAGAAAAGGTGGAAGTAGAGTTCAGTGTCGGGCTGTAACATGTTACTTAGTAGTGTAATCAGATTACTTTTTTAGTAAAGGAGTAACGCGTTATAATTTCAAATAGAGTAATCAGATTTACAAGCCCAAGTAACGTTGCGTTACATTTTGTAGATAGGATAAGTGTTTTATCCTTAGGTTTTGTCTCTTTGTCTATTGTAAAACAAGAAATATGAGTCACACGTATGATGCATGGAATGTCATCCAAGCACTTGAGCTCAGCACCAAGCAAAACAAATGCAGCACAGAGGAAGGAGAGTACGCTTCTGTAGCTGGACAAATCAAAGAGGGCAGTATTCAGCGTTCAGGCACAGACCTCTGCCTCTGTCACTCTCCTCTGAGAGTTCATGAGCATTCCGGTCAGCTGTGAGAACGATTGGAGATATGAGGAGCAGCGCCTTGAACAAGTGAGTTTAAATGTTGTGAAGTGAAAGAAAAGGAGTGAAGCTGTGTGCTGGATGTACGCAGAGCAGGTGGCTTTCAGAAAACCCCGCTGTTATCTGTAGAGCACTTATATCGGCATATAAGTATATATATATATATATATATATATATATATATATATATATATATATATATATATATATATATATATATATACAGCTGACGAAAGCTGAAATCCACTCACATTTGGCATTTTGGCCGAGGCCCAGCCCTGGTGACTGTGTGCCAGGAACTAGGTCACTGAGATGCCATAGACAAGTGCGATTAAAGGTGTTACTTTTTAAAGCATTAATTTTTCTGTAATTAATTAACAATACTTAACACGTTTCAGCCCAGGAGTTTCAGCCCTGATATTTAACAGGAAACAGCCTTAGTTTATTTGTACGTTTAGAAAAGCAAGTCACAATATTTAAATTGGAGGTAAATGGTCAGAAACTTTGTTTGTTGCAAGATTTGCATTTTCCTACAAAGTGAATTCCTGATTAGGTTATTGTCCAGTTCTTGTTTTTATTTCAAAGTAACTAGTAATCAGTAATCTGATTACTTTTGAAATAAAGTAATTAGAAAAGTAATTAAATGACTTTTAGAAGGCGTAATCAGTAGTTGAATTACTTTACCAGAGTAATCTGACCAACACTGGTGGAGTTTGTCTTCTGGAGGTGGTCCTCCTTTAGACTCTTCCCTTCAGTGCTCACCACAGGAAATCCCTGACTCCATTTAACCTTATCCTCTCGAGCCTCTCACACTAACTTTATGTCCTCTTTCACAACATAAATGCATAAATCTCCTCCTTGGTATTCCTCTAACCTCAGCAACTTTCTGCTGATATATTCACTACCCCTCCTCTGTACATGTCCACACCATCTCAATCTGGCCTCTGGTTTTAACTCCAAAACCCAACATGAGCTGTCCCTCTGATGTACTCATTCCTAATCCTCTCCACCCTCTCCCTTGCTCTGGCCTGCTGACCCTAAGTCCTTCAGATTTTGCACTTCTCAAAAATGATTAATTCCTCTGGAGCATCAAATAAAGACTGATAATAAGGACTCTACGTAAATGATAAAAACATTTACAAACAACAACAACAAACAAACCAATTAACAGCACACACTATTATTAGGTGTAAAATATGACATATGGTTTACAAAGTTGCAGGAGTCAAACATATTGACATTACTGTATGTTCTGTTACCATAGCACTCATCTGCTGGCAAACTAACAACAGCTTGAACAAAAGATATGTTTTCTTCCCTTATATATACAGTACTAAAATGGGGTTTATGCAATGCTTTGTGGGTCTTATACTGCTCCACAATTTTGATAGAGGGACAGGCACAAAACATATAAGCTTAAAAGAAAGAGTCTTTTTCATTTATAGACACAAGTATAATACAGTAGTAAAGCCTGCATAACCCCAGCATTCACACAATTTAATCTGGGTATAAACACGTATCCTGCTGTCGTTCTCAATCACAGTCCAGTATGAGCAACAATACTGATTACACTGCATTAGGCCCACTGAGCTAAAGAAACACTCCTGCACAGCGGCCAATCTAACATTAGCTTCCTGTATGAGATCACCTTATGTCTTATTATTCTGGATCAACACAGACCTATAAGTCTAAATCTACACAGAACACATAATGAAAGGTACAGCCTTTTCCTTGAGAAACCTCCGACACATCATTAAAATCACACTGTGTTGACTCCTGACTCAGTACACAGACACACTCACAGTCTGTTAGTCTGTAAGCCACACCTCAGGATTGTGAAAGTGAACACTGATGGAAGGTTTTGGTCGTGCTTTCTTCTTGCACACCATGTGGATTGTAGCATGTCACTTGTGAGCATAATGATTACATTAAACAATGGAAATATAAAAATGATATTACCTGTGTAACTGGATGGGACATCTCCGTATGAAGTCTGCAGTAAAAAATAAGCCATTTAGTACCACTGGCTCTAAAATTGTTACATGATTTATCATTGCAATACAAAAGTCTGTGCAGTGTGGTAGTGTTCAGATGGCTTTAGGTACAGCAGCCTTCTTGCCAGAGTCCATACTGTGGGTTTTTGGCAGGAAGCTCAGCCTCCTCCAAACTATTCACTATGGTTTTATAGAAAATATAGCAGAGCCAGCTGATTTTGTGAGAATAACGGCTATTGTTGGAATTTCCTGTGGCAGGATTAGATGCTAAAGTCACAGTTGCACAATTTTGTGGTAACTATTAGACAACATTCTGTCATATGCTACAACATTGTGCACACTTCAACAGTTTGACTTTTGCACTCTAATTAACACCATAACCTCTTAAAAAAGGCCTAGTTTTAAAAGATAGTTTTTTCACTCCTTAATAATTATAAACTGCTAAACTACTTTTACAAATTAAAGGTTTAATTTAGTTGACAAGGCCTTGTCTTGTCAAACAGAATGATAGATGGCAAATGACATAGCTGAAGTAGATTATTTTAAGCGTTGGCCCCTAATTTTTAAACCCCTAGTTAATTAAGATTTCAGATTTGAGTAATAGTATTTTTTTAATTGAAGGTCTGACAACAGAATCTGAGAGTTTATTTGTATAACAATGCTGCATTTTTGTTGGTGCAAAAAAATCAAGGTTTCCAAACTTCCTGAAGAGCCTTAGCTCCTGTAATCGTATGGTGTTATGAAACAAAAACAGGAAAGAAGTTAGTGCATACATAATCTATAGTCAAGCATCTTGGTTTAAAGGAAGAGCGCTGCATTGTGTGACTTGGCGATCATGTACCCACCTCACGCTGACTTAGTCCATCAGACCAGCCTGAGCTCCTGACATTGGCTGTTTTTAAAAAAAGCTGAAAATATTGATTCCACACATCAGTCGGTTTCAATAAGATACAGTGCTGTTTCTAATACTGGGATTTGACCATGTTCCCAGAGTCTGTCAGTAAGGTCTCAAATACAGTCTGAGTGCATTTCCCTCATTTTCACCATAAAGGCTTGAAAACACTGATTTATTTCCCTCGTTTATGTGTCTTCTGTGCCATTCTCTCAGGACTAGGAGCCTCATTGTTTCTAAAAAGCTATTAAAATGGGCCTGAAGAGACGCGGCACACTAACAAACATTATCCATTACATCCGGCGACTGGGAGCTTCTCCCAACGTCACTTTATAAACAGTCATATCGCAGGTGGAACAAATTTAGTTCATTTGTGTCGCCTCACGCTGCCGAGAGATTCATTTCACTTATTTACTGCAACAGAAAGCAGAGCAGTCAGGACGATGGGGAAAAGTGAAATATCCTCCTGCAAAAGCGTAGTAATTAGTCGCCTGATGGCAGGTTGGAAAAAATGACTGCATTTGTCTACTTCCAAGACATGCATTATTAGAAGTCTGAATACATTTGTAACATCTATTGTAATGTATGGAAACAAATACAAATGCAGTTTAGAATACTTAAAGCACCACTGTCCCAAACTTATTCTCTTATACTCCACTTTTTTTTAAATTACTAACACATGAACATTACAATACAATACATTTTACTTTTAAGTTATGTTGGTTTGTTGGTTAATTGTAACCTAAAGGGGCTGTATTATGCAAAATTCACTTTTCTGAACCTCCGCCTCTTCCACGAACCTCCCCCTACTCCAGAAAGGACTAACAATCAACAAACCCTCTGCATCCAGTCTGCTTTCATTCATTTATCCAAGAAAAAAAAACATGCTAACATTCTTTTTTTAGTTAGATAATGTTTTATCAATGCAATGCAAAAGTCTATGCAGTGTTTTGGTGTTCAGATGGCTGCAAAGGTGCAGCAGTTAACTCGCAGTGAGTTTTTGGCAGGAAGCTCAGCCTCCTCCAAAATATTAAAGGTTGAAAATGGAAATGCTATTCTAGAGGTGACAAAAACTGGTTTAAGAGAAAAGCCTAATATATTCCCTTTAAAAAGTAATTATCAGATTTTGACAGAGATTTCAGGAAAGGCCAACAAAAGGAAAACAATGAAAACATTTGTTTTTGGTGTGGATCCAAAACACCACCTGATCAGTAAAATGTTTTAACATTTAATATTCTGTACCATTGCAAACTCAGGATATGTCAGCTGCCACAAACTACTCATACTCCAAACCCAGTGTCAGCAACAGAACAACTGATTTATTTACTCTGATAACCATCTGTATCTAGGTATCTTTATAGTGGGTTCTTCTTCATTGTGAGCTACTGTATAAGCAATTTGTAGCACAATGGAGGGAGCATTTTCCCCCGAACTAGAAGATTCCTGTTTTCAGTCAAGCACTTTACTGTACATCTTTGCCATTACTGGAAGCATCTGCGCTCTCAGAACACACTCTGTTTGTTTGAGGCCTCTAAAATACAGTTTTTTTTATACATTTATGTTTAGTTGAATTATGTGAACAGATTAAAAATAATATAAACGTTTTGGCATTATTAGGAAAGAATTATTAACAAGCTCTAAGCTGTTTATATTGACTAACAATTACAATAGATGTTGGATATTGGATATGGAAGTCGTCTTCTTCTTTCTTTCTGTCTTAAGGGGTGAAATCCACATTGAAAAGAGCATCTTGTAAAGCTCTAGTTAAAGGTCTGTCACAGATGTGAGTCTGGGGTGGTCCTCACTCCACCTCAGAGGCACGGCCCGCTCACAGATGTCACATAAACACACTCCCATGCATGCCCTTCACCCAGCTTCTGTCTTCAGGTGGAACAACAACATCAGTCACTGCCAAAAGCATGCTGGGAAATCAAGTCCCTGGGCTTTGAGCACAGTCTGTGTGGAGCAGGACAGAGGGGATGAGCAGTAGCAGCACCACTCCCAGCACACAGTCTAGACTTCATCATTATAAGTAGTTCATGTTTATTTTTAGGAGAGCACGTTAAAACAAAATTGGATAGACAGGCTTCAAAGCTAACTATAATGTGTGTAAGAATTGTAAAACCTTTTCTGATTAGTCCTTAAGACATTTTGATTTACTTAATATTTATTGCTGGTGGTGAGTAAGCAATGAGCATACCAAAAAAAGAGGCAAGTGTACCTTACAAAGCGGTGAGTGTACCTAATATGATCCATAAAACAATATTGTTACCTTACCTTTACAGACAGGATGAATGTAACCAGCAGAGCAGAAGAACTCTTGGGTAGAATGTATTTGAACATGCTAGCTCTGCCTTTCGTTAATGTCTGAACCATGCACATTGTTCATTTGGTTAAATCTATGTTGTGTTCTTGCATGTGACTCGTGAGTGTACCACTCTCATCATCTCATATCTTTGGGCAAAATGGATTAGAATTGGGCTTTGCAAAATCTATTCAAAGCATTGCAATCTCTTTCAATATCAATGAAAGGAATGATTTGCTTTGTAGAGCTGAGAGCGCTTTCTGATCTAGGCCCTTCTCTTTTTCAACTATAGTCAAGTTAGTTAGTCATTTTCCTAATTCTCAAGGGCAATCCTGTTGAGAATTAGTCAAATTACTTTTTGGCTGAGGGTCACTGCCACGAGCAGATGTGCGTGCTGTTCACACTGTCTGACTGTATGTGTTTCTTCCTAATTTCTGTTCTGGACTCGGCTGTCAGAGACAGACTCAAAAGAATGGGATGCAATTAGGACTGACACAGCAGAGATACTCCCTACTCACTGACTCCAGCGCTTTGGGACTTCCACTTTTAATTAATTTCTGGGGAAAATGGGTTTGTTTGACGTAAAGAGACAGAAATGTTTGCTTGCAATCCAGGCACCATAAATCCAGCAAAGTGTAGCATTGCAACTACAACCACTGTCATTTGATTCAGCGTACTCATATTTATAGACAAAACATACAGTATTCTACAGAATAAATACAATGCAAGTGCTTTGTTTTTAAACATTTTAGTATCTGTTTATTATCAAATGCAGGTACAGCTCTGGTGCCCATATGACAAGAATGTAACACTGCACACTGAAATAGAAATATAAAATACAAATATTATATAGCATATCATAATGTATTGCAATGCATTATGCTGAAACTATATACATTTTAAAAATTATAATGCAAAAAGTTTGACATTTCCATCAACAGTATGTGGAAATATATAACTGGAAAAATATAAATAAAATATGAGCTGGAGCTAGTTTATTTTGAGTCAGCAACAGCTTTTTGTGGCATTTTCTGTGGCAGGCTCATTTGCTGTATCAGCTGCCACAAAATTATGTTTCATGTCGCAACTTTGCAATATTTGCCACACCACTGTCACAACTGTGCTGCACAACAGAGTGTGGCATATCCTACAAAGTTTTGGCGTGTTGTGTGACCCCTTTGTTTTGGAATGCATTAGAGGACTTCTGATCACAGTTCAGTGTGAACTGTGAAGTGAGTTTGTGATTTGAAACATTTGTGATCAAGTTTTCTGTTACTAGCTTATTCTATAAACATTATCTAAAATGCCATATCCATTGCCATTTTTATGGAATGGGTTTTCCTTTGTGCTGGTATAACTGAACATTAAGAGCTGGATACCTAAAGTGAAGTAGTATTTTATAACTTATGTGTTGTTTAGTATGCGCTGAGTTGTCTGTGTTTGATTGTGTGCTGCGGCGGTGCAGTGTGCCCACTGAGGCGCAGTAAACTCAGCCGACTGAGTCCCTGCTCCTCTCCAGCAGATGTACTGGGTCAGCACAACTGCTGCTACTGCAAATGTTTGCTTTTCCTCAACTGTGTGGTCCCGTTTAAGACAAAAAGTAACTAATTGGCTGATTAATTTAGCTGCAGTAGAGAAACACATTTAAAAAGTTCTCTCAGTGTAGCTGGAAAATATGTCTTTTGGGATAGTTTCTTTTCAGTAGTTCACTGTAAAATGTCTAATCTGCAGGAAATGTGAAGACTTTGCTACAGTCCATTATAGTTTGTCTTTAAGAACATTTTCCAGATGTGAGTCTTCTAAACATTACATGCATAGAAACATTATAGGCCCATGATGAGACCAAACAATGTCTGTAAAGTTTTGAGACTTATGTTTAGAAGAATAATACACTTACTGTTCCTTGTTTTTGTTTTGTTCCTTTTAGCTTTTCCTGTTCTCAGGTCCCCACAGCAATTCACTTGCCTCCTGGTATGCAGTGACTTGCATATACTGCACATACACTGCACATACACTGCACATATACTGCACATATACTGTACATATACTGCACATATACTGCACATACACTGCACATATACTGCACATATACTGTACATACACTGCACATATACTGCACATATACTGTACATATACTGTACATATACTGTACATATACTGTACATATACTGTACATATACTGTACATACACTGCACATATACTGTACATACACTGCACATATACTGCACATACACTGCACATATACTTCACATATACTGCACATATACTGTACATACACTGCACATATACTGCACATATACTGCACATATACTGCACATATACTGCACATATACTGTACATATACTGTACATATACTGTACATATACTGTACATATACTGTACATATACTGTACATATACTGTACATATACTGTACATACACTGCACATATACTGTACATACACTGCACATATACTGCACATACACTGCACATATACTTCACATATACTGCACATATACTGTACATACACTGCACATACACTGCACATATACTGCACATACACTGCACATACACTGCACATATACTGCACATATACTGTACATACACTGCACATATACTGCACATATACTGTACATACACTGCACATATACTGCACATATACTGTACATACACTGCACATATACTGCACATATACTGTACATATACTGTACATATACTGTACATATACTGTACATATACTGTACATACACTGCACATATACTGTACATACACTGCACATATACTGCACATACACTGCACATATACTGTACATATACTGCACATATACTGCACATACACTGCACATATACTGTACATATACTGTACATATACTGTACATATACTGCACATATACTTCACATATACTGCACATATACTGCACATACACTGCACATATACTGTACATATACTGTACATATACTGTACATATACTGCACATATACTTCACATATACTGCACATATACTGCACATACACTGCACATACACTGCACATATACTGTACATATACTGTACATATACTGCACATATACTTCACATATACTGCACATATACTGCACATACACTGTACATATACTGCACATATACTGCACATACACTGTACATATACTGTACATATACTGTACATATACTGTACATATACTGTACATATACTGTACATATACTGTACATACACTGCACATATACTGCACATATACTGTACATTAACTGTACATATACTGTACATATACTGTACATACACTGCACATATACTGTACATACACTGCACATATACTGCACATACACTGCACATATACTGTACATATACTGTACATATACTGTACATATACTGTACATATACTGTACATACACTGCACATGTACTGCACATATACTGCACATATACTGCACATATACTGCACATATACTGTACATATACTGTACATATACTGTACATACACTGCACATATACTGTACATATACTGTACATATACTGCACATATACTGCACATATACTGTACATATACTGTACATATACTGCACATACACTGCACATACACTGCACATATACTGTACATATACTGCACATATACTGCACATATACTGCACATATACTGCACATATACTGTACATATACTGCACATATACTGCACATATACTGCACATATACTGCACATATACTGCACATACACTGCACATACACTGCACATATACTGTACATATACTGTACATATACTGCACATATACTTCACATATACTGCACATATACTGCACATACACTGTACATATACTGCACATATACTGCACATACACTGCACATATACTGTACATATACTGCACATATACTGTACATATACTGCACATATACTGTACATATACTGTACATATACTGCACATATACTGTACATATACTGCACATATACTGTACATATACTGTACATATACTGTACATACACTGCACATATACTGTACATATACTGTACATATACTGTACATATACTGCACATATACTGTACATATACTGTACATATACTGTACATATACTGCACATACACTGCACATATACTGCACATATACTGTACATATACTGCACATATACTGCACATACACTGCACATATACTGTACATATACTGCACATATACTGTACATATACTGCACATATACTGTACATATACTGTACATATACTGTACATATACTGCACATACACTGCACATATACTGCACATATACTGTACATATACTGCACATATACTGCACATATACTGCACATATACTGTACATATACTGCACATATACTGCACATATACTGCACATATACTGCACATATACTGTACATATACTGCACATATACTGCACATATACTGCACATATACTGCACATATACTGCACATACACTGCACATACACTGCACATATACTGTACATATACTGTACATATACTGCACATATACTTCACATATACTGCACATATACTGCACATACACTGTACATATACTGCACATATACTGCACATACACTGCACATATACTGTACATATACTGCACATATACTGTACATATACTGTACATATACTGCACATATACTGTACATATACTGCACATATACTGTACATATACTGCACATATACTGTACATATACTGTACATATACTGTACATACACTGCACATATACTGTACATATACTGTACATATACTGCACATACACTGCACATATACTGTACATATACTGCACATATACTGTACATATACTGCACATATACTGTACATATACTGTACATATACTGCACATATACTGCACATACACTGCACATATACTGCACATATACTGTACATATACTGCACATATACTGCACATACACTGCACATATACTGTACATATACTGCACATATACTGTACATATACTGCACATATACTGTACATATACTGTACATATACTGCACATATACTGCACATATACTGTACATATACTGTACATATACTGTACATATACTGCACATATACTGTACATATACTGTACATATACTGTACATATACTGCACATACACTGCACATATACTGCACATATACTGTACATATACTGCACATATACTGCACATATACTGTACATATACTGCACATATACTGCACATATACTGCACATATACTACACATACACTGCACATACACTGCACATATACTGTACATATACTGTACATATACTGCACATATACTTCACATATACTGCACATATACTGCACATACACTGTACATATACTGCACATATACTGCACATACACTGCACATATACTGTACATATACTGCACATATACTGTACATATACTGTACATATACTGCACATATACTGTACATATACTGCACATATACTGTACATATACTGCACATACACTGCACATATACTGCACATATACTGTACATATACTGCACATATACTGCACATACACTGCACATATACTGTACATATACTGCACATATACTGTACATATACTGCACATATACTGTACATATACTGTACATATACTGCACATATACTGCACATACACTGCACATATACTGTACATATACTGTACATATACTGTACATATACTGCACATATACTGTACATATACTGTACATATACTGTACATATACTGCACATACACTGCACATATACTGCACATATACTGTACATATACTGCACATATACTGTACATATACTGTACATATACTGTACATATACTGCACATACACTGCACATACACTGCACATATACTGCACATATACTGTACATATACTGTACATATACTGCACATATACTTCACATATACTGCACATATACTGCACATACACTGTACATATACTGCACATATACTGCACATACACTGCACATATACTGTACATATACTGCACATATACTGTACATATACTGCACATATACTGTACATATACTGTACATATACTGCACATATACTGTACATATACTGCACATATACTGTACATATACTGCACATATACTGCACATATACTGTACATATACTGCATGTTGTAGACAGTTGATGCACATGATTTATAAAGTTATTGGCTAAAATGTGATTTGTACTCATAACAGTAGTTTTACTTGTAATTGACTATTTTGGTTGGCCATGTAACTCCGCTGTCCATAATAGACCTGAGGTTGGATAAGTGGTTGTTTTTGATGTGCTATTAAACGCTTCAGCAGCAAAGTGAAGAGGAAAATGTCAAAATTGGTGTAGCAGTATAACCAAGGTGGTGGGAGGTCACCCTGGTCTTTCACTCGGCTCTTGTCTGAGGCGGCGGGTCAGTCCAGGAGAGGAGGCAGCACTGTGGGCCGTGGAGCTGGGAGATGTGAGGCGTTGCCAGGGAGCCGCTCCAGTGAACAGACTGTAGAGAACACACACAGGAGGGGGGCGAGGGTGTGTGTGTGTCAGCCAACCTGCTCACAGACACACGGCCTGGTGTCAGAGATTATGGGATGGACACCGTCTGGAGCAAGGATCTGCAAGAGCTGGACCCGAACTGCACCGCCCCGACACTGGACGCGCACACACACACATACGAGCTGACACCAGGAGATGGAGCACACAGTTTTCAGAAAAGTATTAGATGAAATATATACCTGGCATGAGTAACTTTCATTCTCTAAAGGGTTTTCCAATAAAGGGTGGGTCATTGTGTCAGATGAGTGGTAGCAATGTCATTTTGGATCAGAGCATCACCACAATGAGACTGCTGTAAACCTTTATGCAGTGGGACTCATTGATTGTGTCTTTTTTGCATTTTCTTTGGAAAGCAGACAGGTACCAGCAATATATACAGTTTACCATTATATACAGAACAAGCTTTTGAACAGATGCTGACTGTTTCGGAGCAACCCCTACACAAATGTCTTTAAGTTTGTTTCATAATTGCTAAAAAATTGTCAAGTTGGAAAATAGCACAAATTGATTGACATTAAGCTACCTCTGAAAAAAATAGATAGACTTGAATTTTCTGAGCTTTCTACTGTGATGTTTCCTCATCAATTATGTGATATTCTGATATTATTCTGTCTATTATTCTGTTATAAAATGTGATAAAAGGTGTCCAAAATTATTACAAAAGCCTGAAAAAACTTCTTGGTGATTTTACTTGATTTGCTCCGGTGTCTCCTTTGTGCGTCCAAATCCAAGTGCTTCTTTTCTGAAATCTTCAGTCTCCATTTTTAATAAGAAACGGTTTGACTGAACTCTTGTTAATGTCTCTGCTTTGACTACCCAAAACCTCACCTGGATGACTCAGACCATGCAATATCATATAAAATTGCTATTAAAAAAAAGTCTGAAGTATATGAGATTCTTGGCTCTCCATGGATGAAACAAGTTATGGCAAAATTCTCATGTTTTCCCTACACACGTGATGCATTTTCACATCTCTTGCAGAAGCTAACACCAGTCTTGATGCAGAGGTGTTGTATTCCCAATGATCCCGGCCTTGTGACTAACACCTCCCGGGCCTCTACTCCCACTCAGATTCACTCACACTGATTGGACGGCTGACGTACACAGAAGGGGCATAAATCCTCACATGTGTAATTATCACTGCCTTATTGCGCTTAATGTGTTTGATGAGGAGAGTAACCTTGTGTGACTGTGCCCCAAATGGAGTCGCAGGAAGATCTCCAAGGCTCTGAGCAGTAAGTGTTTCTTCCAGGTAGACTGACAGCCATGACACAGATGACTGGGTTTGGAGAGGTGCTCTGAGCTTATGGACTAGTGGTGCATTTGATGTGAGCTGTGTTAAATTATGGGTTGATAAGAGACAGCCACAGTGCAGCCTTGTCTACATATTCTGTCAGTTCAGATAGAAACCAGCTACATTTTCTATCTTTCATTTGGTACAAAACCTAGAATTATGCATCAAAGAAATGGGTTTGTAATGAATTACCCAGTAACCCAGGTAGTATGCGGGCTTGTGTTCAGGTCCTGATTTAGCTTAAAGAGCAACCCCTAAACCAATTTTTTTTAGCTGATCAGCTGTACAAACAGGGCTTTAGTGATACATCTCACTATTTATATTCTTATGTTTGACCGTTTTGTAAAAAAAGGTCTAAATTCACATTTTGTAGTGAAAACCATCAGCTGCCCTCCAAGGGTAAAACAGTGGGATTTCTCCTCAATAGTTCCAGATAGACAAGTGTGACGTAGTATTTGACCTC
This sequence comes from Bostrychus sinensis, assembly GCA_020698575.1. Taxonomy (NCBI): domain Eukaryota; kingdom Metazoa; phylum Chordata; class Actinopteri; order Gobiiformes; family Eleotridae; genus Bostrychus; species Bostrychus sinensis. The sequence continues at coordinate 29,230,225 of CM036244.1, forward strand.
GTTACCTCACCGGTGCCGAGTATCTCCTCTCCACGCCCTCGCTGTCTCTCTCCCCCGCGTGCTCGTCCCAGTCCCGCTGTTGCCAGGTGTGGGTCTTTTTCCTAAACACGCCACTCAGCCCTGCATTTACCGTTCAGTCTCCTCCGCCCCCTCCCCTCTCATGGCTGCGCTTCCACTGTCCCATGTGTCAGCGCACAATAAGGCATAATGAGCCTGATCAAAGACAGTATATACCTACAAATTAGTGACACTGGGGAGAGTTTTGACTCCACAGATGTGTTTTAGTCTTGCCACGCTTTAAGTCACTTTTTGTTTGATGACAATCGATATTTTACTTCGCGGAGATACGATCAAAAACAGCTCTCAGCTGAAATAATACCTTCAGTAATAAAGACACGATCTGAAGCACACGTTACTGCAGTGGCGCACAACGCCTTTCTCACAATATTTCAGCTGTGTCATTATAAAAGCAACATAAAACATTAGTCCAGACGTCCTGTATTTTTTTTCTTTCTTTCTGGGACTTGGCAACCCTGCTGTGGAGGACGTCCATGACGGTCTCTGACAGCTGCCAGTCACAGCACCAGGCCTCACTCCTCCTCAGTTCTCCTCCTCTGTCTCTGCCAGGTCTCTGCCTACTTTTTGAGCAGTTTTCAATCTCTGGCAGTGGGCGGAGTCAGGCCTGGCCAAAGGTGAGTTACTCTTTAATGCAGAGTCAGTTTTATTCTTCTTTTAGTCCTCTTTGTAGACCATTTAGGCCTTGTTTAGCTCTGGTTTAGTACTGCTCCAGACCTAGTTTACTGTTTTACTGCAGGTTTATGACCTGTTTTGTTCTGGTATAATCCTGGTATAGTTCAGGTTTTGACCAATTTTTACAGTCACGAGATTACAAGATCATGTCACACCCCTACTTGCTTATACTATATATTATATATTAGACATTACCACAGTTTATTTAAGATTACATGCATCGTTTGCCAAAGCCTTAGCCTAATTTTCATGTGTCTTCTGTATATGGCAAATGGGACTTGATTATATGAACATTGCATCATGTGAACTTTTGAACTACTGACAAGATAACAGATGTTTTTTCTAATCTCTTTAAATAAGCAAAGGAAATGTTCTCAGTGGAAGTAAGTGATGCAAAATGAGTACAAGATTCACCCATCAGAAACCACAAACAAATAACTGGCTTTGGGGCCGCTTGCAGCTGCAGATGTTGCATGTTGTTCTCAAGTTGTCAATTATTTTATCATGTGTAGTTGAATGTGGTTAACCAAATGTAAAAAAAAAAAAAAAAAAAATCATAAAAATCAAGCAGCTACAGTATTAGGCTAATACTCAATTCTGAACATTAGCCACAGAACGTCTCTGGATTTATCAGTGAGCATAAAGAAGTGCATTTAAAATAACTATAGTCATTTTATTATAGGATGGTGTTAGAGTATCTAAGTAACCAAGTTTTGACCTAAAGCATTTGTCCTCAGAAAACCTTATCTAGTCATTGTCTGAGAATTGAGCCAACTCACAGCATCGCAAGTCATTTAAATAAAATCCAATTTGTTTTAATTGCCCATTGAATCATATATTAGTGGGCTCTCGTACAGGGAACAGCATTGATTGCTGTAGCCTTTAACTCAAAGCCATGTTTATTCCTTAATAAATGTTCAAATGTGTGCCATTAAAACCTCTCACAGCAGTTTGGAATGTGCAGTATATGTTCCATTCCTGACTCTTGTATGGACAGTGAAAGTGGAGGTAAGAATTTGGAAAAAGTTACTGTACCTAAAACTTAGGGTGTATTTAAACCAATAGTATTTAATAGATTGGTGCTGATGCAGTTCATGCCCTTGAACTAAATGCAGAGATGCCAGTGAAGGGTGAAGGCTGTCAGGTCATTAATCATATCTTCAGAGGTGGTTTGCTATTCTCTTCTCTTTGCTATTCTCATCATCAATATAACATGCACCCAATACTAATAATAGAGACTCCTTATTAAAATGCCCCTTTTATTAAACTCAATGTCTAATTAATGGCAAAATTCTCATCTAGCAGTTTATTCATAAAGCTTTCTTTTCCAGCCTTTTGTTGTCCCCACCTGAAGTTTTGAGAATGTTGCTGCAATCAAATTCAAAATGAGCTTTATTTTTTCAGTTTAAACACCTGATATTTTTTGTTAGATTGTAAAATACATGTTTTATGGACATTGGCAAATAATGCATTCTGTTTTTATTTACACTTTACTGTCCCAACATATTTTGGAATCGTTGCAATGATCTAATATAATAATATTAACTTTAGTTTTTGTTATAATATATACAGCTATATGTCTACCTTTAGGGCTAAAATGTTTTGCTGGATATCTCTTTGACTTGTTAAACAAAAAACATTGCACATACAAAATATTTTTAAACTACAGGGGGAAGAAAGAACTGTAAATATCTGGATGTGACTTAACTCTTTTGTTCAAAATGAATATAAATGTAGTGTTTCAGTGTGAATAAGCTCTTTATGTTTGTGTCATCTGATTACAGGCTTTCCCATGTAGGCCTAGTGTTAATGAGCGTTCTCCACTGCCCACATTGTATTCACATCTACAGATTCTGTGGGTGTACTGCATTAAACTGCACGTCTCAAATCAAAGTTAGCAATTAGGAACATCTATAAATGTCTGCATGTGTCTGGCCTATTTAATTACACCACTAGTTTACTGTATGTCATTTTGGCTGCCCTTTCCTAAGTCCTAAGTCCTAAGTTTTTGTAGCCAAAAATTATGAAAGTCGCCTACTTTTATACTTGGATGCTTTTGGAAAACAAATGTCTTTTGAGAGTTCCCAAAACTGCTTTGTTTTGATTATAGCAAAGAATTCAGTTTTTCATTTTGTGTTCACGTAACAGTGGCCATGTTTTTAATTTCCAAAGATCAATAAAGCTTAATCTCCAAGGGGAAGTTAAAAGTAAAGAGAGTCTGTTAACAAAGCTTAATGTTTGTTCTGTATTTTGTTCATCCAATCTGCACCATATGTGGATTAGACAAATCCTAATTCACATACAGTTAAATTCATTTGTGCAATATACTCTTGTTTGATGAAAAAGATCAGTTTCTAAGAAGTGATGAAAAAATGCTAGTCATATTTTATTATAATAGAAGCATATGGAACAATAATATATTGGCCACACAATGCATTTAAGTGAGTGTGTTTAATCAGCCTCTGTTAGGTGGTAGTAGGTTTAAATTAGATGCCAGATTAATTTCTATGCCTTATAATACATTCATACAGTCTGTATTAAAGTATATTTTAAAACATTTTATGTTTAATTACAACATTTTTAAAAGACACCCTTTTAATATATAATTTTTTACTGTCATTGCTTTCCATGATTAAGAATAAACAGCAGATTCTTCTCTCTTTCACATCAGGGAAAACAAGTTGTATTATGTATTGTGTAATGTATTATAGTTTTACATTTTATGGCACCTGTCACATAACATGCCACCACTTTGTGACAACTTCTGCATAACATGCCAGAATACTGTAAACTGTGGACCACTTTGTCCAGATATGATCCTGAGTTGTTGTACTGGTACATGGAGACATGATATTTTAAGGTCTAGGAAAAATGAGAGGGGTTAAGTTAACATTAGCAATAGAGCCTGTCATTTCTAGGAAGTATGATTCCATCCTGTGTGCAGATACTGTTTCTGACATTAGGTTAAACATTTCTCTGACACTGGGTTACATATTTACTGGGTGTTTGTGTTTGCACTGTTACACTGATTATGTTCAAACACCAGTGTAAGCTGCATAAAGAGGTCTATCCAACGTGGGTGTTGTACCATAGGGTACAGACACGCTTATATAAGGGCACACACCACGACTATGTTACGCTTGTACTGTACATGCATTACATTTGCTCACTAGCTTTTAGCCATTCGATGATTCATCTCCAGCACAGAACACTGTTTAGATACAGAAGTGTTTTAAGGAATTCAGTACCATTTTGAGATACGGCCCAAAGCTACTAACGTCACTCACTAAAAGAGCAAATGATTAATAATGCACTGGCCTTATTTAGCGCTTTTTTGTAGTCACTCAAAGCCACTTTACAATTGCATTATTCATTCAGTCCTCAGTACACACTTGGTGGTGGTGAGCCTGGGGCAGATTGACAAGATTTCAGCTTTCCAGTAACAGGACAACTGCTCTCCCTCTTGAGCCACTGTCACCCTTTAGTTTTATTAGCGTTAATACTATACTATACTACTATACTATATATGTAATTAGGAGTGAGACTGTACAGCGGATGCCCAGTCAATTCTCAAAGGCCTAACGACTTTGCACTCATATCCTATTATGACTTCAAAACTTCCTCCAGACTTGCTCAGTCATCGTTTCACTAAAAGGTGTCATTTAGCTCAATGAGTGTTTTTAATTTATCCTTCTTAATTAACCACCAATGAATCCGTTTCAAGACTAGCAGTATCAAGGTTTCACTATGTAAGAGAGAAGAATAAAGCCTGGCCTTAAGAGACACCAAAAGAGAAATTGTTGTACCTTATCAGAGCCGGTCCTTGTTTAATTAAAACCACAAAAGGAGGGGAATGGTTTCTTTAATAAGAGATATGACTGAGGCTATTGTGTGAACAGGATCCGTACAGACAGACAACTGCAAAGGCTTTTTTTCCCCCTCTCCTATTACATAACTGTAGCTGGTTTATTTTTCTCCATTCTTTTTGAAGACGGTGCGGTGCAACTTGTCACATCACAGCCTGGCGTCTAATTGGGAGATCGTTTCATCTCAATGTGGATTTGGACGGAATGGGCGACAGATGTGGTACTCTTTAGTTATGATAAACGCAATTCAGAGTCTACAATTCCAGCACTGCATGACAATGGGGCCAATCAAAAGCTGTTTACCCGCCATTAGCATTGGAGGAGTGCACCAAAAGCAAATCAACAACTTTGGGAGACAGATCCCTAATTGTTTTTTTACTGGGTTTTGACATTAATTAGCTTGAAATGGAGCGGGGAGTGAGCTATAGCGCCGGCTGGGAGTTGGAAGGTAGACAGGCAGGCTTTTTTTTTTTTCCCGACAGAGCGCTAATGTCTGTCATGCAGGCATTCGCAAACACAGATACACACTCTGTGACAATTAGTATGTACACTGGATGTACTGCCAAACACAGCCTACTTATTACTGCTAATGACTGTCGGCTCGTTTACATACTACAAAGTACAGCCATATACTAACACAGGCGTTATCACTTAGGCACAGACATATGTAATATAGAGAGAGATGTGAAGAAAACTGTAGTAATCCATTGAGAGAATTGCTGTTTTATGTTCTCAATAGATTACTGCAGAAGAAAAAAAAAAACAATGTTACATGTTGTTGGATTTTTTCATTCTTAGTTTAAAAATCTGAGAGAATTAATTTTATGTTTTGTGACTTAAAAGACTGATTATTTAAACGTAAACTGGAGACATTTATGAATGTCAGTGCTTTGTATCTCCATTGAGTGATTTTAGATGCTTGGGCTAATGGTGTGAAAGGTGTTTGTTGTCTTACACCTGGTGCCACAATATTGAGGCACATGTGGCTGAAGGTTTTTTTTTGTTCATGTTTTTTTCATATTCAACAATTGAAACTAATAAAAGACAAGCTCAAGTGTCTCACTGACTGATTGTATGTGAAATTAATAAAGATTATAATGTTACAAATATATTTTGTCAAATCTTTTTTAGTAGATTGTCAAAAGGAAGCAAATTATTTTCTTACATGCTGTGTAAATCCTACTGACGCTGAGAGTCAATGGATCTCTATGAGAGAAAAGCAAACAGGATAAATTGGATAAATTCTCCAAAATTGTCCCGTTCAGGGACGCTCAGTGTATATGGGGGTGAATGAAGCGGACTGACACTGGCTGAATATTTTGACAGACAGTCACAGTGGTGTCTGCCGGCTTCAGAGAATGCCATGCTAGGAATAGGAGGATGAAGGACTGACAGCTCACAGCAGAGGAGAGAGACAGTCATGTGCTGAATGAGCTGTCCGGTGTGTAAAGCGAAGAGATTTACCTCATTTTCACTGTTTGTACATGCTACAGTCAAAATAAACAAGGCTAATCATAGCACTGTTGAGTTTGAATTTAAAGTCTGGCTAGTTCATTCGTTCATTCAGTAGCAACATTGTAGGGAAACTAGCTGCTGGGCTGCTGGTTAGCCCAGGATTAAATGTTAAATGAGCTTCCTCTGTTTGACAGATCAGCAGCTGCCACTGGTGTAGTATGTCTTTGTTCTAATTAAGACAGCACTTATAAGCACTTTTGGAAGAATCATCAACTTGTATAAGTCAGAGGGTGCTCATGTTGTGACAAAAAGAATAAAAAAAAAAAAAAAAGATGTAGTAAGTTCTGACCTATTTTTAGGATGTGCATCCTGGACCCTGAAATTTCTCTACCAAACTGACAGACATAATTAGATAGCTGCAAAATAAATGTGATAATGCCATTTTATTAAAGGAAAACTAAGCGCCACTCATTGTCTTTCCAATTACCAATCCCATGCAGCTGCTTTAAGCTTTTATTAGATCCTGGACAGATTGGATTTGAAATACTAGCATAGCTAATAATAGGAGCACTAATAAAATCAGATATGTGAAAAGCAGGCAGTGTCCACTTGTGCTTTATAAGTATTGATAACTAACGGACAGACGCTAGATGATATTTAAACAACCTGAGGGAAAATTCATCAAAGCAAAGCCTGAAGATTTATATTTCGTCATGTCTGGACACAGCACCTTAACAATCGGCCGCAGGCTCCGGTCCAGTTCCCCACAAACTGCACAGCAGCAAATCAATCAGGTCAATCTTCCACCTCAATAAAAGTCATAAAACACCTATCATATGGGGAATCGACTGGGCTGTCAATAACAAATATAAAGCATAAACATTTCAAACTAAATCCCTATGGCTAAAGTCACGAGTGTCCAATAGAGCACAACCTTAGTAAATATTGATTTTTGCTTTCCTCTTTTATTATTTCCCCGCAGACACATGCTTGGCCTCGGTTGGACTGGAAGGATGTTCACACATCTGAGCTGTATCTAACACCATATAGTAAAAAATAGTGTTGATGTTTCCGCAGAGCATGAGCTAGGCCACTGGTGTGAGGGCCTCTGGCTGTAGATCCTCAGCAGCACAATACCATCTGACCTATCACTCCACAGGTCACCCCTGGTGCACAACAAATTGAACTAAAACGCCCAGCAGCGAGGTACACAACATGGATATTGCCAATGCTTTCAACATAGAGTACAGTTATTTAGGTCTGTGACAGTGAAGGATATGAATGTTGTCTTGTGTTACTAAAATAGGCAGTCTGACGGGACAGTCTACTTTATTTTATCAAAACCTCATATTTCAAGAGAAAATTTTGTGGTGCAGGATAATGAAAATGTTTTGTTTTTGTAGAGCATACTTTTTATTTCTGGTGCTCAAACTGTGGTACGGGTACCACTGGTGGTACGCAGGCTTCTTCTGTGGTACTCAGGGGTCCTTTGCAGTTCCAGTCCTGATTTTGTTTAATTTAAAGCAATGTTTTATGTTGGTTGGGGGCTTAAGTTTGAACTACATACTTTGTTCCAGATTAGACACAGTTTTGTTGATTTAGACTTACTTTATTTCTGTATTGTCTTGGTTTAGTGCTGTTTAAGCCTGGTTTAGCCATGGACATGTCCTGCTTTAGTCTGGTTTAGACCAAGGTTGGTTCTAGATTTGTCCTGGTTTAGGCCTGGATTTGTCTTGGTATATTTCTGGTTTAGACCTGATTCAATCCTGGTTGACAAGAACAGTATTTTGCATTTGCAGATGTGTTTTCCTTATTATGATGGGGACAATATGGAGGTGGACTGTTGTCTATACTGTAAAGACTTTTAAGGCTACTGTGATATGTACTTGGTGTTTAAGAAAAGACTTGTCTCTAGTTAATGCTTTTCTCTGTTTACTCTGTGTACTAAATCATGAGAAGTATATGCTTGCTGTGTTCCACCATCCAATTTGTCTTTTAAACCAAATCTTGCACAACAGCTGTAGTATATAAGCCATACCGCCAGCTCCTATAGGATTGTTTATGCGTATACAGAATGACTCGGAGAGCTGGTGTGTCAGTTTTTGTTTTGTGTGTCTGTGTTCATAGACATCATCAGCACCACTGATCTGTTGTTCTGAGTAAAATATAACAACTGAGCCTGAGGGTGTGGTTGACTGGTTGGTTGGTTGGTTGGTCATTGCTCTACTGTTCTGCTTTTACCATACAGTCAAGTGCTGTTTATGAGTCTTGCATTTTGAATAAGTTACTTGGGGGTTTGAGGGCTAAAAATATACAGTTAGTTTTGGAGAATGTACTCATAAATATCTGACCTTTGACAGACTAATGCATTGAACATTTTAATACAGTGGTGTAAAAAAAAAAAAAACAATATAAATAGATAATTCATAAGATACAGGCATCTGATGGTACTTGTTTTTATGTAAATGAATATACCTGCTGTAACACCATCATCAGTACAGGTAGCTCTGCTTTTGGCCTAATACATTTTCAAGCCTAAAAGACACCATAGGTTCACCTTTACCACTTGCGAATAAATGGTAACAACAGGCTTAGGTCATTAAAAAAGAGAAGAGTATTACACACAGTGCTAATGTAGTGGGAAAGTGTGAAGAGGCAAAAGTTATACTGTATAAAGCCACCCTGCTCTCTCTCAGAGCCACTATTTCAAACACACACTACATACACCATAGAATATACTGTACGTGAAAACCTACAATCTTGAATTATGCATATATGATACATAAGAATATTGAAAGGAAGCAGCTTTTACATGCTGCGATGCAATTAAGATTCTCAGAGTAGGATGAGAAACAGTCCTCTCATTTTGCCAGATCTCCTGCTGTGGCTCTACATAATTGATCACACTAAGCATAAAAATGTGACGTGTTGGGGCTGGAGGCACTCAGTGTCATTGGAAGAAGAGCAGTTAGTGGTGGTTGGAAATGAACTGAACAAACCACAATGCGACCGGTCCAAGGTCAGGACTTGTGAGGGATCACAAAATCAATAGGTTTGTCTTGTTTCTGGAAAGAGGCCACAGTGGGCTGCTCTGTACTCTGACTGGAGTCAAGTGGAGTTACACTATACTCCACATCATTTTACCATCAATACTGGTTTAACATCAGGGACATATGCACATGTACAGCACATTAATACATGCACTCTGATAAAAGCATCCTGGTGGAATCTGAACTCACACTCACCAACCTACTAATGATATGGCAGTAGTCTCAGTTTGAGGGACAAGGAAACTCACATAAGCAGCAACAAACTGCCGCATATTTCATATGTCATTATTTAATAAAGAACAAGTAGAAAAAAGGGAGAAAAAAAAATAGTACTGCTTCTAGGTGCTGCTCATCACCAGACCCTGAAGTGTCAGTTGTGGCAAGTTTAGTCACAAAGGTGTTGCATGTTGTGTGGCAGTGGCACAAATGTATGTGAAGGCCAACTCTTCAAACATGAACCTGCCTACTAAAGATGATCTGACTATAGCAGCTCTTTGTTAGCCTGGCCTGCCAGATAAATTCTTTTCCTATTCTTTACAAAGACGTTAGTCTGGTACCACTTCAGTAACATTTAATTTCTGTGGTGGAACAATGAGAGGCGGTATAACCAATCAGAGAAATGAAGGGCGGGACATAAGCTGTGCACTGCTGACCCTAACAAACATGAATTGCTGTTTTTTTTTTTTTTCATAAAACACCAGAATATGGCATATTATCCAATCCACTTTATTTCTATAGCACATTTTACAAACAAACACAGTTTCCAAAGTGCTGCATAAATAATACAAACAATAAAGACAATAATGAAGCAACTAGATACTCCATTTAACTTCACTAGTTCCCATTAAAACAATAGAAACTAGTAAAATTAAATAAGAGTAACACACTAAAATAACAATAAATATTAATAAAACACCATAAAATAAATAAAAACAGCAGCTCTGGCCTGATTTCTAAACGGGGACAGCAGCAGAAGCCCAGTTACATAAGGTCGTGTTTTTTTATGTGTTCGTTACGTCAGACATCAAGGAAAGTTAACTTATAGCGAAGAAAAAACAAAACCCACAGAGGGCTGGAAATTAACGCAGACTTCAACAGAATCAACTGGTAACAAAGGAAAGCTATAAATGCCGATAATCAAATTAGAGAATTTATTTAATTAGCTTGGTAGCTAGCGCTACCTTAGTTAGCTCTTTCACTTTCGTAAGACACGCTGCATTTAAAACGACTGATGATTGGCCATTTCCAAATTGAACCAGAAAAATGCGCCGCCCTGAGAGGGGAACCAGACTGCTCTGCTTACGAAAAGCAAGTAGGAAAGTCTGGCTTTCTGGCTTGCCAGGCTAACTCTCTGTATAAGGGAAAATATACATTATTTAAGAAAAAATCTTCAAGTGGGAGTGAGATCAACGATCAGCCGAGGTGTGGCATGTTGTATGACAGCTACTGCAAAGTGTGTCAATTGTCATATTTTACTCACACGATGCACATACAACAAAATAGCACATTTTAAGGAGGTTGGTAAAATTATATATTTTATGTATTATGGTTAACCATAACATAGATCAAAACAGTATTTTACTGTATAGTCAGCTTTTGCAGCAGCTACAGAATACAGTGTAAGAAAAAAAAAAAACTCATATTAAGGGCTGATTTTTTTCCCTTTTGCTATAGAGAAAACAATTATCAGTAGTTACGCTTTTCTCTCAAATTACTAGCATTAGAATACGTTTGCTATTATTCCCAACAGTAACATATGTACCACATGATGCATACTAATATAACCATCACCCAAAACAATTATGCTTACACATATAAATAGATGAAAGAGGGGGCGGAATTTCCTTAATATCATGCTAGCTACAATTTGGAAATAGAGACAACAAACCCATAGTTAAGATACAACATTTTTATTATTGTCAGTCTTAAATATGAGCACACTGCATCAAGAAAATACATACATGAACCAACAATCCTTTACAATGCAGGAGTCATTAGCATGTTGTCCTCCACCTCCACTTAGAAAGTGGTCTGAAGAGAGCCGTGTGAACTGGCAGCCAGGCAAAGGGCACAAGTTATGTCAAAGCTCCAAAATAAACTCTGTCGGATCATGAAAGTGCTTCGAGTGTCTGGGATGATAACACCCTGGCAGCCGGGATGAATGTCTAACCAAAGTTCACATCTGAGAAATGCCCTCTTCCAGACTCCAATGCAGTTCACACAAATGTCACAAAACATCTAAAATTAATCGTACTATCAGGTAGGTGCAATATAAACTCATCATTCATTTGAGTGGATTCAGAATCAATTCAATGACTGCTCTCTTGCCTTCTAGTCTTTGCACAAAGACGATGAAAAGAAAGAACAATAGTTTTTCTGCCATCCAATTATTTTTGCTTGGAAAGAGAATGAGTCCGACAACTGCTATGGAATTGGTGGTATCAATATAAAAATGCATCTCCTCTGCCAAAATAAGCCTTCATGGGCTGTGATTCAGAGCTGCTCGACTGAACACAGACGGCAACAGGGAAAGTTAAGAGCGTTGAGTGGAGTTTTCCAACTTTTCAGTCGGGATCAGAAACATTGTACTTGCATATTTTCAGAATCCGTTTCTGTGTGTTATGAGGGTTTGTCATTAAGTTGGGTTTGAATAGGAATTGCAGATCCCTTTTTAAAAGTCAAGCATGGTGGGAGTTTGAAACATTTGCATTCGGTCTAATAAGGCAGCTATAGAGACGACGTTCCCATCTTAAATTCAGAAAGTGAGTGTTGTGTAATAGTCTAGTGCAGTGGTTCTCAAACTGTGCGAGGGATACAGCTGGTGAGCCAAATCAACAGTTAATGTCAGGGCCAACACTTAGGGCCTGCTCCTGCCTCGGCAAGAAAATTGTGGATTTGATCACTGGACTGGCCACCATCTTTATGTGGAGTCTGTATGTACTTCCTGTATTACTTTGGGTTCTTTCTAAGTACTCCAGCTCCCCACCATCCAAAGACAAGCATGTGTAGGTTACTTCAGCCCTTTACAAACAGCCCCACTGGACAATATCTTAGGAGGAGGGCCTTCCAATCTAAAGAGCTGACAATAGGTCGTTAGCATATGTCTGTTAACATATGTGTCTAGCTAGATGATGAACTGCACTATATGATATTTAAACAAAGTAAAATTCACTAACACTGCTATACATTACTGGCACTTGAAGATATTTTATGGTTAGTTGTTCTAGGTGATCTTTGGTTGTACAACTGAGACCACCACATTTTTTACATGCAGGTATTTGGCATGTAAAATTGCAGAGTAGCTAGAAAGAACCTCAAAACACAAAGATCAAACCCATGACCTAGTATTTTGCGCTTTATTTTAAATTAGCTGATGTGCCCAGTGCAAAGAAAAAGACAATTTAAATATGATACAGACATCACTCCAAATGAGAATCAACTCTGGTAGGCCAGCAATATTGGAGACAAATAGTCAGATGTTTTAACTATTACAAATGCAGTTAATAGGTCTAGTGGTCATTTAACTATTGTAATAATGGTAGATGAAGTCCCAAATGTTTTTTTGAGCTGGTGTGAAAAGTTTGAGAACCACTTGGCTAGAAATTATGAATTATTGTAATCCCTCTTAAACAGACACCTGTTGCGTACATCTGAATGACCTTGATGCATGTGCTGCATCGTGTTGTCTAATGGAGGGTAAAAATGTTCACATCCTCCTCTCCTCAAGCTGTATGAACAGGAAGTGCATTTATTGAGCACACAGCCATAATCACCCCCCCCAATGCCGGATATGGGTCCAGTTAACAACAGGACAATATGACGACCAGCTGAGAGCTTATTAGCTCTTTCTCAAACAAATGAGCCGGAACGCTGCAAATAGCTCCGCCGTGCAACACCGACCATCGTACTATCCAGCTAAATGAAATCTGATTGTGTTTATTTAAGCAACTCTGCATGCCAGCCTGTCTAACCTTGGGGCCTAGTAGTGCACATAATGTACAGAGAATAGTGGTGCTAAGTAATGGAAAAGGCCTGAGGTCAGAAAACAATCTAAATGAAGTCTTGGATCGTAGAGATAGAAGCAGTTGGTGCACGATTTCTCTGCATGCCGTCTGTATTTTACACGTTTTAGAGCAGCGGGGTTGTGAAGGAAGGGGAAATGGAGATGTTACTTTTCTTTTAGCCACATGCAGCTCAAACCAAGGTCCTAAGTAAAACAAACGAGATCTAACTTCAACTCCTGCAGCGATCTGACAGGCACTGGCTGCTTTCTATCTTCTCCGACAACAACAACACTAAACATGGATTGCTCTTTGTGTTTTTAATGTTGCGTCTTTTGTTCACATGGTTTTGACGACCTTGCGTCTCCCGCGTTTATTAAAACGATATTGCCGTTTGATAATAGGGGCAATGGCAGGGTTCTTTTTAATGAGTGTGAGAATATGAATGCGTTTGGTTTGATGTCTGGGCCCCCTAGTGTAAGCTCGGGTCTGAATGGCTGCCATGGTGACCATATGGCATTTCTTCTGTGAGAGGGATTATTAGAAGATTGGCAATGAACAATAATAACTTGCTTTCTGATTAAAGGTTGTGTGTTGTGTGTTACTATGGATGGAAAATACATCGGAGAGCTCTGTTGTGAGTAATCACTACAGAGATATACACATTCTTTGACATTTATTGTTGCCTTTTTATTCCCCTAATATTACATTTGTAACATTCTCTGCTTGTTCTATCAGGTTGGTCACTGCCAATGTTGGATAACCAAAGGGCAGTACCAATGCTTCTGCTGTTAGTTCTCCTGAATTTCCTTCAGGATCAATAAACTATCTACTAATCTAGTGAATGCCTTCTGCACATCCAAAGCCTTTACAGACTTCTTCCGTCATGACAAGATTATGCTAGTTTGCTTATTAGTCTCAGTGAACTGCCGATCACATTCTGAGAAGAAGCAAAACATTATCTAGTACTTGCGTCTACAATACATATTTATGCAGCCCACTGCAAAGACATACCAGCCAAGTTCTTTTAGGGGACATTCTGACCTCAGCTTAAGGCAGCTTAATCTTGTGGCCCCATCCCTGTACAGAATTGATGTGTGATCAGTGGTGCCATCTTTCAGCTGGATGGAATAATTATGGTGTCATTTCCAACTGTCCCAGAGCTGCAGATGAATCATACTACAGTGACTGGGTCGTGTGCGTGTGAGGGAAAACAAACAGTGATTAGTCTGTCAGATCCTGCTGCTGATTACCCTGATCAATTTCAATAATGGCCCGATCTGTCTCTTGCTGCTGGCATTTACATATTGGCTTTTTGTGTGCTTCAAAATGAATTGGCCTTTTAATGCACAAAATAAGATGAATTCAAAGGAAAATTTGAGGTGTCCAAGAGTGTTGCATTATGATACAATCGATTCCTTTAAATAAAGTAGGGAACAGAAATCACAGTTTTTGTTGTGGAAAAATCAGAACAAAGCATTTGTCATTAGTTATATTTGTACGATACATTTATATTAAATATGGGTCAGGTCTGAATGACACAGTTTCATACAGTGCACATTTTTTCTAGACTAGTCTGGTCAGTGTTAATTGGACAGAGGTGGGAGTCAGTCACTCATGTGCAAGTCACTAGTAAGCATCGAGTTGTAACCTTCAAGTTGCAAGTTCAAGTCGATCTTTATGACAACTAAGCAAGTCGAGTCCCTGATTTTAGTTTGCAAGTTCTGTTGAGTCATACATGTTTTGTTTTTGGCTGAATTGTTCTTATACATTTATAGTCTGCTACAAACAGTAGTCATCATATACAGTGTCTGGCAACAAACAATTTGGAGAGCCGCAGAGAGCTGAGGGTTTTTAAAATAAAATAACCAAAATGAGTGGTCCTGTAATTTTTGCTATATTTAATGTGTAACTTGCAATATGAAAAAACAGACAATAGAGGAATGACGAGTGCGAGGTAGGCAATAGGCAAAGTGTATAGTAAGGCTGCCAAAGCACGTTATATCTGACACTACAGCATCAAAATATAGCCTGTCTTCAACACTTCTGAGGTTATTGTACCCATTTAGCTCCTATGCTCATTAGCATAAGTAAACACAAATGCACCACTGTTTTAACACACTTATGTTACTCTCAAATTGTTTGTAAAAACAAGTAATTTCAAGTCATTTAGACCAAGTCTTAAGTCATAAATAACAAGTCAAAATCAAGTGTCAAGTCTTTTAGGAATATTTGTCAAGCAAGTATCAAGTCCTAAAAATTGTGACTTAAGTCATGTAACTCGAGTCTCCCACCTCTGTAACTGGAGTTTGATTTCCAGGGAGCAAAACAAATGGACACAGATAAGATGCAAGTGAATAGAACTCTAACCAATCAGAAAATAAAGAAACATCAATTCATAAAACATTTAAAAAATATATACAACCAATTAGTGGTTTTTTTATAATTTTCATTTTATTTTGTGGAATTATTTCTCAAGTAAGCTTTATCCAATCAACCAAATGCGAGCTTTTTGAAAAGCAGACCACACTGACGGTGCTAAGATTTGCCAATATATTACAGTACATTATGTTTGAGACACTTCCTTTCACTTATGGCAATGGAAATGTACTCATACTGACCTGACCGGTAGCATACAGCACCAACAAGGCTAATGTGATTCAGTATATTGTACCCCTGTTGACAGTGGCAACACCTAAAGCTGTATTGAACCATGCCTTTCCAATGGAAAGACTTTTAGAGGCTCCCTGGTTAACTAAAACACCTCAAATAGTAGTAGCTGTAAACTAAGTTAAGATTGTGAGGATGGCTCCAAGAAGCATAGAAATATAGATTTTTTTTATTTTATTTTTTCAAAGAAATGTAAGTGAATATCCTTTGACTTTACAGGGGGTCCGTCCCAGCTAAGATGTTTTACAGTGTGCTTCTATTCTGCTTCATAAAGTGCAGCTTCAGTTTATTGACCATTAGCATTATTAGCTGCATGACCTTTCGGTAGTAACCTCTATCTATAAACTTGTTTTGACAACATGCTAGGTTTCATAGATCCACTGCAAGTAATGTCATGCTCTACTGACCCACAATTCTTATGTGCACTAGTGTATATGCCAGACTTTTTAAGATACTAAGATCATAATAGCCCCTGTTGCCATTGTATTGTAATCAGTGTAGTTCAGCACAGCTTTTATCCAGAGAAAGATAGCTGCATGTGTGTAAAGATTCTTGCAATACAAAAGTGGTGCCAGATTAATTTTTGGTGGCTTTAGTTTGAGAGCCGTCACTGAAAATGGCTGAGAGAAAACATCAATGACTGGCTTCCATTCTCACCGCAATGTTGCATAAAATCTTTGAAATGCATTTGGAGGTGTTTGTCCGCTGCCGAATACATCTGTCTTTGTGCGCTCAGAACTATAATAAAACACTGATATGATTTCTATGGATATCATTGTTCTCTCATATATCCTGTCTCTTCTGATAATAAAAGCCATATCTCAACCGATAAGAGCAGTTGTAGCCTTTAGACTCACTCCTCTAATCAATCCAGGTTATTGCAGTTTCTCATGTACAGTAAGCCTGCTTATGCTGCTGGAAATGTCAAATTCAGGTGGCAATTTCACAGTCATTGAAATGGGATTTAAGATATAATTATTTTTTTCTGTTAGAATTGCACCCACCTGGACATGTTTACACTCTTGGTATGTAGTTCACAAAAAACACAATGCTATGAAAAAAGTGTTACTGGAGGAAAAGAAAAAGAGGTTTGGTGCTGGATAAATCGATTCAGTCTTTGGGTCGTCGGTGCCTAAATTCATGCAAAAGTGTGTGTGTTTTTGTGAGACGTTACTGAGTGGTCTCTAGCCAACAGAACATTATCTGGGAACTGCGTGGTGAACCGTGTGAGAAACAAGTAGCAAATGCATTAATAAATTTGCATTAATTAAGTCTGAGGTTGACTCCATACAAGTGGAATCAGCTCAGCTTTTCCTCACTTTTTAACTACTTAATTAGAACAGAAGCATTGTTGACACCAATTCTGTGTACAACTGGTAAAGAGGAAAAAAAAGACATAGAACAAACTAGAATATACATTCTAAATAATTACAACTTCATTTCCCTTTCTGAAAATAAAATATTTTAAACTAAAGAAAATGATCAGATTAGCATAACACAACCGCAATATCTCACTATAGAGCTGAAAAAAAAATACATGAAGGTCAGAAACAAATCTGCTTTAAAGAGCCAGACTGAATGATAATTATTATACATTAAAATATGATAATGCGGCTCTGAGCCTCAGGGTAACCTAAATTCCCTCTGCCTCACCGTCTGTGTGTGACTTTGAGGTATTTAACATTCACCTCTCGTACTTGCAGTAAATTTGTCTTTTCCTTGAGTTGAGATGAATATGCAACGTTGTTAAAAAGTAAGACAAATCTATCTGAACAACAGACAGCACATTTAAAAAATCTCTTTTGTCCAAGACATACGTAAAAAGAGACAACCCAGAATAATATAATTTAGAGAAAAATATCCATCAGAATCAATTAAAATGTCACCCATTTGTTACATCTTTGAAAACTAAAAAAAAACAAAACAAAAACTTGAGTTACATACTTATTTAGTGGGTCAACATCATTGTGTAGTAGGTACTTCATGCACTCTGTGCATCAGTTTGTGGTTCCAGTCGGAAAAGAACAAAAGAACACACACTCACTCACTCATCGTACGTACAGTCACACATTCACTCAGGTTCAGTCGTGTTCAGATCCTGTTCAAAAGCGCAGCAGCACGAGGGACAGCAGTGCTAAGAAGAGCAGGCAGCTGTGTGAGTGCATGCCCATGGCCCCGGCGCTGCCATCCTGGACTGCTCTCGGACCTGATGCACAAGAAAAAAACACAACATTGAGTTTTAGAGTCTATAGTATTACTTATGTTGTATAGTTAAACTCTAATACCAACTAAACACAGTCTACTCAGTACACAGCAGCTAGTGTGTGTGACTTTGTATTTAGTCCGGACAGCACTCAGTTTAAATACATGCATTAACTGTCAACATGCACAAACATGTGAAGATAATTACTTATTACGGTTTATACTGTTTACAGTTAAAGAGGATTAAACAGTTAGGATTACTGGACTTTAGTCAACAGACAGTGTCTCCATGAACACAATATTTCTCTGAAAATGTCCTCTCTTTTTCCTTCTGCCTGTCATGTACAGTTATGTAGTAAAGCAGTGCTGAATGGTGTGCAAGTTGAGGCACTTCAGGGTTCTATCCCGGAGCATATGTAAAGAATGCAGTAATAATGTAACCAACTTATCTAATTTTATGTTGTCCTTTACCTGGGTTTGTCCTTCAGTATTTAATAGACAGCATTTACCAATTGTCACAGTTTTTATTAGCCCTAGTTCTGAACATAATGAACTTTTCTGATGCAACAAACCATCATTTTTTGGACAATATCCCATTAAATTTTTCTATGTGCATTGTATAAAGATTGAGGACAAAGTTTTACTTTGAAGCCTTTAACACAATGGCTACTAATTTTTCTTGGATCTCTGTGAGTTCACCAGTTTCCTTTGGGGCATCTATCCAATTACTCTGCCACAGTGGATTATCCCTAATCCTGCATAAGACTAATTAGAATAATGATGGAGACTCATAGTCAAATGAGAGCCATTCTTACTTCTGTTGTGTCCATGCAAGAGTTTGTCACTGACTGTCACAAAATCGCATAAAATATGTATTTCTATTGCTGTACATCAAAATTATGTTTACAGTGATCAAATTATGACATTCTGTTATACTAGTTAATGTTAAAAAGTGTCAAAAAAGGCAGCAAACATATAAATATACAGCGAAACATGTACTATTTGCAAACACTGATACAGTATTAACACGTACACAGAAAGATGGTAATGGAAGGTTATACTTACATGGAAAAAGAGAGAGCATGCAAAATGAATTCAGGTCATACCACAGATGGATGGTTAGGTTTGGAGAGGAAAGAGATGAAACATGGTTAGCATTGACCATTTTCACAAAGATCCAACGTGTGCGCTGCACATCACCAAAAAAACATTTCTAAGTTTCCAGACAAGTTGTTTTGAAATGTTTCAAAAGATTTTAACTTATTAAACACAACAAAAAGTGTCCAGTCAACCTTGCCTCTAACTAGTCCAGTTTGTGAAAACAGCAATGCCGTCATGTGTCAGCATGCAGTTAATGTTGGCCCCATGGTGGTTGAAGAGCATGCTTGTACAGAATACTAACCTTGCAATAGCGTTGAGCTAGTGGGTTCAATTACCACTACAGCAGAGGGACAAATGGAACAGAGCAACACATTGAAAACAATCACAGACAGAGCTGAGGACCTGATAGTTCTCTGATAAATCAACTCTCCTCTCATACATTAAACTGTGGCTTTAGTTTAAACTTCATTACATTAAAAGTGAGCCCAAGTCTAACAAATGATAAAATGTTTTCTACACATTTAAAACTATACATTTAATTATCTTTGATATCATTATACACTACATTTTAATTTTAGCACTGTTATACATGCTGTTTAATTTGCTGACCACTGGGGAGCAATAATTACACAGCATAGTGCAATATTGTACTGTATAATCATGTATAGGTAATGCAAATGCAAAGATTTCCTTATTTAAGCAAAAACACAAATACACAGAAACGGTTATCCACAAAGAATAACAATTTAAAATTTCACTGTTCATGTGGATATGTCTCAAGAGACTTGTAAAGCACACTCTAATTATAAATACTACTCTATTAATTATCCTTCCTCCTGCAGCTGTGAGTGCAGGGAACATATGCAATACTCTGAGGTATGTCATATAAAATCAAAAGCATCTGCACGGCTAGAAACCTGATGGTGTGAAGAACCAATAAATATGATTATTATTATTATTATTATTATTATTATTATTGTATTCTATTCATTAATTCATTCATTTTCTACCGCTGATTCCCGTTAGGGGTCGCGGGTGACTGGAGCCTATCCCAGTAACTTTGGGCCGTAGGCGGGGTACACCCTGGACAGGGGCCAGCTTGTCGCAGGGCTGACACAGAGACGAACACAGACAGACAACCATTCACTCTCACATTCATTCACTCGGGTCAATTTAGAGTCACCAATTCACCTAACACATACATGTCTTTGGACGGTGGGAGGAAGCCGGAGAACCCGGAGAGAACCCACGATAACACGGGGAGGACATGCAGACTCCACCCAGAGAGATTGTGTGATGGTGTGTTGGTCAACCTGGGGCTCGAACCCACGACCTCCTTGCTGGGAGGCAAAAACGCTAACTACTCTGCCACCGTGCACCCCTTATTGTATTCTATTATATATATATATTTTTTCTTATTTGTCTCTTTAAGTACAGCTAAATAGTACTGTAAATGCAGTGGAACAGTTGTACTCACCATAGAGCAGAAAGTTTGTGGTGGAGCTTCCCAGCTTGTTGATGGCCACACAGGTGTAGTTGCCATAGTCTCCCTCAGACACGTTAAAGAAGGTCAGCTTGGACAGAGATCCAGTGCTCACTATCTCCAGGCCATCGAAGCCATTGACAATTCTGTGAAGTGAATAAATCAAAGTTAAATTTATTATGTTATGTTTACATGTTAGATAAACTAGCAGCAATAGACCACACCGCAATATTGTGTTGTGTTTCTATGTGTTTCTATGATTAAGCGAAATTACTGAGGGGCTAAATCTCCAACAACTATTCAAATTCTTGTACCTGCACATAAACATAGGGGCCAACATGTCTGTGCTTACCTCCTGTCGTCTTTGTACCACTCAAAGTCGGCCTCGGGCACAGCGTCAGCCTCACACTCCAGCACTCCTCTCTGGCCCAGGGTCACTCCCACGTCTCTGCCCTCTGCCACGGTGGGGGCATCTACAAGAGCCGGGGCACAAGGGAGCAAAGTCATCAGGGCGTCATGGCAACAGCGGGTCAGCCAATCAGAGCACAGGTCAGGCCATTTCCTTCTCTGTATCCTCACAGACATGGCCAACAGTGGCCAACGTTTAGAACTCTGCTCAATGGAAACAAAGTGATTTTTGTCCAGCTTTCAAGAAAACAGTTTAAACATCTACTACCATATTGTATTAGAAATCATTGTTGGAAAAACAAGACCTAAAATGTCATGTAGGACAACTACTCAGATTATGGGGCCCAATTTGTATTTTTTGAAATAATTTTACTGCAACCTTCAGGGCATGTTATCAACCACCCTGCATCATACTTTTGAGCTCTGACTCAGTAGTGGAAAATCACTGATCTAGGCTTCCAAATTATGGTTTTAATATGGATCCACGCTCTAGTAAGAAGTTGGCTGTTGGTTACTGAAATAAATGGCTGCTGATAATACAGAGAAAGTGTCCATTCCAGCAGTGGTTATGTCTGTATATATAACAAACCATAACAAAACATAAAACATTGCAAAAAGGCAATTGGTGAAATGCAAATTAATATGGGCAAGAAAAAGGAAAAGGAAATTGCATGAAGGCATAGACTAACACTAAACTAGGGCTGTAGTCGACCAAATAAATTGTTGGTCGATCAAAGTTACGCCCAGTACAGCAATTAATCGACCGAAATCAACCAAATGCTATGAGGGGGAATCACTTAGTCTTAGTCAAACAAGTGACTTTACATTAATTAAGTGATAAAGAAAAGAGAATTGGGGCGACAGTAGCTCAGTCGGTAGAGGCGCTTACCCACTAATCCTAAAGTTGGCAGTTTAAGCCCCACAGCCGGCAATGCATACTGTCGTTGTGTCCTTGGGCAAGCTACCACCTTGCCTGTATGAATGTGTCAGTGTGACTGTGTTTGGTGGTGGTTGGAGCGGCCGTAGGTGCAAAATGGCAGGCATGCTTCCATCAGTCTGCCCCAGGGCAGCTGTGGCTACACAAGTAGCTCACCATCACTGAGGAGTGACTGAGGAGTGAATGAATAATGCACCAAAACCCAAACCCTAACCGTGTAAAGGGGCTTTGAGTGTCTAGAAAAGAACAATGTAAGACTAATGCATTATTATTATTATTATAAAACACCAACAACTTCACCAACACTGTTTACAGTGGAAGTGGGGAGCTGCTGACATCGACTGGGGATGTTGTCGGGCGGTGGAAGGAGTACTTTGAGGATCTCCTCAATCCCACCGACATGTCTTCCATTGAGGAAGCAGAGACTGGGGACTCAGAGGTGGACTCGTCCATCACTCAAGCTGAAGTCAGTGAGGTGGTTGGAAAGCTCCTCAGTGGCAAGGCACTGGGGGTGGATGAGATCCGCCCTGAGTACCTCAAGTCCCTGGATGTTGTGGGGCTGTCGTGGCTGACACGTCTCTGCAGCATCGCGTGGCGTTTGGGGACAGTACCTCTGGACTGGCAGACCGGGGTGGTGGTCCCTCTTTTTAAGAAGGGGGACCGGAGGGTGTGTTCCAACTACAGGGGGATCACACTCCTCAGCCTCCCCGGGAAAGTCTATTCCAGGGTACTGGAGAGGAGAATTCAGCCGATAGTTGAACGTCCGATTCAGGAGGAACAATGCGGTTTTCGTCCTGGCTGTGGAACAGTGGACCAGCTCTATACCCTCTATCGGGTGCTTGAGGGTTCATGGGAGTGCCCATCCAGTCCACATGTGTTTTGTGGATTTGGAGAAAGCGTTCGACCGTGTCCCTCGTAGTGTCCTGTGGGGGGTGCTCAGGGAGTATGGGGTCCGGGGCCCTTTGCTAAGAGCTGTCCGGTCTCTGTATGACTGGAGCAGGAGCTTGGTCCGCATTGCCGGTTGTAAGTCGGACCTGTTCCCAGTGCATGTTGGACTCCGGCAGGGCTGCCCTTTGTCACTGGTTCTGTTCATTATTTTTATGGACAGAATTTCTAGGCGCAGCCAGGGGCCGGAGGGAGTCTGGTTTGGGGGCCACAGGATTTCATCTCTGCTTTTTGGGGATGATGTTGTCCTGTTGGCTTCTTCAAGCCGGGACCTTCAGTGTGCACTGGGGCGGTTTGCAGCTGAGTGTGAAGCGGCTGGGATGAGAATCAGCACCTCCAAGTCTGAGGCCATGGTTCTCAACCGGAAAAGGGTGGCTTGCCCTCTCCAGGTTGGAGGGGTGTTTCTGCCTCAAGTGGAGGAGTTTAAGTATCTCAAGGTCTTGTTCACAAGTGAGGGAAGGATGGAGCGTGAGACTGACAGACGGATCGGTGCGGCGTCTGCAGTAATGCGTTCGTTGTATCGGTTTGTTGTAGTGAAGAAGGAGATGAGCCGAAAGGCGAAGCTCTCGATTTACCAGTTGATTCCTACTCTCACCTATGGTCATGAGCTTTGGGTCATGACCGAAAGGACAAGATCCCGGATACAAGCGGCCGAAATGAGTTTCCTCCGCAGGGTGGCTGGGTGCTCCCTTAGAGATAGGGTGAGGAGCTCTGTCATCCGGGAGGAGCTCGGAGTAGGGCCGCTGCTCCTCCACATTGAGAGGAGTCAGTTGAGGTGGCTCGGGCATCTGTTCCGGATGCCTCCTGGTCGCCTCCCTGGGGAGGTGTTCCAGGCATGTCCCACCGGGCGGAGGCCCCAGGGAAGACCTAGGACACGCTGGAGGGACTATGTCTCTCGGCTGGCCTGGGAACGCCTTGGGGTCCCCCCGGTAGAGCTGGAGGAAGTGTCTGTGGAGAGGGAAGTCTGGCCATCTTTGCTTAGACTGCTGCATCCATGACCCGGTCCCGGATAAGAAGATGGATGGATAATAAAACATTTATAAAAAATGGCTGTTTGATAATATATTTCACAATCATCTATGTTATCTTAAAATGATAAATAAAAGCCATAAAGTAATAAATGAAACTATTTTGCGAGACAAAAGGTGTAGGCCACTAATCGACTAATACCTCACTGATTGATTATTCAACTGACCAGAGACAGTCAGTCCTACAATAAACTCACAGTTCAAAGTTAAAAGTAATTTGGAAATTTTTGATTGCAATTTAATATTTAAAAAACTCAAATGTGTTTATATGTGTGAATGATTAATTTATTATGTTAGATGTGGCCTCGAAAAGATTTTTCATACTGATTAAAGGAGAATGCCTTCAAAAGCAGAAAGGTCAGAAAGGCAAAGATCAGTTTAAATCTAACCTACCTTTTAATATCACTTTTAATTAAGTTCTCTTACAGCAATTTATGCTTCAAATAATTTTAGTACACACAGAAAATATTTAAAATACAGTGAAGGACTTTGTGTTTCAGTGGCATGGTGTATCCAGTATGATAAGAGAGCAACTTGAAATGTATGCTACTAAAATGCTGAGCGTATATTATTTAGTGGTGTCAGACTAAGCTACATAAAATTAAAGGGAAAATATTCATTCTGGTTGTGTAAAATTACATAATACACCTTTTCTGTCAGTTAAAAACTGTGGACATTAAAAACTAACATAAGTTAAACAAGGTGAAGTGAAGTGAGTAAAAATAAGCAGGAGGAATAGATGTATACACCTTCACAAAACAAAAGATTGTTTATTCCCAGCTGTATACACATAAATGCTTTTCTTGCACTATTATTGTATTAAGAAGCAGTCAATCAACTGAAAAAAGTCTGTTTTACAAAATGAAAACAATAAAACTATGTTGTGTCAGTGCATCTTTCATTGCTGTAAACACTTTGTTAGTATTTTATTATTACACTATGGCAGATTCTTAGTCAAAATGTATATTCCTTTAATGCTGCAAACATTATTTTTTATATATCATTTATTAGAATAAATTATTTTTTGAAGTTATAAATGAGAAGGTTTTTAATTAATTAGATGTATTGTTTTGTGCATGCCATTAATTAACACTGGGCTAGTGTGAGGATCTACATTTAAAATTTTTTATATTAGAATAAAAATATTGTGAAAAGGCAGGGAATTTTAGTGGTTCAGTTCAATGTGAAAGTCAGATTAGATTCAGTGCACACAGAAAGAAACAATTCAAGCATTTATTAATTCTTAATGTCATGGATTATAACATAAAACTCACTACAGTATATTATTCAATTAGAATTTTATACATAACAAACTCATCAGAATTAAAAATAAATGCTTGAAATATTTTCCTGTGTGCGTCTTGAATCTATTGTATTGCATAAAGTATATGCTGTACTGTATATAACATCAGTTTTCCACGTGTCTGTAAGTATCACCACACATGTATGCCTAAATCTTAGTTACTCACAGTTGACGGTGATGTCCACAGTCTGCACATCCGTATCTATGTCGTTGACAGCTGTACACTCATATGTGCCTGCTCTCTGTCTGCTGATGGATGGGATCTCCAGGTACTCATCGTCTGACCCCACATCTCCTGTACCACAACACACACACACAGAGAACACAGGACGTTGAGGGTCATTCCGTGTTAATGGGACCAGGCCACAGCTGCAGCCTCTGTTGTCAATTGTCCACTGTGTCCCCCTGTGACCTGTGGGAAGAGCTGTGGTAATGACTCTGATACTGATACAGGTGTCTGGACGGCTGCTGTTGTCCGTCTGTCTGTGTGATCAGTTAGAACCCATACCTCTCATGTAATAGGGGTCAGAGGGTAAATGGCACCAACCACAGAAGATGTAGCGCCACATTAAATTGCACTCGAACATTTGGAGAGACTGCTGCAGAATCAGTAAACAAAATTGTCCTAGCATTGTACTGTTGAAATTCAAAGAGTCTTTATTTTTGAATTAGGCTAACAAAATTGCAGGTACATTTATAATAATTGTCATATGTTCATATAAATAATCATTCGCCACATAAAGAAGAGATGCAGGCTGAAGGTCAAGCTTATTTTGCCTATGCTTTATACTTTACTTAACAACATCACAGCTCCTAATAGAACCAAGCATCACAATGTAAACAAGATAATTATCTCCACACTCAGACTAACACTCAGACTTGATATATCTGGATAAAGACACTCTGTTGAATGAGGTACATAATTTAATCTCCTCTGCGCAGCTGTTCCATAAATCTATGCCTCTGAGTAATACATGATTTCTTTATATTTGTTCCGAATGCTTTCTTTATAAACATTGCAGTTCCTCTGAGGTCATACTGACTATCTCTAATAGTGAACATATTCTGCAATGTTTTTGGCAAAAGGCATTTTTTAAAGTGTTTTTGCAAAATGAAGATTGGTTTTGTGTTAGTTTTATAAGTATTGCCCTAAAAGTCAATACAATAGGTTATATGAGACATTATTAGAAAGCAATAGATAAACAACAGACTATTGTTATTTAAAGGTGCTATGACCAGTATATATTTTTTTATATTTCATAAAAATTGCCCACATATGTGCCAAGAAATGAGGTAAACATGTTTAAATCAAATATTAGTTTTACTGATAACAGTGGTACAGTTGAGTTATTAACAATTAAACATATGTTTTAAATAATGTTGTTTGTTTACATTTTTTGTTTTGATTCTAAAACTGCATTGCTGATCGTAAAAGACAAACGAGAGCATTGTTTTGATTTAGACTGCAGAACTATTTTAAACCAGTACGAGGGCATGCTGCTTACAGTACCTTTAATCTATACCCATATTTATATAATACTGGTATTACTTTAGATGTTTTCTTTTTAAGGTTATTTATATGCGATTTCCAATTTAGTTTATGATCAATGATTACTCCTTAACTGTTGAAATGTTGACATTATTCAGCAATATATTAACATGATTTTTAACTTTGCACCAAGAGAAGATGATGAATTTGGTTTTATCCATATTAGCGATGACTTAATTTT
Organism: Bostrychus sinensis; assembly: GCA_020698575.1. Classification (NCBI taxonomy): domain Eukaryota; kingdom Metazoa; phylum Chordata; class Actinopteri; order Gobiiformes; family Eleotridae; genus Bostrychus; species Bostrychus sinensis. Next base: position 29,257,154 of record CM036244.1, read on the forward strand.
ATCAGACCATATCTTTATTTTATGTAACTCTTAGGTCTCCCCCAGAGCAATACAGGGTAGTATCATCTGCAAATAACACTTAGTTTAAAAGATCCAATACATTACCTATACAGTATCATTAATATAGACAATAAATAACTTAGGTTCCAAAACTGAACCCTGTGGAATTCCACAGGTCACTTTTAAGATGTCAGACAAACTAATACCTGTACTCGGTGTACAGACCTCCTGAAACCATATTTCACCACTTTTTGTAATAAAATAGTATGATCTATTGTATCAGTTCCTTCTTCAGATCAATAAAACACCTACACTATATTTCTTTTCATCTATTAAAGGTTTCAATAATTTCAGTAACTGCCACTGAGGTAGAGGTTTTATTTTCTGAACCCATATTAATGAACAGTCAGTAAGTGACATTTCCCTATGTATTATCCAGTCTTTTAGCAATTTTTTTTGTATTATTTTTGAGAATTGTGATAGCACTGAAATTGGTCCACAACTAGTCTTCACTTTTGTATATGGAAATAATTTTGCCTATTTTCATGTGTTTTTGAGTAATTTAATGTCAGTTTGACGTTAAGATATTTTAATTTTAAATTTCTTTACAGTTTCTAGTATTTATTCTTTGTTTTTCACTTTAATATAACATTTCTAGAGATTGAATTGTTTCGATCATTGTTGTTCACATGGTCATTGTTTTTTTTTTTTGTTTTTTTTTTGCCAAGTTATAGCCCCGGGATATTAGCTTTAATACTTAAAGGGCCTCCTAATGCTGGGCATAGGCACCACAATTTAGCCTGTGACACACTTCTTAACTCACGTTGTTTCTTCTCTTGGCTAATAAACAGCATAAAAGCATTGCTCATACAGAATTTTACATCCAGTTTGTCAGTTTACTATTACAGTGAAGGCATTTTTAGTTTTAGTACAGTTACAGGATACAGACTCTTGCACTGCTGGGACCAGATTTTCTGACCCTCCTGTATGGTTTGGACCAAACTGTCAGGTGTGAAAACTCCTTTAGACTGTGATTCTGGTTCATAGTAGTGTGAAAGCCTGTTGTGCGATAATTTATATGGGTGTCCAAAAAGTGACACCTATATAAATACGCAAAGACAAGCAAATGTAAGTCTGAAAGCCAAAAATACATCATAGTATGGTTAAAAAGTTGAGCAGAATAACGGATGCTACTGCTTTAAGCTCCAAAGTCCGATAGTCTGGATTTTAATATAGAGGAGAGAAAGCAAATGTCAGCGGACCAAATGGACACATGTAATATTGTGTGAGTTGTAAGTCTGGGCCTTGGTGCAGACTGTCAGGTGTGAAAACGTCCTCAGAGTCTGAGCTTGTTCACATTGCAGTCCAGAGTGATAAGAAAAAAGGATGACTAGTGTGTCAGTGTTTCAAACTGTAAGTATGGACTATGTAGTGACAACCCTTCATCTGTGTGGATTCAGAAACACAAAAATAGTAATAGTAAAAGACACTGAAATACAAGCGGTCTTTGTCAAAACTGTCCACCTCACCCACATAAAGTCAAGTGACAGTTTTTGCTGTTACATGCTCATTTGAGGTAGTATACTACTATTAATCCTGCTACAGATGTTTAAGTATGTCAAAAAATGGCATAAATTTCAAAAAGCCAATGAATAACATGAATGAACCACAGTTTGTATACAACAGACTTTCATAAACCATTTTATGCTCAAAAGCACAATATTGGTTTCATGCTATCCCTATTATCAACATATTACTAACTAACTTTGCCTCTGCTTTTTGACACATAACTTTTGATCCCCCATAATATTTATATTCTCAGTAAGCCACTGAGTTTGCAACACGCATCTACACCTTTAGAACGTTTGAGGACAAAAAGGGCTAGGGTGAATATCTGTGATCTATAAAGGACGACCATTATCACCAAATTTAAAATGGACATAAGCAGTGTCTAAGGTTTGCCAAGAGCCTTCCTGTTCTTCCAAATTTGTCTGATCATTAGAAAATATAGAACACGACTTGCACATACTGCATATCTTCTGATAACACAAGACATGACAGTTAAGACATAGATAAGACAGATAAGACAATTTTGGCAGCATGGACCAACTACACAAATCTTCCTCTATTCCTGCTGTGATGTGACAGTAGAAATTGATCCAGTTACAAGTGTGTCAAAGCGTACCCAGGTACATATCACCACATGTACAGTACCTAAATCTGGATCTCCTTCTGAAGCTTCCCTATTGTTCCCTTCAACACTTACAAAGCCACGTTCTTGAGCTCGCTGACATTTTTCACTGGTTATTACAAGTACTGGGTGATTAGCGCTTTGTTCAGCCAGCTCTCATTATCACATGTCTGTCATAACTTTTCACATTCTGGTCTTTTTTAGCACATCAGGAACACGCTGGAGAATATGAATGGGTGGTTTTGACAAGGACACTTATTACAGCACTCAATGCACAGAATAAAATATCTAACTGACTTGAAACCTCCTCCCAAGATGTGGTACAATGACAGTAATAAATTGCATAAGGATTTGCTTTGGGGTTGAGCTGGAGCGCACCTGGGATGGCTGTTGTGTAGACAAGTGCATAGTGTCAAGAGAACTCATATACACTATAAGCAAATGCAGTAAGTGGGCAGGTTCCACACAAGAATACATTTAGCAGACAGAAGCTAGTTGTCAGTGAATACTCTGAGGAGTGGGAAAAGCATGACAGGGCTGCAATGGATATGTTAGAGAGGAATTCCCAACATGCATCACTCTTGTGGCAGGTAGGTTCACATTAGAGGCAGAGGGAGATGCCACATTAAGACAATACAGGTGCATAAAGACACGACAATAGAAGAAGAAAGCATTTGCCCGTAAATAAGATGCCAATATTCTTGTTCACCAATGTGGGTTTTATATCAATTATTTTTTAACAATCTGGATTGAACATTCAGGGATTCATGGTGGCGGAGTGGTTAGCCATCTTTTAAGAAATATGCATCCAGTCAGCATGCCTACTGCCAATGATCTCCAATGCCAATGTTACAGTGGGTTTTGGAGAGGTCTGGCTTTCTCCTGCCATCCTACATCCATGCAAATGTCGAGGGTGAACTAGTAAATAGTAAATGATAAATCTGTTACTGTAAATCTGTTTTGTTTGGTGGTGGTCAGAGAGGCTGTAGATGCAGAATGGTAGGCACATGGCTCCAGAGGTAGGTTACTACATCCAGTGTGACTGAGGAGTAAATGAATAATTTACCTACTTCTAAAGTGGCTTTGAGTGTCTAGAAAAAGGGCTTTATATACCACTGATGTATTATTATTAACTAACTAGGCATCGTCCTAAGCACCAGGGGAAAGCTCCAGCCCCAGGGAACACGTAACGGGGCTAAGAGGTAGAGAATGAATGAACATATGAATGGATAGAATTTGCATTCAATAATGAGAGAACGGTATCTGTGGCAGTCTGAACAGCTCAACAGTCGATCATGTGACTTTCCTGACCACTTGGTTTTAATCATCTCAGCTATAAGTTGATGTGATTCAGTGAGGACTGTAGGCAGCCATGCTTCCATCAGTCTGCCCCAGGGCAGCTGCGGCTACAGAAGTTGCTCACCACCACCGAGTGTGACTGAGGGGTGAATGACTAATGGACTCATGTAAAGTGCTTTGAGAAATTTGAGAAGCTTGTAAAGTGCAATATAAATCCAATCCATTATTATTATTATTTAGTTTTTGCTTCTGTACTACCTTCTGTTGTGGGGTAAGAATGGAACTACTTCACAGCCCTATACTGGCACTACACCTTTTAAATAACATGAGACAATAACACTGCCAAACAAAAAGTGGGCATGGTATGATCATTCTTCAAGTTATTCTTTAACTTTTCAAGTGTTCCATTCAGAAAAATACAATTTTCTTTTCTCTCCCAAATGAATATAATGATGTTTTAGACAATACTCAGCCAGATATACAATAACAGCAATACAATTTCAAAAAGCAAACTTTTCTATTGGTAATGGGCCCTAGTACCATATCCAAGCATTAAGATCATTCCATCCACAGACCTAGGTTCATGACTTTACAATAAGCTGCAAAATGTCAGAGAGTTGATATTTGAAAACCAAACTCCTTCCAAACCTAAAGAGACATTGGATATTCCGTAAAGTAAGAGTAAGAGAATAGCAGCAAAAGTAGAAATAATTCAGAATAGGTCCTCTCGGTGAGTCAACAGCTATAAGCCAAGACATTATCCTCCAAACCACTTAAGAAGAGTGTGTCACAGCCAGTGTTGGGCATTTTACTTCAAAAAACTAATTCGTTATAGTTACATGTTACTTTTCCCAAAAGTAACTGAGTCAGTAACTCAGTTACTGCCTTATAAAACTAGTTACTAGGCAAAGTAACTATGGTGTTACTTACTGTGTTAGAACAATAAAACACAATAGATGTTTTAGAACCTCTAAGGAGGTTCACTGACTTAGGTTTAGGCCAAGTTTAGTCCTGGGTTAATTCTAGTCCTGGTATAGACCTAGTTTATTCATTACTTAGTCCTAGTTTAGACATGGTTTATTCCTGGTTTAGTCCTTGTGTAACAGGTTTAGACCTGGTTTAGGCTTGGTTTAGTCCTGATTTAGACCTTCTGAAGTCCTTGTTTAGACCTAGTTCAGTCCCGGTTTAGACATGGTTTTGTCTGTATTTAGTTCTGGTTTAATCCTATAGGCTACAGTAAATACTGACCTCTGTGACCTTATCGATGTGGTTTTCTCATGCAGCTGCCCCTGGTCTTTTGGACCGCGAGCCACGAGCGTCTTGGTGGTGTGTGATGATGAGAGGGGCTTCATGTCAGAAATAGCATTACATGGTTTTATTGCGCAACACAGAGCCATAGAACTACCCGATGCACAGCGGAGTCCCAGTGAGAAAGTGAAAGTGCAGCAGCCAGTGACATGCAGTCTCAGCCCCGCAACCCCAGTCGCAACCCCACTAAAGCACCCTGGCATTTTCCCTACTCCTGTTGTGGGCAAACTCAAAAAGTCTGGAGCCTTGCGCAAGGCACAATAAACAGCCTGCTCTCTACTCAGCCACTGAAGTTAAGCACTCACACCCACTACTCGTCTGTCTCCTACTTAAAGTAACGTGCCACATTTTACATTCAGTAACTGTTACGCCGTTGTACCCATGGGAAAAGTAATTAGTTAGATCACTCCAATACTGGCAAATCAACGCCATTTAAATTATGTTGTTTTTTCCCCTCCTTGCTGTAAAGCACTTTGACACAATGCATGTTGTTTTTAAATGTGCTACACAAATAAATTGGCTTGGCTTAGTCCTAACACTGGTCAGGCTAAAGCAAACCTATTCTATTCATATCTATTAAAAAGAAAACTCTTTTAAAAGAAAATCATGCACTCCTACAAACTCAATACATTTCTAAGGATTCTGCATTTTGTGACAAAGCCTAACCATTAGTTCAATGGGCAAACAGAGTCAAGAGAAGAATACACAAGGAAATGTAGTTACGGCAGGTAAAATGAGTAGTGAACACGTCACCATTTTTCTCAACAAATACATTTCTAACATGGTTGGTTTATGGTGGAATTATGTTCTTTCCACTTCCGTATTATGGCCCCAACAGAGCTCACTAAAACATTCAGAAGTTTACAAATCGTGCAAATAGGCAGGAAGACAACAAAACAAAAATTCTGGTCTGTCTATGAAACAAAATCACGTATTAAGAGGCAGCATAGCGTTCTGATGACTGAAAGCTTTCAGATGGTGTCTTGGCTTTCACCTTTTTGCACCTCCCTTTCTTTGTGTGTTCAATATCTTTTCATTGTGTCAGTCTATTTTATTACACATAACTGTGCTTCTGAATGTATTTGTTTTGTTTTCTTTGTTTGTATATGTCAGAAATGTATTTGTTGAGGAAAGTAGCATTGTGTTCAATACTTATTTTACCCACTGTATAAGAAACCAGACTGCAAAACATACTGTTGTCTTTGAGAGGCAGGTAAAATGAGGTTGAACCTGTAAATTTAACAACCTGAGTGATAAGATCATCAGTGAAAATAGATCTGAAGAACACATAATCTAAGGTTTAGTCTCATGCTCAGATTGATTAGTTGCTTGTGAATGCTAAATTCATGGCTGATTTTAAAAACATACAAAAAAGGTCAACTTAAACCAAGTGAAACAGATCATTTTGACCTTTGTCCACAAAAATTTGAAGGTTTAAAAACTGAAAGTTTCAAGTGAGCTCTAACCTTAGAAATGCCATGTATTAGCAAAGTAGTTTTATGGCACTAGCTTGTATTGGTGTGGTATTGGTGAGGTACAGTTTTATTTCTTAAGAATAAAAACAGGAAAGCTATGGGTGGTTAAGATAACAGTTAGTACTTGGACACATTTAATAAACATGTTTGTATAGCTTGACATGATAGTTCAAAGAAACATTTTTTAAAGTACAAAAAAAGAAGAAAAAAACAAACAAAAAATAAAACCTTGCTTGGTGTTAAATAACTGTATAAAATTACAAACACTGAAGGGCATTGCTTAAAAAACTATTTGAAACAGAAAACTTTGAAATTGAAAATTTTCTGCTTGGATAAAGGGCTTCACAATATTTTAAGTTATTTTTTTGAGTGTTTTTGAGGGTACTTGGGCAGAAATTGTGCGAGAGAGTGAATGAAATGACCTGAGGTGAGCGTCTACAACACTTCAGATGAGCCACTGAGAAGGACAACACAAATGACATATAGAAAGTCAGTCAAACCTGGCTTCAGCTTTTACATGCTACATTTAAACCTATCTGGCACAAACCCTTACAAAGTGGTCAGGGCCAGTCTGTCAAGCTACAAATATAGCTACCATCAAATAACAACATTCTGAAACAATTGATGCAGAAACCAAAGTGAGGGGATTCTCACACAGGATTTAATCACAAAGTAAAGTACTTTTTCTTCAACACTGTGTTATAAATATTCTAGATTTATACAACATATTACATATTACACATGAAAAGGTATTAGAAATGTTGATTTTTCCAATTACATATTTTTATTTCTTTAAATTTCTATTTTATTTCTATTATCTAATATTATTCATTCATTCATGTATTTATTGCTTACTAAACCCATTGCCATTACACATAAACATCTCAAACATAATGAGATTGAAGTCATAAAAGAAATAAACATTTGAAAAGATTAGTACATGTTTACCATAATGATGTGTGTAAGCAACATGCATTAGCTTGGGCTTAAAGAAAACAAAGTCAAAACATTTGATTCACTGATGAGTACTGCAACACTAATCACTTCTTTTCAGCCATCTGGCAAACATTTGTACCAATAATAATACTCTTTATTCATCATTCTACACTTCATTTGTTCCTAAAATACCAATTACCTAAAACATGCAGTCACACAAGACATTTAGTAACCATCAGTATCAGCAGCAACTTATCGATGTGTATCAGTATTCACCATTCACTTGTGTTTGCTGCTCTGTTTCTTGCTTCAGGTCATGAATGTGAATCACGTAAGAGCTTTGTGTTTCTGGCTTCACACCAGCGGTTCTCAATGAGCATGTATTTTTTAGTACGTAATCAAAATTGAAATGACAGTATACTCTTGGTAATTTAGTTGTTTACTAAAAATCTCTGAATGTAGATATCCTCTCTTCAGCAATTCACATTTAATTTTTAAACAGTCACTTTCCCCTCTTAATTCCCAGATCATTTAACCATTCTAGACATTTGCATTTTTTTCCTAAGGCCACTCCCAAATAAATCATGCCTTCTATGCTAAACAACATCTAGCTTTCCAATATATCATTGCATGTCAAGCAAACAGGCCGTAGAAATTATTCAAAGCCACAACCTTTATTCCATCACCAGCAACAATATGTAAAAGTTCAAAGCTGCAAGAAAGAGTTGGTGTTAAATTCCTCTATCCTGTGAAGTGCCCAAATTTTGCAACAGCTTCCTTGTTCTTTTCATCCCGCCGATTTGTCTGCCAGTCCCCAACTGAGTAAGGCAAACCACTGAAAGCAGCATGGTGCATGTCCACAGAATGAAGGGGCTGTTTTATGTGTGGATACTGAGAACAAATGCCTCCACTCACTACTTTAGTATCAACTCCACAGTGCAATACAAGACCCTGTATATGGGGGGCATGTTTTCTGGCATATTTTCCTGCTAGTTTGGGTGATATGAGCAACTTCTCTTAACTCACTTCTCTTACTCTTCACTTATCTCACTCTTAACGCGTGTACAATTTCTCTCCTTGATCCTTACTAGAATTGCTAAAAAAACTACAGTGGTCTCGCGCCAGGATGGCATTGACCCAGCAGGACATCCACACAGGGACCACACAGAGGGAGAGGGTGGTCTATAGCAGGAAGCAAAAAAGAAAACTGGGAAGTCTCCAGGGAGGCTTACACAAGATAATGCACCTCTCTGTGTCCCTGAAATGCCATCCTCCAACTCAAGGGCAAACCGAGAAAATGGGCTGGCAAATGGAAAAGGAGACATGTATTTGTGCACGGGGCAAGAAGAACAAGTTGGGATGGGAGAGCAGACAGGAGAGCAGATGCTGCGGGCATATAGGCATTTAAGGAAAAGCAGTGTGAGGGGGATATGGTACGCGAGGATTTAAATTGATGAGTCCAACCAAATGGGGTGAATGGAATTGAAACAGAGTGGCACATAGAGGTTCTAACAGTCAGAGAGTAATAGATAACCAAAGAGCATGCTGGGATACACATCCTGTTAACATGCTGTCTGGAGGGAAAGATACTAGAAATAACAAAGCTTTCCAAGGGCCAGTTCACATTACATTTTGTATTGTATCTGATCAAAAGTGGCTGACTTTACACCTGGCATTACTGTGTCATTATCTGATAGTTTACACACGCATCATGTTATAGAATACTGGCACGAGTAAGGAAATGAGTGGTGAAAGTGCTCATGAGACGCCTTTCAATGCAAACCATGACTGATGATGATTCTATACTTATGGTACTATAGCTCAGTACACTCATACAGCTGATTTATGACACAGACCATGCTGATGATACTGAATACTGGTTGCTTAGGGACAAATGATTATGTTGGTGTCTATTTTCTAAATGTCATTCATGGGCCTCATTAAAGAAGCTTCTTCAGAAATTCCCACAACAATCAATAATAAATGACAGAAAGAAACATGTACATGCCAAAAAAAAAACTAAAAAAACAACATACACTCAGTCCTTACCAGTCCCCAATTCTCCACGATCCACATAATGCTATCAGGTAATGAAAAACCAAGATTAAATGACTTCTTCTAACCTGTTTTTGTGGTCCCCTAAATGTTGCAATTTGACCCACATGTTTTTAGTGGTTAAACCTATGCAGACATGGGGAGAACAAGCAAACTTCACAGAGAAAGGCCCTGTCTGGTTCAGGAATCAAACTTGGGACCTTCTCTGTGAGGAAAGAATGCTAACCACTGCACCACCGTGCTGCCCTAGGTCACTAGTCACCAGTAGTTCTGTGCTGGTTAGAAAGAGTAGCACACTGACCATTCTGCTTTGTTTGCTCAGTGGAGGTCAGATGTTAAACACCCAGCTTTGTTTGTTTCTTCGCTGCTGTGGTTTCATTTTCACAATATTCAAAATAGACTAAAGTGCTAATGTAAAAACTCAAGTCAGGTTGACTCCTGTGTCACCCCTTGCTTGACTTGACTCATTTTCTCTTCCACGTATTCCTACAAACATTTCCTCTGCCTTTTGGCCGCTCTGCCATGACAAACATCTAAGAAATAAAACCATTGCTGGCTTGTTGTTGTGACTAAACCCGAGACTTCAGGGGCACTGGGTCTTCTTTAGTCATCACACTGACTTCAAAGGTGTTTAATTAAGGTAATAAAAAAGTAGCATAGTTCCATTTTAAAAAAGAGCCTGATGATTGATTGCAGAATGGAAGATTATATGAAAAATAATGCATCTTATATCTTATAGTAGACAGAGTATGAGTACAAAAGGGGATATATAAGCATATATAAAAAGATATCCAAAGCGGAAATTGAGAAAAACAGGCTGATAACCCTTGTGCTGCAGTAAGTACCTTCATCTTCAGCTCTTGTGCTGTTGCTATGGAAAGTAAATATACACACGATATACTTATTTTTCTCCACTGATTATCAGCCTTGGGCATATGGAATTTCTTAATGTGCCAGGCCTGGAGGAAGCATCATCCTCTTTGAAGAGAACACACATAAAAGGAGCCAGTGCAAAACTAAATTCTTAGAAATATAGTAGCTCGGGGTTGTGCGTCTTACTGCAATGCAATGAGCTGACTTTGCTTCCATTGAAGCTGTTTGCGGGTGAGGAGAATCCATCCTGACAGTGTGCTGCTGATTTGACCCATCAATGGCATGCATATTTTTGATCATACAAAGAAAAAATAGAAGCCATGGCTGTTACTAATCTCTATGGGCCATGAGTGCTGTTGTATAGTGTTGTTATTATAGGGAGACAGCACCGAGAGAGGGTAAAACTACAAAAAGTACCCAAGGCTACTTCCTTTCTTATTCATATTTCTATTGTATGAATGAATACAATAGACTGTCATCAAGAATTTGCCAATTGCCAAGGTTTAAAACCAGAAGAATGTCTCAAAATTCCCATTTATAGATTTTTATAATGGTGAGTGTCACAGGGCTCTAGACTAACTTTTTCACTTTTTCTTTAGGTTGCACAAAAATTATGACAATTATGCAAATATTGGATTAAATGTATAATTGTTTTCAACTTAAATAATTAAAATTAAAATAACAGTATCCTAATAACAGTAGTCTAATCTCAAAATTTCAAATTAATAATTCAATTCTTAATTAATTAATTTCAAATTACTCCTAAAAGTTAGGAGTAAAAATATAATAATGATAATATTATAATAATTATAATTCATACCATATGGTATTTTGCATTTACACAGCTGTAAAACTGTAAAACATCAATGTCACTTTTTCCTAGCAAGACCAAGGAGACTTGTAGCGTTTGACTAGAAGATCAGGTTTATGTGTGACTGATCAGTCATAAACCGCTCAGGGCTTTGGGATTTACCAAATAGCCCACTTTTTTTAATGTGTCATATTTATCTGTGCAATCGAGAAGGATAATCAGCTTCTGCTTCAACAACAACAGCGCTAAAAGAGACTTAAATAAAAGAGACTTAGGTCCTGTCCCAATACTCGCTGAGGGGCGTAAGTGCGTAGTGTGTCCCAATTCTCTTCATCGTTCGGAATCACACTTCATCACACACTTCACTCCGCGCTTACAGTAAGTGTGGATCAGAGCGAACTTCGCTGAAGTATATTACCCATAATGCATTTCATTGTGCTATTTTCAAACAACACTGCGTTTGTTTCTTAGCAACTTAGCAGCGCTAACTGGCAAAATAAAAGCAATGCATTAACAGCTCAACAGATGGCTATTTTAAATGGAAGTGCCTGTAGTCCAGGTAACAACACGGTTAAAACGTTAAACACATCTGATCTTTCTATGGCAGCTTATCAACTGTTATTAACTTACAGATAAATCCAGCAGCAGTTTAGCAAACATGCTGCTAAAAGACAGCACTGTTTATTTTATTAAATGTTTTTACCTGGTGAATTTCACAGTGCCTGTGTCGAAGAAGTGTGGACTGTCCCAATGCTCCTTTTTAACTCCCCTGCACCCTTGTGCACTTCATGCACTTTCAGAAAATGCGCACTTCAACAAAGTGTGTAGTGCATAGTGTGTGTATTGGGACAGGGACTTATGCATCGCCAGATGCACTGGCATCACACAAAACCAAAAATAAAACAATTAGAAAAGCATTTGTTTCGCGTGTTAATGCCTCATTCTCTGGGCTGGGCGAGATGTGTTTGGTGTTTCTCTCCATGACCTCGAGCTGAGTGCTTTGTGGTGCTCCCACAGCAGCGCGTCTGTGGCTTTGGGGTTTGTTCAAGGCGACAGAAGCCAAGGGGCACACGCAAACCAAACCAAGTAAATTGGACATCCGTGGACACACAGGGAATGTAGTCTTTTCGTGTAGCCCGTGCCTCATTTCCTGCTATGCGTTTGTAGGTTTTGTTTTCCGTGCTTCTTTAGCCAAACGGCTGCACTTGTAGCAACTTTGATCCAACTGAACTCACGCTACAGTAAGAGCTGGAGCTGCTGATGTGTTGGGAGCAGCCCCAAACATGGCAGGCAGTTGAGTCCATTCAAAAGTACATTACTACAGCAGAGCACCTTTACGTCACTGCTGACTCGCACAAATGCGACTGCTCAAAAATTTAATTTGCACACTCTAAAAAAAAATAGGCACATATGCAACCATTTTGGTTGTAGTGTAGAGCCCTGTGTCAGTAGCCGACAAATTGAGAGAACTATGTTCAGGCTATGTGTGGAGAGACAGTGCAGTTCTTTAGAGACAGAGTTTTTCCTGCTCTCATCACCAGAGCTGCAGTTCAGACACTGCTCTGTCACAGACCAAAGGACTCGGCATTTTCAGTTGTTTTAAAAACATATCAGCCTCTTTTGTTTGTTTAAATTATTACAGTTATTGTATAAAAAACTAAAACTTGCAATAAATGATTCTACATTATACCCCCCAATTTTCTATTACATTAATAAAAAGATTAATCATATTAAAGTCATGTTTAATTGTTTTTTTATTATAAACATTAAATTGAATTAAAAAATTGAGATCGACCAATATCATGACAAATGTTTTTGCTATATTGCCCAGCCCTAGTAAGCATACTGGAAAGCAAAGTCTACTGGTAACGGGACAGGGTTATTTATCACACAACATAACCAGAACATAATACACATCACAACAATAAAATCTGCACTGCCCAAAGGGTTGAAGTAGCAAGAAGTAAAACTAAAATAAACAAAAAACAAACATTTTCTAAAATGAAGTATGTCTTCCTGTGAACCCTTAATATTCAAAGAATTGTTTTTGAGGGTTAAACATTTTGCAGACAGATGCTGTAATGGTTACAAGCATGTAAACATGTAAACTTGTAATGTTTTTAATTAAACCTAACAAGAGCTGTACAATGCCAACATTATTGAATAGTTTTTTTCCATTCTTCTTGAAATTTGAAGCACAAGACAAACTTTTAGATTTAGAAAAGGAATTTTCTTTCACTACTTGCTATTGCGTAAGTAAACAATCTTGTATCATTGGCAAGAGCGATTTTCAAGTATTGCTATCTATGTTGTAATAGAATTATAACTATGGCAGACCAAGAGTGTGCACATTTAAAAAAAAAAACTAAAATCAGTGCCTTTATACAGTGTTCACGTATCCTGCCGACTCACGCTGTCTTGTGCCTGTGATGACCGACAGTGACATGATGCAATCCCTAAGTTCTAGCGCTCTTCCCTTCACCTTGAAGTGAGTAATTGGCAGAACGCACAGAGGCCGCAGTAATCGACCGGCAGCTCTATCAACTCTAACTTCAAATGGAAGCCGGCTTGTGCAAATCTGGAAAACTTTTATTGCTCCCGGGCCAAATTCAATCATGTGCGCATTCTTAGCTCTAGCGCTGTAATGTGGCGGTTCTAGGCCGGCCCGACAAACTTTGCAGTCAGGTTGTGCGGTCTGGGCGAGATACCAGGGATCACTTCTGATCCGCCACAAGCCCCTAAAGCCATCTATCTATCAAAGGTGAGGGGAGCTGGGTCACGGTGTGCAAGAGCCCCAGCCTTAGCCTCAAATCATCAATCTTTATGCGCTCACACACACACACACACACAGGGAGGATGGTTATTTATTTAATTCAGTCTTTTTACCACCCCGGAGTGCTTGCAATAGCTGGGCCCACACTGAAAAGCCGCAGGCTGGAGGAGAGTGCTCTGGAGTACTGAGATACTGCAACACAAGTTTGGACTACAACAAACTACTGGGACATTCTTGACTTAGCTGCTTTCCTCTCTGACACTTAGGAGACAACTTAAGAGTATTCCATCTGAGCTTACTTATCTGGTACTTATTTACAGTACAGCTCCTGTACAGAGTTGTTATAGAAAGCTTCCCCGGTAATTAGTCACTATCCATATTATATACAGTTTAACAAAAAATGTGTGTGTTCAAAGGACCTCTTACCTCATTCCTTTTTAGACACATACCGTATTTTCTGGAATATAAGTCACTCTGGAGTATAAGTTGCATCGGTCAAAAAATGCGTCATAGAAAGGAAAAAAAACATATATAACTGGAAACACTGGATTATAAGTCGCATTTATTAAAAAATAAATTTCACAAAATTCAAGACCAAGAACAGACATTTAATCTGGGAAGGCAAGATATTCAACTACACAACAGCACACAGAACAATCGTGTCTGTGGTACGTTAACGTAACACATTAACATTTATTCAGCTACACAATAGCATGAAGAACATACCTGCGAGGCTGAAGAGACTAAATTAACATAAGCCAGCGAGTCCAAAAAAAGTTACCAGTAAAGAAGTTCCCCAAGCTCTCCATCTTATTCTACTTCACTGACAGTAGTTGTCACAAGCCCATAGCACTCTCGCGTCTGTTGATGGTAATGTTAACTCCTTGATTCATGTTAAATTTGATATATAGATCACACCTGACTATGAGTGGTAGGACCAGAAAACTATGAAAAAAGTGCGACTTATAGTCTGGAAAATACTGTAAGTTTGAGTTAACTTTCTAGTTATTAGACTGGTCTCTATAATACTTAAGTAATGTCTAAAGGTGCTCCGATTGATCGGCCGCGATCGGTGATCGGCCAATCACGGCTAAAAATAGAGTGATCAGTGATCGGTAAAATGAGCTGATCAGAAGGGCCGATCAAATTACAACAAGCACGCGAGGCTCTCAAATTTTCTGTCCTGCAACTCCGGTTTGATTAAACAGCAGTAGCATTATTTTAGCAGTGTTTGTAAGTTAAGCCCTGATCATAAGTAACACAAACCTGCCCTGGAGCTGCTGCTTTATGTCCCCGCTTTGTTCCCGCCTGCTCTTGGAGCGCACGGGACAGAACCGAGGCGCAGCAGTGTGTATTTGCAAACGCCAACACAAATAGAGCTACAGCTAACCCGCTAATATTTACGTTAAAAGCATTAAGAAAGTTCAGAGTCTGCCTGTGTCTTGTTACGCGGAGAAAACTGTGCGTTTTGTGGCTAAAACTGCACCAAATGGCTGCTAATGAAAAGAGAAAGTAAAAAGGCAGCCCATGTGTCCGTGTGTCTGAGAGGAGCACCTTTCATCGTTGTCTTCTCTGCTCTCTTTGCACGTTTTCTTTGTTCAGACGGTATCAAAACTGGCAGCAGGAGCTATCTGCTCTTTAGTCCACTGTGTTTCAACCTGGTTTGGCTGTGCGTTACGCGGACGCAGGCGCTGCACCCGCGGACTTGCACTAAAGGAACCAATTAAGAACAGCTGATTTTTACATCAGCGGAGCATTCAAACAAAGCCACACAGAGACTGGGCACACATTAAAGACCAATAAAGAATAATAATCCAACAAAACAAAACAAAAATAAGTAGAATTTTGTTGTACTTTTACATTTACAAAGGCTACAGTATTTTTCAAGTGCAACTAATAATAGCCTGCATTCATTACATTACTACATTGAAGACAACGTGATCGGTATCGGCCATGATTGGTATCTGCCGATCACAGTAAAGGCTGATTGGTGATCGGTGATCGGCCTCAAAAATCCTGATTGGAGCACCCTTAGTAATATCATGTTTCAATGATGATGCAAAGTTACAGAGAATTAATTTATAGCTTTTGGGCTGTTCACACGGACAGTTAAGCCACAGAAAACAACCCAGTGTACTCGTCTGTCCCAAAGCTGGATAAATTTGTGTCACACAAATTAGTGTGTAAATTCATGCACACTATAGTGGAGGACAATTGAATATAATCATAATAATAACTGTCATCATAATACTACATCTGTCTTATAAAGCACTTTTCTCAATACTCAAAGTCGCTTTACAATTATTTTCATTATTCATTCGCTCAGTCAGGTGACGTGTGTAGGAGACCTGGGCCACTGCTCAAATTCTATCAAAAATGGACATTCCTTTAGGAGACGAGAAGTCTGCGCTTACCCACCAAGGATGCAAAACAAAGACATAAATCTGTCCTTTACGAACTGCAGACCAATAATAATGCCAGAAGAGGCCTCCTCTCTTCTCTGATAAGAACCAGAGGCCTGACACATTTCATCTGTTTAAAAGACTTTATATGCATTAACATGTTACTTTACAGGAAAATGTCATAGCTATGTTTTGTGCAAACTGTTAAATATAACATGTGTTTTAAAGGTACGTAAATTGAAGTGGAGTAAGACACATTTCTTTTTATGACATTTACTTTGTGTCTAGCAGAGGTAATTTGAGCCCTCTCCACTATCAGGTCAGAGGGAAGAACCAGGGACACCCCTTTTACTCCAGTCTTATCTTGGGGTGCGGCCCACATTCCTCAGTTCAGTCCAGTTTTAGTCTTCGTCTTGTCTTTGTCTCGTCTCCGTCTCTCCTTCGTCTTTTAAGTTTAATTTTCTTTTCTTCTCGTCATTTTTGTTGCGTTAAGTTCACCTTGCCGGTGATAACATCTTTTCACAATAAGTCGCCCAAACTTTCGTTCGAGTATCATTTTTGTAGTTTATTTTGAAAAGCCTCGCGCCGCGCAACATCCGCCAGCTTTAACAATCGCTGCCTTGACCAAAGCAGCTAATTTAAGAAGTTATACTTCTAAAGTTTCGAATCGCTGTGAAAGGATTTTTATTGAATTTTTCATTTGGCATTAAAAGGGACATTTGCCATACTCTGAGACTTTGACGCTGCCTTACGCTGACAACAGCTAAACTCTCCCTGAGCGGCATCACGCTCCTGTTCAACATAACGGGACACCTGGCGACTGGCTGTGGAGCTTGGAGGACACACCACGACCCGCTGTTTGGAGCCGGGAACACCAGCCCTGCTACACCCCGCGGCTCTAAAGGACAAAGAACAACATCCGAGCCCCTGGCTGAAACCGGAGGCTGGCTGTCGTCACCACCTTCCCCTCCTGCTCCGAGCGCCGTAAGATCAGAGTTGTTATGTTGACAAAGTTGGCACTTATAGTCTCAGAGTCTACTCCCTTATTCCTAAATTTCCAATAATTTAATAAGTCAATTTATTACTTACTCCACTGCAATTCATCATTAGTTAATCAATAATTCTGCATAACGGTTCTGTTCATAATTACATTCCTTTCAAAATTTACCTGTGCCTCAGTACACTATTCCACCTTATTGTGTAAATAAACGTTATACTTAATCTAAATTAAGTTGAGTTTGTTGGTCTTTATCTATTAAACTGAGTCCCTCCTGGTCAATCCTTCCCTCTCAAGACATTAGTTTAGGTGTTTTAATCTGCACGTTAGCGCAAGGCTAACTGGTACCAATGCGGAGTTATTACTCTTAACCTTTGTCTTAGTTCAGTGTATATATTTTTATATATGTACCCTACTGTATTTGGCGCCCGAAAAACAGGGACCAGCGAAACTTGGTTAATAGATCAAGATCAACCAAACACTAAAAATAGGTAAATACAAATCAAAGGCGTTGTTTGGCTGGGATGTTTAATGCGCTGTTTACTGCTGTGATGCTTGATGCTTGGTGACTGTGAAAAGACCAATGCGCGCTGCTAATGCTAATGCTAACGAACGGATCCATGTAATTAAGTCTATGTGGTAGAAATCACCCATAGCGAACATTTTAATTGTTAAAAGGCCTTAAGACGTTTTACTGCTGCGCTGAGCCAGAGTTTGATTTCGTCTCTTATATCGGTGAGAAAAATTAACTTCGCGAGATTCCGGAGTTGATTCCCCGATTAATTCAGATATAACCGGATAAACCCGGGCCCGGAATCTGAACACTTGAATTAACCGCAGCACGCTAAGTGCTAAGCTAGGCTAAGCTAAAATAGTTTGCCTCAAGCTGTCTGTAAAGACTTGTGAACTGCTCCCATTGCTCTAGTGGAGTGAATTGTCTGCTACAGGACGACCTGTTGCTTTGTGTTCTCTCTGAAGAACTGCTAAAAGTTCCGTTAAGTGAAGTTTTGCAACTTGTTGCTCAGGCCGAAGTCAGAGAAACTGACGACATTTTGGCGCAACACGGGCCCACCTCAACAAGGCGGACCTAGACGCGTGACGCGTCTAATGACGTATGACGCCCTCCCACCAAGGGAAGGGCTAAGCAAATTGTTTGCACGAGCCTTGGCTCCATCTAGTGGGTACTTTGAGTAACCGCAAGGAAAAACCCAACTGTGAATAAATAGTCTAACAAATTAGTGTTTTATTCATAATTAGAGCAAAATCAATGTTTGAACACTGATTTAAAATTTTTTTCCCTTAATCTACAAACAATACAATGACATTTAACTAATGGACTTAGCCATTTCAGTCAAATTTCAGCTGCAATTTAAATTAAAGTTGTATCTTCTCTGCCCATTATCTGCAGTGCTGGTAAATCCTGCTGCTGCTAAATTGCTCTATTTTGACTCATTGCTATAACTTTAATTTGCTAATCACCTGATTAACCTCCCACTCTGCATATTGTAGCTTTGATGTCATTACACTGCAATGTCCAGCTTTGGCCTTGTGTATGATGTGTAACTTGAGTCTCACATGCTGATGTTTAACACTTGTAGCCTCAAACAACAAGTGCTAACACTAATGCTTGTCACTTTGAGCTGCTTTGGTTTCATTTGCTTTGCTGAAAAGTTTTGTACCTCTGCACCTCACCTGACTGACAACTGTTTTTTTTGCATGACTGCTGTTACAATACCAGGCCCTACTCACTCACTAATAACATTTAGTAACCTTGTTTTACACCACTGTTAATTGATTATTGATCTGATTAACACTGAACTGCAAGGATTGCTACTGTTATTAACTCATTTTCTCCTCTCACTATTTAATTACCAAATAATAACAACAATAAACCAAAACACTCATTTCACTACAGCCTTACTTCACTCAGTTTAAGGCTAGTCAAACAAAACCACAGTATTTCAATACTGCGCGACACATAACCAACACATTTTAAAGGAAATTCTCCTTTAACAAATAATAATTCTTCTCCTCTCGTTTTGTTTGTTTCGCAACTGTAAACAAACATGGAAAACCCAACCTCACATGATGAGTCTGCTCAGATAGACGCTCTTGCTCATCTGGATACAGTTCTCGGAGAAGTAACTGAGAAGTTACTGCCCAACTACATGAGTGAAATTCAGAGGACAGCTCCCTCTGAACTCGAAACCTCAATGGCCTCTCTGGTAAGTACAGGCCTAACTACGCTGCTAAAGGATAAAGAGCTGACCCGCTGGCTTGGTCAAATGGCCATCTTGATGCACTTTCGACTCAAATATACAGAAGATTTACTGGAGCGTAGTACCAATCAACATCAACGTGAAGCTACACGCATCCAAGAAGAAAACAAAGCGCTTAGAGCCGAAGTCAACTCAATTAAAATGTCTTTGGTGGAGTCACAAAGACAGAAAGAGGGTCCCTCCTCGCCACTAACAACTCCAGCGTTTAGTCCTAGAAAGTTACACTTCAGTGAGACGGACAGACGCACACACTATGGAGACTCTGACAGACCACGCTCGGACTACAGAGATTCTGACAGACTTCGCTCAGACTACAGAGACTCTGACAGACTACGTTCGGGTTACAGAGATACAGCTCTGACACTGCCAAGACCTTCTCCAGGTAGGTACAGCAGCTATGGCCCGTCAGACCGGGATTTTGACAAAATAGCTCGACACATTTTGCGCTTTGAACCTCAACCTGGTGGCGCTAATGATACCAGTACCTATCTTAGAGACATTGACTTCTACTTAGACAGGATCCCAGACGCATCTTTAGAAGATTGGATCTTTCTAATCAAACTAACGTCAAGTCGCGACGTTAGCAGTTTTATTGAACGTCAACCTGCTTATGTCCGCAAAGACTATGAGCTTCTTCGTCAGTCACTCATCGAAGAGTATTCAGATGCTACCATCACTTCGGGTCTGACAGCTGCTCTAGCAGTGAAACAAGCACACCAAGAGACCCCTCAAGCTTATTACCATCGCTTACGAAAGGCTTACTTTGGCTCACGCAATGAACCAGACATGGAGGAGGATAAAAACTTCAAAACCCTTTTTATTCAAAACCTCCACTCTACTACGAGCCGCCATCTTGGTGTTGCAGCATGCCCACTCACACAGACTAGCCGCCAGCTTCGGGAGCTAGCTGTGAGAGCCTTTACAAAACAGAAATCTACAATGACCAAATCTGAAGAACTCCCATCAGTCTTCACTGTGTCGCAGTCTTTAGAATTGGAAGGAACGTCTGGCTACAACCACAAAAATGTGGGAAGTCACTCCTTTCATTCTACCAGACATGAAAGGAAAACAAAACCATTCAAAGGAAGAAACTATCAGAATCAAAACCAGACATGGTCAGGGACAAATGACTATCAGTCATACTCTGAACGAGATTCTTGGCCCAACAATAAACCTCGGGCCAGACATCACTCAAATCAGGGGGGTCCCCACAACTTTCGCAAAGAAAGAGAAGGAAATTATTATCGGGCTCGAGACCAATTCCCACCGAGCCAAAACAGTCCAAAGAAATGGCCTCAAAGAAGAGAAGACTCAGGACAAGAGCCTGAGTCTGGTAAGCAGGCCCAGACTAAACCAGACACTCAGGCTAAGGACCCAATAGACTCAGACAGTTCATTGGAACTTAGCGAAGAGGATATAGAAACAATCCAACGAATCTTACTTCAAGCGTGTAAGAAAAATAAAAGTAAGGCTGACCTTTTCACTTTGACCTCTGTGAATCCAAAAGGCCACAAGGAACCTAAATTTCATCACAGAGAAGGGTCAAATAAAAACCTCTACTTAGAGGCTGAAGGACCAAAACCAAACTTGGCCCCGGCCTATGACCCAGTGGCCCAACATACTGCTCTCACACCTGACAGGAAAGAAGATGACTCAACGTCGCCTAGCACTGTCACGGTGGTGCAGGTAAGTCCCGCCACTGACCTATGCAACGATGACCCTTCAATCATTAAATATGAACCACCATTTCGGCAATTCTTGTGCAACATCTCTGAAAAAGGAGTAGCTCGTAAACGCTATCTCCCAGTCACACTGGAAGACAAGCTGGTCCATGACGCACTTCTAGATACGGCTGCAGACGTCACTCTGATGTCAGCCAGTCTTTTCAAAACTTTACAAGCAGCGACACAACGCTCACATCAAGACCTGAAGTCTTGCCCCTGCTCCCTTGAAGTCCAACCATACTCAGATTGCTTTACCACTCTCACAGAGATGGCCTTAGTGCAACTGACTATTGGACCAATGACACTGATTCATCCAGTGTATGTGTCACCAATTGATACAGTTCCTTTCCTTGTCGGCATGGACCTTCTAAATCGCTTTGAGCCACTTATTGATTTTCAGAAATTGAAAATCTGGGCACAGGTTCGCGAACCTCTGCCTTTCTCTTTTCCCATCTTTCCCTCCAACCCTCACTGCTATGCCCTTGATGCCACCCCAGCACAATCTTTAACCATTGCACCAAGTCCAGAACATGACTCTTTGAGTTCAAAGGACAACTCCTTCTGCGCTCTAGCTCCTCCTCTGGAGACTCAATGCCCACAGAATCTCACTGGTGCAACCCTGGGAAACACCCAGGCTGACTGCATGGTCACAGCTCCACAGACTGACAAACCTGCCATTGGCCCGGAGCTGTCCACCATCTTGGCGCCCCTTCCCGCCCAACCCACCCCTTCTGCTTTTGCAGCCACTGGTTCTGCGTCTCCGTCTGCTCCGGCGGACTCCACTTCTGCTGAAACGGCTTCGGCGCCTCCTGATTTTACTGCCTCTCAGGCCTCCAATTCAAAGATTGGCACCCTGCCACTCCATCTTTCTGATCCTTTCTCTTTCTTCACCTCGGATGCCGTTGATGCCTCCGACCCGCCTTCAAACCGTCTTGGCACTGTTACGGCCCTGCCTCGCCTCTGTCATGACTTGCTTGCTCACGACTCGGGTGCACACACTTCACCTGTGTTCATGATGCCTCCGACTCGCAGGGGGGTCACGCCAATGCACGCACATGACACTCCGGCGTCAGGCCACAAATGCGTTAAAGCAACACACCAGGCATTGCGACATATGGCCTACCGGCCACATATGCAGAAAGATGTGGCAGAATACATCAAAGGCTACTCAATCTGCTCACGCTAATCTACTAACCCACAGCTAGGAGAGCTTGCCTCCTACACAACTACACCTCAGGGGGGTAAATAACCTCTAACACCTCCTCTCTGTGTCCACTAACTCTTTCTCTCTAATACAAACTAAAATAGAACCAAATGAGTCCTTTACAAACTGGTTTTGAGCTGCAATTAGCCACCATTGCCTGAACTCAGTACAAGGTACCAGCTAAACAGGAAATGTAAACATGCAGAAGCAGACATTTTCTCAAGCTGAAGCAAGGGCAGAAGTTCAAACAGACAACCTCAGAGCCATTTTCAACTCCCAAAATTGTGTCAGCCAAGCAAACAAAATTTGTAATACACGAGGTACAAAATAAAATCCCAGAACCCAAACAAGGTTGCCTTTGAGAGGACGCACGCCCTCTAGAGAAAACCAATTTTCTCTTATTTTTGTTTGTATTACTATTGCATGCATGAGCTTTAGTTTAGTCACATAGTTTCAATGTTACATAGTAATACTTAGTTTAGAAAATTAATTAGGTATGACTTCACGCATTATATGAGAAACCCACAAATGTTTTATCATTTTATATAATCAAACGTGAGTTCCTAACTATATCTTGCAACCTGCATAGGTCTAATTAAATAACACTTCGAAATGTTATATTTTCTCTGTGCGTCTTATTTAGTTCACAGTAGGTTGTATACTTCTTTCATAATAAAGGATAACACAGATCAACTCTATAAGAAATTTAGTGTTATATCCCTCTTAGCCTAAGTAATGACCAACCTTAGGTCCTTGTTTAATTAAAACCATAAAAACCCATAAAGGAGTTCGACCTCCATACTGCCTTAGGCCCCATGGTTCCCAACCTAGTTTAATGACGCCAACTCTGTTATCATAACCACTGTGTGTTAATTCAGCAGCTGACTCCTGGATTCCTGGAGATTGGCCTGAAGTCCTTTCCCTGAGCCCTTCAAGCCAACAGGGGGGATATGTAGGAGACCTGGGCCACTGCTCAAATTCTATCAAAAATGGACATTCCTTTAGGAGACGAGAAGTCTGCGCTTACCCACCAAGGATGCAAAACAAAGACATAAATCTGTCCTTTACGAACTGCAGACCAATAATAATGCCAGAAGAGGCCTCCTCTCTTCTCTGATAAGAACCAGAGGCCTGACACATTTCATCTGTTTAAAAGACTTTATATGCATTAACATGTTACTTTACAGGAAAATGTCATAGCTATGTTTTGTGCAAACTGTTAAATATAACATGTGTTTTAAAGGTACGTAAATTGAAGTGGAGTAAGACACATTTCTTTTTATGACATTTACTTTGTGTCTAGCAGAGGTAATTTGAGCCCTCTCCACTATCAGGTCAGAGGGAAGAACCAGGGACACCCCTTTTACTCCAGTCTTATCTTGGGGTGCGGCCCACATTCCTCAGTTCAGTCCAGTTTTAGTCTTCGTCTTGTCTTTGTCTCGTCTCCGTCTCTCCTTCGTCTTTTAAGTTTAATTTTCTTTTCTTCTCGTCATTTTTGTTGCGTTAAGTTCACCTTGCCGGTGATAACATCTTTTCACAATAAGTCGCCCAAACTTTCGTTCGAGTATCATTTTTGTAGTTTATTTTGAAAAGCCTCGCGCCGCGCAACATCCGCCAGCTTTAACAATCGCTGCCTTGACCAAAGCAGCTAATTTAAGAAGTTATACTTCTAAAGCTTCGAATCGCTGTGAAAGGATTTTTATTGAATTTTTCATTTGGCATTAAAAGGGACATTTGCCATACTCTGAGACTTTGACGCTGCCTTACGCTGACAACAGCTAAACTCTCCCTGGGCGGCATCGCGCTCTCTGTTCAACATAACGGGACACCTGGCGACTGGCTGTGGAGCTTGGAGGACACACCACGACCCGCTGTTTGGAGCCGGGAACACCAGCCCTGCTACACCCCGCGGCTCTAAAGGACAAAGAACAACATCCGAGCCCCTGGCTGAAACCGGAGGCTGGCTGTCGTCACCACCTTCCCCTCCTGCTCCGAGCGCCGTAAGATCAGAGTTGTTATGTTGACAAAGTTGGCACTTATAGTCTCAGAGTCTACTCCCTTATTCCTAAATTTCCAATAATTTAATAAGTCAATTTATTACTTACTCCACTGCAATTCATCATTAGTTAATCAATAATTCTGCATAACGGTTCTGTTCATAATTACATTCCTTTCAAAATTTACCTGTGCCTCAGTACACTATTCCACCTTATTGTGTAAATAAACGTTATACTTAATCTAAATTAAGTTGAGTTTGTTGGTCTTTATCTATTAAACTGAGTCCCTCCTGGTCAATCCTTCCCTCTCAAGACATTAGTTTAGGTGTTTTAATCTGCACGTTAGCGCAAGGCTAACTGGTACCAATGCGGAGTTATTACTCTTAACCTTTGTCTTAGTTCAGTGTATATATTTTTATATATGTACCCTACACGTGTCTTGTCCAAGGATTCAACAACAATATCCACTGTAAAGGGTGGGATTTGAACCGAAAACCTTCCATTTATAGAACCGCTCAACCTCCTCAGCCACTGTTGCCCCTGTGGTGACCTCAGATGGAAATGGCCAATGGAAAGAAGGATATCTGTTCACGTGGGCAAAGACAACCTAATCTGATGTAATGTGGGCTTCTCAAGCTGCTAGAGTTGTCCTTTTAATTTATGTACAAGATGTACCTGATTATAGCCAACAAAAACTAATTGTAATACATCCTCTATGGGCTTCGGACGCCCCCCAGTGGCTACATTATTAAATATATGTAGTCTAGACAAGCCTAAAACTTAAAAATCAAAGAGTTCAATGACACCGTGTCCAAGATTTTTAAGAGAAGGAAATAAACAAACTTGGACATTTTCTCCTTGGCTGCTTTTCTCTTTTCTCTCTGCCACTCTGTGAAAAAGAACAACTTAGACTATTCCGCCCGAGCTTTCTTATTCGGAGATGGACTCGATAAAAATAGCTAGAAAGAATTCAGCACTTTTAAACAGCCTCCTTCTGAAAAAATAACAAGAAGAAAAACAAACCAAAAAGCAGAGAATTATTGTAGTCTTATATGTGGCATGAGAAAAATCAAAGCATTTCAGCTGGAGCCATTGGTATTCTAGTCTTGCTCCAAACTAAATGCCAATAGACATCTGCTGAATTGTAGTTTTGCTGGCAGAAAGAAATCCTTCAGTGTGAATCTCAATGCACTTCCTCTGATATGGATTTTAAACAGATAAATAAACATAAGCGACCGGTCACTGCATTCATTTTGGTCATAAGGAACAGAATAAAGAACAGATTTGAGTGATGCTGCCGCTTTGCATAGAGATTTGCAATCAGTCAGGCAAAACTTCACCAATGTGTAGACGTGCACAGGAGGTCCAAAGCTTTATTGGAAATCCCAGCGCATAGGGAAAGCATTGCTGATTCGAGAGGGATGCAAAAAAAGCTGATGTAAAGCATTGATGTGAGAAATGTCAGAGCAGAATGGGGTGGGAAGTCAGTGCACCTTCTACTGCAGCTTGTTTACCACATTTATCAAGAAGAGAAATTCACCACTGAGCTCTGGACATTCCATATAAAACAAAAAACACCAGCTATAGTCCATGCAGACTTGCAGACCACTCAACAGAGGCACAGACCAACAGCATCATTTTACCCGCGTATAAACTCCTTACTACTTTACTCTCAGGGATGTCTCGCCGAGATTTGTACTATGATTCATCTTAGTTGTATTTGACACAAGGGTCTCTCTGTCCTCATAGAATTGGCAGTAACAATGGCAATGCCCTTATAAGGACATGAGACTGGAGTTTACTGAAAAGTAGTGGGCAAACAAACTCAGGACAGCAAAGGCAAACCTGTGAAACAACTCACATACTGTACGCGGGATCAGGAATGACTCAGCCAACTAGCACTTTCACAGCACTAGAGAGGTGAAAACGCTAACAATAAAAATAGCTTTGATATCAGATGTGAAGTACATTTTGTGATGACTCACTGTTCAATAATCTTTCACTTACTTGAGATATCACACACACAAAGCAAGAGCTGACCCAAAACCAAGATTTAGCACACTTCAGTATTGGTCTTTATACCACCACAGCCAAAACACAGTACATTTGATAATGTCTGAGCTCTTTAGTACCACTTCTCCACATAGCAATTAGCAGCAGCTCAGGTGTCTGCACTGCCACAGATGTTAATGTTACCATGAGCAAATGGCCTGTTAGAGCCAGATACTCTGAGCCTAAGCTTTCCACTGACAGATGTTTCACCTGTTGGAGACAGACGGCCAACATCTTTAATTCTACCTTCTAAGGTAAAATTATGCAATTACACCCAAATATAAAGCTAGTTTCAGCAGTCATAGAATTACACGTGTCAACTGTAAGATGTAAAAAATCCAGCAGTGGTTACAACCCTTCCTATGTTACTGTGAGTTATATATCTGGATGTACAGGAGCCCTGCAATTAAACAGCCAATGTCCACGATGCATAAGGCCCAAAGCAGTGGTAGAACATCACAATCAATGAAAAAAAGCTTTAGGTAGAATGTATTAACAAAGTAATATAGTCTATATAATTTTCCGCTGTGAAATGAAACATAAAATTATCATGCTGTTTGGTGTCCTCCCACCGAAAAATGTACAGCAGCAATTTGTAGAGAATCACTCTACTTTAGCACTGCAGACTAAAAGTAGTCAGTTGTTGGATGCACTTAATGAGATTCCACGCTTATCGTTCCAGAGATAAGGCAGTGATTCAGTCCCATGCCTCACAGTCGTCCCCTCTGGCCCCACAGTTAATTCTGACAAACCCTTCACTCGTCAAACTCATTCAGTTAACTAATTAATAGTAGACTGCACCAAACATTGCTACAGGTAAACTCAGACACTTTCAATGTAATTACATTGCTTTTCCACACTACTCACTGACCAAAAAACTCAAGTCTCCCTGACTGCCTACTTTCTCACAGCCTCTAGCATTAGGATGGGTCATTAGTATTACAGTCACGATCAAATCAAACAGAGCAGGATCAAGTCAACACAGAGGGCACAGGATTCACTCAAACATATGATTAGGTTCTTCAATGTAAAGCATGTTAACTGTAAGAGTGGGTGTAATGCTATTAGATTTACATATTGATATTTTTGATTTAATTAAACAGAAACTCTCAACTTGTAGGTGTGAAATAGTGATGTATATAGAATAGAAAGAAAACAAAAACATTGGACTGTTCAGTAAACCTCTAAAATGGCCCATATTATGTTTTTTTTTTTTTAAGCTTTGTGAAATACATTTGGACAAATTTGCATGAACATGTCACATTTTGTTTAATAATCTATATGTATTGCCAGTGTCTTCTTTTGGGGAGCTGTTACTTTCATGTTGTAGAAAATGCATGGATTAGGTGCCTGTCACTTTAAGGCCCTGCTGGCCCTGCTGGCCCTGCCCAATTCACTCCATCAGCTCCCACTCCATTGCAAACACTGTTGTTTATATCAGCACTTCTACAGCCATGAAGCCGAGCATTTTTAAGCTCTTGATAAAGGCAGCACCACAGCAACAAACAAAATACTACTCCAGGTAAGTTTTTGAGGTGGACCTTTAAAACCTAGACAGTATATAAAGCTTTAACAACTCTGTTCTTATGAGTGCCAAGTGTTGACAAATTGAGCACTGCTAAAGGAGAAGCAAGCCATTCAGCATCATAATCCTTCACGTGTCTTTTGGAACAAACAAAAAATGAAAGCAATTTTCTGTAATAAATTGGACATTTTAAGTCTGATAGACCGGAGAGTGTTCAGAAAGGGTGAGGAAGGTTTGGAATTGCATTTTCGGCATCCTGTTGGCTTTAGATCAAACCAGTATATTTGACACTTTACACTTAGCAAAGCCATAATAATTCAGTTGTATATCCAGAAGTTCAAGCATCCCAAAAACTTTTCTGAAGCAAGTTTGATTGATAGTAGTCTTTAGTAACTAGAAATATTCTTAGAGTACAAACCTCTATAATCTATATAATCTATTATTTATACCTTCACTGACCCCTTGTGACTGGAGTCAGTCCTTATCCTTTGTCCTTTGTACAAACTGCAGATGCTGCTGTGACTGAACTATATTGGTACCTAACTATTTCATATTTTTGCACCTATGTCACAATGGTATACAATCCTGGAGCCAAACCCTGTTCTTTGACTTGTTACTGACCTTTGCTGAAAATGATCACTTACTTTGTTAATAGACTAAAACAACACTGGCAAAATCAAAAGCTTCTGAGTGGAGAAAATTAGACAATGGATAACTAATCACAGTGATGAACTTTGTTTACGATGTTCCAGTCAGCTAGGACACAACAGTTTTGGCATAATAATGCTTCCATTAGAACAATGTTTTGAGTTGCTTGAGGTGATAGAGTGTTCTCCTACTGATATATCCCTCATAAACCTGACAATATGAAAAGTGACGCCCCAAAGATCTCAGGATGCACACTGTAGAGTGTCAGCACCTGATATGTTACTGATAGGCTCTACCTGAGTGATATCTGGGATGCATGCCACATCAGGATACATCACACACACACACACACACACACTCACACAGTATCTTCAGCTGTACTGTGATAAATATTTATGCCCTGGAGTCCATGACAGGCAAGACGGATTATGAAATAATGATGCAGTTCATGGCAGATTAGAGTACCGATGCAGTGAAAACAGACATGGAGCATAGTGTGAGGTGAGTTAACATAAACTCTGATTTTTTTTTAATGCACTAAAACCATGTTCAGTTTAACCAAATTGCCAATCCAGAGCTCTTCAGAAGCATAATGTAGTGCGTGAGCAGAGCCCTGACACCTACTGGTACAGATCTGCTCATTACACAGGCCCACACGTCTCTTACACATCTCATCTGTACATACATACCTCACAAGGCTGCCTCGTTCTCTCAAACTAATTAAAAATGAGTGAAGGACAAAATCAAATCTCAGCAATCAACTTCAACCAAAGTATCATGCACATAAAAATACCTTTACATAGTAGAACATACTATAATATTTAGAAATCATGTGACAAACAGTTGCAGACAATAGGGTTATGAGGGAATGGTTCTTTGTTTAATACAGAAAATATCTCTTAAATTGTCTTTCACACAGAAAAATTTGGAGGGCTTCATCCAGGGTTGCCAAATTTGCCTTTTTTTCCATGGAATTGGACTGTGTTTTTTAAAAAAATGTGTCCACTGGTTGACTGGCTACTTTGCAGCACTAAACCTGGCAGAATGCAGTAGAAATTGCGGTTGCACAGTATTTTCAGTATTTTCATACACTGTTTTAGGCAGGTTTTAAATTGCTATGCAAGTCTTGACTTTCAGATCTGGCAACCCTGGTGCTGGTACTTTAAAACATAGAAATAAATACATAGACGCCTTGTTGTTCGCTTTGGTCTGTTTCAACAACCGCCCCAGCCAACATGGCCTCCAGTGCACCAATGCAAGTTAATGGTGAGTGACTGCAGTTCAGCCCATTCATTTGGATCTATGGTGATGGATTAAACCACAGCATAAACTGTGGTCTGCCACATTTCTGTAACTCCTGCGCACCAGAACAACTAATTCCTACATTAAATAAAACTTCTGAATGTGCATAGACTCAGGAATGATTTCTAACCAGGCTTTGGCTCGTGTTCGAGCGGTTGACTGCTGCCAGAACATCAAATCTTGGTTATTCATAATTTGTGATATTTGAAGCTAATGCTAATTGCTGTAGGAAGAAATACAGTCTACGGATAACAGAATTGAAAAGAGGTGGCGATGTGAAGCTAGCTCCAGCAACCTACACGGCATCTACGCAATAATGTTTATGCTTTAAAAAGCCTGGCGTGATTTGTTGAACCACCTGCAGGCAGCCACCAATCATCAGGTCATTTTATTCAACCGTTAGTCTTGATAATGTCTTTGCCAGCAAACCCAACACCCCCAGAACTGACTTTGTGAACTCACAAATCTCACGACAATGCATCAGCACAGGGTGGAGAAAAATATGACACACAGATGAATTAAATGAAGTCTAGTTTTCTCACAGTTGTATAAAATAAGATTTTACAAAATTTTGTATCTGTATCCACACAACTGTACATGTTAATAAGATATAACGGTAGCATTGCACTATACAACAATGAGATTAAAACTGCAAGCTATAAATTTTTTTGCTCTTCTACTATTGCTGAGGATGACGATTCCCAAGATACTGTATGCTTATGACAATGTTGTCACACTATACAGTCAAACTCATAGCTGAAAGACTTCACCCTGGCAAACAGTTTGTTTGAACCCTTTGCTTCAGTTCAGTGGGTCAAAATAAGAACTGTAGAGCTACATTTTCAAAGATGCCTGCCTATACGTGGACAAGGATTGAGTGTCGACATCAACACCAAATGTCTGGATGTGACGTCCAGACGATAGTGTGAGGAGGAAACTGCAGTAAGTCCAGTTTCATTCAGTCCTGATTGCATCAGGCCCCATGCTCCCACTGACTTCTTTTTGTTGTGCTATAAACAGAAAGGCATCTGAGCCCGAAAGAACGTCTTTCTCAACTGAAAGACAGAGCCTGACTGTTTTGACTGGACAGACGCACCAGCGGGCCTGTTCTGTTCTGGTGCAACAATAGTGGACCTGCTGTGCACAGTTTGGTTCAATAGCCTCTAAAGCGTTGATGGAAATTACAAGTTGCACAAGATTTTATAAAAGTAAGTCTGCTGGAGAGTAAGGGGGTGGGGGGGTTACATAACATCTTATTCTGGATGAGACATCAAACAATGGCTTTTGGGTTGCAGTGTTCTCCTAAGTGACAAGACAATGAACATGTGTCTAAAGAAGAACAGAATAGGACATTCCATCTGAGACTTGTTGGAGGGGGAATAATAAAGTAATAAAGACAATCAGAGGTTATGCCAGAGAGTTAAGAGCCTGAAAAAAGCCTGTGAGAGCCCACAGAAAGTATAAATGCATGTAGACAAAGAAAAATGTGTTTGTAAGGTCAGCTTACACATTCCATGTCACATTTGTGAATGTCCAACAGTGACTATTATTTGGACATGTTCCATGTCCAAATAAGAGTGGCTATAAGAGTCAAATTTAGCAAGCTTGATAACATGTGTACTGTCAGTGCCTGAGTAAAGAACATTAGCGACCAGCTCCATAGCTTTTTATATGTATAAAAGCAATTAGAAGCATTCAGAGCGGGCAGACTAGATACGCGTCCACTGCCCACGTATGTACTCAAACTGAGAATCATCTAGCTCTGGGGCAATTTGTTCCATTACTGACACCTTGTGGCTGGAGCTAGTGTCTTTGGCCCTATCCTACAATGGCACTTTTTTTTTTTTTAAATCCTGGACCCATACAGTGTTCCATACAGCCATTTTATCTAAGTTTTGCTGAAAAGCTGCTCTCCGAGTGTGTTATAAAGCAGACTGCAGCTGCAACAGAAAAAGTTAAAGAGCAAACGAGGGACATTGTCACATAGGAATGTCTTTCTATGAGAACGCCAACGTGAAGAAAGTTAAGCCGCAGACACATTCCTGACAGATGTTTGCTAGTGCTGCAGGTCACGCTGGACGCAGGACAGCTCTCCTGAATGGGACATGCAGCCTGCAGCCTGTATGAGTTCAGCCACGGTTCTGCTGAGGGGAGGGAGGTGGAGTAGAGAGAGTGTGAGAGAGACACTGAAAACAAACAGCAGATCAGTGGTGCGGCTCTTCTATTAACACAGAATTAAGACTATATTGTAAACACTGATACAGTCTCACCTCCTATCTTGCGCAAAATTATATAGATATTATTTTATTATCAATATATCGCCCAGCCCTAATGCTTATTCCTCAAAGACCAGTAATTCTCCCTCTACTAATAATATAACTTTAATAGTTTATTGTAGCCTGGCCATGGCCTAAGAACTGTGGCTTTTCTCCTGAGCCTCCTTCAGCATGTGTGGGATCTGAGACTGTTTTTGTGTGTGCCAGTGGATGTTGGCAGTAGCAGTGGCCCAAGCCTGAAGCAGCTCATCTCAGAGGTGTCCAAGAGGAATCCTACAGACTTGGCCTTCTCCACATGAAGACTAGCAGCTCAGCCCTAAGTCCTCTCTAAACGTCTGAGCTCCTTACCCTGTCCCAAGGATGAGCCCAAAACCTTACCCAGAGTTCATTTTACCACTGATATAGTTCCCTTGGTCTTAAACTTTAGCTTGTGAAAGAGAAAGAGTACAGATAGGGACAGACTAAGATTTGCACTTCAGCACAGATCTCTTTTTCACTACAAAGAGGGAGTGTAAAACCAATTCACCTATCTGCTAGAGCTACACCCAGACATATAACACTTCAGTCTTGGAGATAAACGTCTGCTAAATCAATAAATTCTAACTGGAGGTACTCAAGTACAATCTAACACTACTGACCTAGCTTATATCTGAAGTGTTCACACCTAGGTTTAATAAAGGAACTCCAATCCTCCGCAACATTATGGTGAATTCATTTAACCATAAATACCAAATCAGCAATTGAAATAATTGGTTCAACATTCCAATAAAGCTTTTGTGCCTTTCCTTTTGCATTTCTTACTTCGTCCTCTCAGTGCATTTGGAAAAACAGGGCTGGCAAGCTGTGGAACTCATAGCTCATTCCAATGGGTTCTATAGAGCTTTTTTTTTTTTTTTTTGAAACTAATACAACAATTCCCAAGTTTGGACAAAAACACCTTTCCAATTCAAAGTGAGCTATTACTTTTTCATGGTTTGGTAAAATATCTCAGTAGTTTAGTATAGGTTTTGCGCTATTGCGATATTTTGCGACACTAGTCTCAGTTCGATACCAATATTATATTCATACTGCTATTGAAGAATTCTGTCAGGACTGTAGAGGGCAGCACTGCACTTCTAAGCACTTGTTCTGCCAAACACTGTAACACATATGGAAATATCATACTTTATAAATAAATGTCAGACTGACTGATGGTTGATTTATTACTTTCAATTCTTGGGGGTTCGTGTTTAATTAAGTCTATAAATGAGAGATGGGTGAGTTGATACCAAAG
Organism: Bostrychus sinensis; assembly: GCA_020698575.1. Classification (NCBI taxonomy): domain Eukaryota; kingdom Metazoa; phylum Chordata; class Actinopteri; order Gobiiformes; family Eleotridae; genus Bostrychus; species Bostrychus sinensis. Next base: position 29,290,554 of record CM036244.1, read on the forward strand.
ATAAATAATAACCATAATTCTTGTATTGATCCCATGAAAGTGTTCAACTGCTCCAGTGGCATTGGCAGCCATAAGTAAGTATATAGCGTTTAATAATTCACAAAAACTCAATTAAAAGAGACAAGAAAACACAATGGTTATACTGGAGGTAGGCAGGTCTCATGCAATATATTGAAAATCACAATATTGTAATAATATCAGTTTGGGAGCCATGTATTGCACATTGTATCATAATGTGTCATGTGATTCCCAGCCTTATTTAATACCTGATGTTTCATGTTTATGGTCTATTGTAAAAAAAAAAAAAAAAAAGAAAAAAAAAAGAAAAAAGAAAAAAAGATGCACAGTGTTTTTAATATATGTTTTCAGGTAACAATAGAAGAAATGCTGAAAGTCGGTCTGCACCTCGACAATGAATTAAATGGATTAAATGGAGGTAGGGAAGTGTGTGTTCCAGTGCTATGTCTCGTTACTAACAACTACACAAGAACAACACAATAAGGAAATAAAGTGAACCATGATAAATATTGGCAAAGCCTTAATGAGATGTTTGATGAGATAGGGGTTTAATGCTGGATTAAAGTTTAAGGTTCGGTTCACCGGTGCATTTAATGTTGGTAGAGTACACACTCTTGAGATACTGCTGCTGCTGCTACATCTGTATCCATCTTCCCACTCCTGTTCAGCCTGCTGCTCTCAGTCCAAAAGTACACTGAATGCTGCATCATTTGCTTGGTATGCCAGACATTGAGCAGCATTCTCACATCCCCCTCTTCTTTACACATTCTCTTTTATTACACTTTGAGTTACTGAGGCCGGAGTGGCATTATACTGTTAAACACAACGGATTTATGATGTAGAACAAGATGAACAACATAAATATTGATGGTCCTCCTGTGAACTAATCCAGGCTTGAGAGAGTCTGAATAAAACAGAAGGTCTGACTCACTGGTACAAGGCCCACACTCTTTTGTATAGATCATTTACTTCAGATGCAAAGAAAACATATGCTATGGCTGGACAATTAATCCAGTTTTAATTGGGGTTATTATTTATACATCCCCACCATTATGAAAATGAGATAGCTGATATAATAATTATTGTGCTGCACTCTATGTTCCTCAGGTCTGCCACAACACGCACTAGTGCCTTGGAAATTGGCAAAACATTAGCACAATTGTTTCTTTCTCTGCAGCAGCTCAGTGTCATCTAATACAAATCCAGAGAAATTCCTTGCTAAATGTTTATGAGGGGATATTAGCTGAATTTACAGTAATCTAGTGTTGAACACAAACACACACTTTTTGGTCATCAAAATGATACAAAACAACCCAAACCTCCACCATAGCTCTATAAGAATCTTTTTAATGGCCAAATGATGTTGTACTTTACATACGTTTTTATATTTCAACAATAATCAAACAACAACAAGGTAGCCTAGCTGAGGCAACAAGAAATTCATTTTTCTTGTGCTTATTCCCATTAGGGGTCACGGAGTTAGAGTTTGTATTGTATTCACTCTCACATTAAGCTTGTATTGTAAATGCATGGATGTGGGAGGATAAGCTGTTATTGCACAAGTCAATAGGTCTAAAAAGTAGCTATGTGATATTCGTTATATTAGTGCAAGGGCAATTCAGCGGAGGTTTCTTTTGTTATAACCAGTATTATCAGTGTTATAAGTTTCCCCCCTAACTTCTGGTCTCCACGCCTTTCCTCTGAGTAGAAACTGGGCAACTATATTTCAGGTTGTCCAGGACTTTTGGGAGACTTGTAGTGGCAGTTCTGTATTACTGATAAATGCTAGACTGATGACAAGAGCATCTCCCGAGACCACAATCACAAAATGACAACACAGCTCAACAAAGACGATAGCAGTGCCTCTGGGGTAGTTTTCAATATCAAAGTCCCCACACTTTTGACTCTGTAACCTCACAAGTGTGCTTCTTCGCAGCCCGACGCCTCCTCATCTTTGGAAATACAACAAAGACGTCCACCAACACCAGCTTTTTGTATGCGATAAACAGCCATGAAGGAAAAATGTATGCAAAAGGATGTAACATTTTGCAGAAGGAAGCCAATCAATGTCCCTTCCCTGCTTATCTGCGTGGAGACAGGTCAGCCACACTTGTGTCATATTAACATTTCAATTCCCAGATGCCTGCTTCAGCACAAAGGACAGCTCCGATGAAAGCGCTTTTAAATGTTAATTCATTATGAATGTTGACTGATTAAGTGAAGCATGGACACATTCAAGACCAGAAATAGCACAGAAATTGTTGTTTTCTCCGGAGAGAACAAAGGAATAAATACGCCATACAATGCTGCTAACCTGTTTTCTCTCGTTGTGTGGAGTGTTGCGCACTTGTCTATGCATAATGTTGCACGCTATGTTCATGTTCCCAGCATTAATCTTGTCATTCAAAAGGGCCTCCACAATATTTAAATCCATCCAATTATCCTAATTAATTAGTGCAATTACAACAGGGCCAGTTTATTTGCCTGCGAACAATTAGGCGGTAATGACGATCTGCTGCAGGTAATGATGGGCAATAAGTGAAGCGGGAAATCCACAGGGGTCACACAAAGTCAGAGATGGAGCGATAGGCACAGAGGTGAGACAGAGAGGAGGGAGGACAAGAGGACAATGAGAAAACAAGAATTAACAAGCAACCCAGTGACAAAGCGTAGGACAATACTATGTTAAATGCAATATAGCATATAAATAGAAAATTCCCATTACAGACTGCAATGTCACTTAGTCAAAACAAAACAACACCTAGATTTTCTGGGCATCTTTAAGCCCCTATTCACTCATAGTTCTAATTAAACTACAGAATAATTTAGTCAGCCCCTTGTAGACAACATGTTGGGGGAACTAATGTCAGTATGATTCTATTTCCACAGGTACAGGTTTTTCATCTAATGTCTAACATGAGCTGTCCCTCTCATGCACTTATTTATAATCCTATCCATCCTCGTCACTCCCAAAGAGAACCTCAACATCTTTGCTTCCTGATTTAATAAAACTGTTCATTTGTATGGGTATGTGGAGAATAGGGACCTACCTGAAGAAGAGATGAGCTTCCAGCTGATGGATGGCTCTGGTTTGCCGCTGGCCTGACACATCAGAGTCACGTTGGACCCCTCGTTCACCACCAGGTCTTTGGACAGGTTGATGATTTTGGGTGGAACTGTGGGAGAAAAGAATACAAAAAACATTACCATTTTATAAGGAAAGTGAAAGATTTTATGACAGCTATGAGAAATGTCATTGTGATTATGAAAGGGCAGATGTAAATGTTTCCTGTGACCAAAATAGAGCCCCATGAGAAACCAGTCTGTTTCCAAAGTATTCTGAGCTTTAAACACTGAAGGCATTGTGGGACCAAGATTATTTGTTAGAATATTAAAACCAAGTCCAGATGATCAGCCTGGATGACTGCGAGTCTTCACAGACATAGTTCTTATGGTAATTTTAATTATATTTGATTCTGTATGCATTTATTATTTCTGGTCTGTTTACATTTTCGTGAATCTTCTGTAACTCCGTATTTACCTAAAATCCACTTTAACACAGAAAAGTATTAAAAGTGGGTCAGAACATTGCCTCTAAACTACAGTGATAAACAGTGGAACTAATGTTAGAAGCATTTGAAAAGCCAAACTTATTTTTACAGTTGACTCAACTTCATGTAAACACAAAGTGAAAGAAGTCTATTTCACTGAATGATGTTTGTTTCTGCAGCGTATCTCAGTGATTGTGATGTCTATATGAGTGAGTGTGCTGGTGGGAAGTGTAAATGTAAACAGACTCCTCCTGAAGAGAGCGGCTGCAGGGCAAAAAGGTTCTGGAGGTGCTGCTCCTCTGAGAGACTCTGCTCTTCCTGATTCAGCCTACTGCATACTACTGGGTACATTTGAACTAACATTTATGTGATCTTTAGGTATGCAGCAATTCACATTATGTCTGCTATATGTTGTAACAAATAGGCATAAAGCGCATTCATTTTTAGGTTGTCCCAAAGGATGGCAAAGAAGAGGGAAGAGAAGAGGCTAGACAAATGAACCTGGGGTTAACCTGGAAAATAACTGTGAGGTCCGCATTGCTTGTGCTGAAACATATTATTTCAGTATTGTTTTGTATGTATGCAAAACATGTCTATAACTGTGGTATTTACTGTACATGTAGTGTTGGTCCTAAAAGGTCAATGTTTTGATGCAGGCATGCATTATGCCTGGAAAATTAGCACCATAACCCATAAAATGTATCTAATTTGAATATTACCTCTTTTCTTCAAAGCTAGACATTTCTTCCAAATCACTATTTTGACTCCAATGTTAGACTAACCTAACTCCCCAGATGTGTTATGGAGCGGCATCTGGGAGGGCTTCTACAAAAAGCTTAACAGACTGGCTTCTCCTTTGTAAAATGTAAACATAAACTGATCAGGAAATCACAAGACAGTTTTTGACTTTCATGAGAATCCCTGTCACATTTTTGGTACTGTGGCACGAGATCTTGCCACAAATAATTGGGTGAACTATTGTAATGCCACAACACTGATTGACCAGGCAGAGGTTTCAATGCAAAAGCATTGACCTGAGCAGGGCAAGAATACAGCTGCCATGGAAGACAAAAAACAGAAATCTTCACACCCAAAGCTTGTTAAATAAAAAAAGTAATCTTCCTCAGACATAACTGTCAATTAATTGAACTTTTACACTTGTACACCGTGTCCATATCCAATCAATATCCATCATGCGCATGTCATATTTATAATCAGTTGATTTATAACTACTTGTAGGAAGCATGCATATAACAGTTACACAAAATGATGCCTACCTCATGTAACAAATCAGTGTCTGCATCTATTTCACTACACGAGTTTTAGTATCGTCCTCCAATGTGTGGTGAGTTTTCTTTCAGTAATTTACTCGTGTCATGTGAAACTTTAACATGTAAATCAACCCACAACACCATGAACAAAGTTTACTTATTCAGGTCAGATGGGGGTAGAAAGACTGAACTGACAACTAATTTAAAGCCTAAGTTGTCTGGGAACTGCTAGATATGTCTTTCTCCTGAGCTAGTGTCTTGTTAAGAGTTTTGCTGCTACTGTTAGCGGCGCCTGAAGGTGTCTGGCAGTAACATCACCTTTAGTACATGGCCAAACCAAACCCTGAAGCAGAATAGCCTTGCAAACCAGCAGAATTTGTGAACTTCTCCACTCCAGCACATCTCATTAAATTCTGATGATGGGATTAACCTGCCAGACTTTAAATGTACTTTCCTTCAAACTATGAACTTAACAAATAGAGAAACATAATTTGACATAGTTCCAAAGCACTTGAAGAACTCCTGTAGATTACTGCAGACTCAATTGATTCCAAATGAATTCTTAAAGAACTATCAGCTGTATTGTGTTTGAAATCGCCGTACATAGCAGAGCTGCAAAATATATTGATTTCTTCGCAGCCAGGCAATTTTCAAGTCAAGAGTCTTTTTCTCCAGGCGGACTGTTTAATCAAGCTGTCTTTTAAATGAACTATTGCTCACAGATATTCTCTGCCTAACTCTGTACACCAGGGGTCTGCTGCGGTATACTGCCATTAAAGATGCACTTTGCTGCAGAAGGAAGCAAACTTTTCAGTTGGAAAAACATACAACTCCGACAGACACATTTCCAGTCTGCTAATGTCCACATGCGGCACAAACCAAGCTAAAGCAGTAGGATTTTAAAGCACTTCTGGTCAATAAAAATAGAGCTTTGAAGCAGAGAAAACAGTGTTGAACTAGTGTAGGTGACGTCAAACTAAATGATCCTCTGAAGATCTTTTTGTTGCTTTGCACTATAAAGCCATTTTTTAAAAAGTGAGCCGAGCAAATAACCTCTTCACAAAGGATAGATCTATAAAACCGGGTGCTTTGTTCAGGAGACATTACTCCAGTGAGACTGCTGTGCTCAGGAAAGACAGATGGCAATAGTCAGACAGGAAAATCTGTGTTTAAAGAGAACTGGGGACTACTGGTAAAGGGCTTTCAATAAATATAATATTCACAAGTTAAAGTGTTGCTTAGAAACTCATTCATTCATCTTTTTCCACTTATTCCCTTTAGAGGTCATGGATGACTGGTGCCTATCCCAGCAACTATGGGACTTAGGCAGGGACAGTGGCCAGTTAGCCTGACACAGGGAAATAGAGGGACATATAGACAATCATTAACTCTCTCATTCATTCACAGAGGGCGATTTAGAGTCACCAGTTCAACTAACTTACGCATGTCGTTGGACAATGGGAGGAAGCCGGAGTACCAGAAGTCAACCCACAGTATCACAGGAAGTACATGCAGACTACAGACTGAGGATCAATCTCTCAACCTTGTTGCTGAGAGGCAAGAGCACTAATCACCCATTGTTTAGAAACTGTCAATGAGAATTATTTTTTTTGTAAGTAAATGTTTATAATAAGTAGTGATATTGGTGAGTCGATAAAGAAAATAGTGCCCTTTGTGTTTTAGATGGAGGTTGATGTCAGACTGATTCTGTGGGGCTGACTCACTGAACTAAATTTGAGCCACCCTCAGATAATAATGTATACACTAATGCAGCAAGATTCACAGTGATTTTCCTACATTTCTGTTACATAATGACTGTTGAATTTGAAATATAGAATCTCACTCACTTACTGTTCTTTGGCTATGACAGATTTTGTGACCTACAACCATCTGTTGAATAAGTTTAGTCAATCTCTCATTGGTGACAGGGTTTTACTCCTGTTCTAAAATGCCTCAAATCAAATTGGTTTTAAAACCACTCTGTGTTTATGATGCCCTTTATCACTTAGCCCCACACATGCCTCCAGTGCCCTATGAATTTTCTGAGACCTAGAGAACTATTTTGGACAGGCTATCTGATAATGCCCACGGTTAAACATAAACTTGGTGAAGCAGTGTTTCAGTTTGATGCAGCAAAAAAAGGGGGTGTTAGCTATTATCCAACTCTTTACTATCATTGAGATCAAGTTAAAATTTCACATACTTATAGATGCGCACATACATATTCCACATACTTATCTGTTAGGATAATCCACAAATCTTTAGGGGAACATGCAACATATGTACTGTGTTTATATTGACCCAATACTTGAGAAAAAGGAGTACTTGCCTCCAAAAATACTACAGAAATATCAGTATCGAACAAGTCAAACTGAATGATGCTAATTTGGCTGCATGTAAGTGTGGCTCATAACAGATCACAACCAACTCACAACCCAAGTAAATCTATTTTGCAAAGAAGAGACACCATTTGTGGATAAAAAGAACAGAGCCTGTCCCTCGGTGAAGATCAAGGGTTCATTCTCATGCAGTGAGACCTCAGATTGTTTTAAATAAAGAGTGGAGCTTTTATATTTCCATGTGATAAAGGTCTGTTGCAAGTCAGACACTTCAAACAATGTGGAAGTATTGCATCATGAAAAGGCGTCAAAGGCACTAATACCACATGGAATATGAAAAACAGTCACAAGTCACAAGACATCACATCAACCTCTGTTAACATGTCGGACCGGTTTAAGACGTCTGCACTGAATTTTATCAAGTGACATAGTCTCCAAAGCAGCAAATATTAAAATGCTAGAGGTATTTTGTTGCTGTATCTGAAGATCTAGTACCAAATTTGAAGTACAGCTTCAAGCAGATATATATAGTACTACAAAACTGGTTGGAATTTGACAATGGCACTTTTGGAAATAGTACTGTACTGTAGTATATTTAAAAAAAAATAAAGCACTATATAAGACTGATGCAATATTATTGTTATTATTATTTATTTATTTTTATTTATTTTTTTAGATAATTTAATGCACACAAAAACATACAAGCAAGAGAAGTATCCAGTGAAGCAATTCAAAGGAGCAGGAAAATCAAGAAGTGGAGAAGAATGTGAGAATATTTTACTGGTGGACTTTCTAGTCTGGCTCCCAGAAAGCCTTAGACAAATTCTGTGTTGTTATTTAGCCAATGGCATTCAGCGATTGAACAGAGACGTGAATACAGACCAGATATATTTTATAGAATAAAAAAAATAAGAAGCATTTCAAGCCAAGAATGTAGTTGCAAAAGCTTGAAGCTACATTTCAAAAACTTTAGGAGGAGGTATTGTGTTGTTCTCTAGACTGCTGTTCTGTGTGAACATTAAGGCAAAGTACAATGCATTCACCCAATTTGACCTTTCTTAAATATAACACAAGAGTATTAAGTTTAACACTTATCAGCCAATTATTAATCAGTGAGGACCCCTAAATAATTTGCATGTTGAATGAAAAATAAATTAGAACATGGCCTTATTTGCATCACAAGGTGACATAAAAGAGGTCATGCCCCTGAAGGACCCCTTAATAAAGTAAAATAATTACCAGTAAATGAAGATAGTCCTGGACTTCAGCTAAAGTGATTCATAATACAAATTGTTAAACCTTTGTAACCCTCTGCTTTATGAATAATGTTATTGATGCTTGGATTTATAAGTTCTAGATTGAGCTCAAGCGTTTAAGCACTCAAGTTTTATTTGCAAGCTTTTAAAGCATCTCACATCTCACTCTGTAGTGTATTACAGCTAAAGCCCTTTTAAAGATTCTGTTAGAATTGAATACAATTACAATACTGTATGTTCGTATGGTACAATGTCAAATGTGGCCTGAGTTTGGGAAAAATACTGAACATTTGCAGAAAGATAGAGTGATTTTTTAAATATTTGATCATTTATACGCAATTTGACTTATACATATCAGTTCTCTCTCAGTCCTGTCTCAAACATCCTGTGAATGCATGGCCAATCTTTATGCACAATCTATCTTGGTTTGCTCTTGTCATTTTATGCTTTTCTTTTTGGCACTGTTTTGCAGTGTAAGTGACAAAACTACTATTTTCTCTGCTTTTGATTCAAAGTTGACAAGTTGTGTTGACCAACCAACAAGTTCATTCGTATCTCGAGATGAGGACTTGCTTACTGTCAACCAATCAAGAGGCTTTTTTATTCTACATTTTCTATCAAAACCTATGGAATGAGCTGGACAAAATGAGGCTAGAGGAGACAAACTGCAGAGGATTGTGTTTGGAAGGGCATTTGGTGTTAATTATGTTATTATATATATGTTAAGTGAACTCATCCTTGGACCTCTTTAAATTAGATTTTTGACAACTACATATATGTCCCTGCAGAGATACTGCATGTTGCAAAACTACACAGTCCCTTTATCTCTGAAAAGAAATACATTGAAATTCAAGCATTTTGTTGAACTTAAAGTATCTATTGAAACCTCAATTTTTTTGTATTTTTCTGTGATGACTCATATTTGAATATATCTCAACAATAGTCAGATCCTTCCAACTGTCTATCAGCATGTATGAACTTCTAAGACACAGTTGATTGGTCTGACAGTTCATATGTCTTCTGGAAGCCTCACATTTTTTAAGTTTGTCTTTTTTTTAATCTTCCTACACTGACAGATCTGTCCGAGCTATCGCTTTGTCATTTCCTTTTCAAAGCTAACAGGAACACGTCTCTATTTTAACATGTGAAGATTGTCGTTTGAAAAGCTGCAACAATGGAGTGTCGGGTGCGCTTTAGCTCATCTTACATCAGACCTGTTCGAAAAAGACAAAATCGGAATGAATTATTTATGGGATGTCAGATTAATCCCCGTTTACCCTCGCTGAATGACAAAGGCACACAGATAGTTTGTCAGTGTTGTTTGTGTTTTGCTGTGGTGCACAAAGCCAAGGTTTTACTTTTGTTTGAGGAATTCAAATAAAGGTTTTTCATGTGAGTTCAATACAAAGGCTGAAATTATGAATGTGACAAATATAGTCTTTTTAAGAAAACAAACACTCAGAAATTGAATAATACATTTTCTCTACTTGACATTTTCTTTGAGAACCCTGTTAAGATTATTACATTGCAAGACCTACATAGATGGAGTTGTCATTTTAGTAAAAATAGTACTGTCAGTCAGTGCATTTACATGCAAGTTGAATCAGAATGACACACCAAGATAATGTCATTCACTGTTGCATACTGAGCTGAACTTAACAGGTTTCTTGAGCTAAACACATATAAAACATCCAGAAGGGAGTACAGTTCTGTCAGCTCTTATCATACAAGTCATACTTGTTTAACCCAATTATAGTTGCAATTCAAAGCCTCTGTTTATTAGAATACAGAAAATCCAGAGGTTGTTTACACAGCAGTCTTTGGGAGTTGTTGAACTTTCATTCATGCAATGCAATCTTTTCAACTTCCTGACATGCACTCATAAAACAACATACAGTATGTAAATGTATTGTGAAAATATAGAGCTTTGTAATAAAAACAACAAAAACACAGCTAAATGGATGGCCATGAAATAGTCTACATGTAAACTTAGTTTCTGTGTTAATTAGGCTGACCACCTCAGAAAGTACAAAAGGTGGGACAAGTTGTGCGATTTGGTGGGACAATGTGGGACAGACTGAGGAAATAAATCTTTCAATATACAAATCTGACTTACCAACTTACTGAGATACAAGTTGTTTCAGTTTAGGGCCTATAAAACATCTGATGTGCTGTTTTTAATCACAAAAAAACACATTATGCAAGTAATGTCTTTGCTGAGACTTTATTCTTTGGAATAAAAAAGGTGGAACAGAAAAAATAAATAAATAAAAGCTCTCAGTCTGTACATTCTCAACACAATCCAGCACCAACCCCAGCTCACAGCTCCAGGAAAGACCTGTCCTGAAACACAACAACCAAATATTCAACCCAGCAAGACAGGACAGCCACAAATATGTATTCTACATTTTACACAGGGAATACTAATCTGACCTTGTTGTCCTTAACCCGAATCTTTGTTTTTTATAAGACCCAATGATCACCAGTGAAAAAGTGGGACATTATCTTAATAAGAGGGACAGAGGGACAGATGCCTAAATGGCTGTGCAGAACAAGCAAAAGTGGGAGAGGTGGTTAAGGCAGTGTTAAGGCATAAACTAATAGAGATAAAGTTACCACAAACAGATACTAAGTTCTGCTGGTGCACAAAAGAAGTGTTGCCAGTGGAGTGTGTTTACAGTCCATCGCCTCTCAGACTTCACCGTTTTGCATTCTTACTAGACATGGCAACGTTTACAGCTGCTGAGTTGTTGAGAAAAGTCTAGCAAGTTTTGGAAAAATTTCAACACCTCCTTATTAGAATTGCCAGCATCCATAAAACATGCAAACTCTCCTGCAGCAAGAACTTATAGGATTGTCAGTTCTGTGAGTGTGAAGAAGCGTCCATTGAAGTTCAGCAATTAGCACACAGAGACGACCAAGTGAATGCTCTGTAATCGGTGACAAATCCGCACATGAGGAATTCCGGCCTTTAGCTGTGATTCACATTTTTGTTGCAAAGCTACACTCACCCACCCAAATAACTAAAATCAGGTGTACCAATCACTTCCATGACCACAAGTGTATAAAATCAAGCACCTAGGCATGCAGCTTTTTGGAAAACTTTGTGGAAAAGTTTGGGCCTCAACGTGATAGAACACCTTGGGGATGAATCAGAATGAAGACTGTGAGCCAGATCATCTTGTACAACATCAGTGTCTGCCCTCACAAATGCACTTCTGGAAGAATGGTTAAAAATTCCCATAAACACTCCTAAACCTTGCGGAAAGCCTTTCCAGAAGAGCTGAAGCTGTTATAGATGCAATTAAGATTAAGAATGGGTTGTCACTTAAGCTCATATGTGTGTAAAGGCAGGTGAATGAATACTTTAAGAAATAGTGTATTTTGTCACCTCTCCCCAGTGAGGTTATTGTTCTAATAATAGCACTGAGTTGGAAGTCATGCCAATTTCCATATTATATTCCTACATATTCCTACAGTAAAAATGAATGCATGAAAAATATGACACCTTATATTATCACGTTATTATAAATTTTATAGTTAATTATGTTATTGTTTATTTTAAATTATTTAAAAGTAGATTACTTTTGCTGATAAGACAGATAAAGTGTCTATTTCAGCACAGTGTATGTATGCTTGCAAAGAGAACCACAAAAAAACATTTACACACATACACACAAAAAAATAAAAATAAAAAATAACAGAAAAGCATTCATACAATGTTTAACAAGGGGGAGATACCTGTGGAATGGTCTGCCAAACTGAGCTAAATGTTTTCATTTTTTGTCATGTATGATGTATCTTTAACAAATTGTGGAGTATATTTTTTCTTTTCATTTTAACATGGGATGTATATAGGACTTATGAAGGCACTGTCCAAAGGAATAGTCATCTTGCATTGTCTTTAGAAACAGCACAAAGCCAGAAAGCGCTCAAATACTGGCCATGAACACCATTCTGAGTCACGTTCATCGCAGTCTGCTCCATGTGTACACAGACAACTGCTAAATATTAGCTGCAGATGGCGCATCTATTTTCTGGCGCTTTTTTGTCAACAACAACCATTTCTGGGGCTTTTACTGTCAGTTCAACTTTTTCAGGAAATTTTTGGTATCCATTTTCAATTCGGGTGGCGACAAAAAGTGGCCAGTTATACAATGGTCTATTTGGCACACCAAGTCTTCTGTTGTGAAAAGAGTAACAGGTCAAATAGAAAGCTATCATTCAACAACTCAGTGGAAATGCAGTGTCTATTGTTGTCCGCTGGGGAGAAAGACATGGGCATGCTTTCTTTTTTAATGTTTTGGACTTGGATAAAAGCTCCAGTCAGGTAGACGACCCTGGCTTTGACCTGTCAGAAGAGAAGTGAAAGAAAGCGGGCAGAATCCCACATGAACAGTGGGGAAGGCATCAGCATGGCTTGTATGGGTCAGATTTGTCCAAACGGCTCAGCGTGGACACTCAGTTGTGATTTAGCCTTCAGCATTAATGAGCATACAGTAACGGGAATGAAAAGAGAGACTCTCATCAATGCACCACACAAATATGTCGCTCATTATTTCACAGCACAGGCTCCAGTCCCAGACAGACACAGAAAACAGTTTATTGTGTCACCATCTTATCAAGTATTCAAAGACAGAGTCATCATGTCTGTTTTAATGAAGTTGTGAATGGAGTTTACACCATGAAGCAACAACAAATTGGAGTCTGTCATCGTCTTGTAGATTGAGTGCTTTTCTGCACAACGAAACAAACTCATGGCAAAAACATTTTGATTTAAATGTGAAGAGTGTAACTAACATCCAGGCAGTGCGCATATCGGGGCCAGACTGAATGAATGAATTTGAGGCTGATTATGTCAGTGAGTTTTAGAAGAAGACATTTTAACAAGAAGGCAAAAAATATGTTGTGGTCTGTTGTGTGGCAGGTAAATTTGCAACATATCTTTAAAATATTATGGTGGAGTGGAGTTATCTGCTTTGTTTTATATTTTTTCTTGTTCATAAACTGCAGATTAAAAATAAAAAGTTATGACATATCTTGTGGCATGTGCCACAAAGTTTTGACATGTGTGGTTGGTGCTACAAAATTTCAGTTGATGCAAAAATTTGGTGTCATATTTGGTTGTTTGTTGTTTTGTCAGGTGACAAAGCTGTGGCATGTGTGGTGGATATCACATGTTTTACAGCTGTGGCTTTGGATTGTTGCAGGATTTCAGCAGATGCCACAAAATATACTAATATAATATATCTGTCATTGTGTTTTTTGTTTTTTTTTACATGCATTACATTAAATCAATAAATGAAATGTGTGAATATATAGATTATCAGTAAATGTACAAGAGGCAGATTAGATATTATTATATATATAGTACTGCTTAAAACGTGACACTAATGGTAAATAAAGTATTGTTGCTGTACACCTTGACAAGTAAAGAAAAACATTTCTTGAGACATTCTTAGTGTTTAGACTGAAAGCAGAATAATTGAAATGAAAGCTCTGATGCTGTTTACTGGTGTGGCTCTTATGTACTACATGTGATAGTGTTCCAGAGTATTTTCATAGAGGAAGAGTCAGAAGGTCATGTCTTATCTCTGTTGGAAATACAAGTTGTCATACCATTCCCTGCTAATCTCCTGAATCACCCTGGGTGGGAGGCCTGACTGTATGTTAGCAAAGATTAGGTTAGAAATATGAATACATACACTACATATTTGCTTTTATAGATGTGTATCCACGGGCAACAGTGTTCGCTCTGGCAAAGTCACTGTAATCTGAGGAGATGATCTGCTGTGACAGTAACACTGAGTGAAAATGAAAATGACCCGCGTTTATTTGCTGCGACAGGAGAAACAATGGCAGGCTATAAAACACAATGGAAGATACACTTGGAGAAACAAGCAAGAAGATGCTGTAAATTTTGCTCATGCTGGGCAACCATTAACATTTTTTATCACCATTAATCGCATGATTTTTTTTGCGATTAGTCTTGCTATAAAATTCAATCAATAATGAATTCCAGCTCTTTCAGCTCCTAAATGGCTCTTTATTTGATCACTTTTACATTTTAGAATTCAGTCAATATGTGCTGTTTTGACTTAGTTGCCTATACTGTATATAGCGCCATTTCAAACATGCTTGACTCTCTGTTTGATTTTTTTTTTTTAATCCTTGGAGCAGGACTTATTTTTTTCTATTCAAAAGTCTCTCCTCCTGTAACTCTCCAGCTGTCCCCTGCTGCTGCTGCAATCTGTCCGGCCCCAGCTCTCTTCTCTCTTCCTTATATGACTATTAAAAAAGTTATGGGCAGTAAATATCTTGTTTTTAGTTTTTTTTTCAAGCAAAACATCATTGATAGGATCTGAAAACTCTGCGTGTTGCCGCTGATAGCGTTAATTAGGCATGAGTATATTTAACCGGCTATATTTAACATAATTAGCGGTAGTAAGACTTAAGCAGTAGTAGTTTGTATCTCAGTAATTCCTAACCACATGAAACAAACTCTGAAAGGAAGCTAAAAGTCTTCTCTGTCAGGACCATCCGCTCTCATGTCTCTGTACTCTTCCTCTGTCCTGCGTGCAGCCAATAGGAACGCATGTTTCACAGCTGCACTTGCACAGAGAGAGAGAAAGAAAGAGAAAGGGGGGGGGGGGGGGGGGGGGGGGGGGGGGGGGGGGCAGAGAGATACAGAGAAAGAGAGAGAGAGCACGAGAGGGAGGTGGCTTTGAACTGGCTCGTTCGTGACCAACCCATCACTTGCATTGAAATAATTATCAGTGTTACCTAATTAATGCGTTTACGTGATAATAACGCGTTAATTAATGTATAAATTAATGTTATCTGTTTTTTTGTTGGCTGTGAGTAAGAATCACAGCCTACTCAGCACTGTCTTTGTAATATCAGCATGTGGACTAACCAATCTGAGAAGACCAACCAATCAGAGTTTGATATAGCCTAGATGTAATGATTCTACCTTTATCAGAACAGTGGCAGAACAAATGTCTTTTTGTCTTTTATGATTGTGTAGGCAGTCTTGACCTCAGTGTAGTGACAGGAGCTGGTCGCAGAGAAGCTGCAGTGCTATTAGCTCTCACTGATAACTCTACAGCTGGAGACTAAGGTCAAACAAAGTCCAATATGCTCTGACCCCCTCACTGCTTTTAGAATACACATTCACAAGACTGACAGTACTACTGCCTGATGCTGTACTACTTGAAGCATGGGAAGGAAGAAAGCGTCAAATAACAGGACTGACTGTAGTAGACTGAATATATTCAGTGTCTTTGAGGGATAATCATTTCATTGCATTTTACTTTTTCTATTAACTTTGCATAGTCCATCCTTGTTAAGTGTCTCATGCGATTTCCCCTCTGTGTGAGACAGTGGAGAGACAGAGAGGAAAGTCCTATTCACTGTCTGTCAGAGCCAGTAACCCTTCAAACAACTGCACAAAATGTATCAAGTAGCCTCAATGCAGTGCTGATGGCGATCAAATAAATATAACAATTAAAAAATATTTTCGATGTCCTGCGCTTGGACATTCAGAGCCAAATCCATGCAGTGCAGCGTTGAGCCACAGAGGACCAGCTGTCAATCAAGCGCTGCAGCAAGCATTGGGAGGCAATGAGATAAACACAAGTGAGACTTCATGTAACCTTTATGCAGCGTTTAAAGACTGTTCTGTCACCATAATGATTTAAAAGGATGTGGAACACACTGAAAGAACAGAGACAGGAGCTGTAAAGGCTGCAGTTCAGGGAAATACGTGCAAGAATCAAGGAAAAAGTGTTGCAGGTTCAGTCCTTCTCTTTGTTTAAAGCATTATGACTTATTTTCAATGAACCATCTGCGCACTAAAAGCTGCATTCTTTCCTCCGCAAAACTTTTGCACTGGCTCCTCCAGTGTGCTAAATTTATACGAACTTTTAGATCCCATACTTAAGATAAATCAAACAGTGACTGCTAAGCAATTTCATTTCTGATTTGCGTTTTCTCCTCCTTGAATTTTGCGTGTTCTGGCGAGAACACCTCGTTTTACATATTCATTGAGTCAGAGGAGCAAAATCTGCGCCGGGCTCATTCTCCTCCTGTGAGAAACGCTAATCTCAGCTGCACCTGGGTTTGCTCCACTTTTAGCACAACTTATTCATTTAGCGTGCACGCAAACCTTTCATAAATCTGGTCCTTAGTCTTTTGTCATTTTTCTCTTGTCATTTTTTGGACTAACTTGGAAATCCTGATCATATAAATGATGAACATAAATAGAAGAAAACTGAAACAGACAAATGGAACTGCATATACAGGTTTCAACTCAAATGTTTAATGAGATGGAGATAATGGCAGCTTCACAACTGTACACTTTGAAAACTGTGGTTTAATGTGATGTGTGTGGTCAACTTTGACTTTTCTAACAAACAAAAAATACAATCTGTGGGAACTCTGCAAAGTGTCAAAACTAAAATTGAACATTTGGTGATGAGAAAGTCTCTTGAAAGTTGTGCACAGTAGTATCCTTTGTGTATGCTGTGTAAAAAGGCTTTTCTTCTGTGGCCTTAAATGGAATAAATGTAAGCTTTTGTCAGGTGAAAGGCTTTACGCCCTTGTGGATATAGAACTAGTGCTAATGGACCAATAGCTCACTGACCTGAGCTATTACTTTATAACTTCCAACAATACACATTGAAGTGAGTCAGAGAAGCATACGTCCATTACAGCTGCAGTATATATTTGAGTATCTCTTCAACACTTTAAGGCTTTGTGTTCAATTTACTCATACACTAATTAAACTGCACAGAGTGAGTTCACTGAGGAACATTATGTGTAAAGCTGGAGTTAACCTTTAGGATGTCAAGTACCCAACTCTACACATTGTACATTGCCTTACAAAAAACACAGTGAAAATTCACCAACTGTTTTAACCAACTATATGTCCTCCACTAACCTAGAATTTACTAACATAAAAAACATGAACTTAACCAAGGTTAGTGACAGACTTTTAGTGGCAAATGGATGAAGTAATCTAGCAGTTTTGGGTCCAGTCACCGGTCTTCTAGCCTTTTGTTCAAACTAATTCATAATCATTGTTTTCTTACACTGATGTGATTAAGCTTTAATAGTCCATTGAAGCCTCTCTAAACCGGCGCGGCTGAGTGCTGAGACAGTGACTGGTAAATAATCTATGAAGTCATCTGGATCAGACCGGCTGCTTGATGAGTTATTATGATTGGGCAGGGTTCCAGGGACCCACTGCTCGAGCTGGAGCGCTATCAAGACCCTGTGATCGAATATTCAGACAGTGCCAGGCCTATATAATGAGCTCTGTTAAA
Organism: Bostrychus sinensis; assembly: GCA_020698575.1. Lineage (NCBI taxonomy): Eukaryota > Metazoa > Chordata > Actinopteri > Gobiiformes > Eleotridae > Bostrychus > Bostrychus sinensis. The sequence goes on from CM036244.1 coordinate 29,308,315, forward strand.
AACACAAACAAGTGCTTATCTCCTTCACAACAACACTGTGCTTATGAAGCAACTTTCACTCACATCATTAAACTACACAAGCGAGATTTAGAACAGCAGTAGCTCAGTGTATTTTCTAACACTTCTCTTTTTACATGAGTATTTTTTAATGAAAAATATATTACTTTTTAAAGTCTAGAAATATGTAAAGGTATTTTTGACCCCAGTAAAACTGACAATTGTAGCAGATAGTAGTTGTAGTAGTAATAGTAGTGGCAGTCGTAGAAGTTTTTGCTGGGCTAAGACACATTTTGAGTATTTCTTTCACCTCTGCTAAATATATAAACAACAGCACAACAATTCTCACTAGTAATGTTTTCAATTTGCATATACCTGTATATTATTTGTCATAATAGGAAAAAAAAGTCCAATATTCTGTACAGGTGGGATTGCTGACATTCAAATCTCATAACTGGACCTATTTAGATTATGAATGAATTAGGAAAAAATTACCATTCATATTACACTGGCACTGACAATTTGAATGGATGAGATTGCTCTGAGAGTGTTGGTAACCAAATGGATTTCCAGTTTATTGAGTGCTGTACCCCACACATCCACTGTAATAATGTTGGCTGACTGAACACACTCATTATAGACAGAGTGATGCTGTATTAGACCTAATGTGAATAATGAAGACTGACTGAGGACAACACTGCATGATGACAATGCCAGCTAACCTGACATTTCATATTGATTATTGGAAGATGATCTTTAAATGTCATTATTCATAGATTTAGCCTTGAGTCTGAGTTATTTTTCATTGAAGTTAATTTACTTATACACTAATTAACTGCACAGAGTGAGTTCACTGAGGAACATTATGTGTAAAGCTGGAGGTGACCTATAGGATGAAGGCTACACTTCTACACATTGTACAGCGCCCCTCACAAAAAGCACTGTGAATATTCACCAACTATTTGAACCAACTATTTGTCCAGCCAACCAGAAGTGATGTGAATTCTCTTGGTGGTAATGGTTGTGTACATGTGTTGTATTTGTCAGTCCAGTCTTTGCTGTATGTGTTCAAGTGTGATTAGAGTAAGTATACAAAGCATTCACATTTAATTGTTTTGCTACACTATTAGTGTGGTGTTACCTACTCAGTTACACATTTCACCATAAATGCAAAGAGTTTTTTTGCAGGTTGGCATTCTCACTCCACAAATAAATAAGGTGTCCTTCTTGTTTGCTGCTGGCTACATTATGGTGGTTCTGAGAGCAAAACAAATTTGCATCACATAAAAGAAACCCATTTAAAAAAATGTCTTTATTCTAGTCTAATTTCTTTACAGTTCCATTACAGAGCTTAACCTACTTATCCCCTCACTTCTGGCGAATGGGACAATCCTCCTCCATCAGCAACTCTTGATTAAAAATGAGTTTTGGGCATTTGTAAATCTGTTTCATACACTAAATGTGTCTTGTTTTAGCAATGTAAATTTGTTCTGCACTCGTCAGCCACTGTGCTTCCCAGAGCAAGTGGAACAACAAGAGATAATTTCACTGATTGATAACATGTTTTAAATCTAAAGGATAGTTTCATACAGAAGCTTTAGAATATCTTAGCACTACTTTAGAGAATATTTACAAGACAAATACGCAATAATACAGTTGCAGATTGGCCTGTTGTCTAAACAAGAACAGGGTTTTCTTTTTTCAATACACAATCTTTTAAAAACTGTTTTTCGTCTCACAGTGAGGAGGTGCTCTGGGTGCTCTGCAGACTGGGAACATTCGTCCCCAGTGAAAACAATACAGTCATATTTTGATGCTTTCCTGTTAGTAATACATGTATAAATCCTAACTGCTGCTTCAGAGTTTATCAGCTCTGCCCCAGAAGACCACAGCATGTAAAAGTTTGAAAGTGAAAGTAGTAAGCTGTGGCTTCTGTTCCACTAGTGACTCTGTCAACAGGGTGAACGGTGCTGTTTGTAGGCCTCACAGGGTTACAACAGATGTTCACAAGGTCTACTGTTTTTTACCTCAAGTTTATCCATATACCTGCAAATCTGAGACAGCACGACGATGTTCCATATTCCTGACCAGTGTTGCCGTAGTAAAAGGCCTCTTAGACAAATCTGATTATAACTTTTTTTTTGTTTTGTTTTTTGTGCCAGCACTACTTTTTATGTGTAATTCCTGTAGCATTAACAGTGGCAGGATTTACAGAGCCCTGTCTGGCCTGGCAGACTACACCATTCAACAGCTTATTATATCTATGATAATGCAAATATGCAATCAGTTAGCATTTGTCATGTAAACAGCCCCAAAATGTGCATATGTTTTAGTGCACAGAAACCACCAGTAAATCATGGTTAAATTTGGTACAAAAGACTAAGCAGTTTGATATTTCATAGAATGCTAAAAGAAAGTGCAACACTTGGTAAGAAGTCTTTAACATGAACAGTGATGCAGATAGACCGAAAATCTTTATATTACCTTCATAATACAGAGTCCAACTAACTTCTTTAAGTCCATCCAGGACGTCCTGCTCGTGCTCTCTAATGACCTTCTGTACTGTATGCACCAGTCAGTGAGACACTTACAGACTGGGACAGAACACCTGCTCTGCCCTCTGGACCTGACCTGCTTCCATATGCACACAGTGTAACAAATGACTATACTTGTACTTCAATTACAACATAATGAATATACATAATATGACTTATGCAAAGCAGATACAAGGAGTATTCTAATAAAGTCCTTCTTCATGACTTTTGCCTTCTACTTCTTTTATGCCCATGTGGTTTTTGATGACTCTAGTCTCCACTTTTATTCGCAGGGCTATTTATTTGTCCATATTGTGTTAGTCATTCAAAATCTGGTGCATTCAACATGTCGGCTGAGGCTCTGTTCACTTGCCATATTAGTGTGTCATGCTGCACCAATTTTTTTAAACATTACATTGTGGACAGTCCCCAAGTAATTAGAAGAGTATTCAGCGCAGCCTGGGATTTTCTAACTAAAACATGGTTTTAAGTACAGTAATATACACAAAAAAGGATAGTTCTGTAGTTCATGTATGGCAGTAGGCCTTCTCAATATCCTGTTGTATGTATAGTAGTTCTGAAGTAGTGTGAAGGTGAATCTAGGCCATCCATACCACTGGCACAGCAGTATTATGCTGACTTCATCAGAAGCTAATTGCATTTACCTTGCAGATAATGTTTAATAGTTATAGACCAAAGCAGTATATGATACATCATTTTGTGACACAAAAGCACTCTGAAGTTTCCAGCAGTTTTTCTGAGCAGAGCCAGGAACCTGTGGGATCCAGTGATAAAACATCCAGACCAGAAAAACTAAGAGTAACCTATCTATAGAGAGCAGATGGTGGAGTGGGGTATAAAAATGTACTGTGTGGAAGAAGTGTGAGAAGAACAAAGAGCTGTATATGATCACACTGATTTCAAACAAAAAAGGGCGTTTTCTATACACTGCAACAGTTGCTGGGTAAACAATGACTAAGGCCTTTCAAAGAACAGACTATAGTAGATGCTACTGACGAGCCTATAGACGAAAGTTGTCAATTGTGTGATCATTGACATATTTAGTTTACAACATGGCATATAACAGCAGACTTTGATTTAAATAACTGGAATTCAGTTCTTACAACTTATTCATATACATATGATACACAGTTGGTTGTTTTTATGCAAATGTAATCTATCTTTATTATTATGTTTTTTTAACCTTTATTTAATCAGGTAAAAACAACCCATTGAGATCAAGATCACTTTTGCAAGGGTGACCTGGCCAAGAGGTCAGCAGCACACGTCCCAAAACATGATAACATTATATAAAAATAAACATTTAGATCTGACCCCTTCCCCTTCTGTATAGTGGAAAAAATAACATTTAAACATTAAAATACAGTCTGAAAAACAACCCCACTAATCCCACTGGTCTCACTAACTTTTGCATCAGCCTTCAGCACATTTTAATTTAAATCTCTCTGTAGCTTCAATGTGTGTCACAATAAAATGAAATTGTTCCAATTCATGTATTACTTGCAATATGGCATGGTGTATTTGCAGTATAAATAAAAATTAATTAATTGTACAGCCCTCACACACAAACCAGAAATGTTTTATTGTATATTATGATATGGAAGTTGATAAAGATGCACATGGTAAATGTTCTCTTGGTATCTTTATATTTCTTGTATATTATTTTGTATCCTCTATGAACTTGATCAAATATCACATTAGTATTACACCTAAAAAGAATAATCTGTTCTTATTGTAAAAATGTGTTTTATACCACATTAGAGAGCACAAGAGGTATTTTTCTTTCTGATCCTGGCTCAGATCATGTGCATCTAAAATGAGCAGCATTTGCCATTTCATTAGGCTGCTGACATACACTGTACACTGCATCACTGAGGACTCTCCTGTTCCACATCATCCAGTCACAGGATCCTAACATCTGCTATTCCCCATTAACCCCACCTAACGTAGTAGAAGAGCTACACTCCCTCCCTTCCTCCAGCTCCTTGAGCAAGGCACTTAGCCTCTAATTGCTCCAGTGGAGCAATGAATGAGGAAATGAGATTCAGCGTGAGGAGAGCACATGCTCTGCTTTGTTCACTTATGCCCTCGTGTGCTGCGCTCAGGAATAACACAGGCATCAATCAATTCATCATATGGTCCGGAGCACATAGAGAAACATTACATAAAATCTAAATACACCAGGGTGCATGTAAGGCTGCACAGAACAGGGAGCATGCTGAGAAGGCTTGTTCTGCATCTTGAAAATATTACAACAGCTACCCCTACCTCTAAAACTGAAAAGTCTCAAGCTCTGATCATTGCTTTAGACAAAAACACTCTCACTTAAAGCTTGGAATGAAAATGCTCATTAATTATCATTAATAGTTTTGAAATCAGTTTGGTACATTACTTACATTTTCTTTCCTCTTCATTTATTGATTACTTAATTGTTATTTAAAATCTAAATATTTTATATTATCTTCTATACTAATTTTTTTTCTGATCTTTTAGGGTCAACAGAATGGAAATAATCTTACTTATACTTTGCACTATTTTGGATAAAACGCACAACATCACACAACTTTGCAACACTGATATTGTTTAACATTTCATTTAAACAGACCAGGGTTTGTGTATTGTACCCTGACATGTTCTGACTGCTTCCTGTTTGGAAGGGTTACATGCTGAAGATGACAAGGAAGACTACGTGAAGCAGTCAAAACATGTCGAAGTACAAAACACAAATGCTGATCTATTGTGGTGGTCTTACCCTGGACGAGGATGTGCACTGAGGTGGTTCTTGGTCTGAGGCTGGTCTGCACCGCACACACGTACTGGCCTTCATCTGTCATGTCCACGTCCTCAATCTTGATGGTGAACTCGTCTTGATTGAGGGTCACGAGGCTCACTCTGGGATCCACTGACCATTTGTCTTCTCCGGCGTACAGTATACTGGAGCGGTTGAGCCACGCTGTGTGTGTGACAACGTCCCCCTGCGCGCACCTGTAAAGACAGAAAATATGACTGAAAATAGGCCACTTACCAATGCACCTACGGGGATTTTTAGATCATGTGACATGCTCATAAATCTGCTACTCTTGCATTAACTTTCATAAAGTCAAGTGGTGTCAACCGCTTTAATGTCATCCATAACTTTTCCCATATATAAGTGCATATTTTATTGCTCTAACTTTGTGGGTAGGCGTTCATTTGTTTGATAAATAAACCTTCAAACCAAAGTAAAAAATAAAAAAAGTAGAGGTTAGTCTGAAAGAAACTTGACAGTGAATATATATTTTCATTTAAAAGCCTATCAACAAAACAGCATTTAATAATTACTTCAGCAAATTGCAATGGATTGACAATTATACAATCAGATGTGAAAAACACTTTTTTCCCCGAAGCAAAAGTTCTCATGCTAATGGATCTTTATTTTGAAACAATGTCCAATGCCTTTCTTATTAACCCAATATACCAGTAACTATGGACCTAAGACACACAGGCAACTATCCACTTCACCAAACACAGAGTTCATGTGAGGGCTGGTCTGTGGATCAATCTTATGACCTCTGTGCTGGGAGGCCAGAGCAATAACCACTCTGCCACTGTGCCACCACTTTATTATTCCACCGTAAGGCAGGGAGACACATTAAACACATCATTGAAATTTATAGACAGACCATAATTCCCTCTGCTATTGTTTGTCATGGGAACTGCAGAATGATCAGTTTCCCTCTACGGTAGGCCTATATCCATGATATGGTTTCAGCGCTGGCATGTGTCATTATACAAATGTACTTTTGAAAACAGTGACACTAAACTAAGGACAATGACAAAAATGTATGCTCTGGTGTCTTGATGGTTCCCTAGTATGACATTGTGTACACCTCCCCTCACCACAAACAAATGGCTTCCTAACTGGGACAAGGGCATCACTATTATGACATCTATGGCAGTAGTCACCTAGTTTTTGACTACTTTTTTGTGTATAGCATTTTGAGCAGCAAAACCAAACAGATATTAAAGCTTTCAAAGACATGAATGACACAACAACAAATACCATATGCATCACATAGGCCTACATAATATTACAAGCCAAATACTAGTGGTGCCATAAAAGCAAACAGCTTTTCACTTGTCTGAAAATTCAAGTCATCTTATGTTGTTTACAATATTTTATGACAGTATTGCATTTCCTATAGCACATCTAAGATGACAAGAAAATGACATTATAGTTGAACAATAATACACAAACTTTCTTGCAGGTGTTTATTTTCAAAGCCGGGAGCCAATGTCACTGTGTATCATCTGTAAAAACAAATGTGCTGCCTGCATTCAAACTATTGGCAACCATGCCAGCCTGATTTATTGACAATTTTCCAAAAAGCTTCATAACTAGACATATTGTACATATGCAAATGCCTCTTCCTAGCCGTCATGGGGTTGCTTTTGTTAATCTGCCCACACACTTGCTTTCCTGACATTCATAGCTTGATAGAGACAATGAGCCCAAAGTAGACTGCTGTGCACTGTCGCAATTAAAACAGATTGCCTTCACCAAATCACGAAATGCTGCTTTGATACCGGCGCTGGGTCAGCAAACTTTCACCTTCTCCGCGGCGACACATCTGCTGTTCTCACGACACATCTTTGAATCGGACTGGGGGAAAAAAAAAGGAATAAGTGCCAGAGCCGCGGGAAAACACAATGATAAGAAGTGTTTAAATGACTGAAGCTGGATCCAAATTAAATTTAACTTGGCCCAAACTCGCCATTGTCTGCCAAATACTTGTTTATCATGTGGGCTTATTTAAGTCTCAGTGGCCTCATTTTCTTGTTGATTTAGAAGAAGTGCCGGGGATTTAACAGCACACACTTTTGGACAGGTGGGAAAGGAAAAGGAAAAGAGCAGTTCAGAAAAGATCCACAGTTAACATGCCACTACCGTTTCTTAATGCCTATACTACCACAACTTTGTTTATATTGAACTAGAAGCCAGGTTGCATATGTACACAACCTAGCAGGAAATAAGGCATGCATCTCTTCATCTATAACACTCAAATAATATATAAAGTACCATTTTTACAGGTGATTCCTCTTCCATATTTTTTCTTTTTTTTTTTTTTTTTTTTGAACGCCCTGCCTGTCACAACCTGCCACATACTGTCACGGGAGTAGGCAATGTGAGTGAAGTGTCATGCCTATGGACACATCAACAGTATGCAGTGGATCAGAGCAAAAATCAAACTGCCAACCCAGTACAACCAGCAGATGTAACTAAACATGTATTAATTGTGTAAAAAAAATAATTCAATAATATGGCATTCATATAAGGGCATGTTCGACTATCATGTCAAGCAGCAGCCCTCGCACATCAGTTGTATTTTTTTTGTTAGGGGCCTGTTAATTTACCAAAAGTGTGGTTGATTTGAGGATACAGGTTGAGAGTAGTGCAGAGGAGCAGAGCGCTGAGCTCACTCTCAGCTCCATTTACGCTGTCACAGCTTTTGTTACCACATCAGTCACTTCCACTTCACTGGCAGCACTGGGGTCAATGGCATCCTCAGGGCATTCTCAGCACTGTGATAGGGAACCACACACCAAACTGGTGTGTCTGTGTGCATCTGTGTGTGTCTGTTTGTGTGCACGCATGTGTGATCAATACACCAAGCAGTGGCTTTCAAAAATAATGGATCACAGGGTCCGGCAGACGGCAGGTTATCAATTTACTATGACCGAGTGCATTCAAAATGGCCCTTTCATTTATAACTGCTATAGTAAATTCATTTCTCCATGCCGTTAATGTCTTCCAAACACAGCTAAATTTGGACATTTATGAATAACATCAACACCGGTGGATTCTGTGATGTGCCAGCTGTATTTCCTTCTCACATCCACACCGGAGCATTTGGCTGACTTTAAAACAACAGTGAAATGAGAAGGAGCGGGGTCAGAGCGCCTCACAAGGACATATGCTCGCAAGCACTGTAAACTGATGTTCAGCCGAACGGAAAAACTCGAAGATCCAACTTTTCCTGGAGGAGGTCCAACTCACTCTTTAATAAGTTCAACTTCAGAGCGTCCTTCCTGGACCAATGTCATCCAGGAACATCCTCTGTGGGTTCTGGCTTAGTAAGCAAATGAAAATACTAGGCTAATTAACTGATCATTGAATAATACTGAGCAAAAATCCACTTTGAAGTTTGGTTGCGGGCTATGTTCACACAGCATGCCCACTGCAGAATGATTTTTTAGAAATGATGTTTGTTCTAATAAGATAATTACAAGTATTTTAAAATATTAAAGTAATACTATGTACAGTGTTACCATAAAATAGCACAGCATTGAACTCAACTAACATAGCATATCATCTTATAGGAACAATACCATAATAAAAATATACATTGAAATGGGGTTGTAGTAGTGCATTTTTCCTTTAGAGAAATTTAAGTGAGAGCTAAAGTTGAATTGCGTTCAACTCAATAATTTATTAGTGTTTGGACATTTTGAGAAAGTGCCCAGAAATTCAGCCTAAGTGTAGGGCAAAAGTGCAAACCACTCCCCCACAATGCACTTCACATATATCTAACTGGCATAGAGCTTTGGGACTGGCTCTGGTCCAGGGTGTACCACAGGCCAGGCTGGGATAGTCTCCAACCAGCTCATCCCCTAGCAGATACAATTGAAGGAGAATATATTTTTGACCTGACTTTAGCATAGTTTTTTTAAACATAATATATCTGGATTTCAATTCTATAACCACAGCATAATCATTGAATCAAGAAACTTGAAGTTACATACAGTAACTGGAAAAGGAAAGTGAAATTTAAATCTTAATTTTAATTTTTTGTGCAATGGAGAAGAGAGAGCTCAGGTTTACTGACTATACTTTAATAAACTCTTAGAACTTGTGACATTTTTAATTTATTAATAGGGCTGCATGAAATACCCACTGATATCTACATTATATACAATACTCACTAAATCACTTAAGTGGAGGTTGCTTGGTAACATGGGAACTAAAACTCTGGAGGGCTCCATTCTCTGGACATTGTACTACATTGTTCAAAGAGTGGAGCAGCTGAAGTGTACCACTGAACAAATGAACAGCATGACCCACTCACCAGGTTCAGCCAGTCACAATGCTTTAAGGGGAAAGCCATTTGTCCACATGCTTTACAATTATTTCTATTTTATTTCTTTTATGCAGTAATAACATGTAAAGAAAAAGAAAAAAACAAAAAACATCATAGCATCAAAAGAATTTTCAACAATGTATACGTGTGTATGCCAGATTGATTACAACAGGAAAACTTGCATTTTGTTTTGTTTTGATAGGTAAAAAGCATTCACAACCATTGAAGTTTGTTTCTCAAGTTTTAAAAATGCTCTGTGAATAACTTGCTGACTCTGAGGCATCTGCTGCTGACTAAGTGCTGTAGCAAGTTGTGAATGTGAAAGAACAGCTTCTTCTGACAGTAAATGAGAGACATGTTAGCCGTTATTCACCTGTGAAAGGCTCGATATATTTGCAGAAAATCTGTGGTTTTGTCTTGGGTTTTTCCATAGTTTCCTTGGCAATAATTCAAGCAGATGCTCAGCTAAACGGGAGTATTGAATAAAGTGTATCGAAACACTTTTTTAAATATACTTTCACTTGGTAGGATTCTGAAATAGGCTCACTAACGATACAGTAGATATTAACCTTTACTTCTGCAGAACAGAAACAGTGTGTAGAAATGGTTAGCGGCAAAACTTTTCACTCTGGCCCAACGTCCAATTTACACTGTACATTGGTGTTGTATGAGATATGATGAAAGCATGTGGAACCAATAATGGGCTGTGTTTCCATGGTCATTAGATGGACTACCAAGGTAACTGCTTCAATGGCTTTTGTTGAGCAGCTTCTTCTTCTTTTTGTTGCACTTCTTCCATTAGTGAAGTTTCTTATTGTTCATGTGCACAAACTTCCAGTCGCCTGTGAGATAGCGTTCAAAATGAAAGACAAGAACTTTATCACGGCTAAAAAAAACTTCAAGCTAGAGTCAACAAAACAATTACTGACTTCATTTTGTTGTCTCGGTTACAAAGTCCTTGGGCCAAATTTGTTGTTTAATCAATACATGTACATTGACCAGAATACAATGCTTCAACTCTAGTAAAACCTAAAGTGCTTTTAAACTGCACATTTTCTTGCAAAATATGCTGTATTTTGCCCAAGGATCTATAAAGACGCCAAGCTAGTTTAAACCTTCTGAATTTATGAGCAATCTTTGGCTATTTATGCCAAATACCTTGCAGCAAAATATAAAAAGTCAGGCTTACACCATGTCTGTGCCCTCATTCTCCGTAGAGAGCTTTTCAATGTTCAAACACTCCACTTTGGCCTGTTGCTGGTATGCTCTTTTAGTACCCAGACCTCTAGATTGCATGTCTGGTTACTGTACTTTCCAATAAATTGATAGCAGATAGCAGCGAACTATAGCTAACACTGATCAGACATAACTATTTACACCTAAAGTACCCCAAATGAGCTGTAAGGCTTGGACTTCACTTGGTATTTTTTAGCTTTTTTGCGCCATGTTATAAAGTTTCTACCTAAAAAAAACATACTTGTAGTAGTATTTTGTTTTATTCACACTTGTTTGAGTAATCCTGTTTGCTGAGCCCATCCCCTTCTGAAGATCTGGTAACGTCCGGTCTTGCTACTTTTTGTAGATACGTGCAACCACAAATGCCCTTGCACATTTCTAATGCCCATACACTGTCCCCAGACTCATTCTGATCATTTCAGAACTTAAACTGCCATCACTGCAAAGCAGTAGGCTCATTTATCTATCCATTACCTTTATGTTGCCAATAGTCGTGCTAAATAGCTATTTTATACTCTGGTTATTCCCCACAGTTGCCAGCAAGGGCTAACAGACAACTATTCCATGCGTCCTTAGCAAATTGAAAGTAACAGGTTAAAAAGGGCAAACATCCATGTAAACATAACCCTTTTAGGCGTAACTGGGGATCTACGACAGTTATTGCCACTATAAAAATCAGCTGATTTTTCATGGAGATGCAAACAGCTCACAATTACAAATCAAGACCGTATAATGTATTGTGATTGGCATTAATAAATTTTGAGGAAGTTTTTTTTTTTTTTCCAGCATTTACCAGCAGCTTTATTTTGTGCAGAAAGACTTGAGAAACTGACATGTAAAGTTCTTTGAAACAGCAACTTACAGTATATCCTCTACCTATTTGTTATTGTTATAAAACACTATATGCACAAGCAGCTAAATTCCCCTGGAGGGATAAATATTTTACATACTATAGTCCTCTTATCGCTGCTGCACAGATGGCAAACTAAATTTAATCCCGGGAAATTGTCAATTCTGTGAAAAGCATGAAAAAGAGGCGGCAGAGATGTGAGATTGGGAGGTGAAAGTGACTGCGAGTTTGCATGTCACATTTCTCCTGTGTGCAATGAATCTGTGTAGTCCAGGTCATTAAAAATACATGGTGCTTTATGCTGCAATTAGTATCACTGCTAGACACTGTTTACACTGAGCATCAGCTGACTTCATGTTTAGAGCAATGCTACTTATGTCCTACACTATCAGAAAGCATTACCTTTTAATAACTTACTGAGCCTTACAGAGAAGATTGATTATATTTTGATTGGACAATGCGGGATTGCTTTTAAGATCTCTTAATCAGAATTCCCCATGTTCCCATGTGCACAGGTAATTTCTGAATGAAAACTGTTTCATATCAGCAGTTTGTTTTTTGACAATCAAATGTCTTAGCTTTTATAGGTCCAAACTATACCATAAATAATGCAATGACTGAATTAGAGCATAGTGGTTTGTTTTATGTAAATCTGGGAACAATTATTTTCTCTTTTGCAACATCAATACATAAAAGGTATGCAGAAGTAGTATGCTTTGTGCTGGATGTAACGCTAGCTTTTAAGCAGAAAAAGATGGACAAAGAAAATGACAGAATTGTTGGCAACAATGCAAACAATTTACTGCTTCACCAACATAAGAGATTGGATCAACAATGGAGAAAAAGTTCTAACTACAGTAAAGTCACACATCTAACCCTGCTCATCTTGTGTATATACATAGGGGGGTGCTGTACTCTGTTAGTAGCAAGAATAGTACATCTCAATTGCAGTGACTGGGAGAAGTAAATATTGACCCTGCTATTTACTGGTCACGGACCCAACCCTGCCTGAGGCTCAAAATTGCTGGGATAAGCTCCCTATTGGGAATAAGAGAGAGTAATTAAATGCATTAATAATACTTATAATTCAAAGTACAAACACACTGTGCACCATCACCACCAGATTTAGGATTTAAACTAAAATAGAAGTATTTTCATCTTGTCTACAGACTTGAGAACACTACAGATTTGCTTTCTGTGCATAAAAAAGGCTGAGAAATCACAACAAACTAATACCCTGAGTCCATGATCACAATGGCCCAGATTTCTGGTATTATGCGTGTGTGCGGCTGGTCCATCACAGTCTACAGCAGGTTAATGTCCACGTGGCTCAAGCTTGTAAAGTGCACACACTCAAATTAACAGCACCATTTCACTCAGGGTCCCATAAATGTAATGGGACAAGCACAAAGGCATTTTATACTGGAGACTGAGGTGTCTATTCAATCCTCATTGAAGCTGATCATGTTCTTATGCATCACTTTATCACCATTTACAAGGACTCCGGACAGAGGGAGGGAAGAGGACAATTAGAGTTCATTTATGGTAATAAGCATTGCTCTTGGGAATACGCATTCAATTCTAACAGGATTTAAAATACAATTTGGGGGACATCGTGGCAGAGTGGTTAGTTCCCTCACCTCTCAGCAAGGAGGTTACGAGCTCAATCCGTGGGTCGGCCATGGCACAATCTCTGCTATTATTAAAAAGATATGCATGTATTGGTGACTTTTATCTTACAATATTCGACATGTGTTAGCCTGACCAGCCATTTCAATGATTTCTTCCATTATAATTTACAGATAATTAGTTTGGTCCTTGCCAATTAAGATTTCAAAGAGGTGGAACAAATAGACATATATTAAAAACGCAAATTTAAATCTGGGTGAACTTGCATTGAAATGTTGTAAATTACTTAAAACTGGTCTGTAAATTGTTGGCTTATAGCTTTTTGCATATGCTAGCTATATATACATAATTATAGCTCTGAGTAAAAAGCCTATTTCTCTGTGGGACAAAATGGTTAAACAGGCTGTGACACAACAGAAAAAAGAGGCACTTGAACTAATGTCCTCCATAATCACTGTGATATATGAAGCATCAGCTCTTACACTGATGGGGTCATTCATTAGCCCAATCCCAGCATCCATTAGGAGGCATTTGTGTGTCAACAAACTTGTCCTCATTTAAAAAGACAGGGAGGAAGAGCTGTGAACTCAGGAGAGCTCTTTTCATTTTGTTTATGTGATGGTGAGAGGCACTGGGATTTTCAATTTAAAAACTAATTCCAAAGATATTTTTTTGTTTATTTCTAATTTTCTAGCCACCATTTGCCTCAATAAAAGTTGAACAGTGTGCAGAGTTTGGGAAAATTAGCATCACATCCTCTGACTGAAAAAAAAAAGTGACAAAGATTAATATGGTAATTAATAATGGGATATTACTTTTTACTTCTCATGAGTCCCAGAGAGGAGCGGGAAAGTTTGCCAGCTAATTTGGGCCTGAGCTACACACTGGACATATGACAGTTATAGTGAGAAGGCTCTGAGGTAAAGACAACAGTCTAACAGCACCATCTGAAGGTCGTACAGTCGGGACACGTTAAAAGGATTGCTGAAAATGTCCCTGGCTTTTTGCCTGTACTGTCTGTAGCAGGATGCTGCCTCAGGTGTGAGTCAGGAGGTGTTTGTGTCCGTCTGGAGAACACACCGCCGGCACGACCAGAAGTCAGGAATGAGAGAGAGGTCGATCAATGACACATTCAATGTCCTTGCAGTACATTGGAATTTAAAACATCTTTACTCATACAACATGCAGTAATCTGCAGTGGTCATGTGTGAGGTATAAATTAAAACAATGTGTTAATTTGAAGTGTTATGTTTGACTAAATGCAAAAGACACCAAAAGAAGAGTTGGAGAAAAGACAGGGAAACATTAGAATCAAAATATGGAGAAATTAATGAATGATGGTTTTGATTATTCACTTTTTCAGTCCATGCAGAGCTTAAGTCAGACTACACTTTTAGCTAACAGCAGTTTTCCTGGACTTTTGTCTTTATCCAACTTGCACAGGTGAGAGACAAACTTTTTAATGAGTCCCAAGCTCTCTACTCAGACTGATGCTGCATTCATGCAGTCTTTAGAGACAAATAAGGCACACTTTTAGCAGCATTTAGTATTAATAAACAAATACTTTATATAAACATCCATTTGTCAATAGAAACATTAAAACTCGACTTTGAGGTAAAAATACATGAACTTAAAGTAGACATACTCCATGTAAAACTTAATTCCCACTCTGCAACTGTGCTTTCCGAGATATTTATGTCAATGCTGTATATGCAATGGTATACTAGTCTTTACATGTTAACCTCATGAAAGACCAAACTAGGTTTCTTTGCCGGATTGTATCAGATTTTTTTTATATATATATTTTTTGAGACCATAAACATTTCTCTTGCATTTTGCACCCTTAAATATATAATAATGTCAACTTTTTTTTGTTTGTGTTGTTTTTTTTTCTTCATAATTGCTTTAACAAGTATGTTTTCTTCTTTGGAAGTACTTCTGCTGCTGAAACTCCTGCAAATTTAGATTGTAGATAGCATAAATGTTACATCCATCAATTAGATGACAAGAAAAAATGTAGAATGTGTGTTATGTAAATACACAAATACATAGTTTGACAGCTTTGAATATTACCTTCGTAGCAATACTTTTTACTAATTAATATTCCTATAAATGAGCCATAATACTTCCCTCTGGCTCAGTCTGGTCTACTGAACTGGCAGAGCAGAGACTTGGACATGTTGACTCATGCACACAGTTGAGAATCACATGTTACAGCTTTAATTGCCTCTCTGGGGTGGATCAGGACTCAAGCTCCCTCCTCCAGCCTCTTCCTCACATCCAAGAGCACTTCCAATGAGCATTTACACCCTAATGGCATCTTAATGTGTCAAAAATGATTAACTGGACTCTTGCGGCCTGAAGGAATCAGATCCGTTAACTCTTAACTAGGATGGTGATTTAGCCTGCTGAGTACCAGCGGCGGAGGTCTTCAAGTGGACTCTTTCAAATATTTATTTAGTCTGGACAGGAGTGATTAAGAGCTGCCTGGGTTTCTTCCAGGGAGCATCACTGTCAGATTTTCAGTTCATCATTTTTGCATCACATGCCTTCTGTAATGCTGAGTGGTGTACTGTGACGTGCTGGAGAGGACAGTTACACAGTAGTCAGCTCAGGCAGGTTAGTTCTGAAAATAGAGGTTTGTACAGCATTTCGTTTCTAATTTAAGAAAAATATCCACAATATCCACTTGAACTTCCAGTCACTTTCCAGATTTTTTGTTTAATTCCTGATTCAGTACATCCAATTATATAGACCTTGAGCTCAATAGGATACAAGGAACAGAATAGTAAATTTTGCTGAGCTACTCGTTGTAGTGTTAATACAAAAGTGACAATAATGACGAGACAACATGGTTTATACATTCTACGTATTTGATTAAAAACATTGTTCTGGCATAGTGGCTTTAATGATTCAGTATTATATAATCTTATATCTGCTTATGAAACTTGTACTGTAAACTCTTAATGTTGCAGAATGCAGTAAAATAAATTGAGACAAATTACTTTGTTTTACCAAAATAATAAGCAAGAGCTTTGCTCACGTGGAGCCTTGGTAGCTCACCTGGTAGGCCGCATACCACATAATGTAATGTCAATATTTTTAATATATATAATGCATATACTGTATATGATGCATTTTACAACTTAACCCTCAACTTTTTCTCCAAGTAGTTGCATTGGTAAAAGCAAAATGAGCGACCACTAAAAACTGGCCTCTGATCAGTTCTGCAGTCCCAGACAACCTGATGTGACTGCATACTTTATGATTACTACTTAGTACTAGTACTACCTAAGTAGTAGTATTAGTTATAACCTACAATAATCTGTATTGTTGATGAAAACACACTTAAACAACAATGAACATGATTAAACATTAAACTAATTCACAGTGGTGTTAACTTTTTAGGTATGAAAAGGCTCCCTGTTTAACAAATACCTTCCTAATACCTACCTTTGACCTTTTATTTCCAAAAGTGAAAAGGGATGTCTATCTTAATATTTCTTACTAAAAATATAATATATTCACAACAAATAATGTATTGTTGTTTTGTTTTTGTTTTGTTTTTTTGGATGAGCCCCCCATTAAACTTATTGTTTCCAGTGGGTTACTGTTACTACGTATTTATTGGCTGGTTATTATTTACTGTTGTGCTGATTGTAGCTCCTTTTATTCCATAAATCAGTGCCATGCCATTGAAACAAGTATGCACCTGCCACATAGTATAAACAATGAACCTAGACAATAGTCCAATGGTAAAGCTGCACAAACAACTAGAACAGAAAGTTCAAAGTTCTAACATTCTTTGACACTTTCTCACAATGTTTACTGGCCTTCAAACAAGAAAGAATGTGTGCTGCTTTGTACCGTAAACAACACATTTTAGAGACATATTTTCTGAACAGCACAGCACATATCTTGGCAAAAACATAACAGATAAAACGGTGCAATCACAGGTGACATGAAAGTGCTGTAGAATGTCTGCAAATGCCATGTAGCTGTCAGAAAGCTATACGGCCGTCAAGCTGCAGCCCCTATGCTTATTGTTGAGCTTCTTTAAAGAGCGCTGACAGAACAAGCAGCCACGAGAGCTGTTGTGTCGATTAGCGGCACATCAGGCGTTCCATATCAGTCCTTATATAAAACACCCAATAAAATGCGGATAGTATATGGAGCTCGGACACTCTCAGGGACACTTAATGTCGGCTGTGTCTTACATTAAAATGATGGGCTGGCTGCTGCTGAAAAAGCCTTTTGAAAGATACAAGCGGTGGGAATAAAAGTGGACAGTATATTCACAAACTGTCTCATCAGTGGAGTTACATGAAGCGGCTGGGTTTCCCAATTGCGCACGTAAGAGAGTTTTCATGTTTTTAGTTTCTGAAAATCAAAAGTGGTTTATATTTCACAATTATGTAAGACTAAAATAAAATTGGAGAAACCTATCAAAGAGCAATTAACCCAACATGACACGCCAATACTACTAACCTATCAACCACCTGCACATTTTGTAATGCAAAATAATATTCGCTACTCATATCTGCAGCTTAAGATAAAATGTTTCTAGAGCAGAATATGTCTTTTAATAGTTCATCTAGAACAGTGGTTTTCAACTGGTCTGACTTTGGGACCTACCATTACTCAATAATAGCAAGGCGTGACCCAACTAAAAGAGATATTTCTTTCTTTTTCAACTCAATAACGTTTAACAGACTTAATTGTGCTTTCATGCACAAACAGGAATCATTGGTCATAAGATTGGTCATTTTTAACAGATGCAGGTAGTGTTTTCATACAAAATACATAATAAAAAAAGTGCAGGTGTGAAATAAGTGCAATGGCAATAAAAAGAGCAAATCAAAAGGCTTCAGATATCTTCTGATGACCATTCATGAGGTAAATACTGAAAAGAAAATTAAGCAGCACTTCTTTAGCCTTACCCCCAAATTCCACTGCAAGCGTGAGCACCGCATCCCAGATACGAGTTCTATTTTCCTGCGACGGCACTCCCAGTTCATGTCAATCTACATAGATCAGATCGCACCAAACCGGATACTGAACGAGCGTAACTTCCGGATTTCACAATAAGTGTTTAAAAAAAAAAAAAAAAACTACGCCGTACACAAAGTATATAACTTTTAATTAGGGTATAAATATATTTATATGCTTATGTGGTTGTAAAAATGTATAATACATGTAAATTTATTTTTAATAAAATCTGTTATATATACACATGCACATGTTCTTAAATAAAGTCACATCCTGTCACATTTGCGACCCTTCCTGTCGAACCAGAGGCCGATAGTTCAGGTCACAAGTGATTCAGTTTGTACAACAGTCAAAGAGCCATGGATGAGGAGTTAAACTGTTGTTTTCTGTGTTTCTTCTGATAAATGAAGATTGTTTTGGTCACGTTCCCATCTTTATTGGAGGCCTTTATCGCGTGATCTTACAATTCCCACACCTGCTCCCCACAGCTGCTCAGAGCTCCGCGGCGCTGCCGTTACAAAATGCTTCCAGTGGGCGTGGGACAGTGCCGTCGGCCGCTGGCGCTTCACTGTGCGGCGCTTACGCTTGCAGTGGAATTTCGGGGTTAGGTGTAACACTAAACTGTATTTTTTGCTCTTGTGGGGTTTCTTCTATACACCTAATGTCCCAATAATGTGTCACTGTCACCTACTGTTAAGGAGTGTAAACACTCAGTTTAATTTTTTATGTAACTTTTTTTTTTTTTTTGCCCCGGCAAAGGCCCACAGTCCACTGAAAACTGAATATTTGAATTGATATATAAATAATTAAAATTTCACTGTATGTCCTGCCACTAACAGGCAATCGTTCAGAATGTACTCAGCTTTGTGCCCAATGAGGCTGAAACAAACAAGCCACCTGCAGTCCCTAAGAACTAGGAAGTAGAAAATGAAGGACTTATATAAATCTTTTATATTTAGTATTCTCTGACGCAAATACCCTGAAAGGATGCTAATATACAGCACCAAAAGTTATGATATAATTGTTTAGGCCAAGTTCACACAGTAGAAATTTAATGTAATTACTGGCAATTTATGAAGCAACACTGCAACTGTTTAGTACGCTGCTAAAAATAGTGTCATCCAATCAAACAGTCTGGTTAAAACTGACTGTTGCCTGAATAGCTTTAAACATCATTTCATATTCATTCAATAAAGTCTTGTGACAGTAGAAGAGGTGCTGTTAGTGCTCACTGGATTTCATCAAATAGGTGCATGCCATACCAAGTGCTCTTCAGAACAGGAAACTGGGCTGATGAGTAATAACGTGATAAAAAGAGAAAAAGTCCAAGGCACTCTGGTTGTTACTGCAATTTTTTTATTCAACGCCAACGTGTTTCAACAGAATCAGTCTTCATCAGGGCATTTGTAGTACAGGTGCGTGAACACGCCTTTTTAAAGGGACAAGTCAGTGATCAGTCATGTGAAAGACACATTTTACTACAAAGCAAATCTCAAAAAAGTATCAATATAAATATCAGTACATTAATATGCATCAAATCGCCCCACTGCCAAGCACATATCAAAAAAGCATGAATAAAGGTTCATCAATGTAGACATCAATATTACAGATGACAAACATGTAACAATAGAACAAATCGGAAGCAAGCTACATATAAATGGTAGCTCACATGCAGTGTGAAGTATTGTCACATACAACCAACTCTGAAAATCACTCAAAGACTACGTAAACATTTACAAATGGCAACAAGTGTACAACAATAGTGGCAAAGTATCATATAACTGTGCATTCACCTAACATATTATAGTCCATTTTTGTTATATAAAAGAGGCATAGCAGATTACAAAAAAGGAGAAAAATTAATCTCCTCATTAAGGCCTGGATAACAGGTGGCTTTTAACATGTGAATCCAATAGGTTTCACATTTTAAAAGTTGTTTAAGTCTGTTGCTACGCCTCTTGTCTTGTGGTACAGTTTCAATAACAAAAGCTTTTAGAATGTTGGGGCAACCATGTCTTTTTTTTATAATGCTTAGCCATTGGGTAGCTCGTGTTCTCCGTTCTTATTGCATAATTATGCTCAGCTAATCTCTCGCAAAATGTGCACTTCAGTCTCCCGTCTGCATCAGCACCCACATTCACACTCCTATCGATAAACAAAGGTAGTGTTGCAGATAGCAAATCTTTTGCAGAAATAAGATTTAGAAGTGAATACCTCAATGAAAGTGTTTGTTTTGACAACATTATTACAGTGATTAGAATTGTCACATCTGAAAGTACCATTTTGTTGTGTGAGCCATGTGGTAGGTCTGTTCACAGGCATGTGACTTCTGACCAAATGGTCTCTTAGAATTGGTGCCCTGCGAAAAGCAAAGATGGGGAAATCTTTTGAGATAAAGTCAAGGATGGAATCACTACGATGGAAATCCCAGTTCTTTTTAATTATGTTTTTTTATTTTATAAGATAGATTTGAATATTGGGAGGAGAAAAAGTTTGCAGAGGACTGCTGGTTATTTTGCCTTGCAGTCTTGTGTAAAAGGGCTTTTCTATTTGTTCTTTTTGCCCTGTTCAATGCGTAATCCAAAACACACTTATTATAACCTCTTGTTTGAAATCTATTGTACATGTCCCTCGAGTGCATGTTAAAATCCTCTTCAGTGTCACATATTTTCTTCAAATGTTGAAATTGTCCATAAGGTAGATTAGAAATAAGAGCGTAAGGATGGATTTCTATCAGTACTTTTTCTGTAAATTGAGGTGTGTAATTGTCCATTTGTATCCACTATTATTTTAAGGTCAAGAAAACTAAAATATCTTTTACTATATTCAAGAGTTAATCTAACATTAGGATTTTTGTTATTGAGCTGTTCATGAAAGTTTTTAAGTTGGTGTTCAGATCCTTCAAATACAAAAAAGAGGTCATCAATGTATCTCCTGTACAACTTGATGCAGTTCTTATAAGGGTTCAACTGGTGGAAAATGTTTATCTCCTCCCAATGGACCATGAATAGGCCTGCATAATACTAAGTGTCTGTCACATGACTGATCACATGACTTGTCCCTTTAAAAGACGAGTTCACGCGCCTGTACTACAGATGCCCTGATGAAGACTAAATCAGTCAAAACGCGTTGGTGTTGAATAAAAAATGGCAGCAACGACCAAAGTGCCTCGGACATTTTCTTTTTTTATAAAGTCTTGTGACAGTGTTGAGCTGTCGGCCAGTTAAATGATAGCATAATAAATTATTAACAAACGTAAAGAAGTTCAGCCACTCACAATTGTCCATCAACATTGACATTATGTTCCATGTATTATGGTGTTGAAGCATGATAGAGATTTTTAAAAATCTAGTAATGTAACATATTGTTTTTTCAGTGCCCTATTTACAGTTTGGGCATAGAAATGAACAGTTGGACAAAGAGAAAATAACTCAAAAGTAAAAAAAAAAGTAGGGTCTGGTTTAGAATCAAGCATTTGCTGCAAACACTATCAATTACATGCAGAGAAAAAGTAAAAAACAACACTGACCGTTTAACAACAGGGGAGTAGTAAACAGATCATTAGTAGCAAAACTATCATTTGAGAAAACTTACAATATAGTATACAGCATATGACTCGACACTGACATCAATATTATCTGATCTGACAAGCCAGATGAATAATTTACATTTGCACGGCTGAGGCTGTGGCTGTAAAACTAAGTACATATAGAGAAATAACTGAGAGCCTCCCCTAAAGCATACTGTGAGATATACAGTACGTGTGTTCTAAACAGTAAGTTGTGTTTCTGGTCTGGTTGGTCCAGAAAGGTCAGGAAAAAACAACTTTATGAGATTACCAACTGTCAACAAACTTTTATGGAAGATAACGTCTCTACTGAATAAAACAAAATCATATTATAAACTTGACAAAACAATCCATCTTGACCAAAATAATATGCTGTACACTGGAGACAACCAGAACTCAAGTTGGCAAACTCCTACACAAGTGCACATCTCAGAGATTTTTAGTCCACTGCACGGGTTTCCTGGTGCATTTTGGATTAATTGTCTATTCATCAAGCTGTGTAAATAGGACTTTAATGCAGTCATTTAATATAGTCTTCTTTCTTTACTCATAACACCTTATGGGATTAGATTTTTGTACTAACATGACAAAAACGGAAACTTGCGGTATAGCTGAGTCACCGCTCTCTCATCCACGAGTTCCTGTCACTTCTACACTGTCTATCCAATAAAGATGAAAAAAAAGAGACTGTAAACTTACAGTCACTGCAACTTACATAGTGCAGTTTCTCAGCAGTGGAGAATAATTCTATACCTTTGAGAGATAGAACCAGCTACCATTATCATACTAACTTTCACTACATGAGGTCAGGTAGAGAACAAATGATTACTTACACATTGTTATAGCAGAGTCAGGCCAAGTCAATTTCATGTCCTTGATTTGTGTTGACCTGCTGGACTCTTTTCTCCTCAGTGCTTCATAAATAAGGTAGAACTGTAAATGACATTCCTTGGTTTATCAGGGAAGAAATGGCTGATGTATGAGCAAACACAGGGCCTATTGCCTTACCACATTACTGCTCCACTTCCTCTTACTTTCAGCTCTATGGGGTCACCCGGAGGTCATATGTCTGACTGATATTTTACTTGTACCTGTCCTCTAGAAGACCCTTAAATAAGTTCAGGAACAACTAGTATGGGGAATAAAACACTCACCCCAGAAGGACTTTCAGCCAGCCCAGAGCAATTGACATGACCAAGAAATATCCACATTCGCACGAACCCAGACTTTCCCGCTGCGTCCCAAACTGACACATGAAAATAGGCCAGTTAGACCTCCGCCTCCCTGTTACCTTCTGTTTCCACAAGCAGAATAGAGAGAGAGAAGAGGAGAGTGGCTGGTGGGACGTGGCCAGCAGCTCCTCTGATGATCTGAAAAAAGTGCTTTGCTTAATTGAGCCGGACACCAAGCTAAGCCGGGGATAAAAGTGCCCCAGTGAATAATATTCCTCTTTCCACGGCTCCACACATCAAGCCAAATCTGCAGGAGCACTCACTTCCACTTGTCTCGTATAAACGTTTTCGCCTGGCGTACAGTAAATGTAATAAATCAGTTGACACACACACACACACACACAGAAGTCTGGCTAGTCCAATCCCTTCCCGCCACAACAATATCCAAAATTAAAGCTCTATTTTACTTCTGTCACAAAGAAATCAGTTATCTATAGTGTTTTCCAACTCCACCACTCAACAGCAGAGCTACATTTCAGCTTTTATTTGATCATTTTTAACAATACCGCCTACACAACATCAGAACCTATTTTCACAGACAACTTCAGTTTCTTTAATCTAAGGAAGAAACATATGGATAGTTGCTGTTTAAAGGCACTGATTAAAAGTATTAAGTTAGCTAACAACTTGAGTGTGTCAGACATTTTTTCCGTCTCGTGAGGCTACATGGCTTGCCGGCCCATTTGTTGAATCCTTCTTGTTCATTCATCAGCCCACGCCAGCTAAAATTCATTAAAGGCCGCGATGCTTATCTGGCGGGTAGCTCGGCCTTGTCTGATGGAAATGAGCAGAACTTTGAAAAGACGTGACTCGCGCGCAATGTCATCAAGAAACACATCTCACTGCTCCAAGGACAGCTCATACAATCTACTGTAGACAATGCCCGACAGGATATTCATCCGTTTCTCCTCTGAAAGAACTTTTATGTGTTCTTTGAGTTGGCAGAGTCTCTGAGTGAGAAAAAGTTCATCTTTTGATAATATCTGGGAAAAAAGAGGGCTTTGTTCTAGTTTATACGTAGCTTTGGGAGACAAAGTTACACTCCTATACCAACAGTGAAAGGCTGACACTGTGATCACAGAAGTTACAAACACAACGCGATGTTGACTCTTTGTGTCTACGCTCTGATCAAAGACACACATCAAAATATTTCTTTTTAAATTTGACTTCACAGAACGTCAGTCTTTAGGTTGGTCTTTTGAGGTTAGGGTTAAATATCATAGTATTTAAAGGAACAGAAGACAATGAAGGTTGAGTTTAGTTGTATCATTACGTCTCTACAAACTTGGTTCAACTGCTCACAGCTGGAGAGATATTCATATCTCTTCAAGTTAGCAAACAAACAACTTTACTCAGTAACACAAGGCCTTGTGTAATTAGATAAGTCCATAAGTATTTGGACACCAACACAAATTTTGTTATTTTAGCTGTCTACCAACATAATTCAAAATACAGCGATATAATTATTATGGGCTCATTCATCTCATTATTCCATTAGAAACTGAGCAGATAAAAGGTCTGGACTTGATTCCAGGTGTTACATTTGCATTTGAAAGCTGTTGCTGTGAACCCAGAACATACAGTCGCTCAATGGAAGTGAACCAGACCATCATTAGGCTGGATAAAAACATCCACCTTGGTGTAGAACACGCTACAGAAAGTAGGTCTATTAGTGTCTAGGTCCACCATACTGAGAAGACTTCAAGAGAGACCATTCATCAGCCTCAACAACAGAAAGGTCACAATAGACTTGGCCTAAGAAGTAAGCCCAGTTATTGAAGAGCATTCTTTGGACAGATGAGACTCAGATCAACCTGTACCAGAATGATGGGGAGAGTATGGACCTAACTGGTTATCAATGTTTAAAAGGAGATGCCACCTTCCAACAACTTTGTGGGAACAGTTTAGGGATGGCCATTTCCTGTTCTAACACCAGTGCACAAAGAAGGGTCCATAAAGACATGGATGAGCAAGTTTGGTGTGGAAGAACTTGACTGTCCTGCACAGAGGCCTGACCTCAACCCGATAGAACACTTTTGGGATGAGAGACTGCAAGCCAGGCCTTCTCATCCAACATCATTGTCTGACATTGGACGAGAATGTCAGACACGTATGTCTGATGTAGATAGATGCAAAGGGTGGGCCAACATCATATTAAACCCTATGGATGAAGAATGAGATGTCACTTAAGTTCATATGCATGTAAAGGCAGGTGAGCTAATACTTTTGGAAATATAGTGTATATAGAAATGTATGATTTATTTTATTTATTTTTTTCTGTGTGTGTGCCTTACTGTGTGTCTTTATGTTTCCTCTCTTTTATGTGCTATGAAATAAAGTTTAATGATAGACAATTTTCAACATTTTTCAACAGTGGCCAGTGCTAAATACAGTATGGTCAGAAAGGCATCCAGATTAATTCAAAACTAGGGTATTTTCTGTGTATTTTCATGGTACAAGCAAATACCTACAATAAACAACTTGAAGGGGGCCAGTGGGGGACGTGCTATAACAAGGACATAAAAGTTGAGGTTCACATAGAATCACTGTCACTGGTGGCATGGGCCAGTTCCTTCCTATATGGAATATTTACAATGGCGTAAGTAAAGTTATTCTAAAACTTTTCTGTGCCACAGGGACGTGCTGAATGCTTTATAAGAGGAGTGTGCTGGTGGAGCGCAAACAGACAGCTCTGACATATATTTATTCATATACTGAAATGACTCCCAGTGGCCAAACATCCACTTGCACTGTTATCATATTTCACAAGATTAGCCTGCCTGTCACTTTTGCTTCTCCGACAAATGTCAGGAAATCAGCCACTTGCCAGATAGTCATGCATATTTAATACCAATTGGCTTTATGCAACAAAAACTACATTTTTCCATAAATAATAGAAAACTAAATAAGCTTGTAAAGGCATTGTAGGACTTAGTTTCACATGAGTGGACTAAAACCTTTGTTGGAACAGGCTCCGGACCATGGTTCAACCCAGTCTCATACAAATGAAGGTGCCTTTTGCAAATAATACCCAGAGGTCTGCCGTGAGTGTATGAAGTCAGAGGGTTCAAGGAGGGCTGTGTGGTGGCACGGACCGAGGCAGACTGGGGCTCACTTGTCATGCCGGGCCACTTTAAACCTTCAGGGGTCCCAGGGAGCAGGTCAGCAGTCAAGAGCACACGCCAGATGTCATTAAGATCAACGCTGACAGATGATGGCTACATTACACCACAGTGAGGCACAGAGATCATTTAAAATCATGCATGAAAAGTCCAGCAAAATGGTCTGCCATTTGATATGACTAGTGCTGGGACAATAAACAATTAAATCGCTAATCGTGATAAAAACAGCAAAGATTAATTAATCTTGGCACTTTTTAATTGTCTTGATAATCTTTCATTGAGATAATTGCCATTATCCTCATATGAGCAAGCAAGCATCCTCTGTAATTCACTATGTTTATATGCAAAGCATTATCTAAGAAGGCTCAAAGATTGTCTTTATTCCAATTTCTCCAGAATTGGTGTGAGGCGTTCAAGCCATCTGAGGAAACACTAGCGCTAAATGTCTGTAGGGCTACATGCTAATAAACGCAGCTGATTTAATTAATTAATTAATTTAATTTTTACAAAGTTTACAATTATATATAAACAGTGACACTTTGACTTTACGAAATGAAACTCAACAAAATTAGAAAATGCTTTCCTTGCTTGGTAAATGCGTCTCACACAGCCCCATAAGCATATCTAAGCTATGGCTGCCATGCTTTCACTTTTAAACTTTTACAATGCGATGATCTAAAATGCGTATTTCTGTGATCTATTAGCATACTTCTGACAGTAGTACTACTGAGTGCTGTTTGAATGCCACTCCTACCTTCATTGAAGTACTCTGTACACACTGCAGCAGTTTAATAAGTCACCGCGTTATCCAGGTCTCTACAGCTGTTTATTTGTCTGTTCTACATTTTAGCCACAAGGGGCGCTGCATGCTTGCAATAATTTATGCTAAAATCATAAACTTGAGTCTGTTGTGTCACTGTAATGCAATTCCAGTACGTATGCTTTAGCTACAAGAATAATTTCATAATTATCAGGATAATATCATTAACCGCAATTATTGTGGCCAAGATCATTGTAACATAAAATTCTATTATTGTCCCATGCCTAGATATGACTTTATAATGAAATGTATAATATAGAAACAATGATAGTGGTATTGGAGTATTCACCATGAGCTGCACAATCCCAAAAATATATCATTATCTCAATATCAACAAATGCATTGTATTTAGCAAAATAAAAAAACAGCTGGTATAGCTGTAACATTATGGCATCCAATTGACATCTCACACTTGTATTGACTATAGTTGCACGATCACATTGTCATTGGCATGAGTGTGGCATTTAATCCAGCTAGTTCTGAACTTTGTCTTTATATAATAAGATTCAACTTTTATGACAAAGCAGATTCTAATATACAATTTATAATAATGGATTGGACTGCTGCACAGTGCATCCAACCTGAAGGAGCTTGAGCTGTTTTTAGATGAAGAATGAGCACAAATCCCAGTGATTTTATGAACCAAGCTCATAAACACTTATCTTAGAAAAGTTGGAGCTGAAAGTCATTCAGCAGGCGGTTCTACAGACAGCTAACTTGAGGGGGTACATACTTTTGCACACTCAAGTTTTCTGTGTTTCTGTCATATTTCTAGTTTGCTTCACAATATTTTTTTTTTTTAGAAACAACATTTAAATTTAAACATTTTTTTACTAATTAATCGCAAATCTGAAAAAAAAAATCACAATTAATCTTATTATGAATTCACATACAAACACAAAATTGTAAATTTAGAACATTTATTTTGAATTAACCTTCAAATACTTTACTGTAAACTTGTGCAATGCAAACAAAACTTGCAAAGAAAATAAATTAATTGTCTCTTTGAGACCTGTAACTCAGACAAGGTTGGGCTAAATAAGCTACAACCAACAAATACACAAAACTTAAAAACCTAAACCTAAAAAAGCATGTGTAATCTCTTTTAGAACTTTAACAAAAATGAATTCTTCAATTAATAACAATTGTTGTGGTTCACAACAGTGTACATACTATGAACTGTGTTACTCCAGTGGTAATTGAACTCATCCTTGCATAGACTGCACATAACTTTTGTTTTGTCTATATTGCTGTCTGGTGACTATCTGAAGCAGAATTGTCCATTTAGCAATGTGTCTTTTTGGTCTCTCATGTTGCTTTAGCTCGTTCACTTGTTGCATTAGGCTCGTTCAGATGAACTGCACCTCGCCTGGATTGTGAACGAGAGTGCACGGCCGCAATGAGAGGAGGGGAAATACACCTGTACTGAAGTCGGACAGTTTGTGGCTCAGATCATGCACCATCACGCCCAAAATCCACTTCTCGCGTGTGTTGGTTTATCCAGGTCAAAACTGTAACTTTAGGGGAAGAAGGGGAGGAGGGCAGTGAAGTGTTGGTGCGTTACGTTTCTGATCAGCACTAAACTCAGATCCAATCACCTGTCCATTCACCGCTGACAGGTGTGCATTTTCCCATCATGCACTGAGCCGTGCAGCCTCTGCAGTTGCTCTGATGCCCTGCAGGGGGCTCAGGCGCTGGTCTCGTTTGGATCTCATGGTGACCATCGCACTTGTGGCATCAGAGCAAGTCAGGAACAAGTCGGACACAAATCTAACCGGCGTGCACTGCGCACAGACCGACACTGATCGAAACTGTGCAAGTCTGGCTCATCGCGAACGCGCCTGATGGATGGAAACGGAAATGTGTCGTCTTCTATGTGGCGTGTTGCTGCCTCTGTCAGTGTTGTCCTAATATTTTTGTTGTGATCAAATTAATTGATGCGTGAATTGAAATTAACGCTATTACATCAATAACTTAACGCACTGCGTTAACGCAATAATTTTCCCAGCCATATTTTTTTTATTGTTGCTCAAGTGAGAACCCAGATCTGACTTTAAAGGTCCTATATTATGCTCTTTTCAGGCTTTTTGAAATTGTTTTGGACATACTTGCATAAGTATTTCACATAACTTAAAATAATGTATATGTGGAAAACGTCTGTTACTTTGACTTTGCAGAGAACATTTGGTTTAGGTGTCTGTTGACCCCTGGCAACAGAGGGAATGGACAGAACACAAGGCTATAGCAAGGCTATTAGCAACATGAGGCTAAATGAGCTGACTGCTTCATAGTGATGGCAATTTAAGCACTGAAATGATCAGAAGGAGCGTGGTGATGGTGTATGGGCTTTACAAAAACGCAGGAGCACCTTCTGGTTTCACGTGTTTACGTAGAGCTGTGGGACCGAGCGTTTAAGCTCTCAAGGAATGAGACAGCAGCAACGCAGCATGGATGAAACAAAATACTGTACTACTCCAGGTATGGTTTGGAGGTGGAAACATTATAACATAGTTTAAAGCTCAAAAAATTTGATTTAGCAGAATTAATAAAATTTACAGTCAAACATTCAAAGAGCTAGTTCTCAAGCTCTGATCTCTAAACACTATGTCACTTTAAGAATACGTGTGAGCAGCCCATTGACCAGCATTAGTCATCTCTAACCCGCCAGGAGAAAATCACAACAAACTTCATCCCCGTGTGTGACATCAGGCTGCACTTAAAATGCACTCACGACTCATTGATCCACTTTGGTGCCCCCGGCAGCAGAATCTAACAGCCAGACAAAGCTGCCTATATGGGCTTGAGTAGAGTCTGCAGGTAGAACTCAATGGTCATGAATAATTAATATGGGCCATTAGAAACACAGTAAGGATATGATGCATCTTCTTTCGACATACAAATTCTGCCCGAGATGAAAGGAGAAGCGCGCTGCCTGCTTATTACCCTAATGCGCCCCTGAAGAGGTTAGAGTGGAGGGTATAGCTTCTTTGATTGCAGTGCATTCTTCAAAGTATTTAGGACACAGGCAGGAATACAACATATCATTTTGTTATGAAAGCATTCATGATAAATACTAATTAGCTGAAGAAAAACAAGACAAACATAATGATAGCTGACTTGTGTTGATGAACAGAAAAAAATAAATCAACAAGAAAAACAAGGTTGAGTTCAGACAGGTCAGACAAATGAGAATATACAGAGAAAGTGAAAGTGACATGACAATAATGTTTATGTGCACTGCTTCTGTACTGGGTGTATTGTGCTGGGAAAGCATGACAAATGTAAGATAAACAAATGCAGCATTTTATTAAACCATCCACAAGATAGAAAATAGGCCAAATTTTTGAATGGAAGATTTTTGTGTTTTCTTACTTTTCTCTGGTTTGTTTTATTTGTTCTTGTTATACTGTGGCTGTGAATGGACCATGTACCCATTAAAAAAATAAATAAATAAAATGTGAGCCTGTGGTAGGGTGCATAGATTTTGGTGGCATCTGGTCTCACAGCTCTTCTTTCTAGAACATGTGAACACCTACGGTAGCCCTGCAGGGACATGCTGTTGTCTAGGAATAAACTCAGTCGAAATAGGTCAAATCGTAACTTTAGTTTTAAAAATTTGTTTCATTCTTAAATGTCTTAAACCATCTTAGACCAAAACTTAAGTAAAGCAGTAGCTGTAGGAAGTTGTTATTACTGCATTCTGTGGATTTCTAAAATTAATAATATGTCCCATTAAATTCAACTGTTACACCATTGTACGTGACATTTATGACTATTTAATATTTTAGATTTTTTTTAAGATAAGACTAGTTCAGTTTACAGCATAGTTGTGAACTCCTAAAGAATCCTAAAATGGTTAAATGACTTCACTCCGCCCCAAGAAAAACTTCACCAATATCTAGCAATTAAAATGTCTATACGTTTTAATATATTGTTTTAAGGATACAATAACTAGACATAAGTATTGCATTTTCTGCAGTACAACATTAAATCAAGTCTCATTAAGTCTCATTTAAATAATGTAAATAATTACTTTGTGGCCTTAACCTCCATTTTCTAAGCATTAATATCTGCCAAACAAGGCAAAAAAAGCTTGTTCTAAATGTGAAACAGCCAGATTCAAATTAGGCCTTGCGCTGCTAAACCAAACGGGGTCATTAGCCACTTTAAGAGGACATATAGGGGCACGCGTTTCCTACTCTTACCCATGCCCAATTAACTCTGAGTTTATACCCACTCTTTAGAACTGTTCTTCAATTACAGTTTCCTGCAAAAGCTCTCATTTGTAAAGCACGGTCAGCCATTTGCAACCTTTTCCGCATCGGTTCTACATCAGCGGGCGGGCTTTGTAAATGTTGTGTAATGGCCTGCCATTGCCAGGAGCCCCAAGTAAATTTAGTGTGGATGGAGATAAATGAAAAGAATGATTCCTACAATATGGGCCGGCCAGCCGTCCTCCATCTCCAATTCTCTCTAGTCTGGCACACAGAAACAGGCAGTGGCAAAGGCTAAGTGGATAGTTGGGTCTAATGGCCTGGTGATCCTATAAATAATAGCTACACAGTTTCCTCCCCATTGATCACAGAAGGCCGGCTGACTGATACTGCATGTTGGCTGGAGCTGACCTAAGAGCATGCTTGGCTGCCTTTCCCTTCCACACGCGCTCTCCCGGTGCATGATCTATCAAAGAGGGGCCCGGTACACCTCCAGAAATGACACCGCCTAATTGGCTGCTATGAGAGGCCCATCACTTAAGGCCCGGCGTGGAAGTGGGGAAAGGACTGACTCCGGACAAGGTTAACTAACTCCACTCCAAAATCCTCTGGCCTTGAAAAGTTTAGCTAGCTTCAGAAACACCAGTGTGTGTGTGTGTGTGTGTGCATACCAAGGGCCTGGTCTGCTAAAAGCTTGGGGAGAGGGGGCAAAAGTGCAATTGCAGGAAAAATCTATAATTGATGTTAATGTAAATGTAAATGTAGAGTACACAATTGTATTTAAATGAAGAATTAGCATATGTCTATTCTAATGTTTTAAAAAGTTTATGGTAGACAAGACATATACACTTTTTATAATTTACTAAAATTATAAATTGGGAAAATAACCATTTTCCATAATAAATAAATTATATTACTGTGTTAATTATGTTACTTGTCATTATGTTAATTGTACCATCATTAATTAGATCAGTGATTCCCAGCTGATGGGTCGGAACTCAAAAGGGGGTCACAGGTAGAATTTATATACTGTCAATGTTTAATATTGTTTCAAATACATATGATAATGAGACACACATTAAAATACATGAGCCAGTGAAATGTGTTAGTAATATTACTTGTAATAAATAAAAAAATACAAAAAATAAAATAAAATTTGGCCCTACAATCAAACCAGTTGAGAACCACTGGATTGCATGTTCCATTTCCTAGATTCCTAGCTTTTTGGGGGGAACTACCTGTGCACAGTAATTCTTGCACAGTGTA
Organism: Bostrychus sinensis; assembly: GCA_020698575.1. NCBI lineage: Eukaryota > Metazoa > Chordata > Actinopteri > Gobiiformes > Eleotridae > Bostrychus > Bostrychus sinensis. The sequence continues at coordinate 29,340,911 of CM036244.1, forward strand.
TTTTTATAATAGTGATCATTTAGAACATATGCATGCAATTCCGCAGTCCTGTCTAGTAAGCCAGCAGCTCCACCACATGGAGAGATAGAAGATAATGGTAAAGACATTACACTTTTAGAAGTAAGTCACACATAGAAAACAATGTATTTGGTTTTCTGTAGCAGAACATATGGCAATGGGATGAGTGGATTAATCTCTGAGATACTGCCCATGTAAAGGACATGGGACAGGCAAAGCTTGTCTCAGTATTGTAGCTGATTATGGTTCTACTGCATCTGTTATGATAAACTATTTTTAAGGTACTATATCACATTTCTATGCTCCATCTTTGAAAAATATATTTCTTCCATTTGAATGCTACTTCAACATACAAAATTTACTTTGTAGATCCTGATGTCTCAATAAATCTCTGACTTGGATTTTAGCGGGTCTGGTCTATTTAAGATTATATTTCCACACATTTTTAGTAAATAATGAAAACATTTCTTTTTTCAGAGTAAATTAACACCAAATTATTGCAAACCGTCTCTCATTAAAATAAAGTGATACAGCCAGTTCATCAGTGGAACATATTTTTCACCAATCTGACATGTTAATGTGCTCATACAGGTCAAAGCAGAGGTCTAGTTATTTCAGCTGTGAGCTGGAGGAGACAGAAGGTCGGAGGTCACTCCATCCTGTCATCTTGAAACAGCAAACCGTGTGTCCTTCAAACTGAAGAGGAAGCAGCAGGGCGAGACGGAGGGCCAGAGGCGGCCCTGAACAAACTGAATGGTGATATGATCTGTCGGCTCATCTCTGTCTCACATTACACACATTACTGAAGATAGGAGAAATTAAATAGTTTGGGCTGCTCTGCTATGAATGCTCGGAAGTCCCATTATTCCCACATTATTGTGATAAAAATGGAAGATTGGTCAGTTCCTAACTGAAATAGTACAGCTCTACACCTCAGCTTCCATTGCCACTGGTCAAACTGTTTTCAAAAAGTAACTTCACTAACTCATGCCAAAATGTACTGGTATTTAAAAAGATCCCACCATAAGGTCTTCAGAGCATGCACTTGCTTTCCAAACTTTTTTTTCAGAGTCCAAAAGAGTACAAATGTACAAAAGCAATCCATGTTTGTTTTGTGTTCATTTCTATGAAGACTTCTGAAGACTACAAAATAATACCTTGACAAAAGTAAGATTGGAGTACAATGTAAAAAAATAAATAAATAAAATCAGTATAATTAGTGTTGATAGTGTAAGTAAGGATGGACCTATTTAGCCCAGTCAAGCAAAATACATCTTTTAATGCCTTTCAGGTATTAATTACAATATTTTACTTCAAGAACTTATTTTGTTTTTTGTAGCTCCCAAAATGATATAGAAACAATTTTTAATATGGCCATTAAAGTGTTATGTGATTAACATATATTTGTAAGTAAAACAAAATAAAATCCTAAGGGCACTGCTGGTTTTCAGAGTAAAATTATGTAAAACTAACATCAATTACCTTTGCCTCTCTCAGAAAAAAAGACATTTTAAACTTCATAGGATTCCATTACTTAAAGTGTGTACAAGCATTGCTGCAGAAGAAGCACATGCATGTTTCTTTATAAAGGCGTGCTTTAACAAGGAGAAAGTTGTATACAGGGATGTGGTGGGGAAATACGATAAAGAACAACATAGACCATCTACAGTGTGCTGTTTCTGGAAAGTGACTTGTGGACTTGCTGACTATCCCAGTTACAGGATTGTTAAAGCCAAAAACTGTAACATTTCATAAAGAGTCATGGCATCTGTGACCTGTGTTAATGTGTTTTGCCTTTGATCTTTAAAGAAGCCTAAAAAAGGAGTAATAAAAGCACTACATAAAGCACGTAGCAGAACCTTTACCAGGATTATGCATAATGTAAAACCTTCAGATCTAAATTACAGCTTTAGTCAGTTCACTAATAAGGATTTTTTTCTCAGTCTTTGACTCATGACTGATGTGGAGCTGTGAGGTCATTAGGAGATCTGGATTAGTGCAATTTCCACTGTATTACACAGTGCAAGGATATTACTCACTTCCTTTAATGTTGCCATTACCTTTAATGATACCTTCATGACCATAAAATAAAGAAAAACAAGTGAAAAAATAAGTATATAAATGTGTATCATCTGTGGTTATAAAGTATATGAAGAAAAGTATATAAAGTAACCACCAGCATGGATGACCCTAGATCAGTTAGCCAATCAACTGAATTGCATAAAAAAAAATCTGCATATGCTGTATTCATTTAGCCACAAAGCCCTTACATGTAATCATTCTAAAGAATCTACTAAAAAATCTGGATCCAGACACAAAAATTGCTCCTTTACTGACACCTTGAAGCTGGAATATGTTTGCAGCAGCACACACGCACACACGCATGCAAACACACACACACCACAGAAAATCTTACTTGGTCCGATATTGCGCCATTGCCCTTTACTGGACATTTAATCAAAAACCAACTGCTTACTAAGTCTAAAAAAAAAAACAATGCTGACATAAATTTTCTTTTAAGACAATTACATTTAATTTGCACAAAGCCAAAAGTATGTATATACAATTTCAAACCTTCCGCCATCTATTTATTCTTCCAGTTTTTACATCATGACCTCATTACCCAGCATCCCATTCTGAGTGAAGAGTCTAGACAAACAAGCAGGCCATAGAACAAAAGGGCTTCTGGCACGCTGTACTGTCAGAGATTCCACCAGTCTCTAAGGTAATTACCCAGAATTCAACAGCTCCGCACAAAGCTCCGCCCCTCTCCTGGCCCTGTAAACAAGCCCTGAATGGTAATACACAATGTGGGTCACTGGCAGCTATTGATAATGCCATATGTGCTTTAAATGAGTGTGGTAGCACAGTGATCAATAAAGCAGGGATTGCCAGACGTTTACCGTCACCTCTGGCCCCGGCTGATGAACATTGATTTAGATTTAAGTGGACCCCACAAGGCACAGGAGGGGGGCTGGCATCAGGAGCATGAACTTAACATGTGGAGAACAACATGGAGAGGAGATCTCTGTCTTGAGAAAAACAGCTAAACCTAAACAAGATAGTTAGGTTAAGGGTTTGCATGGCTACCTACTAGAAGTACTAAGAGTGCAATGTTGCCTTAAGGATTCAGTCAAAAATAGAATACATTTTCGAAGTATTCTAAAAAAATGATCTGAATAGGCACATACCACTAGGGTGCAATGTTATTAGGAAAAATATAACAGCTGACTCACAAAGATGCATGTCTCTGTGGAAAAAAAAAAATAAATAAATAAATAAAAAAAAAAAAATATATATATATATATATATATATATCGGAATATGATCGATATCATATTCCGGCTGGGTAGCTCAGTGAGTTAGTCTACCGACTTTCACACAGGGGACCCGGGTTCACATCCCGGCCGAGGCGAATACCAACTTCCAGTGTGGGTCCTTAGGCAAGACCCTTTGCGCTATTGCCTACCTCATATATAATGATGATGAGAGACAATGAATTACGAGACATACCGGCTCAGACGTCGCCCGGTCAAACAAGGTCTGCGTCAGGTGTTGGGGAACCAGAGCAGCCTGATGAGAAGTGGGCTACTGGAACAAGACGGAAGTGGACGAGATGCGAGAACAAGGCTCTGTTGGAATGCTACTACTCCAGTAACCCTAGTCAGAGGGGTTACATGAAGAGAATGTGGGAAATATGGCAACTTCGAAACCCACAATCAACACTCACTGCTAAACAACTAGTAGCTCAGTGTTCCAACATCCACAAGCGGCACCTGCTTTCACAACTTGAGATTGATGAGATACAACACATATGCTACGGCAAGGGGGAGCCAGGACGCAAGGTCAGAGGGGAGTTAACACCAACTCCCCATCCAGAATTTGGGTACGAAGCCCCAATAAGCACCATCGAGCTGAGCGAGGCAGCAACTGACCTGAGAGATAAGATCATGGCTAAAATGAAGACCAGGCAACCCCGACACCAGTTACACAGGCTGAGTGAAGTACCTTCAGAAAGTCTCCTGGAAGATGTGAATGCAGCTTTGGGAACAATACCTACGATGACCATCACTGAAACCAATGAGCTGATATACACTTCAGCAGCAGTGATCCTTGAGGAGCTTGGCTATCAACCAAAGAGCAACCATAAAGATCCATATCCACCATGGAAAAGAAGGTTAGAAGCTAAAATCAAGGCAACTCGGAGAGAAGTGAGCCAACTGTCAGAGCTCCAGAAAGGTGCAATGAAACAACAAGCACCCAAGAGGTACAGCAAGATGTCCATACCTGAAGCATTGGAAACTGCCAAGCAAAGACTCCAAGCCTTGGCCACCCGACTAAAGAGGTACACGAGAGAAATGGAAGCAAGGCGAATAAACCGGCTGTTCTCAACTCAACCAGCTAAAGTGTACTCTCAGTGGCAGGGTAATAACAACAGAGCAGACCCACCAAGGCTGGAGACTGAACAATACTGGAAAGGCATATGGGAGAAGGAGGCGTCACACAACAACAGTGCACAGTGGTTGGAGGATCTAAGAGCAGATCACAGCAACCTCCCTGAACAAGAACCAGTAACCATCACAGTGGCAGACATCCAACAAAGAGTCTCAGGTATGAAAAACTGGACAGCACCAGGGCCTGACATGATCCACACCTACTGGCTGAAAAAGCTAACTTCACTCCATGAGCGCCTGGCAGCACAAATGAACCAGCTGCTAAAGGATGGGACCCACCCTGAATGGCTAACTGAAGGCCGGACAATCCTGATCCAGAAGGATCCCCTGAAGGGAACGGCCCCATCCAACTATCGACCAATAACCTGTCTCCCCACCACATGGAAGCTCATGTCAGGCATCATAGCGGCTAAGATAAGTGGGCACATGGATCAATACATGAGCACAGCACAGAAGGGCATTGGTAAAAACACCAGAGGAGCTAAACACCAGCTGCTCGTAGATAGAACAGTCGCTCAGGATTGCAAAGCCAGACACACTAATCTGTGCACCGCCTGGATTGATTACAAGAAAGCCTATGACTCAATGCCACACACATGGATCATGGAATGCTTGGAGATGTATAACATCAACAGGACTCTAAGAGCCTTCATTGCAAACTCGATGAGGCAGTGGAAGACCACCCTTGAGGCCAACTGCAAGCCAATTGCACAAGTGTCCATCAAATGTGGGATATACCAAGGAGATGCTCTGTCCCCGCTGCTGTTCTGCATAGGTCTGAACCCCCTCAGCCAGATAATCACCAAGACTGGCTATGGGTACCGACTCAGGAACGGGGCCACCATCAGTCACCTCCTCTACATGGATGATATCAAGCTGTATGCCAAGAGCGAGAGAGACATTGACTCACTGATCCACACAACCAGGATCTACAGCAATGACATCGGAATGTCATTCGGACTTGAGAAGTGTGGGCGGATGGTGACAAAGAGAGGGAAGGTAGTCCATACAGTAGGGGTCCCACTCCCAGACGGCAGAATAGCAGACATTGAGGACAGCTACAAGTACCTTGGAATCCAACAAGCAAATGGCAACCTGGACCAGGCCACAAGAAAAGCAGCCACAGCCAAATACCTCCAACGAGTAAGGCAAGTCCTAAGGAGTCAGCTCAATGGCAAGAACAAAGTCCGGGCAATCAACAGCTATGCCCTGCCGGTCATCAGATACCCTGCGGGAATAATAAGCTGGCCAAAGGAAGAGATTCAGACCACAGATGTGAAAACACGAAAGCTCCTAACCATTCATGGAGGGTTCCACCCCAAATCCAGCACCCTGAGACTGTACACTAAGCGCAAGGAAGGAGGCAGAGGACTAGTGAGTGTCAGAACCACTGTCCAGGATGAAACATCCAAGATCCTTGAATACATCAGGAAGATGGCCTCAACAGATGAAGTTCTCAGTGAATGTCTCAGGCAGTGGAAAACAGAGGACGAGGTGCTGGAGGAACCATCATGGGAGGAAAGGCCCCTACATGGGATGTACCATCGACAGATAACTGAAGTGGCTGACATCGAGAAATCCTACCAATGGCTAGAAAGGGCTGGACTGAAGGACAGCACAGAGGCACTGATCATGGCTGCACAGGAGCAGGCCTTGAGCACCAGAGCAATAGAGGCCAAGATCTACCATACAAGACAAGACCCCAGGTGCAGACTGTGCAAAGAGGCCCCTGAGACAATCCAACACATAACTGCAGGCTGTAAGATGCTGGCAGGGAAAGCATACATGGAGCGTCATAACCAAGTGGCTGGTATAGTGTACAGGAACATCTGTGCAGAGTACAGTCTGGAAGTCCCGAGGTCAAGATGGGAAACACCTCCAAAGGTGATAGAGAATGACCGAGCTAAGATCCTGTGGGACTTCCAGATCCAGACAGACAAAATGGTAGTGGCGAACCAACCGGACATTGTGGTGATGGACAAACAGCAGAGGAAAGCCGTTGTGGTTGACATCGCAATACCAAGCGATTGTAACATCAGGAAAAAGGAACACGAGAAACTGGAGAAGTACCAAGGCCTCAAAGAAGAACTTGAGAAGGCCTGGAAAGTGAAGGCAACAGTGGTGCCCGTGGTCATCGGAGCACTCGGGGCAGTAACCCCCAAACTGGAAGAGTGGCTACAGCATATCCCAGGAAAAACATCAGACATCTCAGTCCAGAAGTGCGCAGTCCTAGGAACAGCAAAGATACTGCGCAGAACCCTCAAGCTCCCAGGCCTCTGGTAGAGGACCCGAGCTTGGATGGATGAAACCGCCCGCGGAGGGCGAGAGGACAATTTTTTTTTTTTTATATATATATATTAGGGCTGTCAACGTTAACGCATTAACGCATGTGATTAATAAAAAAACAATTAACACGTTAAAATTTATTAACGCAAATTAATCACACGATCTGTTTTGCCCAGCCGTGCTTCTGAAAGCACTTTGGAGGGTGTGAAGCCGTGTCGGGGGTGCGTGACCATCTTGGAAATGTGCATACATCACAACATTGACTTGCTTTCACGGTGAACGACCCGCGCGCCCAATGAGAAAACACCTGCCTCACATTCGTTTGCCCATGGTTCGACTTCAGGACAAGTCCACTGCTTTGGCCGCTGCACTACAGCCCTCTCCTTTCCCTTCCCTCACGAGTCTCGTGTAAAACTTTTTACATCGCTTCCTTTCACTGCCTCTGTCCATGCGCGTTCCTGGGAGCTGTGCTTTCTGTGCGTCCTGAACCCGTGGTGAGAGCGGGGGGCGATCCATGGCCATCCCTGAACTTATGGAGCCACAAGCCACGAACTCCTACAAACAATTCATTAGCGGTGTTTTTTGTTTTTTTTTCATAAGCGTCAGTTCTCGACTCAGAGCGGCAGCCTCACTGCGGACAGGTGACTGTGCCCCGCCCCTGTCCGCGGCACTGAGAGGAGCAGAGGGGAGGCTCAGGTGTCTGCAGTAGATTTAATGCAGAGCACAGTTCAGCAGACACTGTTACCTCAAAACAGTTGGCCAGTTACTACACAGACTTATTAAAGGCTCTCTCACAATATTCAGAAGTTACTTCTGAGATGTATTTTTTTATCCAAGTAAAAACACACTCCTCATCCTCTCTGGACTTTTTTTTTTAAATTTAAATGCTGCATGTTGTCATGGAAAATCTACAAAGTTACACATTGTGATTAATCGTGATTAATCACAGCCCAAGAGTGTGATTAATCTATACTAATATATATATATATATATATATATATATATATATATATATATATATATATATATATATATATATATATATATATAGAGAGAGAGAGAGAGAGAGAGAGAGAGAGAGAGAGAGAGAGAGAGAGAGAGAGAGAGAGCCAGCAGCTCTATATACTGAGCGACCGCTGCCTCAAAGAAGTAACCAAAAAGAACTAGTAAGTACCTCTTGAGTCATTTTACTGTCATGTGTTTTGATAGATAACATTTTAGCTAATGCAACTTTCCTTTCAGCTACTTACTTTTACTTTAAAAAGATATCCTTATGAAAAAGTCTCTTGTCTAACAAAGTGGAATGTGTTCATTCAACATAATCTATGTATAGAGGTCTTAAAAAATATGTATTATATATATATATATATATATATATATATATATATATATATATATATATATATATTTTTTTTTTTTTTTTTTTTTTTTTTTTTTTTTTTTTCTGTCACTGGAGTTAATGTGGATTTGTGCAACTTTCTGTGAACTAAGCCTAACACAGTACACTCAAAATAGATTTATTTAACATCCGCCACATGAGTTCAATATGTGTCTGCAATCATAATCAGTAAAAATGACAGAAAATGATGAGGCAGACTAGAATCTAAACCTTACAACCAGTTGTTCGATGACTGGGTCCTTGTGTTATTCATCTAGCCCTGCAGCTGCTCCACCATGAATCACTTTGGCAAGGCTAGCCTCTACAATTGGCAGTACCATTTATACTGCAAACATGACTAATTTGTTGATCTGTTTTCAATATGCCAGAGAATTGCCCTTTAAAAGGTGAATTATTTGTTTTTGTGTGTGCTTTGTACAAACTAAAAAGCGGCAGTTATCTAAAGTCCATATCCCAAAGGTCCAGAGGCAGTGTGGAAGCATGAAGCATTGATTGTGACGGGCCACAGGCTCACTTCAGGCCCCAGGGTCGTTGGACAAACCTTAAAGAAGAGGGCTGATGGTGGGGCCAATTGGACTGGGGGCAACATGGAGGGTTCAGGGCCAGAAAAGTCTGCATGCAGCAGATAATGTCTAATGCAGTGAGAAGAGAATCGCAAAATCCAATTTATCAAGACATCTTAGTCATGGTTTTAGAAAACTGTATCCAACTAAACATTTGAGTAATTTTTTGTTGTTTAAAGGTATTTTACCATGTACACTGCTTGTCACCACTATTATTACTGGTATGATTGAAATGCATTTAATCCATTCTTTGCAAGTCATCCTGCTGTGGTTCACTGAGTTTGTAATTGCATAAAAGATGTTTTTGCAGAAGACTATGTACTATGTACCTGTACAATGAACTTGATTACCAGCCTTATATAGACATGTTTTTAATGTAACCTATTGTATTATGAACTTTGATATTTGCCATGTATTGGTATTCCTGTTTTGTGCTGTTGATTCTTCCTTCTGTTATCTACAATGTATTTGAGCTATAGATAATGATTACCAATGTCACTGGGCAAATCAGCACGTATGCATGGACTCTTGAATCTGTCATCATGTATATACTTGGAGAGAGAGAGGCAGACGGAACCCGAAGCAGCGTGTGTAGTCTTTTCTCTCCCTCTGTACAGAGTTCTTGGGCTCGGCCCAACTTAAAACCGGTTAAAGCAATTATATAAAATGGAAGCAAAGTAAAAAGCCCTTTAATTTAGATATTTTACTGTATTTTTGATATCAATGAAGTCAGAGTGAGAGTTTAAGGTAAGCTTGCATCTTTGTTTTGCTACAGTGTATTAATAGCATTTAATTAGGGCCTCCTGTTAGTGATGTTAAGAATACCCTTGTCTGTCTTGCAGGACACCACCACAAAAGTCCAGCCACAAGGTCACCTTTGTGCCAGTTCCAAGCCCGGATAAAAGGTAAGGGTTGTGTCAGTGATTTACAGTAGCGTGGCCTGAAGAGAGAAGGCAATTATTGTGTGTTGAACGTTTTAATTTTCTTCCCATTTTATACAAATATGCCATATATATATGCAAATATGCCATATATATATACAATATATATATATATATATATATATATATATATATATATATATATATATATATATATATATATATATATATATATATATATATAGAGAGAGAGAGAGAGAGAGAGAGAGAGAGAGAGAGAGAGAGAGAGAGAGAGAATAGATGTAGTATCTTTTTTTTTTGTTTTGTTTTTTACTTGAATCATTGATATTGTTCAAGCTTTATACTGCTCTTCTCAAAAGCCCCCTAACCTGCACATCTAACATTTACCTCCTGCTTCAAAACTAAAGTTATGGCCTCTATAAAAATGCCAATGGCTTCAGAAGTGAAAGGTTCCCCTGGGCTCTGCGGAGCCTACGATGGTAAAACGTTTCACTGTTATATCAGCACCACAGTGAATCCTTTAAATGATATTGGGATTAGAGTCCCTTTTTAATCATATTTCATTTGACCATAGATAAGGAGTTATGACATGTTTTGTTTTGTTTTTTTATGGATTTTATTTTTATTTTAAGAAGCATTAAGTTTTAACAAACACATGTCCATGCCACTAGAACTTTTTTAAATGTATGTAGAGAAAAGAGAATAGTGGAATGCTCATTAATCATCATCATTGGTGGTGTCTGAGAGTGACCACACTTGGGCGCCACAGAGCACTATATCAGTCTCTGATGTCCACAGAACACATTGGCTGTATGACACTCACAGCAGGTGCAGTGGAGCGGCAGACCTGTGGTGAGCCAAAAACACACTGTACGAGTCTTTTAGAGTTTTCTAGAGCACAGCACACAGCAGCCCATATCTACCACACTGCACTGCTAAATATCTGTTGAGGACAAGTTACAATTTTTCTCTAGCACCTTAGATGAGAGTCATGTGTACTGCATAAAACGTACAATACATCTGTCATGGTTTGATCACTATTGAATACATGTCTCAAAAACAACATTCCCAGAAAGGACAAATGCACCACGGAAGCACTTCTTTGGTTGAACATTTCTTTGGTTGAACACAAAACCTCACACAAAAATTTGGGATATTTATGTAGTCAATTAACTCTTTGCATGTCTAGCATATAGGCTAGAGGAAGGAGGACTTTTAGGGCAACTTAAAATCATAAAGAAAATGTAATTGTAGCTAAATATTTTTTGCAGTGTGTGAAACAGTCCAGAATATGATTGAAAATATAGTTACAGTTGACTTTCACAAACTTGTCAATTATGAATAACCAATAGAAAAAAAGGAAAATTGATAAAATATAATTCTTTGGACACTTTTGCAATAAAATGTTGTGTTGGCATCTTTTATAAAGCCATTTGTCTATAAATCAGTGTATCCTGATTACAGATTCACGGTGCAAAAAGTCATTAAAATTAGTTTGCCAAAATTGTGACAAAGAATGAGGAAAAGCAATAAAATGTTGACAGCTTTCTCATTGGATTGAAGTTGTAAGCTGATGTCCTGTCCAATGTGGCTTTGTGTCTGCTGAGCTAAATGACACATGAAGGCTGCCAGTCCTCTGTTTGTTTATGGTAATTACAGGGCTGTCTCAGAGTTATGATATAATGATGTAGGACTCTGTAAAGGAACACCACAGACATCTCCCAGGCTGTCTGAGTAGATTACATACCATTTTGGGACACTGAAAAGAAAATGACATCCTATAAGAGTCACAGTGAGAAGATGATGCACAAGTTGTGAAGCCCCAAGCAATCATCTGGCATGGGTATTCAGTTTGTTTTGTAAGTCTCAATTGCATATGATGAAACAGCACTCTGGAGTAGTGTTAAAGGAGACTTCCTGGCCTCTAATATTCGGGTTGTCTTTGCAGTACTTCTAAACTTTCTTTAACTTTCTACTCTTTATATGGGCTTAGTTTACCCCCACATACAAAAACAAACATATTCTGTCCAGCCAAACACATTCTCTTCCTTAATGAAGTGAAATACACATTCACTCAGCAGACATTACCTACCAACCAATCAAAACTGCTTATCTCAAATGGGATGAGGTACGTACTGTATATGTAACTGGTTATTTGTCTATCCAGTTGCCTTCAGAGGTAGTTTAATCTGTTTATGTTTCAAAACTGCTCAGAGTAGGCAAATTGAGCAGCACTGAACAGAAACGCACAATCGTACGTAGACCTAGAATGTTTTTTTCTCCAAACTTTTTAAATATTATGCAAAATTGACTTTACTAAGCTTTCTATCGTGTTATAATGTTGTGGAACTGTGTTTTGTTTCATTCGCGCATGTTTGAGTAATCTTTTAATCTGAGTTTCTGAGGCCTCAGAACCCATGGTTCCATGAAGTAGTATTAGTAGTAGTAGTAAAGCTTTTTTTTTCTGTTTTCTGTGTTTTCCTGTTGTGTTTAAAAGAGCGCACACAGAGTTGCAATCTGCTACCTAGTGCATGTCCCTCTAGGGCTACCATAGGTGTTGAAATGGGAGCTGTGTCAATGTGCTATTTCAGATGATATTCATAACAATTTTTTTTTTCATAAACACTGAATTTGATACATATATATATATTTTTTTACTATTTTCCAAAAGAACTGTCATTATACAGGATGTTCAAATATATTGTTCTACTGTTCTAAATCCAAATGTAAATTAAGTGAGGCCACATTCTTTGTATGAAACAGAAAATTGAACTGGATGGCTGAAGCTAATAACTGTTCTTAGTACTGAGACACCTACAGGCAGTATACTGATGTGCATCATGGACTCTCTGTGAACATAAGAAATCAAAGTTTGATTCAAGAGATTTGGCTGAAATGAAGTTGGCAACACTAACCAGCATAAACATTTTTAATCCTTTGTTTTTAATATTGTTTGCTGTTGTAATCTGAATTCCCTTGCTGCTAAATAAAGTACATTCCATAAGTTATTTTGTATTATTTTGTAATCTGCTTATATTTTGCTGTCAACAGTAGTAGGAGATTTGGATCAGGGTGACTGTGGTGCTGCTAAAGGTCCTACCCAACAAAAATATCTCACATTTATTTATTGTTTATTAGATAGCACATATGTTGCGTTATCTAACAGTACATTAACATATTCCTACAATCCACAAACCGCAGTTCATTCGATCAGCTGTGTGTAGGTAGCAAAAATGTATCCAAAATTGATCCACCCAAAATGCCTGGCTTTCTCTGTACATTATGAGTGTAAGACATTAATTTGAATTTTTGTTGACCTAGTTAAAAATAGCCAAACTGACTGCTGGCTCTCAGAAATCTGCTGCCATTCACATAATAATATTAGCATAGTAATTATCTATAAGGCCCTTATGTCAAAAATCCCTTCTCCTCACTACAAAGCCAGGTGGAATTATGGCTGACCACAGGACGGCTAACAAATTCTTTGAAGTTTCCCTTTGTATTACACTTTGAAAATCAGTGAGAGTTGCTTCTTGAAAAATGATTTCTGGAAAAACTGACGACACCTCAGGAATGACTAAGCAAGAAAAACGCTGCACCTCTCTGACATGCTGTCGTCAGTCATTTTAATGAAAGGCCTTCTCGTAGTAAACGTACCAGATTATTCACAGTGTTGACAGCAAACACAAAGTTTATCCTGTAACAGGGAGTGAATCAATCCTTCAGGTATCAACTGTACTGTCTGAGTGAAAATGCACATTGTTGAATGGAACAGTGAGTCATGTTTTGCTTTCAAATGATGGCAGTAAGTGCTTGACACTAAGAAGTCACATGGGTAACTGGCAGATATTACTCATATCCTGTCTTTGTTCAGTGTAACTTCTAAGTTAAGTTAAAGGAGCAGTAAGTACATGCATGAGCTTTATATCACACTTTTATGTATTGTATTGTAAAGTCGCTTTACAATTAAATGGAGAGCCCTGGGGCAGACTGGCGAAGTGTGTCTGTCAATCTGCGCCCCCTCCAACCACCACCAAGGTGCCTGGTGAAGTGTCTTGCCCAAGAACACAGCAACAGTACGCAATGCCAGTGGCACACATCAAGCTGCCAGACTTTGGGTTAGTGGATGAATGTCTCTACCGGCAGGGCTACTGCCGTCCCAAGTTGTAGGCAGTAGTAAGGCATGTGCAAGTTTTACAAACAATAATTTGGTAAAACATTTACTTTTATGACTGAGTAAATTACTTACAGTCCCTTTGCACGTCAATTTAATATCATCTATATATTGAAAAAGAATAAAAGATTGAGATTCCTTTCCCTTTTATGATTTGTGGGTGGCTGATGCCTATCTCAGCAACTGTGGGTCTTAGGCAGGGTACAACCTGGACAATCACAAACTCATAGTGAAGGACAGCTAAAAGGGGAAAAAAAACATAAGAATAAAGTTGAGGTTGCTATGACCTAAAGTGGTGCAATAAATCTGAGAGATGGAAATGAGTTTCTAAATTTCGCTTCAGGATCAATCTATTTAATTGTTGTAAGTAATTTTTCCAATGGCATATTGGAGTGACGCTAAGTCAATAGTCCATCTTTTCAATTCAGTGCATTTTAAATCATTTATGTAATGCTAAATTATGTCAAATGTCATCTTAAGCCATTTCATACGGACCCTGAAAGCACTCGTGTGCAATGGTTTTGCCTAGACCAATACCACTTACTATACAATGATATATAGTTATGTGCAATATGTCAATCAAGCACTAGAGGCCATAACTGATGATGTTTAAGAAAATTTTGAAAAAAGAAAGTCTAGACTATGTTTTTGGTTAGTAATTAATAAATAATGATAGAAATGATATGCTTTTGTACATAATAGCAGAGTTTAACAAGTGTTTAAATATTTATACTAAGATAACTAAAAATCTAATTTATTTCTCATATTTTTTCTTGCATAAAAAGATGAAGCAAGAACTTTCTGAACTGTCTGCAAGTAGGCGCCTCCTAGTCCATCTAACAAGAAGTTAAAAAGTACAGACTAAACAAAAAGGGTAAAAATCTATAAGACAATGCAATATGAAACACTTCATACAATATTGCAATGTTCATGTGTTTATTTATCTCTAGCTTTCACTTTGGGGGGGCCTTCTCCTCACTTACATACATAACATGTTTGCCTTGGATGGTAGAACTAATTAAAATGAGCCGCGTTGTTCTGAATCAATAGACAGAAAGAAAACAACTATATTAAATAAATCAGCTCCCAGAGTCATCCTTTTCAATCGTTTCTTATCAACATAAGTCAATATAGGAGTGTTTTAACAGTCCATGAGCGTTTCATTACTGGAAATGTCTTGGAGTTTATAAGCCAAGTATACAAGATAAAGTTGGAGTCATCTTTTAGGGAAGAATAAAGGCTTAGATGATTTAGCCAATTTCTTGAAAGCATGTAGAATATTCTGTGCAGATTTTGTGCCGGACACAGTTATATGTACAATGCACAGACCGTTAGCTTTGTTAACGTCTATGTGGTCGTGTAAATACAATAATTCTGCCTCAAAGAGCTTAAAATGCTTATCAGCAGCTCAACAGTACTGGGTTGTTAATACAATACATTTAGCATGTTTAAATGGAAATAGAGAAAATCTATTATTTCACTTATGGTGCTACTACTGCAAGTACTGGTATTATTCAGAATAAGGTGTGCACAGTGCTCTGAACATGCTCAAAAGATAGACTGAGTAACAAAAACATCAAGTGTTAAGATTGATATATTTTATGGCGGCAAGGACACATTTTTGGTCACTCTGAGGCTGCTTAACTAGTTATTTGTAGCTGTTGTGGTCTTTCAAATTGCTAAATAGATACAAAACTTTTTCTGCCCTTTTTCTCTGAGTTTTACTGCCTTGTGTTCATGTACTTTCATTTTATCAATTCCAAGCTTTGCTGCATAAATGCCAGGTTTAATGATATTTTTTTCTTTTTAAACAAAGACAAAAATTACTAAGACCACTGCGGCATTAGCATTATCTGCTTAATTCTCTGCTGTGCATTTCAACACAGACAAATAGAAAAATACAGGTACGGAGTTTAACCAGGCAATGACCATAAGCTCTGTATGTATATGGACTGCATTACATTTTAGTTTAAGAAAAAAAAAAAAAAAAAACGTGCATAAAGGTCACTTTTGAGAACTCCTCCACAACTACTTACTACTCTAGCAAGGTATTGAAATAAAATGGAAAAAATGCCAGTAAATTGGAGGTCAACACATAGAGTGATGAGCTTTTTATCATTCTCAAAGCACTGTTCACTTCAGTTGTTACTAGGATCTGCAGGAGGCTCTTTGTAAAGCCATCAAACCCCAAAATAATACATAATACACGGCCACTCTGCTGGCAAAATTACTGTCATTATATCAGCCACAAACACATTTACATTCACTAGCTGGCCAAATCCTTGTATCTCCAAAAGGTGTCACTTTTTTCCCCAGCTGCCAACAAAGAAACAGCCTTGACAGCTTGACAACCATGAATTTTTCAGTCAATCCGCTGGGTTTTGAAAAGGTTTTATAAGCCCAAGAGGTTAGAGAACTTTATAGAGAAAAACACTCATAGAAGACTTACGGGCATGCATAGTAAAGTTTATGTGGAGTTCAGTGTTGTGTAAAGTTGCTCTGGAGCAGTCAGAAAAGCAGTGGTGTTCTAGGTGGCAGTGGTGGACAAATATTATAAGAACTGTATTTTGAGTATCATAGTGCAGTGTTTCCTCTGGGTCAAGAGGCTTGGCATGGCTGTGCTGATAGTGTAAGGTTACATGACGTGGATGAGGGGGGCCATCATTATAATCAAATTGTCAGATTGCAGTGATTACAAAAAAACTAAAATGTAATGAAAAATCTGAAAAAAACTAAAATTAAGCTCCCTGTACTAAACTGAATAATATCCCTCAGATGGAGGGGTTTGTGAACTCCAACAAACTGTAGCATTGGATAGCTCATAAGCTTTCCATTAATTAATGCTAACAAGAAGGTAACAAGACTTCAAAGTGGAGTGAAGAGGGTTATAGAAATTGAGCTAATACCTTTTCGATCTTTGGTACGCTGTACCTGGCTCTCAAATAAGTGCAAGTCTCTTTCTCCTCATATGTGTGTGCAGTTTGTGTGCGTCAGCAAGTTCTGTGCTGCTGCTGCCACACAGTGGGGAGAGGATAGCCCCAACCTAGCACATGTGATGCTTTGAACTCAGCGACAGTTTTCCTAAATAACAATTTAAACAGAGTGGTTACTATATTACCCAAACACAGCAGGCATCTTTTTTATTTTGAGTAAAGCTTCCTTCACTGGAGTTTAGCAAGGTTGTTGTGGGTTCAATCCTGGGCCTGCTAACTACAATCTGTCAGAATGGAGTCTGCATGATCTCCATGTAAGCACATGCATGTCTGAATTATTGCCCCTAAATTGCCCCTGGTGTATTAAAGGAAGAGTGAATAGTTTTCTGTAGTATGTCACTCTGGCTAACAGGCTTTTTGCTGCCTACTGCATTATAGAGCCATTAATGTAATATACAAAAGACACACAGGTGTCAGTAACATTTAGGGCGCTATCTTGCCAACTGGCACAGACGGCAACATGGATGTGGCGCACCAAGTGTCCAAATAGATTCTCCCCGACAGCGCAGGACTTGGTCTAAAGAGGCTGAACTTGGGGCTGGCACAAGTTCAAAGGTGGTGTCTGCTCTAAACTCTAAACCAATCAAAGTTGCTCTCTCCCAGCATGAGAGGATCAGCAGTATAAAACACTTTCATAAAACCTCACGGGCTGTTAATTAATAAAAGACGGGCTAATAAAAATATTATGTGGTTAATAATATTATTAATGAGTTTATTTTTATCTGATATTTAAACATTTATTTTTGGTTTTCTAGGAAAAGCTTAACTAATTTGTTGATCCATTATTTTAGAGATAAAAAGGCACTTAATGTCCTGTTAAAATATGACTAAATACTTACTTTGCTATTTCTTATTGCCTATAGTTTTAAGTGTAGCCTAATTTTGAATGCACGCAGGAAAAATACAATAATTTGCTTCTTTTTTTTTCCAACGCCATGTTTCCAATGCTCTGCGTAATAGTAACCCACAAAAAACAGCAACCTCTGCTGCACATTAGGCCTTCTCCATACAAGAGCAAACGCAGAGACATTTTGAGCAAACTGCACCCATTTATCTGTCTTTTGGATTTGGTTTACAAACAGGATAATGAAACAAGAAACCACACGGGGAGAACTCAGTTATTTCTTTTTTTTAGCTCTCTCAGTCACTGTATTCCGTCTTCAGCTCGCGTCTCTGTCGTCTGCATTAATTATCCACATGAAAAGGGCATGATCCACAGGCTACAGAGCAGAGTTCACACTGCGTTCTTTCCAAAGGGGATTTTTTGCGTGGTGCTGGATGCTGCTCTTCTGAACCCTTCTTTACCATAAGGAATAAAGTTATTTTAAAAGCTAGATTTAGGCACGGAAGGCCTAAACGGAAGGCTACATGAGCGCTTCCTTTGTGACCTCGGAGATTTGGATGAGGACGGCTCGCTGCTGTGATGTAAACTGCGTTGGGTATTGGATACTTTTATACAGAGAAAAGGCAAAAAACAACCACCGGCAGCTTCTGGTGAGTTTCATGTGAACTCTAGTGTCTCTCTGCTCAATATGTCACCTACGCCACATCGTTTTATCTTCTCATTCTTCTACTCGTTATAATAATAGTAATAATAATAATTAACAATAATAATAATAACAAACCACTGCTCACTGAGGGGTTTCTCATGCTCCACACCACGCCTTAGATTTAGACCAAGCCGCCTCCTGACACGCCTCACCTGTACAGGCCCACGCCCCGCTGCACCAGCGGTGAACTGGGCTGAGAGAGCGTCCACAGCAATATCAAATTACCTCTGTCTGCACCAAGATCAGGCATGCACCAGTGGGAAGATAGGGCCCTCAATTTTGTAATACTGCTCATGTGAGGAACTGTGTACAGTATTTTGATACCATACTAGTTTCAAACAGCTGACAGAAGCAGGATAGTGCTAGGAAAAAAGAGCAGACTATGTGGTACATTCACTTAAAATCTCGCATTACCGATGGACTTACTGACAAGCTCCCATTGACTGAACACCACCTGTTTCAATCTTTTCCTCCACTATTCCAAATTCAGCCTTTACATTTAAATGTGAATTCCATGAATGGTGCACAAACACATTTGATGTACGAGGTGTGGGGATTTCCATTTTCTCCGCCCCAGTTACGATTAAGTCGAAATTGAAGGCCTGCTCATAAATTGTCATGTTTATGTGCCGCGAATGGCTTCTCTCATTCAGAAGCTTCCCCAGTATGGCCGTAATTGAATGGGGCGTCTTTTGTCATGTCTATGTTTTATCTGCCTGTGGGGACACTGCGCTGACACCCATTTCGCTACAAGCCACTTGCCATTGCCTGATTGCAGGATTAAATTAAGACATAATTAAATGATGATTGCTGGTGTACTAAACACACAAAGCTCAGCAAAACATGCTCACACAAACTCGCCAAATGGTAGCCCTTGAGTGATTTCACTTGTCGGCAATTAAGAGTTTGTTTTCAACCCCCAAATGATGTGTCTGGCCTTCAAGATGCAATTTTCTGTGGCAATTTTGGGACTATGGTTTTCATGCATTATGACAGATGACATTTGATTTATTATTGTAAAAGATTATGAAAGTGTATGAATGGGGTGATGACTTGTTTTTAGAAGGTTAACTCTAAACTAAGGGGAACTATGGCTCAATGTACTCAAGCTACAGACGTGGATAAAAGTGTTTGTCATAAAACAAAGAAAAATCCACAATGTTCACTGATTTAACTTGAAAGCCTGAAACTAATCTGGACAAAAATGATGGAACCCTTCACTTAATATGAATTTAACTGACCAGAGTTCAGAAAAGCCACTTCAGAAAAGGCCAACACTTTGTTCTTCTTTGCAATTCTTGTGTGTTTTAGATGCATGTTATGGGCCATTGTTCTGTTACAGGACCCAGGACCTGTTTCCAGAAACAAGCCTGTCTGACACTAGGCAGAACATTTTCCTCCAGAATGCTTTAATAGTTTTCAGTTTTCAATGTGCCGTTCACAGATTCAAAATACTCTGTCACATGCAGCAAAGCAGCTCCAGAACATCACTAAGCATCCCTTGTGTTTCACACTAGGTACAGTGCTTGTTTTTTTTTTTTTTAATAATGAATTTGCATTTGTGAACACAGACCTGACTTGGAGCTGACACCAGTTTTGTCTCATGTGTCCAAAGGAAACTCTCCCAGAAGCTTTGTGGCTTGTCAGTGTGCAGTTTGGCAAATTCCAGTCTTGCTTTTTTATTCTATATCTATTTTTTTTCTTTCTTTTTTTTACTTTTTCCATTGGGTTTGCTGATAGACAACAGAGTGTTCCTGCAGGGCTACCGTAGCTTTTGCCATGCTTTAAAAATAAAGTATGAATTCAGTGTGAAACTTTCACCACCAGGTGCCACCAAAAAATGCCAAACCACACAGCCCATCTTTAGGGCCTCTGACACAATCCTGTATTATTTGTGTTTATTTGTGTGGATTTAATTCTGAGGCTGTTGTAAATTTTCTAAACAGAGTGACAAAGCACTTTTACAGAACTTTTTCCAACTTTCTGTCTCTTGCTGTTCCCTTCAGCAACTGTGGCTGATTTCAAATAAGCCTAAGAACTATTTTGTCAAAATATTGACATTTTGATTGAGTGAACATGACGTGACTTGGCCTAAAAGACACAAAATATTCTGTTGTAAATCTATGATAGACAAAGCCTGAGCGGTAATGCAAGTCTGCCTGACAAATGAGAGCTTCCTGAGAGGTCTCTGGAATCCTGCTTTGATTTCTGTTTACATCCAACACAGCAATCTATCCACGTACTTTGACTGACAACACTAATGGCAGCCAGTAGAGAGTTCTATGTAAATACATCTCATCGGAGCTATATTGATGGAGGCTATTTTTGGTTTGCAATTAGGACTTATTTGCAGGACATTCCTAAGAGTGGTCTAATTTTCATATTCACATGAGACTATGAATTGGTTGTGATGAAATATGATATACATGATACTACGTAGTTCACATAATCCTAGAGAAAAAAACAAAACAAAAAACAATGAACCAAACATTTTATCTTCATGATTATTTTTGGATCTTGTCTAAGAATTAAAAATGTTTGTCAACTTTTGTCATACTTCGCTTAGGCAACAGTATCATGTTGTACTGTACATTATAATGTTCAGTCTCATCGTGAAAAACAGCCATTATGGTAAAATTCTTTTTCATCCCTATCAAAGAGTACAGTTTAACAGATACTGGATATTTACTTTTCAACTATGCTCATATGCTTTTTTCAAAACCACTTTTTAGTACTATTACTAACATTCATTTCTACTCCCCGTATATTTGCTGTGGTATTAAACATGTCGTGTATTCCACATCAACAAGATAACGTTATAGTAGATAAGGTTTATAAATAGTTATAGTCAGGTATAGTGTACTGGTTCCCAAAGACTAAATCAAAAGCCAATATAGTAGAATATAGTGCTTAGGGAACAAAAATATAGCTTTTTTGCAGGCTTCATAGTACGTTCCGTGGCTTTATGTTTGTTTCTTCCTGCTCCCAGTATATGCCACCATACCTCATCTATGTGTTTCCTGAGCTCCAGCTTATGCAAAAATTAAGCACAGTATAGTATATATAATAGTATACAGTAGTATAGAATAGTAACAGAAAGAGAAAAAACATATATATTGTATTTAATATATAAAAGTATAGTATCAAATAAGCTTTATATTTTTATTAAAAATGAAAAAGTTTTAAACATCACTAAATGTAAACGCTAATGAGCAAATCTCACCTGAAATAACCTGAATCTTGTCACTGAGAACATTATGACATGCCCCTGTATACTCTTCATCTACAACTTCATCTTTAGATTACTTTTCTGTTGTGTATAAGGATTCTGTAGGTGACCTTAGCGGCCAAGGCTGTCAGAGCAGCTTCCATATTTAATGTCAGGTCAGAACTCTTCTATATCACTTCTTCAAGGCTTTGAAAGTGAAATGGCAGCAGCTCTGAGGTGATAAGTGCAGACTGCCATTTTAATTTTGTCAACTACAGTCCTATTTGCTGACTGTCCTCAGGGATTCTACAAAGACTTTCTGATGATTAATATCTCAGCTATCAAGTTATGTCTCATCTGGAGAGAAACATTCACAAAGTGCAAAATGATACAGTCAAAGTCTAGGAAGATACTCTCCATCACAAGAAACTATGGGTTAAGTCAGTCATATGACCCCGCCCCCCTAAAAATAATTTAATATTATGTAGCTTGGCTGGCCAGACGAACTCTTTTCTAATTCTATACAAAGAAGTTAGTCCCCTTTTGCTTAAATTTCCATTTCCATGGGCGCAACAATCACAGACAAGTAACCAATCAGAGAAACAAAAGGCGTGACGTAAGCACTGCACTGCTAACCTGTAAGCAAAATGAACATGACTGATCCCTGCCAGTTTTGTCATAAAACACCAGAATACGGCATATTATGAGCAGCTCTGAACTTATTTCTGAAAGGGGACAGCAGCAGAAACCAGTTGTACAAAGACCTGTGGAAAAATTGGGTTAGTTTGAATGTTGGTGTTAAGTCAGACATCGGACAACGAAGAAAAAAAATCCCAAAGAGGACTGAACAACGAGGTCCTCAGCAGAAACAAATGGTGACAAAGAAAAGCACTAAATGTAATCGCATGAGAGAAGTTATTAAATTCACTCTGGTGCCATCTTGGTTATTGTTGATAGGAAATTAACTTTCGTGTTCGTAAGACACGCTGCAGATAAACGGCTGTGATAGGCCAGTCCCAAATCGACCAAGGAGAAACAGTACGCTGCAAATGAGAAACTAGACTGTCCTGGTTTTGAAAATAAAGTAGGAGAGGCTGGTTTGCAAGGCTACATTTTATGCTATGGACTGAAAATGTAAATCACCAGCTACACATATATGCATACACACACACATACACATATATACATAAACACATATACAGTGGGGCAAAAAAGTATTTAGTCAGCCACCAATTGTGCAAGTTCTCCCATTTAAAAAGTTAAGAGAGGCCTGAGGCTAGAGAGCATTTGGATGATCAGGAAGAGGATTGGGAGAATGTCATATGGTCAGATGAAACCAAAATAGAACTTTTTGGTAAAAACTCTGCTCGTCGTGTTTGGAGGAGAAAGAATGCTGAGTTGCATCCAAAGAACACCATACCTACTGTAAAGCATGGGGGTGGAAGCATCATGCTTTGGGGCTGTTTTTCAGTAAAGGGACCAGGACGACTGATCCGTGTAAAGGAAAGAATGAATGGGGCCATGTATCGTCAGATTTTGAGTGAAAATCTCCTTCCATCAGGAAGGGCATTGAAGATGAAACGTGGCTGGGTCTTTCAGCATGACAATGATCCCAAACACACTGCCCGGGTAACGAAGGAGTGGCTTCGTAAGAAGCATTTCAAGGTCCTGGAGTGGCCTAGCCAGTCTCCAGATCTCAACCCCATAGAAAATCTTTGGAGGGAGTTGAAAGTCCGTGTTTCCCAGCGACAGCCCCAAAACATCACTGCCCAAGAGGAGATCTGCATGGAGGAATGGGCCAAAATACCAGCAACAGTTTGTGAAAACCTTGTGAAGACTTACAGAAAACGTTTGACCTCTGTCATTGCCAACAAAGGGTATATAACAAAGTATTAAGATGAACTTTTGTTATTGACCAAATACTTATTTTCCACCATAATTTGCAAATAAATTCTTTAAAAATCAGACAATGGGATTTTCTGGATTTTTTTTTTCTCATTTTGTCTCGTAGTTGAGGTATACCTACACTCTTAAAACAAAAGGTTCTTTGGGGCCAAAAAAGGGTTCTATATGTTTCAAAAAGGTTCTATTACTGCAGCCAAAGAACCATTTCTGAAAAATTGTTCTAAAAATGAGAGATATAGAACTATTTTTCCAAAGGTTCTTTATTAAACCACAACAACTCTCCACAGTTCAAGAGTCAACAGTGTCCAACTGCAGTTCAGGTTAACTGTAGCCAACAGTTACTGTTACAGCAAAAGGTGAGTCTTTTAAACTCAAGCTCATTTTATTTTAGTCAAATATTTTATGGTTAATGACAAATGACTAAAAGTAACTATAATATGATGTATCCCTTGTAAGTATACAAATATAAAAAAATATTTTTTTCAGCATTCCTATCCAACCGCTAGCTTAACTGTTAGTGTCTCTGTTAGCGAGCTGCTAAAGGTCTGTTAGCTATGTAACTAACATTATATGATTCTACAAATAGTATTTACTCCTTCAAATGACAATGCAGTTTAAGCACTAAATAACATACAGTATGTATCTCTTTTACAGATAATATTTAATATTGAGTCCCTTCAAACTCAAGGTAAAGTAACATTATATGTGCAGTGATACAGATGTGCAGTGATACAGATGTGCATCATGCTACAGTATTAGCCGACAGTGTAAAGTTAAGCCTTTTGTTTCTCTTTCATTCCAGATGATGGGCTGCTAAACTTATGAAGCTTTGGACCTCACTGAAGACTCCAGAGGACAGCGGTCCTCATGTCCTCAGACATCATGTGTGGATGTCAAAGAGGCTCCTGTCACTAACATGGTACATGTTTATATTCTACAGGAATTTACTCTGTCGCTGTTGTATTTATATTTAACTCTGCATAATTGTTTTGTAGATTTCAGGCCTGGAAATGTACACAGCCATCATCTTCTGTTGGATCCTCTGTATTCCTAATATCAGGTGTGTGTTTAAATTTTACATATTTTATACTATTTATTTAAAAATGTTTGATTTAACATTATTTTTATGTTACAGGGATGTTCACTATACTGGGCTGTACCTGTAGTCCACAGTCAGAGAGGACAGAGGCTGTAGTCCACAGTCAGAGAGGACAGAGGCTGTAGTCCACAGTCAGAGAGGACAGAGGCTGTAGTCCACAGTCAGAGAGGACAGAGGCTGTAGTCCACAGTCTGAGAGGACAGAGGCTGTAGTCCACAGTCAGAGAGGACAGAGGCTGTAGTCCACAGTCAGAGAGGACAGAGGCTGTAGTCCACAGTCAGAGAGGACAGAGGCTGTAGTCCACAGTCAGAGAGGACAGAGGCTGTAGTCCACAGTCAGAGAGGACAGAGGCTGTAGTCCACAGTCAGAGAGGACAGAGGCTGTAGTCCACAGTCTGAGAGGACAGAGGCTGTAGTCCACAGTCAGAGAGGACAGAGGCTGTAGTCCACAGTCAGAGAGGACAGAGGACAGAGGCTGTAGTGAACAGGAGGACACTGCTGAGGAACAACTAGACTGAACTTTACCAAACAGCAACATCAGATGATCCTGCAAATACTTAGCTTTTGCAAATGTTTGATCAAATAAAATGTAAAATTCTTTAAAGCTGTGTTTTAATTCTGTTTCTGTTTAAATAACAGTTTTAAATAATAATAATTTAAAATGTAAAAAAGGGGAAAATAAAATTAAATTTGATCGAACCCTCAGGGGTTCTATATTTAAAGATTTTGAAAAAAAAAAAAAAGGTTGATTTAAAGGGGGTTCTTTCAAATGAACCATTTTTAAATGGTTCCTTATAGAACCATGACCCTCTGAAAAGGGTTCCAAATATGCGACAAAATATAGAACCCTAAAAGGTTCCATACAGAACCATTTGTTTTAAGAGTGTTTGATGAAAATTACAGGCCTCTCTCATCTTTTTAAGTGGGAGAACTTGCACAATTGGTGGCTGACTAAATACTTTTTTGCACCACTGTACATATATACATGAAAATGCTATGTACTAAAGTAATGCAAATATCCTGTAACAATAATCTTATTGATATGTAAGCTAAACACGCACAACACTTTATTCAACAATTTCCTTGTTCACTGGATTCACTGGATGGCAGAGACTTCCATAATAGATAAAAAAAAAAAAAAAAAAAAAAAAAACATTTCTTCAACAGTATAACCTTCAATGAAAATAGGATGGAAATATATTACAGTCCCTTTTTCCTTGACTAAAGTCATTGCAACTATTTCATGGCTGTTTAAGTCATCAAAGTAAGGCATGTTTGGTTGCACTTAGCTTGCCCTTTTCTTGTTTTTCCCATAAGCTGCCATAATTGACACTGATCCTGTAAATACTGTTATCTACCAGCATGCAAGTTCATTCAGTTGCTGTTCTGAGTGCAAATGGTTTAAGAGTTATGTTAATAGATCATACCTCATTTTACATTTCAAGACTTGTATGTTCCAATCATACCCCTTTACACGCAGCACTCTATTTAGTCAGTGACCACCTGAGTAGACCAAGCAGCCAATCGGTCTTTTTATACAAGCATGTGCTAAACATTCTTATTAAAATCGTTTGATCCATTGTAAATATGATTCTTATTGCAACAGTCTTTAAAGTGACTGAAAGCATTTCCCAAATGCAAAAATGTAAGCCACAATCATACGTTACAACTAGAAAAAACACATTGAGATATGCACCTTTGACAATGAAAGCCTATAGGATATACACTGTGTTCTGAAGTTGGAGGTCAGTGCAGAAGCTTATAATGCACAGACTAAAATGGGAAGTGCTGATGTCAGGGCTGAGTGAATTATCCCAAAATAGTTTTATGAACATAGCACTCTGAGAGTCAAACTAATATAATCATATGTAATTTAGCACATGGCGTCCCCATCAGGAGACTCCTAATGACTTCAGGGCTCCTAATGGCTTCCTTACTGACAAATGGAAACAGGATGGCTCTATTGTTACACACTACTCAGCTGAGGCAGACTATATTGTGTTATGATTTGAAGGATAAATTAGTAGTTTGTGAAGACGCAGCCTCATCATACACTGCACTCAGTCTAATAATTACATCAAGAGTGAGTCCAAAGTAGATAACAATACAAGAGATTAAATTACTGTTTTATCAGCTTCTCTTATGACTTAATGTAAGACAAAACTAAGAGTAGTGACAGTGAAGTGACAGTAGGGGAAGTCTGATTACAGAAGGTCTGTCTTTAAACTAATTTGTTTTGCAAAATTGGATGGTTCAGATATTACATAGAGTATGATGTTTAAGAGATTTACATCAAAGTGAGTGCCACAAAGACCAGCCATTTAATGCTATAGGCCAGATGCAGAAACTGATAACTAACACCAGATCTGTGTCAGCTCACTGAAAAAGTAGAGGTGTTGGTGTGCCTTTTTTACTATACTCTAAGCTCAACTCCTCCTCTTCTTAAAGTCCTGAAAGAGTTGGTCTACAGTCACTGTCATCTAATGGACTGACTGATGGGGTACAGAGGAATTAAGGATTTAACAATTCCGTATTGCAATGGCAGTAGATTGAAAATAAGCAAAGAGGAAGAGTGAGTTGTTTTTCTTTTACCTAGACACTAGATCTTTTTTTTTTCAGTTGTGATGTTAACATTTTAAATGTAAATGTTAAAATTTTAAATGTATTAATTATTAAAAATCTTTGTCAAATATCATCACCCTAGCATAAGAAATTCCAAAATGAGAGCAAAACAAAAAAAACAACAACAAAAAGAAAACATTTGAAAAACCCTAAAAGGGATCCAGGAGGCCTGAGGGCCCAGTTTTAAAAGGTGAACATAACCTCCATAGGTTTTCCTCTAATAAAAATGGGCAGGTGCGTGGCCATTTGCCCTAATATCTACCATCTTAAATCATAACAGTGTTTCATTCTCTAAGACTGGGCTGCCAATGACAAATGAAGTTACATTTCATTTCTCAGCTGTACTGTAAGCATGTTTTGTGAAGCCTGTCTGGTTGCACACAGAAGGACCACAGAAGGTCCAGAAGTAAAATAATGGGTTAATTAACACCCATGGGAAAGAGGTAAACAGAGCAGGGGCAACGTGTGGCGTGTGCTGGTGTAGGTAACAGTAAGGAAGTCATTTCACACAGGATTGTCTCCACATGCTAATTCTACCCTTTAGTACTCCTTCTCCCCTCAGTTTCCTCCCCCTGTTTTAATAAGCTTGAAATTAAAGCGGGGGCACACGGCGGCCCAGTTCGAAGGAGGGATGATAAGGGCCAACAATGCTCAGAGAAGCCGGTCGGGGGTTACATCAAACAACAGCTGTATCAAAGCCCAAGGTATGAGCCTGTACTGAGGGAGAGGGGGGAGTGAACCAGGGTTAACTACTGCTGGATTTCATCATCTCTGCTCTGAATTAATATTTCATGTGGTTTGAGTTTCACCTGCACAGTCACCCTCTACAGCCCTGCCGGGAGAGAAAAACATGTGACGTATGGAATGTAAAGTACGAATGCACATTGCAGGGACATGACCAAAAAGAGGCTGTGAAGTGTGTCACTGTGTTTTTCAAATTGATGTGGAGGCTCTCTGTCACCTTGGGTAGGGCTGTCTGCGATGACTTTAAATCACTTGTGCTGCGGTATAGCTCAGGCGCATATAAAGGGCAACTACAGCCTGCCTTGGTGTTGTGGGCTCCCCCATGATCTCCTGTCACTTCTCGACTGCACCAATAAAGCCAAAAAGGCCGAAAAAATATCAAACTTTTTTTTAAGTATGTATTTTCCGGTATTTGAGGAAAACCACATGACTTAAATTGACCTTACGATGTCATCTACAATTGGTTGGTTCTGACAAAATCTTCTGCAAAATTACTAAACATAAAAACAAAGGAAATCAAGGGTAATTGAAGCAGAGTGAAATGCGTAAAGATTGACAATGCATTTATAAGATGTTTAATTAAGTAGGAATATTGCAGGGTCACAATGGTCATTTTCTAGGTAAAGTAAACACTAAGGTTTTGGTAATGTAGTAGTATTTTCTTATGAACAACACAAGTACGTGAATCGAAAGTGAACGTTTTCATGAGCTGTAAATGTGTTCGGACTGTAAAAGCTAAGTCACTGACTCTTACAATTAACTCTACTATAGTTGCGACTGCAGCTTCAGGCTACTTCATATTTATTGCTGCAAAATGTGTCAAAATCCTCTTATCATTAAAGTCATAAAAGCACATTTATTCCCCACTAAATGTTTTATCTTGTGCCACTTCAACAGTTTTGTTGCTGTTCGATAATAGTCCTTTTGTGATAGTGCAGAAAAAAAACACATGATAGCCTATTTTTGTGATATCATTTGAACATTTTTGTGCTGTGTTTAAGGTTTTAGAAAACTTTTTCACTGCAACTTGTTATTCAGTTGGCAGTTTGACCAAATAACTCAAATTATGAGAACACTGATTAAAATATAATGGACAAATAATGGACATAATTTTCCAGAGGCTGTGTGAACCCTTATCGACATGCTGTCTGCTAGGCTGCTAATAATGCCACGATAACACCCATTCATTGCTACCACCAAAATATTATAAAAGTAGTAGTGCATGAACAAGCTCGTTTACTATCTTCTGAACTTTATGTATAATAATATCACAAATAAACACATTTAAAACCCATTAAAGAGCTTTCTTGGCAGCAGGTGATACAATATACTCTATAGCATGAGAGATCAATTATTTAGAGTGCTCTGACATTTAAGTCTTATGCTGCCATTTCTTCTGCCATTGAGACCATTTGAAAAACATATTTTTAAATGTTTATATGCAGCTCAGACTGACAACATGACTATGGGATAACGATGAGTGATGTGTGTGCAGAATGGTTTTTCAGTTTACACCTGTCCAATATGACATCTAGTCCGAGACAAATGCCAACCCGTATATCTATATCATGCATTAATATAAAAATGGAGCAGACCAGCCTTCATATCACTTTACTATCAATCAATCAAAAGTAGACCATGTGTGGACCATTGTCAACAGTATGGCTCATGTAGCCACATGGCCTTTTAAAAATAAGACATTGGGCTGGCAAAGACATTAAGCCTGACTGTACAAATGGTCTGTGACTTTCAACAGGAAGTCAAATATATTCGTCGGCCATTAGGCCAAACCAGCTGCATGAGTTTATTGTTTTATTAGGATCCCCATTAGCTGCCTACTTAATGGCCGCTAGTCTTCCTGGGGTCCTTGCACACAGTTTAGTTATATGGAATACAATATAAAAATACTACAGGAATGAGAATAAAATAATACACACATCGCAAAAGTAAGAAAAAAAACAAAAAAGTCTAAATGTTTAGTACCAAGTTGTCATGTGGTCATCTGCAGCAATTCAGCTGTTAGTATCTTCTTGAATCTGTGTTTGTTTGGTATCACTCCAGGTGGCCGTGGTAGCTGGTTACAGCTAAATATGGCTCTGTAGCATACTGTAGACATAACAGTTGGGTCAAGCTGGACACTTAATGCCTGTCTAGTTGAATAACGGTGACAATAACTAACTGTCACGCTAAGCATGATGGCCATTTTAAAAATAAAATGTTCCATAAAAAATAGCACAAAATAAGTCATATTTTGAGTTCATTACTAACCGTAAGCCATGAGAGGCGTGCATGCATTAGTGCCACACTTGTTTATGAACTAAACCTTGTGAGAAGACCACTGCAGCACCAGTAAAAATGCATTAACCATCAACAATCAATTGCTAGATATACATTTACATGAATGTAAAAGTATTGCATTGCTCCCCTGCTGAGCCATTTTTCTAGTAGACTACACTTTTTAATGATTTCAAGGATATATATTTTCTGGTAAATTGGTACAAAACATTAATCAGAAGAAGGCCTATTTGGTTGTAGAAAACAACTGCATTTTGATTGTCCAACATAGCCATTATCCAGTGGTACAACATAAGGGACAGTATGTAGCGCTGTAGTCATTTGTAAATGAGGACTGATCACTTGTGGGCACTGGGGGAGCGGTGATTGGCAGACTCAATCCTCCAGTATAATGAGTAGCAGCTGGAAACACTACTTGCTCTTCTGTATAAAAAAATTGTGCATGCCGTTTATCAGGAATCATTTTTACCAATTTGGTGCGAGCCATCCGGAGCTTCTATCCAGTTTTAGAGAGACAACAGGTTAATGAGACAGCCCTAATCTTTTCTCCCCTTATAATTGAAAGAGCAGAAAGTATCCATTCTAATACAGTTTCTTAACGTAGAGCGAGACGTGCAGCTGAGTCCCAAATGCCCCCCCCCCGTTGTGCTTAAGGTTAGCACATTTGAGTCTTATGTGGTTCGTGCACTGTCATTGGCCTTTCTGCATTGTCACAGTCTGAGGAACGTGTGCCTCATGCTGTGCTGTGTATTACTGTTATAATCTCCAGAGGAATTAGAATATTAATGCTCTTGTGTGGCATGCCTCATATTGCACTAGACTCTTTTCACCCCATGAGCTGCAGGCGACACAAGGTTTTCAATGATCGCTGTGCTCAGATCCTCTCCAAGGACCACTTCTGTCCTTGAGAAGAAAGTTAGCGTCGTAGTAGCAACATGAGACACATTAGAGACACATTGGTGACATTAGCTTGTGATAGAACTACATCTGAATAGGTTTGAATACGGTGCTGGAGACCTTTACAGGTAAAAAGGAAAGTAGCAGTATGCCAAGGACTTTAAACTATTATTATTTCAATATAATAACAATTACTGTATTTAAAATTATAGATTCTTGTATGTCAGATGTTGCTTTACAATGGTCTATCATTAGAGGAAATTACATAACTGGCATAGATCCCTTCATAACACTAGATAGAGTCCTTTCAAATATAAAGTGCGGTACAATTAAAGTGTATTATTATTACTTGCAGTTAGTCACCACTTAAAATTAGCATGCCGTCATGGGACACTCCTCCACAAATGTAAAAAAAAAAAACCATTTTCTGAATGAGCCATCAAAGGCTGACATGCTGAGCATTCAAAGTTCTTCACATAGGCGTGCAAGACTTAAAACAATAGAGATGTTACAGTATTTGGCACTAAACTGAGTATCCCAGGACCCAAGCGGCTCCCGTCTGACTCCTTGATAAACAAGAACTCAGTCAATTTGGATTTGAAGTTTAAATCAAGGCCAATTTCTGTAGACATTTTTTTTTATTAAAATGTCTGCACTAGGACATTTTATTAAAAAAATGTGTAGAGAAATTGGTCTGCAAAAACGACTAAAATGCTCAAAGAATTTTTCTTTACATTGGCTTGGACGTTATTTGCTTCTGTCACCGATTCTCCGGCTCCGATTCTCAATCTGCAGCTATTTGTTTATTTTTTTTCTTATCCTAGCCAACTGTCTGACACAAATGTAAAGCCATTTTCATCTCACATGTCTGATAATTTAAATAAGAATCAGAAGAAGTGTCTGCAGCAGATTCAATTGTAAATGTGCGTACTGTTTCCAATGTTAATCAAAGCTAAATATACATGAAACGACCTGTAGCTGTGGGTTGGATCTGCATTTGTCAGTGGAAAAAAAAATGAGGCATTGCATTTATCAAAGAGAAACATAACGAAGCATAGCACTGCTCATTTATAATGATTTGTTTGTCTGCAGCTGCTCCATCACTACCACGCACCGCTAGGCTTTATACTGTCACCCTGGATGAACATTCAGAGAGGTGAAGTCAAACAAATGGGCAATTAATGATCCTGCAGCAATACTGTTTTTCTATTTGTTATTCTTTAGGTTTTGAAAAGTGGTGATGTTAAAGGTACACTACCCATTTTTAATCAGTAGTTGTGTCAATACCACTCCCCAATAACAGCATATGTGCCTTTCCTGCATTAACTAAAGAGTTGAACGCAAAATCAAAATACATGATCATAAACCTAAAATACCTAAATATTCTTGTTTATCTATACTATCAGGGTGCTATAACCATTATGTGACACTATATTTATATCTATAAAAAAATTCTGATGAACAAAAATAAATAAATAAATAAAT
Source organism: Bostrychus sinensis (assembly GCA_020698575.1). Classification (NCBI taxonomy): domain Eukaryota; kingdom Metazoa; phylum Chordata; class Actinopteri; order Gobiiformes; family Eleotridae; genus Bostrychus; species Bostrychus sinensis. Next base: position 29,373,504 of record CM036244.1, read on the forward strand.
GCAGAATTCTATAAAAATTCCATAAAATACATAGCAAAATATATTTTAGAAAAAAAAAATTATATACTGTATTTCTGGGCACAACCTTCTTAACTGACAACAAAGACTGGGCGCTTCATAATAGAGCCATGATGACATATGAAAGGCACAAATAATTCCTACAATAAAATATTAAGTGAATAAACAGGATTCCTCAAATAAAAGATATATTATATCATTTCACTTTAATTCCATAGTTAAAAAGACTACTTTATCACCTTTTCTGAACCCAGATGTGTGCTGCTAAAATGGTCTCCTAAACTGAATCACTAAAGCGGAAATGAGTGATGTCAAACTGTACTTCAAAATGCCCCACTTCAAAATATGCCAGTGCATTTCAGGTTACAGTAAACTTCAAAATGCACTCTGACTCTAACCTTAAGTAATATTAGAAAGTCTGTGTCATTCCAGATGCACGTTTTAACTTGTGTCTTTCCTAAAATAACATAACCTGTCCACTGGTTATTGTGCTTTGAATGATGAGCTGTCATTCATTTTGAAACTTGGAAGACATCTGCCAACAGCTGCTCGGAATAGGTCCTTTTGTAACCTCCTCTCTTAAAACCCATAGATCCATGCTCTGACAGGTAAATGTTTCTTAGTAGTAGCAGAAGTGATTTAAGCACACACATTCTTTATAGTGACGATTGAGATTTACTACAGTGTGCCACCTGTTTGTTAACCAACTCTATTTGTTTACTGACAAATGCATGATCTATAACTTTGACTACTTAAGCATTCATTTAAACTAGGAGGCAATGATTTCAAAGTCATTACAATGCCAAACATGTTTATGATGTTGTGTGTATAGCATAATTAGCATTTAGATAAAGTGGAAGGAGGTACGCAAGGCTAAGCTCTGAAAAATGAAACTTGACAAAGTAGGGCTGGAGTGAAACTGACAGCACTTCAAGCAACCAAAGGAGGTTCAAGTTGTCTGAATGGACTCTGGAAGTAAACCAGAAATGGTGTACCAAGATAAGTGAAGACATTTTGGGAGTCGGTTGTTTTAATAGCTGAAAATTTTACAAAATGTGTTTTTTTTTTTAAAGTCAAACATTGGAAGTCAAATGACTCCAAAAATGATAAACCTAGGGCCATGAGTTTGAGCTAAAATAATGACAAATATACTGACAGAGTTCTGGGGAGGTGTTCCAGATACCTTGGTGAGGACCTAGGACATGCTGGAGGGCCTCTACTCTACTCTCAGAACAGCAGGGCAAGCACTTTTTTGAAATCACTACAAAACACTGAACTGAAAGCACACTTTATCTTTTGTTAAACATGTCATTTAAAAGAATTCATGAATGTGTTTTCCTGAAAAGTAGCATTCACAGTGAGCACTGATGGCCACGATAAGGACCAAACATCTAAGCCAGCACTTTGATATGTTTTTGTGAAAAAGTGATAAACTTGAATAAGATATGTCCGTAGTTATAAAATCCATCTGTAGTGATACATTTGTAAACACAAACAATCCTAATCCTCACTGTTGATAGGATCTGCTCTGAACTCCTTTCAAATAAAAGCCCAGCCCCAGGCTAACCAGCCCCAGCCCCTGATCTTTCAGCCAGATCTGCCTCTGGCAATTACACCGAGTCTATTACAACAGTGCACACACTGTGTTAGCACAAACATTATAAAAAGGTTGATTCATTAAAAACTGAAAACATGATTAATTTTCTGTTGACTCTGTTTGGGTTAAGTGAGGACAAATGAGCACTGGGAAGTTTTCAGCTTTTAATTAATGGTACAGGAAAAAGTGTTTTAGCCAAATAAGCAGTAAGTAAAATTGCAGTTTATTGGCTACAAATATAGTAACATACAGTCCATGTGTGAGGCAGATAATTCCACATTTATGATAAGTCTCAGTTGTTCAAGGTGAATCCTGTCAGATGTGTGCCCTTTACAACTGTGGAAGTACAATTAATTTTATCAAACCATTTTCATGTTCCAAGTTTACAATGTTAGCTGCAAACAAAGCTAAACTTCACACACACTGAAGTTACAATATATCAAGTGTTATTAAGCCTGTGCAAACTCTGAAAGTGAGCATGTTGGCACCAGAAGTTTCTAAACAATATTGGCTTGTAGAGTATAGTGATTGGTCAACTGATGCCAAGCAATGGTAAGTAATGGATACCAGTTATTGTAGAAGTGGCGGTGTTGAGGATAGTTGCTGAGCTATTCCCAGTCATTAGTGTTTAGGTCACAGTAGATTGTATTGGAGAGTGGAGCAGACATGCCATCTATTTCTACAGCCATTCAATACTCAATACTCAATCCAGTGATGAGATTTCCATCACAAACCAAAAGGTGTCATGGAGGATAATAGAAAAAGTGACTCTGAGTGTAAAACTGAGCCATAGTCTATTTCAGCCCCAGCAAAGCCAATAAAATTCTCCTAAGTTAGAGATTTTTATATTGATAACTGATAAGACCATTATAGATATTATAGGCATATTATAATGATCATTCATAATTGCACATTCAGGTCTGCTCTTCAGCCGTTGTAGAAGAATAAAACATGCCGACATTTCAAACACTGAATTAGGAGAGAAACAAATAGAGAAAAAGACACCAAAGTCAACAGCAGTCACATAGTGGCAAACAACACCAGAGGTAAAAGTCAATAATAATCATATTACTAAAAAAACAACACTGAATTCAATATGCAATAGATATGAATATCAGTTACAGTTCCCAGGAGCTGGAGGAAGAGTCCAGAGAGAGAGAAGTCTGCGTGTCACTGCTTGGACCCGCAACCCGACCCTGGAGAAGTGGAAGAAGATGGCTAGATGACTGTAGTGTCAATTTTTTTTTTTTAAGAAAGTTGTGTTTTGTTTTGTTTTATTTTAACATAATTTAAAATCTGTCTAATGTTGATTAGTCAATTAGATTAGGATAGAGATTTGCCATTAGAAAACAGTGGGCTGTCCCCAACACATACACAGAATAAACAGCCTCTGGGCTGATGCACATTGAAAAAAATAACAATACAACTAATCACAGAAACAAAGCATTGCACATGGCCTGTTCTATTTAAGAAAAAAAAAATATTGGTTGATCAATCTCACTACAGGATGGCTTGAACAGAAAGGTGAAGACCCACTTCACATTGCTAAGAAAACTAAATGGTTCTCACTTGCCAGTATACACCTTTTCTTACAAAAAAGAGCTCAGGTTAATATAAATTTACTGTGATTCCAAGAAAATACCAATTATTAGTTTATTTCACCAATTTCAGATCTTTATATTGTACTGAATACAATTATTAATTTTAATCAGAACTAAAGCTAATAAGGTTTGGACACGGTGGTGCTTATTGTAAAACGGTTTAACAGTGCACTGATAGGCTCATTTGCATACAAAACACTTTCCTCGCCTTCACAATGCACATGGAACAAAGGCTGAATGCAACGCTGGCACCACAACATGACAAGCTCATTGTCTGCTTCCCACAATGGAGCGTGTTACCAGGCGACAGTTATTCAGCGCTAAACAGTCAGCACAAATGATACTGTGTCATTATCCAGCCACAACCACACGCTATTGTTGACATTTATTAGCTTTAAAATATTCTTGGGACAAAATATCCACTTTATAGATGAGTTTTATGGGATATTAAATGTGAGGCGAGCAGCTGAAGTGAATCTCAGACGTCCACAGAGGCAGGCTGTCAGAAGACACTGATAGATCTATTAATGAATCCATCAACGTGAACCGACCGGAGGGCACACACTTCTACCATGTTTGTCAGAGCAGCTTCAAAGGGAGAGCTGTTTCCTTATTGTAAATATTGGAGGCTAAATTTAGTTGCATCTATTCCTCTGTGTCAGATTTATAATATTAGGATGTCGAGAAGACAAAAAGGAGCTCTGGGCTTAGAGATATGTGAAGAGAAAATAAACTAAATACAATGGAAAATTATATGGTCATTCAGAAAATCTCATTATTGAAAAGCTACCAGAAATCACAACATAATAATAGCCTAACAATAAATCAGCCAATAATCACCTATTATTAACCCACAAAGTCTATGTGGGCATGTTGATTTAGACATTGTTACTAATTTAAACTCCCTTTATGCATATATTTAAAATAGTACCATCTTTACACCTTGTAAAATAGGTGTCATGCTATGGTAGATTAAACAAGTTCTACACGGAGCACTGAAGTTCCAATTAATTTGCCTGGAAATTCCAGACTCACCGCTGTACCAGTGGATGAGTCTGGTCGCCTTAGAATCAATTTGATTTCTAGGGCGGAGCAAACCCGAATTAACGGACAGCGGAGTTAGCCAATCAGAAAATGGTGGACGTGATGTGAACAAAGCGACAAGAAAGTGAGAAAGTAAACAAATGGAGTAGTGAAGCCATGAGGGAGGAACAAGGGAGTTATTCCAACATTACCGTACCATACCGCTGAATGAAACAAACTCGTCGGCTCCTCGGTGCACCATCTTGATTGTTGTTGGTGAGGAGACGCGTACGAGTGACGCTGCTCGCAAAGAACACGTGACTTAAATACACCAATCAAAATGCACGGTACGGTTTGGATTTGAGTAAACCACTGCGGACGGCATGGTGACCAGACTGATATTTCTCTGTAGAATAACACAGAGACATATCAGTCTGGATTTTCCAGGCAATCAATTAATGCCTTAGTCATTGCTTTAACATGCACGTTCATTTCTTCAAAACAGAGAGAGAAATCTGGATAATGTGATTCAAAGTTGGCCTGTTGCTCTCTCCACATACAGAGTGGAGAGGCACAGATACATAGTGAATGACAATAAATGGACAGTTACAGAAGTTTTACATTTGAATGCGTTTTGCGTTTTTGAATGCGAGTTATGCAAAGAGCAAGGACAAGGTTATATATAGGTTATTAAGGTATTTGTGCTCTCATGTGCATAAATTTAGCTTCATGTGACTTTAGAAACTTGAAAGCATTTGTATTATTAAGGCACTACCTCATGCATTAAAATGCATTTTACAGTAAAAACACTCCTATTCCATTTATTCTTTCCGAATCAAACCATAATGTGCCACCCCCTTGTGCAAAATACACAGCATCCCAGCAGATTATTGCATTTTTATGACATTTTAAGCCCAATCTAAACAAGCAGAGCACATAATGATATGAACCCTTCTTTATTTGAAATTCTTTTTTTTTTTTTTTTTTACCATGTACAACTTGTCCGACTACAGCTCAGCTAGAGATAAACTGATTAAATGTCAATCAATTAAGTTTATACATGCCGCAAGCCAGGTAGAGGTGCAGAAAACCAATTGACTTCATGTCTGTCAATATTAAAGTCCCATTTGTCAACTTATTCTCTCACATTCCACTAAATTGAGCTAACTAAATGTTCAGATATTTTCTAAGCCACAGAAGATGCACATAATAAAAGAACGGAAGGTGACTTAATGAAAAAAATAAAATAAAATAAATAAAACAAAACACATTAACACTGAAATAATGTCAAACATTCATTATTCTATACTTCCTGTATGCAAAAACTCTTCTGTGCAAATCATTTACAGCCATATAATAGAAATGTCACAAGAGTACATTGTGATTGTGACAAGCAGATATGAAGGACCTTGAGCATAGTCAGGTAGTCACTTATGCCAAACAACTCATTTTAATAAAAAAGCAACTATAGATAATAAGGTTAGAATATTTTATGCAAATGGTTGAAATCCTATACACCGGTGCATGTGTGACGTTCATTTCTGTTTCAATTAGAACCAATCACAGATTCCAGTTCAAAAGAGAATCTAGAGCTGCACAAATTTTAAACAAGGCAAAATGTCAAAACTTCAAATTATAATTTTCCAATTGCTTTATGTGTTTACATAGACATCTGCTGCATGTAAATGTTCCAAAATATAAAACAGTATTTTTACAGATTTACTGAGGACTTAGCAAGAACAAGGATGGGCCCATATATGTAGACTACTTTAAGATGTGTTGAGAACAGAAACAGAACATTTTGATAACCAGTGATCATTTGAAGGTGATTTTACATCAATAGCCACATGGGTGAGTAAAGCAACTGGTGATCATTTATTTCCTATGGATGTCCTTGCATCAACACACAGATAAACAGAGATTATTACACAGAGATTATTTGTAACTACGCAAATGTGGAGTAGCATATTAAGCCTCCGGCTTATTGTTATGAAGGGGGCTGAGCTTAGAAAAGCAATTTTTAAATTGACCCTGAGAAGGCCAAAGTTTTATAGCGGCTCTAAAAAATAACATAAGTCTAAACTGGCAAATCTGATGACTGATTTATTACTTTTGGGAACAGGACTTGGGGTTTCTTATATAACTAAGTCTATAAATTTGTGATGTGTGAATTGATACCTAAGATACTTTCGATACAGAGACATTTAATTCTGATACCATGAAAGTGTTCTACTGCTCCAGTGGAATAAGTAGCTATAATATGTCACATACATCTATAGCCCTTTATAATTCACACAGACTCAATTAATACAGACAAGAAAAAACAATGGTTCTTTATTTATTTATTTTTTAAATACAGTGATATATTGTAGATTATCTTGTGCAACATAGCGATAATGACAATATTGCCACATCTTGAACCATGTATAGTATCGTGAGTTACCCTTTGATTTCCAGTGGCAAACCGGAGCAGAAGATAAAAGTAACCAAGTCCTAGATGTAAGACATTTCTAAACCATGGTCTAAATAGGTTTGACACTATGTGGACTTTTTATCCTCCCCCAATGAACAGCTCCTGACAATTGCCCCAGCACACACTTTATTCTCTGCAAAACACACAATAGATAATGCACATCAAGCTTTGTCTGCCTCAGTAACACGTTCCATTTGAGATACACTTCAAGAAGTGCATAGTGCATTTCTGGCAAAGCAGAGATGTGAAAACTATTCCTGCACAGACAGATGCCTCATCCATATTTAAAACAGGTAGAACAGAAAGAACAAGAGGTGAGAGCTGAGCCTCTGGTGGATCCCAAATTATACCCACTAATAAAAGACTGGAGCTCCAAAAATATTTAGATAGACATGAGCGGGGCGGAGGAGCAAGGAGCTAATGAAGAGCAGTCCAGCCTCTTCAGTTGAGAGCAGAATACTTTCATGGCTTATTGTATTTCATGATTAAAATCTATACAACATAAATCAACTTTTGACATCAACAAAAATCAGCCTCACCTGTTAATTTCTTGACGTCCCATCAAACTGCTTTTTTGTTACCTTTGTAATTTTTCCATCTCACATCAAACGCAGCCAAATGTATCTAAAATTCTGCAACTTCAGCTGTTTCTACTACTTTGATGAATTCCCCAACCATAAAGCAGGTACGATGATAAAATGACTAAGAGTTAACAAAGCAAATAAGAAGAGTGCACAGTTTGCAGAAGTAAAATGGTGCGTCCATAATGAGAGAACAAGCTGGTCTTTTAAGGACACGACAGAGGGTACTAGAGATTAGAGGAAACCTACAGGGATGTACGGGGGACCTTCATCATACTTGTCATCACTTTCTGTTTAGAGTTTGTGATGTGTAAATTCTGAGATAGATTTCTTCACTCGTCAGCGCTCTCTTTTCACTGCTACCTTTTGAAAAGATGCTTGATTCAACAAAAGGCTGCACGCTGCTGAAGATCTGAGGACCTCATTTCCATTAAGTGTCAATAAAGATGCACTTAAGCGATTATGTTGGGGATCATCTCAAATCTGCCTCGAAAGCTCTTAGTCTTACAAAACTTCACAGTCTTTTATTACGTTTTGATAGTGTGTGGTACAGTATAAGAGTCTGATTAAATGTTATATTTATGTTGTCTAAGAAACATAGGGGACATATTTAGACCAAAGGGAAGCAGTGTAGGCATGTTTAAATCTTACCATATGTGAGCAGGGTGGTATATAGAATGAAACATATGAACTGAGAGCTTGAAAGTTCAACATGAAGCTATTATACAGAGACACTGTCAATGTCAATGGGTGTCATACTCGAGAAAACTTCTGTCAAGACTATGTCAAAAAGCACTGAACCAAAAATTTCTAAAGTGGAGTTTATGTACATATATTCTGTGCAAGACACTTCATGAAAAATGTCCACTGTTACCAGTGCATACATAAAGCAGTCTACAATAATTAAGATACACAATACAATAGTTTAAACAGCCTGTATTAGCTGAATAAAATATGTAGCTTCTAGTTAGCTACATTGAGACTAAACAGTTCCCCTTAAGTTTACAGTTACTGGTAGCCTATACATAAAAATGGCTTTAGAAGTATGCACCAGGCATATCATTATGACCATATGGCCCATATGCAACAAATTGCAAGGCACTTTATATTCACCTTTCTTTCAGAACCAGCATTAACACACCCATAAACCATTGCAGACTGGGAATACCCCTCAAGAGTTGCAGTCTTTGAGATGCGCTGACCTAGTCTACCCATCACAGTCTGAGCCGTGTAAAACCAGCCGAAATCCTCACACTTTTTCTGTTTCTAATGCATCAACTTTGAGGACAAATTGGTCACTTGCCACTTAATATATCCCACCCACTAACAGGTGTCACAATAAAAAGATAACTGGCATTACTCACCTCACCTCTACAGTGGTCATTATGTTATGCCTGACTGTTGAAAATGTATGCCTTCAAAGCCAACAAAGCGGTGACAAATGTTTTTTTAAGGGTGCAAATATTCACAGAACTTATGTCAGTAACAAAAATCTAGTGTCAGAGAACAGCCGAAAAGGCCTGTGCTTGCCAATGCTGAAAGGTCTGACAATGTAGATTCAATCTACAATGTACAATGCATCATCCACAAACAGGTCAAAGAAACTGGACTTTAAAGAAACATACTTGATTATTAAGTGGCCCATTTGAAGTGGACAGATCTGGGATTCACTGAAGAACTCAAAAGATGTTGCAGTCATAGTTTTCTATAGAACAAACTTTTAATGAGATGGAAGCTTTTTAAGAAGTCACACTTCTATTTGAGGACTTTCCCTGGAGGATGGGGAGCTTTGGAAGACCCTTGTCTCCCTTGATGCACTGTCACCAGAGACATAAAAGCCTAAATTAAGTCTCTATGAGGAACAAGTCCCCAAAGTACCTCTCTGTATTCTGGGTGTACCAACATCAACCACCGTGTTTCAGACGTTCCACAGGCGGTCCACTTTTTAAATTCTTTAAACTTCTTTAAATTTTCTTTTTCTGTTTTACAAATACACCATACCTGTGTACCACTATAGATGAAAGTGGGTATAAAAGATGAGCTAATGGCAGACTGTGAACTCAACCAATGTAAATAAAGCATGGCATAAAACCTGATTTATTTTACATAAAGGGTCCTGTTTAGTTGGTAAATCTGCACTGAATCTCTTTTTAACATTTTAGTTTCTGTATAAATTTGACAGAAGTGGGTACAAAGTAATTATAAATCATGTCTAATTAAAACAACTACTTTTTCTTTTACAACAGATGCACATTCTTTGTGAGATCAAAAAAATGTCACTTCAAGAATTCAAATCAGATGCAGAGAGCTTAAATGAAAGTACTTTTCCATGTATGATCCATTACTACAAGGCTCATGAGACATTTACATGAACAGCTACTAAAACTTTGCACAAAGTTTGTCCTAAAAAAACTGCCCTGCTTCTGTCAAACCAAACTAATTCACTCCTTCTGACTAACAACTTTTAATTGCTGGAGCTAATTATCTCGAAATACATTCTGCTGTTTATTTCTCTTTTGCATCACTTTTTTGGCAGTGACAACACTCACACTGAAACAAGCTGTATTATTATGAATGTGTTTAGATCTGAGGAGTGACAGAAGGTCGACAGTTCTCACAGTGCCATGGCAGCCTGTAAATTGGAAGAGGAAATAACTCACTTCACACCACTCTGTCCATTTTATTTCCATGACTCCAGTGACTCACTCATCTTCACATCCAACACTTGATCAAACAGGAAATGGTCTCTGACTGGGACTACATTTAAAGTGGTTTCACTGTAAAAATTACTCAAGGGTGTTCATAGTCAAAGAATACACCTGGCTTTAGAATAAGTGACTACCAATTTACAAACAGAGTGAATGAACCAGATCACTACCACATTCACAAAACTTTATTTATTGCCAAGGGGCAGTTCATTTGTAGCTTCCCAGCCATACATTTGTCCATCCATACATGACAAACACTGAATAAACAAAGTAAAGGACACAAAAGCCATGGAGGGGTGCATTACCATAAAATCAATGTAAAATACTGTGCTATACCACAAAAATAGAGATGTCAACAATAAATCCAAACAATAAAAAGGAATAAAAGTACATTACATTGTTTAAAATGGGTCTGAGTTTAGCAGCCTAATAGTAGAAAGGATAAAAGACACTGAGTAGCGGTTTGTTTTGGTTTGAGACACATTATAGAACTGGCCTGAAGGCATTAGAGAAAACTCTGAGGACAGGATGTGTTCTGCTTGGCTCATGATTTTCTTTGTCTTTTCTGTCACTTGATTTTTCCAGATTGTATCTAAGTCTTCCTGCTGGACTCCAACCATCTAGGAGCAGACTTTGACAACAAAGGAATGATGAAAAAGGAAACCAATGCAGAAAATCTACATATTTTCTACATAGGGGAAAAATCAACCCCCTAACCTCCTGCCTGCTCCAAAAGTGGGCAAACTAAACAAACCACCAGCAGTCAGCCTTAGTTTCAACACAATTTCTATTTTTTATTTTTTTTTACAGACTCAGAGAACCTTCTGCAAAAACAATATTTCTTCATAATGTTATCCATTCATTTTATTAACACTGTTTTCTATTAATAATGTCACATTTAAGAATGAATCATTTACCATTTGAAATTATTTCTCAATCAACTAATGAGTTAGTAACTCTCTACCTCATTTGGGTAAACTGGAAGTGCAATGACTTCAGATCAGTCAGTCAGTATATAAAATGTTATAATATGTAGTAACACTGAACTTAGCTGTTCTTCAAATAATCAACATGTTACTACTCTCGGAGATCTCTCCTCAACTGAACTGAGGATTGAACCAACAATCTTCTTGGTGAGGTTGAAAATTCCGTTTTATAATATCACAATTTTATTCAAAGTGGAAATAATCTAAAATGTGTATACTGAACATTTGAAAAACACTGCTACAAAGTGTTTCCTACGATTCTGTTAAAAACCATACAGAATACATAGACTATAAACAATTTGCTTATGTTTTAGTCAGCTATACATTACCAGCTCTGGACAAAAAACAATTTCCATATTTTTTACACTGCAATGGAAAACCTGCCATACACTGCAACACTTTTTATCTACCTTTTCCTCTTCTCAATGGCACACACACAGTGACACCAGACAGACAGCTAAAGCCATCACAGACAAGCCTCCACTGCATGGACATTGACAGCCTGTCAAACTGGGGACCAGGCCCGGCCAGGACACACTTCACAATCAGCCTGGCATGCAAAAGAGACCCTGGTTGCAATGTATTATGGGAAAAAGGCACCCACACAAACACGGATCCAGTCTCTGTGGACAATATCAATTATTCAAATATTAATTATACATCTGAGGAAGTGCACGGTGTGGAGCTTCGATCAACATGCCTCCACCTGCCCTTTCTGTGCGAGATATTGAATTGGTCCAGCCTTCAGCACGCCAATATTCTTTTAAAATATGTTTAGTTGAATATATCAGGCCACAGCGAGGTACAAAGCTTTTTAATTAAAACGAATGGCATGACCTTAAAGCTTGAGTAGGCAGTAACTTTTTGGAGTCAGTGGATAATTATTTTCTAATAACCATGCACTGGTAGTAATTCAACAGGTTGGGCTGGGAAGTAGACTTCTGAAAGCCCACCTGTTTCATAAGAATCTATTGTACAAGTGATTTTTTTTAAGCTCAGCACTGTATTGTGTCATCTGTTTTAGTACAGTACAACATTTAACTACAACTTAGAAAATAGTCAGTATTTCTGCATGATAATGTGAACTAATTAAGTTTTTGCTAGCCTGGACAACCATTCTAATTCTTTTTATATTCAGGGCAAACATGGGCCGAATACACTGCCCTGGATCACTTTGAACTGACAATTTGGAAAAAATAGACAACAGACAGAGAATTGAAGGGTCTATAAAGCCAGTCCTATTTTAGAAAAAGAATATAACAACTGATTGGAGTCATCTTGGTGAAAAAACAATGTCCCTGCTAATTAGAGTTGAAGAGTTAAAGTTGAATTGTGAACCTTTGCTTTGTTAGGACTTAACCTTGATGTATTCACATGCTCTAAAATGGTCACAGTTTCCAAGGTAATTGTTGCATAAATGTGCTGTCAAATGAAAAACTCATAGCTGTTACTCTCATATTGGCTCAATGATAGAGAATTTCCACAACAAACAAAACAATTACCTCTTTATCAGTCTGGAATGCTAGAAACACTACGTAGCTAATAAATAATATTGCTTTACAAAGCCTGAAGGTTAGATGGGTATTTATTTATATAATAAGCATGTATTAACCAACACTGAACGAATGCCTGTATACATTTACAATTAGAACAGATCAATATTAGAATGAGTAATTTTCCATGCTGATGTCACGAGGCACAATTATAACACATTTTATCATGTCAGTATTGAGTTCAGGCAAGATAAAAGGTTTAACATTTCATCATCTGGTTTGAGACAGTGTGTTTACACTTGGATAGAAGATACTGATAGGTGTTGCAAGTGTTGCTTTTGTATTTTTATTTTATTTTTAAACCGCATAGTAGATGTGGGTTGTGTCTTTAAATATTGATTTCGAATGCTTTTTATCTTTTTAAACCAATTTTGGTCACTTCTTAAACTGCTTGAACTTTTGGTATGCCATTTTACTACAAACTCAAAAATAGCTTTGGAATCAATGGAAACAGATCTGTACACAGCTTTTTTGGATAAATGAATGAGAGCAGAGTGGATGTAGAGGGCTTGTTGATTGGTCAGTGCTTCTTGGTTTAGGATTGGATTTGGGAGTGCCAGAGAATACAGGATTACTTACTTACATAACCAGGGGTGAATGAAAGAAAATGTTTTGATGAGGAAACAATAACATGGTAAGCTCAAAAAGTCAATTTTGCTTTAATGAATTGTTAACATATTTTCCCTGTGAGTGCTAAAGATGACTGACTCTTTAAATAAACCCTTTAAATGCATTTCTGCCATCTGCATCATTTGTTCATTTTGAATTGAATGTGGCTGCTCAAACATTTTAGTTTAGTCATCCCTCAGAAACAGCATTACCGCATGCTAGTTCCCAAACTGCTTCCTCTGTAGTGCTGTCGTAACCTAGTCATTGCCATATTTTTCACTTTACCATCGAAACGAAGATAGATATTTCCCAGCGACGCAAGTTGAACTAAAGGCCGTACTTTGGGCATTCCTGTATTTCATTTCACATGAATAAAAATGCTGCCACGAGTGTTATAGGCAAACTGCTGCTGGTACCAATCTAGTTCTGCTCCAATGGCTTAGACTGAGGAAGCCTGCACTCTCGTCCCAGTGCAACAAGGCAAAAAGAAGTCCCTAATCTCCAGTACAGAAGATGTGTGCCGGCTCTATAGAATCAGACATCTGAGCGCTTTAGGTAAATGAGGTGAAGATAATCTGCTTTGAATATCACCTGAGTTTGCCTCATCCTTGCAAAGATACCGAACGCTTTTTTTCTCCGTTTACTTAATGGAGCACAGATGCCCAGGAGAAAAGGAAAATATGGCGGCCTGATTTGCTTCTTGGAAACAAATCATCGACTTTATAAACCAACCTAAATATAATAAGGCACCAGGGGCATGCATATATCAGCGCAGTTGCATAAACATTCGCAATCAATCAATTCAAGGAAAAAGATGTAGCGTTGACAATTTGTAGCGACATTTCCCGTTCTATTTTTTTTAACAATGCATACAAATGAGGAGACATTACAGGAAGGAGCGGCGCATCAAGGAATGTATGAATGTGTGTGATGTTGCATACACACACCTACGTATTCTTCCCATTACCCGTAAAGTTCATCTTCAATCAGTGTCAGCCGGTTAATATTTATAGAAGATTCCATATCTGTGTTCGCAGCAGAACTGGAAGCATTAGAATAAATTGGAGAGAAATGAGAATCGATTTTTGTATATTTGCACAAAATAGTTTTAGGAGTAAATATTGGAACTGAAAGGACACTGTAAATATCTGACTAAACTGCTTTTATCAAGTCACTGCTGACGTCAGATTGCATAAAGAATATTTGTTTATGAAATAGAATAGTGATTTTTGTGCAGGAACCAAAGTTAGGTTATCACAAAAATGATAACCTAACTTTGATACTTTGAACTTTGGATAAAAAACTATCCTGGCCTTGAAATAGAAATTTTCTAGTTCAGGGGTAAATGGTTTAGCTCAGGGGTGTCCAAACTTTTTTTACTACTTATATACTAAAAAATATATGCAGAGGAGGGCCACTTACTAGAGGTGATATATTTTTCCTTACCATAATTTCAAGTTCAGCTGCCCCCTTTCCTTCAAGGGTCTCCACAGTAAACTATTCACTTTCATTCAACCTCACATTTATCCTGGCTTGGGAATGGCACATAGTAAAACAGTTTTTTTACAGGGCACCACCAAGTACTGAATTCTATTTCTCTAATGCCAGGTCTGTCTCACACAAAAATATTTGTCATGGCACATGGCTGGATTACAGAGAGTTACTGTTAACAGCCAAACCTCAGTCACATGATGTTTTTTACCTGACAGTAAAAAGTACAACCTGTGGCAATCTGGGCCAATTGAGAAGGAAGCCTGAGGGCCAATAAAAATGGTCCACAGGCCACAATTGGCCCTGGGGCCATAGTGTGGGCACCCCTTCTCCAGGTACTGAACCACAATATCTCAGAATCCACTAAAAATGGTAAACAACGAGAGATAAACACAAACATGTCCCTTTACTGACTCCTTGTGTCTGTAGTTTCTTTGTTGTAGATGAAGACCCCAATTTTTTTTTAATTCCTGGTTCTAGGGAGTGTTCTGGCTCCACATTAAACCTTTTTTTTTTTTTTTTTTTTTTTTTTTACTTTTTTTAAAATACGGGTATTCTGAAAAAATGGGTAAGCTAAAGTAAAAGTACATTTTGCAAGATAAAGTTCTGGCAATCTTAAGCTGTGTAAGCTGTCAGTCAAGTTAACATATGGAGCTTAACTCAAGCTGATTGGTGTCAAAGTCAATTGGTGCAGTAAAGGTAAATGACACAGGAGCTGGACCACCTGCTTCTGAAGGCTGAGCTGAGCTGTGTGGGAACAGGTCAGGTTCACCGTTAACTACAGCGGCCGTGTCGGGTGAACGCTGCCTGGGACAGACTACAACCATATAAACTGTAGGCCTACTCAAAAGGCCTACATGAATTTTCTACTGGCCCACAAGAAGCGCAAAGTGAAGACAGGGGAGCATATTTGAATTATTTTTGTTACTAATGTTACAAATGAGTGTTTTTATAGATATGTTGTTTATATTATATTGTATAGTCGTCATCTGCTCGATCCTGACTGAAGCATGTAGGGTATTGATTGTTGCTTTTTCTGCTCATTTCTTTAAGTAACTGTCATGTTTTGTCATGTTTAGTGTCATGTTGCTAATAACTCTGCTATATAGCCATTTTATGGTCTGTTCAATCTCCACCACCAGCGTAAGTTGACAGACATCCTAATCTAAGCGTTCTCTGCAAATTGAAAGCAACACCTATCCAAAATAATATATTTTCCATATATACACATTATTTTAAGTCATAAAACATGAAGCACAAAGCCTGAAAAAAGCATAATATGGCCACTTAGACATGCAATAGCAGTCCTGTCACTACATTTTTTACATTTATGGAGTTAAGATGGGTTTGGCAAGGGAAGCTAAAAAAAACAAAAACAAATCTGAATAATGTTTTTTTTGTTTGTTTGTTTGTTTTGTTTGTTTGTTTTTGTTTTGTTTTGTTATTAATAGTTATTTTGTGGATGCAAAAATGCCCAACAAAAACATCCTGCCTATACTAGGGTGAACAAACCACAATATTATTCCAGTAGCAGCCATCTATTCATAACTGTAAGAAATCAATAACTAATTATATGAATAATATGCATTTCATTGTCTAGTGAGATAATTGCTCTTTATGGATTATGCGAGGCAGCATTTCTGATTTTTTTTTTTTTTTACTGTAACAGAAAATAACTTATCAGTTTTAAGTGGAAAAGATGAATTGACTTTGGGGGCCTACAATCTGCTTACACAGATATCAGAAAGAATTGGCTAGAAAATGTTGATACAGTACCATGTTGTTATTATTATTTTTTATTAATGATGAATGTGAAGCCATGCTCCTGCTCATGGGTTGCAAATCCTTAGGTGGGTGTTTTGATGGCCTTCATGTATTCTTCAGTGCACAGAATGAGTTATCAAGTTCAAACAAAGCAGATACAAACTCAATCACATGTAAGAACAGCCTTGTAATGTAGGCCTTGCTCTTCACCTGAGTACTTTTGACACTGTTTACCACAAGCAGAACACACCATGTTTATGCCTTGATAATGAGATTGCTGCCACATAAATCTAGTGGTTTATAACAGCGAAGTCAGTCATTGACCTTGCTCCACCTCCACTTGACTCTGATCGTCTCAATAACCAGCCCTGAGCAGAGTGAAAAGTACTCTTATTTAAATGACAAACAAAAACCATCGCCAAGACACTGGCCATATCGCACAATGGCAAAGATAATGTGCCCAGGCCTGGACTTAATTTAAGGATCATGATTGAGGGGTAAATGCTCTATCTATTGAGATACAAAGCCCTTACATTTCAGAGAAGTAAAGAATGAACAATTTGAGATGCTAGCAGACTAACAAACCAACAAACAAAAGCAGAACAGTGAAAACACAACCTCCTTGGCAGAAGTAAAAAAAAAAAAAATGCTTTAAGAAGTCACCCTAGGTTTTATTATGAAAAATGTCAGTGTCAATAAGAGAATGCGTCTTTTATGAGAAATGTGAAATACTGATGCAAAGGTGTCCACATTTATTTCTAAAAGCACAATATGTCCCTTTTAAACTTTGGTTTGGTATAATGTATAAGTATTTTGCAGGGGCACATTCACCTTGATATAACCCTACTAGAACCTCATTTGAATGCCATATTTACTCTTCTTCACTGCAGACCCACTGATGGCTACCACTCAATTTTCAGTTCCCACACCAAGGACATTTTATGTGCAGCAGGGATATCCACCATCAGAGCACACACAGCCAGAGGTTTGTGATCAACCATGAAGACTTTGTGAAGTGTTTGCCCAGAGCACTGCCTGTACTAACTCAACCTGGCTCATCTCTGCACTTTGAAGTCAAAAGTCAGTCAAAAAAATAGAGAAAATATAGAGGGGAAGAAGTTTGCCAGAGACAATTATGGCTGAAAAATAAATAAAGCACTTTGTTTACAGCAGAATGCCAGCTGGATTTACAGAGAAACAAAAGGAGAGGTATTCACATCGATCGGACAAGCTCGTTGGATCACACGTCCTCTCATCAAACAGCGATGGAAGATAGACTCTGAGTCCCACAGCTACACTTTCTGTTTACTCGGGACTTTATCATTCAGTGCCAAAGACAATATATAAGCTATCACAGAGGCAAAACCACTACCACCACAGATCTA
Source organism: Bostrychus sinensis (assembly GCA_020698575.1). NCBI lineage: Eukaryota > Metazoa > Chordata > Actinopteri > Gobiiformes > Eleotridae > Bostrychus > Bostrychus sinensis. The sequence goes on from CM036244.1 coordinate 29,391,293, forward strand.
ATGTCCTATGCATATGACATGAGTTACTGACATGGAACTTTGCATGATGCATTTTTTTGGCCTTGCCCATGCCAATTTGTAAGAGCTATCACACACCCTTTGTTTTGTTTTTTTTCTCCTTAAATTAAACAGCTATTGTTAACAATACTGCCATGTTTCAGTAATTGTCAAGGCTCAGTGGTAAAAGGACTGTGTTTATTGTTCAATAAACAATGCTAATATTCTTTTAAGTTAAGTAAAGCTATAATATGTAAATGTTTAAGTTGTATTACTCACTAATGCAGGTACTTTCAACTGGTGGCTCAGGACTTGCTTGTAACATGCACTGGCATCACATTTCTCAGCCTACCTCTGCCTATAAAGATTATAACAAAAGTCAGGAAGAAATGTTAACTAGACTTACTGGCAGTAGCATCCTCCTCCTCCTCGACTCATACTATCAAAGACAAATTGCCATTCCAGATGAACTAAGGTATTTCAAGGCAAGGCAAGGCAAGGCAAGTTTATTTGTATAGCACAATTCATACACAGAGCAATTCAAAGTGCTTTACAGAAAAAAAGGCAAATTTAAAAGTAAAAAACACAATTAAAACAATAAAATCAAATTTAAAGAGTATAATTAAGCATTAATTTAAAATTTAATTAAAAGAGAAGAGTGCAGATAAAACACTTTCAGTTGGCATATGCACAGTTAAAAAGAACAGTTTTAAGTCTGGACTTGAACATTGTCAGAGTAGAGGTCTGTCTAACATCGTCAGGAAGACTGTTCCAGAGTTTAGCTGCATAAAACTGAAACGCTGCTTCACCGAGTTTAGTCCTGACTCTGGGCACCAGCAAAAGACCTGTCCCTGAGGTTCTCAGAGTCCCAGATGGTTCATATGGGACCAACAGGTCAGAGATGTACTTTGGTGCTAAGCCATGGAGAGACTTGTACACAAGCAGAGCTGTTTTAAAGTTTATTCTCTGAGTGACAGAAAGCCAGTGCAGAGTCCTGACGACAGGACTAATATGGTTGTACTTTCTGGTTTTGGTGAGGACCCGAGCAGCAGCGTTCTGGACTTCCTGCAGCTGTCTTACAGCTCGCTTAGTGAGTCCAGTGAGCAGACCGTTACAGTAGTCTAACCTGCTGGAGATGAATGGATGAATAAATCTCTCTAGGTCTGGTTTAGACAGTATACCTTTGATTCTGGCAATGTTTTTGAGATGGTAAAATGCTGATGATGTTAAAGATTTAATGTGACTGCTGAAGTTCAAGTCAGAGTCCATGATTACCCAGAGATTTCTAACCTGACTGTAGGTTTTAGTGAAAGAGACTCGAGGTGACTACTAGACACCTTGTCTTTGTTTCTGCGGGCCAAAGATGATTATTCTTAGTCTTGTCTGTGTTTAGCTGGAGAAAGTTGTTTCTCATCCACTCACTGATCTGTTGGATGCAGTGACAGAGTGAATCCACAGGTCCATATTCACCTGGTGTCAGTGAGATGTAAATCTGAGTGTCGTCTGCATAATTATGGTAGGATATGTTATTGCTGCTTATTAATTGGCCTAAATGGAGCATGTAAAGATTGAACAAAAGAGGTCCCAGGATGGACCCTTGGGGCACCCCACGGGTCAGGGCCATTTGGTCTGAGACACAGTTACCGATCTCAAAAAAGTACTTCCTGTCTTCAAGATAGGACTTATTTCAAGGAATCATCAGTTTGATTACAGTAAATCCAAGCCAATAATTTGCATTACTTGTGCATATAACCTGACTAACTGTCATTATTAAAATAAAAAAAGACAAAATAGTGCTGCGATATAGCTCAGTTGGTGAAGCGTGCAGCACATGCGCAGGGAGAATTGTTCCATAATATTTGTTATAGTATAATTCTTATTATTATATATCTTATTACTATATATTAATTATTCTTATAGTATTACTTTGTAGTAGATGGATTAATGAGCTGCAGCATACACTTCAGTCTCTCTCAGTGTTGCTTGAGTCATTTTGAATAATTAGAACTTCTTGTTAATTGTGTAAAATACTTTCTTCCTCAGTAAAATTTAAATATTGGTGTTTAGAGGGATAGTTTACTGCTAACATGTTAAAAAAAATTCCTAAGGTTAATTTAGTTTTGGTACCACACCAAAAAGGTTAAACAAGAAGTAATCTGGACTTGATTTTTAAAGTTCACTTTTTTGTTGTGATTCAATTACTCTGGATGACTCCATAGACATTTACTTCAGGAAATGAATGCTCTTTATAGCTTCCAGGTTACCTCCAATGAAAAACATAGACTATTGCATACATGCTCTTTAATTTCTTGTGTAGTATATTTTGCTACATTAACCTATTTTTTTTTTTTCAGTGGCAAGGCTCCGGGGGTGAATGAGATCCGCCCTGAGTACCTCAAGTCCCTGGATGTTGTGGGGCTGTCTTGGCTGACATGTCTCTGCAACATCACATGGCGGTCGGGGACAGTGCCTCTGGACTGGCAGACCGGGGTGGTGGTCCCTCTTTTTAAGAAGGGGGACCGGAGGGTGTGTTCCAACTACAGAGGATCACACTCCTCAGCCTCCCCGGGAAAGTCAATTCCAGGGTACTAGAGAGGAGAATTCGGCTGATAGTCGAACCTCGGATTCAGGAGGAACAATGCGGTTTTCGTCCTGGCCGTGGAGTGGAACAGTGGACCAGCTCTATACCCTCTATCGGGTGCTCGAGGGTTCATGGGAGTTCGCCCATCCAGTCCACATGTGTTTTGTGGATTTGGAGAAAGCGTTCGACCGTGTCCCTCGTAGTGTCCTATGGGGGGTGCTCTGGGAAGTATGGGGTCCGGGGCCCTTTGCTAAGGGCTGTCTGGTCCCTGTACTGACTGGAGCAGGAGCTTGGTCCGCATTGCCGGTTGTAAGTCAGACCTGTTCCCAGTGCATGTTGGACTCTGGCAGGGCTGCCCTTTGTCACCGGTTCTGTTCATTATTTTTATGGACAAAATTTCTAGGCGCAGCCAGGGGATGGAGGGAGTCAGGTTTGGGAACCACAGGATTTCATCTCTGCTTTTTGCGGATGATGTTGTCCTGTTGGCTTCATCAAACCAGGACCTACAGTGTGCACTGGGGCGGTTTGCAGCCGAATGTGAAGCGGCTGGGATGAGAATCAGCACCTCCAAGTCCGAGGCCATGGTTCTCGACCGGAAAAGGGTGGCTTGCCCTCTCCAGGTTGGAGGGGAGTCTCTGCCTCAAGTGGAGGAGTTTAAGTATCTCGGGGTCTTGTTCACAAGTGAGGGAAGGATGGAGCGTGAGACTGACAGACGGATCGGTGCAGCGTCTGCAGTAATGCGGTGGCTCGGGCATCTGTTCCAGATGCCTCCTGGTCGCCTCCCTGGGAAGGTGTTCCGGGCATGTCCCACTGGGCAGAGGCCCCAGGGAAGACCTAGGGCACGCTGGAGGCACTATGTCTCTCGGCTGCCCTGGGAACGCCTTGGGGTCCCCCTGGTAGAGCTGGAGGAAGTGTCTGTGGAGAGGGAAGTCTGGGCAGCTTTGCTTAGACCGCTGCCTCCGTGACCCGGTCCCGGATAAGCGGAAGAAGATGGCTGGATGGACAACCTATTTTAACTTTAAAAAATGTCATTTTGATTGTATCTTAGTGAGAATCTATTAATGTATTCAGTTTTAAAATATTGACACATGACTTCTCAAATGTAATTACTTTTCTTTAAACTACTAATGCATGCATGACCTTGCTTGTGAGGAATAGATTTTTGTTCTACAGCTGCCTCAGCGCAGTTCTGTGACCTCATTGAGAGCCTTCTATAATGCACTGCCAATGCAACTGTGAGGTATATCCATATCTAATCCCAGTGTTGGTAAACAGCCCGTACGCGTGTGTCTGTGTGCCCCGCAGCATCGATATCTTGGTGCTAACGTGGAGGTGGAGCTGAGAATCTTTTAAGAACATAATCCTGAGCACTCCACCTCTCTTCCCACCCAGCTCCTATTCTAATACCCAGACAGGACCGGAGCCCGCTTAAGACGGCTAGACGCTCCAGAGCCAAAGCAGCCCAGCACGCTGCCAGTGGAGCAGGCAGACCTGGAAGTGTTTACTGCAGTCACACCGTCTTTTCAAATTGGGGCAGGAGCTTTTGGTGGATGCTTCTGTGAGGATTTTCCAGGACATTTCAGGACAATATAAGTTGCTATGACAACAAAGCTCAATAGGACCAGAACCGCACCGTAAGGAATTACAATGACAATACAATAAGAACCATGGAAAGGGATATTTAGACCATTCCAGAAGTGTATATAAAAAAATATATATATGACAAAAAAGTAGCAGCACATTCAGTTATGTGTTTTTATGGTGATTCGGCTACACTCAAGTAGACTGGCTCCTCTGTTGAACCATAAAAAAGACTAAGAATGCCAACAAGCAAGATTACACATACAGTATTTTTGCATAGCACTCCAGCCATGTCATGTGAACATTTACTGCATATATATAACATCTACGTCTATTATTATGAAACGGCTTGTAGCAACATTAACAATACATAAGAAAACAGCCCAGCTAAATAGCAAGCTTTTGCTATTAGACTCAACCAACTCAATGACAGCACAAAGTCAGCTGACTGCATTTTCGCACAAATTTATACTATGTCCTCATTCAATTTTCAACAAAAGCAATATCCACAGCAGAGTGTCACAATCATTTTACACCCTTCCATCTGATTGAGATTATGATGAGTGCCAATGTCAACAAAAGTCATCAAAATTAACAATTAAAAAAAAAGCATTAGTCGTGGTTTTGTCTTTGTTTGGTTTTGATTTAACCTTAGTTTGGTTTTGCCCCATGTGGAAGTTAGCCCAGAGCCTTACATTCCTTCACAAATTTATTTTTAATTGAAGTCAAAAGGGGCATTCAACTGCAAAATTCATTTGTTTTTTTCCTAATATTGTGGTTGTAGTTGGAAAATGTATCATGGTCTGCCATTGCATTAATTCAGCATGCAGCTCACATCAGTAAATGGGTGTTCTGACATCTCTTGATATCTTGAAAAATGATGGAAACTTTATTTTATTCAGTTGGGTATCAGCCCTATCTGAATATCATCAACTTTTCATATTTGGCCCCAGAAAGCCTCCAATTGCCTGGGGTCAACTATTCAACCTGCACAGTAGTCAATTCCAAATCCTGGAGAGCCAAAAAAAATGAATGTTTCGCACAAGGGCACTTGTCCTATCAGCCATGCTTCATTACTGTGGCTTTGTAATTTCCTGGACAGCATTCAACAAAGCGGAATTGAATCACTTCAAAGCACGACAAGTGTGAGAGGGGAGTGAAGGGAAAAAAAAAAAAAGAGATCTATCAGAAATTACTAATGATGAAGTGCCACCGTTGAGCTCGTCCACAGAGTAATCCACTGAGGACGTGAGATTATTCTGTTCAACAATACAGGGAGCCAGCTGGAAATGTAGGTCAAGCTCCTTCCTAAGTAAAAAGAAATCCGACCTCGGCCATCTTGGTCTTTTCCACTTATTAATCAAATGTGGAGTCTGACTACATGACTCGGCATTATAGTTTCCAAACTGCTTAATGTTAAGATCTATGAAGTCTATGACCTTTTTCAATTTGCCTTAAACTTGCTTTATACTCCACCAAAACTGTATGAGCTTCTATTCATTATTCATTCATCAAAACCAAAAGGGTGGCATTTTTCTACTTTAAATGTCAACAAACGCTGTGATAAGAACAATGGAGCTGACTGCATTCCATAAAACTTTACTAGTGTTATAAAGTGTCTGATTTTAGCAGGTCAAGAGAGAGGCACATGGCAACAAAATAAAATGTTTTATTCACCATCATTAAATATGAAGTTATTTTGTTTGGGTCCTTGGTGTGAGATGTGCTAAATCTGTGTCAAGAAATGTAGTCTAACACACAGAAAGTCTTTAATAAAGTATAGGAGAGGTTTATCAGTCAACAGAGCAAGAACAAACCATTCAAACCCAAACATTGTCTATAGATAATAAAAAGAGGCCCCGATAGAGCTGGGCAATTTGTTTAATTTTTCTTTCTTTTTTTTTTTTTTCCTAAATTTTCAGCCGATTCACATTTTTTCTTGTTTACATAAAAAGCTCATTAAATGTAGGTTCATTATTTTAAAATTTGATTTTTGCATAGTTATATTTGTCTGTATGCAGCAGTGTGCATAACCCTCTGTGCTTCTAAATACCTCATCTATTACAATTTACATGCCATATGAAGCCTTGTTAAAAGATGCTAAGCTCTCGAAGACATAGCTAATCATAATACATACGCAAAATAAATTAGCAGTGTCCACCCCACTGCACTGTTTGTTTTTACCAAACTGCTGCCCCCTGTTAAATGAAGGCATTGCAGTGGTAACACCTCTCCTTTCTCTGTGAATATTAGTGTTTTTAGAATCAGAGTCTCCACAGTCAGTATTTAAGCTCCTCTGGGTGCTAGCAGTAGCATTAGCCACAACACAGGAAACCACACAGGACACATTTGGTCCTTTTTGTTGTGGTTTCGGTGCAGAAGCAATGGTCACAATATTTGCCTGACATAATACAATAACCTAAGAAACAATCAAAGATGGAGTAATTACATTTAAAACACCATAAATCCCACCATACAGATATTAGGCAGCCTACAGGTTCCATCTTGACATACTCCCATGAGTAAATGCAGTGCACCAAAAGAAAAGGTCCAATATTGCCATTTTGATACACAAGAGAACTGATGTCTTATACTCCAGACTTGAGACAAAGTTATCAACAAAAGCCTCTTTCATCCTAGATCCCATCAAATTATGAAAGTTTGATGCTATCAGACTTCAGTTTCTTTGTGACATTGAAAACAGAGAGCCATAAATAGATTGCAAGTCTTTCAGTCCTCACATTGAGGTCATCCATCATTTCCTTGGAGTTTAATCAGCAAGACTGCTTATTAAGACTATTAAAAGACCAACAGACATGAAAAAAACCTGTTAAACCACTTCAGTAATCTTTAAGACAACAATCATTCAATATATCTGTTATCTTCCTCTATCCATTAACCTGTGTATGTACCTGTGTATTACCTATGTTGAATATTAACTAACATCTGAAACCAGGAGGTCAATACTATTCAAATACAGCAGCTTGATTAAAAGCATTGGTCAAATGTACATTCTGAACAGGTATGTGGTCTGTTCTTTCTCACACACTGAATACAAGAAGAAGAGCAGACATTTATGATTTATGGATTGTGCGTGTTTGGGCTTATTACACTTCTCCACCTCAACAACAGATCCAGCTCTGTCCCTCCAGTGTGATACCCTCAGAACACAAGCCCACACCGGTATTTAATTAAATGAGAAGAATGCTTTCAGCTTTATTACAAGTCTGTACCAGAAAGGACTCCATCAAATCTTGTTAACTGTTCAAATTCAACAGTGATCCTATACTGGTGCCATTCTCGCTAAGACACTTTTTTTTTTTATATATACTATTGACAGTCAAGAGCCTTTTTAGGATGGTGACGCCAGAGACAATAAGTAAAAGCGTTGGATTGATGGATGGCGGTTTGGCCATGCAACACAAGGTGAAAGAAAATGCAATTATAGGGAGAATTGTTAGTGTCCCTATATGGAATCTAATTATCAGCTTCCCAGTCTTTGCCTGTGGCACATGAGGAAAAAATGAGAGGAGAATATTTGGGCATAAATACTTAGAGAGCTCCATTCATTGGACTAAAGACCAGTTAATTGGTTGGTGTAATTGTCTGGCTAATGGGAAAATGGCAAGTCATTCTATTCTGAATTTCTATAAAGTATACAAAATATATGTCATCCAGATGGTAGGGCAGGATAATGAACCAATATACAGTGTCACTCATACAAATACTCATAGAAACCCTCTGAAACATTGTTCTGAAGCCACTCACACAACCAGACTATCAGCACTAGCATCAGAATGTTTTGTCCTAGTAGGGCAAACAGCTCAGAGTAAACCAAATCTCCAAAGCTCCCGGCGGTCTGCAACGGTGCCTCATCCTTTAAACATTTAACCTGAATCATGGATCTGCTCACGAGCCGGCAGCCGGGAGAGAAAGAATTAAATGTTAACATGATGTGGCTCTGAGACTCGCATGGTCTGCAGAGGTAGATAAGCGTCTGGGAAAGGTTGTTGGCCCACCTTGGCCACTGCAGTGACATTCATTAATCGCAGTCTCGAGAGGCGACTTGTCTCTTCCTAAGTCGATTTGAGTGGGAAGAGCCATGGGAAATTAATGTGCTTCTTATATGGCCTGGTAATAGTCCCTTTTCATGCAATAGTTGTTGCAGGCAGACAGCACAGACACTATTTTCTCTGCTTACATGTATGTTATCGCTTTTAGAACAAGCTCAGCCTTCACAATCCACTGTCTCTATTGAATACAATTAAAGCTGCTCTGCCTGGCTCGTATTATTATGATTACGCTGAGTGTCTGCTGTCCTTATATTCCATTAAGAGATTTAACAGCCTATTGCACTTAGAAGAAAGAAATTTTCACAGCCAGAAGCCGGCGGTCAGGAGAAATTGTAGTCTTGCAGTGAGATGAAACTACTGGGCAGTTTGAGCATTATCCAAGGCTTTTTATGACTTCTATTATTACAAATTTGAATGTTTCTATTCTGCAGGATTTTGATGGTAAAACTTACATTTTTCATCATGTGAATAGCTGCGCACAATTATCCAAAAGCTCTATTCATCACAAGTTTTGTAATGTTTTGTATAAATCCTACCAAGAAGTCTTACACTTTTAATGCTGAGAAGGTTCTTGCCAAAATTGAATAGGCCTCAACCGTACACTAGAAAGAAAGAGCAGGCATGCATTTACAGATAGTCTTCATTTTAGTTTTCATAGAATTAAGAAGAAAAAGACCATTGGTTGTAGACAAGAGCCTAACTGTACTTCTGTGGTTTGAATACTGCCTTTGAGCACATTGCAATCATACCCAAATGAATATTTTCATGTGACTTTGTTATAGCAGGCCTAACTCTGTATCTTTGAAATTGTGTATTAGTTGGAGACAAACTAATAAAGGCTGCACAATACATCACACATTTTGAAGTATCTACAATCACAATATCCATATTACAAAGAACTGCATGTACTGTAAAAATGGCAATGCAGAGCTTCATATGAATAATGTCTTGTCATATATTTTTCTAAATAGGTTTCACAACAAGTAAGTTTTAACTGAGGCATTTTGGCAGTAAGTGGAATAAACTGAAGCAACTTTGGGCCTAAGGCAGGGTACAACAGTTTGTGGCTGGCAGGCGGGCAGAGAAACATTTACTCTCACATAGATTCAGGGCAATTTAGACGTAACAATACACTACGTCTTTGGGACCAACACCTTGGACATAACTGCTGAATTAAATATTGTATATGGGTAACAAGAACTATCTATTCATGCATAATAGCTTGTTATATATATATATAAAACAGAATGTAGTGCTTTCATCTAACAGCTGAACAAAAACATGAAAAATTGAGTTGGACCTCAGTGGATGTCATCTTTATTAATCAGAAACAGCTCGAACAGACTTAGACCTCTGACTCATATGCTGCTATTATATTGTAATGAAACTGCATAATGGAAACACACTGCAGGTGCAAGAGTATACTCCGCACAAATCAACAAAAGAAAACTGTTTCTCTTTTTAACTTTTCCCACACTATCCTTTTCCACTCTCTTGAATAAGCAATGACCCCCCTTTGTCAATGCAATACAGTATGTGCCAATGCTATAATATGCTGTCACTTCTCTCCAGCTGTATTCCCTCCACAGGTGGTGTTATACCTGGTTCAACTGCGGAGCCTGGATCTTATTGAGACAAACCAATAATTACATTTTTTATACACCATTTCCTCAAATCGGCTGCAACACTGGAAACAACACAGAGAGAATGCCGTTGGAGCATTCGCTTTAATTCCAAATGTGGTACCACCCTCAGATTTGGCAGTTGTCAAAAAGGGCAAATGGGAGCTTGTTAGCACGGTGCGCAGTGAGGGGTAGTAAAGTCCTCACGTCAAGAATATCATTTGTGAAGGAAGCCGCACAATACATCTGAAATTTCCAATGGGAACTATAAAGCAAATACTGATTGGCTGGATAGAAATGTGGCCCCTCTACAATCGCGCACACTGCTGCTAATACCTTGAGCCTTTAACAACGCTCTTATTTCCCACGTGCCTTAAATGGGCCATTAAATTCCCATGCTCTGGCTCTTGCCTAACCCTTACTATCTGCTGCTAAGGAAAAAAATAAACAAACAAAAAAAAAAGCCTTAATTACAGCTTTAAAGTGCAACATAAATAAAAATGACGTAAAGGTCGGCATCTCTGTTGACATTATTATATAAGAAAAGGTGGTTCTGAAAGGAAGCTTATTAAAAAGTGTCCTAAACTGAGTGCAGCCTGGCAAACAAACCAATGTAGGAAGCAGGATCAGAGTTAGTGGGTTTGTTCTGTCCCACTTACAAAACTGGCTTCGGTGTGTCTCCAGGGGGTAGTGAACAATGCAAAGGGGAATGCAAGAGGAAGAAAAATATTTTTGTTTTTACATTACTCAAAAGTTCCCAGACTCTTTTCAAATGTGCTGTGAAATCAGAATGTCTAAAAGTTTGAGAAGGGTTGTCTTGAGATGAATGAGGCAGGAACTTGTCTTAGAAGTGGACGGGTGGAGTCACCACAGCCTCTCATAGTTGAAAATATGTGAATGTAGTGTTTCCCTCCACCAACTGAAAAGTAAATGCCTATCCACCACAACTGGAGAACTAGGGACTTGTAAACCTTTGCAATATGTCCAGATGTGTGCGCAATGACTAGGATTCACATTGGGTGAGCATTTTTATCTGGTCACATTACCGTTTGATTTGAAAATATTTTATTGGACTTTATTATACTGTACACCTTGGAGAAGATATCCACAACCACCAATCTAAGCAATCTAGGTAAGACATATGGTAGTTTGCCCAAATTACTGTACTAAATATGAAAGACACCCGTGTTTACACTCTTGAACTAACTTGAAATAAGTGGTATTAATACTGAGGTCATGATGCGTAGACTGCACTTTTGAGAAGAGCAAATGGCAATTAACAAGTTCAACAATGTATAACGTTACATTTTATTAAAACTAACTGTAGTGAACTCAGATGTGTTTTTTAAACTCTTTACACCCTTTTCTGAAATGTTACAAAATTACAACAACAAAGAATAAAGGAGTGCACTGTTTAAAACATAATACTATTACCACCACAAAAAACGTATGTCTTTTTTGTTCTTTAAATGGGCTATAAAAACATCAGAGACACACACAAAGTACACTAAGGCTAAACCCATATTTTAGATTGGTTACCGTTTGCCTATTTCAAGTCATGTAACTACATATGAGTGGGTCCCCAGCTCAAGATGAAAGCAAAGCCTGGACACAAAATTTGGGAATCAATTAAAGAGTGAAAGAGCCAATACTACTCAAGCTGGAGAATTGATGCACATCACAACAAGTTCAGACTTGACAGCTCAATTGACCTGCACAGGTCTGAGTCTAAGTAATAAACACATGGCGGCAACATTGCACTTGGTCTGGATTTGTAATTCTTATGCTGCTGCGCATTGTGGCTGACAAAGTCAAATCTCCAAGTGATCAGAAAATAACAAGCTTTATCAAGACTTTCAGTGCAATGTCTGTGGTTCTGACATAGCTGTCTATGGTGCTGACACAGGTTAGCTCTGGAGAATCTGTCCATGGAACTGAAAGAGGTGAGCAGTGAAGGACAAGGCCATAGAGCTAAAAATGTGACCTGTAGAGGATCTGTCTGTGGTACTGAATAAGGTGAGCTGTGTGGGCTGTGTCTATAGTGCTTAATGAGGCTAGCTTTGGTGGATCTGTCCATTGTACTGAAGGAGGTTAGCTGACAAAGATATGTCTGTAGTGCTAAAAATGTGACCTGTAGAGGATCTGTCCATGGTACTGAAAATGGTGATTCGTGTGGGATCTGTCTGTGGTACTAAGAAAAGTTCTGTGGTTAACTGTCCATGATTCTGAAAGATGTTAGCAGTGGAGGATTTGTCCACAGCACTGAAATATGTGATCTGTGTGGGACCTTTCCATGGTGCTAAAGGAGGTATAGGTACAAAAATATGTCAGTGTAGTTTGATAAAGAGGATCTGTCCATGGTGCTGCAATATGTGATCTGTGTAGAATCTGCCCATGGTGCTGAAAGAGGTAACTTCTGGATGATATGTCTGTGGTGCTAAAAATATGACCTTCAGGGGATCTGTCCATGGTACTGAAAAGGGTTAGCTACAGAAACAAGCTTGCGTTTCAACAGGTGCCTATTCATGTCATATTTAAAGTGCAATGGACACATTACCTCAACATTTTATTCTGAAAATCTAACCAGGACTTTCATGAATTCAGTTTGCCTGAGTTTTCTTTCCCTCAGCATTTATTTGACCACTTCAACAGCTAAACCTTTGACTTCCTTATACACTAGCTATCTCCCAGTAGGAAAATGAACACCTTTTAAAAACTAAGTTGCACACAGAACTGCTGGCACTCTTCACTTTGATCCTATTACACTACAATATCAACTATGTGGGCTTTTTATTAATAAGGAGTTATAATCCACTGAGGCTAATTACTCACTGTGAAGTAGACTGAAGTGTACCATTATGTGAGCTGTTTTTTGTTAAGAGATAAAATGTATATGATGGCTAGTTGGCAGTGCTGCTCAGCAGTGATAATTTAAAGTGCAATGTGGGTGAATACAAAAGGCGACACTTAAAATCACTATGGAATTATCATTATTAAAGAAAAGCCAAAATTTTGTGGACTTTTTCCTAACTATTTAAACTGACAGCTTACAGTAGCAAAATTTTAAATCATCTTTTGTATTTTGCATCTATTGGTTCTTTAATTCACATAATAGTAGTGATAAGTCCTCCGATCAATAACTAAAGGCCAAAAATGTTTGCTTAAGTCAGTACAAATTAGACCACCATACTTCCTAATGCGCAATTATATTAATAACAGATCCACATGTAAAAGTCTGCTGATAAAAATATATCAAATTGTAAAGTGCTTGACTTGTCATCTTCTCCTAAAAAGTGCCAAAAATGTAAACCTGCACAAATGTAACATTCCATTACATTGTCCATCTTCTTATATGCCCATATGCGCCCTGCGCCTCACCAGCTTACCCCATATCACCTTATCAAAGCTAAAGGTAAAGTGGAGCATTTCTTCTCCGGAGTTGTTATTGCTCCTGCTGGGTTTACGTTTCCCGACAGCCCTTGAAGGCATTATAAATCCCTCTATGTCCAGTAAGCCTCTGAGGGTGCAGGAGGAGGGGAAAGGTCACCGCAGACAATCTTCCATCTTGAGGAATTGCTAGTCAGTCCATCTCTGCGCCCCGGGTCTGTGCGTCATTTTTACACTTGACAGAATACTTTCACGCCTCTCCACAGCAACTTAATACGAGTTTCCCCTCTTAAACTCTTTGCTTAGATACTTTTCCCGCTCCTTTGCAGTTAGTTCTGCCTCGTCACACAACAATTAAAAAGCCGCTAAGTCTCTCGTTAACAGCTGCTAAAGATTAGTGGAGTATCGCGCCTGAACTGAGTGTCCCCCGTGCCTAATCCGCTAAAATCCCCCTTTTTCAAAATGATAAAACAACACAATTCATTCGTGTTCACACATGGTATAAGAGCAAACCGGCAGCGTTTAAGTTTGTTCGAAGATGCAACAGCGGTAAAACAGAATAAACTGGCGTCTTACCTGAGAAAGACGGTCTCTCCCTGCCGGACGGTAATGTTGTCCATTACTTTGTTGTCGGACTGAGAATCCCCTTGGCTGCGGACGGGCAACCCTGCAGGCACAAGAAGCAAAATCCTCAGAGAGAGAAGAACAGAGCATTTGGAAAAAGCGACAAAGTATCCCCGGACGGACATCGTCTTCAGCCCTCACGCGGCTAAACAAAACAAACAATCCCACTACGAGACAACGAGTCGGTTTGCGCCCCCGTGGAGATTATTTCACCCCCAGTTCATTAGTCTTAATCCAAATCTGCTCGCCAGGTAACCGCGCTTGAGTGAGGAGACACACTCGACCCTTCGGTGCCTGGGCTGAGGAGGCAGCCACTGCGCGCTGCTGCTGCTGCTGCTTAAACACACAGAAGAGGAAGGATTAAAACTGCCGCTCCGTATTCCTTCCAAGTTTGTTAGCGATAGCCCGGTCCTGGGAGACGGTATGGGTGCAGTAACCCGGCGTCTACTGCTGCCCGAAGAGACGGGGGACAAGTGACACGAGGCTCATGGTCCACTGAGAAATCAAGACGGACGCCAAGTGTGCCATTTGCATCGCTGTCAATGAGTTTGTGCGTATGCGCTGTACATTAGGTGCACTTGTGTGTGCCGACGTCACACGCTGACAAACACTTTATAAGGGACAGGACAGACCAATCAGAACACACCCAAAGATGATGAACTATGCCAAAACAGAGAACGGTAAATTGTATTCCCACTGGTTTGCATTCTTGGAAGGATATTTCAGTGGTCCTGTTTGATACTTGTGGATAGTTTGGAGAAGTAGACAGGAGCAATGCCCCAAAGACTAAACCATCTTAGAAAATGTGATTTTAAACTTCTAAGATTAACCAAACTGATCTACTCCAAAGTTAATGTATATAAAAGGCATAACAGCATTCTGGATTTCTTGTTATTGTTAAAGATAACTCAAAGCCTGTGTCATTGTTCCTGTCTGCTTCTCCAGACTGGGAGCGTGCTGACATTTCTCTTTTATGGAGGAGATATGGCATTATTACTGGCTAGAATTCTCTATATAAAAGAGTTTAATAACTTGTGCTGTATTGTTGGTTTGTTAGACACAACCAACACAAAATATTTTAGATGGGCTGAACAATGTTTTAAAGAATTTTCTAGAGTCCATTTCTTAATGTCCTAAGACCTAAAAGTGAAAATGCATTAGTGATGCCATTAAATATCTAATGGCAATTGTAGCCAGCCAATGTGGAAAATAAAGAGGTTATTAAAATCCACTTCCACATAATGCACATGACCATACAGGATCTGAATTAATGCAATTTAGTCATTGCTATAGAAGCTTCTGTATTTCTGAGTTCAAAAAGTCATTTAATATAAAGTGGTTACATAGCAGCTCTTTCAAAATGTAATAGTTCAAACTGTGCTTTAGTCTCCTTGGCTATTCAGAAAACAAATGATTTGAATAAAACAAGTTACTGCTACAATCACTTCACATGTTCATAAGTAGGGTTGATATTCTGGCTCAACTGAATGGCTACCCAAGGCTTAAGGATAATGCAAGCCTGTCCCTACCATCTACAAATATGTGTTGTCATCCATCCCCTGTTTAAATCCACCGGGCATTTGCAACAGCATGCATCAGCCCCACTCTGCCTCTCACAGTGCAATCAATGTTTGATTACAGATTTCATTTTAAGAAGCATTAATGAGCATTCTGTCATCGCGAGTATGTCAAGAGGCTAGTGAAAGTTCTAGTATTAAGAAGGCACAAGCCACACACAAAAACTATTTCAAATCTTAGTAGATGTAAATGTTATGCAACAGAATGCAGAAGTGAAAGGTCTATGACCGACAACTATCAACATTAAGAGATTATAAGCTAATTGGACACTTTCTTAGGTAAACTTGTCCAAGTACTTGCTAATGATTACTAACATGGCAGCAAGTCAATGCACTGTGTCAAACCAAGCAATAGAATGGGGAAAAAGTATGGTTTTGTGTGTAGCATTGATGTTGGTGCCAGAGAAGTGTACCCAGTTCCTATAACTCCATCCATCCATCTTCTTCCACTTATCCGGGACCGGGTCGCAGAGGCAGCAGTCTAAGCAAAGATGCCCAGACTTCCCCCTCCACAGACACTTCCTCCAGCTCTACCGGGGGGACCCCGAGGCATTCCCAGGCCAGCCGAGAGACATAGTCCCTCCAGCGTGTCCTAGGTCTTCCCCGGGGCCTCCACCCGGCGGGACATGCCTGGAACACCTCCCCAGGGAGACGTGCAGGAGGTATCCAGAACAGATGCCCGAGCCACCTCAACTGACTCCTCTCAATGTGGAGGAGCAGCGGCTCTACTCTGAACTCCTCCCGGGTGACAGAGCTCCTCACCCTATCTCTAAGGGAGCGCCCAGCCACCCTGCGGAGGAAACTCATTTCGGCCGCTTGTATCCGGGATCTTGTCCTTTCGGTCATGACCCAAAGCTCATGGCCATAGGTGAGAGCAGGAACGTAGATCGACCGATAAATCAAGAGCTTCGCCTTTCGGCTCAGCTCCTTCTTTACCACAACAGACTGTTACAATGACCGCATTACTGCAGACGCCGCACCGATCCGTCTGTCGATCTCACGCTCCATCCTTCCCTCACTCGTGAACAAGACCCCGAGATACTTAAACTCCTCCACTTGAGGCAGAGACTCCCCTCCAACCTGGAGAGGGCAAGCCACCATTTTCCGGTTGAGAACCATGGCCTCGGACTTGGAGGTGCTGATTCTAATCCAAGCCGCTTCTGCAAACCGCCCCAGTGCACACTGAAGGTCCTGGCTTGAGGAAGCCAACAGGACAACATCAGCCACAAAAAGCAGAGGTTCCCAAACCAGACTCCCTCCTGCCCCTGGCTGCGCCTAGAAATTCTGTCCATAAAATTATGAACAGAACCGGTGACAAAGGGCAGCCCTGCCGTTCCTATAACTGTGCTGCTATAATTACACAAGTTTGTTCATTGTTCAGATCCAATGTATATTCTGTTTTGGGTTCAGTCATCCAGCTTCGCCTTCTTCTTCATATGTCCCAAAAATGAGGTCACTTACACCAAGTTGTCCCGTTCCCTCTTCCCTTTGCATTTGTTCCACTGAGGTCAGTATTTAAATCCATTGTACTCCTTTTGTTTATATGCCTATTTTTATCTTCTCTGTTTAAACAATGAATGATAGTGCACTTGTACTTGAACTGTTACAACACCACGGTGACATCTGATGGTGCTAGTTGCATAAACACAAAAAGAGACATTGGTGAGCCCTAAAGAATTATCAATGTATGTTAGAACAGGTGATCTTCACAATACCAAGAAAAGAATAAGAATGGAAATATGGTTGTCATAGCAGCACCTGGAAGTCACACAACATTGAGGTGAAGTGTTCAATTATACATTATCTTCTACTTCAGTGGCTGACCTCTACAGTAAAGCTGGACACTGTACTATACACCAGGCAGTATTCAGGAACATACTGTACAAAAACATCCAATTAACAAGCTTGGAGTCAGTCAAAGTTATAGTTTTCCATCACAGTAAAGCTAGCCACTCTGTTTATACCATAGGAGCTGAGAGTGATGCAGCTCAGATTGGCAGCAGTGCCCTGTTCAAATGATGCTATTTATAGTATATTTAAATGGCAGGTCTTAGATGAATAGTTAAGCTCATGTCCAAACTGTCAAAAATCACATCAGCCAGACTTCCTGCAAGATTTAGAGCTTTTATCAATACTGTTGACAGGACATATGACAGATATCTGACAGTTTAAGATGACGTATCATAGACTTCCATCCTAGTCACCTAAATATGTTTGGCAATAAAGAATATTGTAGGGGTTCCAAAATAGTAAATGCTGCTGATATTCTATGTATTTCAGGTACTCCAGCTTCCCTCCACTGTCCAAAGAGATGCATGTGTTAAGTGAATTGGTGACTCTAAATTGCCCCTAGTGAATGAATGTGAGAGTGAATGGTCTGTGTTTGCCTCTGTGTCAGCCCTGTGACTAGCTGGTCCCTGTCCATGGTGTTCCCCGCCTAAGGCCCAAAGTTACTGGGATAGGCTCCAGTCACCTGCAACCCCTAACAGGATTAAGTGGAAGAAAATGAATGAATGAATGAATGAATATATTAATATATAATTCCAAAATGTAAAGTGCTACATTACATCTTCCATTCCACTATTCCCTTCTGGGTTCAAATCATCTGCCTCATGCAGTGATTTCTATATGGCATAGGTTTTTATGCTGAATGCCCAATGCCATGTACCCTCTCCATTTATTTGGGCATGGGACTAGCACAAAAAGATCCCCTGTGGCTGAATTACACAATCTAATACAAGATGTTTAAACAATTGGGTTTGTGGGAACAGAGTGTATCAAATGAACTGCATCTATCTATTATGTTTGCCTGTGGTAATTAATGACACTTCCACCTGGTTTCTACGAAGATGTTGATGAAATCTGATCTGCTTAATGAATGCAGTACATTTAACTGATGCAATGACAATTATTGCTGGAAGATAATTGAAATAGTATCTCGGATCACTTGCAAATATCCTTAAGGCAAGACACAGCAATGTGGAGCTGGTAATGTGTAGGCGTGACAGCTTCAGACCGTCTCAAAAAAGGAGTTCTCTTTGCACACAAGCAAGCGCCTTAACAATACCACATTCTTCTATGGTAAAAATAAGTACAAATATGATAAGTTGTCAAAGCACAAGCTTGCTTTATGTTGCACCGTACAAGTAGAGAAGTGCTCAGATAAACACAATCGCCGTGGTTTACCTAATTACTAAGTTCTGTCGCTGTCACGGTGGTCTTCTCTGCCTATTTCCATTTGCAGCGAGACACATAGTATGCTGGGGGAAAAAAAAAAAAAAGTCTGCATGCAATTACTCAGAGCTCTGCCTCCTCTCCGAGTCATTTAATACCACCATTCACCAATGCTTTTCAATACCCAATATTTTGCCTCTCAGCACTTTTTACCCCCTCCATTTGACACACTGCACCGCGCAGGTAATAAAGTCATACAAGAGCTGCAACTGAATCGTATTACAGCTTAATATACACTTGTTTTCAGCACTTCAGCCGATGGTTAAAGCAAGAGGGGGTCCCAGTGGTGAGGTGACCTAATCTTTGGCTTGAGGAAGTCTCCCAGCATGGTTGATAATAAGTTTTAATTGGTCCAACTGTGGCCGAGAAGCGAGGGAAGTAGACGAAGCTTAGGCACTAAATGTCAAAATTCATTACACAAGTGAACGAGAAGCACTCACAGAGCATTGGCCCTTCTGCACAATGGTAAAGATATAGAGTCCGGACCTGGATTAGAACTGGGGATATACTAGTTCAGGGGTAAATGCTGTATCAGTTGAGGCACAAAGCCCTTTTATGACACACTGATAAAGATTCCACTGAAAATATACAAAACCAGACTGCGCTCCATAGACGCACCAAAACATAATTTCTTCCTTCACTGACCCCTTGTGGTTGAAGTTTATACAGTATCTCTGTGGCAGTTGGGTTTACTTAAAAAAAAAAAAAAAAAATCAAGTTATCTTGCTAGTTAACACACTAACAAACCAACCAAAAAAAAAACAAAACAATGACAACTGAAACATAACCGTCTTGGTGGAAGTTATTATTAGCTAGCCTCTGAGTTATGGTCCAACATGAAGCAAAACTCTGCAAAACATTGAAAATAAAACCATATTGGTGTTAGTTTTGGGATATTTGTATTAATCATTACATAGCACATCTTAGGCTGCCACTTGGGAGCACAGCGTTGTGAGGATAGAGGAAGTGGGCGTGCTGCCGGCATGACAGCACCCCGGCAATTTTACAGTCCGGATCATGAAAGAGAAGAGAATGAGATGTCACCACGGAGAATCAGCGAGCTCCAGGCAGCACATTCCTGGGGAAGCTATAGTGTCACATCACCTGACTCTGCCCCAGTGCTGCACTCATCATCAAGCTCCGCCCACACAAAGACT
Organism: Bostrychus sinensis; assembly: GCA_020698575.1. Taxonomy (NCBI): domain Eukaryota; kingdom Metazoa; phylum Chordata; class Actinopteri; order Gobiiformes; family Eleotridae; genus Bostrychus; species Bostrychus sinensis. The sequence goes on from CM036244.1 coordinate 29,411,126, forward strand.
GCTATTCTTAAGATACTGCATATAAACTCAAAGGATTTGTCAGGGCTATGGCCAGGCCAGGAGAAGAAGTCCCAGTATAACTTCAAGTGTTTTCTACCGCGAGTCGTTTGTATGACCTTGAGGGGCACTTGAATAATACATCACCTTAACATTCAAGAGTTACACTTGACTCAAACAAAGCCACTAGAAACACAACATGTTTGTTTTAAATGCAACTACAAACAGAAAGTAATTTATTTCCTGTACAAAAATGTTCAGTCACCCAATAGCATTGTCATAAGTAGCATTAAAAAATCTATTCTAAGGCATCCTGTAGGCTTTATTATAAATCATTTGAATAAATATATTTATCAAACCGTATACTGGCTTTTTTGGTCAATGAGATGATTGCATACTAAAATAAGTGGGCTGGTCGACACCACTTCACAGTCAATCTTGAATTAGCCACTGCCAGTAAAAGAACAGATAAAGAACATGTGCCTATTCCAGCACTAGCTATGTCTGCTTTCATAGTTAAACAGCACAAAGACAAAAATAAATAAAAGCAAAGCAAAAGTATTTTGTTGATTAATGTTGGCATTGCATTTATGCAATGTTTAACCTGGCAGAGATAATGGCATCAGTCCAATAGTGGACTCTGAGCTCAAAGTTTGGAGTCAGATTAAAATCTCTATTTGATTTGATTAATGCCTTGTAGTTTGCAGTGGTAAACTGGTCCTGTTTTACTTATTTCAATAAAAGCAGGTTGCTATGTTACTGCAATGGAGTGGTGAGCAGTGAAGGAAAGACCTTAATGTATAATACTGTATATTACTAGTACTTGAATGAATATAAGAAACATATGTTTATTTTAAGGTGCATCTCAGTATGAATGGATCATGCTGCAACACTAATCTAAACATATTTCGAGTAGGAAGAGTATAGTATTAGACTGAACATATGTGGCTGCAATTTTATGATGTTTACTATTAACAAATGAATAATTAATGATAACCACACTGATAGTAATGTTTATAATAATGAAAATGGCTATGGTTATGTCCTGCTGTTATTGTCTAGGACTATAATGAGCTTTTAGTGGAATGGGGACCATTAGTGGACCATACTTAATGAACCAGAGCTGTACTTTTAACAGTTATGCCATATGGTGATTTTTACAGCAGCCTTGCCTTACAAATAGTTTACAATACACTAAAAGCAATGAAAACATGCTTGTGGTATTTACATCTGTACACATTTCAAGTATTACTACATGATTTACTATGTATTTTCTGATAAAAAGGTGATACAAAATGTGATAAGAATATAAAGAATGAAGTAGTAGAGGAGTACAAATCTAAGTTGTGAACCTTATGAATTTCAGAGCTATGTGGACTTAATTAAATATTTTATCAAGTGACTTTTACAGTTTTTGTGCCTTATGTTTTGCTCTACTTTTATTATTCGCATTTGTAGTAAAATATATAGAGACCTCTCATGGGCATTATAGCAAACAAAAGCTAGACATGCAGCGTAGATACATTCAGGATACTAACTTTAAGTATTTAACTTTTGTATTTTTCTTTCTATATGTATTTGTTAAAACATACATTCCTTTTCTATGGTTATTTTTACTTGATTAAAGTCTCTAATTTAGTAAAGGTAGCAGCTTTTATAGTAGCAGCAGTAACAGTAAGAGATGTTGTAGTATCAGTAGTAGTAGTATAGAAGATTTTGTTGCTCAATTAAAAAAGAACATGTAATAGCGTGACAATGTCCCCACGGCAATTCACTAGATGGTCACTAAAAAAGAAACAATTCAAAAGCTTAACTAAATGTTATTCTCACTAGAGCCAGGACCAAACACATTCTCCCATTAACATAATTTTACATTTATTACACACTATGCTGACCTTTATTAGTTACTGACCAGTTGCTTGGAAACATCCAAAATATAGTTGAGACAAAAATTACTTTCCTGTAAAATTTCAGCAACAACAACATCACAGTAAACTTCTAAACTTCCACAACTCTTCAAAGTATTACCACTGTCACTTAATACTAACCCCAATGTCCTAATAGTCAACCTTCACAAGAAAACACAAACATGGCTTGGTCTGTGTCTAGCTCCACTAAAGGCCACCACACAGGTCTAATTGGCTTCGATAATCAAAAACCTGTATGTGGCAGTAAGCATCTGATGTCAGGATGCCACTGAGAAAATTGCTTCATCTTACAAATGGGATGGTTTGCTAGCATGGTCTGATGTACAGCAATATGAGGCTGTAAAAATGCATTTGCTCAGCAGGTAAACTGGCATCTTGTTGGTGAGGCAGATTTGAGGCCCCGGGGAGTGCAGGAAGTCAAATGCACCAAGGGCAACAAGCAACCATTTTAGTGCTTCTTAATTGAGATGAATGACAGAGACGCGAACAGTGGAAGCGAGGAAGACTGACAGACAGACAGGCATTGTAGTGTGTGCTCATCAGCTCCTTACGACTGACTGTGTAATGGTGGTAATCAGATTTAATGACCACTATTAGGCAGTCCACCACATGTGTCAATCAAACATAGAGGCTATAAAAAGCAGGATGCAAACATAAAACCTGCAGCTGAGAAGAAATGCTGGGTAAGTGCTAACTTACACAATCAAACTGCAATGAGGCTGCCCCAATGCACTACACATAATATGTGAAAGCAATGTTTTTTTATTGACAAGAAAACATTTTCTCACCAGATTCCTAACAGGTTTTCTAAAAGATCCAGAATATGTAGGCCTAGTGCAGCAACATAATTAAAGAAAGTTTAGTATTCCTGCTAATTATGAAACTAAAACCAACAAAAGACAATAAAGAAAGGACTGGTTGTGGTTGGTAAAATTATAGGCATCATAATGAACCTTTGGCTGCTCTTTTCCTTTCAGAGCTGGCCACAGTAAATCATGTATGCGTATTAAATTTGGCATTGGCTGGCCCTTGTTGCCTGCTGTAAAACTAATTATCCAGGCTTGGGACTGGTACAAAGAGAAAACTGGCTGGTGGCCCCTTGTGGCTATCTCTATTTGTGTATGTTAAATCACATTTAACAGATTTGGTTGCCACTTTGCCAAAACCACCTTATTTATGGACAGTATGCCATTTTGGTGGCTAATGAACTAAGAGTAGTATTAGTAGCAAAATTACAATGTTTCTAAACCAAAGACTGTAATGCAGAGTTGCTCCATTATTAGTATTTCTGTAAGTCCAGTCAATAAAATATTAACACTGACTGTTGACTTCACTACACTGGTCAATGCCTGCCTGGTGCCACTGTGGCTGAGATGGACCATTGCATAAACTACTTATTGTAGCTCTGCACTGCACCAAGCCTGTCCTATCTCCTGTCAGAGAAAATGTATATTTGATACTGTACATTCACTGCTCCAACAATGTTTGCATATAATGTATAGGTAGAATAACTCTGACTTTGGGAACACTGCTTTTGGAGCTCGGATTACTTACACTTTCTGAGAGTAGCTATGAAGAAGGTTTACAGCCCTTGTGAATATAGATTAAATGGTCTAAGAAAGAGAGTATTCCAGCGCTGACTACTACTATTTGGATGGAGAAAGCTCAAAACTGGAGAAGGATATATGAAGAAATGGGACACTTTAGGTAAGCTCTAATTTGTTGAAGGCTGAGCTTGTTACTGTGAAGAATTAGTAGAGTATATATAGTAGAGTATAGAGTAAGTTTAAGGCCACAATATAATAGAACCCATATTATAGAACGGCTTTAAATTACCTAAGGTGAGAAAGAATGTTCACTCTAACAGCAATGGCCAAAAGTGCTTTGCAGACAATATAACATTCATTTAGTTTTAGTTAAGTTGATTATACACTTGTATTGTAGCTAAACAGAATTAGTTATAATACTGGCTACCAGCAAAAGCTATACTAAGTGGTGCCAACGTTATTGATTTCCACAGTGCCTTACAACTAAAAGGCTGTATGTGACAAACTCCTCCAGACTGTCAGATGCAGACTGTGTTAAACACCTTTAAGCTTTTTCACTTTATTAGCTTGCCGACGTATACACTGCAATAAATCTGGTATAATGGAATTAAACATAATGCACACCTTAATAAACATCATTAAATGGTGAGCTTGAAAAAATTTCTTAGGATTTTTTTTATTTTTATTTATATTATATTATATTATAATATTTGCTGTAATTAAAACAGGGCCTCCTTTTTGCCACTGATATCATGTGACCTTGAATTCAGATGTTCGCTTTCTAAAAGGATATTTGAAAAATGTCTTACTGGAGACTCTCTGTGTGATGTCCTGTTTCTGTGTTTCGATGGCTGAATACCTCGGCAAAAAACTTTCCTGGCCTTTGGGTTTCTTCTGTGTTTTGTGGCCCACTGTACAGGCAAGTAGGTTTTCCCCACTGGCGCGCACAAGACACGAGATGTTTTTGTAGCAATAACACAAGTGCCCCCTGGGAGGGCTGGCAGCGAGGTGGTGAAATATCACTTCTTTTAATACACCCATGCAACAGACATAAAAAGGCTAAGGCGGCGGAGAATAGCGGAAATTCTGTGGTATCGGTACACTGTGAGAAGTGTGTCAGGGGAAGAGAGATTTTTGAATAGTACTACTGAGGAAAAGCATTTAGAGCTCAAGGTGGGCTTTGGTCGTGAACATGTGCTTTGACCTTTACAATACACATGGTTTGAATCTTTATGTGTATATGCTAGCTCCCTCAAGAACAGGCTGCAACTTGAGAAATACGAGTTATGAGAGTCAACGCTGTAGATGTTTATTTTGTTTAAAGTTACTAAGAGTAATTTTTGGACTTTCTACCACTATAGGTCATGAGGACTTATCCCAGATTATCCGTAGTTAATAACACTAATACTGACAGGCATTCCTGGGGCAAATACAATACACCAAATCACCTATAAATGCATGTCTTTACAATTTGAATTTATCTGAGGATTTTGGAGGCAAATGTGGTTACACACAACCAAAAATAACAGCCACTTTTATTGCTAGCTAACATTCACACTGTCCATAACCATTAAAAATACCACATTAAACAAATATGTTCAAAGTAAGATGGGTCAAAATTCTGGCAAGCAACAAGCAAACACAGACAGTGCTTTTGTCTAATAATCACTGATGTCTTCTCTAATACGTGTGTCACGATGACATTGAAATATAATAATAGATTTGAACAGAAATTTAGTCTACAATACAGTCTGCATCTGTGTAAAATGCTTTAATTTTTCAACCTTCTCTATCATTTTTCTTCAAAAGCCATCAAATGGTGCTTTGTATTAAAAAAGTCCTCTCTACTCTCCCAGTCTCTTTGGCATTATTTTTCTTCTTGTAGGCTTTTACTTTTTCCTCATCTCTCAAAAAGTAAACTAAACACAACACTTTTTTGTCTGTGTCTTGAAGATGTTGTTAGATGATGTGGAAACACAACACTGGGTTGAGGAAATGACAACAACAAACTCAATACGACAGCATGCGACAACAAACAGCGTTCCTGATCAGCTGTGGCCAGTTTTCTCTTTCACACTATAATTTTCACTTTGGTTGGAAGCCACAGGCCAGATGTGCATGAAATGGATCACACTGGTGTTCAGGGCAGCCACTTAAACGCACCAATCCCTCCAGATGACTTCCAGATGGTCATCCTCCATCTTTAAGATGCTCTCTGTCCACAAGGGAACCATGGGTAATGAGGTCCTGGGCAATGACTTTTAATGAAATATTACCTTGCTTAAGGTGAGGAGCAACATGGCGGCACTCAGGGCTGTATAATCAGACTTCTAACATTATTGGATCTCGGCACACATGTTATGTGGTATATTTAGCCGGGTTTAGAAGGTGACCCAAAATTCACACATTTTTTTTTATGTTGCCAAAAAAATAAACAAACACCAAATTTTAAAAATATTTTTGATAACTGAAGCATCACAGTCCTAAATTTAAAGTGATTTTTGGTGATTCTCATAAGGTACCAAGATTTTACAGAAGATGCTTAATTGATCTCACTACAAAAACCCTTAACTATGTGCTAATAACTTTGGCCACTACTGTACTTGCATGAATGACACCATAAATAAGATCAAAATCAACCGCAACAATGCACAAACTAAGCAACATCTGAACAACAGCTAAACTAAATATGAAACAAAAACAGCTTATTCAATATTATCAACATTAGATAGCAACAGCCATAGACAAGAACTCAAAGATATAATTGACAAAGAAGAGGCAGAACATTTAATAAGTACGCTTTGCTAGAAAACTAAATTTCACTTAAAAAACGTAATAAATGCAAATGGTCAATGACAAAAGGTAGACAATGTGGGTAATGAACTGCTGTTTTTGCTACTGTCTTTATTAACTCCTTATTGTATTCAATAAAGTTTGGGAACCTAGGACATGAAGCGACTGTTGAGCGATAGGTTCACTAACGGCAAATTAGTCACAGCAGAATAAAAAAGTAATCAAATGAGCCTTGAAACAACTCTTTTAACTTTTGTCATTATACACTAAAATGCTAATTCCAGTAGTTTACATGCTAAATTGCTCTATTGTTTTACTATGGTCCTTCTCATATTAATATCATGTGAGAAGAATGCAGTAACCCTTACTACACCACAAGCAGTTACTATTGTTGCCAGAATAACAAGAATAATACTTTAATTTGTTGCATACTATCCAGTCGACGCCCACTGAAAATAGCTTTCGTTTGGTTTCCTGGCAGCTTGTGCCATAAGTCCCGAAATGCTTTGCGTTGTGACAGCACGTTCCCAATCTCTATCGTTGACAGTTGTGTCACTGTTGCTAAAGCTGTCACCATGTACTGTTACTTTTGCTAATGGTGAAACAAATGCTAATGGTGCCACTATTAGCTCCTTATTTTGTCACCAGTAACAATGGTTTTACTGTTGATAATGCTGTCACTAATGCTAACCATGTTCCTAGTGCAAATGGTGAGGTTCTATAATTGCTAATGAAATCAGCATTGCTAAAGGCCTGACCAGTGATTTCACCAGTAGGCGGTTAAATGTTGTAAATATTTCATTTGTAAATTTCAGTAAACCAAGTAATGCCACTTGGGCTACCACTGTGGTCACATGTGCAATTATGCCTATATCTGCAAATAAAGTACCTTAAAGCAACTTAAAGTACCTCTATAAACTAATTTACAGTTCACTCAACTTTTCAGCTTAATGCTAAAATTAAATGTTTTAACTCTCATCATGGCTTTGGCAGCTGTGAAGAAGTTAGCTTGACACCATGTCTTCTGGTGAAAATGAAAGGACAAATCTCCATTCAAAACATGTGAGGAATCTTTCACACATTAATCAGACAGCATTCGTGGGGTGTAAAATCAAGCTCGTGGTATAATTGGCTCTCCAGAGAGTTTGGTGAGAAAAAAAATGACAATGTGTTTTTCCAAGATTTCCCTATTGTATGCAAGTGAGTGCACGTCTAAGTAATTGTGCTGGAGTAGTCGCAGATGTGTGGACAGGAAGCACTTGACTTGGGGTTTGGGCTTTTGGAGGAAAACAATAATTAAGCGTGAACAAACAATGGTGATAGCAGCTGTGGGAGAGGCTCTGCGGGTGAGAGGACGTGAAGATGTGGCCAGGGAGAGCTTTCCAATTGGCATCTGACCAGAGAACAATAGATATGAGTCTTTTAGTACACATTTAACCAAACCCAGTCCCAGCAGACATACAAACAATTGCATTTCAAAGTTATATCTTCTGAGCCAGTAGGAGTAAGTACTGCAGTAATTTAACTTTACAATCATTATTTGAGTCAATCTGTAAAATAAAAAAGGTATTCTATCAGTGGACAATAAGCATGGTTTTATTATTATTTGACCATAATAATGGAAGCTGCTCAGTAGCATACAGTAAAAAATATTTTTGGTTTATCATAGGCAGCCCACAAAAAAGATGTTATTTATGCATAATTATAAACCATGAACAAAGGAGTTCAAATTGGAAAATGTAACAAAAATATTTCTTTACACAATCTGAAAAACAAAACAAAACAAACAAAAAAACAACAACAACCATTTTAGAGGGTCTAAGCAGCCTAATGTCCAGTGGTACAACTGGCAAAGGCATAGGAGACAAGACCATATCTGTGTCTTATGAAACATCCATGACAGTGAGCTGTCAAATGAGAGGCCATATTGTTACATGACCCTTTAGGCTAGCCACTGCTTCCAGAGAATACTTCCCTTGTGTCAACCTTGTGGCTTGCATTTGCCAAGATCTTAATCACAAAGGCCCCGAGCAATCAATAGAGAAGTGGCCCTTAGGCGACAGACATTGCAGAGTGGAAGTGACCATTACTTTCTAATAAAGAGATTGATGCTGGGGAAGTTGTCTTCATCACTCTTTAGAGATAGCTTCCTGACTGTGAGCCGTGTTAAGTGCACTTTGGTGTGACACGTCCTCAGCTATCAGTCCTGGCGGCTCCCAGAGACAGACAAACACATTCCACAACGCCTCAGCACTACGGCAGCTGTGACCTACGATGTGGGAGAACGAGCCATGGATCATCTGTGTAAACAACTGCATGTGGTAGATATGAGGTTAGGCTGTAGCTTGAGAAGATAGACTCATTTGCAGAGGTCAAAATGTGAAAATGCCACTTTATGTTTAGATGTTTTAATAATCTGCATCACTCAGGAGGGGCTCACAAATTATTAATAGCAATAGTGCGGACCTGTTTGTTTATTAGTCTCAGCAGATTTTTAAGAGCAGCACACAAGCCAAACACAATAGCCGTTTTAAATAGCTCCCCCTATACACGCTCACTCACTTCCCTTGAGTAACGCCCGCTTTAATAAACACATTTTTTGCTGCACCATGGAGTTTTTTTTTCCCCTTCTCACTAAGCCTTTAAAAAAGTGTCAGCTTAAGGCGGGAAGGTGCATGCATCTAATTATTGTGTGGTTATATTCTTTTTGTTGACAAAATCTCGGCTGCGCGAGCTACCTACGGGAATGGAAGAAGAAGCTTACTGTGACTAATAATACATTAACCAAAGGAATATGGAAAGCCTTCTGGCCACCCAAACTTTGGGGTCTTTTTTAGGCTTAGGCTTTTCATGCAGCAGCATTGAATCATGTGTAGAATTTACTGCAGGCGGAGACTGGAGTCTATATGTCTGTTCTGTGGCTTGGTTATAATCGAATCATTATCGCTTATCGGCAAATGCAATGCTGATTGATACCACAGTATGCAGAGATTGCTTTTTTACTAGTCAAGCATAAGAACAAGCACTGTATAATATATGTCATTATATATATATATATATATATATAATGACAGTAAGTAATCATAGTGATCTAATCCAGTCTGAAGTCAATCAGAGGTGTCTATTCATTTGTCTATTTATTTGTCCTAGCTGTGTTAAATCACTGTTAAACTGAAGCTGCCATAAGAAATGTTGACTGTTTATTGATTTATTATTTAAGTCTGGAAGTCTCTGCTGAAAATGTTATGAAGTCTAAATGTGAAATTGTCCTGTTTAAAGTTTGCTGCAGAGAAAGTCAAATGTGTGAATGTGTCTGAGAGCTGATGAAATGCTGCTGTGATGCCAGTGTGGCCTGTGCTTTCTGACCTTGACTACAGTTCACACAACACACAGCGTGCTATTAATGCCTTCCTTGCCGTGATGTATTCGATTGTTTATCTTGTGCAGCAGCTCAGTCCGGACCAGGTCGGCGTCCCTGGAACCTGCTGCCCGGTTGGGAGAGGAATTATGAACTCCAAATGCAGTGCACCATCAAAACAAAACAAGATGAATAGGGCTAAACTGCCTCTTGATCCAATAGGGAGGGTAATAGCTCAGAGAAACAGCTACCGTGTTTACAGTGAGCTGATCTAACATCGGCATTCAAAGGCCTGCTCTGCCAAACTGAATATACAGGTAAAACGATCACCCTGTGCCCTGGGCAGCAGCTAGAGATTTGTTAAGAAAATATATGCAGTGCCATTAGGAGGCCAGTTTTGCTGTTCACGCAAAAGCTGCTTGTCAGTGATGAACATCTCATGTTGCAGTGAAATGGCTTGTTCATGGTTGTATGCCTCTGCCAGGCAGTCATGTTACATCTGTCCACACTCATTTTACACACCGCAAATGTCACAGTGATTGACACTGATTGCAGTTTGCATGTCCAGTAGAAAACATGCTGTTCACAGATCTTTCATCACAAATTATGTTGAATAATGTCTAGAAATGTGTAATGCAAACACAGCTGACCTCTTCAAAACAAGTAGTTGCATATCATTTCCTAAAGTAAATATCAATAATTTCAGATATTTTATTAGCACTGCACAGCGTTTGTATTACGGTACCATACAATATCCATAAAGCACACCTAAAACCAAATCATCTAACCACTTAGGGCCAACATTTCCTGTTTAATTACTATACAATTTGTTTGAATGTAAATGCACCATTAACATTAAGATTGTTTAGAAGTAAATCTTATCTCAATTTAATAATGCCTAAAATAGCAGTATTTATGTATAAATAGTGTCTATTTTATTTAGCTATGAAAAGGTCAGAACTGTCTGTAGAGCAGTAAAGGAGATGCACAAATGTACAGACAAAACTACTGAAATGCTGTTTGATTGTACCTACATAAAGAATATGAAGGAAGCTGAAGCCATATGAAATCTTACCCTGTGCCATGTCTGGCCCTCGGGTCGCTGTGTTTGGAAACCAATATTCAAGTTTCAATACAATATGAAGGGAAACTACAACATTTTCTACTATAGACAATCATATAAAACTAAGCTGTTCAGCCTTTTGCAAATCAAACACACAACAGAACTCAATCATTCAGAATCAAAAACTCGACTTTTTCTCAATAAGCCCCATAGCGATGTTCTGCCTTCACTTTCAGGTAGATATATCAGAATTTGCTGGATAAACAGCCGCCTGTTCAGCAGACTGTGCTGGGCATATGGAGAGACAGGTAGACAAACTGAAAACATTATGCTTCCAGCTAGAGCTGTCATCAGAGCTGAGGCCTGGGAAGAGAAATAAAGACTGTTTGTCACATCATATTTATGCCACATGTTGCTTTTAATATCTGCCACAGAGAAACAGCACATGCATTCCACTCAGCTCTAAAGCTCCTCACATTGACCTGACAGGCCATTTGGACCTGCCTGGTAAAGGTGAATGCAAGCAAAACTAAAAATACAACTGCTGTGCTGAGTGTGACACCTACACCGCTCTGGCTGAAGGTCAGTAGCTCACATCAGTGAACTGTCTCTGCTGTTGCTGCTACCAACACCAGGGACATATTCTTGTCTAGGAGTGAAAAGTGGCCTCAAAGACAAACACTACAAACCTGTGAACCCTTGATGTGAAAAGAATAAGGAGCGTCAAGAGAGAACCAAATGATAGGAACACCATAGCAATGCCAGACCACACACACGGACCAGACACTTGCCATCAATTCTGCCTCTCTATATGAGGATGATACAGCTGCGGTGTTACTTGCATCTTGCGCCACGGCAGAGGGGTCATTGAGATTAAATGGTGGCCTCCGAGCTGCCTCTTAGTTGATGAGGCCTGTCAGAAAGGTGAGAGAGTGAGGGATGGTGGTAGAATACCCCCACCCCAGTACAGAATGCAATCCTTTCGAGATGTGTAGAGGTGTGTCCGGGCTGTTAACACTGTGGCACATAGGTGCACAGTTGGATTAAGTATGTAATTAGGCATTCTGGATAATGGCCTTTGATAAACAACTGTGCTTAATCAGTCCCTGTTGGGGACTTGTGTTCTTAAAGCCATTAAAGTAATGATTTTAGACACAATTTATTACAGCACTATTTATTTACCAGAGATAGAGACACAAAATTAATGTTAAAAAATGACCAGGTTAGAACTATGTGTAATTATCTTTGACCTTGAACATCTTGATTATGATGAGATTCAGTCTCCATTTTGATTTAATTCTTTGATACATATTAACACATGTGTCCAAATGTCCTCCCTAACCCCTAAATAGTGGACATGCCATTCTGTAGTGGCGTCCAAATGTTTAGTTGCCTGGAAATTCCAGACTCGAATCAATTCGATTTCTAGGGCAGAGCAAACCCGAGTTAACGGACAGCGGAGTTAGCTAATCAGAAAATGGCAGACGTGACGTTAACAAAGCAACAAGAAAGTGAGAAAGTAAACAAACGGAGTAGTGAAGCCACGAGGGAGGAACAAGGGAGTTATTTCAACATTACCGTACCATACCGCTGAATGAAACAAACTGTCGGCTCCTCGGTGCACCATCTTGATTGTTGTCGGTGAGGAGACGCGTACGAGTGACGCTGCTCGCGAAGAACACGTGACTTAAATACACCAATCAAAAAGCACGGTACGGTTTGGATTTGAGTAAACCACTGCGGACGGTGTGGTGACCAGACTGATATTTCTCTGTAGAATAACACAGAGACATATCTGTCTGGATTTTCCAGGCAAAATGTTTAGTGGATGAAAACATTTTTTTGATTTTGAAAAGTAGTGGACATCGATGGTCACTATAGACCAGAATGATTTGCAAAATAGCAGGTCTTTAAACCATACACAACACGCCTGAATGAAATCAGTCAGAAGCACTATTTTTTACTTTCTGTCACAGCGTAATCAGGAATAACTAACCCATAAATAAGCTGTTACAGTGTAAAATTGCTAACATTAGCTTAACTTGTACAGATGACAGTTTTCCTATGTAATATTAAGGCAAAAAGAGTTGTGATAATCCAATATATTTTATTCAATAACGACAAAATTCATGTTAAATATAAAGTGTATGATTATTATTTATCTATAAACATTGAAATATCTAAACAGTGAATCATTCCCAAAATGTCGGCGCACTATATAGTCTGCTGTAGTGCAGGACTATAGTGACTGAGGGGTTAGGGGCAGTCATTATCTGCAATGTGTCAAAAAGATCATATAAATACTTTTAGATATGTGTGTTTTGAGGTTGAGAGTAATGAAGCACTATACCTTTCACACCCGAATTTAACTCACTAGAATTTTCTGTGTGCAGTAATCTTGGCTACTAACACTGGGACTGATGTCTAGTGTTGAGGTCTTTGCAGTGAATTGTACTAAACTGCACTGAGGTATGCCACTGCTCAGAGCTCTCAGTTACACTTTTAAATTTAATGCTGCTGGTCCAACAGAGAGGTATTCCATTTGGAACAATACAAGAACAATACAAGTACAATATCGAAAAGACTTCTTACTTACTAGACCATGTCATGTGGATTGACACTGTACTGTAATATGACTGCCTACCTGCTGTTTGAAAACTTATACAAACTACTTGATGAGAACTTAACCCATAAGAGCCCAGGTCCCTTTTTCCTTCAAGGTAAATTATGGGGGACATAACACAGACTAAACAGACCCCAAATAATATTTCTGACTCTTTTTTTTGTTTTTCCAAAATAGCACCCTCTACTGTCAGAGATCTCAAAAGTTACATATATGTCCCATTGGGCATTAAGCATCCCCCTACTGTCATAAAAATAAATAATTTCACATTAGTAGGTGTCACATTGGGGTATTAGTAGTCATGCTATTACTAATTTGAAATAAAATCAGCCTGATGGCCCTTTTTCTTTTGCAAGAGAGGTTTTTTTTTTTTTTATTTTATTTACATTTCCACAGACTCATAACTTTAACTCTTAAGTGTAACAAGTCCTTTGCACAGATTAGTTTTACAGCACCAAAATGTGCTAATGAATAAAATTAATAAAACTGCTTCATATTAAAGAGCTTCTTACTGCAGTTGTAGTAAATAGATGTAGTGGAGCAATTTTTTTTTGCAAAGGTGGACTTTGTGTCAGAAAAATAAAATAGAAATACAATTAAAGCATCTACATACATTTTTAAGAGGTTTCCTAAAAGTTTAAATAAGTAAAAAAGTTTACACAAACTGGCTGTCAAAAAAGTGGTCTTATGGCTCAACTTGCCCACTGGGTCATGTGGCCAGGTGAACCACCAGACTTGAAGATGACATTTCAACTGAAAGTCATAAAAATTTTCATTTTTAGATGTTTAAGTGTCCCTTGAGAGATTTTATACAGAAATATTAAATATGTATTTCTGTGGTAAATTTTCACCCCACCCCAATTCAGCTTAATAATTAATTATCATTTTACATTACAGAGAGAAAAAATAGTTTTTCATAAAAAATGAAAGGATGTATTTTTTAATTGATTAAGTCACATTAAAACAAACAAAACAAAATATTGTTTATCTGTGTATATTAATTACTGATGGGCTTAATAAATCAATGAATAGGCTACAACATGTTTGTCTGGGTTACATGTGTTTGACGATGCATTCAAATTAACAAAAATAAAACATATTAACTAAATATTAAATCAGAAAGATGAATTGAGCATTTCATAATCACAGCAGCTCAAAAAACGTTAATGTGACAAATGTGTCACATCTGATTTTCTGTTAGAATTGTAAGGTAACAGCCCGATGTGACACATAGACACAGCAATTATTTTCTGATTAGTTTCATATGAATTTGTGTTCACAGCAAGTTAGATGTAATAAATGACATGTTATGTAAGCATTAGAACAACAGAATGGTTAATTTTTTATCTCTAGCAAAAAGAAACAAACTTTTTAAAAACAGCGGATTCTGGCACATGAGCTAACCTGCTACATGGCCATCTTTGAAATGTTGGTGTGAGATCACAAAGTCACATGACCTGTACCATGATGCATCAGGAAGTTCATTAGGCATCACTTGGGGACTTTATGAGATAAAAATAACAAATAAAGTTGTATAAAGACTTTTCCAGACCATGTGAATGGCATGGAACACGTGTCACTGTGGGTTAAGCCCAAAAACAGCAGCCACTTGTATACTGAAGAGGGGGTTTAGGTCATTGTATAGTTACCTTATGTAGGGATACTGACATGAAGAGAAAAAAGACAAAGTAATTGAAGTTGTTAATTATCTTGCCTCCACGTCTCAAAACTCAACTTACAACTCTTAACTTACAACTCTTAACTGACAACGTGCAGTTTCTCACTGGCCGACTTGGTTCTAGCTCTGAGGGGGATAATGACCTGGTTTCACTAAGATGACTAAGTTTTCCATTTTTTTAACTTGAGCTAAAAAGTGATGCAATGTTCTTTGTCATCCACTCGTCAAATCTAAAAAACTAAAAGTATTATTAAGAAGTTCTTTCTCCTTTCCCTGAACTTGACCCTAGAGAAAGTGCTGTGCCTCTACTGTACTGCTGCTGTCATGCTTACCAGAAGGTTATCAAAAGTACTACCTGGAAATGTTCTCCCCTGGGAGTAAAAAAAAAAAAAATGTTTACATAAATTGACAGGGTAATAGAGAAATGACTACAAATAGGCAGAATGTGTCAGCAAAAATGTACACACAATTCACACCTTCTATTCTATTATCCAGGACGTCTAACAACATACAGGACTGCAGAGGACAGAGGAAGAGCAGTGCCTCCTGAAGTCTCCTGTGGCTCCTGTACTACACTCTAATAATCACATCACGGGTCAGCTTCTCCACCTCCACTCACTGTTTCCATTTCAAGTTGTTACTCTTATAGAAAGTCAAGCAGCTCTAATCAACTATTCTTAGGAACTTGCCCTGGACTATACAAAGGGACTGATTGTAATTTGAGTTGGGGCGGTATACAATCATTTTACAGGCAGAGAGGTATCATGGCTGAAGTAATGTTTATGTACTTGTGAGAGTAAATTAGACTAAACACAACGAGATGTCGAGTAGTTCATGTGACTTCAAGTAGACCCTATGCAAACAAAATCACATAGTGCTACATCATGGCAATAGAAATTAAGCGTAAAAGAGTCAAACGGACATTAGCCAACAAAAATAATGAATCCTGCACAGACAATGAGTGAGAGGGTGGATAGCATTAGTGCTGTGTACAGTATAATATAAGATCATGTAGGCAACACCAGCCAAAAGGTAAGGTACAGATTAAGGTACAGTAAAATATTCACCAAGACATGTGAAGCCAACATATCTGGCAACTTTGAAGTGTCTCATTTTGCATTTTTAATTTGAATGCTCTTAGAAATTAAATGGGAATATAGACTATAGGGCTGCATAATATATCACAAAATTATCGTTATCGCAATATCAGCAAATGCAATATCCATATCACAAAAAAAAAACAAAAAACTAAATATATCACAATAACTCTGTGGTCTTCCATCTGACAGAGATTTACACTGAAGAATCATTTTCCACCAAAGCCTTAAAAAACATGTGTTGTGACTAAATAAAAATATTTAAAAACTCCAGTTTTAGTGGTAATTAAATTAATTTAGTCACAGCTTAGCCTTGTTTTATTCCTGGTTTAGTCTGTGTTAAGTTTTGATTTTGTCACTGTTTTGATTTATAAATACAGGAACTTACATTTTTGTGAAATGTAGTGAATTTAACTTACTATGTTCGAAAATTAGGCTCTATTTTCAAATATCGCAAATATATTGTTATTGCAATTTTCAACACAGTTATTGAATATTGCATATTTTCTCCATATCGTGCAGCCCTAATAGACTAGAGCAGTGGTTCCCAAAGTGGGGTCCGAGGACCTCTGGTGGGCCACAAAGCCACTGCAGGGGTCCCCACAGGTTGTCTACATCAGGTATAAAAAATAGATTGAATGTGAAGTACAATTAGGTACTTATTTAAAAATGTCACTGTGAAGCAATTTTAAGGCATCAGTCTGTTTGTTTGTTGTTGTTTTTTTAAACAGAACTCTTTGGGGAAAAACATGACAGACTTTTGAATATAGTAAAGTTTTATTGTTGGGGGTCCATGCGGGATTGTCTGATTCTAAGGGTGCTGCAATACTCTTGACTTTGGGGAAGGTTGGTCTAGAGAATATTGCTTATACGTACTGCACAACAAGATCTGTAAGCTATTTTTTACTCTCAGTATATTTTTGCTGTATGCCGTCTTTGTTTCCAAATAAAGAACCACATTCATACAACTTTGACAGCCAGACCACGATCATCTGCACACCATATATTGTATAAGGATAAGAAGCAGAACTAAAATAACATAAGATAAGGATAAGACATAGGACTAGGACCCCTCAAATCCGGGTCACAGTTTCTCTCATATGCCGAGAGGATCACGCTCCCTCCACAATATTTAAAGGTTGTCATTGCCTGTAGACTTTTTGCTGCATCAGCCGGCTGTCACCACTGGGCTCCCCTGAACACCCCCTGAAATAATCCTCCTGCCCGGTGAAGCAGTGAAGGGCACGCGGACAGCTCCTGCTACATTGATGTCAGGGAATACGCATGTCCTGCATTAGCACCTATATATGAGTGTCTGCAAAGATAAATGTATCTCTGCCCTTCCATTCCCACCACATGAACAGTTTGATGAGTTTTCCTGGGAAACTTCGCTGCCCTTATGTCCACATTAAACTTTCAGAGATGGCTGCTTCTGCTTACAAAAGCTCCATCACAGTATAGGATACAAATAAAATTCTAGAGTAGTATTGTAATGGGAAATTGAAGTGATTTACTCAATGTCTTGCAGGTTTTAATTCACAGTTGTGCTATATAGAGCAGTATATTTAAAGGATACTACTATACTGTATTGCAATAGGCTCAAAAGCTGTCCTCCAAATCAAGTGGTTGGTCAAAACATCTAAAAACAAAGAGGTTGATAATACTATTTCATGATTTAGTCACTTGAGTCCCACTTCTGCCAACCACTGACACATATAATCATTGTTTCAAAACAGCACAATAACTGCAAGTCAAATAATCGTCCCCCTATCATTTATTCTTTTATACGAAATAAACAATGGTTAAGGACCAATCCTATTCAAATCCTCAGGAAAAGAACATTTAAATATCCATACTGAAATAAAGTAAGTTATTTCTTTGCCCCATAATTACAGAGAAAACCATATAACCTTTCTTGCAAACTATAACTTAGTCATTAGCCACAGTTAGCACAAGCTAGCTACTTAGCAGTAGGCTATATATTATGTATGTGTATGTTACCTATTGAGCTGCTACAGTCTGCCTCGCACTTGTTGTGGAATAATTTTTGTTGTTTTGTTTGATTATTCACATTCTTCAAACGTTCATTTTGTTGTAAAACTAAAATATTTCTTTAAAAAACTGCCGTAAGTGTAGGGAGTCCCACTGTAGGGCTAAATAGTGGTAGATGAGAAACACCTGTGCGGCGGAGTGATACATGTGAGGTGATGAGGCTGCTGCCTATATATTCTGTTTAAGACCTTAGAACACCTCTGACTCCACTGGTACTGTATTCTTTACTCTGAGCTAACAATGTCTTCAAAAAAGTCAGACTAAAGAAAGTGCATTCACTTTGCCATTGGGCTGAACACCAGATATCAATATTTTATTTATTTTACTTTTTTCAACTGGCTACACCAGATAGAGCACAGCACACTGTTATAGACATGTAAAAAAACAGAAAAAAAAAGTTAAAGGCTGTTACTTTTACATATCTCTATATTGTAACATAATGACTGAATTTATCTATTCTTTTTAAGGATTTTTGGGGTATTTTTTGCCTTCATTTGACAGTGACTATGTAGCTGTAGATGGTAGGGTGACCACCTGTCCCACTTTTGGTTGTACTACTACCCCCCCACCCCCCTTCCCAGTCCCATTGATTAAGATAATATTCTTTTTTGGTTGGTGCTCAGTGGATCTTACAAAAAAGTGAGATTCAAGGGTTCTCCATGAAGCTGGAAAGCTTTGAGAAATGCAAACTGAGAGCTTTGATTTTTTTTTTTTTTTTTCTGTTCCATCTTATTTATTCCAAAGAATAAAATCTCAGAAAAAAGTCTCAGTAAAAGACATTACTGTGCAAAAATGTGTGTTTTTGGGATAAAAAGAGCACATCATATATTTTATTGGCCCAAAACTGAAGCAACCTGTTTCTCAGTAAGTTGGTAGATTTGTCTATCAAAACCTTTATTTCTCAAGTTTGCCCCTCCTTGTCCCACCAAATAAATCAACTTGTCCCACTTTTTGTACTTTTTGAGGTGGTCACCCTAGTAGATGGAAACAGTGGTTAAGAGAGAAAGGAATAGCACTGAGTAAATCGTCCTGAGCCACATATGAACCCAGGTCATTCATGTATGTACAGTATTTGTGGCATGCACTCTACCCAATGAGCCACTGAGGTGCCCCGGATTTATATATTCTTAAAAAAAATCTAAATACACCTCAACCCCATAATGTAATCTCTACAATGTTATATAGCTACCAACTTTGGCCTGGTTCATTCTGAATGTACACCAAAATGTCCCAGTATGAGGACAGTTACCTTGCACCTGGCATCCTCAGGATCAGCTCTGTACCACTTGGAGAAAAGCTGATTTTTTTTTTTCTACCAGCTGCAGGCCACTATAGTCCATGTGACCCTTTAGAGAGCAATCCAAGTGAGGCTTGGTTACATTTCTCCGGAGCCCAAAATAGAGTCTGTTAACCTACACTTGTAATGGCACTTTGGTAATACCAGCCTAATACAGTTGGAAATCTGGCCTTTGGAAGACGGAGGTGGTTCGATGGCTGGACTATTCAGTAAAAAGCCAGTGTTCTGGGACGGCTCTCTCAGATTATAGGCGCGGGCTGTCAGTGAGTTAACCCCGTTTAGCCGCAGTGCATTAGAGAGATCAGACAGTGATGTTGGCCCGATAAGGAGCGGCTTCCAGGTGTCATTCAAGTTCATGGCAAAAGGGGGGTTTATGTGGCCAAAGCGCTGTGAAAACAACTTTCTCCTCAGAAGCACTTAGAACATAACATTTATAGACTCACTCTGTGCACTGCTGCTCTGATGGACTCAAAAATACAGAGAAAATTAAGATACAGTATAACATATGTGCAGTGCTGCAGAGATGCTTATATAAATTGTGAATTGTTGTATACAGTATTTATTGATGCCTAGGTGCTAACTAGTGATGGGTTGGTTCCGAAGGCAGCTCCCATCTGTGAGCTGCTTTTTTTTCTTCTTTTTTTTTTTTCCCTGAAAGGATCTTTTCAAAAACAGGGCAGATAATAACAGAGAGAAGAAACCAGCTCAGCCCCTCTAAGCTGAGGCACTTCTCAATCCCAATCTGCCCTGAAAAAATAAGTTAAAAGTTACAGTTAAATTTACAGTTACAGTAGAGTTGATGGTGGTTAGTTCAGAGAGAGACACCTGAAGCTGTTTGGTGCTGCTATTTTCCACAGTGCACAATGCAATACATTTTTGTTATTTATTTTTTATTAGGTTATATATTTATAATAAGTTTTTTTTTTTTTAGTTTTGAGGTCAGCTGTTGCTGTTGTTTTACTTTTTAATACAAAATAAAGCCCTGCTTTTTGTAAAGGGTGTGTATTTAAAACAAAAAAGAGGTCAACATCTGTCCTGTTTATTCTATGCTTAATTATAGGTGTGTTCATTCTGGGCAGTTTCAAAGCACCAGAGCTTTTGAATACTTCATAACAATCTGTGTATTTGAGTTATATATGAGTACATAGTACAACTCATTTGTCAAAACTGTGCTAAATGTGGATGAAATATAAAAGGTATAAAAAGTCAAATGAAGAGCCATTGAGCCAAAAGAACCAGCTCTTTTTGGTGAGCCAAACCAAATGATCCAAATTTCTATCACTAATGCTAACCAACTAATAACAATTTCAGCTCTATTTAGCATGTTTAAATACAAACTAGCATTGCTTATTTATGTTACTGGTATTTATTTTATTTAGGAAAGAGAAGCTATGTCATATGGAGCACTTTACCATTAGCTACAGTGGCAAGCAAAAGTATGTACCAACCTTAGCATTTTTCTTTTATTGTTGCCTTACAACCTGGAATTTAAATGGATCATTGAGAGGTTCATGTCAGTCACTTAACATCACATGACAAACTATGAAAATGCAAAAAATGTTTTTGTGAAGCATATTAGAAATATGACAGAAAAACAGAAAACTTGAGCGTACAAAAGTATGTACTCCCTCAAATTAGTTCTCTGTAGAACCATCTTCTCAAGGACTTTCAGTGCCAACTTTTCTAGCATAAGTGTTTATGAGCTTGGTTCATAAAATCACTGGGATTTGTGTTCATTTTTCATCTAAAAACAGTTGAAGTTCCTTTAGGTTGAATGCATTGTACAGGACAGTTTGAGCCATTTTCTTCAAAAATTGACCTGTGTTTAGCTCCATCATTTATGACAAATATCCCCACAGCAGGACACTGCCATCACCAGGTTTCACTTTAGAGAGGGAGCACAGTCAGGTCTACTATTAGCATCTTTCATTGATGGCTCATTTTAATTGTATTTGGACAGAGGACCATCTCGTGTTTGGGGAGTCTTCCATGTGCCTTTTGGCAAACACAAAACATGTTTTGTTATTATTTTCTTCAAGCAATGGCCACTCCTCCACACAGCCCAGCTCTGTGGAGTGTATGGTTCAGAGTGGTCCTGGGACAGATACAACAGTCTCTGCTGTGGAGCTCTGCAGCTCTTTCAGGGTCACCTTTGGTCTTATTGTCTCTGATGAATGCACTTCTTGCCCGGTTTGTGAGTTTTAGATGGTCCTCTTTAGGCAGGTTTGGTGTGGTTCTTTATCTTTTACATGTTGTAATGATAAATTCAATTGTGTTTTGTGTCATAATGACAGTTGAATTGTAGTCAGGACAACCTTATCTAACTATTTCTGTGACTTCTGAGGATGAGTAACACTGGGTCTCATTTAGGGGCCTCTTTAAAAAGGTAAATACTTTTTGGACATGCAAACTCCATCTAGAGAGGTTGTGTGACTCCTTGCTCCAGCAAAAGTTTCTTCTACCTCTTGTTCTGACAAATGCCCAGAGCAGACACACTGAGCACTGCAGAACAAGAAGCACACTCATGTCATGTTATGTTGGAATATAACCAACAATTTTTACCACCAGATGCAGGACAACCAACCTCGTACCATAATAATACATATTGTGATACACCCTCTAAATTAACATGCTATTTATTATAATAACTTACAATTTATTTATTTATTCATTCTTACAACAGAGCGATTCAATTTCAAGCAATAACCTTCAAATACCGAAACATTATTTGTGCGTTTATATAAGAATCATCAGCTTCCTTGACATTTGGAATGAAAATTGAAAGTGCCGTCTTATTGCTACCAGATGTTATCAATGGAGCCAAAACACAGAAAGGGCAGCAGTTGAATATGTGACATTTCTACTAACGGCAGCCAATCTTGATTAAGTAGCCACTAATTACATGATCCTGCCTTTGCCAATAAAATGCAAAACAGGAGGTCACCATGAGTAAAAAGAGTATAATAGTTAAGTATTCAAATAATACAGTACAATGTTACACTGAATTTTAATATCATAAGACATACGACATGCTTAAATGTATTGTATTAGATGACCAGTGTCTATATCTCAACTACTATTTTCAACACAAAACCAATTGCTTTTCAACATTCATTGTGTTCTATTGTCACCCATGCTCCTTTTATTCCAATAGCTCATTAGATCTCAGTCCAAGATGTAATGGATGGAACATAACAGTAGTTTTTTTTTATTGTTTGTTTGTTTATTTAGGTGAAAGGATGAGGACACAGTAAAATTCTTTGTAGATATGCATTTCCAACATTGGCCAATAAAAAGGCCCAACATAGCTACAAACTCTTCACCCACACATTTTGTTTGCATTATTTTTTTCCTGGAGTGATCATTGATGAGAGCATAGACTCAGCCCATATGATATGCAGGAATATATAATAAAATCTATCTACCAACTACTTTTGCCAATCTAATGCTATATTAAATGTACGAAATATTGATATATGTTGTTATGTAAATGGATGATTAAACATTTGCATTTGTGAGCATTTGGTGTACCTAATAAAATGGCCAGTGGGTGTAGATAAGAAGTGTTGTTTGTAGATGCTACTGTAAAAATTAGGGCTTGGACCAAATCACAACAACAACTCCACTGCACCAAAGATAGCGAGTGCTTAGGGCTGAGAGACAAGCAGAGACTAAGTGGAGACATCAGCTTTTATCAGAGAGATAAACCAAACAATAGTCCACGGTAATGACCTGATCCACTCCTGATACAAGCCCTTAACACTGACTTGCCTCTCTAATACTGCCAGCTCTTCAAACATACTCTCTGTAGTCATCTGTAATGGCTCTAAATTTATCTGTCCTTATATGTGCTCACATGCCATCTGTCTAAATTCAGAGGCTGGGAGCGGTTCTAATGACATATCTGTTAAGACAGAGGAAAAAAAAAAAATCCTGCTGCTGATTTAGCTGTTAACTGTTCAGCAGCTCCACTATATTTCTTAACCAGGCGATTGTAAACATGCCATAATATTAGAATGTCCTTAAGGGGAAGCAGAGAATGGGTGCAATGCGTATAGGCCAAAATAGTAGTGCCCCCCTCAGGTCATCATGAGGAACTTGGTGGTTACCTGCAATATGCTATACCAAGAAATTAAAAATAAAACTATGCCAAAAAATATCTTCTACCACTAGCTGTGGCACACTGATAATGCTGAAAGATAACAAGATAAATATAGACAATGAAGCTCTTGATAAATGAATATTAATTACAACATCGATGTGCTTGTTCTCCAAATATGCCTGCCTCTCAACTGATCTATAATTGTCTGTCATACATATAAACATTAACTGATGTCTTTAAGATTAGAGTTGAATTCTTTAATGAAGCTCCAATTTGCTACACAACATTAAAATTGATTAAAATGTTTAAAGTGAAACTAATACATTAATGTGATCAAACTAGAAGTAGTGTCACCTGCATATACTTTGAATAATAATGCTTTGAGAATAAATTGTAGTAGTAATAGTATAGCTCAGGAATTCAATGCATTCCACTGATAATAAACTTATACAAGCATAATTAAAATAGTAAGCAATTTTTTTAAATGATGTTTGTGATAACAGATTCACAGCCAATGTAAATGAAATTTTAAGCGTTGTTGACAGTGTGAGAGTGGTAAAATAAGTGATAAAACTAGATGTGAATTAAAAATTGATGAGATGAAAATGGTGAAATAAATTGTCAGGTGAATGTGGATGTGACAAGATAGCTTAAAAAGAGAAGTTAGCATTTTGTTAATATGTGTCTATATACTGTTGGAGCTTATTTACTGGACCAGACACTACACTACTGTATAAATTTGGAGCATAGACAGTATTTCCACAACTAACACCTCAAATACCACAATCAGTGTTAGTAAAAAGTAGTTGTGAACAATATGCAAGTTGCTTATACAATAATATTATGCACGTGATCAGCATTTGATTTGTATGTCTGATCAATTGATTTGTGGTCAGTTATATCCAATATTGTAAGTCTTACTGTTATTGCAATAATCAACATAGTTATTGCATATTTTCTTCTTCTTTTCTTTCTTTCTTGTAAATAGTAACATTTTTAAACAACATTCCACATTCCTTTGTGGCTCTCCTATAGAATTTGAGTTTGCTGAAATTAGAAAAGCAGTGGTTAAAGACTTGCCCATGCACAGGCTGCTTTAGATCTGTATATATTTAGCTGACGTCATGGCTCCAATTGTTCAAATTAATTACCACTCTGCAGTAAGAGTGTGTGAGGGCTGGGGGGGTGACACAGCCAGCCCAAATGATGTGGTACGAGGAGGCCACAAGAAGACATCTTGAGCTCTGCCCTAATCACCGTTTTGAACAGCACAAAAGTGGCGTGTGGCGTTTTAACAAGCTCCTACTGTAATGACAGCAGCTTCCACTTAAAAAGGCCTGTCATCACAAAACATATCTTAGAATTATCACTCCCTAAATAAAACGTGCACATGGGAGTGATCTTGTTCCATTTGCATATCCTTTTAGGGCTCTGTCTCTTTTGCAGAAATACATACTTGCAAACAATTATAACTGGTAGAAAGCTTGTTATAAAACTGCTTTGTTGGGAGAAAAGCAAAGCCAAAGCAGGCAATCTGATGTAATTTCTACTGCGCTGTTACTGTCATGTATTCAGTGTTATTTTTGTTCTTTCTAAGTACTCAGACTACTGTACATTTTTACCCCTCAACAGTCAACTGGCATAAATATAGGAAAACTTTTATTGAAAGTTTTGAGTCATATGTAGGCGTACATTCTTAAAAATTCACAAATTTGCAAACTTAAAAAAAAGAAAAGAAGTCTGAATATGGGAAAGAGACATTTTGTATTGAAGTGTTACATAAAAATGCTTTTACAGAGGGGACTTTTGATGTATTATTTTGTCTTTCAATAAACTGAAAAATACTGACAATAGCCTGAAAAAATCAAATTTTGCCGTGCCTATCAACACAGTCTTTTGTAAACTCCTTCAAAATATAGTTAAGTACAAGACAGGGAAATATGGTGTTTGTGGATGCTATTAAAGTGGAGATTTCTGACTCGGTGTGAAAAAAACTCATTTTGAGAAAACGGGATATGAAATAAATATTTCCAGTAGAAATGTGAACACAAGTGAATAACCTAAACACCTTAATGAATAACCAGAGCTGTACAAGGTCCATCATGTTCTGGTCCTGGTTTAGTCCTGGTTTAGACCTGGGTTAGTATTTGCTTAGACTTGGTTTAGTCCCGTCTTTTTTCCTAAATAACTCCTGGTTTAGGCAGTTTTGTTTGTTTGTTTGTTGTTGGTTTTAGTCCTGGTTTAAATCTGCCTTGGTCTTGGTTTAGCCCTATTAGTCCTGGTTTAGTCCTGGTTTGGTCTTGGTTTAGTCCCAGTTTAGTCCTGGTTTAGACCTGGTTTAGTTTTTGGTCCTGTCTTTTTTCTAAATAAGTCCAGGTTTAGACAATTTATTATTATTATTATTATTATTATAGTCTCAAGACTCTGTGTTGCTCTCTGTACCAAGCGTCCGTACAGAGACTGGTAAAGTTGCATTTCAGTATTCTGCACCTTCAACATGGAACAGCTTACAAAAAGTCTGGAAACTAAAAGAACTGATCTCAATAACTCAGTTTAAATCTCTGCTGAAAGGTTTGGAGATGAAATGTATGGTTTGTAGATGTTTTTGGCTAACTCCCTGTTATGATTGCTAATTGTGTGTGACATGTATTGAGCTGTTGTTGACCTGTGCTGCTGTCTTGGTCAGGACTCCCTTGAAAAAGAGATTGTTAATCTCAACGGGACTTTCCTGGTTAAATAAAGGTTAAATAAAAATATATATATATATATATATATATATATATATATATATATATATATATATATATATATATATTATTGTTATTATTATTATTATTATTATATTTGTTTAAACCAGGATTATTCCTGGTTTAGTCCTAGTTTAGTCCTGGTTTCACCCTGGTTTATTCCTGGTTTATTTGTTTTTTAGATCTGATTTAGTTCTGGTTTAGACCTGGTTTAGTCCTGTTTTAGACCTGGTTTAAATCTGGTTTAGTCTAGTAGTAAAAAAATACCAAGGTCTGGACCTCTGTGAGCTCTGTGGTGTGTACGGCCATGGTATTGACATTTTCTTTATCTTAGTGTTAAAGTGACATGTTACGGGAGCAGAACTGAAATACCAACTTTCTCTGCATTACATACAGCCATTCATTTTACACCACTTGTTAACACCATACAGCGTTAACAAGTGGTGGTTCTCAACCACTGTGTGACAAATAATGATTTTGCAACCCACTGAGAATATGATGGCAACTGTCCTTTTGGTTCAAAGACCTGGAATTCTTAGCAGGTTGTGGACAGTAGCGAGAGAGTGGACTTTGTGAGTAGTAAGTGGGGTATAGTGTTGAGAAGATTTCTGAATGTAAACATGCAAAACACTGTATACGTCCCATCTAAATGAAGAGATAATGACAATCACAGGACATAATAAGGTCCTTTGATACCACTTGCAGAGATATGCCAAATGCCTTGCCATGATTGTGTAGGAAGATGTTTCTAACTGCCTTTAAGTCATCTCATCTGATTGTGAAGCTTTATAGAGGATACAGTAAGGGCCAAGCCACAGCGGAGCACTGCAATGATTGGCAGTCGACCCTATAAAACAAAGACGTCAACCTTGAAACAGTAGCAGAGCTAGAAAGGAGGACAGTTGTGCATGTACCGCCGAAAAACCGAGAGGAACTTTTACTACGGCATGTAATTAAATTCTTCCGGTGCAAAATAAAGATAAGGATTCCATTAGGCTCCTAAAACATTCCAGGATAATGGATTTTGGTGGATGATGGAGCATCTCATGTGGGACAGGTGGGATTTACACTGGAAAGAAGTCACTGCACCCAGCCACAAGGAGCCGCTCAAGACATTTGATGCACCATTGGCACCAGAGGCAAATGAGATTACAGCGAAAGGGGGAATGGAATTGACTCTCTCCTTGACAGATTTACAGATCCCCGCTGGATAGAGAACAGGCCAAAAGGCAGTAAAAGCCATCATCTGTGGGGTGAATTACACACGGCTTGGAACAACTTGTTTGGTTTAGGAAATCCACACAGCGGCCTTCCTTTGATTTACCCACAACAGCTAAACGTTCTTACAGAATATGCCGCTTATCATCAGTTTGCTAAATCACAAAATCCGAGACGTCCTTGGCTCTGCGTTGTTCGTTCCATACAACACAAGAATTCCACCTCATATTAATAACTATTCATCACACGACATGGGAGACTATTGATTCCTCTGTTGACCAGGAAGATGCATGATTGTGTGTTTATTTTTACTGGAATCTGAGCTATTTTTTCCAGATGAGGCTGTAATCTACCACTTATTATGTTAAAATAATATCAACAATAAAACATACACTTAAGGATACAGAAGTTGCATTTATAAGCAAGTTGGCAACAAACGCTAGGCAGACAGCAATACAGTTTCAATATATGTAGGACCTTAATATGTGCTGTCAATGAGTAGAGAAAATTAGTGGGTAATAATAATTATCTGTGCTATAGATTATAGTGCATACATCTATTTATAACAGATTATGGGTTGCTGGTTGCTTAGGACTATGCTATGCTACCTAGCAATTAGATATTATCCAAATAAGGCAAACCAATAAATGCATACAGCTTGCAAGCTATGCACAAGTGCTTGCATGAGCGGACTAAACATACTTATCATATTTTCCTGCAAACAGTCAAAATAATAATAATAATAATAATAATAATAATAATAAATTTTATTTGTAATGCACTGAACATTAAAAAAATCTCAAAGTACTATACATTGTTAATAAAGATATTTGAATAAAACAAGTAACCACACAACAAATAAACACTTAAGAGTAAGCACTTTTAAAAAGATATGTTTTAAGACTCTTTTTAAAAGTTTTGAGTGTTTGTGAGGGTCTAAGAGGTTCTGGGAGGGCAATCCACAATCGTGGTGCTGCTGCTGCAAAAGCTCTGTCACCCATTGTCTTGGCAGCACAGTTCTGGACAAACTGAAGCTTTGATAGACAATCGCCAGGGATCTTGATGAGGAGTGGTTTGTAGTGGTCGAGCCTGGAGGAAACAAAGGCGTGAACGAGCTTCTCTGTGTCCTTCAGAGTACGGGAAGAATGGAGTTTGGAAATGTTGCAAAGGTGAAAGAAACAGGTTTTACAAGTTTGAACATGTTTTTCAAAAATAATGAAAAACAGAAATACCATGCAGACACATCCTCCTCCTTAATGTCTAATTACATGTTTTTAATTTGCTTTAACATATTAAAATTAAAATGACAATGGCTCTATACTTGGACCTATGTTATTTAATAATGTAGCCCGGACCAAATCAAAAGCATAAAAACTAGGTCACCTTCTCGTTTGCATCTGTTCAAAATTACTGCACCAGTTTATCCCCAGCTTTGATCTTTCAGCTACACACAGCAGTTCAAATCTTTGCTATATTAATAACTGTACATCCTGCAACTTGTACAGCCATTGATTTGTGTGTCAGCCCAGTAGATACAATCTGAATATGAGCGTTTAACTCCGCTGGAATCTCCCAGTCCCAGAGCAATAACATGTGGAGGTCAAACACAGCTCTCCAGTCGATTCCACAATAAAAGTGTCCGTGTCCGCTTTGGGAATTCCGAGACAAACTATAAAGACACTATATTAAATATTTAAGCCGTGCTGGACTCTCTGGGCTCAGGCCAGACCCCATCCATCACTTGACTATTGATATTGCATGTACACAGAACAACAAGAAACCGAGCGTTGTGTGCATTAGGAGAAGGTTTAACTCATCCCCTAAAATCTAGCCTCCATCCCAGCCAAGCAGAACTGATATATTCCAGTCCCATTCTCCTTCCCTCCAAGCACCATACAAATGAATTCACATTACATTCTGGAGAATTCTCACACAGCACAGTTTCTGCACAACACAAAATTGTAAATGACAGGAGATTTTTTGGCAATGGGGTTAAATGTCTTGGTGTTTGGAGTAATAAATGACAAAAAACAAACAAACAAAACAACAACAACAAACTAACAAACAAACAAACATACATACCATGGTCAGTCAAAGCCATTCAGTTCTACTTTCCAAAGTGAAGTGGGTCTGGAACCTCTCCCATTCAAACTACACTCACTAGTCATAAAATGGGTCAGTTTCTCTGATTGGCTATGTGTTTTGATTTGTTTTGTTTTGTTTTTCAAATTAAAATTTTCTAAAAGCACATGTTGGTTGTACTGTACTGTGTGTTCTGACTGAATCTAAATTTAAACTTTTTTTATCAGCCACCTGACAATCCAACTCAGTTTTATTTAAGGTAAGTATATTCACATTTACAATGACAGTCCGGCCAAATTGTCAAAATCCAGAGTAATTATTTTATTAAACAGAAAACATATAGGCTTGATCAGCCAAATAAACTTGCAGATTGCTAAAAGTAACACAAATGTTTGCAAAACGAATAAATCCCTAAGTGTAAACAATCCATAATGGCCTTTGTAATCAATAAAGTATTTGTGTAATCTAATATAATAAATAAAAAATATAAAAAGATTTGAATCACATAAATATTTGAGCATTAGCTCCAAAAAATCCTGAATACAGATTTGGGGAAAATAGCAACTGATGTGTGTGTACTGTCAGTGAACAGGTGAAGGACATTGGTAAGTGGCTAGAATTCTACAATACAGCTAAATTAAGGATGATACACTGAGATCTAACAGACAAGACTAGCATAAAGATTCCTAAAACAACAAAATGCAGACAGCGTGATTAGCAGATGTTAGCAGATCCCAGACTTGCTAAACATAACATAAATATTTGTTATGCTAATTATTCTACAATGGGAACACAATATTTTCAAATAAACTAAATGAATTAAAATATTTCAACTTCCAATACAACACACTTGTATTATTCATCATGATGATTAAAAAATATTTTCTGTCACTGCAAACAGAAGGCTTTAATGCGTGGTAGAGCTCCTATTGAACACACCAAAAAGGGCAGAATGCAGGTGAAGCACAAACCAAACAACGACAGATGCATCCTTCATATGCTTGTTATAGATATTTTAATCAAACACATTCAATTCAAAAGAAGTTTTAAAAAAAAAACAAAAAAAAAAAACAAAAAAAAACCTATGTATCAGAAAATGTTTTGATTAAACAGGATTCCAATGGGAGAAAAATGAATTCAGTGGAGAGCTTTGCATCTACACTAAACAGAGACATACTGGTTACTGAAAAGTCAAGGCACAACATATTGGCACAAACAAATTCATTACACAAACAATGAATATCAACAGTTTGTGTTTTTGAAATATCTTGAGCTGTAGGACTCATAGACAGGTTGCTGTTTATTTACATTATCAGCTTGTATATATGTACACACGAGTAAATTTGACTCTGTTCTGAGTGTATACGGTCCTTAGCTATATAGTATTAAATTTACTCTCTCTTTAGTGTTAAAATTTAAGAGCAAAATGAACACAGCACCATGACCCTAGTGAAGCATGCCACACATGACCTGACATTTTAAAGATCATAAGAAAATCCATTTTAATTCCATCACTCTCATCGTTCATCATCAGCATCAGTGCTGTGGTTGAAAAATGTTGTTCTAAAACCGTATAATTCATTAAAGCTTATTTGATTATCAATTAAAATTAAATCCGAAAAGGTACATTTTGATAAATATGCAGCTGATCTCAGAACGCAAAGCTACAAGTGAATAAGTTAATTATTGTGGTCTATCTCTGAGCTGGCCGCCATTAACAAAGTGGAGTCTGCATGTCTTCCCTGTGTTACAATAGGTTCTCTCCGACTTCCTCCCACCACCCAAAGATATCCATGCATAGGGAAATTACTCAGTCTAACATTGCCTATTGTGAATGACTTAATGGTTGCCAGCTATAGCCCTGCGATGGACTAAGCATTGCTCATAATGTACCTTGTTGCAGGCCTAAGTTGCTGGGATAGGCTCCATTTACCTCCAACCCCTAATGAGAATAAGCCAAAGAAAAGAACATGAATGAATAAACTAAATTTAAGTTTTCAGGATATGTCTGTGGGCATGGTGGCAGAACAGTTATTCCTCCTGCCACCCAGGAAGGAAATTGTAAGTTTGATTCTCAGGCCAGCTGTCACACTAAGAACTGCATCCGAGATTAGCAGAAAACTTTAAACAAAACTCAGCCTGAAATGTTTAGACAGTATCTTTAACCAAAAATCAGACAAGTCATAGATATGAATAACCAAGTGTACGTCTCAGCTAGAATCTCAGCCATCACAGACAGAGTAAGTGCATTGTTTTATGTGTGGAAATTGCTGTCTGAAAGCCTCATGTTAATTTCCCCTGTCAGCATAAACCGTCCAATTATATATCCGCTTCTTCCTGTACTCTACTTAAAAGGTTAGATTGCTTTTTGATACATGATATTCCTTTGCAATTATTGGCACCATTATCACAGGAGAGATATGTTTATAATGTTTATCTTTAAATGTCTTCAAACAAACAAGGTGATTACCTACAGCTGACGGCTCATTCAATCAATTTGGCCATAGAGGTAAAATATTAAGTTCATGTTCGCCTTGAAAGCCAGCGATCAATGAGATAATGATGGGAAATTATTAGGGGCTCTATGGATGCATCCAACCTGTAATTATCTGTTTGTGTAATTGCAATGCTAAGTGAGTGTTTAATAGAGGTGCTTTGCTTTTAACCTAATGCTAAATGGGTTTGTAAGATGAGGTAAGATGCACTTTATTCAAAAGAAAGCAGGAAATGGGTTGTAAAACTAGGACCATAATTGTAAAAGTCCAGTACAATTAAAAAATAATAATATTAAAAACAAGGCTTGGCACTTTTGTACAGTGTCTGAGCGAACAGCCATGTTAGCAATCCAAGCAGTCCGCCTCCACCTCAGCTCCAAGGGAATGTTGAATGAAAGCTGATCTGTGTTGTTTAGCATTAGCAGCTTTTAGCATATCATATCATAATGTATATATTTTTTATACCACACTGAATAAAATGAGAAAATACATATATACGGCATATGTTCAAATAAACAAAAAGTAAAAAAAAAAAAAAAAAAAAAGATTAGCTACCACTGCAACAGGTACTGACAACTGCCACAAGGTGTCAGTAAAGGAAAAATAGATCAATCAGGGCTTTGTGGCTCAGTCCTTGCTTTAAGTCCAGGTCTGGGCAATGTAAAAAAAAGAGACAATGCCTTCTCTGGTCATACATTTTGTGGAGTCATAGTATAGCAAAATCTATTATTTTTAATGTAATGTTCATAGACAATCAACGTTTTTCTGCACCTGTTTTGGGGTCATGGACCACCATTTAGAAACCACTGCTTTAAACAAGTCTTTCCCTCCTCTTAAAAGTTTCCCTTCTCCACTATTGATTGTGCTCCAGTGAAGAATAGTTGTGCACTTGTACGTCTTGATCTCTCCACATGTCTGACAATGACCACTGCTTGAAGAACAGAAAAAAATAAAATAAATAAATAAAATAAAATCACAAAACCAACCACTAGCCACACTTCTACAGCTAACAGCCTCTTCAAACCAGCCAAAGAGAAACCTCTGACCCAGACCAACTACTTTTAAAAAGCCAAAGAAAATCTTAAAGATAAACCAGTATGTTTTTAAAGTGGCTTCTCAAAGTAAAAAAAAAAAAAAAAGATGAATGCACAGACTGCCACATTAGAGGCGCTGTAGAAATGCAAACTTGGCTGCCCTCACTATTTTGAGCCGCTGATGTGAAGACTATTAAAAACTCCACAAGAGAGGAACATGCGCCGCAGTGTGAAGTGCAACAGCTTATAACTACCCCAGCTATTACTGAGGCTTGTCTTTGGTGTCCTTGGTGAAAAAATGACTGTTGGAAGTGAGAGTGACACTGAGCATACTAGATCACATAGACTTGTACACCACCAGAAACTTTTGGGGACTCGCACTATATTTTTGTAAGTAGATAAGCATTTCTCTTTAAATTACATCAGGTCACTCAAACAAAAAGTTCTTAATGAGCACATGAAATTAAAATTATTATGATTATCCAAGCTTGTCAATTTGTTTTGTTCCTGGGTCTGATTTCTAGTCTCGCTCGATCAACTTTAAGCTTAGGGCCAGCGGCATCTGTCAAAAATAGACTCCTTGCGTAATTGTGTGTCTATTTGTTATGGAGGTTGTACAGGATATATATTCAGTGTAAATTGGGCGTTAAAACCTCTGGGAACACCTATATGTTTCAGCATGTTTTCTCTTCACCACACATCGATAAAAAGCTTTTAGAATCTGATAGAGTTGTGTTCAAAAATCCAGTCTACATTTCTCAACACATTGTCTTGGGGCCTTATATAGATAGATAAGATAGATAGAAAAAGAGAGAAAAGTTTTCAGTGTAACTTCATGCAAGTACAGTTATAGTGCTTGTTATATTGTCTCTAAAACTTGCCTAGTCAATAGTGAAAAGTCTGTCTAACTCTCATTTGGCTGGTGATGTGGTTCAGTCAGATTCAGGCTGTAGCTCCTGCTGTTAAACACAGAAGTCGAGGATTAAAGACCAGAAAGAGACTTAATGCAACGGGACTGCGCAGTCTTAGCTAACACTAGCAACTGTAAACAGGCATAAAGAAAAGTTACAGTCAAATATTTAAAACAGTGACATTTCTGGGATATAGAATTGATGGGAAATGTGGTTTATTCTCATCAAATTGAACAGCCATTTTGTCATCTTTCACACAGTCAGTTATTAAGTCCAGATTGTCACTATTTCCCTAAAGAAAAAGCTCTGTAGAGGCATTCAAGGTAAAGCATTAAAAGTTATAAAAAGGGCATTAGTCCTCAAAATAAGGCCAAGCTAATGAGGGTAAGTCAAATACCAGCAGAGTCCCCTTAAAAGACCTTGCTATGGAGGAATGAAGGTGCCGTGTTCCCCGGGGAAGCTTCTGTCAAACGCACGGCACATGGGGAAAAAATGAGCTTGCTATCATTGCTTTGAATTAGGACAGCTTAAATATGCCTTACAGATGTGGGAGAGGAAGTTGGTGTATCCTTACTGTGACCTGAAGGGAACCTGGATGACGTTCATTCTGCATGTATTACAACATCATATGTATAGGAAAGAAATGCACAGATCAGAGTAATGAGCACAATTTTTACATATGTTACCTTGTCAAGTTGTAAAGAACGGTGAAATAATCTTTATTTCAACTTGAATCCATACCAATTTAAAAATAATGTTCCTACCCAATACTGATATCAGTTATTAACTATTTGTAACTGCAAACCTCTTCAACTCGCCACAATGCAATATTCAAAATACCCTACTGTGTGCTGGGTTTCTCTGTTAACAGTCACATAAGGTCAGAATTTGATCCAGATTATGTTTTTACAGTATACTAAAGTGGTCCATTATATCATGACCACTCCAAAGAAAGGACGCAATTACATCTGTTAAACATGCTGCACATAGGGACAAGATGTGCCTGTTATCATTGCTTTGAATTATAAAACAAAGATGCAAATACAAATTAAGGGTGCTCCGATCAGGATTTTTGAGGCCGATAACCCGATCACATGGTCTTCAATGTAGTAATGTAATGTATACAGGCTATTATTATTTCCACTAGAAAAATATTGTAGCCTTTTTAAATGTAAAAGTACAACAAAAATGTACTTATTTTTGTTTTAGACGAGGTTTTGTTGGATTATTGGTCTTTAATGTGTGCCCACAAGTGTCTGTGTGGCTTTGTTTGAATGCTCCGCTGATGTAAAAATCTGTTGTTCTTAATTGGTGCCTTTAGTGTGAGTCCGCGGGTGCTGCGCCTGCGTCCATGTAACGCACAGCCAAACCAGGTTGAAACACAGTGGACTTTAGAGCAGGCAGCTCCTGCAGCCAGTTTTGACAATGTCAATGAAGAAAAAGGTGCACAAGAGAGCAGAGAAGACAACAATGAAAGGTGCTCCTCTCAGACGCACGGACACATGGGCTGCCTTTTTACTTTCTCTTTTCATTAGCAACCATTTGGTGCAGTTTAAGCCACAAAGCACATAGTTTTCTCCACGTAACAAGCTACAGGCAGACTCTGAACTTTCTTAATGTTTTTTAACGTAAATATTAGTGGGTTAGCTCTCGCTCTATTTGCGTTGGCGTTTGCAAATACACGCAGTGCTGTGCCTCGGTTCTGTCCTGTGCGCTCCAAGAGCAGGCGGGGACAAAGCAGGGACATAAAGCAGCAGCTCCAGGGCAGGTTTGTGTTAGTTATAACCAGGGCTTAACTTAAAAACACTGCCAGAATAACGCTACTGCTGTTTAATCAAACCGGAGTTGCAGGACAGTAAATGTGAGAGCCTCATGTGTTTGTTGTAATTCGATCACCGATTACTCTATTTTTAGCCATAATCACCGATTAACTTAACAGACTAGCAAACAACTTCTAAACGCTCATATATGGACACAAGATCGGGATTGCCTGCAGTGGACTCAGAAGTCGTGAACCAACATACAGTATGAGCATCACTCACTCAACTGTCAAACCTGGTTTAAGCCTGTATTTTAATATTTGATTTAGTCCTGGTTCATTTTTTAAATAATACAAACTATGTATTGTCCTAACTGCCATAGATCACTGTGGATAGATCTAGTTCACATAATACATGTTGAAACTGTTTAGATTTAGAATTTATATTCTCTCTGACTCCAAGTCCCATGTTTTTCATCTGGTATCTGCAGTTCAATCAATTCAACATGCTTTTTAAATTCCTCACACAAACCTTAAGTCATGACATTTTTGATTCACTACCAGTGCTTGTGCTTTTACCTCAACAAGATCAATTCTAAATAATCTATATCCTTTCATATCTGCTGCTGCCTACCACTTAAAATAGCAAACGTGCAAGAAAATGTCTTCAGAGTCAAGGATACAAGGTGGGGAGAATGTGCCTTGCAGAATGTTTGTGAATAGATTCAGAATAACTTGGTGTTAAATTATCTTTTTTGTAATGTTTGTTTCTGTTTTGATTAAATAAAAAGAATAAGACTGATCTACTATACTAGAGAGAGTGGTTTACTTCAGTAGCTTAGTAGAAAAATGCTTCTATTGATTATATCTAGAATACACTGTTACCTTCTAAGAAAACTGTATGTGCTGAAAACTTAATTGAAAAGCATTTGTAACCAGTTCATCTTGTATTGCCACCTTGCTAAAAGTTGAAACAATCCACTTCTTTTAGTTTAATTAAATCCAAAAAACTTTTCAGTAAAATTTAATAAAGTGTAAGACCCTCAAGCTGAGTTTCCATATTCTCAAACTCAACTCGAGTTGAGTTCTCACATGTAGCTTCGCTGTAAACAAATACACATATTTAGGTCATAAAAATCTAGCAACATATAACATTAACTTTAAGACAAACTTTCATAAAGCTTATTTTCTAAATAGTCCATTTCTTCTCTTTTCTAATCAAAAGCACTCTTCAAATTTGAAGCACAGAACCACAGCATTATGATACAACATACTGCTTTTTGAAAAAGTCTGGGTATACTTTGTTGTGTATAAATACATGTGCTTTTGAAGAGGAGTAAATAAAATTCTGAAAGAAAGCCTCTTAACATGGTCCTTCTCAGGAGAGCACTAAGTGCTGGTATTATCAGTCCATTTAGAGACACATTCATAACCACTACTTTATTTCTTCTGTTTATTTTAGCTCAGGGAACAACATGTTTCAGTGCTGCTACATCCTTTCGGCAGTCATGTTACGATGCAGACATAACTTATAGAAACAA
Source organism: Bostrychus sinensis (assembly GCA_020698575.1). Classification (NCBI taxonomy): domain Eukaryota; kingdom Metazoa; phylum Chordata; class Actinopteri; order Gobiiformes; family Eleotridae; genus Bostrychus; species Bostrychus sinensis. The sequence goes on from CM036244.1 coordinate 29,448,448, forward strand.
GTTTTGTAAAAACTGCAAAAAGTTAAAGCACACAGTTATAATATTTACAAATCAAATGCAAAAGTTTTTTGAATTTAATGTCAATTTGTTGGTTGGTAGCCAAGAAAGTGCACTATGTAGGTTGGCTTAAGCAACAGAGACATATTTATTTGAGGATATCTTTAGTTTTTCCTTCTCTGTTATTGTTATAAGAATAAAACCTTAAAAGCTATTAAGTCCATGAACAGTATGCTTTAAGGACACTTTATTATTAATTATGGTGCATAGACATCTGTGAAATAAATCTATGTTTGCATAGCTTGTGAGTGATTGACTGCTAAATTCATGTAAAAATGACCTTGATATTCAGTTTTTTCTTAAATGTGCACTATAAAGTTATCTGTGTGGTTGTTTGTTGTGACAGAGTGAAGAAGAAAGCCCTGTCAGAAATATTGTCTGTTCAACTGCTGAGAGACTTTACACAACACAACACAACATTGAGATACAACTTACCAAGATTAATTTGTTTCTTTTCCTTTTTCCTCTTTTGTGTTAAATCTGTATCTCCTTAAGCCATAAAGCCATAAAGTGAAAAAATGTTTTGGGTACAAACAACATTACTGTATTTAAACCATTTTCACACCTGTTTATGCATCAGCAAATATTACTCTACCAATTCATAAGCTCATTAGGAACGATGAACTTTGGTGGTGTTGCTTTTTGTCAAAGTCACAGCATGCATAACTAACAAGTTTAATTGAGTAATACACTGAAATGTTAGTCTAAAATATCTCCATAGTAAAGTTGTCAAGAACTCAGAACTTTTAAATCCAAGACATCACGTTTTATGCTATTATTTTTTCCCACTTCTGGAGCTAAATGAGATTTTAGTAACGCCTGAACGAGGCTGCTCTACCTGTTCACTCTGTTTGCCGGATGCAGCTGAACAAATACACCTTGAACATATGCTGTATGCCGTTTAATATTTGTGCTCTCTGATTTCTAATGTGGACTGAATCCTCAATAAGCCTCGGGCCCGTCTTCCTCCTCACTCCACACTTTATATTAATTAACCAAGCAAACAAGAATTGACTAGGCAAACATGTGTGGGCATCTTAGCGAAATAGCAAATAGCTGCCTTGTACGTGCATGCACAATACTCTCTCCCAGCAGAGATGTGAGGATGAGCTGCATCAATCTTCATTTAAAATGCCCTTTTAGCATCTTAGCATTTTGGCATCCTTGGAGACTGTCTTCAGATCGGTGCAGGTAAAGCTAATGCCTATCCATATGTTTTAAGTTCAAACGAAGCGCCCCAGTCCCCACTGGCCTCAGATGGATTCAGCCCCTTTCTGATAAATTGCATGGCTTCACAATGAGATGCTAACCTTGGTTTTGTGGCATAGAAGAGCAAGATGCTGATGTGCCGACTTGAGTGCGAGAGCTTATTGAAAAGCTGGGGTCAAGGCTGGGTGTTTTTTTTTTTTTTTTTTTGTGAGTAGCACATTGTGTAGCTGCATATTGGAACACTCGAGCTGGAGAAATGCACGGTCGACACTACACAGGATTACAGAGTGGCAAATAGGTCTGACCTGAACACCAATGCAATAAGGAACCTCACATACTGTAGCGAGACTGGATGAAAAACCTCAATTGTCTCAAACCCGGATTTTATATGGTACTGATCTGTGGGATGAAGTCTATGCATCTTTTGTGTTCAGTGATTTAATTAAAGGTCACCTATTCTGCTAAATTAAGCTTTGTGAACTGTTATAATGCTGCTCCAGGTATGTTTCAAAAACATACCTGGAGTAATATTCTGTTTCATTTACACTTGTTTGAGTAATCCTTTTTGCTGAGCCCGTGCTCTTCTGACAATCTGTAAATTCTTGGTCTCAATGCTCTATGTAGAGCAAGGAACCAAGAAGTGCTGGTCTGGTGTCGTCACCGGACTCGTTCTGGTTTATTTCTGCGCTTAAATTGCAGTCAGTAGGAAGAAGTAAGCTCATTTATTTATCCGTTAGCGTTATGTTGCTAATAGTCATTTTATGCTCTGTCCAGAACCCATTATTGCCAGCACCTAATCCAAGCATTCTCTGCAAAGTTAAAATAAGATGTTTTCCATACATATATATTATTTTAGGTTATAAAACGTAAAATACTAATGCAAAGGTGTCCAAAACTATTATTAAAAGCCTGAAAAAGTAGGACCTTTAAGAGAAATTGCTTGTAAAATTCACTTAGTTAGTCCAGAACCCAGCATTATAATTCTGAGTGGTGAGGCCTATGCAATGCTTTGTTTTTCCAAAAGCAATATTTATGTCAGTTTTCTGATTGGTTGCTTGTCTGTCAAATAGGTTAGCAGCTAGATTCTTTATTATTATCAAAACTAAAAATTTGTAAAATTTTGAGATACATAAAGTACATATCTACATATTTAGTACATATTTAGTTAAATTGTAACATGCAGCCTTTCCCATTCCCTCACCTTTGCTATTTTCTACACAAAAGGCTTTCTATTTTCTCACAGCTTTCTGTCAATATAAAAGACCCTGAGCATTTAGATATAAACTGAAATTAGACATTTGTGTCCAAATGTACTGGCCTGTTTGGAAATACCAACACTGAGCATACTACATACCTTTGAATGTTTAATTCAATAAAGAATCAGTCAGAAAATGGTCATCTACATCTTGCATATTACCGCACGGTTGTATAATTTAGCTTGAATCTTTCCACCCCGGGCTAAACTACAACTGCTGCACGTTTTTTCTATTGTACATGAATGAAAGCAAAATGCCCTGTGACAACTTGCCTGGCCATCCTTTCCTTCAATCCCAGCAGTAACAAGCTCTCATTTCATACTACGGTCCACCACATTACAGAGAGGTCAGGGGGTCAGCGCCGCCTGTCTTGCTCTATTGCCCCTTGTTGATAAGCAGCTTCAAATATCTGTTGCGGTTACCCTTGCTTTTTCCCTTTCGCTTTTTCCTGGAATTGATCCGGCGGCACAAGTTGGCAGGATGATCAAGTGGCTCGTTAGGCGCCAAAAGAATTAGGTGTGAGTGTGTCAGATAGGAGAAAGTCGCTCGGGCCTGCGGGGCATCTGTGTGCTTTCCCTCTGTATGACACCTATGCTCCACACTACCAGCCGGGGACATCTTTTCTCAAAGGCACTCACGAGGAGAGGTGGCCGTTCATTTGAGAGTTTTGGAACTGAGAAAATTGGGCACTGTACCTAAAGACATAGACGCAGTGAGAAAGGTCAGGTTTTGCATTTGGTAATATGCAAAAGTCCTCTAGGAAGAACTGATTTATTCTGAGGACACTATTTCGGGGACTTCATATAATCTTAAGACAAGTAATGCATGATAATGATCAGGTAAATTCAATTACCAGAAAGCTATGTTATTTTTATTATGACTTTCAGAAAAAAATTGGAATTTCTCTTTTGTGACAATACAATACAAAGTATTATACTATGACTTACACATGGATCATATGCTAATCCTTTGCTCCTAAAGTCAATAAATGTACTGAAGCTAAGAACTAACATGTCTACCACACTGGTCTGGTCTCTTTTCTTTGTGACTTAACAAGACATTTGGTCAGCAATAAAGGTGCAACAATAATGATGGGAATAAGGCTGGGTTGCCTGACAGCAAGGTATGTCTGTTAGTGTATATTTGTGTCAGTCCTACCATTGTCAAGGGGGAATCAACGAAAGTGACTTGAGCGAGTAAAACGTCCAGTAACATTTCCTATAAATTCTTGGGCACAGAGGTAACAAGCGGCACGACCTGAGTGTAGTTTTCAGTTGAACTGAAGTCAAATTTATGCAAATATGGAGCATCATCAAATAATAATAATAATAATAATAATAGTAATAATAATAATAATAATAATCAGGGACAGCTGGTATCAATGGGCTAGATGGGCTAAGCTCTCCCTGTCATTTTCAAAGACAAAACGTACTTAGGTATTATTATTATTATTACCACAGCGAACCAGTCGCATGGTGATTTGGCATAATTTTTTACACCGGATGCCCTTCCTGTCACAACCAGCCACTTACAGCAACAGTAGGCAATGTGGGTGAAGTGCCCAGGGACACAACAACAGTATGTGCCTCGACCGAGATTTGAACCGGCTACCATCTGGCTGCTGGGCGAATGCTTAGTTTTTATAGTAAATTAATATATATTTTTTTGTAATTTTATAGGTGTCTAAACTTGTATTGTATTGGCTACATGCTCGCTATTGTTTTTATTGTTTATTATTGTTTTAATATTGTTGCAAAAAACAAAACAAAAAAGGTATATTTTTAATCAGCCCAATCCTTTTGTTATTGTTCACCTCTGGCCATTGTCAGGCTGTTAGATGATACAGTTTTGGGTAAAAACAGTGGGGGACATCTGCTGTGCATTAGCTGAATTGGTTTGTAATTGTTGAATAGTACTTTGAAGTTATGTGCGAGCATTTACATGAGAACTTTACACATTAAAGAAAGCATTAAATAATATTTTCTTAGTGTGGAAGTTGAGCAGTTGTTGTCTATGGCCTGGTGTTAATACTGAGCAGTGTGTGCTATTATCTATGCATTAGCCTCTCCACACAGAGTTACCACCAGCCGTCACGGATAATAATATCAATAACAAGCGTGGCAGTATGCAATGCCAGCAGCGGAGATCAAACCACCAACCTTCAGGTTAGTGAAGGAACATCTCTACCAACTGAACTACTGCCTCAGGCCCAAAGGAGCTAAGATATAATCCAGCATCATGCACCCCCTAACAGATTTAAGCAGAATATGACTTCAGCAAGGATCCATTCAAAGGCAGCAACAGCTACCATAAAGGATTTCTTGATTTTAAATAAAAAGATAACAATTCACTACAGACATTCAGAACAAAAGATTTTTCTACCAATAAAATTAGTCCAATCAGTTAGTGTGTAATATCTACCATATCATTAACGAGTACTAGCAACAGTAGCAAGCAAGCCATATTATTAGTTGAAATTTCCTGGTAAATCCATCTACTGCACAGTAATACCTCTCCATCTTCTGCAGTTGCCAGTAAAGAGTTAACCACACTGGGGAGGGGATTAATCCAAGATTAATACGGCGCTGAGGCACAGGTCACAGGTCTCCAGCTCCTTCTGTTAGACTCGCTCAGCTCGATTTAAAGTAAAGAGCTTTTCTGTAGGTACTACAAGGCTACATCCATTATTTCTCTACCTGCTGTTTGTGCTTACAGGAGCTGTGTGGCCCACTCTCATCTGCTATCTTCCACAAAACCAATTCTCCCACCAATAAAAACATCACCTGCACTTTTACTTCTATAGCTGGGACAAAGACCACAACACATGAGATATTAATGCTGAACCTTGCCAAGAACTGCACAGAATATTTGGAAGGTAATTATTGGTTCGCTTTTCCAGCTTGAGGGCCAAAGCCGCACTGTAAATATACTCACTACATAATTGCCAGTCTTGGAAAGCTATTTTTCTGAAGTGTCTCGAGCATTTGGCAAATAAACACATTCTATTCTTTCTCTTTGAAGCAGGCCCTAGTTGGCATGAGCCGCAACACACAGCCTCACATGTGTTGAGAGGAGGAAGAGGCCAGACTGTGTGGGGGTTCCAATCCCAGAGAGTTTTGCACTAATCTGAACTGGGATATGGACACAGAGGAAGCAGGCACAGCCACAGCAGCCTCATCTATTGTCGCTCCAGCAATGTGGTGGCCAAATGCACAAAGGGTAGCAAGGTTCCAACTCTCTGTAAATGAGAAAAATCTATTCTTCAAAGTTCAAAAGTCCAGATAAACAAACACACTTTACTGAAGTTGGTGGACTAAAAAACAGCACGTTCACCGGATATTCAACCATGAAACATTCCAAGTTGCTATAGTTTTGGGGACATCTAGTGGTGGAATCTGAAATTCCAACATGTATTTTATTAATTTCAGAATAAAATCAATTTAGAACTCAAAAAGTGCCAACACATTTACAATTAATATGCATACTAATAGCTAAATATGCATTCCAAGCTTTCACTATCATCTGATTTCACAATCGCAAACATTTAGAATGAAATTCTTCATCCGGCACATGCTGTTTTTTAAATAACAAACTAGGAGAAAGGGTCAGATAAACAGATAGATTGTCATTTATGAACAAGACTTTACTTCATGCAGTGTGTGAGAGAGAAGAGAGAAAGATTAATTCTACTGCAGTTTTCACTTTCTCCGGGCAACCGAGGAAAACATAATTCTGCCGAAATGTAAATGGAATCAGTTTTTCCCAAGACAGACAAATGCACAGAACACTATTTTAACATTACCATATTATAGAAAACATACGGTTTGAACTGATCTATTGCATTTTATAAACAGCTCACTACTTTTAACAGAACCTCTACCAACAACAGAAAGACAAAAATGCCAAGCATGCCCTATAAAGGTCATATATCCAGTGGAAGTTCAGTATATCAAACATGCCCTAAAGATCAACCTGTAATAGTTCTAGCGAGCAACAACACTTTCCACTATATCCAGCCATGACTCATGTTGATCGAACCACTTAATAGGTTGTGATCATATTCAAGGAAATATCCAAACCCAAAACCCATAAATGTGGAAACTAATCATTTTTTGTTTGGGATTGGGTCCACAAACTCACCATAATAATCCCGTGGCTTCATGTCCTGTCTACTGTCAATAATCATGCCTGTGTAATTGAATAGTGTCACCACTTTTGGACGCTATAGTAAAAAAAAATAATATCACCTTAGGTCATTTGTGCAAACAGATAAGACTTTAAATGTCCCCACGCCCCCGCTTTAGAATAGTCCATTCATTAGGTTAACTGTGTGGATTGTGCTCTAACCAGAGTGCCCTGCCAGCACCAAACAAAGGGGCTGGTAGTGGTGATGGGGCCAGTGCTGTGAATTCTGACCTGCCTCCAGCTCAATTCTAAACTATAGGCTCTATTAGAAAGTTTTTACATCAGGAGAACGCAAACTTTCGACTCAGTGACTCAGCACAGGAATGATGTCTTACTCTATTTATGAGTAAGGTAAAGCATGTTTTAATAGCAATACAACAATACAACCATATAACAAAATACTCTTTCATGTGTTAATGCTTTGATTTCATTTTTTGATTCTTAATTCTATTTCACCTTGTAAATGGGAACGTGCACTGCCTATTGCCTATTAATTCCACCGTTTGAGCTCCCATTGACTTGGCTCACCACGCTGACACACTGAGAAGCTGAATGGGGGCTATTCATTGCGAGATGGGAGTATTATTCTGTGGAAGTGTACCATAATTAAAGCCAGGAGAAAGCGCGGTAATGGCGCAGTGAATTAACAACTTCTAATAACAAAACCCAACCTGATATTCCATTTGCTCGTGGCCTTGAATGATTTTTTTCCCCCCATAAGTACTAGAAAGTTTAGAAAGATAAAATTAGAGTATTCAGCGGCATTCAATGGGAAGAATAGATCTACAGAAAGGTCCCCATGTTGGAGTTTAACCGGAGCAGGTCTGGACACTGACATTTGTAAAGTTAGAGAGGAGACATTCCAGCTATTTACACAACGGGCTGAGCAAAAATGTCCGTACACCAGCTTACAGGGAAGATAAGACTTTTATTAATCCCACTATTGTGCAAAGAGTTACAATTTAATTAACATTCCACACTCTGAAAAAACTTATGCCTTTAATAAAACCAATTAGTCTGCTTGTATTCTGTGTAAAGTGTAAATGATGTACAAATACTATATTTAATGAAATTAAATATGAAAAGTATCAACATATTTTTTTTTTTTTCAAATCGTACTTATATTCAAGTCATTCATTCATTCATTCATTTTCTACCGCTTTTCCCGTTAGGGGTCGCGGGTGACTGGAGCCTATCCCAGTAACTTTGGGCCGAAGGCGGGATACACCCTGGACAGGGGCCAGCTTGTCACAGGGCTGACACAGAGACGAACACAGACAGACAACCATTCACTCTCACATTCACTCACTAGGGTCAATTTAGAGTCACCAATTCACCTAACACATACATGTCTTTGGACGGTGGGAGGAAGCCGGAGAACCCGGAGAGAACCCACGGTAACACAGAGAGGACATGCAGACTCCACCCAGAGAGTTCGTGTGATGGTGTATTGGTCCGCCCGGGGCTCGAACCCCAATTTGAATCCCAATTTGGTAATAGATGTATTGCGACGCCCCCTGACTACGGTAGCCATAATTAACCGACATTGATCCATATATAAGGTGCATCGGATTATAAGGCGCACTTTATAAGGTCAGTTTTTGAGAAAATTAAAGGCTTTTAGGTGTGCCTTATAGTGCGGAAAATATGGTAATTTAAAGTTTATTCAAATTTGTAGACTTGGTTTCATTATTTACTACTATTGTTGTTCCCAAAAGTAAACTGTGCACTGCTTTGGGTGAACTGCTATTTATTTTCTCTTGTTAAAATACAACCTTGTCATAATCTTTAGGACATATATGCACTAAATGATATTTGTTTCTTGACTTCCAAAGCCAAACTCATGACTGGATAAGAATGAACGGAGTTTGAGTGGACAAAGTGAGCAGTGTTTTGTGCATGCTTGAAGTTTGCATCTAGGTCGTCCATTTGACACTTGTAATTATAGTTCTGAATACAGAAAATGGCTCTTCTCGCTTTTAACAGACTAAAATCCCGATCATTAGGATTGTGGGTCAGTGCCAATTGCCACTACTGATTTTATGGTTGTGTTTTATGTCATGCTTGTTTATTTATGTATTTATATATTTATGTATTTATATATCTCAATCTCTTATAGTGCTTTGGGCTACAATTATGGTTTTATGTGCTATATAAGTAAACCTGACCTTGACCTTGCTATGATGATTTTCTATCTACCTAAAGGAATCCTATCCATATAGAATGTAATGTAAAATGAAACCATATCATTTTACAACCAAGGCTTTTATTGTTGCTGTGTGCTCCTGGCTCACCTATTCAATCACATGACACACAGCACTATAACACTGACTAAAGGCGAGAAACAGGGGCCTTTGTGGATGAATCGGAAAAATACCAAATGTAACTGTTTTTCACCACTAAGGCAGCCAATTTTAATTTAGCATCCTCATCATGCATTACGCAAGTGTAGGGGAAATTAGTCATGGCTCATTTGTACATTTAGGAACTTCTAATGATGATGAATATAAGAGAGATGTAAACACCGGGAAGGTTCAAAACGCAAATGAAGCTAGCCACTAGAATCTGTAGTAAGAACAAGTAATGAAATCAAAAAGTAAATATATCTAAATGCTCTCTGAGCCACCAAGCTTCCTAGCTGTAATTATCAGATAGTACAACATAAGAAGTGTGTTTTAACTACGAGTCTAAATATATAAATGTAAATGTTCCTTCAAGAGTCGATCATTTAATCTCTGGATGGGAAATAATGAAAGCCAACTGAGCTGTATGTAATGACCTATAAGCCAATTACCCTGCATAATGGGTGTAGCCATGTGCATATCATGACAACTGAGATTATGTGTTCAACGTGGACTAATGATGCGGGTCAAGGGCAATGCAATTAGGAGGGCATAATAACAAGCTAGTGAGTTAAATATGCGCCGACATATCATTACGCTTGTGCACAACATGTCCGAAAGCTAAAAAGTATAGCAACACAATTGCCGCCATTCATCAAGAGTTCTACCACACAAGATGTTATTCAAAGCTAAGCACCCATTACCGATGAACTAAATTAGCTCGCAGGCTAATAAACGCTAGCCATTATACATTAAATGAAGCAGAGAGCGAGGATGAGGAAGGGTTTGGTCACAATTTGGCACAGGATGAATTTCAATCCGGTGTCATCAGTAGTCATTAAGGGGTGGATATCCTGGGGGAGGTCACACATGTTGCAGAGATAACAAGCGCTTGTTGATGGCTCAGTAGTAATAATGCATAAACCACAGCTACTGCAACCACCTCTGGGTACTGAGATACATCACAAGCTTTTATCTCAGAATTTATAGGAGAAGATGGCACTGGATTCAGCTGGCTGTGCAGTCAATGTCAAAAATCAGGGCTATCCTGACTTTTCAAAAAGAGCCAGATTTAAATGTGTTAAAATGTCCAAGAACTTTCATGATACCTTCTATGTAACTCATACAGTATTTAGATGAATATGAATGAATATGTGTAGAAAACACTGTATGTCAAATGCAATTTTATTTTCGATAACCAAACTATTATGCTTGTAATTGTTAGTAAGTATTGTTACTTTAAATAAATAAATAAATAAATACATAAATAAATAAATAAATAAATACATAAATAAATAAATAAATAAATAAATAAATAAATAAATAAAAAAGGGCGGCATGGTGGCACAGTGGATAGTTCTCATGCCTCACAGCAAGAAGGTCCTGGGTTTAATTCCCAACTGGATGGGGCCTTTCTATGTGCAGTTTGCATGTTCTCCCTGTGTCTGCGTAGGTTTCCTTGCTCTGGTTTCCCCTATCACAAAACACATGTGGGTCATGTTAGCCCAAAGAGGCGACCTGCACAGTCACAGCAGCTCAGGACTAACCCTCCATCAGATCTATGCAATTTCATTGTACACCTTGCATGTATAATGACAAAAAAGGCACTTTCCTTTACTAATAAAATATAAAGGTATTCCTAAATTTATTTACTAACTGACACTAATGGTGTCAGTTACTGCTTCATGATGCTAGAGAGCCATAAGCAATATATTTTATCATAGAAGGCATGAAATCTTATCAGGTGCCACAAGTGTGGGGGCCCCGGGCCACACTTTGGGCACCTCTGCATATAGCATCCGTCTTTAATAAATCACAAGGACCCACTGATTTTATTCTAGTTCATATTCTTGCTAAATTAATGCCACTTTTCTCATAACCTTGGCCTAATTTGATTCTTTTCTCTCTTGCTGTGTTTGCTCTTGGCATTTGCAATCAGGTGAATGAGGTCGCAATGGTTCTCAATTAAAAACATAGAGTCCACGTGATATCTCTGCAATCGATCTTTAGACAAAGTCAGGCCAAGGTGACATGCAACAGCCTAGAGTTGTGGATCATAATGGGGCTTGTCTTCCTCCGCTGACCACAGCTCATTCCAAGTCGGTGGTCTGGCCTGATCCCTGACAGAACTGTCAATACTTTTAGGGCTATCCCATTACAACAGCAGCTTGGCAATGCAAGATTTTAAACTCTATTTAGTGCAGACCTACAGGAATTCATGCTTCTTTATGTATATATTATATATTGGGGCAGTAGCTCAGTTGGTAGAGACACTTGTCCACTAACCCAAAGGTTGGCCGTTTTGGCCGTGCTGTTGTTATTGCTGTTGTTGTGTCCATTTCACCCACTGTGTTTGTGGTGGGTGGAGGGGCCACAGGCGTAAAATGCCAGCCACGCTTCCACCACTGAGTGTGACTGAGGAGTGAATAAATAATGTACCAAATTGTAAAGTGATAAGTGGGTCTTGGACTACATTACCAAACTTGTAATTTTGTTGACCCAAAGCAACTGTATGTAATGTCACAGGTTTAAGATGATATGAACTTGCTACATGTCTTTCTGCAACTGTTACATAAATAAATGATTCAAATATGACTTATCTTTGTAAAATGGATTTGATTTTAAGAGGACAGAGCCGAGAATCACTAAACCAAAGCAAAACCTAAAGCCTAGATCATTTTAGATTAATGATAGTGATTGGTCTGACAAGGTTTCTGCTAGTGGAAATCCTGCTAAGGGAAAGAATTCCTGACCTTTTGGCAAAAATAGAGTACCTGAGCCTACAAATGACTGATGTGGGGAAGGTTTTAACAAGGCAACTTTTTCTATTTGACACTAACAAAAATAAGATGTTATTGTGGTTCATCTGTAGCCTATTCCTTTGTGTCCTTCATGATTCAGTGCCATTTATGTTCTGTTTCCACTGAGAAATATAGAACGCTACAATGATAAAGTACACTTGGATAATAAGGTTAAAAAAACATGATGTGACCATCAAAAATATTTTATGCCATCTTGTTTTTTGTGTTTACATTTTGGCATTCATTTGGAGTCTCCTGGGATAGTGTTTTGCATGTAAAGTTCTCCACGTAGTGTGAGTGATTTGAATTTGGTCGCATGTTGGCATATGCTTTGAAGAGATCAAAGTGAAACATGTCATCAGTATGGGAGATGTGTGGCGTAATGGCTGACTCTGGTAAGCTTCGGCTTCCTGATGGCTCAGAGGGGCCTAGGTGAGTGTCCCCTCCAGACATATCCCAACGCCACAGCCACAGTGGAGCTCTGTAATTGAATTTGATTTTCCCCGTGTGGCAAAGCTGATAGATACCAGTTCGGGCTTTTCCTCTGTCATCTGAGCTGGAAGAAAGAGCCCATTTACATGAAACACTTCCGTAGTACACGGTTGTTAGCTGTGCTGCAGAACCGAGGTGCGTTAAGGAAGGTGAAGGAGAGGAAAATACAAATTCAAGATGCATAGCAACATAGCCTTTTCTTTTTATTATAGGCAGTAATTAATTTCAGGTTGACAAATTCGCAGCATATTAGAAGCACTTGGAGAATGAAGACCTTCACAAAGGCATTAGACCTATCCTGCTGTGTTAAAGACATAGCGCCAGACCTGAAATCAAACAGGGAATTTTCTCTTATTTGGCCCATTACTGACTTTTTCTGAAATTTTCATCAATATCCAATATCCACCCATGGCTTTTTGAGTTATCATGTTAACAGACAAATAGACCAACCAACCAACCAACCAAACAAACAAACAAACAAACAAAAAACAACAACAAAGGCAAAAACAGTAGTGGTAATAGTCTAGCTGATATCTTGAGGTCTCTCTTTTACAGATAATTCTTATCACACAACCAGTTTTTCTTTCAAAGACATACAACATAGAGCCAGTCAGTCAACAACAAGACAGGTGCAGTTATAAATGTTCAGGTTCACCTTAGCCTTGGCAAGTGAGCGTAATTATTTTTCTATTTTATACAAAGAATTAGTCTCGTCTGTCCACATTTATTAGGTCTGCCAAAGAACCAAGGCAGGTTGAGGAAGGTGACAGAGTGAAAATTACACATTCAAGGTGCATAGCGACAGGCGGCCATTTTGCAGATGAAGAGCTTTTTGTATGTCAGAAAGTCATAGGGGCTGTTGCAATGGATCGGCAGACGCAACCATGCAGAGAAGAGTCACCTGCGCTAAGTAACAACCCCCCGAGCTGCAAAGGTCATTGGGACTAAGTGCACCCAGGATGGGCCAGACGGATGAGACGCTCAGCCTTATTGCCTTAAACCAGGTGTAGGAAGAGAAAAATGATGTTTAAAAGGCTGCAGCAACAGGACTTCATTAGGATCTGATTACCTATTACTGCTTAGAATATTAGCTTCTATTAAATGTTGTGTCTTCATTGGCTTCATTGCTTTATAATGTCAGCTAAGTTAATTAAAACAGACAAAGTATTGCATAAAGCCATCTGTATTTTTTTGGGAGAAACTGTAGAGTTTGCTCAGGATTTCTCCTAGTTTTATTGGACATAGTTATAATATGAACTCAAATAAATGTACAGATACAAAAAAAAAAAAAAAAAAAAAAAAAAAAAAAAAAAAAAAAAAAGTAGGTAACAAAATATTGCTTGGGGAAAAGTGAGAATACATTCACTAAAATCACTTGTCAAATGTGAAAATATTCTTAATTTACTGAACAAAAAGAAGGAGAGTATGCTTTCTGTAGCTGGAAAAGTCTAACAGGGCAGTATTCAGCATTCGTGCATAGGCCTCTGTCGAGTGTGTGCATGTTGGGAAGGCTTAATTAAATACATTTATTCTTTAACGCATTAATTCTTCTGTAATTAATTATTCGTAACTGACACATACAAATCCCAGTCCTAATATTAATATAATGAAAAGTAATATGTTATAACAAGTCTGGAGACACTGAGATTATCTCTAGGTTCAGAAATATTGTTGAAAGTTAAGAGTTGAATAAAGCTTCATTTAATTGTTGCAGGATTTACACTTTCAAATGTAGTTAGTTCCTTAGCTAGCGACTGCCTGGTTTATGTTTTTATGTGAAAGTAACATATTTAACTAGTAATCAGTTATCTAATTACTTTTGAAATAAAGTAATCAGAAAAGTAACTAGATTACTTTTAGAAGGAGTAATCAGTATTCTAATTACTTTGCATATTTGCACTGAATTGTGTCCTGTATTTTATTTATTTATGTATGTTTTAGTTTGAGCTTTGTTGTGAATTCCATCTCTGTTGGTGAGTGTTGCTCTTCTTTCGCTTATTCCCGTTAGGGGTTGCGGGTGACTGGAGTCTATCCCAGTAACTTTGGGCCTTAGGCGGAGTACACCCTGGACAGGGGCCAGCTTGTCTCAGGGCTGACACAGAGACGAACACAGACAGACAACCATTCACTCTCATATTTAATCACTAGTGGCCATTTAGAGTCACCAATTCACATAGCACATGCATGTCTTTGGAACCCACGGTAACACGGGGAGGACATGTAGACTTTCTGCCACTGTGCCCCCAATTGTTGTTTGTATTTTATGTGGAGTACTCCTGCAAACCAAATATCCCCTTGTGGGGCAATAAAGCTTTAATTTACTTTTACTTTCTTTTACAGAATAATCTGCCCAACACTGGCTCTGACCAGGTGCCAAGGATGAACTTTACTTGTGTGTTTACTAAATTCTAGAAAAACTAAGTATTTCTAAAGACGCTTTCTACTTGAAAGTCTTTTTTTCTACAACTGTTGATACAAATATTGATAAAAGAGTAGCAGAGTGTGCTGCAGGCTCTTTGCAATGCCCCATTTCACTTTTGGCTTCAGAGTCAACCTGATGTCTCACTCCCTCGTTCCCACAACACTAGATTAACATATTAATACTCCATGACATTTGCTCTTTGCCTGTTTTGCCAATAGCAGATCGTTTTGTTCCAGCACTCACCAGTAATTGGTGTAAAACCATTGTGTTACATGAAAGAAAAAACCCTGAGGCATGGTGCCTTTGTTCAACATTTACATAACAGCTCCTCATTACAATCTCCAATTGTAAATCAACATTTTTTTCCCCTCAATTTTACAAAGAACAGCCACAGTGGAGTCCATCAATAACATGTTGTTTTATGACACTTCAAACACATATTAAATTATAAAGTGAGACATAGCATATGGCACAGCGGGCGGTGGACTGTGGCCCATACTGCTGGTGGCTATGATCACCAAACACACCATCTTTAATTCATGAGTCTCGGAAGTCCACTGGCTCACTATGGGTCGCTGAGCTGAGGGAAGCTGAATTTGAGCTGCTCTCATTCAGGATGTGTCTTTTGGGGCAGTGACATAAAACTGAATACAGCATTACACAACTGCTATGACATGTAGCTATACAACAATTCACAACATGTAGTTACAGTAGAAATATCTTTTTATGTTGGTAGTGATGTGGCACGGGGAACCCCATCATGTAAGCTGTCTTTCACCAATATTGATTCGAGGGACCAATCACAGTCATCTATTTAAAGAGGGACAGTCACTGTTTAGTTTATTTGATATGTTATTGATTTATTTATTTTTTATTGCATCTTTGGTGTTATTACTCCCTGCTTTCTGATTGGTTGTATATCTATGCAGTTGCATCAAGAGGTTACTTAATTTGCTGTTTGCGCTGCATACTGAAAATCCAATATGAACAGACAGAAAGTCATGGTACAGCAATAAAAAAAATGGAAATGGCTGGCCATGCTATGCAGAGAGATGAAGCCTACTCTGCTCCTGAAATAACTACCTCTTATTAAACTTATCATAGAAGTTTGCTGATACGATCTGGGACTGATGGGCAGAATTAAAATCAAACATTAAACAATAGTTTAATCATGGGTATTTTTAGCAGCAAAAATCAATCTTTAATAAAAAGACAGGATCCAGTACAGAGGCTAGAACTTTAATAATGAAGAAAAAGACGATGTCCTTCATAATATAACCCTGGGATTTAAATATAATATTGTGACTAGACTATATGAGTGTTGTGTGGGCATAGGATAAATATTTGACGATTTGAAAGTTCTAAATGCAATCAGTTCAGAATAAATTTGCAATATATTACAGAGTAAATGAACTTATTATTCTATTCTATTGGAGGAAAACTGTTAATCGTCTAATAATATACTGTAATTTGTTGGGCAAATTCATGTTCACAGACAAGGGAATGTTGAATTAAGAACAAGCTGGATTAAACTGCTGGTCAACATCGAATTGAGTATGGTAAAAATACTGAAAAAGGGGTTAGTCTAGAGCTAGAATTTTAGGTTGTTGTCTAAAGTTTGATATGAAGTATTGAGCTATGTGCATTTTGCAAATCAGTTCCAAACTTCTGAGATTTCTTGAAAAGATAGGCCTCTGTCCAGTTCCAGCTGGTCTGCCCAGTATTATCATTCTACTAGTGGTATACTTTGAAAAATGAAAAGTGCTACATAGAACCCAGACATCTGCAGTGATCAAAAACAACGAGAGTGATGAAAGCAGAAAAATTGCATCATATTGGATAAAACTAAATAGAAAGCTATAGCATCTCTGTTTTGATTTAATGTCAACTTCCAACTTGTCTTCAACAATCATATTATGCCCTTATACACATTCTCCATTGGCAAGCACATATACTGTAGTGTATCTCCATACATTGCTGCTGTACAACTCCAGGGTCCTTTTAAATAAAAGTAAAAGATCTGTCATATTCAAAAGTATATATGAATACAGGCTGCAACCTTGAACACACTAATACAAATTTGATAAAAGTTGTCAGTTCATTTGAGGCCGTAGTAGCTCTAGACAAAGTGAGAAAGACACTGCATTGATTTATCTGATGGCAATGAGTCTGCCTCCTGTTGGAAGCATTTTCCTGCAGACACATAAATCATCACTGTACACAACAAAATTCGGCGTATACGAATTTGTTGTCTTTGCACATGTTAGTCACACATGATCTTACACCTTTACCTCTTTCACTGGCAGGTAGGCTCACAGCACCTAGCATACCGCTTCCTCTTTGCCCCAAACATAACACACACATTTCTGCAGAGCTTACACTATGCTCGGAGCCGGACGTCTCGCTTCCATATAGTGTTTGTGACAGTGACATGACAGCGTTCTTTTATGAGTGCCTTATATTGCCCCACAGTGACAGCGAGGGGAATGGAAAGAGCTGCCAGAAATCATGGAGAGGAATTCCTGTCAAGCCTCACACCCGCAGGCTTCCCCTCCCTGGTGTCAAGACAGATAACCGGCCGAACCTCATGGGAAGCTCTGAGACTCAGAGGAAAAAAAAAACACAGGAAGAAAAAAAAAAAAAAAAGAAAAACTGGCTTTCCAAGAAAACTAGATTATGTCATTTCTTTGAGATAAGATGTACCAAAAATGTCAGTTTTTCAATATGGAAGTTCACAAAAATATATTGACGGAGGACTGGATGTAGAGATATGGATATCAGAAAGAGAATAGGAGTTTGAATCTGCGGTGGCAGAGAGAAACTTTTTAACTTATGTCCCTGGCCGTAAACAACCTTTTTAAAGCCACAGTGTAACATTTTAGGATTTGAATGCACTAAAAATTTCTGCCGGCATCTATATGGCTGCACAATATTAGAAAAAACATATCATCATCGTTATGTGATGACTATTTTGACTATTGCAGTAACAATAGTAGCCTCTAATATTGGAATAACCCTTTGTATTTATAGAGTCTATTTTTGTTTATTATTTTTTGTTGTAAAGATTGCTCAAAGGTATTTATGTGGTTTAAAATTGTACTGGAATTGTATGTATTAACTTTTTTTTCCCCTATACATTTCATAGAACTCAATAGAAGTTCCATTACGTCCTGTTCTGGCACAATTGGTTACTGCAGACAAACAGAGACCAGTGGACAATCTGAGCACAAGATGTTGTTATGCACTATGACTACTTCCACAGAAGGTTAAGTTTGGAATTGCAATATGCAGCATTGCCACTAGATGCCACATATCATAATCCTTTAAAAAGTTATCTCTTGGTAAATACTCTAATGTAGATTATTGGAATTTCACAGATACATAAACGATTTATAATTACCATAACTACAGTGCAACTTCTACATTACATTACAAGAAAGCTTTGATACAAAAAGCTTGGGATAAGCCAGTGCTGTTGTCTTCCTAAAAGTAGGCATATTGTATTGTACGTAAATTAAATTTAGAGTATTATATGCCACATGATTGCGCTTGGCACTGTGAAATCTTGTATAACTTTATCGACTACTTGAGAACACACTTTTGCATATAATTGGACCAGGATGTGCAGGTTTCTTGGCCGCTCTCCAAGCATCTTTTTCATCCTCATCCGACAATGTGATTACAGCATGAACTCCGCTACATGTAACCATGGTAAATGCTGTTTTTCCACTCTGTGTGTGGGTTTAAACTGGTGGGCTAAGTGTGCTGGCGCCAAAGCTGAGAAAGGTAACTAATCCATTATTCCTCTTTGAATTTCCAAACACATGCTCCAAATCAGCAACAACTAAATGACCTCAGCTGCTCAACAGCCCAAATTTTACAAAGATAAATGGCACTGCACACAATTCATTAGGCATTGCTGCCGGCTGATAGGTATATGACTATTATAACACAGCCAGACTATTCATTTGGGTTACATTATGCTCTGCACTGGGGAACAATCTGAATATCACATGGCAAAACAGGAACTATTGCTTCTGTTTGCTCCTGTCCTCGATGCCAAACAGCAAACGGGTCAATAACCCATCATTATAGAGCTTCACACTTGGCTGGCTGCAAATTGACTGCCTGAAGGATTAAGGAGAAAGGTAATGATGCCAGTGCTGGAGATGAGACAACATTGCTCATCTTCAAGCTGCTAAAAAAAATAACAGCGCAGAGGTGAAAATACCGTCTGCAGAAAAAAAAAAGGACATAATCCTGTCACTCGGGGTATTGTGGGAAAATGGGAGGGCACACCGCCATCTTGGATTGATGTCCTGTCAATGAAGAGAGACTCAATGGAAGTTACAGACGAGTGATAAATGGGTGAAAGTCACGAAACAGAATCATTCCAAGAATTTCTTGTCCTTTGTAAGATACACCAATCACTGTCTTATTTCTTATCTTCAATAGATGCTTGTCAACGCTCCAAAGCTAACATGAAATGAACAGAACACATTCAAACGGTGCAAAGGGTATGCTAAGAAATGCCACTCTAGAGAAACTACTGAATATTGAACTATAAAAAATATCATGAGGGTTTGAATTAATACAGAACAGGCTGCAACTATATGATTACATGACTCATAATGTATATAGTAGTGTTCCTTTTAACTAAATGGGAAATCCAACACATCCAGCCCTGACAAGAGAGCAGGCTGCCTCATAAAAAATTACATTAGAACATCTGTGCTTTTCAGGTGTATACCACTAAAAGGGTTTATTTAATGCTTGTTCTCATGCTTGTCAAAGCTATGCTGCTACCTGAACATTAAACTTTATTTTTGTGACCACTGGCACAGAAAGCATCCACATGCATAGTTTTAGCCAATGTTGTCACTGTTCCTTAAAAGCAGAAGTAGGGCTAACGTTTCAAGCTTATGGCAGTGCTGCAAGTATTTGATGCATCTAGATTATTGTATATCTCTTAAAATATTGCTATAAAATGTGTACTTCTTAATATCACTATTATTTTTACATGTTATTTTCAGAATCCACGTAATAATAAGTAATTACAATTAAAAGCATTTCATACAATGTCAATTTTACAACAACAAGAGCAATTTTAACAATTAAATTGTAGTTTCAATAAATTCAACTTTTGGTGCTTGTTACCATTGGGGGTTGTAGGTGGGTGGCCGAAGCATGTCCCAACTGCTTTAGGCCTGAGGTGGGGTAGACAGTGAGGCGGCAGTAGCTCAGTCGGTAGAGACACTTGTCCACTAACCCGCAGGTCGGCAGTTCAAGCATTGTCCTAGCAATTCCTAGCATTGCATACTGTTGTTGTGTCCTTGGGCAAGACCCTTTACCCACTTTGCCTGCATGAATGTGTCAGTGTGCTTGTGTGTTTGTGGTGGTTGGAGGGGCTGTAGGCGCACAATGACAGCCCACAGCACCAACTGTGACTGAGGAGTGAATGAATAATGCACCAAATTGTAAACCAACTTTCAGTGTCTAGCAAAGCGCTATATAAGACTAATGCATCATTATTATTATTATAGACCCATAAGTCTTTGAAGGTATTTTGGGCCCCCTGAAAATATATAACACTGGGCCCTATCATAGCAAACTAAGCTAACATTATATTATTATTATTGTAAGAATTTTCTGGGCACCTGTTAGTCTTGAGCCCTTGGAATCATCCAATACCGACATCATTTTTTTTTTTTTAATGTAGAAGTATAATAATTGCCTAGTGCACCAACAGAGCCAAAGCCAGCCCTATCTAGTGGACAGATTAATTATGAATTATATATTATATGTGCATATACAACTCAATAGAAATTGAATGAGTTTCAGTTCATCTCTATTTATGAATACTACCTGAATCTTGATATTAAAGTCCACTTCTCAGATATTATCCATCATGTTAAAAGGAAAACTTGAACTTGAACATGATCTCTGTATCTTCAGTGGATGACATTTTCTCACATATTGAATATACTTGAAATGAGTTGATCTTTTATCAGCCATATAAGAAAGTGTCACCATTAAATTACCATGCTAACCTGTCTCATTGTAGTAGAACATAATTTCTAGCACTGTTGATCTAAAAAAGTTGGTGTGCATGTGAAAATGTGTTGCACAAAGCAGGAATGTTTAAAGTGGCCTGAGACAATAAGAAAACCAATGTTAGTGAACTGAGCTTGAATACAGTGTCCTATCCTTGGATTATTCTAAGGAAGTGGTGTCACTGGAGTTGGAAGCTGTTTCCCATTGGCTGATATGGTTTGATTATCTGCTTGTAGTCAGAACAAGGTGCTGGCACAGCCGCTGACTGGGTTGGGCGGGCTCTGGGGCTAATGGAATTCTAGTGGCAGGGCTTCATCTCTCTGTGTGATGGCCCGCTGACAGCCCCTGATGGATCTGAGGGGCTGAAGGCTCGCCTCACAGTCACGCACGGCTGATGAATGGTGAAATGAGACAGACATACAAAAGCAGTGGGCAGAGCAGACCCCCTCTTGAGTTGAACCCCCCTCGCCTTCTCATCTAAAGTGCTCCTCGGCATCCTTTTCTCTGGGTGGTATAGTACGGGTTAGGTCAGTGAAGTTTGGTATGGGTAACACTCTATATTTGGATTTGGAACACCATCTGAATTCTGTGCCATTGTAAATCTAGCCACCAGAAGGTCACAAGCCAGTGTGCTTTTTTGTGCCAGTCCAAAGCCCTATGGAGAGAGTTGTGTCAGGAAGGGCACAAAATCTATGCCAAATTCTATTCACTGCACACTAAAAGACAGATAATTTGGTGGAAAAAGCCAAAAGAAAATATTCTGTAACATTCCTAAATAGAGCCAAAGATACTACTTCTAGCTACAAGGGGCCAGGAAAGAAAAAAAGTTTTAATGGATTTTTCACCTCAAAAGAAGTTCCCAAGTTTGAGTCATTGTCTGTGGAATATTTTGAATATACTTCCCATTGCATATCATTTTATTAAGGATCAGCCTAGGGACAAAAACATCCCCAAAATGGTATGGTATGCTTTTTGGCTTTAGACCATTTTTGGTTCTGGAAATTCTTACCAACCTAACCTGGACTGGACTGCTAAAGTCAAAAAAGTCAATCTTCATTTGACCTCTGCAGTGGTAGCATCCATCTCTTCTCTCTGACTTGTTGCTGTGTAGGTGGCTGCTGGGATCCAAGCCCTGGGACTCAGCCAAGTTCAGAACTCTTTTAATGATAGAGCAGGGGCATTTATCACACTGACATTTTTCCTGAATGTGGCTTTTCGACTTTATTACTTTTGACAGGAGTCTATTATCTCTTTCACATCGGCATCTACATCAGGCCGGAGCCAAAATGCCTCAAATCCCAGCTGCTGTAAAAGATGAGGTGACCTGTCCCAGCCAGCAGAGTTAATACAAATTTGGGGAGATCAGGCTTTGCCATATATCCTCACTTCAGGGCAGAAGGTTTGACGGAGAGCAGGATTTTGGTTGCCTACAGTCTTCAAGCTAAAATCACATGCTAGACACAGTATTTGCCCTGCACTAAAAACCTGAGAATCTAAGAATCCAGCTCATCTGATGCAACACAATGGCCAAATTGCAAAATGGACCAAAGAAAAACAAAAACAAAAACAAACAAACACATGATTAACTGATTATTAATGCTATGTACAAAATCCAGTGTACCTTTTGTGCCAACCTCAAGGCCAGGTAAATGTAGAGAGCTGTGTCAGGAACAGCATCTAGAGTAAAAAATGCCAAATCAGAAAGCAAACCATGGCACACTAGTAGGCAGATGATTTGCTATGCTGACTGCGTAAAAGATGAAGGAAAGAAGATTGCTCTATTTTTACAAGTATGTAGCTTTAAAAAGATTTTTTAGATTGAACAAAGGATTGCAATGTATTCTTGTTACATTATTTGGAATCCAATAGAAAATTAACTGAAAATAAACTAATGAACTGTGGAGTCAAACTTGGCAATTATGTCTGCTGAATAATATTTGATCAATTATGTTACGGTGTCTGTCATATTTATAAAACCATTAAAATAACACACATTTCCATAGGTGGTATTACGTTCTTCAATACATTCTATTTATTATGTTAGTTAAGTTAATGGTATACTTTCCCACAAAATACATAACCTTGGAACTGGAAGAATATTGAACCTAAAATTTGGAGAAAAGGTAAAGCCTCTTATAAACACAGCACAGCAGCATGGCTCTTGCATATGCATTTATACTTATAAACCTCAATAAAGCTACATTATTTCATGTTTCTTGAGAGGACACACTTCTCTTACTTCAACACATTCATGAGGACTTAGGATATTTGTAAGTATAAGTATGAAAAAAATGTTCCCAACTTTTTCCCAACTGCTTTTTGATAGGGATATCCTTAACCTGATCTAGAGCTCTGTAATGAGCGCAGATCAAGGATTTTTTAAATGATCAGACTGTATAAGATTAAGTCATGTGATCAGGCTGATCAAGTGTTTTATGTCTGCCGCAAATCAAAACACAAACAAGTCTGCAGTAGGGCAGGGTGAAAAAAATCATTGAATTTAATCAATTTGCGTTTTTAATTTTGGACAATGTCAAAAAGAGGCTGAAGTAGTTCATGGTGTTGTGGTTATTGCTACTGCTAGTGCCCAGAACAGTTTAAATACTGGCTGTGGAGACTCTGCAGACGCTAAAAACACTAAAAATGTCAGAAAAGAAAGACATTTTACCTTTGCAAAGCCTTAGTTTAGATGTGGCAGCAGTTTGGCCAAAACGTTTTGTTCATGCATGCAAATTAGCCACATGCTCTGGAGCTTAGCATCTTTTAAAAAGATGTGTATGTCTTCACTGATGTTACTGTCAGAGTAGAACTCAGATCGGTCAAAACTAAATATTAAATGATCTGTATTAGATCGGGAGACAAAAAAGTTGATCGGGACATCCCTACTTTTTGGACAAGCAGCTTTCCTGGAAATATAATATATCTAAATAAGTTAAACAAATAAAATAACTACTTATACTACTTATTATTAATATTTATATAACATCTGCAAAGGTGATACAGCAGAATAGAACAGAAGCATAGCATAGCCTAATAAAAGCGAGATGATTTCCAACCAAAGACAAGGTCTATATTCTGGGAAGCTATTAAGGGTGTAAAAGTGACTAGAGGGCTCAGTAATTAAACTTGGACGGTCAAAGTTTCCCCATGAGATTTGGGCTAAAATATGCCTCTGGTCTCATAAAGAAATGTTAGGCAGGGAGATAGAGAGGCCTTCAAAATAATCATAAAACAGCCAAGCGGAGATGACGGAACTGTGGACCAGAGCGCTGTCTATGGCAATAATTACACAGGCTCCCATCATAATCATAAAAAAGGCATCATTTAACAGTTTGATGGTGTGGCTTTTATTGGCCAATCTGAGCAGATGGCCTTCCTGCAGTATGTTTTTCCAAGTCCAGGGCTGGGATTAATGTGAGTAAGCAGAACGAAAACGGCTGCCCACGACCATTACAAAGACTTATTACATGTAGATACCCAAGCACTTTTCTGTGTCATTAACGCTTGTCTTCTCTGACCGCTGCCACCTATGGGCCATTAGAGGACCTGTAATTGTGGTCGACTGCAATGAGAACAGAGACAGTGATTGGTGCTCTCGAACTTGTGGAGGACTCTTCTGCTGAGTGTTTGCTATGGGCCGCTATGGCCGATGGTGTTTTATAGTCTGGCCGTACTGACCTGAGAGACATTGCTAAGCTTTCTATGACTGGAATGATCAATATGAAAGTTTTAAATTGGGCAAAAGATTTGGAGCTAAGTTTAAATGAATACCATACTGATGAGGCTTTAATTTGTTCACTGATTCATTTTCTTTCACTTATCCAGAGGGGTTGTAGGAGGCTGGAGACGATCCCAGCAACTTTTGGCCTTAGCCGGGATACAACCTGGGCATTAGACAGTTAGTTGCACAGAGGTAACACAGAGACACTCACTGACAGACAACCAGGGTTCATAAATGTTTTTAACAAAACTTTTGACTAAATTTACAAGACCCAAAGAACCATTTACACATTACTAAACAGTATTCAAAATATCCAAGAAGGTCCATTAGAAACATACTATTGCCACAATTCCATTTGTTAAAAATGGAGATTAGTCACTAAAGAAAACATTTGGGGCTCTGTTTTAAAGCATTGTCACTAACTAGTAGTGGCCAAATGTTACACACTGTTTCAATTTCCAAAACCTTTTCAAAACTTTACATCAAAATACAAAATTTCAAGACTTTTCCAGGGTGTTGAAATTGCATTTAAAAATTCCATGACTTTTCCAATTCCCATGACTGTATGAATCCTGGACAAGCACTTTCACAACCATTCACTAGGGCAATTTAAAGTCACCAATTCATCTTCCACTTAAATGTCATTGGACCCCAGTTTTAATAATTCATGAATTTCAGAAGCAAATTTCTGTGTGAGAATTTGCATTAGCATTTCTAAATGTGACAACAAGTTTTTTTTTTGCTGGACAGAATCAACCTTTTTATGTTATTTTGAATTGCTTGTGATTAGCTCATTATGTTCCATTTAATTAATACTCTCATTGGCATAACTAACATGGCAATTATATTGATTGAAAAATGTCAAAATAGAGACATTTCTGACAAAAATGAAAAAGCCTCTAGGAACATAGAAGCAGTTCAAGTAGCATATTTCCTAATCTTGTAGTTTTGAGCAGTTGTACTAAAAATCAGTGCTGAAGTAAAAGTACTGTTACTTTAAAGTATTATTACTTAAGGGCTATACAATTATTCAACACAAATATAACTTGAGTAAAAGTGTTGAATGTAAGTTGTTCATTTTACTATTATTACTACTACTACAAAGACGATGCCGAGGAAAAGTATCCATCCCCCTTAGCATTTTTCATTTACTGCCTTACAACCAGGAATTTAAATGGATCATTGGGAGGTTTATGTCAGTCACTTTACATCACATGGCAACAACTATGAAGATGCTAAATATTGTTTTATTGTGAAACAAACAAAAAATATGACAGTGTCAGCAAGCACAAATTATATGTATCAAGCTCATAAAAACCTAAAAGACTGGGAGCTGGAATCTCTTCAAAAGGTGGTTCTACAAAGTCCTGACTTCAGGGGATAAATACGTCTGTACTTTCAAGTTTTCTGATTTTCTGATACATCTCTTATTTGCTTCACAATAAAAAAATATGTTGCATCTTCGTAGTCGTCGACGTGATATAAAATGACATTAACCTAGAAAAGTAAAGGTATAAGTGCATTTAAATTGCATTTACTTTGAATTAAAATTTATTTTTCTCTAAAAAAAATTAGTTGAGTTCTTTGCACCACTGGTTTTAAGGATAATGCTAAGGTATACTTTATTGTCTCTGTATGGAAATTTGTTCTCTGCATTTAACCCATCCTTCAAGGACACTGGGGCAACCTGTCAGGAACAGAGGGCGACCCTTCTCCAGATATTAAGCCAGGACTATCTGACTGGAGGATTAGCCTATTGTACATGTTTTGAGGTTGATGGGGGAAGCCGGAGTACTGGAGAACATGCAAACTCCACACAGAAAGTATTGAATCTGGGACTTTCTTGCTGTGAGGTGAGAGTGCTAACCACTAAGCCACCGTGCCACCAGTTTTGAGTAGATACCAATTTCACATACTGAATTTTAGAATCTACTCTTCACAATAACCCAAATCGCTTTTGTCAAGTTTCCAGCAATAGATAGAGATAGAGTTCATGTATGAGGGGCCATACAAGACATTATTTATTCTGACGCTCTCACACACATACATTCTCCTCTCATGTATATATATTTTCTCTCTCACACACACATATTTTCTCCTCACACACACATACATTCTCCTCACACACACATACATTATGATGCTCACACACAGTGTATTTCAATACAGGAAGTTCCTCCCTAAGCAGGAAGTTATTCAAAAACCAGGAAGTATAAAGAAGACAGCTTGCTTAAGGTGTCCTAGCCTGATAACAAACAGCAGAAACTCAAAATGATGCTAGTCAAAGTCATCCTGTTTTGTTTCCAAGTGGACTTTTTATTGTTGGAGTAAGTAGCAATGAAAATGACATCATATATATATTTTTAATAATGTCTTAGAATGTATCGAACAAATGCAAATTGCATCTACAGAGCCTTTTGTTCAGGAAACACTGCACAGGGAACTCCATGATCACACTCAGACCTTATCTGGATTTCTGTCCATATCAAGATTTGTTGAAGATCTAAGAAACAGAGAAGCAGTCAATACATTACAGTTCTTGCATAGATGTCTTTGTTTTTTGCTGACTACTTGTGAAACCAGACAAAGAACTAGGTTGCAGAACAGCCATGAATTGTTGCCACCATCTATCAGGACTGGATATCAAGGCAGACCTCAATACAGCATTTCTGCTGAGCAACTCTCCCATTTAATGTCCCTTGGAATGAACTGGCAAAGCACTGCAACATGCTTAGGAGTAAGCAGCCGGACTCTCTACAGACATAGACAGCATCTTTGCATTCAACCAATATCATATACAACGCTGTCAAATGACAACCTGAACAGAGTAGTTGGTGAAATACTTCAGTATACCAGAAATGCAGGTGAACGATACATGGTATGTATATACATGGTAACGATACAATGTATGGTAGCTTGAGGGCACGTGTAGCAATGTAGCCATTGCTTTGCACGATGCTTGACAACAACAGGGAAGAAGGATGACATTTTTGTTGAAAGTGTCATGATAATGTGTTCTGGCCCTGCAAAACAAAGCAGACATTTATCCTTAATTGCACCCCATGCTCGTTGATCTCTACCACATGGCACAAACACTAACACTGCTCTTTTAAACGTATTAGTAAAGCTGGCCTCTGGTTTCATGAAACAATTTCACGTATAGGTTGACTGTGGGCTTAACTGATATGTTCAAGAATGTCTATTCCCAGCTTGTCTATAATGTTTTATATATTAACCCCTGCACAATACTATGGGGGTAGAAGTAAAAAATATTGTTTAATAAAAGTGAATGTAATAAAAGTACATTTGAATTAAATACTGACATGTGTAAAATTAGTCAAATTGATAAAAAATTAGTGTGATTTAAATATATGAGTGATAAAACGTCATGTGATTTATTAAAAGTGTAAGCTTGTTTTTTTCTCATCAAATCGCAAGCACTTTAATCAAATCACTACCGCTTTTATCAGATCACGTCAACTTAATGAAGGCACAGCCATTTTTATCAAATCGCGTTGTCGCTGAGTTTTTGTTACTTCCAGTTAGATCCACACAGTCTAGAGGCGACTTCCGTTCACAGTTTGTAAGCTAGCGGCAGGACAAGGATATCAGCAAATAACAGATTTAAATGTCCTATGCTGCAACAAATGATCCAAATAACTACTATAAAAAGCGCCAACTAATTTTTCAGTGAAGGGTTTAGCATTCATGTGTTTATTATTTTTTTTAATAATATCACTGAGCGCAGAGGCGGGACACCGCGGCGTGCGTCCTGATGCGTGGCACTATCCCCGAAGCCCAGTGTTCATAATAAAGATAATTTACCAAAAGCAGGCGACCAAACACATTATAAAGTGCATAAAACACCTTAAACACTTTAGAACGCAGCCTGTGCAAGTGGCTTAAAAACTCAGTCTTTAGACTGCTGTTAAACTGGAGTTAAGGCAAAAAAATTGAATAGCTAAAAATAAAATAAAATAAATTCATCCAATAGTGCTTGATAAAAATAAAGAAAGTCCATGGTTTAAAATGGACACTAATGTCTTGTTTGTGGTTGGGTCTCATGTAGCTAAATAACTTTCTGTGTGCTTTATGTTATTTTACTGAAATAAAGCGCGTCAGGTCTGGAAACGGGGGCTTTCATTGAGCCACAGTGTCCCGCCACAGCGCTCAGCGATATTATAAAAAAAAAAATACACACATGAATGCTAAACCCCTTCACTGAAAAATTTGTTGGCGTTTTTTATAGTAGTTATTTGGATCATTTGTTGCAGGGTAGGACATTTAAATCTGTTATTTGCTGCTATCCTTGTCCTGCTGCTAGCTACAAACTGTGGACGGGAGTCGCCTCTAGAATTACCATTCCGCTAACAAGTAAGTTCTTACCTTTTCCTTGACCGGGTGCACCAATTGCCAAAATGATTCTGAGTTTGATATCGTAAAGACCGTTGCAATCCTCCAGTTTGCCCTTGTGTAGCCATTGCCTCTCCTGCTAATCCGACCTTGGAGCTACCAGGCCTGAAAAGTTCTCGCATTTCACTTTCCACCAAGCTGTGCGTAACTGCATTTGCACGGGTCGTGTCCTGTACTAGGCACGATGACAGCGATGTGACCGTTTCAGGGGATAAGAGAATGTTTCTTAATACTCCAATTGCTTGCTGCAGTACTAGCGCCTCTTTCCCTCCTTCCATGCTCAAACAGGACCTGAATGTGACCTGCCCCTCCTTCTCAGCCAATCACAGCGCGAAAAAAGATCTGCCTTCCGTTTCCACTATACTACATCCGTTTCCACTATTCTTTCTCTCACATATTATATATATATTATTTTCTTACATTCATATATTACTATAATACTTCACTTTAGAATGTATGTGTGTGTGAGGAGAATATATGTGTGTGTGAGGAGAATATATGTGTGTGTGAGGAGAATATATGTGTGTGTGAGGAGAATATATGTGTGTGTGAGGAGAATATATGTGTGTGAGAGAAAATATATATATACATGAGAGAAGAATATATGTGTGTGAGAGAAAATATATATATACATGAGAGAAGAATATATGTGTGTGAGAGCGTCAGAATGAATAATGTCTTGTACGGCCCCTCATATTCATGCTTAAGATTAAATATGTAGTCATTTTTTGCCAAAGAACCTCTCCTACAAACTGTCATATTTGGCACCTTCCAATCCTGAGTCTAATTTGCCAAAACACATTACCTTCTTACCATCACCCACCAAAGTAAATTAAGAGAAGCCAAGGCACTGAAGTGAACCCAATTGAAAGTCAAATTTCAAGGTAACTTTTTGTGTCTTTTATGTCAATTTAGAATCTCTCTGTATTCATTTTGTTTCAGAATACTTGGCAAAACATGGGTGTAAAACGTCCACATTGCTAATGGAAGCTCTTTCACCTTGAAGTTTGCCCTAAACAAAGATCTTTTCAGTTTTTGGCAGATTCTTGTAGATGATTGTACCTGTGCATATTCATTTAAACTAACACTCAGTTGTATTGTGAACCTAGGCAATGTGTGAAGGTTGCATTAAAGCCCCGTACTTTTCATTACTTTGCATGTAATTACTTCTTTTTGTCTTCCACATTTGGGACTTTTGAACCAACTTTGCAAATGCATCACACAAAGATAACTACTTTCTGAATTCTTTGATTAGTATGCATTCAGTAGAGATTCATAACACCCCAACCTTTTGTTCTTTACAACAATGCTTTGGCCTTTTCCAAGGTAAAATCTGCACTGTGAAAAACTACTTTTTTAAATGCTCTTATATTCTGGCTGTCATATTTTCTACAGTTCTGGCATTTGACCTTATGCTACCCTGCAACACAGACTGGTAAAAATTGCCTCCCTGTTCTGTTCGAGAAAGGAAATGACTAAACGGTGCAGCCAAACGCAGAAATGGAGTATTACATGCTCATCATTTCACCCACCGGAGGGCGTTCTACTTTCCCAGATTGATGACCTCACAGGTGCATAGCCATATACAGTTCTCCAACAGCACCATTAGGAATGTGTTTATTCAGGGATATGGCATGTAGCACAAGGAGTGGACTGCTGCTGCAAACAGTTCTTCCCACAGTTATTAGGGAACAGTGTGCAGGACATTGGAATCCATATTTTTTACTTAGTTGCACATTGGTCAGGATGGTACAGTTCTGTTTCATGTCAATCAATCAATCAATCAACAGGGTTTGCTATGAAGAGAGCTGTACCAGTTTCCCACAATTGATTTTAAGTTGTGTTTAAAGCAAAGACAGCTATGGCAATGTTTAAAGCAGTAGCAGCAGTAGCTGTAAATGACAACTTTTCAACCACAAACAGCTTTTAAAACTTAAAATATTAGCATTCTTTCTTAATGCATTGTTTCATGTGTTTCCAACCAATGTGTTTTCTAAGATACACTATCCAGTATATGTTTATCGGTCTCATCTGCACTAATATGCCACATCAAAATACTAACACTGCACATCCAACTCCAAGTTTAAAGCTAAACTTAAGTTAGGCATTTGATCAATGTCGCAACACAATTATTACTCCGCCTCCTTACCCACAATTTACATCAAAAGACCGGAACAACAGTGTTGTGTCAGCCGTGTATGAACTGCTTTCTGTTTAACCAGTCTGACGAATGACTCTCAGTAATGTTAAAGATAGTTTGGAGTTCTATTTTTCAAGAGACTCTGCGGCGATCTGCAGGGCTACATTCAGGAAACAAAGGAAACAGGCAAAAAATGTCAAAATAAACTTTCGAAATAAAGACACAGTGATAAGTGTCTCTAGTTAATTCTTGAGGGGGAGATATGTAATTTACAATGCCAAGCAGCCATTTTACAAAGACAACACAAAGAAGGAGAAGGCCTGGTGTTCAGTGGCCAAAGCTTTGTGTTTAGACAGTGAGCAGTGAGTAAAACAGAGGGGGGAAAGTTGCACAAGCAGTAGAGCAGCAGCTGACAATTTTAAACATATGTGTGCAAATCAATCTGCTTCTATGACGCTCTCGGTGTAAATTCAGGAAAATCTAAGTTTCACTTTGCGTCTCCTTTACTTTTTAAGTTTTTTTTTCTTTCTTGAATTGTTTTACTGTGTACACACACATAACCATGTATGACTAGCCACTTTTTTGTTTTATCAACAACCATGAATTCAGTATTGACAAGTTAACAATGAGAGATTGATAATAAAAGCCTACATAACATTCATACTTATTTTTTTTCACAGTTGCTTCCTAGTAGAGTATGGTATATAGTAGGTGAAAAAAATGTTTTTCTAATTGCATACTTTCTTTTTAACTAAGAAAAATTAAGCAGTAGTGGCCAAAAGCTAACTGTAGGATACAACAAAGGCATGCATAAAATGACTTCCTGTTGCACCTGTACTAAAAAGATCCTTTAAGCAATACATTAGCAATACACTGAACTAAAGCACGACCTTGAATTTTTTCAAGAGCAGATTTTGCCTGTGGACCCCGATGTTATCTCACCAGATTGATCCAGCAGCACAGCCGCAGCTGGTAAGCAGGTTACCTTGAGGTGTCAGCCACACTTTGAGAAGCACTGTGATATGTGTGAGCTATCGCTGGCTGAGTTAAAGTGTCACAAACTGCCCAAAAAAACAGGTAGGTTGTCATTTGGCCGCGCTTAAAAGGTCGAGCGCCTTGATCTAGGCAGAACTGCTCTTTCATCAACTCCAGCTTTTCATCTGATAAAACACGGCTGTAGATCTTGTTCCCTGTCACTGCGGTCTTCAGCGTCATTCAAATTAGAAGAGTAAATGAAGACAGGAAATAAATGCAAGAGCAGCCTGATGAAAATTTCATGAAATATAGCAGAATGGAGGAACACAAGAGGAAAAGTGAGGAATATGCCGCTTTACTACGACAGGTCAATTATGGTGCTTGATGGTATGGAAGCCTGACCGTTGGTATGCATGCGGCGGAGGTGAGATCAGCCGTGATCGCCATACCACATGTGTCAGGGAACGGAGAAAACTCAAGCCCAAAGCCATTCATCATTTATTACAACTCATCTAACACATCTGTCCTAGTTTTACAGCAGAAGATCAATGCACAAATAAGTGAATGAGGGTCTCTATATGATGGGAATGGGGTGGTCAGACAGGCTGTCATGGATCTTAATGGAATCAGTACCTTATTCAGCAAATATTCACCGAATTTACTGAATGAAAGCTTTGATATAAAATATGCTCTAAGGAAAACATGTTAGTTAAATGATACTTTTTTAACCGGTCTTAGAGCAGCCTAGTGTTGTTTTGTTGCTAACACTTCCACATTCTATAGCTACAAAAGATGGTTTCTCAACTTCTTTGATTTAGCAAACATAGAAGAGTGGGCAGAGGTGAAAAATGGTAAATGGTTACATTTATAGCTTTTTTATAGTCTTCTACCTCCATGGGCACTTGAAGCACTTTACATCAAAGAAACATTCACTCTTTTACACTAAACAGATACATTCATACACCAGTGTGTACAGACAATGGAGGAAAGGTGGTGTCTTGCCCAAGGACACAATGGCAGTAAGGAACGGTGGGATTTGGGTTTGAACTGCTAAACCTTTGATTAGTGGATGAATGGCTCTGCCATCTGAGCTACTGTCTCCCCGTTTTTTATAGAACTGGTAGACTTTACTGTGCTTTTATAAAACATATTTCAAAAGTTATTTCAACTTGCTGGCCTTGGCTTGTCTGATAACAAGATAACATGAGAACAAAGGTTCAGATTTTTGTGAAACGTTCACAAAACATCTGTAATGGGTCAAGGAAGATGCACACTTTTTGGCGTGAATCTGAATCCAAGGTTTGAACTTTAATAGCAACATGAAATTGTGCTCTCTCTGCGTGTTTCTGCAGTACTTCAAGTAATACTGTACTTTTGTTGAGTACGTTTATCGCTGTCTGAGTAATATTGCTTTGATATAGGAGTACTTCCTCTTGATAAAATGTTTTTGAGTACTTCTCCCATCTCTGTATAAGTCCTTGATCACTTTGGCCTAACTTTATTTGGTTCTATCCATACTGAACACAAAAACACCGTAACACAAAAGAGAATCAGAATAGGAGCTGAGGTCTCTTCATAAGAGGATATGTCTGGACAGGCGAGACGGTGTGGATGTGTCCTCTAAGCGGACATCTTTAATGAGGATCATCTGTGCTCCAAAAGGCCTGTACAAGGATAAGGACATTTAATACCCCAGAGGCACAGGGCAGTGAAGGAGCTCCCGCCATGAGTCATTCTAAAGCGAAAGGCCAAGCACAGACAGCCTTCAACACACTTCATAGAACAGCACAGAGCGAGCTGGAACAAAAATCACATGAGGTAAGAGGACGTTCAGGTCTAAATTTATATTTATGAGTCAAATAACAAAGGGCTAAAATGTATATTCAGATGAACAAAGGTTGTGCATGTTCGTCCAGTAACAAAGCATCATGCTGGCTAAATCTGGCATGGCATGCCAATTTATTTTCTATTATATAAGAAGTATTCATTGGAGTTGGAACAAATGTACACGGATTAAACTACACTAACTGGCCACTTTATTAGGTACAACTTGCTAGTCCCATGTTAGAAGCCTTTTTTTGCCTTCAGATATCCCTTGTTATTTGAGGTCTGGATTCAACAAGGTCTCTTGCTGCTGAGTCAATCTGCTTTAATGTTTGATGTAATGTGCATTTAAAGATGATTTTTATTATGTCTAGTTGTAGTTGTCCATTCTCTTTTGACCTTTAGCATCAACAAAGCCTGCCAACTTACTGATCATCTTCTCTTTGGACAATGCTCTATAAACCCAAATAGTTGTGCGTGTAAATCACAGTACACCAGTAGCTTTTGAAATACTCAGACCTGCCCGATTTATACTCTATCAGGTTTATCTTGAACATGTCTGCATACTTAAATATATTGAGTTGCGCCTATAATTACCTACTTGCATTGTGGAGCAGTTGAGCATGTGTACCCAAGTGGTTAGTGTAAAGTGTATTTCTAAATGCAAATGGATAGTCATGCAACCAATCTTGGACTTGAAAAAGGCGTTTGACACCATTAGTCACAATGTGCTTATCAAAATGTTATCCCTGTTCAATTTCTCTCCTGGTGCCACAAACTGGATTAAATCATATCTGGAACACAGAACACAAGCAGTCAGAGAAAATAATGAATTATCACCTCATATATATGATGTAGGTGTGCCCCAGGGGTCAATCCTGGGGCCTCTTTTGTTCAGTTTGTACATCAATGACTTCTGTGTGTTGTTGTGGGTTGTGAGGTACAAATGTATGCAGATGATACTGTAATTTATGTACATGGAAGAAACAAGGATGAAGTAGCTAAGCAATTCTCAGAAACCATGGTGCATGTATCCAATTGGCTTTATAATTCATGTTTACACTTAAATGTTTAAAAAAAAAAAAAAAAAAAAAAAAAAAAAAAAAAAAACTGTATGTATGTTCTTCACCAAGAGAACTACAAACTCCCCAGATCCAGATGTTTATGTCGCTGGAGAGGTAATCCAAGCAGTGACTGAGTGTAAATATCTTGGACTCATTTTAGATTCAAATTTTACTTTTAAAAAACATGTTAAGAAAGTTACTCAAATAGTCAAACTGAATTTGGCAAATTTTAGATAAATAAAAAATAGTCTAAGTACAGAAGCCGCAAAATTATTTTTCAATACAATGATAATGCCCCATTTTACATATTTTACTGTCTCACCAGTTAGTCACAGGGCTGTAAAACAACATTAAAGCCAATCCACTCCGTTTATAAGCAGGCTTTAAAAGTCCTGGATAAAAAACCTTTTTGCTATCACCACTGTAGTATTTTGGACAAACATGGCCTGTTATCTTGGGAGAATTTGATTAAATTTCATGATGCAACCCTGGTTTTCAAAATTTGACATGGTCTTGGCTCCACCACCACTTTCCAAATTTTTTAACCTGCATAGCAGACTCACTAGATCTGTTACTGCCTGATAGTTCCCCTTAGAAAAAGTGCTTTCGGTCAGTCAGCTTTCACAGGGCGAGCTGCCCAGTTGTGGAACACCATACCATCTCATATACACAACGCTGACACACATAGAACTTTTAAAAACATGTTAAAATCATGGTTACAAGAGAATCAATCCTGCACTCATTAATTAGCTGTCCATTTTCTTCATCCTCTGTTTCGTCTGTCTGCCTGCCTGCCAACCTGCTTATGTCTTCGTCTCATGTCATGTCACTGTTGCTTACGGTGTATGTGCAGTGTCTGTCTATGCTGAATGTTGCTTTGCCGAGTGTTAACATGTGTGAGCTTTTATGCAGTTCACTAACTTTTACTAATTTGCTGTTTTTATTTGTATTTTTATGCACTAACCTTTGACGTTTATTGGTTGTTGTTACTTTGCCGGCATTTTACACCTTGCCCAGGGACAACAGTTGAAAACTAGCTCTGTAGCTAACACTGGCGCATTTACAGAAATGTTTATTAATGTGCACTGTCCCTGTTCAAATAAACAAATAAAATAAAATAAATCAGAAAATAGGGGGCGGTACCAACATATGCAAACCAAAATTGCTCTTTGACTGTTACAATTTCAAAAACATACAACCAATCATGAAAACAAAGCCTCACACAAACCCCATTTTATGAATGATTTTGGTGGAAGTAAGATTGAATGGGAAGGGTTTACTTCCCAAAAAAGTGAATGGATCTGCTTGGTTTATGGACACAGTTGAGTTTACTGTGATTAAAAGATTTACATTTAGGCCAGACAAGTCCCTCTGCTATGGTCTCAGTGAATGCCAATTCGCAAACAAAGCATTGAAAACTACATCCAGACAACTTTCTACTGCTTAAACTGGACTTCCATAATCAAAAAGTTCCTGGACAGGTCTGAACTCTTGACCCCTGTAGCTGTCTGGTGTTATTTTCATTTCACTGTTGCCAAGAGTTTGCTCAAGGGAGCGTTTGTTAGGCTTTTGTGTAAAGTGCCTTGAGATGAGTTCTTGTAAATTGGTTGCTAAATAAAAGCTGCAGCACAGATGTATTCTGGGTTATTAGCCTATGTTGCCACTTCTGAATAACTGAATGCATTTTTTTATTCCTCAAGGATATAGCACAGAACAATGCCAAGCTGAAAAGAGATGATTTATATCCAATTTAGATATCAGCTAATTTCCATGTGCGGTCCTTGGGCAGGTACACAACATGGTTTTCTGTCACAAACTGTTACAAGTACAATGTCCTCAAGTAACATGGGCCAACACTTATTGCATATATCCAAAGGTATTTTAATATGATATGAGTTGCTGGTATTGCCTGGCATATGTTTAGAAAGTGAAAGTGTTTGAATAGTCACTGCGCATATACAAAAATAACAGACACAGAACAAGGTTGGTCTGGAATATTATATTAGAGTCACAGAGGTGCCTCGACCATCACTTGTATCCAAGGCTTAGGCCCAAACCCATTTCTCATTCTTACACCTACCCTTTCCCCCACCCCCCGCCCTTCCCCCTAGACCTTAAAACAGAGGGGTAAAAGGTAGAGCAGATAATATACCCCTAAGAAATGGGACAGCCATACACTGTTACATAAGGCTATACATCATTGTACAAGCCCTTTGTTCAGTTTATACTTTAAATAAACTCTTTTTTGACTTATATCAGATTAGATTAGATTGAACTTTATTCATCTCACAGTGGAAAAATTCACTTGTTCAGGCAGCTCTTAATACAGAATAAAGTGCAGAAAACCAGAAAATAGTCAGCATGCGAACAAAAAGGGGCAATATAAATTATTTACAAGATAATGGAAAAGCAAAAATAAGTAATATTATAAATATAAAATATAAAATCAACAGTGCAAAACAACCACACAGGTTAAATCCATATTTACATGGTGATGGCGGAATATGAAGAATATAATGATATTGACAATAATGGGGAGGCATCGCACAGTACAGAGAAATATAAATAACTATTGCACAGTATAATTACTATAAATAAATGACTATAAATAAATATTGCACAGTATTATGACTTTAGAGACAAGTTGTACAGTCTGACAGCGGTTGGAATGAAGGACCTGCGGTAGCGCTCCTTCCTACACCGAGGGTGTCTCAGTCTGCTGCTGAAGGAGCAGCTCAGCCCCTCCACAGTCTGGTGCAGTGGGAGAGAGCTGTTGTCCATGATGGATGTGAGCTTGGCCAACATCATCTCTACAGAGTCCAGCGGGCAGCCCAGGACAGAGGTGGCCCTCCTGACCAGCTTGTTCAATCTCTTCCTGTCCCAGTCAGTGCTGCTCACTCCCCAGCAGACAACAGCATAGATCATAGTGGAGGCTATCACATAGTCATAAAAAGTCCTTAGCAGAGGCCTGCACACTTCAAAGGACCTCCATCTCCTCAGAGGCAGATATTGTTTGGAATAAATATTAAATGAGCCTACATTAGACTGAAGTGGATGTGTGTGAACAACAGAACTGTAGGTCAATTGCATTTCTGCTCTAACACAAATGTAACACAGAGAAAGCAAACAAACTGCTGTAAACTACATCTTTCATGGGATTAATCTTCACTTTACACCACATGGGGCAGGAGGAGCTCACTGTGCTCAGGAAAAGATCACCTGTCTCTGAGTAAATACAGCCACATGCGTGTCACATGACTCACATACGCCGCTGCTTCTCTCTGCATCAAAGGAGCGGCATTAAGACAAAGTCATGTGACTTATATGTAGCTTTTTTTTTTTTTTTTTTTTTTTTTTTTTTACTGAAACATCAATTATATTGTTTAAAAACACTGCTATTGCTATTAAAGTGCTAAATCCTCATCTATTGCCTGTATTTTATAGTGATGTTTTCCATAAACTTTATCTAACTTATCTGACTATGTCAGTGATTACTGGGGCTATAGACAAAAAACAAACAAGAAAAACTGGCATGAAGTTTAAGGTCATCTCTGTCAGCACAAAATAGTGAGACTATCAGATAAAAGCAAAAATAGTAACAAATTAATAAATACTTGGTGTAACGCACAGACATTAGACAAACTAGTTTTATGTAGCCTACATTTTAATATAAACAAGCACAATATGAAGAACTCTGTCGTAAAGCTTCTTGTTATAAATGCAGAATATATGTCTTTTTTGCTGCCATGTTACCAATAAACACAGTGTTTTATGGTAAACTCCTCCTACCCCCTTGGTTTTAAGTGTGCATCTGGAAAAGCTCAATATGGAGGGGTGTACAGCCCTTAGCCCTCGCCTTCCCCTCGATTAAAAAAAAAGAATTGAGACAGCCCTTTGTCTCTTGCAAACACGCAAAATGAAGGGGAAGGGTGTAGAAATGGGATTGGGCCTAGTTGGACTCGGCTTTTAGCTTGATTAACCCTTCTAACTAATGAGTCAGTAGCACTCTGCTCAGTTTAATGTTGCAATAATGTGGTCTTGGTATTTAACAACCTTTAGCCTTTGTTAAAAGAAAAAAGATGTTAACAATAGAGAGTGCTTTTGTCCTACTGCAGTATGTAACCCTCAAGTTGTACTAAATACATCCGAATAAGGTCACAGGCCAGTCCAAAGCCCAGATAAATGTTGCATCAGGAATGACATCTGGTGTCAATCCTTTGCCAAAATAATATCAAAGTCATACTGGATTATGAGGATGGATAGAGGCAGATGATAAACTTATCCCTTGATAAACTGAAGGGAGGAGAGTGGTCGAAAGTAATGATGACCTTGTAGTGTACTAAGGCAATAATTAGGACGTCTCAGCTTGCATGTAACTGCACTGATTGACTAACAGTAAATACCAGTTTGAATGACCTATGTCTATAATTGCCTATAATTATTATAAGAAGTATAACTATTATCATTTTATAACAGTTTATTTAAAAGATCTGATTTCAACTGTAACAAAATGTTGACAGTGTGTAATTATTGGACTTCATCTTTGTGTGGCAAAATAGGTGTTTTTAAGCACTAAGTGCAATGCATCAGCTTTGGAGTAGAAGAAATGTACAGTATCTGGTGACAGCTTGCTCTCTCCAGTTGCAAAAGTCTAAAAAGAGTATGCTATGTTTGAACTTACAATACTACAGTACAGCTCTGGGCTTGGTGAGCAATGTCTGTTCAAAAGGTAAAATGCTCGGAAGAAAATAATGTTGTTGAACTATACAACCTGCACAAAAAACATTACTCTTTCACCTCCATGCAACTGCACTGAAAACACTCAATAGTTGAATTTTTGCAAATAAGTCACCTATAGGGATTTCCAGCTTTCTAAGACCGGGACAGTTTCTATGCACACTGACTTTAATCAACAACAGAAAAAGCTTGAATGTGAATGACGAGTCCAGTGGCATCGCCTGCATTTATGCAACAACAAAACATCTCCATTCTTCGCAATTAATGCTGCCTGGAGGTGCTGCAAATGATGTGTTGGCTTTGAAATCACAGGATCAAGGTTCGTAGCATTGTGTACCTAAATATCCTTAGATTCTGAAAAGCCCACCCCCAAAGGGATCAATTAAAATCCTGATGGTTGTAAAACTGTCTGAGCAACAGAAGAGGCTAAAGTGAGTCTGGTGTATATTCATGAGGAGAACTTGGCGGCGGTGTTGACAACTAAGCTAGCACTGCTTTTGTAATCTGTGTTGCCTTGTATGGAGACCCTTTCAATTATCTAAGTCGAATGCTGTCACAAGACAAGATCCTTGGTTACTCATATCTTAAACTCTATTTTTGCACATATCGTATTACGTCTTAAGTGTTAGAAACAGTCCACTACTTTTGAGACGTTTTTCTTGACAGTTTCACACTACATTTTGACCTTCGTATCTGCTTTATTAGCTAGAGAATTTCAAGAAATATATTCACAGTATACTTTTGTTCCAGGCATTTTACAAGCTGCTGTCAATGGAAGAATCTGAAGAGTTCATTTATTTCTGCATTAATATGTTCACCAGCTCCAGTATATTCAGAACATGATTTTACAGGTATTCAAGTCAATGGGAGTCCAAATCTAACATTTTACAAGCATTGAATTACACTAAACCATAACAGTGGAGAAGAAAGTTAGAAATACTTTATTTCCAATAACTTTTTAAGCCTTAATTTGCAATGTAAAAGTTCCAACAAAGTAAAAACTTCCCTTGTTAATACTCCTCAATGTGCAATAAACAGGAGCAAGGAGATTCAAGTGCAATGACAAATGCCATAGTGGCAAAACATGAAAATTCAATTCTACACCAGACACTTCTGTTCTATAGGCTGCAGGCTGTATAGGTCATAGGCCCCTAACACCTACAGAAGACCCATAGAGAAAAGTGCATTGTAATAAAAAACATCAGTGAAAAAGGAGCCCATAGGATGTGTTATCTATAATCTATGAGAAGGCTTAGCCCACACCGGAAGCTTTGGCCAGCCATTTGCTGACGGTCTACAGTGTTTGTCAACATTTAATTAAAGGCTGCAGATACAGTGAAAGTGTTTATTGCAATTATAAATTAGAAAAAAAAAACTACATACAGACAGGGGAAGCAAAATAAAACATGGATAAATATTTCCATTAACACAATGATAGTGAGACAACAATAATTCCTGCATGGTGTCAGAGTTAAACACAGAGGTGGAAGTGTAGGCTATAGTATACTTTTCAGTATTATGTAAAGCAGGGGTGTCCAAACTTTTTTCCTTGGGGGCCACATACTGAAAAATGTATGTGCAGGAGGGCCACTCAGTCGAGGCGCCATATTTTGCATCACCACAAAACAAGATATCACTTTCCTTCAGGGATCTTCACAGTGAATCATTCTTATGGATATTTTTATTGATTTGTTTTACTCTTGACCCCCTTCTACAACCCCACATTTGGGCACCAGCACATAGTATGGCTTTTTTTTTTTTTTTTGGTGCCACCAACCGCTAATTTCTTTTTTCTTTCTTAATGCCAGGTACATCTCACACAAATCAAGTTTTTTACCTGCGCTTCAACCTTGCAGTGAACAGTGCTACCTGTGGCAATTTGGGCCAATTGTGAATGAAGCCCGAGGGCCAATAAAAAATAATCTGCGGGCCCCCGGGCCATAGTTTGGACACCCCTGATGTAAAGCATTTTGTGGTCAAATAATAAACTGGTTTTACGTGTTTATTTATAAAAAGATATGCATTATTATGCATGTCTTTTTTGGGGTGTGGGGGTTGGAAATAACTGCCAACAACTAGTTTTTATTCTGGGAGGGCTGGAACTAGTGGTGTGTTTTTTTGTTTGTTTGTTTTTTTTTTTCTTTCTTTTTTTTGTTATACATGACGTATACACTTTGACTGAGGTGTACCATTTCTTTTCACAGTATATCACAACACATTTTAAACATTACACCTTTCAATTACTGAATGAAATGACATGAAATAGTATTTTCCAGAAGTCTGAGAATCATATCCCTGAATGAGTTTTGTCACACAGACTCTCAACGATCACTTAGTTCTACATTAGTTTGAGTGAAATGAGTCAGTGATGGTTCCAACAGCTGATTTCACAGTTGTTCAACAGAAGAGACTGGGGATCCACACAGAACATCACACCTTTTACAGTGTGTGGAGATGTTGCAATCAGCCGCCATGGCTCCAGAGAGAAAAAGACAGATTACACCCTTCCCAACACAATAACAGATCGCAAAGGTGTGACTAATTTCAGAAATCAAACCATTTCCCACAAACTGCCGACAAATGGAAGAAAAATATGAGTCGACATGGACTGGAAAAACAAGTCTGGGGAGTCTATTTGAGACCATGCAGAGCCTGACCACTGGTTTAAGTTCAGTGTGGTGTGGTTGTAGCTGTTTCAGAAGAAAATAAAATACAACCCAAATTCTGGAAGGAAAATGTTTTTTTTTAATTGAATAAAATGAAAACTAAAAGACTTTCAAAGCACATGAGCCAATATGTAATCACATTAGAACATAGATAACATAACAAATGTTTACAATGAGAAAATGACACTTTTATGCACAAAATGAGCTCATTTCAAATATGAAGTATGCTGCAGGTCTCAAAATAGTTAACACGGGGAAACAAGTGGCTGAAAAAGCAAGACATTTTAAAAAGATTTAGATGGGAGAACATCTAGCAACTAATTAAGGTAACTGGTATCAGGTCTGTAACATGATTAGCTAGTGTAATTTCTCAGTGTGAACATTTGTTATGTTATCTATGTTCTCTTGTGAATAAAATATTGGCTCATGTGATTTGAAAGTATTTTTGTTTACAGCAGCAGCCTTTATACTTGAGTACTGTAGAGTACTTTTCCTACCTATTAGCTGTTTAATAAAAATTAAATTACTGTATTGGTGCATACGTTTACATGTTGACTAAAAAGAGTTATATAATGAAAATGCAGGGGGCATATGCTGCAAAGTACAACTTGCCTTATAACTACTCAGTGGGCATAGAATGAAACTATGCTAGCAAACAATTTTTAATAAAACTGTATGTGCACCAAAATGTTAAAGGGTTATATGAGGCAAGCATGTCAAGTGAAGGCTTGTTTCTCTTGTTCCAGCTCAAATGGTTTTCTTTTATTAATATGACCATAATACAATAGTGAATGGCACAATAGTGCAATCGTACGAAAACAGACAGGCCAAAAATGGGATAAAGGAAAACAAAATAGCTTTTTCTAATCTGTATATCTCAATATCTGCTGCAGCCATGTGTTTGTGTTTGGACAAAAGGAGACATGAAATGTAGTAGTTTTTTATTAACAACTCTGAGCTAAACGAAAGGCATCCTCTATAGACATATTCAATCTAGAAAAAAGAAAAATTTGACTTGAAAAAAGAGCAACATTTGATTCTTTACCATGCACATTGAAAGCATTGCCATGAGTGAAAATGTATTTGCTGAAATGCTATGTGGCAGATTATATGCGGCATGTAACAGTATGAATCATACTGGCTACAAATCATGTCTTGATGCCTATGACAAGGTGCATGCCATGTATATAAGTGAGTGCATAGAAGAAAAAAAACATCATTGGTAAAAAAGGATGCATGCAGGTTTATGACAAATTTCATGTGGTTGCTCACATTCATTGCATGACTGTTTTAAAGGTAAACCTTTTAAAGGTACATTACCTTTTCTACATAAAATTATTATACAATTGCAGTATCGATGCAGCTTATCACCAAAGCTCAGCATTATTTTAGTAATACTGGTGAGTGACAGGACCTCCATGGTAACGCTCAGGGGAGGAGCTTGTGAGACTTTGACAAAGTCAGCTTCCCTCACAACTAACAACAAAAAACTACTTTGTGAAGGACAAAAACAGCGCAAACAGGTAGAATACATCAGGCACTGACTCCTTCCTCACCTGTTTCCTCTCTTTCTCCTCCGTTATGATACCGCTGCCTCTCGTACTGTGTGTGTGTGTGTGCGTGTGTGTGTGCGTGTGCGTGTGTGCGTGTGGCTCAGCCCTGCAGCGCTGTTCAGAACGTCCACTAAGCTTGAGCCGCCTGATTGTTATGAAGTTGCTCGTATTCTGTTTAGTATGTAGCTTGCGCGGTTTAAGCTAGGGACACACTACATGATTTTCTCAGTCGTTACAGATTCTGAAAAGACTAGGATCACACACTAACCGACCGTTCTGACGACGGAAAGAATGGGACTCACACATTTAATGACTGTGCCTCACACACTACAAGATCTGTTGAGGCCGCAACTGAAGCCAACCAAACGCAACAAAGTCTTGCGGGGAACTTGTGAGAACTAAATGGTAAACAAACATGGACGCTACCTGGGTCACTGTTGCTGTTGTGTGGCCAGCTATCTGTCTATCTGGAAAAAAGGAAAAAGAAATATCTATGTATCC
This sequence comes from Bostrychus sinensis, assembly GCA_020698575.1. NCBI lineage: Eukaryota > Metazoa > Chordata > Actinopteri > Gobiiformes > Eleotridae > Bostrychus > Bostrychus sinensis. The sequence goes on from CM036244.1 coordinate 29,492,860, forward strand.
AGTTTCACTTGGGTAGCGCTCAACTTTCTTCGGTGTTTGCCATGGTTGTTTATGTTTTCTTCTTCAAATTTCCACTTATATTTTCCTGCCGCTTCCTGTTGCATCATTGTCATACTCTGACGCTATTTCCTGTGCCCCATCAACTGTTTTTCATTGGCCGCTGGACACCATGAATTCCCAGTTGGATCTGTAAACAGCCCACACTATAGAAGTGTGCGTCCCGAGTCGGCTTTAAAATTCCAACATGTTTGATTGCTTGCGACTGACATCAGGTTGGGTTTTTGCACTGCACACACTTGCCGATTCGAGTCTTTGAACATCACACACTAACAGATTTCAGGGCCGACTAGTGATTATGATTCCCTGCAACTAGTGTTGACTGGTAAAGACTTGGCGCAACTGTTAATCATTATAAAATCATGCAAAAAATTGTGTAGTGTGTCCCCAGCTTTACTCACACTTCCGCAGTGTTCCGTGTGTTACATTACTTCATTTTCAAAGGCAGGGCTCCACGATCGACCCACACTGCCTTTGCGATCCACCAGTAGATCGCGATTGAAGTGTTGAGCACCCCTGTTATACATTATGCTGTACATTTCCCTTTTTCTATATCTTGCAACACTTTGGCTAAGCAGACAGAGCCAGTGCTGCAGCAGAATCTCTATTAACCAACCATTAATTCAACAGTTGGCAAATGTTGTAGATAGGTAATAGGAGCTAGCATCCCCTTCTTGGGTCTTAGCATGTTTCTAAAGCCCATACACCGTCACTGAACTCATTCTGATAATTTCAGCGCTTAAACTGCCATCATTACGAAGCAGTCAGCTCATTTATCAGGTTGCTAATAGCTGTGTTAATTTGTCATGCTCTATCCAGTCCCTACTATTGCCTGCAGGGGGCGTGAGACACCTAATCCAAGCAATCTCTGCAAAGTCAAAGTAACATCTCCATATACATGAAAGCATGTAATGTAATGTATTCATGATAGTTGTATTAGGTCAGAGAACACAAACAATCCTGTGACATGTTGTTTTGCCGAGAACAAAGGGACACTACACAGTTCTCCAAAACAAGCACATACAGCAGGACTTCTCTAAACTACCATATGCCTCTGATCTGATGAGTGTGTGGGAGAACCAGAACAATACGCTGCAGTGTACCACCCACAACACTGCCTTACATTGTGAAGAAGATGGTATTAACAAGAAGCCATGAGCTGAAAATGAATGATATTTTTTCATCCAATACATAGTTGCCATACCTATCTTATTCTTTCCTTTCAGCCGCCACAGCACATCATCTGCCTTCTGGTGTGTGCAGCAATTTGCATATAACACTAAATGCTTTTCCTGGTGCAACTACCTTTTATCCAGGCTTGGGAGTGGTACAACCAGTACATTGGCTGGTGACTTCTTGTGGCTTTATTAGGCCCTGTACCTATAGTTCTGCAAAGGATTGAGAAAGCATAAATGTAGGTACACAACTTTTTTTCTGAAACTAAAAGATAATTTGTTATAGGTTTTATGCCAGATGCCCTTCCTCACGTAACCCTCATTTACTCAAGCTTGAGATCAACACAATGAGTACACTGACTTCTGGCTGGGTTCGGCACCATATCTACTAATAGTTTTGCAAAAAATTAAGAAGGCATAAAGGTAGCTTTTTTTTCGGAAACTAAAAGCTCATAATCTCCTGAATAAAATGCATGTTCTCAGCTTTTCTATCATACTACTTGTTTTCAGCTTGAGATAACGGTTTTTAAAAAGGCCCTCAAAGGAATGTATTCTTGTAATTATGAACACAACCTTTTGATTGACCTCTTGCTCAAACTTATAATACCAATTATTTTTTAATTTGGTTAGCAATTACTGCAGTGTTGAATTCTGGTGAGTTGTGAAAGCAGAGTAATAAAAGGGAGCTTGTTACTGTTGTGTGGATAGAGCCCCATAAAAAACACAATACAGGTAATGTAGCTGTAAAGTGCATAATCAGGCATATGTCGGCTATTCCCCGCAGGTCCCATGTGGAGCCCCAGGAGCTGTGGCAGCCTGATCCTCTGAGGCAGAGTTAGCCAGCTGAGGCTTGGCCATATGCTCTCATGTCATTAAAGGGAATGCCCTGGTTAGACCTGTTCAACACACATACAACACTAACAGGGCAAGTGCTTCATGTTTACAATGCCAACACTGAAAGTAGTACTGCAAGAAACACATCTGTAACAATTCTTAACAAGAGTCTAAACTAGAAAATATTTTGTAGGTACAGCATGTTTGCTATATTGATGACTTTATGCACTCTCGCCTCAGTGTGATCAATATATGGGCGTGCTGCTGTCTTCTGTTGAATTAAAAGTGCTCAGGTAGCTTATAATGTATAATTGTAAAACTGCATGAAGATACAGGCTCAATTAATGATAATGACAGTGGTTGGAGTTTCTGCCTCTCAGCAAGGTTGGGGGTTTGATCCTTGGGCAGGCCGACAAACTAACTTTCTGAGTGAATGAATAATACCAATGTGACCAATAAGGCATTAACAACTTGATGTGACCATTATTCGCCTACATGTCGTACGATTGGGCCAATATGCAAATATAGAGCTGACCTTAGAGAACTGTAAATTACATGTACATTCAGTTTCACAAATGCATAAATTGCCAAGAGCCTGCATTTCCCAAATTGCAATGAGCAAACACAAGAAAATATAAATCAAATGGCACGACTTTCATTTGCCATCAAGGCATCAATTCCTTTAGGTTTACTTGCACACTGTTTTGGAAGTAACTTCCAAACAACTCCTATACTTTCTTTTTTATTTACTAAAGATAAAGTTAATTATTATTTTAAGTTATAGTAATAATGTTGTTGTTATATGCATATTTGTTTAATTATTTATTATTTGACTTTTCTCCCCCCTCTTTGACTCCAAGTAGGGATGCAATGGTGTGGGTTGGAGCATGGGTGTTGCTGTGTGCGCAGGTTGGGTGGTGGGTAAGGAGGGTTACAAGGTGATGAGACAGACAGTTGGGAAGTATCTTGGGCACGATTGTTTTGATGAACATGTTCAGCTTTTGTCAATGTTCATAAATGATAACTGCAATTAAAAAAATAATAAAAAAATTAAAATAAAGTTAAACATTTCTTACTTTTGCACAGTATTATATGTTCTGATTAAAAAGATAATTAATGAAGATTCCTTGCTACTTTTGATTTAGAATTTTGGTTCTTAAGTTTAGGTATTAAATATTAAATAAATAAATAAATATATATATATAAATATTATGCCTGACTTTGAACATAAATAAAACCAATCCTCTGGTTTTCTGCACTGATAAATAACTGGTATAAAATAATTTAGTCCACACATATTTGCAGACTACGTTTACTATATTCAAAATCACTTCCCTGTGGACAAATTAAACCCAGTGTACAGAGCACACTGTATCATTAAGTGCATATACAACCACAAAGACATGCTGTTTCTGCTGGTATGTATAAATATTCTCCCTTCACCTATGAGACAGCTGACTTAGGCTTGTCTTACACCATCCAGCAGCCTTTCACAGCGCCTTCATTTATGGTCAGCATCACGCCCATCATCCATATTTCATTATTTATAAATTTACTTATGTCTACACGAGCGGCGCCAAGGCCCAGCGGTGCATTTGTGCAGTCTCTAGCGAGTATCTAAAAAAACAAAATTGGTTTGAAGCTCTTTTGGCCGCCAGACTTGACTGCTTTGTATGCACGGCTTAAGACGCGTGTTCCTCCCTCCCGTCTGCTTCTCCCAGCCTCTCTCTCCAAGCTAATTGACTGTAATGAAATTGCCGGAGACAATCTCGAGAGCAGGCTAAATTGATAAAGAGAACTGAGTGGGAAAAAAAGCAGAGAAGGTGACAGAATGTGGGGGCTTTGGGATAGTCCCAATGACATTTCCCTGTATCTCAGTGAAAATAATTGCGTCTGCCCGTGTGCGTGTGAGACGGCAGGGGACAGACTGTTGACTGTAAGCCCAGGACTGATAGTGTATGTATATCCCGCAGTATCCCCTTTGAGCAAACAGCATGGCTTCCCGGTAAACAAGTGTTGCAGCAGAAGACGGTGGCATCTGGCTTGTTATGAATTACTAACCCAACATCATACGATACAATTTGGTCATTAATCTCCACTTATTGTCAAGTTATTATTGTGGACGTCATGCTGCGACAAACATATGCAGTGAGTATGTGCGAGCCAGTAACTGTTACAGTACGAGACATATGTTCTGTATGAATATTTTATATTCTCCCCTGGAATTACTCATAAGAAAATATGGTGCAGATTGAAAAAAATTCTTTGGTAGTATGAAATTCTGCTATTTACAGATGTCCAGTATTTCTTCATTAGATTTCTATCCTTTAAACCAGTACCATACTCAAACTGTTAAACCAAATACTATATCCAAACATCGAAGCAATATTGAGACTTTAGGCTTTAAGGGTTGTTGGGGATTAAAGATTATCCTGGCTGCTTTGGGCATGAGTTGGGGTACAGCCTCTACAATAGCAGGGCTTAAAACATAGAAGACATACAATGACAGACGATATAAAACTGTGCTTGCTAGGTTGTGCCATGTGTTAAGCAGACCGTAGTACATTTTTAGGAGATGGATTAGCATTAGCTACAAAAAATGTAAACTGTGCATAAATAAAGTTGTTTTGGCAAGGGACTGCATGTGTAATATGCCAAGGCTTAGGTAAAAACTATTAAGTAGCTTGATATCTAGCAGTTTTATTTAAGTAATAAGCTCTATAAGCTAAAGGCTAGATGCAAAAATGTAAAGGCTAGAAAAGCGTTTAAAGCTCAGAGCTTATACATATTAACCCACTTGCCCTAATGCATCCATGTGTCTCTTGAAAACTCATTTGGACAACTATATCTACACCATGATTTTTTAAAATTTATTTTTAATTGCACTTTCATCAAAAGTCACTTTAGTTAAATGGTTGTAGTTATTGTGTCTCCACTTAGGAGAGCCAGACCTGAGGACTATTTTGTCAACATTCCAGGTATTGTAAAAATTTATACTCTTTCAGTTTGACAGATTTCCAAGTGCTAGCATTCTCATGTCAAGCACGTCCGCTGATTACCTTGTTGACCTGCGCGCCGCTGTTGTAGCTAAACAGCACTTGCCTCAGGTCATTGCTAACATTCGGGTGCCACTTAAACACTGGTTCCCACTCACTGTTACAAATAAGCAGAAAAATCAATGATAGAAATATATTTTTGGAACCTGGAATCTGATGAGTAGGTCTTTGCGAAGAGCGCCAGGCCTTCGAGCCATCAGAGTTCTGTTCACTTGAGTCTGTAGCCAGCATTTGCTATTTCAAGGTAATCAATAAGTGCTGACATGTGTCTTACCTGACCACAGCTGGTCACTGCACGGGTCAACATGGAATTAACTTCATGTTGTGAGCAAAGGTACAAGGGCCTAGTCTAGACATGGTAGTGGCGGATTCCTTAGTACATACATTTACTTAAAAAGATTTTAGAGGAAAATGTTGCTTTTAATCATGTAAAAATTGAGAATTAATAAAGGTATTTTGACCAGTGGCAATAGTAGTTTTAATAGTAGTTCTAATAAGAAATAGTAGTAGTTTTAGTAGTAAAAATAGGAGTAATAGTAGTAACAATAGTTTTATTATTTGTTGTTCTTGAAGTAGTAGTACCCAACACCAAACATACATTGACTCACCTAATATTTTTGTTGACTACTTTTACTTAAGTCATTTTATTTAAACAGTACTTATACATAGTTGCATATTTGGAGTACTTCTTCCACCTCTGAGATATAGCAATCAGATTTCCCATCCTTTCCATTTCTAAGACTTAGAGAATGCACTGAATGATTCTGGCAATCGTCTCCTGTCCGCCGGCACTACCTTGAAATGGCTGGTAATCATGTGTATTTACATATGCTATTCATGTCTCCATCAGGAAGAATTTCAATAACTCTGATTTCTTAAATTTGCCTCCGGAGCTGTTATTAGGACACTGGCAGCTCTCGTTTTACCACAAAAATATCCCTTGATGCTTAGATGCTGTAATCAAACGTTCTCATTAGCATTTCATTTCTGATGGGACAAGATGATTAGGGGCCTGCTTGCTCATCCAACCATCATGAATTTCCAATACATTTGTAGACATTTCAACATGACCAACCGGAGCCATTCTCATCATTTCTTCACCAACTGATTATTACATCATCATTTCATCTTATAGAATTAATTATGTTACATCGCAACAGAAAGTATGCTTTTTTTCCTCACATTTAATCACCTAGTATAATGTAATAGGAATAATCTGTCCTTAAAATGTCATTTACCCTTTATTATGAAGAACTGAAATATGCTTGCAGACTGGAATAAGGGACGCTCCCATTGGCTGTGGCTGTCATCACTGACTTAAAGGCTGCAGATAATATGGAGAAAGTGTCTATTCTAACAGCTTACATTGCAAAACAGCAATAAAATAAAAAGAAAGAAAAAAAACTGCTTCTCTAAACTGCCTTCCTGTTATTTTAAAGATTCAGTTCAAGATTTTATTGCATGTTTTTAAATGCTTTAACGGGTTACCACCACCTTATTTATCACAACTGTTGCCTTTGCACACTCCAGTTAGAGCACTTACATTGTCCCAGGTCCAGAGTAAAAACTAGAGGAGACAGATCATTCGCAGGTCCCCAACTTTAAAATCTCTACCTCTGCAAATCAAAACTGCTACATCTGTTGAGTGTTTTAAATCAGTGCTTAAGACACACCTTTTTGCATTGGCTTTTAATACAAGCTGTATGTCTGTAAGACATTTTTAGTACTGTTTTATAATATATAATTTTTAAGTGTTTTTAGTTGCTTTTATCTATTTTATCCTATTGCTAAAAAACTGTTGTAAATATAATGTTTTTCATTTCCAACAATTTTGACTTTATTATTGTATTGTTCATGAACCTGTATAGCACGTTGGGGCAGCATAAGCTGTTTGTTTTAAATGTGCTCTATAAATAAGAAAATTTGGCCTTGAAATCCAGGTAATAGCAATACATTCATGAGATGTTTAACAAAATGGAGACAATTGTAGCATCACACAGTTCTAATGTTGAACTACAAGGTAAGCTGTAAACTTTATGAGCAGTGTCTTGCAGGGAGAAATTGATCGAGTTTTACTTTATTTTTAGATACAAGAAAACACTGTGTATTGAAATACCTATTTGTAAAAGGTAATATGCATGAAAAAGTCCCAACTACCCTCTCATTAAAGGTCAAGTGTGTTTGCACTGACATTTCCCTTCAGCAGGCTAAAACACTTGACCTGTGCTAATAGGATATAGCACCGAGCCATACAGCGGACAAACTGATTAATTGTAGTCTTTTGTCTCCATTTTTCGATGCTTAATGCCTGACAAGCTAATGACGCAGAAAGGCCTGTGTACTCTTGAACAGGTTTGCTGCAGCTTGCACCGTTCCATTTTTAATTCACAGCTAGCTGCGCCTGTGAATAAGGTCAGCACAAAGGACTCGGAGCTGCCAACGGGTGGCTGCAAGAACATCTGTGCCTGGGAGCTGCTGCAGTTGGCAGGATCTGATGCCAGCTGTGTGGACCCAAGGATCGGCGCGTCCCACTGGAACACCGGCCCACAATACTGTGCCGCGCAGCAGAATTGCAAAGCGAGCTGTCATCTCATCAAAATATCACTTTGGTGCCACGCAAGCTGCTGGCTGCCAACACCTGGGCTCCTCAGTGCTCAGGGAATAAAGGCAGGGCGGCAGCCAATGGGACATCCAGGCCCAGCCAAGTGGACTTGAGGAAAAGTTTCAAATGACTCTGACTGTAATGTGTGGTGGCACAGGCCCGGTTCAGCTGCTGAATGACACTGAGTGAAACTGGGATGGAGTTGGACTCAATACAAAGGCATTCTGACCATCAGAAAGATAACTATAAAAGGCTACTGCAGTGTTCTCAAGAGGGGCCACTTGCATATGGTCCTAGATAGTAAAATCATTAGACTACTAAACAGGGACGTCATCTGAATAAACTTAAAACGGCCTGGCAAGGCTGTAGAAGCAGGCAGACTCATTTTATGGAGCCAAAAGTGAAAAAATAAAATAAAATAAAATAGATCAATGTATTATGGTCCCAGTACCGTAGTGGAAATGCTTACACAGTAACTTAGCTAAGGCATGAGCTAAACACATTGCAGTGTGTCATTCAGTGGGGTTAGATAAAGGTACAAAAGTTTCAATGCAAATTTGATGGCTAGGTATGCTTACAGACTGGCACTGCATACACTGGTCTACAAGCAAAATGCTTATGGAACAAAAGTAGTGAAATTTTTCTTGGATTAGGTCACTAATAAAGAAAAAGTAAGTCAGAAGTGCAGATTGGCTATAGTTTCCAAGAAACAGTATTGGGTCAAAATAGAAAATTTATGCAAAATAAGGCAAAAACGGTAGTTTATCAGAAGGTACAGTGTCTACAAGCAACCAGTTCTATCTGAAAGCCTGTCTGCACATTCACATACATTCATTTTAATGTCTAGAGTTTTGCCATAAAATGTTTTGTTTTTATTTGCAGAAATGTATCTCTTGGAAGTGGACAAAATGCATGCATGTAGAGAAATTAAATATTTTCAAAATATAAATATTATTTTTAAGCAAAAATGCCTAAATCTATAGTATAAACAGATGTGATTTTGATGTGAAACAATATCATTAAATATCTTGAATACATTAGCTAATCAGCACAGTCATCAATTGATTTTCAGTTCATCTTATCAAAATAAATTAGATTTAGCCACTTTTATCTCGGAAGCAGATCGACTGACTAACCTGTAAATGCACTGACCTTGACAATGACCACCACCTTGGTTTGAGAACCTTTTTAAATAGTCACTTTAAAATTAAAAGACTATATCTGCAATAATGGTAACTGTTACAGCCTACAGTAAGAAAGTAGGCTGTAACTGATTATTATTATTCAAAGAAATTGTTTAATGAGGCAAATAAAAAAGTGTAGTTTATTGTAATCTAAGCATACACACAAATCAGACAAATCAGATTTGGTGATTAGCAAAGTAAAATCAGAATTCAAAACACAAAAGCAAGACATGTGCAATAAAAAGAAATGGAAGAAGACAGCTACACTGAAAGTAACCACCTCCAGGGTTTGACCTTGCAGACTGTCCTCACTAATGTCAAAATCAAACCTGCTCTGCTGGTGTTCCAATTATTCCCTTTCTAAATAGAACAATGCCCTATTTTAAAATTGAGTTTGCAGAATAAACAGAAAGCTCCTAATCAAGACAGTGTTGCTGATTACACTGGAAACAAAAAGCCTTTCATTCAAAACAAAGCATCCCGAGCATCTTTGAGAGTATGATGGCACACCTTAAGGGCCATTACATGGTGTAAGTGATTGCCACCGGAAGTCATTCATTCTTATCAAGAAAGGGGCAGGTAGGTGGCTAACGGCAGGCAGTCTCCTACTCACAACATCACATTGTGGAGTTTTTCTTAAGGACTCTGCTTGACCGCTGCAAATGACAGCTCTGACTTCCCCCGTCGTAAAAGAAAAGTGGAACTCCGCCGTGTGGTGTCTGTGAATTATAGCACTGTCAACTCAAATGTGTGATGTGGAAGACAATTGGCGAGGTAAGTAGGTCAGCCTACTCGGCAATATAAAACGTCTGTCATATTCTCCCATAAAAATCTTTACACAGAGATGTTTTTGCGGTGCTTTTAATCACAGGTCTTTGGAGAAATTTAAAGCTTAGAGGCGTGATGAAGAAGTGAGTGAAGGTCAAGACATAACTGCTCTGTAAGTTGTTGCATTTTCCAAAGTGTAAAAAAGGGCGGCATTTCATCCACATTAAGTTGCATGGCCACAACTATGTACATCTATATATAGTGAGAAAAATTATTTCTTCAATTCAAAAAGCGGTGTATATATTATATAGACCAAAAAGCAAAACATTCCAATTAAATTAAAATAAATGTTTACAATATTTCACTTTGTATGCTCTGAATCTATATAACTGCATTTCACTTTCAATTAAACATGTTTCATGTTTTCTCAAACTTTAGTTCCCTTTTAATATTAATAATTCAAGTGTTTTAACAAAACTATGCTTCAATTTGAAAACAAAAAAAAAACAAAAAAAAAAAAACATTAAGTTCGCCTGCTCTTATAAGTCACTGACAGAAAAGTCTTTCTGTCTGTAATGTTGTTTGACAGAAATATCAATATCAGTTGTAGTCATTTCTAAGGGAAAAGTGATATCGGCATTTGGGGGTCAATAGTCAGATCAATGTACTTGGTTTCACATAAAGCATGTATAGTGCGCATTCTTCCTCATCGTTTCTACTGTCAAAACGGTTATATAGTGTTCCAAATAAGCACCACTTTGGCACTCCCAAAGCTGTGGTTCCAACAATGTGGTACCTTTACGCAAAAGCGGTGCTTAGAACTGCAACTTGAGGACACATCTAGCATTTACTAACACGTTTCCTTTAGGTGAAATAAGCATTCTGGATCTGTACTTTATGAATAAAACACTGCCTTCACTCTCTACAGTAAACATGACCAGAAGTAGAGTAGGTTTAAAGTTTAGGGAGTTGAAAATATTACCAAACACTTTTTTTTTTTTGTTTTTTTTTTTTTTGTATCAGTACATGGCCGTGTCTTTAGTTCCCACCGCAACTAAGTGAGAACTGTTTTTCTGAGATAGCAAGTATATTTTAAAAGTTAACCCACTGCCATTTTACAAACTCATTCACTCATCATTCTTTCAAAATATATAGAATTTTCTTCTATAGCAAAACAATACAGTTTGTTGAACTATAGGCATACACATTTCCCTCTACTATCTGAACACAGACAGACAGTCTAAAAGTCTACTCCATAACCCTTCTGTAGCTGGAGCACAGCCTCAGGTCTTCAGTCAGGGCTTGGCTGGCTTTTCCTAAGTACACTCTCTGGACCACTGTGACCTGGCCTGAGCTGAGAGGGGCCCCCGGCCTTTAAACCATCTGCCTCCAGTAACACTCCTGTAGCAGCACTGGCCATTAGAGAACTCCGGTGAATTGGTGGGCATTGTTGGAATTTCAATTGCACTGCTTGTAGTTTTATTACACAGAGCTTTGTACTGTAGCCAGAGATACAAACGCTTATTCTTTTTCATAACAACAATTAGTCTGGATAAAATTACTACCACTAAGAATCCATTGCAATACAAACCTACACTGAAACTGCCCCTGGATTAACATTAGCAGACATATTGAACTTTTATTCAATCAAATAGAAAATTGCAGCTTTAGCAGCACAATGACACATTTTGTTGCAGATTACTTTCATATCTGGAATATTTTTCTGAATATGCATCACTCTAAATGATTTAAAAATAGAACTCGTAAAATCTGGGACAAGTGTTAGAGGAAGAAAGCCCTGCAGAATGACACTCATTATGTGGAAAGGAACTGAAGCTTTTCGAGGCTCATAAACAATGTGATGGTGGGAGTGGGATCAACACTAGGAGGAGAGTTAAGCCTCCTCTGTTTGATGAGACAAGAGATCATTGTACTTACACACAAGAGATGGCTTCTTCATTCTGGAAGATGCAGCTGGATGTTAAGCAAATGGGACTTGTTTGGTTGAAAATCAGGCAAGCATTTCTTAATAAGCCAGATTAAGAGCTGGCTGAAGCTGCATGAAGTTAAATAGTAACACTGAAATATAAGCATTGTTCTGATACTATGTCATCCTTTTGCTGATTGAGGATGGGACAAATCTGGTTCCAACCCTCAGAAACAGTATATAATGACAAGGATCTATTGAGTGTAAAAGATATTTCATGACTGGCCTACTGCAGATTAGAGACTGAGCAAGTTTAACATTTGACTTCTGTGGTGGATACGTTCGGTTTTCTAGTATTTTCTTTTTCTTTCCTACTTATTTTTTTTTTAGAAGGATGCAAAAAAATCAACTGGTTAGGATTAAAATATCTGCTATTGGCTATTTATAGTGTAATGCATATGTAACAATACTCACAAGTGTTTATGGGTTTTACTTACTATACAACACTCTGTGGACAGTCTGTTTGTAGAATGTAAATATTCTTACTTTACTATTGATATTCCCTCTTGTAAATATTACATGATTCTATTTGTTTAGTGAGACTATAGTGGAGTATTTCAAGGAATAAGAGGTCAAGAGAGCGAGCTGTTGCTTAAGGAGAGTCAGTCCAGACTACAGCTGTTCCATTGAGTACTTCTTAAATAAGGATAGGACGATTGTTCAAGGATGCTAGTTAGAGTGATGGAAATGGCTCTGTGATCCTCCATTATCTGTCTTCCTTTCCTCATAATGTGCCGTTCCCTCTGCCCCATCGATTGCGGCCACTGGATGTTGTCATTAAATCAATTCTTCCCAGAAGAGAAATGGTTTGTGTATGAACAGTCCTTGCCCTTACTATCAATGACAGAGCTGGCAGCGCCACTCAGATGGATCAGGATGAAACCAGAGACAACGCCGAGCACAGAGCAGGAAATGTATTTTCTGCTTGCCCGAGCCCTTCTATTAGTTATGCATGTTTGTTTCCAAATAGGAAAACATGCCACATGCACCAGGGCCGCCAAGCACAATATTTCCTGACACTCACTTATTCTAGCCCTTTTCAAGGATGAAAGTAATTTCAGAAACATTGTATCCCCCCAACATAAAATCCACTGAGGTAGGGCTTTTTGTTTGCGGAACAACAAAGAGTAAGTGAAGTGGCTCCACAATAACAGCACAAGGAGATGTGGGATTTAGATGGCGGCGTGTTTCTATATACCTAAGCGTTTCATCCTGACTTTTCACACTGGCCTACATTTATGATCAAATTGCACTCAGCGACTTGCAGCTTCAGGAAAAGGACAACTGCTTTTAACCCTGTTGGGGAGAATTATGTTGTATACCTGTAAATCTCCAGCCTGATTTCGTAATATTCTACTTATTCAAAAGCAGAATATAGCAACATCACATCTTTTACTGATGGCTCTTTCTGTCACCCTGCAGTCACACAGCAGGTTTGCCATAGATCTTTGTTTTTCATTACTCACAGGGCCCACCTGTCTCAATATTAGAGACATAGAACTGCTCCTTGATTTATGATTTATGATATTTTCTCCATAAGCTAGAGGCAGTTTTGAGCAGATGGTACATTAAACAAGTCAAGAGTGCCACCACTAAACTTATATATGACCAATGAGATCTGGGTAGAAGTTTAGGCAATTTTTGGAAATGTTAGTAATGAGCCAAGGGCATAATGATTAACTTTGGTGTGGATCTATATCACTGTTTAGATCCAGGAGTGTTTTATATAAATTCTTAACCAATATGAAATATATGATTTTTGTGACTCAACGGACCCCTGAACTAGAAAATATTTGAGTTTGAGTCCAGGTCTAGGCACTATACTATATTTATCATTGCAAGATAGGACCTGTGCCTTGGAGTGCATGTAACATTCCATGTTCATACAAAGAAGATATCATTCACACTACACCCCTGGCACATCCTAACACCATGTCTTCCACTCCCAATGCAACATTTCATTGTCTTCCAAAGCAATCTATTATGGGCCTCTCTGACACACTGATAGAAACAGAGTGGGCATGTCAGCGTGCACAGATCTGCAGTGAACTTCCTGACAGGTACCACTGATTCTCTGCGTCTCCCTACTTCATCAGCTCTGATTCCTACTCCTGCATTTCAATGTGGCAACGCACAGCAGTGTACAGTAGAGCTCTTCTGCCACCAAGTGGACAAATCCACTCAGCAATCCGTTCTCCCACGCTTGCAGCTTGCAGTCTTTGAAATAGGGGATATTGAGAAATCTCATTTGGCCAGATCACCTTGCAGACTCATTCCTTTTTAAGTCCTAATTCTCCCGACAGTAAGAAGCACCTCAAATACATGGGTAAGGTTCATCAGGCCAGACACAAAGGCGGACAGACAAGGCAGCCAGATTAGCCATGTCTTTTGTTTAGCTGTGAAAAACTCAGAGTTTCGCCGACTGTGTCCAATCTGCCCACCCCCCTTTGCTTTTAATTAGACCGTCTCAGGGGTGCCCTTATCAGTAATGGACTATGCTCTTAATGAGGCTGTTATTAAGTCGTTTTCCTCTGGGCTGAGAGACGTGCAGCCACCTATGGCATGTAGGCAGATAATACTAGACCTTAGTTAAATCCAATTGCAGTCAGCTGTGAAGGCGGTGTTAAATCAGAGTGCACACACACACACACACACACACTCACAGAAGCCTGCACCGGCACAAGAAGAACTGAAGGTAATGGAGGAATAATGGCTTCTCTGGTTCTTCTGAGAAAGGCCTTTTTCCGAGAACTACAGGCTGCTGAGAGAGGGCCTCCAAACAACCTGGGATAAGTTGGGCCAGTATATACCAGTTGTATATACCAGGATTTACTCTGAGGTGGAAGAAGTACTGCAAATCAGTATTTGAGCAAAATATTGTTATGGAAGAATATTATGGAAGTACAAGTAAAAATAACAAACTAAAAAACAATGCAAAAGTCAAAAAAGTACTACTTTATTGCGGCTACTTTTACTACTACAACCAATATTTATAGAACTCCTACTGCTACTATTACTATATACTCTTACCACTACTACTGCTACTCTTGCTGCTCTTGGTTGTTAAAAAAAAGTATTCTTAAAACATGTACTTGTTCCTGGAGAAAAATACCTAGTTACTTTCCTCCTCTGGATTCAGTCTCATCTTTATATTCATTTCTGGTAGCTCATGACGTCAGGTCTCTCATAAAAATTTACTGCGCTCAAATACCATCATTGTTTCTGTAGTCAATGCTGCTCTCCTGGACAAAGGAGACTGCTCCAGTCAAAACAAGGCTTCTGCTCTTTTGGTGTGAGGTCTTGTTCTACTAACTCTGGGCTGCTGAGGTAGGCTCCTACAACCTGTGAAGTCTGCCTCATGGGGTGCTATGGTCTGCTCTAATGAATAGGGCGGAAGTGAATTCGTGCTGTCAGAGGTGTTGAGGCACTTTAAGGTGAGGATTATAAAGGTGAATGTGGTGAAAATGCTTTTGTGAGCTATGCTACACTATATTTCACATAAAGTCACCTAGAGTCTGGTTAATGATATCACAATATCTGAGCTACAGTGACACTACTGTCTGTGTGAGCTCAGCCCAGATCCTAATTTCTACCTGGAAAAGTGTGCTTTCAAACAAGTTATCATAACAAGAAACAGTAGTGGATTTTGGATTCCTGCAAGCCAGCAGTATTAAAGCACAAACTATACCATATACAGTAAATGTCTTATATGGGTTGACTAGATAACAATAAGTGCAACATTTGAAAACTTTTTTTTATTTTTTTATCTGGCAATGTACAGCGTAAGTAATATGCGTATAAGCCATAGTGATGATGAGTTTATAAGCATTGGCTCAGGAAACCCCAGGATTAAAAAGCTTTTTAGAAAGTTCTTGTGTGCTATGTGTTTGGCAGCAGGGTTTATGGCAACCCTATTGGCCTTAAAGACATGCTACTACATGCTTCTCTCAGGTTATGTTCTTGTTGTTTGCATTCTGCCATCATATAAACAGCCCCTATAAGAGGACAGCACTGCTAAGAAATGCTAACTTAAACCTAGTGGTGGGTGCACTGTGAAAAAAGTAATGCTTTAGCTATTGTCTGCTGACTAAAGAAAAGCAAAATACTGTGTTCATAACATGTTCTGATGATACAGTATATCATCAGTGTTACATGCACAATTCCATTAGGCTTCAGAGTGCTCAAATAACATCAGGTTTAAAAAGTTTTCAGTTTAAGAAGATTTCTGTAGATACCCAATAGAAAAAATAGAATAATAATAAATAAACCGATCGTATGAAATCTGAAGCTTTCATTTAATGATGATAATAAAAATTATGTATTGGATTTATAAAGTGCCTTTCTAGATGCTCAAAGCACTTTACATGGCATTATTCATTCACTCCTCAGCAGTAAAGTGTCTTACCCAAGGACACAACAACAGTATGCATAGCCAGTAGGGGGGCTCGAACGGCCAATCTTCAGGTTAGTGGGAGAATGTTCATTTAATATACATGTGAAGTTAGAAAAATAATCCAAGGTCCTCTGATAAATGTAAACTAAGAAACAAGAGCTTGTAAAAAGCAACATTCAGTGTTAACTTTTAATTGCATAAACAAGCCTATACTAGGAAATGTACTGTTTGTACTATACTATTTACTCATGTGTGTATAAAGCTAGAAAGACTTTATCTAACAGTCATTAAAAACAAACTCATGGTCATCGCTGAGATTCAGCCTGTAAACAGTAACTAAACAGTAACATATCAAAGGAACTCGATGAATGAAGTGGAGAGGTCTTTGAATGCAACCACGTCAGAAGCCATTTAGAAACGTGTATCAAATAAAGGCCCAGTAAAAATGTACACAATTTCAAAACATATTCATATTCATTAACGCATTCATTTAGAATAGCACTATTAGAAGAGGACAGAAGCCATACAGGCATAAAAGGCTCTTTGAACCAAGGTTGTCCAATGCTTAGTGTAAAGTTAATTAAATCAGACAAAGACTGTATATAAATGCAGTACTAAGATGTTTTCCCCACTTCTGATCAAGCAAAAGTTTCTCTAAAACTTAGCTGTTAAACTTTGAGTTCTATATTATCATTTAGCAGAGGCATCAAAGTACTAATTAATTAGCAAGCTATTAGACAATTCCACCGCTTGTGTTGGCATCGATGAGGGTGATTAGAGCAGTTCTTTCAACAACAATTTCATTAGGGTGTATGTATTCAAACAAATCCATTTACAATTGTGCAAAAGATGAATGTTTTTCCTTCATTGTTGGTATTTGAGAGCATAATACAATACCCCTCTTGCTAATTAACAACCAAGGACAAAGTAATCATAAAACAGTATTACTGGTTTTCATGATGGAAGAATTGAATTCTTTGGGATAATTGTACATAGCTGGAGTACTTTTCCTGTTCTATACAAACAAAGTCTTGTTCATTCAAGTTAATAACGTTGGTACAAATGGACACAGATTAAATGCAACTGGAAAGCTATTTAGCCAATCAGAAAAAAGGTAGCAGTTATATTAAAATAATTAGACAAACAAAGTGCTGCATAAAGCTCACCCCCTTTTCTTTATAAATGGTTATGGTTGGTCCGTAGGATTATAGTTTTCTGAATATGGCTTTAATGGGAGAGGTACTAGACCCACTACACTTTGCTCATTAACAATCCAGAACTAGAAGCACTCTGAGCATACAGACCTCCGCCAAGGCATATCAAACTGTATGCAAGATTTTGTTCCTTTACCAACCCCTTTGTGGATGGAATTAGTATTGTTGTGCCATCTGGGTTTTGAGCTCTACCATTTGAGCTGTGGTCAGTAACTGTAATGTTTAAGGTTTAATATATATCAGGTTATGCTGCTAACATAAATTGACTCTATCTTGCAATGGTACAGGTTGCTTTAAAACAAAACCTGCCGAACAGCACAATATGGTTGGCCAGATTGATTGAAATGCTTTTGACAATGGGAAAGGTTCGACACTCACTCCAATTTGGTTAAAAAGTGAATGGGTCTGGCTGGACAGGCTACTTGATAATTAACAAAAAACTGATAGGAAAATAATGTGTTTACGCGCTAGGATACACAAGCTTGGTACATGATAGTAGACAATAGCTTGGAATGATTCACGAAGAATAATGAGGTAATTTGATAGTCTGTATATGAAATAGGAAAGACAAAAAACCCTATTATTTTGCAAACACGTTTAGAAGCTGACAAACTGCCGCTCTCACACCAAGCTCAGGTGCAGTCTGTCAAATCAATGAGCCAGTGATTTACAAAATAAAACAGGCGTGATTAAGAGCGGTTAGTCAGCGGCTAAATCAGCTCATAAATCATTGTTCACTGTGTCGGCTTTACTTTACGGAGAGCTGTCTGGGAAGAGGAGGAAGCTGCAAAATATCTAGTAGACCATATCCTCGGCTGACTGTGTAATGGTCAACAATTTTACAAAGTAACAATGTGGCCAAGTCTTTTGTGTTCTGTCTTTAAATGTGTGCTTCAGTGGCCTCATGCTGCAAGCCTCTTCTCACCACACAATAGTTTGAAATGAGCTCCTCTTTGTCCAGCGGGTTACATTTTCAAAAGTGCAGCCTTGGCGAGAATAGTATTGATGTTGAGAAACCATAAACAGTAGTCAGACAGTGGCTATTCTGCTCTGTGTACTGCAGCTACATATATATTTTTTTACTGGACACTCATCTCCTATATAAAGTGGAAGTGGCCTATACCGTCACAACAGTAAATTTCTGCAGGTTTCAATCTTCAAGTACTTTTATCTTTCGTTTGAGATGATATGAGCATAGTTGCAGGGATAGGCTCCTATCACAAATGAACCCTAACAGGAATAGGCAGAGGTAGAAGAAATCAAGAAGTATGCTGTGCTTTGTTTCCTTGACTGGTTGCTTGCTTTTCAAATTGCATTGTTCCAGACGCAGTTCTTTCAGTGTATGTTGGTACTGCTCATTGTTTTCTGATTTCTTTATTATGCACACATTAGTTCCAGGCCTCTGAAAATCTTCAATGCAAAGATGTTAGATAGAAAAGGTGAATCAGGGAGTCAGTGTTGAGATGTTAAGTTAACTTTTAAACAAGGAATTTTTACAGATATTGCCAAGTAAACATCTAATTAAAAGCAGGAGTAACCTACATGAATTGCAAAATGTATGGTAACAAAAATATCAAAGCACAAACAAGTACATATACAATGTCCAATAATTGTGCAATAGGTAAAATAAGAATTTAAGAAAGATAAGAATAAGAAAGTCTTTTAACATAAAGAATTAAATATGCAAAAATGGTTGGTAGGGTTTCATCTGCAAACTTCCAGTGTCCATATCCTTTCTGCTTCTGCTCATAGATAGCATTTGTAACAGCAACATCAACATGGGATTCATCAAAAGTTTGTTAAAGAATGAAAGGGCAATTTCCGTTTCCCATAAAGAGGAGACCAGTGACCAAATGTGTCTTTATTAGGCCTCGGAATGGAAACAGACAGGCGTGGAAATTGCTCAGTACAGGAGAGTCTGCTGCTTGGTTCACCATTGCCAAATTATCAATTCACATGATACAAATACAGACTGGAGTAGGGCGACATATTGGAAAACATTTGCATAATTCTAAACCACACTTCTATGTTGTGTTAGTGGACCACTGTGCACATTGCTGCTTCCAAATGACAGTGAACACACCATCTAGCATGGTCTACATATACAAATAGCCTGGTGGTCTATTTCAGTGCTGGCCAGACTTTATGCACTGCACTGACTCCCACATATGTTCTTGGGATATATGTATCTATTCAGATCTAATGCTGACGAGAGTGCATTTGTAGCCTGCTGTTAATGTTGGAAAGGCATCTATAACCACGACTGGAGGAAGCTTTTAAATTCATCTTAAGGCTGATGTCTGTTTATCATATATTTATGCTGTCTCCAGACACTTCTGTTGAGGAGCTTTTTTATATACTTAACAGTAGTCTCAAAGAGTTTTCTGAGCGCTTTGCTTTTACAGATAAAAGCATACAATTTTCTTTATTTTCAACTTAACTCTCACAAAGCAATGATTAATGTGTGCTGCATGCCACAGCAAAAATATTCTGGAGTGAACAATCAGATAGTTACTAATAGAAAATAAAAGATACTAGACATTTGTCAGCTATTCTTATTTGTTTACAATATGCTATGCACTGTAAATAATAAGCTATTGCTCAACAATTTAATGCCAAGTGCAGTTGCTATTGCTCATGCTATAGCACCTAGCAAAGTTATATGTGTAGACCATATTTTGGTGCCATGATCATAATGTTTATGGCACATCAACGGGGGGGTGCAAAGGGGTTTGTTGTCCTGGGCCTCATGGTGAGAGGTGCCCAGAAATCGTCCCTCTTCTTATATTTTCTATTAAAAGAGGACCCATGTGAAGTCCTCTTGCCCCTGCACACCTGTCGCCAGGCCTGCTGAGAGAGCTGAGAGAACATTCAGTGAAGTGGTACTTGAGAATAGCTAGTGATATGTATGAAGGCTGTTTTGTCTTTATTATGAAAGCATTTTCTGGACAATGAACTGTATGAACTAAATAATTTTACTTAAAAAAAAAAAACTTGAATAAACTGTAATAAAATTCAGTGTCCCAAACTCGCAGAACCTACTCCCAGAAAAAAGATTAAAGCAAAGATTTCTGTCTCACATCAAACTAAGCCAGCCAACCAGGTTTTAAATTTACAGTCGCATGACAAGGCTCTTTCAATTTGTTGTGGCAAGCGGGCTAAAGTTCTGCAAGTTTGAGACACTGAATTTTTTTACACTGCATTTTTTGTCATTGTATTTTTATACACTGTTTTTAAATTACTGTTTTCAGCTTTTAAAATGTTGTGAACTGAGATGTGCATCAGAATTTGAAAACTGTTCACAAAATTCAAACGCAAAAAAATCAGTAAATCATAAGTGTGTTTGTCTAAAAAATGCTTTTGTAATAAAGACACAAAACAACCTTTGTAATAAATAAGAAATAGTTGAATGTTGCATTGGAGGTTCTATACCAATGTAGCTGGACAGAAGCAAAGAACTGGGAAGGATGATGACGTATCAAGAGCTAACCCCTGTATAAACTAAAGGTTGGGAACACCATTATATAAAAACAATCACTAGATAGACAACTCTTACTGTCACATCAGAGGTTTTCCCTGTATCTACAGAGTTGTATGTCATCATTTTGGTTTAACAGCTAATAAGAGCAAGGTTTACACTATGCACTATAAAGACAAGTAGATCCCATTCTACAGAGCTCATAAAAAAAATACAGGAACAATCAACCCACTGCCATTGCCATGTATGCAACACATTTGAAAAATATGTAACTTTTCAAAATGACCAGACCTCTCCAATGATGTGATCAGTTAATGATTAGAATCTAAATGGGATCCTGAAATTATAATAATCATATCATTCTGTGAGCGTGACAGGCAGCCTGGGGAATGGCAGCTTTTTAATCCTATCTCATACTACTCTGCCAATCATGAAAAATCAAATTGTCTTGCAGAAATAGAGGGTAAGATGCAGGACTGATGGATGTTATAGTCTTCATTAAGTCTCTCTCAGTGCAGCAGATAGCAGTTTGGCCAAATGAAAGAATTTGGGCTCAGTGCAGCCTGATGATGGGCTTTTAAAATGTTCAACACTTCCAAATGCATCTTAGGAAGCTGCAGCGGCATACGTCTTCATAACCATAAGCCCCTCTCTGCGGTGATGACGGCTCTTCACATGAACAAGCAGTTAATTTAGCGAACTGGGCGCAATGTATGTGAGTATATCTTGTATTCAGCTTGTCACACTCTGGCGGTAGAAAATATCCATCAGAACAAGAAGTCATTTGGATTCTCTCGGTTTCACACAAAAATGGTTTCAATTATTTCCGGGCCATTTGTATTATAAATGGTTTAGGGTGGATTTAATGGCTGGATGGACTAATGGCACAAGTTAGTGCCGAACACCTGTCTTTGAAAACTTCAGAGAAACAAAATGTATATTAGGCTTTACACTGAGAACTATACATTGATTTATTTGGCTGAAACTATTTTTAACCTCCCTATGACCCCATTTTGTACATTTTATACATACACTGTACATTTATGTAAGTCTATATAGAAGTAACACTGCATGACATGGAAGTCAGTGGGAACAAACCTCAGGCACTGGATGCACTGTGTTTATGTCATGGTAGTGCCGCTGATCCGGAACCTAGCGCTGCTTGATATACCAGTGTTTTTGTGTGTGCAAAAGTAAATAAATCAAAAGGCAAATGGGGAAATGAGCTTTTGTACATGTCTGGGCACTGCTATTGTTATTACAAGGATGCACTAGTGTTTTCGCTTTTGATCTAACGTCTGACAGAGATCATAGGTGCAGTGATAAGCTGACACACTCGGTGATGAATCTTACAACATATCTGACACTGCCTGATATCTTGTCTTTGGTTGTAAGACAACTCTGTCTGTGATCTTTGTCCCTATCTCACTACAAGACAAACAACCACCAGTTTTGAGCTACGAAGGACAATGTTTCCCACTATTAGGAATTTTTTGTCTCAGACAGGCGAAATTGTACACTATACAGTACTCGGCTTTAGGCAGTGTATCTTTAAAGATATGTTATATAATTCTTTTAAACTATAAATAACAATGGTGCACTGCTGCTTTGTGGTTAGTGACTTTCAGCAAGCAGCTAATGGGTTCAAAATTCAAGCCACTGACATACAATTTCTCTATACAAAGACAAGACATCCATATACAGTATAGGTGAATCTCTGATTCTAAATTTACCCCAGTGAATGAATGTGAGAGTAAAAGGGTGTCAGTGTGACAAAAAGATGCCACGACAACTAAAAAATGTGCAGAGGAGTGGTCCATTATTGTGTACAAATCTGGAAAAGTGACATCATGTTACTTTAAGTAGTTTTGACACATTACAAGCTTTCCCTCTTAGCATTCTGAGTAACTCATTGTGCATGCACCTCCATCATGAACTGCTGTGTAATAGCTGAGGACCTGCTCCGGTAACACAAACCGGAGAGAACAGCTCCTATCCCCACCATCACTTATCTTACTACTGCACATTTAGGTAATAACACATCCATTCTGCGGCTGACACACTCCTGCCAACACCGAACATGATCCACAATTGTGTCACAAAGCCTGGATCAAATGATACACTATTGATCTGCCGTGGATTAATGGAATATGCAAAGCCAGCCGACAGCAAAATAACAGCCATTTTTCCTGATTCTGCAGCAGACAGTGGTGTTTGTGTTGATATCATGAAGACAAATAGCACTGCCAAGCTGAGACAGAAGATGGGGCTGCTGCTCTTCACTAAATATTCCCAGGTCTGTCAGCCACGGCTTCTCCCTGCTTTCCACACTTTACCATAGCGTGTAATTGCTATTTGGGGGGGGGGTGGCATCCAATCAAAGTCTATAGGAGCAAGAGACTATAACCTAAATAGAAGGGCCAGCCACATCTCCACTTTGAGAAAATAGGTGTTTACTGGTAGTGTCAGATAGCTGCAGGGAGAAGAGTTTAAAGTCTAATCCAGCAGCAGGAGGTCTCATCCTGTGTGCAAGAAGCCTTATTCTGTGTATGTCATGAATAAAAGAACGGTTCTTCTTAAGTTTGCTATTTTTTGGATTTAATATAGTAATTATCCCAATACGGCAATGCTTTGAAGCAGTAAAGGTTGTATGAGGAGATAGAAGTGGGACAAAAGAGGAAAAGGTAGAAGCTGCATTGTTTTGTGTTGATGTTTTTTGTTTTTTTTTTCTACCTAAGGAATGTTTTGCAAAGATTAATCCTACGTGCATATTAGTGACGGATTCTTGCGCCATAGAAAAGCACTGTGAGTTTTATACAGTATTGGGTATGCTTTATGACGTGTTTAGGATTAGGGCATGATACTAGAAAGGCTTGTTTTGAACTCTTGTATTCTTGAAAATAATTGTGAATTTACCATAAAAAGCAAAGCATGTTTATTATCTAAACCTAGAAGCCTATAGAGGTAAGAAAACTGAACTTCGGTCAGTTGGTTTACATGCATGCAAAGTCAGTCATTCCTTATAAAATGCATGAGTTACTTGCACCTGCTTTAAGATGATAGCCTTGTTACATTACACAATCTTTAGTCGGTCTTTTGTCCAGAGCACAAAACTTTCAGAAACAACTGAATAATTTTTTTAAGTACCATACCAACATGCCTGATGCCCAATTCATACTGAATACATTGAGTGTCCTGTATAACCTCTGTAACAAACAGATGCCTTTCAGATCAATGCGTGAGTTTACACTGGCTGCGTTGCAATACGTGTCTCTGTTCGGTGCTCTGCTCAACAGAAGTACATATCAGTTCTACTTTTCACAGATGCTGGAACCGTTATCCATAAAGTCAGACCCGGGACCAATAAAGAGAATCCCAGCATGCTCCGACTCTAACTCTCATTATCTCTATGTAAACATTACATCTTAACTGGTGGCAGGGGGTCACAATTGAGATTGGATACCATAAAACGTAAGTAAAAAGAAAGTATTTATATATGCAGCATGCTCACCCATGATAGAAGCACTAAAGTCACAAAAATAATCTCCAAATGAACAGAAGATTGTGGTCGGACTAGCAAAGCTTTTGTTCACATGTAGCTCTCATGGTACATGGGTACATGGTAGGGATGCACCGATACCACTTTTTTTTCAAACCGATACGAGTACTTCCATTTGAGTACTCGCCGATACCGAGTACCGATACGAGTACTTATATAGGGGTTACTTTATAGTTTATACAGTCACACTGCTGTATCTCATTCATCCCATACCGGGTCTATCCCCACTCTGCGATGCTAAGTTATTTTCACAACCGAGTGGTTTGAACACAACTAACCACAGCTAAACTTTGCTTAATATGGACATGTTATACCTCATTTTAAAGCTTAGATTCTCCTCTGTTCAGTCGCTAAAATGCTTTTAAAGACAGATTGAGCATCTGTGCATAACCAGCGGAGATTCGCCAAGAAATACAGCAGCTAACACAGCAGCTAACACAATTAGCAACGGTACTTCTTAAGCTTTATCAGACAACAACTGCTTCGTGCTTATATAATTTTCGGGACAACTAGGACAACAAAAGGACAACAGCTTAAGTTTTAAAACTCACGTATGATTTGGGATAAGTCTGGTTGAGGAGAATGTAAACTCAGCTTTGCTTTTATCTCCATACAGTACACTTTGAAATCCAACCACAGGTTTCTCACTCAGCTGAGAGAGGAAGGTCACATGCCAGCGCTGTAGTGGTATCGGTTGTTGGTATCGGACCACTTTTATGAATACGAGTACGAGTACTTGGACACGGTATCGGTACCGATACCCGATACTGGTATCGGTATCGGTGCATCCCTATCTGTTACTTTATATATACCTCCAACGTCAACCCCTTTCACCTAGACACAGTCAATGGCTGACTTATTGTTAATGTTTTCCTGCACCATTTTGCAGAGTGAAAAGCAGTGATGGAAATGGCCTGTGAAGAAAACAGAGGAGAGAAAAGGTGTTCCTGTGGGTGCCTCTGGCAGAATAAGCTGTGCTCTTTTATCATGGTGCTGGTCAGAACAGCCCTTTGGTGTTCAGCATGACAGACACTCAAATGTATCAGAAACACTGAGAGGACCCTGTGTGCCCTGGACCACATGGCCAGGTCACCATTCTACAAACTGGTGCCATGGAAATGTCACAGCCTGGTCCTGGTCTGGTCAGAGTGAGCTGAGAGTGGAGGGAGGACATGTTAAATGTTGGCCCCTTTTTGTTCCTCTGTCACCAAACAACCACAGGAGTCAGTGGAGAATGCTGCACTGTGGGAGGGACAGCACAACATGAAACAAACTACTGCCCAGTCCAGCAGAAGGAACATCAACATCACTGCAACATCACTTCAAAAAATTAGCCACAACAAGATTTAACCTGAAAAGCAAGAGGCCTTTATCCAGATAAAACAACACAATTACTTACAGTACATCAAAGATGTCAGAGGATTATAGTGTATACATACTATATGTCATGAATATGCTCAGCTGTTGAAAACACCATAGGATGTATGCCAGACCAGCGGGGACGCACTACACACAAGAGGTAGGGATGATCGAGGTCCGCTCACAACATTTTAACGTGGCGTTTTCTGATATATAGTTCAAATGCCTTGATGTGTATTAGGTCTAATAGTGTTTCGACCAATATTTTACCAAAAAGAGTTTTTAGGGAAATAAAAACACTACACTTCAATTAATTCCATTAACTTATATTTAACCAGCTCAGTGGGTTGAAAACCAGTTGTCATTTATTATGTTGTACTTGCAGTGTAGTCAAAAGCCAATACCTTGCTGGGCTGCAGCTTTGGCAAAATAAAATGTCTGAATATGTTTTGCCATAATGGAAAGTCGCAGAATTTACTATTCCCAGTACAGCTGCCTTACTCATGCTTGTTATAGCTTTGCTGTTTGGATCAAAGCCTCTCAGAGTCTGGATTCATACTAGGGTTTTTCTGCTGCAGGAGCTTGGTCTAATGAAAGTCCTGACATATAATATTAGGTAATTGAGGCTTACTGGGGCATAGTTGATTCATACTGGGGCATGTGCCCCAGTAAAAGTGGTCTAGTGATGCCCCTGTTGTAAGTTATGTGCACAACACACTGAACATGTTAATTTGCAAAGTGGATTATTATGCTAACCTGAAGTGCATTTCAGATACAACAACTCATTGATATTCAGAGCATACATTTATAGGAGGGCAGCTGCACATCTTAGCTTCATTCAGTATCTCCAGCACTAATGCATGTGCTTCAGATTGAGTTCACTGGGAATGCAGATTTTTCAGCTTTATCTAAGTTCTGCTTCTGGAGGAGAGGAAAGTGTTGTACAGGATTTACACCACTACACTGCACTGAATCTTCTGATGTAACAATAAAATGGCACTCTTCCATAAACAACCTCAGTCCAGCACACATTATCTTTATGTTTTTACAGCCTTTTACCTCAAAGGGACTGATGTCTGCATCTGCACTCAGTGAACCTCAATCTGCACATATTCAGCTCCAGAGTGCAGTCTCCCCTTCGATTAATCTCCCGCTGATCTCACAGTTTATCAACACACTCAAGATTTAGTGAAGCATTTCCAGGACGCAGGCTGCCCGGGGCCGGCCGGTGAGACAGGATCGAAGGCCGTGTTCTGACTGTGATTGTGCTGTGTCAAGAGAACCCACCCAGCCAAACTGTAATGGCACGACACATTATCAATTTGTTATAATGAAATCTCACACTACCTCCGAAGTTACACAGTGATGTTTAAACTGAAAAGTTTTTTCTTCTTTTTGTACAAACTGAATATAATGAAGGAACAATCTAAATAAGTCAGGTTGAGTTAAGAAAACTCCTCAAGCACTACTTAGGTCCAGTGTCCTTAAACCAATCCTGTTATCTTTGATGACTGCCCAAGCAGCCTTATGAATATTAGATTACAATAGTGATATTAACTGTTACAAACTGCCTACTGCCTACTGCAATGAGACATTCTATTTCTATTTTTACAGCACTTAAAAAGAATGACAGGCAATACTAATTAGTGCTTGTGGCTTTCAGTGAAGTTTACTAATTACCCTTAATGCTGCGTAATTTGTTTACAGTAAATATGACAGCACCTCATCTTTCACAACAGATAAACAAGAGGATGCACAGCAGCAGGTCAGAAATAAAATAAATATCAAAATGTTTGGTTGACAGTAAACAGTTTTCAGAAAGAGCAAATGCAAATACAGAGAGCAAGTACATTTAAATCCATCCCACCCAGCATGAACAATCTGTTGATAACCCTCAGATGGTCAAACACCTCAAAGCAAACAACAAACCTAAAATGTAAAATTTAAATTTTGGTAAAAATGACAATACGGTACCCCTGACCAGGATCCGCAGAAGGGTCCCTTGTCCTCGCGAGCTGCAGACCATCCATACTTACCTCAAGTAAGTACCTAAAATCAGTAATTAAGAAAACCAACCAGTTTGGAAGCTGTAGGTGTCTTGTAGGCCAAACACCAGGTGTTTCTTTTTACATGGGATGAGCCCCTAACATCTGGTTGTGACACAAGAGCGCAACAGGGTCTTGATAAAATGTACTTAAGTAAATGACTTGTAAAAGTATCTACGTATTTTCCATCACAGGCAGGAGTTCAACAATATTACAAATGTTAGACCTAAACCTAAAAAGATTTAAAAAAAAAAAAAAAAAAAAAAACTACATAATTGTGTTTTTTTTCTTGCCTCTACAATACTACCACACACAGGAGGCTGGCTCAGCGTGCATTAACATGTACCCCACTTTTCACCAGTTGACAGTACGGGTCACTGCAGTCCATCTCAGCCTGAAAACTGTTATACAGGCTGAGATTTCTTCCATACGCTGCACAGAGCTTCCTGCCAAGCACTGCCTTGACCCAAAGCTAACAGCTCTGACAAGTACTCCTACTTGCGTTGTGCATGCTGATGCAGCAAATGGCTAAAAGTGCTGAAGTGATGAGTGTGCTGCTGGGAGCAAAGTGTGGGCCTCTGTGGTGAAGAGGAAGATTGTTTTGCTTCGGTGAGACTCACAAGAGAAGAACCAGACGTGCTCCAATGCATGCACTAAATGACTTATTTTATCTGGCAGACAGGCACGGGGGAGAAGGAGTTGTATCAGTCCTATTGCTGTCACATAACCATCCTCAAAAAAGGAGACTATGTAGGTTTGACTTTAAGATTGCAGCTGACATTGGGGTAGGGAACATATGTGAATGATTTAAATCTGCACATCTTAAGACATCCGCTTGCTAAAACAAGACAACTATTTATGTTGTTATGTTCATAGAGTTTTAACAGGCTGACCAGGGTGGCACTTTCTGAGCCTTAAACAGACCTCTTTGTATAACAACACCCTTGCATCTTGTCATACGCCGTTGTTATTTTAGAATATTTTATGCTCCCTAATTTGATTTGACACCAGATTAGAGTTTTATCTTAAGCCCCTAGTAAAACAAAGCAAACACAATCTTATACTACCAATATAAACAGTCTCCATATTCTAAAACCACACATAATTCCAGACTAAATTTAAATTGGCCCCTAGGAAATTACAGGTCATGACAGGTCTCCACACAGAAGCTGCCCTCCTCCACGATGAGCCAACAACAGAGCTAAAGGCCACAGCTTATTCTTCTGTTTGTTCACTGGCACAGTAACGCATGTGTCATTAAAACACAAACGTACAATTAAACCGTGTCAAATTAAAGGCACCATATCAATGGGAGGCACACAGGACCAAGAGGCTGTGCACGCCATTAACCCACAATCCTCTACTCCAGCTCCACTTTACTAGTCTGTTGCTAGGATACAGGTCCTACCACCAGCTTATGATATAGATCTGTTAGGAAATTCATAATATGTGTTGGGTGTAATGTATTGCAAATAGTAAGATTAAGCCCTTGCTAACAAAAGCTAGTGCTGCCTCTTGGTAATACATAAAAGGTATTATGCATGATAATAGTGTGATGAGCCAGTAGAGGCTTCCAAGCTGTTCTGTTGCTCTGTGGTCAAGTGTGTGATCACAAGTGGATTATGCAGAATAAGTACACTTGATTCCTCTTGATCTCTAATCACCCGCTTGTAAAGCTGCACACAATCATTAAATGTTAGTAAGCGTGCCAAAGCATGAAAACACTACTCAGTATCAATCACCATCAATAATTAACATTAACATGCTTGGTCTAGACTGGTGTGTTCTATGTAAAATCCCAATACATGACATTTTAGTCACCCCCTCCCTTCTCTTCTCTTCTAGGCTCTCACTATGTGCTGTTAGACCTTTCTCATGCAAAGGCAAAGTTTGTTACTGAGGTTCACAAGCTAGTTGTCCTGGGCTGAAGGGAGAGGTATGAATAGTTTGTGTGCTGGATAGGATGGGTCTTCACAATACACTAGCTCTGTGGTTCCCAAAGTGGGGTCCAAGGCCCCCTGGGGTCCGCAAAGGTACCGCAGGGGCCCCCCCAGAGGCTGTCTATATTTAAGTTCAATTTCGATTTCAATTCATTCTTTATTTCAGACCAGGCCCGTGGACAAGTTTGCTGGGGCCCGGGGCAAAAAGGCCTCACATGGGCCCATGATAATAAAGAAAATAAGAAGAGGGACCATTTCTGGGCCCCTCTGACCCTGTGGCCCGATACAACAGACCCCTCCCCTTTTTCCAGTCAGTGGGTCTGTTTCAGACACAAGGTTTTGGTCCATAGCAACAAATAAAACATGTAAAATTTTAAAAAGACAAAAATGAGTCAATGAAAATATTAAGTATCTAAAAACATATAAAAATATACAGAGAAAAACTTAAATAGAGAGAAGTTCTATTGTCAGGGGTCCACGTGGAATGGAAGGGGGCCATGACTTTGAGAATGGCTGCACTAGCTGAAGTGAATGTCCTCTAAGAAAGACAAAAGAATAAAAATCAAGTACAAATACACCGAACGGTGTTATGTCCACTCTATATAGGGTACAATGGTATACTATAAATGTTTCTAGGAAAATACTACTCAAAGTAGATATGAACAAATACAAGAATAGTAAGAGAAATATGATTATTAGCAGGGCTAGAGAACTTGCTCTAATGAGGAGGAAACACGTGAAAGTCATCTTCTCAGCTGGCATCACACTTAGTTTGATAATTGAATCATTAGTGCACAGCCCTGATCTCACTACAATATATCTGCAGAACAACAAGTGTGAAATGACCTCACCACCCCTCTACAGAAGTGTGGCTATTAGAAGACCACATGCAGGACTGAACTAAGTCCAGGGTATGACAGATGTGGACAATCCAACATAGACCAAAACAGATGGCCACACAGTACTTCAAAATCATCATATTGATTTATTTTAGAGAAATAAGTTAATTGAACAAACTTAATTACTGAACCGTGAAGAGTATATCCACACCAGTTGTTGTGATGCATAATTAAGAGAGGCAGAGTTATGTATTTTTATTTTTGATGTATGCAGTATTGATACACACTTCTTAAATGTTCCTAAAATTCATCTTCTTCCACATGTTCCTGGTGGTTATGTTATTCCCAGAAACTATGGGCCTTAGTCCAGGTACACCCTGATCAATGGCCAGTTACTAGACACTACACAAAAATGTATTTATCTGCCCGACACAACAGTATTACCAATGCAAACCATTTATGCTGTTCTCTCTGTGCTACTTCCTTGTGTAACTACACATAATCAGTGATGTTAATAAGTCAACGGAAGCTTAATTTAAAAAAAAAAAACTATTTTTTCACATATGATTAATAGAGTATACACTATAGTGTCAGTATTAGTTTTTTTCTCAAAAAAGAAAAAATATACTACATACTACTTAAAACTTGAAGGCTAGTATGAAATAACTGATGATAAATGATAGCTGACTATTTTATATATAAAGATAGTATGTTGTGCAGTGCCACACTAGAAGAACAGTATAATCTCATTCCAGCAGCTTCAAAGATACAAGACATGACAAGACATTAAGAGCCTTTTTTGAAAGATGACTTATTAATTTACATTTGGATTTCCTTGGCTGTCAATGCACATCATCCTCATAGTACACTACATCAAACAAATGTCAAATCTCAAAGGCATGTGAATTAAAATTTCACTTGCGGGTGTCTCACAGAGAAGTGGCAAAGGAGGCTACACGAACTGCTGTAAGCACCTTTGTGATCTGTTTGGATGTAATTTGTGCTGTACTGTACCTGTATGATTATCTGGCTAAATCTCTGATTTTAAGCAAACCGCAACATTGTGTAAAAAGCTTCTGAGCCAGTGTCATGGTCTTTTTGCTTATCATATTGGATAATTTGACCTTCAAAGGCATAATGTCAGATTTACTATAAAAAAAAGCACATCAGTAAATGCAGTAGCATCCATACCTCTATGCTCCTTATATTAATTAGAATTAATGTCAGACATTAGTTGTGTATGGTTTTGGAAGTGCGATGTCATGCTATGCTCTTTTATGTCCAGATGTAGCCCATTACCTACTGTTATGTAATGAAATGTACTATGTGGATTTATTTTTAGATCTACGCTAAAGAAATCACCATAATATACAAAAAAGTTGGATAGTTTGATGATTTCTCATCCTAATTTAATTGCAAAACATGTCGTCCAGGTTAAGCCACTGCTTTAGACATGCAAATGATGCAAATGTAATCAACTATTGGTGTCAGCTCTTTTTTCTGCTGCATTTAAATGGCTTTTTAGCATTGTCCCAGCTGTTGATGCATTAGCTTGAAGGTCAAAATACTGTGTGTGAATTAGATTTATTTAAATGTGTGCATTTATGCATTAAGTAGTGGGTTGAAGTCACATTGCATTTAAACAACACCTTGCCTATAGACAGCACTCGCAGCATTAACTGTGCCAATGTAAATGCACCTGCAAATGGCAGCCACCACTGTCATGAAAGAGCTGCACTAAAGGTCGGCCAGCAGCATCTCACTGCACAGGTGAAGATGATAAGGCCTCAGCAATCACACATGATGGACACAAACACGAGGAGGAGGGAGAGGACAGGATGAGTAAAACATGTAATGGAGTAAAAGAGCTGGGGCTGATTCCAAGTCTCAGTTAGATGTCAGAGTCACTCACAATACAATACTATTCAATTTACAATGCAGCATAATGATACAATTTGGCCAGCCACCATAATTTTCTTCTATTTCATACAAATGACTGTCAAATGCCCCTACCTTTAATATATTTGGATAGACATACTGTACAACCAGACCAGAGAAGAGGGGCAGTATCAACACAAGAAAATTACAAACAAGTTCTATTTAAAGGCACTGTAAGCAGCATGCACTCACACAGGTTTAAAAATGGTACTGCAGTCTAAATCAAAACAGTGGTCTGCGAGGTTCGAGTTACAGGGAGTTTTTGCCATCTGGTTTTGTAGCTCTGCTGCTAGCTGTGTCCACAACTGCTGCATGTACAGATTGGTCTGTGTGCAACCAAAGCATGGAGCACTTTCCGCTTTTCTGATAGGATAATGCATGGCTTTTAGAACCAAAACAAACATGTACATAAATAACTTGCCCTTTATGTAAAATATGTGTTTACTTGTGAATAAATCGTCTGTGCCCTTTGATATCAGTAAACCAATATTTGATTTGAACATGTTCTCCTCTTATCTAGGCACATGTTGGTCATTTTTATGAAATGTAAATGTATATATATATATATATATATATATATATATATATATATATATATATATATATATATATATATATCATAGTAACTTTAAAGAAACAATGCATTAAAAAAAAAGTCTGCAACATTTTAGAAACATGATTATAGTCAGACACATTGATTTCAGTGAAGACGCTGCTGTTGAAAAGCAATGCACAGTGTACTATTGTAGAACATTTCTATAGATTTTCATTTTCCCTCATCTGACCCATATAACCATTTTAATTTATACACAACAGAATGCCTCTGCTAGATCACTATATCTGAATTAAGAGACAAAAAATGTTATTAGTACCTACTGAAACAGTATTTTGTCCTACACCAAATACTAAAAAACAACTAATGCTACCTTTGGTAATTTAGAAAGTCAGACACTGAAGACACTGTTTTTTGAAGATTATAAAAGATATCTATGAAAATGCTTCGTATCACAAATATGACATGAGTTTTTGAATTAGTTCCCTTTTTTCCTCTCCTAGTGTAAGGTTATAACACTAATAATACATTGCAGTCCATCAGTACAGCAATAGAAATTCAATACCACACAAAAATATATTCTTAACCAATATTAAATTAGTTCCATCTCTCCTCATATCTTACACCATCCTTGAACTCTAAAGTACTTGTGCTTTAGTACACATTGCAGGGGCTGTAACTTACTTCATTTTCCTGTAGAGGACAGCAGAGCTACATACTATAAACTGAACAGCACAGCACATTGAACCCACATGGCTGCTGTCAAGTGACTCCTCTCTCTGTCCCACATGGCACATTTACCAACATTAGCTTTGTCCAAGAGGAAGCCAGTGCCACATCCATATTTATTTATGATAATCCTTCTGCCCTCTCTGCTGCTGCCTTAACTGCGAGGGGGCAAAGAACTGAGCCCACCCACCACGCAGGCTAATACCACAAACCTCGAGTCATGCCGGTGCAGTGTAAGCAGATCAAAAAGAGCACTGCGAGGAAGATGCTAATGAGTCATTTTCACAACAGCCGTGTCAATGCCTTCCTGCTACAGTGTCCTCCACAGACTGGCTGTTGATGTTGTGCTACTATTTTCTCAATTATCCGCTTCACAATGGAGAGGGGCAAGGGTGCATCCTAATTCTCTCAGTATTTTTACATGCAGGCAGGGAAGTTTGATTCACTGCTTTAGTCTGAATGTAACTGGAGGCAGTTATTTCAGTTTCTTAATCGGAATAGAGCACATGGATACTGTATTTGTTGTTGGACTATTTATGCTCAGTTTACATGGATTTGACAAATCTCTTTGACCATGCTCCAGAGTAGACAGGAGCACAACATAACAAATATAAGCTTTAGAAGTATCACTTTTAGATCAGCAAATACATGCTTTGGGTTACTCTGAAACTGGCTAACCTATTTGTTGGTTGTTTGGACTTTGTACTTGTGTTGTAAAAAAAGAAAGCTACAGTAGCTACAAGAGCTTTTGAAAAAATACTGAAACCTGGAAACTAATGATTTCCTCTTTAGCCCATTACTGACTTTTCCTGCAATTTCAATCAAAATGTGACCATTACTTTTAGAGTTGCCTTGCTAATAGACTAAAATAAACACATTTGCAATTACCAGATCCACATCTAAGCCCTATCAAGGGTGCATTGGGGACACACTAGTTTAATTCTCTCTAACATATGTAAAGTTTGAGAGGAAGAGACACAAGAGCATACAAAAAAATCCACCTCTGTCGGTTTTATTCCCTCCAAAGACAAGAAATTGGAAAAGCTCAAAGGATTTGGGGCTGAAGAGAAAGTACCAGGCAAAGGGTTCAATTTAGCTCTCTGAGGCCCTGTGTGGTGGCTCGAGCTAAATGCAAAGGGGCGGAATAGCTGTATTTTACTGACTGAGAGAGGGCTAGGGAAAGATCCACTGAGGCTTAAGTAAGGATTTTTGAAAGAGGAAGAGTATAAGACATCAGTATAGGGGATTTGTGCTGGAGAAAGAAAGAAATAGGATTCAGCCACTCAGTTCTCATCTTTAGAAAAGTAATTGCCTTTAGAAGCTTTAGAATGCTAACCTGGTGTATGCTCCATTTGGCTCCTCACAAAATAGCCTGTAATTTTCCCCTGCATATTGACATATTGTTACAAGCTGCAGCATTCAGTCCTATTTGTCGCGGGCACTTCACACTCCTCTTGGACAAAAGTAGATTCACAGAGTCAGACACAATTATTTTAAACCATCTAAATCGAACGCTCTATAGTCCTGCTACATCTAAACACTGGACTTGTTTAGGAACACTGTACTTGTTATCCACTAATGCCAACTGACACGTCTCTTCTCTCCAGCAGCAGCAGCAGAGCACACTCTGGTCTTAAAATAATGCTGTCCTGGCTTTAGCAGGCTGCAGCAGGCTAATCTCTGACAGTGCACATCACCATGGAGATTATGTTTGTCTGATGTCCTTATGTTAAACACTGATCCCACAAGTATTCACAGATCTATGATCTTCTATCTCTGTATCATGTCCTCTAGAGACTTTAATCTCTTCTGATGTATAGGTAGGAAGGAGTGGATATGTGGAGAGAGAAAGCAAATATGCAACATGCTGTTCGCACTTGAGTATGAAAAATACTTCTTATTTATCACTGGAACTCACTTGTTGTATTACCAAAAGCATATGTTGAAAGCTTACAATTAAATGTCCTTTTTGCTGATAATGTAACTTACAATGCAAATGCTTAAGTTAATATGATATGAAATTAATATGACTTCAATACAGAAATTGTTGTTTACAAATATGCAGAGTTTAAAAAGAAACACTACCACTTCATGTACTCAGCTGGTGCTATGTGAACATGTCCATGTACAAGTGTTAAATGGTTAGCCAAGTAAATTTTGGTCCTATGTCCATGCATAGAAACTGTCTGTAACATGCTGATTACTTGCAGGTCAGGTGTTAGCATGCCAGGGGTTAGCAGGTGTAAGGTCAACACTTACATTTGCATGTTCTCCAGAGAGCAGTTAGCATGCATTGGTGCATTAATGTGGGTGACATAACCAAACCAAAGAAGAAAGGTAGGATGTGACTGATGAGCACAGTGGAAATTCTGGGTTGCAGATGACATCACAACATTCTATAGGCCTGTAGTCTATATTATGCTTTTTATGTCTTTTAAATTAATTTAGTACACATCTAGATCAGCATCTTACATTTTGTTTGTTAGAAATTGCAATCATTATTGAAAAAACCTTATTTGAAGAAACTTATTATTTGACTTTGTGAGTAACGGTCAGATTAGGTCTGTCACTTTAAGAGCCCTCCCGCCCTGCTCCTCAAAAAAACACATCCCGAGTTTGTTTGGTTGCTGCAGGGGAGGCGTGAGCTACACAGTGCTTCCTAAACGGGACTGGGCTGTGAGGGGGAGGGGCATGGTCAGGTGGAAAAGGCAGACACCTGTGAAACCTGTGTTTTGGCCTCTCACAAACTCTGTGTCAATGAATAGAGGATTACTCAAACATGCATGAATGAAACAAAACACAACTCCAGGTATATTTTAGATGAGGGTACAACATTATAACATGGTAGAAAGCTCAGAAAAGTAAATTTTGCATAATATAGCCCCTTTAAGTGAGATGGAGGACAGACAAAATGTCTATTAGCTATTAATATGCAGATTTTTTGATGTGATAGGATACATACAGCATGATTATGGTCCTTTTCACAACTATAAATGATCAGGTTCAACATGTGTGAATTTTCTGTTGGTATATTTCTTAACTTATACAGGAATATAAGCTCCTGTCCCCCATCTAAGAGTGTGACATCATCACATTTTTTTATTTTATTTTATTTATATTTTATATGACCTTATTTAACCAGGAAAGTCCCACTGAGATTCAGAATCTCATTTACAGGGGAGTCCTGGCCCCATAGGGGACCTATTGTACATATATATTTTTAGAGCAATTGGGGTTAGCATGTAGGTAGCTTGCTAGGGTGGTAAATATTAGCATGGGACTGATTCCTCTGGGATTGGTCAGCAAGGGAGTGGTTCAAGCAACAGTATATCACACTTTAGGATATGCATCATAGCACTTTGTCTGCAAATATAAAGCTACAAACTCACAAAGTTTGAGAGTGTTGTTTTATTATGAACCAAAAACTGTAACTGGACTTGCTCAAATCTTTAGGTACCAGGAACTTCCAAATGTGGTAGCCTACACTAAACTAACTAGTATTTATTAATGTTATTTAGTACCTCACACCACAGTACACCATATAGAAGTATTGCAATGTTAACAGTAATGCGATACCTGCACAATAATAGCTTCTCATGATGCAACAAATGACCACTATCTAATACAATACATGAAAGTCCATCTCAACTACACGCTCTACAAATGAATACAGCAATGCAGGGGTACTAGATTGCATTGTGCAGGGACAGTAGATAAGTGGACTTAAATGAGACTGAGTGGCATCTTTATTAGCCTTTAATGATTTAGGGGTCATTCTGGAGTGTTTGTATCTCCAGATGCTCAAATAAAACTGGTGTCAAGTCTTTCACTGGAGCTGTCCCATATGCTAACTCTTAGCTGTATAGATAATACTGAAGGACAGAATGCTAATTCCATATGCCTATTTAATCAAATATTTTACTACTTAAATGCCTGATTATAACATTATTTTCTGTGTAACTATAGGGAAACACATGCAACAGTTAGAGTCAAGAAAGGACCTTTTTTATTTTTTCATTTTTATTGAGCATAGAAGTATTCATAAGTTAACTCAGCAATGCCTCAGAACAAGACCTCAGAGTGCTGTAAAGGAGTAGATGAAGATAGATGAGATACTGTAGATGATACCCCAAGTCTTGAATATGTACTATATATGCTACTCATTAGACTGATCTTTGATTCTTGTTAAAAGAAGTGACACTGAGCTTTAGCAGTAATACATAATGATTACAGAGCCTCCTGTACAAAGCGTTCTATTATGTAAAGTATATTTATAAACCAGGCTCAGAAGAATTAATTAACACTGTGCCTGTATAGGTCTCACAAAAAATTGCTGCACAAAGTTTGTTTTTTAAATTTCAATCTACTTGAGATAAATATTGAATTTAAATTATTTTATATATCATTTGTGTGTCTCGGAGTGCAGTGGCTCATCAGATCAGGGGCTGTGCAGTTCTGGATTATCTCCTGTAGTGTTCATATAAGCTGTGTGGAATCCAAAGCCTGGAGAGTAAGACATTCTGAATGAGAGGAAGGAGAAACATTTGGTGTTTCTGAAGTGACTGAAGCCAGTGGATATTTATTCACTAGCATCTCACGAGCACAGATGTTCCTGCTCAAGTTAGATGGACCACATTAGCATGAGCTTATTACTGAAATTACAAATTTGCAGCCTCAGCTAATGAAGTATCTAAATACTAGAGACTACTGGAGGAAAAATTAGTTTTAGTTGTTGGAAAGCTGTTCAAAAAAGTTTTGCTTTCTTGATTAAAAACTCTAACATGGTTGGCATATTAATCCTTTTTTTATGGAAGTAATTATTCTCTCTCTCAATTTAATTTTCTTGGGGGTGGAACATAATGAACACAGATTGAATTAAACATTTAACCAAGAGGCAAACAGAAAATAAAACAACCAATTAACCAAAAGTAAAAAAAAAAAAACAATATGATGTATTTATAGAAAATATATTAATATTTGCAGATCAAAATGTGTGACAAAACAACACATTTTACTTTACCAAGATTATCTACTGCCTGCAGAGGCTTTTATGGTCTATTAAGCTGTAAAAGCACTCAGAAAGAGTGGGTTGTGCTGAAGAACTTCTTGTTTTTGCTTCATTTTGAAGTTGGATTTCTTTGTCAAAGTGTTATTTTCTCTACCATCTTGAGTGTTTTAAAAACTCGAAGCCTTTGTAAATCTTCTGCCAAAATCCTGTTCATTTGCCTGACTGCTGTGCAACAATAGGTCTTGTCATGTTATATAAAATAATTAATGCTAAGAGTGTTCACACACCCACTGCCTTCACGTTAAATAAGTCAGAGCAGCTGCAGTGAGTGAGAGGCATCATTACATCAATCCAAATATAAAGAAAGACACATTGTCAGTGTCAGCTGAGCTGTCAGAGCGCAGAAGGGAACACTTCAGCTCTGGCCCGGTTCTCCAGAGTCTGGATGTGGAGGGGCAGGAAGAATCCATTTATTGTGTTTCACCCCAAAGGATAGAGGAGAGTGACCTCAGCATGGCCACCACTGCACGGGTGGATCAATAATGTGGTATATCAATACTCACACAAAACTCATTTGGGTATTGAGTACCTGAATAAAGTATCTATAATAATACATACATGTAAAATAAAAGCACATGCATCACTAACTTATTCTTTTGTGCCAAAAGACCTCAACCCAGCAGCACATTGGTCTGGTCCAAACATGTCATGTGACATAGCTGTTTTGTTTAACTCACTACTGTGCATAATAAAGTTATTTATTTTATACTGTGTACTTTAAGGTTGGTAAATGGGCAGAATTAGTCATGGGGTATCAGTATTGATTAAATTTCTCCAAAAAGTAATCAGTATCATATCAAATCTAAAATGGGTTTTATTACTTATCACTGTCATACATGTGTGCAGAGCTAGTATGCTGCCAATCAATCCACATCTGAGGATTGGCAGGTTAAACCCAGGCAGGTTAAACACACATTGATTTGGGCCCTGAGATTCTCTCCTCTTTTTTAGATCTTATTGAGTGAGCAATGGTAAAGAGATCAAACCAGGCAGCCATTGTTTTACAAAGTCTAATAAATCTGATATATCTGAGGGTCTTTACTCAACTAGACATCAAATGGTCTATGATTAGCTTTTACATTTTATGCTCTTTCTCTTATGTCTATCATTCCAGACTTCAAGACCCCAGGAACATTTCACAGAACAGACTTCACTCAGTCATAGCCTCTGGACAAATGCATTCGAAAATGTAAAAGAGAATGAATAATGCTCCTGAGTACTTTGTCTGGTTTGGGACCATCACATACTCTTTAGTGGCTGAGGTTTTGGCTCCACTACTGGGAATCAAATCCCTGTCCTGATACAACAAGGGTGGAGAAAATTACTTCACTAACAAGGAGCCCTCAGTATATACCATATCAAATCAAATCAAAGTTTATTTCTATAGCACTTTACAACAACACAAGGAAGACCAAAGTGCTTTACATAAAAAACATAATAAAATTACAAACATTTAATCAAAACTATAAAATGCATAAACAATAAGACACAACACACAGTAACAGAGTGAACCAAAGACTTGAAGCCTAAGTGAACTCTCAACCTCCTTGCTGAGGCAATGAGCGCTCTACCTCTGCGCCGCAGTTTGATTATTGCTTAAGCCTGATTTGTACAACAAAATATAAGAGATAGCTCAAGCAATAGCTTGTTGAAGAAACACTGAATGTATTGGCGAAGACAAAAGACTGTTACATTTTGCCCTGTTATTTATGCTGCTACTGTATGTTCCAAATTATCTTCCATCATTTTGTGTTATAACCCTTACAGAGACAACAACTCAGAGACACCTAGTAACAATGTATAATGTACTTGTATACAACTAAAATAGTTGCTATTCCTAAATTACAAACAAGATTACATACATTTAATAATGATAAAAAACCTCTTAATTACAGTATGAAGATTAGGCTGGAAGTCCTTGTGTCAAACATTACAACAGTAGAACAAACTTCAGCAGATTAATTCCAGAAAGTGTTTTGCTTGAGAAGCAGCAG
The DNA here is from genome assembly GCA_020698575.1 of Bostrychus sinensis. Taxonomy (NCBI): domain Eukaryota; kingdom Metazoa; phylum Chordata; class Actinopteri; order Gobiiformes; family Eleotridae; genus Bostrychus; species Bostrychus sinensis. The sequence continues at coordinate 29,533,632 of CM036244.1, forward strand.
CTCGGTCATGGACTGCTGACCTCGTAGATTTAAGGCCCATCTCTGAGTTTCTGTGTCGACTGAAGTAGTAGAGCTAATATGCCCAGCTGCACAGAACAAACGCAGACACACCAGGAAAATGGACTGTACACATCCAGCAGAGACCACACTCACTGCAGAGCCAGTGATAAATCAAACTGATTCTGTCTGTTTATTAAAAATCCAATTGAGCCAAGTCAATAACATCCATCAACACTTCACAAAACAACAAGCCCCTTCTCGTCTGTGGGGATTACAGTTCAAGCTCAGGCCTGTCACTTACTGAGAGTATTATCAGCAATTATCCATTTGTGAATCATTAGCATCAACTACAGTAATTATGTAATCTGTTAAATGCTCAGTGCCAGAGCACATTTGTGTAACAAATAAACAAATGAGCATATTAAGAACAAAATTATTCATTGTATGTTTTTGACAGTCAAATTCACAAACCAAAAACTACTTAAACTACTGAAAATACAGTATATTCTCTTTTAACCATTACAATTCAGACAATTGGAAGAGCCTTTGCCAAATTTGTTGAGTATTTCATCTTCTTAATGCTTAAAATGCAAACAAACTTGCCTCTGAACAGGTTCTGAGCACCATTTGAACTTGATCAATGGAGGTATATATTCCGTGGACTCTAGAACCAACATGAGTCTAAGGGAAGGCCAGGAAAATGCAACAGTCTCTGATTCGTGTTTACACACATCATGGTGTAAAAAAAACAGTAGAAGGCGTGAATAACTGTAGTAACCCTGCAAATGACTCTGACTCGTTCACTCTGCTGACAAAGTCACCACTGAAGAAGAAGCCACAGCTCAATGCAGTTCAGCTTTTACATCCTGTGGTCTTCCTGGGCAGACCTGGACCGTTTCTTAATTCCCAGTATGCAGACTCTGGACTTGTGTACTCAGAGGTACAGGCTTGTGGGAACAGACTCAGAGAATGGAATTGAGGAGAACATACAGACATACATACAGACTTAGATTTTTTTCAAATTTTGCGACAAGGTAAACTTGTGACATCACAGGAAGAAGCTCCTCTGTTGGCATTTATCCATGTGTTTCCTTAATAAAAAGTAGTCTGCCAAGAATGAAACGGATTATTTAAAGAATGCATTTCTTTTTAATACAATAAAAAAATGTACCCACTATCCATTATTTTATTTATTTGTATTTAATAAATAACAAAATCTAAAGTGAAAAACAGCCTAATTCATAACTCATTCAGATTGCCTGTATTTTTCCTTAGGCCTATTAAATAAAATTTTTATATTCATATAAATAACATGAGGAAATGAATGCATATAAAGAGCGGTAGGTCAACGTTTGTTTCAAAACATCTGCTTGAAAACAAAGTAGTTGAAAATGTACAACTTTGGGAAGAAGAGGTTAAAACTAAAGCCGATGGATCAGGCAGTGCCTATACATGAGAATATAAGCCTACTGTAGTAGCCTATTCTATGGACACTGGAGCATGGCTGTTGTGTCTGCTTTAGTGCGCACTGAAGCAGCAGCCCAACAAAGGGGGGCGGATCGCGGTGATCCAAGAAGCAATCCATTCTCAATGTGAAATGTATTTTGAAATTGATACCTGCCTGAGAAAGCACAAGTCTCCTCTGATGCATCCCCGGTAAAACAAGCAGAGCGAGAAGACATCCAGGGATTTAGAGCGGACTTGCTGAGAAGTGGACATTGAACAGGAACATGACTCAGGCCGCAGCAGATGAAGTCTCACAGGTCCACAAGAACACAAGTCCACAGATGTACGCATATTGAAAAAAATAGCAGACTCAGATGGGGCTGCGTTTAGTAGAGGCTGGGCTTTAGGCAGAGTACAGTGACCAGTTAGACACAGAGATGACATGTAGAGACATTGACGGCTAAGCATTCACTCTCACATTTATTTACAACAAATGCATGTCTTGGGAGGAAGCAGGAGCAAACCCAGCATAACATGGGACATGCAGAGTGATGCTGAGAGGCAGGTGCACTAAACCCTCTGCCATCATGCACCCTCCTTTATGGTACATATATTTATAAAAAAAATAAAAAAATTAACAGTTTCATGTAAACTACAGTATATTTAGGCTTCAGTAAGCAGACCAGTGCCACTATATTAAACCTAGTTAAAAAACCTGGAAAGCACAGAAGAGGAGTTTTAATATCAGTCTATAATGGAGGCCAACCGGCATTTTGGATTGTTTCTTCTTAGCATGTGACGAGAATAAGACAGGGTTTCTTCGACAAAAAATTGCTTGTTTGTAACTTTCTTTTCCCATCGTTGGACAAAAATAACTAGAGATGGGATTTATGGCTCTTAACGGGAGCCGAATCTTTGAGATCTGTTCATTTCTATGAGCCGTTCAAAAGACTGGCTCATTTTTGTATTTAAATAATTTTAAGAAGGCAGTCAGTTTATTCAGAAAATAAACACTGGGATGAGTGATACATTATAATCTTATTCAGTGATGATAATAAAATGAGTATGTGTACACTAAATTCACTAATGGTGACATCATATAACTCTGCATAGAGTGAGACCACCATTTAGGATTTACAATATGTCCAAAATGTGTGTGTGTAAAAACTAAGCAGGCAACAATAAACTTTCTTGCACACACTGTTTACAACTAGAGACTTCTGACTAATGTGCGACTGAGCATGTGCAGTGTGCTCCTCTCCCTCTCCCCTCGTCTCTTTCCGTATGACTCTCTCGTGAGCTTTATTCTAGTTTTTTTTTTTTTTTTTTTTTTTGTGGTTGGCAAACAAAAAGCTTGGTCACTTTGATACAAGAGTAAAGAAAACAAACAAGAGAAAAAAAGAACAGCTCCTGCGCCACCATGACTCGGCTCTTGTCGCTCACAGTAGAGAGCCATTCAAAAGATTCGGATTGTTCTCGAACGTCACATCTCTAGAAATAACTACTCGCTGTCAAACAGTCAATTCACTCCACACTTTAATTACAACTATATTATAAGCTTAACAAATAGGGACAAAATTGGTAGGAATGGTTAGTATGGAAGGCTTTTCTGACTAACAAGGTTAATGCAAATACACAGATTTTCTACTAAGTTAGTTTTTATTTCGTGTTGTTTCAAGTCAACATTTCCAATGCTGTTGCTTCATGAAGGCTGCGTCCTGCAGAATTTCCATGCATGTACTTTTGCCCAGAAACTACTTGTAACTCAGACTTACTGATAGCATGTCTTGAAGTCTTGTGTCTGGCCTGGATAAAAGTGTGTGTGATATCTTGGCTAATCACATGGTGAGTGTCTGAGTGCCTGGGGGCCCATTGACCTTGGGAGATGAGCATTGGAACAAAGTGCTGCTGCTGATGACTCTATTGAGCCAAATAGAAGCAGAGGGAGAAGCTCTTTGGAGAGCCAGCACAAACAGTACACAGACCAATCAAGGCTTAGAGCAGCTTCATCTACAACCTGTCACGACTGGGCTTTAACTGCACTCTACAGCTGTTGGCTCAAGAAAGGGTGTTTTCCAATTGCTTTACCATCACACCATGAACTCAGGTTAATGGTTTTCATGGCACAGTCTTTTATGAGCCACAGATGTTTTATGTACCTGCATACATAAGTGAATTTAATCTAAATTGCCTTTAGTGAATGAACATGAGTGAATGGTTGTCTGTCAGCACGTTTCTAGGTGTTTGCCCTGCGACTAACTGGCCATGGTTCAGGGTGTACCCCTCCGCTGGCTGATAGTTGCAACCCCAGATGGAAATAAGCTTAGGAAAGTTAATGGATGAAATAGATTGACTTTTCTAAAGTCTACGAGGCACTAAAATAACACATTTAGCATACGAGCTTCATTTTCTTTTCACTCTCTATAAACTTTCAAGTGGACATAAGCGTTTTCATACATTCTTTACATGTTAAAGTAAAAGTTTGTCATAGCAAAGTACTTCAAAATGTACTCAAAACTCAAAAATGTGCCTGAGTCAAGCGACTTCTGGGACCTGAACACACAACATCTTAATCTCATCACCTAGTCAACAGTTTTATCAGTGTAAAGAGTGGCAACATCAGCAGTGATGTTAACGTGGGTCAGGAAACACACAACCAGCGGAAAGTGAAGTAGAGCCATGGTACTCACCTGATCCAGAGTCCAGACCAGACAGCAGCATGGAACAGACAAGAGAGAGAAGCGAGAGAGAAAGAGATTAGTCCTGAGGTGGTGCTTAGTGTGAAACAACAACATTTAATAGAGTAATCTCACAGAAATCATTTGTTCTGTAATGCTCTGAACCTAGTATTAATAATGGCAGTTTATTTTGGGCAAATAAACATGATCTGCTAAATTTCTGCACTTTGACATTTTATTTTTATTCAAGAGAAAAAAAAATTATGTTGTAGTGGCTGTGCTCGTTTATCTTAAAATAACAAATTTTAAAGCCTCCCAGTCTCCTGCCTCCTTTAGGGCAAGATAGCAGAACGTGCTCATGCTCCAGTTTTATCTGCCTGACAAGTATTCATCTATGTTGGCTTCTGAAGTAGAACAAGACATGTATTACAGTTGAATATAGTCCACCAAGACAGGGATGATAGCAGGTCCTCTCAGACCATTAGAGACACATTCCAACTGGCTGGGACTATCATTAAAACACAACTTTAAATGGTGCAGGAGAAGATGAGATTTTCTACAACACCAGACATTCATGACACTGTTGGCCTGATTCATATCACAACAGAATTAAGCCACAGTACTTTGATGCATGCAGAGTCCATCTAGATAAAACCTAAGAACTAATGAAAATATAATCTTTCAATGCAAGTCTTATTACACCTGGAGTACTGCTCAGTCTTTTGGTCTAGTGCTGCACAGAAACATTTGAAACTTTTCGCACCTTATTTTGGTTGAAGATAGAAGACAAATTAAAGTCTTAGCTGTCTATGTTACAAGCATAATGCCATATTTAACAATAATCTACTTTTTTGCTGATAAGTGATGAGTGTATAGTGGGTTCTGTCATACATATGTCACACGTCAGGTCAGCTCTGATAATCTGGTTGTTCCAAAATCAAAATCTAATTGTATGAGGAGAACTGTTTTATTTAGAGCATCATCAGCATGGAATCAACTGTCTGTCAGTATGAGACAAACAAGAGGCCATTAATATTTTAAAAAGACAAACACTTATAAATTATATTTACGTGATGTAATGCTCTAAATTATCTGGATGCATTGTGTGTGTTTCGCTTTGTATACATTTATTTTTAATGATACATTTTAATATAATAATGCATTTTCTATACACTGCGATTGGTAAATTGACATTGTAAACATGTAAACATGACTTTGTTTTTATGGACCCCAGGAAGACTAGCAACAACATGGTGGAAGCTAATGGGGTTCCAAATAAATAAACAAAGAAGCTTAAGAATGAAAGTCAGGTTATCTAAATGAATGAAATAAGGACATTTTCCACACTTTAAACATCACAGAAAGCCTTTTATGCCCTTAAAAGTAATCACATATGATTAGTCTGACAGTCATATTGTGAAGTCTAGATGACTCAGCTGTGGTGGGACTGATCTCCAAAAACACCCAAATAAGTATAAGTGGTGGAAAATCTAGGTTTAGGTTGAACAACCTCTGCTTCAGTATTGAGGACACAAAAGAAGCTATATAGAGAATAGACTACTTGTAAATGTTTTAGGTTGATGGGAGAAACCAGGGTACCCATCTAAGCACAGACAGAAAATACAAACTCCACACAGAAAGGTCCTGCCTGGTCTGGGAATCAAACCTGAGATCATCTTGGTGTGAGGCAACAGGGCCTCACCATCACTGAACGGTCGTTTTATGACATAGATTGCCTAGTGTCAAGTTCCAGTTCCATCAGTGTGTGAGAAACTGCTCTGCTGCATAGTTAACAGTAGTCTGTTGACTAGTACTAAAAAAAAAAACAGCCTTAGCTGCAGAACTTATACAGTACCTAAGGAAGCAAACCTGATCTTGCTGGTCACAAACCCCTCCCTTCAGAAAGAAGGCTACTAGCACAGCATCAATGCCAACAAGACTAAAATTTAGTTTTTTTAGAGGCTGTCAGACCTCTTCCCAGTTGCCCTACCAATATATGCTTCTTGAGTGTTTACAAACATTAAGATTACCTAGTATATGAATGTATAAAAATTTAAATAAAAATAAACCAAAATTAGATAAAAACTTTAAGTAATGTTGAATAAGTAAACTTTACAATGGCCACTGTACATAAGACCAATCATTCCTCAATACACAATGTACTGCCTCACCATTAGCACCCTCTCCAGCAGCTTAACTTGTACTCAAGAAGAAAAATGAACCTTAAATTCCCCCATAAATAACTATTTGCAAAATGTATTGGCTACTCAGGTCTGGGCCAATCCAAATGGACAGACAAATGAGCCCAATTTATTCATATTAAATGTGTTGTGTTGGTGCTGGTGGAGCTGGAGCCATATGGCAGTCAGTATGTGGTGACATCACGCACCCAGCCACAGTGGGCCACAGCTGCTGACGGAGGAATACTTGGCTGCGTTGCACAAAATGGCTCCATGATCATAGCTCCATTCGGTTTAAAAGCCACTGAGTGCACAGTGTGTGTCCCATATACAGGGTGTACTGATATCTGCTACAAAGGCACTGCAGATGTGTCAGACAGCGGTGACAATAAACTGTATTATCATCAGGTAGAATCTTTAGAAACATGGTCTAAAACAGTGAGATTTCATATGTACACAGTGACCTTCAGTGTTCAGTGAGTTACAGCTTACAGTTTGCTGAAAAGATGACAGTTATAGTCACAGTTATAGTCAGGAATGACTGGACATAAAATGAGAGCATTCATATTTTAGTTTTAACATGGCAGAACACTGTAGCCAGTGTTCCCATTTCAACCTAACCTCAGTTTGCTTTTCTTTAGTCACAGAGCCAAGAGAGCTGTTAGAGAGGCAATGGTGTACGCTCTCTGAAATCACAGCAACAACATCCACAACAAAACACAAAACAGGCTCAACTGCTGCTGCTAACTTTCTTTTCATAATCTTCTTAAGCTCACTACAAAACATGCACAAAGCCTTTAGAAATAGTGCTTTTACTTAAATTTTTACATCAATTAGTGTCTGCAGCAGGTCTCCTGAGAGAAAATGGCCTGCATGCAATTTATCTTACTTTAATTGGTTTCTTTCTCAATCCAAGTTGGCAAGAATAGAGATATTTAATTCTGTAACTTACGCCCACTCACTTTCTTCTTAACTCTGACCATAACAAATCTTTCACTCCAGGAAATGACAAACAAATGAGATGGTATGCTTCGCTTTGACAATTATTATTATTATTTTTTTTTTCATTCAATGTTACTGATGTATTAGGAGCAGGAGAGCTCCATATCATGTGCTGGAGTACATGAGTAGAGTGGGATTGGAAGAAGAAAGAGGAGCGATAGATTGCACTGATAAAGTCACAGTGGCAGCCCTCGCAGTTGTTTAAAGGTCCATTCAGATACAATTTGAGGGAATTCAGTCTGGATTTATGCTTCCCCTAATGCCAGAGCTCCGTGCTGTACAGCTATGCTAAACATGGGTGAATTATTGTGTCAGGAGGCAGAGAAACCTCCCCTCATCCTCTGCCTGGCAGCCAACAGGCCCCAGTCTGGCTTCTGCTGTGCATTTCATTAGCACTCAGCAGCACTTCACCTGCGAGTGTGAAGCCCATTAACAGTGTCATTAGAGGGGCCCGCTCATGTCATGTAAAGGCCAGAGGGGTCTCCTCACACAGAAGAAGGCTAAATGCTTTCTACTGCCAGTGATAACACTGCTGACTATAAATTTCTGAGGACAAAGTGATGCTATACACAGAGTTAAAAGTGCAGCTGAGGGTTTTCCTGGTCTTTCTTCTTTGAGAGGCTTGAAGAAGGCCAGGGCAGTCCAGAAATACCTACATACCATTTTTATTACAAGTCATATTTAACTCTTATATTATAATGCAGCTTGGTATAGTGACCTATATTTTGGCATGGTCACGTACCACTGTGTTTTGAAGTGGGTGGTAAAGTAAGAGTATTCATTTTCATAGTATTTGCTATAAAAAAGATTCAGTAACTAATTTAAACTTTTATGAGATAATTGTAACTTTTTCTTGTTATGATATAAATATTAAAATTATTAAAATAGTTAATACTATAATCAAGATATATTGGTCACTACTATAGTAATATCTATTTGTCACTATTACTGCATTTGTACATAAAGTGCTACCTTACTCGAGGCACCTGAACATAACATGAGAATGATATGAGGGGATCTAACCACGAGTATGAGTTTGTAGACTAGTCTTACATTGGGTTCAGCAACTGAATCAAAACATCACATTCACTAATCCATAATAGTTTTTTAATAGTTAAAACATACAATCTTTCACTTCATTCACTATGGCCAAGCAATGTCACCAATTACCCCAACCATCTTTGGATGGAGAAAGGTAACCAGAGTATTCATAAAACTGTAGGTGATAATATGACTGACATAAATCAAGCTTTGCTGTTCTAACACAAACTGTGCTGAGCTAAACTCAGTTCACTGCTAAAAATCATTGCTGTTGTAATGCAGAAAGCTGCAGACAGGTGCCATGGCCTGTTCTCTGCCAACCTTAGGTCACTGCGTCAAGAGCCTACAAGTGAAGATGGTAAAGCCAGCCAGAGTTCAAAGTGTGAACAGCGGTGTTATTTGACAACACATATTGCAGCCTTATAGTGCTCCAGAAATAGTCTTCTTTATGATAGGTGCAGAGGTAATGAAGAACAAACACTAGCTGTACCTGGCATTTAGGAGAAAGCTAAACCAACAGCAATACTCTTTGAGTCACCAGAGCAACTCATCTGCCTTCAAGAGTGCAGTAAGTAGCTTATTCCAGATGTAACCCTCTCCATTTATCTGGGCTTAGTGACTACATTCACTTGTGACCCTTTGTGACTGGATAAAATAGTTAATAGAAGATAGTTTTGGTAAAAGGTAATCATCCATGTTGTTGTCTGGGTAGAAAACATTTGAAACTTGCTTTAAATATAGCACTTTTAATTATGATGAAAGTAACTTGATTCTTGTGCTGGACAAGTGCTGGACAGAACCATGGCAGACCACAATAGTTTGTCAGTATCAGCTCAGGATTTATCCATCAAAAATGTATGGTATTTTATTAATTTTTCCAAAGAGATCTGTTTGCTATGATCTGAAAGTTCATTTGAACAACCATCTCCACAACACAATAATAAAGGTTTAGTTTAACAGCTGTACTAAAAAGAAAAAATTATTCCAATGGGTTATGTAGAGCTTTTAGGTCTCTTTTTCCAAATGGAAAAAAAAATAATTATGTATTACTGAAAACATTTGATCAATGTTTTTTTTTTACTGCAACATCAAAGGTAAATATTTGTCATTATACATACAAAATGTACAACAAAATTACACTGATCAGATGGAGGGTTTGTCCAGAGCCACTGCGACTGTGCGCACCGCCACTATGGGCCAACCTGACCCACATGTTTTTGTTGATAGGGGATACCTACACAGACACAGGGAAAACATTTAAACTGCACACAGAAAGGCCCCATCCAAGAATCAAACCCAGGGCCTTTTTGCTGTGAGGTAAGAGTCCTAACCACTGCACCACTGTGCCACACAGTGTGCTATAAACTCTAACATTTGCTGGAACTCAAACAACAAGGACATAATCCTAAAAAGTTTAGAGAAAATAGCAAGGCAATAGTCAGAAAGAAAAATGCTCTCTTAAAAATCTCTGCCTATTCACAGTTTCATCAGTAAGTAACCTACAAAATCTAATTAAAATGCCTCTTTTGCACCATTAATACTGTGGCGGCGTCTGGCCCGTCATCTCAACAATGATGGAATAAATAACTCAACAAGGAAGAATCATTAACGAACGTGTCTCTGTGGCAACTGTCAGCATCCAAACCCAATGTCCTTTGTCACATTCTCAGTACTCAGCCTTACTAACCACAGAAAAAGCTTTGGAGCTTGTTTGGCTAGAATTAAATCATGCAAGACCAGCACATTTCAGCTGAAAGCCATTCTGCAGGGACCAAATTACAGCCTGCGTCTTTGGATCCATATCGATCACATTCAGGGATTGGAACAAAAGTCAACACCTTTAATTAACAGTGTGCCTTGTGTTTCCATTGCTGCCACTGCAGGACTCAGTAAGCTGGAGTGAGGAGGTGAGAAGTCCCTCCACGCTGGGTTGCTGCTCCAAAGTGAGGTGTACCTTTCACTTAATGATCCATGAGGGAAATGTCCACAGTCTCTCGAAATGTGGGTGGTAACATATCTGAGATTCTGGATTTCATGTGTTAATTTGTCATTTAGGGTTTAGTTTTGTTTGTTTTTCCTCCCACACTGATGACACAGCTGCCCTGCAAAAGGAGAGTGGATGTGTCTGTGAGCGAGGCAGAGCAGCCCACCTGTACCTCTGATCTCATTATGGGACACAAATGGGATATAAAACGCATTAGGGCGGTGTGTTCGGATAAACAGCCAGTGAAAAAGGCATTGCTTATTCAATGACGTCAGACAGAATGGAGGTTAGCACATAAGCAGCACCAGAGGAACAAGAGTGTCATGTGGTTCTGCAGTATAAAGCATTATCAGCCTATTCACATCAACTTAAATGGGATAAAAAAAATAATAATTGAAATGACACTGATTTAGCCCAGTGACATTTAACTGCCAACTCAGAAAAAAAAATGCTCTGAAAAATAAAATAGTTCACAGAGCAGAGAAATGCGTAAGGTAATAACTAACTAACTAACTTATAGACAGCAATATACAATAAGTACACAAATATCAACAATAACATACAGCTGTTCAATTTAATAATATAATGTTTGGTAATAATACTGGCAATATACATAACTTACATACATTGCAGAGGGATTTTTAGAGAGGTTTTATTAACAAAACTATTATCAAATATTTAAATGACTGCCATTAATCTAAATGATCATTAGATGCTTTCCAGGGCCTGGAATATTTGGATTAACCATTAATGAGTCCACAATGAATACAAATACTGTGGGAATTGTGACCAGGACAGATGTCCAGTTGGTTCTCTGCCAGTGGTTTCAACAGAAAGTCCAAGACAGAACAAAGCCAGAATAAATATGAAATATTTGGACTCACACAATGCTCTAAACACAAACACACTTTGTACGTTTCTACAGTTCAATTAAATACTTCATTCGGCTCTTCACTCTCTCCATTCCGCTTGTAATTTGCTGAAAAGCTAAAATGGAACTCCTAAACTGACTGCTGTGTGTGACAATGTGTATAATATCTAACTGTGTTAGCATTAGCATCTAAAATATTCATTTTTTTCCCTAACATGACAAATTAGGGAAGGGAGCAATGAGTCATTTCAGTAAATTCACTAATTAAAGTGAAAGAAAATAGTAAGTACACGTTTACTATTGTATTTAAAGAAACCTGTTTATTCACTGCATAGTTTAGTAGTTTAAAAATTTAACAAGGAGTAGATTTTTGGTTTAACACCCTACTCAGAGCTAGAAATCTGGGTAAGCTCTGATCTCCTGTTTGAGGAGCAAAATTTGTGAATGAAAAGAATGCACGTGGGCAGTGGTTCATTAAGGGCTGGTCTGTGGTTGGTTTGATGCCAGGCAGAACACAAATAAATAGTTAGTTTGTCTTTATTGACTACTACAGTGTATAATATACTGTATGTAATAATGCATTAGTGCTCAATCACAATCTAAGACTGTATCAAACTGGACAACACAGTTGAGTTCACTCAACTGTTTGGACAACTACTTCATCCATCACAGGTTTAACTTAAGAATTTTATGCCATTTAGACACAATAACTGTAAATTTACACACTACGGTGGATAAATTTAGCAAATATATCATTATCACAATATCACCAATCGCAATATTTGTATCACAAAGAACTACTTGTACAGTACACAATAATGTTATGTGATATTTACAATTTGCTTTTTAAAACATAATGCAGCACATAAATCTGACAGATAATTATTAGTTATTGAGATAATCACATGGCCCATTGTTGATGAGGTGTTGCAACCACTAGATGATTTGCTGCGGTGACCCCTACAGGGATCAGCCAAAGGGAACTGTTTGCTATAATTATTTCAGTACTTAAATAGTTGTTGCATAATGCAGTTTTTAAACAAGTAATAACACTACTACTACTGCTACTACAGATATGCAGTGAGGTGGCTGATCTGTGGACATTGCCAGCAATACATAAAAGTTAGACATACTAACTGACATAGCCTACAGTATTTTGAGCTGTCATTTGAGTGAAAAAAAAAACAAAAACAAAAAAACTTTTTTTGTGTTTCAAAATGCAATTTTGAAAATGAATATACAAAATACAATAAAAAAATGTGTTTTCTATTCTATATTGTACAGACCTGGTGGTGTTTTCAGTCAACATGGTAGGTGAAATGACCAAGAAGGATCACAACAATGAATGATACATACAATGATCATACAAAAGTGCATTCAGTACTACATACAGTATGACAGTGTTTACACATATTTATATGTAAAAAAGTTCTGCATACTATATTTTATCCTTCCTCCTATTCTTCACAGTATACACTACCTCCCTTTCTTTACCTGCAACAAGAGAGCTCACAGTGTACTGGAAGGATTATGAAATATTAATTAGGCTGCAGTTGATAAAACAATATGTTGATATCCCATCATCAAATGGCATATGTTAATTAGCTACTCCCAGAGTTCATTACAAACTCTGCCTACAGTCATTGTAATCAAAGTTGTGCCAGTGCTTCATCAGGCCGGCTTCCTTGGGGGCCCGGTGTAATTGTATCATCAACCACAGCCAGTTACTGTAGCCACACTTCAGTTTGGCCACAGGGGGCGCTCTCCACACTGCTCCCCCGATAAGAGCAGCCCTCCTCTGGAACCAAAACACCTGGGAACACTGGTGCTGGGATCAACAAGCCTACAGGGCTACTGTAACTGTGCAAGACATGAAAAATGCATTCTCATTTTAGTATAGAGAAAGTATAGAGAAAGGACATGGATAAGATGGATTTAAAATGTTTACACATTTATATTTTCTGGATCAAACCCAAAGACATATGAAAATAAATGACTTTGACCTAATTAACATGCAAAACTAAACCATTTATGTAAGTGTCTTTAGTAAAAATACGTTGGTGCTCTTTACAGCTCTGAAATTGCCTTAATTCTTATGAAGTGTGGAAGCTCAATTTACACTTATTTTGTCCACATCCTCATAAAAGTGGTAATTATTGTGATGGATTTTTATCTTTTGTTTATTCACAAAGGGTTTGAGAGGAGAATGTTGCCCCACAGAGAAGGATACAAAGACACACAGCTGGGAGCTGAAGATAGTGAACACAACATCAACAAAATAACAGCCGAGATATGTGGCTTGGTAAAATGTGTCTGTATTATAATGGGATGTTATTTTCTATTAATTTAGCAGTCTGTATTTTATCCCACTGAGATGTGTGACTTTGGAATGGCCACCTTTAGTCATAGTGCTGTCTACTTTATGGCTCTTGTTAACTGAGGATGCACATAAAACTGAGTTTACCTTACTTTAAAGCTGGATATGGTCCATCAAATGTCCACAGCACAAAAGACAAATACTAAAGGTAACCACAGAGTGAGCAGCTTTAACCTTTACAGGTCATGAACCTCAGGCATTCAACACCACCTGTAAACCTGTACAACCCTAAGTTTTAGATTGGGCAAACTGTTGGGGACATCAAAGTATTTACTGTATCTCTGTACATTTAAATGTGATCTTTTCCTCTGACTATAATCCTCTGCTTTATCATTCATTTGAACCTTAATTTTCTAAAATATAGTTATAGTTGTGTTTTCTTTTTCTATAGGACACATGTTAAACTCATCAAAAAATGTCTACTTTAAATCTTTCTACATGAACTTACAGCAGCATCAATCAAACAAAGAAAATAAAGGAAAGCAAAGCATAACGTGCATAAATATTTACAATTTGCAACACAATAATTAACGAGTTGGAGATTGCAAGATGGCATTGGTCTAACTTTAAACTCAGAGCTACAAGTTTAAGGTCGTCTATAACCTTTGGTTTAAATGGTTACTGAAATAAAAGCTAGAGAAGCAGCTATGCTGTTGATAGAGAATGGTGTTGAACCCCTGGGACAAAAAATAAATAAAAAATCAGGCAGCGTTCAGAGTCATCAGCGCATTAACAAGATGAGTGGCTTCATCATATAGAAGAGCAGAACCTATTTTATAAACTGTCACTTGGATACAGTCGTGGTACACAGTGACAGAAGCTAACAGCACTTCATCAGGTGAATAAGCCCATTCATTTGAGAAATGCTAACAAGATGCTGACAGTAAGTGGGACAGTGCCAGTTTAATTGTTTCAGGGTAATTAGATGTCATTCTTTCTTTTCTTTTTTTTTTTTTTGAGGAAGACATAACACTGGCTCAAAGACATACTAAGAGTTCTGACAGTGCTGGAGACTGCACCATAGACATGCATTAAAGTATACACCACACAGAGAGGGGGCGCTGTTGCTCTTCCTGCAAAGCCATCACCCCTGCAGATAAGTGACTGCAAAGATTGTTTACTTTTCATGGTGGGCAAACACTGAATCCACTTTAATTTATAAACTTATTGACTTTGTCTTCTGCCTCGATAGTTTGGACTCACAGCTCAAGATAAGAATTCTAAATCACTGCCAACAATAAAACACAGCGGCCTGACATTGCTCAGAGGTGAAGCTTTACTGTATAGCTTTTGAATCTTTATTTACAAGGGTGGAAAAGTGTTTGGGCAGCTATTAAAGGTGCCTCCATGCTGTTTATCCATGTCCTTGTTTAATTAACTGCCATTGATTGGTACAGACTAGCTACAGTTTAGGCAGCTCCTCTAATTTCACCACATTTCCTCTTGGAGTGATTGTTGCTGCTAAGATGCACTAAATACACCTAAATTATTCTCCCATTTAAGAGCTATTCTTTCTTTCACCAGAATGCAATTGTTAAGATTTATTCTGTTTTCCATTGGGGACTAGTCTGGACCAATTTAAACGACCAATCATTTTCATTAGGAACATCCGGTGGCACGCGCCTGCCCCCTGCCTCACTGATTGGATATCTTATTAAAATGAACTTCATGGATTGCTTGTAATTTATCAGAGCCGTCCACCACCAGGATTATAGAATGGCTATGGAGGAGTAATGTGAATTTTCAATTAGTCGTAGGAAATGTGCAATTTGTACAGAAAATTGCACATTTAATCATTATCAGCACAAAACCAGCATGGAGTGAAAATCTGTAAATAGAAGGATACAACTTTAACACTACTGAACATGTGTGGAGCAACCATCTGTTATGTAGACCCTAGAAACTATAATCACAATAACTAGTTCAATTAACTGCAATATAATTATATAGTGCTCTTTTAAACAAAGCCCAATAATATCCAGGTTTTGGGTGAGGAACTAAACTTGTCTGGTTATAAAAGACCCTTGAAATGAATGAAAGACATATTTTTTGATGCATTGAACCAAAAGTCTGGAGGATTTGCATTGATACATCTGAAGAGAGTCTGTGCAGGCTTTACTGAGCGCCTTGGCTCAGCGGATGGGAATTACCATGGGTTATTATTCAAACATGCATAACTTATCACTAAAGATGAAAGTAATATACAAACATTCACACCACCAGTTATAGCAGTATAATGGTCATACATGTCAAGACAACATCCACTTCTAGTGCTCCTGCAGAGGAACAGTGTTCATACATGACTCCCACCCAGAATCAGGATGTCCTCTGGGAGAAAAAAAATAAAATGGATTTTGTGTCACCAGGCATCTGTCTCTTAATAATGCAAGTTTACAGTGGTTTAAATTGGTTTAAATTTATGTGAAATGTGTCATTGAACCTCAAGGAGAAAATAACTATAATCATCAAGAGAAACCCTTTTATTCAACAACTGTGGCCTCTGTATATCTGTATGTACTGAAAATATGACCAGACCTGACTAAAACTAATTTTCTTTCTTAGTAACATCTCAGAAACATATCATTGTACATAATGGATCTGCTCATAGCTACAATTGATGTAAGGTCAATAAAGTAATATTATCTACACATGCTAATGGTATGTATGCTGGAGTTTACTTGCCTGGGAATTCCAGCCTCACCGCTGTACGAGTGAATGGGTCTGGTCACCATTGAATCAATTCGATTTCTAGAGCGGAGCAAACCTGAGTAAGCTGACAGTGAAGAAAGCCAATCAGAAAATGGCGGACGTGGAGTTAACAAAATGACAAGAAAGTGAGCAACGTGAAAAAAAAAAAGGCTTCTAGTACTGTAAGCTGCTGTGGTTTTAATGACTCGATATGTTTTTGGTCATTTAAAACAGAATTTACCGCTGAATAAAACAAACTCTCGGCTTATCGGTGTGCCATCTTGATTGTTGTTGGTGAGGGGACAAGTGACGCTGCTCGCGAAGAACACGGGACTTTAATAAACGAATCAAAATGCACGATACGGTTGGTATTTGAATCCAACCACGGCGAACGGCGTGGTGACCAGACTGATATGTCTCTGTATAATAATACAGAGACATATCAGTCTGGATTTTCCAGGCAAGGAGTTTTATAGACATTTTATAGCCTTTAGACAAACATTTTAGGTTTTAATCTTACTACAACAGCAAAAATGAGCAGCAAGCTTCACGCAAATAAGTAACCAGCTTAAACAGACATTTTGTTTTCTGCAAGTGAGCACATTTTAACCACTTACAAAAGTACAAGGAGATTAATACGAAGGACATATGCTTTCAAACTTATAATTAGCAATTATAAATCTTTTGAAGTCCAAACACAAGAAAAGCAGTACAGTCTCCTGTGTATTGTTGTATTGCTATAGTAATGCTATGGTACTAGATTTTAATTTATATGAAGAATTAAAATCTACATTATTAGTAATTGGGCAAGGCACAGCTACAGCCTTGTACCTATGCACCACATTAACATCAGGAAATGTAATTGTAGACTATCTGTATTCTTTAATTACTGCACTGTCTTCATTTATCATCTCATATCACTTGCCTTCCATTAAACCCACATACTCATCACTCACACTTTTTCCATCTCACTTGATTAAATTAACAATTTAATGATTTTTAACTGCTAGCTAAATATAAAACAAGAGTTAAATGGATGAATGCAGAATACAAAGCCCAAAATGCAGTCTTCATACTGGAGGATGATAATGGTGATACTTCTTGTTTAACTAACTAACTACTGCTGTTCTCTACTAATAACATACTACTAATGGCACAGCCCACTGCTGCTCTCCCTGATAGGAATACATTATTAGTAAAACATGTGATAGCAGTCTGAATGCTGGAGGAGGACCTGTCCAGGACTTCACGTGTTACATAAGTCCAGGCCGTCCCACAGTGTACTTGCATGTCTCTGACACAAAGGGCTGATTCAGAGCCTGTTACACACAGCTGTCATCACCAGGCCCTGAATGCAAAACATGGCCTATCTGAATGTACATGAAGATCAGTGTGGTCACAGACAGTGCACTGATTGAGTATTTTTGTGGGTAAGATGTATTTTTCTTCTCAATTGTATTGCATTTTGAGGACTATGGTACCGTACTATAAGGTAGTCATATATTGTTTTATGGCATGCATTTAACAAAGAGACATATAATTTGGGGCTGAAAAGAGTTTGGTTAGGCAACTATAAAAAGTCATGTGTGCAAATAATGTCCTGTTGACTTAATCTAATCAGGAACTTCAGGACCTTGCACTGGGATGGGCTGAACTGATTCTGGCCAGAATGAGAATTAGAATTAGAAGGTGGCGATTTGTTGTTGTCAAGTGGAGTAGATAAAGTATCCCTGGGTCGTATTCACAAGTGGAAGAATGGAACAGCCGATCAACATAAGCAGTACAGTAGCTACAGAAATGTGGTCATTTTCAGTCTGTTGCAATGAAAAATAAGCATATGCAAAGCTCTCACTTTACTGGTAAATCAACATTTTTACTCTGACATATGGTTAGGAGCTGTGGGACACCAAGTTGAGGGTCAGATTGAGCTCTCTCTTAGGGACAGAGTGAGGTACAGCCACTGCTGCATCAGTTGATGTGTCTCAGTGACATGTTTCCTGGACACCTCCCTAGGGAGGTGTTCCACCACAGAAGGAAGCTCCAGGGCCAACCCAGGGAACATGATGTTAAGAACAGTAATGGATTAAAAGGCTTCTAGTGGTGAGACTCAAAACACAAACAATTAAATATTGCATATTATCTTGTGTTCTAGAATACTGCAAAAGCTTCTGTATAGTTTTTTTTTTTCTTTTTGTTGATTGGGGAAATGTTTTACTCTCAGAAATATACAAACAGAGTGTTTTAATTCCTATTTATGATTTATGACAAAACAGGAATAATTAATGAACACAATGCAAAGTGATGTGTAAAGCCACTGTGCTTGGAGACAAAGTTAGGAAGTTTGACTGATGCATGCACTTATCCTGAACTAATGTACTGGGAGCATAAATTCTCAGAGCAGTTTTCTTGCAGAAGAATCTTGTTTTATTCTTTATTAGAGAATGAATAATGCCAGTAGTTATGTCCAACTGCACACCCAACAAAAACTAGCATCTAATCAACATTGTAGGTATTGAAATTCACTGCCTGTGATGAGGTACACAGATCCAGTACTTTCTGATCCACTTTTCCTCTCGGGCTCACCACACCATCTGCTGCAGAGACTACACTGAAGTCTAGAGCCTTCATCTGTCCTGCACCAGACAGAGGAATACTCTGAGACTCATCTTTACAATATTGACTGTCTCCATGGATGTGTCCATCCACATGCTGTCTCCAAACCCACCACTTTTCAACAATAGCACACACATTAACTATACTGTGGTAAAGTAGTTTACTACTCAGTCCACTTTTGGGCCACAGACATTTTAATGTCACAAAATTGTACTGATTGAAAACAAACCAGAGAACCACATAAATGTGCTGTGTCCCTGATGCAAACAGATATGAATTCTTATGATGTAAGATGACCTCTTGTACAGCGACAGTGAAAGCAGTTGACAGCCACTGGCCTCGGTCAGTGTTGTGGTCAATGTTTTGGTACAGACAGTGAGAGAGTTTCAGACTGGGCAAGGCCTTGTGAGGTCAGTTCTAAAACTGTGCAACTTCTAAACCATTTACAAATTTAAATATGCATCTGCAGCCAAGACTGTCTCAGCTTTAGTTTGTGCTTCAGTCATCACTGTATTTAAATGAATATCAAGGCTCATCAGTAAAATAACATCATGAAGTGCACACGTCCTGTGTAATTTAGTAATTTTGTACTTTGATTAGAGTACACATAGAGACATTAGAGTATCACGACGCAGCAAGCCTGCAAGTTGTTGAGTTATATCAAAGCATTAGCCTTTCCCATTTGATCCTGTCAGTTTTTCAAAACATCAACACTTCCTCCACTATCCAACACTATCCTCCATTTTACAAAGGAGGATAATTCTTTAATAAACACAGTATATGCTCATCAGAAAACAGTGATTTGCAGAATAGATTTATTTACACTATTGAAATAAATATGAACCCAGTTGGAGAACAAACACTGCTAAAAAGCAGGCCCCATTTCAGATGAACAGTATTAATGAGTCAGCATGACTGTGAATCTGTGAAAGATGGCCTTGAATGGGAAGGGTTCCAGACCTGCTTCACTTCTCTATAAATATGAATCAGTGTGGTCGAACAGACTGATCTATTGAATACAATGAACCAGTAGTCATTTTGACATAAACACAGTTTTCTGAAACAGTTCATCACTAGCAAGCATCTAACTTGCTGTTCTAAAAAAAAAAAAAAAGAAGTTTATCAGTTAATTGTAGGCTGAAAAGAACAATGGAGAGTAGAGACTACAGCTTAATAATAAATACAACTTGATAAAATGACCACTAAAACCTCAGGAGACCTGAGGTATAAAAAAGCCTGTGTAAGTATCTCTGACACACTCATCCACCCTGTCTGCCTGTCTCTCAGTGCCTTGTGCCTGAGTCATTAACGTCCACTGCAGCTCCTTAAACTGTGATCTCCTCAGAAATCATCAGCACTTTTGAACTAAAACCTGCCTCAGCCGTGGCTCGCCTTTCCCATTCTCCTCCCGGCTAAATGGATCCATTAGTGTAAGCAATTGTTTGGCAAGTGCACTCATTCATTTCTCTGGTCCACAGCAGTTACTGTTTGAAGGAGTGGAAGAAAAAGCTAGTGAAATAAACATCAGTCCACACATAGAGGAGCAGGCTAACTCACTGTGGCATTCCACATTTTCACTTGTATATAATCGTTAGCTCTCCCCTGAGCCCAATCCTGTCAGGTGTACTGGGGCAAAAATTAGACGCACATTACCTTGAATTGGGTCCTGCGGGCTACAAAACTCTCCCCTCTTCTGGTGCATGATATCAGCTTCATATGTGTCAGTGAAAACGAGTTGAAGAGATAAATGAAAGTGGTCAGTGACAGGAGGACATGACCATGGAATGAAGGCCAAACTTTTCTCAATAATGTTATTACTGGAAGACTTTTGATAAAAGACAATGCAAAGACTCAAAAAGGCTAAAATGCTAAAAGGATGTCAAAGCAGGGATTAATTAGTCTGAAATCATAACAGGATTTTAGTTGAAATCAGAGCATATACATATGACATATAGGATGGAAAATCAACTTTTTCACATTTGTGATCTTCTTGTCCCCTTAACCGTTTAGGCATGGGACATTTGTGATCACTTTATAGCAATCCAAAGGTGAAACTAATTTGGTGCATAACTGTCAAGTTGTTACCAAAACATTTTTATTCCACTCTCTCTTTGATAAAACTCCTGAAACATGTCAACATTTATAGAGATGACAGGTGGAATAAAAATCCCACAAATGTTTTGGCACTCAGCAGATGTGAATGGCTCAGATGGCCACTGAAGTCCTCTGTAAATACAGCATCAAAGACAAAGTACTGCATGAAGATAAATTTAGTTTTGGTGCTTGGTAATTAGCTTGTTTAGTTTAGGCAGTATCTATTTGTGAAAGGTTCCCATTGTTAGCTCTCTCTCAGGTGAATATTGAACCCAGACCGCTCCCCACACATCACCAGCAATCCACACAAAGACATAATCTGAGCAGAAGAGGGATAATAAAAAGCCTATAGTGCATATGTGGCAAATTAAATCACCTCACAAAATGTCACTGTGTGAAATATTTCTTCAAAGCTGAATCATTAGTTTATTTGGAGGATGCATCCCAGTGAGACATGTTTACTGTAGAAGGTCCTTCTGGAGGCTCACCAATCAGAGACTGAAAATATGAGAACTCATAATTAAAGTTCAGGTGGCACAGCTTCATTATGGTGGGGAAGTTGGGAGCAAGTAAAATCTTTTGTTAAATTTATGATGAACCAGAAATTAGCTGGAATTGGTGTTGCTTTACTTTCTTGTTCAGATGTGCAGTACAACAATGCAATAACCTCAGGAGTCATTACTTACTGCTGGTTACCAAGGACATTGCAAAATGTGGCACTAAATATATAAGTATGTCTGTTTCTTCAGACGAGGCTGTGCATGTCTCTGATATAACTCATATAACTCATAGTCTGTCTGAGATGTTGTAAATGGACAGATGCTGTTTACAGGCTGCCAGCTTGATTTCACTAAAAAACAGACATAATTTCATCTGGTTACCCAATGCAATTACACCTGAGCTTATTTTGGAAGGTAAATCCCTTTAGCGTAGCAAGAACGGCACACTGCATCCTGGTACTCAGGTCAGCCGGCTTATTTCAGCCCTGAGAACAGCTTTGATGTTTTATCTAAACTGTGACAAACTTAACATCAAAAACATTTCAGAGTTACATAACAATCATCACAAATCTTTTCATGAGCCACAGTTAGATGCACAGAGCTTGAATGTTTATGAACACAGACGTCTGAAGCCATTCTTTTGTGAGCTGACATGCCCACACACCCAGGCTTCTCACTGAATACTGCTCTGAAGAGAAGTCCATTGAAAAGCAGATTGACAAACAGCCTCTTTAACTCAGGAGTCTTCTAAATGAAAGCCTTTGGTGTGACAGAATAAGCCAGCCCTGATCCCAGCCTGTCGGTCCATAGGTCATCTCACTCCACCAAAGCTACACATCTCCCATTCAGCAGGTAACATCTAATCCCTGAAATGAGAGTTTGTCCCAGTGTCTGCTGTCCTTGCCATTAGAAAGCACTGGAGCAGTAAATACATGAATGGGCTCAATAATGTCTCACAATGGCGCAGTGTTTCAAGACTGGACAACAACGACAGAGTCCAGGACTGACAACACCGCCTTATTCAGGTTTAGGGGCTCACATTACCAAGTCACATTCACCTGAAGTTAGGCTAAAACTGTTTAGTGAAGATAAAAAAAATTACATGAAAATGTTTTATTTTTTGAAATTCTCAACTCTTTCTGGTCAGCACAGCCAAAGTCTGAGAAACAGTAAGAGAGTCAGACATTTAGCCTCTTAATGATCCTTAAAGCAAGTAGGTTGTGGGTTTGATCCCCAAGTTGACCGCCAACAATTTCTCTGTTTGCATGTCCTTGGTCCGTTTTTGTGGGTTCCAGTACTTTGGCTCGTCCAAAGACATGAATGTAAAGGTTAGGTGATTAAAAATATTGCCTTTAGTGAATGAACTGATTGAGGCGTTATTGCCAGTGTATATCTCTAAATGTATTCCTTTTTTGGTTAGTTGATTCTGGTTTGTATTTAATCCAGCCACAAGGGACCACAAACCAGTGTACGCTTTGTGCCAGTTCCAAACCTGGATAACTGGAGAAGGCTGTATGAGCCACTGTAAGGCCAATAGTTTGCTGTGGTGAACTCCTAAGAAAAAAGCCAAAAGAAAAGAAGTTTGTGGTTTCTATTAGTTTTGTATTTATAGTGTGTTAACCAAAAGAAATTAAAGAATTCAAATGTAATGTATATTGCCCTGCTGCAAGCTGGTTATTATCCAGGATGTACCCCACCTTAGGCCCATAGTTGCTAGACGACACTCCAGCCATCTGTGACTCCTAATGGGATTAAGTTAAAGAAAATAAATAAACCAATAGACAAATGCAGCAAATGAATACAGACATATGCAGAGCATCCATTGCACAATTGTACATCATAATATTTCATCATTTGGTGCTGACTTTACAGACAACTATTTTCACTTTCACTCAATCTGTATGCAAGGAGACAACCTCACAGCAGCCACAAGAGGTCATAAACACTCACTCATAAACAATCAAGAGATGACTGCATTTGACTTTCTCGTTTAGAAGCAGGGATGTTACCCACTCTTCCCCCATGCACCATTAATACTGAATAGACTTAGTTTAGTTTCTATTTCTAAAACTGTGCCTGCGCTGACTAGAAACAGATCTAATCTAATGCAAAACCACAAAAATGACACAATATCTTTGCAAAGCTTGTCTTACACATACATTTGTTCAGTGCTATCTTTATCTTACTCACTGCTGAGAAAAAAAAAAATTGAAACCAGTAATTAAACCACAATTTGGGACATCCTCTGGACATGGGGCCAGCTCACTGCAAGACTGAGACGACAAGTGCACCAATGCCACCAGTTTCATTTTCTAATATGTCTATACAGGCAAAAAAAAAAAAAAGTGATAAGTAAGCCTAAGAACACCATGCACTAATATGAATCACTATGTTAGATAATAAAATGCATATTTTAAAGATGCTCTCATTACAATCAGAAGGGGCAAAGGGAGGATGACTGTAAACTAGGTGAATGAAAGGAAATGTAATAACTTATTTTTATAAATATGTGCATTCATTACCATTTTTTGTGCCATGCATGACTCTAACCAGCATCTTGAAATATCTGTGAACACTTGAGCAGCAAACTCAGCACTCTGACACACCAGCAGTCCCACTCTCTCACACAGCCCAGAGTCCTGCTCCTTCACTTAACCTTCTGTCAGCTCACAGATGGCCACAGCTCCTCAACACTGAACAAACAGCACCTCCTCAACCAGAACACACAAACCTGAAGGTCCAAGACAAGAAGGTCACTGCCTTAACATTTCACTGTTCATGAGCTGCATTACACACCACAAATCTTAAAAGTGTGCAACAAGATTAAAATAAGATGTGTGCTGTCAGTGTCGAGAACATTGGAGCAGCTGGGTATTTAGTTAATCTATTTATACAAAGCCGACAATAAGTGAAAACGTTTTCTCTGTAAGTGTTTTAAGACAAACCTATGCCACAAATGCAGTGTGTGTATCTGGTAGTAGCAAATGCACACATACACAGAGCCCCTGAACTGTGCACAGTTATGTGCATTGTGTGGATAAAAGTGTTTTAGTGCTTTGCCAAGACAGCACCTAATTATCCAGAGAGCCTTTTGTTTTACTTAAACAAGTGTCCATCTCAAAGAGAGAAAACCAAACAAAAACACAGAAAGTTAGAACTAATTTGCAAAGCACAATAGTCAGCAAACACTTGCCACCTAAATTTAGCACTTATTATCACACCAATTAAATTATGTTTATTTTAATCTACTCCTAATTTCTTCTTAATGTTAATAAAAAAAGGCCATTTGTCAAAATATATTTAACCAGAGATACGAGGTGATAAGCTGTGGAGATGTTTGTTGAGTGCAGGACAGGATGTTTTGCTGTTATCACCCGCAGTGTTGCATCTTTTGATGCAACTTCTCAACTTGTAGCTGACAGCTTGACATTTGCAGTGATGGATGTTCAGCTGGCAGAACTCTGTAAAATACATGTTTACTCACCAAGCCGCCCAGGATACTTTGTAGCACAAGAAGTAAGGAATGAAAAATGTGTGGTGAGCCAGGGCTGTTTCTCTGGATAGCACTTCCTACTGGAAACACTTAGAAGACACTCAAAGTTTTGCACTTTTTAAAGGCCAGCTTGTCATCAGTCTGCAGAATTCTGTCACAGCAGTAACATTCAGGATGGATAAATAAATTATACCTTTCTGAGTATAGGACTGGAACATTGTGCAATAATTGTGTTTATTTATTATCTTCCATCTTCAAGGAAAGGCACAGAGGTCATATTTTCAGGGGTCGCCACAGCAAAGCTTCCATCTAACCCTCTCCTCTGCATCCTCGTCTTTCACACAAACTAACTTCATGTTCTCTCTCATTACATCCATAAATTTCTTCTTCTCTCAGCTCCACAGTAATTCAATCACTCACTGATTAGTCAGACAGTTCACTGTGAACAAGAAGCTTTGGTAAATAGCAGTGATGAATTAAAAAGCTAATGTTATGATATGAAATGTTCCACACACAGTACAGCTCCAGTTAAGTTTGAGTTACTCTGAGTTGGCTGAATGTACACTTTCATTTAATTCCCAAACTTTTTCTGTGTATTTACAAACTGTCAACACTACGTAGGCCTTTGAGGAATCTTAAAATCCCCCAGACTGTGTTTTAGTTTGAAAGCTCAAGTCTGTGTGGGGAGACATAGAAACAGACCAAGGGCCAGATCTTTCGAATCTTAGTGCAGGAGGTGGACCAGACAGTGCCGCAGAAAGGGGCCTTATCCCAATCCCTGCTCTTTAGACTGGGTGCAAAACCTAGTCTAAAGAGGTTGGACATGGGCTGGACTTGGGCCGAAGAGGCTGAACTTGAACTGGCACAGATCTAAGCTGAGTGACAGCTGTGGATTTGGGAAAAGGTTGGATTTGAATGGGTTTCAAGCAATTAACAAATCAGTGAAGTTGCTGCTCTTAAAGGCGTGCAGAGACCCAGTCCTGCAATTGTGTCCTTATCAGGAAAAGATGTGCCCTGCTGTTTTCTCATTTTGTGTGATTTGTGCTGAAAGTAAAGCTCTAATTGTACTGTACTTATCTTCCATTGTATTCCATTAGGGCTAATGTATCCGTGCACGGTTCGGCCCCCAGAGAGCACCACCAAGTCTCTGTAGAGAAACACACCACCGCCTTCTGATCACTTTAATGGCATATTTGTGCAGTGGTATAGGGCTGACTACAGGTATGTCTTAGGGCTGTGCAATTAATCAAATTTCAATTAGTACACCCTACAATTACAAAAATGATGTAATCGAGAACAAACAATTAATAACACTAACTCTGAAGTGTATTTTGAATGCGCTCTCGCCCCGCTCCTCTCAAAGCTTGTACTCTGTTAACTACAAGCTAAGCTACATGTGGAGAGTTGTTGTTAGAAACAAAGCAGATAGAGAACAGGAGAAACGCTTGGTTAGCAGAAAAGACAAGACAAATTCTGTTGTTTGGGAGCACTTTGGGTTTGAAGAAAAAGACAATGAACAAAGACACACTGTGTGCAAGGTGTGCTATCCCCTACTGGACAGGATAGGATGGTGGCTGAGTGCAGTGGTTTCATGTTTACTTAGCGTTTTGGCTCTGGTTAAGTGTACAAGTTGTGCATGTACGGTTTAGCCTGTGGTGCTTGACTTTATCAGCCACCAATGCACACCTGAGCACTCTGGGTGTGTCTCGGGCTGGTGTGGCCATGGAGCAGAGCTAGTGGTCCCTATAGACAGAGCAATAAAATGGGGCAAGAGTGTGTACACTGGCCTCTGCTGCCGTCAGCCTGTTCAGCACGACCCGGTGCCATAGGCTTAAACGCACATTGTTACATAGTTAAAAGCAGTTGAAAACCGTGTTAAACTGAACAGATCAAGGCATGCTTCAAATGCAGTTATGAACTGCATTTAGGATAATAAAAAAGGTGAACTATCTCCTGTTTGCGGTCATCACTGAAGCCAGATCATGTGTTCCTGGCAACAAAACTTAAAAACATTAGTTTAGTTATGTTCAGCTGCCCTAAACCTGATGTTTTTTATGCTATGTAGGTGGACCAGCAAGTTTTATTTAAGTTTCTAACAATAATATCAATAATAATAATAATTACCTGCGCTCGGGCCTAATAATAATAATGCATGTAACTGGAATTTAAATAATAGACTATAGGCTACTTACTAGACTACTTAATTGAAACAAGGATTTATTTTATATCTTAAATAACTGCTAAACTACATATAGTTGATATGTTCATATCAGTCTATAACAGCTCTATAGCAGTTCACTCCATTTTTATATATTTACATTTTGTAAAAAAAAAATATGTTATTGAATAATCATTTGAATAATTGTGATTTCAATTATGTCTAAATTAATTGTGAATATTATTTTTTTCATAATCGAGCAGCCCTAGTATGTCTTCTATTACATAGTGAGTGACAGCGCGCAGAGAATATGCTAATGCGACATTATCCGAGGTGTACTCTCTGCAACACGGCCCACTCAGATGAGACTAGAGAGACAAGGTAACTGCGACTGAATAATCAACACAGAACAGAGGCGCTGAGCTGGGAATGAGACACTTACTCCAGCTCAAGTCACTTGCATTTGCTCAACACAGAGTGGATTCACTTGAAGCAAAATTCATCTTTTTTGTCATCTGGCAGTCAATTCCACTTCAGGATGGTGTCTGTTTCAGAGCAGTGAGTGTTGTGTAGCAGTAAATACAGTGGCAGTGTGTTCCTTAGAGAGATTTTGTTACCTGTACACATCTGAGTGAAGGTGTATTGATTCACCATAGATAATTTACCCAGTTAGCAGTAGCATAAACAGAGCATGCATGTCTCCTGTTATTCCTGGAGATAAGGTAAACTGGTGACTGTTTTGATTAGTCTCAGCTCCTATCCAAGCAACTATGGGCCTAAGGCGGTGTACACCCAATGGACAGCCAGCCGCTGTGCTGACACATGGACATAGACTGACAACCATTCACTCTCACATTCACCTTCCTTCTGTTGACACCTAAAGAGTTCTTTTACCTGTACACATCTGAGTGCAGGCAGATGATTAAACACGTTCAGTAATTTGGCAGGAATTCACTCAATTAGCTTCTTCCCATTACACTAACGAATCATCTCAGCAGCATCTCCTTGAACATTAGCATAATGGCAGCGCCAATGGAGCGTACTGTATTAAATGGAAAGAGTGTCTGTCAGATACCTGCCAGTCGTGTTTTGGCGTGTTGTTCTGTCTCCTCATTTTAAATTCACACTGAAATTTTAAATTCACACTGAATCAGCATGAAAGGCTTGAACCACAAGACCCACACATGCAATATTTACCGCTTGGCTAAGAACAATAGAACAGAGGTTACAGTGTTGGCTTTGTGCTCAGCAGCAGAGGCGTCTGACTCACGCTTCCATCACATTCACAAGTCCCATATAAAACAATACAAAGTACATTCATTATGTGGCTACAAACAATGCTAATGTTGCTGTTTTTATCAGAACAGGTCAAGAAGAGCAAACTCATATGAAGAAGACTGATTAACTATCTTTTGCATACTGATACATGATGGTACTGGCTGCTAAAAGATAACACAGATATGAGAACACATTCATTTG
Source organism: Bostrychus sinensis (assembly GCA_020698575.1). Classification (NCBI taxonomy): domain Eukaryota; kingdom Metazoa; phylum Chordata; class Actinopteri; order Gobiiformes; family Eleotridae; genus Bostrychus; species Bostrychus sinensis. The sequence goes on from CM036244.1 coordinate 29,562,236, forward strand.
TGCTTTTTCTGAAGAGGAATGTGCAAGAATTACAAATGCAGTTTAATCAAAAGACATAAAGAAAATACTTCATATTCCTTTAATTTAAAAGGCTTTTCAATGCAAAAACTATCAGTGAGTTTTCAAATACAAAAAGAAAGCATCACTTGACACTTTCCATTCCCTCTGGACAATACAACATGTGAAAGCAGAAACGTTCAGAGGAAAACATTACACAAAAGAACAAAGAAGCCCAGGTAAGTAACGGGACGAATATTTTAAGTTGTCTCCTTCGAAATGATTTTTCAATTTCTGCCATTTTCAAACCACAAACCACAGCTATTATTATAATGGAACCAATTTTTGTATTTCCAAAAAATGCTGGCACAGAATTCAATATAAATTAGATATCAAAGCTTAATAGAAAAGCAAGAGTAGACGTGAACATTAAAAAGATGGTGAGTAATGTTTTAAAGGAGAAAAACAAGAATCCCTGAAGCATATAGGTTACTTTAGAAAAAATAAAAAATAAAAAAAATTAAATCTATGATCAAAAACAACTTATTCTTTTAATAGGAGCCTGACATAATAATTCATGACTATCTGACTTCTCATAGGGTCAACGGTGTGAAGTAGGTCATAAAGGGAAAATAAAATTATGCTTTATTAATAAAAGTGATAGGACAGATAACTACCTTGGCCCTGAGGTGCAACATCAAAATTGTTTTTGTCCACTAGTAAAATAAAAGCAGCTGTATAGTAAAATAATAATAATAATAATAATAATAATAATAATAATAATTATTATTATTATTATTATTATTATTATTATTACAAACCCATTCCTCAAAAAAAAAAAAAAAAAAACTATATTAAGGAGCATCATCAAAATTTTCTTCCCACTAGAAAAAAATATAAATATATTATATTTATATTATAAATATTTAATAAAAATAAAAGCAGAGACAGATTTTTAAATGTTTTGCTTCCAAAATCAAACCTGCCTCCATAAATTAAAGAGTCAAAAAAAATAAATAAATGTCTCTATTTTTAAAAAGTTTCCTAAAAAGCTCTCTTCAAAATAATAAAAAAAACATTCTCCTATTTTAAAAATAAGACTTTTCACTATTTAAAAAAGTTCAACAAAAATAAAACACAGCCTCAAATAAAAAGAGGGTGCTGTTTCTCCAAAATGTCTCCCCCTTTTTAAATGAGGCTGCCACAAAAAGAAAACCCATTTCGGCCCCTTGTATCCGGGATCTTGTCCTTTCAGTCATGACCCAAAGCTCATGACCATAGGTGAGAGTAGGAACTTAGACTGATAAAGATAAATCGAGAGATTTGCCTTTCAGCTCAGCTCCTTCTTTACCACAACAGACTGTTACAATGACCGCATTACTGCAGACGCTGCACCGATCTGCCTGTCAATCTCAGGCTCCATCCTTCCTTCGCTCGTGAACAAGACCCCGAGATACTTAAACTCCTCCACTTGAGGCAGGAGCTCCCCTCCAACCTGGAGAGGGCAAACCACCCTTTTCCGGTTGAGAGCCATGGCCTCGGACTTGGAGGTGCTGATTCTCAACCCAGCTGCTTCACACTCTGCTGCAAACCGCCCAAGTGCACACAGGTCCTGCTTCGATGAAGCCAACAGGAAAACATCATCTGCAAAAGGAGAGAGACTCCCTCTGGCCCCCGGCTGTGCCGAGAAATTTTGTCCATAAAGATAATGAACAGAACTGGTAACAAAGGCCAGCCCTGCCGGAGTCCAACATGCACTGGGAACAGGTCTGACTTACAACTGGCAATGTGAACCAAGCTCCTGCTCTGGTTGTCCAGAGACCGGACAGCCCTTAGCAGAGGGCCTCGGACCCCATACCCCCAGACCACTAGGGCTGTGCTTAAAAAATTTATGGATACGCATGCTATTGTATCAATACAGCTGTTTAAATGATGTTCATATGTTATAAATAGCTGGAACGGTAGTTTTGAAGCAGTTTCCCAAGGTGCAGTACATATTTCTGCCATAGGTGGCAGCACCACAGCACACAACAGCAGTGTGCATCCCTTTACAATAAACAAACAGGGAGGAACATGGTGTTTTTTTCAGACAGCCAAACTTGAGGGGGATTATCAATTTTGGACTTTTAAAAGGAGTTAGACTTGACTCATGCAGTTTGTAGACTCTGCAGTGAGGTAACGTTACTGCAGCAACTCTACAGATCTCTGTCTTCATATAACAAGACACTACACTGATCTGCCGCTAGCAACAGGTAACGTTAGCAAAACACAGAGCCAACATGTGTCACTGAGGGGAGGTAGAACAAAGTTACTGATCCTTTTGTGTCTAACTTGGCCTGAAATAATCACTGGATCCAGGATACAAGAGAGAGGGAGAGCTCCACTGCTGGTGACAGAATATAAAACATCCATTTAGTACACTTGTTTGACCCTGTGCAATGTTCAAAATGTACTGGGACACGTATTGTAACCCCTGTATCGGGATATGTATCGTGAGGTTGTTGGTAATACCCAGCCTTACAGAGCACCCCCCACAGGACACCATGAGGGACACAGTCGAATGCCTTCTCCAAATCCACAAAACACATGTGGACAGGTTGGGTGAACTCCAAAGAACCCTCAAGCACCCTATGGAGGGTATAGAGTTGTCCACTGTTCCACAGCCGGGACGAAAACCGCATTGTTCCTCCTGAATCCGAGGTTCGACCACCAGCCGATTTCTCCTCTCCAGTACTTTCTGGAGGAAACACTCAGGGAGGCTGAGAAGTGTAATCCCCGGTAGTTGGAACACACCTCCGGTCCCCCTTTTTGAAAAGAGGGTCCACCACCCAGGTGTGCCAGTCCAAAGGCACTGTCTCTGACCGCTGGAGGTCAATGATCAACTTTGCTGTGGTGTCATCTGACCTTTGGCCATGTGTCTTGGATACTTGGGTGAAGAGAGGGGCAGAGAGGTCAACTGTTCACCACCTGGTGGTGAGTTGAATCCGCTGGCAGGGGAGGAAGCCGAACAGATTTGGGAGACCTAAACATATTGTGAGGGTCCGTTGAGAACATCTGGCTGAGCCCTCTGTCAGAAGGGCTTTAAACTCCCACCTCCAGCTTCAACCACATCCTGAGGGAGGCTGGAGAAATGGAGTCTGAGTGGACCATGTTCTCCACCTCTTTTGTCGACGCGGCTGTTTGGAGCTGTGGTTGTAAGATCGCTGGTGCCTGTAGTGGTGGTAACCCCCTAACTTGGTGGTTGACACCGGAAGTAAGGGATGCTGTCAGGCTGAAGAAGAAGTCCTATCGAGCTTTGCTGGCTTGTGGGACTCCTGAGGCAGCCCATGGATACTAGCAGGCCAAGCGTGCCGCTGCTCGGGTGGTTGTGGAGGAAAAAACTCGGATCTGAGAGGAGTACGGGGAGGCCATAGAGGAGGACTATCAGTTGGCCTCAAAGAAATTCTGGCAAACCGTCCGGCACCTCTGGAGGGGAAGCAGTGCTTCACCAACACTGTTTACAGTGGGGGTGGGGAGCTGTTGACCTCGACTAGGGATGTTGTCGGGCGGTGGAAGGAATACTTCAAGGATCTCCTTTATCTCACCAACATGCTGTATGGAAGCAGAGGCTGTGGATGTTGTGTGGCTGTCCTGGTTGACACGTCTCTGTAGCATCGCGTGGCGGTCAGCAACAAAAAGAAAAACTATACTTCCAAATTTAAGAGTTCAGCTAATGTGGCTAATGCTAAGGAAGTGAGTGCAGCATTGTTGATGCCTGAGCACAAAACGAACAGAACCTGTTGCTCTGTGGCAATCAAAATGTGCAAAGACCTTGCTTTATAATAAAATTACTAGCTTGACATCACTTGTGCAGAACTCTAGCACTCCAAACATGTATTTATTATATAACTTTTTTTATCAATACTTTATTTTGACTTGTGTCGTCCTGCCTCTGTCCCAGGTTTTTTGGCATACTACTGCCTCTTTCTTCCTCTGTGTTTCATACTGCATAAACAAAGTCGAGACTTCATCTCCTCATCTTCTACCCATTTGGTGCTGGTATTGTCATCTTGGGTCAATTGTCACCATAGTTCATTGAAATATCATTACAACATGACTTCAGTTGACCTTCTGACCTTTGGTGCCAAACAATGTTGTAAACACATAAAGGCATTAAAATGCCATAATTGTACAGTATGAAAACAAGCAGTTTGCAATAGTATGTAAAAAAAAGTATCTAAACTGACAGGAAATCACTGGGAATGAAGTACATTACAGCACGTCTGTGTGTAATAGAGAGTAAGAGGAACAATTAAGGCCAGTAAATGTGGAGCGATTGTGGAAAAAAAGGGGAAAAGTGCATGAAATGTCAGCAGAGTATTGTAAAGGCATTCAGCCACGTGTCTAAAAAAGCTGCTTTATGCAAGGGAGACACTTGTGGTATGTTACACAAGTTACAAATAAAATATAAGTCTAATTAGTAACTATGAACATGCACTACAAAAGTAAACTAATTTTGCATTGATTTTATGAAAGATAGCACACCCTTATTATCACCTGGAGGTTTGAGGTTGGAAGTTTACATTAAAAAATATAAATTCATTTTATGTTATTAAAAAGAATAATAAGTACAACAATCAATCTTACAAAGCATATATATTCAGAAGTCTTGAAGAAAGCCCTGAAGAACCTGTAAGATCATATTGAAATATATTATCCAGTTTATTGCAAATATGTTTGGGTCTTAATCTGATTCTCATTTACCAGTGTGGCTCGTCATCAGGGTGAGTTTGACACCACTGGTCTGGAGTGATGACAGATGTAAGCCTTCCCTAATAGAAACAGCGGTCTACTGCCTGTAATCACTTTGATAGATAATAATGAGCAGGCTTCCAGCGGGCCTTACCTCCATCTCCAACACCCATGACCAATCAGAGCGGAGCGGCCGTGGCTATGGTATTAATGTTTGAAGACCAGCTTGATTTACCTGGCCCATGGCCCTCACAGAACACAGCCCACCCTCAATTAATTCTGCTGATTGGTAGCTCACGTTCAATTTGAACTCAATTATGCAGAGAGTCAGGCCGCTCCGAGGACTCCACCTGAAAGCTGCAGGGTGCAACTCTAACTCAGGACACCACTCTGTCAGACAGAAGCTACAAGGAGATGGCAATTAGGCCAGACCACTTACACAGGGACAATCAAAAGTCCATTCATGAGACAAGAGACAGCTTTATAGCTCTTTGAGACTTGTCTAAGTAACGAGCATTTTCAACCAAATAATCAAAGTTATTTTTCTTCAGCAAGTGAATGTCGGCCATTAGGGAAAAGCCACAGTGAAAGTTTGTTTGGTAGAGAAGGGCTTAGATTCTGAAAGTCATAAGGCTAAAATCTAAAGCCATTAGCCTAATAAAAATTTAATTGAATTAGTCTCTTTCCTTTGCCCTTAAATAAAATTATAGCCTACCCATTCACGTTTTTAGTGAACTGAAGTGGGCCTGGAACCCCTCCCATTCAAACCAAGTTTTTATTTTAAATTACTTTGGTGTCTATTGCTGCAGAAACTCAGATCAAGAGCAAGTAGACTCTGATTCTCTGTCTAGAATAGAAAAGCAAAGATGGCTTTCCAGGCTATCCACTTGAGTTTCTCTTATAAATAAAAATAAAGATGAGGATCACTGAATGAAGTAATGCAAAGTGGTCCTAGTGCCTAATGACCACTGATGTACTTGTTTCTCTAAATAAATGCTTTGAGTCATAAAAGTCTACCAATTATCATTATCACAATAGCATTATCACAATAGCATTGTACACATAAAGCAAGACTATATACAGTTGCAAGAAAAAGAATGTGAAACCTTTGGAATTTGATTTTTGCATGATTTGGTCATAAAATGTGATCTGAACTTCATCTAAGTCACAACAATAAACAGTTTGCTTAAACTGATGTGCTGCAAAAAAAATAATTTGAGTTAGGTGTCAGCCAACCTGGAGTCCAATCAATCAAATGTGAGAAGATTGTAGGTGTGGATAAAAGTTACCCTGTCCAATAAAATCATACCCCAGCTTTGAGTTTGCCATTGTGAAGAAGCATTGCTTGATGTGAACCATGCCTCGCACAAAAGAAGACCTACGTGTAAGAATTGCTGACTTTCATAAAGCTGGAAAGGGTTACAAAAGTATCTCTAAAAGCCTTGATGTTCATAAGTCCATAATACAACAGATAGTGTATAAATGGAGAAGGTTCAGCACTGTTGCTACTCTCCCAAGAGTGTCAGCTAAAGACTTACAGAAATCTCTGTCACAAGCTAACATTTTTGTTGACAAATCTACAATAGGTAAAACATTAAACGAAAATGAAGTTCATGGGAAAACACCACGAAGGAAGCCACCGCTGTCAAAAAAAAAAAAAAAAAAAAAAAAAAAAACTATCATCGATAGCAAAATGAATTCCCAGGTTTATCAAAACAATTTCCAGGAAAACTTAAGACTATCTGTCCACCAACTGAAGCTCAACAGAGGTTGGGTGATGCAACAGGACACTGACCCAAAACATAGAAGCAAATCAACAACAGAATGGCTTCAACAGAAGATAATACACCTTCTGGAGTGGCCCAGTCAGAGTCGTGACCTCAACCCGATTGTGATGCTGTGGCATGACCTCAAAAGAGTGGTTCACACCAGACATCCCAAGAATATTGCTGAACTTAAACAGTTTTGTAAAGAGGAATGGTCCAAAATTCCTCCTGAGCGTTGTGCAGGTCTGATCTTCACTACACACAACGTTTGGTTGAGGTTATTGCTGCCAAAGGAGGGTCAACCTGTTATTAAATCCAAAGGTTCCAATACTTTTTCCATCCCGCACTGTGAATGTTTACATAAATGTTGATTAAAAAACATGAAAACATATATTTTTTGCAGCATTACTTTAAGCAGACTGTTAGGCTATTGTTGTGATGATTAAATCACATTTTATGACCAAATCATGCAGAAATCCAAGTAATTCCAAAGGGTTCACATATTTTTTCTTGCAACTGTAAAGTTATACATTGTCCAATGATTTTGAATTTTTGCACCAGTCAATTCTGAAATGATATACATACTAAATCCAGGCCAAAATTCACTTAAGCCCTATACTGTAAGGAAACCATTCTGTCCAGTGGTCTGTTGAGTGTTTAATTTCAAAACATATGGATATCAATGCATGGGAAATACTGTATACCCAGTCAGCTAGAAACTTTTAATTTTAGCATCCTATGACATGACCTCCACTAAGACATAAGCACCTAAGTCTCCATTAGATTGGTCCTAAAGCATTACATAAAGAACCAAATCTTTAACTCATAACAGCAAGTATGTAGACTACTTCAAATATCTACTTATTAAAAATCACAGTACTGTACTAAGGAATAAATTGAGAAAAAAATATATAACCTTAAAACATACCCAGATTTTTTTGAATGCATATAAGCAATCCACACCTTATATGGAGAAAGTAATTAGAATTTCCCTTTTTGAACAAAACAAATAATCCTAGATACTAATTCACAATTTGTTTATCACACCAATTTAGCACTTTTTGTTTATTTTTAAAAGCTTAATGTTGATAAATGCCAACAGTATTAGGTTTTGTGTTCAGTCGTCCCACCACTGAAGTGTGTAATATGAGGTCAACTAAGCTGAGCCACTGATTCTATTCCTATTGTCTACTGTTGCCTCATTGTCTGCCATTTGCTGAAGACACAAAAATTCTATTGCAGTTTGGCTGCTCGTTCACAAGGATGCTATTGTCCTTCCATGAAAAAGTAAATCTGAAAAAAAAAAAAAAAAAGATTTATATGATTGCACTATCAGTGTCTTTAGAAAAAATAATCACCAAAAAGCAATGTCCCAAAAAGCCACTTGGTGTGGAGACACATCAAGTGGAACAATGCTAAAAATGAACAGTCAAAAACTAGCAACTTTGATGTTATTTCTTTTGTGTGTGTAAAAACTAAAGCTGAGCAGCAGCTGTGCCTCTAATCTCCTGGCAGACAAAGAATTGCATTCACCTATTTGTAGCGAGCATTTGCAATTTGGCATCGTGTAAGAAGTCCATTAGCCACCACATCTGTCCTTCAACAGAGACTCAAAAAACATTTGTTTTTGAGGTGTAGATGGGGGTCTGTCATGCCACCATTTTGAAAGTTCCTGTGATTCATTCATTTTAGTATTTGGTCAGGTTTAAAATGTTGTCAGCTAAAGTGTCATTTAATATCTTCTCAGTCTGCAGTCAGTTACAGAAGGGATTCACAGACCTGAGGTAAACAGATTTTAATGTGAAACTTCATCCCTTTCCTTAATCTATTTCCACAAGAGCCACTGACAGATGATGTGACTAATATTTCTTCCCATTTTGTTCATTTGGTGATGTACACAGATCTGTAAACGCTGTGGTCATCTGCCATGTTAGGGGTCAAGGCAACCTCTGAGCTTTGTCATACTGCCAGTTAGTGGCCAGTTAGTGGCAGTATGGCACTTGCCTATGCCTCTGTGGTATTTTTCGTTGCCTGTCACATCTGGCCTTAACATCAAATGGCCTAAGTCCTTCCATTTCCTCATAACCACCTTAAATACTTTTTCCATTATTGAATGCACCTGTCTATGAAGCTCAAGGCTTAACTAACTAATCTAACAAGATTTGTGTTGCAAGAAATACATTTTGAAAAGTTACATGAAACTTATAAGGGTGCCCAAATATTTGCACAGACATTTTTTTTTTAATTTCCTACAACTATATACTGCTACACTAAAAAGTGTTGTTAGGAAAACACTCTAGAACTCAGATGTCACTAGAAAATAAATGACATACCTCTGTGATCTTTTTTCATGAAGACATAGTAAATTATTATGCAACCTCAGAGGGGTGCCCAAACTTTTACATATGGCTGTATGTAAATCTGATGTAAATCTGATGTAAATCTGGTGTAAAGCATCTTTTATAAGATTAATGTGTTTGCACACGGCCCCTTTTAAATAAATAAATAAATAAATGTGCTGTCTGTAAGGGAAAGACAGAAAACTGGCCAGTGTTATAGTCAAAGCCCCAAAGTACTATTTACAGAGAGATGCCTGCAAAAAAAATAAATGTCAGCAGTTTGGAAAACAGATAGAAAGCTGGGAAATTCCTGAGTTTGTTTTTTGAATAGCAGTCAATGTGATTTTTGTATCCAATGTGCCTCCATCAGCAATAACAATACTTGGCCTTGTTTCTGAATGCTGAGTGTTGCCCTTGGCTACAGGTGCAGCTGTTTACTGCACAATATTTTTAGCTTTCTGGTTGATTTTGAGACTGACATCAGGGGCATTATGAACACTAACTTTTCTTTTAGCCCATTGTTTGTTTGGGTCGTCATGGGAATGAGGTGGCCATTAATAAACTCTTTGTGACTTCCGACAGTGACTTTGCAAAGGTAAGACAAAGTGGGGAGAAGGACTAATAGCTAATGCTGCTGCAGATGAAATGAGGCTTGACAAATGTGAAATATATGGCACTGGAACAAGAGCAGTCAGCTTCTGAACACAGGTTTATACAAAGACACAGAGGAGAAAGGAGCGGAGGGGAAAATGACAGACAGCCCTGCCAAATGCTTTATGATGCCACTAACAATCTCACTCACAATATTTCATAAGGATTTCAATATGGATTCTGCTCCAAAAATCATATTTGCGTTAATGATGTTATTACACAATATAACTAATACCTGCAATTGACTTCTTCAACCATTAGTGTTTATTTTGTGTTGTTATGATGATATATGAGTGTATCAGTGGCCTTTCAGATGTAAACAGGACAGAAGAAAGCATGTATTGTTGGTTTACAATAGAAGTGTGTGATTTAAATGTAAAATGGCAAAATGCATCCATATTATTGTAAGATGGTGGAGAATACATATATTGCTTCTCATCTTTATGTTCTCTCACAGCACAAAAGATAAGACACGCCTCTTGCTGTCATTTTACTCTTTCATCTTCTATAAGGCTGCTATTCTGAACTAGGAGTGCAAGAGCAGCACACCACACTGGCTTCAGGCTCAACAGAAGTAAAGAAAAACTATGGGGAAAAATTGTCCTGAACAGAATCAACTGTCAATATAACTCAAGACACTTCATTGTTATATTTAGAGTCTAATCCTACTATTGTTGAAGTAAGGGCTGAGTAAGCTAGACCCATTCTCTTATTAGTGAAGTGGGTCTAGAAATAGTCTCATTCAGGCCATCCTCTACTCAGGTCGATCCTATCAACCAATCATTGTCACTCATGGCATTGCTCTCAACACTATGTTTCTCCCACAGTGTTTTTGCAAATCAGCATTGGTCCAGATATTCTGCATATTCCTGTACCACACCTTTTATATGGTTACATGTACCCAACTGCATTCAGAGGTAGTTTATGTGTCTCCATTTGTTCCCACACACTCTATATCCAACTAAAATTAAAAGAACATGCTTCCTCTTGTATACTGGAACACTGAGCAATGGTGTATCATATAACCCTTGGTAAAACAGCAGTTATTTTTGTACCTTTGTATTCTTTCACCAATAGACCAAATCGCTGAGGACACACATGAGTACCTATCTGGAAAACTCCTTTAAACAATTTGGGAATGTTTTTGAAAACTTACAGCACTTCTTTTTCTGACTGTATACCACTTGATGAGGGAGGATGTGAATGCACATTTTCAGTCGTCTAACAATTTGTCTAACAAGAAGCACAAAGCAGCTCAGGAGAAAAGAGACAAGCAGCGCCTCAGTGATGGAGACGTACAATAACACCTGCTGATAGTGACAGACAAACCCAGCCACAGATCCCACCACAATGGCTACCGGCTGCTTTATTACACTGTTGAAATTAATTTTATGGCTGATTTAGTGCACGCTGGTGCTTGAATGCACCGACGGCTGATATCATCAACATCAGAACCACTTTAACTCACAGGGAGTAAGAGGAAATCACAGTTTTTTGAGGTGACGTGCAGCCGGAGGTTGAGCTGATGTGATAATTTGTCATCTCCAGATGGTGGCCTTCCTGCGCCTGTCAGGGAGTGGGCTGGAGGATGGTGAATGGCCCTGTCCTGTGATGGATGCCTCGCACATGTCAGCCATTTTTATATTTCTGTAATTAGGGGTGGAATATTTGCTCCTGGTAAAGGTAAACAATCTCTGTTTGGAAATAATGGAACATTAAGGCGTTTAATGGTCGCTGCCTTTACTGAGGCCAGTGGAGATGAACAGGCCTCTATAAGGATCTGTATAGAATCATGCAGTAACTGTGTTCATTACTGGAGCATATGTTGTGCTTGGTAAGCTCACAGCATGTGTGTAACTAACTTCATAATCACCTTCCTGCAACTGTCCAATATATTATAGAGGTGTATTATTTTCAATTTAATAACTTTGCATCATTTGTAGACCTTGAATTGAAAGCGGTAACTCTTGAACATGCAAGGGTGGGGAGCTAAATACACAATACTGTTGCAAACTCACACTGGACTACTCACCGCTCTTTAGTTTGCTGGATGTCTTTCCATGCTCACCCCCTGATTTCCTACTGCTATTCTATCAAGAAAGCCTACAAATATTATATAGGCAATATTCTAGCATGTAGCTAGAAGCTTTACAACACTGCAGCAAGACCTTAGATAACAAACTACTACATTAAAATACACTGCCTGACCCCCACAAAAACACGCTCTAATATTTCGTTGGACTGCCTTTAATACGCTTTTGCAATGTCAAAAGATTAATTTCCATCCAGTGTTGCATGAATTTTTCACCAAGATCTTGTATTGATGATGGGAGAGTGTGACCACTGTGCAAAGTCTTCTCCAGCACATCCCAAAGATTCTCTGTGGGGTTAAGGTCTGGACTCTGTGATGACCAATCTATGTGTTTTGCGCTTGATGAATCCTGACATTGTCATTTTGGAATTAGCCCGTGCCATCAGGGCAGAAAAAAATCCATTGATGGAGTAACTTGGTCATTCAATATATTCAGCTAGTAGTAGTCAGCTGACCTCATTCTTCGGCCCCATAGCCTAGCTGAACCTAGACCTGACCAACGACAGGTAGTCTCTTACTTATTTGCTTAGTTAAATCCAGGTGACAACTTTTTTGTCATTACAATCACATTTTTAATATTAATATACAGTATTGTATATTATACTGTATATTAATATTGTGGAACAGGTCTAAACCATAAATAAAAAATCGTAGGCTCCTATGGAGATTCAAAGCAGCTGATACGAGAGCACGGCTGAGTCTCTCACACCATTTGCAGTCAGTGAAGCAGATCTGTGGTTGAAAGGTTAAATGATGACAGCTATCGTTCCCTCTTTAATTGCTCACAACTCCAGATTCAGATTGGAGAATGTGTTTTGATTTTTCAGCAGTTTTCAGGTACAGCCAAGACACAGGAACTCTGGGAATATTTCATTAATTTTGCTGTTGCTATACAACATAACTGAGTAAAATATGGTACAAAGCCTATAAGCTTTAACTTCAAAAGTGAAAAAGTTATAATAGTCATTCACTTTAGGTGGCAGGTGAAATTTGTGGGAAAAAGAAACAACTTTAATTGCAAAAGCAAATGTTGCATGTGCAATATTGTAGCTAATTCATTCTTTGATTTTGAGTTGAAGATAAAGTCATGACTCTAGGCTTAAACCAAGCTGAAACAACAAATTGAAACAAACAATAATACTAAGAAAGTGTTGTTTTTGGTAGTGCCTGCAGCTAAAAGGAAAGGGAAAAATCTAAGAAAAGTGAAATAAATAGTGGCAAAACATTCATTCGAGATGTTTTACAAAACTGAGTTATTTCCAGGAGCTCTAGGTTTGTGGAAAACTCTAAACCTTGGTTTGATGTTATGTCTGAGTTATGGGTTTAGTTTTTGTTTACTGCAATGGAGCAGAAAATAGCAGATAGCCTATAAGGTAATGTAAAACAACAGAAAAAAATGTGTGAAAATGTCTAGGTATAGATGCAAAAGCCAATATCACATGGGCTGTATTCTAGCAAAGACATTGCTTATAACTAAATTAAAATGAGAAGACATATGGTTATTGTGCATATAGAGTCAAGGGTTAGAGCTAAGGTCAGCAACCGGCCTCTCAGAAGCATGTGGCTCTTTGAAGGCTCTAGTGCAGCTCTTTTGAGTTTTGATTTGAAAAACAGCAGCGTGCAAACCTGTTCCCCCTCTCTCTCAATCGCGTCTGAACCCAGTGGACTGCTGACTCCTTTGTGTGTCTGTCAGCTGTGAGAACAATCCGAGATACAATTGCGGCTTGAAGCAGTACATTTAAAAGTGAAAAAAAGAAAGGAGTGATGCTGTGCACTGGATACGCGGAGGCGGGCCGGCCTCGGCCTCACAGTTACCTGTAGTGCACTCGTACAGCCACATGCATGTATCCAACTGACCACAGCTGAAATACGCACACTGGATGTGTAACCTGAGCATGGCGGCCGCGTCAAGAAGCCGTTTTCATGTTGGCGCCCAGCTTAGCAGATTGGAGTAGAAACAGTGACCGTGTGAGATGCGAGGCTCCCACAGTGAAATGTGTCTCTGGCGCGGGCTTCCTAGGAAATACAAGCCTGGCCTAATTTTCACACTCCAAAATACATACATACATACATTTGGCAACTGATGAGCATTACACAAACTTGATGAATTTTTTTAATGTTTGAAGGATCACTGGCTCTGATGGATGATGAATTAGGATTTTTATGTTTACTTAAGGCTTGCGTTGACAATGTCCATCCTACAGAGACAGTAAGCACATGTCTGGACTGTTGCATGGGTTTCTGAAGAGAAGAAGCTGCTCACACAGCCGTTGTAAGCAACCTTATCCACACTGCGGCTCTGAGGCCAGTAGACTCAGCTGCTCCTGTGCATCCAGTGTGTTTAAGGCCTTGGTGTTTTGGCCAGTGTGGGGATTAAGTAGGGCTGCTCGATTAACTTAACAAAACAATGTGAAATATATTTTTTGTAAATAAATAAAAAAGTGCAAAATATTAAATAAACCAAGTTTGTTCTCTTTTGTAACCAAATGGAGTGAACTGCTATAGAACTAGCCTGTTATAACTAAAGCAATTATTTAACAAATAAAATTATTTCTCGTTTTAAGTCTAGTAAGAAGCCTATATTATTTAAATTCCAGTTACATGCATTATTATTATTATTATTATTATTGTCAGTAACGTAAATAAAACATGCTGGTCTGTCTTCATAGCATAAAAGCTGAACATAAATTAATGTTTTAAAGTTTTTTTGCCAGCAACACCAGTCTGTATACATGATCTTGCTTAAGTGATGATGATGATGCAAATAGGAGTTAGTTCACCTTTTTATTGTCCTAAACTAATGCGGTTCTAACTGCATTTGAAGCACACGTTTCCCCTCTTTGACTGCATGCATGCAAACACATACACACTGTTATCAGCTCTGTCTCATGGAGCTTACAACACCAGCGCTGTTTGAGCTGGATGAGACAGTGCACTTACTCTATGCCCACGCCCGACTCCAGTGCTCTGAGGCTGGGCGGTCTTAAACTGCTTTTAACTACAAGCTCACAGGATCGGGGGCGCGTTGAACAGGTTGTCGGAGGCGGAGACCAGCGCACGCAGTCCTGTTTTACTGCTCTGCCTGGGGACCACTGGCTGTCCTCCACAGCCTCACCAGCCCAACGCCATAACAACAAAACCCAACTGTAAACAGTCATGGGGCATGGTTTAGCTATGAACTGGAGAATTAGACACACCCACAGCGCTCAGGTGCAAACTAGTAGCTGATAAAGTCAAGCGCCACAGACTAAACCATACATGCACAACCTGTACACTTACAACCAGAGCCAAAACACTAAGTAAACATTAAACCACTGCACTCACCGTGTTATTAGACAACCATCTTCTCCTGTCCAGTAGGGGATAAAAACAGTATCCACAGCCCAAAGCACGCCTTGCACACAGTGTGTCTTGGCTCAATGTCTCTCTCTTCAAACCCCAAGTGCTTACAAACAACAGAATTTGTGTTGTCTTTTCTGCTAACCAAAGCGTCTACTCTTTTCGTTCTGCCAACATCTTTCCACATTTAGCCTAGCTTGTAGCTATCAGAGCGCAAGCTTTGAGAAGTGAGGGGCAGAGCCTGACTGCGCATTCAAAACACACTTCAAAGTTAGTGTTATTAATCGTTTTTTCTCTATTACATAATTTTTGTAATCATAGGGTGTAATAATCGAAATTGTAATCGAAATTAAATTAATTGCACAGCCCTAGGATTAAGCCCTGGTTACTGTACGCCAGAAACTAGGCCACTGAAAAAAGTTGGATATTGTCATAGACAAGTGTGATTAAATGTGTACAGTTTTAAAAACAAATGAATTTCTCTGTAATTAATTAATTGTGATTAATGCCTTAAAGTCCCAGCCCTAATGATTGGGTAGTCAGTATAAATCAAATAAGCATTGAGGCTCTTTTAGACTTTTATCCGATGTGAAACAAACAAAAATGGCTCTTTTGATGTTAAAGGTTGCCGACCCCTGGGTTAGAGGGATATTAATTCCTCCCTTTGCTGTGAAGTGGTGGAGGCCACCACTTGCTCGGTAACACAAGAGAAATGCACAAAGACTTTCTTAAGTTTTCCTCTCAGCCAAGGTTAAACTGAATGGAACATTCACTGCAGGTGATTAATGCGCCGAATAAATGTCAAGCTAACTTATTAGCAAGTCAGGAAATAATATGAACCTTTAACATGAGGGATGAGTCTATTCAGCTAATGCTACATATTAATGACGAGTGTGTGCACCACCTAATGCTGACTGTTTAAGAAGATTCATGGCACAAAACCTTTTTCATATTAGAACAGCTTTATGGGCAAGAGAACAAACTTATTTTTGATAAAATGTCCAAGTAGCACTCTGCATGAGAACTCTTTTAATACTGCCAAGTATTTGACAACAAGCTGTAAAGTAATTGTTTGTCTTATGAAATTAGAATAAGAGTTGGATTTACTATGGGATAGTAAATATATCAGTAAAAGGATACTGGAGTTAAAGTTGCCAGGAAAGAGGCCTAGAGGAAGACCAAAGATGAGATTTATGGATGTACTGAAAGAGGACATGAAGTTAGTTTGTGTGAGAGAGAAGAGGATGCAGAGAACAGGGTTGTGCAGGGTGTACCCCACCTAAGGGCCATAGTTGCTAGGATGAGCTCTAACTCTGCAAACCCTAACAGGAATAATAAATAAATGCATCACATCAACAAGCCATGATAAAAGTGTTCTTACAAAGTAACTCTACTGTTCTCCTTTCTGCTCATCCTGACCACAGTACAAATGGATCCCAGGTAAAACATAACCAGTGTGTGTTCTCTAATTACATCCACTGTATCATCCTTCCTTTCCCCTGCTGCCTACATTATGATATGGAAGAAAGGCTTGTTTTCAATCAATGGGATCAGGAGGACGAGTCTTTGCTTTTCAGTCTACTTGAGGAGGAAGTTAAAATTGTCAAATTAATTTGCAGCAGTCCTTATCATAACCTCCTTTAGCTCTTAACTCTATCAATCTCCACATTTTCAAATACGTGTATAAGCAGCTCAATACGCTACAAATGAGATTCTAAAAATCTCAAAAAACTGCTGTCCTCCCCAGAGCCTTGTTATTTGGTATCTCACTCAAAGAGAGCTGTGTGCATCTTTTTGTTTCAGACAACTAATAAAAAGTGGTTCAAGCTTGATGTTTTTTTTTTTAATTTAAAGTCATTTATTATATTATTATGTTATACTGTAAATGTTTCCCAGATGTCCAAACGCTTCGGAGAATGAATTCTTTCGTGTTTTAATAACGCTTATAATGGGCCCACCTTCAGACCTTACATTTTCTTCAGTCTCCTCTTTCTCAAGACACATGAACAGCTCAAATTCTGGACATGCATTCACCGTGGTCAAACAAGCTTTTGCTTCATGCTGAAACTTTTTCTTCAGTTCATTTAGCAACGTGAGAAAAAGTTCAATTCTTTGTGTATACTGGAAACGTAAAGGCATACGTGACTTTTTAATTTAAAGTGAGATTTATAAAAAGTTTATATATGGTGAACAAACAAACTTTATGGTTCTGAATACACATTATAATCTCAGTATATTAGAAATGCCCAAAACGCAGCTATTTCATCAGCGAAGGGTTTAACCACAGCACAGTACAAAGTATCTGCAGGAGGTGACAGGTTTTTTACCACATTCTTCAAAGTCTAAACATAAGGCTGCTCATATTTGATTGTAACATGTCAGAACTCTGTGTGCACAGGGGGAATATGAATAAAAAGTAGTGGCAATGGCATGTTCAGCTGCTGTGGCTATAAAAACATTTGCATTCTCTTTCTTACATGAAGGCATCTTAGGATCTCTGCATTGTTTTCCAAAGACACAGCTTGTCCCTCAGTGGTTAAACAATGAATACGTCTTAACTGTATTAACACGGTGGAACATGGAGGCAGTTAGTGTCCATGCCTCACAGCAAGAAAGGTGTGGGTTCAATTTCTGGGCCCAATGACAAACATCACAGCTTCTTTCCTCGTCCAAAGGAATAAATGTGTGAATCTAAATTGCCCAAAGTGAATGAATGGCTTGCAGGGGTAGGCCTTCGTAGGTGGGGTTCTGAGCATGAAAACTATTGTTTGTTTGAACTCAAAGTACAATGCCACATGACATTTTCTGTTTAACCCACAAAAACAGGAAGAAATGGGGGTAAACTGTGGTTGCTTTGGGATTACCTGTGCCCTAAGCAAATACATACTAACATTTTACCCAATGTCCAGCATAAATAAATCTGTCAGTCAGGGGCTTTTTATGTCTGGCAGCCACTATCTTGGATGAACAGGCAAAGCTGAGAGGTAATCAGTTTTGTTGCAGCCAAACACTAACCACCAGTGCCAGAGTAACTGATGTCATAAAGCCCCTTCCTCCTGCCCCCTACACAGGAAAAGCATCAGGTTTTTCCCAAGTCAACGAGATAGCAAAACATTCTACTTACTCTGTTTAAATAAGTTGGGGAACCTTTGCTTTATTAATACCTAATGACGAAGGCAACACAGCTTGTTCCTGGGAGCCTAAGTGCATCCATAATAACTTAACCACAATGCCCTGGGGAGACTCACCTCCTTGCCACACACTAAATGAGCCTTGCTGTTTAGCCACCACAAGCTAACAGCAGACCAGAAAGGTGACATGGCCCCTAGGCAGAAAAAAATGAGTGTGGTAATGTGTCTTTCCTGGTGTATAACAAATTCATGTCCAGAGGGTAAGAGAAGGCCTGCTGCTATATCTCCTACAACTCCAGTATCATCCACCAATCAACCTTTGTGTCGACTGTGGCTTTGTCACACCTTTCTGTGCACACACTTCCTCTGTCCTCAAAGGATCCTCATAATCACTATGTTGTAGAAAATACAGAAGAGATTACACCTTATCTCACTTCTGTCTCTGCCTTATAGATCAGTGATAGTGGCTAAGTTATCACTTACAGTTAAGATGCATAAGTACTCCCATACAATTTCCTGAAGCTTTCATGCACACAGATATTACTGCAAAGAGAGATTAGTGGCAAAGTGAATATTTAAGAGATTTCTGCAGCAGTATAAGTGGAATGGGAAGTTAAGTCAGTGAGGCAAAACACTTCTGTGCATTATTTTGTGCTAGCATGAGGAGTTGCTCCAGTCGGTGTCTGTTAAATATCATTAAGGAGCCACAGAGAGGAGCAGGGGTCCCTCAATCTATTATTAACCAGCCTGGGTTAGATAAACAACTTGACATTTATATAACCCAATGAGTGTTCAGGTCGCTCATGTTAAGCACATTAGTATTCAAGTGTTTTTCTTTTTTTTTTTTTTTTTTTTTTGTAAAAGCTACATTTACAGAGGGTTAGCATTTTAACTACAGCACCAAGCAACAGGAGACTAGTGTTACAGTTGCCTGGGAATTCCAGCCTCACCGCTGTACCAGTGAATGGGTCTGGTCGCCATTGAATCAATTCGATTTCTAGAGCGGAGCAAACCTGAGTAAGCTGACAGTGGAGTAAGCCAATCAGAAAATGGCGGACGTGGCAGTGACAAAGCGACAAGTTTTTTTTTTTAAATACAAGTTTCTAATGCTGTAAGCTGCTGTGGTTTTAATGACTCGATGTGTTTTTGGTCTTTTAAAATGGAATTTACTGCTGAATGAAACAAACTCTTGGCTCCTTGGTGCGCCATCTTGATTGTTGTTGTTGAGGATGCTGCTCGCGAAGAACACGTGACTTAAATCAAAATGCACGATACGGTTGGGATTTGAATCCAACCACGGCGAACGGCGTGGTGATCAGACTGATATTTCTCTGTATAATAATACAGAGACATATCATTCTGGATTTTCCAGGTAAGTGTTAAAGTTCATCATTTTCATAGTGAATAAGGTCACAGTGTTTAATTCTCTTGACTTCTCAAATTAGCAGATTATTAAAGAGGTTTGAGGGAAAAATGTATATGTGTATTAGTAAACTCCTAATCCATGACCTTGAACAATTCAGGATTTAGTAATTTGCTCATTAATTTCCAACTTTAAAGCCTACAGCATATTGTTACATCTGCTATGAATAATCAGTAGTGTAGCAATTCTTCATCACCGGTACAGGAACAAAGGATCTATATCACTGAGCAGAAGAACTGTTCACACACAGAGAGTCTTCTGAATTGTTCCCAGCATACACTGCTGGACCTAAATTATAATATATTGTAACTTATATATATATATTGTAACTTATTGCAGCTTCAGGGGGAGGCTCAACAACATGTACAGAGCATACACAACTGACTTGTTTAAAAGTTTATGTACATAATATTGTTAATCAAAGGTGCTAAATGTGGAAAAAAAAAAACTTTTCTTGGACAATGTGTATAATTCCCAATGTTTCATTTCCATCCAATTTAAAGCTACAAATATACTAACAACCAAAAACTTGTGACAAGGCTGTGACCAGGCTGTTAACAAGTGTTAGAGTTAAAAGTGACCATAATCAGCAAGTGTCATGTTTCTAAGGCTAACTATTTAAACCAAATAAGGTTTTCTAACAAGAAACTGCTCCAACAAACATGTTTAGTCTGCAAAACCCAGTTTATCTTCACAACAACAGCATGAGTTAGCACATTCTTGTTTAATTAATTTCTATGCATTCTTCAAAGGCAGTAAAGTAAAGCCTGAGGAGGGAGGCAGGACTTCTTTGATTGACAGCCATGTGAGTGATTCTCTCAGACAGCTTGATGAGTCAGACTCAGAGCCTGTGCTGACTGAATAAAACAGACATTTTTCCTGACAGACAGCTCAGCAC
Organism: Bostrychus sinensis; assembly: GCA_020698575.1. NCBI lineage: Eukaryota > Metazoa > Chordata > Actinopteri > Gobiiformes > Eleotridae > Bostrychus > Bostrychus sinensis. The sequence goes on from CM036244.1 coordinate 29,582,603, forward strand.
CTCCTCTGTGTTACACTTATTATGTGGCTTCATGTGCAAGTATAAGTATCTCTGTATTGAATTAACTTGATCAGTTAGGCTGCAGTATAATGTGTTTATTACTTTGGAGAATATGACATTACTTTTCCCACTGACAGTGTAATATAACACTATTAAGATAGTAATGTAGTCTCATATTCCCACATTTATGAGCCTTCAAGCACCTTGTTCCCAGGTGTTCACAACAACATGGGTCATCCTCTACACACTGGATTAAATGAACTAAGAACAGTGGACACCTAACATCAATACACTGCTATATACTGCATAAGGAACTGTGGTGTTTTGGACATTGTTATGATTATTAGGTTTAGACTATGGTTAAAAATCCAGCTACAAGGAGTCACAAGCCATTGGACTTCTTGTCCCAGTCCCAAGCCTGGATAAATGGTCAGGGCTGCGTCAGGAAGGGTATCCAGTGTAAAATCTATGCCAAACTTAAATATGAAAGTCACTGCAGACAAGAAAGCAGATCATTGGCTGTGGTAACCCTTAAAAGGAGAAGTCAGAAGGAAAGACAAATAGTTTTATACTATCTTTATCTATTCTACATCTTTCCAAATTGGTTAACCTCACCCCATCAGAGGCAGCCTGGGTATAGCATTGCATGCTCGATTTCATTTTGAACTGCTCGGCAGCCTGGAGACCAAGGCCAAAATCTTCGCTTGAGTTTGGGGACCAATCACAGAACAGGGAGGAACGGCAAGATGATGACAGGTACTATTCAACAGACGGAAGCTTGTTGTTTGTTTACAGATGCAATGTTTATTTTAAAAGAAGAACAGTGTGTGACTTAACAATCTTTTATCAACACCAAGAAAGATGTTTTAGCCTTGCTTCCAACAGGCTTTGGCAAAAGCCTAATCTACCAACTAACCCCGCTAGTGGCTAAGCTAATGGGGTTTAGCGAGACCCCAATCGTTGCGGTGATACGATTCGCTATGTACAGACACATATGATAGACATTCGTAGCGCCCAATAAACGACTCTGGACAATCGTAAACCACGCCTCCCCTACAAGAAAATAAATAAGTGGTTCCCAGACTAATCCCACTTGTGATTAGGCTGGTGTTAGCCAGGCTACATCAGAGGTGGAAAAAGTAAGGAAATGTACTTCCTAAAGTATCTGGAGAAGGTTGAGATCGATAACTAAACAGGCCTAAATTCCCATACTAATTGCTTTTTATTGATCACATTCAAGTGAGTAATAGTCTTGCAGGACAACTGTCAGAGTGTAAAATCATGCTAAAATAACATAAGTCATGAGAACATAATTGTGCAAGCTTAATTAACAAATGGCTTTAAACATGGACTAAATACTTTTCTTGTTGTGAACCCAGTTTGTGTTTTGAACTTCTTAGGGCAGGAACGTCCAAGAGCTATCTGCTATTTAAGGTAATAATTAATCCTGATAGTCCACATGACTTTGAATACTGTTTTACAGTCTTTTCATATTCCATTCAGATTAGAAGCATTTGGAAAACGCAGATCTGCTGAGGTTTTACTGTTCCACCCTGGATCCAGACAACAATACCTGCAATATTATGAGTTATACTGCAAACGGTCAATGATCGCCTTATCTTGCAATGATAACGAATACTGTAAGTCCTGACAATGGTCAAAATCTACATAAAAACTGTTTCCATTACTAATGCCCAAAGAATTTGATCTACATGCATGTTTTATGTGAGAACCCCAGGGGAATATTGAGCTATTGTGCCTCGACAAGCCTGGTGTAAGTGAGAGAATGTGGTTTTGCAAAGCAGCACATATGTATTCATCTTGACAACAGCAGAGCCCTGCCGTCATACAACATTGTGGTTGCCACCTCTTCACTTTCTTCTGCTGCTTTTCAATTTAAGTTTACCTTGAGCATTTTCAGGGAGACAGGAAACCTTCACAGACATGCAATATCTGCACTTCTTTTAAGCTGTCAACATCTTTGATGGTAAGCTGCTGTTGTCGCTCCGCCTTTGCATAGCACTTCAGATCTCTCAGTCGTATATATATATTCTGTTATTGCAGCTCATTTTCACCACAGGAGAAATATATTCATACTTTTCTCAGTTACTCTTAACACACAGGCTGCATCCATTTTGAGCCTTGGGTAAAATGAGACTTTTAGACCTTGTGCTCAGAGGTGGGAGGAAGTCACTGCAGATGTTTTATGCAGATCACTGGTAGGGCTGTACAGTATTATATAATGTAATACCATACTATGCAGCCATAAAGGGTCAGAAGCCAGTCTACTGTTTGTGCCAGTCCCAAGCCTGGCTAAGAGGGTTGCGACAGGAAGGGCATCTGGTGTAAAATCTAAGCCACATAAATATGCAAACAACTGCATGCTAGAAGGCAGATAATTTGCTCTGTTGACCCCAGAAGGGAAAAGCTTAAAGGGGCCCTATTATGCAAAATTGACTTTTCTGAGCTTTCTACCATGTTTTAATGTTGTCCCTTCATCAAATACATACCTGGAGTTGTGTTTTAGTTTCATTTATGCATGTTTGAGTAATCCTCTATTAATTTACGCTGATTTCCTAAAAGGACAGAAACATCTTGTTTCACCGATGTCTCTATTTTCCACTTCATCTGAACTCCCTCCTTCTACCATCTGGCCTCTTTGGCTAATTCCTGCTTCAGCCCATCCACTCCCCACTGTTCCCTCTTTAACCTCCACTCACTGACTCCACAGCACAACAAACTTCACTTGAATTTACACCAGGGGCGTCACAGAAGCAGATCAATTTGCGTGTGTATGTTTGTTTGCGTGTCCATTTACACCGAAGGCGACAGAGCTGAGGCTGCTCCCTTGCTAGTGCCGCTCTCCCCTCTGTTTTACAGACTACTCATCATCTAAACACAAAGCTGTGGCCACTGGGCTTTCAACTTCTGCATGTTGTCCTTGAAAAACAGCTGTTTGGTGTTTGCAAATTACGTTACATTTCTTCCTCTCAAAAATGAACTTCTCAAAGTGCAATGTTTACATTACCACTGTCTCAGTGAGCCTTTATTTCAAAAATGTAGCAGGAAATTGTTTTGACACTTGGTGCCTTTTTTCCATATTTTCCATGGAGCCGCTCAAAAAATAGAACTCCAAACTATATGTAGCGAGTTGTTCATGTGACCAGGTGTGACCAGGTGTGACCAGGTGTGCCGGCGCTGGTGTAAATGATCAGACAGGTTAAACAGAAAGCAATCCATACGCGGCTGACATAACACTTTCCGCACTGCTGCTGCTTCTGGTGTAAACTGGAGGTTAGAAAAGTCCACCAAATTACTTTGATTTACACTGATTACTTTACATACAGACTGTACAGAGAGGCTAAGGTATAGGAACATGAAAGAAATGTTGGTGACTGCTAATGTCAAACTAATTGTAATTAACACTTTTCAAACAAGAAGATTTAAGTAAAATGGATTAAAAATAGAAAATATTCATTAATTTATTAATCTACTACGGCTTATTCCCATTAAGGGTCGCAGCTTGACTAGAGTCACCAAATGACCTAACACCCGCATGTCTTTGGACGGTGGGGGGAAGCTGGAGTACCCAGAGAGAACCCACAGTAACATGGTGAACAAACAGGTGTCGGCCGGCCTGAGAGTCAGCTTAGGACCAGACAAGAGCAGTAACCACTCTGCCACTGTGCATTTGCTTTCATTTGCTAACAACAAATGTGCAGTGAAAAAATATTGAAACAAAAAGAGGAGCTAAGGTGCAGGTGGGTAGTGAGTGTTTGGAAATGCAACAACTGGCTTAATCTAAAGTTCAGAAAATGTTACAAACTCATTAAAACAGAAGTAAATCACATAAAGCTAAAAATAGCTGCAGTTTTTAGCAGAGACTTGCATCATCTAATCAACCACAGCACCTTTACACCATTTACACATTAGGTCAACAAAATGTAACAGGCTGATGAACTCAGCAAGACTGTCCTTGAGTCAGTAACATCCAAAAAGCCTCTGATAATGAGCAGTATGTGGAAACCCTCCCCACGATGCAGAAAGCATCGTTTCTGTGTTGATGTTTTACAGCGCCATCCTCTGCTTGCAAATGTATTTACAGCAGCAGTAACAATTGGACTGTGGTGATAAACGTCTTAATGAGCGACTTGCTGAAGGGAAGCTGCTGGAGAAGCAGAGTGGTGCTGTGGACTGCAGCCCATGTGTACAATGGCTTCATTAGGCCCAGGGCAGTCAGCCAAAATAAAGCATGCTAAAGTTGTGTTAATGTTGTTAATGCGAGTGGAAGTGTGCGCCTAGTGAGACTGCTGCATGTGAAGACTGATCAACGCTGATTTTGTTCAACTGGATCAGGACATCAATTTGGAATTTCTGCTTCAGAACCAACAGTGCTTTGGTTTTCAGGTTGAATATGCCAAGAGATAATGGCAATGTTCTAAATGATTGAAAGGGAAAGCAATATCTGATAAACAATAGTGGAGATTAAATTTGGCATTTCAATATCAACACATGTTCGCAGGACAGAGTCACACTCAGATCAGATGATCCATGACCTGTATGTTCCTGTATACTTCTGCCCCCTCTCCTCTGACCCCCACTGGTGTCCTCTGGCCCACCTGCTGGGCAACAGGCAACAGTATGCCCATGCCCTTAGCTTGTCTTTGTGTAATTATGTAACTGTATTTTGTATTTGCTGCTGCCAGGACTCCCTTGAAATAGTTTTTTTTTTTTTTTTTTTTTTTTTTATCTCAATGGGACTTTCCTGGTTAAATTAAGGTTAAATTAAAAATAAATTATAAACCTTGCCCTGTGGTTTGGGTCTAAAAATAAGTGCCCATTGTGTGGAAATGGCAGAGCAAGCTTCCAACACATTCTGTCAAGGTGTAAGGTTGCAAGTATTGTGAAAACTGGCTGAACTGCTGGAAGCTTGTAGAATATTCGCAAAGAATTCCAAGGAATGCGAATCAGTACATCCAGTTTGTAAAACCAGGACAGAAACAGCAGCACAAAAATGCAACACAAGCAAGCAACAAATTCAAATACAAGACATAGAACAGGAATAGCCAAACAATACATTTTTAAACAAGTACATTCATGTGTATGTATATCAGCCACCAGTGCTTTAAAATGAGAGAGCGGCTCCAGTGTGTCCAGTCTAAGATATTTTTGAATATCATTCCATTTGTCGGGAGCATAAAAACTTTCTCTTTTTATTAGGGCTGGGAATCTATAAAAAAAAACAAAAAGAACAAAACAAATTAATCGCAAATCTGAAAAAAATTTATCGCGATTAATTACTACCAGTTATTAATCGCGATTAATCACAATTAATCGTATTATGAATTCACGTACAAACACAAAATTGTAAATTTAGAACATTTATTTTGAATTAACCTTGACATACTTTACTGTAAACTTGTGCAATGCAAACAAAACTTGCAAAGAAAATAAATTAATTGTCTCTTTGAGACCTGTAACTCAGACAAAGTTTGCCTAAATAAGCTACAACCAACAAATACACAAAACTTACCTAAAAAAGTATGTGTAATCTCTTTTAGAACTTTAGCAAAAATAAGTTTAATTCTTCAATTAATGGCAATTGTTGTGGTTCACAACAGTGTAAATACTATGAACTGTGTTACTCCAGTGGTAATTGAACTCATCCTTGCATAGACTGCACATAACTTTTGTTTTGTCTATATTGCTGTCTGGTGACTATCTGAAGCAGAATTGTCCATTTAGCAATGTGTCTTTTTGGTCTCTCATGTTGCTTTAGCTCGTTCACTTGTTGCATTAGGCTCGTTCAGATGAACTGCGCCTCGCCTGGATTGTGAACGAGAGTGCACGGCCGCAATGAGAGGAGGGGAAATACACCTGTACTGAAGTCGGACAGTTTGTGGCTCAGATCACGCACCATCACGCCCGAAATCCACTTCTCGCGTGTGTTGGTTTATCCAGGTCAAAACTGTAACTTTAGTCTGTATTTTTTTTTTAAAGAGGTGGGGGAAGAAGGGGAGGAGGGCAGTGAAGTGTCGTGCGTTACGTTTCTGATCAGCACTAAACTCAGATCCAATCACCTGTCCGTTCATCGCTGACAGGTGTGCATTTTCCCATCATGCACTGAGCTGTGCAGCCTCCGCAGTTGCTCTGATGAACTGCGGCGGCTCAGGCGCTGGTCTCGTTTGGATCTCACGAGCTTTCGGTGATCATTGCACTTGTGGCATCAGAGCAAGTCGGGAACAAATCTAACGGGAGTGCACTATGCACAGACCGACACTGATCGAAACTGCGTAAGTCTGGCTCATCTCGAACGCACCTGATGGATGGAAACGGAAATGTGTCGTCTTCTACGCTGGAAGACCCGTGGCGTGTTGCTGCCTCTGTCAGTGTCGTCGTAATATTTTTGTTGTAATCAATTAATTGATGCGTCAATTGAAATTAATCGATAAATTAACGCAGTGCGTTAAGGCAATAATTTTCCCTACTTTTTATATATACCATCATATATCACCAAATATGCCATCAGTGCATAGATCTACAATGTATTCAAAAAATGATTCATATTTATTTATTTATTTATTTAAATGGGATAGTGCATATTCATGAACATATAAATGTAAATATGCCAGAATTAGCCCGAAGGCTACTTTACATCTGAGGTCCCTGACAGGTTAGAGAGATAGAGACAACAAGAAACTACAAGTTTATACAATAGACATAAGAACAGATTGTCAATGACAATTCATAAAACAGACATGGGTGAAACAGCACAATAAAACACAAATATAACATACAACACTGAATTTACATAGTAGCATAACATTAATGATCATAAATCTGGTTCCTCTTGAGCCATTGTTTCAGATTAGTTTTAAATGCATTGAATGTGGTCGAGTCTCTTATTACAGCTGGGATGTTGTTCCAGATTTCTGTACCCTTGACTGATAACACCTGCTGACTGAATGTAGTTCGTCTATAAGGTATTACACAGTCACCTCTGGTAGAGGCTTTTGTTACCCTACCTCTAGTACTAGTTTTGGCCATAATGAACTCACCCAAGGGTGGTGGAGCGAGTCCATTTAAGATCTTATATACTGAACAGGCTAGTTTAAATTTTCTAAAATTTGCAAAACTTAAAATATTATATTTCTGAAGTATGAGACAATGATGAAAAGATAAAGATTTTCTATCAAATATTTTTAAAGCTTTTTTAAAAAGTGATTCTATTGCTTTTAAGGTTGTCATGCTTGTCAATGACCAGTTAGTAATGCAGTACTCAATGTGAGAAAAAATCATGCTGTGGAGAAACATTTTAGCTGCATTTTCTGGCAATTATGATCTAATTTGCTTAAAATTGTGAATATTAAAATTAACAATTGTTTTATATGTTTTTTACCTGTTTTTTAACAGATAGAGTCGAGTCCAAGGAAACACCAAGATATTTGAATTCATGTACAAACTGGAGCTCCTCTCCTTTCAATAACACATTTAAGCAGGACTTTTTTGGTAAACGTTTGGAAAATAGCATGCAGACAGTTTTTTTAGAATTCAATAAGAGACGTGACTTGGTCAGCCACTTATCCACACAGGTGTTTGCTGATGTTAACTTCTCTGAGGCTTCTATGACAGATTTCGCTTTTGTAAAAATGACAGCATCATCTGCATATAACACGACATTAAAATCTTTACAAACAGTTGGCAGATCATTAATATATAATGAAAATAAAATCGGTCTGAGTATGGAGCCTTGTGGTACTCCAACCTGACAATCAAGATATGGGGATTTGATACCACTGACAAACACACAGTGGGTTCGGTTTGACAAGTATGACTTCATCCAAGGATGGCCTGTTTGGAAAAATTTTATTTTGTTAACCTAGTTAATAATGATTGGTGGTCAACCGTATCAAAAGCCCTTTTCAAATCAAGAAAAACTGCACCAACAAAAGAATAAGTATCTAAGGAAAATTTATTTTTTTCAAGAAAAACATTTATTGCAGTTTCAGTTGAATCATTTGCACAAAAATCAAACTGCATAGCATGCAGGGGGGTATAACCCATATATAAATGTTTTATTAATTGTTTAGTGACCTATTTTTCAATTATTTTAGATATAATAGGCAGTATGCTGATTGGTCTGTAATTTTTAATGTCTGCTTTATTACTAGATTTGAAAATTGGAGTGATCGTGGCCACTTTCCAGGCTGCAGGAACATGTGAATGTCTAATTGACAGATTTATCAAATGTGTTATTGGACGTATCAAGGAGTCTTTGTGTAACTTTATAAAACTTGTGTCCAGACCATATGCATCCTTAGCTTTTGAACTTTTTAATTCACATATAATGGAAGCTACATCTAAATCACTAATTTCAGCTATCGTAAAAATAGGCAAAGACTCATTAACTGGGTAGGATACATTTTCACATGAGGTAAAAAGCTTTGAAATTTCTTGGACTGAGTTTTAAAAAAAAGTATTAAATTCGATTGCCATGGTAACAGGATCTTTAACAAGTTCATTATTTATTTGTAGTTCTAGTTCTTTACCATGTTCAGTATTTTTGCCAGTTATTTTACTAATGTTATGCCAATTTTTTTTTGCAATTTCCTTTAGCAGATTCAATAACTGACATATAAAAATTTGCCTTGGCTTTGCGCATTGTGTGAATTACTTTATTTCGTGCAGATGTAAAAAGTTCAAGTTCAAGTATCAGAGATAAGTCCAGTTTTAAGCAATTTTTTAAGTAACTGGTCCCTTTTCTTAATTAATTTCCTGCAGTCCTCATTAAGCCATGGTACATCACCTTTACTGGTTTTGCTTTTCTTTTTCCTCCTTGTAAATGAAGTTATAACATCTTTAATTTTGGAGAAGTAGATAGCACTATTTGTTTTGATGTCATCACATGAGACTATTTCAGTCCAACTTAACTTAACTCCTTTAGAGCCTTAGCTAGATTTTGATGTTGACTTCTTGGGACTGCATTGTAGAAAGATGAGGAGCTCTGAGTAACTGTACAAGGCATTTGGAAACACAGTTTAGTTAGTTTTCTGCATTGTGGTCAGAAAGACCAGTTAAAAAATTCAAGGTTTTAAAGACTCTTTCATTTTTATTTGAGAATAGGAGATCTATTCTTGTTTTGGACTGATGTCATTGTCACTGTCATGCAATGACCTACAGGCCGCTTGAGATACAGATTCAGAAGTTTGATAATGCATCTCAGATATATTGTGTGGAAAGCCATGTAGCGGGAGCAGAGATGGCTGGTATCAATGGGCTAGGTGGGCTAGGTGGGCTAAGTATTCCTTGTCATTTTCATAGACAAAACATATATATAGTTGTTACAGCAAATTACCTTATACTTTTTAATAATCTGATGTGTCTTATATGTGTTAATAATCTTACATTGTATTATCTACATGATTATTGTTTTTGTTTGTTTGTTTGTTTTGAAATAAACCAATACTGCAACAAAGAATGGAAAAAGTGCTATTTTTTATTACCCCAAGAATTGCATGGCACATTATATTAGAGCAGTGACTGACAGGCGCAAGCTGATAAAAAGCTGTGTGATTGTATATTTCTCATGATCCACTTTCCCAACCAATTTCTGAAGAAGGCTTCGCAACAAGAGCTCAAACATACACTGGCATGCTTGGTTATATTTGAAACCCAGGGTCTGAAGCCAGTGAGCCCTTTTGACCGAAATCCCTTTAAGAAGTGTTGTGGCACTCAGAGGAAACAGATGAGACAGATGCATTGTTCATCACTGAAGGACTTTGAATGCCCCATACTAAGTCCCCAGTACAGATGCATTTGACACAAGCACTTTGCCAAAGATCTCTGGCCTACTTAGATTGAAGTCTGGTTTATCATTTGTATTCTTATTTTAGATTTTCCCCAAAAATACAACTGTTTAAGCAGCAGACTGGCAACACATTAAATGAACAGAGAATGCTGCTGCTCTGGCTGGAGGGGTTATTTGAACATTCCCTTTAAGTGAAAGCAAAAAACATACAATGATTCCTGAGAAAAGCACAACAACAACAACAAAAATTGCTACTCCTGCCTCCTGTCATTGAAAACATTAAAACATTACAATTAGGTCACATAGTTCGAAAGAAGGTCATTGACAATCAAACATATTTGCAATACAACGTGGAAACTTAAATTATTAAATGAGCTGCACTTCACTGTTAAAGTCCATGGATATTTAATGTTTGTTATCTCCAACAGAAGGCTGGGGGATTCTCATTCTGACTCCTTCTACTCAGAGCTGTGGTTTGGATGAGAGCATGGAGAAATGTGTTGTTCCATTTTATTGTGAATGTGAATGTTGTGCTGTTGTGTAAGTGGAGAGCTTACTGTTGATAAACACCTATACATGTTCCTTCAGTGTAGCACTTATCTGGCACAGTAGGACATACTGCAGAGACTAACCTCAGTAAATACCACAACTGGGTGTACTAAAAGTGCACTCTGAATAATGCTGTGGATTTTAAACATGTACCTTATTGCTAACAAAATGAGTTAGTTTACTGTGCTGGAAATGTCTAATGTCGAGTCAGTATCATGGTGTTTTCATATGGCATACACAGCACACTCATAGATGTATTATGTGTATTGTTATCCATGATTTTACTTGCCAAAAATGTCAAGGAGAGCCTCCTTTTAGAAGCTAGTTGTGGTAGGTGTTCAGAGCAGAGTGGAATTATTATTCATTTCATAAAAGATGGGCATAAGTAGGTTGTCAATGTTGGCCAATGTTGCGTGCAGGAACTAGCCATGAGGTGTAGAGTATAGCAAATAAAAAAGTGTTAAGCAGTTACTATTGTATTTTGATTGAAAGAGAAGTCCACCAGTGCACGGTGGCAGAGCTGTTAGCATTCTCGCCTTCCAGCAAGGAGATCGTGGGTTCGAGTCCCGGGCGGACCAACACACAATCTACATGTCCTCCCCGTGTTACCATGGGTTCTCTCTGGGTACTCTGGCCTACTCCCACCGTCCAAAGACATGCATGCGCTATGTGACTCTCTGTGACAAGCTGGCCCAAAGTTCCCTAATGGGAATAAGCAGTAGAAAATGAATGAAAGGAAATCCACCAGGTGACAAACTGGCGCAGAATAACTAGTCTTGTTACCACGTTTCAGCCTAAATACTGGAGCTCAGTGCATAGTGCAGTGTTCTATGCCACTTGCTCTGAGTGACTGATGGAGAGATTTTCTTGTAAGACTTGGCCTGAGTGGAACCAGTCTAATTTATCACATCTACAAACAGACAGACTGATCCAAACAGAAATACGAGGTCTAAGCTCTGAGGCTCTGCTCACAGAGTGACTGGCAGACCACAGAGAAGATTCATATGCAAAACAATCCTCAGACACAACAAATCCATGTGTGCAGCTGAGAGGAGTGTGGGAGGTGAGAGACAGACAGAGGGACGCTCTCTGGACGGAGATGGATCAAAGACAAACAGGAGCAGGGCCCAGGAAGCTAATTTGGTAGGGCTGCCAAGCTTTTTAACTCCAGCTTTTGGGACTTTTGTGAGAGAGAACAGTTTGTCTTGTGCTCATCACTTAAAGCCATCTCTCAGAGGGGATTTGGCCAGCGATGCCTCTTGGCAGACCGAGTAAACTCTGGCTAAACTGAAACCAGCTCTAGCCTTGACAACTTAGGTTCTGGTTGGTCTGTGAGACACGCTGTAACAACACAGGCTCATGGAGCACATATTCTGTTTTTAGCCTTTCTGACACACTGCAACACACAGGGTCAAACATAAAGTCTAATGCTCTGCAATGGAGCAATGGGAAGTAGTTGGTCATCTTTAAACAGGTGTTGCACAGACCAAACAGGATAAAATGAGTCGTTTATAGCACTATCCATGTTATTGGACTGAAACAATCAATAAAAAATGCTTATCTTCGTTTGCCTCTCAAGAGTATCCTTATATTTTAGCATAGTACACTACTTAGCATAGTACAAACTAGTACTACAAATGTTTATTGTATATGGAATTAGCATGTGATTTAAAAATGCTATAAAGCAATTATAAAATGTGAACATGTTAGTCATTTTACTAATTACTTGCAGTAAATAAAGTTAAATTGACAGCCACATAATATGAGCAAATAAGCTAATATAGCAGAGCTAGTTAGTTTAGCAAACACTTAATAGCTATTGCTAACTTAACTATTGTAATGCTAATTACAGTAGCCTAATGAAATTAGTCAGGACATATAAGATCATAAGCATATGATGTGAAAAATGTAGAATAATAGAGAATAATAAGGCCATTATTTCAGTTACATGGATTATTATTTTGAATCTATGGTAGCTTTAGGATAACTTCTCTCTGTGCTTGTTAGCCTTTGAGAGAACACTTTGGGTTGTGCTTTACATTCACTTTCACAAACATAAAATGAAGTGTAGACCATGATTCGTTTTGCTAACAGGCAGGTAAACAGACGCTAATGAAGACACAACCTGCTCCGTGAGGTAATGAACTGCTGCTAAAATTAGCCTCCTCCAGACAGTGCTGCAGCTCAGAGACATGCCCTCTACAACCGTCTACACCTTGTGACTGCTGCAGTGCTGTGGAAGATTTGCTCATTTGACAAGGCTATACCCGGGCTGAGCTGAGCTGAGAATATTTACAGTTTAATTTCAACAGATTGTAAGATGTGAGTTGGCACAAGCTCAGCCCGGCCACACATGGGGCAGAGAAATGTGTGGCACCATCTGCTCTCAGCATAGACTCCAGAAGACACTGTACATTAATATGTGGAGGGGCAATTGCAAATCTAACTTTATTTATTGATTTTACTGTGAAACTAGCTTTGCAGACACACCCTATGTAATTTATTTGGCAGGATGAAAGTTGGGTATGTTTGTAGGATAAACTACGTGCATTAAGGTTTCAGAGCTTAAGGTCTTTAAACAGATTGACCGGAATAAAAGATATCTTCAGTTGCTGGAACCAAAGAATAAACAAAAGAGTCTCAAAAGATTTTTGACAACTTGTATTGACACACATTCAATAAAATCCACGAAAAACTACATATCTTTAAGTCTCATAACAACTGTCCTCTTGGACTTTTGACTGCAAAAAAAGATATTCAAAATTCATATTCATGGTTCCACTTTGAAAGCAAAGCATGACTGTTTAGCATAGTAAATAAAATATTAATTTGAAGATGCAAACATTTTTTAACAAAGTTTGTTAGATTTATATTGATCTGTTGTAGAGGTTTTGTTTTTTTATAGCTGATGTTTGTGTGGACTGTTTTCCAATATTGTGTTAATTATTCAATGCATTTAAAAGTCAACAAAAAGTCGAGCTTAAGCATTTATCATGATTAGCACCAAGCGGTTTTTCTCTTATTTGATAGAAAAAGGGGTTTCTTGCAAGCACAAGCAGACATAATGTCTATCGACGTGTGTGTGTGTGGATACTGCCTGAGGAATTGCAATGGACAAATATAAAAAATAAAAAACTATAATTACACCACAAGTAAAAACTCACACACATGTAAGTGAAACAGACAAGAAAAAGCTTGATGTGCACAGCCTACAACTGGTAGTGTGCGCCTTTCCTGCAATTTTTGTGTATGGAATCTGTGAAAAGACAGCCTTTAAAGGCTCAAAGTGAGGAGAGGAGAGTCTGATGGATGAAGTGCTTGACCTATAACCAACCTCAGATGCTGCTACTTTAGGAGTACTTTAGAGCTGACCTCATAGCAGTCACTGGGAAATGAACGTACAGGGCTCAGCATCTGATGACTCACAAAGCGAGATCTTTAAGATCTAAGAGAGATATTACTACTTGGCAGTGATGTGGCAAATTGACCCTTTGACTTTTTGATTGACACATACAGTAGAATGACCTGTCATATTCCATGACTAAGCAACCAACATTAATGTCCCCCAGTTAAAGAAAAACACAAGTTATTAGTTATTGCTTCTAAAAAAGCAAAATGCAGATTTATAATTAACTGTGATACTGTGGTGGGCCTTGAGTTAGCATAACAGCTATGACCAAGATCACTGTAAAAATGATGTTTTAATCAACCCACACTTGGTCAATCAGCAGATGCACAATTGCAAATGTACAGAACTCCTGCAGAATATGCAATTTAAAATTCTTAATGTCCAACTTAAAAATCAGTACTGTCTGGTGTGTATGTAATCTTTAAATTAAAGTATAGTTGACAGAAAAAGGCATACATACAACTTTTACATGTTAGCTGAACATAAAGCTGAACCACTCAATCTGACAAATACCTTTGGTTTAATTTCTATTAAATATATAATGTAATCAAAAGAAAAAAAAAAAAACACACACACACAAAATATGTTTACTCATAGGCTTCTCATGCTGTGAAAAACTTCTCCAATGCCACAACCTCTGCCAGCTTAATGCTTGTCATGACTGAAGTCATAGGTTATAATTCAACTCTAGTCAAAACCAAGCAGGATCACTGAGTAAAAACTTGAATGGTGCTTGAAAAAGGAAAAACAGCCTCTAAAAATTTGTTCCATTAGCCAAAGTTGCCTTGATGGATACACACTGACCATAGAGGTGACATCACTGTGCATCTGTACTCAGGGGCGCCTAGGAGGGGGAAAGGTTAGGATGATTCCAAGGGCCCGTGGCTGGCAGAGGGGCCCAGGAAAAATTCCTGCATATAGGCCTGTTCTGTTGTATACATTTTTTTAGATTTTATATTTTGCTGTATTATTTACAATGCCGGGGCCCTGAATATGATTATTATTATTTAATAAAGTTGATTCAAAATAAACCAACAAAGTCCTTAAATTTTCTAAGAGACCCCTCCGCAAATGATGGTAAAATGGTAAATGGTAAATGGTCACATTTTTATATAGCGCTTTTCCACCTTCATGGGCACTCAAAGCGCTTTACATCAAGGAACGGAATGATTCAATCCACTTCCTAACCAGGCTGGGAACGACAAGAGTAGTTGCTGACCTCTGTATTGTCAGCATGTCCCACTTCCAACATAAGTCCGGCTGTAAAAAAACGAAAGCCGAAAAGGGAAAGAGAAGAAAGGGAAAGGTAAGGGCGGCAGTATGTCACCTAGTTTTTCCAAAAGAAAGGTCTGTATTAACTAGGGATGGGCATGAAAACCCGGTTCTACCCGAGAACCGGTTCTAATTTTTCCAGTCCATCGGAATTGTCAGCCTCCGCCTTTAACGATCCCTCTTATCGATGCCGCTTTGGGCAGCTGTGTTTGTGTGAGCAGGTTTTGCTCCGAGGCCCGCCCCGCTCCCAAGCAGCGCCTCTAACCTTTTTACTTTCACTTTGCTGCAAAAGTCATCTTCGACGTAGTCTACAAAGCACGGTGCTCATCATGCAGTGCATGTCGTTCTCCTCTCTCTAATTAAAGTACACGCGCTCACAGAACACGGCAGCGTGGAGGTGGAGACACATGAAGCCTGGAGCCCTCACGTCCCACTGCGTGGACACCGCAGAGTGAAGCTAGAGCCGCGGAGGTAGGAGCTAAATGTCCGCGCACTGTGACAGCAGGCGCTCATTCCCCTGCATAAGAAATACAGTATGGAAGGGAGCGAGCGATAGAAAGAGAGAAATCTCCGTAGAAAACGCTGAATCCTGTCCCACCTGTCTGACTCTCACCTGTCTGACCCTCACCTGTCTGACCCTCACCTGTCTGACGCTGATGTGGCCCCTCCCTGCTTTGCACTGTCACAGTAGCACAGACTACTGTTTAGTTTAATGAGTGGTTTATTTAGACAGACAGGTGCAAAGCTTCTGCTGCCCCTAAATCAACATTAAAGCCACAATCCTTTTTATTTAAAAAGCATACATTTCCAGTAATTTACTGCTGTACATTAAATACATGTTACTTCTGTTTAGTAAGCCCAGTTTAAAATAGGCCCACATACATGAAAATAAAAATAAGCTTCTATTTCTGCTTCATAATAAACTGTATGGCCACAAATCTAGTTCATTTTTATTCAGAGATATATCAGGAATACATAAGTGAGTTGACAAAGAATTGGATCGATAAGCAGAATCGACAATGGCATCGACACTGATAAAATCTTATCAATTCCCATCCCTAGTATTAAAAGTTGTTTGAAATAACGGTGAAAGGGGTGGAGTTTCTGGGCTAATTATAGGCTAGCCGACTTTGGTTCGCTGTTTGCCTTTAAAAATGATATGAAACAATGAAAGTATTAACGCTGTGCCAGTAAGTAGCTTAAACAGACAGCAGAATAAGTTAGCCAGTTATTTCAGTTAGCCTATTTGGTCTTATAGCAAAGTCTGAATGTTATTTAATGCTGCACTGCTGTAAAACGTCCATCTAAGACGTTTATAAAGGTAAATGAGTATTTTAATTAATTAATTTATTTATTTATTAGTTTATTTGACAGGGACAATGTGCAAATACATTAAAGATGCTTTACACCAGATTATAGCTGAAGCTAGTTTCCCTCTGTAGTCCTACAGTAGTACTGTAGGCTACAGTAACAACTCAACAAAATTTGGCTAATGCCAAGATTTTTCTGATTTTTTTTTTTTCTAAAAGCAACTTTAATTATTCCTTTTGCATTTACTAATAAACAGTGATCTAGACAAACAAAACCATGGCCAGCTAATAACATCCTAGGATCAGTGTATTTAGTAGAGCAAGAAAAGTTTGTTGAAGCCATTGGAACCAACCAGCTCTGGTATCCCAAACTTTCCCAGTCTACCTCAGCATTCTAGGACCCAGATTGGGAATGGGTGAACAAAAAGATCAGCTGTGGTTTCCATCTCCCCTCTCCACTTCTGTTCATACCATTCTAAAATTCATTTTCCTGCACACACTCCCCTCCCTCTGCTTCCCAGCTGTCAATCAATCAGTGCACTGCAGGTAATAATTTCAGCAGGAAGCTTGTGATTTCAGGCTCCCAGCTCAGCAAACAAGAAGCATGAGGGAAAGAAAGTGCATGTCACAAAACTGCACAGTTGAGCCCTCTTCTTGAAGCAAAACCCAAAACTAAATGGGGTAAAAATTTAACAAACAAGCAGACAGTGCTCGACAGTGTGCCTTTTATTCCAGCCATATGAGCAATAATCCACGAGCATTAAAGCCACGGGAAGAGGGGAGAGTTTATTGGACGTGTCAGCAAAACAACTGCAGATCTGCTGTGAGGTAAATGATCTTCTCTAAGATACATATCGCTGATTATGAACTGTTAACATTTTATTTGCAAACATCAGTACTTTTACAAAATGATGCCATGCAATATATGATATATATGTTGTATGTTTAAGGAAAGCATTGTAGGACCGCATGGATTGCTTTATTTCAAGCGTATACCAAATATAGACAAACAGACCTACACTCACCTGCCACATTATTAGTTACACCTGTTCTAATGCAACTACATGCAAATATCCAGACATGTTCATGACAAACCTGCTGAAGGTCAAACTGAGCATCAGCATGGGAACTTGGAGGGTGGCATAGCTGTTGGTGAGCATTTTGCACACAACCATCTTGGGTTTACAGAGAATGTTTCATGAAAGGGAAAATATACAGAAAGTAGAATTTCTGTAGGCAAAATGCCTTTAAACCAGAGGTCAGAGGAAAAGGGCTGCACTGATTGGACATCAACCATAACTCAAATAACCACACAATACAGCCAAGGTCTGCAGAAAACCATCTTCAAAAGTACAACACAGGGCTCACGAAATTCTAAAATACCTGATAGCTCTTCGGGCAGGCAATCTTAAAATTTTAGTAGCCCAAAATGAAATGAATGAATGAAATGAAATAGTCCAAATAAAATATATATTTTTTAACATTAATAAGTGTCACAACAACTCACAGCACCACACAATTATCATAATATGCATTCTGTTCTAACTGAATAGGTATCTGTATGAACAATTAGGGCTAGGTGATATGAAAACAAAAAACAAAACAAAAAAACAAAAACAAAAAAACAATCTTTCCCATATTTTTTATTAGATTTAATGTTTTCCAATTAAAATAATCTTTTAATGCATTTTTAAGTTTAAGCAAGGTGATAAAGTATGTGTGTTGTTAGTGTTAGTGGCATCAGTTAAAGCAACTGCAAGATTCAGAGTTTGTTCAGTCGGTGAAAATAGACTAGAATAAATCAATATTCAAGCTAGCTTTTATTTAATTGAATTAATAACCTTTTTTGTTGTTGTTGTTGTTTTTTTTACCTACCTCTCCCTGCCCAATCTAGTCTTTATGTTTCATTTCCTAAAAATTGTATTGATTACATCAGTGGTGGCTTCAGTTTATTTAAGCCAACTTTATTTTACTCATAGAGCTAGAGTTACATTAGTAACTTTTACACACATCTCACGCTCCCTCTGCGGGGATAAACAGCACCTCCTGACAAATATAACTGTGATTTTGTTCATTTGTATTGAGGAAACTACTGTCTTCTGCTGGACACAGAGTAGAGTTAGTTTAAATCAGTTTCTGGTTGAGGAAGCCCTGAGTTCTCTCCTCAATTCAACGCACAAGAGAGCAGTCAAGACTTGAGAAAGACAAGGAATGAGAGGGAAATGAAAGGAAAGGACACTGGAGAGTGGCGTGCTGTCCTCTGGTTGTAGACCTGTAGCACATAAGATGGGCTCTCTGGCGTGAGAAGTCACAAAGGGGAAAAAACTGCCAGAGGGCGGTATTTAGAGAGAGATCAGATATGGGCCTGTTTACCATAACTACACACTGACAGACAGAGGCACGACCCTACTGTGACTAGCAGCGCCTGGACTCCAGCTCCACGCTCCAGCCCTGTGCGTCTTTGGCTTTATTGCACAGCGCAACAGACAAACCCCGTTTACTTTGCCTGGAAAATCCAGACTGATATGTCTCTGTATTATTCTACAGAGAAATATCAGTCTGGTCACCACACCGTCCGCAGTGGTTTCCTCAAATCCCAACCGTACCGTGCATTTTGATTTGCTTATTTAAGTCACGTGTTCTTCGCGAGCAGCATCCGCAACAACAACAATCAAGGTGGCGCATCGAGGAGCCGAGTTTGTTTCATTCAGTGGTAAATTCCCTTTTAAATTACCACAAACATGTCGAGTCATCACAGCAGCTTGCAGCACTAGAAGCCTTTATTTAAAAAAAAAAAAAGTTTTCGCGTTGCTTCCTTTCTTGTCGCTTTGTTAATGTCACGTCCGCCATTTTCTGATTGGCTAACTCCGCTGCCCGTTTGCTCCGTGCTAGAAATCGAATTGATTCTATGTTGACCAGACTCATCCGCTGGTACAGCTTGGGACAGTTTTGCCCGTTTGCTATAGGCCTATGGATTTATTGCAGCAAAAAATTGTTCTGCGGAATCTGTTTTTTGTAGCTACAGCACAGCAAATGCTATGTTACGGGATTTCCACTGCATGCGTGTCCGCTCCGCTGCACTGCACCGCGGGCCGCTGCCAAACGACGGCGCAGACCCTCGCCTACTGGATGCGTCTCCACTCCGCCACGCCGGGCTACGGAACCTTGAGCAGCTCGGGAAGAGCATGCGTGAGAATTATGACATCGCGTGATAAGAATTATGGGTAAAAACGTGAGCCAGACCAAAACAACTCTTCATTCAGAAAAAGAATGACAGAAAGTAACAGTTTACTTAGCGATCGCTTTGTGGTTCAAATGTACATCACTTCACAGATATTTCCTCTACAATGGGTGAGTACACTGGGCATGAAAAAGTAGTTTTTTCGCATATTTCCGTGCATTTAATGTGTCGTTATTATTGAAAATCGATAGTCCGTGTATTGTGTTTTACTTTGAAAATCCGGATGTTTTACACGTTCACTTTCCTGTTTGGTGTGATCTGAACTGTGGAGGTTGATGCGGACCAAGTCCGCCATCGAAGAAAATAGACTGGCTGTGTATCACCGGCGCAGGGCGGAGCACGGCCGGATCATGGCCAGACCGGCGCCACAGAGCTGCGGAGGCTGTGGAAACGCTCTCATTCACTACAACGGCTGCGTATTTACTGCGGAGTGCGTGGCGCAGTGCAGCGGAGCGGATTCGCATGCAGTGGAAATTGGGCTTGAGTCGTTCAAGACATGAAAAATGTTAATCCCTTCCTTACTGAAATTATATGTTTAGGGCAAACTGTACATTATTGATAGACACATTTTCAGGACTAGAATATGAAGCATACTAGATAAATGTTTTTTCTATTACTATTATTACAATTTGCTGTTTTGCTATCTAAAATTCCAATTCACTCTAGTTTTGGACATAAAATCTGATTCATTAAAACAACTGCTAAAAGCTGAGACATTGCTGCAAGCCCCATGCCACACAGTTGTCACAGAATTGACTGGTTAAGTTCAACTCATGTGCACAAATTGTGAACAATGCTGAGTAGGTTGAGAAACCAAAGAAACATTTATATAATTTCTGTAAGAAACAGTGAGCAGCTGTCCTCCACTGCCTCCACAAACTGTCAACAGCTGAGATCAATCAGCCGAGATAGACACAAGTCTGCAAGTTTTATTTCAAAAGATGGAGAAGTCCTAAAAGTCTCTGAAATGAAAGTCTTTGTACCAGTGATCTGAAAGTCAGAGAAGCTGTGGGAGCAGAACTTTGCAGGAAATAATAGTAAGTTGGGATGACTTGTTGTACAGTAACTTAAAACAGTAGTTTAAAAATCTCCAAACCACTGTCCAACTCTATAACTGACCGTCTATAAAAGATACACAACCCCAATTTTTCATCTGTCCCACTGCCACCTCCACCCCACAAGATCAATTCACCAATGCAAAATACTGTACATAGCACATGGATCACTAACCTTTACCTGTGTTTCTCCCTCACCCTACTCTCTTCCACTACACTCGCTGTGAAGTCACACTCGCAGCTGAACAGTTCCCTTCATCACAGCAAAGATGCTTGGCTTTCAGAAGAACTCCACTCGCTCTGACAGAACCAGGAACACCCCATTACTGTGAGTACGCTCCAAGCACAAATCAAGTAAAAGTGTGTAGGGTGAGGAAGTAGGGAGAAGATTCTGAAAAGACCTTGAAGAAATAAATTCAAACAGGAAATCTTCTAGTTTAGGAGTAAATGTTTGATCGATTGTGCGAAAAAGTCCTATTTTATTGTTCCCCACATGGATATAAAGGATACTGTGTATCTCACAATTGTAAAGAATAAACTAAAATCACTGTTTTAAGTTTCTTTTAGTCAGACAGGAGTGTTGCTTTACTAGTTTTGGCTATTTCCTATAGCCATCATCAGAAGCATCACGTAATGTTACTGTGACGTGTCTTGTTGCTGCTTATGGTAAATGGTCACATTTTTATATAGCGCTTTTCCACCTTCATGGGCACTCAAAGCGCTTTACATTCACACTCACATTCATACACCAGTGTGCGCAGACACCGGAGGCAAGGTGGGTTAAGTGTCTTACCCAAGGACACAACGACAGTATGCAACGGTGGGAGTGGGTTTGAACCGCCAACCTTCTGGTTATTGGACAAGCGGCTCTACCAACTGAGCTACTGCCGCTGTAGTTTTGTCAGACAGTAGGGAAAGCTTGTGCCCCCTACTGTCTAATGCCTTCTCCAGGACCGCATTCCAGGTCGGGATAAGGTGCAGGCTCCCATGTCCCTGTTCATAGTGATTGGTGCACGTTTTCCAATCTCAATGACCTTCCTGATCCAACGGTGATATTTGTTACTTTCAGCACGGATGACCCTGGCATTGTACCAGTCCATGATGTGATTTTTCCTCTTGCAGTGGTCAGATATGGCTGATTTGAGGTTTTGTTTCTTTTGTTGCTCTTGTTTGTCTGTTGGACATTCTGTCTAATGTTCCTTTTTCTGTGATCCCAATGTTCTGCCTGTTTCACCTATTTATGTTCTGTTGCATGATGGCATGGCATTTCATATATAACATCTTGTTTTAGGGTTAGGGTTTTCATGGTCCTTTGTATGCGTTCTCTAACCCCCCAGATGTATGGTAATGTTACTATTGAAGGTCTTCTTCCTTTTGGTTGTTTTGCCTGTGTTTTTCCTTCCATTTTCTAGGGCCCAAGTGGGATACTGACAGTTTTTGAATGTGTTTGCCCAGTTGTATACAGTGCCTGGCCAAAAAAAAAAAAAGTTGCCACCTGAAATTAACTAACGAATAGTGCATGGGCTAATTTCAAGATGACAATGCCAGGATTTATCAAGCTCAAGGAAAGAAAGGAAGACGAGGTGAAAAACTTCGAGAGCTGTGGAAAATGGACTATGAGGGGATCAGTGTTGACAGAAAGTGGGGGTTTATTGGTGGCAACATGGACAAATGCAGGACAAGAAATACTTCATCCACTTGAGTGGAGGAGGATGGATGGGTGTAGCCCTTGCCTCTGTTTGTGGAGCGTCCTGACACCGGAGCCTGTGCCATCTCTGATAGAAGAGAGCGGGGAATGGCAGAGGTGGGATAACAGAAAGCACAGCACCCGAACTGAGAGTGATAACAAGACACGGCAACTACAGCGACACAGGTTCACTCTATCTGCACCCCCACCACCTCAACCACTGTCAGCCTTATGGTACAGGTTCCTCTGTGATCCTATCAGCCAGCCTGTGATATTTGTTCAAGCAGACATCACAGATCACCTCTGGACAGATACAAATCCAGGATGAAACCAGTATCAGATTGCATTAGATCTGCTGTATTTTTTTGGACTGCTGTAGAGCAGCTAAAACTCTAGGGTGTTTTCTGAAGATTAGTGTTTGCTTTCCTAGTGTAAATGTAAAAAAAATTATCATCAGGAGGGAGCAGGCCGTATGGGGGCTCTAAACGTTGAATTAATATTCAGCTATAATCCAGGTGTGGGTGGCACCAACATAAATGATGGTTGACGGTTTATGACATGAGCACCTGTGATTTGGTCTGCATGCTATATATGTACACAGTATATTTATTATAATGAAGATGAGTCAGATCTCACGAGTTATTGCCAACAGAGCCTCAGTACAAAAATACTGATTAATAATAATACTGATTACATAATACTGATTAACTGATTAATAATACTGAATAATACTGAGTTTTTGATTTGAGAAGAGTAGGCTCTTTTAAAAAGTCTTATTAAATATTAGTACATTGATCTGTCCAAAATCGGTTACTGTAATTAGAGATGAGGAATACTTTAATTGTGTACTGTGTACTTTAATTTTACACACACTCAAATGCTTTCATATCTGAAGGCAATTTCTTTGATAAGACATTAGACTCCCCTGATGGCAAGTCAGTCTTAAAAAAACTGTTTCATATGGAAACATGTAGATTCGCTGGAGGGTATCAAACTCACAGCATCTCCATCATAAATCTGCCTCCATCTCCTCTCACTCTCTGAAGTTGTCCTGAGTGATGGGTTTGATGACTTTGGGGCTTTGTATAATACCTGCCATAATTAACCTCCAGCCTTCGATGCGACACCTGCAGAGCAATGCTCACCTACATCCTTAAGCTCCAGAGCATTTACATAATTGCAAGGAGAGACAAAGCTAGGTCCTAACTTATTGATGAATGTGATTTTTAGTTTTTATTTTTTTTACATTAGAAAGCAATTGTGTCTGTTTTTCATACACCTTTCTTGTTATTTCTAGAAAGAAAATCATTGCTTCTGCAAGTGCATATTTGTCAGTGTCTCCTTCACAGCAGCAGCACTAACAACAATATCAGCAGGATCTTAAGAGAGGTAAGGTATGCCAAACATTACTGCAAACAGTCAAACACTTTCCGCCCATAGCATGCTGTGAAAATGCAATGCTCATCCATTGTGGCCAGAGAATGGGAAATAAGCAGACTGTGTGCTGTATTGCACCAGGGCAGAGGCATTTGAGAAAAGCAGCAGGAAAATATACAGTATTACATGTTTGAGAGAGTCCCAGGTGGGCAAATAACAGTGTATTGTGGTAAACGAGGACTGAGAAGAGGTTAGGCCCACAGTGGAGATAATGACATTGATTTGGTGTGGTGCCTTCAGGGACACCCTTAGCCCAGATTTATGACTACTCAGCACAGCACAGGTTGAGGCAGCACTTCACCTCACTACACACCTTTCTTTTCACTTAATGTGAGCTTTTTCATATCACACTGAAATAAACAGGTGTCATATTGACTGACCCCAAGTCACAAAAAACTCTATCGAAAAAAAGACAGACAAAAGAGTCCAAAAGTCATTTTCCGAAGGACGCCAGGAGTTGCCTTGGAGGTAATGATTTCTTTATGAGAGGAGCTGTGTGTTGTAGCCCATAGTTGAGTGTCAGTACAAGCCATCTCCTCACTGTGATTGAACTCACTCCACACAGAAAAATAAGGCTGGTACAAGGACAATAGACAAAATAATTTCATATATACAGAGACCTAAAACCCACAGTGTTAAAAATAAAACCATTAACCAACACAGAAAAATAAACTTGAAATTACATTCTATTCTATGATGCATCCCATTTTACCAGATTTACAGTAAATGATACAATGGCAGATGGAAGGATGGGAAAAAAGATTGACCAAGAGGGCAAATGTGATCAAAACATTAGAAATGAAAATGAATAAATAAATAAATAAATAAATAAGAGGTAGAACCAGATGATTAACGAGGCCCTATGAGCATACTGGACTATCACAATATAACTTTAAACTGACATGCTGCTTGTCTTAGATACCCAAACTATGTAATTGAAGAGTTTAATTATTTCTAGTCTTCTTTTCTTTACATTCAGCTTTTCCCTCTGGCCATGCCACAGTAAATCATCTGCCTCCTAGAGTGCAGTAAGTTGAATATTAATTTCCTGAAGTAGCGCTCTCCATTCATCTGCCTGTGGCTTGTATTTGATGTTTAGTAAGATGTTTAAAATCTGTAAGACTGCTAATGATGAACTTCAGGTATCCTTAAGCCACCTAAGTTCATCCTTACTATAGAACAATAACATAAAGGACATTCAAACAATATAGTATTTGTAATCAATTTGAATGTACTGTATAAATTGCATTAAAACTACATTGAATAAATGCCGTTTGCTCAAGAGAAAAATCTAATGAGGTGCTAAAAGTAGGATTCTCGGCTCATCTTCAGAAAGTTATTGACAAAAAGCCTGTCTATTATCTCAATTCTGGCATTACTATTTGTACTGTAGATAGGCTTGTGCTGGATTTACTGAAGGGTTAACTTCACTATGGTACATTGGTAAGAATGCAAGCAGGTTGGATATGAGTTTCAGGAGATTTATTTGCCACAGTAAACACAAACAGAGGGATTGATGAGACTTCAGCAAAGTTATGGTTAACTTCTAAAAACACAAAGACAAACATATCAGTGCCACAATCACCAAACATTATTAAAATTGTAAATAAATTCATGAAGTGATCAAATCACTCAAATCCCAAAGGTGAGGGGTAGGCCTACCACTTACAATGAGTTAAAAAAGACCACAATTCATTAAAGGTCATTAGTCAAGGTCACACAAAGTATTAAATATACAAATTCATCTATAAAGTTTAGCTAATATGAACATATGGACTGTGCACTCACATGACAATCAATCAGAACTTAACAGCTGACAAGCAGTGACCATTAAATGTAGCAGAGACTGTGCTGATAGACACGTCACTTCACAGAATGTCAATAAGAATTACTGGTCTACTAGTCAAAAAAGGACACAAAACAGTGACTTAGAGACGGATAACAATGTGCATGTCCGGTCTGCTTCAAACAGAACAATAGGAGGAGGGGCTTTAAATAAAGAAGAGGAACAAGAAAGTGACACTGGAGAGAGGGTGGGACTTTGGCAGGAAGTAGATGAAAAATGTGTCTCTTTTCTACATCATTATAAGGAATGACCACCACAGAGCTAATATCCTTTGCATTTCAAAATCCTCTCCCAGTACTGCACAGGCCAGTTATCCATGCTGGCAGTGAAGGATAAAAAGATAATAATGTTTTTGGAAGCAGCCAATCAAGGCCTTTTTGAAGCACAGCCATACTTCCTCTTTGTTTTGATTGGCTCACATTCAGAGGAGTTCAAATTGGTCAGTAATGGTGAAAAAGTTTAGGAACGACTCAGAGAGCCCTAAAGCCAAAAACAAATTACTGAAGCATCCAATAAAGCACAGAAACATTAGTGTGGCAGGTGACACTATTGATTTATCTGCCAGAAAGAAACATTCTGTTGACATTTTGTCTGTGACCAGTGTCCCTGATCCAGAGCGGTAGGGGGCTTTAAAAAGTTATGGTTATAGTGGAAGTCATGAAAACATCATGAGGCAGAAGCAGGACTGGGAAGGAGAGAGAAGGGCACGGACCACTGCCCACACCCCCTCCCGTCCAACAGTCCTGTGCAACCCTTCCACCTCTACTGTTATTTTGCCCAGCGGGGCTCCTAATGGTTAATGCTGATGGACCGGCCGGGCTCCTGGGAACAGTGCATGTCCCAGAGAGATGGAGGCACATACACACTTAGAGCATATGGGCGAACCAATAAAGGTCTTCTGGAGACTGGCTTCAAATGACAGGTGACAGTGCTGCCCAGTGGAGACACAGCCTGTGACATTGTCCCTCTTGTCCCCAAGCCAAGTGAATGGGATGAAAGAAGGAGGAGTGACTTCCATCCACCGTTGATACAAACTGCTTAAGCCAGCAGCAGGCCGGAGGTAGTTACAGAGAGGACAGAGTGACACGTGCAGCACACATTTTAATTCTGCAATTTATTAAAGGCAAAATTAAAGTAAATGTCCTTACACTGTACTCAATGGTCACCTTTTACAGCTCTATTTGTAAATTTGGAATCATATTGAGAGGAACTGACCATTAGGGGGATACTGAGTATACTGAGGGAGGAAAAGTACCCAAGGACATCAATATAAAAGGGTCTATAGAGCAATTTAGGATGTAAATTAATCGAGTCAGCCTTAACACAAAAGTATTTTGATACTTTAGTGTGTGATAAACATTCACCAAGAGTGACAAAACAGTTAAAACAGTTGTTTCAAGGCTCATTTGTTTATTTTTTTATGCCAATGTTTCTAATGCAACTCTATGGCATTTCTCTGTCTGTGACCACCAACACGGCAGATTCATCACTCAACGGTCATTTTAAGGCGTAGGTTCCCAATCTCTATAAGATAAGTGCTTCTTAATTCAGCTTCACTTTATGAGTCTGTTCTAGAACATTGCTGGAACAGACAACAGAAGATCTGATGGTTTCTTCTTCTCCAAGTGTAATGGGAGGAAAGACCTGATCACTTATATTTACATGCTGTGCACTGTAGTTAAAGGAGCTCCTGCCTTTGTTCAGTGAGTGGAGGAATTATTATGGATTTTAATGTGGAAACTGCAGCTTCATGTAAAAGTGCTGATCTACTGCCTCTGTAAAATTTTTTGCAAGAACTCCAAGTGCTGCTTGTGCTTCCCTGAAATTACCTCATAAAAGAAACTTGGACTGGTCATTATATAGCCACTTGCATTTATTTCATTCATCTTCTGATCTACAATCCATAATATTCTGATTCAGATAAAATTCTGTTTGATCACATGTTACAACCCATATACCTGCTGCTGGAGAGATGCAGCTCTATTTGCCTGAGATACTGTGTACTTCTCCTATTTCTGCTTGATCACACAGTGCTTCCTTTGATCTACTGGACCCCTGCAGTGGGTGAGCAGCCACCCCAAAACACCTGAGATGGTAGGCCTGCTGGGCAGCCATCTTTACCTGCTTCAGCTGTATGTCCAGTGGCGTATTAGCTATGGGCACACTGACTGCTGCTGGCAACTAAACTTTGCACCCCATAAACTAAGCAAATGCTGCAAAATGTCTGAATGAGTAATATTAAATAAGATGTTTTTAGATGGCAAAAAATTAATGATTGTTAACTTCATACAGCCAAGTAACCCGCCGCCGGGATATTTTCCCATGTTCGTCAGTCACGTCTGTCATGCTGGGAGTTATGAGGTTTTAAACCTGAATACACAATGACAAACTATTGTAGTCTACCATATTTCTACACCTTCTTCTCCAGATAGCATGGAAAACAAAAACAAAAAATATATTATTTAGCCTTTAGCCTATATGCTAATGGCTAATGTTTAGCAACCAGACTCTGACATTACATACATGTAGTCGAATGGTTGTCAGTGGCCAAAACCATCTTGTTTATATAATTTGTGATAACTGGTGGGTAATGCTATAATTCCTTCTAAAAATAGAAAAATATTAGTTATTATTATTACTAATATTAAATATTAGTACTGTCGACTGCATAGTTTATGGTGCCATTCTATTCAGAAACACCAAAAGGCTATAATTTGGAACATTAGGATGCTCCCAAAACTGTTAACCGGACAATGCAGGTGTTCAGTAACTTGCACTCTGTCTCTCCGTGGATTAACTTTTTTTTTTTTTAGACAGATTGGTTAAAAGCCTTCTATTTTCAAAAGTAAGCACCAGTGAGCTGCTTTCTTCTGTGACACATGATTCTGAGTAACCTTAGATTGTAACACTGGACACAACAACTGCATCTATATCTGTATGTGAAGTGTGAAATCTGCACCATGTCTCTGTCTGTGCTGGTGTTAAAGCTGCCACTGATGCTGCTGGAATTTAAAACACACTGATGTTGCATTGATGTTGATGTGCATTATTTATCATAAATGACTTGACACTTTACGTGTCACGACTCATTGCACACTTTACGTGTCACGTCACGTAAAGTGACGAGTGTGTGTCATTTCTTGCATTGGGTGAAGGATAGAGACTCATTGCATATTTTGTGGAAATAACTTGCTGTGCTTTTGTACAACTGAAAACATCAGGAATTGACTGCTAGATTTATATGTCACATGCATCATTAGGGGACCATATGGCAGAGAGTTTTTTAAGAAGTAAGAATGCACAGTGCTTCAAAAAATATTCATTATGCTTATAAAACTTTAATTTTAAGCTTTAATTTAAACATCTGCTTGAGTTTGACTCATAGACATTTCAGACAAGTCAAGAAAGTTTGATATCTAGGAGGCAGAACAAACGGATTCAGAAAAAAACTACCTCTAAATTTGCAACTGAGAGGGTTGTACCAGCAAATGTGCATAATGCCAGATTCACACTGAATGCGTTGCATGCGCAGTACGTCTTTGGTACAGTTTTCTGACGGACTCCAATTCACACTGAGTGCGTTGCATGTGCGGCACTTCTCCGACCTGAGCCAGCTGGGGAGATCATAAGTTAAGGAGAGACATAGTGGCATAGTGGTTAGCACGCCTGCCTCGCAGTAAGAAGGTCCTGGGTAGATCCTCAGACCATGTGGTTAAATAAAGGTCAAATAAAATAAAAAATAAAAAATGTTTACATGTCAATGTGAGCGAGAAGTTGTACAAGTGTTTTTATTCACAAGATCGTCTTCACTGGTCCCAGGTCTGATTTCCTGTCTGGCTTGATCTGCTCAGTTCAACTTCAGCCTGACAACTCCGGCATCCGACAAAAATAAACTCAATTCCTATTTCTGTCGGAGCATCGGACACGGAGACGAGACAATGCAGCTTCTGCATTGCGTCCATTTGTTGCGGAGGTCATATGGGACACGTAACAGACATACAGTGTGAATCTAGCGTAACTGACTACCTCTGGACCTGGATACTAATAAGACCAGTTGATCAATCTGAAGTTTATACATATACATTCAAACAACCATTGCTGCACAAACTTCGTTACAAGCTTAATGAAACTCAATGCTTAAACATAATGCTTAAACATAATATTAAAGTCAAACAAGACATAAAAGCTTGCATAAAAACAAGTTTGTCCCTTAGTTTTAAAAATGATAATCCACAGTGTTCGTTATGAATAAGCATCTTGAACCTGTGCTTCCCCATTTTCTTCACATAAATTTGCCTCCACAACAGTGCAGATTTAAATGTTCATTTTTTTCCCACTGGACTTGGATGTCCTTAAAACTCCAACATATTCAGTCATCACTTTTACAAATACCATTACTAACCATCCTTTTAACTTCACCAATCTAAATCTACGCTCTAAATAACCACTTTTTTTTAGCTGAATCAGGGTTTTGATAGACCGTCTGTGTGCTAAGTGTGTCTTCATGTCAGTGACAGGATAAAAAACAACTAATTCACTGTGGGTCAGGAGACAGAGAGATAAAGTCGTCTGATTTCTATCACTATGGAAGATAAAATCACATGATCAAGAAGAATCGCAGATAAAGAGAAGCAGCAGAATAAAAATCAGTGAACACAGCCCACATTCTTAAAAATCCTTTGTCTATAAAACTCAGCTTGTGGCAGCGTCTCACTTCAGGACAGGACCCTTTGTTCTTCTGCCAGGACAGGTTCATAATGTGCCAAGATTTATGTCATTAAAGAATTAATAATGGGACAGCTCCATAATGTTGTAATTAGGAGCTGGATGTGGACCAGGACGGTGCTCCTCACATCTGGGTGATCCCACTGTCGCTCAAGATGACAGAGTGAGAGTAGGTTATCATGGAAATACTGTTGTTTTGCCATTTTATTATTCAGTTTTTCTTTTTTGTGCTACTGCTCTATTGAGATTTGGCTCCAAACTTAATGTTATCATCTGTGTATCCTAAAATCCTCTGCCAAAAAGTTCCAAAAGTGTGTAAGAGAAATCACTGCATGACGGACACGAAATGATAAACAGCATCTCTTGTGGTTAAGATGCGTCAAGCTTTTCATCTTTTATTTAATATTTGTCTCTAAGTCCTGTCATAGCAGAAACTTTTAAACATGCTATAAAAATACGTTGAGACACAAAGAATGGTAGATGTAGATATATGAGAAAGGATCTGTTCATTTAGAACTGTCATGCTTGTGCTATGTTTGGTGAGACAGACACGAGTGCAAACATAAATACATGCCTTGCTTACCAAAAAGCCTATTTGCTCAAACCAAGAAGCAAAAAGACAATTTCAGATGAATGTTTGCTTTCTGAAGGCTGCACTAGGGAGCACTGGATCGATTTAGTTTAAAACTAATTTCCAAATCTGCCTGTGTAGCAATAAATTGGCTAAAAAGAAAACATCACAGCAGACAATTTGAAGAAACACACAGCAAAGGCCAAGCACTAAACAAACTAATCCATCCATCTGGGACAACAGTAAACTTACAGAGATTTACAGAATTATAATAATGGCCTGAGAGCACCCACAGAAAGATGTTTTTCTGTTTGCTTTATAGAACCAAGGCTGCCAATGCCTATATCCTTGTAGACTATCAACTCCTGTGTGTGCGTCTGGTGCAGGGCTCTGAGTGTTGAGTAAAAGCCAGAGCCAACAACACAAATAAAGAGCAGATTGAGTAAGGAATCGGGGGATTGCAGTCCAAATGCCACCTGACAGTCACTCTCACAGGTCGCCTCAGAGAATCCTTTCCAAACAAACACTGTACATTACACAAACTCTCCTCTCCTGAACTTTGGAGGTTTGAGCTGCAGGTAATGCTCCATCCAAAGTTTGCACAGAAGGCCCACAGTAGAATGAGTATTTGAACTTTGAGACAGACATCAAAACAAGCCAGACGTCCTGTTAGAAGAACTGGATGGCCTCTGTAATCATAGGCTTGGGTTTGAAGGTGAAGGATGAAAAACAAAGTAACCAGAGCAGAATTCTGTGAAATAAAAGTGTGTTTTTAACAGGCTGGATGTCCAGGACTGTACCGCACCCCACCAGGAGTCACTCATGCATGCTGTTCTATTCCACTGCAGAGGGGATTTGCGTTCACCCAAATACATAGAGATAAAGAGAAATCAGAATATGGCAGCACTGCACGAAATATTAAACTAAAGGTGTTGAATAAAATTTAACAGTGCCATCTTTGTTCTGCTTGCAAAGATTATTGCTCTTATAAAAATCGTTCACAGCAAGTATGCCAGTATTTCTAGATTTTTTTATTTATTTTATAAGCCATGATCTATCAAACCAATCATAAAATGGGGCAGGCTTTGTTTATGTGATTGGTTGCGTGATTATCAATTTGTGTTGGCCCAAATACAGTTTATGTTTAGGATGAGGTTCTACCTGCTGTTTTTTGATCCAATTATGTTTAGAGGAAAAGAAAAAAGTGGTGGGGAGCACTTCGTGGGTATAAAAGAACGAGTCATGCGCTCTTTGGGAAAAAAAGAAGTGATACCTTGTAACAATCAGTGCTTTGTGAGATAACTGGGACTGTGGATGACATCAAACTATAGTCCCTCAGCCAACTCCATCATATTTAACAACCAAACAAGAGAATATGCCAGAAAAAGTGGTTCTCAAAAGCCACATTTAGATCCAGAATTAGCATTTTTTCAATTAGCTTGAGTGAACAGTGAACAGACGATGGATTGTTCAGTTGTTGGAACATATTTTGTTAAGGAAGACTGATGATATTGGTTTCTCAAGGTAAATGTTTTTTTTTTCTTCCCACACTTCAATAAATGTAGTGAAGCCCTGCAGGGCTGCTCCTCATAATGACACATTACCTGCTCTAATATCAGCACCATATAGACTCCATTTCAATTCTCAGTGTGATCATGTGACCAGTGTTAGAGAGGCAATCCTGTTTCTCATTATTTCCTCTTGGCTCATTGTTTAGCAGGTGATGGCAGTGTGGCTACAACAGGAAGGAGGTTCACTGCTGGACATCAAGATTTGGGGATGTCTAGCTGAGATACAAAACTAGAATGTGGCATATTATAATAGGAAATCAACACTGAATATTTTTGTTTACTTGAGCATTTTAGGTAATGTTTAGCATTCAAAAACTCAAAACAGCATCATACACTCTGCCATTCCATGTCAAAGATGTTTTATTTGATGATGATGATGTTGATGATTACGTTTCGGTTCAACAGCCTTTGTCAGATCAATGTATAGCATTCAAGCAGTTCTCTTATGAACAGACTAACAATCAAACAAACAAACCAAGAATGAAAACCTAACCTCCTTAGCAGATGTAATTTTGTGTCTATTGTACATTGTTGGACTCTCATAACTATTCTCTGTATATAATCCACCTACCTGAAAAAGTCAAACTTTCATCTCTCACAAAAAAAAATAAATAAATAAGAATCAAATTTCACAAAACTAATGAAAAGACTTACACAGACTGAACTTTACACAAAACACATCCACCTTCTAACTACAAGTTCAGATAAAAGTTTGCACTCAAGAGGAGACTTTAGAAACAATAGCTTCTGAACACTGACTGAAAAGCAGAGAACATTTCACTTCACAATGTCAATAATTTCACGTCTCACTGGGCCTTTTGTTGCACTTCTGCCTTGACTTTCTAGGCACTTCTTTGTAGATGTGCTCTACAAGTCACACCGCTCTCCTCAATCTAACAAACAGAAATACAGCCTGCCTCCTATAACCTCATTTACTCCACTTGCAGCTAGTAATTGGTGTTGCTACACCAGTATTCAGCTCACATAACTTCTCCACTCAGACGAAAAACTCATTCATGCAGCCTATTTAAGCAGGAGACATCTGTGTGTGCAGACAGTCCATATGCATGCAGAGCAAGCTTGTTGGCATGGTGACACTGCACTGGAACAGCTATGGGGCACCGCTCTAAACACAACAGTGTTTCTAAGTTCAACAATCACACTCATATATCTTCTCACATTTACATCTTAAAAGAAAACTGGATCATCTTTGACTGCTCACCAGCAGCCAACTGGTCAGCTAGTGTGTGGTGATATAGTTCGTCTAGTGTATTGCTAGAATGTCAAAAAACATATTTTAAAAAGTGATTATGTGTGGGGTGTAAGTGTTGGACAAAATAAAATTTCTAGTCATTTTTTTTATAGTTGGGTTACAATAATCAAGTCTGCAGATGATAGATTTCTCTTGAGAAATATCTAAACTGAATCCATCTACAGTTAATGTCTTGTTTTGATGGTTTAGAAAGAAATGACTGTTTGACTGTCAAAAGTTGGATTGTTTTATTCAAACATGTTACGTGTCAGAACATAAAAACACTTTTTAACAATACAAAACAATACAAAAAAACTAATAACAAAACTAGTTTGTATGACAAAAAAAGGATCCAGAGGACATAATGTTAAAAAAGGTGGGCCACAATAAAATGACATGGGTCCAACAATCAGAAACACTCTGACTAATTAAGAACAACTGTGCATAGAGGTTTAAAAAAAATATTCAAGAACTTGAAACTCATTAATGAAACAATTGTAGGGCATTGTGGCCAGCCCCAGAATCACTGCTGCGGTCTCTCCCTTTAGCAGGAATTGTCTTTTTTTTTTTTCTCTCTCAACACACTTTACATAGAAACTTCAATCATAATAAATAAATGGAGCCAACTTTGATGTTGGTCCCCAGTGCAACAGCATACCATAGGGGCTGTGACATACAGTATAGATATATAATCTTTAATCCAACGCTGCGCAGAAATGAGTATTTCACCCATTACACACATTACATTATCAACCCCCTGCTTCTTCGTCTGCATCTGTCCTTTACAAACATAAAAGCACATTCAGTTCCTCTCAATCCACAGTGAATTAGTACTATTATTGTTGCTCTGAATGTCAGACTCAAGGGTATGCTGTGGGCGGAATGAGGCTGCTTTTATACATAATGGGCACACAAAAAGCACAAGGACCGAGCGTGCACTGTTCTTGATATCCTTTTTATATTATCAAAAAGGATTGGACCAATTAATAAGGTGAGAGGGAAACAGGCAGATAAAATATGTCTAGGAAGATCTGACAGATGAGAAGCTTTTGGCTGTAAGGCATGTGGCGGATTAAGCAAAAGAAGATCATGCCCTGACACTTTCAGCTCAAAAAGCTGACATTTACAACTCAGATAGCCTTTATTCACATCTTCATCATTTATGTATTCATCTTTCAATATGAAAATAGCACTTAAGGTATTTGCAGCTTGAGCCTTTAGATTCTGGATAGCAGCTTTCAAGAGCAACTGTAGCCACCCCCTGCATCGCTCTATGTCATGTTTTGTTAGCATAGTTTAAAGGTTATGAAAAACTGCTAATTAAAGGCAGAAAAGCTACATATTTGATCTTAAATATGAACTCCTGCCCACTCTCTGCTTTTTCATCTACTTTTCTTTTCATCAACATGTACAGAAGTAGCCAAAGGAGTGTTCCAAGTCCATTCCTTATCACTTGTTAGAAGCGCTGCAGTCCTTTGTACAGAACTTACAGAATTCATGCACACGTCAGGGCTTGTATGTGTGCACAGAGGTAGAAACAGCAATGTATTTAGAATTCATATCAGCTGTAGATATCCTTCATGCTTTTAGTATACACACTGGTCTTGAAAACTCACTGACTTGTTTTAGTAAAAGTACATGTTTGAAAGGTTGTAGTAGGTCAGTGTGTTCTGGGACACTTCTACGTAAATTACAAGCACTACCCAGGATCCATCCAAACTGTGTTTTTGCAAAAGCTTTAGACCAGTGTAAGAAGATAATGGCGATCTCCATTAGCGGCCGAGTATAACCCCTGGAGGACTGACACAAAGGGGTGGTGCCTTGTTTGATGGGTTATCAGTGGACGGCCTGTGCAGAACAGCCACACTCCCACAGCCACACTCCCAGAGACTCGGGGGGTTATTACAAATGAAAAGCAGCAGCGTGCCAGACAGACACATGCCAAAAGAGGTTGAGAGTGAGGCAAAATACACACATACTCCATATCCAGGCTGATGGAAATGGAGTGTGTGGTACTCAAGTCCAAGACAGATCCTCGGTAACAGGTATCAAAGAAAAAACTCTGTAGAAGGAAGATATACCAAGGTTTATTTACAAGTACTTCAAATATATCTAGCAGCTGGTTAGCACTAATAGTATATGCAGCTATACTATATAGTATGGGATTGAATGATAAAAGAGACAAGGAAAGACCTCTGCTAAGGCGTTACAGTTTCACTCTGAATCCAGAGAGTGATTCAGATCCACACCAAAAACTAAACTTATTTAAACTTATTTGTGACCTTTCCTGGAAGTTTCAAGAAAGTCCACTGGTAACATTTAGTTATTTGTTTTTTTATGTTTAGTTATGTTACTAACAGACAAGTCTTACAATAACAAAGAACCACTCCATAACACACAAACTCCCGGATCTGGATCTTTACTGACTTTCCCACAATATACCAGCAAAATCTGACCATTAGTGCCATGGTACATAAACAGAGCCGGATTTAGATTCTTTATTTAATGTCTCTCTGCTCATTCATTCATTCATTCATTTTCTACCGCTTATTCCTGTTAGGGGTCGCGGGTGACTGGAGCCTATCCCAGTAACTTTGGGCTGTAGGCGGGGTACACCCTGGACAGGGGCCAGCTTGCCGCAGGGCTAAAAAGCACCCAAAAGAAAGTATATAATACTCCCAATGGCAGGTTCCCTTGCAGATCGGATCAGGAACACAAAAGCCATTCTAGGTGAACACCACCCAGCAGAGGCGATTGGAAGACAACATGAGGTGAGATAGGAGGTTCGAGAGATATACTGGTTGAACACTGAAGATAGTGATGATCCCTTTCGGGGCATACAAGCTATGGGCAATGGAATCTCGCTGAATTGCTGTCACGACCCAGCCCTAGTGGAATGTGGGCTTGTCGCAATCCTCACTGCTGGGTTTAGGAATCCCAACACACTCTTGCAAGCAGCTGCAGAGGCCATGGGCATCACAATCATTCTGCGAGAGATGCGGCTGGTCAATCAGGCCTTTCAGGTTGAACAAGGCACCGGGGGTCGTGTATTGACTGAGCTGGCCTCCCACATAAGGTCCCACGGCCAGGCAGTGATGGATACCCACCGAGGCGTTGACACCGCTGATGGAGGGGCATTCCAAACCCTGACAGAGCTTCTGCTGTCAAATGCAACATACTTTGACCTTTTGCGGACTCTGTGCAGCCACGCATTTGCTCTATCTATTAAGGCTGTTACCAATGCCCCGGCCACTGTGGCTAATGCCCTTTGCTGTCTGCAGCACCAT
Organism: Bostrychus sinensis; assembly: GCA_020698575.1. Lineage (NCBI taxonomy): Eukaryota > Metazoa > Chordata > Actinopteri > Gobiiformes > Eleotridae > Bostrychus > Bostrychus sinensis. The sequence continues at coordinate 29,619,623 of CM036244.1, forward strand.
CTCAATGCTAATAACACCACTGGCACGATAGAGGCGCACCTGCAAGTGTCACAACACTTTGCTGGAGTCACATTAAGAGCAATCCAGAATAGCCTCTATGTGCGCTATGTTATGGTGTACATCTACCTTTCTCTTAGTGGGACCCAGAGGGGTGGCTGGGAACCTCTGGTGCTACAAATGGGCCGGTATTTAGAGGAGGCTGGAGTAGCCGTGTATGCTCAGCTGCGTGACTTCTTTGTTGAATCAGCTGCTCCGCCTCTGGCACTCGTGGTCTTCTCTGCTGACTTGCGATATTTCAAGAGAGCAGTGGAAGTTGCGGAGGAACTGGGACCTCTAGCCCCATTTGTGAGGTTCCTTTCCATGCCACAAGCCAGCGCGTTTGAGGCTGGGAGGTTCCCCTGTCTTATCCCGTCCATGCGGGGATACTTTTCCGTCCTTGTGCCTCATGCCAATGAGCTGAGATTAAATGAGCTATTCCAGTGTCCAGTGCTGCGCAGGTTGGGTAGGTTTTGGGCCCAGGCCTCAGCCTCCACATTTAGTCCAGAGAGTACCCGCATCCTTGGCACCACAGCAGTAGAGAGCGAGGATGTTAGGAGGCTGGCCTTGAGAGCTGTTCAGATGGGATTACAGAGGAGGAGGATGATGAGGGTGAAGATCACGAGAAAGACTATTAGATGAGGGTTGCTCCAGGTGAGGTTCAGAGTACGTATTTTATCCCAACAAGTATAATCTAGGTTGTGTTACCTTTAGCCATTTTAGTATTGTATTTATTTTGTCATTCTAGGTTAGAATTAAAAAAAAAAAAAAAAAAAAAGCTTACGACCATACGGCCCTGAGAATGCCCACTCTCATCTCTCTGCTCTTTACCCCTTAATTTCCTGTCACTTTTCCACTGTGCCATCTACTATAAGAAAGGCCATAAATACTAAAGATTTCACCAAAATTTTGCTTTAAATAACATTGTGGCATGAGCCAATTAGTAAAAAGTCCTCAGCAGTTTGCTCAGTACAAGTGGAAGTTAGTGTAGCAACCACTATTTTATTTCTTCTTCTTTATATATTCCAGTTCTACTTTCTCAATGGCAAAGTGAGTGATTACAACTTTTACTGTTATTGCAATACAGAATGAAACATAGCTATTGTATATTGTATGTTTTCACTCATACTGTGCAGCCCTATCACCTGTAATGTGTGTTTAAGTGTTTTCTGCATGTGTCACCTTGCTGTGCAGTGTAGGTATGAGGACATACAGAAGACCTCACCCAGCATCACTTCAGTCCACCCTCAGTGTATTTATGCATTCACTGTCAACAGTCTGTTCAATAAAGCATGAGGCTGCTGCTACTCTGAGACCTCCATAATGCCTACCACTGTTCTGCATACACTCCTGCTGTGTACCATTTGAAAACTCACTGCAGCTGTCACTCAAAGGTGACACTCAGCACCCACCACTGTCATGTCCACTCATCTCACAGTCAGTCCAACATGGCCGCTTTGTATTCTCCATGCAGCTCCATAAGAAACATAAAGTGTCTGTGCAATCGGCTCACACTTGTGTTTGACCATCAGACCCCGCAGGTCAAAAGGAGTATGGGGAGAAAAAGCCAGAGCATGTTGATGTACTGATGATTCTTGCATCATTCTGAAACCTTTCCTTCAAAGCTCATGTTGACAAAATGTGTAAAAGAATAAATAAATTAAGCTTAATCTTGCAAATTTTCACTCAATTTTCATTTCAAATGAAATGTCAACTGAGGCGGCAAAAATCTTTTTACATTCAGTGATTTTTAGCCACGCCAGTTATTGTTTAATTAGGTGGTCTCAGGCAAGTCATAGTACAATGAGAACACTTGAAATATTGTACAAACAAGCCATCAAAATCATGTATCAGAAACCAAGACATTACCATCATTGTGCAGTCCTAAAAAAACATATTTTCTAAATTGGACTGACCAAAACGCCAAATTTGCAGACTTACTGTATGCTTGATCTATAAGATAATGCATAATTTAGCTCCAAATCTTACAGATTTTATCAGCCACAGAAACACCACTGAGTGTGTAACCAGAGGATCTGTGAGAGGTGACTGTGGTATCCCTCTGTGTAAAAGCACCTTTAGTCAGTCAGCTTAACCAGCTGAACTTATAACCAAAGCAAATTAAACATTTGCCAACATATAAAGCTTTCACTAAACATTTAAAACAATGTCATTACTAAACCAGCACCTGCTGACATCAAGGCCAGGGGACAACAGATGAAAAATAGCCTTCTGGCTAATTCTGGCTTTTTTTTTTTTAAACAATGATATTTAGGAATTGAAGATTAAAACTGAAGTCAAATGTCAGAAAAAGTCAAGAAAAACAAATATCTGCAGCTAGAAGAGAAAAAAATTATTGATAAATACAGTGGGGATTATTAGCTGAAAAGATGAACTCTGGGGTTGGTTCAGTGCCTGCCAGCATCAGTGATAGCCCAGTGAGGAGCTCCAGCAGCTGCTGGCACATATGATTTCAGGTGAGTTCTCTCAAAGGAAGGTCACTGTGGTGATGGGAGCACACAGTGGAATATGTGGGATACAGCAGATGAATGAAAAGATTATGAGCAAAGTATGTCATGGCTGCTACAAATAGAAGTAAAGCATGGATACTTACTGAATTTGCTTGTTCATTTTCTTCTGTTGGTGGCCAGATCAATTTTGAGTGTTAGACAAGGTACAATATGGACACTTGCCAGGTAATCAGAGGGCAGACATTGCTATACTGTATCTTGTTTATACCAGCCATTGTAATTCTGAAATTCTATACAAACACTTGAAGTCCTCCGGCCTTTCTAGAAATGGTACAGAAATAATTCCCAGACCTGAACTCAAACTAAGAATATTCAAATTTAAGAATAACTGTTCTTGAACCTCCTAATGGTAAATAATCCGCACAATCATTTGTTCCCTTGTGGCTAGAGTTAGTATTAGTAGCTCCACCTCGCAATAGTACGAAATCTTGCTGAGAGATAGAGAGACCACTAACAAACACAGAGTAGTGTACTCTCATTGCGTCACTTTAACAGTAGCATTATATGTAAATGCTTAGCCTGAGTCATTAATATACCGCTATTGTGCCATATGCTAACAAAAAATCAACTCTTCCTAAGGTGAGGTGAATAACTGATCGGGTTAAATTTAGCTTCAATGCTGGGGCTGTTCTAAATCAATGTGGTGTATTAACTCCTGTCCAACTAGTTCTTGTTCTTGAGTGCAGTAATTATATCTGTAGCACTGTCTCTTAACCAATGGGCTGCAAACACCAAGCAAACTCACAGAGAGCCTAATTTACAATCATAGCGTGGACACTCTCACCAGCGCTTGAGCCATCCCTCTGTCTGCCTGTCCGCTATGAAAAAGCACCAGCAAAGAGGAACGTTAGACTATTGATGCGGAGAAAGAGCCCAGACAACTTGAATCCCAATGTCCAAAATTTAGCATCCCCGGAGCAGAGATAGAGCAGAGCAGACAGCTTTGGATTTCACACTAACACAGACAATAGGGCCATAACACCCACGGCCTCTCATGAATCAGCACCAGTCCACTCATTTGTCTAGGAAAGTTAAATTAGCCTCATACATTTCACATGAAAATGTTCAGATACAGCATTCTAGACTCACCTCCCACTTTATGGGTACATCTATTCGATTGTTTATGCATATATTAAATCAAGAAAGTATATGGCAGTATCACATTGTGTTTGAACATGCAGACAGGTTTGAGAAATCTATTTAAAGTGAGCATCACAATGGTGAAGAAATGTGATTTACAGTTAGGTCCCAGGACAGTTAGGTATTTGGATACTGACTGAGTTTTGTTATTTAAGATGTAAACCAAAACATATTAAAATAAAGTTATATAATTCATACATGCTGAAAGTGCAGACGCTCAGCTGTAATTTGAGAGTATTCAGGTCCAAATCAGACCAGGAGTTCAGGAGTTACAGCTCTTTAAAATGTAGCAGCCTCTTTTTTAGGGGCTCATAAGTAATTGGACAGTTGGTTCAAAAGCTATTTCATAAGCTGCATTCTGCATGCTTTTCTCTGCTCATCATTCTGGTACAGGTTGGGCTGAGTCTCATCTGTCCACAGAATGCTGTTCCAGACCTGGGCTGGCTTCTTTAGATGTTTTTGGCCAAGTCTAATGTGGCCTTTCTGTTGTTGGGTCTATGAACATTTCTCATTATAGTGGACCTAGACACTGATAGACCCACTTCCTGGAGAGTGTTCTACTCTAAGGTGGATGTTGTGGAGGGATTTTTTTTTTTACCATTTTTTGATCCAGCCTAAGGATTGGTTTGGTTCACTTCCATTGAGAGACTGTATGTTGTGATTTCACAGAGACAGCTTTCAAATGTAAATGTAACACCTGGAATCAAGTCCAGACCTTTTACCCGCTCAGTTTATGATGGATTAATGATGGAAATTCCCCAGGCAGCTCAAGAAATAACTTTTGAACCAACTGTCCAATTACTTTTGAGCCCCTGAAAAAGAGGCTCCTACATTTGAAGAGCTGTAACTCCTAAACGCTTAATCCGGATTGCACATAAATACTCTCAAATTACAGCTGAGAGTCTGCACTTTTTAGCACATGTGAATTATATAAATGTATTTTGAATATGTTTTGGTTTACAGCTAAAATATCAAAACCTGTGTCAGCATCCAAATACTTATGGACCTAACTGTAGGTGACTTTGAACACCTTTAGAGCCAGATTAGCTGATCTGTCTATTTCAGAAATTCCTGATCTACTGGGATTTTCACACACAACCATCTCCAGGGTTCACAGAGATTAGAAAATATCCAGTGAACAGCATTGCAGTGGTAAAAATCCAATGTTGATGCCAGAGGTCAGAGGAGAATGGCCAGACTGGTTTGAGATGATAAGAAGGCAACAGTAACTTAAATAACCACTTGTAGCAAGCAATGACTGATGAAGACTCTGAACACACAGCAGGCCCAACTTTGAGTCAGCTCCAGAGAAACACAGTGGTTGTCAGCACAGGACAAAAAATAAGTCTACATTTTGCATGGACATGGACCAAAATACAAGATTGTAAAAATGTTGCCTGCAAAGTTAGGACCTTAAAAGTCACCAGATCAGTAGGAGCACCTTTGGCGTGTCACTGAACAAGAGACTGCATCATGTGCACACAAGAAATCTGCAGCATCTGTGTAACTGTATGATTTTAATTTGGACTAAAATCCATTGCGAAATGTTTCCTGCCAATTAAATGTATTCCTTTTAGGAAAAAGCTAAAGGGTGTCCCACTAGGGTTGCAAAATTCCGTGAATTTTCAAAGTTGGAAATTTTACATGGGAATAAACAGGAATTTATGGGAATAAATGGGAATTTATGGGAATAAACGGGAATTTATGGGAATTTTTGGGAATTTATGGGAATAAATGGGAATTTATGGGAATTTTTGGGAATAAATTGGGAACTTACACAATTCAAAGGGCAATATACTATAGCATAAAACATACAAACACACTTCAATATCTGTGTTATTCCTCAGTCACATATACATGTGGTACATGTAGTAACCTGTGGTACATGTAGTAACCTGTGGTACATGTAGTAACCTATGGTACATGTAGTAACCTGTGGTACATGTAGTAACCTGTGGTACATGTAGTAACCTGTGGTACATGTAGTAACCTATGGTACATGTAGTAACCTGTGGTACATGTAGTAACCTGTGGTACATGTAGTAACCTGTGGTACATGTAGTAACCTGTGGTACATGTAGTAACCTATGGTACATGTAGTAACCTGTGGTACATGTAGTAACCTATGGTACATGTAGTAACCTATGGTACATGTAGTAACCTGTGGTACATGTAGTAACCTGTGGTACATGTAGTAACCTGCTCTGCATACACTTCTATGCACTCTGCATCGCCCTATCACATGCACAGCTGATCTCCACAACACTACCAAACATAGACTGCAGACTCCATATTTCTAGTTAGCTCAACTATTAGAGTTGTAAAAATGTGAAATATAATTGCAGAATTGTATTGACCTTTGTACCAACAGTTTAATTTGCTTATTAGCAATATAGCTGCTATGACATGCTAAATGCTAATACCTAAAAGCCAAGCTAAGACCTTGGTGCATAAATCAACCTTACTTTAAAATTAAGTAGCAGAAAATATTGCAAATATTAATGTTTTATTTATTTATTTATATATGGTTTCCAAATTTGAAAATTCCCAAAATTTCCAAGCTTAACCTCCCATGGAAAGTTTCCGGAAAATTTCCGGAAATTTACCGGAAATGTTCCGCCCCTTTGCAACCCTATGTCCCACCCAGCGCTAGTAGGTGCTGACTGTACAGTCTATAGTTACACATATTTCTGATTAGAAGCAGAATTCATAGATATAACTGTATATGATAGCAAAACTTTATTTTTTTTTATTATTTTATTATTTATTAAATACTTTTATTATCTGTTCACAAATCACAGGTACCTTTCTGTTGGCTCCACTTACAGTCATTCTTTCAACACCCAAGGGACAGATCACTGGAATAATCCCCAATAAAAATGTGGACTAAGTCATGTCTCTTTTTAGTACACTGACATCAATTGTTAATTTCAAGCTAGGTTTGACACCATAAAGTTTTACTGTGAAAAACAAGAAAGCCATAAAAGACGAGTAGGAATCAGCCTTAGGACAGAAAGCTGTTAAGGACAGGATTATTTTTTCTTGACTGAACCACTAAAAACCCCATTAGCAGTCACATCTAATCTACGTCTGTCTGCTTTTATGTTCATTATGATTGTAAATTATGACCCTATTTTCCTGTCTGTGCGTGGGCCAACAATACTTCTAATAAATGTTTGATTTGAAAAGACCAAATGGAAGGGTTGTTTAATATTCCATTTGAAAATATATATTTAAATAAAAGCCACTTGCTAATTTGATAATTTTCCTCTTTTAATTTAGAGCCATTGTGCAAATATTCAATTACAAATGCAAGAAAAATATGTGAGGTCTGAGACTGGGGTTTGTTGTGAGCACGCCGCTGTACTTCAGAGCCTCTCGTGTGCAGACTCTCACTGTCTTTGCATGATTTAAGTGTAGGTGGAAAGTGTTTTTGAATGTGTTTTGGCTAGTCCAATGCAGTTCACCTACACATCAGTAAAAGAATATTTCAGTTAAAAATCACAGCTGTTTTTTGGGAATTTTGTGTCATTGCCATAGGGTTTAACAAGGTGTAAACATATACAGCTAATCCTTGCTCTGTAATCCTGAATGCTGTTTCTAAGACTAACATGAGTCAGCTCTTTCATGAAGTCATAGGAGCACAGATGCCAGAGCTGCCTCATTATGACAATCATATCAGTCTTAATAGGTTTCTATGGTGCTGTTATTTTATGCTGATGGAGCATTTGGAGTATGTGTGGAGATCACTTTGAGTTCAGCGACCTGTGCTGTGTGTTACAGGATCCATTTACCACCAGAAGATACTGCATTAGGAATTGTTTTTATAGTCTATAATCACCTGGAAATGAGAGTGGGGTTTGTGTTTAAATAAGTAGCAGGTTTAGGAGGCTGCCAGAAGTGTGACGGCCCAGTTCAGACCTGGCATTAAAATCCAGCTAGCGTAATGTAATGTGAGTCCCTTTATACAAAATGGTCACCACAATTTCACTCACTGTCTTCTTAGAAGGCATGTTTGAGGTTGGCCTGGGTCTTATGTTCTTTTCAATCACGGAACTCTCATATTATTCACTTATAAAGTGACTTTTTATGCAATTCTCTCCATTTATCTGGGCATGGGACTTGCCCAAGGGTGAACTTGTGGCTGGCAGGTACACTACAGTCCACTAAGCAGTATAGTCCTTTATTATCTCAGTAGCAGGAGTGGTTTGTAGATTCACAATGGGAGTCCATCACAAATCCCATCAGCTCCACTGACAGATTCACAACTTTTTCTCTCAGATGGAAAGGTTTCAGTCATTTGGTTTTACTGCCTTTGACAAGTTGTCCTAATGAAGTCCTCCTCCTTTGTATTGCAGGTGAACAGTGAAAGTCTATAAATCCCAAGAGGCCAGAACATCCACTTAGTGCAAATGACTGTATACACACGGCACTGCATGGCTCCTATTCCCACTCTCAGCCCCTCTGCTTTTACTGTGGCCTTTAATTGCACGCTGTAGTGTCACAAAATGTGTATAAAAGTGGTGAGACAGACCATTAAAACAAATACTAGACATGCAAACTGGATCCAATGCAAATATTCTTCAGAGCTGTGTGGTCTGTGTGTGTCCTGTGGAGCAGCAATTTAACCATGCTGCTTTTTCTAAACTTAGCCCTGTTTGTTTGAACCTGCTGTACAAAAGGTAAAGCAGGGTAGAATCTGGGAACACTGAAATGTCATTGTGAATGTAGGGGGCAGTTGTGGCATTACGTCAATAAGACAGGCAGTGGAAAAGTGGACAAATGGAAGGTTAGGTAGTTTGTGTATTGGGTCTTCTCTCCTATTGAACCCACATTTGCCCGAGTTTTTCCTGCTGACCAATCATAACCATTTCTCTAATATGGAGTGGGCTTTGTGACAATGTTTCTCAAATTGCTATGTTCCAGATTGTATCTATTCTTCTAGTAGTAAATATCATTTATTTATAAAAAAAAAAAAAGTAATACTTTGCAGACGGACTTTAATAAATAAGAAAGCTAATAATAAAAACACAACACAACATAGTATTCTGTAACCTTGAATCGGTGTCAATTGAAGCCATATTTAAATTTTTCATCATAAACACCACATCTACAGATTAGATGTGAAGAATAAAAGGCCAAGTTTACCTTGCCAAACATCAGTGCTTTCAAAATGCTACATGTACATGTAGTCCTTCTCTCTTCAGTTTACTCAGCCACATTTAGTCAATGCCATTCTTTTATATGGACACAATCAGCACTGTGTCCTTGTATTTCTATAGTCTGAATTCACTTACATAGCATCACTCACAAAAGGAAATTTCACTGAGCAATCTCTGATCACAGTGTTTACATTCATGTGTCTGTTCTTATCTTATATAGCACCTTGAATATTACAGACTGAAGTGCATGATTCAGAGTGGAGCTTGTGATCAAAGACACCCACCTCTTCATTTAAACAGTTAATGCAAATTCACTCAGTGTCTGTGGGTGGTGCAACAGTTAAAATAATTCAGCCTCATATTTTTTATTTTACTTAGCATGTATTTCTGGTTTGTGTCTTCAAGTACAATGTCTAATACAGCTATTCTCCATTCACTTCCTCCAGGTTTCAGATGTCTTTTCACATTAATAATCAAATTATTAATCTCATTAGAATAAAGGTGATCACTTAATAACTGCATATTTTTAGAGCTCTGGTGGGATTTCCTGGTGGTGTGGCAGAGCTATTTGAGACGACACTGGGGCAGATACTAGCTCTGTGTGCAGTCCTTAATCTTCTCATTAGGCACAAACTAAATAACTGTAACTTGACTAGATGAGTTTGAAAGTCTGTGCAGGCTGAAATATTAAATACAAGTACATGTTTGAGCTGCGAATAATTAATAGCAGCAAAAGCCCCTATTGCTCTTCAGATTTGACTAACCATGCTGAATTAATTTAGCTGTTGCTTCAGGTCATTTTTTTCTCAAGACGATATCTCTGGAACATTTAAGGTGAAATGAGTTTCACTGCTGTTTCAGTCAAGGCTGGGTGAACTTGACTTTTTTCAGTATTTGATGATACAGAACAGCAGAGGACAAGGGGTGGGGGGTTACAGACGCTCTCAGTGGATTTGTTGTGAAGCAGGCAGCAGATAAACATACTCTGTCTCAATTTGTGCATCTTTACCTACTGTTTATATTTACATTTGCAGGTAGAGAAATCTGAAGTGACCTGTACACGTCCTGCATCAGATATTAGGAAGCCAATTTGACAAATCAAGGTCTATTCATCTGGCTTGGCGATCCTAAATAGCTCTGATACGGAGGTCATGTTTTCAATACAAATAACTCACATAGAAATTTTCAGGAAAGGACACAAGACATGCAAAAGAAAAAAATATTACTTTTTGGTATGAACTCAGAACAATGTCTGGATCCAAAACATTTTATTGGCCTCATTGTGAGATAAAAAGTTTCTGTGACCCAATAGCTAGATTACCCAAGAACTATAAGTTCTGGGCACTCTTTAGTCTATAGTCTATAGATAACATTGCAATATAGGACCAATGCCTAGGCAGAAGTCTTTACTCTTGGGTGCTTCTAATTGATTGATTTGGAGATCAAGTGCACATAGATATAACAACACCAACATCAACAGAGGTTGGAATGGCACACTTAAGAAAGAAAACTAAGCCCTACATAAAGCTCATCCATTTTAAATAAAGGGTTATGATTGGTTAGGATTGAGTTTGGGGCAAAAGACGATTCAAAAGGAAGAGGTCCCAGGGTCACTTTACTTAAGGAACATATACTAAGCTTTCTGTTTTTGGTTGTAAGATCACATCTGGAAAACAATGATTGTAAACAAGTGTATTGTGACTGATTGGTCTAGGACAGTGCAGTGATGGCAGTAATTCTGTCTACTATGAAAGTTTACCAGTTCAAAGCAGGCAGAAAAAATGTCAATTTCAGTTAAAAGAAGTCATAAGTTGTAGTGCTCATATGCTGAAAGTGTACAACATGAATGAGCACAGACACCTGGATGCCATTTGAGACACAGCTTCTGATCCTGTGGTCCATAATTAACTCAAAATGTTGTGCACACAGCGAGTGACAAACTGATATGATGGTGCACTGGGGCTGGAGGTGGAGTGGGTGAGGGGCATGGTTAGACACAGCACATGGCTTTGGAGCTTGAGGTCAATTAGCCATGCTAAGTAGTCTGAGCATGAGTTCTCCTGCCGATCATTAGTATTCTGCTGTGAGTGTGCCTCTGATCGAGAAGTCTCCCCACATTCAGGCGCAGGAGGGGGAGAAGAGGCTGAGTGTTCCTTTATCCTCTGTTGCCTAATGGGGTAAAAGAGACAATATTCCCCTCCCATGTTAGCTCTTCTTAATGAAGCGAGCATTTAGCCTCTGTGCAGAGGTGAGCTGGGAATAAATGGTTGGCAGCTGGAATGGGATGAGGAAAGGTCAACAGCGTGTCACACAGTCCATCTATCAGGTAAACCACAGCCACTTGTTCAATCTGAAATCTCAACAGCCTGAGTGCACACAAAGACAAAACACAACTCCAAATACAAGCCATGATTCACTATTACTCTGCCTGGGCACTTTGATAGGAGCTGTCTTACACTGAGAGGGAACGATGTTGACACAAGGCTCTGAATGTAGTCCTGTGTTACTCACTCAAACAAAAGAGTCGATCTTACAAAGAGGAAATGGCCACATCTCACATTACAACATGTCCAGAAGCTCTTTGTATTTGTTATGTGTGATCTGTGATTCAACATCACAAACAGAACTGACCATTTATTTCCCCAGGCCATGGTAACTGGAGGAGGTAAAATGAACTATTACCTTGTTTCCCATATTCTATTGTCCCATAAGCAGTATGCCCAGGTTTGGGGACCGTCTTCAATTTCGAGCAATTTAGCCAAGTGATGGGTGTAATTTGTTTCCTCCGTCAAGTTGCCATTTGCATTTAAATTCATCATTACCCCCCATGTTTTGCAGAGATTTCCCCAGATCGTAGGTGTCAGGACTCCAGTGACTTCATGCAATCGGCCTATTATGAAATCTGCAGTACAATTCACATATTTTGCCAAAGAACACAAGGTCTATTTTCTTCTCTTTGGGGAATGGAAGAACCCTGACAGTGTCGTCCCTTGCACAAAGCACAAAACATTTGGAGAAAATGAGTGTCTAAACTGGCAGCAGGCAGCCCATCTCCATTCACCTGGCAGAGTGCAGGCTCCACCACGTGGCTCTGACACTCCCCCTTGGTCAAAAGTTCACATTATGTCTGCAGAGCAAGCATAAGGGAGGGCTGCTCTTTGGTCAGGGATGACACCCAGCCTTTACACTCAAACATCTGCTACATTACTTGTATGCTTTCTCTAAAGCAGGAGTTCCCAATGTGGGGGTTGGTGCCCCCGTGGGGGTCGCGAGTCACTGAGGTCGGGGTCAAGATGAGTTACAGAAACTTTTAGAAGTTTTTGAACATTTATGAAACTTTATTTTGTGATTTTATTAGTGGTGGGACTTGATAAAAAAAAAAAAAAAATCTAATTACAGGCTTTGTAATTAATTAATTGTGATTAATCACATTTTTTATCAAATAGCAACATTTATCATGTCAGAAATAAAATGGAGGTGCTTATTTGTATGTTCTAACATATTTTAACTTGATTTCAAACTAACAGTCAAACTGAGCAGTATTCAACGTTTGTGCATCAACCTCCCTCTGCCTCCCGTGCACATAGTAACACGCGACACACCTCTTTCCTCCCTCTCCTCCTCTGTGCTCCGCGGTGACCTCCACATGGACCTGTCCTCTCCCTCTGTTCCTCTCCCTCTGCGTACATGCAGCAGTTAGCTGTGAGAACGATCTGAGATACGATGAGTGGAGCCATGAAGCAGCGCATTTGAAAGTGAAAGAAAATTATTTATATAACCCTAACTCTAACCCTTGTACTCTGCACAGACGTTCCTGTACACCATACCAGCCACTTGGTTATAACGCTCTATGTATGCTTTCCCTGCCAGGATCTTACACCCTGCAGTTATGTGCTGGATTGTCTCAGGGGCCTCTTTGCACAGTCTGCACCTGGGGTCTTGTCTTGTATGGTTGCTCTGGTGCTCAAGGCCTGTGCAGCCATGATCAGTGCCTCTGTGCTGTCCTTCAGTCCAGCCCTTTCTAGCCACTGGTAGGATTTCTCAATATCAGTCACTTCAGTTATCTGTCGGTGGTACATGCCATGTAGGGGCTTTTCCTCCCATGATGGTTCCTCCAGCGCCTCGTCCTCTGTTTTCCACTGCCTGAGACATTCACTGAGGACTTTTTCCATTGAGTCTATCTTCCTGATGTATTCAAGGATCTTGGATGTTTCATCCTGGACAGTGGTTCTGATGCTCACTAGTCCCCTGCATCCTTCCTTGCAGTTAGTGTACAGTCTCAGGGTGCTGGATTTGGGGTGGAACCCTCCGTGCATGGTCAGGAGCTTCTGTGTTTTCACATCTGTGGTCTGAATCTCTTCCTTTGGCCAACTTATTATTCCCACAGGATATCTGATGACTGGCAGGGCATAGCTGTTGATTGCCCGGACTTTGTTTTTGCCATTGAGCTGACTCCTTAGGACTTGCCTTACTCGTTGGAGGTATTTGGCTGTGGCTGCTTTTCTTGTGGCCTGGTCCAGGTTGCCATTTGCTTGTTGGATTCCAAGGTACTTGTAGCTGTCCTCAATGTCTACTATTCTGCCGTCTGGGAGTGGGACCCCTACTGTATGGACTACCTTCCCTCTCTTTGTCACCATCCGCCCACACTTCTCATGTCCGAATGACATTCTGATGTCATTGCTGTAGATCCTGCTTGTGTGGATCATTGAGTCAACGTCTCTCTCGCTCTTGGCGTACAGCTTGATATCATCCATGTAGAGGAGGTGACTGATGGTCACCAGTCTTGGTGATTATCTGGCTGAGGGGGTTCAGACCTATGCAGAACAGCAGCGGGGACAGATCATCTCCTTGGTATATCACACATTTGATGGACACTTGTGCAATTGGCTTGCAGTTGGCCTCAAGGGTGGTCTTCCACTGCCTCACTGAGTTTGCAATGAAGGCTCTTAGAGTCCTGTTGATGTTATACATCTCCAAGCATTCCATGATCCATGTGTGTGGCATTGAGTCATAGGCTTCCATCTACCAGCAGCTTGTGTTTAGCTCCTCTAAAGGAGTTTTTTTTTTTTTTTTTTTTTTTACCAAATATCATTTCAACCAAGCATTATGTGGCAAAGCTAGTCAACTGGGAAAACACTAAACTTGGACTAAAGCTTGGGTGGTTGCCTTGTCATCAGTGGAGTTTAGTAATTAACCAGCAAACTATGACCAGCCTACAAAAAGCAACACAGTAACAAGAGACATTAGTACACACCGAAGCAGGAGAGTGACTTAGTTTTCAAACAAGGATCAATTCAAAATATGATTTGAAAATACTGTAAATATAATAAAAACAAAAGTGTCTAAACTAAAAATATTTGAAAAACTAGAAGCATTAACTCTGCCAAGCCGCTATCTCACAGTGGTAAATATATTGTGCTCAGAGTTGAACTTGAACCAGGAATCCTCTATAAGGGGTAAATGCTCTGTACATTAACCTATAAGGCCATCTCACAATGGCAAATAATCCACTAAAACAAATCATGTGTTGTTTTACTGGCACTGGCCCTATCCCAAATAAAAAGATTTAAAGTGTTATTACAGTGTTGTATTATGCACATGTGTATAATTTGTCTCTTCACTTTGTACTATAATTAATTGTATAAGTATAGTGAAGCATTATAGTGAAATAGTATAGTGAATCTAAAAAAGTTTTTTTATCGTGAAAATAATGAATTTCCATAAAGACTAACATTTTTCATCTTTTTAAATCATTCACATCTGATAGAAATGCTTTTAAAACTCAGTTTTAGGTGACAAGTAATTACTTTTTCCAATCTCTGCAACTTCTGTTTATCTGCTGCTTGTGCATATAAATATTGCTATTTAGAGAAAGGCTCATCATAAGTGTGAATCTCACAACCAGTTGAGCAGAGAAAGAAGCAATTAAAAATGTCAAACCATTCAAGTGTTCTGAAGTGGTTTTCCTCGTCTCTTCTCTTAAAATCCCATAAGTCTCCAATCTGCCGCCATAATTAAATGGAAAGACTAGTTACAAGTCCATTCTGTGAGCCTAGATTGACAATACACGAAGAGGGAATGGACAGTAGGCTGAAATAACTGGTTACACATCAGTGATAAATTGGCAATGAAGACAAATTGATAGCATTGGATATCATAAAATATGTCACATAAGAGAATCAAAAGTGAGGAGAAAAGGGATGTGTTCTCACAGAGGTAACGCTGTCTCTTATATGCTCTATTAGCATCATACTGATTTATGTCCCACCTGGGCTATGACTAGGGCTGTGCAATGAATCAAATTTTGATTACAATTTCGATTATTGCACCCTACAATTACAAAAATTATGTAATCGAGAAAAAACGATTAATAACACTAACTTTGAAGTGTGTTTTGAATGCGCGCTCACGCTCCGCCCCTCACTTCTCAAAGCTTGCGCTCTGATAGCTACAAGCTAGGCTAAATGTGGAAAAAACAAAAACAGTAGATGCTTTGGTTAGCAGAAAAGACAAGACAAATTCTGTTGTTTGTAAGCACTTGGGGTTTGAAGAGAGAGACATTGAGCCAAGACACACTGTGTGCAAGGCGTGCTTTGGGCTGTGGATACTGTTTCTATCCCCTACTGGACAGGAGAAGATGGTTGTCTAATAACACTGTGAGTGCAGTGGTTTAATGTTTACTTAGTGTTTTGGCTCTGGTTGTAAGTGTACAAGTTGTGCATGTATGGTTTAGTCTGTGGCGCTTGACTTTATCAGCTACTAGTTTGCACCTGAGCGCTGTGGGTGTGTCTAATTCTCCAGTTCATAGCTAAACCATGCCCCATGACTGTTTACAGTTGGGTTTTGTTGTTATGGCTTTGGGCTGGTGAGGCTGTGGAAGACAGCCAGTGGTCCCCAGGCAGAGCAGTAAAACAGGACTGCGTGCGCTGGTCTCCGCCTCCGACAACCTGTTCAACGCGCCCCGATGCTGTGAGCTTAAACGCACATTGTAACATAGTTAAAAGCAGTTTAAAACCGTGTTAAACTACCGGGGGTCCTAGCAGTGTCTCAGCGGCAAGTCTGCCCAGCCTCGGAGCACTGGTTTCTTTCTGAATCTGGTCGCCGCCAGATTGAATGAGGTTAAACATGTAAGTCTTAATACTCCGTATCTCAGCAAATTTGAGACTTTTTAAGGCCTTAAATTTTGATTTATAATTTTAGACTTGTAAACCTCCGCGGAAAGCCTATTTTATTTAAGTATTTATATTGCTTTTTCACTTACCTGCGTCTCTCATCTGCCTACTCACATGGACAACAGTTATTTTAGGGCCATATTTGAAGGTCTGTCACCCATCCTGCCACAAAATATTTTTCTGCCTCTTGTAAGCTTTGCCCCTATAAAGTGAGATTGTCGATCGATTGACTAAATAATTGTAAACATTGTGGTATTCCAAAGCGGATTGTGTGTTGAAGGCTGGTAAACCGTAATTTTTACATCATATGAGTCTTAAGCATCGACAAGTGAACATTTCTCTAAATATCGCTGTCTGACCAGAACACTTAACGTTAAGTTCTTAAACGGTGTAGAAAGTGGTAAATATGAAGTGAATTTCTATGCATGATCGCTAATCGCTAGCCAGCTACACCAGCTTTCTGCCATCCAAAATGGCAGCGCCAACAAACCAAGTCACA
Source organism: Bostrychus sinensis (assembly GCA_020698575.1). Lineage (NCBI taxonomy): Eukaryota > Metazoa > Chordata > Actinopteri > Gobiiformes > Eleotridae > Bostrychus > Bostrychus sinensis. Next base: position 29,636,163 of record CM036244.1, read on the forward strand.
TGACTGCGAACGGTCTATACACTTTGTGATGTGACAAGCTTTTATCCCTTATGCTTCTTATTTAATTCACTTTCACTACATCTCAGCTTCTACCACTCACAGATTCTCTTTACTCAAAATTAAAGACATTACTGGAAAAATGCAAAGCCCGCAGAGTCCAGCACAGTTCATCAACATACCACCATACTGGCAATTACTTTATAAATCAGTTTCTGCACAAGCTATGATCTGAGTTAATAAGAAAATGGTGGACAAGCTTTTATTAGAGCGGCCATGCAAGTCCCACCCAGAAAGAGCCACAAATAGAAGCAGGTTGACAGAACACTCCACTGCTGCTGGTGGGGTTTTAGAAAAATGTCTTCAATGTGCAATGCAAAATGGATGAAATATCAGCCCTGCATACAAACTCAGAGTCGTGTTCTACATAGGAAATGTCAGACACCAGAATCAACAGCACAGTTCAGTAGTTGCATAACTGTGACATGCTCCAGAAGATTCCTGTAGCCAAAACAACACTTGCACAATGTGAACAAAATGTTGACTCCAATCAAAATATGCTAATTTTGTTTACATTAAAACTGCTGCACATTTTTGAGGCTTCAGAAGTAATGTGTGATGATTTCAGCCTTAGACACATCACACATTACTGATATGCATCAAGTCAATCACATCAGTTCATTTTAAATAATACATTTGAGACTGACTAAACACACAACTTTGCATAATGTTGTATGTTGAAGACAAATACCTACTGAGTACTTGATTTGTAGAAATATGAAGCTAAATAATTTGATCTTAATGGTGCCATTTTGTCTTTAACCAACTCCACACTCACTGTTTCTCTGAGCTCTGGAGAAAACTAAACTTTACTAATTTTACACCAGCACAACTTCTTGCTCTGTTGCCTGGTTGGCAGCCTGTTAGCAGCCTCCAGCACAGACCTGCTGTGGTGCAATATTGGTTTAGAGCCAAGAGCCTTGTTAAGGAAATGGTTCAAGCTATTGGGCCATTTATATTATAGAAGTAGAATAGAAATTTGGAAATGGAAGAATATAATTTTAGCTCTTGTGGATAACTGTGGCAGAGTGTTACTAACTGAAAAGTGCCCTAAAACACTAAATACTACAGCTGGTCTTATAAGAGAAATCTGCAAAGTGAGTTGTGACTTTGTTAAGTATTGCCATGATGACAGAACTCACAAAAACAACTAACCAAAAGTAAAGTGTGGTAAGCTGGAAAATCTCACTGGCTTGATCTAATTGGAAAATATAGTACAGTCAGTGAATGGTTTATGTAACCTGAACCATCTTTTTATAGCTCATGTCGAAATAAAGATTGTTGACAAGTATTCTAGCCCACAGCCAATGGGAGCAGCACTTATCTTTGTAGAATATGAATCAATAATACAAGAGTTTTAGACAGCCAGTCCTAAGCCAAGATGAGACAGGGTTGCATCAGGAATGGCTTAAAAAACACTCAAAGACTAAAGATATGGGCCAATAAATAATTCTCTGTGAAGGGAGCAGCCAAAGAAATTGTTTCAAAATTCTTGATATGAAAGTGGAAAAAATGTCTTGTTTATTCACAGATATATTTATGCTATATGCTACGTATATGTGGAGTCACACACTGCATGTCTAAGATTATAGTAATAGTAAGTAATAAAATTACACATATAATGCACATGTCCACCAGTGATAAATATTTGCTCTAATGTTTAAAAGGCTAATGCTACAAGGTGACCTGCCTTGTACAGCCTGACGTTCTTTGCAGTGTGAAATGAAATAAGGGCCACCGGTCACAGAAACACAGTAAATCAGCTGTTTGGACTGGTGCCCAAAACAAATTCATGGAAATCTATACAAAAAGACAGGACTTTGATAAATAGCTCCAATTATATCCAATGCTAAGTAAAAGCAAATGGATGTATCCAAGTAACTTGTTGTTTCAAATCTATCAAGGGACATTGATCATTATGTTCTTAATATGATTTCTACTACTCCAGACAACTTTGTGTAAAACTCCCCTCTGTGCTTTTGGAGTTTGTTGCCTTTCTCTGCGGATAGTCTTGTTCTAGAGCCAGGGCTAAACTAATCGAAAGGCGAGTGGAAAAAGACAGCAGGATCAATACAATTAAACAACTCAGACTACAGGAGTAATTTGATTAGCAAGCAAAGCATTTTTGAGTTAATGACCTTATTTGTCCTCCTGTTGTCTGTTCGACTTCACAGGTTACCTTCAGACAAACTTTAGAGCATGAATGCTGATATTAATGAACAGAATGAGTCTTGAAAGCAGCACTCTTCACTCACCTTTCCCTGAGACCTTGTATGTTCATTAAAATGGACACTCACATCTGAAGATGTCCCATTTGGGTTCAGTGGAAATGCCTCAGAAAGGGTCTGACACTTGTCTGAAATGGTAGTATGGAGGGAATGAGACTCTAATTACTAATATTTACCTGTGGGACCTATTTGAATTCATGAACATCTGGAGGAGAGACCTGTGCTGACATGGATCCATGCTGCATGCAGAGTGACCTCAGAACAGTAAGTGACAGACACAGAGGGCACAGTGAGATGCATGGGCTGGTGCAGGCTCAGAGCGCGGGCTAATAAGTGGGTTAAAGCCCAGAGCAGATGGGGAGGGAATCCTGCAATAAGATACAGCAATGGTTTTTAAACTGTGGTACGTGTACGCTTGGTTGCCTACAAGTCCTGCTCTGGTTGGGGCTTAAACATATAATTTATGCCACTGCCTGTCCTGGCTTAAATATGGATTACTCTTAGTTTAGTCCTGGTTTAGTCTTGGTTTAATCTTGGTTTAACCTAGTTTACTCTGCGTATAATTCCTGTTTTGTTCTTATTCAGAAATGCATTTTTCTATGTTAATCCCTATTTTATCCCTTGGTTCAGATCCAGTCCAGATTTATCATCTCATCTTAGTCTATTACAGATAGTACTTGAAAGTCAAATATTTTATGAGGTGGTACTTGGTGTGAAAAGTTTGAGAATCACTGTGATACAGCAGAGGGGAAGTAACAATGTGAGTACTCAGAAAGTCATATTACACAAAAGCTATGTGTGTGTTATACATGTAACTATTAATTACTCCAAAGCCATTATCAGTCTGAGCTGTAACATCAGCAGTCTGTCTGTATAGTACTACTGATTTTATGGCTATATGTTTGCAAAAGAGCACTGAATTAATGCTAAAAATACAAAATACAAAGGGAATTAGATGGCTGATAAACAAATTATAAAGGACATCCATACAAAAAGATTTTAATGCAGATTTGATTATGTTAATGAATAACACTGATTGAGAAAAATGTATATATTTTGCTTTATGCTTCCTCTTTTCTCCACTGAACTCGTCTCATCCTTGGTCCAACCAGGATCTGCCTGTTGTAGTTGGCAGCTTATAACAGAGGGATTCCCAGGGGACGAGACCAAGAGCAAGAGCAGGGAAGAATCTAGTCAGTGGAGCTGAATAAAATAATGTTAACCTCAATAGCAATAAAGGGTGAACATACGGTACTTATTTCTAATATGTAATGTTTTCAGGACTGAATAAGTAAAGAGTAATACATGGATTATGTGCCATAATTTTGCCCATGATACAACGTAGGTTACTGGTGATAAAAATGCCACAGTACATCTGTGTGTGGGATTCAAAATGAAACATGTATCCTCTGAAAGCTTTACTAATGCTTTGTGTGCATTTTAATTGGATCATCATAGACTGTTATTGTGGAGTATGCTTGCCCCTTGAAAACATTGCTCTCTCTTACAGCAGCACTGTAGATGTTTAGATGTTTTATCTATAGTGAGTTAGCCTGGTAATCAACATGAATAACTCAATGTGAAGATGGCCTGATTTTAAATAATCCAGTTATGGATGATATTGAATAAGAGCATCTGTCAGTGGCTTTGGGGCAAAGAGAACGACAGCAAAGTTATAGACAAATATTTATCTGAGTCATACTGTATGCTACTTTGTGTGACTATCAAAGCAAAGCTGAGTGATTCAGAGTAATTTCAGTGCTATGATACACCATTGCATCCATTAGCACTGAAAAGAAGGGAAAAACAAGCATCTCTACTTGCTCAACATTTAGCATAAAAAAACATTCATTTCTTTTATTTACTTTCACAGAGGAAGCAAAGAGAACAGTAAATCCTTTCATTTGAACAGATTTCACAGCAATCAGTTTAAGTGGAGCATTTCCTTTCATCTGTTTAAAAGTGATATTCATAGGATTACAGTATGTAGAATTGGTTTAATCTGGTGATCTGAAATGCATTGTCTTAACTGTTAATTAGGGCAAAAGACTGCTGGAAGCATGGCTGCCAGTCTGCGTCTACGGCACCTCCGACCACCACTAAAAACATTCACACAGGCAAGGTGGGCGAAGTGTCTTGGACACGACGACAGTAATGCCGAAAGCAAAGCTCAAACCAGGGCTTGAACCACCAACCTTTGGGTTAGAGGATAAACATCCCTACCAACTGAGCTACTGCTGCCCAATTATGTCTCTCCTCACACTGCCTGTGTTTTCCTTTGTCTTCCACTTCCCTCTAGCTGTGCTTCCTTCTACCATTAGATGAAATTTGATGCAAGGTTTTGAAACAAAAAATGGATGCAAATTAGCTGCCAAAACATCTCAGCGTTGAAAAACTCCTATCAGGAGTTAGATGCACGTGCAAGTAAGCCTTCATTTGTAACAGAAAACAAGAAGAGAATCCACGTTTCTGTGAGAGAAGTGTTAAATCTAAGTGAATGAGGTTCAAAAGCCTAGGTCTAAGGTCTAGGTCAAAATTTCATATGATATGGATTTATTAACAACTCATCAAAGTAAAACCTGAGCCCTTTTCACACAGGTTCATATATACAGTTCAGTATCAGGGGAAAAAGTTGGTTTTACTCAGTTGCAGAAGATGGACAGAGTTGTGTTGTTACCACAGCAGCTAGCACAACACAAATAAGCAAACTGATCTGAAAGATCTTCAGGTGGACATCTGACATCTTTCACACATTACAGAGCTCTAGAGATGTACTGAAGTCTCCAGGATACTTTCTGTAGGACACAATAAAGCCGTATTGTGTTCACACGTTCAAGCACTTCTGAAAAAGTTGAGATAAAAGTCTCCAGGATTTATGTCCAAATACAAACATATACATATAGCAAAGCAAGAAGTAGGGCTGTGCAAAAAATCAAATATAAAGTTGAATCGCAATTAAGTATAGGGTCAGTCTCGGTGATAAGTTTTTATTTATTTTTTTTATTCGATGTGGACAAATCTCCCGATAGAGCAACAGCAGAACACCGAGCAGCTGAGGGGTGCATTTATGGTTACAACAGAGAACAAGAGTGGAGTTTAGAGGAATAACCAACTAAAAGGTAATATGCATTTAAGTACAAAAAAAGCATTAAAACATGGCAACAACAGCACTAATAGTGGAGCTAAGCTAACGTTAGCATTTGCTGTGTTGTACAAAAATGACAGTCCAGCCAATTGTTTTACTCTGCAATTACTCCAGAGGACAAATGGGCAAAACTCTTCATACATATTTCAACCATCCTTACACCGCAAAAACGCCACCAGGGCTTTGGAAACAGGGCGTGCATGCCGCTGCAGTAAAGCCAAAGCATCACACAGCTGCAGTCCGTCAGGTGACACACATCAATGCTGCGTCTTGTTTCTTGAAAAGGTTTTGTGATCAGCGCAGAGTTTTAAATATATGATTTTACTGTGAATAGTCTGACAAAATGAGAGAACTAGGTTGTGGAAGTGCATGGACTAACAGGACAGTTCTATACCAGACAGGAGTTAATCCTGCTCTCACTGGAGCAGCTGCAGTCAAGACACAGCTCTCTCATGCAGCAAGGAACTGGACGATTTCAGTTCTTTTCAAACTTACAACATATCAGCCTCTTAATTTTATTGTTTAAATTATTACAGTTACTGTTGTATAAAAACTAAGCCTTGCAAAGAAAGACTCAACATAAAAGCGCCCACTTTCCTATTACATTCAAATCTAAATCTAAGGATGAATCAAAGCCATGATTATTAGTTTTTAATTGTAAACATAAAATCGATATATATATATATATATATATATATATATATATATATATATTTTTTTTTTTTTTTTTTTTTTTTTTTTTTTTTTGCCATATCACCCAGCCCTAGCACAAAGTCTATATTACTTGAAAGTACAGAGTCATTAGCTTTTTACATACAAGTAACATAACTTATGCATGTTTGGATAAACGGTCACATTTGACCTTTAACAGTTGTTTTGTTTCTTTGCCCTGGACCCATACTAATACTACTTTAGGACAGTCTCTCTTCTGCTAACTACATGTGATATACCTTTGTGTCTACTGAAGCATGGTAATCAGTAAAACAAGACAGGCCTCCAACTGTCATATGACTCAACTTCAACATTTTCTAATGCAACAAGAGATTAATCCATTCCTATAACATAAAAAAAGGAAAGCTTGATGTGCACTGATGTTCCTGTTTCTGTGAAAAGAATTAAGGACATAGCATTTTGTTAGTCTGCTAAGAATCTGAGGAGCAACACAAAGCAATAGGCGTGTAAGCTGCCACTTGACTTAATCCTATACGTCTGGTAACAAAATACCACAGATGATGAGTACAAGGCAGCCGTCATCAGCGCGTCGAGAGAGTGAGTCCTGCTCACTGCTACAAATGTCTCTCTCTGCCTTTGACAGATTAATGTGGAAAAGCCCCAAAGTTGAAAGCAGATCCACTCCACCAATCCTTTCCCAATTTTAAGAGCCTTAGCATTTACATCCAGCGCTTTAGCTCCTTGTCTATGCTAACGATGTTTCAAAATGAATCAGCAGTGTCACCTAAAATCCAAAGATTAAGAAAGGAGGAAGAGAAATCTCTACCATGGGTGGAATCAGAGTTATTGCAGAATAGGTGAAGACGTACTTTGGGCAATGAGAAGTGACATTTCAGTTGGATCAACAGCTATCGAGCTCTGTCTGACTATCTGAGCTCACTGACACTGGACATTTGTTTTGCTAAATTGATTCCAGTTTACAATGCTTGAATGAATTCTTCCACCTCTGATTAGACAAAAATTCAATTCAGATCAATATTGTACATAGAGTATTATGGCAAGTATTTGGAAGATTTGCATAATCTTTATCTGTATAATTTTTGTATTCAGAGTTACACTGGACAGAAACAAACATGATCAACAGTGAGTTGTTTTGATGGCTTTGAGTGCAGATAAGAGTGGGCTGTAGGTGGCCCAGCACAGTGTGAAGCAACTCCACTCTCAGCTGGCCTCCATCTTGGCTCTTAATGACCGTTTGAGGCATTGTGATGAAGCAGGACAAAAGTTGCACAAAGAAACTTAAAAAGGAATCTAATTTCCAGAATGCTTTTCCACTTTTATCCTAGCTATATTCTGTTTGAGAGGGGAAAAAATCCTACAATCATTTTTTTATCCTTCATTATCACCACATTCTCTTTGAGGGGGTGATTTAGCCTCCAGTTAGAACTTGGTCACAACCATTTCATCTGACAGAACTCACAATCTTATAGAGAACACTGCAATTCTTTTAAATGAGGATGATGTATGAAAACGCAAATATAGTGCCCACTGGCTGAAGTGTGAAATCCTACCATTCCAATAAAAGGTATTCAACCAACTTTAGATGTACATTAATTCATACTTTACATTCTTTGTAATCAGAAAATTTGATACATACGTTTTGCAGGGGTTGTCTTTAATAAACTCAATCCACAGGTCAAAGTAGAATTTTATAACAACTGACTTAAAAAAGCCAGTGAGTGCTTTGTTTTGTACATCAAGAAGTATCAGAAGATAAAGGGGCTGGATTAATGCATTGATTACATAGAGACCACCACTAAGAAGCCACTTAACCACTCCCAATTTCAGTGAGTTGCATTCTTACAGGACAAAGGCAGCCGTTTGCTCGTTCTATCTTGTAGCACATTTTAAAGTTGATGACAACAACAAAAATTATTATATTATTATCATTATTTAAACTCTCCAGCAGAGTCGCTTTTCAACCTGTGAGAACCACTGTACTTACAGAGAAAAAGAATGGGAGAGTAGTTCACAGATCTGTGGAATCAGAATATTAATGATAGTGAAGCTCCTCTCTGAGTAACAATGATGTATGAATTCAATATACAGAGAACAGTCCTCCAGCACAAGCCCACTGGATAAAGCAGATGAAGTTAGATTTGTTTGTTCAGAGCTGGAGCACCAAGACAGAATGTCATTAGCCAGTTAATATTACCATGATAACCATCGGTGTCATGGGAAAATGTCAACTCTAAACTGATGTTTAGTGAGGCTCCCGTCTTCTCTAACTGTGCCCTGGCTTTGTCCTTGGGCTGATAAACACCAACAGATAAACTTTAATCTCTCTCTGAACCACTGCTTCTCTATTTGATCTTACTTAACTGTTCTTTCTGGGAGCTCATACTACATTTACATTTTTTATTTTTTTTCACCAAAGACACAATAACAGTATGTACTGGGAATTGAATTACAAACCCTCTAGTTCCTTCTGCATGATCGTTGCACAGAAGACAAAGAACACAAAAGCTTACTGTGTATAAATGACAAGTCCCTTAAGTTGAGCCTAAATGTCAGAAAGAATCAGAATGGAGGATCAGGAAACAGGACACGCAGGCCTTTGACCCACTGTGCTAAAAGGACACACTGGTGGTCCATCATACAGAGTGAAAAATGGTGCAGCTCTGTACTGTCAGGAGTCAGTGAGCCTGAAGTCGTGTTCATGTTGACTGCAATAGTAAGGATTTCCATAATGGTAAAAGGCATCAGAGTGGGTTTGATAAGCAGGGGAAGGTGAAACAGCAGAATCACCTGACACCACCTGTCTTCAACACATGAGGAAGACACTTTACAGTGAAAAACAAGTATGTATGTACATTTTACATTCTTCTAAAACATATAAGTATGTGGTTACATGAACATATCATAACTATATAGCACTACTCATGTGGTCAAAGCCTACTTACTCACAATCTAATACACCAATGCTCTTTAGCATTTTGGAATATACTGTTTTTCTGTGTACAAAAATAACTAGCTAATGAAAACTAACCCCTAATAGACAATCTAGGCCAGGGGTGTCCAAACTCTGGGGTGTTTCCAAAGTCCAACACCTTTCCTTGCCTTGCTTTGATTACATCACAGTTAGGCATCCACATTATCATGTGTCGCCCAAGGTGTGTTCCAAAGTTCATGTCCTTCCCAGGCAGGTGTTCTTTGTTCGTCTAACATGAGGCTAACTCACCAAGGATGCATCAGTGGATCCTTCGCTGCCTTGCATCGGCCTAAATCACCCATAATGCACTGCAGCTTTTTTGGAAAAATGGCAGGCCATGACCACTCATCAAGCTGTTGCTTCACCTACACCTGCCACTGAGAGGACTCTTCACCTTCTGCATGCCATGACTCCTCTGCTCCGTCTCAGTCTATCATCACTCAGCATGTCATCGCTCAACCAACATTTAAACAGGCTTTACTTACTTACATTTATGATGAGTCGAATCACACCTGTATTGAATAGCTCATATATTTTTCAGTATGTCTCTCATTAAAAGTTTGGTCAACCCAGACTTATATACTCAATTTCTTACTGAAAGTGGATATTAAAGGATTTGGCTATGTCTGTCCCCAGTGAGAAACTCTCTTATAGGAAACAGGGGGATTTTCAGATCCTTCCATGTGTGACTTACAGCTGGGAGGTGCAAGAACATCTTTGGCATCTCAACACCATTCAACAGCAGCATCTTAGCTCTCAACTCCCAACTTTATCTGCCACACTTGTATTAATCCCACGCTAATCCTCCACTAAATTTTAAAGTCCAATGTCCCCACTGCTGGATTCAATCAAGAAACACTGTTATACTGCTCTTTGTTGGGTTAAGCTCTGCTCCAAAGGCCACTCACAGATGGAAAAAAAAAAAAGTAAATGCTGGAGATCTGTAGCTTGAAAGAGATTTGAAGCTTGTCAAGGTCACAGTAAAGAGAAGTGATATAGGTGCTTGAATAAAACGAGGGAGCCTTTCAAAAGAATCACAGCAAATGTGTTTCTGGTAAAAAGGTGTCCATGAAAGTGCAAATATAAAATAATCGATGTTTGTGAACCATTCAGGAGGGGGCTGTTTTGTGGTGGAGGATAAAGATTACGGTGTTTTTCTATGTGACCCCTCACTGTCCCAATTTGTGGTGGCTTTTCAAAGAGAGATGATATTTAAGAGAAAGTCTGCTTTTTGGGCAAAATTAGATTTTTTCCCCTCTCTGGAATTTTCCACCCAATGAAATAATGAGGCTATTATTGTATCTCTCTTTTTCTTGCTGCACAGCAAAAGCAAAGACTTCCCTGGTGAGATATGTAGCTGAGTGCAGCCCTGTGTCCAGGAGGTCAGTGTCCCATTCATTTATCTTTAGTGGTGGCCGGCGATGCTTTGGAATCCTTTGACATCCCTGATTTAAAGGTTTCTGAGGTTTAATTATGCAAGATCTTTAAACACAATACACACTGTCATCTAGATACATGGCTGCAGAGAACAGCAGCTCAGCCTCACTAAAGAACAATTTTATATATTTGCACATTTGCCACCCACCTCCCGTATCAAAAGTCTACATAATGCTGAGGTATAATACTGTGTGTTCCTCATTTGCGAGTGATTACATTTGTTGTTCTAACTGGATTGGCCTGGGTGGATTCTGTCTCTGAAGAGGAAACTGTAACAAACATCAAAGCCTTAAAGTGAAGAAAACAAATACTTATTATCCCCTCCTTGATATTCATGTTTAATTTTTGCCTATGTCTCACTTTTTTTTTTTTTTTTTTGCTACATTTTCAAACAATATCTGCAGGGGAATATAAATAATACATGGAAATGAATGGACACCACTGGCTTGATGATGGGAAGAAAAACTACTTTAAAATGACTAATACAAATAAGAGTGCCTTTGATATTTAGGGGAATGGCCCAAAACCAGTAAAAGTGTGTGTGTGTTAAATGGTGGTAGATAAAAACTTAAATGTCACAGTGACAGACAGCGTGTGGTTTGGCTCCAGCCACTTCAACAAAGTGGCACATTTTGTATTCTCCCAGCACAATCTGAAAGGAATTTACTAAATTATGCATCAAAGGTAATTTTTAAGATCCAGCTGCTGCACTGAAGATCGATACATCATTTTCTAGAGAGATCAATCCCTATATGGCACAAACAACCTAACCTTATGTTATGGACAGAGGCTGGCTGTGGGGAATGATAACAAGAGATCAGACATGGTATGTAGTGGCAGAGAACAAAATCTGTCTCATACGGAACCACAGTAATTTTTCTATATTGGCCCCAACCTGAAAACTATGAAGAAACAGACAAAAGAAGTAGAACTAGATGCAAAGAAATGCAGTATAGTTGTAAAAGATCAGATTATTTTAGAGCAGTGGCAGTGAAGAATCTCTGTCATCCAGGTAACAATCTAAACAATTTACCATCATTTTATTTAAGAAAGTTTAAAAAAAGTCAAATTTAAAAGTGTTAAATCTGTTAAAAGCCCTAGTGACACCTAACAATACTAAGAGCCATTGATATTAATAAAGTAGAAGAACTTGGAGAGCAATACATTGGCCCTATCTCACAATGGCAAAGATTTCGTGCCCACACCTGGACTTGGACAAGGGATCTTCTAGTTCAGAGGAGAGTGCTCTATCCACAAAGGCCTTATATTGCACAAAGTTAGATAAATCACTAAAACTAATAATTTCTTCCTTTACTGACCCCTTGTGCAAGAGTTAGTGTTTGTATTCTGCAATGGTATAGAGTTCTTATAAAAATTCCTGGATCCAAGCAATATTCCTAATCCACCACATCAGCGAAAAAATTCTGGTAATTGCTTAACTTTCCTGAGAACTATCAAAATATGACCATTGCATCCTTCCACATATAATAATAATAATTATTATTATAATAATTGTACTTAAAACTCAAGAATTCTGGATTCCCATTTTGAAAACATGACCCATGTGATTGTCTTCTGCATCACTGATACTTGGTAGTTTATTTTAAATGATGGGTTGCCTCTGCAGAGCTTCAAACCCATTTGTCCACATTTCTGAATGTTATAACTAAGAAATAAACAGCTTTACAATCATTGCACTAACAACCTACAATTTCAGGGGACATTTTAAATGATGGGAGAAATGGGAAAAGATTTGCACTCAGCTCAAATGTGGCACAACATTTCTGATCAATTCTGGTAGTAATACAGTATTTCAAAATGGTACCCACTGGGACAGCTGAAAAAGGTTCCCATTCATATGAGAGAATGAAGCATGGATATGGGACTGAAATAAAAGTGCACTTGGGGCACTAAGGTACTAATATTACTTGGTTTGGAGCATTCATGGGACCTGTTTGAAAGGGCAAATGGCAGTTAACACCAGTGTAGCTGTGTTATACCATTGGCAGCATTTTCTGTTTTCATATGCAGTTACAGTATGTACAGCCAAATTTATATGGTAACTGCAGGACTGTGTGCCCCTCTCTTGGCTAATAGCAACTCAGAGAGCAGAACTGAAATGAGTTTCTGAGTAACCTTTAGGTCTAAATTTGCAAGTGCTTAGAGACACCTACAAGTGACACAGACAACGTACTCCTAATGCCAACTACATCCATCCTCTGCGACTGTGTGCTGGTGGAATCAGCCAATTATCTGTTAGAGATAACTTGGCATCAAGAATCTAATTCTACTCTGATTTGTAGTCTCCCCAATTAGTACCTGCTTGAGTCTGTTGAAATCCACCACACAATTAGAGGAAAATGACTGCTGCTAGAACTTAGAATTCCACTGTATTGGTTAAATTCCCAAAGCTTCTTTAGTTCATGAATAGAAAACCAATATACTAAACCATTGCTGCTATTATCCATTTGGAAAACACACTATATTTGCTCTGAAATCAAAAGAATGGAATTATTGCTGGTAACATTATTTTGCTGCGAGCAAAACTGTTATTGTATTATACTGTCTATATTAGGTATTGGTGAAAAATAAGGTTCAATTATGTTATTCTGCGCCCGCAAAAACATAAAAGTTCAATTCTAGAGCAATATGTTCAGTCACTTCCTGAAAGGAAAGAGTTCCATAGGCAATTTAAAGGTGTGGAGGTGTAAGTGCCCAGTTAGAGGACGCAGTACACCTCATGGGTTGGGTATTCCTCCATGGCCTGACTGCAATACAGAAAGATACTGATGCAGGAGAAAAACAAAACAACACGCTGGATGTTTTTAAACTGCAGTCTCATGCATGGATAGAGGTGTTGAGTACAAAGAATCTGAAAATAGTTCAACTCTTCAGTGACTCCCTATCACTTAGACCAGTCCCTGCAGACCTGTGGGTGCTTGGGTGGGTGACTGTGGCTCCATATTTGGCTCTCTATACATCACTTGCATATTCAGGGCACCTGCTGTCAGGAGAGGTGAGATCCTGGGCCGACTCACAGAAAGAAATCCTGACATAGGGCATGTTGCCTTTCGCCTGTCACCCACCTCCAATACTGCAATCTAACAACCACACAAGCTGCAGCCATTTTTAAAGCTCCCTCTATATGAGCATTAGTTAGAGGCACCAGTGAGTACAACTCAAGCAATTGATGTAAAAAAATATACAACTCCAGAAAGAACAAATTAAGCCTAGTTTAATTTGATGCAGAGCCTTTATAACAGTTAAAACTTAAACTTTACATGTTAAACGCCAAAGTGCTACTTACAAGAGTGTCAGACCTGTACAGCACAAAGCCAATGCACTCCAATCCTCTCCAACATTCAGAGAAAAGGAAGAGACATATTTTTACCCAGTACTGCTACAGATGAACAGTCACTATCTCCAGAGGACATTCTCTGTCAGCTGCAGGTGAAAGGTGAAAGGTGAGCGTTTGAAGAAGAGAAAACAGGAACTTACCTAAAAAAGACACAAAGAAAAACTGACATCAGTCATGTGATTATTATAGAAAATATTCAAGCCATTATAACAACAAATAATCGCAAGTGTTAGACAATCTGAACCCATAATCTGAAAAATATCTCAATTAGTCTTAACTTGTGCTGTGATGCATGGCTCTTTCTACTTTGCCATGACATGAGTGATATTTAATTTGGGCATCATTCATTTACATAGGAATTTTATCATACAGCATTACCAATATCAACACCAAAATCTAATAATTTACATAATTGTCATAGACTTCTGCTTCATTGCACATGCACCAAGGTTTGTTCTATCAAAAAAAATCTTCAGCTGATTGAACTCAAAAATGTGGCTTCCCTCGGCATGTCTTCTGAAATTAAGAGCTCTCAACTTATGAGATATCAATGATCCTCGTAGGACCAGTATATCACTGTTATTTTTTTTTTTTACTTCTGAGTGTATTGTTTCAATATGTATCAAAGGCAGCCATTCGTCATGAAAATGATAAAATAAAGTGATGAAATTCCACGTGCATTGAGCTTCCTGTTATGCTATCTGCTCTGCTCCAATTATGGCAGGGACAATAAGAAGCCAGGGGAATATTGCCAGTGACATTAATGTATTTCTCTCACAGCCTTGTGTCTGCAGATCACTCTCCCTCTGCCATCTCAGAGGCTCCGCTTACAGACAGGCCTATCCATAATCCATCTGATCACAATCAACGCCTTTTTATAGTTTTTGCCTCCGTTATGGCATCACTTCATCTCCTCTAAATCTGGCTCTGGGGTTTACAGGCAGATACATGCAGTATGGCGTTGTGTGATAAGACAGTCTGTATAGATGCCACTTTAACGGGAGCGCCCCAATTTTTCCCATGGATTGATGGAAACCTGTGTAATCATTTAATGATACACAGTATTGTTATAGGAATCATTGAGTTTTGCATGTGTTGATAAAAGCAGAAATAAAATACAGTAGCTATAGGCTATATAGCTATATTACTATACCCTAACACATTTTGTTATAACAGTGTCCAGAACGGCCCATACCAAAACTGTGCATTTCAACCTTAAAGAAAACGTTAAAGCCGTAAGAAACAGAAGAAAGATTTAAAAAAAAAAATGATTGCACTCTAACTGCTGTTCTGAAGCTGTTTTGTCTTGTCGTGTTGAACTCTCTTATTTCTTAGTCGGATGCGTAGAGGCAAAGACCTATGAAGCGCTCACTGATCCAAGTTCCCCTCAACAGAGCAGAGGCTACACTTAATGCAGTGTCCGTTGAGAGGCAGCTTTCAGGATGAGATCCAGTCTGCTGTGACCTGAACTGTCCAAGCCCCAGGGAGCAACCAGCAATTTCCACAAGGTCAACAGTTAAAGAAATAACTAGGGAGACAAACGCAGAGCGAGAAGCAGAACAAGTGCTTAACATTCAGCCGGCTGTTTTACCCGCAGCCATTTTCCCACTGGCTTGTCAGTCAGAGCTATGTCTATCATTGAGTTCTTCAATTGAAAAAGCCAGGAGGGGGTGAGTAAAAGGACAAGATATGACCTCTAGAGGAGATACTTTGAAATAGACGTTTGATGGAACAGGTTGATGTTTGCTGTGAGATGGGAATTGAAAATCTGCAGTGACTTTCACGCAGCCTGCAGTTTTCCCCTCCTGGTGACACTGTTAGCAAGACTTTTACTGTTTGTTGTGGCGGAGGCTGGCTTCACAAAAACCATATGTTCTTTACTGAGGCACTTAAGGAACAAGAATGACCTTATCTCTAAAGCACTACAGTAGCACAGGGCTTGTTATGTACACATCAACATGTATAAGAAACAGATATAAGACAAGCTATGGTTTTATTTCCATTTCATTATATTGGATCTTTTTATATTATACTGCATTTAATAATTGACAGATAATACATTTAGGGCCATATTTACTAAGATGAGAGCTAAATGGCAAGTGCAAACTGAAAATCAGCGTTTGCTATTTGTGTGCATGTTGTTTGTAGCCTAGAAATCTAGACGCACCCTAGTGGCAGAAAATATTTTTGGACAAGCGGGTTGGTCTAGTAACACACCACAGGGGCCAATCTTGGCTCCGTCCAGGGCTTCGTCGAACCAAGCACAACGCTCTGTCTGTGTAGCGGGTGTGTAGCGAGTTGAGTAGGCGGGGCTTAGCACGATGACGACAGGGCTGGGCGACAGTGCAGAGAGCCGAACAACTACGATGGCTGTGGCTAACGAACAGCGGTCATTTGAATCAGCCTTGACATCAATTTTGGAAGAGTTAGATAGGGTTTTTCTTTGAAAGTGGAGCAGAAAGAAGCACTCAAATCATTCGTCTTAATGAAGGATGTATTTGCGGTTTTGCCGACCGGCTATGGCAAAAGTCTAATATACTAGCTGGCTCCGCTGGTCGCTAAAAATGCTCACCTTGTCCGTTGCTCTGATTGGTCAGAGCGCTGGCCTATTACGTGCAGAAGCAGTTTGAATGATATCCGTTGATTCCACCTCTAGGCTTGAGCTCTGTCTATGGACCATCCCCAGACTATACGTTTAATGTTATAGTCTGGCTTGTCAGGCTATGTTGTTTTTGATTTACTATGAGAAACTGCACAAGTAATCACTGCCGCAAATCTGATACCTAAATGAGAATTTTGCGTGAGCATAAGACACACCAATAGCATTCCATTCAGCCTAAAGTACAGCCTAAAGTAACGCAACGCAAAAGTCATTACGAGACTACAGCCTTTGAACAGGACTTAATGCAATGCTGGACAGAAATAAATGTTGTCTCATAGCAGAAGCTTATCAAACTGATGCTACAGCGAATGTGAGCCATAATCAAAGCTAAAGGCAGTCCAACAAAATATTATTAATATGGGACTTTTTTTTTTTTTTTTTTTTTTTGGCCAGGCAAGGTATTTCGCAAAATTACAAACTATCTTTTATGTATTAAGATTAGTGAAGTTTTGCACATTCACTAGTAATACGGTAAAGAAGGAAAGACATTATTTTAATGACTTAAAAGGTGATAGAAGATTCTCATTAAACTGTTGCTCAAATTCCTGCTACTCCTCTTACTATAATGTCCATTAGTCTATGACACTCATTCATAAGTGCCACCATAAAACTATGTTACTCTCTTGGGTCATTTGAAAGCTAGCAATGGGAATCACCAAGCTACACTGTAATACTGAGACTGCACCTTTCACACAGTTACTGTGGAAAATGAGTGAATGTTCACTTGAAGACTCATGAGACTCTGATGAGGCTGCAAGTGTTAGGATCTCTCTGGGCCTAACAACCAAATAACTCAAATAAAGACATACAATTGAAATACTAAATAAATAAATGCAACTTGTGGTAGAGAACATGCAACTTTCCATCCAGAGAAGCCTGGGTTTGATTGCCCAGATAGGGCCAGGTTGCTCTGTGTCATACCCAATAATTTCTGTATTCAGTCTCGATCAAATAAATGCAAAAACACCCACACATATGTCTCAAAAATACTAAATAGATTAAAAAACTAAGAGAAAACTACAAATTCTACTGCTGTCATTGTAAAAATTATGGAACATTGTTTACTACACTGAAGTCCTAGTACAGCTGAGGCTAATCACACATAGCCTGTAAGGGTTGAGACATTATGCCAGAGATATAATAATAAACAAGCCTATTATAAATGGTCTAAGTGTTTTGTCTTGTGATACCTCCAGGCAGATAGTTGGGTCTGTCTTAGCCTGGGAGTGTGCCCTTCTGCCTCCATCTTTGGAGCTGACATGGACCTCCCTTTGTCTCTGACAAATATCAATTACAGACTGGGCTGAGGAGAATTGTGGTGCGCTGAGGCTCTGGTGGGATCTCTGTGTGAATTGGATTGGCTGACTCTCACAGTGGTAGGATGTTGTAGAAGCATGGCCCTGACTGTCTTCATGCTAAGCCCTGACACATCCTTTATTGCAGTTTGACCTGACTGACACAGTGTTGAACCCCAAGAGAAGTCAAGAGGTTTCTCTGATAGCACTCAGCCCACATTTGTTACGTAACGCTGATGGGGCCAACTTTCTCTAAAGAATGTAATTTGCTGGGGATAAGTAAAGGTTACAGCCTGACAGACAAGAGCTGCCTTTCAGAGCTGTCTGTGATTCATCTGTTTGTGTTGTAAGAGCAGAGGCATAATGAGATAGATCATCATTTGGTAAGCAGATCACAGCCTTTCACATAAATACAGGAAAAACAAGTGCTATCAAAGAATGTCTTCTATTTGTGGGCCTTTTTAAGAGCACCGTAACAGCCCTGAATCTGGTTTTATTTTTATTTTAAAGTAAAGATTTATTCATATTTTATTGTTTAACATTGTACACCATAAGGTCACACATCTATCAGCCCCCTTCATAATTACCCATGTACTAAGTTATTTATTTACTTCAGCAAATCATCTGTTTCCATTCTTCTCCACCAATTCTCTCAAGTCATAATGATGATCTGCATAATTAATTTAGCTTAGCTTTTAATGCCAGATGCCCTTCCCCTATAATCCTCTGCTTTTATTTGGGCTTAAGAGCAGTATAAGGTGTAAAGGAGCTTGTGACCCCTTCCGGCTGGAGTTATGTTGATTACTATGATGTGAATGGATTATTTAATGTTTTATTTATCCAGACCTGAATATTTTAATTCAACTGCAGTAAAAAAATGCCCCTGCCAACATGGCTGCACCTCAAAGCGTCTTCATGCCCTCTGAGTGGAAGCAGCACATTTTCCACAACAACACTGCAGTGAAACCTGGAGCCTCATGTGTTTGTGCTGACTCTGCAGCAACCATTACTGAAAGGTCACAGCGGCCTGCAAGAAGGAGAGCTGTTGAGATCTCTCTGTCACTAACTGTCCTTCACCAATTATCTCACTCAGATATCATCAGCTGTAAAGAGCTTGTGTATGATCTGACATGTTCTTCTGAGCAGAAACAATAAATTACATGGGGAAGGTTACATCGATGTTGTGTGGTACAAAAAGTTAAATGAGGTCATCCAGCTACAGTCCATTCAAAAATAACTTCCAAAGCTTTCTCTCCTCTTATTGCTATTATTTTAAACAAGTCTTAATAATTCAGCTACAGAATCAGTGTACTTTGTGTGCCAGTCCCAGGCCCAAATAAATGGCAAAGAAACATGTGTATT
Source organism: Bostrychus sinensis (assembly GCA_020698575.1). Lineage (NCBI taxonomy): Eukaryota > Metazoa > Chordata > Actinopteri > Gobiiformes > Eleotridae > Bostrychus > Bostrychus sinensis. The sequence goes on from CM036244.1 coordinate 29,655,371, forward strand.
GCTGCACATTAGGAGGCAGACGTTTTACTGTGGCATCCAAGGCAGGGAACAGCAGAAATGAGAACATTTTTTAAGAAGTCTTAAAGCAACATTAAGTTGTAATTAGACCTTAAAATCAAGGTTTGCAAATGGTTAACAGAACAAATTCCACTGACTGCTGAGCGTTATCATTCTCTATCCCTAAGTAACTCAATCCCACGGCCCTGCCCATTGCGTGGGACACTCTCGAAGACAACGAAGATAAGGCTCTGCTGAAATTCTGTGGCCTGGTCGTGGCACGGAAGTTTCTCGAAGAAAAACAAGATAACGCTATGCAGAGATCGTTATACATCGTCATACATAAAAAGCTTAGGACACTCCTCTTTAGCAGCACGCTCCCACTATCCTTTCAGCGGGGCCTCTGCTGCTGTAACCTTACCTGTGTGATATCAAATAAACCTTCTAACTTGAATACATTTCTAAATCATCGCCCTCTTTGATGTTTACGCCACAAATGAACAATTCTAACATTATTTTGATTCTTTGCCTCAGTACTGTGCTGTGTCAGTTTCCACATTACAGTTTTACCCATCTGCATGTCCCTCGCTCCACAGCTGGGGCCTGCCTCACAGCTTGTGCCGGATATATTTTGTTAACATGTTTATATTGGCACTTTAAAAGTGAAAGGGTGTCGTGGGCGCTGCCACTGATATCCTCTGACATTAGAACTGCAAACATGAGCTGGCAGCTGTGGGTTTATGCAAGCCACCATATTTGGATCTTCCCCCCTCGCTCCATCAGGTAATCACTGCAAAACACCAGCCAGTATTTCTTCTGGCACTTTAAAGATTAACAAGCAGTGTTCATTTGTTGAAGTTCATTATTGATGCAAATTTAGATAACAGCTCAATAAAAGTAGCTCAGTGCCTTGGCAGATTTGTATTCAATGAGGCTCAAGTGAGCTCTGACAGTTTTCCCACCACAAGGCGAGGATTGTAATAGCTGCCATATTACCTGAAATAATAATATCATTGGTGCTTGTTAGGAAGCAGGGCCCAATATTGTATTTCAGACTATGGTTTGTAAGACATATACGGATACACAAATAGGTGCTCAGGCAGAATGGTGTCTCCCTGGGGAATAACTTGACTAAAAAGGCATCACCTGTTTCTATCACAAGTGTAAAATTATCAGTAAAAGTATTAAATTTAACAGGTGCGCTAACTGTTGTGAATGTGTTTTGTACAATATGTTTTTCTAAGTAAAGATTTCAGAAAAAAAGGTGATTTGGAACCAATACACTGACATTTCTCCCATTATCAACACTGAATACGTATTAGGACATTTAATGAACTAGACTTGGCAGTGGCTTGTGTTTTGGGCATGTCATCTCGAGGCTCATACATTGTAAATGCATAAATATTTTTACATGCAGACGATAGATTGTATGTTTTTGTAATTTATTTCTTCTATGGAGCCTAATGAGCGAGAGTAGAGTCAGTCCGGAGTTCTGACTGTGCTCCCGCTGTGAGAGGGGAGGAAGGGGCGGAGGGGACTGAATGTTAAATGTAGAGTGTGTGGTGTGAGGAAAACAACCCACACGTGGCAACTACAGGACTGAGACAAGTGCACAAGGGTAAGAGACACCTTGACCAACAGTCAAAGATACAACTAGAAATAGTGAGATGTATTACTAAAGGCCCGTTTGTACAGCTGATAATCTAAAAAAAAGTTGAGTTCTTTAAAAACAGAAGGATTATATAAGGAAATTACATTATCTCCCAAACATTTTTGTTGGAGAGTGGAGACCCAGACTTTAGCACCAATGTCCTTGGTTCACACAGAAATGTGTGTACCAAGTATTTGTTAATATTTTTTTGTGGTAGTGATTATAGTCATCAAAAGTCACTAATTCTGCATAAACAAGATGGTTCTGGAAAAAAGCAAGCCTACAGCATCATGTGTGCTGTCAGTGACAGCAATAATTAAGTTGAACTGTAAAACAATATACCAATTTTCATGAGGTATCTGACAAGATGTGTATTCCTTTACAAACAGTTGCTATTATAGACATACACCAGTATACAAATCCATAATATATGGACTTATATATATATATATATATATATATATATATATATATATATATATATATATATATTCATCTAAGTTTTAGGGCTTCCCCAGCTGTTTTACTCCACCTATTTATGTCAAACAACAGCCAATATATTTGATGAAAACTGAAGTCTATCAATATAACATTGACTCTGTTAAACACACATGCAAGGGTAAGTTTTTATTCTATTGAGTATTGTATTCTGTGTCTGCACACTCATGACAACAAAATACAAGCACGTTATTTGTTTCCAAATAGGTGTGTATCTTTATGTAACAGTGCTCGTGGATGGCTCCATTGAGTCTCACAGATCTTTTCTACATGGCAAAATAAAACACTTCATTTCATCCTTAGTCTCTCAGAATCAGAAACAAACCAAAAGTGTAAAGTGGAGAGAGACATGATGTGGTCCCTGCTGACAACTGAACTGAGTTGTTTTTCCTAATAGCACTAGCAAGGTTGAGTCCAAGGTGACAGCAGTTGAAGTGGTGTATTCCCTGTTCTCAGGTCAGCCAAACGGTTCACTCAGTGAGAGGACCAGAGAGGGAGAGAGCTGTGTGTGCAAGAGAGGCCATCACAGGAGCAGAGATAGTGTTTTATCTGCCCAGCCGTGGCCACCCTCCAGTCACATTTAAATAAAAATATATCTCTGCAACAAAACAACAAGTATTTCTTTACAGGCACAGCAGCTTCCAGCTGGAACACTTGATTAAAGACAAGTGAGAAAGCTCTGGGATGTTACTAATCACCCTCAGCCTCCATCACTGCTGCAGTGATAGCATTCTATTATAAGAGCGCCACCACCTCAGTATTATGACAGAGTGGTCCATTCACCTAAACACCATTTATACTAAAACAATGTTGCAAATGTTATGAATTATTAATGCATGCATGCTGAGATGAAATCTGCATCTCTAACATGATTAATGCACAAGTGAACTAGCATCCAATTCATATCCCTTTAACCATTTACCCAGAGAACAGTAGGTGTGCGGTGACATTTTCAAGCGGGCAAGCAGACACCTTGACTTCATTAAGTTTTATATGACAACATTTTAATTTAATTTGAATTTAAAAAGAGGATGGATAGATGCTGAGTGAAGTTACAGCCTTACAGATGAGGGAGGTTCATCAGCACACACACTGAGATCAGCACCAGACCAGTGCACTGTTAATGCTGCTTCACTATAAAAACAACCCCAAAAGAAGCCTTACACATCACACCACAAACCTCCATTTAAAAACACTGCCTCACTGACACTCACGTCTCTGCTCAAGGTGCAAATCCAGTCCATGTTACTTTTTTGAAGAAATGTCCAGTATTTCCTACAGCTGAGTTTGTCCAGAATAACCAGATCCCAGTTCATTTACAGTTCTGTAATATTCACATTCATTGCTGCTAGCTCCTCTTCACTCCCCCAGCGCCACTTCTAAGAACATCCCTGTAACTTAATGATGTATATGAGGCTATTGATTTATATGACACACAGTTGTATGCACCAGCATGTACTCATGAGGAACGTGAACAGGGTTTTAGCTATAAACTATGACTTATCTGTAGAAATGCTCTAAGACACTGCCATGGCCCTTGAAAATGTGTTTTTTACTTTGTTTTAGTAGTTGAGTGTAGGCTATGTATTTTTGTAAACAAAAAGTTAGTACCAATGCATCATGGGAAACAGGAAGTACTTTGTCATGTGGTGATTAGCTACAGACATGTGAGCTCTGTATCATCTGCTTCTAAGTTGATCACTTTTATTTCTCCCTTTTTGCTAAGGCATCGTCTGTAAGTATTACCAGTGTGTAACATTAGGGTATTACTTAATTTTGATTTTCTGTATCAATATTGAATTTAAAATGCTAATTAGTTTGTGCTGGGCTAAGTTAGCTTTATGCTAATGGCTACTGTTGTTAACTAGCTTTTCTGTGTTTTATCATATAAGCTGCAGAGCTAAGATAGCTAAGCTACATTGTTCAGATACTTCGGGTTTAGTGAATAATAATATGGACATTTTTTGTACTGTGTTTCAGTTTTACAAGATTCTCAGTAAACTTCATGGAAGTAAATCTGCTGTGTCCTGGAGTTTCTTGGGAGTGTTTAAGCTGAACAGAACATAGTCCTTTACAGACACTTTAGATAGCTGTGGCTACTTGTAGGAAGTTTTGTTGTCTAACGCGGTGTATGCGCACTGTAATGGACAGGGCTGTAAGCTGTGGAGCGCGCTGCTATACCATGTGTATTTTCTACTGCTATCAGCTAGCAATCTCTGTCACTGTGCCTGAGATTGACCACAGCACCCATGCGTGACTCTCCAAAACAAGCTATTGGCCCTCTGCTTGATAAGCCCCAGGCAGAAAAAGTACACCGCGACTCCACCTCCATGGAGGTGAAAATGGCAGAAATGAATGGCAGAAATGAATGACAGAAAGGCAACCGAGCTTGTCTCGACAGTACCTGGTGTGGCAAGCAGGGCCAGAAAAGTACACAGTGACTGGAAGCAGGTAATAGACTGATTCACTATGGAAGTGAACGGCAAAATAACATTTTTGGTTATATATCGTTTTTTAGTTTTAATTTTTAGTTTTGATCCTTGTTTTTTTTTTAGATTATTGGTCAAGCACTGTTTGCCTTGCTTGCCCACATGGCACGCCCATGCCAGAGACAGAGGACACAGTTTACAGTTCTTAATGGTGGTTAACCTTATGAAATATTCCCCTTCCCCCTCAGAATTCAGACCATTGACAGAAGGCTGCAGACTTTCTAAATATCAATTTGATTTGTACAAAGATGTGAAGCTGCAGCTCAGTGTCTGTAATATCTGCTGACACTCCAGGGGCCAAACAGTGGTTCCCATCTCACACCTTGACACAAATGACAAGAATTGTCCCGAGTGCTGCCATCCCAGTGTCAAGCTCTCAGTATTCACTAAACTAAACAATGGTAAAATCAAAGCAGGGAGACCCTCCTGCAGCAGTCAATGCCAAACAAAGTGAAAACTCCTCCAGTGAAGAAATTCTGCCCCTGGGATTTCTCAGAAACAGACATTTATGAGGCCATTAACCTTGTCACGACAGTTAAAATAGATGGCGGGACATAAAATGAGGCAGAAGCGAGACAGTGAGAGGAGATTCTCTACAAACAACGATGAATGTGTGCTGGCAGACGGATGTTTACAAAGAGAGAGATAACTTTGGGAAGTTAAGATGACATTCCTCACAGGTCACGTATCGATCTCTCAACCTTCTTGCTGCTTTAACCACTCTGCCATCATGCCCCCCACTGTTTGACAAGTAGAACCAAAATGAAAGAACAGAAATATGGCTGATTAGTATGTCTGTTTACATCCCAATCCATTAAATTCACAGATCAAATATGCAGCAGCCTATAGGATATGACCTATTGGTTTTTGCAATTATACCTCCATGGTTTCCATGGCTGCACTGTTTCCCAAAACACCTATTATCTCATGCTCTCATTTCCTGTGAATGTCAAAATGCTTTCTTGCCGAGGCAATCAGCAAACTGCTCAAGAACCTCCTTGAATTTGAGAAGTACAAATGAACTACAGAGACATATTTTTAACTTCTGCTTGGCTTTTAGTGGAGAGCTATGTGAGGTTTCCTTAATCCTGTTTTGTACAAAATAGCGGCCTGTATCTGTAGTTTAATTACACCCACAAATAATGGACTGTGATGAAGGGCACACACAGATATGTCCATTCATTCTTATTAGTTCCACTGAGAATATCCTGCTAATTAAATCTAGGAAGTTATTATTAGTTAGTTAGTTATTATTAGACCCAGTACTGAAGGACACAATCACAGAAATTCCTTCAAAACATATTGGTCTTTGTTGTTGTCAGACAAAGAAGCAATCAACACATGACATAGACAACTGCAACTATGTTACTTATTAATCTATGGAATATGCAGTACTTTGGTGCAGTACTGGTCTAAATCTTCACAGTGGTTGCATCTTTTCTTTTTATCCCAGGGCTGACAGTATCTGCTCGCTACAATCTAACCACTGACCCTGCTTTGACCTTTCCATTAATAATAGGCTTTCAGTCAGTACCAATCTGGAAGGCTCCTCCAAAAGGCTGTACACTAAAGGGCCAGAACCAGTGCTTCAGAGAGATTGGCTAAAGTGGGAAAATTAGCTACTTCTTACACTAGGCCCCAAGCCCAGCAATCTTCAACACCAAAAGGTATTCAGCTGACAGAGGAGCCTTAGGACATGGAAAAGGGCAGAAGAATAGAGCTCCTAGTACCTCTTAACTTCAATACTTCTCTGCAACTTACTTTAGGGAGCAAATTTAAACTTCACTTTAGCTATGCTGTATGGACATTATAGGAGCCACTTGTACGCCCTGTCAGCAGGTGAACTCAGTGACCATACCCTGCTCTTTTCTGTCCAAACACTGTCTCTTAAAAACCTCAGACATTCTCCTCAGACCAAGACTTTGTTGTGTCAAAGCGAAATGTTCCCATCTTTTCTGAAGCCCATTGAAATCTTCAAAAATGTCCATGGCATTTTGTGAAAAAGTTTACTTTGCTGTGACTTTTTTAAATGACAGACTTCAGACTCCTGCACAACACGAGGCACAAGGAAAGCTGCTCTCTGGCAGACAAGAAAACACACAAGGTGACATTATTTCAGAGAGATTGAAAAGGATTGTGGCATAACATTTTGTACCCATTAAAATGTGATCATGCACTAGTGTGTGATCCAACAGGAGGTAGAAGTGGGCAGAGGTCATTATCTGTAAACTACTACTAACTACCAATAACTACCAATACTATTTATCCTATTATATGCTAGTGCTACTATGTCATTATATAACTTTTTTTCAGAAACCCTGCCAAAAAATACCATCATGAATCATAGAGACAGAATGCCCATATTCACTCACATAGTCCCTAAACCTCCAATCACTTGGCCTTATGAGGAAAGCTATCATATTCTCACCTGTATAAGCTCAGGTTAGTATTTTACACTCTGATCTATTAAATAAAAATTTACCAACATTTTGATGTGACAGAAAGTGAAAATTGTTCCTGTAATTTTTTAAATTCAAACCTGTCTAATGACCATTGCTGTCCACCACTTTTTAAGATGAAAATTTAGAGTGCCCTGCTTCTCAGTCACCAGGCATTCAGACCCCAATACAAAATTGCCAAATCCTTTTATAGTGCACTATAAAGTAATTAGGGACTCAGCTATATCCACAGACACCACTATCACCCCCCCCCCCCCCCCCCCCCCAGTACAAGAAATGAACATTTGAGGACCGTTTTGGAAAAGTAATTCAATATTTATTTTTTCTTTAATCATTTTACGTGACCCAAAATTTGATCCCATGTGGCCTGTGTAGCTTACAGTTCATTGTGACGGTCGACAGTCACACGTGTAGTTTTTTTTTTGCCATGAGTCCATTCCTGTAATGTTAGAAGTGTTAAGTTAAAGCCAGATTTTTATTTATTTTCATTTAGAACAACATTATGTGACTAAAAGAAAATGCCTTAACTGCTGTCACTGTTGTGACAATGAAGTGTGAGCTATACAGGCCACATGGGTTCAACTTCCGGGTCACATAAAACAATTAAAGAAAAAATAAATAATGACTTTCGTCCCCGAGATGGGGGACGTAAATGTTCATGTTTTGTACTAAACATCAAATTAAAAAATGACAAGTCAAACAAAAATCAATTGAATGAAGAGGATACAATATTATTTAGTTTTATTTTATTTTTCTGGCCCTAACAGTGTCTGTCGAGAAAAATTCTGGCCCTTGGGCAGATGTAGTTGATGACTCCTGCTGTAAGGGCTTTTGTGACTTAATGGACTAACATATAGAGCATTTCACCCTGAACTCTCTATTAGTTTACAAATTCACAAAAAAATATATCTTTGGGGCATGCCAATTGTGTGGCAGTACTGCTGTGAATGTGTGGGTTTTAGGTTTGCTGATAGCAACAACTGTTTTTGGCGATACATGTTAACAACACAGTAACACGTACATGTTGCTGTACATTTACACACATTAGATTGTTACTGTTTCTATGGGCAGAACAATCACAAGTGGCGTAACAGAAATGAAGGGCGCCGCTGACCCGTAAACAAAACACACAGGGTGCTTATGAATAATTGTACAGTTGTAGACAGTGTTGTACTAAGAAAAAAAAGTCAACAACGTGGACTTCAGCAGAATCAACAGGAGACGAAGAAAAGCACTAAACACTGTTAACCTGGTGCTGCTTTAGAAAAGAAAGGAGAGGCTGGTTGACCTGGCTACTTCACCACCTCAGTGAGCAGCAGAAGCTTATATTTTATTTGTTATATTTTCTCTGGTAACTGTACCCACAGTGTTCAATTTCGCAACACTAAGAGTTAGAATCTTTATCAAGGTTTATTTTTTTTACCATATGTTCTTCTTTGAGTATAAAACACTAAACAGTGAGCCTAGACTTATCCCTCAACATCAGCCATACTCTAGAGTTATATTTATACAGATATTGTGTCTGTTTGCAATCTGTCACATGGAGCAAGTGCTTGTTAATTCAGGTCCATTATTGGTGGACTAAATGGGCAGAAGGAGAAGACATTAATCGCTCGGCGTCTTGAAGAGTGGTTGGCTTAATGGCACATTGTCAAAGCTCTCCTCAGTGTTTATCAGACCAACAGGCTGAGTGGCTGATGACTGGGAAATACACCATAAGTGGCAGCCTCTTTCGCCTTTATGAATCCTCTGAGCGATCTTTGAGCAAAATATTAAATTATGACATGGGAGGCTGGAGTGACAGGAGGTAATCATGCTCCCTGAATGTTGTGTAATTGTTTTCTGAACTGTAATTATAGAGTGAGAGAAAACATTGGCCTTCTGTAATTAACGGTGAAGAACAACGTTTTTGAATGAAAAACTGAAATTTTCTGGGGAAGTGAGCCTGTAATGTGAGCACAGAGCGAGAGCGGCATACTGAAAAACAAACTGGTGTTAGGACTTTATGAGGCAGAACCACACAGACCTTAGCATTAGGAGTGTTTATCCCAGCGTATATGTGTGCATGATGAATATGGGTAATTCTTCACAAAGGTAGAGCTCATTTACAGTGAGCAAGCCATGGCCAGACAGTGAACTGTGTGGTTATCCCACTACATTATATTATCTTTAAGCAGACAACTCTCACTCAGTAAAGAGTCTTGCTATGACATTGGCAACATTTTTGTCTCTCAACTGTGCCTAACACTCAGAAACCTCTTTAAAATTGGGAAACATTCATTCTGATGTCACACATTTGTTCTGTCCATATGTTCGTCAACTCGACTGGATTTGTCAGACCTTGTCCAAACAGACAGTTCCTCCAGTTCCCATCAGCGGTGAGAGGGAATGTTGGGCAGCACGAAGGCATCACGTAGCAGCCACTTCAAACAGCGACACACGTGGACTAAGTTGATAGAAGCAGCATGTGTGAAGTCTGCTTAGAGAGGAGATCAAAGGAATGCTGATATCCACTTTTTGGTTGGCAGCCCCAAATCTGCACCCTGGTCGCTTCGGGCCATTGGGAAGAGGAGTTCTGCATAACAGCATGGGGCACAGTAATCACAACTCTGCTGCTCACTTCTGCTGCTTAGTCCCAGTTGGGCTTTCATTCCTCGGTCACTCACTCACCTTTCCCACCTGCAATCCTACAGTTTTTATCTACACAATCTCATCCCTATTCTCCCCTTTTCTTCTTCTCCAGTCCATCTATATCACTCAGTCAACCCATGAGCACTTGTGAGCCCACTTCGCTTGCACATATACAAATAAAACCTGAGAAACGGGTCATTTTGCAATGGTCTTTTAGTTTTTCCAGAGCAGTATAAAGGCTTGGAGAGGCGGTTTCAGAGGAGTTCCAATTTCAACACTAAGACAAAAAAAAAAAATCTTGCTGTCATTAAAGATGGCCATCTTTTCTCAATGCAAACAATTCTTATGCTGTATCAACAAGCTTGTATTTCTTTAGTAATAAAGTTAGCCCTCTCATCTCATATATAACCTAGTAATTACTTTTCAAAACCATGCAGTGCGAAAAATCAATAGTGCCAGAGTTCGGGTGGGTATTAAGAAACAAATGGCACGTCCACCAGGACTTCTACTGCTGACCTTTGAGTCATTAATGCTCTTTATTGTATGGCTAGAGAGTTATAACACAGACAAAATAAATGACTGTTAGGGAACACAGGCAAGAAATGACTTGACTGTAACTGCGTGACACTATGTAGTATCTATCTATCTATCTATCTATCTATCTGTGTCTTTGATATGGTGAATCAGCGACAGGTGATGCATGAGGGGAGTGAAGGCTGGCTGTGTCTGATCCAACAGATGAGCTATTGGAGTTAACGCTGGCTCTGATAGAAGGTGTCAGAATATACTGTGCATCACAGTTGGGACTGCATAACACATAACATTATAATCACTAATAACAGGCAGGTGGACCATTTCCAGTCTGAGTTCATCCACATGCTGCCTCAAAGTGGTACCCACTAGATTTCTAAAATCTGTGCTAAGCGGTTTGTTACCACAACTTCCAAGGGCCTTGAAAACTGCTGTCATCAAGCCTCTCCTAAAAAAAGAGCATTCTTGATGCCACAGAGACACACAACACAGAACACCTGAGTCCAGGGAAGTTTTTTAAGCATTATGTACCATTGTGAGATATGGCCAGAAACTAACTCTAAACACAGGGGCTCAGTAAAGGAGCAAATGATTGGATTGAGACCTAATGGGTAAAGAGCATTTGCCCCTCTTTCTTATATGATCCCTCATGGGAATCCATATCTGGGCACTCATTGTGAGACAAGTACAATGCTTTGGCAGAGGTCTGCATTCTCAGAGCACATCTTTAAATTGAAGTGGTTTATTGATACTTAAAGGTTACAAAAGCTTTCTTGCTTTCAGGTTTATGCAGCCTACAGTACACCAAAGACTGACAGACGGCTGTCCACTCCGCTCTCATGATCCACTCAGTCCCATGACATTACAAGCACGTACTGTAGGAGGCAGTTAACATGCTGCAGACGTCTGGGCTCCCCTCATTTCACCACAAGACCAAGGCTAACTCAGGTCTAGAGCTGGATGATAACAGACACATAGCACATGAGGGATTCCCAGCAGCAGGTCAAACGATATGTTAAAAGTGTGTGACAGTGGAACAGGTAGCACTGGGACAGGGAGTATTATCAGCTTCATGCAGTAAGCCTCTCACTGTGGAGCGCTATAATTTTTCTTAGTTTGACAGGCTCCAGGAGAGCATACACACTTCCATGACCTTAAGTCAGCGCACAAACTCGGGAGGGAGGGGGGGTTATGTGCGCTATGTGCGTGGCAGCTGCTAGTTGCATACAGATAAACTCTCCTCAATGCCAGCAAGCCATTTCTTTTAGTCTGGGAAGAGGAGGCAACAAACACTGTTTGCATTAGGCTGTTCAATATCTGTTACATCTTGGATTGCTTTTAGACGACAGCAAAACAACTTTAAAGTTATATCCTACATAAAGATAACAAATCCATTCTTTTATACTTTTAAAAATCTCGCTCCATTTTCAATCTGTGCAGCTCATCCTTTATTCCTCTGAGCTGTGGGACGATAGAGAAGAGTCACTTCAGGGTAGAAACGTATTTAAAGGGCTTTCCAAGATAATGGGCTGAGATTGTATTTTTGATAGAAAGCCTCTGACTCTGACATCAGTAAACCACTCCAGGTTTGGTCAAGCTCTGCACTGCTCTAGTCTCCAAACATGTTTATTTATTTATTTTTTATGTCAACTAGGTGAAGTGGTGTGTCAAAATAACTAGTTGGAGTGGTGAATTAAAATGAAATGGTTTCTAATTCAAGCCAATAAAAGGAACGCTGTTGTTTTGCTGAAGAAAATAATTCTCTTTAAACAGTAGTCATTGTTTCCCCCTATGACACACAAATATTGCAGTCATTACAAAGGGAAAGTAGCATTGTAAGAAAACAAAAACATGACATGGTAACTCTGGAGCCCTAGACTCATCACAGGTGTTCATGTTGATCCGCTGAGGAACATTTAGGGTTGCAAAGGGGCGGAAAATTTCCAATACATTTTCTGGAAACTATGGGAAGTCCATGGGAAGTTAACGCGTTAAAATTTATTAATGCAAATTAATCACATGATCTGTTTTGCCGTACACCAGCGCTTCTCAAAGCGCTTTGGAGGGCGTCAAGCCATGTCGGGGGAGTGTGACCGTCTTGGAAATGTGCGTATATCACAACATTGACTTGCTTTCACGGTAAACGACCCGCACGTCCAGGGAAGAGAAAAAACCTGCCTCACACGTTTGCCCGTGGTTCCACTTCAGGACGAGTCCACTGCTTTGGCCGCTGCACTACAGCCCTCCCCTTTCCCTCCCCTCACGAGTCTGTGTAAAATGTTTTACTAATAAATGTTACGTGTGCTTTTTATATCGCTTCTTTTCTCTGCCTCCGTCCGTGCGCAGTCTTGAGTTTGGTAGTTTTGTGGAGATCAGCTGTGTATGTGATAGGGTGATGCAGAGTGCATAGAAGTGTATGCAGAGCAGGTTACTACATGTACCACAGGTTACTACATGTACCATAGGTTACTACATGTAACACAGGTTACTACATGTACCACAGGTTACTACATGTACCACATATACATGTGACTGAGGAATAACACAGAAGTGTGTTGAAGTGTGTTTGTGTTTTTTATGCTATAGTATGTTACCCTGTCATGGGACAGCTTTGAATTGTGTAAGTTCCCAATTTCTTCCCATAAATTCCCATTTATTCCCATGGAAAATTTCCAACTTTGAAAATTCCCAGAATTTTGCAACCCTAGGAACATTTCACACTAAAGTAGGTCCTTATGCAAATGCACTGGCCAATGCAAGGACAGCATTGGTTGGTTATAGGTGAGAGAAAAAAAGTGCTTACTCTCCAAACAGAGTGGTCTCTATTAGTTTTGCTAGCAGCACCAGTCTGCTGGACTATGTGGCCTGTAATAGGATTACAACAGTGGCTATTGCCCTTTTGCTGCGCTCCTTGGGTTTAGCACTGCTAATTTCAGACTTATCTGCTTTCTTTAGGTGCGTTCACATTCAGTGGCAAAAGAACAAGACCTGGGCTACAAGCAGTGGTCAACTGGTACATGCACCACAATAAAACAATTTCTGTCATGTTAGCCTTTTTTAAAAGTTCCTCTGTACTTCTCATTTCCAGCATTTGCCATAAGAAAGTAAACAGAGGCAGTACCAACACATACAGAATAAATGAAATCATCTGATCAATCACTTTTTATTGTAATGTGCCCCATTTTAGATCAACTGTTCTGCTTGTTTCTGGGGAAATATCTTTTAAATGGGACCCACTTCACTCAGTTAAGGAATACAAGAAGCAATTATAAGTCCTGATTATACATGCATGAAGTGCATTTAGTGCCATAGATACTCGCTTTCATGTTAGGTCAACAGAGCCACCATGTTTCTTTGGCACGCCACACCAGCAAGGTTTTATGTCTCATATAAAAGTGCTGTGTTTAGGAAAGTATTCTTTAATGTAGATATGGCCATATTGAAAAATAGCATTTGCTATTTGTGGGCATGTATGAAGAGAAAGTGCGTAAGTAATTGCTGTCACAAATCTAATATGTAAATGGAAATTTTGCGTGAGCAGAAGATGCACCAATAATGGGAGCAGAATTGCTCTGGCAGCTCCGAGTGCATCTTTCCTACAGTGATGCAACGCAAAAGTCAACATGAGAGCCCAGCCTCATAACAAGACTACACTGGCTGTGGTTGTCTTTGAGGAATAATAATTTCATTGCAATGCATTTCACATTCTTCTATTAACTTTGCGTAGTCTGTCCTTGTTAAATCCTTGTCTCATGTCTCAAGATTCTGGCACTGACCACAGTCACGTGACTTGAGTTTCCCAGAGTGGAGAGACAGAGGAAAGGTAAAGTCCTATTCACTGTCTGTCAGAGCCAGTAACCCTCCAAACACATAGCTTGTAAAATGTAGCAAGTAGGCTTTATGCAGTGCTGATGATGATCACGTAAATATAAAAATAAAAAATATTTGCTCTGCTCATACATTAAACAGCAGCGCAACCTCGATCCACTGTGGGCAGCTTTCAATCAAGCGTCGCAGCGAGCATCATGAGGCAATGGGATAAACACAACGGGACTGATGCTGTCATCACATCATGGCCTTTACACTGCGTTTAAAGACTGCTTAATTGTCACCGTAAGGAGTTACGTGAAACAGACTGAAAGCCCAGAGACACGAGCTGTAAAAGGCTGAAGTTCAGGGGAGTGGGAGAGCATCAAGGAAAAAGTGTTGCAAGAAAGTCTGTCTGTTTGTTTCCTCTGACTTCAAGTCAACACTTTACTGTTGCATCTTTGTAAATGAGCCCTGTTAAAGGTTCAATTTGTAAGATTTTGGAAAACTGTATTCTTTAAGATTATGCAGAAAAAAATAAAAATGCTTTAAACGTATTTTAAAATAACTTTATTGACAAATTGACAAGTGCATAAAAAAGTTTTATTAAAAAGATATTGTGATATATTTTAATTATTTTAATTTTGGTCCAGTCTGTACTGGTCATCTGGCCGCTAGATGGCACTATAAACCACAATAAGTCCAGGTCACGTGGAGTCCAGCAGCCAATGGGAGTAGAGTTCGGTCTTTCACAGCCTTAGAAACAGGAGATACATGACAGAAGTCACCGGTGAGCTGAGTCTGTGCTGCCTCACATCCTCCTGTCCTCGCTGTTATACAGGTGAGTTATAGCCTCTGTTTTGTGGTGGAACTGTTAGCATAATGGGGTCGTGTGTGTCTGTAGTAAAACCAGGGTCGGGAGATTCGTTCTCTCTGCATAATAAATGAATGATGGTTACGAGCGTGTCTAGGCTGTTTGTTGACAGCTATATGATATGCCGTCTACAGTCATAGCTATACGCACGCATAACTTTACATGCACGTCAATAGCCGCACATAAACATGGTACACTATCTATGACAGTAAGCTTCTAGTGTGGTTAGTTTTCCTCCTGGTAGGAAGTGGAGTCCAGTGTTTGAGTCCGCACACAGCAGGTAATGTACTATACAAGTAAAGGTTACAGTAATCTGTTTGTTATAGCTCACAATTTCCCATATTGTGATATTGATAAGTTATTTTGTTATAGATATTTGGAGCTGCTCCCTAAAAAGCTAAATATTGCTTTGTCTAATCACATCTGTGGTCTGTCTTATTCAGAAAAGTGAGGCCTACATTCTTCAGAGACAGGACTGTGGACACCTCTCTACAGATCCACTGAGGGACTAATATCCAGTGAGTAGTCTGTGTACTACATGTCTGGGATAAAATACTCTTATTGCAGTTACGTGATTTTTTTTATGCTCATATCAGCACTGTAGTACACCCGGAGAAGTGGACAGGTGACTGTTCACCTGAGCAGCTGCAGAGAGTGATGCTCCTCTCCTCTGTCCTAGGTAAGGGTACACTTCTGTTCTGGTTCAGTCTTGTTCAGTCTCATTCTGTTGTGTTTGTGTGTTTCACAATCAGATGTAACATTACATTAGTAACTCCTGTCAGTCTGAGCCTGTCTCTGTAGTCACTTTTATCACACCTGTTTGGCCTCAGTGGGTAGTATTCCTCTGTGCTCCACTTCTCACCTCACACAAGTACAAACCAGTGACAAGTCACAGATGTGAACATCTGTACAGTGACCTGCTGCTGAATGAAATGATTCACTTTATGTTATTTATTCTCTTTCAGATAATACTTCAGCTCGAGCTGTGGGAGCACTCTGGATCCATCACTCCTTCACATTTCCTCTGACAAAGACACTGCCCTTCACCATAGCACCACTGGAGACATATGTTTATTTTATTTATTTTTTATTCATGAACTTCTCTGCATTGAGATGGTCATGTTGTCTACACAGACCACTTGCGAACCTGTATCCACGACTTCTGTTTGTACTTCAGTTACATTTAGACATTTATTTCGAACATCACTTTCTTTTGCAAGTTTTCTCTAACCAGATGCTCGCTTCATACCCAATAATGTTAGTCTTTTGTTTTCCAATAAAGTGCAAAAAGCCATCGGAAGGAAGAAGAAGAAGAGACCATGTTTGGTCTCTAATTTTACCATCGTGCAAAGTGAGGATAATTGTACAAATATTTGCAGATATGTATTTGTTTCTATTGAAGAAATACTTTGACAGTTACCAGCGAATGATTTACTAAGCGTAACAGTAACACTAGACTACAGAGGGGCTACAGTAGCTCTCTGCACAATGAGAAAATATAATAATGAAAGTCATAATAATAAAGCATATACAAAATAGGACAGCTTTTAGATTTTATATTTTTATCTTCTGTAATAGTTACACATTTCACATAAATAAATAAAAGGTCCGAGGCAGAAGTCTGTCTCCAACAGTATCTGTCAGGTTATTCCTGAGGTAAGTGTTCAGGGGCCTCATTTATAAAGCTTGTGTATGCCCAAAATGAGGGCTGAAACTTGCGTACACCATTCTCTGCACCAACATTGGTATTTATAAAAATCAAACTAGACGTGAAACCGTAGTTCCACGCAAGCTTTCGACCTTGCGTATGCCATACGCACCTTTCAGAGACACAGCACAGAGGCAGGAGAGGAGAGAACTGAAGTGAGTTTCATGTTTGGTGCACGTTTTATACAGTTCACTTTCACTTTATAATCCCCCAGAAAACCAAAGGATTACACAAAGGTGTGAGCATTTAATCACAACGGTGTTTAAAGCACATGGAATGCATTTACTTTTTATTAATTTATATATATATTATTATATATTATATATATTATATTTATATATATATATTAAAGTGTTTGTCTTATTATGGAATTTCAAAGGCGTGAGTGCTTGTGCACGCGCAGCAGAGCGCAGCAGCGCTGGCTCTGCTTAAAAAGTCCGGTTGGAGCCTGGTGAACAGAAAGCAGGGATGGTCCCTGAAGAATAATTGGGTGCTTTTATGAAATAATTGCTGGACATAAGTCTAACCAACTCCTACAAACAGTTCACACAGGGCTGTGTGGTTTTCATGAAGCATTGTGTCAAACACAACTCAATAGTCTCTGCTGTCATTACGCACAACAACACCGCGGTGTTCAGTGCCCTCCTCCTGTTACACATCCTTCACCCGGGCTTTCACTGCCCCATAAACGTGCACATATTCAGACCTCTGTCCATGTACTCATCAACTGGAATTTTTTTTAAAATTTATTTTAATTTTTTTTTTTCAACGCTCTGGCACCATGGAATAAAAAGCCTCCAGTATTTCTATAGCTCCTGAGAGAAAACTGGGCCTTCAAAAACACCATCTTACTGTGGAGCCGTGGTCCTGTTGAACATAGAGAAATAGTTGGATTTGGACATGTTTTGATAATTGGTGATATTAATCTGGTTTCCTGTGCTACACAAAGCTCTGCACCTCCAGCGCTCTGCCCTGATGGGGACTGTGTTTATCATTGTGCACGTTTGACAGTTTGTTCCTTAATGCTTGGCTTGCTGCACTCTTTCTGTGTTGGTAAAAGTTAATAAAAGACTGGATTAACATGAGACACATGACAAAACTCACTCCTCACTGCAGTGTGCGACTGCCTCCCTAACATTTTAATTGCTCAGGCTCTTTGTGAGTTGTGTGTGTGACCCACAGCCAGCTTTGCTGCTTGACCTGCCCCAGCCTGCGGAAGATGTGTGTGGCAAATAAATCCTATTATAAAGCAATCTTTGAAGCTTCATTCTGGACAAACTCTAGATTATACAACATGTTCAGGTTTGCTCTCACCTGAAAGAAGGATGAGAGGAGCTTGAAGTGTGGTCTTTGTTTTTGAGGAAGAGAGGTTCCTCACTTATGGCACATCGAGATCTCATAAAAAAAAAAAAGGGTGCTAATATATAAAATATATGTGCTTGTATTAATTTTCAAATCCACCATCATCTACGCGACAAAAACTTGTGTATTATTAGTTTGTTCTTTTAATCATGCAGCAGCTGCTAAACTAAAAGAAAAAAAAAAGCACGGGGATCTGCAGCATCTTATTTTTAGACCTGGAATTTCAGATTCAGAGACATTTTGAGCAGGCCATGTGAGAGAGCCTGATTGATCTGACGCTGAGATTGTAATTACCAACAGAAAAACACTTTCTCAACCTGACTTTGGAGCACCAGCCTCATGTTTGTGTCTGAACAAGATCATCTCTTGCTTCAAACATGAAATTAGCCCAAGTCTCTGTGAAACCATCAACAATTCAAATACCACTGGAAGATCTCACCGTCTCCACTGACCACATATCAGAGCAGTTAATTAGGCAGCAAAACACCAAAACCCTGCATTCACTATTTAGTCTGAGCATGGAGAATGTCAAATGTGGTACAATGGCCTTACTATGCCTCACTATATGTTTCATCTGAGGAGAACTGTCTTGGCTTTTTCATCAGATTATCAGATAGTTTAGTATGCCAGCTGGGCATACTCCCACTGGCTGTTAGTGAACATTCACTAAATTGCTGTCAGAACAAGAAACATGTCCATTCTACTGCTGACTATGTCTGCTTACACAGAGACAGAGATAATATTGGCAGTGCATTCACAAAATGTTGACAGTGACAAGGAGGAAAGCTGAGCTCAAATCTCAAAGTTTGAGGTCTAAACTTATTGAGCTAAATTTGATCATGCACTGTATTTTGAAGTGGCAAATTGGTCTTGTTTAATAAAAGAAAAACAGCAGTGTTAGGTCTATGGATTTGAAGCCAGTATATATAAAAAATAAGCTGTTAGATATTAATTTCGATCGATTTTAAGGTCCTTTTATTGTTTTTTAAATGTCTTAACGGTCTTGGGCCTTCTTATCTTTCTGACTTGCTTTTGCCATACGAACCCTCATGGCCCCTGAGGTCCTCCGGTACTGGCCTCCTGATAGTTCCTAGCATCAGGATACGTGCACATGGAGAAGCAGCTTTCCAGTGCTGTGGTCCTCGTCTGTGGAACAGCCTGCCGGAGGACCTCAGGGCTGTGGAGAGCGTTAATGTTTTTAAGAGCAGGCTCAAGACCCACCTTTTTAATTTTGCTTTTACCTAATATTTATTCATTTCATTCTCATTTATTCTATTTATTTTTCTTTTTTATTCCATTCTTGTTCTATTATTTAATTCTTTTTACATTTTTATTTTATCCCACTTTTATTCACTCTATTCTTTTACTCTGTTTATGTTATTATTAGGCCATAGTCCCAGTGTTTCCTCAGAGGGGGCCCTCTGCACCGGGGGCCGTGATTGGCCGTGGCTGCTGTGGCTCTGTCCTGTGGGTTCTTTCAGCCGGGTTGGATGAATTCTCTGCCTGCAACTTCACTGTGGGCCCCAGGTCAGTTCCTGGGGGCTGTGTTCTGTGAGCGGCTCCCGGTGCAGACGGCTCCCTGTGATAGTGTTTCCTCACCTGGCTCCTCGGTGCTCAGCCTGACGTTGGTATTTTATTGTGTGTGTGTGTGTGTGTGCATAAGGAGATGTGGGGACTGAGGGAGGGGGTGGGGTGGGTGGGGGTGTATTGCTTTTAACCATGTAAAGCACTTTGTGCTACATTACTGTATGAAAAGTGCTTTATAAATAAAGTTTGATTGATTGATTGATTAATAAACAATAGTAACTCTGGTCTTCATTTGAATTCTAAAGGACTTCAGGTAAGACATTGCACTGGCATCAACATAACCTTTATGAATCCTGGTGACCTAATACATAAAGGTGAGAATTTCCTATTTTGAACAAAGCACATCTATATATTTGATTGGTCCCCACCAGAATATTGATGGGTGGACTTCCACCTCTGACTGGAGCCATGCAGCAGACAGAACAGTGATTGGCTGCTGTGCACTGCTCTAAAGCCCCTCAGTTAATCCTTTAGATGGAAGCGGGCAAGTCACCCTGAAATGCTCCGGCATCACTTCACACTTATCTCAGACAAGGAGGTGATTTTCTTTTTCTTTTTTTTCTTTTTTTATTTTAAGTCGGGAGGTTAGTAATGCTGATTTGGCCTGGCATAGTTCTGGCTGTGTAGGAATGGCGGTGAAAGCCAAACTGATGCAGTGATTCATGTGAGCAGGTGGGCGGGGGAGGCACTTAAGAGAAATCCTAATCACAAGCCTCCCCTCAGGCTTGCTGCAGGGGGTTTGTGGGGGATTTAAAATCACAGCTACTTAGAGCTACTGTTAAATAACTTTACAACTAACTTGCTTGGCTTAGTTAAGCACAAGCAAAAAAGACAACCACAGACACAGCCCACAAGAAAGAGCCCCAAAAGCAAATGGCTGCACTTTCTAATGGAGTTTACTAAATGGGTTGTATAAATTGTATAAGTAAATTGTAATAAATGCACAGTGAGAAATCCCTTTAGCACACCAGGTAGGAGCTGGGTTGAGAGATGGCCCAGACAACATATTACACATAGCTATTATAAGTGTAAAGATACTTAAGGATTAAGGCTTAAAACAATGGTCCTCTGTTAAAATATTACCAGCTAAATGTATTTTTTCTGTCCCGGTTAGAACCCCACCAGGCTCCCCAAACAGAAAACTAGACCATTTCACTACCAAAAATATAGACAATACATCTGATTTAATGTTAGAGCTTACTTTAAACATCTAGCTCTGAGTTCATCTTTATACAGTAAACAGTATCTTCACCTCATTAACCATCTCATCAGTGCTTTCTCATTAATAATCAGCTTTTACATTGCTTGCTTTTTTCTATTCATGTTTTTTTTTCTGTGCTGTTGTGATTTGATTTTAGACATTGGGGTTATTCATGTGTGTTTACATTATACGAAATTAATGGCTTGGGTATTGCAGATATACTACACTTTCCAGGCACTTAACATACCAATAGTGGTTTACTCAGCTCTTGAGATTACATGATGTAAATACAAATAACCTACATTACATCTGGAGCTCAACCAATATATCGGCCGGCCGATATGATCAGCTGATATAGCCCATTCGAAAATTATTGGTTATCACTCACTGTACTATTTTTACTGTGTGCTGGAATAAGATCTGTTTATTTGCAAATGATGGCCTTCTGCTATTTATCCAGCAGAGGGCGATGGCACCAACTCAGAGTGTTTCCCAGCAGTTTGGCTCTTACTCTGCAGTTCATAGGAAACTCCCCAAATCACCTTCTCATGGCTTGAAAAGCTCAAAACAGCAATAAATTTAAATTAATTAAATATTATAGAAAACTTTCTTTAATGGAATCACTGCTGTGACATCTGACCCCTCAGGTGTGTGTGTGTGGGAAGGGTCAGGACTCGTCGGTTGGGCAGCATCAGGACCGAGTCTGGCTCAGCTTCAGTTCACTTTGGGATGACGGAAGTCCTTTCCTGCGAACTTGGTCTTGTCCCCGAGCTCCTCCTCGATCCTCATGAGCTGGTTGTACTTGGCCAACCTCTCCGACTGACACGGAGCTCCAGTCTTAATCTGTCCGGTGCACAGACCCACCACCAGGTCTGAGATGAAGGTGTCCTCCGTCTCTCCAGAACGATGACTCACCATCACACCCACCCACTGCTCTGGGCCAGCTTACATGCCTGGATGGACTCAGTGATGGAGCCGATGGTTGACTTTGAGCAGGAGACAGTTGTAGGCCTTCTTCTCCACCGCTGTCTGGATCCTCTTCGGGTTGGTCACCGTCAGGTCATCCCCTACGATCTGGATGTTGGTGGAGGCGGTGAAACTGGTCCAGTTTTCCCAGTTGTCCTGATCAAACGGGTCCTCGATGGACTGCACTGGGTATCCCTTGATGAAGCCCTGGTAAATGTCTCCCAGCTGTCCCCCGCTGATGTAGCGGCTGGGGTCGTCCGTAGACTTGAAGTCCAGGTCGTACTTCCCGCTCCTGTAGAACTCGGAGGCGGCCACGTCCATCCCAATGATGATCTTGTCCAGATAACCGGCCTTCTCGATCGCACACTTCAGCAGCTCCAGGGCCTCGTTGTTCTCCAGGATGTTGGGAGTGAAGCCGCCCTCGTCTCCAATGTTGGTGGCGTCTTTTCCGTATTTGGCTTTGATCATGTTTTTCAGGTTGTGGTACACCTCGGCGCCGATCCTCATGGCCTTGTGGAAGTTGGCAGCTCCGACCGGCAGGATCATGAACTCCTGCATGGCCAGTTTGTTCCCGGCGTGGCTCCCTCTGTTGATGACATTAAAGGCGGGGACTGGCAGGATCACGTCCTTGTTCCCAGCCAGGTCTGCGATGTGTCGGTACAAAGGGATGCCCTTCTCTGTGGCGCCGGCCTTGCGCACGGCCAGAGACACACCCAGGATGGCGTTGGGTCCAAACTTAGATTTGTTCTCAGTTCCATCGAGCTCAAGCATGAACTTGTCGATCTTCTTCTGCTCCACCACGTTGAAGTTCTTCTCGATGAGTTTGGGAGCGATGTCAACTTTCACATGTGCCACCACCTTCGTTGTCCCTTTGCCCAGGTAGCGGGCCTTGTCTCCGTCTCTGAGCTCCAGAGCCTCGTGGACTCCAGTGGAGGCTCCGGTGGGGACGGCCGCTCTGAACAGACCTTTAGCGGTCCACAGGTCCACCTCCACTGTGGGGTTTCCTCTGCAGTCCAGGATCTCCCGAGCGTGGATCTTTGTGATCGACATTCTGACTGAGTTCAGGTCCAGGTGAGTCCAGAGCGTCCCGGGGCAGAGAAACCGTGGGTTCTCTCCGGGTTCTCCGGTTTCCTCCCACCGTCCGTTTGACTCTAAATTGACCCTAATGAATGAATGCGAGAGTGAATGGTTGTCTGTCTGTGTTCCTCTCTGTGTCAGCCCTGCGACAAGCAGGAGACCCTGCCTACGGCCCAAAGTTACTGGGATAGGCTCCAGTCACCCACGACCCCTAACGGGAATAAGCGGTAGAAAATGAATGAATAATTAAATATTAATTAATTAAACAATTCATATTTTATTCTTTTCTTTGCCATAAAACCTCATGGAGCATTTTGTAGTTCTCCCCATGCTCTACTTGCACGTCAAGTTTAAATTAAATTTAAGTTAAAAATAAAATTGTTAAAGCTAAATAAAATAAATAAATATAATACTTAAAATATATAATAATACTCCCCACACCAATGCCCACTACAACCTAAATAACAATCAGCATCAAGAACAATAAGCAGCTTTCTACAACATTTTAAAAATAAGTTTAGTCTAATAAAGTGGCCATATTCATGTAAACAAGAGCGGAAAGAAAAATGCTTTAAAATACTTTTTCCTAATGTGTAATGTATCAGCCGATGTATCGAATATCGGTATTTTTTATTTTATTTTTTTTACTTAAATATCGGTATCAGCATTGGTCTAAAAAAATCCATATCAGTCGGGCTCTAATTACATCTATGCAGAGAACAAAAATCATGTCTTACTATAACATTATACCTGCTCCACCTGTAGTTTAGACCTCAGACACGTTCTGAAAAGCCTGTCATTCATTATATCAATATGTATGCGTTCTCTAAAGCATCACATGCTTAAAATGTAAACTATGAACCAAACCTTGATAAAAAAATTAAATTATCAACCCACTGAAAAGCATGAGTCAAAGCCAGTCATCTGACCATTAAGAGACAATGAAATTATCTGGAAAAGTGTTGTCAGAAAAAAGATTAAAAAAGATTAAGAGTCTAAAGACTCTTGAGAAAAGAAGGATGCAGACCTCCCTATCTTTACCTGATTGTGCTCTACCTGTTCTGACCTTGAGTTCTTAATGATGTGCTGCCTTTAACTGGGCTTGGAGACAAGGTCAAACATGTCTGAGTCTAGGCCTAATAATAAGCCTGTTTGAGGGGTCTTCAAGCACCTGGTCTCCTCTGGCCAAGGGCACTAGTCAATTTCATATTACTTGACAATAGAGCATTTAATGCTCTATCAAAGTGTGTGGACAGTGACAGATGAGGGCTGGTGCACACACTAATAAAAATAGGCTGGATTATAATCTTTAAAGATTTATTTTGTGCAGAAATGATGGACTCTATGTGGCATTGTGTGTGTTTAAACATAAATGTATGATAGATAATAAGCAGGAATAGAAGATGTGTTGACAAAATTAAATTAAAATTAAATTAAATAAATTGCACACATGGCTTGTACACAAAGCAGCTTTGTCTAAATATTTAATGTTTGTGTGCATTTTGCTTTATTTAATCAGAAAAGTTTTAATAGGCCTACTTTAGGCCTAGATTAGATTAGATTGAACTTTATTAATCTCACAGGGGTTAAGGTGACTTTTAATACAGAGCAAATTTGACTGGATTTGATTGATGCCACTGCAGTGTGACTGAAAACACAGGCCCAACAGCTGGATGAGACATGTCATGGTTACACAGTATGCCTTAAGTGGACCACCCAAATGTCTCACCACTGTGTAATTAAACTGAGTGATGGAGGCACCCTTCACATCAGCAGATACATTTGGTTCTGTGCGCATGGGCCATAGTCCAATCATATTTTATGCCGCCACATAGCTTTTTCATTAAAATGGCTGCTGTATTTGCCTGTGTGCAGGTTGAGCTGCTAATACCAGACCAGTCTGCAGTATGTTTGGAGCGTGTGGTGGAGCAGTCATGACACAAGGCCAGTCATCACACAAGGCCAGCCGCTAATTAATTGACATTGAGATTAATTGAATTAATTTATTAATTGACATTGAGGACAGCTACAAGTACCTTGGAATCCAACAAGCAAATGGCAACCTGGAACAGGCCACAAGAAAAGCAGCTACAGCCAAATACCTCCAACGAGTAAGGCAAGTCCTAAGGAGTCAGCTCAATGGCAAAAACAAAGTCCGGGCAATCAACAGCTATGCCCTGCCAGTCATCAGATATCCTGTGGGAATAATAAACTGGCCAAAGGAAGAGATTCAGACCACAGATGTGAAAACACGGAAGCTCCTGACCATGCATTGAGGGTTCCACCCCAAATCCAGCACCCTTAGACTGTACACTAACTGCAAGAAAGGAGGCAGAGGACTGGTGAGTGTCAGAACCACTGTCCAGGATGAAACATCCAAGATCCTTGAATACATCAGGAAGATGGCCTCAACGGACAAAGTGCTCAGTGAATGTCTCAGGCAGTGGAAAACAGAGGACGAGATGCTGGAGGAAAAGCTCCTACATGTGATGTACCACTGACAGATAACTGAAGTGGCTGATATCTAGAAATCCTACCAATGGCTAGAAAGGGCTGGACTGAAGGACAGCACAGAGGCACTGATCATGGCTGCACAGGAGCAGGCCTTGAGCACCAGAGCAATAGAGGCCAAGATCTACCATACAAGACAAGACCCCAGGTGCAGGCTGTGCAAAGAGGCCATGAGACAATCCAGCACATAACTGCAGGGTGTAAGATGCTGGCAGGGAAAGCATACATGGAGCGTCATAACCATACCACTATAGTATAGTGTACAGGAACATCTGTGCAGAGTACAGACTGGAAGTCCCGAGGTCAAGGTGGGAAATACCTCCAAAGGTAATAGAGAACGACCGAGCTAAGATCCTGTGAGACTTCCAGATCCAGACAGACAAAATGGTAAAGGCGAACCAACCGGACATTGTGGTGATGGACAAACAGCAGAGGAAAGACGTGGTTGACATCGCAATACCAAGCGATTGCAACATCAGGAAAAAGGAACATGAGAAACTAGAGAAATACCAAGGCCTCAAAGAAGAACTTGAGAAGGCCTGGAAAGTGAAGGCAACAGTGGTGCCCGTGGTCATCGGAGCACTCGGGGCAGTAACCCCCAAACTGAAACACGAGTGACGAGTGACAAAGTGACTACCAATTTGACACTGACAGGAAAGAAGTCATTGTTCAAACTCATAAGTGAAAGCTTGTGTGATTTCAATACTTGAAGAATAAGAAATTAAGACCTATATTTCTCGCTAGAAAAGTTATAAAATAGGTGTTTAGGTCGCAAAATAGGCTATAATGTTGCATTTTATCTCAAAAAGTCAAGCAAAGTCGGCCATTTTCTTTCCTAACACCGTAGGAACTCTGAAGTCATATGACTCTAAAAGAAATGATTGGGACCTATATCAGTGTCACAATTTGAAAGCTCAAATTGCAACATGTACACAATTTGCAATATAGACCATAAATCACAAAAAAACAAAATAAAAAAGAAATTTCACCCTCAAAACAGTGCACACAACAACTGTAAGTCGTGAATGCACCTTAACAGTCATTTTACATCCAGGGTTTGGCAACTATACAGTCATATGATTAAAACTAATGATCCATTATTGTGGTGTGGTATGTCATTCAGCCTAGTTATAAGGATAAAAGAAGTAGTTCATCTGACGTGATAATAAACTTGACTGACTTTTTTTTGCAAGTGCACCTTCCAAACGTACATGAACTAACTAGCTTATTTGTTTTTTAGACTTTCAATATCATGAGAGTCCAAAAGAACTAACAACCAGCTGCAAATTGAATCAAAATAAGACACTTATGTTGGGCCACGTAGCTGGTTGTTTGTCAGTTGCCAGTCTAAAAATTAGCAAGTACTGCCCTAGATTCAATTAGTTTTCTTATAAACATGTTGTTACTGAAGACATACAGTAATCCTTTCCTTCCACAAGTGAGACAGTTTTTGTCCTTATGTCTCTTCGAACCCCTTCTAGTAATGGACTCGACCTATACCATACAGGAATAGTGAAAACACACATCATGTCTTATAGAGTAAGCTCTACAGATACAGCAATAATCTGCCTGAACTGCATTATCTGCAGTATTACTCTTGTGTTACTCCATTTAAGATACATTTGAATCGCTGCCCTACAAATCAGAGTATGTTGTTTACATTGTGTTGTAAAACCCTGTTATCAGTAAACTACTTCTCTACTTGCATCTACAAATATCTACATCACTACAGTATATCTGGCACAGTTATATAGCTGTATGCATCTTATCCAAATTTAGCATCAACACTGTACTCTACAAGGTGTCATAAACAATCACAAGGTTGTCACATCACAATACATCCACTCTATAAACAGTAAACAAGCCCAGATATTGTGTGCTGCCAAGCCTAACCATCCCACTGACACCTGCGAACATAAAAATGTGTTAGACTCTGATTAGACCTGCCCCTCATGTCAGCCATGTCGGTGACTTGGACATTTGATCTTGGTGATAAACAGGCAGATAATTAGCTCATTACTTTGCCTAACATGTGACTGTACCCCACTGTAAACATACAGTGTTTGCTCAGGCTGGATCCAAGACAAATCACCTGTCGTATGGAGCAGCCATGCTGTGCACTGCAATGGAAGCAGTGCACTGCTTTTAACTCCACCCACTGTGCCATTCTGCTGTAGTTTTACATCAAACCAAATCCACATCACATACACCAATTTATCTGACCATGTAACAAAGTGACATGCCATTTATTGTATGAATAACATATTTCTGTTTATGTGTCGTTGGAACCCTACCAAACAGAGAACATGTTGTGTGTACATTCAGAGAGAGGGAAAGCAGCTGAAAGCCTGACAATTTTGGTCGTGTGTAATTTGTCATGATTCCTCTCTTTCATGCAGCATGTGGAGAAAACCCAGTGCATGTGACTGGGCCAAAGCAATGTAGCTGTTTGAGACTTAGCCATTATCTGTTCTTATGGTCAAGAAACATAACATCAAATTAGGTTTTGAAAGCAGACAGACATAACTTTTAGAAAGGCTAGACTTATAGGTACTGTCTCTTAAATATATGAAAATGTAGCTTTATAGTTTTGAAGTATTAGAAAGCAAAGGTCTAATAGTGTAATGCTTCAGCCAAAAGATGTATGTTTCAGATAATGAGCACAGAGACACAAGCTAAAATGACTGTGACCTGTTCAGGTCATTAGGTGATTAATTTCTCTTGTACAAGATGGTTTAATGAGAATATTAAACCTCTAAAATGTACTGAGCGTGCTGGCCTTGGTTGAGGGGAGAACCACTGATTTTATGGCTGATTTTAACTGCACTCTGCGTTTGACATGTTGGATTCCTGCTGATTTGGTAAAAGAACAAAGTCCTTTAAAACACAGTGTGAGCTATTTTTTCATTTTAGATGCACACTTTGGGTTTTCTACCCAACAATATGCAGTCATTTCCATCAGCCACAATGTGAGACAATGAGAGAGGCAGAGAATTTAGTGCAATAGCTTTTTGGCCTAAATAATAGTGTGTTTGTGCGAGGAATCACAGCAATCGATTTTGATTAATGAGAAACATTCATTTTTGTATTGACCATTTAAAAGACTACAAAGAGTGCCACTGAAGTGTTGAGCATTAATTATAAGGCTGGCCTAAATAAGCTTCCATGAAATTTAATGAGTATTGTGAAGTGTGAAGAAACACAAAGAGCTTTGAAGAGAATTCAGTTAAATAAAGTTGAGACACAACAGTCATATTAAAGATCTCTTCCAAGTTTGTTTTGAATGAATGCTAATGATATGGGCCTCACTTAAATTGGCCACAGTTATTCAGTACTGACAATATTTTCAGCCTCCATATAAAAATAATCAGCTGCTGCTAAATTACAAATTCTCTGAGTGGAATATGAAAATAGTTTAGATTGAAGGTCGGTGTGCATTATCTGAAATCTGAAATTAATATCCTTGTGGGAATTCTGGTGTCTGTGTGGAGTGTGCATCTGTCAGAGTGAGAAATGATAAGAGTTTCAGAGTTGTGAAGGTCTACTCAGTCAAGTCTGCATTGACTTGCTTTAAAAGGTGAAATAAATGACAGCTATATTGTTAATGAAGACTCTCTCTCTGAGGAGCCTCCACTGTTTTCCTATTAAGTCAGTCCCGGATTTCCGACACAAAGGCTTCTGCCAAAAACCTTCCAGCACAAATCGTTGATAGCACTAACTGAAATATTATCTCTGGTGCTTCACACAAATGCATGTGATTGTTAACCACTAACTCCACCATCTGTTCCAAAAGCACTAGCACTGCACTAGTTAGCAACCCTTGAGTGCAGCACAGCGGGACGTCTCCATGCTGCTAATGCGGGGGGTGTTTAGTGGCCTTATCTTTATCATAGCATCTCTGTCAGGTTCAGGGCAGGTGATACTGTGTGAGTGATGTACACATCAACTGCCTGTCCACCTCAGAGATAGATCTGCTTCTTCACCCTGAGATTTCACACTGGATAAAAAGACAGAAAATATCACTGGGAGTAAATTGGTAAAACAGCAGTGGAGAAGGGAAGAGACATGGTGCTGAATAAAAATATATTGCCATTAACCATTCATAAAGCTACAGGTAATGTAATTATAATGCATACAATGAAATACCCTTTTGACTTTGAGGTCAGCATGTGCCAGATAAAAGCACAAAGGAAATAATGGACTAATTAAAGTCAGACAGCAAGGGAGCACAGTGCTTTTGTTCACAGAAGCCACTCTGGGAAAGTTTTGTGAAACTCTATGTACTACATTGTCCTGGGGCCACTCAATGCATCCATCTGCTCCCTGGAGTTGATTTTAGGGATTCTGAAATAAGCTTCTGAAACACTATTTTATGCATGGCAGCCTGTGTTTTCATGTGTCGCTGCTGTGAAGACCTACATCCCACTGCGCCAGTACCTGTTCAGACTTCAGTCAAAAATACAAACTGGGCCTAGTGTCCAGCAGCCCACATGTGGCCCGGCAGCTGTGTCTCAGAGCTGCCTCCAAACTGTAAGTTCTGATGAGTGCTGCAGGGAAAATCAGCACCACTTAATCCACAGAGCGTCCTGAGGTAATAGAAAGTAAAGTGCCCCCCAATGTGGCATGCTTTGCAAAGCACTGTGACTGTGATCACACAAACGTTTGTATTGGGGAATAAAAGAAAGACAAAAACTGTCATTCCCTCAGATTTTTCAGGGCTGCTTTGTCTGCATTCTTATCTCTTGCTCCTCCTGACTACATCCTACACTTGACTTTCAAATATAACTTTATTGTTTTTCTCTTCAGGTCAGATGGTGAGCCACTTTGCCATTTTGCTCGCAGCAGTTTTGTAACACAAGTGGAAATGAGAGAAAAGTACTTACTTTGAATACTTTGATTTGCCAGGTCACTAGTTTTACATAAAAAGACACAACTGAAAAGAAAATGCAGCTGAACCTCTGGATAACAATTAGTTTTTATGAACTCCTCACAGCATGACTACACAAACATCTGAGCTTTTATTTCTAATTAACACTCAATTAATCCTTTATACTCTCATGTGGGCTAAAATAAACACATTTAGGAACAAGAATAATGAGGATTTTCATTTGTAATTAGTTTGGAGGTCACTGCCCTGCCACTAGGATTTCCAGTCTTAATACACATTTGAATATACACAGATAGGTCACTATGATCACCTGTCTCAAAGGCTGGCTATTATTGGTGGTCATAACACAACTTCTTCAGCAATTTGAGT
This sequence comes from Bostrychus sinensis, assembly GCA_020698575.1. Classification (NCBI taxonomy): domain Eukaryota; kingdom Metazoa; phylum Chordata; class Actinopteri; order Gobiiformes; family Eleotridae; genus Bostrychus; species Bostrychus sinensis. The sequence continues at coordinate 29,685,977 of CM036244.1, forward strand.
TACAATAGCACATCTGTTGGATTGGACCCACGTACATCGTCTGTCGCCACTTCACTTCCTTCCTTGGACCACTTTTGATAGATGCTGACCACCACAGACTTGCTCAAATCCTTACACTTGCCCATTTTTCCTGCTTCTAACACATCACATTTGGAGGACAACATTTTCACTTACTATCTAATATATCCCACTAACAAACAGGTGCCATGATGAAGAGATAATCAGTTTTATTCTCTTCACCTGTCAGTGGTCATAATGTTATGCCTGATCGGTGTAAGATACCAATTCCCAGGGTACTGATGATGAAATCATGGCCATGTACTTGGTAACAATAGAGGAGAATTTAACAGTTAGAGACATACACAGATTTGGACTCAAGGAAAGTCCCGCAATGTCACATCAAATTGCACAGTGTGTGTTAAAATTACAAAAAAGGCTCAACAAACAAACAGGTGCAAAGAATTCACACAAAAAAACTTTAAACTGCAGTAGACTGCATGTGTTATTGCTTCAATGGTGCTGCGTACATGAGTTACACAGAGCAGCTACATTCTTCACACAAGACTTGTATGGTGACATGAACCTGGTGACTGAGCTCATGTCACCATACAAGCTGCTTATTAAGCAACAATAAGTCACATGACCACTTAAACCATGTGTTGGAGCCAGATCAGATGAAGGGTCTACAGATGATGACAGTGCAGTATGGACAGCCATGCACTTTATTCAGCACATTTACATCAGCTGCATATGAAAAATAAACACAAAAGAGTTGGTAGCCATTTGCCAAATCATCTTGGAATTAATGTGATTTTTTGGTGGCTAATGCAAATCCATCAACTGACAATGTTGATGCATAACTTATTGCACTTATGGCACTTGGCATATGGCAGTATGTAGCATGTGTAGGCACTATAGTTAGGTTCAAGTATGACTGAGTGAAGCAGTCAGGAGTTTCTCAAACTTTAACAAACCAACTTTATGAAAAAGAGTGGTTCATTTGTGATTTGAACCTGAGAAAAGAAATGCAGATTTTAGGACAAGAAAACAATTTGGATATTTTTTCCCACCACAAGAGGAAAGCAGACAATCAGATGCCAATTACTTCTAATTTGCAGTTTGCATTTCAGGGCTCTTGTTTCTGCAAAACAGAGAAAGTGGCAAATTCACATCTGTGGAGGGACTGCTGTCAGTCTCATCATCTCATAATGTGATTAACTCCTTAATATAATCTGCTCAAAATCACCATCAAGTCTCATTACAAAACACAGTGTCTTACCTAATGCATGCAGTAACACCAAAAGCTCCTTTTTCTTAGTCTGTAAAAGCCAGCTGGACCCATGAGTGCTATGTGCAAACTTGTCTACATTAGAAGTTATTATTATTTATTTTTGCTTTTTATTTTTTTATCATTTATCATTTTTTTTTATCATGATCGGCCGATCATGGCTAAAAATAGAGTGATCGGTGATCGGTAAATTGGGCCGATCAGAAGGGCCGATCAAATTACAATAAACACGCGAGGCTCTCGCATTTCCTGTCCTGCAACTCCGGTTTGATTAAACAGCAGTAGCGTTATTTTAGCAGTGTTTTTAAGTTAAGCCCTGGTTATAACTAACACAAACCTGCCCTGGAGGCGCTGCTTTATGTCCCCGCTGTGTCCCCGCCTGCTTTAGGAGCGCACGGGACAGAACCGAGGCGCAGCAGTGCGTGTATTTGCAAACACCAACGTAAATAGAGCTACAGCTAACCCGCTAACAGTTACGTTAAAAGGATTAAGAAAGTTCAGAGTCTGCCTGTGTCTTGTTGCGCGGAGAAAACTGTGCATTTTGTGGCTTAAACTGCACCAAATGGCTGCTAATGGAAAGAGAAAGTAAAAAGGCAGCCCATGTGTCCGTGTGTCTGAGAGGAGCACCTTTCATCGTTGTCTTCTCTGCTCTCTTTGCACGTTTTCTTCATTCAGACGTTGTCAAAACTGGCTGCAGGAGCTATCTGCTCTTTAGTCCACTGTGTTTCAACCTGGTTTGGCTGCGCGTTACGCGGACGCAGGCGCTGCACCCGCGGACTCGCATTAAAGGAACCAATTAAGAACAGCTGATTTTTACATCAGCGGAGCATTCAAACAAAGCCACAGACACTGGGCACACATTAAAGGCCAATAATGCAACAAAACCTCTTCTAAAACAAAAATAAGTAGAATTTTGTTGTTCTTTTATATTTGCAAAGGCTACAGTATTTTTCAAATGGAACTAATAATAGCCTGCATACAATACATTACTACATTGAAGACCACGTGATCGGTATCGGCCATGATCGTTATTGGCCGATCACAGCAGAGGCTGATCGGTGATCGGCCTCAAAAACCCTGATCGGAGCACCCTTAACAGATATATTTCAGTCTTGTGTCTGTACGTTTGCTTCCAGCTGAAAAACACCCTGGCTTTAATAGCATCTCATGCAATTTAGATGGCGTCCATTTATCACATTTTGATATGGCAGCACTGTACACAGGCGGTAATATCTACCTGCCATTGTCGGCCATCTGCAGGCTGGCCCTGCTCATTCTGCTCCCAGGCATTATGTGGACCGTGCACTGGGACACAGACATTTTTTTACAATAACAGCTCTGGCTTTTGCCTGGCGATCCCTACTGAAGAGCTGTAGTCCTGCGACACTCTGGCCGTCACCAATGATCTCAACGTCTTTAATAAAGGCAACATATAAGCAGCACACCACCACTCCCCCTGTCCCACCACTGCTATCCATCTCTGCTCACTTGGCTGGACATCCAATAACAGCTGTTGCTCCAAATTTCCATCTAAGCAGCCATAATTCTGCTCCACACTAACTGATGTAAGGACATGGGCACAATACACATCAGGCCTGCAAGGGTCATGGACAAAAAAAAAAACAACAACACACAAAACAAGCAAGAGTTTGGCAACACAGACAGCACTGTTTTCTTCAGGCCACACAAAGAGAGAAGGGGAAGCCTGCTCACACAATAAGAATGCCACCACTGTTTATCTTAAGCTGGATTAATACTGCAGAAAAGCAATGCTTTTGTTTGGCAGGACACAACATGCTCTGTGTCTTTTGGGCAGTTTGATACAGGGGTATTCTTATTTTTCTTCCAATACATTTATTGCAGCTGATGGAGATAGGTTGCACAGCTGAAAGTAAAAGTCAAAAGTAAAGGGAGTGATGTCACAAAATGAAGAACAGAAGCTGAAATCATTGTCATTTTGGACAAAGGCTCCTCTCTCCTCCTGTGAGCTGACGCAGCCCCACAGCAGTCTTTGCCTGCGGCTCATTCCCTGGAGGTGAAGAGACAAGCGCTGGGAGCACTTCCTCAGGTCGACTGCCGTCCTCAGGTACACTGCACCCTGCTGCAGCCTGAGAGAGAGGCAACAGAGCACTCAGCCCGGCCTCCTCACAGTGTCTCCATCAAACACTCTGACTAGTTCTCCTCTGCTCCTGTGATCTGTCTTGATCTCTGAACTACTGCACCCACACAGCTGTAATGTGTGGTGAAACAGGTCTCTCTTGTAAATGAGATTTTTGCGTCTCAGAGACCAACCTGTATAAATAAAGGATTAATAATAATAACACCAATAATAATAATAACAATAACAATAATAATAATAATAATAATAATAATAATAATAATAATAATAATAAAAACTCTGACCACCAAGAGATCTAAACATCATTGTGAACATCTGCACAGCACGGTCAAAACAACAGCCCCTTACATTTGTTGACAGAACCTTGAATTTGACTCTAAATCACAAATCTACTTTTTATTTTTAGCCTTTCCCTTCTCGGGTTGTCACAGGAAATCATGTACCTCCTATAGCTTTGGCATTTGTTTTACACCAGTTGCCTTTCCTGACGCAACTCTCACCATTTATCCAGATTTTGAGCTGACACAAAGAGTACACTGGCCTGTGCCCCCTTCTACTTTATATTTCAGTAAAAATTTAAAAAAGCAAAGTATGAGTCATACTCTTTTGAACTAACCTTTTGCACAGTGGCAACAGGTAAATACATTTTCAACTGACAGCTAAAGTGAAACTTGGCTGCAGTTTTGTACTGTAAAATTGACTCCTATAAAAAAAATTAAAAAGACTTTTTTTTTAGACTGAAATGAACACAATGGGCCCAGTCTTGCGAATGGCGCATGCCTTATCTTGGCGCAGACAGACCTCTGCCAATGCAGCGTGCTCTAAATCTGGGGCGTGGTGTGGAGCTTAAAAGATCTCCTCAATCAGCAGTGGCTTATTGGAATTATTATTATTATTATTATTATTATTATTATTATTATTATTATTATTATTATTATTATTACAAAAAGAACAACAAGACGATGCAAGGATGCTAGGCAGCATATTGAGACCGTAAAGTTCATATGAAACTCACCAGAAGCTGCAGGTGCTTCTGGTGGTGCAGCCGCATAAAAGTATTATATCCAATAGCCAATGCAGTTTACACATCACAGCAGCGAGCCGTCCTCATCCAAGAAGTGCTCATGTAGGCTATCTGTGTGTAAATCCAGCTTTTAAAATATCCTTATTCCTTATAGTAAAGAGTTCAGAAGAGCAGTATACGATCCAGCACTACGCACATATTCCTCGTGGATGAAAGAAGGATCCATGAAGCTGACACGTCCTCGATGTATGGACCATGCCCTGTTCATGTGGATAATTAATGAAGGCGCCAGAGAGGCACAGATGAAGACGGAATACAGTGACAGAGAGAGCCAAAAAAAACCACAAAAAAACAGCAGCATTCTGAACTGCCATTTCTTATTACCTGTATTATTAGGTAGAAAAAGACATTAATTTGCTTTACTTTGTTCTCATATTTAATCCTTTTTTTTTCCAACGCCATGTTTCCAATGTTCTGCGTAACCCAACCCTGACCCTAACCCTAGAGACCCACAATAAACAACAGCCTCTGCTGGGCTTTAGGCCTTCACCATACAAGAGCAGACGTGGAGACATTTTACACAAACTGGACCCATTTATTTGTCTTTTGGATAAACAAACAGCAAACCACATGGGGAAAACTCAGTTACTTCGCTTTTTAGCTGTCTCCGTCTGCGTGTCTCCTAAAACAAGTAACAGGTTTGACTTGATTAATGCTGTTCATTCTCTACTCGTACTCGCAGACCTTTTTTGTCTTCTGAGAAACACTGTCTTTGCCCTGTCCTTATGTGTCTCATTCTGTTCCTTTTTGGACCTTTCAAATTTCATCTGACCTCATCATCAAATTGATGCAGATCTGCTGATATGCCAAATGACCTCCACACAATTTTTTTCTGCTGTCTGGAGAGTGGATTGCACTTCAAATAAGAAAGGAATGGCACCATTGCAGGTATTTTGAAAGCACGCATTTTTAGAAGCTGTGGTCTGTGACAGAAAACAAAAAGCTATCTCTCTCTTTGCTGCCTGTCCCATTGGTAATTTGAATGTTTGTTGAATGATGTTTTTCCACTTGACATCTTTCATTGCTGGAAAGATAATGACTATACTTGCAACATAAGTAGTGATATGGTATTAGGGATGGCACTATGTGCTGAATTTTATTAAGCCGAGGGGATACAGCAAACTGTTTTCACTAGTGACACATCTCAAAGTACACAAGAGCAAAGACTTTACGGCCTAGTTTTTTTGTGAGTTTTATAAAAATGTGTGCTACATACCAGTCACTAATTCTGCTTCTATTTGTGACTTCATCCCTGTTTAACACACTTTACCATGTAACTGTGCTGTTTTTGGAGCAATGATATCCAATCAAAATCTATAGGAGCAAAAGATTATCGCCTAAATGGAAGAGCCAGCCACATCTCCACACTGTATGAGAATAGAGGTAGTGTCAGATAACTGTAGGGGAGCAGAGAGAACTGTCTAATCCACCAGCAGGAAGGCTTATTCTGTTGTTATGAATAAAAGAACGGTTCCTCTTAGGTTTGCTATGCTTGGGTTAAAGATTTCAGACCTGCTTCCAAACAGGTATTAAGTAAATATTCCCATTATAGCAATGCTTTGAAGTAGTAAAGGTTGTGTGAGGAGACAGAAGTAGGACAGAAGGTGAGAATGAAGAGGTTGCAGATATTTATTTTAAACAGACAGAAAAACTTCTGGAAAGATTAGAAGCTAATCTTAATGTTTTGTGCAAATGTGTTTATGAATCATATGTGTATATCGTTGCTATCTCCAGCACACAAAACTAATGTACAGTAGGGTATATGCGTTATGACTTGTTTCAGGTTAGGGCATGATAATGTCTTGTGTAAAACAGGACAGTCTATAAAAATACAATAAACAATGGCTTCCTTAAATACTGTATAAGTATGAATATTTAACAAGCAAAGCACCTATGGGGATATGAAGCAACACTCCATTTAGTTTGTTTACATAGCTTTGTCATGCTGGGCTCACAATAATGTCCATGACCTTTTTATGTCCCAATAGTAACCATTGCTGTCAAATCAATAGAACAGTATTCATGCCCAAAGTGTTCATATATTAAATCACTGAAACAATATAACAAAGTTAAGACAAAAATTCTGTTTCCCCTTCTGCTCTCCTGCACAGCCTCAGCATGTCACGTCTTTGATATGTGGTTTTGATTGAATGAGTAGTTCAAAAGTATTACATTTTTTACTGTCTATTGCGAGCAAAACTAAAATAAACTCAAACTTACTACATTAGTCTTACTAAAAAGGTGTATAGCATATACAGCAGCAGCAGACCTCAATGACCATGTCTGCATCGGTTTGTTAGCTCATTATCTACTTTACCTGGTGTTTTAACACAAACTATAAATTGCTCCTTCAATACAGAATGGGTTGTATGTTAGCAGAAGTTACAAAGAGAGACCAAAAGAATAATCTTATCTCAGTATTTTAGCCACATTCCAACTCCAAGCCAAATACAATATGTTTAGTAAAACAGGTTAATCTTACTCCTTATACTACATTAGCCACACGTTACAACATTTCAAAGTATTTATAGGCGTTCTTCGTTCTGTGGCTAAAGTTTCATATCTATCAAGTTGAGAGTAAAACCTTCAATGTATGGTCTGTGTGAGTTCATGCATCAGTGGGGCATAAAGTTGTAGTATTTTGAGTATTTTAAGTTTAGTTTTGAACAAACAGAAACATTGCACTGAATACCCATGTATAGGTCAATACAAATGTTCAGCTGAATTGAGGTCAACTCAATTCAAAACGACATTTGCAACATAAAGTTTATATGTACCTCAAGCCCAACTTCATCCCAATCCATCCAGATACAGGCTGCATCCAAAACTTCCTCTTTTTATTTAAATGGCTGATTTATTGAACTGGATATACAGTAAATGTTTTTGCTGCACCATTGAGCAGAGTGAAAAGCAGTGATGGAAATGGCTTGTGAAGAAAACAGAGGAGAGAAAAGGTGTTCCTGTGGATGCCTCTGGCAGAATAAGCTGTGCTCTTTTATCATGGTGCCGGTCAGAACAGCCCTTTGGTGTTCAGCATGACAGACGCTCACATGTGAAGATGTATCAGAGACACTGAGAGGACCCTGTGTGCCCTGGACCACATGGCCAGGTCACCATTCTACAAACTGGTGCCATGGAAATGTCACAGCCTGGTCCTGGTCTGGTCAGAGTGAGCTGAGAGTGGAGGGAGGACATGTTAAATGTTGGCCCCTTTTTGTTCCTCTGTCACCAAACAACCACAGGAGTCAGTGGAGAATGCTGCACTGTGGGAGGGACAGCACAACATGAAACAAACTACTGCCCAGTCCAGCAGAAGGAACATCAACATCACTGCAACATCACTTTAAAACAAACATGATACACTACAACAGAATAATACACTTGGGAGTGGTGTGAATATGGTCATATGCTCTGCTGTTCAAAACCTTCCAGGATGTCTGCCAGGCCACTTGGGCCACTTTAGGTTTGACACACAAAAGGTAGTGACGGTGCAGATGTTAAAAGGTAAACAGCTGTGTAAATGTTGTTACTTTGGGCCATTGGTAACACCAGGACTTGTTTTGTTTATGCTTTTATGCTAAAAATTAAAAGGTAGAGCGAAGCTTTCAGTAATCTATGTATATTATTCACATTTTGCTGGCGCTGGATTAAACATTATGTCCATGGAGCACTGATGATGTTTATACATTTGGAAAGTGGATTATTATGCTAACCTGAAGTACATTTCTGAGGCAACAACTCCAACACATTCAGAGCACAAATGTATAGGAGGGCAGCTGCACATCTTAACTTCATTCAGTGTCTCCAGCACTAATGCATGTGCCTTTGAGGTTCAGCCTCTCTCCTCATTCCACAGCAGATGATAAAACCCTGTGCACAATAATATGTTTACAGCTAAATACAGACTGTTGTGGTTGATCAAGAGAAAAGTCAGTAAACTTAAATATGGTTCACTCAAGGAAAAAAGCAAACACAGTCTGAACCACCAGCTGAACATGATACATGTAAATGAACTGCAAATCTGTGTTTGAGATTCAGTTCACAGGAAATGCAGATTTTTCAGCTTTATCCAAGTTCTCCTTCTGGAGGAGAGGAAAGTGTTGTACAGGATTTACACCACTACACTGCACTGAATCTTCTGATGTAACAATAAAATGGCACTCTTCCGTAAACAACCTCAGTCCAGCACACATTATCTTTATGTTTTTACAGCCTTTTACCTCAAAGGGACTGATGTCTGCATCTGCACTCAGTGAATCTCAATCTGCACATATTCAGCTGCAGAGTGCAGTCTCCCCTTCGATTAATCTCCCACTGATCTCACAGTTTATCAACACACTCAAGATTTAGTGAAGCATTTCCAGGATGCGGGCTGCCCAGGGCCACCTGGTGAGGTGGGATCGAAGACCGCACTCTGGCTCACTGACTGTGATTGTGCTGCGTTTAGAGAACGCACCCAGCCAAACTGTAATGGCACGACACATTATCAATATGTTATAATGAAATCACGCACTACTCAGGAGTTATTATGTCATGTTTAAACTGAAAAGTCTACTGTAAGGCTCTATAAAATATGAACTTCACCCTTTTTTTTGATTATGGAAGAAAAATCACACTGCAGCCACAGAGGGTCACCAGCCAGTATGCTCTTTGTGTCAGTCCAAAGCCAGGATAAGTGGTATCTGGTATAAATACTATGCCAAAACAATCACTGCATCCTTGTAAGCTGATGACTTGCTGTGGCTTCCCCAAAAGGTAAGCAAAAGATGATGAAAGAAGAATCACAATAAGTCAGTTAACATAAGTGGCCAATAAACAGCTTGTAGGCAGGTTACACAACCTTGCTACTTTTAGATCACTGCATTTACAAGCAGTTTTATGATTGTTAGATTATAATAGAGATATTAATTCCCCTAAGTATTACAAACTGCACATCAAATTGCAATGAGCTATTCTGTTTTTATTTTATGCCACTTGAAAAAAGTGACAGGAGATACTAATTAGTGCCTGTGGCTCTCAGTGAAGTCCTTAATAATTGTCCTTAATGCTGTGTAATTTGTTTGCAGTAAATATGACAGCCCCCTCATCTTTCACAGCAGATAAACAAGAGAATCCACATAACATTTTGAACACAGCAGATGTTAGATACTGTATTCTGTTGGATTTTGGCTGACTGTGATATGTAATGGCTATGGGATTTTTATAGCAGTCACAATCACACTTTGGAAAGAAAAAAAAGCCGTGCTGCAGAGGTTAGAAAAAGACAATGGAGACTATTTGTGAAAAGGTCCCCACTGCAGTATTTATATGGTATTGCAGTCTATATATGATATGTTTATATCTGTCTGAACGCAAACAAAGTACTTGTATTGTTGAACTGAACATGTTTATCTAAGAAAGACATCCATGACTTGACCCACTCTGAGCCAGAAAGCAGTTAAACCTTTGTCAGAGATGACCGCATTATTTTATAAAGCCCATTTGTGTACACTGATACTGCAGTAACACATCTATTAACAAACATCTCCTTCTCTGTGCTGCATCTACTGAACAAGGCCTGAAGCCAGGAACCAGAAATTACAACCAGCAATGACTATTATACAATGTAAATAGCATAATCTATAGTCACAATGTTAGCCATTAAAGCCGTCATTTCAGTACAAACTGCCTGCTCTTGTCATTTTTAGATTCTCATGCTCATATAGAGAAGCAGCAATAAGTAAAGACCTTACCTTACCTTAAAGAGACACATTAGACTTGAGTCTAAAACACTCAGTGGCTAGAATTCTACAGAAGAATGAGCTGCTCTACTCCAAGCTTCATACAGTTTCCAACTTGACAGAAATAATGACAGTTTTCTCTCTGGTTGTCTCTGATAGTGTGTTTTGTTGTCCACATAGCTGTCAGTCACGTAGCAAAGAGACATTTTTTCTGCTGCACAAATGTCCAAATCCCAGTTTGCATGGCTCCAGTCTGTCTTTAGTTCAGTCAGCCCTCAGAATACACTAATGTTTGTGTTCATAACCTGTTTTAAGGTGTTAGTGTTTATATTTTACGTGGATATCTGCCATATACAGTCCACCACCTCATGAATCCAATCTGTGGTGTAGTCTACTGTGATGATTTCCGCCATACACCAGCGTTAGTGTCGCTTAATAACATGTTGCTTTTTGGGGTTGTTTTTTTGCTTGTTTGTTTATTTTGTTGTTGTTTTTTTTTTTTTTTGTGTATAGGGCGTACATACATTATTTAGCCAAATGGGAATAATCTAGTTTTAAATCCAAAGCTCTTCTGAGGAAAAAAACAAGATCACCTAACTGCACTGCACCTGGGCCCTGGGGCATGGCGCAGTAATATGGTGCATATTATATTATATTATATTATATTACAAATCACCTTATTTTTGAATCAACTGTAAAACTTCTCACTGGGCAATGTCAAATGCATCTCTCAGTTACTTCAATTCCCAAACCAGTCAAACAACCTTCATACATACAGTAGGCTAAATTAAGCCTCTACATGTATCACGAAAATTACACGTCAGTTACATATACATAAGTCATATATGTGCTGTATAACACCTACAAATGCAATAGACTACTTTCAACAAAAGAATTGTCACCACCTACCCTACTGTTATGTGATGACCCCTAAAATGTGGGTACAAAGAGATACTGGAAGTAGTGCCCAGTAAAAATGCCTACCTTGTCTTGAGAGTCAGATATGCAGACTGTAACTGTTGATATCAGCCTCCTTTAGCATCTTCTGCTGGAGCTGTATTTGTCTTTAATACTGTACATTCTTTACTTGTACTCCCAGCTTTCTGCCTTAGTTTCCTCCTCTGATACCTGACAAAATATTCAGTTCAATGAACAGAGTGAAAACATTTGGTCAGTGATTTGTCTCAGTAAAATGCTAATTTGATGAATTAGCTTACTGACATTTTAGCTCAAAGTCTCAAACTCCTCTGTGACCTCCTCTACTGCTGCAGTCCTCATACTCCTCTAGTATCTGTGACCTACGCCTGGTTTATTGTATTTTTATAAAGATATACTTCTGTATTATTGTCTTCTGCATTTGTTTACTGTCTGAATCTCGCACTGCTGAGGCGCGTTCACAACACACACGTTCATGAACAACCAATGAGAGCGCAGGCGAGGCAGGACAAAGGGCAGAGGAGCCAATGAGAAACGAGTTAGTCTTCCACAGAGCTAATGCTGCCTTCATGATACATTGGAATCTTGGAAGTCCCTACTTAAAAAGCCGACTTCCGAAAAACGTCCGTTTGTGAGTTCAGCTCGGAAAACACACGTGGATCAGCACAATAACAACAAAACCATATTTGCATTTTCATGTTGTTACTTTAGTCATTTACTGATAAATGAACATTCAAAGATGTTTTTGCAGAGCTGTAGCACTGAGAACCTCATTCATTATATAGGGATGAGTACATTTTTGCAGAAGTATGAGATCTCTTGTTTTAAAAAAAGATTATTTCCGCAGTAGTAACCACACTGTTTACCTCTCACAGAGGGAGTCCGCATAATTGTAATCAATTCAGGAACTTGGAGTCCAACACTTCCTCCTGAGTTTCCGAGCAAAAATTCCGAACCGAGACGGCGTTCAAGGCCGTTTTTTCCAACTCGGAAGTCGGAATTTCTGAGATTCCGATGAATCATGAACGCAGCATTACTGCGCTGCTGTAGTGATGGGAACAGGAGGACAGAGGCTGTAAAGAGTTAGTGCTGGGCTCTGTAAACAGAGACAAAAGTACCGAGGAGATAACGCATCAAGCGCGCTTTGCCCTCAGTGGTATAATATATTCACAATAATATGATGTATTCCAGTCATTCCCAAAGTCAGGAGTGTCACGGCCCCCTTAAATTTAACAAAATCCCATGCAGACCTCCAACAATACAACTTCCCTCAATCCCATATTTTATTTTCATGTTTTTCTCCATATATTTTTACAAAAAATATTACAAAAGACACTGACTATTGCCTAAAAAGTGTTTTAAAGTTATATTTTAACACAAATACACTGTAAAAACTAAATCTGCTCCAAAAACTCAATAACTAAAGGCAAAGGATCCCTCAAGATTTTGGGCCCAACTCAAAATCTCAAGTTTTCCACACATTCACTTAATTTGATATTCATACGTCTAAAAACTTTTCTAATTTTTCTTTTCTAAGTTTTTCTCTCTATCATTATTTTTCTACTTATCTTACAGCCAACTTACAGTGTTCAGAAAAAGTTATTGTTTTGATAAATGTAGTATAGTAAGTTTTTATTATTATCAATAATACTTTTTTGAACAGTGGAGTCAGTTGGCTGTAAGATATGTTGGAAAAAATAAAGATAGTGAGTAAAACTTAAAATGCCAAGTTTTTAGATGTATTAATGTTAAATTTAGTGAGTAAAAAAATATTAGTTGTTGAAAACTTGAGATTTTGAGTTGATCACCTAAACTCAAGGGATGCCTTGTGTTTTTTGCAGCATTGTTTTTTACAGTGCATTTCAAACTCAATTTCTTTTTATGTACTTAATATAGACAGCCTCTGGGGGGCCCCCTGCAGTACCTTCGCGGACCCCCAGGGGGCCCCGGACCCCACTTTGGGAACTGCTGATGTATTCTAATGAGCATTCTAGGCACTCCTGCAGCACTGTTATATCCAACCATGTAATATGTTTAACCTTGAATATTTACAATGGCAGTAATGAGACAATTTCATTATGGGCTGTAAAGGACATCCCAAATGACACTTAATACATGAGTCCTGTAAACACATTGAGTTCTCACATGGTTCACTGACTACATTTAGATATTCAGAGGTGGACTGGGCTACTTGCTGTTAGGATGGTCATGTCCTGACTCATACAGAAAGTCACTGTGTGGTTTCAAATGTCTTTGTTATATTGATAAACAATTGAAAGCAGTTTGCACAATGCCAAAATGCAAATGCTAGCCTGTAGCATAATCAAAATCTGAATTTGCTCCAATACCTAATGTCCAAATATTAAGAATACTGTAGCAGTAGGGGCACTGTGAGCCCTGAGTCACAACTTAATGAAAAGATTGTCTAATGGCATTTCTGATATGATAAAGATGTCTTGCAAAAATACAAACTACAAATTAATCTTTTAAAGCATTTTTGGTAAAATGTGTCATTGTGTAAACTGTATCTCAGTCTGAACTTGGCAAACATTTAAGACATCATGGTTCTTTTACTTTTTAATCACTTTATAAAGTGAAATATGCCTTTCATACTTATTCCTTGTCTATGTCAGCGATTTATAATTTTTGTAGTTTTGGTGTTGTGGAGTGTGTTTTTGGATTTGAAATGAAGAAATCCCCAAACACACATAGGAATCTGATAAGTTGATTCTCCTACACTAATTTAATTGCATAACATGTATTTAGAGTCTACTTCTGGCCATGCTTTTGGAAATGCAAAGGTTGTAAATGTACACAACTATTGATGTCAGCTCTTTTTCCTGCTGCATTTAAATGGCTTCTGAGCATTGTCCCAGCTGTTGATGCATTAGCTTGAAGGTCAAAAAACTGTGTGAATTAAATTTATTTAAATGTGTGCATTTATGCATCAAACTGGGAGTGGAAGGCATCTTGCAATTAAAAAACGTCTTGCCTATAGACAGCACTCACAGCATTAACTATGCCCATGTAAATGCACCTGCAAATGGCAGCCACCACTGTCATGAAAGAGCTGCACTAAAGGTCGGCCAGCAGCATCTCACTGCACAGGTGAAGATGATAAGGCCTCAGCAATCACACATGATGGACACAAACACGAGGAGGAGGGAGAGGACTAGAGAAACTGGTGATGGACTGAAGATGGACTGATTTCAGATGTCAGACTCACTCACAATACAATATCAATATATACAGCAATATATACAGTACTATTGTTAATATTACAATATGGTGACCTATAATACAATGGAACAGCATGGCCAGCCGTCCTAATATTTTTAAAGATACAATATACATAAAGCAAAGGTAACTGCATCATTTACCATACAAAAACATATTCTAGATCCATTATAAGTTAGCTCCACTTCTTTTCTTTTCATCTTTTCCAATGTCCTTGGACTCTCATGTACTTGTGTTTTAGAGAAGACATTTTTACTTCCCATGTAGAGGAAAGCAGAGAAACTAATAATCTAAGCACCACAGGACGTTAGGCCCATGTGGCTGTTATCAAGTGACTCCTCTCTCTGTCCCACATGGCACATTTACCAACGTTAGCTTTGTCCAAGAGGAAGCCAGTGCCACATCCATATTTATTTATGACAATCCTTCTGCCTTCTCTGCTTCTGCGAGCTCCACTGTGTATTCTGGCACCTTTATTTGTTTGTTATTGTGAAGATTGCAACTATTCATCAAAACCAGGTGACGAGACTCAAATGGCACCAAAAAGCCACATCTGTCAGTGTTATTGCCTCCAAAGACAAGAAAATGGAAAGGCTCAAAGGATGCATTTGGGGCTGAAGAGAAAACACGATGGTACCAGGCAAAGGGATCAATTTAGCTCCCTGAGGCCCTGTGTGGTGGCTCCAGCTAAACGCAAAGATTGTAGGGGCGGAATAGCTGTATTTTACTGACGGAGAGAGGGCTAGAGAAAGATCCACTGAGGCTTAAGTAAGGATATATGAAAGCAGAAGAGTACAAGACATGAGTATAGGGGATGCATTTGCAATGTCCACGGAGAGAAATAGTATTCAGCCACCAAGGTCTCTCAGGTCTCATCTTTAAGAAAGTAATAGCTTTTAGATGCTTAGAATGCTAACCTGGTGTATGCTCCATTTGGCTCACTTCTCCTCACAAAAAAGCCTGTAAATTTCCTCTGCATATTGACATATCGTTACAAACATTCTGTAGGAGTATTGGACCACTGCTGTTATTCTAACTCAAAAAAAAAAGGACATTCCTTTAGGAGCCAGAAGTTTGAGCCTTATCACAGCAAGGACGCAAACAAAGACATATATCTGTCCTGTACGAACTGCAGACCAATAAATATGCCAGAAGAGGCTTCCTTCCTTCGGGTGATAGAAAGCAGAAACCTGGTTTCACCAGTTTCAGGGACCAGACAATTAACCTACGCCTATTGTTCATCCCAACAAAGTTATGCGTATTAAAGACTTTATCATTCATCTGTTTGAGAGACGGATTTCATGCAATAAACATGTTACTTTACGGGAAATTGTCATAAATATGTTTTGTGCAAACTGTTGAAATCACCATGTTTATTATTGGTTGCATATATGTTTATTCAATATCATTGTTCACCATTATTGTTTATGTTTATGTTGCTACAAAACGTTCCACTGATCCAGTGTAAGTGTAACATGCCTTAAAATCTACTTAAATTGAAGTGGAGTAAACACATTTCTTTTTATGACATTTACTTTGCGTCTAGCAGATGTAATTCGATCTCTCCACTATCACTACAGTGGGCCGTACCAGTTTGACAGACCCTAAAAGACACACCCAGGCTCTTTGTTCTAGAGTTCTTAGTCTTGTCTTCATCTTGTCTAGTCTCCGTCTCTGCTTCGTTTTCTGCGTCTATGTTTTTCCCCTTTCTTCTTGTCTCATTTTTGTTGTGTTAAGTTTACTTTGCCAGAGATAACATCTTTTCACGATAAGTTGCCTAAACTTTTGTTTGAAAGCTTCAAGTATAATTTTTGTAGTTTATTTTGGAAAGCCTCGCGCCGCGCAACATCCGCCATCTTTAACAATCGCTGCCTTGACCGAAGCGGCTATTTTAAGAAGTTATACTTCTAAAGTTTTTGAGTCGCTGTGAAAGGATTTTTATTGAATTTTTCATTTGGCATTAAAAGGGACATTTGCCATACTCTGAGACTTTGACGCTGCCTTACGCTGACAACAGCTAAACTCTCCCTGAGCGGCATCACGCTCCTGTTCAAACATAACGGGACATCTGGCGACTGGCTTGTGGATCTCGGAGGACAAACCTACGAACCACGGTTGGACCAGGAAGACCAGCTCTGTGACATCCTGCGGATCCAAAAGGAAGAGGACCAACATCCGAGCCCCTGGCTGTCGTCACTGTCCCCTCCCCTCCTGCCGCGAGTACAGTAAGCCCAGTGTTGTGTAACAGAGTTGGCGCTAATAGTCTCTATTTCCACCTTTATTCCCTAAATCTCCAATAATTTCATAAGTCATACTGTAACCTTACTCCACTGCAATTCATCATTAAATAATCTATAATTCTGCATAACGGTTCTGTTCAAAATGACATTCATTTCAATATTTACCTGTGCCTCAGTATACTATACGAGTCCCTGCTGGTTTTCCTTTCCCTCTTAAGACATTACTTTAGGTGTTTTAATCTGCACGTTAGCGCAAGGCTAACTGGTACGAATGCAGAATTATTACTCTTAATCTTTGTCTTAATTAAGTGTATATATTTTATATATGTATGCTACAATTCATTCCTATTTGTCGCGAACGGCTGATTCGCCAGCACTTCACACTCTTAAAAATGTAGATTCAGAGTCTGACAAACTTTTTCAAGCACAACAAAATTGCTCACCCTAGAGTCCTGCTACATCTAAACACTGGACTTGTTTAGGAACACTGTACTTGTTATCCACTAATGCCAACTGACACGTCTCTTCTCTCCAGCAGCAGCAGCAGAGCACACTCTGGTCTTAAAATAATGCTGTCCTGGCTTTAGCAGGCTGCAGCAGGCTAATCTCTGACAGTGCACATCACCATGGAGATTATGTTTGTCTGATGTCCTTATGTTAAACACTAATCCCACAAGTATTCACAGATATGCATTCTGTTTCCTGTCCCGACAGATTATAGTCCTCTAAAGATTATAACGCCTTCTGATTTATAAGTAAATTAGGAGGAAGTGGATACGTGGAGACAGGAAGCAGATGTGCGTTAGCACTCTGAGTATGAAAAATGCTTCTTATTTGTGCCTGGAAATCATGCACTTATTATATTACCAGAGGTATAAAGTATGTTAAAAGTTGTTTCATGACATTTGTGCAAACATAGCATAGAAGCACAGAAGTTGTGGTTAGCATACTTGTAGCCAGAGAACTACAAATTAGCAGAGGAGCGATTGTTCAGAGAGTGGTTAGCATGTGAGGGATTTTAACACCACTTTGTCATGTTTTAGTATTTACATGCATCAAAGAACTACATATAGCCACCCATTAGACATATTGTAAAAATAGCACTACAAGCTCTCGTACAAATGGATGCAGCAATGACGTGGTACTAGACTGCACTGTGCGAGGACAGTACTGTAGATAAAAAGTCTTGAATGAATAGCAGGGTCACAAGGCTGATGAAAGACATAGATAACAACTGTATTGTCCTTTCATGGTTTAGGGGTCACACTGGAGTGTTTGTATCTCTGTGTAGTGAAATGAAACAGGGGCAAAGTCCTTCATTGGCTTATGTAAGGTGACTGGTGGGCAGAGCTGGCCTTTACTAACAGCCCTTATCATATACTAGCTTTTAGCTGCATCAATGAATACTACTGAAGGACACGGTGACAAAGTGGTTAGCACTCACAGCAAGAAGATCCCCCCCCCCCCCCCCCTGTGTGGAGATAGCATGCAAATGTGGGACAATGCCATGTTCTTAATTAATCCAATATGCCTGATTATGCCATTATTTTCTGTGACTATGGCTCTTGAGAACATCCCACTGAGTGCTGAAGTTAGAATTCAGCAACTCTGCAATCTTGTTTATAATGGAAGTGAACGAGGAGAGGCGTTTATGTAAGCACAAAGCAATTTATAAATATTATAAAGAGAAAAAAGAAGACATTTTAAAATGTCATCATCAAAAGTAAAGTACCTAATCTGGGGATGTGCTGTAAACATGTATTGAAATATGAGTAGAATGGAAGTAAAAGGAAAAAAGGTGAGATTCTCAGGCCAAGTGCCAGCTCAATGTGCATCAAAAAGTCCATCAAGCAGGAGTAAAAATGAATTAATCTGAGCATAGTAAACATACTCATGTAAAATTTGAGGTGACAGCTGAGACAGTTAGGAATGACACGCAAAAGTTATGTCATGTCCTCTGTGTTGGGTATCCTTAGACTATGAATTTATTATCAGAGTGATTTATAAAATATGTTTGAATTAAAGTTTGGGATATTTTTGTAATGTGTGTTGCCATCAGATGTTGTGTTTTTATTTATTTATTTATTTATTTATTTTACTTGCCTGGATAGATGATCTGATGGTCAGAACCATTTGCTTTTGCAATGAGCAGATATTTTGGTTGAATACCTAACAGATATAGGATGAACCACCCCCAAACCAATTTGAATAAAATTAGAAGAACACTGAGAATTTAGCTGCAAGTGAAATATTTGTCTGTACACAAAAACAAAGCCAGTTCTATTTCCAAGTAATTGCTTACTTGCAATTCAGTTTACCTCTTAAACACAGAGCTTGTAATATCTACATACCTTAATATTTAGTACATATACAAAAAAATCTGATATCTCACAACCCATATAAATAACAAGTCTTTAAATGCACTGTATATGTTGCTCAGCAGATGGATCTTTGATTCTTGTTGACACTGAGCTTTAGCGGTAACACATAATTATTACAGAGCCGTCTGCTAACAAAGCATGTGCTTTATCACAAATGAACAAAGCGTTCTATCAATGTAAAGTATATTTATGAACCAGGCTCAGACTTCATTAACACTGTACCTGTATATGTCTCATATACATATGTTGCATAGCATTTTGAAACCTTAATTCATGTAATTCACAGGATTTGATGTATCATTAGTGGGTCTCAGTGTGCAGTTTAAATAGTGACTGCAAGGCTACAGAGAGAAACTGACTAACCAAAGTATTACAAATCAACTTGGCTCTGAGATAACACACAGGAGAAGAAAAGTTTGGAGTTTTTACAATTGGTCTGTAAGATGTTTTTAGTGGAAGATGGCTTGAATGAGAAAGGTTCCAGACCCACAATAATTTGCTAAAAAGTGAATGGGTCAGTGTGACTTAGTTTAAAAAAAATAGGTTCTTGGCAAAGCAATTTTATTTATCTACTTACTGTAGAGGCATTTATGGCCTATTGAACTGTAAAAGCATTCAGAAACTAAAAGTGGGTTTTGCTTCACTTTGAAATTGAATTTCCATGTCAAAGTGCAGTGCAGAAAACTATAGTTTATATATCATTATAATAACAATATATATCTCCTTTACCATCTTCTGCTGAGTGTTTTAAAAACTGGAAGCCTTTGTAAACCCTCTGCCAAAATCCTGCTAAAATCCTGTTCATTTGCCTGACTGCTGTGCAACAATAGGTTTTGTCATGTTATATAAAATAATGAATGCTAAGAGTGTTACCACTCCCACTGCATTCATGGTAAATGAAATAAGTCAGAGCAGCTGCAGTGAGTGAGAGGCATCATTACATCAATCCAAATATAAAGAAAGACAAATTGTCAGTGTCAGCTGAGCTGTCAGAGCGCAGAAGGGAACACCTCAGCTCTGGCCCGGTTCTCCAGAGTCTGGATGTGGAGGGGCAGGAAGAATCCATTTGTGTTTCACCCCAAAGGATAGAGGAGAGTGACCTCAGCATGGCCACCACTGCACGGGTCATACATGTGTGCAGACCTGGTATATTGTAACATCCATCAATTCACATCTGACGCCCGGGAGGTTAAACACACACTGATGAGTGCCCTGAGATTCTTTTTAGAAAGGCTGTGGTGAGATAACTGATATAAGAAATAGCAAAACTGTATATGTATATATGATTAATGTAGTTGAAATTGAAACGAAAAATATAAAATGAATAGTATTACACATGAACATTACTAACTGTATATGTTTTATCAAAACCATTCTTAGTTAAAGACAAAAGCCTGGAGGCCTTTTTGTCAAACATTACAACAGTAGAACAAACTTCAGCAGATTAATCCCAGAAAGTGTTTTGCTTGAGAAGCAGCAGCTCGGTCATGGACTGCTGACCTTGTAGATTTAAGGCCCATCTCTGAGTTTCTGTGTCGACTGAAGTAGTAGAGCTAATATGCCCAGCTGCACAGAACAAACGCAGACACACCAGGAAAATGGACTGTACACATCCAGCAGAGACCACACTCACTGCAGAGCCAGTGATAAATCAAACTGATTCTCTCTGTTTATTAAAAATCCAATACAGCCAAGTCAATAACATCCATCAACACTTCACAAAACAGCAACCTCTCATCTGCTGGGATTACAGTTCAAGCTCAGGCCTGTCACTTACTGAGAGTACGATCAGCAATTATCCATTTGTGAATCATTAGCACTGATTAATTAAGTTTTATTGAGAACACGTTTGACAAAGCAGAGCCAGAGCAAATCTGTGCAACAAACAAATGAGCATATTAAGAACAAAAATATTCATTGTATGTAACTAGTAGTTGAATCCACAAAAATACTACTACTACAGAATACTAATATATTGTCTTCCTACCACTACAGTTCATACAATTAATGGGGCTTTGACATAATTAATTTGGTAATTAATATCATTTATCCTCAAAATGCAAAGAAACATTACTCTGAGTAGGTTCTGAACCTCATTTGAACTTGAATAATAGAAATATGACCCATGGACTCTGGAACTAACATCAGTCCAAAACACTGATCTGAATGTGAGACCAAAATTTATCTTGATCATTTTTCAGAAACTAAAGGCCTTAGTTAGTTGCAGGGCTGGAACACATACACTGGCAGTTCCCAGATGGGAAATACTTCATGTGCGCATACTCCACAATCTACCACATTTTGTAAAACAGATTCAGTGTAATTTATAGAGTGAATGGTCAGAGGAAAATGCATTTCAGGAAGTACAGGAAAAGGAGATTTAACAACAGTACACAACAAAGGGCCAGTCTGCATTTTGGATGTGATAAGAACAACACAAGCTTTCTTTGACAAAAGGTTGCTTCTTAGAACTTTTCATTCTCATCTTTGCACTGAAATAACTATCATCTGTCGACCAGTTAACGCACTCCAAATTTAATTACCACTTTGTCTGGGAAGCATAATGACTAGTGTCAGGTTGGTAGAAATGGTTAGTATGGATCCAAAAACACAGCCTGTCTAGTAATCTGTTTTGTTTTTTGTTGTAGTTTCGAGTAGGGCTGCAACAATTTATCGAGTTATTCGTGTAATTCGATAAGGAAAAAGCTTCGATTAACATCCTTTGAACTCGAAGCTTCGTTTAATTAATGTAAATAAGACTGGCGCATAGCGCTGGGTACTTTGTATGCACGTAACAAAGTTTCTACACGGTTAATGCGCAACATTCGAGCGACAGTAAGGCAGTGGTTGGGCCATAAACTGAATAAATTTGAGTTGTAATTCGCATTTTAAATGTATATATAAACTACATAGAGAACAGCACCATTGTGAAAAAGGTTTTAGAGGAAACGGCATCCTCCAAGCCTCACACTGTTTGGCTAATGCTACAGCTAACACACAGAGCAGCTTAAATACTGACTCTGGAGACCCTGCAGACCACAAAAACACTAATAATCACAGAGAAAGTATTCTTATTACCTCTGTAAAACCTTTGTTCAGTAGGTGGCTGCAAACTGGCAGAAATGAACAGCGTAGTGTGATGTGCAATCCGCTGCGGTAACTTGCGAACTTTGTTTTTGTATGCTAATTAGCCATGTGGGCTCAGTGGCGTTTAGTGTCTTTTTACAGGCCTCTGGTGTATAAATGATAATAGATATCACTCAGCAGAAAGGGTTACAACTAAAATACTTTTTAAACTGTGAGTCGAATGCATACCTCGGCAGCTTTTGCATTGTTTTGTATAGGCATTTACTAATATTCTGATTAAATATATAATTAGTATATAATAATATAGCCCAGTATAAATATGTATAAAGTACAAGTAAGCATTTAATTAGTAGACCATATCATAATGTATAATAATAAAACCTACATTTACAAAGCTATTTGCAATGTAATGCATTAAAATATGAAAAAAACACTTCTTAATTTTAGACTGACAAATTCACAGATGTGCATTAAAATGTGTTACTTTTTAAACTATGCAGACACACAACAGTATCTCTTATTCGATTACTCAATTAATCAAGTACAACAAAATAATCGACAGATTCCTCGATTACCAAAATAATCGATAGCTACAGCCCGAGTTTCGAGTCAGCAGTCCTTTTCCAATGCTGCTGCCTCATAAAGAATCTGCAGAATTTCAGTGCATGTACTTTTGCCCAGAAACGACTTGTTACTCAGACTTACTTAGGTCTTGAGGTCTTGTGTCTGGCCTGGATAAAAGTGTGTGTGATATCTTGGCTAATCACATGGTGAGTGTCTGAGTGCTGGGGGCCCATTGACCTTGGGAGATGAGCATTGGAACAAAGTGCTGCTGCTGATGACTCTGTTGAGCCAAATAGAAACAGAGGGAGAAGCTCTTTGGAGAGCCAGCACAAACAGTACACAGACCAATCAAGGCTTAGAGCAGCTTCATCTACAACCTGTCACGACTGGGCTTTAACTGCACTCTACAGCTGTTGGCTCAAACTCAGGTTCATGTTTTGTCCCTGGCACAGTCTTTTATGAGGCACAAAACGAAAGACCACATTTTAATTAAATGCATTGCCCAAGGCATATTCCACCTCTGGGCTTGTTGCTGGAAGGCTCCAGCCCCTCGTGACCCCTAATGGGAATAATAAGCAGAAGAAAATAAATAGATGAACAAACTAGGTCAACTTCTCCAAAATTACTGGACATTTTTTTCCTCTAAGATTTACTTAAATAAAGGTATAATATGTAAAAGTAAATGTTCTTGAGTGCAGTATTTTGTTGTTTTCCACCTCTGGAACACAAGCAACCTCCGGGACCAGAAACCTCAACAATTTAATTCCTTCTCTCCACTCAGTCCACAGTTTTATCAGAAACCACATCCACAAGCTCCAGTGTATACAGAAAGAAAACATCAGCAGGTCTCTTTATGTGACAGTGGGACATAAGACACAGCACAACCAGCGGAAAGTGAAGCAGAGCCATGGTACTCACCTGATCCAGAGTCCAGACCAGACAGCAGCAGGGAACAGATAAAAGAGAGAGAAACTTCTATTAGAGTTATGACAATATAAATATGCATTTAAATTTATGTTTTTTTGTACTGGCACTGGTTAATTTGTATTTAAGCAGTCATTTACTAGAAACAGAATGTATTTTTACGTTAACACATCAAATCAAACAGGTGCCTTTCCCTTCACAACATTTAATACAATAATCTGGAATATTACACTCATGATGATCATGTACTGTGATAGTGAACCTTATATTTTAATTTTTGGCAAGTAAACATTATCTGCTCCATTTCTGATATGATCTATTTTATGTTTATCCAAGTAAAAAAAAAGTAATGTCTGTAATGTTGGCGTGACAGTTCTCGTTTATCTCAAAATAACAACTTTTAAAGTCTCCCAGTCTGCTGCCTCCTTTAGGGCACAGCAGCTGAATATATTCAACTGTAATACCTTTCTTGTGCTACTTAGATTCAGAAGTCAACATAGATCAATAAGTCCTTGTCAGACAGATAACACTGGAGCATGAGCACAGAGATGCTATTTGCTCTGCTAAAAGTGTTAGAGAACGCCACCAAGACAGGGATGATAGCAGGTCCTCTCAGACCATTAGAGACACATTCCAACTGGCTGGGACTATCATTAAAACACAACTTTAAATGGTGCAGGAGAAGATGAGATTTTCTACAACACCAGCCATTCATGACACTGTTGGCCTGATTCATATCACAACAGAATTAAGCCACAGTATTATGATGCATGCAGAGGCCATCTAGATAAAAAAGAAAAGAACTAATGAAATATAATCTTCCAGAGCAAGCCATAATAGTTCGTTTGCCACTCCCCTCAGAATAAAGCATGCGCTGCATAATGGAGCGTGCTGGAGCCATCAGCATTAGTGAGAATTTGATTCCTGTCGGGGACATTTGCACATCAATCATCCACTACCCACACTGTTGTATTAGTGAGTTATTAGCGAGTTAGCAGCAGAAAGGAGTTTCCCCGTGCTCTGACAGCAGCAGGAGTCGGGAGCTGCTGCCTGTGTCCCCCCGAGCAGCAGTTATTGTCCCTCGGTGTTTACAGCTGTGTGTCTGTGTCACACTGAGCAGAGAACCATCTTTGTTACTGCAGAAGTACGGGGGACCATGTGTTTTCAGCCACCGCCGCCCGCCCGGTGTGAGGGTTCTCATAGAAAACAATAGGGGTGTATTTTTTGAGGCGCGTCTGTGCGTCTGGTGTGTATTGGGCCCCAAACACACTGGCTGCGTTGGCCGCAGCAGCGAGTGTACTGGCGTCACAGCTGCGTCGCAGCGACACAAAGTTGTACACACTGGCTGTGTGAGCAACTCGCTGCTGGCAGCTCCTTCTCTATAGAAAAGCCATTCAGAAGTCAATATGAGAGTACAGCCACACATACTATATTTGACTAAAGAGACGTATGTTTACTATCTCTGTAGACGGGACATTCCAAACACGAGACTTTTTACAGTACAAGTGAAAGTTCTCGTTCACGGTCCATCAGAGCCAGAAATCCCCCCAAACATTAAAAAAGTGCATCAGGTATGGGCAATGCTCATTGTAGTTGCCAAAATATAACAATATATGCTAATTTTGTGTGTATTTTGGATGAATAACCTGACCCAGCGCCAGCCGCCAGCATCAAAATTTGGTGAGGGTTTGATTTCCTAGGAGAGTCACGTCACAGCCCTGTTTGACGTCCATCAAGCCTCATGTCTCATGCTGCAGTGTGGCTGCTCTGATCTGCTGAGCTGGGGGCTGAAGGGAAAATGGTTTCCTGACACTGTCACCACACTGCAGTTACAGCCAGTGTGTTTGGGGCCTTGGCCTTTATAGGGTATGTTTGATTTGCTGTCAAACCCATAAGACATAAGACATGTCTATATTTTTCATTTATAGTCAAGATTCATTCTCAACCGCGTATTTGCTTTTTCTGCTATTAAAATATATATGTAAGCATAATTTGTTATAGTACCGGCATAAGCATAAAATCTACTTTCACCCCTGCATAGAGCCCTTTATGGCCCCAGAGCCGGCTTTAGGCATAGGCCATCTAGGCGGTTGCCTAGGGTCCCATCTGCTGGAGGGGGCGCCCAGATGCACCCCTCCAAAAAAAAAAAAAAAAAAAGTATATTTTTAGTATATAAAAAGTATATTTTTAAATAAATAACAAATAATTTAAAATCAAGTGAATGGTGTTATTTCTTCTTTGTACTCTAATATGAAAAAAAAAAAAAAAATCCTAATGACTTCTGATTGACCTGGCCTGAACCTGACTGACACGGTTTACGGTGGAGCGGGGGATGGGCGTAATGTTGACGCGGATCATAGCAGCGGTCCCTAAATTGATAGATGTTACATCAACAAGTAGTTTGACAAATTTTTATCATGAAAAGGCCGTCCAAGCCATCAGGTGCTACTTTCAGAAAGTGGAGAAAAGAGGAGGAGGAAAAAAGGCCCAAAGTAGAGGTATGTAGTTGTTTATGCTAACATTAAAAAGTGCTGTTTAACTTTTCATTTGCACAAGCTACGAGGCTAGCAAAGTTGAAATAAACTACACCGTAGCTAGCCACTGTGTATTACTGTGTTACTTTGTAATTAAAGACAGTGAGTGTGCTGCCACATTTATTTAGCCTAGACTATGTATCATAACTATTAGACCAGGGGTGGGCAATTATTTTTTCCTGAGGGCCACCTTTGTGCCTGGGCCGGTTGCGGAGGGCCGGGTCAACCGCACTTTTTCTCAATAACAATTGTGTATCTTTAAAAGTGCAACAAGCTGCCTGCATCCATAGCGCTGCCCTGATATAAATAAACATTCACTGAGCTCCAATCTGTGAAAATGTCCTCAAGTTAAGTCCAGAACACAACAAGGTCTCTTTATTCCTTCAAATAGCATTTCTTCAAATTATATTTCAATGATATTTCAAATAATAAAATAAAAAGGTACATTTTCTATTCTTATATCCAATAAATATAATTTTAAATTAAATTTGATTGCTCTGAAT
This sequence comes from Bostrychus sinensis, assembly GCA_020698575.1. NCBI lineage: Eukaryota > Metazoa > Chordata > Actinopteri > Gobiiformes > Eleotridae > Bostrychus > Bostrychus sinensis. The sequence goes on from CM036244.1 coordinate 29,712,594, forward strand.
ACATATTTTAAGAAAAATAATAATCAGCTCTTACTTTTAAACTTTGCGATTAATTCTGTGTTGTGCTGTGACTGCTGCTGTGAGGGCTGTAACTGAGCAGTGTTGGGCTTGGTTTCAAAGTGAAGCTTAATTTTGATACTTTTAATGAAAGCCCATAACAATGAGACACTGGTTCTGAGCTGGTCTCTGGGAGGAGGAAGCCATTTTTTGTCCATTCTTGCTTCACCTTGTTCCTGTCCACGCCTGTCCCTGTCTCTCCTCTCTCCGTGGATGTGATTGTGAAGATTAGCGTCACATGAAGATTCACTATTGACTTTTATGCCCCCCCCACCACCCACCCACCCCCCACCCACACACACACACACACACACACAAACAGAGAAAAAAAAAAAAAAAAAAAAAAAAACATTAAATGGCACTTTACCGTGCCTCAAAACACATGCTCCCTAAATACAATGCCGTTCTCTCCTCTGCTTTCTGGGAGGGGGGAGCAGAGCCGCTTGCAGCCGCTCCGTTCTGAAGAGAAAACTTGTGTCTGCTGCAGTCCTGTCATCCTCTCATTTTGTCAGATAAGGAGAGACACCGAAAACCCCACACTTTTCACGTTAAAGCTTTAAACGGCCCGCTGCGTATGGTGTTTTCACAACGTGCGCTGAGACGCTAATCCGCTCTCTCTCCCCGCTCTCTCTGAGTGCGGGGCTTGGTGTGGTACCGAGGTTCGGGTCAGACAGCTGCCGCGGGCCGGGTTGGAAGAGCTTGCGGGCCGGACATGGCCCGCGGGCGGGGGTGGGGGGTGGGGGTGAGGGGGGTGGTTGTGCCCAATCTTGCCTAGGGCACCAAATTGGCGAGAGCCGGCTCTGTATGCCCCTAAATGTAATCACATATAAATGGTCTGACAGTCATATTGTGAAGTTTAGATAACACACTTGTGGCAGGACTGATCTTTAGCAACAGCCAAATAAGTATAAGAAGTGGAAAATCTAGTGTTTTAGGTTGAACAACCGCTGCATCAGTATGGAGGAAACAAAATAAATCATATTGTTTCTTGGAGGAATGACAGTAAAGTTTACACACTTTAACAAAAGATGAACTGTTCTCTGCATCTTGCTCAGGAGTAGCAGAGGATTGGCTACTTGTAAATGTTTTAGGTTGATGGGAGAAACCAGGGTACCCACCTAAGCACAGACTGAAAATGCAAATTCCACACAGAAAGGTCCTGCCTGGTCTGGGAATCAAACCTGAGACCATCTTGGTGTGAGGCAACAGTGCTCACCATTATTCCACAGTGCTTCTTTAAATATCCAGATGTGTAGCTTTCATATTACTTCATATGAACTGCCAACAGAGCCAGCTTTAATAAAAACACCAACACTTGTACTTTGAAAGGAGTCTGCTCTCAGATTCAGTTTAACCCTAGTGAAGAGTACAGTGTCAAGTTCCTCCTCAGTAGTCTGTTGGTTTAAAAAATAACCAGAGGTAACCTTACTTAGCTGGAGAACTATGCAGAACCCAAAGAAACAAACCTGATCATGCTGGTCACACACCCCTCCTTTCAGAAAGAAGGCTACTCACACAGCATCAAAGCCAAAAAGAAAACAAAAAAGCTGCTTTTTTAAGAGGCTGTAAGACCTCTTCCCTGTTGTCACACCACTATATGCTGCTCGACATGAACAGAGTTTTTACAAAAGATTATAATATAATAATATGTATCATTATGAACTGGTAACCTTATGTAACGTTAAATATGTAAACTTTGCATCCAGCTATGCACTTACAAGCTACAAAGCTACAATACAATGGCCACTGTACAGAAGAGCAGTCATACCTCATTAAATAAGGTACTGCCTCTCCAGCAGCTGGTCTTGTACTTAAGAAGAAAAATGAACCTTAAATTCACCCATAATTAATTATTTGCAAAATATATGGGCTACTCAGGTCTGGGCCTCTCCAATTGCACAGACAAATGAGCCAAATTTATTCATATTAAATGTGTTGTGTTGGCGCTGGTGGAGCTGGAGCCATATGGCAGTCAGTATGTGGTGACATCACGCACCCAGCCACAGTGGGCCACAGCTGCTGATGGAAGAATAGTTGGTTATGCTCCATTTGAGTGCACAGTGTGTGTCCAATATACAGGGTGTTACATAGGCACTGCAGATGTGTCAGACAGTGGTGACAATAAACTGTGTTATCATCAGGTAGAATCTTTAGAAACATGGTCTAAGACTGTCAGTGAGATATATACACAGTGACCTTCACGAGTTACAGCTTGCAGTCTGCTAAAAAAAAGACAGTTATAGTCAAGAATGATCGGACATAAAATGAGAGCAGTCAAATTTAAACAAAACATTAAACTGGCCAAGGGTACTTAAAGAAGCATCCAGTCCACTAAAGAATCTAACTACTCCACGTTGTAAAACTAACAAACTATATTACAGATATAGTACATAGTAATGATCATTAAGAGTGTCAAATGGAGGTGAAATGGCAATTTAGGACTGTGGGATTAAATGTACTGAATAGGTAATATTTTACTTATAAAGAACAAACTATACCATCAAACATCAAACGTGTGTTTGTTATAGATGTAAAGAGAATATTACATGACATAATACACAATACACATACAAATTATTTGACGTTAACTTGGTTAATAGTGATGCACTGTGAAGCTGTGGATCAAAGTAAAAACAATGCATTTTGCATTTTGGTCTCTGTCTACAACCATAACCCTAACTAATGTAGAAATAACGGTTATGGTACAAGCTGCAGGGCAATTTGTGAAACAAAAATAATACAATTTCTCTACTTGCACATCTATAAAGTTTTATGAAATGATGCAGTTTTGTTGTATATACTGTATAGTCTAAGATGCTACATGTCTGACTGTGTGCGAGTATGCTGCAGTATATTTGTTACTGTACTATGCCTATTATGTATAGTTTAAAACATTTTCTTACAGTGTACCACAATATTAAAGCTGATTTGAAGCCGCTGCCAAAAATACTGCATAGTATCCCCTGCGTGTGCTGCACTTCTGCATGTATTCATTTCTGCTCCTGACCTGTTCCTCAGGCAGCACAAGCACCACATACAAACTACTTTCAAAAATCACATGATATCAATGTAGCACCATGCAATAGACAAGGCTTTTCTGGTTTACTAATGGTTTTACAGGCCATGTTTACATGGACATTTGAACAGGTTGTTAAAAAAATCCAGTTTTTAACGCCGTCTTGTCCAACCACCTCCTGATCACTGACAAAGGTAAACAAGCGTACCCCTGGATGACAAATTGTGCTGACATTTTAAGTAGAGGTGTTTGGAAGAAATGCGTTGGCACCATTTTCCTCTGGCATGGAGCTATTTCTCTGTGAGGAAGCTATCTGTTTTGATATGGCAGAACGGTGTAGTCAGTGTTCCCATTTCAACCTAACCTCAGTTTGGTTTTCTTTAGTCACAGAGTCAAGAGAGCTGTTAGAGGGGCAATGGTGTACGCTCTCTGAAATCACAGCAACAACATCCACAACAAAACACAAAACAGGCTCAACTGCTGCTGCTAACTTTCTTTTCATAATCTTCTTAAGCTCACTGACAAAACATGCACACAGCCTTTAGAAATAGTGCTTTTACTTCATGTTTGCATCAATTAGTGTCTGCAGCAGGTCTCTTGAGAAAAAACAGCCTGCTTGCAATTTATCTTTAATAGGTTTCTTTCTCAATCCAAGTCATTTAATTCTGTTCATTGGCTGTTTTTAAATTTCATTTAGCGTCTGTTAAAGTGCAATGTGAGATATTCCTAAATGGAGCACTTTCATTGCGTTTGTTGTGAAGTCAGCAGACGCCGGGTTAAGAATGCCAAATAAAGTGCAGTGCTTTTCAGTGAAAAATCACAAGAAAACAGGAAAAACACTTTGCTTTCCTGTGAATTTCTCAAACACAAGGTAAGTGTGTGGTGCATAAATAGATACAGGAGGCTGGAGGAGATGCAACCATGAATGCATTTGAGACGATGACACACAACATTAACACAATTTGATGGGAGCTGTGCTTGTGAGTAGCTTATGCGCACTCACTTTCTTCATAACTCTGACCTTAACAAATCTTCCACTCCAGGAAATGACAAACAAATGAGATGGTATGCATCGCTGTGACAATTACTTTCACTTAATGTTACTGATGTATTAGGAGCAGGAGAGCTCCATATCATGTGCTGGAGTACATGAGTAGAGTGGGATTGGAGGAAGCAAGAGGAGCGAGATTGCACTGATAAAGTCACAGTGGCAGCCCTAGCGGTTGTTTAAAGGTCCATTCAGATACAATCTGAGGGAATTCAGTCTGGATTTATGCTTCCCCTAATGCCAGAGCTCCGTGCTGTACAGCTATGCTAAACATGGGTGAATTATTGTGTCAGGAGGCAGAGAAACCTCCCCTCATCCTCTGCCTGGCAGCCAACAGGCCCCAGTCTGGCTTCTGCTGTGCATTTCATTAGCACTCAGCAGCACATCACCTGCGAGTGTGAAGACCATTAACAGTGTCATTAGAGGGGCCCGCTCATGTCATGTAAAGGCCAGAGGGGTCTCCTCACACAGAAGAAGGCTAAATGCTTTCTACTGCCAGTGATAACACTGCTGACTATAAACTTCTGAGGACACAGTGATGCTATACACAGAGTTAAAAGTGCAGCTGAGGGTTTTCCTGGTCTTTCTTCTTTGAGAGGCTTGAAGAAGGCCAGGGCAGTCCAGAAATACCTACATACCATTTTTATTACAAGTCATATTTAACTTATATTATAATGCAGCTTGTTATAATGACCTATATTCTAACATGGTCCATGGTTCCACCACGTTTTCGTATGCGTATTCAGTATTCAGTATTCAGTATTCACCAATCATTTTCATAGTTTTTGCTATAAAAAAAGATTTAGTTACTAATTTGAACTTTTTTTTTTACTTTTAATAATACTTTAAGATATTTGTAATTTTCTTTTTGTGTCATGAAACAAATGTGATTAAAATTGTTAATACTGTAATCCACAGGCGTTTTTAGGGTCTGAAACGATTGGGAGCTTAGCCCAGACTTAACATTGTATACTACATTATTAAAGTGGGGGGTCTGGGAGTCCTTCCCTAGAAACATCTTAATAGAACAGACAATATTTCCTGTATTTTGGTGCATTTTAACAGGTGTTTTAGTGCACTGTCGTACGAGAAAATGTATGGATTCTACTGTAGCCTAACTGTGTACAATAATAGTGTGAGGCAGAGCCAACTGTGGCTGATTGTTTAGAGGCATATTGTTGTTTACTGATGCAGAGTGCTGCATAGTTTTGCCCAAACAAAGGGTCACTGCAGTATTTTTTTTATTTTTTTAAATAAAATTAATTTTAGGAGGAACAAGAGGGGATATGTTCCCCCACCTCACAAACTGGGACCTATTTGACAGGATTCTGTCATCTATAATATGAAGAAATATGAAACACCAAAAAATCCATAACTAAATAAAGCAGTAACAAATTTTTGCTAATTTGAAGGGACGTAGGCACAGACATCCCCTGACCTTTTCTTCCTGTTCAGTGTTAAAAAAAAAAAAAAAAAAATCCTCAGTGTTACCAGAGCTCTGGCTTTGCACTCAAATCCATGAGCTAAATGGCCAACCGCAAAAAAGCTACAGCCTCATTCCTTAAGAGAGTGAATACATTTATAGCCCCAGGTCCAGCCTTGGTCAGATCCTTCAGGTCATGTTCCCAGCGTTAATGCTGTCGCTGTCTGACCTTGTCACAATTAAGTTCTTTCTGCTGCTGCAAAATGCGGAGGCATTTATTTTGCCAGAGCCACAGGACGTGTTTAGTTGCTGCTAAAAGAAACTTGTGTTAAGTTTCACTGCAGTTTTGAATTAAATGACTTTTATAAGACTTGATCTGACGGCGCATTTGCACACATGGTCCATGATAAAACAGGACAGAAATAAAGCAAAAAGCTCACAGAGATTGAGATGAACTCTGTGGAGGACCATGCATGAGCTGTTTCTGTCTCCTCTTCCACACATCAAGCATCTAGGCTGCATTTCCCCGTTTCTCTCCAGCCCCGATTAGCGCAGCCCAGGGTTAAAAAGTCGCTAAATGATGAAAGCAGAGTCTTTTATTTAACAGTCATTTAATTAATTTTGTGAGTGCTATTCACTGTGTTTCTTTTTCCTGCAGTAGTTCCTCTCTCACTCAGCTTGGACCTTATGTTAAAAAGTAGACTGTGAAGCTGAAGGACAGTTTGGGTCCGGGGCTCAGATTAGAACATTCAGGGCTCAAGGCCCAGTAAAACGGCCTGGCAGCACCCATGCTGTAATATATTATTCACTACTAGTATTACAGTACCAATACCAATACCAATTTGCAAATATTACTGCACTGGTACATAAAGTGCTACCTTAACCAGTTACATTTACAAATCCATAATTGTCCTTTAATAGTTAAAACATACAGTCTTTTTCTGCTTAATCTCATGACGCTGGAGCAGGGTACACTCTGGACAATGGGCAGTTAGTCACAGGACTAACAAACAACCACTCACATTCATTTACTATGGCCAAGTAGCGTCACGAATTTCCCCAACTATCTTTGGATGGAGAAAGGTAGCCAGAGTATTCATAAAACTGTAGGTGATAATATGACTGACATAAATCAAACTTTGCTGTTCTAATGTAAACTGTGCTGAGCTAAACTCAGTTCACTGCTAAAATCAATGCTGATGTAATGCAGAAAGATGCAGACAGGTGCTCTCTTAAAAATCTGTCTGCCTGTATTCAGTTTCATGCCAATTTGAGGTCACTGCGTCAAAAGCCTACAAGTGAAGACAGTAAAGCCAGCCAGAGTTCAAAGTCTGAACAGCGGTGTTATTTGACAGCACATACTGCAGCCTTAGTGAGAGTTTTTAATCCAGTCCTGGGCAGATTAAGGGCTTGTGAAACTCAGCCAACACTGGGGTCAGGAGAGCCTTGTGTGAGCTGCACCGGTCGCCCCACACTCATCTTTCAAATCTACCTGATGTTGGTCTGGTGGAGTGAGTCAGCTCTGAGGCAGCGCTCACTGGACACTCATCATGTGAACACTAAACAATAGTTTAGTAACTTCTTGTGTTACGCTGGACAAATAGTAACAACCATGGCAGACCACAATAGTTTGTCAGTATCAGCTCGGGATTTATCCATCAAAGAACGCAAATGGTATTATAATAATTTGACTTTGACTAATATAATTTTGCCAAAGAGATCTGTGTGCTATGATTTGAAAGTTAATTTGAACAGTCGTCTCCACAACAAAGACTCAATAGTCTCCTTTAAACGTTTAGTTTAACAGCTGTACTAACAGGAACAAATAATTCCAATGGGTTATGTACGGTGGCCCTGAGAGCTCAACAAATTACAAAAGCTGAAACACACTTTACAAAAAAAAAACTGCTGCACGGCATTACAACAACATTTACCTGCACCGGATATACCCACACGACATTACAACAACAATTTTTCTTTAGCACCAGAAGCAGCCGGAAGCTGCTCATTTTCAGCTTTGAACTTACTTTAAAATATGTCGATACGGGCTATAGATTCACTGAGCTGGCTCGCGTGACTATGCCGTCCTCCAAAACAAAACAGTCGCGCTGAAAATGAGCATATTCCGGCTGCAGAGCTTCATTGTTGTTGTAATGTTGTGTAGGTAATATCATGGTAATGTCATGTGGGCAATGTTGTTGTAATGTTGTGTGGGTATTTCCGGTGCAGGTAAATATTGTAAGGCTGTGTGGCAGTTTCTTTTTGTAAAGTGTGTTTCGGTTTTTGTAATTTGTTGAGCTCTCTGGGCCTCTGTAGTTATGTAGAGCTTTTAGGTCTCTTTTTCCAAATAGAAAAAGAAATTATGTATGACTGAAAACATTAGATCAATGATTTTTTACTGCAACATTTCACACAATGCACAGTAACTCTAACAACATCTGTTCAAACTCAAAGAACAAGGATACAATCCATAGAAATTCAGAGAATATAGCAAGGCAATGCTCAGAGAAAAAAGAATGCTCCCTTAAAAATCTCTGCCTATTCACAGTTTCATCAGTAAGTAACCTACACAAACAAAGCTTTGTCATTAAAACACCTCTTTTGCACCATTAATACTGTGGCGGCGTCTGGCCCGTCATCTCAACAATGATGGAATAAATAACTCAACAAGGAAGAATCATTAACGAACGTGTCTCTGTGGCAACTGTCAGCATCCAAACCCAATGTCCTTTGTCAGATTCTCAGTACTCAGTAAGGGTGCTCCGATCATGATCGGCCGATCATGGCTAAAAATAGAGTGATCGGTAAAATGGGCCGATCAGAAGGGCCAATGAAATTACAATAAACACGCGAGGCTCTCACATTTACTGTCCTGCAACTCCGGTTTGACTCCAGACTCGCATTAAAGGAACCTCTTAAGAACAGCTGATTTTTACATCAGCAGAGCATTCAAACAAAGCCACAGACACTGGGCACACATTAAAGACCAATAATGCAACAAAACCTCTTCTAAAACAAAAATAAGTAGAATTTTGTTGTTCTTTTATATTTACAAAGGCTACAGTATTTTTCAAATGGAACTAATAATAGCCTGCATACAATACATTACTACATTGAAGACCACGTGATCGGTATCCGCCATGATCGGTATCGGCCGATCACAGCAGAGGCTGATCGGTGATCGGTGATCGGCCTCAAAAACCCTGATCGGAGCACCCTTAGTACTCAGCCTTGCTAACCACAGAAAAAAGCTTTGGAGCTTGTTTGGCTAGAATTAAATCACGCAAGACCAGCACATTTCAGCTGAAAGCCATTCTGCAGGGACCAAATTACAGCCTGCGTCTTTGGATCCATATCGATCACATTCAGGGATTGGAACAAAAGTCAACACCTTTAATTAACAGTGTGCCTTGTGTTTCCATTGCTGCCACTGCAGGACTCAGTCAGCTGGAGTGAGGAGGTGAGAAGTCCCTCCACGCTGGGTTGCTGCTCCAAAGTGAGGTGTACCTTTCACTTAATGATCCATGAGGGAAATGTCCACAGTCTCTCGAAATGTGGGTGGTAACATATCTGAGATTCTGGATTTCATGTGTTAATTTGTCATTTAGGGTTTAGTTTTGTTTGTTTGTTTTTCCTCCCACACTGATGACACAGCTGCCCTGCAAAAGGAGAGTGGATGTGTCTGTGAGCGAGGCAGAGCAGCCCACCTGTACCTCTGATCTCATTATGGGACACAAATGGGATATAAAACGCATTAGGGCGGTGTGTTCGGATAAACAGCCAGTGAAAAAGGCATTGCTTATTCAATGACGTCAGACAGAATGGAGGTTAGCACATAAGCAGTACCAGAGGAACAAGAGTGTCATGTGGTTCTGCAGTATAAAGCATTATCAGCCTATTCACATCAACTTAAATGGGAAAAAAATAATAATAACGAAATAACACTGATTTAGCCCAGTGACATTTAACTGCCAACTCAGAAAAAAAAAATGCTCTGAAAAATAGGATAGTTTACAGAGACGAAATGTTTAAGGTATTATGACGTAATCTTATAGACAGCAATATACACTAAGTACGCAAATATCGACAATAACATGCAGCTGTTCAATTTAATAACAGAATGTTGTAGTAATAATACTGGCATAATACACAATATACATAAATTGCAGAGGGATTTTTGAGAAGTTTCATTAACAAAACTATTATCTTACCAAATATTTAAATGGCTGCCATTAATCTAAATGATCATTAGATGCTTTCCAATGGTTTGAATATTTGGATTAACCATTAATGAGTCCACAGTGAATACAAATATTGTGGGACTGTGACCAGGACAGATGTCCAGTTGGTTCTCTGCCAGTGGTTTCTATGGAGATTGCCAGACAGAGCCAGAATAAATATGAAACATTTGCACTCACACAGCACTGTAAACACTAGCACACTCCATAAGTGTGTACAGTTTTATTAAATACTTCATTCAGCTGACTATTACCAATCTCTCCGATCCGCTTGTAATTTGCTGAAAAGCTCAAATGGAACTCCAAAACTGACGGGCAGGTGTGACAATGCATACAATCTTCAATTGGGTTAGCATTAGCATCTAAAATATTCATTTTCTATTTTTTCTAACATGACAAATTAGGGAAAGGAGCAATGAGTTTGTCATTTCAGTAAACTCACCAATTAAAGTGAAAGAAAATAGTAAGTACACGTTTACTATTACTATATACTATTATATATAAATACTATTGTATTTAAAGAAACCTGTTTATTCACTGCATAGTTTAGTAGTTTAAAAGTTTAAAGTTTTAAAGTTGGAGATTTTTGGGGGTGTCACAATGGTTTAACATATAAGTCAAAGTTTAATTTGAGTAAGCCCTAGTCTCCTGTTGGGTGTCCATTATTTTTTTTTATTATTATTATTATTTTTTTTAATACAACAAGATGTAGATGAAAAGAATACACTTAGACAGTGCTGCTTTAAGGCTTAGAAAAAATTTTAGCAAGTCACAAGAACAAACAACTTTTATTTCTAAGGCATCTTTTCTCTGTTGGTAATTTGCATTTCATCTTTCAGGTCATCCCATTAATATTGCCTTGTCTGGATTAGAACACTGACAGCTGATCACACACAGCTACAGCACTGACACCATTATTAAATTTGTTTCAATACTCAACACAAGATGGTCTGTTTGTCTGAGCCAGATTCTAAAATGGCCTCGTGTTGTTTTGCTCTCTGATGCATCACCTCTAAATATCAAAGTCAACACAATCCTAAGTGAAGGATACACCTGCTGACAATGGGCCCCCCTCTGCTTCACTGCATTTCACTCTAACATAGGTCACCTTATTTTTACTGTTAGGACATTTCCCACCTATTTAAAATGATGAAGCTAGCCAGTAAGCTAGCATTGAATTCTGCCAGCAGTTCATCCATTTTCTGATTTTGTGTATGTAATATGTGTGGGCTCACAGAAGGGGAAATGAGAGAAGGATCTCATGCCAGTGTGGAAATGTGATAAATATTCTTGGAGAGGAAATTGTCTAAAGCCATCCAACACTGCAAGTCTAATGAGATGAGTGTAATTAATCACATGTGCATGTTTGGAAAAAGGAGACACAGTCTCTAAGGGCTCAGTCACTGCCTAGTATTGCACCACACTGTATGTTGGACTAAATCATGAGATCACTCAATTTATACATTATTGATGTTTGCCATCAAAAGGAAAATGGCATCTTGCATCAGTACAATATCATCAATGAAAATATTTAATTATCACAACACAGTGGTGACATTTACTGTTTGCTTTTCAAAATATTGGTCCAAATAGTGGATTAAACTGCACTGCAGTGTTTAAATAAGGCACATAATGTTGTTATTGAATTACTGAAATATACAAATGGCCCCTTGTTGTTGACGTGGTGTGTAGCTCTTCCTGTCATCTGGAAGAGACCAGGGTTTGGTTCTGGGAAACCTAAAATTCCAGCCACAAGATATACTTTTTTGTGTTGGCCTGGATAAACAAAATCAGGAAGAACATCAACAACAAAAAATGTACCACCAGACGATTCCCTGTGGTTACTCTTGAAGGGAGCAGCCAAAATTAACTGTTGTTTGTTGTATCATTATTGCAATATTCAAGCTAGTTATTGGTCAATGCATTTTTTAAACAAGTAATGTGAATAAAGATGAAGAGAACGGTTGTCTGCCTGTGTACATCTCTGTGTCAGCCCTGTAACTGGCCACTGTCCAGGCTGTACCCCGCCTTAGCTCCACAGTTGCTGGGATAGGCTCCAGCCACCCATGACCCCAAACACAAACAAGCAGAAGAAGATGAATTAATGAATGAAAGTCACTCTACGACTGCTACTTACACTGTTGAAATGCAATGAGGTGACTGTGCTCATTCCACAAGTACATTTTGCCCTCACCTGCATTATTATTATTATTATTTTATTTTTTTTTATCATGACAGAGAGTTATTTATGTTAATATAAGCAAATAAAGTTATACATGCCATAATATACCCTTCCTCCTACTCTCCACTCTATACACCACCTCCCTTTCTTTACCTGCACCAAGAGAGCTCACAGTGTACTGGAAGGATTATGAAATATTAATTAGGCTGCAGTTGATAAAACAATATGTTGATATCCCATCATCAAATGGCATATGTTAATTAGCTACTCCCAGAGTTCATTACAAACTCTCCTACAGTCATTGTAATCAAAGTTGTGCCAGTGCTTCATCAGGCCGGCTTCCTTGGGGGCCCGGTGTAATTGTATCATGAACCACAGCCAGTTACTGTAGCCACACTTCAGTTTGGCCACAGGGGGCGCCCTCCACACTGCTCCCCTGATAAGAGCAGCCCTCCTCTGGAACCAAAACACCTGGGATCAACAAGCCTACAGGGCTACTGTAACTGTGCAAGACATGAAAAATGTATTCTCATTTTTCTTTAATGAGAAGTATAGAGAAAGGACATGGATAAGATGGATTTAAAAGAAGTTTCAAGACTTTACAGAGCCCCAGAGACAGGAGTTCACATCCCAGTACCAGTGAGGGATTAAAGGTTGAGCTAGAGAGCTAATGTTAGTGTCAGAGAAGGGTTAGGGTGAGAAAAAGATCATGGTTTAGGTCAAATAATCTTATAAGAACTTTACATTTTCTGGATCAAATCCAAAGACATACTGTATGTAAATTAATCACTTTGACCTAATTAACACGCAAAACTAAACCATTTATGCAAGGGTCTTGAGTAAAAGTGCTTTTGTGCTCTTTACACCTCTGAAATTGCTTTCATTCTTATGAAGTGTGGAAGCGTACAATCTCAATTTACACTTATTTTGTCCACATCCTCATAAAAGTGGTAATTATTGTGATGGATTTTTATCTTTTGTTTATTCACAAAGGGTTTGAGAGGAGAATGTTGCCCCACAGAGAACGATACAAAGACACACAGCTGGGAGTTGAAGATAGTGATCACAACATCAACAAAATAACAGCCGAGATATGTGGCTTGGTAAAATGTGTCTGTATTAACAGTCTGTATTTTATCCCACTGAGATGTGTGACTTTGGAATGGCCACCTTTAGTCATAGTGCTGTCTACTTTATGGCTCTTGTTAACTGAGGATGCACATAAAACTGAGTTTACCTTCCTTTAAAGCTGGATATGGTCCATCAAATGTCCAGAGCACAAAAGACAAATACTAAAGGTTAGGAATGTCCGAAACAGTACCAAAAGTATCAATACCTTCGATTCCTGTGATTTAATTGCAGTATTGATACCAATCTGAAAGTATCAATACTTTAGTAGTAATAACAAACAATGTTATTAGTATAATACAAATTCCACTGGATCCTTCATATGTGCTCTACAGTGACAAGTCCAAACCAATCCATTGTCTTTTGCTGCTCCGGTAGCATAAAGAAGCCATTATTAGTAACATGTCCTATTTAAATTATTGTACTACAAGTTGGACATTAACAAATAAATCTATGCTTAAATTGGTCAAAGCTACTTATAAAAAAGTGTTAAAAGTGTTGGATAAAAGACCCACCATGTATCATAATTGCAGAATATTAGGAAAATATAATTTGATGAATTTAGAAAACATTATAAAGTATGCTGATTATATTCTTGTTTAAAAAATTCTCAGTGAACTAGCACCACCTCCTTCAAAAGACTTGGTAAAGCAAAATTCTAACAGGACTACAAGATCTGGTTCTAGAGACGACTGTCTGGTGTTCTTTAGAAAAAGTGTGTTTGGGCAGCTATCATTTTCTTATCGAGCATGTCAAACTTGGAATAAAATACCTCCTGATATAAGAGAATTGGCAACACTAACATCATTTAGTAAAGCCTTGAAAAAATGGTTACTGAAAGGACAAAACTGTAATCATAATTTATAGACTACTATTGTTGATATATATATATATATATATATACATATATACATATATATATATATATATATATATATATATATATATATATATATATATATATATATACATATATACATATATACATATACATATATATATATATATATATATATATATATACATATATATATATATATATATATATATATATATATATATATATATATATATGGGAGATGGGAGATGTACATAAGGAAATACAGATGTTACTAATCAATTGTTTTATTGTATTTGTATAGTGTACAAAATTAATTTGGGGTAGGGGTTAATCTACAACAGCATTTTAGACATAGAAAAAACAAAAAACAAAACATGCAATATTAGCACTTAATTTTATATGTTGTTAATGAATTACTTACATGGTGCTGAACATGTTGGTTTACCTGTGATGGATAGAGTTTTGGTATTGTCATACAGTGTATTTGTTTGTATGTGTTGTTTGTTGTTTGTCCCTTGTCCTTAAGTATTGACACCAACCTGCAAAGGGACTAGAGATGGAAATTAGCCTTAGGCTATAATCTCACATATTTACATGTCAAATGTTCATTAATATGTATTGTCCCTTTATAAATAAAAAATAAATAAAATAAAAAAATGTGTATGCCTATAGTCTTTTATAATTAATAAAAATTCAATTAATATAGAAGAATGAACAATGGTTGTGACTGTAAGGGGTGGTATCAGAATTAGTATTGGTATCGACAATACCAGACTTGGTATCAATTGGTATCGAATCGAAGGTGAGAAAGCTGGTATTGCACATCACTACTAAAGGTAACCACAGAGTGAGCAGCTTTAACCTTTACAGGTCATGAACCTCAGGCATTCAACACCACCTGTAAACCTGTACAACCCTAAGTTTTAGATTGGGCAAACTGTTGGGGACATCAAAGTATTTACTGTATCTCTGTACATTTAAATGTGATCTTTTCCTCTGACTATAATCCTCTGCTTTATCATTCATTTGAACCTTAATTTCCTGAAATATAGTTATAGTTGTTTTTTGTACTATGGTCACATCCTCAATAGTAAGTATGAAATTTACTGTTGTATTTGTAGCAAACTGTTAGAACCTAATAAAAGCAAATTGCTATAGGAATTATATGTGAAACAAGACCATAATACACTATATTTCCAAAAATATTACCTCAGACGGGCTAATACTTTTGGAAATATAATGTGAGTGCAAAGATTGTTTACTTTTCATGGTGGGCAAACGCTGAATCCACTTTAATTTATAAACTTATTGACTTTATTGTCTTCTGCCTCGATAGTTTGGACTCACAGCTCAAGATAAGAATACTAAATCACTGCCAACAATAAAACACAGCGGCCTGACATTGCTCAGAGGTGAAGCTTTACTGTATAGCTTGTGACTCTTTATTTACAAGGGTGGAAAAGTGTTTGGGCAGCTATTAAAGGTGCCTCCATGCTGTTTACCCATGTCCTTGTTTAATTAACTGCCATTGATTGGTACAGACTAGCTACAGTTTAGGCAGCTCCTCTAATTTCACCACATTTCCTCTTGGAGTGATTGTTGCTGCTAAGATGCACTAAATACACCTAAATTATTCTCCCATTTAAGAGCTATTCTCTCTTTCACCAGAATGCAATTGTTAAGATTTATTCTGTTTTCCATTGGGGACTAGTCTGGACCAATTTAAACGACCAATCATTTTCATTAGGAACATCCGGTGGCACGCGCCTGCCCCCTGCCCCACTGATTGGATATCTTATTAAAATGAACTTCATGGACTGCTTGTAATTTATCAGAGCCGTCCACCACCAGGATTGTAGAATGGCTATGGAGGAGTAATGTGAATTTTCATTTTGTTGTAGGAAATGTGCAATTTTGACAGAAAATAAATCACTATCAGCACAAGACCAGCATGGAGCGATTTGAAAAGCTGTAAATAGAAGGATACAACTTTAACACCACTGAACATGTGTGGAGCAATTACAGCCACGTTCTCCACATTGGTCACAACTCATATCAATAAAACATCCACTTCTAGTGCTCCTCCAGAGGATCACCTGACAGTGTTCATACATGACCCCCACCCGGAGTCAGGATGTTCTCTGGGAGAAAAAATAAAATTTATTTTGTTACAACAGGCATCTGTCTGATTATAGTGCACATTTAAAGTGGTTTAAATTGGTTTAAATCTATGTGAAATATGTCATTTTAAAGTTTTAGAACTTCATGGAGAAAATACAGTAATCAATCATCATGAGAAACCATTTTATTCAGCAACTATGGCTTTGCATTCATCTGTATATACTGAAAATATGACCAGACCTGACTAGAACTCATTTTCTTTCTCAGTAACTGCTTGATCAACTTCAAAGCTGGTTACACTTTTCAGGAGTTTGCAAAAATCTCAATTCTAAAAATGTCCAGAACTCAAAAGACATTGTTGAGTTGTGGTTGATGTGACTGATTTTCTGTCCCACAAGATCACAGCGCTCTGTCTGCATTTCACAACTTTGCTCAAGGACACAATGGCAGCACCTGCTAAATGACAAAAGAGCATTTGCTTTTATCTGTGGCTTCCATTATTTCACACAGGAGCAGTTGTTTGAGTCATTAGCAGGTTTCTGTAACCTTTAGGCTAAATCCACACAAGACGTGATGTGTCACTCTGCGCCACTGAGACTTCTCATTACATTTAATGTCAGAGCGGTCCATCGAGCACTTTTACCAGTCATTATGTTCAGGACAGAAACATATTATTGAGCATAATGGATCTGCTCAGAGCTACAATGGATGAAAGGGCAACAGTGCAGTAACATCTACACATGCTGATGGTATGTATGCTGCAGTTTACTACAGATAAACTGCTCGTCCATTGGACAATTAATCCTCTGTAACATCAAAAATAATCACCAAGCTTCACACAAAAAATAACCAGCTTAAAAGGACATTTTGTTTCCTCCAAGTGAGCACATTATAACCACTTTCAAGTGCACAAGAAGAGAAATACTATGGGTCAAAGGCTTTCAAATGTCTCAAATGCCAGTGTTAATTCAGCAACAGTGTTGGGCAGATTAGTCTGGAAAAATAATTAGACTGCTAATTACTGCTTCTAAAAGTAATCTAATTACTTTTCTGATTACTTTATTTTAAAAGTAATTAGATTACTAATAATTAGTTACATAAGTTACAGGTAACTGTATGGTTTCCTGCGAGACCTTCTTTTCTTTCATTTCACGACATTTAAACAAGCTTCTTCAGACACTGCTCATCGTATCTCAGATCATTCTGACTGACGCTCACACACTCAGAGGAGAGTGACAGAGGCAGAGGTCTAGAGGTCAGTTTTTGAAGCGTACTTTCCTTCCTGTGTGCTACATTTGCTTTGCTTGACACTGAGTGCTCAGACGCTTGTATGTCATTGTGTGTCACTCATCTGTGACTTGTATTCCATGTTTTATAATCTAGAGACAAAACACTTACCCTGTCAGCAAAATGTAACTCAGTGGTAACACAACACTTGGGCTAACACTTGTACTTGGGCTTCTAACTATAATCTATATTACTAACTATTTTAAATTATAATGTGTTAGATTAATCCGTTACTGAAAAAGTGATCAAATTACACATTTTCACTTTTACAGTAACTTAGTAACGCATTACAGCCCACCATCATTCAGCAAACACAGAATTAGTATAGTACTGCCTTTGTCAAAGAAAAGTACAGGTAACAAGATATATGTGTAAGAATGTTTATGTAGTTTATTGTTAAATTACTTAATTCTTATAGCAATACAACAATTAATCAGAAAATTAGTTCTAGGCAGTTTGTATTCATTAATACATTGTCTTCATTTATCAACCCACAGCCTTCCCTTAAACCCACACAATACACCTCTCTCACACTTTTCCAATCTCATGCCATCTCATGACTCTCTTGCAGTTAGTGCAAACAACTTTAGTCATGTTTAACGTCTAGGCAGAACTGAAACAAATATTAAATGAATGTATGCAGAATACAAGGCCTAAAATACTAAAGGTTTTATACTGGAGGATGATAATGGTGATGTTTCTTGTTTCACTAACAACTCTGCTGTTCTCTACTAATGACATACTACTAATGGCACAGCCCACTGCTGCTCTCCCTGATAGAAATACATTATTAGTAAAACATGTGATAGCAGTCTGAAAGCTGGAGGAGGACCTGTCCAGGACTTCACGTGTTACATAAGTCCAGGCCGTCCCACAGTGTACTTGCATGTCTCTGACACAAAGGGCTGATTCAGAGCCTGTTCCACACAGCTGTCATCACCAGGCCCTGAATGCAAAACATGGCCTATCTGAATGTACATGAAGATCAGTGTGGTCACAGACAGTGCACTGATTGAGTATTTGCTGTGGAGATGGAGTGCTTGGCACATGACATCCCATGATTACCACATTATCTGACAACATGCACAACAAACGACCATTTTTCTTCTCTGGCTACAGGCCAGGGGAGAGGAAAATCTGGACATCTATGCTTAGACTGTTGCAACCCTGCTCCTGATAAGCAGATAATGATGGAGCGACGTAGAATGATTTTTGATACAATGGGCACTGAGTGGATGTTAAGAACAGTAATGGATGAAAAGGCTTCTAGTGGTGAGGCTCACAACCCAACCAAATGAATATTGCATAGTATCTTGTGTTCAGATTGGAAGAAAACTGCAACTTCTGTATATTTTTTTTCTTTATGTTCATGATTGATGTTGATGTTTTACTCTCAGAAATATCCAGACAGACTGTAACCAAGCTGTTTTAATTCATCTGTGTGTGTTTATAAATCACACAGAAACCCAAACAAGAATGTATTAACATAAAAATTTCCCTACTGGGTTTTGTATTCTTTCCATTCACAGCCAAAGGTCATCTCTCTCATCATCTCACTGGTGTACAGCCATCAGGGCAGTGTGCACACAGCTCCTCTGTGTTCTTAATGTCAGCCCTGCTCTGTCTATAAGCTGCTCTAATGACTACACCTATTATTGTATTCTGTTGTATTGTATTCTGAGTCGGACATCTCTCATTCAAAAGAGGAATAATTAATTAACTTCAGAATGCAAAGATGATGTGTAAAGCAACTGTGCTTGGAGACAAAGTTAAGAGATTTGACTGATGCATGCACTTATCCTGGACTAATGCGCTGGGAGCCTAAATTCTCAGAGCAGTTGTCTTGCATAAGAATCTTGTTCTATTCTTTATTAGAGGATGAATAATGCCAGTAATTATGTCCAACTGCACACCCAACAAAAACTAGCACCTAATCAACATTGTAGGTACTGAAATTCACTGCCTGTGATGAGGTACACAGATCCAGTATTTTCTGATCCATTTTTCCTCTCGGGCTCACCACACCATCTGCTGCAGAGACTACACTGAGGTCTAGAGCCTTCATCTGTCCTGCACCAGACAGAGGAATACTCTGAGACTCATCTTTACAATATTGACTGTCTCCATGGATGTGTCCATCCACATGCTGTCTCCAAACCCACCACTTTTCAACAAAAACTTTTATTAAATCAATAATATTATCCCTTAGGAGTCCATGGCCACGCCGGCGTGATTGAAGAACATTGCGTCTTTGCAGAGTTGTAGATTTAAAAAAAATTTCACTTAGAGAGATGAGACAATACAATTACCCCTGACAGAGAAGGCCTTAAGTTTTTTGTAAGTTTTTATTTTACGTCAGTAGTCACAGAGCTTTTGACCGTTAAAGTTTTACAACCAAGACATTAAATATGATAAATAAAGTCTAATTAACACTTTGTCACGGAAAGTTCCCGCAATGATTTCAGATTGTATCCCTGATGTTTTTTGTTTTTTTTTAAAAGGTCAGAAAAGGGATATTTACCTGACAGAACTTTATTTTCATGGTCCCAAGTACAAGGAGGGAGAGTAGAGAAGAGGGGCTGCAGGCTGCAGACTCACACACATCACTCCCCTGCAGTTCCCAGTTTGTCCACATGAGCTGCCCTTCAGTGAGCTGTATGGATGGCACTTTTCTCTTTGTAAATGTTCAAATGTGACAGAATTACTCCTATTTGAAACCTTTTAACATCTGACAAAAGCCATTAGTTCACCATTTATTGATACAGTGAATAAATAATGAACTGGCGCAAGGTCAAGATCTATTTTTAAATGTTTTGCCTGTGTTCAAATGCCTCCTAAAGGCACTTAGCTTCATTATAAATCACTTATTATTTTATATGTACCTACTTTTGAAACACTCAGAAAGCTTCGTCAAGCATGTTTGATTTTCTCATGTCAAAAAATATAAACATTTTGATTTCCGATTTTGTGTTTTTTGTGTATTCTAGGCTGCGGAGTGTTCATACAGTACAGTAAACAAAAGAAATAACCATTTGGTCAAATATATAAAGTTGTCCTGAATAAAATGATGTATAATTTTCATATTTTTCTCAATTCCAAAGGTGATATATGAAGGTAGATTCAAAAACACTGAAAAACTGCAAAAGTAGGCTTAGGCTCCAGAGGGTTATCATAGTAATTTACTGTGCAAAGCAATATATTCAGTACAGTTTTGGGCCACAGATAGTTTCACGTCATATGCTGTGTCCCTGATGCAAACAGATACAAATCATTAAGATGCAAGTCTGGCTTCTTGTACGGCAACAGTGAAAGCAGTTTGATGAAAAATGACAGCCACTGGCCTTGGTCAGTGTTGTGGTCAATGTTTTGGTACAGACAGTGAGAGAGTTTCAGACAGGCCAGATGACCAGAGCACCAGCCAGAAAAGAATGGCCTGGCCGGTGGACATGGATCACTTGGTGGCACAACCATCTGGAACTGAGCACACTGGCAGCGGCAAAGTCAAGAGCTAACTAGCCACCAACACCAGCAGACGTACTGCTAGCAACCAACGCTGCTAACGCTAGCCACTAGCACTAGTAGTGGCAGTGGAACGCAAGCTAAAAGACCAACATGGCTAAACGTTTGCAGCCAGTGGAGCTTGGTTAACCAGGAAATAAGGAGATTGTGAGGTGGAAGCAATCTCTCAGATGTTTGACAAGCAGCACATAGAAGCCGGGTAGTCCGAAGACGGGTGACATCAACAGGTAGGCAAAAAGCTAGTCCAAACAGTAGAAATGTAATCCAAGCAGTGATTGTAATCCAAGCACAGAAGAGCAGAGAGCAATGGCAAAAAACAAACAATATTTGTATATATGAGAAAAGTGTAGAAACAAGTTAGACTGAGAAGCAGCGAACAGCATCCAACACTGGCTTCTTCCTATCATCAGACATGAATGATAGGTGAAGTCAATCAAAATATTGCCTTTAGCGAATGAACTGAGGAAGGCGTTATTGCCAGGGCATGTCTCTAAATGTGTTCCTTTTTAAGTTGATTGTCTTACACATACATTTGTTCAGTGCCATCTTTATCTTACTCACTGCAGAGAAAAAAAACTGAATCCAGGCCAAATAAATTAAAGCCTGAGGTGGGACATACTCTGGACAATGGGCAGCTAACTGCAAGGTTAAGATGACAACTGCACACCTGTGCCACCTGTGTCTGTTGCTAATGTGTCTACAGGCAAAAAGTAAGGTGATAACTAAACCTAAGAACACCGTGCACTAATGAGAATCACTTTGTTATACAATAGCATGTTTTTTTTTTTTTAATATGTTCTCATTACAAGCAGAAGGGGCGACGGGAGAATGACTGTAAACTAAGTGAATGAAAGGAAATGTAATAACTTATTTGAATAAATATGTGCATTCATTGCCATTTTTATTGCCATGCTTCTCTTACTCAAAGTTTACAATTTTAAAACCAATTTCTCATTATCACTAGGACTGCTGATGTTACTGATACAAGAACAGTCAAACTCCAATACCACACAGGAAACGAGGTTTAAATATTAAATACATAATATATAATAAATGTATAAACAAGCTATAAAACAATGACTCTAACCAGAATCTTGTTTATGGCACATCAGACGAGAGATGACCTGGTGCAACAGATCACCCACCGACACGCTGACCCTCTCCTCATCAGTCCACACAGCCCAGAGTCCTGCTCCTTCACTTAACCTTCTGTCAGCTCACAGATGGCCACAGCTCCTCAACACTGAACAAACAGCACCTCCTCAACCAGAATACACAAACCTGAAGGTCCAAGACAAGAAGGTCACTGCCTTAACATTTCACTGTTCATGAGCTGCATTACACACCACAAATCTTAAAAGTGTGCAACAAGATTAAAATAAGATGTGTGTTGTCAGAGAGTGGGTTATGAACACTGGAGTGGTTGAATATTCAGTTAATTTATTTATACAACTATCCCTCTGTAAGTGTTTTGTTAAGACAAACCTATTTATTTTTATTTGACCTTTATTTAACCAGGAAAGTCCCACTGAGATTCAGAATCTCTTTTGCAGGGGAGTCCTGGCCCCATGGGGGACCTATTGTACATGTTTTTAGTGGTAGGGGAAACCTACACAGACACGGGGAGAACATCCAAACTCCACACAGAAAAGCCCCACCCGGTCCAGGAATCAAACCCGGGACCTTCTTGCTGTGACGCAGGAGTGCTAGCCACTATGCCGCCTATGCCACAAATGTATCAAATGTATCTAGTAGTAACAAACAGACACAGAGCCCCAGAACATCTTTATATATATCTTTTCATTTGTTTTGTGTTTTTTAAGCTGCCTTAGTCAAACTTCTCCCATCACCTCCACCCTCCCCTCAACAACAACATGGTGACCTTTCCTGCTTTGGCTGTAGCAAAAAAGTAAAACTGAACTTATTTGTAAGGCTGACATTTTAAGAGTAATGTAATCCCCCAATTATCTCGGCCTCATTTAAAAGTGTTTTAGTGCTTTGCCAAGACAGCACCTAATTATCCAGAGAGCCTTTTGTTTTACTTAAACAAGTGTCCATCTCAAAGAGGGAAAACCAAACAAAAACACAGAAAGTTAGAACTAATTTGCAAAGCACAATAGTCAGCAAACACTTGCCACCTAAATTTAGTATTTATTATCACTCCAATTAAATTATGTTTGTTATTTTAATCCACTCTTAATTATTTCTTAATTAAAAAAGGGCCATTTGTTAAGATATATTTAACCAGAGACACGAGGTGATAAGCTGTGGAGATGTTTGTTGAGTGCAGGACAGGATGTTTTGCTGTTATCACCCGCAGTGTTGCATCTTTTGATGCAACTTCTCAACTTGTAGCTGACAGCTTGACATTTGCAGTGATGGATGTTCAGCTGGCAGAACTCTGTAAAAAACATGTTTACTCACCAAGCCGCCCAGGATACTTTGTAGCACAAGAAGTAAGGAATGAAAAATGTGTGGTGAGCCAGGGCTGTTTTTCTACTTCCTCCTGGAAACACTTAGAAGACACCCAAAGTTTTGTGCTGTTTTAAAGGCCAGCTTGTTGTCAGACTGCAGAATTCTGTCACAGCAGTAACATTCAGGATGGACAAATGAATTATACTCCTCTGAGAATAGGGCTGGAATATTGTGCAGCAATTATGTTTATTTATTATCTTTTAATTTTTAGGAAAGGCACAGCGTCATATTTTCAGGGGTCGCCACAGCAAAGCTTCCATCTAACCCTCTCCTCTGCATCCTCGTCTCTCACACAAACTAACTTCATGTTCTCTCTCATTGCATCCATAAATTCCTTCTTCTCTCAGCTCCACAGTAATTCAATCACTCACTGAATTAGTCAGACAGTTCACTGTAAACAAGAAGCTTTGGCAATTAGCAGTGATGAATTAAAAAGCTAATGTTATGATATGAAATGTTCCACACACAGTACAGCTCCAGTTAAGTTTGAGTTACTCTGAGTTGGCTGAATGTACACTTTCATTTGATTCCCAACTTTTGCTGTGTATTTACAAACTGTCAACACTACGTAGGCCTTGGAGGAATCTGAAAATCTGCCAGACTGTGTTTTAGTTTGAAAGCTCAAGTCTGTGTGGGGAGACATAGAAACAGACCAAGTGTCTAATGGTACAGAGAGTGGTGCATGCTGGATAATGGTGACAGCAGAGCCACACAACAGGCTAACTTTGTTGACCTCTCAGAATTATGAAAAGTCAGACCTTCATTCACTTCTTTTCTAATAATAGTTTACATTCATATTCAGTCACTATAATTTTATTGTACAAGCATGTTTTTAGACAATGGGAGTAAGCTGGAAGATCCACAAATGTTAGCAAATGCTTTCTCCATGTTTTATTATTTATTGTTTTATGTATGTTATTGTACACATTAGTTCAACGCAGATATAATAACATCTGATTTTGTGTCTTATTTTGGGGACCATTCAGCATTCATAAAAGCTGCTGATAGCTGACTATAATCATTCATCTTCTGCTTTTTTCCTTTAGAAGTTGTGAGTGGCCAGAACCTATCCAACGACTATGGGCCGTTGGCAGGATACACCCTGGACTATGACCAGTTAGTCACAGGACTTACACAGAGATACTGGCAGACAACTATTCACTCTCACTGTCATTCAGATTAGATTAAATTAATCAGTTCACTTTAATACTAAGCACACAGGTGTAGCATACTTTTGGTTTGGCAGAGTTCCTCTATAAGCCACACTTCAATGCTTTTCTTACGTCTGTCCTCTCATTTTGTGTGATTTGTGCTGAAAGTAAAGCTCTACATTGTACTGTACTTATCTTCCATTGGATTCCATTAGGGCTAATGTATCCATGCATGGTTCGGGCCCCAGAGAGCCCCACTGAACCTCTGTGGAGAAACACACCACTGCCTACTGATCACATTAGTGCCATATTTGTGCAGTGGTATAGGGCTGACTACAGGTATGTCTTCTATTACATAGTGAGTGACAGCGCGCAGAGAATATGCTAATGTGACATTATCCGAGGTGTACTCTCTGCATCACGGCCCACTCAGATGAGACTAGAGAGACAAGGTAACTGCGACTGAATAATCAACACAGAAGAGAGGCGCTGAGCTGGGAATGAGACACTTACTCCAGCTCAAGTCACTTGCATTTGCTCAACACAGAGTGGATTCACTTGAAGCAAAATTCATCTTTTTTGTCATCTGGCAGTCAATTCCACTTCAGGATGGTGTCTGTTTCAGAGCAGTGAGTGTTGTGTAGCAGTAAATACAGTGGCAGGATCAAAGTTTTTGTTACTTGTACACATCTGAGTGAAGGTGCATTGATTCACAATTAGGGATGTAATGATTCTTTGTAAATCCACAAAAAATCAATGCAAAAGAGAGAAATTCTGAATCAGTGCAGAAAAAATGAATTACAATGTCCCTATAAAACTGCGTGCAGGCCACCATAGTATAACGGTGCGTAGTCTGGCTCACATGTTTGAGACTAGACATCATTACCTGGACATTTTACTGAAGAAAAACAAATTGATTTATATCAAGTTTTAGTTTACAGGACTCATAAAATAATTAGGCCGACCTGCTGGAAACGTGAAAAGGCTGTACAAGAGCTTCATTACTCGGAGCGGCTCAGAAGAGCACTGCCTCACCTCTGTCTCTCTCACACAGCGTCCTCATTCACAAGGGAACAACAACAAGCCCAGGACGGACAGCAAGAAACACATCTGAAGGTTTTATTTAGGCAGCACCTGTTTGCCATCATTCAAAAAGTAGCTTGTTGTTAGGAGCGAGCTAAAGGAAAGCTAAGTGGCTAACAACAGCTAAAGTTTATCTGAAGTTTGTGGCACTTCCTCTGGAGCGTTTCCATGGAGATCAGTCTTTAGTGAGGATGTGTCTTTCCTCACTGATATTTTTATAAGACTTGACTTAAATTAGGCTATTTATATTACTGAGGTATGGATTCATGATAAGCTGCTTCTCTATGCATTACTTGCTACTACAGTGTCTCTGTTTTTGGAGGAAAGTAGAAAGGTGTTAATAAAAGTCACTAACAAATTATTTTATATATTGTTGTTATTTTGACCCTATGTTATTGTTTTGATATCCATTTTTGTTCAATTTCTGTTAATAAGAAATGTACAAAAAATATATATAATTAGATAAAGAGACACAAATAGGCTTTGTAGAAAAAATCCTTTTGGTCATAATTATAACTAATAACTAAGTCTGCAAATAATATTGTAATTATGAACAAAAATTGTGACTCAAATAAAATCGTGACTTCAATGCATTGTTACATCCCTATTCACAAGAGATCATTTACCCAATTTACAGCAGAGCATTCATGTGTTCGGTTATATCTGGAGCAACCAATGGGCCTAAGGCGGTGTACACCAAATGGACAGCCAGCCGCTGTGCGTACACATGGACATAGACTGACAACCATTCACTCTCACATTCACATTGCTTCTGTTGACACCTAAAGAGTTCTTTTACCTGTACACATCTGAGTGCAGGAGACGATTAAGCACGTTCAGTAATTTGGCAGGAATTTACTCAATTAGCTTCTTCCCATTACACTAACGAATCATCTCAGCAGCATCTCCTTGAACATTAGCATAATGGCAGCGCCAGTGGAGCGTACTGTATTAAAATGGAAAGAGTGTCTGTCAGATACCTGCCAGTCGTGTTTTGGCGTGTTGTTCTGTCTCCTCATTTTAAATTCACACTGAATCAGCATGAAAGGCTTGAACCATGAGACCCACACATGCAACATTTACTGCTCGACAAAGGACAATAGAGCAGAGGTTACCAGAGAGCAGAGATATCCATCATTAAAGATTTAAAAAGCAAATTAACTGTAGGTTAATGAAGGCACTGTTCACTTGCTCTTATGTTGCAGCAGTGGAGTCTGGTGTGATAATTTACAATAAAACATTAAAAAAGTTCTCTTTCCAGGCTAGAATAATGTAAAGAGCCTATCCAAGTTAGGAGAACCGGTGCCACATGTAAACATTAATTTCAGTCCTGTGTATAAAGTCAAAGTCCTATAATAGCAGTTGTTAACAATGAATAAATGAGTTAAATATACAGGTTATTATTAAATACATTTTTATAAATTTTTGATGGTGCTCCTAAGCTTCCAAAGTTTGAAGCATCAGTGCTACCATGGCAAAAAGTAAATTTTGTAAATTTTGTTGCATACTGATATATGATAGTATGGTTGCAAAAGGATAACACAGACATGAGAGCACATATTCATTTGTGCTGTTGTTGAAACAAAATGTGCAAAAATTACAAATGCATTTTAATCAAAAAACATGAAGGAAATGCTTCATTTTTTTATTTATTTATTTTTTTGTTTAAAGGGTTTTTAATGTCTAAACTATCAGTGAGTTATCAAATACAAAAAAAGCAAGCGTCCTTACACATTCGCTCTGGACAATACAACATGTGAAACCACAAACATTCAGAAGACAATTTGACAATAGAACAAAGCAGCTCGGGTAAGTAGTGGGATGAATATCTTAAGTCGTCTCCTTCCAAATGATTTTTCAGTACCTGCCATTGTCAAACCACAAACCACAGCTATTATTATAATGAAACCAATTTTGGTATTTCCAAAAATGCTAGCACAGAAATCAATATAAAATTAGACATAAAAGCTTACTAGAAAAGCGAAAATAGATGAACATTAAAAAGAGGGTGAGTAATGTTTGAAAGGAGAAAAACAAGAATCCCTGGAGCATATAGGTTACTTTAGAAAAGGGAGGTTGTTATTTTTCATAGCTATGATCAAGAAAATGTATTTTTTAATAAGAGCCTGTTATAATAATTTGTGACTATCTGACTTTTCATAGGGTCAGTTGTGTGAAGTAGGTCATAACAACAAAATAAAATGATGTTTTAATAATGAAAGTGATAGGACAGATAACTACGGTGGCTCTGAGGTGCAATATCAAAATTGTTTTTACCCATTAGAGAAATAAAAGCAGAGGAATATTTTTAAAGGTGTCAAAAATTAAACCTGCCTTCATAAATTAAAAGAGTCTAATAAAAATAAAGCCAAGTCTTAATTTTTAAAAAGCTTCTTAAAAAGCTTTTTTTGTTCTCTGCATTTGACCCAACCCTCAATGCCACTGGCGCAACCTGTCAGGAGCAGTGGGCAGACAAGGTGCAGCGCCCGGGGGCACTTCTCCAGATCTTGAGCCGGGATCCTGGTGTACCGAGCTGGAGGATTAACCTACTGTGCATGTTTTGAGTGTAGTGCTGCTGATGCCTGACCACAAAACAGACTGAACCTGTTGCTCTAAAAAAATATAAACTAATTATATGTTATCAAAAAATAAATAAAAACAAAAATAAAAAAATAAGTACAACAACCAATCTTACAAAGCATTTATATTCAGAAGTCTTGAACAAGGCTCTGAAGAACCTGTAAGATCATACTGAAATATATTATCCAGTTTATTACAAATATATCTGGGTCTTTATCTGATTCTCATTTACCAGTGTGGCTCGTCATCAGGGTGAGTTTGACACCACTGGTCTGGAGTGATGACAGATGTAAGCCTTCCCTAATAGAAACAGCGGTCTACTGCCTGTAATCACTTTGATAGATAATAATGAGCAGGCTTCCAGCGGGCCTTACCTCCATCTCCAACACCCATGACCAATCAGAGCGGAGCGACCGTGGCTATGGTATTAATGTTTGAAGACCAGCTTGATTTACCTGGCCCATGGCCCTCACAAAACACAGCCCACCCTCAATTAATTCTGCTGATTGGTAGCTCACGTTCAATTTGAACTCAATTATGCAGAGAGTCAGGCCGCTCCGAGGACTCCACCTGAAAGCTGCAGGGTGCAACTCTAACTCAGGACACCACTCTGTCAGACAGAAGCTACAAGGAGATGGCAATTAGGCCAGACCACTTACACAGGGACAATCAAAAGTCCATTCATGAGACAAGGGACAGCTTTAAAGCTCTTTTATAGACTTATAACTTGTCTAAGTAACAAGCATTTTCAACTAAATAATGAAAGTTATTTTTCTTCGGCAAGTGAATGTCGATCATTAGGGAAATGCAGCAGTGAAAGAGTCTGTTTGTGTGGTAGAGCAGGTCTTAGATTCTAAGTCATGAGACTAAAATCTAAAGTCATTAGCCTATTAAAAATGATATTGAATTAGTCTCTTTCCTTTCCCCTAAATAAAATTATAGCCTACCCATTCCCTTTTTTTTGAACTGAAGTGGGCCTGGAACCCCTCCCCTTTAAACCAAGTTTCAAGGGTTAAATGTAGCCTATATTAGTGTTAGTTTACTTTGGTGTCTATTGGTTCTCTGCTGCAGAAACTCAGATCAAGAGAAAGTAGATTGATTCTCTGTCTAGAATAGAAAAGCAATTAGGATGATTTTCCTGGCTATCCACTTGAGTTTCTCTTATATACATAAAAATAAAGATGAGGATCACTGAATGAAGTAATGCAAAGTGGTCCCAGTGCTTAATGACATAAAAAGTTATACA
Organism: Bostrychus sinensis; assembly: GCA_020698575.1. NCBI lineage: Eukaryota > Metazoa > Chordata > Actinopteri > Gobiiformes > Eleotridae > Bostrychus > Bostrychus sinensis. The sequence continues at coordinate 29,741,989 of CM036244.1, forward strand.
TTGTCCAATGATTTTTGCACCAGTCACTTCTGAAACTATACAACCTGCTAAATCAAGGCCACAGTGCACTTAAGCCAAATACTGTAAGTACATTATTTTGTCTGATGGTCTGTGTTTTCAAATCATAACGCTATAAATGCATGAAAAATACTGTGTACTCATTCAGTCTAAGCAAAGGTATTTTAATTCACCAATCAATGAACTAGAAACTTTTAATTTTAGCATCCTACGACATGACTTCCACTAAGACATAAGCACCTAAGTCTCCATTAGATTGGTCCTGAAGCATTACATTAAGAACCAAAACTGTAACAACTCATGAAAGCAAGTATGTAGACTACTTCAAATATCTACTTATAATACCATTTCCCAATCCTCAGCAGTACATGTATGTCAGATTCTCCTGAAAAGGACACAACCAGTGCACTTCACCCCACAGTCACTACTCTAAAGGCTCCTGACAAAAGCTGAGTACTCGTGAAGCCTCTCTGCTATTGTCATCAAGATTCTGCAATATTCAGCTTTTCCATAATTGAGAAGCCTCATGAAGGCAGGTTACTGTACCAGAACTGAGTGCAGGGAGGTCCCCCACAGCATTTTACTCTTTTCACCATCCTCGGCTAATTTGTTTCACTTACCTAAAGAGAGAGAGAGAGAGAGAGAGAGAGAGAGAGAGAGAGAAAGAGAGAGAGAAAAGACAACAAACAATTAATTCATGCATTCTGAATATACACAGCATTAGCTTAAGAATTATTTCTGCATTTACTGTGCACCTTTAAGGCTCTGAGCTGCCAAAGGGGATGCACAATTTAAATAAAGTCAATTATAATTCAGGCTGTGATAGTATGTGACATGCAGCTGTTTGGTAAAATGTTCTACAGTGGAAAGCAACGTGGTTTAATATGCAATAGGTCCTAATAGGACCTGAACTGAAGTCATTTTTCGGCAACACATGACCTGACATTTCCCTGAGCTCAGACCTTGGTGACCACAGCTCACACCTCTCTGCAGCTCAGTGGAACATCATTTTGGTACAGCACAATTAACTCCTGCTCCCAAACAGCGCACCAGGTGGAAGAAATTGAAGGAAGAAGAAAAATGGAATGCACCATAGAGATACATAAAATAAAAATACAATACAGCACAAGTGAGCAGAAAAAAATACAAAAATCACAGTATGGTCAAAGAAAAAAAAGCAATAAGCTGAGAAAAAAAACAACAACCTTAAAACAGATTTTTCGAATGCATATAAACAATTTTCACCTTAAAGAGAGAAAGTAATTAGAATTTCCCTTTTTGAACAAAACAAATAATCCTAGATACTAATTCACAATTTGTTTATCACACCAATTTAGCACATTTTGTTTATTTTTTAAAAGCTTAATGTTGATTGTAGGGTACATATATAAAAATATATACACTGAACTAAGACAAAGGTTAAGAGTAATAACTCCGCATTGGTACCAGTTAGCCTTGCGCTAACGTGCAGATTAAAACACCTAAACTAATGTCTTAAGAGGGAAGGATTGACCAGGAGGGACTCAGTTTAATAGATAAAGACCACCAAACTCAACTTAATTTAGATTAAGTATAACGTTTATTTACACAATAAGGTGGAATAGTGTACTGAGGCACAGGTAAATTTTGAAAGGAATGTAATTATGAACAGAACCGTTACGCAGAATTATTGACTAATGATGAATTGCAGTGGAGTAAGTAATAAATTGACTTATTAAATTATTGGAAATTTAGGAATAAGGGAGTAGACTCTGAGACTAAAAGTGCCAATTCTGTATCATACATAACCACACTGATCTTACGGCGCTCGGTGCAGGAGGGGAAGGCGGTGACGACAGCCAGCCTCCGGTTTCAGCCAGGGGCTCGGATGTTGTTTCCTCGTCCTTTAGAGCCGCGGGGTGTAGCAGGGCTGGTGTTCCCGGCTCCAAACAGCGGTTCGTGGTGTGTCCTCCAAGCTCCACAGCCAGTCGCCAGGTGTCCGTTATGTTGAACAGGAGCGTGATGCCGCTCAGGGAGAGTTTAGCTGTTGTCAGCGTAAGGCAGCGTCAAAGTCTCAGAGTATGGCAAATGTCCCTTTTTATGCCAAATGGAAAATTCAATAAAAATCCTTTCACAGCGATTCGAAACTTTAGAAGTATAACTTCTTAAATTAGCTGCTTTGGTCAAGGCAGCGATTGTTAAAGCTGGCGGATGTTGCGCGGCGCGAGGCTTTTCAAAATAAACTACAAAAATGATACTCGAACGAAAGTTTGGGCGACTTATTGTGAAAAGATGTTATCACCGGCAAGGTGAACTTAACGCAACAAAAATGACGAGAAGAAAAGAAAAATTAAACTTAAAAGACGAAGGAGAGACGGAGACGAGACAAAGACAAGACGAAGACTAAAAACTGGACTGAACTGAGGAATGTGGGCCGCACCCCAAGATAAGACTGGAGTAAAAGGGGTGTCCCTGGTTCTTCCCTCTGACCTGATAGTGGAGAGGGCTCAAATTACCTCTGCTAGACACAAAGTAAATGTCATAAAAAGAAATGTGTCTTACTCCACTTCAATTTACGTACCTTTAAAACACATGTTATATTTAACAGTTTGCACAAAACATAGCTATGACATTTTCCTGTAAAGTAACATGTTAATGCATATAAAGTCTTTTAAACAGATGAAATGTGTCAGGCCTCTGGTTCTTATCAGAGAAGAGAGGAGGCCTCTTCTGGCATTATTATTGGTCTGCAGTTCGTAAAGGACAGATTTATGTCTTTGTTTTGCATCCTTGGTGGGTAAGCGCAGACTTCTCATCTCCTAAAGGAATGTCCATTTTTGATAGAATTTGAGCAGTGGCCCAGGTCTCCTACATGATAAATGCCAACAGTATTAGGTTTTGTGTTCAGTCGTCCCATCACTGAAGTGTGTAATATGAGGTCAACTAAGCTGAGCCACTGATTCTATTCCTATTGTCTACTGTTGCCTCATTGTCTGCCATTCAGAAGCAGTTTTCACTAAAATGCATTTTGCTCAAGACACAGACTCAGTTTAGTTTCTCATTCACAAGGATGCTATTGTCACTTCATAAAAAAGTGAATCTGTAAAAGGATATGTTTTCATTATCAGTGTCCTTAGAGAAAATAATCACCAAAAACTTTGATGTTATTTCTTTTGTGTGTGTAAAAACTAAAGCTGAGCAGCAGCTGTGCCTCTAATCTCCTGGCAGACAAAGAATTGCATTCACCTGTTTGTAGCGAGCATTTGCAATTTGGCATCGTGTAAGAAGTCCATTAGCCACCACATCTGTCCTTCAACAGATACTCAAAAAACATTTGTTTTTGAGGTGTAGATGGGGGTCACGTCACAATTTTGAAAGTTCTTGTGATTTATTAAATTTAGTATTTGGTCAGGTTTAAAATGTTGTCAGCTAAAGTGTCATTTAATATCTTCTCAGTCTGCAGTCAGTTACAGAAGGGATTCACAGACCTGAGGTAAACAGATTTTAATGTAAAACTTCATCCCTTTCCTTAATCTATTTCCACAAGAGCCACTGACAGATGATGTGACTAATATTTCTTCCCATTTTGTTCATTTGGTGATGTACACAGATCTGTAAACGCTGTGGTCATCTGCCATGTTAGGGGTCAAGGCAACCTCTGAGCTTTGTCATACTGCCAGTTAGTGGCCAGTTAGTGGCTATTTTTAACAAGAGTTACCTTAGTACAGCTCCTGTGTTCATACTGCAAAGGTGGATATCAAAACGAGTGTTGCTGCCTTCAAAAACATGGCTTTTAAAGAGCACACCTTTGCAGACAAAACAGACTAATTGTGATGAAGACAATACATCACTGTCCCCGTGCTCCTCAATAACAATTATGTCTGCTTTGATTTGAGCCTCACTTAAGCGTACATTATTGCAGTATGGCTACAGTCAATTGACTCTTATTAAAATGTCTGTGACAGATTGAAAGGAAGGAGACACATTTTTGATTTCACTGCAGTTATTTTTAGCCAAACTCATTTGCCTGCCTCCTGGAGATTAAATCAAACTCCTTAAATCAACTGGAGTTACTGGCACTGATGGAGATTGGCCAATGCTGTGACACAAGGACTCAACAGTCAAAGGCAAGCATCGGCAGGTCCTTAAAAATGGAGAGATTAAAGTGAAAGGTCCACTTCAGCTGCTGACAGTTTACTGAGGAAATAATACACTGTTTCCACTCGGTGAGGAGTGGGCTGTGATGAACTGAGACTGAGAATGGCTTTATTAACCACTGCAGCTCTCTTTCCTATAATTACAGCATGATTAGACAGGAGGTGAGGAGTCTGTAATTTGAGGGTCAGACTGGAGCTGCTGCTCATTATTATAGGGATGATGTGGGCTGGACCTGTGCACATTAGACAATGACAACACAGCCACACAATGGGACGTCTCTGGATGGGTGTGCATAAGGAGTGGAAGACTGTGAGTGCGTGCTATATCATGTGTGTTAAAGCAGTGGTCTAAATCACTCCATCTGTTCTTTATGCAACACTACCTCACACAGATAAATGCAGAATATATCCTGACCATATGTCTCCATAAAAGCAGTGAGTAATTACAGAAACCATCTAGAGGCTACACAAGAGCAGGTGTGGACACGTCTCCTCCCAAAAGTGTAACAGTAACAGAAGCATGGAGAGAAATGTCCAGTGTGAAATTACAATGACCAGAAAGGAGAGATGCATTACATTACAAACATGAGTTCAGGTAATCCAGATGTGAACATTATGATTAGTCACTTTCCAAATACTTTTTTATAATAATATTCCCAAATGTAACATGCAGGTTAATCAGCTTATTCACTGGATATGAATGCACTCAGTGTGTCCTAAATGCAACATTAGGTTTGATCACTCAGAGCCATTTGGAGGAAGCCAGACAGGCTGTAAATCACTAGAGTGGTTTTATCCAGGAACTTAATGGATTCTGTAGAGCTAGCATTAACATATTAGCATTCCACCTAAAACAGATATAAAGTATTACTAACTGCCAAAACTACATGTGTGCTGTCTGTAAGGGAAAGACAAAAAAATAGCCAGTGTTATAGTCAAAGCCCCAAAGTACAATTTACAGCTAGATGCTTGCAAAAAATAAAAAAGGTCAGCAGCTTGGAAAACAGATAGAAAGCTGGGAAATTCCTGAGTTTGTTTTTTGAATAGCAGTCAATGTGATTTTTGTATCCAATGTGCCTCCATCAGCAGAAACAATACTTGGCCTTGTTTCTGAATGCTGAATGTTGCCCTTGGCTACAGGTGCAGCTGTTTACTGCACAATATTTTTAGCTTTCTGGTTGATTTTGAGACTGACATCAGGGGCATTATGAACACTAACTTTTCTTTTAGCCCATTGTTTGTTTGGGTCGTCATGGGAATGAGGTGGCCATTAATAAACTCTTTGTGACTTCCGACAGTGTGACTTTGCAAAGGTAAGACAAAGTGGGGAGAAGGACTAATAGCTAATGCTGCTGCAGATGAAATGAGGCTTGACAAATGTGAAATATATGGCACTGGAACAAGAGCAGTCAGCTTCTGAACACAGGTTTATACAAAGACACAGAGGAGAAAGGAGCGGAGGGGAAAATGACAGACAGCCCTGTCAAATGCTTTATGATGCCACTAACAATCTCACTCACAATATTTCATAAGGATTTCAATATGGATTCTGCTCCAAAAATCATATTTGCTTTAATGATGTTATTACACAATATAACTAATACCTGCAATTGACTTCTTCAACCATTAGTGTTTTTTTCTTGTTGTTATGATGATATATGAGTGTATCAGTGGCCTTTCAGATGTAAACAGAACAGAAGAAAGCATGTATTGTTGGTTTACAATAGAAGTGTGTGATTTGAATGTAAAATGGCAAAATGCATCCATATTATTGTAAGATGGTGGAGAATACATAGATTGCTTCTCATCTTTATGCTCTCTCACTGCACAGCACAAAAGATAAGACACACCTCTTGCTGTCATTTTATTCTTTCATCTTCTATAAGGCTGCTATACCTTCAGTGTAAACACATTTTCTCACTTTCACACAACAATAGCTAAGTGTCTAGCATGGGGCAACAAGAGTGTTATGTGTTTTTTCTTAATAAATGAATTTACCCACAGCAGAGACTGATTACTCCTATTTTCTTCGATTGATAAGGTAGGGTGTGCTTAGCCTTTTTGGTAACCCCTGGAGAAAAAGAGCAGCTATGGGAGCCCTGTGGGGACATGCTGTTGTCTGTGAACAAACCAAGTGGAAATAAGTGATTTAGTTTTGATGCAAATGCTACAAAATGGAACAAAAGCAACTCAGTGCTAAAGTGGTCTAAACCTTGTGTGAGACTGTGTGCACAACAAAAACATCAGTGAGCTTCAAAGCTGTGCACTCAGGAACAAGTAGTAAGTGAACTTCTACTGGGTTCTATGGAGCTGTACAAATATTAGACAAACATGTTATTTGATGTGATAATGCAGTTTGTTCAACTATACAACAACATTTCAATGTACACTAAACTACAGCAAGCTCACAGGGTCAACATCCAAACCTAAAATTCCAAATGGGTTTATAGAGAGGCTGTCTGTATCCAAAGTCAAATGTTTCCATCTTAAAAATGTCTTACATTCAAGTCCTCAGTAAGACACCAACTCAAAGCATCCTGATGCAGAGGGAAGCAAGAACTAAGAGTGCAACAGCAGCAAAGCACATTGGCTTCAGGCTCAACAGAAGATAGTTGCTCAAAGAAAAACCATATTCTGGCCAGAATCAACTGTAATGTAATTATATCTGCACTGTTTTTAAATGACACCTACTACTGTTGAAGTACGGTGTGAGTAAGTAAGACCCATTCTCTTATTAATGAAGTGGGTCTGGAAGCAGTTGCATTCAGATCATCCTCCACTGAGGTCAATCCTATAAAACCAATCATAATTTAAAGCTTGTTTCTCTCACTGCACTGTTTCTCTCACAGTGTTTTTTTTAATAAAATGACATTGGTCCAGAGATTCTGCATATTCCTGTATCACACCTTTAACATGGGTAAATGTAACCAACTGAATTCAGAGGTAGTTTGTGTCGCCATTTGTTCTCACACTGTGTATCAAACTCAAATTAAAAAGGACATGCATCCTCTTGTATACTGGTACACTGAGCAATAGTGCATCATTAAACAACAGTTATGTGTTTGTACCTTTGTATTCTTTCACCAAAAGACCAAAGCACTGAGGACCAACACAAGTACCTCTCTGGAAAACTCCTTTATACAACTTGGGAATGTTTTGAAAACTTTCAGCATTTACTGTGAGTGTGTGAGTGTGTGAGTGTATACCACTTGATGAGGGAGGATGTGAACGCGCATTTTCAGTCGTCTAACAATTTGTCTAACAAGAAGCACAAAGCTTCTCAGGAGAAAAGAGACAAGCAGCGCCTCAGTGATGGAGACGTACAATAACACCTGCTGATAGTGACAGACAAACCCAGCCACAGATCCCACCACAATGGCTACTGGCTGCTCTATTACACTGTTGAAACTCTGTCTGAAATTAATTTTATGCCTGATTTAGTGCACGTTGGTGTTTGAATGGACCGACGGCAAGGGCTTCAAGGGCTTAATTTGTAAATCAAACGATGCCGAAACAAAAATTGTGCTTTGACACTGGAGTCCAACACTGAAGGCCAACACTGTTGCCAGAACCTACACACAACACAATGCCCAGGCGCACACACATCCTAAAATACCAAGCAACTGCTCATTTATACTGAGTTTTAAATTATATTTTAACATATTTGATACCGATACCAGTATCGGGTATCGGTACCGATACCATGTCCAAGTACTCGTACTCGTATTCATAAAAGTGGTCCGATACCAACAACCGATACCACTACAGCGCTGGCATGTGACCTTCCTCTCTCAGCTGAGTGAGAAACCTGTGGTTGGATTTCAAAGTGTACTGTATGGAGATAAAAGCAAAGCTGAGTTTACATTCTCCTCAACCAGACTTATCCCAAATCATACGTGAGTTTTAAAACTTAAGCTGTCCTTTTGTTGTCCTAGTTGTCCCGAAAATTATATAAGCACGAAGCAGTTGTTGTCTGATAAAGCTTAAGAAGTACCGTTGCTAATTGTGTTAGCTGCTGTGTTAGCTGCTGTATGTCTTGGCGAATCTCCGCTGGTTATGCGCAGATGCTCAATCTGTCTTTAAAAGCATTTTAGCGACTGAACAGAGGAGAATCTAAGCTTTAAAATGAGGTATAACATGTCCATATTAAGCAAGTTGTTCAATTATTAGTTGTGTTCAAACCACTCTGTTGTGAAAATAACTTAGCATCGCAGAGTGGGGATAGACGGCAAAGAAACGACCCGGTATGGGATGAATGAGATACAGCAGTGTGACTGTATAAACTATAAAGTTACCCCTATATAAGTACTCGTATCGGTACTCGGTATCGGCGAGTACTCAAATGGAAGTACTCGTACTCGTATCGGTTTGAAAAAAAGTGGTATCGGTGCATCCCTACATATTTGTTAACATTATTATGCCTTATAGCGTTTCACTTCAGTGTAATGTGTCAGTGTATATTTGTGTGATTGCTCAGCTGATCGAGAAATCAGCTGCTACGCATCATTACTGCACTTATGTAGACTCACTCTGTCATAGACCTACTGTGTGTGGCCACCAGTCTGAAGCAAAAACACAGACTCATGCAGCTGTGGTCTGTATAAACAAAGTCTAGACTAGGAAAGGGAGCACACAGTAGCAGTAAGCTTTCGGCCTAATCATGTCTCTCCTTTTGTTTTCGCTTCTTTTTAGTGACTGCCGTGGAGCGCGCAGTCTTCTCTGCGTAATGGCGTTTCATGGCTCCAGGCTCTGTGACCCTCAGCGCGTTAGCTCGAGCTTTCAGATACATTTGAACAAACTGCTGTGGATCTATGTCCCATGCGCACAGGGGATATAATGGAGGAATAAAAAGCACACACCCAGGACGTGTGGCGTAAGGTTTCTCTGCGTAACTATGGCTATGTAACAGTGACACTGGCATTTAACTGGCGCTGGGTCTCATCCTGTGACCCACGATCAACGCGTTAGCTTGAGCTTTCATGTGCATTTGAGTAAAAGAACAAACTGACGTGGCACTGCCAGGTCCCGTGCGCTCTCGGGCGCAGCGGGGAAATAACGCGGCACATCCAAAGCTCATCACATAGGTCCCCTCCGCGTAACCAAAGTCAGGACAAACCTCAACAGATTTACTGTCTCCTGGCTGAAAGCAAACAAGTCACTTTTGACTTGACTGAGCTGCAGTCAGCTGTAGCTCCACTCATGTTTGCAAAAACACACAGCCTACTCTGGCTCTGTGCAGCTCTGTGGATGCAGCAGGGATTGGGCAGGGTCGGGGCACATCTCAAGGTACTCACAGTGCGTACTGCTGTACACCTGCAGACACCACTGGTGTTAACAGTGGTGAATAGATGTTTCAGTTTGACGTGAAGGTCTTTTCCACCCGATTCCCTGTACACTCTGTAGACACGAATTACAGCATAGGGACAGTCTGTGTTGAAGCACTCACGCGGAAATGAAGCGTGGCTTTTATGTTTAAAACATATGCATTTCTGTGTAATTACACCTCCGACCTTCAAAACAGGTTTAGGAGGTCAAAAGAGTCAAATGTAGTCAACACTTTGTTCTGAGTTGTGTCCGAGTTACCGGATCCAAGCAAACAGTTGCTGGATCCAACTGCGTCAAAGTAAGGGAGTTTCCGGATCCTGTTCCGACAAGATCCGGCTCAAATTAAGCCCTGCTGACGGCTGATATCATCAACATCAGAACCACTTTAACTCACAGGGAGTAAGAGGAAATCACAGTTTTTTGAGGTGACTTGCAGTCGGAGGTTGAGCTGATGTGATAATTTGTCATCTCCAGATGGTGGCCTTCCTGCGCCTGTCAGGGAGTGGGCTGGAGGATGGTGAATGGCCCTGTCCCATGATGAATGGCGTGCACATGTCAGCCATTTTTATATTTGTGTAATTGGGGGTGGAATATTTGTTCCTGTTAAAGTTCAACAATCTCTGGAAATAATGGAACATTAAGGCGATTAATGGTCGGGCTGCCTTTACTGAGTCCAGTGGAGATGTACAGGCCTCTATAAGGATCTGTATAGAATCATGCAGTAACTGTGTTCATTATTGGCAGCAGGTGGACATAACTTCATCATCATCATCATCAATTTCTTTGTGGTAGAAATGTCTGTTAAAGGAATGGAGTCTAGACCTGTTTTACACACGAATGAATGTTTTCATGCATCCTGTCAAATAACTGACAAAATGAACATTAAAAACACCCTAGAGACAGTTTAGTGGTAGTGTTAAAGGTTTGCTAGGTCATAAGAGGAAGCATGTGACATGTTCTTTTATTTCTGAATAGGCCGACATTGCTGGCCCTTAGCTTGTAAAGTGATGCAATATTTTTTCTATAAGGAGTAAGCTTTACAACACTGCACCAAGAACTTAGATAACAAACTACCCCATTAAAATAAGTCTTTTCCTCAATTTTCAAATTCATTGTCATTTCAGTCACAGTTACACAATAGATCATTCAATATGACATGTGACAATCATATCCCTTCTTTATTCCTGTTATACTGATGTTTGAAATTCCAGCACTACCCTCCAGTCTTTAAATCATCCCTGAACGTGAGCCATTCAAATTCATATAAAACTATATCATTTGTGGAATAGGGGAATCTAGGCCATGAATAAAAAATCGTAGGCTCTTATGGAGATTCAAAGCAGCTGATACGAGAGCACGCCTGAGTCTCACACACCATTTGCAGTCAGTGAAGCAGATCTGTGGTTGAAAGGTTAAATGATGACAGCTATCGTTCCCTCTTTGATTGCTCACAGCTCCAGATCCAGATTGGAGAATGTGTTTTGATCTTTCAGCAGTTTTCAGGTACAGCCAAGACACTTTTTACAGCCAGATGATGCAAACTGCCTCAAAACTTTCAGATGTCAGACAGATCCACCATTACATTTACAATAATTCATCTGTAGACAGCAACTGCACTGAACTTCTATGGTACAGCTTTTAAACATAGCTACCAACTTGTTCTAAATTATTAAATTATATGTATCTAAAGCCTAAACACAATTGTCAGTGCTAATGTTTTTAAATATTTTAGTGAAGTTTACTTTGTTATCTTAAAACTCTTGGTGATATTTTGTTAATTTCATAGTTGATGCTCGCTATAGTTAGGCAGATAAAGACAGTGAGCTTAAAAGTGAACTTCAACTTCTCCAGCCAAACAAAAAATATAAAAACAATAGAATAGAATAGAAAGACTAACTTTTTTCAAATTTGCAATTAATTAGTTAATTTTTTTTAACGATTCCTGGCCCTAGTTTTTAATCCATAAAATGAGCTCACTGATGATGAGGGGTGGGGTGGGGGAACAGGGGGCTACAGGGGACCAAGGATGTTGTGTGCCGTGGCTGTTAGAACAACTCAATATCTACTTCACTCATTTTGTGAATGAGGTGGGATCTTTGCAAACTGGTCCTGCAGGTTTACAGTCTCTGCCCATCATGATATTAAGACCTTGCCATGCCTCCCTCACATTGTTCACAGATGTTAGTTTTTGCTCCACCTTGTTTTTAAAGTTGATCTTAGCCAGCCTGGCTTTCCTTCTGAAGTCTCGCTCCAGCAAAAAGGCTGTCTCCTTGCAAAAAGGCTTTTTTCTTCTGGACCAGGCAGATTTTCATGTCCCTGGCAATCCACTTTTTATTATTTGGGTGAATAGTGATTTGTTTGGTGGGGGTAACAATGTCCTCACAGAATAGAAAGTATGAGGTCAATACCTCTGTGACCTTATTAGGGTCATTGCAGTCTGTAAAGAACAATTCTCAGTCTGTTAGCTCAAAACAACCCCTTTATACTTCAGCTGTGTCCTGATTCCAGATTTTAATGGATTTAGTTATGGGCTCTTCTGTCTTCAGCTTTGACCGGTATTTGGCATTAACAAAATGACATCATGATCAGAAAGAAGGGGTTTTGAGACATAGACATTAGGAATGTTGCCAAAGCACAGGTCCAGTGTGTTCTTCATTCTAGTGGGGGTTGTGACATACTGTTCTAAAACAAGAAGTTATTTTAGTTCTTTGTTGGCAAATGTGCCCCTTTATAAGTTTAGATCACTTTTAGGTGAAAGAGACGAGAGTAAAAAAAAAAAGTTTTGGTAACAAATGTGTGGGTTGTATTACAACATTTTTTTTTATCAAAGTGACAGTTTGATGCTTAATGACTTAATAGAATAATGACAGAATCATCTACTTATTATTGAGCTCTCATAAGTTGGTCTATAGCACATAGCACATGTCAACATTCAATTGATACAGAGAAAGTGGCATTTCCAGTGCTAATAATGCATCATTTAGAGCTAGAAGTTTAGAATAAGCTTTAAACTTTGGTGTGAGGTAAGGAGTATTAGGAATTAGTCCTGTTTCACTTTTTTACATAAGAAAGCCAGTTAGCGTAGCTGTGTGTGGTGTCTTATGTGGGCTGTATTCTAACAAATACATTTTTTAGAACTAAAATGAAATGAGAAAACATATGGTTATTGTGCATATAGTCAAGGTTTAGAGGGATATTAATTCCTCCCTTTGCTGTGAAGTGGTGGAGGCCACCACTTGCTCGGTAACACAAGAGAAATGCACAAAGACTTTCTTGAGTTTTCCTCTCAGCCAAGGTTAAACTGAATGCAACATTCACTGCAGGTGATTAATGCACCGAATAAATGTCAAGCTAACTTATTAGCCACTCAGGAAATAATATGAACCTTTAACATGAGGGATGAGTCTATTCAGCTAATGCTACATATTAATGACGAGTGTGTGCACCACCTAATGCTGACTGTTTAAGAAGATTCATGGCACAAAACCTTTTTCACCTTAGAACAGCTTTATGGGCAAGAGAACAAACTTTTTTTTGATAAAATGTCCAAGTAGCTCTCTGCATGAGAACTCTTTTAATGCTGCCAAGTATTGGACAACAAGCTGTAAAGTAATTGTCTTGTAAAATTAGAATAAGACATAGATTGTGGCCAAATGAATTCTATTGAAACCAGAGAAAGCTTAGCAAAAAATGTGTTTAGGAATTACATTCCACTAAAAGCAAAAAAGGCATGTTTTATATTCCACATCTTTGGGACTCAAACAAAAAAAAAAGTTTCCCCCTGACATGATTATAAAGGCCCATGAGTGCTGGTACTTTCTGAGGAGGCCTCTTAGTGGTGTTTGGTGGAGAGAATACAGTCATCCTTCATTACCATGTGGTGTAAGAACTGCTCTGCTGCTGAAATAAAGTGAATACTTTTGCTGAGCCTCCCTTCTCTGGAAAACATTTAGATGGTGCTGGTGCAGGACCTCCATCATGAAGAACCCATCCCACCCAGCACATGAACTGTTGACACTCTTCTCTTCAGGAAGAAGGATATAAAGCCTCAAAGACAGAAGAACATGGCTAAATGCAACGTCTCCTCCACTGCTCCTCATAACCTGTTTTCCTCATGACAAATGACAGAAAATACATTTTTGTGAAAACAAATGTATTTTTACCCTTATAACTGAGAAATTGTTGATAACAAAAAGATGAAAAAGGTATTCACATATTTACAAATCAGTCAGTCCTGGGTGATGTTAAGTTATAAAAGCCTGAAGATTGCAGTGTTTATTTGCTGTCGTCACTGTCGCAGCCTCATAAGCACCACACTGATTTAGAAACTGTTCCTTTAGTTCTCTCCTCTGGTGATCTTTTATTCATGCCAGATCTACTGTACTTTAATCCTCTAATTACACTGCCATTGTAATTTGACTGCATTCAATTAGTCTATAGCCTTACAGAATCTGTTTGACCTTAGCTGCTGTTCAGATCCTGAAGCCAGTTGGCTCTGGCTGTCCTCTGCAGAAAGTCACAACTACCCATAATCCTTTAAGTCAAAGGCATCTTTCAACCACTGTGGCCGATGATATCTAACTCTTACAAACTGGAGAGTCTTTAATAATATCCTTTCAGTCTCATTCCACCACATTAAGGACTGATATCATGTCCCAAGGGGAACCAAATTAGCTTCCATTAGATACTATTAGTGCTTTAATATGGGATTGCTCATTACAAATTAAAAGACAATTTCACAAAGAGTGTACCAACATGCTGACAATCTGTGCCTCCATATATTAACAGCTCAAAGCGCTCAGTGAGAGGATCTCCCACCGCACAAAGGGCAAATGTGAGTCTTTCAGCAGCAGCTTGGCAGATGAAGCTGTGCTCTGAATGCACCAAGGCCTGTCATTGGAGATCTTTGTTTATTTAGTAAATGAATGACATTTTTAGGAAATTAACTGTACAAAAGTGCAACAGGGACACAAATAGCCATAGTTGCTAGGATGAGCTCTAACCCCGCAAACCCTAACAGGAATAATAAATAAATGCATCACATCAACAAGCCGTAATAAAAGTGTTCTTACAAAGTAACTCTACTGTTCTCCTTTCTGCTCATCCTGACCACAGTACAAATGGATCCCAGGTAAAACATAACCAGTGTGTGTTCTCTAATTACATCCACTGTATCATCCTTCCTTTCCCCTGCTGCCTACATTATGATATGGAAGAAAGGCTCGTTTTCAATCAGTGGGTGCACTGACCTAGCTTCAAAAGTCAAAAGAGACTAAATTGTTCAGCCATTACTCTCTGACCGTTAGATTTAGACAGAAGCAGCAGCAGCAGGATGAAGACAGTCAGCCTGCTCTTCTCTCTGTCAGTATCATCAGGAGGATTCTCAGATTTTTATGTACTTGATGAAAATAACCTGTTAAGTCCTAAATAAAAACATCAGAGCTTATTTTGCAGCAGTCCTTATCATAACAGCCTCCTTTAGCTCTTAACTCTATCAATCTCCAGATTTTCAAATACGTGTATAAGCAGCTCAATACTGCTACAAATGAGATTCTAATTAGCTGTCTAGTCAACAAAATGCTGTCCTCCCCAGAGCCTTGTTATCTGGTATCTCACTCAAAGAGAGCTGTGTGCATCTTTTTGTTTGAGAGGAGTGACACAAAAGTGGTCCAAACATAATGGAATTTTTATTTAAAGTCATTTGGTTATGTGATACTGTAAATGTCTCCCAGATGTCAAACTACTCATGAGGCTGATTTTTTTTTTTTAAATAATGCTTATAATGGGTCCACTTTCAGACCTTACATTTTATTCAGTCTCCTCTTTCTCAAGACACATGCTCAGTTCAGCTCAGCTCAGTTTTGGTACATGCATTCACAACAGTCCAACAAGCTTTTGCTTTATGTTCAAACAGTTTTCTTCAATGAATTTATTTAAGTGAGAAAGAGTTCAATTCTTTGTGCATATTGGAAACAAAGAGGTGTTGAGGGAGAATCTCTTTATGTAAGCTACTTCTCTGTGAACACATTCACACAATGCACTAAGCCTGGTCACATTAACTTTAATCTGTTTGACTCAATGTTAACTTCAAATCTGAAGAGGACCTGGATTTTATCAGGCAATTATATTTTCAGTTCAAAAATTGAATTTGTGTATTCCCAAGTCACAGCCTGTTAAAATCATTTGACTCATTCAACATCAACAAGTGTCCCACAATGCAGCTATTTCATCAGTGAGGGTTTAACCACAGCACACAGTACAAAGTATCTGCAGGAGGTGACAGGTTTTTACCTCATTCTTCAAAGTCTAATCATAAGGCTGCTCATATTTGATTGTAACATGTCAGAACTCTGTGTGCACAGGGAGAATATGAATAAAAAATAGTGGCAATGGCATGTTCAGCTGCTGTGGCTATAAAAACATTTGAATTCTCTTTCTTACATGAAGGCATCTTAGGATCTCTGCATTATTTTCCAAAGACACAGCTTTTTTAGATTAGTTAAGTTTATTCTGAAGAAAGAAAGAATTAGATGAGTTTTGAGTTTGATTTATTTATTTTTTCTTTTTCTTTTTAAGTCAATGCAAATAAACCAATCAGAAAACAGGGTACAGCATTACCAACATACACTGAATAAATGGGCTCTGGCAGAGTTTGAAAAGTATAAAACCAATCAGAAAAACAAACAACTGTATAAAGCCCAATCAAACTTTAATAAATAAATATGATTGGTTGGTATGACTCAACTTGATGGCCTCCCTATTAAAGGGAGTCTGACCAGGACAGTATTCTTTAATGTAATCTTTCATAATTCATGTTTTAATACACAATGTTAGCTTTAAATCTGAAAGATTTATGGTGTCAGATTGCTGTGTGCTTTATACGTCAGCTGATAGACGTCAGTGTCAAAATCATTTCAAGGCACGATTGTTCAGGTTTTACTATTTGAAGCTTCAGTTATTTGCATTTGTTCTATCTCACAGCTCCATGTTGTTCACCTGCAGAGACCTGGGCTCATTACAGCTGGGAGCTGCCTTCTCTTATCTCAAACAGCTGTAACATAAAAAAAAACACACTCTTTGTATTCTTATGGTAATGGGCTGTTTGTGACAGGATCATTGTTCTGTTGTCATCACAGTAAATAGCATTTCCTTGTGAAGGCAGTCAGCAGATTACACTTTTACCATGATGCAGTCTGAACTAATGGAGCAGTAATACATTATGTCCCACCATGAAGCTGATTAATAATGTGACCAGGCCAGTGTTTATTCTACCTCACTGAAACTACTTTGGATTTCTTTGGATTTGATGGTTATATTGGCCATGCTGAATTTGGATTATGAAGTGTTTAGTTGCACAAAACCAACAGCACAAAATACCACTTTTAAAAACATTATGCACTGCCAAAAGCAAAAACTTAGATCATGTCCCTCATGACAATACAGCTTATTGTATTAACACAGTGGCGCGTGGAGGCAGCTAGTGTTCATGCCTCACAGCAAGAAAATTGTGAGTTTGATACCTAGCCTCTGTGGAGTTTGCATCTCTCTGGCTTTTTTTTTCCCCATTCAGATAAAAATGAATGTAGTGTGAATCTAAATTGCCCATAGTGAATGAAAGGCTGCCAGGATATGTGCCTCTGAGTACTGGCCTTAAAATCAACTGGCCATTTTCAGAAAGTGTGACCCACCTCAGGACCAAAACAAATAGAAGTATAAGACCAAATGGTAGAAGGGTAATGACTGTATTAAATTACCATGTTATTATTTTGGTGGAATTTAACTTCAAAAGGCTTTACATCTTTTTCTTCACAGGTGCAGTTTGAGCATGAAAACTTTTGTGCTGTTAGTTTGAACTCAAAGTAAAATGTAAAATAAAATATAGAATAGATTACACCTTATTTTACTTCTATCTCTGCCTTATAGATTAGTGATAGTGGCTAAGATAAATGAGCTTCTTCTTACAGGTAAGATGCATAAGTACTCCCATACATTTTTCCAAATGATTTATACACACAGATATTACTGCAAAGAGAGATTGGTGACAAAGTGAATATTCAAGAGATTTCTGCAGCAGTATAAGTGGAATAGAAAGTAAGTCAGTGAGGCAAAAAACTCTAAAAGTGCATTATTTTGTGCTAGCATGAGGAGTTGTGATTCCCGTAGGTGTAAAATATCATTAAGGAGCCAAAGAAAGGAGCAGGGGTCCCTCAGTCTATTATTAGCCAGCATGGGTTAGATAAACAACTTGACATTTATATAACCCAATGAGTGTTCAGGTCGCTCGTGTTAAGCACATTAGTATTCAGGTGTTTTTGGAAAAGCTTCATTTACACAAGGTTAGTATTTTAGTCACAGCACCAAGCAACCAGAGACATACAGTACATTAACTATGGAGCTAGTGTTACAGTTCATCATTTTCATAATGAACAAGCTCACAGAGTCTGATCTGTGTCACCCAGCAAAAGAACTGCTCATACCCCTTCCCTAATGCACAGAGTCACACAAAGTGTCCTCTTAACTGTTCCCAGTATACACTTAAATTCAGTAAAGTAAAGCATGACTGGAGGCAGGACTTCTTTGATTGACAGCCATGTGAGTGATTCTCTCGGACAGCTTGATGAGTCAGACTCAGAGCTTGTGCTGACTGAATAAAACAGACATTTTCCTGACAGACAGCCCAGCACCTCCTCTGTGTTACACCTATTATGTGGCTTCATTTGCAAGTATTATCATCTCTGTATTGAATTAATTGAATTTTCAGTTAGGCTGCAGTATAATGTGTTTATTACTTTGGAGAATATGACATTACTTCTACCACTGACAGTGTAATATAACACTTTTAAGATAGTAATGTAGTCTCATATTCCCACATTTATGAGCCTTCAAGCACCTTGTTCCCAGGTGTTCACAACAACATGGGTCATCCTCTACACACTGGATTAAATGAACTAAGAACAGTGGACACCTAACATCAATACACTGCTATATACTGCATAAGGAACTGTGGTGTTTTGGACATTGTTATTATTACTTGGACTGTGGTTAAAAATCCAGCTACAAGGAGTCATAAGTCAATGGACTTCTTGTTCCAATCCCAAGCCTGGATAAATGGTCAGGGCTGTGTCAGGAAGGGCATCCAGCATAAAACCTATGCCAAACTTAAATATGAAAATTACTGCAGACTAGGATGACTAGGCAGATGATTGGCTGTGGCAATCCCCTTCTGAATAAATAAATACAAAGTTTTATACTGTCTTTATCTATTCTACATCTTTCCAAAATTAGTTAACCTCACCCTATCAGAGGTGGGAAAAGTAAGTAAATGTTCTTCCTAATGTATCTGGAGAGGGTTAAGATTGATAACTAAACAGGCCTAAATTCCTGTACTATTTGCTTTTTACTGATCACATTCAAGCAGGTAATTGCCTTATAGGACAACAGTGTAACCTCATGCTAAAATAATAGTAGTCATGAGAACATAGCTGGGCAAGCTTAATTAACAAATGGCTTTAAAAATGGACCAAATATTTTTTATTTTATTTAACATAAACTCAGAGTACGACTTTCCTCTTTGTGAACCCAATTTGTGTTTTGAGCTTCTTAGTGCAGGAATTTCCAAGAGGTATCTGCTCTTTAAGGTAATAATTATTCCCGACAGTCCACAAGACTTTGAGTAATGCTTTACAGCAGGGGCGTAGCCAGGATTTTTTTACTGGGGGGGCCAGCCGGGTCCTGTCATTTTACTGTGGTGGCACATGGCAGAATATTATTATTATAAGGCTCATACAAAAAATGTGAATTATCTTCTGTTCTGTTCTGAAGCCAGTTATTTGGATGGTTTGAGGAAGTTAGGAGATGAGCCCTGATGTGTGCAGCTCACAGAAGAGCAAGTTGTGATTCACAGAGGTTACGTATGTAACAAATTTACAGGGGGTCTGGGGGTCCTCCCCCAAGGAAAAAAAAATCAATATAACAGACAATATTTGCTGTATCCTGGTGCATTTTAAAGTGTTTTAGCTGACTATAGAGTGAGTAAAACAATCGCTTGATTTTGCATTAATAGTTGTGATCGCAACATCGCAAAAAAACAATGCATGTAGTCTGTGTCTTGAAGCATGTTGTTGTTAATAGGGATGGGAATTGATAAGATTTTATCAATGTTGATGCCAGTGTAGATTCTGCTCATTAATCCGATTCTTTTTCGATTGTCTTATTGATTCCTGATATATCTGTGAATAAAAATTAACTACATCTGTGGCCATACAGTTTATTATGAAGCAGAAATAGAAGCTTATTTTCATTTTCATGTATATGAGCCTATTTTAAATTGGGCTTACTAAACAGAAGTAACATGTATTGAATGTAAAGCTGTTAAATTACTGGAAATGTATGCTTTTTAAATAAACAGGATTGTGGCTTTAATATTAATTTAGGAGCAGCAGCCCCAGACCTGTCTGTCTGAAAAAAACGTTCATTAAACTTATTAAACTAAACCAGTAGCCTGTGTTACTGTGACAGTGCAACGCAGGGAGGGGCCACATCACTGTCAGACAGGTGAGAGTCAGAAAGGTGAGAGTCAGACAGGTGAAACAGGATTCGGCGTTTTCTATGGAGATTTCTCTTTTTCTATCGCTTGCTCCCTTCCATACTGTATTTCTTATGCAGGGGAATGAGCTCCTGCTGTCACAGTGGGCGGATATTTAGCTCTTACCTCCGCGGCTCTATGGCTTCACTCTGCTGTGTCCACGCTATGGGACGCAAGCGCGCCAGGCTCCACGCTCATACGCTGCCGGGTGCGCGTATGAGCGTAGGCTGCTCATCGGAGATGACTTTTGCAGCGAAGTTAAAGTAAAAAAGTTAGAAACGCTGCTTGGGAGCAGGGCGGGTCTCGGAGCAAAACCTGCTCACACAAACACAGCTGCCCAAAGCAGCATCGATAAGAGGGATCGTTAAAGGCGGAGGCAGACAATTCCGATGAACTGGAAAAAATTAGAAATGGTTCTCAGGTAGAACCGGGTTTCGATGTCCATCCCTAGTTGTTAATTAGTGCAATGTGTTCGATATTTTTGCTTTAACAATTTTACAATAACTGACTAACAACTTACTAACAACATCACAGACACTGCACTTGATTGGTTTTATTCTTATCTTTTAGACAGAACCTTTGCAGTCACCATTGGCAATTTTACGTCCTCCTCTGCCCCCATTGCCTGTGGTGTTCCGCAAGGTTCTATTTTAGGTCCCATTTTATTCTCTATTTATATGCTCCCCCTAGGACACGTTATAGCCCGCCATAACGTGTCCTTCCACTGTTATGCGGATGACACACAGATATACCTCCCGCTGAGACCAAGGGACACTGGAAGCCTAGCTGCTGTACTAGACTGTTTCAACGAAGTGAACAGTTGGATGGCACAAAACTTTCTACAACTCAACAGTTCAAAATCAGAAATTATCTTAATCAACCCTCCTCACTCCACCGCCCATATTGAAGACAGTCTAGGCCCTCTTTCCTCTAACATCACCCCCGCTGCCAGAAACTTAGGTGTTATATTCGATTCCAATTTAAATTTTCATCTTCACATCAAAAAAGTCACCCAGTCCTGTTTCCTTCAGCTCCGCACCATCAGTAAAATCAAACCAGTTCTCTCCCGGTCCGATTTGGAAAAAGTTATCAATGCTCTCATTTTTTCCAGACTCGACTACTGCAACTCTCTCCTCTCAGGTCTTGACAATAAATCCCTCTCTCGCCTCCAACTTGTTCAAAACGCAGCAGCTAGGCTTCTCTCTGGTTTTAACAGACACCAACACATTACCCCTGTTTTAGCCTCGCTGCATTGGCTCCCTGTGCGTTTTAGAATTGATTTTAAGATTTTACTGATTACTTTTAAAGCTCGTTTAGGTCTGGCACCCAGCTATATTGCTGAGTTGCTAACGCCCTACGAGCCTCCCCGCAGCCTTAGATCCTCAGGCAGGTCCCTTTTAGCTGTTCCGGGGTCGAGACTCAAGACAAAAGGTGACCGAGCTTTTTCGGTCCGAGCCCCTCGACTCTGGAACGACCTGCCTGAGAAGATAAGGCTGGCACCATCGGTGTCATCTTTTAAATCACTTCTTAAAACGCATTTTTATCGGCTGGCATTTTTATAACCTATTTATTTATTTATTTATTTTACTATGACTTTTTATTTTGGTACTTCTGTCTGGTTTATTGCACTCTTGCATGTGTCTTTTCTTTGTTGATTTTATTGTCTTACATTGCTGTGTGCTGTTCAGCACTTTGTAAACCTTGTTTTTTAAAAGTGCTATATAAATAAAGATTTATTATTATTATTATTATTATTACTACTGTCTACATCAAAACTTTTCATGACAGTCCAAGACTTTCACAGTCTGTACTTTCAGCCCCTGTCAGTTCCTCGTGCAGCTCTAATGCCTTTCCTTTCAGGCTCTACCACAATAAAATTGTTTCAGCTGCTGGAAAAGGATGAAGTTTTATTTTGAAGGGTCACAAGAGGTGGTCGATTTCTCTTAAGAAAAACTTTACAGTGCGTCCCCATCCAACTGCAGTTTCTCCTCTGGTCTTCTCCATCTCTCCTCTTACTTTTGATCAAAATTAAAAATAAAGTTATTGGAAATAATTATCTCTTTTGTAATAGTTTTTGAGTAAAAGAGACACTGGACCTAAAAAAAAACAAAAAAACAAAAAAAACAGCAGCTGTTCACAGAGAGGTAATAAACCGCGCGTCTTTTAATGAAGCCTAAATGCTTTTACACATTTTAGCGGTGCATATCTCTGTGATTCCTTAACCTATCAATGTGAAATAAAAACTGACACAAACCTTGAGCTCTTATCTGTCAGGAGGATTTAGCTCTGTCTCTGTGTCAAACCGTTTGTTTTACAACAGCTGCGCAAAGACGTTACGTCAATCAATCACGCCAGCGGCATTATGGACCTGCGTAGCTCATTGTGCAGGACCTCTCAGGGGCGGCCGATGGGGTGGCCAAGGTCTGACCAACAGGGGCTGTGGCCACCCCAGGCCCCCACGTGGCTACGCCTCTGCTTTACAGTATTTTCATATTCCATTCAGACTCATTTATATTCAACTAGAAGCAATAAAATGCAGATCTGCCGAGGTTTTACTGTTCCACCCTGGATCCAGACACCATACCTGAGATGTTATACTGGAAACAGTCAATACTAGCCCTATCTCGCAATGATAAAGAATACTACACTGCTCAAAAGAATAAAGGGAACACTAAAATAACACATGCTAGATCTGAATGAATAAAATATTCTTATTAATTACTTTGTTCTTTACATAGTTGAATGTGCTGACAACAACATCACACAAAAATGATCAATGGAAATCAAATTTATTAACCCATGGAGGTCTGGATTTGGAGTCACACTCAAAATTTAAGTGGAAAAACACACTACAGGCTGATCCAACTTTGATGTAATGTCCTTAAAACAAGTCAAAATGAGGCTCAGTAGTGTGTGTGGCCTCCTCGTGCCTGTATGACCTCCCTACAACGCCTGGGCATGCTCCTGATGAGGTGGCGGATGGTCTCCTGAGGGATCTCCTCCCAGACCTGGACTAAAGCATCCACCAATGTTGCAGGAACTGCTGACACACTCCAGCCACATAAGGTCTAGCATTGTCTTGCATTAGGAGGAACCCAGGGCCAACTGCACCAACATATGGTCTCACAAGGGGTCTGAGGATCTCATCTCAGTACCTAATGGCAGTCAGGCTACCTCTGGCGAGCACATGGAGGGCTGTGCGGCCCCCCCAAAGAAATGCCACCCCACACCATTACTGACCCACTGCCAAACCGGTCATGCTGGAGGATGTTGCAGGCAGCAGAACGTTCTCCACGGCGTCTCCAGACTCTATCACGTCTGTCACATGTGCTCAGTGTGAACCTGCTTTCATCTGTGAAGAGCACAGGGCACCAGTGGCAAATTTGCCAATCTTGGTGTTCTCTGGCAAATGCCAAATGTCCTGCACGGTGTTGGGCTGTAAGCACAACCCCCGCCTGTGGACATCGGGCCCTCATACCACCCTCATGGAGTCTGTTTCTGACCATCTGAGCAGACACATGCACATTTGTGGCCTGCTGGAGGTCATTTTGCAGGGCTCTGGCAGAGCTCCTCCTGTTCCTCCTTGCACAAAGGAGGTGGTAGCGGTCCTGCTGCTGGGTTGTTGCCCTCCTACGGCCTCCTCCACATCTTCTGATGTACTGGCCTGTCTCCTGGTAGCGCCTTCATGCTCTGGACACTACGCTGACAGACACAGCAAACCTTCTTGCCACAGCTCGCATTGATGTTCCATCCTGGATGAGCTGCACTACCTGAGCCACTTGTGTGGGTTGTAGACTCCGTCTCATGCTACCACTAGAGTGAAAGCACCACCAGCTTCAAAAGTGACCAAAACATTAGCCAGAAAGCATAGGAACTGAGAAGTGGTCTGTGGTCACCTCCTGCAGAACCACTCCTTTATTGGGGGTGTCTTGCTAATTGCCTTTAATTTCCACCTGTTGTCTATTCAATTTGTACAACAGCAGTAAAACTGATGTCAATCAGTGTTGCTTCCTAAGTGGACAGTTTGATTTCACAGAAGTGTGATTGACTTGGAGTTACATTGTGTTGTTTAAGTGTTCCCTTTATTTTTTTGAGCAGTGTATAAGTCCTGACAATGGTCCATATCTACATGAAAGCGTTTCCATTACTGATGCCCAAAGAATTTTATCATAACTTTTGAGTTTTGTTGCTGAAAGACAAACAAACCAACCAAGGCCATAAACATAATCCCCTATACAGTGATAACAATGCTTGTGTTGCACGTGGTGACTTTCCATTGCCGAGGCCAGACTCTTTATATAGAATAGAAAAAGCATTATTTTGTCTGACCAGGTTAGATGGCTTCAGACTGTATAATGTTGCTCACATTTCTGTGTCCTGTCTGCAGCAGCACCGGGGGCTAACAATCTCTGCCCTCAGTGATAACTGATATAAGCAATGTACAATAAGTCTTCTCCCCCTTTGGCTGGGCACAACAAACATCGCAACAGGGAAGTGACCTTCAAGTCGGGGAGAAAACTCTGAATTTTTCAAAAAGCCTCTCAATTATTCATGCCACTTTGCACTCACACCTTTCCTTCCACTGTTTTCTTCTCTGGTCTGTTGGTGCTAGGTGGCTGAGCTCATTCGATGCCTCTTTTATAAACTTATTGTATTATTCATTAGTGAATGTCCCCACCCTCACTCTAATGCTGCTCAGCATGGTTTGATGCAATTACATGACAAATATCTTAATATGAGCTGGGCCATCACTGCAGGTGTATGCTCTAGTACTCCCAGTCCCATTGCATGCATTCCTAAATGCTGTACACGTACTACATGCATGTTTTATGTGAGAACGCCAGGGGAATATTGAGCTATTGTGCCTCGACAAGCCTGGTGTAAGTGAGAGAATGTGGTTTTGCAAAGCAGCACATATGTATTCATCTTGACAACAGCAGAGCTGTGCTGTCATACACTAACATTGCGGTTGCCACCTCTTCACTTTCTTCTGCTGCTTTTCATTTTAAGCTTACCTTGAGCTTTGGAAAAATGTACTGTCATTTTCAAGGAGATAGAAAACCTTCAGAGACATGCAATATCTGTGCTTCTTTTAAGCTGTCAACATCTCTGATGGTAAGCTGCTGTTGTCGCTCTGCCTTTGCATTGCACTTCAGATCTCTCAGCCGTCCAACAATGTGTCCGCTGATGTTATGTTGATTTATTTCTTGGTTGTGACACACTTGTCTCTCTTAATATATTCTGTTATTGCCGCTCATTTTCATCACAAAAAGAAAGAAATCATTCCTTTTCCCAGTTACTCTTAACACTGCATCCATTTTGAGCCTTGGGTAAAATGAGACTTTTAAACCGTGTGCACTGGACAATATTATATATTATACTATACAACGCAGCCACAAAGGGTCAGAAACCAGTCTACTGTTTGTGCTAGTCCCAGGTGTAACCCAGGTGACAAATCCTGAGCTGTCATTCTCTCTGGTTCCCTCTCTGTCATTTGTGGTACCCATGTGGTATTTAGAGTGGTGTAATCACGTACGTCGGTTTAGCCAATCAGCGCTCTAGTTGGGTGACATTAAATGGTGCCGCTGCGCGGTCACGTGATCCGGTGCTTCCTGTCTTGTGAGTGGATATCATGCCGCAGAAATCAATGGGTTCAGGTACAGGTGGGGGACGCCCAAGGAGAGCTGAGCTGCAGGTCGGTTTTTGCTATTTTTACTCATTAATCACTCAAATATCCGCTTGATGCTTACTGGTTTAATTAACTCATAGGAGCCGTTGTCTACCGTGCCCAAACCCAAATGAATGGGCTTGCAGGGCTCCCAAGTCTCACACATTCACCATGAGACACACGCATTTCACCTCTCTCACACGCTCACACGCCACACCTTGCATTCTTCACGAAGAAAAAAAGTCCTATTATTGGACGGGAAATAGACTTAATTGTCAATGCGAACGTGAACGATTTCTCATGTTTGGAGCGACTTATTTTCACTTTCATCGGCTCAGGAGTCACGGCTCCACTCAATTTAAACCAACTCTGATCCACCACACTCTCTGCCCCGCTCTGTGTCACCGTGCTGTCACGTGGCTTCAACCAAACAGACCCGGGACACGCGCTGCTCACTGCCCAACGCACACCAGCGTCTTGCCACTTGAAAAGGCTTTAACATGAACAACGTTCAGTTGTTCATGCAGTTTGAAATACGCATTTTATCGGATAACAAGCAGGCAAACTGATAGAAGTGGCCCCAGGCTTTGTGAGCAGAGACTGGGCTGCAGCAGGTTATTAGTGAGTTAAGCAACAGAAAAGAGTTTCCCTGTGCTCTGAGTGGAGCAGGAGTCAGTACCTGCTGACTCCTGACTGCTGACGCCTGCGTGTCCGGTGTGCCAGCCTTTAAACAACCAACCTAAACAAATTAAAGACAGGAAATTAAAGAGGGACAGAGTGTGGAACAGGGGAGAGACAGATCTATCAGGCTCCAGCATGAGATGGATAAACTGCCTCTATAGTGGATCATGTGCGCGCAGTGTACGGAAATCAACGACAAGGGATCGAGGGACAGACTCAGAGTAAGTCAGTAGTAATATTAATAACAATAAAGCGTTATAAAATGTATTATGCTACAATTTGTCAAGTTTCAAAAGAGCTCCTCAGGTTAACATTCATTCATTCATTTTCTACCGCTTATTCCCGTTAGGGGTCAGGGGTGACTGGAGCCTATCCCAGTAACTTGGGCCGTGGGCGGGGTACACCCTGGACAGGGGCCAGCTTGTCGCAGGGCTGACACAGAGACGAACACAGACAGACAACCATTCACTCTCACATTTATTCACTAGGGGCAATTTAGAGTCACCAATTCACCTAACACATGCATGTCTTTGGACGGTGAGAGGAAGCCAGAGTGCCCGGAGAAAACCCACGGTAACACGGGGAGGACATAATCTTAATCTTAAATATTTAGTATCTGTCCACTCTCTCCTGGAGCGATACTGGTCTTCTGATAACTAACTTGTACATCACGTATGTTACACAAGCCTGGCTAAATGGACAGAGTTGCGTCCAGAAGGCCATCTGGGGTAAAACCTAAGCCATATCAATATCAAATCATTGTAAGCTAGGAGGCAGATTATTTGCTCTGGCGACCCCAGCAGCAGCTCACCACAGAGGCTTAGCAGATGAAAGAGGAATTTTTATCTCCTTTTCAAACAGTCTTCTATACAGAGGGCATCACTGTTGGCCATGCAGTGGCAGATAAGTCTGCAAAACAATGCATAACTCAGAGCTCTTTGTATTATGCCTGACAAAAGGATTCCTGCTACATACTGTGTGGGGCATCCCTTCCTGTAATGGGACAGCTGAATGCTGGGACACTATAGACAAGCCTCCACATAAAGAACACTTAAAAATCTAGAGCTAATGGTAACCATCAAACATCCTATTCCTTGCAGTATGTTGTTCATGAAATGATTTTGTTTAGTACCGTTCTTAAAATTTGTCTGCATTATTTCAAACACTGTAAGTAAAATAAACAACTCCTCCCAGGTAGATAAACTGACACGAAAAAATAATAAAACATAATTGTCACAAACATTTTTAAACACTGAATTATTGTCTTTGGAATGGAATAACCATTTAATAAACAATAAATAACCAGGATTTAGTGACTACCATTATCCTAGAAAGACAGATTGATATGCAGAACAATAAATACACCACTTTTTCCTTTTCTTTGCCTATACTGTAAAAGTGGGGGGAAAAAATTCAAACATCTAGTGCTCAAAGCCCTCTCTCACATGACCTCTGCTCCTCACATTAATAGCAGTCCATGGATTCTCACCAGAGTAGAGAAGATGCACACAGTCTAAGGTTTTGAAGCACACCCGGTTTGCATGAGCCACTCGTTGCCAAACTAGGAGATCCTTGTCTCTACACTTCTCAGCTGACTAGATCAAATGAGTAAATACCTCCCCAGTAAATACCTCCACAGCCCTGCTCCCTGGCTGAGCCTCGGGGTCCTCCGGCTAATACCGTTTGACATAATAAGCTTTATGTGTGCTGTGGTTCCTGTGATGAGGACAATGATAATACTGGTGGTAATATGGTTTTATGAAGCCTCTCATCCTCCCATCTGCTGCGCTCTGGGAGCTGCCCAGGACTTCATCTGAACTCCCTCCTTCTACCATCTGGCCTCTTTGGCTAATTCCTGCTGCAGCCCGTCCTCTCCCCACTGTTCCCTCTTTAACCTCCACTCACTGACGCCACAGCACAAGACACTTCACTTGAATTTACACCAGGGGCGTCACAGAGGCAGATCAATTTGCGTGCGTATGTTTGAAAGTGTCAATTTACACCGAAGGCGACAGAGCTGAGGCTGCTCCCTTGCTAGTGCCACTCGGTCTAGTTTTACAGACTACTCATCATCTATACACAAAGTTAAATTCTTCTCTCTCAAAAATTAACTTATTGAGGTGCAATGTTTACATTACCGCTGTCTCAATGAGCCTTTATTTTAAAAGTGTAGCAGGAGTTTATTTTGACACTTGGTGCCTGTTTCCCGTGTTTTCCCAACTGTAGCTCTGCAGATTACCATAGAGCCGCTCAAAAAAACAGAACTCCAAACTGCATGTAGCGAGTTGTTCATGTGCCCAGGTGTGACCAGGTGTGACCAGGTGTGACCAGGTGTGCCCAGGTGTGCCAGCGCCGGTGTAAATGATCAGACAGGGTAAACATAAAGCAATCCATACGTGTCACACTGTCATTCCGCACTGCTGCTGCTTCTGGTGTAAACTGGGGTTAGAAAAGTCCACCAAATTACTTTGATTTACACTCATTACTTTACATACAGACTGTACAGAGAGGCTAAGGTATAGGAACATGAAAGAAATGTTGGTGCTAATGTCAAACTAATTATAATTACCACTTTTCAACATATTTTAAGTAAAAAAAAAAAAAATAAAAAAAAAAGTAAATATAGAAAAGAGTCATTTATTACTCTACGTTGGGTTATTGCAGGTTGACTAGAGTCACCAAATGACCTAACACCCGCATGTCTTTGGACAGTGGGGGGAAGCTGGAGTACCCAGAGAGAACCCACAGTAACATGGTGAGCAAACAGGTGTCGGCCGGCCTGAGAGTCAGCTTAGGACCAGACAAGAGCAGTAACCACTCTGCCACTGTGCATTTGCTTTCATTTGCTAACAACAAATGTGCAGTGAAAAAATATTGAAACAAAAAGAGGAGCTAAGGTGCAGGTGGGTAGTGAGTGTTTGGAAATGCAACAACTGGCTTAATCTAAAGTTCAGAAAATGTTACAACCTCATTAAAACAGAAGTGGAACACTGAACCTTAAAACAAATGGGCTACACGACACCAGACAATTAAATGCTATGTAATTTAATACAGAGCATTTATATTTGGCTGGTGAGTGTGTGTTCATGGTATCCATCCACACTTTTTTATGCAAATCACATAAAGCTGCAAATAGCTGCAGTTTTTAGCAGAGACTTGCATCATCTAATCAGCCACAGCACCTTTACACCATTTACACATTAGGTCAACAAAATGTAATAGGCTGGTGAACTCAGCAAGACTGTCCTTGAGTCAGTAACATCCAAAAAGCCTCTGATAATGAGCAGTATGTGGAAACCCTCCCCACGATGCAGAAAGCTGTTTATTCCCAGCTTGTTCTCTTTTTTAAATGCTTTTCTGTGTTGATGTTTTACAGCGCCATCCTCTGCTTGGAAATGTATTTACAGCAGCAGTAGCAATTGGACTGTGGTGATAAACATCTTAATGAGTGACTTGCTGAAGGGAAGCTGCTGGAGAAGCAGAGTGGTGCATTGGACTGCAGCCCATGTGTACAATGGCTTCATTAGCCCAGAGCAGTTGTGTTAATGCTGATTATGAGAGTGGACATGTGCTCTCAGTTGGACTGCAGCATGTGCAGACTGAGTGCTGCTTCCATCATAAACATTTTTTTGTTTTGTTTTTTTTTGTTTTTTTTGCTCAACTGGATTAGGACGTCAAATTGGAATTACAGCAGCAGAACCAACAGTGCTTTGGTTTTCAGGTTGAATATGCCAAGAGATAATGGCAATGTTCTAAATGCTTGAAAGGGAAAGCAATATCTGATAAACAATAGTGGAGATTAAATTTGGCATTTCAATATCAACACAAAAGACAGAGTCACACTCAGATCAGATGATCCAGCCCATCTGGCGGGCAACAGGCAACAGTATGGTTATTTTTAGTGGTGTGGTGGAAGTAGGGGGCGAAATTTAGAATCTTGCCTGGGACGCCATCAGAGCTAGGACTGGCTGTGTGTGTAACCCCTGTCTGTGCAAGCTCTAAAATGAATAATACAGGCCCAAGACTGTTACTATTCACATACATAATCATAATGTACCAGATATGTCAGTTAACAATAAAGTATTCAAGCTGCCACTTTAATTAAACACAGAATAAGTAATTCTACCACACTTTGGCCCACTGTTTCGATTTTTGCCAAAACCCAAGAATCATGCGAAGTCTTGTGCCAACACGTTGACCATCAGAAAATGTACACTTGAAAAATACAAACAGCCATGTTGAACTGACTCTCCTAAATTAGAACATGTACGGACCATGTTCCTTTAATGAAAATGCATTTTCTGTTTTGTCTGTCACTTTCATTAACTTAAATCACAAGCTGCACAAACAAACCCTACATGACTGAACATGTTCAAAGAAAATGAATCTCCTCACCATACAGTACAGATACTCTCCTCATATGAGAAAACAAATACACATGAAACGCGTGTCAGCTGTGTACACACTCATAATATGAAACTGCATTACGGTTGTATATGCACAATTCACATGTAAATATGTAAAATTGGAAAGGACAAGCCAATACCATTTTCCAATGAATACATTGGAGAAATGTACATGTACAAAATTACAAGAAATGTTCCAGTCCAAAGTCCAATTTGACAAAAAAAAAATGTGTTCACAGATGTGTCAGGAGTTGTGCACTTGATGTTTAGACTCACACAACAACAGTAAGCACCATCACTGATTAAAATGGGCATTTATAAAACATGAGAACAGAAAATTATAGGAAAAGGCAGAGAAAATAAAATATTCTATTTATACATCAGATACAATGAGTTGTTGGGAACTAGAAATGCTGACCTTAAACTAGTGAATATGAATGAAAATGCAGAAAGTTTATCAAACTGATTTGGATTTAAACTAATAAGTAAAGTTTTTATAAAATCACTTTAATTTTGAAAGTGGCACTATGCAAAATTGCTTGTTTCTTCACCTGTTTAGGTCAAATGTTTCTCCATTGAGCTCCAGATATTTCAGAGTAAAGCATTATCAAAAAAAAGTCAGGAGTCAGGGTGACTCCTGTGTGACCCCTAGTTTGGCTTGACTTGGCTTCTTCCTTGTATCCGTACAATGGTTTCCTCTGCCTTTTGGCTGATCTACCTCAAAAAAACATCTAAGAAATAAAGCCATCACAGGTTTGTTGTTCTGGCTAATGTTTATGTTAATGCTTTCTTGCAAGACCCAAGACTTTCTGGCAAGGTCAAGACACGCAGGGGGAGGTGAAGCAAGCTGCGTTCACCCTGCAACAACTTCTTTAGTCCTCACACTGAGTCTGAAGCTGTTTAATTAAGGTAACAAAGTTGCATTGTTCCCTTTAGAGATAGAGATGTTAAGGTGTGGCTTTACGTTCTTTAAAGTGTAGAAAGAATGGCTCTACTAAAACTGAATTGGGTTTAGGTGAGTCTGCTTCTGGAACCAAGCCAGAATGCCCTGGCCTGAATCTTGGTTTACCCTGGTTTACTTGCTAACAGTGTGGAGATCACTAATCTTGGCCTGCTGTGAAGAACATACAGCAGCTCCTGGCATCATTATGAGAATATTTCCATGACATTTAGGAGTTGCTCAGGTGTCTCATGGTTAATCCCAGCCTAAGCACTTGTGTCAGATTCAGGAGAAAGAACCCTCTGCACTTCTCATCCTCTCAAAAACATCTGCTATTAACCAGAGTAGATCTAAGGAGAAGAGAGCAGTCACTTCCTGTTTGTGTGATGACAGGTGAGAGCAGAATTTATTTAAACAACATCAGGAAAATGAATGATAATGATGTCTTCAGAAATCTAAACAGACGTCACAGAGACGGTAAATGCATGACATCAAAATATGCCAAGAATGGAGAAAAAAATGTGTTAATTTGATTCAACATTAAAGTGACAACTTGGTACTAATTTCATCAACAGGCTAACAATAGTGCACTTACAGTCATGTGATGTCTGATGAGGTTTAAGATGAGTTTCTGAACTACACACTACTTAATTTTATTAAACAGTAAACAAAGTATAAGCTGGTCTAAAATCTAATTCTCAATGAAGAATGTAGGTTTGTACTGAAACAAAGTGTTTTTTTTGTTTTCTGTTTTTCATCATGCCCTTAAAAAAAATGTAAATGTTATTTTTCCTTCTAACAATATAAAATGACTATATGTGTAGAATAAATGGTGTCCTTCTTCTCTAATACCAGAGTGAACTGCTGTAGCTGAGTGCACTCTAATGTTAATGATGCTGATCACCTTCATCCAGGTCACTGTGTCAAAAGTATTCAGTGACATTATCATTACTAGGTGAAGGGGGCGCTCTATTTTATGCCAAGGTCAGGAGAGGCATTCTGGGTCTAAATAAGAAAGCACTCCTGAACTACTTTCTGTAAGTGCTGAAGAGGAGGCAGCTCGTGGTAAACAAGAATCCAGAGCAGCCCATCCATTGTGTTTAGAGGCTCATTCCTCCTGACGCTCACTGGGGAGCAGACCCTAAACCAGCATGAATACATGATGGGCAGCAGACATCTGGGGCTGTTGGCAGTCCATCACACACTAACTCAGACAGACACACACTCACATCGTGATCTACAGGCAATTTAGACTGGGACACCACCAGACTCAAATGTCACAGCAAAAGCCTAAAGTCCAACCGTTCATTCAAAACTCCCACACCAACACAGATCTGACATATAACAATAGCTCTGTACTATCAGCTGAAGCCTCTGTGTGACCCTGGTGCACATGTGTAAATCCTGCAAAGCCTGAAATTGGCTTCATTGATTCAGTGGATAGCACTGTGCTGGAGGTGGCTGCTCTGAGCTCGGCTGGTGCTAACAAGCACCAAAAGTCACAGCAATAGCAGCAGAAAGCTGCTTTGACATTTGAGTGTCCATTGTGTCCTCTTTCAGGGCTGGACAGGAAGCCAGAGGAAGACTGTGTGGAGAGAGTGTTTTGGCTGCCCTCACTTCCACAGGCAGAATTATACACAACATTAGATAAACAAGAAGTAATCCCACGATAAGACCATAAGATGTGTGAGTTTTGGCTGTCAGTGAGAAAGACCATGACACTGCTGTTCTAAAAAGTTGCAAATTGAAGCTTTTAGTACATCAGAACAAGCTCATGGGGCAGAGTAACTGGTTTAGTGTGGAAAGTGTCTGGTTGTGTGCCACTGCTGGAGAAGAAAACACAAACAGAGCTGCTTCATTCCCAGCCTTGCTGCTGGCAGCCTGCAAGCTGAACGCAGATGACAGGCCCAGTGATTTTCCTTTATTCGTCTGGCAGCAGGGGAGCCCACGGTGGCCCTCAGACCAAAGGTTTACAAAGGAAAGAACAACACAGAAAGGTAAGAGATCCCCTCGAGTCAGCTGCTCTTTGGGACAAGTGCACCCTTCCTTTGTTCACACATTTAGTTTTAATGTGGGCCTCCACAGCAAAGTGCATCATTTCATTTTGAGCAGACAAAGCCAGCCCGCTCTGCTCCTACAGACGTGAGCAGAAATATCCATTAGACCAAATTTTTACAGATACACTTTCATTCTACATTAGCATCTCTGCTAGCTGCTGTCAAGGTTAGATACCCCTTAGCTAACTGAGATGAAAGTTCTTGTTACTTTCAACATATTTGACCAACTAACCCAACACAGCTCTGTGGATAAGAGAGGGATCTAATTACACAAAAGAATAACAAAAGTGAAGTGATTGTACATTCTCTCACAGCAATGTTTTTTTAAATAACATGTTGTCACTTTATATTTCATTATCATATATATATCATATATACTTTTGGTTGAAATTGCTGGTGCTGAAAACATGGCCTAACATTCCCCAACTTCTTGTAGAGGTGAAATGAATTCATGGAGAAACTGTTTTGCATTGACTTTTATAACTGATGTTTGGGGAATGCTGTAACGTCAGATTTGAATGTAAGATCTCATGGCAAGGTGGGACAGATTTACTGGCACATGCATTATTAAAGCTCTATTTATATGCAGCACTCATGTTGTTGCACTGGAACCAAAATATTCCCTCTGCAAGTCATCCAAAATATTAAACCAGCTCTGCCTCTCACTCAGACCAAAGTTATTAACCCAGGGGTCCCAGCACTGAAGGGACAAGGCACTATCCAATAATAATTCTGAATGTGATAAATTATAGTGACATAATTCAGATTGGAGATGGATTCAATGGCCTGGGAAAGACTTTTTGGTTTCTGTCCTAATTCAGTCACAGTCACCTCTGAGATCAGATTCCCCAATTCTTTTTTGCAAATACAAACAATATACTTCTGAATGGATACAGCAGTACTTTTCTATTGTTACTTGTGTATTTTTGTATTGCTACAAGCAACATTAAAATCTATGGGTTTTGAATCTATTGTGAGCATTTACCCCATGTTTAACAGTGGCCAGTTGTGATCTATGACGAGATGCCTTGCGGTACCATGTCTGAACAGCACCATGGACAGCACCTGTGTGCAGCCTTTAGGCTGAATACCACCTTGGTTTGCTGTTCCAAGAAGTAGATGTAATTTATTTGTTCTACTTTGTTTTATTTCATATGAAACTTGCAAGAGCAGTTTTTACAGGGTTCAACACTAAATATTAATTTGCACATTTCCAGTGAAGAGATTCTGGCTCATCACTACCACAAGCTCTTAGATGTGTGAATGAACATTTGTATGGCGCCTCTCATCTGAGGGTGCCACACAAAGCAAATAACCTCTTTGCTCTGTTTTCAATTAAGTTTGTTTTGTTCTTGTGATAAATACTCCTGGAAATAATGTTAACTGTACTTTTCAAATCAACCCAAAAAAAACCCTGCTTTTATTTGCAACAGTTTCTTTCAATGTAAATGTCCTTCCGGAAGGGAGTATGCTTGAAGTGTTTTTTTGTGGAGCTTTTAAAAGCCTGCTTTTGTTCATGGGCAGAGCAGTTAGTGGATTACTACACTGCAATGAACCAAAGAAGAAGTAGCATCATAAAGACGTCTAGCTCTTGATGAAAGGCAGGTGTACTTGTTTCTCTATGTGTTAAACTTACAATTATTTCTTAATTATTTCTTTACACAGTTCCTGTTCCGTCTTGTTTCCACCCAGGGCTGAAAAAAAGCTGTGTGATTGTACATTTCTCGTGACCCACTTTCCCAATCAATTTCTGAAGAAGGCTTCGCAACAAGAGCTCAAACATACACTGGCATGCTTGGTTATATTTGAAACCCAGGGTCTGAAGCCAGTGAGCCCTTTTGACAGAGATCCCTTTAAGAAGTGTTGTGGCCTGAATGCTGGGCCAGTGCACTCAGAGGAAACAGATGAGACAGATGCATTGTTCATCACTGAAGGCCTTTGAATGCCCCATACTAAGTCACCACTACAGCTGCATACAACACAAGCACTTTGCCAAAGATCTCTGGCTCACTTGGATTGAGCTCTGGTTTATCATTTGTATTCTTATTTTTGATTTCCCCAATAATACAACTGTTTAAACATCAGACTGGCAACACATTAAATGAACAGAAAATGATGCTGCTCTCTGGAGGGCTTATTTGAAAAGGCATTTAAATAAGACATGTCAACAAACAACACTTTAAGGCTGGATCCCATTTCTACCCCTTAGCCCTTTGCCTTAGCCCTAGCCCTTCATTTTGCGCGTTCACGAGAGACGAAGGGCTATCCCAATTCTCTTTTGCAGTGAGGGCGAGGGCTAAGGCGAAGGGCTGTACACCCCTCCAAACGGAGCTTTTCCAGATGCACACTTAAAACCAAGGGGTAGGAGGAGTTTACCATGATACGTCGTGTTTATGGGTAACATGGCAGCAACAAAGACGTATATTCTGCATTTATGACCATTTTAAGAGTTACGACGGAGTTCTTTTGTATTTCGTTCACCTTGTGCTTGTTTAAAATAATGTAGGCTACATACAATTTGCTCACCTAATGGCAGTGCCTTACGCCTTGCTATTTTGTTGCTATTTCTTTTGTATTTATGTTGTAACTAAATAGTCTCACCATTTTGCGCTGACAGAGAGGACCCTAAACTTTATGCCAGTGTTTGTTTTATGTCGTTAGCCCCAGTAATCACGGAGATATCCACCATTAAAGTTTGTGGAAAACATCGCTTTGAAATACAGGGTTAAGACAAGGATTTAGCGCTTTATCAGCGGGACCCGCGGTGTTTTTAAATAATATAACTGATGTTTCAGTCAAAAAACAAACACAAAAAGCTATATATGTCCCATAACCTCATTTTAATGCCACTAATTTGATGCTGAGAGAAGTAGCAGCGCACATGAGTCACGTGACGCACATGTGGCTGTATTTACAGAGACAGGTGATCTTTACCTGAGCACAGTGAGCTCCTCCTGCCCCACGCGGTGTATGGTGAAGATTAATCCCATGACAGTTTTAGTTTTCAGCAGTTTGTTGCTTTCTTTGGTGTTACAGTTGTGTTTGAGCTGAAGCTCGTTCACCTACAGTTCTCCTGTTGTTCACATGCGCCCCCTTCAGGCTGATGTTGGCTTGTTTTAAAAAAGTAAAGTATAAACTGAGAGAATGGTTTGTACAATGATGTATAGCCTAATATAGCGGCGTAGGGGTGTCCCATTTCTTAGGGGTGTATTGGCAGCCCTACCTCTTACCCCTCAGTTTTAAGGTCTAAGGGGAAGGCGAAGGGTGAGGGCTAGGGGAAGGGGTAGGGGTAAAAATGAGAAATGGGATTGGGCCTTTAAGTGAAAGAAAATACACAATTCCTAAGAAAACAACAAGAAAAACAACCTTTTTTTTGCAGGAGAAATTCTGCTATTCCTGTCTCCTGTCATTGAAAACATTAAAATTAGTTCACACAGTTTGAAACTGGCTCACAGGTTTCAGGGAGAATAATCAAACATATTTCCAACACAGTATAGAAAGTTGCTAAATGAGCTGCACTTTAGTTTTTTAAAGTCCATGAATATTTAATATTTGTTATGAAGGCTGGAGGATTCTCATTCTGACTCCTTCTACTCAGAGCTGTGGTTTGGATGAGAGCATGGAGAAATGTATTGTTCCATTTTATTGGTACTCAGTGCCTCTGGGTTTCAGTGAATGTTGTGCTGTTGTGTAAGTGGAGAGCTTACTGTTGATAAACACCTATACATGTTCCTTCAGTGTAGCACTTATCTGGCACAGTAGGACATACTGCAGAGACTAACCTCAGAAAATACCACAACTGGGTGTACTAAAAGTGCACTCTGAATAATGCTGTGGATTTTAAACATGTACCTTACTGCTAACAAAATGAGTTAGTTTACTGTGCTGGAAATGTCTAATGTCGAGTCAGTATCATGATGTTTTCATATGGCATACACAGCACACTCATAGATGTATTATGTGTATTGTTATCTATGATTTTTACTTGCCAATGATGTCATTTGGAGAGCCTCCTTTTAGAAGCTAGTTGTGGTAGGTGTTCAGAGCACAGTGGACTTAGTATTCATTTCATAAAAGATGGGCATAAGTAGGTTGTCAGTGTTGGCCAATGTTGCGTGCAGGAACTAGCCATGAGGTGTAGAGTATAGCAAATAAAAAGTATCAAGCAGTCACTGTTGTATTTTGATGGAAACAGAAATCCACCAGGCAACAAACTAGAACAGAAAACAGAATAACTACTTTTGTTACCAAGTTTCAGCCTAAATACTGGAGCTCAGTGCATACAAAACACTGTTCTATGCCACTTGCTCTGAGTGACTGACGGAGAGATTTTCTTGTAAGCCAGAGTGGAACCAGTCTAATTTATCACATCTACAAACAGACAGACTGATCCAAACAGAAATACGAGGTCTAAGCTCTGAGGCTCTGCTCCCAGAGTGACTGGCAGACCACAGAGAAGATTCATATGCAAAACAATCCTCAGACACAACAAATCCATGTGTGCAGCTGAGAGGAGTGTGGGAGGTGAGAAACAGACAGAGGGACGCTCTCTGGACGGAGATGGATCAAAGACAGACAGGAACATGAGGGCCCAGGAAGCTGCCAAGCTTTTTAACTCCAGCTTTTGGGACTTTTGATACAGAGAGCACAGATACAGTTTTCCTTGTGCTCATCACTTAAAGCCATCTCTCAGAGGGGATTTGGCCAGAGATGCCTCTTGGCAGACCGAGTAAACTCTGGCTGAACTGAAACCAGCTCTAGCCTTGACAACTTAGGTTCTGGTTGGTTTGTGAGACACGCTGTAACAACACAGGCTCATGGAGCACATATTCTGTTTTTAGCCTTTCTGACACACTGCAACACACAGGGTCAAACATAAAGTCTAATGCTCTGCAATGGAGCAATGTGACGTAGACAGTAAATAATGACACTGTAAGTAATCTTTAAACAGGTATTTACCTTGGGCTTGCACAGACCAAACAGAATAAAATGAGTCGTCTATAGGACTATTGATCCATGTTATTGGACTGAAACAATCAATAAATAACTGCTTATCTTCTTTTGCCTTGCATGAGTATTCTTATAGTTCAGCATAGTACACATTAGTACTGCACATGTTTATGGTGTATGGAGGTAGCAGGGTGCTATAAAGCAATAATAAAATGTGAACATGTTAGCCATGTTGATAATTACTTGCAGTAAATAAAGTTAAATTGGCAGCCACATAATATGAGCAATTAACAATAAGTGGATCGAGTGAGTTTATCAAACACTTAATAGCTATTGCTAACTTAACTATTGTAATGCTTATCATTATGCATAGCATAATGAAATTAGTCAGGACATATAAGATCATAAGCATATGATGTGAAAAATGTAGAATAATAGAGAATAATAAGGCCATTATTTCAGTTACATGGATTATTATTTTGAATCTATGGTAGCTTTAGGATAACTTCTCTCTGTGCTTGTTAGCCTTTGAGAGAACACTTTGGGTTGTGCTTTACATTCACTTTCACAAACATAAAATGAAGTGTAGACCATGATTCGTTTTGCTAACAGGCAGTAAACAGACGCTAATGAAGACACAACCTGCTCCGTGAGGTAATGAACTGCTGCTAAAATTAGCCTCCTCCAGACAGTGCTGCAGTTCAGAGACATGCCCTCTACAACCGTCTACACCTTGTGACTGCTGCAGTGCTGTGGAAGACACTGTTTGTTTGCTCATTTGACAAGGCTATACCCGGGCTGAGCTGAGCTGAGAATATTTACAGTTTAATTTCAACAGATTGTAAGATGTGAGTTGGCACAAGCTCAGCCCGGCCACACATGGGGCAGAGAAATGTGTGGCACCATCTGCTCTCAGCATAGACTCCAGAAGACACAGTACATTAATATGTGGAGGGGCAATTGCAAGTCTAACTTTATTTATTAATTTATTTTACTGTGAAACTAGCTTTGCAGACACACCCTATGTAATTTATTTGGCAGGATGAAAGTTGGGTATGTTTGTAGGATAAACTATGGTTTCAGAGCTTAAGGTCTGTAAACAGATTGACCAGAATAAAAGTTGTCTTCAGTTGCTGGAACAAGAGAACAGACATAAACAAAAGAGGTTCAAAGGATTTTGGACAACTTGTATTGACACACATTCAATGAAATCTATGAAAAACTACACATCTTTAAGTCTTATAACAACTGTCCTCTTGGACCTTTGACTGCAAAAAAGCACAGAAATATTTTCTGAACACATTCATAATTCATATCCATGGTTCCACTCTGTAAGCAAAGCACAACAGCACAGCATGGTAAATAAAATATTAATGTGAAACACAATACATTTTCATCAAAGTTTATTAGATTTATATTGATCTATTGTAGAGTTCTTTTGTTTTGTGGCTGATGTTTGTGTGGACTGTTTTTCAATATTGTGTTAATTATTCAATGCATTTAAAAGTCAACAAAAAGTCGAGCTTAAGCATTTATCATGATTAGCACCAAGAGGTTTTTCTCTTATTTGATCGAAAAAAGGGTTTGTTGCAAGCACAAGAAGACATAGTGGCTATCAGAGTGTGTGTGTGTGTGTGTGTGTGTTTGCGTGCGTGCGTGCGTGTGTGTGAAAGCTGAGATCAATACCAGAGAAGATGCTATTATTTGTAGATATTGCCTGAGAAATTGCAATGGACAAATATAAAAATAAATAAAACTGTAATTACATCCCATGGCAAACAGGTCCTAGGTGACGAGCCAGACTAAGAGCGATTCAGAAGCCCTTTATGATGAGCATGAAAACAAGGTCCGTTACATCGCCCAGATTGGCGTCACCGGGGCCCCACCATGGAGCCAGGCCTGGGGTTGGGGCTCGCAGGTGAGCACCTGGTGGCCGGGTCTCCTCCCACGGGACCCGAAAAGGCTACGTGAGACTGCCTTCCCGTAGGCCCACCACCCGCAGGAAGGACCATAAGGGGCCGGTGCGTTGTGATCTGGGCGGGGGGGGCTGAACTTGCGCGGGAGGTTGAGCGGTATCGGCTAGATATAGTCGGGCTCATCTCCACACACAGCTTGGGCTCTGAAACCCAGCTCCTTGAGAGAGCTTGGACTCTCCAACACGCTGGAGTTGCCCGCAGTGGGAGGCGGCGTGCTGGTGTGGGCTTGCTTATAGCTCCCCAGCTCAGCCGCCATGTGTTGGAGTTCACCCCGGTGAACGAGAGGGTCGCGTCCCTGCGCCTCTGGGTGGGGAACAGGTCTCTCACTGTGGTTTCGGCTTACGGGCCGAACAGCAGTGCAGAGCACCCGGCCTTCTTGGAGTCCCTGGGAGGGGTACTGGAAGGTGTTCCAACTGGGGACTCCGTTGTTCTACTTGGGGACTTCAATGCCCACATTGGCAAAAACAGTGGAGATAGGGTGAGGAGCTCAGTTACACGGGAGGGGCTCGGAGTAGAGCCGCTGCTCCTCCACATCGAGAGGAGCCAGCTGAGGTGGCTCGGGCATCTGTTCCGGATGCCTCCTGGTCGCCTTCCTGGGGAGGTGTTCCGGGCATGTTCCACTGGGAACACCGGGAAAGACCTCGGACACGCTGAAGGGACTATGTCTCTCGGCTGGCCTGGGAACACCTTGGGGTGCCCCCGGTAGAGCTGGAGGAAGTGTCTGTGGAGAGGGAAGTCTGGGCATCTCTGCTTAGACTGCTGCCCCCGCAACCCGGCCCCGGATAAAGCGGAAGAAGATGGATGGATAATTACATCATAAATTAAAACTCACACACATGTAAATGAAAAAAACAAGAAAAAGTTGAAAAAGTCTGATGTGCACCACACACAACCACTAAGATCTAAGAGAGATATTACTACTTGGCAGTGATGTGGCAAATTGACCCTTTGTTGACTTTTTATTGACACATACAGTAGAATGACCATCATATTCCATGACTCTGCAGCAAACATTAATGTTTTCAGTTAAACAAACTTAACATAAGTTATTAGTGATTGCTTCTGAAAAAAAAAATAAATGTAGATTCATAATTAACTGTGATACTGTGATGAGTTAGCATAACAGCCATGATCAAGATCACTGTAAAAAATATGATAGTTTAAATCAACCCACACTTAGCCAATCAGCAAAAACACAACAGCTAATGTACAGAACTGCAGAAGAATATGAGATCTAAACTTTCTTAAAGGGGCTCTATTATGCAAAATTGACTTTTTCTGAGTTTTCTACTTGTGTTCCTGCAGTAAAAACATACCTGGAGTATGCAACCAAACAAACCCACCGCATACTGCAGCATTGCAGCAGCACATGTGAAGGGGCATGATACAGGGCAGCTGGGCTGAAGGCTCTTAAAGTGACAGGGACCTAATGTGAGCGTTGCTCACAGAGTCAAATGATGAGTTTCTTCAAATAGGATTTTTTTCAATAATTATTGCATTTTCTGACCAACAAAATGGAAGATTCTGATCTAGAGGTGTCCTAAATTAATTTAAAAGACCTAAAAATGTAAAGTAACGTTTTTAGTTAAAAAAAAACAGCATAATCGGGCCCTTTAAGTCAAAAATCAGAACTGTCTGGTGTGTATGTAATCTTTGAATTGAAGTAATTTTGAGAGATAAAGGAATAAAGACAACTTTTACATGTTAGCTCCTGCTGCTAAAGCTGAAATACTGAATCTGACAAATAACTTTGGTTTAATTTCTGTTAAATATATAATGGAATCATAAAAAAACTAACCATACAAAATGTGTTTACCCATAGGCTTCTCATGGTCTGCAAAACTTTTCCATGCCACAACCTCTGCCAGCTTAATGCTTGTCATGACTGAAGTTATACGTTATAATTCAACTCTAGTCAAAACCAAGCAGGATCACTGGGTGACCACTTCAGTGGTGTTTATAAGAGTAAAACAGTCTGGAGAAGTCACTTCCATTATCCAAAGTTGCCTTGATGGATACACACTGACCATACAGTTGACATCACTGTGCATTTGTACTTATCCAGCACTGACACACACATAGGTAACGGATTGGTTGCTATCTGTCAATATACGTATCTGCAAATTGTACAGAAACAAAATTTGGCTAATGCCAAGGACTTCCTGAATATTTTTTTTTCCTAAAGCAACTTTAATAATTCCTTTTGCATTTAATAATAAACAGTCATTATCAAACAAAACCATGGCTAACAACGTCCCAGGATCAGTGTATTTAGTAGAGCAAGAAAAGTTTGTTGAAGCCATTGGAACCAACCAGCTCTGGTGTCCCAAACCTTCCCAGTCTACCTCAGCATTCCAGGACTGGGAACAGGTGAACAGAAATATAAGTTGTGGTTTCCAACTCTCGTCTCCACCAGGGTTTCCAGGTCAGAAAGTCAAAATCTGCCCAACAGCAAATAAAAAAAAAACACCCAAAACCCACGGAACAGTGAATGAAAACACAGTACAATCAGTTATCAGTAATCAATTAGCGCCGCTGTGCCGAAGGAGCACTCCTCTGGTGACACAGATGTGCCCCCGCCCCCACAGCCAGAGCAGCTCTTTAAATACAGAGTTGAGGTGATTTGGCCCAACTTCAGTGTGATTGGCTTAGCGGACATTTTTTTTCACCCGCAGCAACACTTAAAAAGACGCCCAATTCCACGGTAAAACTGCGGACTTGGCAACCCTGCTTTCCATTTCTCCATGTATCATTGTAAAAGCATGAGAAAATGAATTTTCCTCCAAACACTCCCCTCCCTCTGCTTCCCAACTGTCAATCAATCAGTGCACTGCAGGTAATAATTTGAGTTGG
The DNA here is from genome assembly GCA_020698575.1 of Bostrychus sinensis. NCBI lineage: Eukaryota > Metazoa > Chordata > Actinopteri > Gobiiformes > Eleotridae > Bostrychus > Bostrychus sinensis. The sequence continues at coordinate 29,785,584 of CM036244.1, forward strand.
AGGCTTGTGATTTCAGGCTCCCATCTCAGCAAACAAGAAGCATGAGGGAAAAAAGTGCAGCTCATAAAACTGTGCTGAAATCTAATATTCTACTTGGAGATGGAGAGTTGGAGGCATGTGAGCTGGCCGGAGTTCAGATGAGTTAATTTGTCACCACATGATTTTTTGACAGCTGTGGGCTCATAAAATTCCTCGAACATATCCTGGACTAAAAATAAGTACAGTGGGCAAGAAGCTACAGAGCGATTTAAAAAGTAAAATGTGATTAAAGGCAGGTTGAGAGCTGCTCTTGTGGGGTCCATAATGGCACTGTAGGTTGATAAGAAAAGGGCCATCAGGGGGACATCACTGACCATGTTAAGACCATTGATCTGTCAGTGATGGACTCTTTCTCTGCACAGTTCAGTTCTCCTTTTGTGGCAATGTAGCAAAGCCCAAAAGTAATTGGGTTATAAATTAAAGAAACAAGCAGACAGCGCTCGACAGTGTGCCTTTTATTCCAGCCATATGAGCAATAATCCACAAGCATTAAAGCCACGGGAAGAGGGGAGAGTTTATTGGACGTGTCAGCAAAACAACTGCAGATCTGCTGTGAGGTAAATGATCTTCTCTAAGATACATATCGCTGATTATGAACTGTTAACATTTTATTTGCATGAATCCTAATATTGCTTTATTTCAAGCGTATACCAAATATAGACAAACAGACCTACACTCACCTGCCACATTATTAGTTACACCTGTTCTAATGCTACTACATGCAAATATCCAGACATGTTCATGACAAACCTGCTGAAGGTCAAACTGAGCATCAGCATGGGAATTTGGAGTGTGGCATAGCTGTTGGTGAGCATTTTGCACACAACCATCTTGGGTTTACAGAGAATGTTTCATGAAAGGGAAAATATACAGATAGTAGAATTTCTGTAGGCAAAATGCCTTTAAACCAGAGGTCAGAGGAAAAGGGCTGCACTGGTTGGACATCAACCGTAACTCAAATAACCACACAATACAGCCAAGGTCTGCAGAAAACCATCTTCAAAAGTACAACATGCCAGACCGATGGGCTGCCTTACAGACACACGCATGCACACACACGCACGCACGCACACACACAGGGTCACCAAATTTAGACAACAGAATATTATAAAACTGATCAGGGATGAGTCCTTATTTCAACATTCTGATTGACTCATAAACACATTTTCTCCTTTGTCTGTCAATAGGCATTTAAAATAAAAAAGGTGCCCTTGGACAAGGAGACTGAGTCATTCAGGACATTAAAATGTTAATCCCTAGCTCTCTGAAATCATGTTTAAAGCAGACTGTATATTACTGATAAACACATTCTCAGAACTAGAATATGAAGCAGCTTTTACCTCTCTATCCCTGTGAATCTCTAATGGTTACATGAATACTGCACAGACTCACTTTTTTCTTTTACTATTATTACACTTTGCTGTTTTGCCATATAGTTTTGGACATAAAACTGCTAAACAAGCTCCACACCACACAGTTGTCACAGAATCAACTCGTGTTCAAATTGTGAACAATGCTGGGTATGTAAAGAGACATTTATGCCATTTCCATAAGAAACAGTGAGCAGCTGGCCTCCACCGCCTCCACAAACAGTCAACAGCTGAGTCAATCAGCCGAGATAGACACAAGCCTGCAAGTTTTATTCCAAAAGATGGGGAAGTCCTAAATTTCTCTGAAATTAAAGTCTTTGTACCAATGATCTGAAAGTTAGAGAAGCTGTGGGAGCGGAGGAGTTGGTAACTTTGCAGGAAACAGAAATTATTTTCTATTGTACTTTTGGGTGACATTTTGTTAACTTTAAAAATCCCAAAACAACTGTACAATTCTATAATTAACAAAATGTACCCTATGGAATTCACTAAAATGTTTTGTACCTATACTGACTCCTTGTGGCTAGAGTTAGTATTTTTGACCGTATCTTACAATGGTGCTGAATTCTTTGTTCCAAAATTCATTTTTTTCTTGACCTGTTACTGATCTTTCCTGAAAGTTTCATCAAAATCCAACCATTGTTTTAGTTAACAGTCAAGAGATGAACCAACAAACACCAACGCCAGCAAAAACACAACTAAAAATCACTATATGTGCTACTTTCACTTGAATTATTAGTATGTTAGAGTCTTTTTAAATTCCACTTTACTGAAGGTTCCACAGTTAGCTCACAGATCTGGGCGGTCTAAAGTTTTAGCTGATGGCCTATAAGACGCTGCTCCACTGCTGCTAATCCACTGGCACATTTTAGTTTTCCATTTTGTCTACGATTGTGCAAAAGTTCATTTGGAAAAGAGTTTATATTTTTTGACATGTGGTTAGCAGCAGTTGCCATGTTTGCATTGTTCTTTGCTGGAACATGTGTTCCAGGCTTGTTTATAAAATTCTAACAGATGGTCTGTGTTCACCAGCAGCTCGGCCACATCAGTACACCATGCCCTAAAGATAATCTCTCTCATTACATGTGTTCATCTAAAGGGAGCATCAGGACCATCAAGACTCAGCAATATCTCTTCTAAATGCAACACAGGCTGCTAAAGTAAGTCAAACTCAATAAGCTATTCTCCAGAGCTCACTTCAGGGTCAAGCATCAGTGCACTGACAAACTCATATAAGTGAGCCCATTGTCGCCATTTCCCAGATGAGATTTCTGCAATTTAATCAACACTGCAGCCACTGTGGGCTGTGTCAGGGCAGGTCATGTGCTACAGGATGCCACTAAAGTATTTTGAAATTTTTATGTATCCAAGTGAGGACCTGGCCTTGACCTCATTTGGCATCAAAGTTTGTTCAAAGAAATGCATTGACAAAATAAATAAGAGAAAGAGAAGAAAAGTAACTCTGAAAATCTTAAAATGAAATATGTTGGCCAAACTTCCACAAACTTCAGCGCAAAAGTCCAGTACAGACAGAAAAGGCAGCTGGAATATGGCTTACTAAGACTTCAGTCTCACCAGTGTGGATTATGCTGTGGCAATATGGGAAGGATTTATTAAATATGATAATCCTCAGCATTACCTTAGTTATATCCAGAACGTGTGATATGCTGTTTTTGGACAACTGGAAAAGTTCCACTATTTCCCAAAAGAATGTGATAATTGCAGTAGTCTACAAGTGATTATAAGACATGTCTGTTACCAAGTTTTTAATTAATAATATTAAAGCATTTGATTTATATAGCACCTTTCTAGATACTCAAAGAATTATACATTGTATTATTCATTCACTCCTTAGTCACACTCAGTGGTGTTAAGCTACTTCTGTAGCCACAGCTGCCCTGGGGCAGACTGACAGAAGTGTGGCAACCAATGTGTGCCTATGGCCCCTCCGACCACCACCAAACACACGCACACTAACACATTCATACAAGTAAGGTGGGAGAGGTGTTGTATAACACCTGTGTATGAGGTGTATGAGGTATTGTATAACAATATTTCATCCAGCCAAAAGTGGTCATGAGCCAAAGTACTTTTAGAGCTGGTCCCAAGCCTGGGTAAATGAGGAAGGTTGCAACAGTGTAAGAACAATGCTGAATCAACATGCTAATCACTGTACGCAAAGAGGCAGATGATTTGCTGTAGGAGAAGGGCAAAGCCAAAAAAAACCCAAAAAAAAACAAAAACAAAAACAAAGCCACTGTCATAACAACATTTAGGAAGCCTGTGGGGATGTTGGCCAAAGTGGTCATAAGTAAAAGGCAGACACAATAGATTCCATTACCAGAATTTATTCCATTGTTCACCATGGACACATGCAAAATCATAGATATTTATAAAAATAATCTGTTAAACTGAAGAAAAACACGTGTACCAGGCAATGATGGACCCTCTTCGACGGCATTTTCCAGACTGGTTATATACCCCCCCCTAACAGGAAAGGAACCTCCATAGGTAAGTATATTTCTTTATACAGGTAAGTTCAATCAAGCAGGCAAGTAATTACATTTCTCCAATCATCATATTTTCTGTCCCATTACAGATGTGTTCAAACTAAATTTATCTAATTAATCTATTGTGTTTGACAGAGGACTTCATTCAGATCAACCTCTGTAGCTCAGCTCTCATCAAACAAGAAACTGGTCGTGTACAACATTCAGATTTAAAGTAATGCAACTCCAGAGCTCATTGAAGCAGGTCAGTGCTCAGCCCGATTATTAAGACTGAAAGGGAAAGTAATTTCTGCACAGCAACGGCAAAATCCAGGGGTCTCAAATATAAAACTATGTATAGAATTCCTACCAAAAGAAAATATTCAGACTTGTAAAAATATTAAAATGAGCAAAACCTAAAAGAATTACCTTTATTTCACAGGTTGCTCATGATTCAATGTTTAAACCTTTTGTAAGGGGCATATAGAGTGAAAGTAAACTGTATCTGGCCTTAATAGAGCTATGTTCAAAATCAATCATAAGCATTACGTAGTTGCAATTAAATTGATTTTTTTACTGATAAAAACTTGTCTTCAAAGGTTTACTCACCATTTTCCACAAGTAAAAATAAAGCCATTAAAAATAAAAGCAGATGTTCTTTTCTCCTGTATAGCTGTCAGCATTTATCCAAACTGCACCACTCATAACTATTATTCTTTACTTTCAGGAAAAGGCCACACCAGTTCTGACTCACAGTGGCAATAGGAGAGGGAGGGCCACACCCGCACATCAGGTACCAAGAAATGTGCACACACCACTATCTGTAAAGGCCTTGTCATGTGTGTATGGTCATGAGTCAGTCCTGCCCATGGAAGAGATTTTAATGAAAAAAGTAAAATTCTGTAAAAGGCTGTTGAACTCAATGAGACATATTGTGAGACTGACGTGTTTAAGACAGCAGCAGCAATGCATACTCAGAGCATTATATTCAGCTGCTTTGAACATCAACAAGAATGTCAGTGCGACTATGATTTAAGGTACACTATCTGAGTTTTTGTATACTGTACATTCCACTGCCAATCTCACATCAACTCCTGACAACTTTTTACAGAAGCATATTGTTTCACTACAACCTTATAACACATGCATTTTAAAATATGTTTCCAATCCATGTCAACAGTACAATATTTCGACTTCAAATGGTTTCATGTGACTGTTTAGCTGGATGCCCACTGCATGGATCTCCACTTGCCACTTCTTAACCACGTCTCTTCTAGAGCAAGTTCCCGATTGGTTAAGAGGACATGAATATCCACCAAAGTTCTGATTTTTCAACTTGAACAAATAGGGCATTGATTAATTTGCTCATTTTGTGTTGCGCTGTTCATATCATTCATGCCACAGGATGTCTATTTGTGTCTAATCACGTCTTTACATAGACATAAAACATAAGTCATTCTGCAATAACATAACATAATTTATAAATGTTTTACTTGACATTTGTTTTTCTTTTTTGCACAGTTTCTGTGGAAGCAGGTGCTGAAATAGCCACTTTCTTTGTATTACTGGCAAATAGCAAATAATTCACTGTGGACAAGTTCTGTGGACCAGACAATGGGAGCTTGACTGAAAAAAAAATCATTATAAATCTACACAGACACAGTACAAAAATGATATAAAAATATAATCCACATAAAGGCTGCAAAGTCAACCTGACATCCATTAGGAAGCGTGATCACACACAGCAGGAGCCACCTCTGTCAATATCACATACACATCACACACTGAGAGTGATATGCACTGCAAGGATTGAGACAAATTATTTCTTTTTATGCTTATAGTATGTGTGGAGCTGCCATGGTTCCTCTCTGTACTTTGCCCCTTTCTGCTCACAAAATATTAACTGCATATTTTTCTGCTGTTACTAATCCATGTGTGCACACCAGGGTTGTAAGAAAAGCCCTGACTTTTTCTTCCTTATCATGTGCAAATGATTCACTAGCAGCGGGGTTCCTTTCATCTGTAGTGCCGTTTATTTTTCAAATAACAGTCATATTACAGTTGTTATTTGAAATGCCCAAATGTGTTTCATTGTAAAACAGATGAAAAAGAATGTTGCATTGTCTTTTATGCCCCATGATATCCCACAGGACCCTCCTGATGAATATTAACATCAGTTTCAAAGGCAAAGGTGGAGGAGAAAATAGGAGCAGTCTTTATGTGTGTGTAGCTAAAGCAAGGTGTGTAAACGGTTTAATCTCCTGTGAATAATGTGTGAGTATTTAGACTTAAATATGTGATGGAGACTTTGTTTGAAAGTTCCCGTTGGTTGGTCTACACCACCTGTCAAAACTGCTACCAGCTCTGCTCAACCTTTCTGCTGAACACACAGTGTGTTCTCTCTGAAACACTGGGACAACAGTTAGGTGTCTTTCTCTGATGGGAAAGCAAAACTAGCACAAACACATTTGGAGCATGAGCTGAGATAGTGGGCCAGGTCTGAGTGGTGCATTCAGGGGTCAGGACACAACAAGGGCATTACCTACTTTTAACAAATAAATGATGGTCATTGTAACAGTGAGTGTAACATCTCCAATGACTTCACATGAACTACTACCAAAGGCATCATGATAAAAAGGCCCACAAATGTCTGAAGTTGAACTGACTCAGGCCTTTTATCGGTGTGTGGAGGACAGTATAATGTCATTCTCCATCATTGTGTGTTATGGGAAGTTTAACGTGCCCAAAGGAAGGACCCATCCCACCCAGGACACAAACTCTTCATATCCTCTTTTGAAGCAGAAACCTATGCTGCCTCGAATACACAACAAGTACACACAACACACAGAGGCTGAAAAACTCAAGAACTCTTCCCCACTGCTCCACTGTAAACCTCTGAACACACTTCAAAGTGGAACATGTTTTATTACTCACGTGTCTTTGCATTAGATATCACAATAAATAGCTTTAAAGCATCTTAATCCCTGTTTAGACAGTCTGTAACTTTTCATTACTATCACTGAACAACCAATGGTTCCATAAAGGGCCATGAATTAATGGTGGACTCACACCAAAAGCGACAAAATCTCTTTTCTCAGCTCAGTTCACTCTTCTTGTTCTACCAGCCCCCCCTCAGGTCTCTGATAAAGGGCAGGAGGTTTCAAATGCATCTTTTGTGCCTAAACCAATTCATCTCCAGTGTCTGTCAAATGTTGTTCCGTGATTGGCGGTCGCATCGGCGATGTCACTCCACATTTGCATAAAGTTGACTTGGGTTCAACTTAGACCTATGCTCAGGTCGCTAGATTCACGTCACCGAGCATGTTTGAGACACTTTTCGTCTCCGTGCGCCAGCTTACATAGGAAATATATGGTCACCAGTCGCTTGAGTCGCTTGAGTCGCTGTTGGTGTGAGTCTACCATAATACTTGGCTCTATAGTCTCTTCATTAGACAAAGGGAAGGCCCATTCATTATAGTCTTTCACTTAATTGATGTATGTGCAATAATACTTCCGGTAACACTTTAGTTTAGGGTCCACTTATTAACCATTAACTAAGCGCTAATTAGCATGCTAGTTTGTGGTTAATTAGCTCTTACTTGCTAATTATAAAGCAGTAATTATAAGTTTATTAAAGGAAAAATGTTAGTTAATTGCTAATTAGTTGTAGAATATGTTCACACAGAATAAGGATTAATAGGTGCTTTATAATTACCAATTAAGAGCTAATTAACCTCTAACTAGGATAATTAGCACTTAGTTAATGGTTAATTGGTGGACCCTAAACTAAAGTGTTACCATACTTCCATACATCTGTGGATCAGGACACATTCATGTGTTCTAGCATCAAACACTTATTTTCACTGCAGTAAGTATGACCTTTGACCTTTGCACATGAACTTCAAATGAATACACCAGATTTAATACGTTCCAAAGGTTGATAGAAACCATAAATTGGACTACCTGACTGTTGGACAACAACTCTGACCATAGCATGAATAGTCTTACTTTCAGTGAGGCTCCACTTGACCTAAGCCTCACTGGGTCACCCATGGCCAATTCCACAAAACTAAATTACTATCGAACCTATAAACTGTAAGCCAGACATCACACTGATTTTTAACATCACAGCATAGGACATTCTAAGGTAAAATATACTTGGCATATATTACTGTATAACATATGCATATTTGTAGATAAGTGAAGAGGATAAATGTTAGACATACCAATGCAAACATCGCTAATTCCTCTCAGTCACAAACCATCGACTATTATTTATGTGACAAAACCTTGAGCTCCTCCACAGATGCTTACTTGGCACAACACTGGTAATGTTTGCTTTCATTATTACAAATGATTACAAACTTGGCACAGTGCTATAGGAAATGAACAGACCAAACCATAATTCATATTTTCCATCTGAGGAGCTTCACTTCACAGCACTGAGGCAGAGAGGGCTTCACAAGGCTGCAGCTGGCTGTAAAGTTACTGTCCCGACCATAGAGGCTGTGTATGCTCTCCACATAATGGCATATAGGCTTCAGAAATATTTTTATCACTCTGAATAAGGATATGGATGATGTGTTGTAATCATAGCTTACATGTATTTTTAATGATGCCTTTTAATTAAAGGCCTCATGAAATTGTTTTCTCTTGTAAATGGCTCATTTTTTTAAGGAATGGCCAATAACAGCAATATTTAAATTATCTATTTTTTTAAGATTTAAGATATTTTTAGCAGACAAAAGCAATCATTCAAGTCATAAAAAAACAAAATTAAAGTCAGTGTTCATGTTATGAATCTAATCAAAATATTACAAAAAGAATGAAATTCTTACATAAAGATGCAGACCAAAAAGTCACTGAGCACAGAAAGTACTGTATGAATTGCTATGTTCAGAAATAGCATTGCACACTAAAGTGCTCATTGTAAATAACATATGTCCAGTGTATCCAGGTGACTGCTCTCTGTAAAACGTCTCTGACCTACAGCTATTCAAGAGAGTTTAAAAAACTGGTGAAAGAAGAGCTGAGCACAAAGCCTTTGTTGGAAAATCACAGCTGTCATGTTGTGAGCCACAAACACTATTTACATATTTATAGATTTGGGAGCACGACTGTGTACAATGTACACAGCAAACAACAGACGATGAAACAGAGCCAACTGCATCAGGGAAGTTTGGATATCTTGTGTTTTGTTTTGTTTTTTAGACTAAAATGCAGAACATAAAACAGTCCAGAGTCCTTTTTTCACTAAAGTAATCCTGAGTAAGAGTGACTTCCAGATGTTTTACCATTCCTGACAATTGTGTTTGTGCAGCTTAGATAGAACAATGACTGCACGGTGCTTCTTCAAGACTAGTAATCCTCTGATAAAACTAATAACTGGTGATTGTAATACATTAGCCCACTCTCTGCCTTGTGCTTGTGTGGCGTCATCTCTCTGCACTCCCTCACTTCCTTCCTGTTGTGTACAAGTACAGCACATCTGTTGCTTGTTGAACATCTGGACTCATTTGCATATTAATGAATAATTATGTTAATTTGATTGCCATTTGCCCCTGCACTGTGAAAGATGAAAGATCTAGTCGAGTATGGAGTAAAAACCCTGTTTCTAATATTACTTAGAGTGTGCGGCTGGCTTTGACATGACATAGGGCTGCGGGGTGGGACATATCCTACAGTTCTTTCATTATGGCATAGGGATTATTATAATTATCCTTTACTGCATTGCAATAAACACAGAACTGTTGCACACAAGGTACTGTCTATGAAAAAAATATAATCCATCTGTGATAATGATTTCCAGGGGACAAAACAAATGGTTGTAGATTAAATTTAACCAATCAGAACACTAAAAGGCAGTACCCCCCCCCCCCCCCCCCCCCCCCCCCACACACACACACACACACACACACACACACACACAAAAAAGCAAAAAAAAACCAACAACAACAAAACAAAACAAACACTAAAAAAACTAAAAAAACTAAAAACAATAAGCACGCTGTAGACTGACTCTATTTTGAACAATATTATTTGAACAGATTTACAAATATATTAGATCTCCAACAACTTAACTTATGTTTAGATTGCTGTACATAAGTGTGCCACATATTCTTGGCACCAGAATTAGTTTATAGACCGTTCTCACGTGACTTGGTTTGTTGACACCACCATTTTGGATGGCAAAAAGCCGGTGTAGCCTGCTAGCGATTAGCGATCATGCATAGAAATTGAGTTCATATTTACCACTTTCTACATCGGTTCAATACTTAACGTTAAGTGTTCAGGTCAGACAGCGATATTTAGAGAAATGTTCACTTGTCGATGCTTAAGACCCATATGATGTCAAAATTACGGGTTACCAGCCTTCAACACACAATCCGCTTTGGAATACCACAACGTTTACAATTATTTAGTCAATCAATCGACAATCTCACTTTAGAGGGACACAATTAAAAGCTTACAAGAGGCAGAGAGCTCCTTAGAGGCATAAAAATATTTAGTGGCAGGATGGGTGACAGACCTTTCGTATGGAACGTACCCTAAACAACTGTTGTCCATGTGAGTAGGCAGATGAGAGACGCAGATTAGTGAAAAGGCATGATGATTCCTCAGTACGCCCAAACCGAAAAAACAGACTTTTTACCTTTGAACACTGGTTCTGTCCAAAACCAGTCCAATCCAGGATTAGTAACGCTCAATCAGTAAATATTGAGATGTATTTCCATCAAAGTATTCCATGTTGTGAAAATAATCCTGTAATCGCCATATCCTCAAGCAGAAAAGAACAAATACCAAGCTTTCCTGAACATTGTATTTTCTTTTTCTCTCCAGTTTGTTAAATGTCCGTGAAAACGTGTTTACCCTGCTAATAAACCTGAGCAGACAGTAAGAACTGACCTCAGATTGTTTTTTACTTTATTTGATGATTACAGCAGGAACGATCTTTTATGTGACTTTTTTAAAGAATAAACTTTGTCAAACAGTGCAACATTAACTTTTTTACTTCAAAAGACAGCTGGTAAATGCTATCACAGATATAGGACACAAACTATTTTTGATGAGTAAAACTAATTTAATTTGTTAGGCTAACAGACAGCAGGACTGATCCAAATCGGGCCGTGACAACCGGCTTTTGCCATCCAACATGGCGGCTCCGTGGAAATCACGTGATCAGATGACGCTGTGTGAGAAGGGTCTATATGATTTGCAAACTTGTTCATCTCTTAGTGTTTGTTATAAATCACAACCAAAAACAGATTTGGTGAACATGAACACATGGACATCCTCATGGGAAGTCTTTCATTAAGATTTCAAAAAGTACTAAATCCAAACTGGGTTATCATCTCGAGCGCAGAATGGTCTGAAACAGATGGCACTAAAAACAGCTGTGAGTGGTAATTGAAGGGAATGCTACTTCAAGCACACAACTCATCTTAAAACAGCAATCCTGAGATGCACATTTGGCTTGGATTCCTCCAGTTTTCCAATTGATATTTAACTCATTTAATAAGATTATTGGTGCATCTGGGAGTCTGGACAAATCATGTTTATGAGCTGCTCATATCTAATCTTTGCATAACTTGGGACTCTCCTGATTAGATTTGCATTCAGTTTGATTTAATAAGGTTTGACAAATCTGGAGTAATGATGCTATCCTACTGCTAAACTAGTAATGGATCCTGCTTGAGGCCTTGCGAAAATGTAAATAAAAACCATAGCCAATGGGCTGCAAATCTTATAAAAGACATGATATTCACACTAGGATATTAACAACAGTCAGGTATTGAAACAAACACATATTAGCATTTTATATATAAAAAAGGCTAAAAAAGAAAAGCATGCTAATAAATAAACATCTAGAGATATCCAAAAACCATAAGCAACTAATACATCCCATATTTATAAAATACTTTCTAAAATATCACTTTGATGCTAAGTCGTATTATTTAAATGGCCACTTAAACTGTTTAATGCCGAATTTTTCTCAGACATAAAAATATTAAATACATATGTTATCAGAGCTCTAATAAAACAGTTTTAAAAATTTTAATGAAAAAGTGGGTTTTATGCTGAGCAACAATTGTTGCCGGTGGGATAACATGTGGTCAATGTTGAGTATTAACACTTTTAAGGCATTTAGTCACCTTTTACTTATTATATTGCAACATAACTATATATTACAGTGTTTAGTTGTCCTAAAAATGTGTTTATGACAACACCTTGTACTAAACACCTTGTCCTAAGCTTTTTACTTTCAGCAATAAAAGTTATAAAGTGTATTTCTATAAGTATAGCACATAATTTTAAGCACCATTGGAGCAAATATCTATGCCATTTTTCATGAAATCACGTACTGACTTCCATAAATTAAAGCATTTTATTTCCACATGTTTAGATCATAAATATCTTTATTTTCAGTTTGTAATGTCCCTAAATAAGTCAGTTGAAGATGTAGTAAGGAATTATTGATTAATTGATTGATTTATTGATTGATCTTGTTTTATTTCGAACATGTGCATATCATACAATGCAGACTAGAAGTCATAATGAATATTCATTCATTCACTTTCTTCCGCTTATTCCCGTTAGGGGTTGCGGGGGACTGGAGCCTATCGCAGTAACTTTGGGCCTTGGGCGGACAGGGGCCAGCTTGTCGCAGGGCTGACACAGAGACGGACACAGACAGACAACCATTCACTCTGTAGGGGCAATTTAGAGTCACCAATTCACCTAACACATGCATGTCTTTGGACGGTGGGAGGAAGCCGGAGAACCCGGAGAGAACCCACGGTAACACGGGGAGGACATGCAGACTCCACTCAGAGAGTTCATGTGATGGTGTGTTGGTCGGCCTGCAGATCAAACCCACAGTCTCCTTGCTGGGAGGTGAGAATGCTAACCATGCATCCCACGCATAATAATAAATAATAATAAATAATACAAATAAAACAGTACAAAACAAATGACTCTGTCATTAATGACATGTTCGAAAAGGAGTAGGAAGAAGTGAAACTTATTTAATCCTACCCCCCACATTCTCTCTTACAGTACCATACCCTTAACCCATATAACAATATATCTGCTGTTAATATATCTAATCATTTCAGTGTTAATCAGTATTTACATTATAATACATATAGGCATAACTACTGATAGGTTTAGTTAATTTCATAACTTAAACATAATACCAACTCATAATCATTATATTCTCAGACAATACAGTAGGTGTTCTGTACTTATTTCACATACATTTAATTGTATATCACATCATTATAGCATATAATTAGTATGCAATATATTCCAAAAACATTACATCAAGCAGCTAAAATAAATATAATACAACTCTATATCAATAATACAACTACAATATTTGTGTAATATTCCGATATAAATAATACAACTATAATATATGTGTAATACCACAATAACATCATTTAAACACTATATCTATAACACAGCATGTTATAGATTACCATGTTTCTATTTTATAAATATATCTTTTGTTTGTATTTGTTTTTAAACTGTTTAATGTTTGGATATTGCTTCAGATCCATACTGAGTTTGTTCCAAAGTCTTATTCCAGTCATTGGTATACAAAACCTTTTCAATGATTTTTGATATCTTTGAATTTTAAATCTTCCCTTAAATTATACCCACCATCTCGTTCCTGAAACACTGTATTAAAATGACTTGGTAGTGATCTTAATCTTTCTTTATACATGGATTGCAATGTTTGAAATTCTATAACATCTAAAAAATTCATAATTTTGGATTTTAAAAATAATGGATTGTTGTTTTTCACATAGCCAGCAGTGTGAGGATTTTGAATTTTTGCGATAATTATTGCATATGTCCCTGTCTCTAACCTGCACTGGCCTTTATTTCCAAGATAAACTGTGGTGACTGTGTTTATTCTACACAGTTGTAGCCTGTAGACTGGAGGAAATGTGCAGGTGAGGAATTTAGGGCTGAGGAAAGCAGTTTGTATCTGTTCTAAACAATGGGAACGTCTGACACTTTGCAATAAAAAAAAATAATAAAATCAACATATAGTTTCAATGGCTTGAAATTAAATATGCATTATTACAAGCATGGAGCACTAGGTCCAGAGAAACTCCTACAGAGAGTTGAACATTACATATAAAACAATACATGGCCCTATACTTGATAATAATTAGGGCTGGGGAAATTATCGCGTTAACTTAGTGCGTTAATTTATTGATTTAATCACGTTAATTTCAATGGATGCATCGATTAATTTGATCACAACAAAAATATTACGACGACACTGACAGAGGCAGCAACACGCCACCGGTCTTCCAGCGGGGAAGAAATGCACCGCGCGATTGTAAAAGACGACACATTTCCGTTTCCATCCATCAGGCGCATTCGCGATGAGCCAGACTTGCACAGTTTCGATCAGTGTCGGTCTGTGCGCAGTGCACGCCGGTTAGATTTGTGTCCGACTTGTTCCTGACTTGCTCTGATGCCACAAGTGCGACGGTCACCGTGAGATCCAAACGAGACCAGCGCCTGAGCCCCCTGCAGGGCATCAGGAGCAACTGCGGAGGCTGCACAGCTAAGTGCATGATGGGAAAATGCACACCTGGACAGGTGATTGGATCTGAGTTTAGTGCTGATCAGAAACGTAACGCATGACACTTCACTGCCCTCCTCCTCCCTCTCCTTCTTCTGCCTCTTTTTTTTTTTTAAATAAAGACTAAAGTTACAAGGCTTGTTCCAGATGAACTGTGCCTCGCCGGGGTTGTGAACGAGAGTGCATGGCCGGAATGGAGTGCATGGAGGAAATACGCCTGTACTGAAGTCGGACAGTTTGTGGCTCAGATCACGCCCCATCACGCCCGAAATCCTGTTCTCGCGTGTGTTGGATATGATTTTGAAAATAAATGCATTAAACTGATTTGTAAGAACTTTTCTGTCCCGTCCTTGACCACAGTCTGTGCATTACCTAATGTTGCCTAATGCAACAAGTGAACGAGCTAAAGCAACATGAGTGACCAAAAAGACACATTGCTAAATGGACAATTCTGCTTCAAATCATCACCAGACAGCAATATAGACAAAACAAAAGTTATGTGCAGTCAATGCAAGGATGAGTTCAATTACCACTGGAGTAACACAGTTCATAGTATGTACACTGTTGTGAACCACAACAAGTGTTATTAATTGAAGAATTAAACTTAATTTTGTTAAAGTTATAAAAGAGATTACACATGTTTTTTTAGGTAAGTTTTGTGAATTTGTTGGTTGTACCTTATTTAGACAAGCTTTGTCTGAGTTACAGGTCTCAAAGAGACTATTCATTTATTTTCTTTGCAAGTTTTGTTTGCATTGCACAAGTTTACAGTAAAGTATGTGAAGGTTAATTCAAAATAAATGTTCTAAATTTACATTTTGTCATAATAAGATTAATCGCGATAATTTTTTTTCAGATTTGCGATTAATTAGTTAATTTTTTTTAATCGATTCCTGGCCCTAATAATAATATATTATGGGACCTACTAACACTGTGTGTTCCAACAGGCAACCGGCAAATTGTTGCCAACCATGTTTACAATCACCCTGTGCCCAAACCAAACACAATAGAGGAATTACAACTACGTATCTGAACACCAGAGATATTAAAGGTGCTGTGTACCAAAAATCATCCTCCTAGCTTCATGCTAATACACTTTAATAAGCTTTTGTTTGAGACTTTGGAGGAGGCTGAGCTCCTCTCCAGGTGTAAATTGTGAATAAACATCTGTGGTCATGTGACCTTTGACCCCAGACATGTGATACTAAACTTCTTCAGAACTCCGTAGTAGTACAATGTGTACTGACAATAGCTTATTATATCATGTAACACTGGTCTACAGCAAAATGCTTCCAGAACAAAAGTAGTGAAATCTTTCTTGGATTAGGTCACTAATAAAGAAAAAGTAAGTCAGAAGTGCAGATTGGCTATAGTTTCCAAGAAACAGTATTGGGCCAAAATAGGAAATTTATGCAAAATAAGGCAAAAACGGTAGTTTATCAGAAGGTACAGTGAGTCTACAAGCAACCAGTTCTATCTGAAAGTCTGTGCGCACATTCCAATACACTCATTTTAATGTCTAGAGTTTTGACATAAAATGTTTTTATTTGCAGAAATCTCTCTCTTGGAAGTGGACAAAATGCATGCATGTAGAGAAATTAAATTAAAATTAAATTAAATAAAAATTAAATTAAATTAAATTTTCAAAATATAAATATTATTTTTAAGCAAAAATGCCTAAATCTATTGTATAAACAGATGTGATTTTGATGTGAAACAATATCATTAAATATCTTGAATACATTAGCTAACCAGCACAGTTATCAATTGATTTTCAGTTCATCTTATCAAAATAAATTAGATTTAGCCACTTTTATCTCGAGTCCAAAAATTTGTAGACCAGAGCAGTAGAGCCTTAAAAGTGAGGGAACTTTTTTCGGCAACAATTGTTGCCGGCGGGATTAAATGGGTTAATCTGATTAAATGCAAAGCAGTTAGCCCCATTTACTTTTCCAGCCTTTTGTTGCCAGCTTGTAAAGTCATATAAAGTTATATTTCATATTTAATTCTAACCACAGAATCTGCTGACCTCCTACTGTTAGCGTTTATTAGAGCAGGAGATAAATGTAATGAGAGGTTTTAGAGATAGAGCTTCATTTGACTGTCAGGTTTATACAGGCCCTGTATTGTGCTAATTTAAAAATCTTTAAAGTTTCTTGTGTTAGTGGTAAGCAGCACTGATGAGAGTGAAGGCTTTATCGACATTGAGAGCTTTGTGAAAACAATTTTTGGTTCATTTTTAGCCAGAAAACTAAACTGAAAGCAATAGCAGGGGTTTGCCTTCAGTGGGCAAGACTGCATGAAACATGTATGGGATATGAAAGTACTGTAAAACAGTTACATAACAATCTTTCTTTAAACTAATGATTTAACAGGGAAATAAACTTCTGAGTGATGTTTTTCAATATACATATTAATCAAATTAATGTTGCCGCTAATGGCCTCTCATCAATACATACAGTATGTTAATGAAGCACCAATACAAGACTTGAGAGTAAGAGATATTGTCTCAAATGATTCTAACGCATACAAATCTGCAACATGATGAACCCTACCGAAACAGAGACGATTTTTTTTCAAATTTAGGTCACTTTTCTTCCTATACAAGAACTAGTTTTTATGGATTCAAGTTAGGCAGTACCAACAAACATGATGTAGAAATACAACCCAGTCTTTTAGATATTTGTTCCAAAATATTTATTGGAAATGTCTTTAAGGGGCAATGATTTGAAGACCCAAAACTATACTACATACAGTATACTGAGTATGATAGATTCCACTAAAGACTTCACCCATGAAAAGTAGATGTTTCAATGCATGAACAATATGATCTTACAATGATTAAAATGATTAAAATGTCAGAAAGATATTTTCAAAAATAGAGGATATTGAGAGAGGCATAAGAGCAGAGGCCTGTGCACTCGTTTTTTTTTTTTTTTTCCAGTTGAATGTAAGTCAGACCGGTCCATTTATGGTGGTCTTATTCAAATTGTGTGCTACTAATGAGGTTCTGCATTAATCCAGGGAGCAGAAGCCCCTCGATTTCTATTTTATCCACACCTCCACACTATTACTCATTTAGAAGCAGTAAAGCAGAGTTCTTTGGTGTAGACTTGGTTGAACAGTAACTAAGTTAAGCTTTGCCGCTGGCTAGTGGGAGCTGTCCTGTCTCAGTTCCAGTGGAGGATCTGAGGGTTCAGCACTCAAAGCCACACACTTGCTCCTTTTTTCCCACCTACAGCTCACCTAAGTTTTTAGAAACTACTTTTTTAATTTTTTTTTTACATTTTACAATATACTCTTTACTGACCTATTGACCACTGATTTTGATCACCACATGTCCTCACAATGTCTTATATTCTAGTTTATTGATAGCAATGTATAATAAATGTATATAGTATATATATAATATATAAGTGGGTCTGGCTACTCTGTCAAAAGAGAGACAAAAAGTTCACTTTGGTATCACCCCACAGTATGAAGCAGGTGGAGGTGGAGAAAAACATTGCATAGTCCTATATCTACTGCTTTCTTCATAGACAACATACTGTATGTCCCTGTGTGGCTTCCATAGAAAAGGAGGTGATGTGAGGTGTACAATTGCAACATCATATTTTGCCACTAGCTGGGGGCAAAAGGTACACACTGCACCTTTAACTGTTTATGAATGAGGATTCATCAAGTGTAGCCTTGTAAATATGGGGTTATTTTGGTTTGAGCCATGAAGTAAACTGAGCAAGGTTACATGTCTCAATCTAAAAATCAGCAAAAAGTATATTGTTTTCGATATGTCTGAGCTTCTACTTGGCGATCTCTGGATGAGTAAAGTCTGAAGAAGACGGGAAGAGAGGCAAGGCCTGACCATGTTGCACTGCTGTCAGAGTTCTTAAGTGAGTCGAGACTTGGAAATGTATGTTAAATCTGACTAAAATTCTGATTAAATCTTTTCAGTAATGCATGTCGGTTGTAGAGGTAGACAGCTTTATTCAAGGTAGTTCGGATTCGCTTTCGAGCATGATGCAAGCCTTTCTAGTTACTGAAGTCAGCCTCAGCGCTCACACAGACTTTTAATATATCTGCATTGTGATGGAAGAATCAGAAAATGGCAAGAACGACAATAAAACTGACATCTTTTTCCTCCACGCTGGAGTCTAGATGGTGGATTTAGATAATGTCACATCCAGAAGACAAATCCCTTCCCTCTCTGTGCGATGGTCTGGCAATGCAATTTGAATTTTCTTTTATGGTGCAAGAATTGAGAAAACATTTTCCTTTTCCCTCAAGCACCGTACAGGGAACTGGGCTCCTGTCGGTGCACAGATGAAAGTTGAATCTTTTCACTCTATCCAAATGCTACAAAATTTCTTTGCACAAGCCAGAAGGAAAAGGGCTACCTGGCTTTCACAGCTCACTGCTTGTTCAAGTAATTTTATCTTTTCTACAGACAACAGTGCTAGCTCAGGATCACTTAGAGAATTGCTAATGACCTGTTTGTGTTGCATTGTTTGTCTGTTTGGCTGATTGGGCTCATGTGTTGCCATTGTTGCACTTAACACATTCTCTTTGATCATGTACACTAAGGATTCCTAATTTTTAATTGTTTGTAGGCACAAATTCAAAGCTTTATACAGCAGAGTAATACAAGGCTTTGTTTTAAAGGTGGCCACAGAGGAACACTGATACAACAACACCTCAAAAGTACAACAGTCTCATCTCACATCACAGTATTTTTTAGTACACAAAGGGCCAAATTAACTAAGACAGGTGCTAAATTGTGAGCGCTTCTTAAAAAAATAGCGTCTGCTATTTGTGGGCGTGTTGTGTATGATATAGAAAGAGTAACTGCGCAAGTAATTTCTGCCGCAAATCTCATATGTAAATGAGAATTTTGCGTGAGCATTAGATGCACTGACAGCAAGAGCAACACTGCTCTCCTCAGCTCCAACTGCATCTTTCCAATGATGCAACACAAAACACAATCTGAGAGTCCAGCCTCAAATAACAGGACTGACTGTAGTAGACTGAATATGTTCAGAGGGATAATAATTTCATTACATTTTACTTTTTTCTATTAACTTTGCATAGTCCATCCTTGTTAAATGTCTCCTGTGATTCTGGCACTGACCAGAGTCACGTAACTTATTTCCCCTCTGTGTGAGACAGTGAAGAGACAGAGAGGAAAGTCCTATTCACTGTCTGTCAGAGCCAGTAACCCTTCAAACAATTACACAAAATGTATCAAGTAGCCTCTATGCAGTGCTGATGGCGATCAAATAAATATAACAATTAAAAAATATTTTCGATTTCCTTTGCTCGATCCAGATCCACAAACTAATGTTCAGTGTTTATGTTTGTCCCAATAATGTTAGACTGTGGACTGCGAAAATTGTTTTTCATGGAAATATATACATGTAAGTAAAGTACAAAGTTGAGGAATTTCAAACTTTTGTAGTTTGTAAAATACATTTCATGAAGTGGTTACCAGCTACTCTATAATCTTACTGGATATCTCTAAAACTAAGAGCATATGACATTAGTGTGACATTGGCAGCAAAAAAGCAGCCTCAAGCAATCTGCTCAATTTCTAATGCTATATTTGAAAATGTAAATTTAATCTGGAAACGCAATACTAAATGTTTTCTTAAAATATAATTTGCAAGCAAAGCCACACAAATTTCTTGGAAATTGGTAATTTCAACACATTTTATATCACATAGAATATGATCCTATTTTCTACCAAGAGACCTTATGGCCATTCTGTGAATTGCAGAAATTAACCTGAATGGACCTGAAGCCTGTGAGGTGGAACATCATTCTTCAGACTGTCCCACTCCAGCTCTGTCAAGTCCTGTTCACTTCCATTTAGCCAGCAACATTTGTACTCTTTTCAACCTCCAACTGAAAACATGAACTTGCTACCTGTGCTGCCTCATCCTTCATGCCTCCTCTGGGGTTTCTTTCTCATATTTTGATTAGTTACGTGTGTGTTCACATTACATTGTAGCATGTGCCTTTTACTGGCTCCCAATCTCATTTGGCGCGATGCGCGGCAGCCTAATCTTCTTCTTAACACCCTTGCAGTGAAACGGCAACCCCTCCTGTCACCACTTTAAAACCTAGATAAGTGTATCAGCACAGCCAGGAGGATGAATCCCCAGTCTGCCAAGAACACAAGCTTGACTTTCTCATCAATCAATTTGACAAGGCCACAGCCACAGAGCAGAGCCTTCCAGCAACCTTCCCCTCTGTGCACCCAGCGAGCAACCTAGGAGCAGGCGCACCCTACCACCTCTACATCCATTTCCCAAAATACTGCAACGTGCAACAAATGCACTGAAGAAGAAAGAAAACACAAGATGGTGAGAAATTATACTGGCAGTCCGTGAGTGAGAGTTTACAGGGCAGATATAAATTGGGTGTCAGTGACCTCACAGAAGGGGAAAGGAAGACAAGGTTAAAAACTTGGAGAGCTGTGGAAAATGGACTCTAAAGGGATCAGTGTTGACAGAAAGTGAGCATTTATTGGTGGCAACATGGACAAATGCAGGACAAGAAATACTTCCTCCACTTGAGTGGAGGAGGATGGATGGGTGTAGCCCTTGCCTCTGTTTGTGGAGCGTCCTGACACCGGAGCCTGTGCCATCTCTGATAGAAGAGAGCAGGGAATGGCAGAGGTGGGATAACAGAAAGCACAGCACCCAAACTGAGAGTGATAACAAGACACGGCAACTACAGCGACACAGGTTCACTCTATCTGCACCCCCACCACCACAACCACTGTCAGCCTTATGGTACAGGTTCCTCTGTGATCCTATCAGCCAGCCTGTGATATTTGCTCAAGCAGAGACATCACAGATCAACTCTGGACAGATACAAATCCAGGATGAAACCAGTATTAGATTGCATTAGATCTGCTGTATTTTTTTGGACTGCTGTGGGACTGGAGCAGCTAAAACTCGAGGGTGTTTTAAAAATGGTCACATTTATATAGTGCTTTTCTACCTCCATGGGTACTCAAAGCACTTTACATTCAGGAAACATTCACAAATGTGCGCATACACTGGAGGCAAGGTGGGTTAAGTGTCTTGCCCAAGAACACAATGACAGTATGCAACGGTGGGAGCAGGGTTTGAACCGCCAACCTTCTGGTTAGTGGACAAGCGGCTCTACCAGCTGAGGTTCTGCCGCCCCTACACCGTTATCCATAAAATTATGGCTGTGTAGCACAAAGTCTCCTGCAGACAAGACCACTGGCTACAATGCATGCCCCATAAGTAAATCTAAATAGGAAGGAAAACATACGTAGACAATCACCCTGCATGCACACAGATGAATTACTTTGTAATTTACACACAAACAGATAAATGTAAACATACCTCTGTGGGGTACCAAGCCAGGCAGTTGGCTCATATCACAATCCCTACACAGGCAACTGGGCACTAATCTACCAGCTCCTTTAACGTATTTACAGGGCATTAATCTGCATTTGTTACTGGGGCTGCAGCATCATCTCACCAACGTCTGAGCTGGACATATCCAGAGTATTGGAAGGGTCAAGAACAGCAGATATTATTTATTAGAGATTAGTGGTTGCTTTCCTAGTGGGCTCTAAAAGTTGAATTATTATTCAGCTCCAGTACAAATGTGGGTGGTATCAACAAAAATGATGATGGTTTATGACATGAGCACCAGTGATTTGGTCTGCAGGCTATATAGGTACACATATGGAACATTTATTATAAATATAAATATAAATCATAAATAATATGCCAACAAAGCTTCAGTACAAAAATAATACTGATTTTAGTTCAGACTGTACACTAAATGGAGAAATACATAAATTCTGACTGAGCTTTTGAATTGAGCTGCTAACAGTGAGGGCTCTTTTAAAATGTCTAATTAAATATTAGTACATTGATCTGTCCAAAAGCACAGCCATTACTGTAACTACAAATGAGGAATAAAAATCAATTTGGAAACAGATGGTCCTCTGTGTACTTTAATTTTACACACACTCAAATGCTTTCATATCTGAAGGCAATTTCTTTCACAAGATGGTGGAATCCTCTGCTGGCAAGTCTTAAAAAACCTGTTTCATATGGAAACACAGATTCTCTTCTCTGGAGGGTAAAACTCACGTACAGCATCTCCATCATAAATCTGCCTCCATCTCCTCTCACTCTCTGAAGTTGTTTTGAGTGGGTCTGATGACTTTGGGGCTTTGTATAATACCTGCCATAACAAACCTCCAGCCCTTGATGAGACACCTTCAGAGCATTTCTCACCTAAATCCTTAAGCTCCAGAGTATTTACATAATTACAGAGATACACTAAGCTAGATCATACGGTGATAACGTGATTTTCTTTTTAAACTTTACAAAGCAATTGTGTCTGTTTTTCATACATTTACTTCTTTTGAGGTTTTTTTTTTTTTCTAGAGAGAAAATCATTGCTTCTGCAAGTGCATATTTGTCAGTGCCTCTTTCACAGCAGCACAATAATGTAGGAGCAATATCAGCAGGATCTCAAGAGAGGTATGTCAACCACTCCTGCAAACAGCCAAATGCTATTTTCTTATAGCATGCTGTGAAAATGCAATGCTCATTCATTGTGGCCAGAGAATGGGAAATAAGCAGACTGTGTGCTGTATTGCACCAGGGCAGAGGCATTTGAGAAAAGCAGCAGGAAAATATACAGTATTACATGTTTGAGAGAGTCCCAGGTGGGCAAATAACAGTGTATTGTGGTAAACGAGGACTGAGAAGAGGTTAGGCCCACAGTGGAGATAATGACATTGATTTGATGTGGTGCCTTCAAGGACACCCTATAGCCAGGATTTATGACTACTCAGCACAGCACAGGTTGAGGCAGCACTTCACCTCACTACACACCTTTCTTTTCACTTAATGTGAGCTTTTTCATATCGCACTGAAATAAACAGGTGTCGTGTTGACTGACCCCAAGTCACAAAAAAACTCTATCTAAAGGAAAAAAGAGACAGTGATTTTCCCAAGGAGACCAGGAGTTGCCTAAGAGATGATTTTTTCTTTATAAGAGGAGCTGTGTGTTGTGGCCCATAGTTGAGTGTCAGTACAAGCCATCTCCTCACTGTGACTAAACTCACTCTATACAGAAAAATAAGGCTACAGATAAAACAACTGCAACACAGAAAAATTAAATAAAAATTACAAAAACCTCAGTATCAAAGCAACAAAAGATTGTCACTTTCGTTGATGCATCCCATTTTATCCCCATATATACTGTGATACAATGACAGATGGCAGAATAAGGACAAGGGATGGGACAAGAGGGCAAATGTGATGAAGCAAGACATTAAAGATAAAAAGAAGTAGAACCAGCTGATCGATGAGGCCCTGTGAGCAGCACTGTTTGGTTGCATCAATGCACCAGTGACTTGCTGCAGCAGTCTTAATGTAGCTTTAGCCTCTGGGAGCAATGGATCTTTCCCACTCCCAGCACATGAACACAGTCTATCTACACATTATTATTCTAATGTCAAAATGACTTTTACACCTGCAGTTTGTGTCTGAATAAACACTTGTGACATGACGGGAATCACAAACTGCAGAAAATTGTCATTACTAATAGGTGATGTATGTTGGACTGTCACAATACAACTTTAAACTGATTTGCTGCTTGTCTTAGATACCTAAACTATGTCACTGAAAACTTGAAACTTCATTATTTCTAGTCTTCCTCTCCTTCTTTACTGTCATCTTTTTCCTCTGGGGTTGCCACAGTAAATCCTCTGGCTCCTAGAGTGCAGTGATTTGCATATTGACTTGGCTAAGTTTCAGTTTACCTGGGCTTGGGACCACCACCAACATTATAATGATTTATGAGCACATGCTCAATCCATTTTACTGTATTTTTAGTATGATGTTTAACATCTGTAAAATTACTTGGAATGACTATAAAATGTAATTGTAAAATGTAATGTAAAAAATATAACATATTTTAAATGTATTGTATAAATTACATTAAAACTACATTAAACAAATACAGTTTGCTCAAGACAGAAATCTAATATGGTGATAAAAGATAGCATCTAGGCTCATCTTCAGAAAGCTAATGACAAAAAGTCTGTCTATTATCTCAGTTCTGTCATTACCATTATAAGGAATGACCACCACAGAGCTAATATCCTTTGCATTTCAAAATCCTCTCCCAGTACTGCACAGGCCAGTTATCCATGCTGGCAGTGAAGGATAAAAAAAGATAATAATGTTTTTGGAAGCAGCCAATCAAGGCCTTTTTGAAGCACAGCCATACTTCCTCTTTGTTTTGATTGGCTCACATTCAGAGGAGTTCAAATTGGTCAGTAATGGTGAAAAAGTTTAGGAACGACTCAGAGAGCCCAAAGGCCAAAAACAAATTACTGAAGCATCCAATAAAGCACAGAAACATTAGTGTGGCAGGTGACACTATTGATTTATCTGCCAGAAAGAAACATTCTGTTGACATTTTGTCTGTGACCAGTGTCCCTGATCCAGAGCGGTAGGTGGCTTTAAAAAGTTATGGTTATTGTGGAAGTCATGAAAACCTCATGAGGCAGAAGCAGGACTGGGAAGGAGAGAGAAGGGCACGGACCACTGCCCACACCCCCTCCCGTCCAACAGTCCTGTGCAACCCTTCCACCTCTACTGTTATTTTGCCCAGCGGGGCTCCTAATGGTTAATGCTGATGGACCGGCCGGGCACCTGGGAACAGTGCATGTCCCAGAGAGATGGAGGCACATACACACTTGGAGCATATGGGCGAACCAATAAAGGTCTTCTGGAGACTGGCTTCAAATGACAGGTGACAGTGCTGCCCAGTGGAGACACAGCCTGTGACATTGTCCCTCTTGTCCCCAAGCCAAGTAAATGGATGAAAGAAGGAGGAGGCCAGAGGTAGTTACAGAGAGGACAGAGTGACACAGGCAGCACACATTTTAATTTGGCAATTTATTAAAGGCAAAATTAAAGTAAATGTCCTTACACTGTACTCAATGGTCACCTTTTACAGCTCTGTTTGTAAATTTGGAATCATATTGAGAGGAACTGACCATTAGGGGGCAACAGACTGTAATCTTTGGAAACAATCTTGAAAAAAGATGCCACTGGGTCAATATATTAAAGGTTTTACTTTGACACTGAAACATATATGAGATACCGTATACTCTATGTTGTGGAGAATGGATTGATGGAGTATACTGAGGGAGGAAAAGATTTTGGGATTGCTTAGCTTTTACCCATTACACAGACAAAAACACAGCAGGTCATTGAGGTCATAGAGCAGACAGTAAATCTACATTTGACCTTTACTGATGAGCAATAAAAATAGAAAATGGAATAAGATAAGTGCTTCTTAATTCAACTTCACTTTATGAGTCTGTTCTAGAACATTGCTGGAACAGAAAACAAGATCTGATGGTTTCTTCTTCTCCAAGTGTAATGGGAGGAAAGACCTGATCACTTATATTTACATGCTGTGCACTGTAGTTAAAGGAGCTCCTGCCTTTGTTCAGTGAGTGGAGGAATTGTTATGGATTTTAATGTGGAAACTGCAGCTTCATGTAAAAGTGCTGATCTATAGCCTCGGCAGAATTATTTAGAAGAACTTTAAGTGCTGCTTATGCTTCCCTGAAACTACCTCATAAAAGAGACTTGGGCTGATCATTGTGTAGCTACCTGCATCTATTCTATCCATCTTCTGAGATATAATCCATAAAATTGTCAATCTCAAAGTCAAAGCGTAATTTTTTGTTTGTAGATTCTGTTTGATCACATGGTTCAGGAACAATCTATACTTGCAGCTTACACCTCCTGGAGAGATGCAGCTCTATTTGCTCGAGGATACTTGTGTGCTTGTTGTGTACTTCTCCTATTTCTGCTTGATCACACAGTGCTTCCTTTGATCTACTGGACCCCTGCAGTGGGTGAGCAGCCACCCCAAAACACCTGAGATGGTAGGCCTGCTGGGCAGCCATCTTAACCTGCTTCAGCTGTATGTCCAGTGGCGTATTAGCTATGGGCACACTGACTGCTGCTGGCAACTAAACCTTGCACCCCATAAACTAACCAAATGCTGCAAAATGTCTGAATGAATATTAAATAAGATGTTTTTCGATGGCAGAAATGAAAGATTGTTAAACCTGAGCATGCACTGACAAACTATTGTAGTCTACATAGACTACTAACATAGAAATCTAGAAACTATATTATTTAGCCTTTAGCCTCTAAGCTAATCACACAGTTTCGCTAAACTTGCTACCTTGATAACTGGTGGGTAATGCTATAATTCCTTCAAAAAATCTGTTAGTAACAGTATTAGTATTGTGGACTGCATAGTTTATGGTGCCATTCTATTCACAAACACCAAAAGGCTCTATAATTAGGAACATTAGGATGCTCCCAAAACTGTTAACCGGACAATGCAGGTGTTCAGCAGCAAGCACTCTGTCTCTCCATGGAGTACCTTTTTTTTTTTTTGACAGATTGGTTAGAAGCCTTCTATTTTCAAAAGTAAGCACCAGTGAGCTGCTTTCGTCTGTGACACATGATTCTGAGTAACCTTGGACACAGGGTTACTCAGAATCATTCTTGTAACACTGGACACAACAACTGCATCTATATCTGTATGTGAAGTGTGAAATCTGCACCATGTCTCTGTCTGTGCTGGTGTTAAAGCTGCCACTGATGCTGCTGGAATTTAAAACACACTGATGTTGCATTGATGTTGATGTGCATTATCCATTAGAAATGACTGAAGGCCTGTCAAATCACATAAAGTGATGAATGTGTGTCATTTCTTGCATTTTTTGAAGGTTGACTCATTGCAAAAAAATAAAATAAAAAATCTAATGGCATATTTTGTAGAAATAAATTGCTGTGCTTTTGTATAACTGAAATCATGATCAATTAACTGCTGATTTATATGCCACATGCATCATTAGAGGAACATATGGCAGAGAGTTTTCTTTTTCTCTTCAGTGCTTCAAAAAAAAAATCATTATGCTTATGAAACTGATTATCAAGATAGGGGCAGGTAGTGAGCTTTTCATTAAACATCTGCTTGAGTTTGACTCATAGACATCACAAGTCAAAGTTTGATTTAGAGGAAGAACAAATGGAGAAGAAAAAAGAAAGAAGAAAAAAATACATCTAAATGCAACTGAGGGTTTGTACCAGCAAATGTACATAACTAACTACCTCTGGACCTGGATACTAATAAGACCATTTGAGCAATCTAAAGTTCATACATTTACAATCAAACAACCATCGCTGCACAAAGTTTTCAAGTTTAATAAAACTCAATGCTTGAATTGCAACAAAAAGTTAAAAAAGCAGTCATCTGGATTGGATTTTTCAAGTTGAAGACGTTTCACCTCTTATCCAAGAGGCTTTCTCAATTCTGAAATTGAACTGGTAAGAGAGCTGGTTTATATTCTCCTAGGAAGGAGGAGTTTTGACCTGAAACGAAATTCTTTTGGTCAAGGCGATCATGAATAGCTTGAGTGGTTTCGGGTCGTTAGGAGTCCTTTGTCCTCAGCTGGAGTGAGAGTCGTTAACCCTCCCCAGCCTGGGCAGCTCCTTCAGATGTAAATGACCTGAGTGAAACTGGTTTGTTTTGTTTGGGTTTCAGGAGACTGTTGTAGACAGAAGGAAGGTTGTATCTGAGACCACCATTTCTGTTTAAAGAAGGTTTATCTTTTTTGACAAAGATTGCTTCTTTCACTCCTCGCTCAAACCATCCTTTCTCTCTGGCTAAGATTCGGACCTCACTGTCCTCAAAGGAGTGGTTTGTGGCCTTCAGGTGGAGGTGTACTGCAGAACCAGTTTTTGTCTGAGAGTATTAACAGGGTTGAAATAAACCGGGATGTTATGTTGGCTAAAAATCATTTTAAGTTTCTCAGATAGGCCGGAGATGTAAGGAATGACTACATTACTCCTTTTTGGCTCCTATTCTTTCCTGTCCTGTTTTCTTGTCCTTTGGGATTGAGAGAAGGCCCAGTTGGGATATCCACAGGTTCTGAGGGCTTGGCGGACATGTAGCTCTTCTTTGACACCGAGTTTGTGCTGTAGCAGGTGGTTTGAATCAAATAACAGGTACTGGTCTGTGTGAGTGGGCTTCCTGTACACTTCCACATGGAGCCGCCTGTCTTCTCCAGTGATAACTGCACAGTCTAAGAAGGCTAGGCTGTTCTCTGTGGCATCCTCACGAGTGAACTTGATGTTCTGGTCCACAGCATTAATATGCCTTGTGAAAGCTTCCACTTCCTGGATTTTGACCTTCACCCAGGAGTCGTCCACATATCTGAACCAGTGACTAGGCGTCGTACATGGAAATGAGTCAAGAGCTCTCCTCTCAACTTCCTCCATGTACAGATTAGCCACAATGGGGGAGACTGGGGAGCCCATAGCACAGCTGTGTTTTTGCCTGTAGAAGTTTCCTCTGAACTGGAAATATGTGGTGTTGAGACACACCTCCAGTAGTTGGCAGATGTGGTCCGGTGTCAGGTTTGTCCTCTCATGCAGTGCTCCATCTTGAAGCAGTCTCATCCTCACAGCCGTTACTGCCTCTGTGGTGGGGATGCAGGTGAACAGCGATGTCACACCAAAAGACACAATAGTCTCATCAGAATCCAGCTGGAGATGTTTGACTTTGTTGGCAAAGTCTTGTGAATTCCTAACATGATGCTCTGTGTTGCCAACAAGAGGGGCCAGGATTGAAGCCAGGTGTTTAGCTAAGTTGTAAGTGATAGAGTCTGTGCTGCTGACAATGGGTCTGAGTGGTATTCCCTCCTTGTGAATTTTAGGGAGGCCATAAATGCAGGGAATGGCGTCCCCCGGGTATAGTCTGTAAAACAGTTGCTTGTCAATGACTTGGTCTTTCTCCAGCTTCTGTAAACAGTCTATAACCTTCTTCTTGTAGCCACTGGTTGGATCTCTCCTCAGTGTCTCATAGATGGTAGCAAAAGTGAACATTTAAATCTGTACTATTATATTGAATATAATAGTACAAATTTAAATGTTCACTTATTTTTTCCACTGGACTTGGATGCCCTTAAAACTCCAACATATTCAGTCATCACTTTTACAAATGTCATTACTAACCATCCTTTTAACTTCACAGCTCCAATCTAAATCTACGCTCTAAATAACCACTTTTGTCGCTAAATCTGAGTTAAATGGGCCACGTTATTATGAGCCTTTTCGACAATCATCCTTTTGATGGACCGTCAGTGTGATAACCTGCTCAGTCACTGTGGGTCAGGAGACAGAGAGATAAAGACATCTGATTTCTATCACTGTGGAAGATAAAATCACATGATCAAGAAGAGTTGCAGATAAAGAGAGAAGCAGCAGAATAAAAATTAGTGCACACAGCCCACATTCTTAAAAATCCTTTGTCTATAAAACTCAGCTTGTGGCAGCGTCTCACTTCAGGACAGGACCCTTTGTTCTTCTGCCAGGACAGGTTCATAATGTGCCAAGATTTATGTCATTAAAGAATTAATAATGGGACAGCTCCATAATGTTGTAATTAGGGGCTGGATGTGGACCAGGACGGTGGCTTCTGAGACTGTGCTCCTCACATCTGGGTGATCCCACTGTCGCTCAAGATGACAGAGTGAGAGTAGGTTATCATGGAAATACTGTTGTTTTGCCATTTTATTATTCAGTTTTTCTTTTTTGTGCAACCAAACTTAATGTTATCATCTGTGTATCCTAAAAAGTTCCAAAAGTGTGTAAGAGAAATCACTGCATGACGGACACGAAATGATAAACAGCATCTCTTGTGGTTAAGATGCGTCAAGCTTTTCATCTTTTATTTAATATTTGTTTCTAAGTCCTGTCATAGCAGAAACTTTTAAAGATGCTATAAAAATACGTTGAGACACAAAGAATGGTAGATGTAGATATAGGAGAAAGGATCAGTTCATTTAGAACTGTCATGCTTGTGCTATGTTTGGTTAGACAGACACGAGTGCAAACATAAATACATGCCCCTTGCTTACCAAAAAGCCTATTTGCTCAAACCAAGAAGCAAAAAGACAATTTCAGATGAATGTTTGCTTTCTGAAGGCTGCACTAGGGAGCACTGGATCGATTTAGTTTGAAACTAATTTCCAAATCTGCCTGTGTAGCAATAAATTTGCTAAAAAGAAAACATCACAGCAGACATTTTGAAGAAACACACAGCAAAGGCCAAGCACTAAACAAACTAATCCATCCATCTGGGACAACAGTAAACTTACAGAGATTTACAGAATTATAATAATGGCCTGAGAGCACCCACAAAATTATGTTTTTCTCTTTGCTTTATAGAACCAAGGCTGCCAATGTCTATATTCTTGTAGACTATCAACTCCTGTGTGTGCGTCTGGTGCAGGGCTCTGAGTGTTGAGTAAAAGCCAGAGCCAACAACACAAATAAAGAGCAGATTGAGTAAGGAATCGGGGGATTGCAGTCCAAATGCCACCTGACAGTCACTCTCACAGGTCGCCTCAGAGAATCCTTTCCAAACAAACACTGTACATTACACAAACTCTCCTCTCCTGAACTTTGGAGGTTTGAGCTGCAGGTAATGCTCCGTCCAAAGTTTGCACAGAAGGCCCACAGTAGAATGAGTATTTGAACTGTGAGACAGACATCAAAACAAGCCAGACATCCTGTTAGAAGAACTGGATGGCCTCTGTAATCATAGGCTTGGGTTTGAAGGTGAAGGATGAAAAACAAAGTAACCAGAGCAGAATTCTGTGAAATAAAAGTGTGTTTTTAACAGGCTGGATGTCCAGGACTGTACCGCACCCCACCAGGAGCCACTCATGCATGCTGTTCTATTCCACTGCAGAGGGGATTTGTGTTCATCCAAATACATAGAGATAAAGAGAAATCAGAATATGGTCCCAGTGCACAAAATATTACAGGAACAGTGTTTAATAAAATGCAACAGTGCCATCTTTGTTCTGCCTGCAGAAATTATTGCGCTTGTAAAAATAGTTCACAGCAAGTAGGACAGTATTTCTAGAGAGAATAGAAAATAACATTTTAATTTGTTTCTGTTTGTATTTCATTGCCAAGACTAAAGATTGAATCAGTCTGGAACATTTCACTTTATTTTCAGTTTTAAATGGACAAAGACTGCGAGACACAACCAGCTACACTATGCCCTAACATTTCAAACAGCCACAGTAATTGACTTTATTAGTTAATGCGACATTTGTTTTGTTTTTTTGATTGGTGAATTTTCTATACAATTATGTTCAGATATTCAGCTCCTTAACCAGCATTAACTGATGGTGACAAGACATTATTTTTAACAATGTATTTATTGATTTTTTTAAATTTTTTTTATAGGGTTAGGGTTAGGTTAGGTATGTTTTTTATAATTGTACCCCGATTTTTACTACAAGTTGGTATCCATGTATCATTGTATAATATTAAATTCTCGAAAATTCACCAAAAGGAATATGCATAGGGTATTGTTCAAATTTCCCTTGGGGGAGGATCCCAATACCTGTCATAGTCCCAAACACATTCAAACCACTCTCTACATGAAAACCTGTCACACACGTTGCAGATACAATATAAGCTCCAGGAAGTGGTACATTAAACCTATTACAGTATATACTACTGTATACTGACTCTGTGTTGAGTTACCCACTCCCCAAATTCCACTTTAACCCCTGCATATAACAGAATGAATTATGATTTATTACGGTGGACCAGTCTCTTAAAAGCTGAATTCATGACTGTGGCCATTCGTCTATGCTCTGGAGATGATGGAAAATAAAACGTGGATTTGTCAGCGCCTGCAACAACAACACTGCACATTCTATCAAAACACAAACAATGTTTTGTGAGATAACTGGGATAACATTGATCTATAGTCCTTCAGCAAACTCCACCATATTTAACATCAACCACAACAACAAAAGGTGCCAGAAAATGTGGTTCTCAAAAGCCACATTTGGATCCAAAATCAGCATTTTTTCATTTAGCTTTAGTGAAAAGTGAACAGATGATGGATTGTTCAGTTGTTGGAACATATTTTGTTAAGAAAGACTGATGATATTGGTTTCTCATGGTAAATGTTTTTCCTTCCCACTTTGCTACTTCAGTAAATGTAGTGAAGCCCTGCAGGGCTGCTCCTCATAATGACACATTACCTGCTCTAATATCAGCACCATATAGACTCCATTTCAATTCTCAGTGTGATCATGTGACCAGTGTTAGAGAGGCAATCCTGTTTCTCATTATTTCCTCTTGGCTCATTGTTTAGCAGGTGATGGCAGTGTGGCTACAACAGGAAGGAGGTTCACTGCTGGACATCAAGATTTGGGGATGTCTAGCTGAGAAACAAATCTAGAATGTGGCATATTATACAGGAAATAAACACTGAAGAGTTTGTTTACTTGAGCATTTTAATGTAATGTAGCATTCAAGCAGACGAGTGATGCTTTTGCTTGGTTTTTGCCAAACAGTTTTTGTCCCATAGTATTCTGCTGCCAAATGACCACCAAAACACCAAAAACAATGCCATTTTGAAAAGTTAAATTATTAGTAAAAGCAATAAAATTTCACACGTTGTATTGCAAAATAAATAAATAAATACATAAATAAATAAATAAAAATCTGGACTTAAATCATACATCTTCTAGTTCAGGGGTTCATCATCATTGAGCCACATAGCCCTTATAAGACCCACAATCCCACAATGGTACCAAAAACTAACATCTTACCTGCCCCATCACAGACCGCTCTTAAAAATTCAACCATTCATTTTTAAGTTCTCTTACAAACAGACTAACCATCAAACAAACAAACCAAGAGTGAAAACCTAACCTCCTTAGCAGATGTAACTTGGTTTATGTCTATAGTACATTGTTGGACTCTCATAACTATTCTTTGTATCCACTTCCCTGAAAAAGTCAAACTTTCATCTCTTTTGTCAAAATAGCACATAAAAATAAGAATCAAATTTCACAAAACCAATGAAAAGACTTACACAGACTGAACTTCACACAAAACACATCCACCTTCTAACTACAAGTTCAAAGAAAAAGTTTGCACTCAAGAGGAGACTTTAGAAACAATAGCTTCTGAACACTGACTGAAAAGCAGAGAACATTTCACTTCACAATGTCAATAATTTCACATCTCACTGGGCCTTTTGTTGCACTTCTTTCTAGTCAGTGCTGAAGTCACACTGCTCTCCTCAATCTAACAAACAGAAATACAGCCTGCCTCCTATAACCTCATTTACTCCACTTGCAGCTAGTAATTGGTGTTGCTACACCAGTATTCAGCTCACATAACTTCTCCACTCAGACGAAAAACTCATTCATGCAGCCTATTTAAGCAGGAGACAGCTGTGTGTGCAGACAGTCCATATGCATGCAGAGCAAGCTTGTTGGCATGGTGACACTGCACTGGAACAGCTATGGGGCACCGCTCTAAACACAACATTATTAAGTTCAACTGGATCATCTGTGACTGCTCACCAGCAGCCAACTGGTCAGCTAGTGTGTGGTGATATAGTTCGTCTAGTGTATTGCTACAATGTCTAAAAACATAATTTAAAAAGTGATTATGTGTGGGGTGTAAGTGTTGGACAAAGTAAAACTTCTACTCAATTTTCTATTGTTAGGTTACAATAATCAAGTTTTCAGATGAGAAAGTTTGATCAGAAAAAAAATTTAAGAACCCATCCAAAGCAGTATTAACTTCTGCTTTTTGTGTTTTATTGGAGGTCAGCTGTGATTCTCTGAAAGAATCCAAATAATGCCTTCCACAGTTAAAAAAAAAAAGCTCACTGGAAACATTGATCTTTCTTGAAAAATATTTAAACTGAATCCATCTACAGTTCATCTCTTGTTTTGATGGTTTAGAAAGAAAAAAGACTGAAAATGTTCTGTTAAACTGCACTGTTTAATTAAACATGTTACATGTCAAAACATAAAAACATACTTTTTAACAATACAATACAATACAATACAATACTAGCTGGACACATACATGGCAGTGGTAATCCCTGAACAGAACAACTAAAATGTGCAGATGAAGTGAAACAGAATTTAAAACACATGTGTGTGCCACAAAGATAAATGATGTTAAAATAATGAAAAAAAGGTGTAAAAGGGGGGTCACAATAAAATGATATGGGCCCAACAAACAGAAACACTCTGACTAATTAAAAACAGTGCATAGCGATTTTAAAAATATTCAAGAACTTAATGTCTATAAATGTTCATTTGTTAAAGCATTTGTTGAAATAGCTTCATGAAACAATCGTAGGGGATTGTGGCCAGCTCCAGAATCACTGCTGCAGATTTCCCCTTTAGCAGGAAGTTTTTTTCTCAACACACTTTACATAGAAACGTCAATAATAAAAAATAAATGGAGCCAACTTTGATGTTAGTCCCCAGTGCAACAGCATACCATAGGGGCTGTGACATACAGTATAGATATATAATCTTTAATCCAACGCTGCGCAGAAATGAGTATTTCACCCATTACACACATTACATTATCAACCCCCTGCTTCTTCGTCTGCATCTGTCCTTTACAAACATAAAAGCACATTCAGTTCGTCTCAATCCACAGTGAATTAGTACTATTATTGTTGCTCTGAATGTCAGACTCAAGGGTATGCTGTGGGCGGAATGAGGCTGCTTTTATACATAATGGGCACATGAAAAGCACGTGGACTGAGCGTGCACTATTCTTGATATCCGTTTTATATTGTCAAAAAGGATTGAACCAATTAATAAGGTGAGAGGGAAACAGGCAGATATGTAGAGAAAGGTTTGAAAGATGAGAAATGAGAATGACTGTAATTCTGAAGGCATGTGGCGGATTAAGCAAAAGAAAACCATGCCCTGACACTGGCAGCTCAAAAAGCTGACATTTACAACTTTTAAGATGAAAATAGCACTTAAGGTATTTGCACCTTGAGCACCTTTAGATTCTGGATAGCAGCTTTCAAAGAGCAACAGTAGCCACCCCCTACATCTGTCTGTCATGTTTTGTTTGAAGATTTTAAAAGTCATGAAAAAGTCTTAAATAAAGGCAGAAGAAGCTACATATTTGATCTTAAATATGAACTCCTGCCCACTCTCTGCTTTTTCATCTACTTTTCTTTTCATCAACATGTACAGAAGTAGCCAAAGGAGTGTTCCAAGTCCATTCCGTTTCACTTGTTAGAAGCGCTGCAGTCCTTTGTACAGAGCTTACAGAACTCATGCACACGTCAGGACTTGTATGTGTGCACAGAGGTAGAAACAGCAATGTAATTAGAATTCATATCAGATATCCTTCATGCTTTTAGTATACACACTGGTCTAGAAAACTCACTGACTTGTTTTAGTAAAAGTACATGTTTGAAAGGTTGTAGTAGGTCAGTGTGTTCTGGGACACTTCTACGTAAATTACAAGCACTACCCAGGATCCATCCAAACTGTGTTTTTGCAAAAGCTTTAGACCAGTGTAAGAAGATAATGGCGATCTCCATTAGCAGCCGAGTATAACCCCTGGAGGACTGACACAAAGGGGTGGTGCCTTGTTTGACGGGGTTATCAGTGGATGGCCTGTGCAGAACAGCCACACTCCCACAGACTCATGGGGTTATTACAAATGAAAAGCAGCAGTGTGCCAGACAGACACATGCCAAAAGAGGTTGAGAGCGAGGCAAAATACACATAATGCCTACCACTGTTCTGCATACGCTCCTGCTGTGTTCCATTTGAAAACTCACTGCAGCTGTCACTCAAAGGTGACACTCAGCACCCACCACTGTCATGTCCACTCATCTCACAGTCAGTCCAACATGGCCGCTTTGTATTCTCCATGCAGCTCCATAAGAAACATAAAGTGTCTGTGCAATCGGCTCACACTTGTGTTTGACGATCAGACCCCGCAGGTCAAAAGGAGTATGGGCAAAAAAAGCCAGAGCATGTTGATGTACTGATGATTCTTGCATCATTCTGAAACCTTTCCTTCAAAGCTCATGTTGAAAAGTTGTATACCAACAACCTACTGACTTTCTTCTGCAGAACAACTGCTTTGATGATTTTCAGTCAGGTTTAAGGTCCCATCACAGCACGGAGACTGCTCTTTTCAAGATGACTAATGACATCCGCCTGAACACCGACACAGGCAAAGTCTCTGTCTTAGTTCTGCTGGATCTGAGTGCTGCTTTTGATACAGTTGACCATGTGATCCTGTTACAAAGATTAGAGGACTGAGTAGGCATTTCTGGTACTGCCCTAAAATGGTGTAAGTCCTATCTTGAAGACAGGAAGGACTTTGTTGAAATCGGTAACTGTATCAAACCAAATGGTCCTGACCTGTGGGGTGCCCCAGGGCTCCATCCTGGGACCTCTTTTGTTCAATCTTTACATGTTCCATTTAGGCTAATTAATAAGCAGCAATAACATATCCTACCATAATTATACAGATGACACTCAGATTTACATCTCACTGACAGCTGGTGAATATGGACCTGTGGATTCACTCTGTCACTGCATCCAACAGATCAGTGAGTGGATGAGAAACAACTTTCTCCAGCTAAACACAGACAAGACTGAAATAATCATCTTTGGCCCGCAGAAACAAAGACAAGGTGTCTGTAGTCACCTCGAGTCTCTTTCACTAAAACCTACAAGTCAGGTTAGAAATCTCTGGGTAATCATGGACTCTGACTTGAACTTCAGCAGTCACATTAAATCTATAACATCATCAGCATTTTACCATCTCAAAAACATCCACAATCCAAGATATACTGTCTAAACCAGACCTAGAGAGACTTATTCATGCGTTCATCTCCAGCAGGTTAGACTACTGTAACGGTCTGGTCACTGGACTCACTAAGCGAGCTGTAAGACAACTGCAGAACGTCCAGAACGCTGCTGCTCGGGTCCTCACCAAAACCAGGAAGTACAACCATATTAGTCCTGTCCTCAGGTCTCTGCACTGGCTTCCTGTCACTCAGAGAATAGACTTTAAAACAGCTCTGCTTGTGTACAAGTCTCTCCATGGCTTAGCACCAAAGTACATCTCTGACCTGTTGGTCCCATATGAACCATCTCGGACTCTGAGAACCTCAGGGACAGGTCTTTTGCTGGTGCCCAGAGTCAGGACTAAACTCGGTGAAGCAGCGTTTCAGTTTTATTCAGCTGAACTCTGGAACAGTCTCCCTGACGATGTTAGACAGGCCTCTACTCTTTTTAACTGTGCATATGCCAGCTGAAAGTGTTTTATCTGCACTCTTCTCTTTTAATTTAATTTTAAATTAATTCTTAATTATACTCTTTAAATTTGATTTTATTGTTTTAATTGTGTTTTGTACTTTTAAGTTTCCTTTTTTCTGTAAAGCACCTTGAATTGTTCTGTGTATGAATTGTGCTATACAAATAAACTTGCCTTGCCTTTCCTCTTTGTAAAAGCACCTTTAGTCAGTCAGCTTGGTCTGTGAGAGGCTCCAGAGAGTGGAACTTATAACCAGAGCAAATTAAAACATTTGCCAACATATAAAGCTTTCACTAAACATTTAAAACAATGGTTCATCAACACATACAACTGTCATTGTCTCGTATATTCTTGTATATTTTGATATGAACTTTCCTCATAATGAAGATGATGTTTCTATTGCTCTTAATAGCATGTATTTCTATCACTGCTTTTGTTTGTACTATTAATGTGTCAGGAACTTGTTTAGTCCTTAGTCTTATGTCTTTAATAACTGTGTTTGTCTGTGCTGTCCTGTAAATGTATTTTACTGCTTTTTTAACATCAAGGCCAGGGACTACAGATATAAAATATCCTTTTGGCTAATTCTGGCTTTTTTTACTCATGTATTTTATGAAATTGCATTGCCTCCTTCAAATAAATGAATCTAATCTAATCAGTCATTAAGGTTATAATCTAAATATTAAAAGGAAATCATATGCACATTGTTTGAGTCTTAAGCAAACTGGTGACAGAACTGAGTTTTATATCCTACAAAGGGAATTACTTGTCTCATGTTGAATAAAAGAAGTGCAGATGGAGTGTAGAATGTAGAGTCAGAAACCTTTGTGCCTCCTGGGAAAAAAAAAAAATCAAGAAAAAAAAAAGTTGTGTGAATAGACTTCTGTCACGATTGGCTGAGGGGTATTTGATTATTGGTGTTGTTATTTTCTGCCCACCAGCCTGGCAGCGAGGTCATCCTTCATCTTCCTCATGCCGATTATGATACAATCAATCCTGACACTGATGGGCGGCTACACCTTTACACCAGTCACATGGACCTCACAAACACTGCACACACACACACCTGTCAGTTCACATTCATCTGGGTGACACTCGCGCCCGTCCCATTCATGACACACCATTGATTGATAGGTAGCCCCCTGGCCCTCTGTTTGTTTTGCTGTTGTGTCTGAGCCACTCGAGAGATTCTCATCTTATCCAGCCTGGCCTGATGCTATGTCCTCTCCCCTCCACTCCCCTTTTCTTCTCTTTTATGTGATGCTAGCTCTGGCATGGACAGAGAGGATCCTGATTGGCACAGCTAATAGACAGACACGTTGCCAGCCTTCACAACTTATCATCTCTGCTCTGCTCCTCAACACTTGAACAGAGACAGATCCAATCGCTGACTGATGCAACTCTGACACCAAAGTGTGCTTCTGTGTGTGCGCTGCACCTTTTTGACACACTGCTGATGGCCATATGAGAACGAGTACACTGGGAGAGAATTAGAAAGCAGACTTGGGCTGATGGAATAAAGAGCACTTTCTCTAGTTGTTGTTAAAGCGAGCTGAATTTGGTTTGCTGTGTTCCTTTTTGCTTCTGCCCCCTGCTGTGCTGGTAGACATGTGCAAACAAGAACAACTTAGAGAGATACAGCAGACCACACAGCAGCCTGAATCAAACATAACTCAAAATCTGTCATCTGTCTGTCAAGTTGTGTTCTTGGAGTGCAGTGGAACACAGGCCTTCTAACATAATCTGTAGAGGACACAATTGTTTACTGAGACATTGCATGCACATTATGGGATTTTGTCAAGTCTGCAAGCAGCAAATGATTAGTTGGCTTAGCTCTGGTGATATGCCTTTTCTCCAGACGGCAGATGAAAACAACAACGTTTCTAAATAACTCTTTCAAAGCCAATTATCCTTGGATTTAAAAACATTTCACTGATATGCCTTCATGACACAATATAATCACTCAAGGCTGACTTATTATCATAATGATTAAAAATTACAACTTCCAGCTCTCTGGCTGTCATTTTTGAAAAAAGACCATTCTTCATAATTCAGTGCAGTGTGAGTGGGTTACTTAATGTTTAAATAGATATAGAAACAGAAACACATGACATTTAAAAGTTACGCATGATATTTTGCTCATTAAAATTAAACCTCACTGTAACTTGTCTGTTCCAAAAATGCAGAAAAACAATGATATTTAGAAACTGAAGATTAAAACAGAAAAAGTCAAATGTCAGAAAAAGTGAAAAAAAACAAAACAAAAACAAATATATGCAGATAGAAAAGAAAACAATATTAGAACAGTGGGGATTATTAGTTGAAAAGATGAACTCTGGGGTTGGTTCAGTGCCTGCCAGCATCAGTGATAGTCCAGTGAGGAGCTCCAGCAGCTTCTGGCACATATGATTTCAGGTGAGTTCTCTCAAAGGAAGGTCACTGTGGTGATGGGAGCACACAGTGGAATATGTGGGATACAGCAGATGAATGAAAAGATTATGAACCATGACAGAGTATGTCATGCCTGCTACAAATGGACACTTATTGAATTTTATTTTCTTCTGTATTTTAAGAGTTGTTGGTGGTAGTGTATTCTCACTGCATCACTTTAAAAGTAGCATTATATGTAAAGGCATTAGCCTGACTCTCAACAACACAGCATTGCTCCATATGCTAACAAAATATTAACTCTTCCTAAGGTGAGGTGAATAAATATTCAGGGGAAATTCAAATTTAATTCTGGGATGTGGTGTATTAACTCCTGCCCAACTAGTTCTTGTTCTTGAGTGCAGTAATTATATCTGGAGGACTGTCTCTTAACCAATGGCCTGCAAACTCCAGGCAAACTCACAGAGAACCTAATTTACAATCATAGCGTGGACATGCCATCCCTCTGTCTGCCTGTCCGCTATGAAAAAGCACCAGCAAAGAGGAACGTTAGGTTACTGATGCAGAGAAAGAGCCCAGACAACTTGAATCCCAGTGTCCAAAATTTAGCATCCCTGGAGCAGGGATGGAGCAGAGCAGACAGCTTTGGATTTCACACTAACACAGACAATAGGGCCATAACACCCACGGCCTCTCATGAATCAGCACCAGTCCACTCATTTGTCTAGGAAAGTTAAATTAGCCTCATACATTTCACATGAAAATGTTCAGATACAGCATTCTAGACTCACCTCCCACTTTATGGGTACATCTATTTGATTGTTTATGCATATATTAAATCAAGGCAATATCACATTGTATTTGAACATGCAGACAGGTTTAAGACATGACTGTTGAAGTTCAATGCGAGCATCACAATGGTAAAAAAATGTGATTTATGTGACTTTGAACAGGTTGCGGTTTTAGAGCCAGATTCCTGATCTACTGGAATTTTCACACACAACCATCTCCAGGGATCACAGAGATTGGAAAATATCCAGTGAACAGCATTTCAGTGGCAAGCAATGACTGATGAAGACTCTGAACACACAGCAGGCCCAACTTTGAGTCAGCTCCAGAGAAACACAGTGGTTGTCAGCAAAGGACAGGAAAATAAGTCTACATTTTGCATGGACATGGACCAGAATACAAGATTGTAAAAATGTTGCCTGCAAAGCTACAGGTGACTTTTAAGGTCCTACCATCTGAAGACTTTGGTAGGACCTTAAAAGTCACCAGATCAGTTTGAGCACCTTTGGCGTGTCACTGAACAAGAGACTGCATCATGTGCACACAAGAAATCTGCAGCATCTGTGTAACTGTATCATTTTAATTTGGACTAAAATCTATTGATAAATGTTTCCTGCCAATTAAATGTATTCCTTTGAGGAAAAAGCTAAAGGGTGTCCCACCCAGTGCTAGCAAGAGTTACCAAATAAAGTAGGTGGTGACTGTACAGTCTATAGTTACACATATTTCTGATTAGAAGCAGAATTCATAGATATAACTGTATATGATAGCAAAACTTTATTATTTTTAGCTCAGGTATGTTTCCATCGGCTCCACTTACAGTCATTCTTTCAACACCCAAGCGACAGATTGCTGGAATAATCCCCAATAAAAATGTGGACTCAGTCATGTCTCTTTTTAGTACACTGACATCAATTGTTAATTTCAAGCTAGGTTTGACACCATAAAGTTTAACTGTGAAAAACAAGAAAGCCATAAAAGACGAGTAGGAATCAGCCTTAGGACAGAAAGCTGTTAGGGACAGCATTATTTTTTCTTGACTGAACCATTATTTTTAAAACCTCATCAGCAGTCACATCTAATCTACGTCTGCTTTTATGTTTTCATGATGATTGTAAATTATGATGTAATTCTCTTGTTCCTGTGTGGGCTGACAATACTTTTAATGAATGTTTGATTTGAAAAGACCAAATGGAAGGGCCCTGTTTAATATTCCATTTGAAAATATGTATTTAAATAAAAGCCACTTACTCATTTGATTATTTTCCTCTTTTAATTTAGAGCCATTGTACAAATATTCAATTACAAATGGAACAAAAATATGTGAGGTCTGAGACTGGGGTTTGTTGTGAGCACGCCGCTGTACTTCAGAGCCTCTCGTGTGCAGACTCTCACTGTCTTTGCATGATTTAAGTGTAGGTGGAAAGTGTTTTTGAATGTGTTTTGGCCTACACATGAGTGATAGGATATTTAAGTTTAAAATCACAGCAACTTTTATTCCCTTTTGCGGATTATTTTGTCATTGCCATAGGGTTTAACAAGGTGTAAACATATACAGCTAATCCTTGCTCTGTAATCCTGAATGCTGTTTCTAAGACTAACATGAGTCAGCTCTTTCATGAAGTCATAGGAGCACAGACGCCAGAGCTGCCTCATTATGACAATCATATCAGTCTTAATAGGTTTCTATGGTGCTGTTATGTTACGCTGATGGAGCATTTGGAGTATGTGTGGAGATCACTTTGAGTTCAGCGACCTGTGCTGTGTGTTACAGGATCCATTTACCACCAGAAGATACTGCATTAGGAATTATTTTTTTATATTCTATAATCACCTGGAAATGAGAGCGGGGTTTGTGTTTAGATAAGCAGCAGGTTTAGGTAGAGTAATGTAATGTGGGTCCCTTAATGCAAAATGATCACCGCAATTTTGCTCACTGTCTCCTTAGAAGCTGAAACTAAAGGCACATTTGAGGTTGGCCTGAGTCATATGTTCTCTTCATTCAGAAAATTCTTATATCACTGACTTATAAAGTGACTTTTTATGCAATTCTCTCTATTTATCTGGGCATGGGACCAGCGCAAGGGTAAACTTGTGGCTGGAGCCCCTCCTCTGTGAATCAGGTGCACTACAGCCCACTAAGCAGTATAGTCCTTTATTATCTCAGTAGCAGGAGTGGTTTGTAGATTCACAATGGGAGTCCATCACACATCCCATCAGAGGCTGCTGGTCATGGCTCCTAGCTCCACTGACAGATTCATGACTTTTTCTGGCAGGAGGAAAGGCTTCAGTCATTTGGTTTTACTGCCTTTGACAACACATGAGTACTGATCAATCATTACCATTTATCTATCACTTATTTTAAACAAGTAATATTCTACAAAATGAATTTATTAAAATAGAAGGATAACAAAAACAAAAGACAACACAGTACAATGTGACCTTGAGTGTCAAAGGGCTCCATAATTAATTATTAATCATAAACAAAACACAGTATCTACAGATTAGATGATATAAAAGGTATAGTTTACCTTGCCAAACATCAGTTCTTTCAAAATGCTACATGTACATGTAGTCCATCTCTATTCACTTTGCTCAGCGACATTTAGTCAATGCCATTCATTTACGTTGAGGGAATCAGCACTGTGTCCTTGTATTTCTATAGTCTGAATTCATTTACATAGCATCACTCACAAAAGGAAATTTCACTGAGCAAGCTCTGATCACAGTGTTTACATTCATGTGTCTGTTCTTATCTTATATAGCACCTTCATGAATATTACAGGCTGAAGCGCATGATTCAGAGTGGAGCTTGTGATCAAAGACACCCACCTCTTCATTTAAACAGTTAATGCAAATTCACTCAGTGTCTGTGGGTGGTGCAACAGTTAAAATAATTCAGCCTCAAAACATTTTAATTTACCCAACATATATTTCTTGTTTGTCTTTTCAAGTACAACATACAGTATAGCACAGCTATTCTCCATTCACTTCCTGCAGGTTTCAGCTGTCGTAGGGTATTTTACATTAATAATGCCATTAGAATAAAGGGGAGCACTTAATTACTGCATATTTTTAGAGCTCTGGTGGGATTTCCTGGTGGTGTGGCAGAGCTATTTGAGACGACAGTGGGGCAGATACTAGCTCTGTGTGCAGTCCTTAATCTTCTCATTAGGCACAAACTAAATAACTGTAACTTGACTAGATGAGTTTGAAAGTCTGTGCAGGCTGAAATATTAAATACAAGTACATGTTAGAGCTGCGAATGATTAATAGCAGCAAAAGCCCCCATTGCTCTTCAGATTTGACTAACCATGCTGAATTAATTTAGCTGTTGCTTCAGGTCATTTTTTTTCCCAAGAAGATATCTCTGGAACATTTAAGGTGAAATGAGTTTCGCTGCTGCTCCAGTCAAGGCTGGGTGAACTTGACTTTTTTCAGTATTTGATGGTACAGAACAGCAGAGGACAAGGGGTGGGGGGTTAC
The DNA here is from genome assembly GCA_020698575.1 of Bostrychus sinensis. Taxonomy (NCBI): domain Eukaryota; kingdom Metazoa; phylum Chordata; class Actinopteri; order Gobiiformes; family Eleotridae; genus Bostrychus; species Bostrychus sinensis. Next base: position 29,830,009 of record CM036244.1, read on the forward strand.
AGACGCTCTCAGTGGATTTGTTGTGAAGCAGGCAGCAGATAAACATACTCTGTCTTAATTTGTGCATCTTTACCTACTGTTTATATTTACATTTGCAGGTAGAGAAAACTGAAGTGACCTGTACACTTCCTGCATTCAACAGTCACCAGATTTGAGGAAGCCATTGACATTACCATTATAAGATAGGACCAATGCCTTGGCAGAGGTCTCCACTGAAATGGTGCACTTAAGAAAGAAAACAACGCCTCACACGAAGCCCACTCACTTGAGAGAAAGGATTATGATTAGTTAGGATTGAGTTTGGGGTAAAAGACAGTTTTTGAATGGAAGCGATCCCAGTCTCACTTTACTTCATTAAAAACTAAATAGGACTGCTTGGACAGGTTAATATTAACAGACAAAAGAATCTGTTTTTAGTTGTAATATCACAGCACAATCATTGTAAAGACTCTTAATGTGACTGATTGGTCGTGGACAGTGCAGTCATGGCAGTAATGCTGTCTACTGTGTGTACCAGTTGAAAGCAGGCATAAAAATAGTCAATTCTAGTTAAAAGATATCATAAGTTGCAGTGCTCATATGCTGAAAGTGTACAACATGAATGAGCACAGACACCTGGATGCCATTTGAGACACAGCTTCTGATCCTGTGGTCCATAATTAACTCAAAATGTTGTGCACACAGCGAGTGACAAACTGATATGATGGTGCACTGGGGCTGGAGGTGGAGTGGGTGAGGGGCATGGTTAGACACAGCACATGACTTTGGAGCTTGAGGTCAATTAGCCATGCTAAGTAGTCTGAGCATGAGTTCTCCTGCCGATCATTAGTATTCTGCTGTGAGTGTTCCTCTGATCGAGAAGTCTCCCCACATTCAGGCGCAGGAGGGGGAGAAGAGGCTGAGTGTTCCTTTATCCTCTGTGGCCTAATGGGGTAAAAGAGACAATATTCCCCTCCCATGTTAGCTCTTCTTAATGAAGCGAGCATTTAGCCTCTGTGCAGAGGTGAGCTGGGAATAAATGGCTGGCAGCTGGAATGGGATGAGGAAAGGTCATCAGCGTGTCACACAGTCCATCTATCAGGTAAACCACAGCCACTTGTTCAATCTGAAATCTCAGCAGCCTGAGTGCACACCAAGACAAAACACAACTCCAAATACAAGCCATGATTCACTATTACTCTGCCTGGGCACTTTGACAGGAGCTGTCTTACACTGAGAGGGAACGATGTTGACACGAGGCTCTGAATGTAGTCCTGTGTTACTCACTCAAACAAAAGAGTCGATCTTACAAAGAGGAAATGGACACCACATCTCACATTACAACATGTCCAGAAGTTCTTTGTATTTGTTATGTGTGATCTGTGATTCAACATCACAAACAGAACTGACCATTTATTTCCCCAGGCCATGGTAACTGGAGGAGGTAAAATGAACTATTACCTTGTTTCCCATATTCTATTTTCCCACAAGCCAATGGGGCAGTATGCCCAGGTTTGGCGACCCGTCTTCAATTTAGAGCAATTTAGCCAAGTGATGGGTGTAATTTGTTTTCTCCGTCAGGTTTCCATTTGCATTTAAATTAATCATTACCAGCCATGTTTTGCAGAGATTTCCCCAGATCGTAGGTGTCAGGACTCCAGTGACTTCATGCAATCGGCCTATTATGAAATCTGCAGTACAATTCACATATTTTGCCAAAGAACACAAGGTCTGTTTTCTTCTTTTTTGGGGAATGGAAGAACCCTGACAATGTTGTCCCTTGGGCTAAAGCACAAGACATTAGGAGGAAATGAGTGTCTAAACAGGCAGCTGGCAGCCCGGCTCCACCACGTGGCTCTGACACTCCCCCTTGGGGAAAACTTCACATTATGTCTGCAGAGCAAGCATAAGAGAGGACTGCTCTTCAGTCAGGGATGACATCCAGCCTTTACACTCAAACATCTGCTACATTACTTGTATTCTTTCTCTAAAGTGTGGCGTTATGTGACGAAACACAAATAAGTAAACAGTAATAAAGGATGTAAGCCAGAGAATCCATAATTTATCAAGATAACAAGCGCAAAACCTTCTTCTTTAGCTTGGATTTTTACTGCCATAAAATATTTTACTTTGCAAGCAATACTAATTCCATGCACTAATGTAAAACCATCTATTTGTCATTGTTTTTGTGTTCTCAAATGACAATTCTGGTGAAATGGGATTTCCATAGATTTCAATGTGAGAACACAGTCTCTCCATTGGTTAACAGTTCTACTGGGTAACTGGAGAGAGGAGTACATGACAGGGTTTGTATTGGCTCCTAATGTTGCAAAATAAATACCTTTTTTGTATTTATGCTTATTGTTACTTATACTTATTACTTACTATTATTGTATTTTGCTTTTCTCTTTAGTGGCAACTTGGGATCTGAAAAGTGCAGAAAGTGCAGATTTCTTCCACATTTCATGCTTCTTGCATGTAAATAGCTATCGTGGTAGTTGAGAGTCAACATGGCTGTAACGTTCAAAAGTAACTGAGTGTGCTTGTCCTCCAGAAGTGCTCACATTCACTGGGTTAAGCAACTAATGGATTCTAAAGAAGTCGGTTTGTTTTTTAACCAAAAATTTGTTTGTTTTTTAACTAAAAATCCAGCCTATTATATGTCCTACACTTCTCATGCACGCTCTGTGCATATACCGCACATAAGCCAAGTACTAGCTACTATATTTTATCAAGATTTTACCATTTCTTACCTGTCAAGAAGAAAAAAAAGCTAGCTCTGCATCCAGTTTTAGACCAATGCGATCTTGAAGCTCTCTCCATCTGGTGAATGTGTCGCCGATATTTACTCATGTTTTATTTCTTCTCAGGTTTGATAAATTCTTTACTTCTGTCTGCTCTGTCTGCATTTTTTTTTTTTTGTGTGTGTGGCTGTTTTGCTGTGTAAGCTGTAGTAGCTAGGGCTGGAATAGGTATCTTGCCACTCAGGTTAGCAGCCGCCATTGCTTCTGTATACAACTGTGCACTTGGGCTCTACCTATAACTGTGTCCCTGATCCAAGTGAGAGGAACTTCACTTTTTTCCGAGCCAGTGATTGGCTACACGTGCACGTCCCTTGGCCCCTCACCAATTCATTTTAGGTTCTTCTAAATTGAGGAAAAGAAATCAAATAAAGTACTTTTACTTCACTACACTGCAGTGGGATGAATATGGCCCAAACCATTTTACAATTACAACAACACAATGAAATAACCACACAGTCAACTATGCAGTGTAAGACCACTCTGAAAAGATGGTATTCACAGATGGTCCACAGATACTTATACCTCTCATAGTCTTTTACCATTAAAATGATGAGAAGTCTTTAATTTCATCTCTCTGTTGTCATCAAATTAGTACAATAAATATAAAAGTGTTACTCTAGTTTTCTGCTTGCTTCTCTGGAGTGTAACTGTCTGGTGCACAGAACAATACAATTCTCCAAAGAGTGAGTCCCAAAAACACACAGAGGTCCAGAGCTGCCCCATAATCACCTTCACCTCAGCGTGTGCACACCAGGGAAGAGCAAATGAAGAAGTTAGCCTAGCATACAGGGGTGTAGTGTTTGTGCTGTGATTATGAGAGGATTGTAGTGGTCCTGAACATTACTTTCACTGAGAGGGTAAAACAATCCAAAGCTAAACTGACTTTCTAAAAATTAGCCTCGACTGCTACTTGCTAACACCAATTTCTAGTCTGTGGTTGCCATGCCATCAAACTGCGTGCTCCACTCCCAGTCCGTCGCTGAGTAGAGCGCCTGCCGTGTCCTATATGAAAGGGGCTTAAGCAAATATAGTGAATATAGGCCATCACTGGTCAGATATAAATATATAACTAGAGATGGTTTTAATCTGTCACCACTGTAGTCGTCCATCTTCTTAAGAAACTCCTATATCATTGTCTCCTATTTGTAAAAATATTACTCCTACTATGCCTAAGTTAGATTTCAAGACAAAGCTCAGTGGTGTTTCCTTAGCACTTTGCATGACAACTTTAAATCTGTGTCTGCGCTCTAAAGAACCCAAAAATTTGATGGTTTGTCAGCAGGACTCCAGTGAACAAAATCAGGCTTCATCTAAATATTTTTTGCAGTATTTTATTAAGGATTTCCATGCAAACTAAACCTAATCTATTATTTTGCCCAAGCATCAAGTGGCAACGCTAGTCAACTGGAAAAAACTAAATTTAGACTAAAGCTTGGTGCCTTGTCCTCAGTGGAGTTTAGTAATTAAGCAGCAAACTATGACCAGCCTACAAAAAGCAGCACTGTAACCAGGGCTTAATTTGTAAATCAAACGATGCCAGAACAAAAATTGCGCTTTGACACCTGAGTCCACAAGGCCAACACTGATCCCGGAATGTACACACAACACAATGCCCAGGCACACACACATCCCAAAATACCAAGCAACTGCTTATTTATACTCAATTTTAAGTTATATTTTAATATATTTGTTAACATTATTATACCTTATAGCGTTTCACTTCAGTGTAATGTGTCAGTGTATATTTGTGTGATTGCTCAGCTGATCGAGAAATCAGCTGCTACGCATCATTACTGCACTTTTCTAGACTCGCTCTGTCATAGACCTACTGTGTGTGGCCACCAGTATGAAGCAAAAACACAGACTCATGCAGTTGTGGTCTGTATAAACAAAGTCTAGACCAGGAAAGGGAGCACACAGCAGCAGTAAGCTTTCAGCCTAATCATGTCTCTCCTTTTGCTTTCGCTTCTTTAAGTGACTTTAAGTGACTGCTGTGGAGCGCGCAGTCTTCTCCGCGTAATGGTGTTTCACGGCTCCAGGCTCTGTGACCCTCAGTGCGTTAGCTTGAGTTTACAGATACAGTGGGGCAAAAAAGTATTTAGTCAGCCACCAATTGTGCAAGTTCTCCCACTTAAAAAGATGAGAGAGGCCTATAATTTTCATCATAGGTATACCTCAACTATGAGAAACAAAATGAGAAAAAAAAAAATCCAGAAAATCACATTGTCTGATTTTTAAAGAATTTATTTGCAAATTATGGTGGAAAATAAGTATTTGGTCACCTATAAACAAGCAAGATTTGTGTCTCTCACAGAGCTGTAACTTCTTCTGTAAGAGGCTCCTCTGTCCTCCACTCGTTACCTGTATTAATGGCACCTGTTTGAACTGGTTATCTATATAAAAGACACCTGTCCACAACCTCAAACAGTCCCACTCCAAACTCCACTATGGCCAAGACCAAAGAGCTGTCAAAGGACACCAGAAACAAAATTATAGACCTGCACCAGGCTGGGAAGACTGAATCTGCAATAGGTGAGCAGCTTGGTGTGAAGAAATCAACTGTGGGAGCAATTATTAGGAAATGGAAGACATACAAGACCACTGATAATCTCCCTCGATCTGGGGCTCCCCGCAAGATCTCACCCCGTGGGGTCAAAATAATCACAAGAATGGTGAGCAAAAATCCCAGAACCACACGGGGGACCTAGTGAATGACCTGCAGAGAGCTGGGACAAAGGCTACCATCAGTAACACACTACGCTGCCAGGGACTCAAATCCTGCAGTGCCAGACGTGTCCCCCTGCTAAAGCCAGTACATGTGCAGGCCCCTCTGAAGTTTGCTAGAGAGCATTTGGATGATCCAGAAGAGGATTGGGAGAATGTCATATGGTCAGATGAAACCAAAATAGAACTTTTTGGTAAAAACTCTCCTCGTCGTGTTTGGAGGAGAAAGAATCCTGAGTTGCATCCAAAGAACACCATACCTACTGTAAAGCATGGGGGTGGGAACATCATGCTTTGGGGCTGTTTTTCAGCAAAGGGACCAGGACGACTGATCCATGTAAAGGAAAGAATGAATGGGGCCATGTATCGTCAGATTTTGAGTAAAAACCTCCTTCCATCAGGAAGGGCATTGAAGCTGAAACGTGGCTGGGTCTTTCAGCATGACAATGATCCCAAACACACTGCCTGGGTAATGAAGGAGTGGCTTCATAAGAAACATTTCAAGGTCCTGGAGTGGCCTAGCCAGTCTCCATATCTCAACCCCATAGAAAATCTTTGGAGGGAGTTGAAAGTCCGTGTTGCCCAGCGACAGCCCCAAAACATCACTGCTCTAGAGGAGATCTGCATGGAGGAATGGGCCAAAATACCAGCAACAGTTTGTGAAAACCTTGTGAAGACTTACAGAAAACGTTTGACCTCTGTCATTGCCAACAAAGGGTATATAACAAAGTATTGAGATGAACTTTTGTTATTGACCAAATACTTATTTTCCGCCATAATTGGCAAATAAATTCTTTAAAAATCAGACAATGTGATTTTCTGGATTTTTTTTTCTCATTTTGTCTCTCATAGTTGAGGTATACCTATGATGAAAATTATAGGCCTCTCTCATCTTTTTAAGTGGGAGAACTTGCACAATTGGTGGCTGACTAAATAAAATACCCACTAAAATACCCACTGTACATTTGAACAAACAAAAAAGAACAAACTGCTATGGACCTATGTCCCGTGCGCACAGGGGATATAATGGAAGAATAAAAAGCACACACCCAGGGCGTGTGGCGTAAGGTTTCTCTGCGTAACTATGGCTATGTAACAGTGACACAGGCGTTAAACTGGCCCCGGGTCTCATCCTGTGACCCATGATCAGCGCGTTAGCTCAAGCTTCCATATGCATTTTAGTAAAAGAACAAACTAACGTGGCACTGCCATGTTCCGTGCGCTCTCGGGCGCAAAGGGGAAATAACGCGGCACATCCAAAGCTCATCACGTAGGTCCCCTCCGCGTAACCAAAGTCAGGACAAACCTCAACAGATTTACTGTCTCCTGGCTGTAAGCAAACACATCACTTTTGACTTAAAGAGCCGCAGTCAGCTGTAGCTCCACTCATGTTTGTAAAAACACACAGCCTACTATGGCTCTGTGCAGCTCTGTGGATGCAGCAGGGATTGGGCGAGGTCGGGGCACATTTCAAGGTACTCACAGTGCGTACTGCTGTACACCTGCAGACACCACTGGTGTTAACAGTGGTGAATAGATGTTTCAGGTTGACGAGAAGGTCTTTTCCACCCGATCCCCTGTACACTCTATAGACACCAATTACAGCATAGGGACAGTCTGTGTTGAAGCGCTCATGCGGAAATGAAGCGTGGCTTTTATGTTTAAAACATTGCATTTCTGTGTAATTACACCTCCGACCTTCAACACAGGTTTAGGAGGTCAAGAGTCAAACGTAGTCAACACTTTGTTCTGAGTTGTGTCCGAGTTACCGGATCCAAGCAAACAGTTGCTGGATCCAACTGCGCCAAAGTAAGGGAGTTTCCGTATTCTGTTCCGGCAAGTTCCGGCTCAAATTAAGCCCTGACTGTAACAAGAAAAGTTAGTACACACCTAAGCAGGAGAGTGACTTGGCTTTCAAATGAGCATAATTTAAAAATGCTAAATATAATTACAAGAGTGTCTAAATTAAGAATATTTGAAAAACTAGAATCATTCAGAGACAGCACAGAACTCTGCTAAGCTGCTATCTCACAATGGTAAATATACTGTGCCCAGACTTGGACACAATGCCATATAATCCATTAAAACATCACATGTTGTTTTACTCACACCTTTTGGCTGTCACAGGCCCTATCCCAAATTAAAAGTTTTGAAGTGGTATAATTGTTGTAATATGCACATGTATATAATTTGTCTCCTGACTTTGTACTACAATGAATCGTATAATCTACTGAAGAAAGTTGTTTTTGTACTGAAAAAAAATTAATTGCCATAAAAACTAAAAGCTTTCAACTGTTAAAATCATTCACATCTGATAGAAACTCAGCTCTACTAATTACTTTTTCCAATCTCTGCAGCTCTTGTTTATCTGCTCCTTGTGCATATAAATATTGGAAAATTCTATTTACTGCTATTTAGAGAAAGACTCATCATAAGTGTGAATCTCACAACCAGTTGAGCAGAGAAAGAAGCAATTAAAAATGTCAAACCATTCAAGAGTTCTGAAGTGGTTTTCCTCGTCTCTTCTCTTAAAATCCCATAAGTCTCCAATCTGCCGCCATAATTAAATGGAAAGACTAGTGACAAGTCCATTCTGTGAGCCCAGATTGACAATACACGAAGAGGGAATGGACAGTAGGCTGAAATAACTGGTTACACGTCGGTGATATATTGGCAATAAAGACAAATTGATGGAGTTGGAGATCATAAAATATGTCACATAAGAGAATCAATAGTGAGGAGAAAAGGGATGTGTTCTCACAGAGGTAACGCTGTCTCTTATATGCTCTATTAGCATCATACTGATTTATGTCCCACCTGGGCTATGACATTTACTGATCATCCTTCTACCATATGCCTTCTGTAGAATGTGACAGCACACATCATAGAATTATTATGGCACTTTGACTTTTCTGTATTTATAGGCCCATATTAAAATATCACAGCCCAAACCAAAGTGCTGCATGAATAGTGACCTTTTTTCTCTTTTTATGTTACAGTGAAGGCCTTAAATAGACTTAGACAGAAACCTTAGACTCTGATCTTAATCCTTAATTACTTCTGTGTGTTTATTTACACATGAAGACATACAGACATAAGCAAATAGTACTGGATGACTATAAATATTGTTTCATGCTATAACATAGTCAGAACTCATGTCAGTTTGGTCCCTTGTGTAAAACTCCCCTCTGTGCTTTTAGAATTCCCTGCTTCTCTCTACAGCCAGGGATAAAATAATCGACAGGCGAGTGGAAAAAGACAGCAGGATCAATACAATTAAACAACTCAGACTGCAGGAGTAATTTGAGGTGAGATGTTGTATAAGCGACGTCCTCTATGTAGCTGTTCAACATATTAGCTAGCAAAGTGTTTTTCAGCTAATGACCTTAAACAACATAAGAAGAGGGACCATTTCTGGGCCCCCCTGACTCTGAGGCCCGGGACAACAGACTGTTTTGCTCCCTCCCTGTCGTCTGGCCTGGTTGGGAGTAAGGGGCATTTGCAATCATCAATGTCACAGCTACATGTCACCAAAAATACTGACCTTGATTAATCTAAGTGACTCTGAAGTGTTTGGAAAACAAAATTGTGTCACAGTGCATGTACATTTTAGAAGTAGGGATACTAGGTTCATAGACAAAAATCTTCTCAAGGGTCAGTCATGTTACTGCAGTTTAGTCTGCCGCAGTAAGTATTAAACAACAAAGAGCAATAATTTGTAGAAACAGCTGCTGTAAGCTCTTCTCTGTAAAGTGAGCTCCAGTCACACAGGTCAGTGCATCTGACTTATCATCAAGTCAACAGCAGCACCAATAACAGTATTACCACTGGGCATTGATTATTACTTCACCCTGATCTAATTAGCATGAGCCTGTTCTGCTGGCTACACAACACCTCAATGCACAATGTTTTTGCACAACAAAAAGAACACTTTGCTGTTCAACCAAAGCAGTGTTTTACACAGTACACACATCTATACTTATCATAGGGGCTTTTGGCTGGGTCGGAGGTGCAATATTTGTATCATGTAGTTTTACAAATTAAATGTCACACATCTGCAAATAAGTATACACAGAGAGAAAACAGCAATCTTCACATCCTGAAAAACAGATGCCTTTAGCTTGTTAACACTACCTGCTTAAGCCAACAGGGGACAAACTGAGCCCAGAGCAGACAAACTAAGAACTGATGGAGTGTGGTTCAGAGTGTGCAGAAATAATGTTGTAATAGAGAGCATTTGCAATCTGCAATGTCACAGCTAGATGTCGCCAAAAATACAGACTCATCTTGATTCAATCTAAACCAACTGAGTGATTCTGAAGTGGTTGGAAATCAAAATTGGGTTGCAGGCAGTATACATTTTAGAAGTAGGGATACTACATCCAGAGACAAAAAGCGTTGAAAGACTCAGTCATGTTACTGCAGTTTAGTCTGCCACAGTAAGTATTAAACAAGAAAGAGCAATCATTTGTAGAAACAGCTGCTGTAAGCTCTTCTGTGTAAAGTGAGCTCCAGTCACACAGGTCAGTGCATCTGACTTATCATCAAGTCAACAGCAGCACCAATAACAGTATTACCACTGGGCATTGATTATTACTTCACCCTGATCTAATTAGCATGAGCCTGTTCTGCTGGCTACACAACACCTCAATGCACAATGTTTTTGCAAAACAAAAAGAACACTTTGCTGTTCTACCAAAGCAGTGTTTTACACAGTGTACAGATCTATGCTTATCATAGGGGCTTTTGGCTGGGTCGGAGGTGCAATATTTTATCATCAGTTTTCCTCTAATCATTGCTTTCTGAGAGAAAAGCTACAGATCTGCCACTCATTGCTGCCACCCCCTCCTAAGAGCCCCTGTGTCTTCTCCAGAGACGCCGCCATCCACAGAAACGTCCCATGGGTGTTACAAATGAAGCCTGCTGTTTCCTCCAATGCAAAAAGCCCACAGCTAAAGTGAAATGTTTTTTTTATTTTTTATTATAAGCATTTTCATCTCTTTTCTGTTGTTCTTTGCACTCCTATTTCTGGGTCCTAATTAGGCTCAAGAGGTAGCATGAGGTAAGGGATCTATTACATACAACATTTTACAGTTTTTTTTTCCACTCATCAGTTGCAATAAAATAAAATATGTTGACATTTTCAAATTGAAAGTGTGTTTTTGCACTTTGGTAAGACGGCCTAAAATAACTACAAGTGACTTTTGTCACATACAACTTTTAAGGTATATCAGAAACTTTAGTCAAAAATTTCAAAAAGGAGAATCAGTGGAAGTTCAGAGCAAAATCATGGTGACTTGAGTCACAAATCTGTACAAAATCTGATTTAACTTCTTTGCTAATAACAAGATGCTAATCATCCAGTATAAATAAAATCTATATCTTCTGTTGGCTGTATTTAAACTCCAGTAACAAGGCAAGATGGGTGCTTTGAAATCACTGGGAATGTGTGACTTGAAGCTCGTGCTGCACTTCAAACGTCCGACATCTATCTCCCTATACACTTTGTGATGTGACAAGCTTTTATCCCTAATGCTTCTTATTTAATTCACTTTCACTACATCTCATCTTCTACCACTCACAGATTCTCTTTACTCAAAATTAAAGACATAACTAGAAAAATGCAAAGCCCGCAGAGTCCGGCGCAGTTCATCAACATACCACCATACTGGCAATTACTTTGTAAATCAGTTTCTGCACAAGCTATGATTTGAGTTAATAAGAAAATGGTGGACAAGCTTTTATTAGAGCGGCCATGCAAGTCCCACCCAGGAAGAGCCACAAATAGAAGCAGGTTGACAGAACACTCCACTGCTGCTGGTGGGGTTTTAGAAAAATGTCTTCAATGTGCAATGCAAAATGGATGAAATATCAGCCCTGCATACAAACTCAGAGTCGTGTTCTACAGAGGAAATGACAGACACCAGAATCAACAGCACAGTTCAGTAGTTGCATAACTGTGACATGCTCCAGAAGATTCCTGTAGCCAAAACAACACTTGCACAATGTGAACAAAATGTTGACTCCAATCAAAATATGCTAATTTTGTTTACATTAAAACTGCTGCACATTTTTGAGGCTTCAGAAGTAATGTGTGATGATTTCAGCCTTAAACACATCACACATTACTGCTATATGCATCAAGTTAATCAGATCAATTCATTTTAAATAATACATTTGAGACTGACTAAACACACAACTTTGCATAATGCTGTATGTTGAAGACAAATATCTGGTGAGAACTTGATTTGTAGAAATATGAAGCGAATTGATTTGATCTTAATGGTGCCATTTTGTCTTTAACCAACTCCACACTCAATGTTCCTCTGAGCTCTGGAGAAAACTTAACTTTACTAATTTTACACCAGCACAACTTCCTGCTCTGTGGCCTGGTTGGCAGCCTGTTAGCAGCCTCCAGCACAGACCTGCTGTGGTGCAATATTGGTTTAGAGCCAAGAGCCTTGTTCAGGAAATGGCTCAAGCAATTTCATTTTTGAGGTATGAATAAAAATTTGGAAATAGAACAGTATAATATTACCATTGGTGGATGACTGTGAGTGTTACCAGCTGAGAATAGTCCTAAAAAAACAGTATTCAACGTGGCTTAGTGTGGCATCCACGGTCACTAAGCGAGGTGAGTAAAAATTGTTAAGGCATGGCTAAAAATCAAAGGGAGGAGGTAGGGGCTTGAAAAATTCTAAAGTGTAGACTGTTGCTCATCAGCTTTTTTACCTTGCTGCTAAAAATGAGCTACTTTCTAAAGAATTCTTGACATGAAAGTGTAGAAAATGTCTTTTTCACAGATATTTTTGTAGCCTATGCTACGTATATGTGGAGTCACACAGTGCATGTCTAAGATTATAGTAATAGTAAGTAATAAAATGACTCATGTATATTGCACATGTCCAACAGTGATAAATACTTGCACTAAAGTTTAAAAGACTAATGCTACAATGCTAATGCTTCTTAATAAAATGCTCCAGACAACCTTGTGTAAAACTCCCCTCTGTGCTTTTAGAATTCCCTGCTTCTCTCTACAGCCAAGGCTAAAATAATCGACAGGCGAGTTGAAAAAGACAGCAGGATCAATACAATTAAACAACTCAGACTGCAGGAGCAATTTGAGGTGAGATGTTGTATAAGCGACGTCCTCTATGTAGCTGTTCGACATATTAGCTAGCAAAGTGTTTTTCAGCTAATGACCTTATTTGTCCTCCTGTTGTCTGTTCGACTTCACAGGTTACCTTCAGACAAACTTTAGAGCATGAATGCTGATATTAATGAACAGAAGGAGTCTTGAAAGCAGCGCTCTTCACTCACCTTTCCCTGAGACCTTGTATGTTCATTAAAATGGACACTCACATCTGAAGATGTCCCATTTGGGTTCAGTGGAAATGCCTCAGAAAGGGTCTGACACTTGTCTGAAATGGTAGTATGGAGGGAATGAGACTCTTATTACTAATATTTACCTGTGGGACATATTTGAATTCATGAACATCTGGAGGAGAGACCTGTGCTGACATGGATCCATGCTGCATGCAGAGTGACCTCAGAACAGTAAGTGACAGACACCGAGGGCACAGTGAGATGCATGGGCTGGTGCAGGCTCAGTGCTAATAAGTGGGTTAAAGCCCAGAGTAGATGGGGAGGGAATCCTGCAATAAGATACAGCAATGGTTTTTAAACTGTGGTATGTAGACTTCTTCTGGTACTCATGAGTCTTTTGCAAGTGAAGTCTGACATTAATTTAGAGTTTTATTTCAGCCTGCTAGCCCTGCTCTGCTTGGGGCTTAAATGTAATACATTATGTATACCACTGCTTAGTCCTGGTTTTGTCCTGGTTTCATTCTGGTTTACACTGCGTATATGTCAGTCCCTATTTTATTCCTTGGTTCAGATCTAAGTTAGTCAAGATTTAGGCTCATCTTAGTCTATTACAGTCAGTACTTGGAAAGTCAAATATTATATCCAGGGGTGAAAGTTGATTTTTGCTTATGCCAGTACTATAACAAATTATGCCTACATATATATATATTAATAGCAGAAAAAGCAGATATACGAGGTTAAGAATGAATCGTGACTATAAATGAAAAATATAGACATGGCTTATACGGGTTTAACAGGGTTTGAAAACAAATCAAACGCACCCTATAAAGGCCAACACACACCGGACGCACGTCAAAAAATATGCCCCTATTGTTTTCTATGAGGCGCACACATGGCCCCCATACTTCTGCAGTAACAAAAACAAAGCAAACAGGTGACATACATCAGGCTCTGACACCTTCCTCACCTGTCTCCTCCCTGATACCGCTGCCTCTCCTCCTGTGTGTGTGTGTGTGTGTGCGTCAGCTTCATGGCAGTGTTCAGAGCCACGGAGCGCGAGCCGCCCGCAGCCTCCACAACAGAACTGAAGTGAAAGCGGCCAGAACTCTGATTGTTATTAAGTTGCTTGTATTGGGTTTAGTTCGTAGCTCGTGTGGTTTCCTCGCGCTTCCGTGGTGTCTCGTGTTTTAGAAAGAATCTCAGACTGATCCCTCTGCGTGTCATTCAAATGCCATAGGCAAATGACTTTATTTGGAAAGACATGGCTCCGCGATCTACCCGCACTGCTTTTACGATCGACGGTAGATCGCGATCGCCGGGTTGAGGACCACTGATTAAAACCTTCTCAAGAGTTTGGTATAATTTGAGGCGGCGCTCCAGGTGTGGTTTGGGCTTAAGACGCGCATGCTCAATGCGTTTTTTTAAGGAAGCGAGAGAATCAGTGAATGATGAGAGGGGAGAGGGACATTCTGTGCATTAAATCACATCACGGAGCGATCATAAGCCACCAAAAAACACACAGACACAGATATGATGAGAGAAAGCACTGCCTGGTTCACATGCTGTAGCGTCAGAGATTTTTTTTCCTCATAAAAGCGTCCGCGGTCCGCGGCTGCTTTTTAATGTGTGTAAAAGCTGCAAAGACCGGCCAAAGCTGATCTCTTTCTACCCCCTCTAAATCTTATGGCGGTACGTAGTACCGGGCCGTACCGGCTTACTTTCAGCCCTGATTATATCACTGTGATACAGCAGAGGGGAACTAATAATGTGAGTACTCAGAAAGTCATATTACACAAAAGCTATGTGTGTGTTATACATGTAACTTTTAATTACTCCAAAGCCATTATCAGTCTGCGCTGTAACATCAGCAGTCTGTCTGTATAGCACTCTGAATTATCAGGTCAAAGTTTTGTGAGTAGAACATAATTTAACAGCAGAGAGGAAGTTATACATCACTGTTGAACAACCATTAAATGAATGATGATTTTTCAGCTATATGTTTGCAAAAGAGCACTGAATTAATGTTAAAAATACAAAATACAGGGGTGCACGGTGGCAGAGCGGTTAGCGTTCTCGCCTCCCAGCAAGGAGATCGTGGGTTCACATGAACTCTCTGGGTGGAGTCTGCATGTCCTCCCCGTGTTACTGTGGGTTCTCTCCGGGTTCTCCGGCTTCCTCCCACCGTCCAAAGACATACATGTGTTCAGTGAATTGGTGACTCTAAATTGACCCGAGTGAATGAATGTGAGAGTGAATGGTTGTCTGTCTGTGTTTGTCTCTGTCAGCCCTGCGATAAGCTGGCCCCGTCCAGCGTGTACCCCGCCTACGGCCCAAAGTTACTGGGATAGGCTCCAGTCACCCGCGACCCCTAATGGGAATAAGCGGTAGAAAATAATGAATGAATACAAAATACAAAGGGAATTAGATGGCTTATAAACAAATTATAGCGGACATCCATATTAATAGATTTTATTATAGATTTAATTATGTTAATAAACAACACTGATTGAGAGGAATGTATTCATGTTGGGCCTTGATGCTTCCTCTTTTCTCCACTGAACTCGTCTCATCCTTGGTCCAACCAGGATCTGCCAGTTGTAGTTGGCAGCTTATAACAGAGGGATTCCCAGGGGACGAGACCAAGAGGAAGAGCAGGGAAGAATCTAGTCAGTGGAGCTGAATAAAACTGTTTTATGGACCTCAGTATCAATAAAGGATGAACATATGGCACTTTATTGCTAATGTGTATTGTTTTCCAGACTGAATAAGAATAATACATGGTAATAATACATGGATTATGTGCCATTATTTTGCCCATGATACAATGTAGGTTACTGATGATAAAAATGCCACAGTACATCTGTGTGTGGGATTCAAAATGAAACATGTATCCTCTGAAAGCTTTACTAATGCTTTGTGTGCATTTTAATAGGATCATCATAGACTTTTAACATTGCTCTCTCCTACAACAGCACTGAATCATATTTAGTTAATCTGAACTTTATTCCCTTCATTACTGTAAGAGCAGCTGCAGAATAATCCTTGTAAACAGTGTTATTAGAAAACTATGGGAGCTCAGCATGATGGACTATCTTGTCTAAAAACCTCTTCACATTTTACTAGAACTTTAAAAAGACTTCAGAACAGTTCATAGTGCATAACCCGACAATGTGTTGTGAGTTTCTTACGTCATTAATTACTGACAGGAGAACAGAGGAGGCTAATGGCAGACACAGTGGCAGCTTTCAACTTTGACTTTGAAGTTTATCACGAAGCGTGACACAAATCAGAACTATAAAGTAAAACCTGACAATATGACAGCTATCTGAGCGTGAGTTTACAACACACTGAGTTATTTATTAGGAAAAAAACTATCAGTGCCGCTGTATGTTTTTCTGATTTGCTAACAAGCTTGACACTTGCTGAATAAAATAATGGAGTTTTTGCTTTTAAAATATACAAAACAAAGTTGGGACAAAGATGTGCTTTTATCCATATTCATAGATAAAATTCATCCACAGAGAATGTGAGTTGATGCCATTGTTAATAATTATTTTACTGTGTTGAAGTGTTGGAGTAATTTTCCCATAAGCTTTCATGACCTCCACTCACTTCAGATCAAGTCGATTTTAATTATAAACCAATATCATATTTTGCCTGGAGGAGGCGCATGTCTTTCTGTCTGACAGTGAGATTTTTGTAATCATTTCCAGTGGAAATGGATAATAGATGGAAATCAACATGAATAACTCAATGTGAAGATGGCCTGATTTTAAATAATCCAGTTATGGATGACATTGAATAAGAGCATCTGTCTGTGGCTTTGGGGCAAAGAGAACGACAGCAAAGTTATAGAAAAATATTTATCTGAGTCATACTGTATGCTACTTTGTGTGACTATCACAGCAAAGCTGAGTGATTCAGAGTAATTTCAGTGCTATGATACACCATTGCATCCATTAGCACTGAAAAGAAGGGAAAAACAAGCGTCTCTACTTGCTCAACATTTAGCATCAAAAAACATCTTATTTTCTTTTATTTACTTTCACAGAGGAAGCAAAGAGAACAGTAAATCCTTTCATCTTAACAAATTTCACAGCAATCAGTTTAAGTGGAGCATTTCCTTTCATCTCTTTAAAGGTGGTATTCATAGCATTACAAATATGTAGAACTGGTTTAATCTGGTGAAATGCATTGTTTTCAGTTCAGTTTATACTTTTATTTTCACTTTCATCATAAAAACTTTCAGTATACATGGAAGCGAGATACCGTTCTCCATTTATCCTAATGCCCAGTGCTCATTCATCCACACAATGTAACAGTCAACCAGTGTTAAAAAGTATATAGAAAAATAAAGTAACACAATAATAGATAAAGTAATTAATTAAAAGTACAATATTTAAATATAAATATGCTGCATGGGTTAGGCAAGGTGCTGAGGTGCAGATTGACAGTGCATGTGCATTTTTAAATTTGTCTTTATTATTTCTATGTGCTAACAAAAGGAATGGAGAGCATTTTTTTTCAGTTTCAGTGTGAACATTAGAGCCACATTTCCACCAGTGTTTTATTGTAAATAGTTTGTACTATACAGTGAACCCCGAAATTATTCATACCCCTGGCAAATTCTGGCTAAAAGTTACTTTTATTCAACCAGCAAGTTTTTTTTTGTTTGTTTGTTTTTTGTTTTGTTTTTTTACCAGAAATGACATAGGCTTCTCCCAAAAGATAATAAAACGATGTACATTATGGGAAAAAAAAAAATTCCTCAGCTTTTATTTGCATTTGAACAAAAAGTGGCATGTCCAAAATTATTCATACCCTTCTCAATAATCAATAGAAAAAACTTTATTGGCTATTTCAGCAAATCAAACACTTCCTATAATTGCTGCCCAAGCCGGCTTTTTTGTGCCTTATCTGGGAAGTGGTATCCTCCTTGGTCTGTGTTCGTGGAACCCAGCGGTGTGCAGTGTGTGTTGGACTGTCTGCCTTGAGATGTTGCCACCAGCAGAGCCCAGATTCATCAGGATGGCCTTGGTGGTGATCCCTGGATTCTTTTTAACCTCTCTCACTATTCTCCTGGCCAGCACAGGTGTCAACTTTTGCCTTCCGATCACGTCCTCTGAGATTCGTCTCAGTGCAGAACGTCTTGTATTTTTTTAATAATACTTTGCACTGTAGCCACTGGATCTTCAAAACATTTTGATGTGGTCTTATAGCCCCTTCCTGACTTGTGAGCAGCCACAATGCACAGCCGCAGGTCCTCAGAGAGCTCCTTTATCTTAGCCATGACTGTCCACAAACCAACAGCAGAGAGCTTCTGTTTTTCACCTGTTGTGTTGATGAAAACAGCTATTTCCAATAAATCAGGGTAATTAGGATGCTTTAGAAGAGCATGGACTATTTGGAATGGAATAGAACTTTGGATTTCCCCATAGACTGTGACAGTTTGCAAAGGGTATGAATAATTTTGGACATGCCACTTTTTGTTCAAATGTAAAAAAAAAAAAAAAAAAAAAAAAAAAAAAAAGCTGAGAAATATTTTTTTTCCACAATGATACTTGTTGTACATCGTCTTATTATCTATTGGGAGAAGCCTATGTCACTTCTGGTCCAAAAAAAAAATAAAATATTGCTGGTTGAATAAAAGTTACTTTATGTCAGAATTTGCCAGGGGTATGAATAATTTTGGGCTTCACTGTATGTACTGTATGTTTTAATGTTTGTGTTCTTGTCTGATTGTTTGTTATTGTCTCGGGGACCTGGTCTGAAAATTTGCTGTTAGCTAGATGGCCTATGGACATGGCATCGGTTGCATATGAAACTGTAATAATGCGTTTTCTGTCCCGTTTCATTCAAATAAACTTAAAAATAAATAAAAGTTTATTCATTTCCCTGATAGCCTGAGGGATGAAACTGTTACACACTCTGGCTGCCTCTCCCGAAGTCTAAAACCATCTCCTTGATTTTCTCCATGTATAAGGAGAGGTTGTTGTTGCAACACCACCTAGTTAAAGAGGCCAATTTTGGATTCTATTTATTCATATTCGTATTTACTGTAATGTATACCTATAGTTTAAGGCCTAGATTTTTATTATAATATTAATAATAGTGTATTGGATTTATATAGAACCTTTTAAGATACCCAAAGCTCTTTACATTGCATTATTCATTCACTCCTTGGTCACACTCAGTGGTGGTGAGCTACTTCTCTAGCTTCAGCTGCCCTGGGGCAGACTGATGAAGCGTTATAAGCGTTAAAATTAGTGCAATCCTAAAGTTTTTTTATCCACTTCCATACATTAGTGTTGACTACTTAGATATATACATTAGAGGGCTCACCTTGTTCAACAAACTGTGCATTAAAAGTGTGGATGCACAGCACAGGCAGCCGCATCCCTCTCTCATACACCAGAGTCGATTCAAAACATGGCACTAACAACATTCTCAAAGCTCAGTTTTTTTTTTTTTTTTTTTACAGTGAAGTGTCTGTGTTTTCCTTTGTTTTCCACTTTCCTCTAGCTGTGCCTCCTTCTACCATTAGGTGCAATTTGAAGCAAAGTTTTGAAACTTGTCACAAAAATGGATGCAAATTAGCTGCCAAAACATTTCAGCGGTAAAAAAAAAACCTATCAGGAGTTAGATGCACTTGTACATAAGCCTTTATTTGTAACAGAAAAACAAGAAAAATCCATGTCTCTGTTAGACAGAAGTTAAACAAGTTGAGCTCTTTTCACACAGGTTCATATATACAGTATTAGGCAATTAGGGGGTTGGTTATGGTTGGTCAGAGCTGTCCAGTCATTTAACACAAAAGCTTGCACAACACAATAACCAGTTTTGCACAGCAGTTATTAAGCTAACATCAATACTGCATATATTCAAAACACACATGATAAGAATCACCAACTCACAACGTCCTTGGCAGACACACGCATGCACGCACGCACGCACACATGCACACACACACACACTTTCACACATTAAGGCCTAGATACACCAAAGCGACTCCCAGACTGCCACCGATAAGACGGAGCGACAGCTCGTCTCTTCTCATCTCCTCTCGTTCCCTCCCGTTTCCTCACATCGCATGACCTTTTTCCCTCTTCATACACCGAAGCGACAACCGACCTAAAGACCGTGTAATTACCACCCCACCCCCACCCCAAAGCGGGAGATGGCGCTAGCCAGTGAACAAAGATCAATGGAAGTGACACAATGTTTGCGGAAGACATATGTATGTAGCGCGCCTTGGTCTGCCACTGTTCTCAGCTTGTCTGAACATTTGAGAAGGGTGATAATGGCCGGTTTGGACATTGTTTTGTGTGGATTAGGTGCTGCTGCTCTGTTACTTGAAGAAGATAACTTTCCGCACGGAATTGCGAAGAATGCAAAAATGGTGACGGTACGCTGCCACAGCATTTGTCACCTCTCATCACTCCATCACTTCCGCTAAAATTCCCATGAGCTAATTGGCGCGGCAGCTGTAGTGCTAGGCCTATCAGAGCGCTTCGTGCCAAAGACCAAAGACGGCAATTCAACAAGGCCAATCGGCAGGAAACTAGTCAGACAGCCTCCATCCTGGAGCGATGGGGGCGACGGCGCATACATATCAAAAGGACGGAAATGAGCGACGTGGAAGAACCGTTAAGATGGCTTCAGACGGGCGATCGTCGCCTTGGTGTATACCCCCCTTTACAGAGCACAAGAGAAGTACTGAAGTCTCCAAGATACTTTCTGTAGGACACAATAAAGCCGTATTGTGTGTTCTTCTTTTTTCTTTCAAGCGCTTCTGAAAAAGTTGAGATAAATGTCTCCAGGTTTTATGCCCAAATAAAAACAGTGCAAATAGTCATTAGCTCTTTACATAAGAGCAACATAACTAACTAAGCGGCACAGTGGCTTAGTGGTTCACACTTTTGCCACTTCAAGAAGGTCCCTGGTTTGATTCCCAGACTCCGTGAGGCCTTTCTGTGTGGAATGTGCATGTTCTCCCCATGTCTGGATGGGTTTCATTTGGGCGCGGCAGCCCACTGCTGCTGACAGGTTGCCTCAGCGGCATTGAAGGAGGGGTCAAATGCAGAGATTGAATTTCCCTACGGCATCAATAAAGTATACCTTACCTTAGCCTACCGTAATACAAGTTGGAATAAATAGTCACCTTTGACCTTTAACAGTAATTTTGTTTCTTTACCCTGGATGCATGCTAAGGCTTCCTTAGGACAGTCTCTCTTCTGCTAACTACATGTGATATACCTTTGTGTCTACTGAAGCATGGTAATCAGTAAAACAAGACAAGCCTCCAACTGTCATATGACTCAACTTCAACATTTCCTAATGCAACAAGAGATTAATCCATTCCTATAACATAAAAAAAGGAAAGCTTGATGTGCACTGATGTTCCTGTTTCTGTGAAAAGAATTAAGGACATAGTGCATTGTTAATCTGCTAAAGCCGTGGCCTTTGTAAAAGAGAACCTGAGGAGCAACACAAAACAATGGGCGTGTAAACTGCCACTTGACTTAATCCTATACGTCTGGTAACAAAATACCACAGATGATGAGTACAAGGCAGCCGTCATCAGCGCGTCGAGAGAGTGAGTCTTGCTCACTGCTACAAATGTCTCTCTCTGCCTTTGACAGATTAATGTGGAAAAGCCCCAAAGTTGAAAGCAGATCCACTCCACCAATCCTTTCCCTACTTTCAGAGCCTTAGCATTTACATCCAGCGCTTTAGCTCCCTGTCTATGCTAACGATGTTTCAAAATGAATCAGCAGTGTCACCTAAAATCCAAAGATTAAGGAAGGAGGAAGGAAAATCTCTGCCATGGGTGGAATCAGAGTTATTGCAGAATCTCTGAAACTCTGTCTGACTATCTGAGCTCTTTCTGTACACAGAGACACTGGACATTTGTTTTGCTGAATTGATTGCATTTTACAATGCTTGAATGAATTCTTCCACCTCTGATTAGACAAAAACTCAATTCAGATCAACTTGTAAATGTCTATAATATATATAATATATATAATATAATATATAATATATAATAATGTCTGTAAATGTCTATAATGGCTTTGAGTGCAGATAAGAGTGGGCTGTAGGTGGCCCAGCACAGTGTGAAGCAACTCCACTCTCAGCTGGCGTCCATCTTGGCTCTTAATGACCGTTTGAGGCATCGTTATGAAGCAGGACAAAAGTTGCACAAAGAAACTCAAAAAGGAGTCTCTAATTTCCAGAATGCTTCTCTGCTTTCATTCCAGCTATATTCTGTTTGAGGGGGAAAAAAATCCAACAATCCATTTTTTATCCTTCATTATCACCACATTCTCTTTGAGGGGGTGATTTAGCCTCCAGTTAGAACTTGGCCACAACCATTTCATCTGACAGAACTCACAATCTTATAGAGAACACTGCAATTCTTTTAAATGAGGATGATGTATGAAAACGCAAATATAGTGCCCACTGGCTGAAGTGTGAAATCCTACCATTCCAATAAAAGGTATTCAACCAACTTTAGATTTACATTAATTCATACTTTACAGTCTTTGTAATCAGAAAATTGGAAAAGCTTAATATTAAAGGCAATTTTACAAGTACACTCTTGTAAAACATGAGTCTTCGTTTTGTACATGAAGAAATATCAGAAGATAAAGGGGCTGGATTAATGCACTGATTACATAGAGACCACCACTAAGAAACCACTTTTGAAATCTCCCAATTTCAGTGAGTTGCATTCTTACAGGACAAAGGCAGCCGCTTGCTCGTTCTATCTTGTAGCACACTTCAAAGTCTGTGACAACAACAACAAAAGTTATTTAAAAAATCTCCAGCAGAGTTGCTTTTCAACCTGGGAACACTGCTGTACTTACAGAGAAAGAATGGGAGAGTAGTTCACAGATCTGTGGAATCAGAATATTAATGATAGTGAAGCTCCTCTCTGAGTAACAATGATGTATGAATTCAATATACAGAGAACAGTCCTGCAGCACAAGCCCACTGGATAAAGCAGATGAAGTTAGATTTGTTTGTTCAGAGCTGGAGCACCAAGACAGAATGTCATTAGCCAGTTAATATTACCATGATAACCACCGGTGTCATGGGAAAATGTCAACTCTATACTGATGTTTAGTGAGGCTCTCGTCTTCTCTAACTGTGCCCTGGCTTTGTCTTCGGGCTGATAAACACCAACAGATAAACTTTAATCTCTCTCTGAGCCACTGCTTCTCTATTTGATCTTACTTAACTGTTCTTTCTGGGAGCCCATAGTACATTTACATTTTTCACTGGAAATGTAGTTGTCTTTGCAATAATGTGTGCACTGGGAATTGAATCACCAACCCATCAGTTGCTCCTGCGCGATTGTCGCACAGAAGACAAAAACTCACTGTGTATAAATGACAAGTCCCTTAAGTTGAGCCTAAATGTCAGAAAGAATCAGAATGGAGGATCAGGAAACAGGACACGCAGGCCTTTGACCCACTGTGCTAAAAGGACACGCTGGTGGTCCATCATACAGAGTGAAAAATGGTGCAGCTCTGTACTGTCAGGAGTCAGTGAGTCTGAAGTCGTGTTCATGTTGACTGCAATAGTAAGGATTTCCATAATGGTAAAAGGCATCAGAGTGGGTTTGATAAGCAGGGGAAGGTGAAACAGCAGAATCACCTGACACCACCTGTCTTCAACACATGAGGAAGACACTTTACAGTGGAAAACAAGTATGTATGTACATTTTACATTCTTCTAAAACCTATACTAAAAGCATGTTTTTACATGAACATATCAAAGCTACATAACACTACCCATGTGGTCAAGGTCATGATCTAATACACCAATGCTCTTTGCAATATACCGTTTATCTGTGTAAGAAAATGACTAACTAACTTATGAAAACTAACTCTTAATAGACAATTGAGGCCAGGGGTGTCCAAACTATGGCTGGTGGACCAAATGCTGCTCATCGACCATTTTTTTATTGGCCAGTGGGCCTCAATCTTAACTTGTCAAAGGTAGCAAGTTAAAAAAAGGCAGGTAAAAGATTTACTGTATATTTGTGTGAGATGAACCTGGCAAAAAGTAAGAAAAATCTAACTTTGTGGTTGGTTGAGCCAAAAATTTCAGCCATATTATTTGCCAGTCCCAAAGAATAGGACATCAGGAGTTAAACTTAAAATCCATATGAATGATTCACTGCGGAGAGACTCTTGAAGGAAAGGGGGCAGGTGAAAGGGACTTAATTTTATGGAGGAACTGGTCACAGCGCCTCTAGCTAATGGCCCTCCTCAGCATTTATTTTTCAGTAGTGGCTCAAAAGTCTGGACACCCCAGACTTCTATTTTCTCAATTTATAGGGCCACTGAGAAAGTGGCTATTAAAGGATTTGGCTATGCCTGTTCTCACTGAAAAACTGACCAAAAACAGAAAACAAAAACAGCAAAAAATGAAGCAAGATTTTATGGCAAAAGTAAAACAGAAACCTGCTTTTGATGAAAATACTCCTGCAGAGAGTATAAATATTAGTTAGAGAGAGTTAGAGTTATAAATATTTTAATTAACTGAATGAATGCCTCTTAAAAGGTCAAAGCATGTAATTACTAAACAAAATTAAACATACTTTCTGTAGATGCTACTGAAGTTAGCTCATACCGACCACAACATGGCAGCTCAGTGCTTTGTGAAGGACATAATGACGGCATAAAACCAGGTTTTTCATCAAGGAAACACTGGTCTCATAGGAAACGGGGGGATTTTCAGATCCTTGCATGTGTCACTTACAGCTGGGAGGTGCAAGAACATCTCTGGCATCTCAACACCATTCAACAGCAGCATCTAAGCTCTCAACCCCAACTTTAGCTGCCACACTTGTATTAATCCCACTCTAATCCTCCATTAAATTTTAAAGTCCAATGTCCCCACTGCTGGATTCTATCAAGAAACACTGTTATACTGCTCTTTGTTGGCTTAAGCTCTGCTCCAAAGGCCACTCACAGATGGAAAAGAAAACATTGTGAATGCTGGAGATCTTGTGTATGATTGGCTGTATGTGGCTTAAAAGAGATTTGATGCTTGCCGTGTGGTCACAGTAAAGAGAAAAGCTATAGGTGCTTAAATAAAACGAGGGAGCCTTTCAAAAGAATCACAGCAAATGTGTTCCTGGTAAAAAGGTGTCCATGAAAGTGCAAATGTAAAATAATCAATTCTTGTGAACCATTCAGGAGGGGGCTGTTTTGTGGTGGAGGAATAAAATTACAATGTTTTTCTGTGTGGCACCTCACTGCACCAATTTGCTGAGGCTTTTCAAAGAGAGAGGATATTTAAGAGAAAGTCTGCCTTTTGGGCGAAATTATTTTTTTTTACCCAACACTGGGATTCACCACTCACTGAAATAATGACTGTTTTTCTAGGCCATTGATGTATCTCGCTTTTTCTTGCTGCACAGCAAAAGCAAAGACTTCCCTGGTGAGATATGTAGCTGGGTGCAGCCCTGTGTCCAGGAGGTCAGTGTCCCATTCATTTATCTTTAGTGGTGGCCGGCGATGCTTTGGAATCCTTTGACATCCCTGATTTAAAGGTTTCTGAGGTTTAATTATGCAAGATCTTTAAACACAATACACACTGTCATCTAGATACATGGCTGCAGAGAACAGCAGCTCAGCCTCGCTAAAGAACAATGATTTACATATTTGCACATTTGCCACCCACCTCCTGTATCAAAAGTCTACATAATGCTGAGGTATAATCCTGTGTGTTCCTCATTTGTGAGTGATTACATTTGTTGTTCTAACTGGATTGGCCTGGGTGGATTCTGTCTCTGAAGAGGAAACTGTAACAAACATCAAAGCCTTAAAGTGAAGAAAACAAATACTTAATATGCCTGCCTTGATATTCATGTTTGATTATTGCCTTTGTCTCACATTTGTTTTGCTACATTTTTTAACAATATCTCCAAGGGGATATTCATAATACATGGAAATAAATGGAAACCATCGACTTGATGATGGGAAGAAAAACTACTTTAAAATGACTAATACAAATAAGAGTGCCTTTGATATTTAGGGGAATGACCCCAAACCAGTAAAAGTGTGTGTGTTAAATGGTGGTAAAAGCCTAAATGTCACAGTGACAGACAGCGTGTGGTTTAGCTCCAGCCACTGCAACAAAGCGAGACATTTTATCTTCTCCCAGCACAATCTGAAAGGAATTTACAAAATTATGCATCAAAGGCCATTTTTAGGATCCAGCTGCTGCACTGAAGATCGATACATCATTTTCTAGTGAGAGTAATGCCTCTATGGCACAAACATCAATAATGGAACAGAAAGATAATGAGAGATCAGACATGGTATTTAGTGGCAGAGAACAAATTCTGGCACCACAGTTAATTTTCTCTACTGGCCTCAACTTGAAAACTAAGCAAGAAATGCAGTATAGTTGTAAATAGATCAGATTATTTTAGAGCAGTGGCAGTGAAGAATCTCTGTCATCCAGGTAACAATCTGAACAAATTACGATGATTTTATTTAAGAACTTTTTTTTTAAAGTGTTAAATCTGTTAAAAGCCCTAGTGACAGCTAAAAATACTACGAGCCAAAATTATATTATTGATATTAATAAACTAGAAGCACTTGGAGAGCAAGGGACGCAAAACATTGGCCTTATCTCACAATGGCAAAGATTTAGTGCCCACACCTGGACTTGGACAAGGGATCTTCTAGTTCAGAGGAGAGTGCTCTATCCAATGAGCCACAAATGTCTTATAATGCATAAAGTTAGATAATTCACCAGAACTAGTCATTTCTCCCTTTACTGACACCTTGTAAAAGAGTTTTGGAATAGTATAGAATTCTTACAAATTTCCTGGATCCAGGCGATATTCCCAATCTACACCAATGACTAAAAATGTCTGCCAACTGCTAAACTTTTCCGGAGAACTATGAAAGTATGGCCTTTAGAACTCCTTTCACATATAATAAGCAATTTTACTTAAAACTCAAGAATTCTGGATTCCCATTTTGAAAACATGACCCATGTGATTGTCTTCTGCATCATTGATACTTGGTAGTTTATTTTAAATGATGGGTTATCTCGGCAGAGCTTCAACCACATTTCACATTTCACCACTGAGAAATAAATAGCTTTACAATCATTGCACTAGCAACCTACAATTAAAGGGCACATTTCAAATGATGGGAGAAATGGGACAAGGCAATCTTTCCCAAATTGTACTTAGCTCAAATGTGGCACAACATTTCTGATCAGTTTTGGTAGTGACCAGGGGTGAAAGTAAGCCGGTACGGCCCAGTACTACATATAAGATTTAGAGGGGTATACGAGTAGAAAGAGATCAGCTGTCCGGCCGGTCTTTGCAGTTTTAACACACATTAGAAAGCAGCCGCAAACCGCGGTCGCTCGTATGAGAGGAAAAAAATTCTCATGCTAAGGCATGTGAACCAGGCAGTGCTTTATCTCATCATATATGTGTCTGTGTGGTTTTTAGTGGCTCACGATCGCTCCGTGATGTGATTTAATGCACAGAATGTCCCTCTCCTCTCTCATCATTCACTGATTCTCTCGCTTCCTTAAACAAACACATTGAGCATGCGCGTCTTAAGCTCAATGCACACCGGGGGCACCACGTCGGCACTTGAGAGGGCTTTAACATAAACAACGTGGAGTTTAAAATATGTGTTTTATCTATTAGTTATTTTAATAACGGGACAAAGTGACAGAAGTGGCCCAGGCTGTGTGAGGAAAGATGGGGCTGTTGTATTAGTGAGTTATTAGCGAGTTAGCAGCAGAAAGGAGTTTCCCCATGCTCTGACTGCAGCAGGAGTCGGGAGCTGCTGCCTGTGTCCCCCCGAGCAGCAGCTACTGTCCCTCGGTGTTTACAGCTGTGTGTCTGTGTCACACTGAGCAGAGAACCATCTTTGTTACTGTAGAAGTAAACGGGGGGGGGGCATGTGTTTTCAGCCATCGACGTGCACCCGGTGTGAGGGCTCTCATAGAAAACAATAGGGGCATATTTTTGAGGCGCGTCTGCGCATCCGGTGTGTATTGGCCCCCAAACAGGACTTTTTTGAGCTGCGGGTTGTGGTTTTGTTGGGGTGATTTTCAAACGTGTCGCAGCCACGGAAATGTTTCTAGACAATGAGGAAAGAGTGGGGGAAATTTTTTATTTCTTCTTCACTCTGGTTTTGTGTCTCTGCGCTGTGCCTCTCCCCCTCCCATCTCCTCACACAGAGCAGGCTCCTTCACAGCTGTGAGGTCCTTGATCAGCTGCTCTCACCTTGCTGCCGTTCCCATTTGTTGCATCACAGACATGACACAAGTAGGTTTATGATAGAAAGTGCTGGAGGGAAGCGCCATCACGCAACTACACAACTGCAGTAAAAACAGTCTTAACATATGCAGCTATTTAAGAGAAGAGAGTTTTTACTCATGACATTTTTTCTTCACGTTAATAAGTGCAGAAATAGCCTTGATTTTAAAATCGTTAGGCTAAAGATATTAAATATAATACTATAATAAATAAGACCCGCATCTAGCTCACGATAGACGAGCAGGGAGCGCAGAGGGCTGCTGGGGGGGGGCAGCCACTTCACAGAAGGACCAGAGGGGTTCAGGGGAAATTAGACTCAAATAAATAAACAGCGTGGAATAAACAGGTATATATTTATCCTACTATACATTATGTTTGACATTTTCAAAAGTGGTATAGCATATAAGAGGGTAAATTAAAAAAATAAAATACCATTTATAATAGGCCTATTTCTACTTTCATATGTATTTCTTGAAAATATTTTGGCAACAGTCCAATTGTTGAAATATTTTTAATTCTAATTATTTTATTGCTATTAACTGTATTGTATAGCACAGACTTTTGAATTTCATAAGAACCTTTTCATTCATCTGGGTTAAAATTAATTAAATCAATATTAAAGAGAATCGTGACATAATCAGTTAACTTGAAGTCGTTTTGTTATTAATAGTATAGTATAAAAGTACTTATTTTAGGTTTAATTTAGTAACACTGTCTGATCTAGACAAATTCCGCTATTTTTCTTCCAATTGTGCTATTTTTGAGTTCTCATTGGGCTGGAAATTTTTCTGGGACCTGGCAACCCTGGCCCCAAACACACTGGCTGCTTCGGGCGCAGCAGCGAGTGTACTGGCGTCACAGCTGCGTTGCTACAACGTGAGGTTGTACACACTGGCTGTGTGAGCAGCTCACTGCTGGCAGCTCCTTCTCTATAGAAAAGCCATTCAGAAGTCAATATGAGAGTACAGCCACATATATCAGACCTATGGCGACTATATTTGAATAAAGAGACGTATGTTTACTATCTCTGTAGACTGGACATTCCAAAGGCAAGACTTTTTACAGTACAAGTGAAAGTTCCCGTTCACGGTCCATCAGAGCCAGAAATCACCCCCAAACATTAAAAAAATGCATCAGGTATGGGTAATGCTCATTGTAGTTACCAAAATATAACAATTTATGCTAATTTTGTGTGTATTTTGGATGAAAAACGCGACCCAGCGGCAGCTGCCAGCGTCAAAATTCAGCGAGGGTTTGATTTTTTAGGAGATCGTGTCACAGCCCTGTTTGACAAGCCCGCATCTCACGTGGGCAGTGTGGCTGCTCTGATCTGCTGAGCTGGGGGCTGAAGTGAAAACGGTTTCCTGACACTGTCACCACACTGCAGTTACAGCCAGTGTGTTTGGGGCCTTGGCCTTTATAGGGAATGTTTGATTTGCTGTCAAACCTGTATAAGCCATGTCTATATTTATATACCGCGTATCTGCTTTTTCTGCTATTAAAAATATATATGTAGGCCTAATTTGTTATAGTACCGGCATAAGCAAAAATCTACTTTCACCCCTGGTAGTGACACAGTATTTCCAAGTGGTACAAACTGGGACAGCTGAAAAATGTGCAAGTGTTTAGAGACAGCTACAAGTGACACAGACAGTGTACTCCTAATGCCTACTACATACATCCTCTGCCACTGTGTGCTGGTGGAATCAATCAGTTATCTGTCAGAGATAACTTGGCATCAAGAAATTCATTCTTCTTCGTCAAGCAATTTGTATTCTCCCCGGGAGATATTGCTTAAGCACTGCTTGAGAGCCTAGTTTGCTGCAAGTTAAACTGTTATTGCATTATGTTAGCTAAGTAATAGTGAAAAATAAGGTATTCTATGCTTGCGAAACTTAGAGGTTCAATTCTGGAGCAATATGTTGAGCCAACTGGTTAGAGGACGCAGTACACCTCATGGGTTGGGTATTCCTCCATGGCCTGACTGCAATACAGAAAGATACTGATGCAGGAGAAAAACAAAACAACACGCAGGATGTTTTTAAACTGCAGTCTCATGCATGGATAGAGGTGTTGAGTACAAAGAATCTGAAAATAGTTCAACTCTTCAGTGACTCCCTATCACTTAGACCAGTCCCTGCAGACCTGTGGGTGCTTGGGTGGGTGACTGTGGCTCCATATTTGGCTCTCTATACATCACTTGCATATTCAGGGCACCTGCTGTCAGGAGAGGTGAGATCCTGGGCCAACTCACAGAAAGAAATCCTGACCTGTCACCCACCTCCAATGCTTCATACTGCAAAGTAACAACTACACAACCTGCAGCCATTTTAAAGCTCCCTCTACATGAGAATTAGTTAAAGGCACTAGTGAGTACAACTCAAGTTATCAATGTTAAAACTTTAACTTTACATGTTAATGCTTAACTGCTACCTATAAAAGTGTCAGCGCAAATACAGCACAAAGCCAAAGTCTCCTCTCCAACATTCAGGGAGAAGAAGAAGGAGACATATTTTTACCCAGTGCTGCTACAGATGAACAGTCACTATCTCCAGAGGACATTCTCTGTCAGCTGCAGGTGAGAGATGAATGATGATGTTTGAAGAAGAGAAAACAGGAACTTACCTAAAAGAGACAAAGAGAAAGCATCATCAGTCATGTGATTATTATAGAAAATATTCAAGCCACTTAAAAAACTAATACGGTATCACAAGTGATAATAATCTGAGACGGCCCTAATATACCGTCATTAGTCTTAACTTGTGCTATGACTCCTACTACTTTTCCAAAGCATAATAGATATGGAGATAGCCTTCAAAGAGGGCATCTTTAATATGGGTATCATTCATTTACATTGGAATTTTATCATACAGCAATATCTGCACTAAAATCTAGTAATTTTCATGATTATCATCACCTCCTGCTTCATTATGCACCAAGGTTTGTTCTATCAAAAGAAATCTTCAGCTGATTTAACTAAAAAATGTACTTCCACTGACATGTCTTCTGAGACTGAGCGCTCTGAACTTATGAGATATCAATGATCCGTGTAGGACCAGTATATCACTGTGATGCAACTGCATGAATTATTCAAAATATGTTTTAAACTTCTGAGTGTATTGTTTCAATATGTACCAAAGGCAGCCATTAGTCATGACAATGATAAAATAAAGTGATGAAATTCCACGTGCATTGAGTTTCCTGTGATGCTATCTGCTCTGCTCTAATTATGGCAGGGACAATAAGAAGCCAGGGGAATATTGCCAGTGACATAAATGTATTATCTCACAGCCTTGTGTCTCCAGATCACTTTCCCTCTGCCATCTCAGAGGTTCCCTCGCAGACGGGCCTAGTCATAATCCATCTGATCACAATCATGCTTTTTTATAGTTTTAACCTCTGTTATGGGAAGAATTCATCTCCTCTAAATCTGCCTCTTACAGGCAGAACCTGTATGAACAATGTATGATAAGACATTTGCCACTGCCACTTTGATAGGAGCTACCCAATTTTTCCCATGGATTGATGGAAACCTGTGTAATTATTTAATGATACACAGTGTTGTTATAGGAATCACTGAGTTTTGCATGTGTTGATAAAAGCAGAAATAAAATACAGTAGCTATTGCATTTTTTGTAGTTGATGAGTGGTTGGGTTGGAGACACTATGGGTAACAGATTTTGTTATAACAGCGCCAATAGCAAAATCGTGTAGTTCAGCTTTAAAGAAAATATTAAAGCTGTAAGAAACACAAGAAAGACTGAGATTTTTTTTTATAGCACTCTAACTGCTGTTCGAAAGCTGTTTTGTCTTGTCGTGTTGAACTCTCTCATTTCTTAGTCGGATGCGTAGAGGCAAAGACCTATGAAGCGCTCACTGATCCAAGTTCCCCTCAACAGAGCAGAGGCTTCACTTAATGCAGTGTCCGTTGAGAGGCAGCTTTCAGAGGATGAGATCCAGTCTGCTGTGACCTGAACCGTCCAAGCCCCAGGGAGCAACCAGCAATTTCCACAAGGTCAACAGTTAAAGAAATAACTAGGGAGACAAACACAGAGCGAGAAGCAGAACAAGTGCTTAACATTCAGCCAGCTGTTTTACCCGCAGCCATTTTCCCACTGGCTTGTCAGTCAGAGCTATGTCTATCATTGAGTTCTTCAATTGAAAAAGCCAGGAGGGGGTGAGTAAAAGGACAAGATATGACCTCTAGAGGAGATACTTTGAAACAGACGTTTGATGGAACAGGTTGATGTTTGCTGTGAAATGGGAATTGAAAATCTGCAGTGACTTTCACACAGCCTGCAGTTTTCCCCTCCTGGTGATACTGTTAGCAAGACTTCTACTGTTTGTTGTGGCGGAGGCTGGCTTCACAAAAACCATATGTTCTTTACTGAGGCGCTTGATGAATAAGGGTGACCTTTTGCTGTCAAGTGAATAATGACTACAGAAGATGTAGTCAAACAACTATAATCGATAGAAAGGTGCCAGGATGTTGTCGTATACTGCGGTGGAACAGGGAGGTAAAGGTGGGGCAGGTGTCACACACTGGGGATCTTTGATGAACAGATTAAATACAGTATATCTATAAACACTACAGTAGGACAGGGTTTGTTTGGTGCACATCGACTTACATAAGAAATTACAATATACAAAAGAGATCCAGAAACAAAGAGTGCTCTGACAAAGATTTTTTAGGTTGATTACTGTTTAGTGAAAGCTGTGATCACCCAATATTGATTACACTGAGCATCCGTTTAATATGTACTCCAAAATCATAAAATACTGTAGCCTTTTCCAAATTGGTAATGCTAAAGATGATAAGAGGTTAATGACAAATCTTAAGTCAACATTCAGGTCATACTTTTCTGCCTCTGACACTCTTTCCTTCATCAAATTATCCGTTGCCATTCCTCTCCACCGATCCTCTGAAGTCATACTGATGATTGATATATTTAATTTAAAGTTTTAATGCCAGATGCCCTTCCCATACAATCCTCTGCATTTAATTGGGCTCAAGAACAGCGTAATGGTACGTTCACACCGGACGTGAATCTGGCGTCAAATTCGCATCATCCACGTCTAGTTGGACGCGTGAACATTTTGTACTCACTCGCGTCATTTGCGCGTGAAATTTGCGCAAATAGGGCGAATTCACTCGTGGGAATGAGGCGAATTGGATGCTTCATTCATGTCAAATGAGGGGCATGGCCGCCAGGGCTACTCCCAAATGAGCCTGTCTCGGTTTGGTCACTTGTGTCATGTGTGGCTGTGAGGACCTCTCCCCAGAGACAGCTGAGAGAGCCTGGGGTTATTTCTTGCACATTAGCTCTCTCTAGTGGTTTTGGGTCTAGTCTAGTCACAGGCTCTGTATTTTCCGTTGTTCTGGAGAGTACAATAACTGCTAATATAACAAGCACATCTCAATAGGCTATTTTGGTAAAGTTAACCCCCCTTTATATTTATTTGTATTTATTTGTGTGTTCTTGATGTCATGATGATCAGAGTGAGCCTCTGTCACAGGCTCGTATCACAGATAACAGCTATAACCACAGTCACACAAAGCCTAAACAGCCATATTTATTTTATTTTTATAGTGTTTTCTTTCAGGGCTGTTTTTGTTTTCTGTCTTCAAAAAAGTAGAAGAGCTGCTGAAGCCTGCAGCTTTTTATCTCCGGGTTCACTCTGACATCATAGATGACTGTTTTGCTGGATCCCCGAGGCAGGGATCCCCCTTCTGTTACATTGTACGTAACCACATTGCTACAGCAGGTCCCTGATTGGTTAACGCGCCGCGAATGTTCGCAGCATGGATGTATTATAGAACTGGATAATGAATGATGTCACGACCGCCGTTGTTTTCAATGGCCATGCTCATTGGCGCATGATGCCAAAAAAGCTTTTTACTTCCGCGTTGTGTGGCCCATAGAGCAGGCGCACTGCGGCCCTGGAGCAAGCACAACGTTGCTCCACGTACCACGTGACCGGCTCTGACCAATGGGCGCGATGGTAGGCTAGAGCGGTGACATCACAAACCATAAAAAGTTATTTTTTAGCCAAATTAAAGATTTCAAAGAGGGAAAAAGTCCATGGTGTAAAAATAGATAATAAAAAATGTCCCTCCCAATCTGGCTGCACAGGGCAATCTGTATCACCTCAAAGCGTCCTCATGCCCTCTGAGAGGAAGCAGCACAACAACCACAACACTGCAGTGAAACCTGGAGCCTCATGTGTTTGTGCTGACTCTGCAGCAACCATTACTGAAAGGTCACAGCAGCCTGCAAGAAGGAGAGCTGTTGAGATCTCTCTGTCACTAACTGTCCTTCACCAATTATCTCACTCAGATATCATCAGCTGTAAAGAGCTTGTGTATGATCTGACATGTTCTTCTGATCAGAAACAATAAATTACATGGGGAAGGTTACATCGATGTTGTGTGGTACAAAGAGTTGAAGTTATTCAGCTACAGAAAAATAACTTCCAAAGCTTTCCTCTCCTCTTATTGCTATTATAGTATAATGATTATTGCTATTATTTTAAATTATTTTAAAGTCTTAATAATCCAGCCACAGGGAGTGACCAACCAGGGTATGTTTTGTGCAAAACCCAGGCCAAAATAAATGGCAAAGCAACATGTTTATGCATACATATGCACTCCACATTAGGAGGCTGTGGTGACCAAAGAAGGGAACAGTGCAAACTAGAAATGTTTAAAGCAGCACCACAATGTTGTATTCGTACCTTAAAATAATGTAAAAAAATATTTTAGTGGTAGATCAACTCTTAGCAGAAAGTACTCAACTGACCTCTGAGCATTATCATTCCCTGTCACTGTGTAACTCAAAGAAGCAGGTCACTCTACTAACTAGTAACATGCAAACAAAATGGTAATGCTAATCAAAACACTGTTATTCTTCTGTCATTACGTTAGTTCATTTCTGAAAACTAAAACCATGAACTATGACATACCCATCCTTTTCTGTTGAGTCTATTCAAAAACACTTTCCAAGCAGTGAGGAGGCAGAAGGCAGAGATAACCCAGTGATGAATGAATGTGATAGCCAGCCTCTGGGCACAGCAGCCGCAACCTACAATAAGAAAATATCTCTTGCTGTCTGCTTATTTTGATTCTTTGCCTCAGTACTGTGCTGTGTCAGTTTCCACATTACAGTTTTACCCATCTGCATGTCCCTCGCTCCACAGCTGGGGCCTGCCTCACAGCTTGTGCCGGATATATTTTGTTAACATGTTTATATTGGCACTTTAAAAGTGAAAGGGTGTCGTGGGCGCTGCCACTGATATCCTCTGACATTAGAACTGCAAACATGAGCTGGCAGCTGTGGGTTTATGCAAGCCACCATATTTGGATCTTCCCCCCTCGCTCCATCAGGTAATCACTGCAAAACACCAGCCAGTATTTCTTCTGGCACTTTAGAGATTAATGAGCAGTGTTCATTTGTTAAAGTTGGTTATTGATGCAAATTTAGATAACAGCTCAATTAAAGGAGCTCAGTGCCTTGGCAGATTTGTATTCAATGAGGCTCAAGTGAGCTCTGACAGTTTTGCCACCCCAAGGCAAGGATTGTAATAGCTGCCATATTACCTACAATAATAATATCATTGGTGCAGATTGCATATAAAACAACAGATCAGGACTTGTTAGGAAGCAGGGCCCAATATTGTATTTCAGACTATGGCTTGTAAGACATATACGGATACACAAATAGGTGCTCAGGCAGAATGGTGTCTCCCTGGGGAATAACTTGCATGACATAGCACATTTCACTGCTATTTTGTGGTTGTTAGAATAACAGCACTGCTGTTCCTTTTTCACAACACATTTTCTGTTAAAGCTCCACGATTTGACTAAAAAGGAAAACCTGTTTTATCACAAGTGTAAAATTATCAGCAAAAGTATGAAATTTAACAGGTGCACTAACTCTGTGCTGTGAATGTCTCTGATAAATGTGTTTTGTACAAAATCTTTCTAAGTAAAAATTTCAGAAAAGAAAGACTCACAAGACTGGCCTCAGTCCAGACACACATTTCTTGAACATAATGATATAAATCTCCTTAATGGACTTTTTTTTACTGTAAATGTTCTGAGCTGCACTAAAGAAATGGAAAGTTCATTTTGTAGAGAAGTTCAAGCAAACAAAGACTATAAATGTCTCTGTCAAAAGCATCATTTGCCTAAAATGGTTTAACTACTCAATTGAAATGTTCTAAGTATTCATAGAAATATTGAGTTCATTTCAGGTTTGCTATGGGCAATGTTTTTTCTCTAAGCCATTTCTTTCTAGTGATGTGATCCTAAGATGAGCCTGGGGAGCAAAGTAATTGAAACACACTCATCACATTAGCTCTAAATAGAGAGCTTTTGTTTATTCTATTGGTCTTTTACTTCATTATTGTTATTATATATTATTTTCTTTGACATATTCCATTATTTTAGTAACTTCATTTCAACAGCATTTCCATTTGATTAAATTTCTCTTTTTCCTACTGCCACAAAATTAGAGTCTAAATAACTGACATCACATGTTCATTAGAGCAGATACTACAAGGCCAGCACTGACATACAAAGATAACAGCACACTGGGGAGGCTGGATTATTATGGCCGTTCTGTTGTAATCAGATGTTCATCTCAGTGAACAGTCCATTTCTTATCAGGTTTCTAAAGCTTAAAGATACCACAGTGCATGATTAAAAACACCAGGTTTACACAAGGAAATGAAATCATCTCCCAAAAGTTTCCAAAAGTCACCGATGTCCTTGGTTCACACAGAAATTATTTTATTTATACTGACATCATTTTAACAGTGGCTGTGATTACTGAGTGATTGAAGATGGTTCTGGTAAATAGTAAGCCACCAACAACATGCGCGACATGTCAGTAATTAGAGGGAGAATATTAGCAATAATTCTATTGAACTTTAAAACAATATACAGATTTTTACAAGGTGCTTCCTCAACATTGACTGTGTATGAGTGAGTCTTTGCCCTTACAAACTGTTGGTATTATAGATATACAGTATATAATATACAAATCCATAATACTCATATAACCTTTAGGGCTTTGCAATTCATACAAAAGCAGAAGGTCCCTGCTGACAATTGAACTGAGTTGTTTTTCCTAATAGCATTAGCAAGGTTGAGTCCAAGGTGACAGCAGTTGAAGTGGTGTATTCCCTGTTCTCAGGTCAGCCAAACGGTTCACTCAGTGAGAGGACCAGAGAGGGAGAGAGCTGTGTGTGCCAGAGAGGCCATCACAGGAGAAGAGATAGTGTTTTATCTGCCCAGCCGTGGCCACCCTCCAGTCACATTTAAATAAAAATATATCTCTGCAACAAAACAACAAGTATTTCTTTACAGGCACAGCAGCTTCCAGCTGGAACACTTGATTAAAGACAAGTGAGAAAGCTCTGGGATGTTACTAATCACCCTCAGCCTCCATCACTGCTGCAGTAATAGCATTCTAAAACAGAAGCGCCACCACATCATTTATATTTAAACAATGCTTTATGCTACAAAGTTATGAATTATTAATGCATGCATGCTGAGCTGTAATCTGCATCTTTAACATGATTAATGCAGAAGTGAACTAGTGACCAATTCATATCCATTTAGGGCTCGATCTTCCACTTGACACAAAGATGGAGGGGACGTTGATGCAGCTTTTTGTGTCTGTGTTCACAATGTCTCCGCCAAGGCCTGCAGCCACCACCACAGGGCGTGTCAGTCTACAACAGTCACTGGTCTAAAATCTAGGCATGGTGTGGTGCAGATGGGCATGAAGCTAGCCTGGCGAGCCAGATTCTCCTACTTGTTCTTCACAAGCAGGACAGTCTGGTTCCCCTCTCAGGGCGGTGCATTTCTCCAGTTCAATTTGGAAATGGCCAATCAGAGTTTACAGCCTTTAATGGCACTGCAACCTTATTAAATATTCCCCTTCTCCACCAGAGCCCAGAACATGGACAGAAGGCTGCAGACTTTCTGAATTTCCACTTGTTTAATAGATTTGTACAAAGATGACACATATGTGAAGCTGCAGCTCAGTGTCTGTAATATCTGCTGACACTCCAGGGGCCAAACAGTTGTTCCCATCTCACACCTTGACACAAATGGCTCAGAATTATCCCAAGTGCTGCCATCCCAGTGTCAAGCTCTCAGTATTCACTAAACTGAACAATGCTAAGATCAAAGCAGGGAGACCCTCCTGCAGCAGTCAATGCCAAACAAAGTGAAAACTCCTCCAGTGAAGAAATCGTGCCCCAGGGATTTCTCAGAAACAGACATTTATGAGGCCATTAACCTTGTCACGACAGTTAAAATAGATGGCGGGACATAAAATGAGGCAGAAGCGAGACAGTGAGGGGAGATTCTCTACAAACAAAGATGAATGTGTGCTGGCAGACGGATGTTTACAAAGAGAGAGATAACTTTGGGAAGTTAAGATGACATTCCTCACAGGTCACGTATCGATCTCTCAACCTTCTTGCTGCTTTAACCACTCTGCCATCATGCCCCCCACTGTTTGACAAGTAGAACCAAAATGAAAGAACAGAACTATGGCTGATTAGTATGTCTGTTTTCATCCCAATCCATTAAATTCACAGATCAAATATGCAGCAGCCTATAGGATATGACCTATTGGTTTTTGGACTTATACCTCCATGGTTTCCATGGCTGCACTGTTTCCCAAAACATGCTCTCATTTCCTGTGAATGTCAAAATGCTTTCTTGCTGAGGCAATCAGCAAACTGCTCAAGAACCTCCTTGAATTTGAGAAGTACAAATGAACTACAGAGACATATTTTTAACTTCTGCTTGGCTTTTAGTTTTGTACAAAATAGTGGCCTGTATCTGTAGTTTAATTACACCCACAAATAATGGACTGTGATGAAGGGCACACACAGATATGTCCATTCATTCTTTTTAGTTCCAGGGAGAATATTCTGCTAATTAAATCTAGGAAGTACTTATGATCTTCAGAGGAGACCCAGTACTGAAGGACACGATCACAGAAAATCCTTTGAAACATATTGGTCTTAGTAGTTGTTGGGAAAAGAAGCAATCAACACATGACATTGACCACTGCAACTATGCTACTTATTAATCTATGGGAAATGCAGTACTTTGGTGCAGTACTGGTCTAAATCTTCAGTGTGATTGCCGCTTTTTTCTTCTTTTTTAATCCCAGGGTTGTACATAGCAAAAGTCCCAGGGCTGACAGTATCTGCTCGCTACAATCTAACCACCCACCCTGCTTTGACCTTTCCATTAATAATAGGCTTTCAGTCAGTACCAATCTGGAAGGCTCCTCCAAAAGGCTGTACACTAAAGGGCCAGAACCAGTGCTTCAGAGAGATTGGCTAGAGTGGGAAATCTTCAACAATCTTCAACACCAAAAGGTATTCAGCTGACAGAGGAGCCTTACGACATGAAAAAGGGCAGAAGAATAGAGCTCCTAGTACCTCTTAACTTCAATACTTCTCTGCAACTTACTTTAGGGAGCAAATTTAAACTTCACTTTAGCTATGTTGTGTGGACATTATAGGAGCCACTCGTACGCCCTGACAGCAGGTGAACTCAGTGACCATACCCTGCTCTTTTCTGTCTAGACACTGTCTCTTAAAAACCTCAGACATTCTCCTCAGACCAAGACAAAAGCGTGTGTCAAAGCGAAATGTTCTAACCTGAAGGTTGGCGGTAGGTGGCAGCCACACTTCCATCAGTCTGCTCAGTCACTGTACACAACATCAGTTCAGCTTTGATAACACAATGCAATGCAATCGTGCTTGTTTATCTTATAGGCTGCCTTTTTAAGTCCGGGAACTTAATACCTTATTCACTTCTCCAGCTAAATGTAATCCAATTGAATGTGACGTGCATCCCCAAACATCATGACAGAAACGTCAAAGTGCTGCCAAAATTGAAAAATGATGGGGGTTCGAACCATAAATATCACAGCATATAAAACCTTGTTCTCTCACTTCACCACCTCCGTGAGTAGCAGAAGCCTCTTGTTATATTTTCTCTGGTAATTGTACCCAAGATGCTTTTAAATTCTGAGCATTGAAGGAGTTCTTATCTTCATCAAGGTTTTTGTTTTTTGTTTTTTTTTTACCATATGTTGTTCTTCCAGTGACTAAATGGCACGCCAAGACTTATCCCCCAACATCAGCCAAACTCTGGAGTTTGTATTCATATGGACATTGGGCCGGATCTTTCGCAGCTTAGTGCAGGAGGCGGACCAGACAGTGGCGACCAGGCAGTGGCCTTATCGCAATCCCTGCTCTTTAGACTGGGCACCAAACATAGTTTAAGGAGGTTGGACATGGGCTGGGATTGGGCTAATGAGGCTGGACTTGAAATGGGGCAGATCTAAGCTGGGCAACAGCTGTGCATTTAGGAAAAGGTTGAATTTGAGTGTGTTGCAAGGAATTAACAAATCAGACAGAAGGCGCTGCTTTTAAAGGTGCGCAGAGCCTCAGTCCTGCAATCGTCTCCTCACCGGGAAAAGAAGTGCCCCACTCTCAGAGGAGGAAAAGATGATCCTGGCTGAGCTGATGGAACAAAGCTTCTGCACTGCAAGCAGCATAACTCTGTGCCCAGCTGTGATCAGGGCAGTGCCCGCCTTGTCCTAGCCTGATCCTGGTGGTCCTCCACGTGCGCAAGGAGTACGCCCTAGCTTTGCTTCCTCCTCTTACCACTGCCTCTCGCCGCTGGCTCGGGCTCTGTCAGGACGCCAGGCACAGCTGACAGACAAGTGAAAAGTTTACAATATAAATTTTATTTTTTTGTTCTTTTGTCTTTTGCTTTTCATCACCGTGGACAGCAGCTCATGACAGAGGAGGAAGGAGTGCATCTAATGGGGGTGGGGGTCACCAACAAATGTTGGAGTCATGACTGCAGGCCGAGAACTAAATAATAATTACACGTCCGGCAAGTCCGGGCTGCAACACCAAGCTGTGCGTTCATACGCAGGGAGAGTTTCTTTCCAGTTACAATAGAGCGAGTGCTTGTGGGAATAATGCATAGCTAAGAACGAGTTTGAGAGTTGAGTTGAGAAATGCAGCAAGAGGGGCTGGTTATTACAGAGTCAAAATGTAGAGCGCAGTACAGCAATAAAGCCCTGGTGGGAACTGAACTACTTTAGTAAACAAAGGGTGACGGGAGTGAAAAAGTTAACTCCGGAGGATGAACGCATTCTGTCCTAGATCTCCTGTGTCACCCTGGTGTTAAGAGACCAAAGCAGGGAAGGTTACCACACGTCTTTAACTATAGCAGGCAGCACATACGCTGTCAATCAAAAACTCTGGATCGTGCATAGACACGTCAGTTAAAACATGAACGGGCTTGGGTCGAGCTGGAATTTTTGGGCCCGATCTAAACGCTAAAGAAAAGACTGGACAGTAGTGAAGCGGACCTCTGAAGAAGCACATGCCCCTCACCTGACCGTAGCTGTGATACAGGAAGCACTGCCCTTAAGAACAGTGAGCTCCAGGGCACACATTTAATGAAAACGAAAGATGAATTCTCTCATGAGCAGCCTTCACCGATGCAAAGGTAACATTGGCACACAGTGTAGAGTGTGTCTGTGGGCTGTGGCGCACCACGCCCAACAACTGCAGGTCCACTAGGCCTACTTGCTTGTAAAAATAAATCTAAAACTAGTCCATGTGAAAGGTTTGAGTGCAAAGTGTGCAACTGGCTAAATGCTGCTCAGCCTAACCCTAACAGACAGGACAGTAGCCAGAGGAGCAGATCACTGAGGCACAAGCAGCTGTGAGACGGCGCTCTCCACCGGAGGACATGGACCCTGTGCCTTTCCCAGTCTCACTAACTTTTAAGAATAAATGATGAT
This sequence comes from Bostrychus sinensis, assembly GCA_020698575.1. NCBI lineage: Eukaryota > Metazoa > Chordata > Actinopteri > Gobiiformes > Eleotridae > Bostrychus > Bostrychus sinensis. Next base: position 29,872,023 of record CM036244.1, read on the forward strand.
CCTTGTTTCTTTTAATGCACCACAGAAAGAGAAAGAAAAAAAAAAAAAGAATCACATTCATAGCATGAGGTAGAGGGGTGGGCGGCCATCGGTGGTGGCTGTTTGGCACGGTGGGCGGGATGGGCTCTCTGGGCTTCTGTGGTGCCTCTGCGTGGTGACCCGAAGCACTTTTTCACAGTTAGGTCTGTTTTTATTTATTTATTTATTTATTTATCTATTTATTTATTTTATTTTATTTTTCTTCTGATTTATGGTTTGCTTACTCATTTATTTATTTACTTTTTTTTTTTGTATGACTGAATAACTTACATGTGCTTCTGTGTACACTTGCACACACACACACGCACACGCACACATGCCCGCTCACACACAAACACACACACATAACTTTTTTTTTTTCTTTCCCTGGTCCACATCTTGCGTCTCTATGTTTGGTGTGTCATTTGTATGGAATGTAATTATGGCTGAATATGAATTAGGGTTAACTTGTAAATACTGTGTTCTCACCTGACTAAATAAAAAAAACAAATAAAAAAAAGAATAAAAGATTATTAAAATTATAGGACTCAATTTAATAGCCTAAATAATATTAATTTTAATGTTATTATGATAAAATGCTAATTGTAGCAAAGCATGTAGGAAATATCCCTTCCCTGTCTCCCCCACACTGTTAAAAATAAATGTATTATTATTATGTTGTTATTATTATTAGTATGATTATTATTATGATTATTATTACTTTATGTTCTCTAAAACACTTACTCAAAGTCAGGTATTGCTGTATGAGTGCTTTGATGAGACCAGCTTCATGCCCATCTGCGCCACACCACGCCTGTCCAGTCCTCCTCTTTATTGTAGACTGACACGCCCTGTGGTGGTGGCGCAGGCCCCAGGGGAGACATTCTGAACACAGACACAAAAAGCTGCGTCAACGTCACCTCTTTCTTTGTGCCAAGCTGAAGATCGGGCCCATTGTGTCTCTCTGTGATCCATCACCAGGAGCAAGTGCTTGTTAATTCAGGTCCATTATTGGTGGACTAAATGTGTGACAGGAGGTAATCATGCTCCCTGAATGTTGTGTAATTGTTTTCTGAACTGTAATTATAGAGTGAGAGAAAACATTGGCCTTCTGTAATTAACGGTGAAGAACAATGTTTTTGAATGGAAAATTGAAATTCTCTGGGGAAGTGAGCCTGTAATGTGAGCACAGAGCGAGAGGGGCATACTGAAAAACAAACTGGTGTTAGGACTTTATGAGGCAGAACCACACAGACCTTAGCATTAGGAGTGTTTTCCCCAGCGTATATGTGTGCATGATGAATATGGGTAATTCTTCACAAAAGTAGAGTTCATTTACAGTGAGCAAGCCATGGCCAGACAGTGAACTGTGTGGTTATCCCACTACATTATATTATCTTTAAGCAGACAACTCTCACTAAGTCTTTTTATAGCATCCTTGTTACACTGTACTGGAAGTTTTTTTTTCTTCCTATTTAAATAAAACAGTTTAACATCTACTGGCATAATGTAATTCTTCAATCACTGATGTCCTTCATCTTCTAGAAGAGAGTCCAACTTTCAGTCATGGCAAGGAAAACTCACAGATGGCCAAGATGCATTTTAATTAAACTTTGTGTCATTTTGCCCAAGATAAAAACCATAAACAAACTATTATACCTGTGCCAACATGTTTCAGCAGATATAACAGAATATACTTGACTGTTACTATTGTAGGGTACATATATAAAAATATATACACTGAACTAAGACAAAGATTAAGAGTACTAACTCCGCATTGGTACCAGTTAGCCTTGCGCTAACGTGCAGATTAAAACACCTAAACTAATGTCTTAAGAGGGAAGGATTGACCAGGAGGGACTCAGTTTAATAGATAAAGACCAACAAACTCAACTTAATTTAGATTAAGTATAACGTTTATTTACACAATAAGGTGGAATAGTGTACTGAGGCACAGGTAAATTTCGAAAGGAATGTAATTATGAACAGAACCGTTATGCAGAATTATTGATTAACTAATGATGAATTGCAGTGGAGTAAGTAATAAATTGACTTATTAAACTATTGGAAATTTATGAATAAGGGAGTAGACTCTGAGACTATAAGTGCCAACTTTGTCAACATAACAACTCTGATCTTACGGCGCTCGGAGCAGGAGGGGAAGGTGGTGACGACAGCCAGCCTCCAGGTTCAGCCAGGGGCTCGGATGTTGTTCTTTGTCCTTTAGAGCCGCGGGGTGTAGCAGGGCTGGTGTTCCCGGCTCCAAACAGCGGTTCGTGGTGTGTCCTCCAAGCTCCACAGCCAGTCGCCAGGTGTCCCGTTATGTTGAACAGGAGCGTGATGCCGCTCAGGGAGAGTTTAGCTGTTGTCAGCGTAAGGCAGCGTCAAAGTCTCAGAGTATGGCAAATGTCCCTTTTTATGCCAAATGGAAAATTCAATAAAAATCCTTTCACAGCGATTCGAAACTTTAGAAGTATAACTTCTTAAATTAGCTGCTTTGGTCAAGGCAGCGATTGTTAAAGCTGGCGGATGTTGCGCGGCGCGAGGCTTTTCAAAATAAACTACAAAAATGATACTCGAACAAAAGTTTGGGCGACTTATTGTGAAAAGATGTTATCACCGGCAACGTAAACATAACGCAACAAAAATGACGAGAAGAAAAGAAAAATTAAACTTAAAAGACGAAGGAGAGACGGAGACGAGACAAAGACAAGACGAAGACGAAACTAAGACTGAACTGAGGAATGTGGGCCGCACCCCAAGATAAGACTGGAGTAAAAGGGGTGTCCCTGGTTCTTCCCTCTGACCTGATAGTGGAGAGGGCTCAAATTACCTCTGCTAGACACAAAGTAAATGTCATAAAAAGAAATGTGTCTTACTCCACTTCAATTTACGTACCTTTAAAACACATGTTATATTTAACAGTTTGCACAAAACATAGCTATGACATTTTCCTGTAAAGTAACATGTTAATGCATATAAAGTCTTTTAAACAGATGAAATGTGTCAGGCCTCTGGTTCTTATCAGAGAAGAGAGGAGGCCTCTTCTGGCATTATTATTGGTCTGCAGTTCGTAAAGGACAGATTTATGTCTTTGTTTTGCATCCTTGGTGGGTAAGCGCAGACTTCTCGTCTCCTAAAGGAATGTCCATTTTTGATAGAATTTGAGCAGTGGCCCAGGTCTCCTACACTATTAAGTGGCACAACACTGATTATGCCAAAATCATCAATATAAATAAAACATATATATTAACACAAGTAAAGAACTGAATTTTGGACTGCATACAAAACTATTTCTGAACTTATAAAATAATATAAAATAAATAAATGTTTGTCTCTTAACTGTGCCTAACACTCAGTAACCTCTTTATAATTAGGAAACATTCATATTGATGTCACACATTTGTTCTGTCCATATGTTCGTCAACTTGACTGTTTTTGTCGGACCTTGTCCAAACAGTTCCTCCAGAGTCAACTCCTGAGCACTTGGTGAGCCCACTCCTCATATATATGTACATATGTACATATACAAATAAAACATGAGAAACTGATAATTTTGCAGTGGTCTTTTAAGTTTTTTTTTTTGTTTTTTTTTACCACAGCAGTATAAAGACTTGGAGGAGTGTCTTCAGAGGAGTTCTAATTTTAACCACTTCTACCACCAAAGTACTCTGGAACTAAGACAAATAAATTATTGCTGTCATTAAAGATGGCCATCTTTCCTCTATGCAAACAATTGTCTCGCTGTATTGACTAGCTTGTATTTCTTTAGGAGTGGAGAGCGGATGTTATATTGTAGTAATAAAGTTAGCTCTAGGGGAGGAAAATCTCATCATATATAACCTAGTAATTACTTTTCAAAGTCATGTAGTGCGGGAGATCAATGTGGCCAAAGTTTCAGCAGGTATTAAGAAACAAATGGCAGCTCCACCAGGACTTCTACTGCTGACCTTTGAGTCATTAATGTTCTTTATTGTATGGCCACTGAGTTATAACACAGGCCAAATAAATGAATGTTAGGGAACACAGGCAAGAAAAGACTTGTGTGTGACACTATGTAATATCTATGTATGGGATATTGGTGACCTTAAGTCACACTCTAGACACTGCAGGCGTACACCAATCAGGCACGACTAGAGAGAGGTGAAGTGAATAACACAGCTCACTTCTTTATCATGGCAGTTGTTAGTGGGTGGGAAATATGAGGAAGCAAGTGAACATTTTGTCCTCAGAGTTGATGAGTTGAAGCAGAAAAAATGGGCAAGAATAAGGATTTGAGCGAGTCTGTCATGGGCCTAACTATGATGGCTGTATGACTGAGTCTGAGCTTCTCCAAAACCTCAGCTCTTGGGGGTATTCCAGGTCTGCAGTGATCAGGGGTCCAAGGAAGGAACAATGGTGAATCAGCAACAGGAGTGAAGGCTGGCCCATGTCCAATCCAACACATGAGCTACTGTAGTTAATGCTGGTTCTGATATGTGTCTGAATACACTGCATCACAGATGGGGTCGCATATTAGGCAGATGGTCATAACATATAACATTATGACCACTTATAATAGGCAGGTGGTCATAATGTTATGCCTGATCAATATATTTACACTATAAAGACACACATAAATATAAAAAATAAACGCAGCTATCACAACAGACAAAAGGCTACTTCTCTTCTAAACGTTCTATTTGTGACCTTTTTCATCTCTCCCTCCTAAAACCAAGCGCATCTAGAAGCCTTCTAAAGCCAAAGCTATTTACCAGTCTACCAAGTGTTGTGATCAACCTGCCCACTTGTCCAGAGTCAGCCGTTTCCATAAAGAAGAGCTGTCTGGACTCCACCTCATTTATTAAATACATGCACTCTCACCTAGATGCACTGATTGGAACATACGTCAAGGAACAACAAGGCAGAGGTCTGCATTCTCAGAGCACATCTTTAAATTGAACTGGTTTATTGATACTTATAGGTTACAAAAGGTTGCTGGCTTTCAAGTTTATGCAGGCTATAGTACACCACAGACTCGCAGAATCTCTGATGTAATTGTATTCAGTTTTATATTTAGCAAAACATGTCTAAACCAATAAGCCTATCTTTGGTCTGTTTCTTGATCTTGGTCTGGGTCTGTTTGATGAAAAGAAAGACCTCTCTCCAAGTAAGTAAGAGCAGACCTGGCTTGTATGTTTATGCCACAAACATTATTTATAATGCAGGAGAACCTCGCCCAGCAGGAGGCTACGCTGAGCTCAACGCTGAGGTAAATCCTGATGAAGAAAGAGCAGCTATAGCAGCGACACAAGGTGGACAGACGGCTGTCCACTCCACTCTCATGATCCACTCAGTCCCATGACATTAGAAGCACGTACTGTAGGAGGCAGTTAACATGCTGCAGACGTCTGGGCTCCCCTCATTTCACCACAAGACCAAGGCTAACTCAGGTCTAGAGCTGGATGATAACAGACACATAGCACATGAGGGATTCCCAGCAGCAGGTCAAACGATATGTTAAAAGTGTGTGACAGTGGAACAGGTAGCACTGGGACAGGGGGTATTATCAGCTTCATGCAGTAAGCCTCTCACTGTGGAGCGCTATAATTTTTCTTAGTTTGACAGGCTCCAGGAGAGCATACACACTTCCATGACCTTAAGTCAGTGCACAAACTCAGTGGATTTGCCTTTGTTTGTGTGGCACTGGGGATACTTTAAGGACACACTGGGGGGGATACTGTTGCTATGTGCATGGCAGCTGCTGGTTGCATACAGATGCACTCTCCTCAATGCCAGTAAGCCATTTCTTTTAGTCTGGGAAAAGGAAGCAACAAACACTGTATTCATTAGGCTGTTCAATATCTGTTACATCTTGGATTGCTTTTAAATGACAGCAAAACAACTTTAAAGTTATATCCTACATACAGTTTGTCCAATACTATTATATCTATTTATTCTTTGAAAAATAATGTTCCATTTTCAATTTGTCCAGCTAATCCTTTATTCCTCAGTGCTGGGAGATGGTCCCAGGTCTGGTCAAGCCCTGCACTGCTCTAATCTCAAAACATGTTTTTTTATGTGAACAAGGTCACTTGTAGTCCTCGGTCAGTTTAACTAATTTATTTGGTGAATTAAAATGAATAAAAAATTGTGTTTAATTCAAGCCAAAAATAAGGAACACTGTTGTTTTGCTGAAGAAAAGAATTCTCAAGTGTTGTACTCATTGCTTCCGCCTGTGACACAAAAATATTGCAGTGATTACAAAGAGAAAGTAGCATTGTAAGAAAACAAAAACATGACATGGTAATTCTGGAGCCTTTGACTCATCACAGGCGTTCATGTTGATCCGGAGAAGAACATTACACAGTAAAGTAGGTCCTTATGCAAATGCATTTGCCAATGCTACTAACCAGCAGTTTCACCAGACTGTTGGAGGGACACAGATTAAGTATAAACATAAAAGCCACCGATGAAACACAAGGCAGACAGAAGATTTTTATGGATTACGCAGACTTACAGAATACATCTGCAGGTACTTGGCAACTATTGTATGTGGCATAGGTGCATCCATCCTACATGAAAGAGCTGAAGTACTTTGTGTGAAATCCTCAACAACAGAAGGAACAGAGAGGAGAGAGAAAATAGTGTTGACCAGCCAGCACAGCATTGGTTTGTTATAGATGAAAGAAAAATCTCTGCTTAATCTCCAAACAGAGTGGTCTCTATTAGTTTTGCTAGCAGCACCAGTCTGCTGGACTATGTGGTTTGTAATAGGATTACAACAGTGGCTACTGCCCTTTTGCTGCGCTCCTTGGGTTGGGCACTGCTAATTTCAGACTTATCTGCTTTCTTTAGGTGTGTTCAAATTTGGTGGCAAAAGAACAAGCCCTGTGATGCAAGCTGGTAGTCATCTGGTACAGGCACAATGCAAGGAAACATCATCCCTGTCTTGTTTGCCTTCTCAAAAAGTTCCTCTCTACCTCTTATTGCTAGCATATGTTTTGAGGTAATGTAATGCGATGATATTATATATGCATTTAAATTGCTGCTTTTATCAGCGTTATTATATGATGTGGTGGGATTGGCAAGCCAAGCCAGGCATCCTAATTTGTTTTCAATTCATACAGAACATAGAGACTAAGATTAAATGCAAGTGGATAGACAGTCGGCCAATCAGAAACAGCAGCAGTACCGACACTCACAGAAAAAATGATATTAGAGAACTATACGAGCAATAGGTTAACTGTATCTTAAAATATCTTAAATGGGAGAGATTCCAGAGGAATACAACAGGTCAGGAGCAATTATGAGTCCTCATTATACATGCAGTGCTATAGATACTTGGTTTCATGTTAAGTCAGGTCAACAGAGCTACTATATTTCTTGGACACACCACAGTAAGGTTTCATGTCTCATATGAAAGGGCTGTGTGGAGAACAGTATTCTTTAATGTACATAGTGTTTCCAGGTTTAGTGGCTGATATGAAGCAGAGCAGATGACAGTGGTAAATATTTACATATATGAATAAAGAATCCAGACGGCCTATCTTTAGGTCTCCCACTACTGGAAAGTGCTTTGGATAGTTTTATTTTTTTTGTTTGTTTTTTATTGTCTTCCAAGGCTCTGAAACCGTGGAATAAAAAGCCTCCAGTATTTCTATAGCTCCTGAGAGAAAACTGGGCCTTCAAAAACACCATCTTACTGTGGAGCTGTGGTCCTGTTGAACATAGAGAAATAGTTGGATTTGGACATGTTTTGATAATTGGTGATATTGATCTGGTTTCCTGTGCTACACAAAGCTCTGCACCTCCAGCGCTCTGCCCTGATGGGGACTGTGTTTATCATTGTGCACGTTTGACAGTTTGATCCTTAATGCTTGGCTTGCTGCACTCTTTCTGTGTTGGTAAAAGTTAATAAAAGACTGGATTAGCATGAGACGCATGACAAAACTCACTCCTCACTGCAGTGTGTCCCTAATATTTTAATTACTCAGGCTCTTTGTGAGTTGTGTGTGTGACCCAGAGCGCAGCTTTGCTGCTTGACCTGCCCCATCCACTGCAGATATGTGTGGCAACTAAATTCTATTATAAAGCCACCTTTGAAGCTTCATTCTGATTATACAACATGTTCAGGTTTGCTCTGACCTGAAAAAAGGTGTGGATGAGTGGAGCTTGGAGTCTGGTCTGTGTTTTGTGGAAGAGCCAGAGCACAGCAGTGGTGGAAAAAACAAGCAAAACAAAACACTTCTCTTTTACAGAAAAGCACTGCATTAACCCATTTCCTCACTTATTACACATGTAGATCTCATAAAAAGATGGCTGATAATAAATCAAATATATGTGCTTGTATCGCTTTTCAAATCCACCGGCATCATCCATGCGGCAGATACTTGTTTATTATTAGATTCTGTGATTTTAAATGTGTGGTAGCTGTTAAACTAAACATTAACAACAGCATGCACTGCATCTTATTTTTGCCCTGGGATTTCAGATTCAGAGACATTTTGAGCAGGCCATGTGAGAGAGCGTGATTGATCTGACGCTGAGATTGTAATTACCAACAGAAAAACTCTTTCTCAGCCTGGCTTTGAAGCACCAGCCTCATGCCTGTGTCTAAACAAGATCATCTCTTGTTTCAAACATGAAATTAGCCTAAGTCTCTGTGAAACCATCAACAAATCAAATACCACTGACCACATCTCAGAGCAGTTTATTAGGCAGTGAAAAGCCATCTTATGAGAATACTGCCAAAATTCAACACCAGCTCTTTTCAGATCCTTTACAGTTCTGCTTGACCTTGACAATTATGCCGCACTCATGCAGATTTCATCAAGTCAATTTTCAGACTATTAAAATCACTTTCAAAGCTGTACCACTTTAGAATAACTTTATCCAAATACAACATTAAACTATTATTGCAATCACAGAGAGTAAAGGCCATGCAGCAGAGCATGAATAAGAAGATGACAGCTTTACAACACAGTACTGTGAGTCTGACACAGGTTCTCTGCAGCAGGTTTGCCCTGGAGATGCACAGCTGAGAGAACAGCAGGCAGTGTGCTCCAAAGGCACACAAAACACACTAATCTAATGACCTAAGTTTACACAATCTATTACTTTTGCTGCAAAAGTACAACTAAAGGAGATGATGGTTATTTTCTGTACAGAACAAAACATTTGTATACTGCCATCATTTGAAATTAACATCTAATTTTCTACTCTTTTGGCCCAGACAGTAGCTCTGTCGTCCATCTTACAGACATCTATGTCAAAATCAGTGTGTGTAAATGATAATGGTTTAGTCCTGGTGCTGTCCTAAATTTAGACCTAAGTCTATAATGAGTTAAGCTTTAGTTTTTACAGGTAAGTTCAGAAAATGTATCTTTAATGTATCTTTAATAAACCTTTAACCTCATTAAACATTGCAAACCATATTGTTATTACGATATTTAACATACAGTAATTATCACATATTGCAAGTTTTTCTATTGTCCTGCAGCTCCAATTCAAATTGTCACAAATTTCAATGGATCTTTTAATTTGATATAAGTGGCCACTGGACTGCACTCATTAATGTGTAATCATATGCTACACTCTAAGAACACCCAAAACACCAATTACCATGGCAACCTCACCAACACCTCATCAAGACAGGCTCCTGTGGTGGTAATATACAGTTATTTAAAAGCGCTCGGCCATTTGTGGGAGAGTGAATGAACAAGGGTTAGAAGGTTACAGAGGGAAACACAAAGTAAAAAGAGCTTCAGAACAAAGCGACCCACTGTTGGAGGTCATTTTAGTTAACAGACTCAAAAGTTCCCAGAAAACACGAGACTGTCAGCAATGAACTACTGAACTACTCCCAAAGATAAATCTGTCTTTCAAAATGACCACAGACTGCCCTGCATTCACTATTTAGTCTGAGCATGGATGGCCTTACTTACTTACTGATACAGATGAGTGGTTCTCAAACTTTTTTCCTTAAAGCCCCTCCTGCCTGTGTCCAAGACAAGCTGGGGCCCCTCCAGCCCTAACCCGGCCCTCACTAACACATCACAAGCATAAAGTAATTAGCTACAAACATAATCTTTTTAAAATGAATCAGCAGTGGTGGTGGATTTTTGACTCTATTCCTTTTATTTTCAAACTGGAAATTTTTTGAATTTACACAAATAATATTTTGATAATCTCAATCTCAGAGTGGACAGAGCTCTGTGAACCCCCGCAATCTCTGGCACCCATCCCTGAGGGGTCCCAGACCCCAGGGAACCACTGGCTTTTCTAAAGGAACTTATCTCAGACAAGGATATGTTTTTTTAGAACTTAAGTCCGGAGGTTAGTAATGCTGATTTGGCCTGGCTTAAGTTCTGGCTGTGTAGGAATGGCGGTGAAAGCCAAACTGATGCAGTGATTCATGTGAGCAGGTGGGCGGGAGAGGCACTTAAGAGAAATCTGAATCACAAGCCTCCCCTCAGGCTTGCTGCAGGGGGTTTATTACTTACAGCTGCTGTTAATAAACTTTATAACTAACTTGCTTGGCTTAGCTAAGCACAAGCAAACAGGCCAACCCCACGGCCCACAAGAAACCCGGTTCAAAATCTACCAGGCTCCCCAAACATCAGCATATACCCTTCCTGCTTTTTATTTTAAAACAAACCAATACACTACCACAAATATAGATAATACATCAGACTTAATGTTAAAGATTACTTTAAACATCTCGCTGTGAGTCCAGCTTTACACAGTAAACAGTATCTTCACCTCATTAACCATCTCATCAATGCATCCTTAATAATTATCAGCTTTTCCATTGCTTGCTTTTTTTCTATTCATGTTTTTTGTGCTGTGTTGATGTGTGAGCAGATATAATTCAGAGGCCTGTATATGATATTGGGTGTGTATAGGCTGACGTTACATTATATAATGAATGGCTTGGGTACTGCAGATATAATGGCAGCACTATAATTATTTTTCCCATTGAAGAGCATGAGTCAAGTCCAAGCCTGACCATTAAGAGACAATGAAATTACCTGACCTCCCTATCTTTACCTGATTGCACTCTACCTGTTCTGACCTTGAGTTCTTAATGATGTGCTGCCTTTAACTGGGCTTGGAGAGAAGGTCAAACATGTCTGAGTCTAGGCCTAATAATAAGTCTGTCTGAGGGGTCTTCAAGCACCTGGTCTCCTCTGGCCAAGGGCACTAGTCATTTTCATCTATTCCCTCCACTACATAGTATTTAGTGCTCTATCAAGGTGTGCAGACAGTGGCAGATGAGGGCTGGTGCACATGGTAATAAAAATAGGCTGGATTATATTCTTTAAAGATTCAGTCATTTTGTCCAGAAATGATGGGATATTTGTGCACTGTGTGTGTTTAAACACAGGTGTATGAAAGATGAAGATGTAAGCAGGAATAGAAGGTGTGATGACAAAAATTGTATAAATGGCTTGCACAGAAAGCAGTTTTGTCTAAATATTTAATGTTTGTGTGCTTTTTGCTTTTGTTAATCATGGAAAGGATGAGGCCTACTTTTAGATTCAAATACACTGAACTGTATTGATTTCACAGTGGAGAAAATCTTTTGTTGTTTGTTTGTTTGCTCTTAATACAGAGCAAATTTGACTGCATTTGATCGATGGCAGCACAGTGTCACAGGAAACACAGGCCCAACAGCTGGATGACATGTTGTGGTTACTCAGTGGGCCTTTAAAGACACCAGACCACATGTCCCACCACTGTGTAATTAAACTGAGTGATGGAGGCACCCTTCACATCAGCAGATACATTTGGTTTTGTGTGCATGGGCCATAGTCCAATCATATTTTATGCAGCCACATAGCTTTTTCATTAAAATGGCTGCTGTATTTGCCTGTGTGCAGGTTGAGCTGCTAATACCAGACCAGTCTGCAGTATGTTTGGAGCGTGTGGTGGAGCAGTCATGACACAAGGGCAGCCGCTTTAAACTCATCTGAACATGAGCGCATTACTGTGTGTGCACAGAGGAAGGCTTACTGAGTAGATTAAAAATCCTCTGTAAGATAAAGCCATTGACTCAGAAACATTAAAGCATGTATTAGAGTTTGAGAGATGACCTACACCATGACAATAAAACACAGAGCAGCAGCACATGATGCTTCTGTGAGCGCTCTTCACACTACTGAATTTTACCTGCCTTTTGACACTTTACTTTTGTCTATCCACATTTATTTGTATCTAATATGCCAGAGATGGAGTACTCCAGTCCTGGACTCGGACTCAAGTAACATCCTTGGGCTAAGTTTTAAAACTTGAGACTTGACTCAAGCTTAGGCCTCAATGACTTGCCTTTGACCTGAGTCTGAGTCTTTGTTATGAGTCTCAGACATGGATTTGGGCAGGTGCTGGGTCTGGGTGGGCAGATGTCTGCCTGGACTGGCTGGGTTTGGAGACAGAGAGAGACAGAGGACTCAAAAACTTGGACTCAAACTCTGTTGACTCCCCTACACTGAACACCTGTTCTACGTTGCTTTTAAATTTGCATTATAAGGTAACATTTATGTGAATATCAAATGCAACAATAATCATGTAATTAGGTCTATTTTAGAGCTAGTTATGAATAATGTTTTTTTTATTTTTTTTTATAAAAAAATGTGTTAAAACATCTATTGAAGTCATGCCTTACAATTCCATGACTTTTTATGGACCACATTGTCAGTGGCAGCACATTTTTCACAGCTCGTGTAAGTCTCTGAGGATGACAAAAACAACACAAACACAACACTGGAGCACAATAACTGCAGATATTATACAGTATTGATTTTACTGTTGAGATTTTTTTTTTCTGCCCAAAATGAAAGTCTCATTTGAACTGCCCACTTAAGTCAGGCATAAATCTCACAATGAGATTGAGAAAACTAGCACAAAGAATATGAAAAAGAACCAAACAAGTGTAATTTATACTATGGCCCAATCATATATGTTAACGATATTTTAAAAAATGGTAAAGCACTTGAAGCACAAACTACATTGGCATAAGTCCTCACCACTGTGGCACAATGGTATTCTTTTGTCTGGAGGAAAACCACTTTTTAATAAAAAACTGGGATAGTAAAGGTATAAAAGTATAACAGGACATTCTGTCTTTAACTTTCAAGAACTGGTATCAAAATATAACATTGATAAACACTCTGTTTTTCTACTTTCTGATTAGATCTGCATGTAAAGCCTATGGAGTCCCCTGGGCAGCAGAACAGAGTGATCACCCTATTTCTAAATGTTATAGGATGCCCCCAAGAGAATAGTGTCATTTATTTATAATAAACTTCTGACTCAGGGTGATGTTTCTTCATTGGGTATGAAAGCATGGGAAGAAGAATTACCAGTTGGGACAGCCAAGCCTGATTAGGAAACAATTTGGCGTAATGTTGAGAGAACTTCCAAGAATCCAAATCATTGATACATACATTTGATGTTCTGTCATAGAGCATATTTGACACCAAATGTGAGGCATAAAATGGGGGCTGGATGTGAGCCTTACTGCTCATTCTGCTATCCGGGGACTTTGGGCTTGTTTATTCATGTTGTCTGGGAATGTCCAGGGGTTCAGGAGATCCAGAGGAAGGTAGCAGATTGTCCTGGGAATTTAACTGGAGTCACTTTGCTTTTGCAACCTGCTATATACCTTTTAATGATGACTCACAATTGTCCCTTCAGGAAAGGACTCACAAGATCAAGTCCAAATCGAGTCTCAAGTCTTAGTCCATTTCATCAAGTCGAGTCTAAAGTCATCAAATTAGTGACTCGAGTCCAAGTCATGACTTTCAAGTCCACACCTCTGGTTTCTGCAGAGCTGTCGCCCAGTATAGATTTGCGCCAGTTCAAGTTCAGCATCTTCGGCCCAAGCCCAGCCCACGTCCAACCTCTTTAGACTTGGTTTTGCGTCTAGTCTAAAGAGCAGGGACTGGGATAAGGCCCCTTTCTGCGCGACTGTCTGGTCCACCTCCTGCACTAAGAAGCCGAAGATACGGCCCAAGATGTGTTCAGAAAATGTAGAATCCTTCCAGGTCAGGTGTGAAGACTGACTTATAGTAGACTTATAGTTAATAAATGCAGAAACAAAAAGATGAAAGTGTCAGTGGGCTGTGAGCGGTAGCCTCTTATTGGTGGTTGGCTGCCCCTCGACAGATGGCTCCAGGTGAATCAAGGAGGAGGTGGAACAGTTGGAGGGTAATATTTTTAAAGTGGATTTTAGATTCCATCAGTTAAAAGTGGCCAAACAAGCCAAGTCACCCATTAAGACAGAACCACAGCAAATACAGTTAATGGAGGCATCTGACAAAGAGCTGCCCTTCATTTGTCTTTGAGATAGAGACAAATGAAACCATTCAGGAAGCTTTTATTCAACCTCACAGCACAATGTTGTCTTCCTTTCAGCCACTGGACCTGTTTGATTGTTTTTTCTAACAGCACACTCTGAATGCTGCCTGAAACAGCTGAGCGAGCTCAGCATAAAACCTTTTATGTAAGTGAGAAGAACAAGTTACAGGTCAACAGTGTCTTATGCTCTGTTCTCTCAAGGTGAACACTTTGTGCTTTTCTTTACAAACACTTGTCATTATTCTGATGGATCAAGACTGATGACTAAATAACAAACAGAGCTGTAGTTTTCGCAGTAAACAAAACACCTGCAGATATTTTTCTGACCTTTTATCAGTTGCTCTCAACAAGCAGCACAAGTAGCACAGACACAAGTGGATTTGCATATGTCCATAAATCACAAAAACAAAAGAAAAAATAAAACTAACCCTGTCAAACAGTGCACACAACAACTGCAAGTTGTAAATGCCCTTTAACAATCAGTCATTTTACATCCAGGGCTTAGCAACTATTGTACAAGTCATATGATTAAGACTAATGCTCCATTTATGTGGTGTGTTGTGTAAGAAGTAGCTCAGCCTGACGTGATAATAAACTTATTTTCTTTATTTTGCAACTGCACCTTCCAAAAGTACGTGAACGATAGCTTACTTGTTTAATAGACTTTCACAACCAGGTAAAAGTGAAAATGAGCAAGTACTGCTCTAGATTCAATTAGTTTTCATATATATTGTTACTGAAGTCATACCTCTCCTTCCACAAGTGGGACGGTTTTTGTGGGGTCTCTTGAGACCTCGTCTAGTAATGGACTTGACCTCCACCATACAGAAATAGTGGAAACACACATCATGTCTTATAGAGTAAGCCAGGGGTAGGCAAACTTGGCTGCTGGTCAGATAAAGTTGATCCCCATCAACATTTTAGCTGATATGCACTTTTATTATTTGCTATTACTTGATAGCATTTAACCCCATGGTGCTGTCAGTAAATATCTGCAAGCATACAGCTCTCTGTCATGGTTTCATGGATTTAGTTGCCTCCAGCCAATAAATAGCAACCATCTATCCATGTGACCTCCTTCTGTCATGGTTACCTTTGCCTCTGTCCAATAAGTATCCAATGTTTATCTACATTTCAGCATAAAATGTAGCAAAATAGGGGGTGGTGCAGTTGGGGTGATGATTTTTATTTATTGATCTATTTATTTTCTATACATAATTGAACATGCTAATATATGTTCATTTAAATCTGCCAAGGAACCATGACAGAGAACTGTATGTCCATTCATGTGGCCTGCCACCTTGTGGTTGCAAAATTATTTGACCCAACTGCAATCAAACATGGTGACCCCTGCAGTAAGCTCTACAGATACAGCAATAATCTGCCTGAACTGCATTATCTGCAGTATTACTCTTGTGTTACTCCATTTAAGATACATTTGAATCGCTGCCCTACAAATCAGAGTATGTTGTTTACATTGTGTTGTGAAACCCTGTTATCAGTAAACTACTTCTCTACTTGCATCTACAAATATCTACATCACTACAGTATATCTGGCACAGTTATACAGCTGTATGTATCTTATCCAAATTTAGCATCAACACTGTACTCTACAAGGTGTCATAAACAATCACAAGGTTGTCACATCACAATACATTCACTCTATAAACAGTAAACAAGCCCAGATATTGTGTGCTGCCAAGCCTAACCATCCCACTGACACCTGCGAACATAAAAATGTGTTAGACTCTGATTAGACCTGCCCCTCATGTCAGCCATGTCGTTGACTTGGACATTTGATCTTGGTGATAAACAGGCAGATAATTAGCTCATTACTTTGCCTAACATGTGACTGTACCCCACTGTAAACATACAGTGTTTGCTCAGGCTGGATCCAAGACAAATCACCTGTCGTATGGAGCAGCCATGCTGTGCACTGCAATGGAAGCAGTGCACTGCTTTTAACTCCACCCACTGTGCCATTCTGCTGTAGTTTTACATCAAACCAAATCCACATCACATACACCAATTTATCTGACCATGTAACAAAGTGACATGCCATTTATTGTATGAATAACATATTTCTGTTTATGTGTCGTTGGAACCCTACCAAACAGAGAACATGTTGTGTGTACATTCAGAGAGAGGGAAAGCAGCTGAAAGCCTGACAATTTTGGTCGTGTGTAATTTGTCATGATTCCTCTCTTTCATGCAGCATGTGCAGAAAACCCAGTGCATGTGACTGGGCCAAAGCCATGTAGCTGTTTGAGACTTAGCCATTATCTGTTCCCCTGCAGGTAAATCAGGAAATGTTTTCTGCATCAAATCAAACATTTGGTGAAATTGAAATAGCTTATTTATAGTCAAGAAACATAACATCAAATTAGGTTTTGGAAGCAGACAGACATTATTTTTGGAAAGGCTAGACTTATAGGCACCGTCTGTTAAATATATGACAATGTTTTGTAGTTTTGAAGTATTAGAAAGCAAAGGTCTAATAGTGTAATGCTTCAGCCAAAAGATGTATGTTTCAGATAATGAGCACAGAGACACAAGCTAAAATGACTGTGACCTGTTCAGGTCATTAGGTGATTAATTTCTCATGTACAAGATGGTTTAATGAGAATATTAAATCTCTAAAATGTACTGAGCATGCTGGCCTTGGTTAAGGGCAGAACCACTGATTTTATGGCTTGTTTTAACTGCACTCTGTGTTTGACATGTTGGATTCCTGCTGATTTGGTAAAAGAACAAAGTCCTTTTAAACACAGTGTGAGCTATTTTTTTCATTTTAGAGATGCACACTTTGGGTTTTCTGCCCAACAACATGCAGTCATTTCCATCAGCCACAATGTGAGACAATGAGAGGCAGTGAACCTTGGTTTGCTTAGCTTTTTCTCCTTAATAAATAGTCTGTGCAAGGAATCACAGCAATAGAATTCTGATTAATGAGAAACATTCATTTTTGTATTGACCATTTAAAAGACTACTAAGTGCCACTGAAGCATTGAGCATTAATTATAAGGCTGGCCTAAATAAGCTTCCATAAAATTTAATGAGCATTGTGAAGTGTGAAGAAACACAAAGAGCTTTAAAGAGAATTCAGTTAAATAAAGTTGAGACACAAAAACCTGCATATAAAAATAATCAACTGCTGCTAAATTACAAATTGAACAAACTCTGAGTGGAATATGAAAATAGTTTAGATTGAAGGTTGGTGTGCATTATCATTTTCTGTCATTATCTGTGGCATGTAACTTATCTCAGTGTTAGTATCAGGCCCAGTGTGGTCGTGAAGCGTCTGGGAACAGCATGTCAAAGTGATTAGAAGTGAATTTAGAGCAGTGTCGGAGCGGTGAGCTGCAGGTCATCAGTGATGTTGTAGCCCCAGGAAGCCCCCAGCCTGGGAGCAGCACGTTCACACACTGTACACAGCGGTTGGCTCTAATCAACCTGTTAAATGGCACAGGGCTCATCTTAGACAGCTGCTGCTCATGTTATTGCAATGAAAAAACTCCTTTAGTGCAGACTCACACCAGCACAGTGCCAAGAAGCTACACCTGTCATGAGTCAAACTGCATCTATTCTACTTCCACTGATATAAGCCATACTACAGCACGTCCCCTCACCCAAACACTGACACATACATATTCATCAACACACGGTGGGCCCATGGGTGCTATGTGCAGTAGAATAACGCAAAAACCATGGTTGTCCTCACATTCGTAATGTGAAGCGCCTTGTTCAAATATTCATGACCTTATCCTAAACATGGACCGGTGCATGCCTTTGAACAACAAAAAGAAACACAAAAACTTCCCAGGGCCCATAAATCCTGGGAGCTGTCTTTTTATCTTCCCATTCTGGCCTGCAAGTCTTTCTACAAATGTTTTTAACTTATATCAGCCGTAATGATCTGCTATCTTTACATTCATCAATCACGAGGTTAGAGCCAACGTTTCCAGTGTCCTCCCCGGTTACACATCTGAAATTAATATCCTTGTGGGAACGCCAGTGTCTGTGTGGAGTGTGCATCTGTCAGAGTGAGAAATGATAAGAGTTTCAGAGTTGTGAAGGTCTACTCAGTCAAGTCTGCATTGACTTGCTTTAAAAGGTGAAATAAATGACAGCTATATTGTTAATGAAGACTCTCTCTCTGAGGAGCCTCCACTGTTTTCCTATTAAGTCAGTCTCGGATTTCCGACACAAAGGCTTCTGCCAAAAACCTTCCAGCACAAATCGTTGATAGCACTAACTGAAATATTATCTCTGGTGCTTCACACAAATGCATGTGATTGTTAACCACTAACTCCACCATCTGTTCCAAAAGCACTAGCACTGCACTAGTTAGCAACCCTTGAGTGCAGCACAGTGGGACGTCTCCATGCTGCTAATGCGGGGGGTGTTTAGTGGCCTTATCTTTATCATAGCATCTCTGTCAGGTTCAGGGCAGGTGATACTGTGTGAGTGATGTACACATCAACTGCCTGTCCACCTCAGAGATAGATCTGCTTCTTCACCCTGAGATTTCACACTGGATAAAAAGACAGAAAATATCACTGGGAGTAAATTGGTAAAACAGCAGTGGAGAAGGGAAGAGACATGGCGCTGCATAAAAAGATATGGCCATTAACCATTCATAAACCTACAGGTATGATAATTATAATGCAAACAATAAAATACCCTTTTGACTTTGAGGTCAGTGGCCCATAATTATCAAACTTGGGTACACCAAAAATCCCAAAACTTCCCTGGCTATGGGCGCCCAAAGCCAGGGAAGTTTTGGGATTTATCAGTATGCATGTGGGTGTACAGTACACTGAAACCTGACGCCAGGTCTGGATGTTGTGTACATAATACACAAATTTCAAATCAGCACCAAACTGCACAGAAAACTATAAACTATTAATAAGAGCATAAAAGGCATTGCCAAATTACATCTATTTAATATTACAGTCCTGTGGAACAAAAAATGTACTTTAAATATTTTAGTCAGGACCATAAATTGAGCAGCACGAGCTGTCTGTAAAGTTTCTGTGTTTTCTCAGCTTTGATGAGGCTGTTTTTGATAAAAGTGTAAAACACCCATGCAAAAATATTGTTGCAGAGCTAAATAGGAAATTGTGGTTGCTTTAAGCATAAAAACGTGTAAAAAAAAAAGTGTAGCTCCTCAGACAGAACATGGAATTGAACTCGCTGCGCACTGCAGCCGCCTGCCCAGAGCCGAGGTCACTGTGCACTATTACCCCTGACAAGGCACACTCAGACCAGGGAGCAGCAGCCGTCAGCACTGGTGAGGTCAGAGACGTCCTGGAGAGACAGGTAAGACGAGTTCTGTCACAAATAAAGAACCGTTATCTACTTTTATTTCTGTTAATGTTTGAGCAAACCTGGACGGGGATAGTTTCAATCCAGCGCCTCGCAGACAGAAATGAGCGTGTGCACTGTTGCGGCTGTTGGTCTGAGCGGTCTGAGTGTAGCCCGTCCTCCGTGTATGTGCCTAGTCCCGGGGTAAAGCACTGTTCAGACAGAGATACCTGCAGCCAATGCAAACGCGCCCCCGCCTTCCTGCACTGAGTCCAAGCTGAACCACAGCCACTCACCGCAGGTCCAGGCTCGGTCTGGGTCTGTTATGGCTATGGTTCTTTTATATCTCTTGTATTTAACAGGCTCAACACGTTGTCAAACATCTGTGTATTAGAAATGATGAATTAAATAATACTGTTAGGCTGATATTGTCCACAGTATTTATAAGATTCAAATTGTGAATGTGTTTTTAGATATCAAGATAAAATATGGGGGTTGACTTTAAAATTAAACCTTTAATACATTTTTCCATGCATCAAAACAACGTCAGTTTTATTCCTTGTTCATTTATGTGTGCATTTTCTGCTTAGAATCACGCCCCTTGTGCCATATTTTGTGCCTCCATGCCACAAACTCTGTGAGTGAGGCCTCCTGAATCATGAATATTTAGGGGTGTTTCATTGAAATCACACTCGTTTTCAGCCGCCGGATTTATCACCAGCTTTGTTGTGTGTATGCCTGGATTGGAGTGGTACGCACAGTTTCATAAATCCCACGTGCCTTCCATCGTATGCCCATTTTTACGCAAGAATCTGTACCCGTTTCTATGCAAGTTTGACAAATGAGGTCACTGTGTGCCAGATAAAAGCACAAAAGAGATAATGGACTAATTAAAGTCAGGTAGTGAGGGAGCACAGTGCTTTTGTTCATAAGAGCCACTCTGAGGATGTTTTCAAAATTGATCCTGTTTGTATTACTCTATATACTTCATTGTCCTGGGGCCACTCAATGCATCCGTCTGCTCCCTGGAGTTGATTTTAGGGATTCTGAAATAAGCTTCTGAAACACTATTTTACGCATGGCAGCCTGTGTTTTCATGTGTCGCTGCTGTGAAGACCTACATCCCACTGCGCCAGTACCTGCTCAGACTTCAGTCAAAAATACAAACTGGGCCTAGTGTCCAGCAGCCCACATGTGGCCCGGCGGCTGTGTCTCAGAGCTGCCTCCAAACTGTGAGTTCTGACGAGTGCTGCAGGGAAAATCAGCACCACTGGATGAGAGCATCCAGGAGTAACAGAAAGATCCTACACTTGGCTTTCAAATATAACTTTATTGTTTTTCTCTTCAGGTCAGATGTTGAGCCACTTTGCCATTTTGCTCGCAGCAGTTTTGTAACACAAGTGGAAATGAGAGAAATGTCATACTTTGATTTGTCAGGTCACTAGTTTTACATAAAAGACACAAACTGAAAAGAAAATGCAGCTGAACCTCTGGATAACAATTAGTTTTTGTGAACTCCTCACAGCATGACTACACAAATATCTGAGCTTTTATTTCTAATTCACACTCAGTTAATCCTTTATACTCTCATGTGGGCTAAAACAAACACATATGAACAGGAATGGTGAGGGTTTCCCAATTATTTTGGAGGTGGCTGACCGGCCTCTAGTCACTATTCATGCTGCATTGTGAAGCTATACCCTACCCTAACAGATTTCAAGCCTAATTTAACATTACAGTAAAACATTTACAGTGATCATGACCACGTGCCTATTATTGGTGGTCATAATGTTGTGTGAAGACCACCAATATCAGGTTTTCTATCAGGAACTGCTCTGACCAAGTTATGTAGCCATCACTGTTCAGTACAGGGCTCAAAAAAATCGCTAGCCCGGCGTCCCGGGGCAATTACTTTTTTCACTCAACAGCCCCTGCCCGATGGGCTATCCTAAAAACTGTAAAGAAATATTTATTACATCTGCAAAAGACGCAGAATACGTTGTGTTGGTGTTCACGGTGCAATGCCATCTCTGGGCTGTGTGTGGAGCTGGGACAAGACAGCACTGTCCCTCTGCTGAGAGTGGCAATGTTTCTCCTCTCCCCTCCCATGTCCTCTCACAGTATAGCGTGGACCTGTCAATCACTCGTACAGGCCAGACCAATGCCTGTGAGAGAATGGTTTAATCCCTGTGTGGAGCAGAGGATCAGATGCTAAACTTTCAATAATTTTCTCACTAAAATGACAAAACTATTTTGGTGGGCTTAAAACTAAAAGTGGCTGACAACAGAGAGGGCAAGAGACAGAAATGTGAGAAAATCCAATCGCACAGCAGGTTTGGAAGCCAACAAGAGAACGCATAAACAATAGCGGTCCAATTTTTAGCTTGGTAAACAGGCTTGTGAATGAGTCCATAGCTTTTAAAAAGGCCCAGTCACACTGATCAGAGCCACGAGAGGCTTCAGGACAGAGACAGGGCAGCGACAGAGCAGAGGGGGTGAACTGGGCCCTGCTCTGTGGCACGACGGGAGGGGCTGCAGCTCTGAGCAGGTTACTGTCATTTATGTGAATACATGAACATAAACATCAGAAACATATCTAAACACCCAATAACTCCCCACTGTAAACCATTTCAGCATTAGCCAAGTTAACCAGCAGCAGCTGAAGATGAGTGAGCACCTGAGCACAGAGACAGAGCTGATACTGAAGAAGATATTCACCTTTAGCCCATGCTTGTAAATTTGTTGTTTTGTTTTTTCTTTTTGTTTTTTAGCTATTTATTCAGTAGGTTATGTTTAAATATGACCATATGACTTTACAAGACAGAAGTCCTGTTGCCTTTACAATTTGGTCAGAAGCCCATTTATAAAATATAAATATGCTGCAAAATACTCTCATTTTAAAGCCCAATATGAACGATTTATACAAAACAAAGAATGTAACACTTTATTTTAAGGTCCACCAAAAAAAAAACATTAACTAAATGCTAATTAGCATGCTAGTTAGTGGTAGATTAGCTCTTAATTTGGTTTTGCTCTTATAAAGCATTTATTAGTCCCTTATTTTGTATGACCACATTCTACAACTAATTAGCAACTAACTAACATTTCCCCCTCATCAGATTCATAATTACTGCTCATTAGTAGGAAATAAGGAAGTTGTTGGACATAAATTATAATCTTAACATTTTTGGAGTATGTGCATTATTATTGTCTTATTAAGGTCATAATTTAGGTCCAACAACTTCCTTACTTCCTACTAATGAGTGGTATGTATGAGTTTACTAAGGGGAAAATGTTAGTTGCTAATTAGGTCCCACAGAATAATGGATTAATAAATGCTTTACAATTATCAATTAAGGGCTAATTAATCACTAACTAGCATGCTACTTAGCACTTAGTTAATGGTTAATAGGTGAACCTTAAAATAAAGTGTTACCAAAAAAGTATACCAGTATGTTGGTGTTAGTCAGGCTGTTCACTGTTGAATTGCTATCCTAGTTAAAAAAAACAAAAAACAAATAAACCTTTCAATTAGTGTAATCAAGTGTATTTATGAAGTATGCATACCATATTGACAAATTATTTATTTTGGCTACTTAAATTCACTTTATGCTACTAAGATCTGAAGAGTGCCTGCCCGAAGGGTTATTAGGTATTTTGAAATTTCGTGAGGTCTGCAGTCCTTGTCAAACTTGCTCAAATCCTTACACTTACCCATTTTTCCTTCTTCTAGCACTCACCTATGAAGGACAAAATGTTCACTTGGATAATATATCCAACTCACAAACACGTGCCATGATGAAAGGATAATCAGTTTTATTCTCTTCACCTCTCAGTGGTCATAATGTTATGCCTATGATTTGGACTCAAGGCAAGTCTCGCAGTGCCACATCAAATTGCACAATATGTTAAAATTACAAAAAAGGCTCAACAAACAACTGCAAAAAATGCACAAAAAAGAAAAAAACTTTAAACTGTATGGTGACATGAACCTGGTGACTGGGCTCATGTCACCATACAAGCTGCTTATTAAGCAACAATAAGTCACATGACCACTTAAACCATGTGTGAGCCAGTTCAGATGAAGGGACTACAGATGATGACAGTGCAGTATGGACAGCCATGCACTTTATTCAGCACATTTACATCAGCTGCATATGAAAAATAAACACAAAAGAGTTGGTAGCCATTTGCCAAATCATCTTGGAATTAATGTGATTTTTTGGTGGCTAATGCAAATCCATCAACTGACAATGTTGATGCATAACTTATTGCACTTATGGCACTTGGCATATGGCAGTATGTAGCATGTGTAGGCACTATAGTTAGGTTCAAGTATGACTGAGTGAGCAGTCAGGAGTTTCTCAAACTTTAACAAACCAACTTTATGAAAAAGAGTGGTTCCTTTGTGACTTGAACCTGAGAAAAGAAATGCAGATTTTAGGACAAGAAAACAATTTGGATATTTCTTCCCACCACAAGAGGAAAGCAGACAATCAGATGCCAATTACTTCTAATTTGCAGTCTGCGTTTCAGTAAACAAATAGGGCTCTTGTTTCTGCAAAACAGAGAAAGTGGCAAATTCACATCTGTGGAGGGACTGCTGTCAGTCTCATCATCTCATAATGTGATTAACTCCTTAATATAATCTGCTCAAAATCACCATCAGGTCTCATTACAAAACACAGTGTCTTACCTAATGCATGCTGTAACACCAAAAGCTCCTTTTCTGTCACAGCCTTTGACTTGTCTTTGTTACTAAAGCTACAGGTTTTAACCTAAACAAAGAAGGTGCAGAGATTCAAATTCTGTAAAAGCCAGCTGGACCCCTGAGTGCTGTCTGTATGCAAACTCATCTACAATGTAAATTAGCAGCGCGCTGCCGAGAAGTCTTATTATTAGTTATTTTTGATTTTTATTGAAAGCAGCTTCCAAACATTGCAGGAAAGGTTGTTAACTTCATCTACAATCCCCCAGTCCAATGTCATCATTTAAATAAAAGAGAGGAAACACTGTAAGCTTTGCCTTGTATTCCACTGGAAGTGGCTGAAGGTGAACTCTGACCTTCTGCTCGCCCTGACTCTGCATGAGTAAATTAGCCCACTGTTTTAATGTTAATGCAGAATGGAGAGGGACTAGGAAGCATGCTGAGTGAATATTCAACACATGGTTTAGAAGTCACGTGTCAAGGTCTTTGCCAACTTTGGTAAAAAAAAGCTGCCTTATTCTCACTGATCACACCAGAAATCTATGTCCCATTAAAACAAACACAACACAGGCCAAACTCAGAACATACCACAGATACACATTGTATACAGATATATTTCAGTCTTGTGTCTGTGGATGCACGTTTGCTTCCAGCTGAAAAACACCCTGGCTTTAATAGCATCTCATGCAATTTTCATGACGTCCATTTATCACATTTTGATATGGCAGCACTGTACACAGGCGGTAATATCTACCTGCCATTGTCAGCCATCTGCAGGCTGGCCCTGCTCATTCTGCTCCCAGGCATTATGTGGGCCGTGCACTGGGACACAGACACAGACATTTTTTTACACTAACAGCTCTGGCTCTTTTGCCTGGCGATCCCTACTGAGGAGCTGTAGTCCTGCGATAACACTCTGGCCATCAACAATGATCTCAACGTCTTTAACAAAAGGCAACCTAGGAGCAGCACACCACCACTCCCCCTGTCCCATCACTGCTATCCATCTCTGCTCACTTGGCTGGACATCCAATAACATCCAATAGCTGTTGCTCCAAATTTCCAACTAAGCAGCCATAATTCTGCTCCACACTAACTGATGTAAGGACGTGGGCACAATACACATCAGGCCTGCAAGGGTCATGGACAAAAAACAAAAAAACAAAACAAAACAAAACAACAACACACAAAACAAGCAAGAGTTTTGCAACACAGACAGCACTGTCTCCTCCCAGCCACACAGAGAGAGAAGGGGGAGCCTGCTCACAATAAGAATGCCTCATTACCACTGTTTATCTTAAGCTGGATTAATACGACAGAAAGGCAATGTTTTTGTTTGGCAGGAAACAACATGCTCTGTGTCTTTTGTGCAGTGTGATACAGGGACATTCTTATTGTCATTTCTTATTACAACTTGTTTTCTACTCAGAATGAGACACACCACCCACTGGTGTCACCATATCACCAGTGTTTTACTGCTACCCTCTGTAATAATTCAGGTGCTTCTCACAGAATGTGATTTGTTTTTTTGTAGATTTAGTAAACACTGCTGCTTTAGAGTTCCCTTCAGTGATTGTGAGTGTATGACCAGCTGAAGGGAGGCGAGAGGTGCTCTTGGTTTACGGCTGTGGATGAAACAGAGGGAGATGGGTAGCAGGAGTCACTCTCTCTATGACTGCTTCTCTTCATGTGGGACACCAATGTCAAGGATGAATCAGGGCTGTCTCAGTGATTGAATACAACTGTCTGAGCAAACAGACACAAGAAAGTCATGCATTCATTCAGAGCTGCTGTCAATCTGACCTTGACATCTTCACATGTTTCTCTACAATGACAAGGGACACCTTTACTGTATATAATTACCATTGGCTTGTTTGGAACATATTTTTATGATAGACACTCTGTCAGGTGTGACAGTATGAAATTTGTTTTGTTTTATTTTTTTTCTGGCCACCCTCAACTCTACATTATAAGCCCTGCCTCCTCACTTTCCACATGAGCTGAGCTGAAAGTGTTTTATTTTTAATGTTTCCCTTACGGGGTCACCACAGTAAACCATCTGCCTCATAGGGTGCAGTGATTTCCAAATTAATTTGACATAGGTTTCATGTCAGATGCTTTAATGGGGCAGCCATCTCTATTTACCCAGGCTTGGGACTGGCATAAAGAGCACACTGGCTTGTGACCCTCTGTGGCTGGATAATGAGAAATGAACTAAAAGAAAACGTGAAGAATACAACACTGATAGATTTATTGCAGCTGATGGAGATAGGTTGCACAGCTGAAAGTAAAAGTCAAAAGTAAAGTGATGTCACAGAATGAGGAACAGAAGCTGAAATTGTTATCATTTTGGACAAAGGCTCCTCTCTCCTCCTGTGAGCTGACGCAGCCCCACAGCAGTCTCTGCCTGCGGCTCATCCCCTGGAGGTGAAGAGACAAGCGCTGGGTCCTCAGGTAGAGAGAGGCAACAGAGCACTCAGCCCGGCCTCCTCACAGTGTCTCCATCAAACACTCTGACTAGTTCTCCTCTGCTCCTGTGATCTGTCCTGATCTCTGAACTCCTGCACCCACACAACTCTGACCACCAGGAGATCTAAACATCATCTGACCAGGATCCTGGCTCAAGATCTGGAGAAGGGTCCCTGGGCGCTGAACTGTGGTCGCCTACTGCTCCTGACAGGTTGCCCCAGCTGCATTGAAGGATGGATCAAATGCAGAGAACAAATTTCCCTACAGGGACAATAGAGTAAACCTTACCTTACTTTAGCACACAAATGTACTTTTTGTTTTTAGTCTTTCCCTCCACTTCTTCCTCCTATAGGGTGCAGTGATTCACAAATTGGCATTCGTTTCACAACAGATGCCTTTCCTGATGCAACTCTTTCATTTATCTGGGTTTTGGGCTGACACAAAGAGTACGCTGGCCTGTGGCCCCCTATGGCTGGATTAATTTAACTCACTAATGACTAACAGAATTTATTTTTGAATCCTCAACCTTTTTCCATTATATCTCAGTCTAAAATTATAAGGACAATGATTGAACATATTCTTGGAGCCTGTGCTAAAGTCTTTAGAACTAACTGTTCTCACAGTGGTTATAGGTAAATACATTTTCAACTGACAGCTAAAGGCTGAAGTGAAACTTGGCTGCAGCTTTAATAAAAAAAAATAATAATAATAATAAAAATAAAAAAAACTACCAGTAACAGGAAAGAAAGACTATTTTTATACTAAAATGAAAACAGTAAATTCATTTTAAGACATTTTCAGAAATAAACCGAAATTGCTGGCTTGTGTCCTATCTATGTTTAGTCTCCTAAAACAACTAACAACTTTGACTTGATTATTGCTGTCCATTCCCTTGTCATAGACCTTTTTTTTTTTATTCTTCTGATAAACACTCTATTTGCTCTGTCCTTATGCATCACATTCTGTTGTTTCTGAGACTATTTTCCTTTTGGACTTTTCAAATTTCATCAGATCTCATCTAACATCTCTGATTGGTGCAGATCTGCTGATATGCAAATGACATCCACACAATTTTCTCTGCTGTCTGGAGAATAGATTGGACTTGAAATAAGGAAGGAACGGCACCATTTGTAGTTGTTTTAAAGCAGGCATTTTTAGAAACTGTGCTCTGTGACAGAAACCAAAAAGCGCTCTCTCTCTAAGCCGCCTGTCCCATTGATAATTTGTGTGTTTATTCAAATAGTTTTCAAGTATGCTGTTGTTTTGTTCACTTGACATCTTTCTTTGCTGGAAAAATAATGACTATAGTTGCAACAGACTTAAGTAATATGGTATTAGGGATGGCACTATGTGCTGAATTTCATTAAATCAAGGAGTCACAGCAAACTGTGTCTGGTTGATCTCGCCACACTAAATATATTCTTGTTTTCTCACCAGAGTCACATCTCAAAGTACACAGGTTGAAAAGAGCAAAGACTTTACAGCCTAGTTTTTTCTGAGTTTTATAAAAATGTGTGTGACATATCAGTCACTACTTCTACTTCTATTTGTGACTTCTTTAGTCACTATTACTTCTGCTTCTCCTTGCTTAACACACTTTACCATGTAACTGTGCTACTTTTGGGACACTTGACTTGTGTCGGTAGATTTGTGATGCAGATATCTTTGGTGTTCATCTGCAACCTCTGCAACAGTAAAAACTGCTGTCAAACCAATATAGTATAATAATAAATAATATACATGGCCAAAGTGTTCACATTTTAAATCACTGAAACAACATAACAAAGTTAAGAGAAACGTTCTGTTTCCACTTCTGCTCTCCTGCACAGCCTCAGCATGTCATGTCCAGGATATGTGTTTTTGATTGAACGAGTAGTTTACAAGTATTTAATTATTTTCATTAATTACTGTCTACTGTAAACATAAAAATAAACTCAAACTTACTAAATTATTACTAAAAAGGTGTATAGCATATACAGCAGCAGCAGACTTCAATGACCATGTCTGCATCGGTTTGTTAGCTCTTTACTTACGTTACCTACAATAAACCATAAATTGCTCCTTCAATACAGAATGGGTTGTATGTTAACAGAAGTTACAAAGAGAGACCAAAAGAATAATCTTATCTCAGTATTTTATCCACATTCCAACTCCAAGCCAAATACAATATGTTTAGTAAAACCTCCTTACTCCTTATACTACATTAGCCACACGTTACAACATTTCAAAGTATTTATAGGTGTTCTTCATTCTGTGGCTAAAGTGTCATATCTATCAAGTTGAGAGTAAAACCTTCAATGTATGGTCTGTGTGAGTTCATGCATCAGTGGGGCATAAAGTTGTAGTATTTTGAGTATTTTAGTTTAGTTTTTAACCAATGCACTGCATAGCCATGTATAGGTTATATACAGTACATGTACCTAAAAGTCCAACTTCAACTCCTTCCATCCAGATACAGGCTGTCTTTTCTTTTAAATGGCTGAGTTATTTAAATGGATATACAGTAAATGTTTTCCTACACTATTGAGCAGAGTGAAAAGCAGTGATGGAAATGGCTTGTGAAGAAAACAGAGGAGAGAAAAGGTGTTGGATGCCTCTGGCAGAATAAGCTGTGCTCTTTTATCATGGTGCCGGTCAGAACAGCCCTTTGGTGTTCAGCATGGCAGACACTCACATGTGAAGATGTATCAGAGACACTGAGAGGACCCTGTGTGCCCTGGACCACATGGCCAGGTCACCATTCTACAAACTGGTGCCATGGAAATGTCACAGCCTGGTCCTGGTCTGGTCAGAGTGAGCTGAGAGTGGAGGGAGGACAAGTTAAATGTTGGCCCCTTTTTGTTCCTCTGTCACCAAACAACCACAGGAGTCAGTGGAGAATGCTGCACTGTGGGAGGGACAGCACAACATGAAACAAACTACTGCCCAGTCCAGCAGAAGGAACATCAACATCACTGCAACATCACTTTAAAACAAACATGATACACTACAACAGAATAATACACTTGGGAGTGGTGTGAATATGGTCACATGCTCTGCTGTTCAAAACCTTCCAGGATGTCTGCCAGGCCACTTGGGCCACTTTAGGTTTGACACACAAAAGGTAGTGACAATGCAGATGTTAAAAGGTAAACAGCTGTGTAAATGTTGTTACTTTGGGCCATTGGTAACACCAGGACTTGTTTTGCTTATGCTTTTATGCTAAAAATTAAAGGTAGAGTCAAACTTTGAGTAATCTGTCGCTATTGTTTATTATTTCATTATGTCCTTGGCGCAGTGATGATGTTTATACATTTGGAAAGTAGATTATTATGCTAACCTGAAGTACATTTCTGAGGCAACAACTCCAACACATTCAGAGCACAAATGTATAGGAGGGCAGCTGCACATTTTAGCTTCATTCAGTGTCTCCAGCACTAATGCATGTGCCTTTGAGGTTCAGCCTCACTCCTCATTCCATAGCAGATGATAAAACCCTGTGCACAATAATATGTTTACAGCTAAATACAGACTGTTGTGGTTGATCAAGAGAAAAGTCAGTAAACTTAAATATGGTTCACTCAAGGAAAAAAGCAAACCCAGTCTGAACCACCAACTGAACATGATACATGTAAATGAACTGCAAATCTGTGTTTGAGATTGAGTTCACAGGAAATGCAGATTTTTCAGCTTTATCCAAGTTCTCCTTCTGGAGGAGAGGAAAGTCTTGTACAGGATTTACACCACTACACTGCACTGAATCTTCTGATGTAACAATAAAATGGCACTCTTCCATAAACAACCTCAGTCCAGCACACATTATCTTTATGTTTTTACAGCCTTTTACCACAAAGGGACTGATGTCTGCATCTGCACTCAGTGAACCTCAATCTGCACATATTCAGCTGCAGACTGCAGTCTCCCCTTCGATTAATCGCCCACTGATCTCACAGTTTATCAACACACTCAAGATTTAGTGAAGCATTTCCAGGGCGCGGGCTGCCCGGGGCCGGCCACTGAGACAGGATCGAAGACCATGCTCTGGCTCACTGACTGTGATTGTGCTGCGTTGAGAGAACTGAGAGAACCCACCCAGCCAAACTGTAATGACACGACACATTATCAATATTATTGTTATAATGAAATCACACACTACCTCAGAGGTTTCACTGTGATATTTAAACTGAAACGCTACTGTAAAATATAAAATAGGAACTTCACCCTTTTTTTTTTTTTTTGCATATATTGATTATGGAAAAAAAAATCACAATGCAGCCACAGAGGGTCACAAGCCAGTGTGCTCTTTTTGCCAGTCCAAACCTAGACAAAAAGAGGAAGGGCATCTGGCATAAATACTATGCCAAAACACTGCACTGAATCACTGCACCCTTTTAAGCTGATGATTTGCAATGGCTTCGCCGAACAGTAAGAGAAAGATGATGAAAGAAGAATCACAATAAGTCTGTTAACATAAGTGGCCAATAAACAGCTTGTAAGCAGGTTACGCAACCTTGCTACTTTTAGATGACTGCATTTACAAGCAGTTTTATGAATATTAGATTACAATGGTGGTATTAAATCCCCTAACTATTACAAGCTGCCCATTAAAATGCAATGAGCTATTCTATTTTTAATTTTACACCACTTGAAAAGAGTGACAGGAGGGGAGTAAATATGTCGCCACCTCATCTTTCACAACAGACACAACAAACAAGAGGATGCACAGCAAGGGTCAGAAATAACGTAGGTTTAAAACTAAAATGGAGGAGGACTATTGGTTGGCCTCAAAAAGGTTCTGGCAAACCGTCCGGGGAAGCAGTGCTTCACTAACACTGTTTACAGTGGAGGTGGGGAGCTGTTGACCTCGACTGGGGATGTTGTCGGGCGGTGGAAGGAATACTTTGAGAATCTCCTCAATCCCACCAACACGCCTTCTGTAGAGGAAGCAGAGGCTGGGAACCCAGAGGTGGATTTGACCATCACCTAGGCTGAAGTCGCTGAGGTGTTCAAAAAGCTCCTTGGTGGCAGGGCAGCAGGGGGGGATGAGATCTACCCTGAGTACCTAAAGTGTCTGAATGTTGTGGGGCTGTCTTGGTTGACACGTCTCTGCAACATTGCATGGCGGTCGGGGACAGTGCCTCTGGACTGGCAAACTGGGGTGGTGGTCCCTCTTTTCAAGAAGGGGGACTGGAAAGTGTATTCCAACTACAGAGGATCACACTCCTCAGTCTCCCTGGGAAAGTCTGTTCCAGGGTACTGGAGAGGAGAATTCGGCCGACAGTCGAACCTCGATTTCAGAAGCAACAATGTGGTTTTGGTCCTTTTCATGGAACAGTGGACCAGCACTATACCCTCTATAGCAGGGGTCAGCAAGTTTGATTGCAGTCGGGCTGAATAAATTTTGAACCACCAGGTGGCGGGCCACATGAATGGACATGAAAGACAGCGGCCCCAATTACGCATAGTTATTAAGTAATAGAAAACTAAAACCATGACTGAGAGCTGTATGCTTGCAAATAGGATCTTACAGTGGCCCCATTTACCCATAACTCTGTGGGGTTACATGTCATCAAGTAATAGCAGACTAAAATCATGACAGAGAGCTGTATGCTTGCATATATGGTCTTACAGCAGCCCTGTTCTTTAATAGCTCCACTGAAATAAATGCTCTTAACTAATAGTAACTAATACCAGTGAATATCAGCTTGAAGTTGAAATGGGCCAATTTTGGCCTGCGGGCAAGGGGTTGCTGATCCCTCCTCTATCAGGTACTCAAGGGTTTATGGGAGTTTGCCCAACCAATCTACATGTGCTTTATGGATCTGGATTTGTCCCGTTGGCTTCATCAAACCAGGACCTTCAGTGTGCACTGGGGTGGTTTGCATGAGATAGGATGAGAATCTGCACTTCCAAGTCCGAGGCCATGGTTCTTGACCGGAAAAGGGTGGCTTGCCCTCTCCGGTTCGGAGGAGCGTTCCTGCCTCAAGTAGAGGAGTTTGAGTATCTCGAGGTGTTTTTCCAAATGAGGGAAGGATGGAGAGTGAGATTCACAGGCTGATTGTTGCAGTGTGCAGTAATATGGTCGTCATATTGGTCTGTTGTGGTGAAATGAATTTCCTCCGCAGGGTGGCTGGGCGCCTTGTAGATAGGGTGAGGAGCTTTGTCATCCAGGAGAGGCTCAGAGAAGAACTGCTGCTCCTCACATTGTGAGGAGCCAGCTGAGGTGGCTTGGGCATCTGTTCCGGATGCCTCCTGGACGCCTCCCTGGGCAGGTGTTCCAGGCATGTCCCACCGGGAAGAGGCCCCGGGGAAGACCATTGACATGCTGGAGGGACTATGTCTCTCGTCTGGCATGGGAATGCCTTGGGGTTCTTCCAGCTCCCCTGGAGGAAGTGTCAAGGGAGAGGTACGTCTGGGTGTCCCTGCTTGGACTGCTGCCCCCGCGACCGGCCCCGGATAAAGCGGGAGAAGATGGATGGATAATACTAAAATGTTGATGTTTATGTTATGTTTGTTCTTACGGTTGAAAGAAGACTTGAACTTCATCAAAAACAAAAAGATCTTGCAGTCTCTGGTTCCTTTTAGATTTTATTATACATCTTTACTGAGGCCGCACACTTCATCAGCGCTGCTCCAAATAGTTTATGTTTGACAAGGCTATGACCATTCCACAGTGACTTCAACCACAGAAAAAGCAAATTCGGGAAAAGCTAAATCTATCTGACTATACAGGATACATTTGAGTACTGTTTAAGATCAGACATCTGGATAAAGCAAACACGGTTTAATACTATCAATATAAGTATATCAGATTACTAATTTGAAATTGGCCCCCAGGAAATTACAGGTCACAACTGCAACTAACTCTACACAGATGCCACCCCTCCATGAGGAAGCAAGAGCTCTATGTGTGATCACAGGTGGATTATGCGGAATAAACCCACTTGATTCCTCCAGAGCCCTAATCATCAGTTTGTAGGATTGCACACAACATTATAATGTTAGTAAGTGAGCCAAAGCTTGAAAACACTACTCAGTATCAACCTCAATCCAACAAAAGAAAAAGTACATTTATTTCAGAAGTTCAAATTATTACAGTGTCAAAAATGTCATATGTCATATATTCATTTTTAATTTGTGCTGTTTATCTGTGTAACTTGAAATAGCAAGGCTGAAGTTGACTTTGACCATTATTTCAGTGTTGTAGACCAACTGATGGGAGTAAAGCTAAGATGACAACGTTGTTTTCACAGATGATTACTATTACTGTGCACATTTATATATGATTAGGTAATTTAACAGTTTTTCTCAAACTCACCCTAACCCTAACCCTCAGGGAGATTATAGTGGATTATTCTTTTGAAATGTATGTTGTGCAGTGCCACCATTTTTTTTATACAGAAGAACAGAATAATCTTATTCCAGCAGCTTTATAGACATGACAGCACATTAAAAGCCTTATATTTTTGAAAGATAACTAAACTTATTATTAATTTACATTTGGATTTCCTTGGCTGTCTATGTCCATTATCCACATACATAGTGCACATTATAGGCACATGAATGAAAATGTACTTTCTGATGTCCTATAGAGAAGAGGCATAAAAGGAGACTTGTCACTTGCAGCAGTTCTTGTGGGCCCAGATCCACTGCTGCATCATTACATGTGTCTATTCACAATAATATGATGTATTCTAATGAGCATTCTAGGCACTCCTGCAGCACTGTTATATCCAACCATGTCATATGTTTAACCTTGAATATTTACAATGGCAGTAATGAGACAATTTCATTATGGGCTGTACAGGACATCCCCAATGACACTTAATACATGAGTCCTGTAAAACACATTGAGTTCTCAGATGGTTCACTGACTACATTTAGATATTCAGAGGTGGACTGGGCTACTTGCTGTTAGGATGGTCATGTCCTGACTCATACAGAAAGACCACCTCTGTCACTGTGTGGTTTCAAATGTCTTTGTTATATTGATAAACAATTTAAAGTGATTTGGACAATGCCAAAATGCAAATGCTAGCCTGTAGCATAATCAAAATCTGAATTTGCTCCAATACCTAATGTCCAAATTTTAAGAATACTGTAGCAGTAGGGGCACTGTGACCCCTGAGTCACAACTTAATGAAAACATTGTCTCGTAGTATTTCTGATTTGCTAAAGATGTCTTGCAAAAATACAAACTACAAATTTATCTTTTAAAGCTTTTTTGGTAAAATGTGTCATTGTGTAAGCTGTGTCTCAGTCTGAACTTGGCAAACATTTAAGACATCATGGTTCTTTTACTTTTTAATCACTTTATAAAGTGAAATATGCCTTTTACATGTATTTAGAGTCCACTGGCCATGCTTTTGGAAATGCAAAGGTTGTAAATGTACACAACTATTGGTGTCAGCTTTTTCCTGCTGCATTTAAATGGCTTCTTAGCATTGTCCCAGCTGTTGATGCATTAGCTTGAAGGTCAAAAAACTGTGTGAATTAGATTTATTTAAATGTGTGCATTTATGCATCAAACTGGGAGTGCAAGGCATGTTGCAATTAAACAATACCTTGCCTATTGACAGCACTCACAGCATTGACTGTGCCCATGTAAATACACCTGCAAATGGCAGCCACCACTGTCATGTAAGCAGATCAAAAAGAGCACTGGGAGGAAGATGCTAATGAGTCATTTTCACAACAGCTGTGTCAATGCCTTCCTGCTGCAGTGTCCTCCACAGACTGGCTGTTGATGTTGTGCTGCTTCACCATGGGGATGGAGCAAAGGTGCAACTCTTAATTCTCTATCTATATGTTTACAAGCAGGTAAAGAATTGTTTAAGCTTAAATGATTGCCTTAGTCCAGCCTTGAAAAGTACATCAATCAGGCATAGCATTATGACCATCTGCCCATTATTGCTGGTCATAATACAATACAATACAATTCATCTAACATGCCACCCCATACACAACAAACTGTGTATTTTTGTTTGTTTGCTAGTGTGAAACTTGCAACTATTCATCAAAACCAGGTGACGAGACTCAAATGGCACCAAAAAGCCACATCTGTCAGTGTTATTGCCTCCAAAGAGAAGAAAATGAAAAATCTCAAAGGATGCATTTGGGGCTGAAAAGAAAAGACGATGGTACCAGGCAAAGGGATCAATTTAGCTCCCTGAGGCCCTGTGTGGTGGCTCCAGCTAAACGCAAAGATTGTAGGGGCGGCATAGCTGTATTTTACTGACTGAGAGAGGGCGAGAGAAAGATCCACTGAGGCTTAAGTAAGGATATAGCAGAAGAGCACAGGACATGAGTATAGTAGTATTAGTACATCCCACTGAGTGCTGAGTCGATTATAATAACTCTGAAATCTTGTTTATAATGGAAGTGAATGGGGAGAGGTGTTTGTGTAAGCACAGAGCAAGTTAGAAGACATTTTAAAATCAATCATCAAAAAGTGAAGTACCTTTATTCAGTCCTTTAGGCTAAGTTCAATGTGAGCTAATGTGGGAATATGCTGTAAACATGTATTGAAATATGAATACAATGGAAATAAAAGGAAATAGGGTGAGCTTCTTAGGACAAGTACCAGCTCAATGAGCATCAAAAAGTCCAAGTAGGAGTAAAAAATATTTAGTCTGAGCATGGTAAACACATACACATGTACATTTGAGGTGACAGCTGAGAGACATGAAATGACTTTTTGACTTGACTGGACAGATGATCTGATAGTCAGAACATTTGCTTTTTGCAATGAGCAGGTACATTGATTGAATAACTAACAGATAATAGGATGAGCCATCCCCCAAAACAATTTTAATCAAATTAGAAGAAAGGCACAGTGAAGTATTTATGTCTATACACAAAAACAAAGCCAATTCTACTTCCACGTAATTACTTACTTGCATTTCAGTTTATCTACTAAACACAGAACTTGTAATATTTACTATACTTTATTAATATCTTAATATTTAGTACTTAGTGCGTACACACACACACAAAAAAAAAAAAAATCTGTTAGCTTACAACCCGTATAAAAAACAAGGCTTTAAATGGACTGTATATGCTTGGTCATCAGATGGATCTTTGATTCTTGTTGACACTGAGCTAAAGCAATAACACATAATTATTACAGAGCCATCTGTTAACAAATCATGTGCTTGATCATAAAGGAATAAAGCATTCTATTAACGCAAATGATATTTCTAAACCAGGTTCAGAAGACTTCATTAACACTGCACCTATATATGTCTCATATACATATGTTCCATAACG
Organism: Bostrychus sinensis; assembly: GCA_020698575.1. NCBI lineage: Eukaryota > Metazoa > Chordata > Actinopteri > Gobiiformes > Eleotridae > Bostrychus > Bostrychus sinensis. Next base: position 29,909,113 of record CM036244.1, read on the forward strand.
TTGAGTTTGAAACCTTAATTCACTTAATTAAGGCTACAGAGAGAAACTGATTAACCAAAGTATTACAAATTAACTTGGCTCTGAGATAACACACAGGAAAAGAAAAGTTTGGAGTTTCTGAAGCGAAGCATATTAAAATTTGTCTATAAGATGTTTTTAGTAGAAGATGGCTTGAATGGGAGAGGTCCCAGAACCACAATAATTTGCTAAAAAGTGAATGGGTCAGTTTGGCTAAGTTGTGAAAATTCAGGATCTTGGCAAAGCAATTTTATTTATCTACTTACTGTAAAGGCTTTTATGGCCTGTTAGGCTGTAAAAGCATTCAGAAACTATGAGTGGGTTGTGCTTGTGAAGAACTTCTTGTTTTTGCTTCAATTTGAAGTTGGATTTCTGTTGCCCCATGAAGCATCTTCTGCAGAATTTCAGTGCAGTACTGATGGCAGGTCTTGAGGTCTTGTGTCTGGCCTGGATAAAAGTGTGTGTGATATCTTGGCTAATCACATGGTGAGTGTCTGAGTGCTGGGGGCCCATTGACCTTGGGAGATGAGCAGTGGAACAAAGTGCTGCTGCTGATGACTCTGTTGAGCCAAATAGAAACAGAGGGAGAAGCTCTTTGGAGAGCCAGCACAAACAGTACACAGACCAATCAAGGCTTAGAGCAGCTTCATCTACAACCTGTCACGACTGGGCTTTAACTGCACTCTACAGCTGTTGGCTCAAACTCAGGTTCATGTTTTGTCCCTGGCACAGTCTTTTATGAGGCACAAAAAGAAAGACCACATTTTAATTAAATGCATTGCCCAAATTATATTCCGCCTCTGGGCTAGTTGCTGGAAGGCTCCAGCCCCTCATGACTCCTAATGGGAATAAGCAGAAGAAAATAAATAGATGGACAAACTAGGTCAACTTCTCCTGAGCTACTGGACATTTTTTTACTCTAACATTTCCTCAAATAAAGCCATGCTATGTAAAAGTAAATGTTCTTGAGTGCAGTATTTTGTTGTTTTCCACCTCTGGAACACAAGCAACCTCTGGGACCAAAAACCTCAACAATTTAATTCCTTCTCTCCACTCAGTCCACAGTTTTATCAGAAACCCCATCCACAAGCTCCAGTGTATACAGAGAGAAAACATCAGCAGGTCTCTTTATGTGACAGTGGGACATAAGACACAGCACAACCAGCGGAAAGTGAAGCAGAGCCATGGTACTCACCTGATCCAGAGTCCAGACCAGACAGCAGCAGGGAACAAAAGAGAGACAAACTACTATTAGAGTTATGACAATATAAATATGCATTTAAACTTGTGTTTTTTTTGTACTGGCAGTTAATTTGTATGATATGGATAGTCAGTTACTAGAAAGAGAAATTATTCACAGTCATTGTGGAGTGTTTCACATTAACACATCAAAAGCTAAAAGTATAAGAGAACACCACCAAGACAGGGATGATAGCAGGTACTCTCAGACCATTAGAGACACATTCCAACTGGCTGGGACTATCATTAAAACACAACTTTAAATGGTGCAGGAGAAGATGAGATTTTCACTGTTGGCCTGATTCATATCACAACAGAATTAAGCCACAGTACTTTGATGCATGCAGAGTCCATCTAGATAAAACCTAAGAACTAATGAAATATAATCTTCCAGAGCAAGCCATAATAGTTTGTTGCACACTCCCCTCAGAATAAAGCATGCGCTGCATAATGGAGCGTGCTGGAGCCAGCATTAGTGAGAATTTGATTCCTATCGGGGACTTTTCCACATCGATCATCCACTACCCACACTGTCCAAGGCAAAACCTGCTTTTTTTAACTACAATCTTCAGGTTTATTTATTGTGATGTTCTTACACTTCAATCTGATTTCTTTAAGGACACAGACCAAGGTTAATAAGCTGAAAATAACCTTCTTAAGCCAATGATAAAAGTAGGTGAAAATAAATACTGCTGTCTCATATGGTCCACATCGATCATCCACTACCCACACTGTCCAAGCCAAACCTGCTTTTATTACTACAATCTTCTGGTTTATTTATTGTGATGTCCTTAGTAGGGATGTAACAATGCACTTAAGTCACGTCAAGTCAATATTTGCATATTTAATTGCAGTATAATTATGACCAGAAGGATTTTTTTAAATAGCCTATTTGTGTCTTCTTATCAAATTTAAATTGTTGTACATTTCTTATTAACAGAAACTAAAAAATATTAAAACAATGACATAGGGTCAAAACAACAAAAATATATACAAATTATTTGTTAGTTACCTTTATTATCTTTCTACTATCCTCCTAAAACAGATAATACAGTAATAATACTACAGTAGCAAGCAATGTATAGAGAAGCAGCTTATCATGAATCCATGCCTTAGTATTATATAATGGGCCTAATACAGGTCAAGTCTCAAATATCAGAGAGGAAAATTCACATCCACAGTAAAAACACTGATTTCCATGGAAAGACTTTGGGGGAGGGGCCATAGTAACTTATGGTAAACTTTAGGCTGTTGTTAGCCATTTAGCTTTCCTTTAGCTCACTGCTTAGAACAAGCTACTTTCTGAATGATGGCAAACGGAGCAAACAAGGTGTGTGCTGCTCAATAAATACCTTCAGATATGTCTCTTGTTGTCCGCCCTGGGCTTGTTTTTATTCCCTTTGAATGAGGCGCTGTGTGCGCGCTCCTCTGTCTTTTAGAGACAGAGGTGAGGGAGTGCTCTTCCAAGCAGCTCCACATAATTAAACTCTTGTGCAGTCTTTTCACATTCCCAGCCAGTTGGGCTAATGATTTTACAAGTTCTGTAAATTAAAACTTAATATAAATTCATGTTTCTCTTCTGTAAAATGTCTAGTGCCAAATATGCAAGTCAGATTATGCACCATTATACTTTGGTGGCCTGCACACTGTTTTAAAGGGACATCGCAATATAGTTTTTATTTTTTTCAATTCTATATTTCTCTCTTATGCATCAATTTTTAGCTCATTTATGAAGAGTCGTTACATCCCTAGTCCTTACACTTCAATCTGATTTCTTTAAGGACGCAGACCAAGGTTAATAAGCTGAAAATAACCTTCTTAAGCCAATGATAAAAGTAGGTGAAAATAAATACTGCTATCTCATACGGTGTAAGTCAATGCTCTGATATTAGCTTTGAGAGAGGAGTTGGTTTAACCTTTCTAAAAAAAAAAGTTCAGTGGAGGTCTGCCCTCTGGTCACTTCAGCTGTCTTTATTGTTTCCAAGATGACCTTTTGAAAAGGAGCTAAAGGTGAGTCACAGAGTTAGCTCAAAATAAATGTCCCTCATTTACCCTCATATCCATAGAGTGTGTTATCTGAATACATGAAATGTTGTCATTTCCCACAATTTGAACACCACATAGAGCCCTTTATGCCCCTAAATGTAATCACATATGAATAGTCTGACAATCATATTGTGAAGTCTAGATGACTCAGCTGTGGTGGGACTGATCTCCAAAAACAGCAAAATAAGTATAGGAGGTGGCACATTTAGTGGTTTAGGTTGAACAATCTCTGCATGAGTATGGAGGCGGAAAAAAGCTAGCTAGAAGATTGGCTACCTGTATTTGTTTAGGTTGATGGGAGAAAGGGTACCCACCTAAGCACAGACAGAAAATGCAAACTCTACACAGAAAGGTCCTGCCTATGTCATATTACTTCATATGGACTGCCAACATAATAAAAACACCAACACTTGTACTTTGAAAGGAGTCTGCTCTCAGATTCAGTTTTACCCTAGTGAAGAGTACAGTGTCAAGTTCCATCACTGTGTGAGGAACTGCTCTGCTGCATCGTCCTCAGTAGTCTGTTGGTTTAAAAAATAACCAGAGGTAACCTTACTTAGCTGAAGAACATATGCAGAACCCAAAGAAACAAACCTGATCATGCTGGTCACACACCCCTCCTTTCAGAAAGAAGGCTACTCACGCAACATCAAACCAAAATGAAACAAAAAATCTGATTTTTTTAAGAGGCTGTAAGACCTCTGCCTTGGCATCTCACCACTATATATAGCAGATATCGGTGAAACAAGACGTTTCTGACCTATCAAGAAGTCAGCATAAATAAATAAAGGATTACTCAAACATGCGTGAGTAAAACAAAAGTACAACTCGAGGTATGTTTTTGATGCAGGAACAATAAAACATGGTAGAACACGCACCCAGCCACAGTGGGCCACAGCTGCTGACGGAAGAATACTTGGCTGCGTTGCACAAAATGGCTCCATGATCATGCTCCATTTGGTTTAAAAGCCACTGAGTGCACAGTGTGTGTCCCATATACAGGGTGTACTGATATCTGCTACAAAGGCACTGCAGATGTGTCAGACAGCGGTGACAATAAACTGTGTTATCATCAGGTAGAATCTTTAGAAACATGGTCTAAGGGTGTATTTACACCAGGAAAGTCCATCGGTCCACTTCTTTGGTCCGGGTCGGACTTTATTAATTTCATTTGGTTCGGATTGTATTCCCATTGCACTTTTTACAAAGGGACTAAAATTTGTAAACAGAAGCATGTGTGTGACAATCACCACACCCACTGGCCAGGAATGACATGGGTGGGGCGACACAAAGACACAGAACCTAAGGAAAACAATCATAGAGGACTGGCGTGCTGTTACCAGGATATTTATTTATTCTGTTTTTACTGCTACACATATGTATGTCATTTTGAATGAGCAGCTATTTAGAAGTCAGTTTCTTCATGTACTTGTTATTTTGCAATGACATAGGTGTGGTGCAAGCCGACTGCAGGTGAGAAGATGTGCTATTTGTCTCCTAACCCACAGCATGCTAGCAGCAGCAGTGTTGAGCAGAAGTTGAAACAGCAGGTAGGCTCTTAGGTGCAAATATCGGGGAGGCATTGTACCTCCTCATTGCTACAGGTTTGGCCACTACTCATGGCTTTTAGCACAACTTTTGTGGCTGTTTATTTTCCTTTATGCCCAGTTACAGTAGTTCGTTAACTCCAAAAAGGCTGGTGACATTTGTTTTTGGGCCGGTTCATATTCACACCATAAGGGAACCGTACCAGAGTCCGTTTGGAAGTGGATGGAGACCACCTCTTTAGCTGGGTTTCGGTCCACTTGTTTGGTCCAGATCAGAGTTCGCACCTGCACAGTTGGTCCGGACTAATGTGGGAAACGAACTTTGGTCCATTTTAACCAGCCCAAACGAGACAGCTGAATACACCCTAAAACTGTCAGTGAGATTTCATAATACACACAGTGAGATACATAAAACATTTTCTTACAGTGTACCACAATATTAAAGCTTGTTTCAAAGCTTCTGCCAAAAATACTGCATAGTATCCAATGTGTATACTGCACTTCTGCATGTATTCATTTCATATTCAATTCCTCAGGCAGCACAAGCACCACATACAAACCACTTTCAAAAATCCCATAATATCAATGTAGCACCATGCAATAGACAAGGCTTTTCTGGTTTACTAATGGTTTTACAGGCCATGTTTACATGGACATTTAAACAGGTTGTTAAAAAATCCTGTTTTAACACCGTCTTGTCCAACCACCTCCTGATCACTGACAAAGGTAAACAAGCGTACCCCTGGATGACAAATTGTGCTGACATTTTAAGTAGAGGTGTTTGGAAGAAATGCGTTGGCACCATTTTCCTCTGGCATGGAGCTATTTCTCTGTGAGGAAGCTATCTGTTTTGATATGGCAGAACGGTGTAGTCAGTGTTCCCATTTCAACCTAACCTCAGTTTGGTTTTCTTTAGTCACAGAGCCAAGAGAGCTGTTAGAGGGGCAATGGTGTACGCTCTCTGAAATCACAGCAACAACATCCACAACAAAACACAAAACAGGCTCAACTGCTGCTGCTAACTTTCTTTTCATAATCTCCTTAAGCTCACTACAAAACATGCACAAAGCCTTTAGAAATAGTGCTTTTACTTCATGTTTGCATCAATTAGTGTCTGCAGCAGGTCTCCTGAGAAAAAGTGGCCTGCATGCAATTTATCTTACTTTAATAGGTTTCTTTCTCAATCCAAGTTGGCAAGAATAGAGATATTTAATTCTGTTCACTGGCCAGTTTCAAATTTCAATTAGCGCCTGTTAAAGTGCAATGTGAGATATTCCTAAACGGAGCACTTTCATCGCGTTTGTTGTGAAATCAGCAGATGCTGGGTTAAGGATGCTTAATAAAGTGCAATGCCTTTTAGAGAGAAATCTCAAGAGAACAGGGAAAACACTTAGCTTTCCTGTGAACTTCTCAAACACAAGACAAGTGTGTGGTGCATAAATAGAAACAGGAGGCTGGAGGAGATGCAACCATGAATGCATTTGAGATGATGGCACACAACATTAACACAATTTGATGGGAGCTGTGCTTGTGAGTAGCTTACGCCCACTCACTTTCTTCATAACTCTGACCTTAACAAATCTTTCACTCAAGGAAATGACAAACAAATGAGATGGTATGCATCGCTGTCACAATTATTATTTTTTTATTTAATTCAACATTATTGATATATGAAAAGAAGAGAACATGATATAATATAGTAGGATTGAAAGAAGCAAGAAGAACGATAAATTGCACTTATAAACCCTCACGGTTGTTTAAAGGTCCGTGCTGTACAGCTATGCTAAACATGGGTGAATTATTGTGTCAGGAGGCAGAGAAACCTCCCCTCATCCTCTGCCTGGCAGCCAACAGGCCCCAGTCTGGCTTCTGCTGTGCATTTCATTAGCACTCGGCAGCACTTCACCTGCGAGTGTGAAGCCCATTAACAGTGTCATTAGAGGGGCCCGCTCATGTCATGTAAAGGCCAGAGGGGTCTCCTCACACAGAAGAAGGCTAAATGCTTTCTACTGTCAGTGATAACACTGCTGACTATAAACTTCTGAGGACACAGTGATGCTATACACAGAGTTAAAAGTGCAGCTGAGGGTTTTCAGGGTATTTCTTCTTTGAGAGGCTTGAAGAAGGCCAGGGCAGTCCAGAAATACCTACATACCATTTTTATTACAAGTCATATTTAACTCTTATATTATAATGCAGCTTGGTATAATGACCTATATTCTAACATGGTCATTACCTTCAAAGTACCACCGCGTTTTGAGACAAATTAGAGAATTCACCAATCATTTTCATAGCATTTGCTATAAAAAAAAGATTTAGTTAGTAATTTAAACTTTTTACTTTTAATAATACTTTAAGATAATTGTAATTTTTTGCTTGTTACTATATAAATATGATTAAAACAGTTAATACTCTTATCAGGATATATTAGTCGCTATTAGTATTATAGTAATACCTATTTGCAGCTATTACTGCATTGGTAACCATAAGTATGAGTTTGTGGACTGGTCTCACATTAGGTTCACCAACTGAATTAAAACATCACATTTACAAATCCATAATTGTCCTTTAATAGTTAAAGCATACAATCTTATTCTGCTTAATCTCATTACGCTGGAGCCAATATCTCTGTACCTGGCAAGGTTCACCCTGGACAATGGGCAGTTGGTCACAGGACTGACAAAAAAAACACTCACATTAATTTACTATGGCCAAGCAGCGTCACCAAGGTGATAATATGACTGACGTAAAGCAAACTTTGCTGTTCTAACACAAACTGTGCTGAGCTAAACTTGCCTGGAGATTCCAGACTCACCGCTGTACCAGCGGATGAGTCTGGTCGCCTGAGAATCAATTCGATTTCTAGGGCGGAGCAAACCCGAGTTAACGGACAGTGGAGTTAGCCAATCAGAAAATGTCGGACGTGACGTTAACAAAGCGACAAGAAAGTGAGAAAGTAAACAAACGGAGTAGTGAAGCCACGAGGGAGGAACGAGGGAGTTATTTCAACATTACCGTACCATATCGCTGAATGAAACAAACTCTTGGCTCCTCGGTGCGCCATCTTGATTGTTGTCGGCGAGGAGACGCGTACGAGTGACGCTGCTCGCAAAGAACACGTGACTTAAATAAACCAATCAAAATGCACGGTATGGTTTGGATTTGAGGAAACCACTGCGGACGGCGTGGTGACCAGACTGATATTTCTCTGTAGAATAATACAGAGACATATCAGTCTGGATTTTCCAGACAAGAGCTAAACTCAGTTCACTGCTAAAATCAATGCTGATGTAATGCAGAAAGATGCAGACAGGTGCTCTCTTAAAAATATGTCTGCCTGTATTCAGTTTCATGCCAATTTGAGGTCACTGCGTCAAAAGCCTACAAGTGAAGACAGTAAAGCCAGCCAGAGTTCAAAGTCTGAACAGCGGTGTTATTTGACAGCACATATTGCAGCCTTAGTGAGAGTTTTTAATCCAGTCCTGGGCAGATTAAGGGCTTGTGAAACTCAGCCAACACTGGGGTCAGGAGAGCCTTGTGTGAGCTGCACCGGTCGCCCCACACTCATCTTTCAAATCTACCTGATGTTGGTCTGGTGGAGTGAGTCAGCTCTGAGGCAGCGCTCACTGGACACTCATCATGTGAACACTAAACAATAATATAAATATAACACCAACTACAGCTGGTAAAATGAATTTATCCAGAAATAGTCTTCTTTATGATAGGTGCAGGTAATGAAGAACAAACACTAGTTGTACCTGGCATTTAGGAGAAAGCTAAACCAACAGCAATACTCTTAGGGCCAGATTTATCAAAGGTTTGCGTGCACGCTAAATGAAAAAGACGTGCTCAAAATGGAACAAACCCAGGCGCAGCTGAGATTTGCGGCTCTCACAGAAGCAAATTCAGCGCGGCGCAGATTTTGCTCCTGTGATTCAATAAATATGTAAAACAAGGCGTTCTTGCCAAATCGCGCAAAATTCAAGGCGTGGAAAATGCAAATGAAGTCGGTTTGCACTCGCTGTTTGATTTATCACGAGTACGGGAGCTAAATCTGCGTGAAAATTTTGTACGTTGGAGAAGCAGGTGCAAAAGTTTTGCGGAGGTAAGAGTGTAGCTTTTAGTGCACAGATGAGGCGTTGAAAATAAGTTCTAATGCTTTAACAGGGCTCATTTACAAAGATACAACAGTAATGTGTTGATTTGAAGTCGAAGGAAACAAAGGAACAGACTTTACCTGCGGCACTTTTTCCTTGATTCTCGCTCGTATTTCCCTGAACTTCAGCCTTTTACAGCTGCTGTCTCTGGGCTTTCAGTCTGTTTAACATTCTTTGAAATCCTTACAGTGACAGAACAGTCTTTAAACGCTGCGCAAAGTCTACTCACTGTGTTTATCTCATTGCCTCCCAATGCTCGCTGCGGCGCTTGACTGACAGCTGCCCCTACAGAGGCTCAAGGCTGCGTGGATTTGATCGAGCGGAGGACATCGAAAATGTTTTTTAATTGTTATTTTTATTCGATCACCATCAGCACGCCATATAGGCTACTGATACATTTTATATAATTGTTTGAAAGGTTACTGGCTCTGACAGACAGTGAAAAGGACTTTCCTCTCCCTTTTACAGAGGGGAAATAAGGCACGTGACTCTGGTCAGCGAACACAGCTCTACTACAGTCAGTCCTGTTAGTTGTTGGACTCTCAGATTGTGTTTTGTGTTGCATCTCTGTAGGAATGATGCAGTCAGAGCTGGCAAACAGCGTTGCTCTCGCTGTCAGTGCGTTTTATGCTCACGCAAAATTCTCATTTACATATCAGATTTGCGGCAGCAGTTACTTGCGCAGTTTCTCTTCGTATATCACATGCAACACGCCCACAAATACCAGACGCTATTTTTTAAGCTGCATTTGCAATTTTGCATTTGTCTTAGTAAATACGGCCCTTTGAGTCACCAGAGCAACTCATCTGCCTTCAAGAGTGCAGTAAGTAGCTTATTCCAGATGTAACCCTCTCCATTTATCTGGGCTTGTGACTACATTCACTTGTGACCCTTTGTGACTGGATCAAATAGTTAATAGAAGATAGTTTTGGTAAAAGGTAATCATCCATCTTGTTGTCTGGGTAGAAAACATTTGAAACTTTAAATATAACACTTTTAATTATGATGAAATAGTAACAGAAGCATGGCAGACCACAATAGTTTGTCAGGATCAGCTTGGGGTTTATCTATCAAAGATCAAAATGGTATTTTAATTTATTTTAAGGATACAATCCTAGAAGTTCAGAGAATACAGAAAGGTAGCTTGTTTATCACAATTAGTTTTTTTTTTTTTATTTCCTCCAAACTCCAGATACCCTGTGTTTTGTCTTTTTTGGATATGTTCTGTTGTTGTTGTTTTTTTGTTTGTTTGTTTATTTGTTTGTTTTCTTTCTAAAGGCTTATCAAAAAGTCACTGAAATCTGAACTTTGAAACAAACTTGAACTAGTTCTAGTTCTCGGGATCTCAACTGAACTTGGGCACTGGACTTTCAAACAAACTGGAACTCAACAAAATGTTACTTGAATTGTCAATTCAGTGAACTTTATGAACTGAACTTACTAAATTAGTTGTGCTGATTAATTGTGCGTTCTATTGTTTTTTTATTTATTTTTTTTTTTTTATTTGTAATTTAGCTATTTTACTTTTTGGTCCTAATTTTGCTTTATCCCTCAGTACATTTTTACATATTCAATTTCTTCTGCCTTTCATTCAACAAAAGTGCCCATAACAAACTTGAGTTTTCTACATCTGGTCATATGTATCCCATTGTAATAACTTAGTCCTAACCTAAAAATTTTAATTAGCATTACAAATGCAGAAAGAAAAATGCTCTCTTCCATATCTCTGCCTATTCACAGTTTCTGTTCCAGAGTGACATGAACCTTCCATACATGAGGGAAGCAGGAGTGTCGCCAGGATTGTTTTTTTTTGGGGGGGGGGGCAGCTGGATCCTGTCAATTTACTGTGGTGGTAGTGGCATATGGCAGAGAGGATGTGTCTGTGAGCGAGGCAGAGCAGCCCACCTGTACCTCTGATCTCATTATGGGACACAAATGGGATATAAAACGCATTAGGGCGGTGTGTTCGGATAAACAGCCAGTGAAAAAGGCATTGCTTATTCAATGACGTCAGACAGAATGGAGGTTAGCACATAAGCAGTACCAGAGGAACAAGAGTGTCATGTGGTTCTGCAGTATAAAGCATTATCAGCCTATTCACATCAACTTAAATGGTGAAAAACATAATTAAATTATACTTTGGTTTAACCCAGTGACATTTAACTGCCAACTCAGAATGCTCTCAAAAATAAAATAGTTCACAGAGCAGAGAAATGTGGAGAAACAAAAGAGATATTATTAAATAATCTTATAGACAGCAATATACAATAGGTACATAAATATTGGCAGTAATACAGCTGTTCATTTTAATAATAGAATTTTATAGTAATAATACTGGTAATATACACAATATAAGTAAATTGCAGAGGGACTTTTTGAGAAGTTTTATTTAAAAAACTATTATCTTACCAAATATTTAAATGGCTGCCATTAATCTAAATGATCATTAGATGCTTTCCAGGGCCTGGAATATTTGGATTAACCATTAATGAGTCCACAATGAATACAAATACTGTGGGACTGTGACCAGGACAGATGTCCAGCTGGTTCTCTGCCAGTGGTTTCTGTGGCGAGTGCCAGACAGAGCAAGGCCAGAATAAATATGAAATATAAATATGACTCAGACACACAGCACTGCAAATACTAGCACATGTCCTAAGTTTGTACAGTTCAATTAAATACTTCATTCTGCTGACTTTGATCCACTCTCTGTGATCCCCTCGCAATTTGCTGAAATGTTAAACTGGAACTCTTAAACTGACTGGTGGGTGTGACAATGCTTATAATTAGGGATGCACCGATACCATGTCCAAATACTCATATTCATAAAAGTTGGCCGATACCAACAACTGACAGCACTTTTTTTTCAGAATTGGGACAGTCCACACTTCTTCAACACTCGTGCTATGAAAGTAACAAGGTAAAACATTTAATAGAATAAACCGCACTGTCTTTTAGCAGTGTGTTGCTAAACTGCTGCTGGATTTATCTGAAACTGTTGAAAAGTGGATCATTTTGCCACAAAAAGATCAGATGTGTTTAACGTTTTAACAGTGTTGTTATCTGGACAATAGGCACATTCCTTTAAAATATCAATCAGTTGAGCTTTTAATGCATTGCTTTTCATTTTTGCCAGTTAGCGTTCACTGCTAAGTTGCTAAGAAACAAACAATGAAGAGAATTGGGACACACAACGCACTTATGCCCCTCAGCGTGAACATGCATTTGATGGGCACAAGTGCGAGTATTGGGACAGGGCCTTAATCTTCAATTTTGTTAGCATTAGCATTTTTTCTAACATAAACTGTGGAAGGGAGCAATGAGTTTGTTATTTCAGTAAACTCACCAGTGACAGAAAATAGTAAGTACGCATTTACTATTGCATTAAAAGAAACCTGTTTATTCACTGCATATTTTAGTAGTTTAAAAATTTATGAAGGTGGAGATTTTGGGGGTATTGCAATGGTTTAACGCTTAAGTCAAACAAAAAATTGGGTAAGCTCTAATCTCCTGCTGTGGGAAGAATTTTTTTTTTTATATACAACAAGATGTAGATGAAAAGAATACACTTAGACAGTGCTGCTTTAAGGCTTAGAAAAAAATTTAGGAAGTCACAAGAACAACCAACTTTTATTTCTAAGGCATCTTTTCTGTTGATCTAATTTGCATTTCATCTTTCAGGTCATCCCATTAATATTGCCTTGTCTGGATTAGAACACTGACAGCTGATCACACACAGCTACAGCACTGACACCATTATTAAATTTGTTTCAATAGTCAACACAAGATGGTCTGTTTGTCTGAGCCAGATTCTAAAATGGCCTCGTGTTGTTTTGCTCTCTGATGCATCACCTCTAAATATCAAAGTCAACACAATCCTAAGTGAAGGACACACCTGCTGACAATGGGCCCCCCTCTGCTTCACTGCATTTCACTCTAACATAGGTCACCTTATTTTTACTGTTAGGACATTTCCCACCTATTTAAAATGATGAAGCTAGCCAGTAAGCTAGCATTGAATTCTGCCAGCAGTTCATCCATTTTCTGATTTTGTGTATGTAATATGTGTGGGCTCACAGAAGGGGAAATGAGAGAAGGATCTCATGCCAGTGTGGAAATGTGATAAATATTCTTGGAGAGGAAATCTTCTAAAGCTGTCCAACACTGCAAGTCTAATGAGATGAGTGTAATTAATCACATGTGCATGTTTGGAAAAAAGAGACCTCAAAATATGGTGCTTCTGAAGCGCACTTTGTTTACTATTGGTTACTGACACTTGCAGCAAGCTGTGGGGAAACTTCAGAAAGCCAACTTAGCTCAGGTAAAAGAAAAACTATGCATAATTAAAATAAATGGTCCAAATATGCATCCACACACTGTTCTCTGTTTTGGGTACTAAAGTAGGTTTTTACGCCCTTCCTGACACAACCCTCAACGTTTATGCAGGCTTGGGACCAGCACATCTCAACAGCAGCTGCTGTTTGTTGGGGGTGTAACAATACACCGATATGCATCGATACATCAATATAATTACCCATGATTGCATTGTATTGATGTAAAATGTAAACATCAATGAATATTGTGCATTCCTACTATAATATACGAGGCTGCTTTTATTTTGAAATTTGCTTTATTTTGAAACCGGTGCGCCGTGTCTCTCTACTTCCGCTGCTGAACTTTACAGAGTGTAAACAAACAGAGTGGTAATTAGTGAGGAAAATGTCTGCAAAAATGCTCCGTTCTCGTGTGTTTTTAAAGTTTAGAGCAACCTGGTGCAATGTTATTTCATCTGCTGCAACGGAGAACTGGACTGTTTCAGAATAAAATACTCATGAACTAAATGACAAACCTGGGAGAGCACTATTTGTGATATTTCCTGTGGCAGGTTAATTTGCTCCAACTCTAATTTACTATGCAATGTGCCATAAAGTTGTTGCATTTATGTGGCAGATATTAAAGTGGCTGTGGCCTTAGTCCTGTAATGTGTTTGCACTCACTGATAAAGTCCTACAGTGTTACACAGTACACTGTACTGTTTACATCAGCGGTCCCCAACCACTGGGCCGGGGACTGGTCTGTGGTTGGTTTGGTACCAGGCAGTGCCTTAATACAATATTTAATGAGATCTTTTTGACTACTGGAGTGTGCAGAGCTTTATCTGTGATCGTATTCTCTGAGCCTACACAGGCCTGACTTGGAATAAGTGAAAACAAAGCCTCTCAGTTTTTTTGTCGTTTGTCTGGTGTGCATTCAACTATGTGAGCTTTAAAAGAGTTAATTGTTCCTTCTAGAGTTCTTTCCTTCCTCACAACAGCAAAATAATCCCCAGTCTCTAAGGGCTCAGTCACTGCCTAGTATTGCATCACACTGTATGTTGGACTAAATCATGAGCTCACTCAATTTATACATTATTGATGTTTGCCATCAAAAGAAAAATGGCATCTTGCATCATTACAATATCACCAATGAAAATATTTAATTATCACAACACAGTGGTGACATTTACTGTTTGCTTTTCAAAATATTGGTCCAAATAGTGGATTAAACTGCACTGCAGTGTTTAAATAAGGCACATAATGTTGTTATTGAATTACTGAAATATACAAATGGCCCCTTGTTGTTGACGTGGTGTGTAGCTCTTCCTGTCATCTGGAAGAGACCAGGGTTTGGTTCTGGGAAACCTAAAATTCCAGCCACAAGATATACTTTGTGTTGGTCCCAAGCCTGGATAAATAGAGACAGTTGGATTCAGGAAAAGCATCCACAATAAAAATGTACCACTTGACGATTCGCTGTGGTTACTCTTGAAGGGAGCAGCCAGAAGGAATTGTTGTATGTTGTTATTGAAATATTCAAGATATAAATATTAACTGATAAAAAGTGATAAATAGAGCTCACAGTGTACTTGAAGCATTATGAAATATTAATTAGGCTGCAGTTGATAAACCAATATGTTGATATCCCATCATCAAATGGCATATGTTAATTAGCTACTCCCAGAGTTCATTACATACTCTGCTACAGTCATTGTAATCAAAGTTGTGCCAGTGCTTCATCAGGCCGGCTTCCTTGGGGGCCCGGTGTAATTGTATCATCAACCACAGCCAGTTACTGTAGCCACACTTCAGTTTGGCCACAGGGGGCGCCCTCCACACTGCTCCCACGATAAGAGCAGCCCTCCTCTGGAACCAAAACACCTGGGATCAACAAGCCTACAGGGCTACTGTAACTGTGCAAGACATGAAAAATGCTATTCTCATTTTTCTTTAATGAGGAGTATAAGGAGAGGACATGGATAAGATGGATTTAAAAGAAGTTTCAAGACTTTACAGGGCTCCAGAGACAGGAGTTCACATCCCAGTACCAGTGAGGGATTAAAGGTTGAGCTAGAGAGCTAATGTTAGTGTCAGAGAAGGGTTAGGACAAGAGAAAGATCATGGTTTGGGTCAAATATTCTTTACCTTTTCTGGGTCAAACCCAAAGGCATAATACCTTTGACCTTACTTTACATACAAAACTAAACCTTTTCTATAAGTATAGCGTTTAAAAAGTTTCTTGAATAAAAATACGTTGGTGCTCTTTACAGCTCTGAAATTGCCTTAATTCTTATGAAGTGTGGAAGCTCAATTTACACTTATTTTGTCCACATCCTCATAAAAGTGGTAATTATTGTGATGGATTTTTATCTTTTGTTTATTCACAAAGGATTTGAGAGGAGAATGTTGCCCCACAGAGAAGGATACAAAGACACACAGCTGGGAGTTGAAGATAGTCAACACAACATCAACAAAGCTGATCAAAAATAACAGCCGAGATATGTGGCTTGGTAAAATGTGTCTGTATTATAATGGGATGTTATTTTCTATTAATTTAGCAGTCTGTATTTTATCCCACTGAGATGTGTGACTTTGGAATGGCCACCTTTAGTCATAGTGCTGTCTACTTTATGGCTCTTGTTAACTGAGGATGCACATAAAACTGAGTTTACCTTCCTTTAAAGCTGGATATGGTCCATCAAATGTCCAGAGCACAAAAGACAAATACTAAAGGTAACCACAGAGTGAGCAGCTTTAACCTTTACAGGTCATGAACCTCAGGCATTCAACACCAACTGTAAACCTGTACAACCCTAAGTTTTAGATTGGGCAAACTGTTAGGGACATCAAAGTATTTACTGTATTATGTATTGTACTATTGAGCATCCACAAAAGCTGAGCATGCGGTGTGAGCGTCGAGCTCTGACAATTTGTTATATGGTTGTGCTTAACTGAGTAAATAGCGCCTTAAATGTAAGCAGACTGAAGGTGAGAGATTACAAGTGGTGTTATGCCTCCTAAAAAGCCAAAAGTGCAGTTTAAACAAGGCAACGAGATGACTCAACAGGTGAGAACGAGTGATATGGCAGGTGGGGAAGACAACACTCATGAACTGCCAGCCTTCATATGCACTGTGATAAGAGAAGAAATAAGCGTGGTTTTGGACAAACTTAACGTTCTCACAGAGGACATTTCTGTGTGCACACGGAAACTTGGAGAAGTTGATGAGACTCTGTCGAATATGGACAGTCGTATCACAAAGTTGGAGTCAGTGTGTGAGGGGCTCCGTAAAGCTAACGAGGATTTAAAGGACAAGGCTGAGTGGCTCGAGACACACAGTTGGAAATACAACCTGCGTGTATTTGGCCTGACGAATGACATTGAAAAGGGCAATCCGACCAGCTATATGTCCGTGTTGTTTAAGGAATTATTTCATGATAAAGTGCAGTCGGAGCCAGAGCACACAGGAAAATGCACACAGGATTGGGGCAGTGGGGAATACGGCATACAGAACGATGACTGTGTGCCTACAAAAGTTTACGACGAGAGAGCAGATACGAATAATCTCAAAGAAAGAAGGTGTGCTACATGTTCGAGGTATGAAATTGAGGATCTTCCCAGATTTGACGACGGAGATGGCAAAAAAACAAGCAAGCTTCCGCGATATCAGGAGCAAACTGTGGAGCGCGGGGGTGAGGCATGGCATCATCCATCCATCCATGCTAATTATAACTTTTAAAGGTGAGACAAAAAAGTTCACGGAGTGCAGTGTGGCTGAAGTGTATGTCAAAACTATAATCGAATCTAGATTGCATAACAGCAAACAGAGTTGATGAACTGGAACATAAGCCATAAGGGCATGATTAAACAGATAAACTGAAATGACTGAATTCAAATCCTAAAGTGATTCACCCTTATGAAAGAAAAAAGAAAAAAAGAAACTCTGACTAAAGGTGAGGCTTTTGTTAGATTATGAGGAAGAAAACGATCTTATTATCTTTAGAATAATAATCTAGCCTTGTATAATATAAGCCCACGTTATGTTTAGATTAGAAGAATAGTATGTCATGAGTAGGCATGCTCAGTGGATGCAGTAGCCTATGTATCTCATTACAATGTTGAAGACGGTTGTGTGTAGGTATGTGTGTGTGTATGAATATGTGTTGTGAGTGTTTATATGTAGTGTGTGTTCTAGTAAAAGCTCAATGTGATAATAAAAGTACAATAAAAGTGATGATAGGAAAGTACCAAGTTTCAGATGGTTGAAAACAATATTATATTGCAAAAAGGTGGTTTTAAAATTGCTCATTTGAATATTTGTAGTTTACGGAATAAAATAAGTGACATTTCAGAAATTATACGGGATTACAATTTACAGGTATTAGCCATATCAGAAACACATTTAGATTCAACAATAAATAGCACTGTGTTGAACACAGATGGATATAATTTTTACAGGCAAGACAGAAATTTATATAGAGGAGTAGTAGCTTGTTATGTTCAAAGCCAAATTCCAGTTATAGTTCGACGGGACCTAACTATTACAGGAGTTGAAGTAATCTGGTTACAACTACAAATTCCATGTTTAAGACTGGTCCTCATTGGATGCTGCCATAAACCGCCAAATGCTACAATAATGTACCAAGATCAAATATGCGAAATGTTGGATAGAGCATGTGATACAGGAAATGAAATATTTTCGTAGGAGATTTAAATATAGACTGGAAGTCTGAAAGTTGTAAATTAAGGAGCAAGTTACTTTCATTTGCTAATACTTGTAATTTGTCGCAGGTGGTTACTGAATATACAAGAGTAAGTTTGAAAGCTGATGGGACATATTCAGCAACTCTTATTGATTTGATCTTTACAAATGTAACTGAGTTGTGTTCTGCTACTGTCTCTATTCCAGTCGGCTGCAGCAATCATCATTTAATTGCGGTTAAAAAAATAACAAAGGTACCAAAATTAGGTCAGAAATTTATTTGTAAAAGGACTTTTAAAAACTTTAAAGAGAATGATTTTATAGCAGAAGTAAGGAGTATGGATTGGACGGAGGTAATACAAGAGCAGGATCCAAATAGGGCTGTGGCCATATTTAACAATTTGATAATACAAAACAAAGACAAAATATGCTCCCATCAGAAAACAAACAGGTGAGAAGTGTCTCAGCTCCATGGCTGGATCAAGAGCTCAAGGAATATACACTCACTGGCCACTTTATTAGGTACACCTTGCTAGTACCAGGGTTGGACCCCCTTTTGCCTTCAGAACTGCCTTAATCCTTCAGTGGGTTCCACCACATCCCAAAGGTGCTCTATTGGATTGAGATCTGGTGACTGTGGAGGCCATTTGAGTACAGTGAACTCATTGTCATGTTCAAGAAACCAGTCTGAGATGATTCGAGCTTTATGACATGGCTCGTTATCCTGCTGGAAGTAGCCATCAGAAGATGGGTACACTGTGGTCATAAAGGGTTGGACATGGCCAGCAACAATACTCAGGTCGGCTGTGGCGTTGCAACGATGCTCAATTGGTACTAAGGGGCCCGAAGTATGCCAAGAAAATATCCCCCACACCATTACACCACCACCACCAGCCTGAACCGTGATACAAGGCAGGATGGTTCCGTGCTTTCATGTTGTTGACGCCAAATTCTGACCCTACCATTCGAATGTCGCAGCAGAGATCGAGACTCATCAGACAAGGCAACTTTTTTTCCAATCTTCTATCGTCCAATTTTGGTGAGCCTGCTGAACTGTAGCCTCAGTTTCCTGTTCTTAGTTGACAGGAGTGGCACCCGGTGTGGTCTTCTGCTGCTGTAGCCCATCTTCCTCAAGGTTCGACGTGGTCTTCTGATAGATGCTCTTCTGCAGACCTCGGTTGTAACAAGTGGTTATTTGAGTTACTGTTGCCTTTCTATCAGCTCGAACCAGTCTGGCCATTCTCCTCTGACCTCTGGCATCAACAAGGTATTTTTGCCCACAGAACTGCCACTCACTGGATATTTTCTCTTTTTCGGACCATTCTCTGTAAACCCTAGAGATGGTTGTGCGTGAAAATCCCAGTAGATCAGCAGTTTCTGAAATACTCAGACCAGCCGTCTGGCACAAACAACCATGCCATGTTCAAAGTCACTTAAATCACCTTTCTTCCCCATTCTGATGTTCGGTTTGAACTGCAGCAGATCGTCTTGACCATGTCTACAGCCTAAATGCATTGAGCTGCTGCCATGTGATTGGCTGATTAGAAATTTGCGTTAACGAGCAGTTGGACAGGTGTGAGGTGTGCCTAATAAAGTGGCCGGTCAGCGTATGAGGCAAAGAAATCAAGCCAAGATAGAAGCGATTAAATCTGATGATGTGGTACAGTGGAATACATATCGTAAATTGCAAAAATATGGCACAAAATTGAATAAAATAAAAAAAAAAAAAAAATATATATATATATATATATATATAATATTATCACAGAAAGATTAAAGATGCTTTATTTAAAAGAAGTTCAAGAAGTTACAAGAAGTTTATTGAAATGTGTATGTCCATCACAGTGGAAGAGAGCAAAAATTATACCTTTAATAAAAAATAATAATAAAAAACATTTTCAGGTCAAAATAGTTGACCAACTTGTTACCTGCAAGTAAGTAAAATTATGGAAAAACTAGTATATGATACAGTATTTTGCAATAAATGGGTTAAATACAATGTATCAGCATGCATATAAAATGGGTCACTCCACAACTACAGCACTGACTCATATTACTGATCATTGGTTAATGGAAATAGATAACAAACATTTTGTTGTTACAGTTTTGTTGGATTTAAGTGCAGTGTTTGATGTTTTAGATCATAGTATATTACTGAAAAAATTATGTTGTTATGGATTTGAACCATCTGCTATTAGATGGATAGAGAGTTATCTCAGTAATAGAGAGTATACAGTGTATTTTAATGGCAGTAATTCTAAAGTTGAAAAGATGAGTTGTGAAGTGCCCCAAGGCAGTTGCTTAGGGCCTCTTTTATTTTCTATTTTTACGAATGATTTTCCCCTGGTGATGGAACATGCCACCATGTCAATATATGCGGCTGACATTACACTATATGCATCGGCAGGAACAGTAGATAAACTTAATAACATTCTAAATAAAGAACTGACCGTAGTGGCACAATGGATTAGTGATAATAAATTAGTCATCAATACAAAAAAGACAAATGTATGGCAGTTGGGTCCAACTATTTGTTGAAAATGACACCCATACACTTGACATTTGGAGATACTTTGATTAAACAAGCAGAGGAAATTAAATTATTAGGTGTAATTGTTGATAGTAAGCTGTCTTGAAACAGTCAAATAAATCAAATTTTACAAAAAAAATAGGTAGAAGTATAGCCACTATTAGACACAGTTGGAAATTCATTCCTCGTTGGTTAACTAAACAACTGGTTCAGTCGTTAGTGCTTTCTCACTTGGATTATGCCTCAGTTGTTTGGTCAAACACAAGTGAAAACAATTTATACAGAGTTCAGATTGCTCAAAACAAAGCAGCTCGAATTGTTTTGGGCTGTCCATACAGAACCATCGTGACTAATATGCATGATAGTTTGGCTTGGTTAACTGTAAAACTTAGACTGAAGTATTTCCTACTAACATTTATGAGAAACATCATTGTATCAAAAACTCCAGAAATACTTTATAGTAAATTGTCTTTTTTTTCAGATACACATAATTACAGTACTAGACAAATAGATGCGATGCGATGTGTGCTGCCTTCATGCAGAACTCACAAAATACAGTTGTCAGTGCTTTATTGAGCTATGGTGGCATGGAACTCATTACCAGGATTTTTGTTGTTTGAAAATAATAAAAAAAAAATGCTTTGAAAGAAGACAAAACTTTTATTGCTCACACAGTGATCACTGATACGCATGTATTGTGATCATTAGGAAGACTGATTCTTAACCTAATGATGTAGTTTTGTTGTAATTATAGAATATGGATTGTAGTGTATTTTGATACAACAAATGAGCTGTTTTTGAGTTTTCTTTTCTTTGGCCTTGAGCTGCTATGAACTCTTGTATGTCTTAAGTATGTCTCTTGTATGTATTGTTATTGTGTGTGTAGTGTGTGAGTGGTGCAAAATGTAAGTAAGAACAAGCTCATTCATTTGAGAAATGCTAACAAGATGCTGACAGTAAGTGGGACAGTACCAGTTTAATTGTTTCAGGGTAATTAGATGCCATTCTTTCTTTTATTTTATTTCATTTTATTTTTTTGAGGAAGACATAACACTGGCTCAAAGACATACTAAGAGTTCTGACAGTGCTGGAGACTGCACCATAGACATGCATTAAAGTATACCACCACACAGAGAGGGGGCGCTGTTGCTCTTCCTGCAAAGCCATCACCCCTGCAGATAAGTGACTACAAAGATTGTTTACTTTTCCTGGTGGGCAAACGCTGAATCCACTTTAATTTATAAAGTTATTGACTTTGTCTTCTGCCTCGATAGTTTGGACTCACAGCTCAAGATAAGAATTCTAAATCACTGCCAACAATAAAACACAGCGGCCTGACATTGCTCAGAGGTGAAGCTTTACTGTATAGCTTTTGAATCTTTATTTACAAGGGTGGAAAAGTGTTTGGGCAGCTATTAAAGGTGCCTCCATGCTGTTTACCCATGTCCTTGTTTAATTAACTGCCATTGATTGGTACAGACTAGCTACAGTTTAGGCAGCTCCTCTAATTTCACCACATTTCCTCTTGGAGTGATTGTTGCTGCTAAGATGCACTAAATACACCTAAATTATTCTCCTATTTAAGAGCTATTCTTTCTTTCACCAGAATGGAATTGTTAAGATTTATTCGGTTTTCCATTGGGGACACAAGACCAGCATGGAGTGATTTGAAACGCTGTAAATAGAAGGATACAACTTTAACACCACTGAACATGTGTGGAGCAATTACAGCCACGTTCTCCACATTGGTCACAACTCATATCAATAAAACATCCACTTCTAGTGCTCCTCCAGAGGATCACCTGACAGTGTTCATACATGACCCCCACCCAGAGTCAGGATGTTCTCTGGGAGAAAAAATAAAATTAATTTTGTTACAACAGGCATTTCTCTCTTGATTACAGTGCACATTTAAAGTGGTTTAAATTAGTTTAAATCTATGTGAAATGTCATTTAATTTTTTTTTGAAAAAATAAAGTAATCAATGCATCAAGAAAAACCCTTTTATTCAGCAACTATGGCCTTGCATTCATCTGTATATACTGAAAATATGACCAGACCTGACTAGAACTCATTTTCTTTCTCAGTAACTGCTTGATCAACTTCAAAGCTGGTTACACTTGTTGGGAGTTTGCAAAAATCTTCATTCTGAAAATGTCGAGAACTCAAAAGACATTGTTGAGTTGTGGTTGATGTGACTGATTTTCTGTCCCACACGGTCACAGCGCTCTGTCTGCATTTCACAACTTTGCTCAAGGACACAATGGCAGCACCTGCTAAATGACAAAAGAGCATTTGCTTTTATCTGTGGCTTCCATTATTTCACACAGGAGCAGGTGTTTGAGTCATTAGCAGGTTTCTGTAACCTTTAGGCTAAATCCACACAAGACGTGATGTGTCACTCTGCGCCACTGAGACTTCTCATTACATTTAATGTCAGAGCGGTCCATCGAGCACTTTTACCAGTCATTATGTTCAGGACAGAAACATATTATTGAGCATAATGGATCTGCTCAGAGCTACAATGGATGAAAGGGCAACAGTGCAGTAACATCTACACATGCTGATGGTATGTATGCTGCAGTTTACTACAGATAAACTGCTCGTCCATTGGACAATTAATCCTCTGTAACATCAAAAATAATCACCAAGCTTCACACAAAAAATAACCAGCTTAAAAGGACATTTTGTTTCCTCCAAGTGAGCACATTATAACCACTTTCAAGTGCACAAGAAGAGAAATACTATGGGTCAAAGGCTTTCAAATGGATGTCGTTGTGCGTTACTCGTCTGCGACTTATATTCCTTGTTTTATAATCTAGAGAAAATCTATAAATAAAACACTTACCCTGTTGGCAAAATGTAACTCAGTGGTAACACAATGTTACTTGGGCTTCTCACTATAATCAAACTACTTTAAAATTATAACATGTTACATTAATCCATTATTGAAAAAGTGAGCTAAGTACACATTACACTTTTTCAGTAACTTAGTAACGCATTACAGCCCAACACCATTCAGCAAACACAGTATTAGTATTCCCAAGTACTGCCTTTGGCATAGATAAGTACAGGCATATAAGTGTGTAGGCATATTTAGTGTAGTTTATTCTCAAATTCCTTAATTTTTATAGTAATACAAAAATGAACAGGAAAATTAGTTCTAGGCAGTTTGTATTCATTAATACATTGTCTTCATTCATCAACCCACAGCCTTCCCTTAAACCCACACAATACACCTCTCTCACACTTTTCCAATCTCACGCCATCTCATGACACTCTTGCAGTTAGTGCAAACAACTTTAGTGATGTTTAACGTCTAGGCAGAACTGAAACAAATATTAAATGAATGTATGCAGAATACAAGGCCTAAAATACTAAAGGTTTTATACTGGAGGATGATAATGGTGATGTTTCTTGTTTAACTAACAACTCTGCTGTTCTCTACTAATAACATACTACTAATGGCACAGCCCACTGCTGCTCTCCCTGATAGGAATACATTATTAGTAAAACATGTGATAGCAGTCTGAATGCTGGAGGAGGACCTGTCCAGGACTTCACGTGTTACATAAGTCCAGGCCGTCCCACAGTGTACTTGCATGTCTCTGACACAAAGGGCTGATTCAGAGCCTGTTACACACAGCTGTCATCACCAGGCCCTGAATGCAAAACATGGCCTATCTGAATGTACATGAAGATCAGTGTGGTCACAGACAGTGCACTGATTGAGTATTTGCTGTGGAGGTGGAGTGCTTGGCACATGACATCCCATGATTACCACATTATCTGACATCAACAATTGATTGACATGCCCTTGGCGGCTGAATGAAAACAAAACAAAGACGTCTTTTCTTTGACTACAGGCCACAGTAACAAGAATTCTCTTTTGTACTTGAGGACTATTGTACAGTAATATAAGAAGGCCATACATTGTTTTATGCATGCCAGATTTCAGGACTGAAAAGAGTTTGGTGAGGTGACCATAAAAAGTCATGTGTGCAAATAATGTCCTGTTGACTTAATCTAATCAGGAACTTCAGGACCTTGCATTGGGATGGTCTGAACAGGTTCTGGCCAGGATGAGAATTAGAATAAGAAGAGAGTTTTGTTCTCTCCAGGCTGCCTCAAGTGGAGCAGATAAAGTATCTCTGGGTCATGTTCAAAAGTGGAAGAATCGAACAGGTGATCAACAGAAGCATTGCTGCAATGTAAAGTAATGTAATCATGTTGCAATGAAAAATAAGGATATGGAAAGCTCTCAATTTACTGGTAAATCAATATTCTTACAATGAGTTATGCTCATGAGGTGTGGGGCATGACCAAAAGACAGATCAGAGTGAGCACTCCTTTAGGGACAGAGTGAGGTACAGCTACTGCTGCATCAGTTGATGTGTCTCAGTGACATGTTTCCTGAACACCTCCCTAGGGAGGTTAGGGTTAGGGTTAGGGAGTGCCCTGGAGTGTGCCCTGGAGTGTGAGCCCAGGAAACAGTGGAAAAACTATGCGTCTAATATTGCTCTGGAAGAGTTAGAGGAAGAATGTGGGGAGAGCAAAGTCTGGACATCTATGTCTAGATTGTTGCAATCCCGCGCCATGGATGTTAAGAACAGTAATGAATTAAAAGGCTTCTAGTGGTGAGGCTCACAACCCAACCAAATTAATATTGCATAGTATCTTGTGTTCAGATTGGAAGACTGGAAGAATACTGCAACTTCTTTATATTTGTTCCTTTATGCTGATGGGGGAGATGTTTTACTCTCAGAAATAGCCAGACAAAGTGTAATCATGCATGTTTTAACTCATCTTTGTGTGCATCAACAAAGAAATTTCCCTACTGGGTTTTGTATTCTTTCCATTCACAGCCAAAGGTCATCTCTCTCATCATCTCACTGGTGTACAGCCATCAGGGCAGTGTGCACACAGCTCCTCTGTGTTCTTAATGTCAGCCCTGCTCTATAAGCTGCTCTACACAAAATATGCAGTGTATTCTGAGTCTTTCATCTCTCATTCAAAACAGGAATAATTAATGAACAGAATGCAAAGTGATGTGTAAAGCCACTCTGCTTATAAACAAAGTTAGTTTGACTGATGCACATGTAGCCCATTGGTCTTGTGTTCTGTTAATTTCACCAAAATCCCTTTTGTCATCTTTGTTTTGTCCGTATTGTAAGGAATATTATTGTACATATGTTTATATGTTAACGTTTTGGTGAGAGACCTCTCAGTTTCTACGAGGTATGCTGAGGGGAGTAAGCAGGAGGCATTGCTCTCACC
The DNA here is from genome assembly GCA_020698575.1 of Bostrychus sinensis. Lineage (NCBI taxonomy): Eukaryota > Metazoa > Chordata > Actinopteri > Gobiiformes > Eleotridae > Bostrychus > Bostrychus sinensis. The sequence continues at coordinate 29,934,945 of CM036244.1, forward strand.
AGTTATGAGTAAAAACTCGACATAAAATGCATATTAAGCCTGGATATGTGGTGTTACTAAGCTAAAATGCCCTCTGTTTCTGTTGCTACTTGTGTGAAACATTTTCAAATGTGAATACAGCACTTACTACAGCACTGGTAGCCTTAGCAGTGGAACTTGGGCTAGCATACATGGTCTCTCATGTGTCTGTGGTGTTTTCTCTCCTGTCATTTTTAGGCATGTGTGGAAGTGAGAGACCTGAGATGGCTGTACTGATAATTTTGAGTTTTCACACAGTAAACACCCTCATCTTGGATGGCAAATCCCCGTGTGAGACTTCTTCCAATAAGACACAACGCAGACATTTCACTGGTGTGCAGCAAGAGTGGCCAGACTACACATGCACTTATCTTGGACTAATGCTCTGTGTTCTTAATGTCAGCCCTGCTCTGTCTATAAGCTGCTCTAATGACTACACCTATTATTGTATTCTGTTGTATTGTATTCTGAGTCGGGCATCTCTCAATGAAAACAGGAATAATTAATGAACAGAATAAGTGATGTGTAAAGCCACTGTGCTTGGAGTGACTTGGAGTGCTTGGACTGATGCATGCACTTATCCTGGACTAATGCGCTGGGAGCCTAAATTCTCAGAGCAGTTGTTTTGTAGAAGAATCTTGTTTTATTCTTTATTTGAGAATGAATAATGCCAGTAGTTATGTCCAACTGCACACCCAACAAAAACTAGCATCTAATCAACATTGTAGGTATTGAAATTCACTGCCTGTGATGAGGTACACAGATCCAGTATTTTCTGATCCACTTTTCCTCTCGGGCTCACCACACCATCTGCTGCAGAGACTACACTGAGGTCTAGAGCCTTCATCTGTCCTGTACCAGACAGAGGAATACTCTGAGACTCATCTTTACAATATTGACTGTCTCCATGGATGTGTCCATCCACATGCTGTCTCCAAACCCACCACTTTTCAATAAGAACTTTTAATAAATCAATTATATACTGCTGTCATATTAACTATACTGTGGTAAAGTAGTTTACTACTCAGTCCACTTTTGGGCCACAGTTGAAAACATCAACACTCATTTTACAAATGAGGATAATTCTTTAATAAACACAGTATATGCTCATCAGAAAACAGTGATTTGCAAAAAAAAAAAAAAAAAAAAAAGAAAAAAAAATGACCCTGTTGGAGAACAAGCATTGCTAAAAAGCCAGCCCCATTTTAGATGAACAGTATTAATGAGTCAGTATGACTGCATCTGTGAAAGACGACTGGAATGGGAGGGGTTCCAGACCAACTTCACTTCTCTATAAATATGAATCAGTGTGGCTGACCAGGTTAATCTATTGAATACAATGAGTCATTACAGTAGTCATTTTGACACTCACACACAGTTTTCTGAAACAGTTCATCACTAGCAAACATCTAACTTGCTGTTCTGAAAAAGAAAATTGTTTATCAGTTTATCGTAGGCTGAAACAAACAATGGAGAGTAAAGACTACAGCTTAATAATAAATATAACTGGATAAAATTACCACTAAATCCTCAGGAGACCTCACTTGGCTGTGTAAAAAAGCCTGTGTAAGTATCTCTGACACACACATCGTCCCGAGTCATTAACATCCACTGCAGCTCCTTAAACTGTGATCTCCTCAGAAATCATCAGCACTTTTGAACTAAAACCTGCCTCAGCCGTGGCTCGCCTTTCCCATTCTCCTCCCGGCTAAATGGATCCATTAGTGTAAGCAATTGTTTGGCAAGTGCACTCATTCATTTCTCTGGTCCACAGCAGTTACTGTTTGAAGGAGTGGAAGAAAAAGCTACTGAAATAAACATCAGTCCACACAGAGAGGAGCAAGCTAACTCACTGTGGCATTCCACATTTTCACTTGTATATAACCGTTAGCTCCGCTCTGAGCCCAATCCTGTCAGGTGTACTGGGCAGAAATTAGACGCACATTACCTTGAATCATGTCCCGCGGGCTACAAAACTCTCCCCTCTTCTGTTGCATATCAGCTTAATATGTGTCAGTGAAAACGAGTTGAAAGCTACAGTTAGGTCCATAGGTATTTGGACCTTGACACAAGTATTGTTATTTAAGCTGTAAATCAAAACCTATTCAAAACACAGTTATATATGTGCTAAAAGTTCAGACTCTCAGCTGTAATTTTAGAGTATTCGCGTTCAAATCCGACAAAGAGTTTAGGAATTACAGCTCTTTAGCAGCCTCTTTTTCGGGGGCAAACAGTGACAGGATGACATGGCCATGGAAGAAGGCCAAACTTTTTACATTTATTTTATTACTGTAAGATTTTTGATACAAGAGAATGCAAATACTTTGAAAAGGCTACAAAGAGATGTCTTGCTAAACTCAAGGAACAGAAACTGACTAAAATATCAAAGCAGGAATTAATTAGTCTAAAATTATCACATGGATTCTAGCTCAAATTTGTGCATATATGAGACATATAGGGTGGAAAATCAAATTTTGGCATCTGTGATCAAACTTTATAGCAATCCAAAGGTGACTTTGGTCCATTGCTGTATATGTTGTGACAAAAACATTTTCATTTCACTCTCTCCTTGGTAAAACTCCTGAAACATGTCAACATTTATAAAGAGACAGGTGGAATAAAAATCCCACAAATGTTTTGGCACTCAGCAGATGTGATGGCTCAGATGGCCACTGAAGTCCTGTGTAAATACAGCAAAGTACTGCATGAAGAAAAATTTAGTTTTGGTGCTTGGTAATTAGCTTGTTTAGTTTAGGCAGTATCTCTTTGTGAAAGGTACCCATTGTTAGCTCTCTCTCAGGTGGATATTGAACCCAGACCGCTCCCCACACATCACCATCAATCAGACACCTGCTGGGGAGCCACACAAAGACAAATCTGAGCAGAAGTGGGATTAAACACCTTACAAATTGTGTGTGAAATATTTCTGCAAAGTTGAATCATTAGTTTATTTGGAGGATGCATCCTAATGAGACATGTTTACTGTAGAAGGTTCTTCTAGAGGTTTCACCCTCAGGCATCACTTGGGACATTTTTGTCCATTTGGGCATTTTTTCCCTCTTTGATTGGTCATCATTTTGTCGGTGTTAACGCTAATGGAACACATTTTTGTAATAAAGGCTTTCTCTTGACATAGTTTGGAACTCAATTTTTATTTTTTCTTATAGCACATTAGAACATTGTGAAACAAATTTACTATCCTCTTACTTATGTCTTAAGGACATAAATGTCCATTTCGCCAAAAAAGTAACTTAGTATTAAATTTGTCTTTTTTGCTGTTTTTTTTTTTTTTTTCTTTTGTGCATGGATCTCTTAAACAACTTCAGTCCTGCTCAAAACTATCAAATTTTTCAAATGTTTTAGGATTTTAACCCTTTAAATGCTAATTTCAAACCTAAAGTCACTTCATGAAAAAAAACACAAAAAAGTTTTTTTCTCCACAAAACAGTTGTTGTGGGGTCTTCATGGGTTTTTTCAAATGTGTGCAGATTTTTAAAGTTTTAAATTTAAAGTTTAAAATCCTAAAAAATATTGAATGTTTGTTTGCTTTGAGCAAGACTGAAATTGTTAAAAAGATTTATGCAAAAAAAAAAAGAAAAAAAAAAAAAAAAGAAAAGCTGAAAAAAATATTAATCCAGTAAATTTTTTTAGCAGTTGTTTGGAAGTGGACATTTATGTCCTTAAGGTCACAAGTGCCCCTCCTTGAACTGCCACCTTATCGTGGTGGAGGGGTTTGAGTGCCCGAATGATCCTAGGAGCTATGTTGTCTGGGGCTTAATGCCCCTGGTAGGGTCTCCCATGGCAAACAGGTCCTAGGTGACGAGCCAGACTAAGAGCGGTTCAGAAGCCCATTATGATGAGTAATAATGCAAGGTCCGTTACGTCGCCCGGATTGGCGTCACCGGGGCCCCACCCTGGAGCCAGGCCTGGGGTTGGGGCTCGCAGGCGAGCGCCTGGTGGCCGGGTCTCCTCCCACGGGACCTGGCCGGGCCAAGCCCGAAAAGGCTACGTGGGACCGCCTTCCCGTAGGCCCACCACCCGCAGGAAGGACCATAAGGGGCCGGTGCTTTGTGATTTGGGCGGCAGTCAGAGGCGGGTGCCTCGACGACCCAATCCATGGACACAGAAACTAGCTCTGGGGACATGGAATGTCACCTCGCTGGGGGGGAAGGAGCCTGAGCTTGTGCGGGAGGTTGAGAGATACCGGCTAGATATAGTCGGGCTCACCTCCACGCACAGCTTGGGCTCCAAAACCCAGCTCCTTGAGAGGGGCTGGACTCTCCACCACTCTGGAGTTGCCCGCGGTGAGAGGCGGCGGGCCGGTGTGGGCTTGCTCATAGCCCCCCAGCTCAGCCGCCATGTGTTGGAGTTTACCCCAGGGGGTCGCGTCCCTGCACCTCCGGGTGGGGGACAGGTCTCTCACTGTGGTTTCAGCCTATGGCCCGAAAAGCAGTGCAGAGTACCCGGCCTTCTTGGAGTCCCTGGGAGGGGTGCTGGAAGGTGCTCCGACTGGGGACTCCATTGTTCTACTGGGGGACTTCAATGCCCACGTGGGCAATGACAGTGATACCTGGAGGGGCGTGATTGGAAGGAACGGCCTCCCCGATCTGAACCCGAGTGGTGTTTTGTTATTGGACTTCTGTGCTAGTCACAGTTTGTCCATAACGAACACCATGTTCAAGCACAAGGGTGTCCATCAGTGCACGTGGCACCAGGACACCCTAGGCCGGAGGTCGATGATCGACTTTGTAGTCGTGTCATCTGACCTTCGGCCATGTGTCTTGGACACTCGGGTGAAGAGAGGGGCTGAGCTGTCAACTGATCACCACCTGGTGGTGAGTTGGATCCGCTGGCGGAGGAGGAGGCCGGACAGACTCGGCAGGCCCAAACGTATTGTGAGGGTCTGTTGGGAACATCTGGCTGAACCTCCTGTCAGAGGGGTCTTCAACTCCCACCTCCGGGAGAGCTTCAACCAGATTCTGGGGGAGGCTGGAGACATTGAGTCCGAGTGGGCCATGTTCTCTACCTCTATTGTCGGTGCGGCTGTTCGGAGCTGTGGCCGTAAGGTCTCTGGTGCCTGTCGTGGCGGCAACCCCCGAACCCGGTGGTGGACACCGGAAGTAAGGGATGCCGTCAGGCTGAAGAAGGAGTCCTACCGAGCTTGGCTGGCTCGTGGGACTCCTGAGGCAGCCGACGGGCACTGGCAGGCCAAGCGTGCTGCTGCCCGGGCAGTTGTGGAGGCAAAAACTCGGGTCTGGGAGGAGTTCGGGGAGGCCATGGAGGAGGACTATCGGTCGGCCTCGAAGAAATTCTGGCAAACTGTCCGGCGCCTCAGGAGGGGAAAGCGGTGCTTCGCCAACACTGTTTACAGTGGAGGTGGGGAGCTGCTGACCTCGACTGGGGATGTTGTCGGGCGGTGGAAGGAATACTTTGAGGATCTCCTCAATCCTGCCAACATGTCTTCCGTCGAGGAGGCAGAGGCTGGGGACTCGGAGGTGGTCTCGTTCATCACCCGAGCTGAAGTCCCTGAGGTGGTTAAAAAGCTCCTCGGTGGCAAGGCACCGGGGGTGGATGAGATCCGCCCTGAGTACCTCAAGTCTCTGGATGTTGTGGGGCTGTCGTGGCTGACACATCTCTGCAGCATCGCGTGGCGGTCAGGGACAGTATCTTTGGACTGGCAGACCGGGGTGGTGGTTCCTCTTTTTAAGAAGGGGGACCGGAGGGTGTGTTCCAACTACAGGGGGATCACACTTCTCAGCCTCCCCGGGAAAGTCTATTCCAGGGTACTGGAGAGGAGAATTCGCCCGATAGTCGAACCTCGGATTCAGGAGGAACAATGCCGTTTTCGTCCCGGTCGTGGAACAGTGGACCAGCTCTATACCCTCCATAGGGTGCTTGAGGGTTCGTGGGAGTTCGCCCAACCTGTCCACATGTGTTTTGTGGATTTGGAGAAGGCGTTCGACCGTGTCCCTCGTGGTATCCTGTGGGGGGTGCTCTGGGAGTATGGGGTCCGAGGCCCTTTGCTAGGGGCTGTCCGGTCCCTGTACAAACACAGCAGGAGCTTGGTTCGCATTGCCTGTTCCCAGTGCATGTTGGACTCCGGCAGGGCTGCCCTTTGTCACCGGTTCTGTTCATAATTTTTATGGACAGAATTTCGGAGGGTGTCTGGTTTGGGAAACACAGGATTTCATCTCTGCTTTTTGCAGATGATGTTGTCCTGTTGGCTTCATCAGGCCAAGACCTTCAGCATGTGCTGGGGCGGTTTGCAGCCGAGTGTGAAGCGGCTGGGATGAGAATCAGCACCTCCAAGTCCGAGGCCATGGTTCTCGACCGGAAAAGGGTGGTTTGCCCTCTCCAGGTTGGGGGAGAGCTCCTGCCTCAAGTGGAGGAGTTTAAGTATCTTGGGGTCTTGTTCACGAGTGAGGGAAGGATGGAGCGTGAGATCGACAGACGGATCGGTGCAGCGTCTGCAGTAATGCGGTTGTTGTATCGGTCTGTTGTGGTGAAGAAGGAGCTGAGCCGAAAGGCGAAGCTCTCGATTTACCGGTCAATCTACGTTCCTACTCTCACCTATGGTCATGAGCTTTGGGTCATGACCGAAAGGACAAGATCCCGGATACAAGCGGCTGAAATGAGTTTTCTCCGCAGGGTGGCTGGGCACTCCCTTAGAGATAGGGTGAGGAGCTCTGTCACCCGGGAGGAGCTTAGAGTAGAGCTGCTGCTCCTCCACATCGAGAGGAGTCAGTTGAGGTGGCTCGGGCATCTGTTCCGGATGCCTCCTGGACGCCTCCCTGGGGAGGTGTTCCGGGCATGTCCCACTGGGAGGAGGCCCCGGGGAAGACCTAGGACACGCTGGAGGGACTATGTCTCTCGGCTGGCCTGGGAACGCCTTGGGGTGCCCCCGGCAGAGCTGGAGGAAGTGTCTGTGGAGAGGGAAGTCTGGGCATCTCTGCTTAGACTGCTGCCCCCGCGACCCGGCCCCGGATAAAGCGGAAGAAGATGGATGGATGGATGGAATTAGAAAGCTAATGTTATGATATGAAATGTTCCACACACAGTACAGCTCCAGTTAAGTTTGAGTTACTCTGAGTTGGCTGAATGTACACTTTCATTTTAATTCCCAAACTTTTGCTGTGTATTTACAAACTGTCAACACTACTTAGGCCTTTGAGAAATCTGAAATCCCCCAGACTGTGTTTTAGTTTGAAAGCTCAAGTCTGTGTGGGGAGACATAGAAACAGACCAAGTGTCTAATGGTACAGAGAGTGGTGCATGCTGGATAATGGTGACAGCAGAGCCACACAACAGGCTAACTTTGTTGACCTCTCAGAATTATGAAAAGTCAGACCTTCATTCACTTCTTTTCTAATAACAGTTTACATTCATATTCAGTCACTATAATTTTATTGTACGAGCATGTTTTTAGACAATGGGAGTAAGCTGGAAGATCCACAAATGTTAGCAAATGCTATCTCCATGTTTTATTATTTATTGTTTTATCTATGTTATTGTACACATTAGTTCAACGCAGATATAATAACATCTGATTTTGTGTCTTATTTTGGGGACCATTCAGCATTCATAAAAGCTGCTGACCGCTGACTATAATCATTCATCTTCTGCTTTTTTCCTTTAGAAGTTGTGAGTGGCCAGAACCTATTCAACGACTATGGGCCGTTGGCAGGATACACCCTGGACTATGACCAGTTAGTCACAGGACTTACACAGAGATACTGGCAGACAACTATTCACTCTCACTGTCATTTAATTAAGATTCATCAGTTGACCTATACATTAAGGGTGCTCCAATCAGGATTTTTGAGGCCGATCAGCCTTTGCTGTGATCGGCCGATACCGATCGTGGTCGATACCAATCACGTGGTCTTCAATGTAGTAATGTAATGTATGCAGGCTATTATTAGTTCGATTTGAAAAATACTGTAGCCTTTGTAAATGTAAAAGTACAACAAAATTCTACTTATTTTTGTTTTAGAAGAGGTTTTGTTGCATTATTGGTCTTTAATGTGTGCCCAGTGTCTGTGGCTTTGTTTGAATAATCCGCTGATGTAAAAATCAGCTGTTCTTAATTGGTTCCTTTAATGTGAGTCCGCGGGTGCAGCGCCTGTGTCCGCATAACGCGCAGTCAAACCAGGTTGAAACACGGTGGACTAAAGAGCAGACAGCTCCTGCTGCCAGTTTTGACAACGTCTGAATGAAGAAAACGTGCAAAGAGAGCAGAGAAGACAACGATGAAAGGTGCTCCTCTCAGACACACGGACACATGGGCTGCTTTTTACTTTCTCTTTTCATTAACAGCCATTTGGTGCAGTTTAAGCCACAAAACGCACAGTTTTTTCTGCGTAACAAGACACAGGCAGACTCTGAACTTTCTTAATGCTTTTAACGTAACTGTTAGCGGGTTAGCTGTAGCACTATTTGCATTGGCGTTTGCAAATACACACACTGCTGCGCCTCGGTTCTGTCCCGTGCGCTCCAAAAGCAGGTGGACAAAGCGGGGAGACAAAGCAGCAGCTCCAGGGCAGGTTTGTGTTAGTTATAACCAGGGCTTAACTTAAAAACACTGCTAGAATAACGCTACTGCTGTTTAATCAAACCGGAGTTGCAGGACAGGAAATGTGAGAGCCTCGCATGTTTGTTGTAATTTGATCAGCCCTTCTGATCGGCCCATTTTACCGATCACTCTATTTTTAGCCATGATCGGCCGATCAACGATCGCGGCCGATCGATCGGAGCACCCTTAATATACATGCATGTCTTTGGGCAGTGGGGCAAACCCACAGTAACACGGGGAGGGCATGCAGACTCCAGTTTGTGGGTCGACCAGCCCAAGAATCAAACTCACAATCTAGATGAGAGGTAGGAGCGCTAACCACTCTGCTACTATGCATGGCTAGCTGCTAATTCCTCTGATGCTAAAATGTGAACATATCAAAGGCAGAGCACTTGTCTTGAAAACACTTTAATACTACGCACACAGGTGTAGCATACTTTTGGTTTGGCAGAGTTCCTCTATAAGCCACACTTCAATGCTTTTCTTACGTCTGTCCTCTCATTTTGTGTGATTTGTGCTGAAAGTAAAGCTCTACATTGTATTGTACTTATCTTCCATTGGATTCCATTAGGGCTAATGTATCCGTGCACGATTCGGGCCCCAGAAAGCCCCACTGAACCTCTGTGGAGAAACACACCACTGCCTCCTGATCACATTAGTGCCATATTTGTGCAGTGGTATAGGGCTGACTACAGGTATGTCTTCTATTACATAGTGAGTGACAGCGCACAGAGAATATGCTAATGTGACATTATCCGAGGTGTACTCTCTGCAACACGGCCCACTCAGATGAGACTAGAGAGGCATGATACTGCTCTTCAAATACACTTCCTTTCTAGTGAATGAGACCATTTCCACTGCCAGCGCCATGGTTCTGGATCGAAAGTGTACACAAAGTATCACATTTTTATAATAATAGGCTATATATTTGCATATGTGTTTGTTTAAATTTGTTATGTATGTACATTTCTTATTAAAAATGTTTTATATACACATGCAATTCGACTCTGCAAAAACAAAACTTTTTCAAACTCAATGAACTCACACGTAGAGGAAAAGTCTGTGAAGTGATGCCAAAGACAACAACAAAATGAAGCGATCTCAAGTTAAACTGCTGCTTTCTGTCCTTCCTCTTAAGAGGAATAAAGATTGTTTTTGTCTCGATGGTTATTTGGTCTCAAGATCTCAGCATTCCCCCACATGCTTCCTCAGCTGCTCAGAGCTCCGTGGCACTGCCATTACAAAACGCTTCCAGCAGGCAAGGGTCAGCACAGCATGTCGCTCACACTTGCAGTGGAAATCCGGGGTTAGTCCAGCTCAAGTCACATGCATTTGCTCGACACAGAGTGGCAAAATTCATCTTTTTTGTCATCTGGAAGTCAATTGCACTTCAGGATGGTGTCTGTTTCAGAGCAGTGAGTGTTGTGTAGCAGTAAATACAGTGGCAGTTTTTGTTACCTGTACACATCTGAGTGAAGGTGCAATGGTTCACAAAAGGTCATTTACCCAGTTAGCAGTAGCATCGGCAGGGCATGCATGTCTCCTGCTATATCTGGAGATAAGGTAAACTGGTGATTATTTTGATCCAATCTCCACTCCTATCCAAGCAACTATGGGCCTAAGGCAGTGTACACCCAAATGGACAGCCAGCCGCTGTGCGTACACATGGACAAAGACTGACAACCATTCACTCTCACATTCACATTGCTTCTGTTGACACCTAAAGAGTTCTTTTACCTGTACACATCTGAGTGCAGGCAGATGATTAAACACGTTCAGTAATTTGGCAGGAATTTACTCAATTAGCTTCTTCCCATTACACGAACGAATCATCTCAGCAGCATCTCCTTGAACATTAGCATAATGGCAGCGCCAGTGAAGCGTACTGCATTAAAATGGAAAGAGTGTCTGTCAGATACCTGCCAGTCGTGTTTTGGCGTGTTGTTCTGTCTCCTCATTTTAAATTCACATTGAATCAGCATGAAAGACTTGAACCACGAGACCCACACATGCAACATTTACTGCTCGACAAAGGACAATAGAGCAGAGGTTACAGTGTTGGCTTTGTGCTCAGCAGCAGAGGCGTCTGACTCACGCCTCCATCACAGCCCCATATAAAACAATACAGAGTGCTTTCATTATATGGCTGCAAGCAATGCTAATGTTGCAGGTTTTATCAGAGCAGGTCAGGAAGAGAAAACTCAACTGAAGAAGAGTGAATAACTATCTTTACATACTGTAGGATAGTACTAGCTGCAAAAATATAACACAGATATGAGTGTGATATGATTTGTGTTGTTGTTGAAGAGGAATGTGCAAAAATTACAAATGCACATTATTCAAAAGACTTAAAGGAAACATTTCAAATTCTCTTTGTTTTAAAGGCTTTTTAATGTATAAACTATCAGTGAGTTATCTTATACACTAAAGCAATCATCCTAGACATTTTCCATTCCCTCTGGACAATACAACATGTGAAACCGCAAACATTCAGAAGAAAACATTGAACAAAAGAACAAAGCAGCCCAGGTAAGTAATGGGCCGAAAAGCTTAGGTTGTCTCTTTCCAAATGATTTCTCGATTTCTTCCATTGTCAAACCACAAACACAGCTATTATTATAATGGATCCAATTTTGGTATTTCCAAAAAATGCTGGGGCAGAATTCAATATAAAATTCGACATAAGAAGCCAGAGAAGAAGTGAACATTAAAAAGAGGGCGAGTAATGTTTGAAAGGAGAAAAACAAGAATCCTGTGAGCATATAGATTAGTTTAGAAAAGGGAAGTTGTTATTTTTCTAATCTATGATCAATAACAACTTATCCTTTAAAAAAAGCCATGGTGTAATAATTCATGACTATCTGACTTTTCTACAAGTCTGGAAAATGCTGCTCCATGCTGGGGGGGTGTTGATGATGAACATTTTTTGCTTTGATTTCAAGAGAACATAAACAATAAAGCATGAATATTACATGACCTTGATTTACTATGTTTTGATTTTAAAAACGTGATGCTCTCCTATTACCTCTTAGAATTTTGGTATTAATAGTATCACATACACAACTACATGAGGCCTAATAATAAGACAATGGCTTTTCACTTCAAAGTATAAAGTATATATTTTGTTCTGTTAAGAAAAAATTTGAAAATGTGACAAACAAAATTGGTCCAAATGAGTGATCTCATGTCCACTGGTACAAGGCACTGGAAATCTAACTGCAATTTGGGAAATCTAACAAATTTAATAAAAATGTCTGGAAAGGTTAATAATAAGTTTCCTTGTGCTGAATGTTCACAAACTTGCTCTCGCTGATTGGTTTGTGTGGCAGGACTGGTCACATGTAAGAGGGTTTTAGGTTTGGCGACAGCAACAAGCGGTTTTAGTGAAACTTGTTAACAACAACGCCGAAATAACATAATGCATCCTGCTATACATTTACAAAAACATCAGAAGTCATCTAACGTTTTTGTTTACTGTCGTAGCAGTTTAATATTTAGCTATGTAGCTGGTGCTTAATCCAGTCACCTCTAAATATTTTAATGAAAGTCCCTCCACTTTACAAAGTTTTCAATGGAAGGCTTCCCAGACTGATATTACGTTATCTCTTTGCCAGGTTAAAGAATAAGTGACATGAACAAAAATCTTATAAAGCATCTAAACAATATATTGAAAAGTCTTGAACAAGGCCCTGAAGATCATACTGAAATATATTATCCAGTTTAATAAAACCTGGTCTATTACAAATATATCTGGGTCTTAATCTGATTCTCATTTACCAGTGTGGCTCGTCATCAGGGTGAGTCTGACACCACTGGTCTGGAGTGATGACAGATGTAAGCCTTCCCTAATAGAAACAGCGGTCTACTGCCTGTAATCACTTTGATAGATAATAATGAGCAGGCTTCCAGCGGGCCTTACCTCCATCTCCAACACCCATGACCAATCAGAGCGGAGCGGCCGTGGCTATGGTATTAATGTTTGAAGACCAGCTTGATTTACCTGGCCCATGGTCCACACAAAACACAGCCCACCCTCAATTAATTCTGCTGCTTGGTAGCTCACGTTCAATTTGAACTCAATTATGCAGAGAGTCAGGCCGCTCCGAGGACTCCACCTGAAAGCTGCAGGGTGCAACTCTAACTCAGGACACCACTCTGTCAGACAGAAGCTACAAGGAGATGGCAATTAGGCCAGACCACTTACACAGGGACAATCAAAAGTCCATTCATGAGACAAGGACAGTTTTATAGTGCTTTTATAGACTTATAACTTGTCTAAGTAACAAGCATTTTCAAGTCATCAGCTTCATGAAATTTAAACTGAATTAGTATCTTTCCTTTGCCCTTATATAAAATTATAGCCTACCCATTCACTTTTTTTGTGAACTGAAGTGGGCCTGGAGCCCCTCCCATTCAAACTAAGTTTGATTGGTTGAAGGTATTTTAGTTTACTTTGGTGTCTATTGGTTCTCTGCTGCAGAAACTCAGATCAAGAGAAAGTAGACTGATTCTCTGTCTAGAATAGAAAAGCAATTAGGATGACTTTCCTGGCTATCCACTTGGGTTTCTCTTATATACATAAAAATAAGGGTCATTGAAAAAAGTAATGCAAAGTGGTACCAGATGCACTTGTTTCTCTAAATAAATACTCTGAGTCATAAAAGTCTACCAATAAGCATGACCACAATAGCATTGTACACACAAAGCAAGACTGACTATACTATATAAAGTTATACATTGTCCAATGATTTTTGCACCAGTCACTTCTGAAACTATACAACCTGCTAAATCAAGGCCAAAAGTCACTTAAACCACATACTGTAAGTACATTGTTCTGTCCAATGGCCTGTTGATAGTTTGATTTCAAATCATAGTGCAATCATTGCATGAAAAATATTGTATACTCATTCTGTCAAAGCAATAGTATTTTAATTCACCAGTCAATGAACTAAGAAACAGCAATTTTAGCATCCTATGACATGACCTCCACTAAGACATGAGCACCTAAGTCTCCATTAGATGGGTCCTGAAGCATTACATATAAGTATTCAAAGCCATCCAATTGGTCTGCATAAAAGACTGAAACTATGAACAGCAGTACATGTATGTAAAATACTTCAGAAAAGTGCAAACCAGTGCACTTCACTCCACAATCACTCCTCCATAGACTCTTGATAAAAGCAGAGTACTTGTGAAGCCTCGATGCTATTGTCATCAAGATTCTGCAATATCAAACTCAATATAATTGAGAAGCCTCATAAAGGCAGGGTACTGTACCAGAACTGAGTGCAGGGAGGTCCCCCACAGCATTTTACTCTTTCCACCATCCCCAGCCATTTTGTTTCACTTACCTAAAGAGAGAGAGAGAAGAGAAAACAAACACTTACTTCATGCATTCTGAATGTACACAGCATTAGCACAAGAATTATTTCTGCATTTATTGTGCATTGCTAAGGCTCCAAGCAGCCAAAGGGGATGCACAATTTGATTCAAGTGAAATATAATTCAGGGTGTGATAGTATGTGACATGCAGCTATTTGGTAAAATGTTCTACAGTGGAAAGCAACGTGGTTTATGCAACAACAAAAGGCTAACATCTCCCATGTGCCCTCCAACACAAGGTCATGTTATCATTTACATATCTGCTAGACAAGCACACGGAAGCTTAATAATTGAATTCTGAGATATGAAATCTATATCATGGCAAAGGTTAGAACACATGACCCAATCTGCAAGTAAAAAATAAATAAAGTAATTTTTCAGCAACACATGACCTGACATTTCCCTGAGCTCAGACCTTGGTGACCACAGCTCACACCTCTCTGCAGCTCAGTGGAACATCATTTTGGTACAGCACAATTAACTCCTGCTCCCAAACAGCGCACCAGGTGGAAGAAATTGAAGGAAGAAGAAAAATGGAATGCACCATAGAGATACATAAAATAAAAATACAATACAGCACAAGTGAGCAGAAAAAAAAATAACAATCACAATATTATCATAGAAAAAAGCAATAAGTTGAGAAATATAACCTTGAAGCATACCCTGATCTTTTGAATGCATATAAGCAATTTACACCTTATAGTAGAAATTCCCCTTTTTGAGCAAACCAAATAACCCTAATTCATAATTTGTTTATCATTTGTTTCTTTAGCACTTTTTGTTTATTTTTAAAAGCTTAATGTCGATAAATACCAACAGTATTAGGTTTTGTGTAGTCATGTCGTCCCATCACTGAAGTGTGTAATAGTAGGTCAAATAAGCTGAGCCACTGATTCTATTCTATTCTATTCTATTCTATTCTATTCTATTCGTTCTCATTATCAGTGTCATTACCATCGAGATATATTAGTGGTGCCTATCTTCTGCCTGTTTGGGTAATGAAGCAAACTCAGGAGCCACACCATCTTGGATTTTATCACTCCTCCTACAGAAGATATGAAAAAATGGGCAGAGAGGGGTAGCTTTACTGTAACTAGTCCCTCCCTGGTCCCTCCATATTGAGTACCAGAACGATGCTAAGGCAATGCTAAATAACTGCTAAGCTACATGCTAGCTCTGAGCCTTCCAGCCCGCCTTTTGACAGCTGTCTATCAACTTGACCACACCTACATTTATGCTCAAATCTACCTTTTAAAATAGGGTAAACCAAGACATTATTCAAGACATTCAATCATTTGGTTAGGTTTGAAATATTCTCAGCTAAAGTGTCATTTAATATCTTCTCAGTCTGCAGGGATTCACAGACCTGAGGTAAACAGATTTTAATGTGAAACTTCATCCCTTTTCTTAATCTATTTCCACAAGAGCCACTGACAGATGATGTGACTAATATTTCTTCCCATTTTGTTCATTTGGTGATGTACACAGATCTGTAAACGCTGTGGTCATCTGCCATGTTAGGGGTCAAGGCAACCTCTGAGCTTTGTCATACTGCCAGTTAGTGGCCAGTTAGTGGCTATTTTTAACAAGAATTACCTTAGAACAGCTCCTGTGTTCATACTGCAAAGGTGGATATCAAAACGAGTGTTGCTGCCTTCATGGCTTTTAGAGTGCACTTTGAGGACAAAGTGTTAGACAAATGAACAATTGTGATGAAGACAATACATCACTGCCTATGTGCTCCTCAATAACAATTATGTCTGCTTTGATTTGAGCCTCACTTAAGCGTACATTATTGCATTATGGCTACACTCAATTGACTCTTATTAAAATGTCTGTGACAGATTGAAAGGAAGGAGACACATTTTTGATTTCACTGCAGTTATTTTTAGCCAAACTCATTTGCCTGCCTCCTGGAGATTAAATCAAACTCCTTAAATCAACTGGAGTTACTGGCACTGATGGAGATTGGGCAATGCTGTGACACAAGGACTCAACAGTCAAAGGCAAGCATCGGCAGGTCCTTAAAAATGGAGAGATTAAAGTGAAAGGTCCACTTCAGCTGCTGACAGTTTACTGAGGAAATAATACACTGTTTCCACTCGGTGAGGAGTGGGCTGTGATGAACTGAGACTGAAAATGGCTTTATTAACCACTGCAGCTCTCTTTCCTATAATTACAGCATGATTAGAAGGGAATCAGAATAATTATATTTGAAATATATTTTGTTACCAAAGGGCTTAGTGTGAATTTACTCTGCACAGACTCTCGAGGTCACCAATTAAGTGAGTGTTACAATTATAAAGGTGAGGAGTCTGTAATTTGGGGGTCAGACTGGAGCTGCTGTGCTCATTATTATAGGGATAATGTGGGCTGGAACTGTGCACATTAGACAATGACAACACAGCCACTCAATGGGACATCTCTGGATGGGCGTGCATAAGGAGTGGAATACTGTGAGTGCGTGCTATATCATGTGTGTTAAAGCAGTGGTCTAAATCACTCCATCTGTTCTTTATGCAACACCACCTCACATAGATAAATGCAGAATATATCCTGACCATATGTCTCCATAAAAGCAGTGAGTAATTACAGAAACCATCTAGAGGCTACACAAGAGCAGGTGTGGACACATCTCCTCCCAAAAGTGTAACAGTAACAGAAGCATGGAGAGAAATGTCCAGTGTGAAATTACAATGACCAGAAAGGAGAGATGCATTACATTACAAACATGAGTTCAGGTAATCCAGATGTGAACATTATGATTAGTCACTTTCCAAATACTCTTTTATAATAATATTCCCAAATGTAACATGCAGGTTAATCAGCTTATTCACTGGATATGAATGCACTCAGTGTGTCCTAAATGCAACATTAGGTTTGATCACTCAGAGACATTTGGAGGAAGCCAGACAGGCTGTAAATCACGAGAGTGGTGAAAAATTGAATGGATTTTATGGTCCTAACATTATTAGCATTTAAATTAATAACTAATATTAATTATAAAGTATTACTAACTACCAAAACTACATGTGTGCTGTCTGTAAGGGAAAGACAGAAAACTGGCCAGTGTTATAACAGGTTTTTGTACTTGTCCAGCGCGTGTTTGTATTCTTTAGTGACACTCCCGTTTTAGCCCCTTGTTTGGTTGGTTTGTCATGGGAATGAGGTGGCCATTAATAAACTTCTCTTTGGGACCTTCAACAGTGCAACTTTGCAAAGGGAAGACAAAGTGGGGAGAAGAACTAATAACTAATGCTGCTGCAGTTGGAATGAGGCTTGACAAATGTGAAATACATGTATGGCACTGGGACAACAAAAAACCAGGCATTTCGCCCAGGGGAAGGGCTTAACATGTTATGTCACATGGACAAGGGAGCAAAGGGGAAAATGAAGGACAGACCTGTCAAATGCTTTATGATTATCAGTAACAATCTCACAATATTTCACATGGATTTCAATATAGATTCTGCTCGGGTTCACCTCCATGCATCATATTTGCTTTAATGATGTTATTACACAATATAATTAATAACTGCAATTGTCTTCTTCAACCATTAGTGTTTTTTTCTTGTTGTTATGATGATATATGAGTGTATCAGTGGCCTTTCAGATGTAAACAGAACAGAAGAAAGCATGTATTGTTGGTTTACAATAGAAGTGTGTGATTTGAATGTAAAATGGCAAAATGCATCCGTATTATTGTAAGATGGTGGAGAATACATAGATTGCTTCTCATCTTTATGCTCTCTCACTGCTCAGCACAAAAGATAAGACACGCCTCTTGCTGTCATTTTATTCTTTCATCTTCTATAAGGCTGCTATACCTTCCCTGTAAACACATTTTCTCACTTTCACACAACAATAGCTAAGATCTAGCTCATGTCACAGATTTTTTTCCTTGTATTTTATTGCCCTTTTTTAGGGCAATGGTAGTGTTATTTGTTTTTTTGTTTTGTTCTTAATTATTTGCAGGATTCGCTTATACCCACAACAAATAATTAATCCCTATCTTCTTCAGGCTATAAATTAGAGTGTGTAGATTTTTAGACTTTTTGGAAACATCTGGCGGGGGGTCAACCCGGTGAACGAGAGGGTCGCGTCCCTACGCCTCCGGGCCGGGGACAGGTCTCTCACGATGGTTTTGGCTTATGGGTCAAACAGCAGTGCACAGTACCCAGCCTTCTTGGAGTCCCTGGGAGGGGTACTCCGTTGTTCTACTTGGGGACTTCAATGCTCACATTGGCAAAAACAGTGACACCTGGAGGGGCGTTATTGGGAGGAACCCGAGTGGTGTTCTGTTATTGGACTTCTGTGCTAGCCACAGTTTGTCCATAACAAGCACCATGTTGAAGCACAAGGGTGTCCATCAGTGCATGTGGTACCAGGACACCCTAGGCCGGAGGTCGATGGTCAAATTTGTTGTCGTGTCATCTGACCTTCAGCCGTATGTCTTGGACACTCGGGCAAAGAGAGGGGCTGAGCTGTCAGCTGATCACCACCTGGTGGTGAGCTGGATCCGCTGGTGGAGGAGGAGGCCCCACAGAACAAGGGTCTGTTGGGAACGTCTGGCTGAGCCTCCTGTCAGAGGGGTCTTCAACTCCCACCTCCCGGAGAGCTTCAACCAGATTCCGAGGGAGGTTGGAGACATGGAGTCCAAATGGACCATGTTCTCTACCTCTATTGTCGACGCGGCTGTTCGGAGCTGTGGCCGTAAGGTCTCTGGTGCCTGTCATGGTGGCAACCCCCGAACCTGGTGGTGGTCACCGGAAGTAAGGGATGCCGTCAGGCTGAAGAAGTCCTACTGAGCTTGGCTGGCTCTTGGGACTCCTGAGGCAGCCGACGGGTACTGGCAGGCCAAGTGTGTCACTGCCCAGGCGGTTGTGGAGGCAAAAACTCAGTCTGAGAGGAGTTCAAGGAGGCCATAGAGGAGGACTATTGGTCGGCCTCAAAAAAATTCTGGCAAGCCGTCCAGCGCCTTGGGAGGGGGAAGCGGTGCTTCACCAACACTGTTTACAGTGGAGGTGGGGAGCTGTTGACCTCGACTGGGGATGTTGTCGGGCGGTGGAAGGAATACTTTGAGGATCTCCTCAGTACCACCGACATGTCTTCCATTGAGGAAGCAGAGGCTGGGGACTTCATGATGGACTCATCCATCACCCAGGCTGAAGTCAATGAGGTGGTCAAAAAGCTCCTCGGTGGCAAGGCACTGGGGGTGGATGAGAGCCGCCCTGAGTACCTCTAGTCCCTGGATGTTGTGGGGCTGTCTTGGCTGACATGTCTCTGCAACATTGCGTGGTGGTCGGGTACAGTACCTCTGGATTGGCAGATCGTGGTGGTGGTTCCCCTTTTTAAGAAGGGGGACCGGAGGGTGTGTTCCAACTACAGGGGTATCACACTCCTCAGCCTCTCCGGGAAAGTCTATTCCAAGGTGCTGAAGAGGAAATTTTGGCCGATGGTCAAAATTTGAATTCAGGAGGAACAATGCGGTTTTTGTCCTGGTCGTGGAACAGAGGACCAGCTCTATACCCTCCATAGGGTGCTTGAGGGTTCATGGGAGTTCGCCCAACCTGTCCACATGTGCTTTGTGGATTTGGAGAAGGCATCCGACCGTGTCCCCCATGGTATCCTGTGGGGGGTGCTTTGGGAGTATGGGGTCCGAGTCCCTCTGCTAAGGACTGTCCAGTCCCTGTATGAACAGAGCAGGAGTTTGGTTTGCATTGCCAGCAGTAAGTCCCAGTGTATGTTGGACTCTGGCAGGGCTGCCCTTTGTCACCGGTTCTGTTCATTATTTTTATAGACAGAATTTCTAGGCGCAGCCAGGGGATGGAGGGAGTCCAGTTTGGGGACCACAGGATTTCATCTCTGCTTTTAGTGGACGATGTTGTCCTGTTGGCTTCATCAAACCAAGACCTTCAGCATGTGCTGGGGCAGTTTGCAGCTGAGCGTGAAGCGGCTGGGATGAGGATCAGCACCTCCAAGTCCGAGGCCATTGTTCTCAACCGGAAAAGGGTGGTTTGTCCTCTCCAGGTTGGAGGGGAGCTCCTGCCTCAAGTGGAGGAGTTTAAGTATCTCGGGGTCTCGTTCACGAGTGAGGGAAGGCTGGAACGTGAGATTGACAGGCGGATCGATGTAGTGTCTGCAGTAATGTGGCCATTGTATTGTTTTGTTGTGGTGAAGAAGGAGCTGAGCCGAAAGGCAAAGCTCTCAATTTACCGGTCGATCTATGTTCCTACTCTCACCTATGGTCATGCTTTGAGCTTTGGGTCATGACTGAAAAGATAAGATCCCGGATACAAGCAGCCGAAATGAGTTTCCTCTGCAGGGTGGCTGGGCGCTCCCTTAGAGATAGGGTGAGGAGCTCAGTTACCCGGGGGGAGCTCGGAGTAGAGTCCACTGCTCCTCCGCATCGAGAGGAGCCAGCTAAGGTGGCTCGGGCATCTGTTTCGGATACCTCCTGGTCGCCTTTGTGGGAAGGTGTTCTGGGCATGTCCCACCGTCTGGAGGGACTCTCGGCTTGCCTGGGAATGCCTTGGGGTCTCCCTGGTAGAGCTGGAGGAAGTGTCTGTGGAGAGGGAAGTCTGGGCATCTCTGCTTAGACTACTGCCCCCGCGACCCGGACGCGGATAAAGTGGAAGATGGATGGATGGTTATTTGATGTGATAATGCAGTTTGTATACAACATTTCAATGTACAATAAACTACAGCAAGCTCACAGGTTCAACACCCAAACCTAAAATTACAAATGGGTTTATAGAGAGGCTGTCTGTATCCAAAGCCAAATGTTTACATTTTTTAAATGCCTCACTTTCAAATTCTTAGTAAGACACCAACTCAAAGAATCCTGATGCAGAGGGGAGCAACAACTAAGAGTGCAACAGCAGCACAGCACATTGGCTTCAGGCTCAACAGAAGATAGTTGCTCAAAGACGTCCTGCTCAGAATCAACTGTAATGTAATTATATCTACACTGACCTATCTGGAAAACTCCTTGGTTGGGAATGTTTTTGAAAACTTACAGCACTGACTGAAAAGTAGGCATTCATCTGAGCTTTTAGTAAAGTGTATACCACTTGATGAGGGAGGATGTGAATGCACATTTTCAGTCGTCTAACAATTTGTCTAACAAGAAGCACAAAGCAGCTCAGAAGAAAAGAGACAAGCAGCGCCTCAGTGATGGAGACGTACAATAACACCTGCTGATAGTGACAGACAAACCCAGCCACAGATCCCAACACAATGGCTACCGGCTGCTTTATTACACTGTTGAAACTCTGTCTGAAATTAATTTTATGCCTGATTTAGTGCACGTTGGTGATTGAATGCACCGACGGCTGATATCATCAAAACCACTTCATTTCATGGGGAGTAAGAGGAAATCACAGTTTTTTGAGGTGACGTGCAGTCGGAGGTTGAGCTGATGTGAATTTGTCTTCTCCAGATGGTGGCCTTCCTGTGCCTGTCAGGGAGTGGGCTGGAGGATGGTGAATGGCCCTGTCCTGTGATGGATGGCGTGCACATGTCAGCCATTTTTATTAGTGGTGGGACTCATTTAAAAAAAAAAATCTAATTAATTACAGGCTTTGTAATTGATTTATCACAATTAATTTTTTATCATATAGCAATATGTATATGTCAGAAATAAAATATAGGAGCTTATTTGTATGTTCTGGCCTATTTTAACTTTAGTTCAAACCACACACATTATCCAACTATTCAGCTGAAATCCACTCACATTTGGTGTTCTGGCCAGTGTAGATGTCCAGCCCTGGTTACTGTGTGCCAGAAACTAGATCACTGAGAAAAGTTCCATGTTGTCATAGACAAGTGTGATTAATTGTGTTAATTTTTTTAATTCGTTAATTTCTCTGTAATTAATAATTGTGATTAATGCATGAAAGTCCCAGCCCTAATTTTTATATTTGTGTAATTGGAGGTGGAATATTTATTCCTGTTAAAGGTCAACAATCTATGTTTGGAAATGACCGAAAATTAAGGCGTTTAATGGTCGTGCTGGTCGTGAGTCCAGTGGAGATGAACAGGCCTCTATAAGGATCTGTATAGAATCATGCAGTGACTGTGTTCATTACTGGAGCATATGTTGTGCTTGTTAAGCTCACAAAATGCGTGTAACTAACTTTATCATCACCTCCCAGCAAGTGTCTGACACACTATACATGTACTTATGTCCATAAGTATGTGGATACTGACACAAGTTTTGTTATTTTAGCTGTTAACTAAAACATATTAAAGATACAGTTATATAATTAATATGTGCTTAAAGGGTTTAGGAATTACAGCTCTTTAATGTGTAACTGCCTCTTTTTCAGGGGCTCAAAAGCAATTGGACAGATTAACATTACTATAAATAAAATGTTATTTTTTTGTGGGTCTTTCTGCCTTAAATTTAGTCTTAAACAAGTGAAATTAATGCTCGATTAGGCTGAAACCTATTGACTGACTTCTGCCATTGCAGAATATTCCACTTATTTGCCTTAAAAAAACTCCTGAGTTGCTTTTGCAGTATGTTTTTGGTCACTGTCCAGCTGTACTGTGAAGCGACATCCATGAACTTCTTGGCTTTTGTCTGAATCTGAGCAGAAATTATATCCCTATACACTTTTTTTACACTTCTCCAGACTTTTCTCTGACCATCATTCTAGTACAGGTTGGTCTGAGTCTCATCTGTCTAAAGCATGGGCATGCCGTGAGGGCAAGCAAGGCAAGCAGTGCTTGACCAATCAAATCTAAAAAACACACGAATTAAAACTATAATGAAATTAAATCGCTATCTCTCCAAACATTTCATTTTGCTGTTCACTTCCATAGAGAATCAGTCTATTACCTGCTTTCAGTCAATCTGTTTTTTCTGCACCCTGCTGGCCACTCCAGGTACTGTCAAGGCAAACTAGGTTGCCTCTCTGTCATTCTTTTGTTGATAGCCTCACGTACATCGTTAAGTGTGAGGCATATTCGTAAGAAGTGGAGCTGGGGGAGTGGAGAGGAGCCAGCGGCCCGTGCTGGGGACTGGATGTGAATATTACAGAACTGTAAATGAACTGGGCTCTGGTTGTTCTGGACACACTCAGCTGCAGGAAATACAGGACATTTCTTCACAAAAGTAACATGGACTGAATTTGCAGCTTGAGTAGAGAGGTGAGTGTCAGTGAGGCGGTGTTTTTAAATGGAGGTTTGTGGTGTGATGTGTAAGGCTTCTTTTGAGGTTTTATTATAGTGAAGCAGCATTAACAGTGCACTAGGTCTAGGTGCTGATCTCAGTGTGAGTCCTGATGAACCTCCCTCATCTGTAAGGCTGTAACTAAGGGTGCTCCGATCGATCGGCCGCCGATCATGATCGCCGATCATGGCTAAAAATAGAGTGATCGGTGATCGGTAAAATGGGCCGATCAGAAGGGCCGATCAAATTACAATAAACACGCAAGGCTCTCACATTTACTGTCCTGCAACTCCGGTTTGATTAAACAGCAGTAGCGTTATTTTAGCAGTGTTTTTAAGATAAGCCCTGGTTATAACTAACACAAACCTGCCCTGGAGGCGCTGCATTGTGTCCCCGCTGTGTCCCCGCCTGCTTTAGGAGCGCACGGGACAGAACCGAGGCGCAGCAGTGCGTGTATTTGTAAACACCAACGTAAATAGAGCTACAGCTAACCCGCTAACAGTTACGTTAAAAGGATTAAGAAAGTTCAGAGTCTGCCTGTGTCTTGTTGCGCGGAGAAAACTGTGCGTTTTGTGGCTTAAACTGCACCAAATGGCTGCTAATGGAAAGAGAAAGTAAAAAGACAGCCCATGTGTCCGTGAGTCTGAGAGGAGCACCTTTCATCGTTGTCTTCTCTGCTCTCTTTGCACGTTTTCTTCATTCAGACGTTGTCAAAACTGGCAGCAGGAGCTGCCTGCTCTTTAGTCCACTGTGTTTCAACCTGGTTTGGCTGCGCGTTACGCGGACACAGGCGCTGCACCCGCAGACTCGCATTAAAGGAACCAATTAAGAACAGCTGATTTTTACATCAGCGGAGCATTCAAACAAAGCCACAGACACTGGGCACACATTAAAGACCAATAATGCAACAAAACCTCTTCTAAAACAAAAATAAGTAGTATTTTGTTTGTTTTATATTTACAAAGGCTACAGTATTTTTCAAATGGAACTAATAATAGCCTGCATACAATACATTACTACATTGAAGACCACGTGATCGGTATCGGCCATGATCGGTATCGGCCGATCACAGCAGAGGCTGATCGGTGATCGGTGATCGGCCTCAAAAACCCTGATCGGAGCACCCTTAGCTGTAACCTCACTCATCTATCCATCCATCTTCATTTTAGTGCTTATGAATTCAAGTTAAAACAAAAACTTAGGGTACATTCTTTGATAAGGCGACAGAGAAGGCCTGCTTTGTGGAAAAAAAAGTTGTAATGACATTCTTCTGTATACAAACAGCGTTACTAATAGTAATTATATAGAAAGAGTGTGAGATAGTTTGAAACAGCCTACTACTCAAACACTGATGGGATTGCATTTAAATGATTTTTTATTAAATGAAAATTAAATCAAAATGTTGTAATATAAAACTTAATGAAGTCAAGGTGTCTGCTTGCCCGCTGGCTTCTTTAGGTTTTTTTGGTCAAGTCTAATGTGGTCTTTCTGTTGTTGAGGCTGATGAAGAGTTTGCACTTTGTGGTGAACCCTCTGTATTTTCTCTCATGAACTCCTGTGGTTATGGTGGACCTAGACAGTGATAGACCCACTTCCTGGAGAGTGTTTCACACTAAGGTGAATGTTGTGAAGAGTTTTTTTTTCGTTTTTTTTTTTTGTTTTTTGTTTTTTATCCAGCTTAAGGATTGGTTTGGTTCACTTCCATTGAGACACTGCATGTTGTGATTTCACAGAGACAGCTTTCAAATGTAAATGTAACACCTGAAATCTAGTCCAGGCCTTTTACCCGCTCAGTTTATGATGGATTAATGATGGAAATAGGTCATGCATTAAGAAATAGCTTTTGAAGCCACTGTCCAAATACTTTTGAGACCCTGAAAAAGAAGCTGCTACACATAAAGAGCTGTAATTCCTAAAACCTTCATCAGATTTTGATGTGAATGCTCTGAAATTACAGCCTACACAGTCTACACTTTAAGCACACATGAATTACATAACTGTATTTTGAATAGTTTTGGTAAAAAGCTAAAACAACAAAACTTGAATCCGTGTCCAAATACCTATGGACCTAACTGTACTGCAGACAGTTTAGTGGTAGTGTTAAAGGTTTGTTAGGTCATAAGAGGAGGTATTTGACTTGTTATTTCATTTCTGAATACCTTGCCAGCCATGTTTGTAAAGTAATGCATGTTTTTTTTCTGTAATGAAGAGCACCAAGTAAGCTTTACAACACTGCACCAAGAACTTAGATAACAAGCTCCTCAAATATTTAGCATCAAGTCTTTTCCTCAATCCTTAAGGTATATGTCATTACATTACATTACATACATCTCCCATTTGTAGTAATTTATAATAATAATATTGGACCTAAACATATTGTGACATTCATGTCCCTTCTTTATTCCTGTTATACTGATGTTTGAAATTCCAGCACTACCCTCCAGTCTTTAAATCATCCCTGAACATGAGCCATTCAAATTCATATAAAACTATATCATTTGTGGAACAGGGGGGATGTAGGCCATAAATAAAAAATTGTAGGCTCTTATGGAGATTCAAAGCAGCTGATACGAGAGCACGCCTGAGTCTCACACACCATTTGCAGTCAGTGAAGCAGATCTGTGGTTGAAAGGTTAAATGATGACAGCTATCGTTCCCTCTTTGATTGCTCACAGCTCCAGATCCAGATTGGAGAATGTGTTTTGATCTTTCAGCAGTTTTCAGGTACAGCCAAGACACTTTTTACAGCCAGATGGTGCAAACTGCCTCAAAACTTTCAGATGTCAGACAGATCCACCATTACGTTTACAAGTAATTCATCTGTAGACAAAGCCTAAATACTTAATGATCATTGGTGCTAGTGTTTTTTAAACATTTTAGTGAAGATTACTTGGTTGTACTAAAACTCTTGGTGAAATTTTGTTAATTTCATAGTTGATGCTCGCTATAGTTAGGCAGATAAAGGCAGTGAGCTTATAAGTGAACTTCAACGTCTTCAGCCAAACAAGAAAATATAAAAACGAGAAGTTTTTTTTTAATTATTTCTTTGTTGGGAAATGTGCCCCTCTATAAGTTTAGATCACTTTTAGGTAAAAGAGATGAGAGTAAAAAAAATAAAATAAAAAATGTTTTAGTCACAAATGTGTGGGTTGTATTACATTTTTTTAATCAAAGTGACAGTTTGATGCTTAATGACTTAATAGAATAATGACAGAATCATCTACTTATTATTGAGCTCTCATAGGTTGGTCTATAGCACATAGCACATGTCAACATTCAATTAATACAGAGAAAGTGGCATTTCCAGTGCTAATAATGCATCATTTAGAGCTAGCTAGCTTTAAACTTTGGTTTGAGGTAAGGACTATTAGGAATTAGTCCTGTTTCACTATTTTTTACATAAAAAAGTCAGTTAGTGTAGCTGTGCTGGTGTTGGGGTTGGTAAAAATTAAACTCAAGAGGAATTTTATGTGTTAAGAGTATAGGTGCAGGAACAATTGTTATATGGGCTGTATTCTAACAAATACATTCTTTAAAACAAAAATAAAATGAGAAAACATATGGTTATTGTGCATATAGTCAAGGTTTAGAGGGATATTAATTCCTCCCTTTGCTGTGAAGTGGTGGAGGCCACCTCTTGCTCGGTAGCACAAGAAAAATGCACAAAGACTTTCTTAAGTTCTCCTCTCAGCCAAGGTTAAACTGAATGGAACATTCACTGCAGGTGATTAATGTGCCGAATAAATGTCAAACTAACTTATTAGCCAGTCAGGAAATAATATGAACCTTTAACATGAGGGATGAGTCTATTCAGCTAATGCTACATATTAATGACGAGTGTGTGCACCACCTAATGCTGACTGTTTAAGAAGATTCATGGCACAAAACCTTTTTCACCTTAGAACAGCTTTATGGGCAAGAGAACAAACTTATTTTGATAAAATGTCCAAGTAGCGCTCTGCATGAGAACTCTTTTATTGCTAACAAGTATTTGACAACAAGCTGTAAAGTAATCGTTTGTCTTATAAAATTAGAATCAGAGTTGGATTGTGGTTAAATGAATTCTACTGAAACCAGAGAAAGCTTATCAGAAAATGTGTATAATACATTCCATTAAAAGCAAAAAGGAATGTTTTCTATTCCACATCTTTGGGACTCAATCAAAACGTTTCCCCCTGACATGATTATAAAGGCCCATGAGTGCTGGTACTTTCTGAGGAGGCCTGAGTGAACTCAGATCCTAAGAGCCTCTTAGTGGTGTTTGGTGGAGAGAATACAGTCATCCTGATTTAGAAACTGTTCCTTTAGTTCTCTCCTCTGGTGATCTTTTTGACCTCAGAATCTGTTTGACCTTAGCTGCTGTTCAGATCCTGAAGCCAGTTGGCTCTGGCTGTCCTCTGCAGAAAGTCACAGCTACCCATAATCCTTTAAGTCAGCCACTGTGGCCGATGATATCTAACTCTTACAAACTGGAAGAGTCTTTGATAATATCCTTTCAGTCTCATTCCACCACATTAAGGCCTAATATCATGTCCCAAGGGGAACCAAATTAGCTTCCATTAGATACTATTAGTGCTTTAATATGGGATTGCTCATTACAAATTAAAATACAATTTCACAAAGAGTGTACCAACATGCTGACAATCTGTGCCTCCATATATTAACAGCTCAAAGCGCTCAGTGAGAGGATCTCCCACCGCACAAAGGGCAAATGTGAGTCTTTCAGCTGCAGCTTGGCAGATGAAGCTGTGCTCTGAATGCGCCAAGGCCCCTGTCATTGGAGATCTTTGTTTATTTAGTAAATGAATGACATTTTTCGGAAATTAACTGTACAACTGTACTTGTGTGAAAAATATACAATTACTGTAAAGCAAATGTGAAGCACTTAAACAAACAATGAAACAATAAATTAGTGCGGTGGAGCGGCCAACTTGGAGGCAGCATAAACATTGAGCTCTATCTCCCCACAACTTAAAAGTTACTAATCATAACCAGAGAAGATAACTATGCCTAAGAGTAAATACAGGAGTACAACTTCTGCTGCTAAACAGATTTTAGTAACCGCAGCAAGCAAACTCCCAGAGGAAGACAGTAGAAGCAGTCACTCTGATTCAGAAGCTACACATGGTGCTAGTGATGCTAACCTGGAGCTAATACTCCACGAATTGAAAAGCTTGCCGCCAAATAGCTTGCAAGTCTACCAGTGGCCACAGAAACTGGTTGCAAAAGATGTTGAGGGAATTTGGAATATGTGATGTATAGAGGGAATTGCTGCCCACAATCAAAGATTACTCTTTCCACTCTGTGGTGTACAAGACATATTCCAGTATTGACTTTTTTTTTTTCTTTTCTTTTAAACAGGGACATTGGTAGAGTGATGTGTAAAACTGGTGTGATGGACATCTCAGATCATAGCCCGGTTTACTGGAATTTTGAGGTCAACAGGGGGAACAAAGTCTCACGATGGAGGCTCAATACAAGTATACTTACAGGTCAGATGAGGGACAAATTAGAGAAAGAAATACAAACCTATCTGGAGGACAATGATAATGAGGAAGTATCTCCAATTATATTATGGGATGCGTGTAAGGCTGTTCTTAGATGCAAAATTATAGCCAAATCGACATTACAGAAAAGACTGAGAAATTAAAAACTAAACAGACTAACACAAGAACTACAAGACTTCAAAAGAAGAAACAAAGCTAAAATAGATATGGAGATAATAAATAAAATTAGGGAGACAAGAAGTCAAATTTATGAAATGCTCTCAACGGATATACAGAAACAAATAATGTTTTTGAAACAGAGGTATCAGGAAGTAGGAAACCACTCGTTAAAAATTGAGAAAACAACAGGTTGACAGGGATAGATACAAGATTAAAGACCCAAAGTATAAATTGGAAGAAATAAGAGGGTGTTTCGAAACATATTATCAGAATCTGTGCTCTCCCCAGGCCCAGAATAATAATACTTTCTCAGAATCACTACTGAAGAATTTAAACTTACTGAAAGTTTCAGATGAACAAAATTAGAGTCTAACAGCAGAGATAACTGGCAGTAAGATCCCTTAAGATGAACAAATGCCCAGGTACTGATGGATATTCAGGAGAATGGTACAAAATTTACTTAAAGAAGTTAATTCCTCAATTCCATTGCGGGCATTCAATTGGGTTCTAAAATACGGTGAAATCCATCTCTCTTGGAAGGAAGTGATCACAATAATCCCAAAAGAGGGCAAAGATAAATTAGATTGTGCCAATTTTAGGCCAATCAGCCTACTTAATTAAGATTTCAAAATCTTTACATCAATATTGGCTAGGAGATTGAAAGTAATTTTGCCTGAAAATGTTCACTTAGATCAGACAGGCTTTATAAAAGAAAGGATGACACCTGATAACATCAGACATATAATTAACCACATTAATATTCAAAATGAACAAGCAGTGATATTGGGGCTGAATGCGCATAAGGCCTTTGATTCAGTAGACTGAGCCTTTTTACTAAAGGTACTGACTGAATTAAATTTGAATAACATATTTGTGACAATGATAAAAGCTCTGTATCAGAATTCCACAGCCAGAATCGATATCAATGACGGGCTTTCAAACCCCTTTGAAATACAGCGAGGATGCAGGCAGGGATGTCCTATCTCCCCCCTGCTTTTTGCATTGTTCATTGAGCCCCTGAGTCAGTGGATTAGACAAAATAACCAAATACATGGAATTACTATTAACCAGGAAGAGCACAAAATAGCCCTTTTTGCAGATGATGTATTATTATATGTGAGTAAACCCAATAAATCGTTTCCAGAGCTTTATGAGGTCCTGTCAACATACGCTGCTTTATCAGGTTATAAAATTAACTCCAGTAACTCTCAAGTTATGACTTATAAGTATACACCTGATAATTTCTGTAATGCATTGTTTAAGATAAACTGGGAAGCAGACAATTTAAAATACTTAAGAATTATTATACTAAAAGATATTGATGCAATAGTGGCAGCAAATTACGATCCCCTGATAAAAGTTCTTAAATCTGATATAGCGAGATGGAATATGGTGCCGTTCCTAGGCCTGGCACAAAAAATAGAAGTAGTGAAAATGAATATATTACCAAGGTTGTTATACCTGTTCCAAATCATACCTGCTGAGCTACCTGACAGTATGAGTCAGGAACTTGATAAAATAATTTCGAGATTTGTTTGGTAGGGCAAAAAAAAAAAAACAGAGTTAGATATAAAACACTAAAGTTGGCAAAGGAGGGCTTTCACTACCCAACATGCAACGCTACTTGAAGGTGCAGGGTCTGGTGATTCCTCTACAAGCAGTGAATAATAGATCTTTTCCTCAAAGCATATAGAGCCAAACCAAGATCAAAGGTCATTTCTAGGTTATATACTGAAATCCAAAAACATGGTGGGTACAGACACAATTAAGGAAAAATGGTAAAAACATGGAGGGTTTACTCTTCAATGGGAAGAATGGGAAAAAATACTAGAAAGCAACCTGAAATGCACAGCTTCTCTTTCTTGGAGAGAATTTGTTTGGAAGAATACAATACGTTTTTGCAAGGTACCCTCGCAGGGGGCATCTATGGGGAGGGATACCTCTTGCTGGAGACGGTGTTGGTCAAAGCATGCCAGTCATCATTATATATTTTAGGGCTGTCCCAAACTTGCACTAAAATAGTATAGAAAAAGTGACTGGGATGATTCTACCCCGTGACTTTGAGACTTTGTACCTTGGATGGAGACCAGGAGAATTAAGAAAAAATATATGTATAATATACTGTTGGCTGCTGGTAACTAGAAAATGGCTTACTGATAGTGCTCCCACCTCTGAAGATTGGATCAATGTTGTCCACAATATTTATGTAATGGAGAAACTGACATATGCAATGAGACTTGAGCAAGATAAGTTTGACAAATACTGGAAACCCTGGAGAATGTTTGTAGAACCATTAAGGTCTGATTTCTGCTGAGTGTAAATGACTGCAACCACTGTTGTTCTTATACAAAGAAAATATGGGACTGTATATGCCTTTGTTGAACGGAGGAATAATGTGCCTGTTCCTAATAAAAATCTAAATGGAAAAAAAGAAACTATAAATTAGTGATTTAACTGTACTTACTACAACTTTGACAACAACAACAACAAAAATCTACTCATAATGTTTCATGTTCTAATGCAGGTAGAGACACAAATGTTTGTCTAAGTCTGACTATGGGATAGTAAATATATCAGTAAAAGGATGCTGGGGTTAAAGTTGCCAGGAAAGAAGTCTAGAAAAAGACCAAAGATGAGATTTATGGATGTACTGAAAGAGGACATGAAGTTAGTTTGTGTGAGAGAGAAGAGGATGCAGAGAACAGTGTTGTGCAGGGTGTACCCCACCTAAGGGCCATAGTTGCTAGGATGAGCTCTAACTCTGCAAACCCTAACAGGAATAATAAATAAATGCATCACATCAACAAGCCATGATAAAAGTGTTCTTACAAAGTAACTCTACTGTTCTCCTTTCTGCTCATCCTGACCACAGTACAAATGGATCCCAGGTAAAACATAACCAGTGTGTGTTCTCTAATTACATCCACTGTATCATCCTTCCTTTCCCCTGCTGCCTACATTATGATATGGAAGAAAGGCTCGTTTTCAATCAGTGGGTGCACTGACCTAGCTTCAAAAGTCAAAAGAGACTAAATTGTTCAGCCATTGCTCTCTGACCGTTAGATTTAGACAGAAGCAGCAGCAGCAGGATGAAGACAGTCAGCCTGCTCTTCTCTCTGTCAGTATCATCAGGAGGATTCTATGCTTTTCATTGGACTTGAGGAGAATAACCAGCATTGTTTAGTTGTAATTAAAAACAACAGGGCTTCATTTGCAGCAGTCCTTATCATAACAGCCTCCTTTAGCTCTTAACTCTATCAATCTCCAGATTTTCAAATACGTGTATAAGCAGCTCAATATGCTACAAATGAGATTCTAATTAGCTGTCTAGTCAACAAAATGCTGTCCTCCCCAGAGCCTTGTTATTTGGTATCTCACTCAAAGAGAGCTGTGTGCATCTTTTTGTTTCAGACAAGTAATAAAAAGTGGTTCAAGCTTGATGTTTTTTTTTTTTTTTTTTTAATTAATTTAAAGTCATTTATTATATTATTATGTTATACTGTAAATGTTTCCCAGATGTCCAACCGCTTCTGAGAATGAATTCTTTGGTGTTTTAATAATGCTTATAATGGGCCCACTTTCAGATTTTACATTTTCTTCAGTCTCCTCTTTCTCTCGACAGATGAACAGCTCAAATTTGGTACATGCATTCACAATGAATAAAAAAAAAAAAAACAACCATGTCACTTATATAGGAAGCAGTGTTGGGTTAGTTACTTTAAAAAAAAGTAACTAGTTAGAAATCACTAGTAACTCTTTTAAAAATCATGCTTTACTTAGTTACTGACTCATAAAAGTAACTTAGTTACTTTACTTTTGGATTACTTCCTAACAGTGAGTGAGATATAGGCCTAGGCCTATAGGCCCAATTGAACCCAATTCTAAATAGAAGTAGCCTATTCCATTTAATCATTTTCTCTCCCTGTCTTCGCGGTAAACTACAGGTAAATTAAACTGACTGAATATTATTACTGGCAGCTCAAAAGCAATGTGTTACTCGCTGCATTACTGACAGCTGTAATCTCGTTACTGTAACTCGTTACTCCCAACACTGGTAGGAAGTCTCTTTATGTAAGCTACTTCTCTGTGAGCACATTCACACAATGCACTAAGGCTGGTCACATTAACTTTAATCTGTTTGACTCAATGTTAACTTCAAATCTGAAGAGGACCTGGATTTAATCAAGCAATTATATTTTCAGTTCAAAAATTGAATTTCTGTATTCCCAAGTCACAGCCTGTTAAAATCATTTGACTCATTCAACATCAACAAGTGCCCCACAATGCAGCTATTTCATCAGTGAAGGGTTTAACCACAGCACACAGTACAAAGTATCTGCAGGAGGTGACAGGTTTTTACCACATTCTTCAAAGTCTAATCATAAGGCTGCTCATATTTGATTGTAACATGTCAGAACTCTGTGTGCACAGGGAGAATATGAATAAAAAATAGTGGCAATGGCATGTTCAGCTGCTGTGGCTATAAAAACATTTGAATTCTCTTTCTTACATGAAGGCATCTTAGGATCTCTGTATTGTTTTCCAAAGACACAGCTTTTTTAGATTAGTTAAGTTTATTCTGAAGAAAGAAAGAATTAGATGAGTTTTGAGTTTGATTTTTTTTATTTTATTTTATTTTTTTATGTTGGTGCAAATAAACCAATCAGAAAACAGGGTGCAGCATTACCAACATACACTGAATAAACGGGCTCTGGCAGAGTTTGAAAAGTATAAAACCAATCAGAAAAACAAAGCATTGTATAAAGCCCAGTGAAACTTTAATAAATAAATATGATTGGTTGGTATGACTCAACTTGATGGCCTCCCTATTAAAGTGAGTCTGACCAGGACAGTATTCTTTAATGTAATCTTTCATAATTCATGTTTTAATACACAATGTTTGCTTTAGACCTGAAAGATTTATGGTGTCAGATTGCTGTGTGCTTTATACGTCAGCTGATAGACGTCAGTGTCAAAATCATTTCAAGGCACGATTGTTCAGGTTTTACTATTTGAAGCTTCAGTTATTTGCATTTGTTCTATCTCACAGCTCCATGTTGTTCACCTGCAGAGACCTGGGCTCATTACAGCTGGGAGCTGCCTTCTCTTATCTCAAACAGCTGTAACATAAAAAAAAACACACATTCTTTGTATTCTTATGGTAATGGGCTGTTTGTGACAGGATCATTGTTCTGTTGTCATCACAGTAAATAGCATTTCCTTGTGAAGGCAGTCAGCAGATTACACTTTTACCATGATGTAGTCTGAACTAATGGAGCAGTAATACATTATGTCCCACCATGAAGCTGATTAATAATGTGACCAGGCCAGTGTTTATTCTACCTCACTGAAACTACTTTGGATTTCTTTGGATTTAATGGTTATATGGCAATGCTTTGCCATCTTTTATTGAGCACTCACATGTTCTGAAACTATTATTCTGTTTGTTAAAACACAAACCACAAACTGCAAAAAACAGGAACATTTTATGCTTACTCACAATTTTGAAAAATAAGAAGAATCTGTGGTAAACTGTGTGTGAGACTTGCTGGATTGATTGTTTTGGGAAAACCAATGCCTTAAGCAAAAACATACTAACATTATTTTATCCATTGTCCAGCATAAATACACCTGCCAGGGGCTTTTTATTTTCTGGCAGCCACTATCTTGGATGAACAGGCAAAGCTGAGAGGTAATCAGTTTTGTTGCAGCCAAACACTAACCACCAGTGCCAGAGTAACTGATGTCATAAAGCCCCTTCCTCCTGCCCCCTACACAGGAAAAGCATCAGGTTTTTCCTGAAGAGTCAAAGCGATAGCAAAACATTCTACTTACTCTGTTTAAATAAGTTGGGGAACCTTTGCTTTATTAATACCTAATGACGAAGGCAACACAGCTTGTTCCTGGGAGCCTAACTGCATCCATAACAACTTAACCACAATGCCCTGGGGAGACTCACCTCCTTGCCACACACTAAATGAGCCTTGTTGTTTAGCCACCGCAAGCTAACAGCAGACCAGAAAGGTGACATGGCCCCTAGGCAGAAAAAAATGAGTGTGGTAATGTGTCTTTCCTGGTGTATAACAAATTCATGTCCAGAGGGTAAGAGAAGGCCTGCTGCTATATCTCCTACAACTCCAGTATCATCCACCAATCAAACTTTGTGTCGACTGTGGCTTTGTCACACCTTTCTGTGCACACACTTCCTCTGTCCTCAAAGGATCCTCATAATCACTATATTGTAGAAAATACAGAAGAGATTACACCTTATCTCACTTCTGTCTCTGCCTTATAGATCAGTGATAGTGGCTAAGATAAATGAGCTTCTTCTTACAGTGAACATGTTTAAGTACTGCCACACTCTTGACTTCTGAAATAAACAGATTACTGAGGTAAAAAAATAAATAAATAAAATTAACAATTTTTTCTTAAAGCAACACTGTAGACTAGTGAACTCTTAATCCATGATACTATTCAGTATTTAGTATTTTGTTCTTTAATTTCAAACTTTAAAGCCTACAGCATATTATTCTGCTATGAATAACCAACAGCATTCCTTCATCACCAGCGTAGGAACAAAAGATTTATGTCACAGAGCAAAAGAACTGCTCACACCCCGTCCCTAATGCACAGGGTCACACAGAGGGTCCTCTTAACTCTTCCCAGTATACACTGCTGGACCTAAATTACACTGTAAGCTACTGCAGCTTCAGGAGGTCAAAACTGCAGGAGCTGCCAAAAAAGGTACAGAGCATAAACTGTGACATGTTTGAAAGTTTACATACACAAAACATGATGGTTTTCTTGTGAGCAGGCTGCGAACCAGCTGAGTTAAAAGTGACCATAATCAGCATGTCAAGTTACTACTGGTAACTATTTAAACCAAATAAGTTTTACTTACAACAGACTGCTCCAACAAACATGTTTAGTCTGCAGAACCAAGTTTACCTTTACAACAACAGCATGAGTTAGCACATTCTTGTTTAATTAATTTTATTGCATTCTTCAAATTCAGTAAAGTAAAGCATGATTGGAGGCAGGACTTCTTTGACTGACAGCCATGTGAGTGATTCTCTCAGACAGCTCGATGAGTCAGACTCAGAGCTTGTGCTGACTGAATAAAACAAACATTTTTCCTGACAGACAGCTCAGCACCTCCTCTGTGTTACACCTATTATGTGGCTTCATTTGCAAGTATTATCATCTCTGTATTGAATTAACATTTTCAGTTAGGCTGCAGTATAATGTGTTTATTACTTTGGAGAATATGACATTACTTTTCCCACTGACAGTGTAATATAACACTTTTAAGATAGTAATGTAGTCTCATATTCCCACATTTATGAGCCTTCAAGCACCTTGTTCCCAGGTGTTCACAACAACATGGGTCATCCTCTACACACTGGATTAAATGAACTAAGAACAGTGGACACCCAAATGAATAAAAAAATCTATATAAAATATAAATAAATAATAAATTGAATAAATAATTACTAAGTTTAATACTGTCTTTATTCATTCTACATCTTTCCAAAATTATTTACTTTACACCAACAGAGGTGGGAAAAGTCAGTAAATGTGCCAAATTATTCCAACACTGATGTCATTAATTTTCAGCATCAACACCTATTTGCGTGTTTTTGGAAGCTGCTAAAAATCAGAGCCCAACACAGAGAATCAATTGCAGTTGTGCAGCTTTCAGTCTAAGAGTATGCTACTGTGGGCTCAAGGCTTTGGAAGCATTTCATTTGGAACAGCATTCAGACGTTTGGTTGTGGCGCATTTTTGGTTGAGTGACTTTGTGCGTAGTCATCTTCTGGTGTTGCCCCAGCTTTGTCTCCACATCATTAAAAGTGTTCAAAGTGATAGTGAGTGGCCATAACAGGCGGCCAAAGAAACCCATCAAAGTTAGTGGAGCAGGAAAGGCCGTAACAAAGCATTACACTTTGTACCAAGCTTTAAAGAAATAATGCAGAGTGTGTGAGAGCGATCCTTGGGTTGTGTCCTGGGATGAAAACAAAAGAGACTCTATCAATGACTGTTTCTAAGCTTCTTTGTCATTCTCTGTATATGATGATGTAAAATATCACTATAGATTACAACAATGAGCTCTAGCAAAAGTCTACTGGCAATGAGTTTGACATTGCATAACTGCAGTCCACACAAAAAACAGGTGCAGTCCACCTGTTTTGTTACACAGTTTGATACATCACAAGCAGTATTCTATACTGGCATCTTATTTTAACTTGGTTAAACCTTAAACCTTAACCTGAGAACCACTGGTCTAGACTTTATTATGACAGTCCTATTGGTTTGTCTACA
Source organism: Bostrychus sinensis (assembly GCA_020698575.1). Classification (NCBI taxonomy): domain Eukaryota; kingdom Metazoa; phylum Chordata; class Actinopteri; order Gobiiformes; family Eleotridae; genus Bostrychus; species Bostrychus sinensis. Next base: position 29,972,083 of record CM036244.1, read on the forward strand.
CCACTTGTCACCACTGAATTAATTAATAATAATTAACTAATTGAACCAATAACACAGAGAAAGTGGCTATTAGCTTTGCTCTACACAGTGTTTAACAAGGCAGAGATAACTGTCCAGAGCAAGAAGTTTAAGGTCAGCTCTAAACTTCAGTTTGATGCATGTATTAGGATTTTGTGATAGTAAATTTTATCAGCTTTAACTTTTTTAATAAAGAATATTAGCAGGAAAGTTAGCTATGCTGTTGTTGGGGTTAGTGGTGGGATTGGATCTGGAATCAGGATGGATAACCAAAAATTCATGCAGTGTAAACCTGCTAAGATTCTGATGATCCAGTTAAACCCAGAGAGGAGCATGTAGAGCTGCCCAATCTGAGGCATTTTAACAGACTGACTTGTGTCACAATGTTTGGGGAAGAAAATTACCTTTTAACTTGTGGCACAAACCCAGACTGGAGAAGGTTAAGATCGATAACTAAGCAGGCCTAAATTCTCGTACTAATTGCTTTTTATTGATCACATTCCAAAGCGAGTAATTGTCTTGTCGGACAACTGTCAGACAGTGTAACATCATGCTAAAATAACAGAAGTCTGGAAACATAACTGTGCAAGCTTAATTAACAAATGGCTTTAAAAATGGACTGAATGCTTATATTTTATGTGACAAAAACTCAGAGTACAACTTTTCTCTTTGTGAACCCAATTTGTGTTTTTACTTCTTGGTCCTGGAACTTCCAAGAGTTATCTGCTATTTAAGAAAATATTAATCCTGACAGTCTACATTATTTTGAGTAAGGTTTTACAGTATTTTCACATACCATTCAGACTCATTCATATTCAACTTGAAGCACTTGGAAAATGGAGATCTGCCCAGGTGTTACTGTTTCACCCTGGATCCAAACACACTCATCCAGATCCACACCAAGAAGTAATAATTTGTCTTCTTAGCCATTTGTTAACTTTTCTATAAGTTTTATAAAAATAACCAGCATTATTATATTATTACAGACAATACTACCCCTATCTCACAATGATATGATGATCTTCCGCTTGGTGCAAAGACAGTGGTAACGCAGCTTTTTGTCTGTGTTCAGAATGTCTCCGCCAGGGCCTGCAGCCACCACCACAGGGCGTGTCAGTCTACAATAAAGAGGACTGGTCTAAATGGTCTCATGAAAGCACTCATACAGTAATACATTACTGTGAGTAAGTGTTTTTTTAGAGAACATAAAGTAATAATAATAATAATAACAATAATAATAATAATAAAAACAATAATAATAATAATGTATTTTAACACCGCAGGATAGACAGGGAAGGGATATTTCCAGCTGCTCCACATGCTGTAATTAACCTGGTCAGCATTTTATTGTAATAACCTTAAATTAATATTATTTAGGCTCTTAAATTGAGTCCCATAATTACTGTCATTTATTCTTAAAAGTGAGTGAGATTGGGAAAGGCGTGGGTCCGTGTACCTGCTGGCCTTTAAATTTTTGTTTCTCAATCAGAAAACAAAACAAAACAAAAAAACAGAAATGAGCTGTTATCCAATTACATTGTTATATTACTATAACTCAGAACTCTAAAAACAAAAAATAAAAACCTTGAGCTGTTTGACATCAAAGCGTGCTTCTGGAAAACACCGGCCTTGCTCAGTGTCTGGACCCAAGCAGCATAGCTTTGTGCGCGGCTGTTTCAGGGCAGTGCTCGGGCGGTGTGCTCCTGTCACAGCTGCAGACAGGTGAGGGCCGGGGCATGTGCCTCAGTGATCCGCTCCACTGGCTACTGTCCTGTCTGCCTTTTAGACTGAGCAGCATTTAGCCAGTCACACACTTTGCCCTCAAACCTTTCGCATGGGCTCGTTTTGAATTTGTTCTTATGAGGAAATAGTAGACACGCAGTTGTTGTGCGATGCACCACAGCTCACAGATCCCTCTGCACAGTGTGCCAATGCTACCTCTGCATCAGCAAAGGCTGCATATAAGAGAATTCATCTTTTCTTTTCATTAAATCTGTTGTGTGCCCTGGAGCTTGCCGTTCTTAAGGGCAGTGCTCTTTCATGTCACATGTCACAGCTGCAAACATGGGGCATGCACTTTGTCAGATTCCGCTCCACTGGCTATAGTCCTGTCTACTCTTTAGACAGGCTATTCTTGCATTTATAAACTTGCACACTTTCCACACACTATCCTTTCGTGTGGGGTAGTTTTTGCACTTGTTATGATGATATTGCAATGTGATCTCAATATCTGACAGGCAACTATGTCTGTAAATATTTCCATTTCTGATGTGAGGCGTGTTATTTAGTGTGGATCAGAAAGTGATTCAAAAAAGACAAACAAAAAGTGAGAAATGCATTGAGATGACACGCAAAATGGCTCTAAATCTGGCAAGCTATTTACACACACTGTCAAGCTTTCCTGCGGTGCTGAAAAGCAAGACAAAAAAAAAAAAAAGAAGTAAACTGTATACTGTAAACTGTTCGCCTGTATGTCAGCCATGCGTGGCACCCTCATAGAGCCTGGCAGTGGCGAGGGGCAGCGATAAGCTGGGGTGCGTACTCTGAATCCTTGAACACATGGACTTGGCGCTTCAATTCTTCCTTCGCCCAAACCCAGCCCACATCCAACCTCTTTAAACTAGGTTTTGCGTCCAGTCTAAGGAGCAACTGCCTCAAGTGGGGGAGTTTAAGTATCTCGGGGTCTTGTTCATGTGTAAGGTAAGAATGGACCATGAGATTGACAGGTGGATCAGTGCAGCATCTGCAGTAATGGCGTCATTTTATCGGTCTGTTGTGGTGAAGAAGGAGCTCAGCCGAAAGGCAAAGCTCTCGATTTACTTGCCAATGTACATTCCTACTCTCACCTACGATCATGAGCTTTGGGTCATGACTGAAAGGACAGGATCTCAAATACAAGCAGCCAAAATGAGTTTCCTCCGCAGGGTGGCTGGGCCCTCCTTTAAGAGATAAGGTGCGGAGCTTGGTTACCCAGCAGGAGCTGGGAGTAGAGCCGCTTCTCCTCCACATCAAGAGGAGCCAGCAGAGGTGGCTCCGGCATCTGTTCCGGATGCCTCCAGAACGCCTCCCTGGGTTGGTATTCCAGGCATGTCCCACAGGGAGGAGGCCGCGGGCAAGACCTAGGACATGCTGGATGGACTATATCTCTCGGCTGGCCTGGGAACGCCTTGAGATTCCTACAGGGAAGCTGGAGGAAGTGTCCAGGGAGAGGGAAGTCTGGGCATCTTTGCTTAGACTGCTGCCCCCACGACCCGACCCTGGATAAGAGGAAGAAGATGGATGGATGGATCTAAAGAGCAGGGATTGGGATAAGGTCCCTTTCTGCGCCACTGTCTGGTCCACGTCCTGCACTAAGTTGCGGAAGATCTGGCCAGACAATGGTCCGTATCTACATGAAAACATGTTTCCATTACTGATGCCTAAAGAATTTGATCATAGCTTTTGAGTTTTGTTGCTGAAAGACAAACAAACCAACCAAGGACAAAAACATAATCCCCTATACAGACATAACAATGCTTGTGTTGCACGTGGTGACTTTCCATTGACAAGGCCAGACTCTTTATATAGAATAGAAAAAGCATTATTTTGTCTGACCAGGTTAGATGGCTTCAGACTGTATAATGTTGCTCACATTTCTGTGTCCTGTCTGCAGCAGCACTGAGGGCTAACAACCTCTGCCCTCAGTGGTAACTGATATAAGCAATGTACAATAAGTCTTCTCCCCCTTTGGCTGGGCACAACAAACATCGCAACAGGGAAGTGACCTTCAAGTCGGGGAGATAACTCTGAATTTTTCAAAAAGCCTCTCAATTATTCATGCCACTTTGCACTCACACCTTTCCTTCCACTGTTTTCTTCTCTGGTCTGTTGGTGCTAGGTGGCTGAGCTCATTCGATGCCTCTTTTATAAACTTATTGTATTATTCATTAGTGAATGTCCCCAGCCTCACTCTAATGCTGCTCAGCATGGTTTGATGCAATTACATGACAAATATCTTAATATGAGCTGGGCCATCACTGCAGGTGTATGCTCTAGTACTCCCAGTCCCATTGCATGCATTCCTAAATGCTGTACACGTACTACATGCATGTTTTATGTGAGAACGCCAGGGGAATATTGAGCTATTGTGCCTCGACAAGCCTGGTGTAAGTGAGATAATGTGGTTTTGCAAAGCAGCACATATGTATTCATCTTGACAACAGCAGAGCCCTGCCGTCATACAACATTGTGGTTGCCACCTCTTCACTTTCTTCTGCTGCTTTTCATTTTAAGCTTACCTTGAGCTTTGGGAAAATGTACTGTCATTTTCAAGGAGATAGAAAACCTTCACAGGCATGCAATATCTGTGCTTCTTTTAAGCTGTCAACATCTCTGATGGTAAACTGCTGTAGTCGCTCAGCCTTTGCATTGCACTTCAGATCTCTCAGCCGTCCAACAATGTGTCCACTGATTTTATGTTAATTTATTTCTTGGTTGTGACACACTTGTCTCTCTCAATATATTCTGTTATTGCTGCTTCATCACAAAAAGAAATAAATCATTCTTTTTCCCACTTTTTCTTAACACATAGGCTGGATCTATTTTGAGCCTTGAGTCTAAAATGAGACTTTTAGACCTTGTGCACAGAGGTGGGAGGAAGTCACTGCAGATGTTTTATGCAGATCAACTGGTAGGGCTGTACAGTATTATATACTAGAATTCTACACTTTGCAGCCATAAAGGGTCAGAAGCCAGTCTACTGTTTGTGCCAGTCCCAAGCCTGGCTAAATGCAGAGGGTTGCATCAAGAAAGCCATTTGGGGTAAAAAGATGATTAGAGATACAGTATTTCATTGGCCAGACACAATATCTATAAATTTACAATACAGTGTATTGTGCAGCCCTATGGGGCAGTGGAGAGTAATTTTAGTATTCATGTGTGCCCCATGCTTGCGTTTTCATTTACTCAGACCACATTTCAATGGAAGCCTAAGCGTGCAATTAAAGAAAAGGATCCAGTCAGTAGAGAAGCCCAAAGTGACCTCTTCTGAACTGAAAAGAGCAGCTTTGTTTTTCTTCAGTCACTTTCCACTTTTAAAATGTTCATCAAGTGCACATTTACATGCATCAGAAGTGAGTATAGTCTGATTAATGCAGAACCAGCTCTGGGTTAGAATAATGGGAGACTCTCTGAAATAATGTCATCCACAAATGCTTAAGACATGAATGAGCTCATCTCTCATGTGATTACAAAGACATCAAATATTCCTCTCGTTCAGAGACTCCTGTAAAGTTTATCAGTCCACACCATTTTCAATTTCTGATGTTGGATTTGAAACTGAAATGATTTACTTTAACTTCTGTGATCTCTATTTAAAGATGTCTTTCTTTAATACATCATTTAACACACATTAAAAAAAAAAAAAACAGGAGCACAATGTATCAGTATGAACTTTAGTTTAGCTCATAGCGGTGTTTTCTGCTCCTGTCTGTCTTTTAGAATCACAGACAAAGAGATGTACAGTTTTACTGGACTTTCACTGCTCTCCTGGGCACAATTCTCCAACACAACAGGCAGCATTCAGCAAAAATAAACTTTGATAACCTCTGTATGAGCCACATCCAGCTGCAGCAGCTTTAGGAGCTCACCACAGAGGCTTAGCAGATGAAAGAGGAATCTTTATCTCCTTTTCAAACAGTCTTTTATACACAGGCCATCACTGTTGGCCATGCAGTGGCAAATAAGTCTGCAAAACAATGCATAACTCAGAGCTCTTTGTATTATTCCGGACAAAAAGATTCATGCTATACACAGTCTGGGGCATCCCTTCCTGTAATGGGACAGCTGAATGCTGGGACACCAAAGATAAGGTTCCACATAAACTTTTAAAATGTGAGATACATTAAAAAATAAATCTACTTGTAACAATTTAAACATCCTATTATTTGCAGTATGTCGTTAATACATTTTTTTTTTGTTTAGTACCATCCATTAAAATTATTTGCATTATGTTGCATTATTTTAAAAAAGTAAATAAATCTCATGTTAGCTCCTTGCTCCTCCCAGGTAATCAGAAAAAGTGTCATGAAAAAAAACAAAAAAACAAAACAAAAAAAACAAACATAGTAATCACACACATTATTAAACACTGGATTATTATGTTTGGAATTTAATAACCAATCAATAAACATGAAATAACCAGAAATTACTGCCTATCATTGTGCTGGATAGACAGATTGATATCCAGTACCATAAACCCTTTTCCTTGCCTATACTCTACAAGTGGGAATAAAAATTCACACATCTGGTTCTATAAGCCCCCTCTCACATCCAGCCACTGCTTGGAAATGTACGCTGCCTGGCCAAAAAGAAAAAGAAAATAGTCGCCACTTGGATTTAACTAAGTAAATAGGTAAGAGCTTCCCTGCAGCTGGTCAGGTCTAGGTTCAGCAATGTTATGTGCCCAAAGAATGAGGTCAGCTGACTACTTGCATATACTGAATGACCAGGTTACTCCATCAATGGATTTTTTCTTCCCTGATGACACGGGCTTATTCCATGACATCAATGCCAGGATTCAAAATGCAAAACAATGGTTCAGGGAGCATGAGACATCATTTTCAGACCCCACTGAGCATCTTTGGGATGTGCCGGAGTGTCTGCCTGCCCAAGACACACACTAGTATTTTGTTGGACCTTTAGCTTTGATTAAAGCATGCATTCGCTGTGTCATTGTTTCCATGAGCTCCTGCAATGTCACAACATTTATTTCCATCCAGCATTGCATTCATTTTTTGCCAAGATCGTGTATTAATGATAGGAGAATTGAACCACTGTGCAAAGTCTTCTCCAGCACATCCCAAAGATTCTCAGTGGGGTTAAGGTCTGGACTCTGTGGTGGCCAGTCCATGTGTGAAAATGATGTCCATGTTCCCTGAACCACTCTTTCACAATTTGAGCTCAATGAATCCTGGCATTGTCATCTTGGAATAAGCCCGTACCATCAGAGGAAAAAAAAAAAAACATTGATGGTCAGTCAGTATATGCAGGTAGTCAACTGACCTCATTCTTTGGGCACATAATGTTGCTGAACCTAGACCTGACCAACTGCAGGGAGGCTCTTACCTATTTACTTAGTTAATTCCGGGTGGCAACTTTTTTTTTTTGGCCAGGCAGTGTATTTACAGCAGCAGTAACAATTGGACTGTGGTGATAAATGTCTTAATGAGCGACTTGCTGAAAGGAAGCTGCTGGAGAAGCAGAGTGTTGCTGTGGACTGCAGCCCATGTGTACAATGGCTTCATTAGCCCAGGGCAGTCAGCCAAAATAAAGCATGCTAAAGTTATGTTAATGTTGTTAATGAGAGTGGGAGTGTGTGCCTAGTGGGACTGCTGCATGTGCAGACTGATCAATGCTTAGATCATAAATTTTACTGCAGGTCTAGTTCAACTGGATCAGGATGTCATTTTAAAATTCTGCTGCAAAATCAACTCTGCTTTGGTTTTCAGGTTGAATGTGCAAAGAGATAATGGCAATGTTCTCAGTGCTTGAAAGGGAAAGCAATAGCTGATGAACAATAGTGAAAATTAAATTTGGCATTTCAATATCAACACAAAAGACAGAGTCACACTCAGATCAGATGATCCATGACTGTTCCTGTATACTTCTGCCCCCTCTCCTCTGACCTCCACTGAACTCCTCCGGCCCATCTGGCGGGCAACAGGCAACAGTATGGTTATTTTTAGTGGTGTGGTGGAAGTAGGGGGCGAAATTTAGAATCTTGCCTGGGACGCCATCAGAGCTAGGACTGGCTGTGTGTGTAACCCCTGTCTGTGCAAGCTCTAAAATGAATAATACAGGCCCAAGACTGTTACTATTCACATACATAATCATAGTGTACCAGATATGTAACTGTCAATTAACAATAAAGTATTTAAACTGCCCCTTTGATTAAACACTATTATATGGATGGTGTAATTCTACCACACATTAGCCCACTATCTCCATTTTTGCCAAAACCCAAGAATCATACCAAGCCTTATGCCAACACATTGAACCATCAGGTAGTGTACACTTTTAAAATGCAAGCAGCCATGTTAAACTGACTCTCCTAAATTAGAACACATACACTGGACCGTATTACTTTAATAAAAATGCATTTTCTGTTTTCAAAGCAATGATGTCACTTTTAACAACATAAATCACAAGCTGCACAAACAAACCCTACACGACTGAACATGTTCAAAGAAAATCTCCTCACCAAACAGTATGAGACAACAAATACATACACATGAAATGTTTGTCAGCTGTGTACACACTCAAGATATGAAACTGCATTAGGGTTGTCTATGCCCCTGCATCATTATGAGAATATTTACATGACATTTAGAAGTCACTCAGGTGTCTCATGGTTAATCCCAGCCTAAGCACTTGTGTCAGCTTCAGGTGAAAGAGCCCTCTGCACTTCTCATCCTCTCAAAAACATCTGCTATTAACCAGAGTAGATCTAAGGAGAAGAGAGCAGTCACTTCCTGTTTATGTAAATTCTGCTCTCACCTGTCACCACACAAACACCATCAGGAAAATGAATGACAAGCTGCATAAACAAAGACGTCTTCACAAATCTAAACAGAATCACAATGACAATAAATAAATGACATCAAAATATGCCACAAATGGAGAAAAAATACACGTGTTGTTTTGATCCTAATTTCATCAACAGGCTAATAATAGTGCACTTACAGTCATGTGATGTCTGATGAGGTTGAAGATTAGGTTTCCAAACTAAACACTGATGTAGACTTCATTTTATTAAACAGTAAACAAAATGGTAATGCTGAGTCAAAGTACAAGCTGGTCTAAAATCTAATTCGTAATGAAGAATGTAGGTTTGTACTTTGTTTTTTTCTTTCTTTTTTTTTTTTCCACCATGCCCTTTAAAATGTTCACAAAAAAATTTAATAAATGTTATTTTTTCCTTCTGGGGCAAAATGTGATATCTACTAAATTAAAATACGTGCTGTTTCAAAATTCAAGTTCAGACTCTTTCTGGGGAGGGGGAATCAACCGTGTCTTCCAAATTCAAAGTACCCACTTGACATGTCTAGAAAAGTCAAATATAAAAAAGTTAAATATAAATATGTATCATACTGTATGTGCTAAATGATAGACTTCAGTAATCAATATACAGCAACACACAACACAAAATATTCTTAAGGCTAGCACTTTGAGAATAACAGTGTTACAACAGTAACTTTTATGACAAGGGTTTTATAAACAATGCACTTAATTAATCCGATATAAACACTATAATAGTATGTCACAATGCTTCACCATTGATAGTCAGCCTGAACCACAAGTAAAAATTATACAGTAAATACAATATCTTGGTCTAAAAATATAACACGATCTGTGTAAAATAAATGGTGGCCCTCTCCTCTAATACCAGAGTGAACTGCTATAGCTGTGAGCTCTCTAATGTTAATGATGCTGATCACACTTTAGTGGTCTGCAAAAGTCACCTTCATCCAGGTCACTGGGTCAAAAGTATTCAGTGACATTATCATTATTAGATGAAGGGGGCGCTCTATCTTAGGCCAAGGTCAGGAGAGGCATTCTGGGTCTAAATAAGAAAGCACTCCTGGACTACTTTCTGTAAGAGCTGAAGAGGAGGCAGCTTGTGGTAAACAAGAATCCAGAGCAGCCCATCCATTGTGTTTAGAGGCTCATTCCTCCTGACGCTCACTGGGGAGCAGAGCCTAAACCAGCATGAATACATGATGGGCAGCAGACATCTGGGGCTGTTGGCAGTCCATCACACGCTAACTCAGACAGACACACACTCACATCGTGATCTACAGGCAATTTAGACTGGGACACCACCAGACTCAAATGTCACGGCAAAAGCCTAAAGTCCAACCGTTCATTCAAAACTCCCACACCAACACAGATCTGACATATAACAATAGCTCTGTACTATCAGCTGAAGCCTCTGTGTGACCCTGGTGCACATGTGTAAATCCTGCAAAGCCTGAAATTGGCTTCATTGATTCAGTGGATAGCACTGTGCTGGAGGTGGTTGCTCTGAGCTCGGCTGGTGCTAACAAGCACCAAAAGTCACAGCAATAGCAGCAGAAAGCTGCTTTGACATTTGAGTGTCCATTGTGTCCTCTTTCAGGGCTGGACAGGAAGCCAGAGGAAGACTGTGTGGAGAGAGTGTTTTGGCTGCCCTCACTTCCACAGGCAGAATTATACACAACATTAGATAAACAAGACGTAATCTCATGGCTGTCAGTGAGAAAGACCATGGATTTGCTGTTCTAAAAAGTTGCAAATTGGAGCTTTTAGTACATCAGAACAAGCTCATGGGGCAGAGTAACTGGTTTAGTGTGGAAAGTGTCTGGTTGTGTGCCACTGCTGGAGAAGAAAACACAAACAGAGCTGCTTCATTCCCAGCCACTTTCATTCTACATTAGCATCTCTGCTAACTGCTGTCAAGGTTAGATACCCCTTAGTTAAATGAGATGAAAGTTCTTATTACTTCCAATATATTTGACCAACTAACCCAACACAGCTCTATGGATAAGAAAGGGATCTAATTGCACAAAAGAATAACAAAAGTGAAGTAAATGTACATTTTCTCACAGCAGTGTTTTTTTAAATAACATGTTGTCACTTTATATTTCATTATCATTCAGTAGGCAGCAGGTAAAAACTTGTATACTTTTGGTAAACTTGCTGCTTCTTAAAACATGTGCTTTTTGAAATTGCAGGTGCTGAAAACATGGCCCAACTTTTCCCAACTTCTTGTAGAGGTGAAATTAATTCGTGGAAAAACTGTTTTGCATTGACTTTTATAACTGATGTTTGGGGAATGCTGTAATGTCAGATTTGAATGTAAGATCTCATGGCAAGGTGGGACAGATTTACTGGCACATGCATTATTAAAGCTCTATTTATATGCAGCACTCATGTTGTTGCACTGGAACCAAAATATTCCCTCTGCAAGTCATCCAAAATATTAAACCAGCTCTGCCTCTCACTCAGACCAACGTTATTAACCCAGAGGTCCCAGCACTGAAGGGACATATCCAATAATAATTCTGCATGTGATAAATTACAGAGACATAATTCAGATTGGAGATGGATTCAATGGCCTGGTGAAGACTTTTTGGTTTCTGTCCTAATTCAGTCACAGTCACCTCTGAGATCAGATTCCCCAATTCTTTATTGCAAATACAAACAATATACTTCTGACTGGATACAACAGTACTTTTCTATTGTTACTTATTTTATGATTTTTGTATTGCTACAAGCAACATTAAAATCTATGGGTGTTGAATCATTGTGAGTATTTACACCATGTTTAACAGTGGCCAGTTGTGATCTATGACGAGATGTTTTTGGTACCATTTCTGAACAGCACCATGGACAGTACCTACACTAGTTCTGGTGAAAGGAACTCTGAAAAGCAAGAGATTTTGGACAATTCCATGCTCCCAACTTTGTGGGAACAGTCTGGGGATGGCCCCTTCCTATTCCAACATGACTACACACCAGTGCACAAAGCACGGTCCATAAAGACATGAAGGAGGGAGTTTGGTGAGGAACAACTTGACTGGCCTGCACAGAGTCCTGACCTCAACTTAACAGAACACCTTTGGGATGAATTAGAGTGAAGACTGCGAGCCAGGCCTTCCCATCCAACATCAATGTCTGACATTGGACGAGAACATCAGACATGTAGATGTCTGAGGAAGGGTGGGTTGACGTCATAATTAACCCTGTGGATTAAAAATGGGATGTCACTTAAGTTCATATGTGTGTAAAGGCAGGTGAGCTAATACTTTTGCAAATATAGTGTATGTGCAGACTTTAGGCTGAATATCACTTTTGCTTTATTTTGTATACAACTAGCAGTTTTTACAGGGTTTAACACAAAATATTTAATTGCACATTTCCATTAAAGAGATGCTGGTTGGGCACTACCACAAGCTCTTAGATATATTTCCATTGTAAACATGTGTATGAAGCCTCTTGTCTGAGGGTGCCATACAAAGCAGCTAACCTATGTCCAATTACATTTGTCTTTTTCTGGTAATAAATACTCCAGGAAATAATGTTAAATGTACTTTTCAAATCAACCCAAACAAAACTTGCTTTTATTTGCAACAGTTTCTTTCAATGTAAATGTCCTCCAGGAAGGAAATATGCTAAGTGTTTCTGTGTGGAGCTTTCAAAAACCTGCTTTTGTTCATGAGCAGAGCAATTAGTAGATTACTACACTGCAATGAAGCAAAGAAGTAATTAGAAGTAGCACCAGAAAGAGCTCTAGCTCTTGATACGCTGTACTGATGTGTACAACAACCTCCATCCAAATGCCTTACAATCTAACTATGACTTATAGCCTAACTACATCAAACATGCAACCTGTGATGTGAAAGAGTCTGGTTCAGCTCTGAGAAGTTGTGAGAGAATAATAATTTTTAATTCATTGCTGCAGAATAGGACAATACCTAAAAGAGAATATACCATGAGTGCATCTACAGTGTATTCAAAAGCATGTGTCAAATACAACCTTCACATTAATAATTACAACTTACATGTATGATGTGATAGTCACGTCATACAATGAACTGCATGCCTCTTGATACATCCATACTGACTCAGCCAAAGATATTAGTGCTTACTCCTCGAAATGTACAGCCAGCCGCAGAAGTACTGCTCCCTTAAATGTTTTTTTTTCTGAAAGCAAAGGCCATTTTCAGAATATTGATAATGCCTCTCAGGCATATAGTGTGAACAGTCATGACTGGCTTCACAGTGGTGATGTCCAATTTCTGCAACTTAAATGTAGCAGTAGCATGTGCTGATGTAAAATCACAGCTGTGGAAGGCAGGTGTACTTGTTTCTTGACTTGTTCAACTTGAAATTATTTCTTTCATACGGCTCCTGTTCCCTGTTGTTTTCACTCAGAGCTGATAAAAAGCTGTGTGATTGTACATTTTTCATGACCCACCTTCCCGACTAATTTCTAAAGAAGGCTTTGCAACAAGAGCTCAAACATACACTGGCATGCTTGGTTATATTTGAAACCCAGGGTCTGAAGCCAGTGAGCCCTTTTGACAGAGATCCCTTTAAGAAGTGTTGTGGCCTAAACGCTGGGCCAGTGCACTCAGAAGAAACAGATGCATTGTTTTTCACAGAAGGTCTTTGAATGCCCCATACTAAGTCACCACTACAGCTGCATACAACACAAGCACTTTGCCAAAGATCTCTGGCTCACTTGGATTGTGCTCTGGTTTATCATTTGTATTCTTATTTTAGATTTCCCCCAAAATACAACTGTTTAAAGCTGAGGACACACTACACGTTTTTTTTTGCCCGATTTTATAACAACTCACAGTTGCAGCGAGTCTGTACCAGTCAACACTAGTTGCAGGGAATCATAATCACCAGTCAGCCCTGAAATCCATTAGTGTGTGATGTTCAAAGACTCAAATCTGCAAGTGTGTGCGGCGCAAAAACCCGGCCTGACGTCAGTCGCAAGCAATCAAACATGTTGGAATTTTAAAGACGACTCTGGACGCACACTCCTGTAGTGCGGGCTGTTTACAGATCCAACTGGGAATTCATGGTGTCCAGCAGCCAATGAAAAACAGTTGATAGGACACAGGAAATAGCGTCAGGACGCAGAAGAAGCAACAGGAAGCGGCATACAGGAAGCTGGATACATAGCAGTTTTTTCTCTTTCCCTTTTTCCAAACAGATAGCTAAGCACACAATGGCAACAGTGACCCAGGTAGCGTCCATGTTTGTTTACCATTTAGTTCTCGCAAGTTCCCCGCCAGAGTTTGCTGCATTTGGTTGACGTCAGTTGTGGTTATAGATCTTGTAGTGTGTGAGCCCCAGTCTTTCAGTCGTCAGAACTAAATCTGCTGAAACCAGTTGGTTAGTGTGTGCTCCTAGTCTTTTCAGAATCTATAACGACTGTGTAGTGTGTCCCCAGCTTAAGCAGCAGACTGGCAGCACATTCAATTAACAGAGGATGATGCTGATCTCGCTGGAGGGGTTATTTGAAGATTCTCTTTAAGTGACAGCAGAAAATACACAATAATTCCTGAGAAAACAAGAAAAAAAAGTTTTTGCAGGAGAAATTCATCTAATCTTGACTCCTGTCAATTAAAACATTACAATTAGGTCACACAGTTCAAAAGTTCAAAACATATTTCCAATGCATCGTGGAAACTTGCTAAATGAGCTGCACTTTAGTGTTTTAAAGTCCATAAATATTGAGCACACTCATAGATGTATTATGTGTATTGTTGACTATGATTTTTCTTGGTGGGAAGTAGGGATGCACCGATACCGATACCAGTATCGGGTATCGGTACCGATACCATGTCCAAGTACTCGTACTCGTATTCATAAAAGTGGTCCGATACCAACAACCGATACCACTACAGCGCTGGCATGTGACCTTCCTCTCTCAGCTGAGTGAGAAACCTGTGGTTGGATTTCAAAGTGTACTGTATGGAGATAAAAGCAAAGCTGAGTTTACAGTCTCCTCAACCAGACATCCCAAATCATACATGAGTTTTAAAACTTAAGCTGTTGTCCTTTTGTTGTCCTAGTTGTCCTGAAAATTATATAAGCACGAAGCAGTTGTTGTCTGATAAAGCTTAAGAAGTACCGTTGCTAATTGTGTTAGCTGCTGTGTTAGCTGCTGTATGTCTTGGCGAATCCCCGCTGGTTATGCGCAGATGCTCAATCTGTCTTTAAAAGCATTTTAGCGACTGAACAGAGGAGAATCTAAGCTTTAAAATGAGGTATAACATGTCCATATTAAGCAAAGTTTAGCCGTGGTTAGTTGTGTTCAAACCACTCGGTTGTGAAAATAACTTAGCATCGCAGAGTGGGGATAGATGGCAAAGAGACGACCCGGTATAGGATGAATGAGATACAGCAGTGTGACTGTATAAACTATAAAGTAACCCCTATATAAGTACTCGTATCGGTACTCGGTATCGGCGAGTACTCAAATGGAAGTACTCGTACTCGTATCGGTTTGAAAAAAAGTGGTATCGGTGCATCCCTAGTGGGAAGTGTTTAGAGCACAGGGGACTTAGTATTAATTTAATAAAAGATGGGCATAAGTAGGTTGTCAGTGTTGGCCAATGTTGCGTGCAGGAACTGGCCATGAGGTGTAAAGTATAGCAAATAAAAAGTATTAAGCAGTCACTGTTGCATTTTGATGGAAACAGAAATCCAACAGGTAAACTGGAGCAGAATAACTAGTCTTGTTACCAAGTTTCAGCCTAAATACTGGAGCTCAGTGCATACAAAACACTGTTCTATGCCACTTGCTCTGAGTGACTGGTGGAGAGATTTTCTTGTAAGACTTGGCCTGAGTGGAACCAGTCTAATTTATCACATCTACAAACAGACAGACTGATCCAAACAGAAATACGAGGTCTAAGCTCTGAGGCTCTGCTCCCAGAGTGACTGGCAGACCACAGAGAAGATTCATATGCAAAACAATCCTCAGACACAACAAATCCATGTGTGCAGCTGAGAGGAGTGTGGGAGGTGAGAGACAGACAGAGGGACGCTCTCTGGACGGAGATGGATCAAAGACAGACAGGAACATGAGGGCCCAGGAAGCTGCCAAGCTTTTTATCTCCAGCTCTTGGGACTTTTGCATGACAGCGCCGTTTGTCTTGTGCTCATCACTTAAAGCCATCTCTCAGAGGGGATTTGGCCAGGGATGCCTCTTGGCAGACCGAGTAAACTCTGGCTAAACTGAAACCAGCTCTAGCCTTGACAACTTAGGTTCTGGTTGGTCTGTGAGACACGCTGTAACAACACAGGCTCATGGAGCACATATTCTGTTTTTAGCCTTTCTGACACACTGCAACACACAGGGTCAAACATAAAGTCTAATGCTCTGCAATGGAGCAATGTGATGTTGACAGTAAATAATGACACTGTAAGTAATCTTTAAACAGGTATTTACCTTGGGCTTGCACAGACCAAACAGAATAAAATGAGTCGTCTATAGGACTATTGATCCATGTTATTGGACTGAAACAATCAATAAATAACTGCTTATCTTCTTTTGCCTTGCATGAGTATTCTTATAGTTCAGCATAGTACACATTAGTACTGCACATGTTTATGGTGTATGGATGTAGCAGGGTGCTATAAAGCAATAATAAAATGTGAACATGTTAGCCATGTTGCTAACTACTTGCAGTAAACAAAGTTAAATTGACAGCCACATAATATGAGCAATTAACAATAAGTGGAGAGAGTGAGTTTATCAAACACTTAATAGCTATTGCTAACTTAACTATTGTAATGCTTATCATTATGCATAGCATAATGAAATTAGTCAGGACATATAAGATCATAAGCATATGATGTGAAAAATGTAGAATAATAGAGAATAATAAGGCCATTATTTCAGTTACATGGATTATTATTTTGAATCTATGGTAGCTTTAGGATAACTTCTCTCTGTGCTTGTTAGCCTTTGAGAGAACACTTTGGGTTGTGCTTTACATTCACTTTCACAAACATAAAATGAAGTGTAGACCATGATTCGTTTTGCTAACAGGCAGTAAACAGACGCTAATGAAGACACAACCTGCTCCGTGAGGTAATGAACTGCTGCTAAAATTAGCCTCCTCCAGACAGTGCTGCAGCTCAGAGACATGCCCTCTACAACCGTCTACACCTTGTGACTGCTGCAGTGCTGTGGAAGACACTGTTTGCTCATTTGACAAGGCTATACCCGAGCTGAGCTGAGCTAAGCTGAGAATATTTACAGTTTAATTTCAACAGATTGTAAGATATGAGTTTGCACAAGCTCAGCCCGGCCACACATGGGGCAGAGAAATGTGTGGCACCATCTGCTCTCAGCATAGACTCCAGAAGACACTGCACATTAATATGTGGAGGGGCAATTGCAAATCTAACTTTATTTATTTATTTATTTTACTTTTAAGAAAGTTTGTAGGATCTTAGAGATGAACTACGCGCATTGAGGTTTCAGAGCTTAAGGTCTTTAAACAGATTGACTGGTCTTGAGAAAAAGATATCCTCGGTGGAACTAAAGAAAAGAAATGAACAAGCGAGGCTAAAAGTATTTTGGACAACTTGTACTGACACACATTCACTTTAAGTCTTATAACAAATGTCCTCTTTGACTTCTGACTGCAAATTTAGTACAAGTACAATCTTTTCTGAAGATAAGAAATCATAGGTTCCACTCTGTAAGCAAAAGCATGACAGCTTAGCATTGTAAAAAAAAAAATATTAATGAGAAAACACAATAAATTTCCATCAAAATTTATGATGATTTACTAGATTTATAATTGAGTATAGAGTTATGCTGATTCTGGTTTGACTGTTTTCCGATATTGTGTTAATTATTCAATGCATTTAAAAGTCAACAAAAAAAAACAAAACAACTTAAGCATTTATCGTGATTAGCACCAAGAGGTTTTTCTCATATTTGATAGAAAAAGGGGTTTGTTGCATGCACAAGCAGACATAGTGGCTCGCCGCATGCGCGCGTGTGCTTGTTTGTGTGTGTGTGTCAATGCCATCAAGATGCCATTATTTGTAAATATTGCCTGAGGAATTGCAATAGACAAATATAAAAATAAATACAACTTTAATTGCACCACATGTAAAAACTCACACACATGTAAATGAAACAGACAAGAAAAAGCTTGATGTGCACTGTTTGAGTGCTTTGAACACATTGTAAACACACACTAATAGAAATGAAAATACAAGAAAGACTCGCCTACAGCTGGTACTGTGCGCCTTTCCCCAAGGCAATTAGAAAAACAACACAAACAGAGAAATGTGTGCTGAAAATACAAGGACGAGCAGCAAGACAAACTGCACCAACAAACACTCAGGCCATGCAATCACACACAGAGTAACATGAAGCTTTGTATTAGGGATGCACCGATACCGATACCAGTATCGGGTATCGGTACCGATACCATCAAAGTACTCGTACTCGTATTCATAAAAGTGGCCCGATACCAACAACCGATACCACTACAGCGCTGGCACGTGACCTTCACCTCTCAGCTGAGTGAGAAACCTGTGGTTGGATTTCAAAGTGAACTGTTTGGAGATAAAAGCAAAGCTGAGTTTACATTCTCCTCAACCAGACTATCCCAAATCATACGTGAGTTTTTAAACTTAAGCTGTTGTCCTTTTGTTGTCCTAGTTGTCCCGAAAATTATATAAGCGCGAAGCAGTTGTTTTCTGATAAAGCTTAAGATGTATCGTTGCTAATTGTGTTAGCTGCTGTGTTAGCTGCTGTATGTCTTGGCGAATCTCCGCTGGTTATGCGCAGATGCTCAGCCTGTCTTTAAAATCATTTTAGCGACTGAATAGAGGAGAATCTAAGCTTTAAAATGAGGTATAACATGTCCATATTGAGCAAAGTTTAGCCGTGGTTAGTTGTGTTCAAACCACTCTGCTGTAAAAATAACTTAGCATCGCAGAGCGGGGATAGACGGCAAAGAAACGACCCGGTATGGGATGAATGAGATACAGCAGTGTGACTGTATAAACTATAAAGTTACCCCTATATAAGTACTCGTATCGGTACTCGGTATCGGCGAGTACTCAAATGGAAGTACTCGTACTCGTATCGGTTTGAAAAAAAGTGGTATCGGTGCATCCCTACTTTGTATGGTAAAACTCCAAATGCACAGACTCAAAGATAAACACAAGGAGCTGTCTGTTTGTTCTTTCTGAGACACTTCTGAGAGCATTCACTATACACAAGGATACCATAAATATACAAGCTTCAGTTGGTTTTCTGACAGGACTTGGTTGTACACACAAAATTAACTACAAAAGGTCATAAGGCAGCATATAAGAAAAACAAAGCAGTTGTTAATGTGAAAGAGGTTTGTGCATTTGTGTTGCAGGTGTTTAGCTCTGAGGGTTTTAAAGGCAAAGGTGAGCAGCAGGCTTTGAGTGGAATCATCAGACAGTCAATAGAGAAGAGGCTGCTAAAGACAGAGAGACAGGGTTTAAATAGGAGCTCAGGAAGAGGCTGTATGTAAAGCACATTAATGCTCCTGTGGGTACACTGAAAACCTCCAATTTGTGTGTGGAATCTGTAAAAAGACAGCCTTTAAAAGCTTGAGGTGAGGAGAGGAGAGTCTGATGGATCGAGCGCTTCAGCTATAACCAACCTCAGCTGCTGCTACTTTAGGAGTACTTTAGAGCTGACCTCATAGCAGTCACTGGGAAATGAACGTACAGGGCTCAGCATCTGATGACTCACAAAGCGAGATCTTTAAGATCTAAGAGAGATATTACTACTTGGCAGTGATGTGGCAAATTGACCCTTTGACTTTTTGATTGACACATACAGTAGAATGACCTCTCATATTCCATGACTAAGCAACCAACATTAATGTTCCTCAGGTAAACAAACTTGACATAATAGTATTAGTGATACTATTATGTATTAGTGATTGCTTCTGAAAAAACTAAATGTAGATTTATAATTAACTGTGATACTGTGATGGGCCTTGAGTGAGCATAACAGCTATGACCAAGATCAATGTAAAAATGATCTGTTTTAATCAACCAACACTTGGCCAATCAGCAGAAGCACAACAGCAAATGTGCAGAAGTGCTGAAGAATATGAGATCTAAAATTTTGAATGGGAAAGTAAAAAATCAGAACTGTCTGATGTGTATTTAATCTTTGAATTAAAGTAATGAGGAATAAAGACAACATTTACATGTTCGCTTCTGCTGTTAAAGCTGGATCTACAAATGCCTCAATCTGACAAAGACCATGGGCTTCATATCTGTTAAATACATAATGGCATGATGAAAAGCTGCCAATGCATTTAGAAGAGTAAAAAATGTGTGTTGAAGCCAGCTGAACCAACTGTAAAGCTCTTGTACCACAGACCTCAACATTCCAGGACTTACACCAGATTGGGAACAGGTGAACAAAAAGATCCGCTGTGGTTTCCATCTCCCCTCTCCACTTCTCCATATATCATTCTAAAAGCATGAGAAAATTCATTTTTCTGCAAACACTCCCCTCCCTCTGCTTCCCAACTGTCAATCAATCAGTGCACTGCAGGTAATAATTTGAGCAGGAAGCTTGTGTTCAGGCTCTCATCTAAGCAAACAAGAAGCATGAGGGAAGCTTAAAAAAATTGTTCTGAAATCTAATATTCTACTTGGAGATGGAGAGTTGGAGGCATGTGAGCTGGCCGGAGTTCAGATGAGTTAATTTGTCACCACATGATTTTTTGACAGCTGTGGGCTCGTAAAATTGCTCTGACATATCCTAGACTAAAAATAAGTACAGTGGGCGAGAAGCTACAGAGCGATTTAAAAAGCAAAATGTGGTTAAAGGCAGATTGAGCGCTGCTCTTGTGGGGTCCATAATGGCACTGTAGGTTGATAAGAAAAGGGCCATCAGGGGGACATCACTGACCATGTTAAGACCATTGATCTGTCAGTGATGGACTCTTTCTCTGCACAGTTCAGTTCTCCTTTTGTGGCAATGTAGCAAAGCCCAAAAGTAATTGGGTTATAAATTAAACAAACAAGCAGACAGCGCTCGACAGTGTGCCTTTTATTCCAGCCATATGAGCAATAATCCACGAGCATTAAAGCCACGGGAAGAGGGGAGAGTTTATTGGACGTGTCAGCAAAACAACTGCAGATCTGCTGTGAGGTAAATGATCTTCTCTAAGATACATATCGCTGATTATGAACTGTTAACATTTTATTTGCAAACACAAGTACTTTTACAAAATGATGCCAAGCAATATATGTGTAGCATGGCTAAGGAAAACATTGTAGGACTGCATGGACTTTAACATTGCTTTATTTCGAGCGTATACCAAATATAGACAAACAGACCTACACTCACCTGCCACATTATTAGTTACACCTGTTCTAATGCTACTACATGCAGATATCCAGACATGTTCATGACAAACCTGCTGAAGCTCAAACTGAGCATCAGCATGGGAACTTGGAGTGTGGCATAGCTGTTGGTGAGCATTTTGCACACAACCATCTTGGGTTTACAGAGAATGTTTCATGAAAGGGAAAATATACAGAAAGTAGAATTTCTGTAGGCAAAATGCCTTTAAACCAGAGGTCAGAGGAAAAGGGCTGCACTGGTTGGACATCAACCGTAACTCAAATAACCACACAATACAGCCAAGGTCTGCAGAAAACCATCTTCAAAAGTACAACTTTACAATCTGCACAGGGTCACCAAATGTGGACAACAGACATTTCTAAAACTGACCAGTAGGGATGTAACGATTGTTTGTAAATCAGCTAAAAATCAATGCAAAAGAGAAATTTTGAATCGGTGCGGAAAAAAATGAATTACAATGTCCCTATAAAACTGCGTGCAGGCCACCAAAGTATAATGGTGCGTAATCTGGCTCACATGTTTGGGACTAGACATCATTACCATTAATTGATTTATATCAAGTTTTAGTTTACAGGACTTGTAAAATAATTAGGCCGACCTGCTGGAAACGTGAAAAGGCTGTACAAGAGCTTCATTACTCGGAGCGGCTCAGAAGAGCACTGCCTCACCTCTGTCTCTCTCACACAGCGTCCTCATTCACAAGGGAACAACAACAAGCCCAGGACGGACAGCAAGAAACACATCTGAAGGTTTTATTTAGGCAGCACCTGTTTGCCATCGTTCAGAAAGTAGCTTGTTGTTAGCAGCGTGCTAAAGGAAAGCTAAGTGGCTAACAACAGCTAAAGTTTATCTGAAGTTTTAGTGGCCCCTCCCCCGAAGCGTTTCCATGGAGATCAGTGTCTTTACTGAGGATTTTATAAGACGTGACCTGTATTAGGGCCATCACATATTAGAGGCGTGGATTCATGATAAGCTGCTTCTCTATGCATTACTTGCTACTATAGTGTATCTGTTTTTGGAGGAAAGTAGAAAGGTGTTAATAAAAGTCACTAACTATTATTATAACTATTATTTATTATTATAAATTATTTTATATATTGTTGTTATTTTGACCCTATGTCATTGTTTTAATATCTACTTTTTTATACAATTTCTGTTAATAAAAAATGTAAAAAAAAAATAAGTTTGATTAGAATGCACAAATAGGCTATTTTAAAAAAAAATCAGTTTGGTCATAATTATACTGCGACTATGTCTGCAAATAAATATCGTAATCGTAAACATAAAATTGTGAATCAAATCGAATCGTGACTTCAGTGCACCGTTACCTCCCTACTGACCAGTGATCATTTTAACTTTCTGATTGTATCGACTCATGAATACATTCTGGCTCTTATCATTAGTTCTGGCTGGTGATGGTGTAATGGTTTTGCAGGGACACACTTTTGGACTTTAGGACCACCTTTGCAGAATTGTTTAAATGACACTGCCTGAGTCATGCCTCATATCACCTCAAATGACTCCTTAAAAATGACAATGAGTTTGCCGCACCCTCACATTCCCCAGGTCTCAGTGCAATAGAGCACTTTTGGAAAGTGGTGAAACAAGAGGTATCACAGGTTGCATCACAAGACTTCTAGCAGTTATAAATGTAGTCTATATGTCTATGTATTACTGTATAAGTAACCAGAACCCTCTGTTTGTTAGATAGGCATTTAAAATCAAAAGGTACCCTTGGACAAATCCCTAGCTCTCTGAAACCATGTGATTAAAGTATATTATTGACGGACACATTTTCAGGACTAGAATATGAAGCAGCTGTGACCTCTCTATCCCTGTAAATCTCTCATGACTACATGAATACTGCACAGAAGATACTAGACTCATGTTTTACACTTTGCTGTTTTAAAATCTAAAAATTCCAATTCACTCTACTTTACCATAAAATCTGGTTCATGGTTTCACTGCTAAAAGCCGAGAAATTGCAGCAAGCCCCATGCTGTCACAGAATTAACTGGTTATGCTCAACTTTTGAGCACAAATTGTGAACAAAGCTGAGTATTTTGAGAAACCAAAGAGATATTTATGCCATTTCCATAAGAAACAGTGAGCAGCTGGCCTCCACCGCCTCCACAAACAGTCAACAGCTGAGATCAATCAGCCGAGATAGACACAAGCCTGCAAGTTTTATTCCAAAAGATGGAGAAGTCCTAAAAGTCTCAGAAATGAAAGTCTTTGTACCAGTGATCTGAAAGTCAGAGAAGCTGTGGGAGCAGAGGAGTTGGTAACTTTGAAATAGAGGTTATTTTCATTTGTACCTTGGGTTGACATGTTGTACAGGAACTTTAAAAATCCCCAAACCACTGTGCAACTCTATAATTGACCGTCTCGGTACACAACCCAATTTTTCATCTGTCCCACTGCCAATCCCACCTCCTCTAGATCAATTCACCACTGCAAATACTAATCTGTACATAGCACATGGATCACTAACATTTATCTGTGTTTCTCCCTCACCCTACTCTCTTCCACTACACTCACTGTGAAGTCACACTCGCAGCTGAACAGAGTTCCCTTCATCACAGCAAAGATGCTTGGCTTTGGCTAAATGATAAAAAATATTGTCAGCTCCTACTACATTATTGTAAAGAATGATATAGTTTTACTTCTCTCCAAAATTCAAGTATATAACTGCAGAGTTTCAACTCTGAACAAAACTACAAAACAATATTATTTAATGGGAGACATTTTAAAGGACAGTTGTATGTATATGTCTTTAAAATATATGAATAGTTAATAAACTATTCATTTTATTAATAACTATAGTTTTAAAATTAATTATGGCTAATGTGCTATGATTAAAAATTCAACGAAATCAATAAAACCTGCTCAGAGACAACTGTAGAAAGTTTAGTAGTTTAGGTTAGCCTTGGATGCAGAGCATGTTAGCATTGGAGGTATCTTTTTATTTGTATGAATACAGTTAAGCTCAGTTCTTTCTGTTAAGTTATGCAATGGACATCAACAACAAACAACAAAAGCAGAGTTAAATTAGAGAACAGGCTGTTTCCCAACCTTTTTTGTAGGAACCAGCTCTAGAGATGAACCAGCCTCCTGCCTCCCCTCTGCTATAAACACACTTTCATGACTGAGAAAAACTCTTATTTTTACTATTACCCCTACTCCGGGCTTAATTTGAGCCGGATCTTGCCGCTTGGTCTGATCAGGCAACTGTTTGCTCAGATCCGGTAACTCGGACACAACTCAGAACAAAGTGTTGACTACATTTGACTCTTTTGATCTCCTAAACCTGCGTCCAAGATCGGAGGTGTAATTACACAGAAATGCATATGATTTAAACATAAAAGCCACGCTTCATTTCCACGTGAGCGCTTCAATATAGACTGCCCCAGCGCTGTAATTGGTGTCTATAGAGTGTACAGGGGATCGTGTGGAAAAGACCTTCACGTCAAACTGAAACATCTATTCACCACTGTTAACACCAGTGGTGTCTGCAGGTGTACAGCAGTACGCACTGTGAGTACCTTGAGATGTGCCCCGACCTCGCCCAATCCCTGCTGCATCCACAGAGCTGCACAGAGCCATAGTAGGCTCTGTGTGTTTTTACAAACGCGAGTGGAGCTACAGCTGACTGCTGCTTTTCAAATCAAAAGTGTTTGCTTACAGCCAGGAGACAGTAAATCTGTTGAGGTTTGTCCTGACTTTGATTACGTGGAAGGGACCTATACGTGAAACGCTTTGGATGTGCCGAATTATTTCCCCACTGAGCCTGAGACCGCACGGAACTAGCAGTGCCACATCAGTTTGTTCTTTTACTCAAAAGCGAATGGAAGCTCGAGCTAACGCACTGACCGTGGGTCACAGGATGAGACCCGGGGCCAGTTATACGCCAGTGTCACTGTTACATTGCCATAGTTACACCGAGAAACCTTACGCCACACGCCCTCGATCTGCGCTTTTTATTCCCCCTTAATATCCCCGGTGCACAGGGGACATAAATCCACAGCAGTTTGTTCTTTTTTGTTTGTTCAAAAGCTTGAGCTAACGCACTGAGGATTACAGAGCCTGGAGCCATGAAACGCCATTACACAGAGAAGACTGCACGCTCCACGGCAGTCACTAAAAAGAAGCGAAAGCAAAAGGAGAGACAGTGCCATGTGCTCCCTTTCCTGGTCTAGACTTTGTTTATACAGACCACAGCTGCATGAGTCTGTGTTTTTGCTTCAGACTGGTGGCCACACACAGTAGGTCTATGACAGAGCAAGTCTACAAAAGTGCAGTAATTATGCGTAGCAGCTGATTTCTTGATCAGCTGAGCAATCAAACAAAGTACACTGACACATTACATTGAAGTGAAACACTACAATGTATAATAATGTCAACAAATATGTTAAGATATAATTTAAAATTGAGTATAAATGAGCAGTTGCTTGGTATTTTGGCATGTGCGTGCACCTAAGCATTGTGTTGTGTGTACATTCCGGGATCGGTGTTCACCTTGTGGACTCCCAGGTCAAAGCGCAATTTTTGTTCTGGCATCATTTGATTTACAAATTAAGCCCTGGCCTTACTGCTAGCACTGTTTAGCCAGTTATGCTTTTGTTGACTGTAAATGTCTGTACTTGGGTAAGTTGGGTTTAACAACACTGAACACATGTTACAAACTGCTGAAGTAAGACTATTTGGTTTTTAAAATATATGATCAAGAAATTTGACATCTGTTTCGAATACTCCATTAGAGCATCAACAAAGTTTGTGTAATTTTTAGGTTTGCTGGAATAATTTTAAAGAGTGCCCTTCTGTTCATGTGCCCTCCCTCATGGTTGTGGCCCTAAACATTCGCACAGGTTGTTTATGCCAGGAGCCGGCCCTCGGGCAAGGGATTAGATTCTGAGAGAATTCAAAGAGATGAACTTGACCAGGAAATCTTCTAGTTTAGGAGCAGATGCTTAATCAATTTTTATACTTTACTGTTTGCTGCAGGGGATATAAAGTATATTGTGTATCTGTCACTCTCAGTAGGTAAAGAATAAACTAAAATGTTTTGTTCCTATACTGACCCCTTGTAGTTAGTATCTTTGGCCTTATGTTAAAAACGGTGCAGAATTCTTTGTTCCATAAATTATTTATTTCTTGGCCCATTACTGATGTTTCCTGAAAGTTTCATCAAAATCCAACCATTGTTTTAGTTAACGATCAAGAGACAAACCAACAAACACCAACGCCAGCAAAAACTTAACCTCCTTGGCAGAGGTAAAAATCACTGTACATGTGTTACTTTCACTTATTGTCTTTTTATATTCTGTTTTACTGAGGGTTCCACAGTTAGCTCACAGATCTGTGCAGTCTGGAGTTTTAGCAGATGGCCTATAAGACGCTGCTCCAGCAGTTGCCATGTTTGTATTGTTCTTTGTTTATAAAATTCTAACAGATGGTCTGTGTTCACCAGCAGCTCGGCCACATCAGTACACCATACCCTAAAGATAATCTCTCTCATTACATGTGTTCATCTAAAGGGAGCACCAGGACCATCAAGAATCAGCAATATCTCTTCTAAATGCAACACAGGCTGCTAAAGTAAGTCAAACTCAATAAGCTATTCTCCAGAGCTCACTTCAGGGTCAAGCATCAGTGCACTGACAAACTCATATAAGAGAGCCCTGCATTGCACCTCGCCACCGCTTCCCAGAAGAGGTTTCTGCAATTTAATCAACACTGCAGCCACCACCATCCACTGTCAGTTTGAGAGGCAACCTTTATATTTAGGCAAATGACAATAATCCTCTGTCTCCATTAACCCTCTAGCGCCAAAGTCGCAGAAATACTTTTTGAACCATGAGGTAAAATGAGCAAGGTTAAACAGTTAAATCTGAAAATCAGGTCAAAAGTATATATGTATATTTTTTATTTATTATACTTTATTGATCCCCGTGGGGGAAATTCATTCTCTGTATTTGACCCATCCCTCAATGCCACTGGGGCAACCTGTCAGGAGCAGTGGGCTGCCGCAGTGCAGCGCCCGGGGACTCTTCTCCAGATCTTGAGCCAGGATCCTGGTCTGGCTGGAGGTTTTAGCCTCTTGTGCATGTTTTGAGGTTGATGGGGGAAACCAGAGCACAGACCACATGCAAACTCCACACAGAAAGGCCCCACATGGTCCGGGAATCGAACCAAGGACCTTCTTGCTGTGAGGCGAGAGTGCTAACCACTAAGTCACCATCTTATGTGTCTGACTGATAAAGGGAGCCCTTGTCTAAAGCTTCAACTCAGCGATCTCTGGATAATAAAAGTCTGAAGACATTGCTGCAAGCATTTATTTGCTGCTCTCTTGAGGTTGTAATGTAAAGGGAAGCAATAAAAAATCCATCTATTCATTCATCACAGAGAGGACTGACCATGTTTCTTTGCTTTCAGAGTTCTTAAATGACTTGAGACCTGAAAATGTATGTTAAATCTGACTGAAAGTGGCAGAAATTCTGGTTACACCTTTTCAGTAATGTTTATCAAAGTTGTCGTGATAGACAGTGATTTTTTGGACAGACCAGCTTTGTTCGAGGTAGTTCGGATTTGTTTTGGAGCATGACGCAAGCCTTTCTAGTTACTGAAGTCAGCCTCAGCGCTCACACAGACTTTTAATACATCTGCATTGTGATGGAAGAATCAGAAAATGGCAAGAACAACAATAAAACTGACTCTTTTTCCTCCACGCTGGGGTTTAGACGGTGGATTTAGATAATGTCACATCCAGAAGACAAATCCCTTCCCTCTCTGTGCGATGGTCTGGCAATGCAATTTGAACTTTCTTTTATGGTGCAAGAATTGAGAAAACATTTTCCTTTTCCCTCAAGCACCGTACAGGGAACTGGGCTCCTGTCGGTGCACAGATGAAAGTTGAATCTTTTCATTCTATCCAAATGCTACAAAATTTCTTTGCACAAGCCAGAAGGAAAAGGGCTACCTGGCTTTCACAGCTCACTGCTTGTTCAAGTAATTTTATCTTTTCTACAGACAACAGTGCTAGCTCAGGATCACTTAGAGAATTGCTAATGACCTGTTTGTGTTGCATTGTTTGTCTGTTTGGCTGATTGGGCTCATGTGTTGCCATTGTTGCACTAAACACATCCTCTTTGATCATGTACACTAAGGATTCCTAATTTTCAATTGTTTGTAGGCACAAAATCAAAGCTTTATACAGCAGAGTAATACAAGGCTTTGTTTTAAAGGGCGGCCACAGAGGAACACTGATACAACAACACCTCAAAAGTACAACAGTCTCATCTCTGAAAAATTATGTCTGACACTAAAAAGATGGATTTGATTTGATTTTTATAGTCTTTACATGCATTTTTCAGTCTATTATATAATGTTGCACAATAACATGCCTTTGCTAGCACAGTGACTATCAATGCAAATTTCACTCAAACTTCACAGCTCACAGTATTGTGTAGTACACATACTGTAATGTGTCATATGTGCAGTATGTCTTTCATAGAAATGGTCTTTGACTTAAGTTAACAATGGCACTGTTACAAAATTGGAACAAATGTTCAGCGTTTATGTTTGTCCCAGTAATGTTAATGAAAGACTATGTGGACTATGACAATGTGTTATTGAAATAACTATATTTAGTTAAAGAACTTCAAATGTTTGTAGTATAAAAAATACATTTCATGAAGTGGTTACCAGCTACTCTATAATCTTACTGGATATCTCTAAAACTAAGAGCATATGACATTACTGTGACATCTGCAGCAAAAAAGCAGCCCCAAGCAATCTGCTCAATTTCTAATGCTATATTTGAAAATGTAAATTAAATCTGGAAACACAGTACCATCGTCTTCTTAAAATATAATCTGCAAGCAAAGCAACAAAGTCTTCTTGGAAATTGGTTTGCACTGGGTAAACCTGGTTCATTTTATGGATAAACTAAGGTGGAAATTCAAGCAGAACTGAAGCTAATCTTGACACATTTTATACTACATGATGTAGTATGATTTCCATTTTTTGTTGGTCCTATTTGCTACCAAGAGACCTTATGGTCATTCTGTGAAATGGAGAAATTAACCTGAATGGACCTAAAGCCTGTGAGGTGGAACATCATTCTTCAGACTGTCCCACTCCAGCTCTATCAAGTCCTGTTCACTTCCATTTAGCCAGCAACATTTGTACTCTTTTCAACCTCCAACTGAAAACATGCTTTTGCTATATGTGCTTCCTCATCCTTCATGCCTCCCTCTCTCATATTTTGATTAGTTATGTGTGTGTTCAAATGACATTGTAGCATGTGCCTTTTACCGGCTCCCAATCTCATTTGGCGCGATGCGTGGGAGCCTAATCTTCTTTTTAACACCCTTCCAGTGAAACAGCAACCCCTCCTGTCACCACTTTAAAACCTAGATAAGTGTATCAGCACAGCCAGGAGGATGAATCCCCAGTCTGCCAAGAACACAAGCTTGACTTTCTCATCAATCAATTTGACAAGGCCACAGCCACAGAGCAGAGCCTTCCAGCAACCTTCCCCTCTGTGCACCCAGCGAGCAACCTAGGAGCAGGCGCACCCTACCACCTCTACATCCATTTCCCAAAATACTGCTCTGTGCTGTGGCAGAACAAATGCACTGAAAGAGAAACACAAGATGGTGAGAAATGATACTGGAAGAAGTCCATTTACAGGGCAGATATAAATTGGGTGTCAGTGACCTCACGAAAGGGAAAAGGAAGATGAGGTTAAAAACTTATAGAGCTGTGGAAAATGGACTCTGAAGGGATCAGTGTTGCCAGAAAGTGGGGGTTTATTGGTGGCAACATGGAGAAATGCAGGACAAGAAATAAAGAAATAGATGGTTGCAGCCCTTGCCTCTGTTTGTGGAGCATCCTGACACCGGAGCCTGTGCCATCTCTGATAGAAGAGAGCGGGGAATGGCAGAGGTTGGGTGACATAGAGCACAGCACCCAAACTGAGAGTGATAACAAGACACAGCAACTACAGCGACACAGGCTCACTCTATCTGCACCCCTACCACCTCAACCACTATGCAAAGTAGGGGTGTAACAGTACATGTGGTTGTAGTGTATCATTTCGGCATGGCATGTTCAGTTTGGTCCATTTGCGTACCGTTTCGATAGTATTTATAATTAAATTTTATGATTTAATTTAAGCGCGGTGGAACTTAATTTCACACACGAGTTTCCGCAGGGATGCTATTAAGTGACAGACTGCATACACCGTTACCATGGCAAACACAAAGCCAGAGCTACTCTCTTACCTCCCTACGGTCCCGTGTGGGAACATTTTGACTTCCACGCCAAAGTCCATGGCAGCAAAGACAAGTGGATAAGACAAGAGTCGTGTGTCAACATCATTCCACGGAGATGTCTGCAGCAGGCAACACGTTCAATTTGTTAACACACTTAAAACAGCATCACCTGACTCTAAAAGACATGGCAGATTAAGCTTTTAAGCAGCTTTTATTAAGTCATTCAGATCAAGCTAAAGCAATAACCCACATGGACACAAGATTTAGACCTGGTTTAGTCCTGCTCTAACAGGTTTAGACTTGGTTTAGACCTGATTTAGTCCTGGGTTAGTCCTGAGTTAGACATGATTTATTCATGGTTTAGACCTGGTTTATACCTGGGCTAGTCCTGGGTTAGTTCTGGTTTAGATATGGTTTAGTCCTGGTTCAGACCTGATTTAGTCTTTGTTTAGTCCTGGTGTAACAGGTTTAGACCTGGTTTAGCCCTGTTTAAGTTATGGTTTAGTTATACAGCAAACATATTAGATATATACTGAGGTCTGGACCTGTGTGACCTCTGTGCTGCGTGGCCATGTCAACACAGGCTACACAAAGCTTCTTAACAGTAACTGTATGAGATAAATACATGCAAAATATTTGCAAAATACATTTCGCTTTATTAATATAATTAGCAACATTTTTTTTTTCAATGTCCTCTGCTCGATCCAGAGCCAAATCCACCCAGCGCAGCATTGAGCCACAGAAGACCAGCTGTCAATCAAGTGTCAGAGCGAGCATTGGGAGGCAATGGGATAAACACAAGTGAGACTGTCATCACATATACACACAGCGTTTAAATACTATTCCGTCACTGTAAGGATTTAAAAATACATGGAACAGACTAAAGGCCTAGAGACAGGAGCTGCAAAAGGCTGCACTTCAGTGGGATATGAGCGAGAATCAAGGAAAAATGTTGCAGGTAAAGTCTGTCTCTTTGTTGCTGCCTCTGCCTTCAAATCAACACTTTACTGTTTTATTTTTGTAAATGAGCCATTTAAAGCATTATAACTTCTTTTTAACACCCCATCTGTGCACAAAAAGCTGCACTCTTAACTTCCCAAAACTGCACCTGCTCCTCCAACGTGCTAAATTTACACACAGATTTAACTCTCATACTTATAAATCAAACAGTGACCGCAAAGCAACTTCATTTACATTTTCCACGCCTTGAATTTTGCCCATTCTGGCAAGAACACCTCGTCTTGTTTTACATATTCATATGGCCCTTTTCCACCAGCACTGCACCACTTCACTCTACTTAGTTCTACCTGCTTTGCCAGCTTTTCCATTCGGCAACTGTTACCAGTACCAGGTAGTTTTTTGGCACCTGCTCAGCTGAGGTTCCAACTGAGCCAAACCAATACTAAAATGTGACATTGACAGATTGCTGGTCGCTGATTGGTCAGAGAATGTTGTCAGTTGTAAGTCATACGTGTGACGTTTCACACTGAATCATCCATGCACTGAATGTGTTGCTGAATGCGAGAGTTTAAGCGGGAGTTATGAGTTCACACAGTAACAACCATGTACAGAGAGCCTATTTATCTCTGCAGAGAGCTACATAAGAACAAAAGCCACCTTTGCCTCTGACCATGACCTCCAGTTCATTTGGAGATTATTTCAGTGACTTTTGTGCTTCCACCCAAAATAAACCAGTACTAGAAAGTAATGGAAACCACCCAAACCGAGTAAAATCAAGTAAAGAGAGAGTACACCCAAGTAGTGCTGGTGGAAAAGGGCCAATAGTCCCTGGAGCAAAATCTGGACTGCGCTCCTGTAAGAGACGCTAACCTCAGCTACGCCTGGATTTGCTCTACTTATAGCATGTCTTATTCATTTAGCATGCATGGAAATCTTTGATAAATCTGGCACATAGATTCTTCTCTCTGGAGGGTATAAACCTCACATACATCATCTCCATGATAAATATTTATTCATCTCACTCTCTCAAGTTGTCCTGAGTGATGGGTTTGATGACTTTAGGGCTTTGTATAATACCTGCCATAACAAGGCAGGCCAGGCAAGTTAGGGCCATGAGGGGGGAGAGGTGTGGTCAGGTGGAATAGGCAGACATCGGTGAAACAAGATGTTTCTGTCCTTTCAGGAAGTCAGCGTAAATAGAGGATTACTCAAACATGTGTGAATGAAACAAAAACACAACTCCAGGTATGTTTTTGATGCAGGGACAACATTAAAACATGTCAGAAAGCTCAGAAAAGCCAATATTGCACAACAGGGCCCCTTTAAGCTCTAGAGAATTTACATAATTACAGAGAAACACTAAGCTAGCTTATTGATGACGTAATTTTTTAAAAACTTCACAAAGCAGTTGTGTCTGATTTTTTATACACCTTACTTGTTATTTCTAGAGAGAAAATCATTGCTTCTGCAAGTGCATATTTGTCAGTGCCTCTTTCACAGCAGCACAATAATGTAGGAGCAATATCAGCAGGATCTCAAGAGAGGTATGTCAACCATTCCTGCAAACAGCCAAACGCTATTTTCTTATAGCATGCTGTGAAAATGCAATGCTCATCCATTGTGGCCAGAGAATGGGAAATAAGCAGACTGTGTGCTGTATTGCACCAGGGCAGAGGCATTTGAGAAAAGCAGCAGGAAAATATACAATATTACATGTTTGAGAGAGTCCCAGGCGGGCAAATAACAGTGTATTGTGTTAAACGAGGACTGAAAAGAGGCCAGGCCCACAGTGGAGATATATTGACATTGATTTGGTGTGGTGCCTTCAGGGACGCCCTATAGCCATGATTTACTCAGGACAGCACTGTGCAGGGTGAGGCAGCACTTCACTTCACACCTTTCTTTTCCATTAATGCGAGCTTTTTCCACATCACACTGAAATGAACAGTTGTCATGTAAACTGAAAAAAAAAAAAACTCTATCTAAAGAAAGACAGACAAAAGAGTCCAAAAGTGATCGTCCCAAGGACACCAGTACTTGCCAAGGAGTTAATCATTTCTTTCACAGAGGAGCTGTGTGTTGTGGCCCATAGTTGAGTGTCAGTAAAAGCCATCTCCTCACTGTGACTGAACTCACTCTATACAGCAAAATAAGACTGGTACAAAGACAACAGATAAAACTAAATCAAATATTTAGAGACTTCAAAGCCCCTGCATAAAATAAAACCATAGAGTTATAACAGGCAATGCGGCAAATGGTACATTACAGTAGTACTTAAGCCAATAATAGAACTGAGCTACTCCAAATGAATACAGTAGATGAAACAATGTACTTTTAGTCAAAAGGACTGATGATGGACTGATGGCAGGGATGGGACAAGAAGACAACCGTGATGGAGCAAGTGACACGATGGAAAGAGTAAAAATAAGGTAGAACCAGCTGATCGATGAGGCCCTGTGAGCAGCACTGTTTGGTTGCATCAATGCACCAGTGACTTGCTGCAGCAGTCTTAATGTAGCTTTAGCCTCTGGGAGCAATGGATCCTTCCCACTCCCAGCACATGAACACAGTCTATCTACACATTATTATTCTAATGTCAAAATGACTTTTACACCTGCAGGTTGTGTCTGAATAAACACTTGTGACATGACGGGAACCACAAACTGCAGAAAATTGTCATCACTGATGTCAGTCCCGGATCAGTCGAGCCTGATCCAGAGCAACTGTGCAGTCTGTGTGTAAATGGCTGTGTTTCACCCTGTCTGTAAATTAGTATAACCCATCTCCGTGCAAAGCTGGAAATCATAAACAAAAAGAAACAAAAGCAAAAAACAAAAAACGATGGACAACAGAGAGGGCAAGAGACAAAAGTCTGATAGTGCAGTGTTAGGACAGCATTGTGAATGATCTATAGAGATTACCAAGACAGAGAGAAGGGGCTTATTCAGGAGTCTCAGGGCTGAAAGGAAGAGAGGGGAGAGAGGTGGACTCCGTGGTCCAGTGCGCCACAAGTGTTTAAAAAGTCTCTTTTAGCTTTCTCTTATTACTTACTACTAATTAAATCACCTAATAGACTAATAATTATAGGCTATTTATGCTGATCAACATGAGTAAACATGGGTATAGTTGAGCGAAAGTTATCAAACCAAACAAAAAGAGCCAGAAAAAAAAAAAGTAAGTGCGGGCCTCCATCTGTTGAAACGTGCTTTGATGAGACACAAACTCGCATCATTGTGTGTGCGTGGATTAAAAAAAAAAAAAAAAAAAAGAAAAAAAAGAAAAGAAAAAGATACCCAAAACTATGTCAATGAAAACTATTTATTATTTCTAGTTCTGCTTTCTTTCTTTACTTCTGTCTTTTTCCTCTGGGGTTACCATAGTAAATCATCTGCCTCCTAGAGTGCAGTGAACTGCATATTGATGTGGCTTAGGTTGTATGCCAGAAACCCTACAAACTCTCAAATTATCTGGGCTTGGAACTAGCCAAACAGTACAATGGTTGTATTTATTCAATTATAAAAATTGTGCAAAATTGTTAATGAATTCCATGTATCTTTAAGTTTTATCCTAACTATAAAACAATAACATAAAGGATATTCAATAAATGTAACATCTGATTATATATAGTATTGTATGAATTACATTAAAACTATATTAAATAAATGCAGTTTGATTAAGAGAGAAATTTAATATGGTGATAAATGATGGCTTCTAGGCTCATCTTCAGAAAGCTAATGACAAAAAGTCTGTCTATTATCTCAGTTCTGTCATTACCATTATAAGGAATGACCACCACAGAGCTAATATCCTTTGCATTTCAAAATCCTCTCCCAGTACTGCACAGGCCAGTTATCCATGCTGGAAGTGAAGGGTAAAAATATAATAATGTTTTTGGAGGCAGCCAATCAAAGCTTTTTTGAAGCACAGCCATACTTCCTCTTGTTTTGATTGGCTCACATTCAGAGGAGTTTAAATTGGTCAGTAATGGTGAAAAAGTTTAGGAACGAGTCAAAAAACCTGAAGGCCAAAAACAAATTACTGAAGCACCCAAAAAAGCACAGAAACATTAGTGTGGCAGGTGACACTATTGATTTATCTGCCAGAAAGAAACATTCTGTTGACATTTTGTCTGTGACCAGTGTCCCTGATCCAGAGCGGTAGGGGGCTTTAAAAAGTTATGGTTATTGTGGAAGTCATGAAAACATCATGAGGCAGAAGCAGGACTGGGAAGGAGAGAGAAGGGCATGGACCACTGCCCACACCCCCTCCCGTCCAACAGTCCTGTGCAACCCTTCCACCTCTACTGTTATTTTGCCCAGCGGGGCTCCTAATGCTTAATGTTGAGGGACCAGCCGGGCTCCTGGGAACAGTGCATGTCCCAGAGAGATGGAGGCACATACACACTTAGAGCATATGGGCGAACCAATAAAGGTCTTCTGGACACTGACTTCAAATGACAGGTGACAGTGCTGCCCAGTGGAGACACAGCTTGTGACATTGTCCCTCTTGTCCCCAAGCCAAGTGAATGGGATGAAAGAAGGAGGAGGCCGGAGGTAGTTACAGAGAGGACAGAGTGACACAGGCAGCACACATTTTAATTTGGATATTTATTAAAGGCAAAATTAAAGTAAATGTCCTTACACTGTACTCAGTGGTCACCTTTTACAGCTCTATTTGTAAATTTTGAACCATATTGAGAGGAACTGACCATTAGGGGGCAACAGACTGTAATCTTTGTAAACAATCTTGAAAAAAGATGCCACTCAGAGACTGGGTCAGGGTCAGTATATTCAAGGATTTACTTTGACACTGAAAGATATATAAATTACAAAGGAAACCCCGCATGTTAAGCAAAGAACTGGTGGTTTGCTGTATTTTTTCTAATTTGGTCTGTCCAATGCACCTAAAGGCAATGAAAACACCAAAAACACCTACATACACCTACCTTACAGACAAAACATGATCCCAGATTCTAGATAGATTCTGAAAATTGGTGGAAATGTTGGTATTACAACATAATAACAATGTACTACACGTACAATCAAGAATCAGTGTTTTTGGTGGCTACACGACTGATGGGACTTCTTAATATGCAAATTTAGCAAAATTAGCAGGTTAGACAGATGTTAAATCAAGTAAACTTATTGGACTAACCCTTCATGAATCATTGTGTACAATCAAATAAGATGGCCATGCTTCTTAATTCAACTGTACTTTATTTGTCTAATCTAGAACATTGTTGGAACAGACAACAAAAGATTTGACCATGGCTTCTAGGTTTATAGATCTGTGTTAATTACACCCTGTTGAAAACAGTATCAACCAATCTCTGTTCCCCCAAATGTTACAGATTTACTCACATCAACCAGCACACCAAAAAATTATCTGGACTCAAATCTACATCTACAATAACGCTTCTCTGAATATCTGAACATGAATTCACCTAAAGTTCACCTCTGAAAAACCAATCATGAAAATTCACGAGCTCTTAAATATTTAGAGCTAGATAGGAGCCTTAAAAGTGTAAATGGGATAAAGTGTAATGGGAGGAAAGACCTGATCACTTATATTTACATGCTGTGCACTGTAGTTAAAGGAGCTCCTGCCTTTGTTCAGTGAGTGGAGGAATTGTTATGGATTTTAATGTGGAAACTGCAGCTTCATGTAAAAGTGCTGATCTACCGCCTCAGCAGAATTATTTACAAGAACTCTAAGTGCTGCTTATGCTTCCCTGAAACTACCTCATAAAAGAGACTTGGGCTTGTCATTGTGTAGCTACCTCAATATATTACATTCATCTTCTGATCTGTAATCTGTAATACTAGCTCTAAATCAAGGAGCTTTTTTTTTTTTTTTTTTTGTAGATGTGATTCTGTTTGATCAAGTTACAACACATATACCTCCTGGAGAGATGCAGCTTTATTTGCTCGAGGATACTTGTGTGCTTGTTGTGTACTTCTCCTATTTCTGCTGGATCACACTGCCACAGTGCTTCCTTTGATCTACTGGATCTACTGGTGGGTGAGCAGCCACCCCAAAACAGCCTGCTGGGCACCTGTAACCCAGGTAAAAATAATCCACCCTACTATAAAATTGCTGTTTTAAATCAGGGTATTCTATTGCCGTACCTTTTGAATGCACCTCAGTCATGTGACTCCCATGAGCACTTGCGAGGTCGCTCTCAGCCAATCGCATGCCGCGCGGCGCTTGATACGTGATCTCCGTGCTTCTCCCATTCAGTAAGTGTGGGGGAGTGGCACGAGACGGCTGCAACAGGTTTGTGTTAAACAACTGGTTACCTTCGTTTGTACATTTCTTAGGTTAAGTGTTTTATTATGTACTTTCTAAAGGTGAAGTGCCGCGCTGTAGGAGCAGATTGGTGCCGCGGTGCGTTGATCGCTAGTGGAATTGGTGAGTGTCTGTTTGGTGTGTGTGTTATTAGCATTGGCATACCAATGCGCCAGTGTGTGCAGCTGCCATTTGTTATGCTAATGCAGAACAATTTTATACAGTTGTACTGTTTCTGTGAGTCATGTTAATATAGTATGACTATGTGATTTGGATTTTTACAATGTATTTATTCATTGCATTTTAACTAAGATAGGTAATGTAACCTGATATGGTTGATGGGTTACTACATCAACGTAACTGGAATTTGTTTTGATTAATGGAACTAGCTAGTTTAATGAAGGATGTAGTGCTTAACTAACAGTGGCCTTGTCTAATTAATGCAGGCCAGGTGCGCTCAGGTAGAGTGCGTCCTTGATGGCAAGCTAACCACCAGGCTAGGAGCCTGAGGAACCATCTACATCGCAACCGCACCCTCTTGCAGTCTGGTAGGAGGCTGTTGCAGCCCAGTCCCCCACACTTACCCTCTCACTTTCACTCACACCAGGCCTTTGGCCTTATGAACTACTAAAAGGACAATTTGCCCCTTCCAAGGACACTAATTTTTTAATGTCTATTTTTTGTGAGTGGGTAATTAATACATGTATAGGTCAACAGGGATCCTATGTTGTGAGAGTTGTTAAACTACATGGGTTGCATATTGTGGTTGGTCCATGAAATTATTGTTCTGAAGTATACTTCCATTTTGAATAACCTGCAGGTTGTAAATAATTGTTGGGTTTAATGGTATGGTTGTCTGTTAGCACTATCAATATATGGTATCCACTTCAACTCCTTGTGTCTGTTGTATTATTTACTGTACTGGTACCTCCGAGAGTTAAACCTAGTTTTCTGATTGCAGCCCATTTGCTAGCATAAAGTCTTCCTACTTTATAGCTGCAGTTAAGCACATATATGCTACACACCCATCCTAACCTGCTTCAGCTGTATGTCCAGTGGCGTATTAGCTATGGGCACACTGACTGCTGCAAGTAGATTGTGGGTTTGATCTTTGGGCCAGCCGACACACAAACTCTCTGGGTAGAGTCTGCGTGTCCAACCCATGCTATGGTGGGTTCTCTCCAGGTACTACGCCTTCCTCCCAACATCCAAAGACAATGTGTTAGGTGAATTGGTGACTCTTGACCCTAGTGAAGTAAATGTAATGTGTAAAAAGTAAAAGTAAATGAGAGAGTGAATGGTGTTCTGTCTGTGTATGTCTCTGAGTCAGCTCTGCCACCAGCTGGCCAGGGGGTACCCCGACTAAGGCCCTAAGTTGCTGGGCTCCAGTACCCGCAACCCCTAACAAGAATAAGCAGAAGAAGAAGATGAATGAGTATTAGTCATAACTTTGAATAAAATCATTTCTAACCCTCCTTTTAACTTCACAGCTCCAATCTAAATCTACGCTCTAAATAACCACTTTTGTCACTGAATCAGAGTTAAATGACCCAAAGTAATATGAGCCTATTCTACGATCATCCTTTTGATGGACCGTGGAAGTGTGCCTTTCAAGAATTCACATCGCTTACAAGATAAAAACAACTCATTCACTGTGGGTCAGGAGACAGAGAGATAAAGACGTCTGATTTCTATCTCAATGGAAGATAAAACCACATGATCAAGAAGAGTCACAGATAAAGAGAGAAGCAGCAGAATAAAAATTAGTGCACACAGGCCACGGTCTTAAAAATCCTCTGTCTATAAAACTCAGCTCATGGCAGCTTCTCACCCTTCATTCTTCTGCCAGGACAGGTTCATAATGTGCCAAGATTTATGTCATTAAAGCATCAATAATGGCTCCATAATATTGTACTTAGCAGCTTTAAGTAGACCAGAACTATAGGTGCCATAGGCTGGGGATACTGAGCACCCATGAGCCAAAACATACACTCACCGGCCACTTATTTGGTACACCTTGCTAGTACCGGGTTGGACCCACTTTTGCCTTCAGAACTGCCTTAATCCTTCGTGGCATAGATTCAACAAGGTACTGAAAACATTCCTCAGAGAGTTTTGCCCATATTGACATGATAGCATCATGCAGTTGCTGCAGATTTGTCGGCTGCACATCTATGATGCGAATCTCCCGTTCCACCACATCCCAAAGGTGCTCTATTGGATTGAGATCTGGTGACTGTGGAGGCCATTTGAGTACAGTGAACCATTGTCATGTTCAAGAAACCAGTCTGAGATGATTCGAGCTTTATGACATGGCTCGTTATCCTGCTGGAAGTAGCCATCAGAAGATGGGTACACTGTGGTCATAAAGGGTTGGACATGGCCAGCAACAATACTCAGGTCGGCTGTGGCTTTGCAACGATGCTCAATTGGTACTAAGGGGCCCAAAGTATGCCAAGAAAATATCCCCCACACCATTACACCACCACCACCAGCCTTAACCGTGATACAAGGGAGGATGGTTCCATGCTCTCATGTTGTTGACGCCAAATTCTAACCCTACCATCCGAATGTCGCAGCAGAAATCGAGACTCATCAGACCAGGCAACTTTTTTCCAATCTTCTATCGTCCAATTTTGGTGAGCCTGTGCTAATTGTCGCCTCAGTTTCCTGTTCTTAGCTGACAGGAGTGGCACCCAGTGTGGTCTTCTGCTGCTGTAGCCCATCTTCCTCAAGGTTCGACGTGTTGTGCATTCAGAGATGCATACCTCGGTTGTAACAAGTGGTTATTTAAGTTACTGCTGCCTTTCTATCAGCACGAACCAGACTGGCCATTCTCCTCTGACCTCTGGCATCAACAAGGCATTTTTGCCCACAGAACTGCCGGTCACTGGATATTTTCTCTTTTTCGGACCAATCTCTGTAAACCCTAGAGATGGTTGTGCGTGAAAATCCCAGTAGATCAGCAGTTTCTGAAATACTCAGACCAGCCGTCTGGCACAAACAACCATGCCATGTTCAAAGTCACTTAAATCACCTTTCTTCCCCATTCTGATGTTCGGTTTGAACTGCAGCAGATCGTCTTGACCATGTCTACATGCCTAAATGCATTTAGTTCCTACCATGTGATTGACTGATTAGAAATTTGCGTTAACGAGCAGTTGGACAGGTGTGCCTAATAAAGTGGCCGGTGAGTGTATATTGATGCCTATGACCAGGACAGTGGCTTCTGAGACTGTGCTCCTCACATCTGGGTGATCCCACTGTCACTTAAGATGACAGAGTTACTGTAGGTTATCATGGAAATTCTTAAATACTGTTGTTTTGCTGTTTTTTTTTTTTATTGTTTGTGCTGCTGCTCTATTGAGATTTGGCTCCAAACTTAATGTTATCATCTGTGTATCCTAAAATGCCATAAAGATAGTTGATAAACATCTCTTGTGGTTAAGATGCTTCAAGCCTTTCATCTTTTCTTTAATATTTGTCTCCAAGCCCTGTCACAGAGGAGTTTTTAAAAAATGCTACAAAAATTGTTGAGACTACAAAGAATGGTAGATGTAGATAGGAGGATCAGTTCATTTTATAAAGTATCATGTTTGTGCTAAGTTTGGTGAGACAGACACGAGTGCAAACATAAATACATGCCTTGCTTACCAAAAAGCCTATTTGGCCAGACCAAGAAGCAAAAAGACAAGTTCAGATGAATGTTTGCTTTCTGAAAGAGGCACTAGGGAGCACTGGATCGATTTAGTTTGAAACTAATTTCCAGATTTCCTGTGTAGCAATAAATTGGCTAAAAAGAAAACATCACAGCAGACAATTTGGAAGAAACAGCAAAGGCCAAGCACTAAAACAAACTAATCCATCCATCTGTGACAACAGTAAACTTACATAGATTTACCGAATAATAATAATGGCCTGAGAGCTCCCACAAAAAGATGTTATTGTGTTTGTCATAGAAAGCCAAGGCTGCCAATGCTGACAGATGAGAGCAAGTTTAACCACTATATCCTTGTAGACTATCAACTCCTGTGTGTGCGTCTGGTGCAGGGCTCTGAGTGTTGAGTAAAAGCCAGAGCCAACAACACAAATAAAGAGCAGATTGAGTAAGGAATCGGGGGATTGCAGTCCAAATGCCACCTGACAGTCACTCTCACAGGTCGTCGCCTCAGAGAATCCTTTCCAAACAAACACTGTACATTACACAAACTCTCCTCTCCTGAACTTTGGAGGTTTGAGCTGCAGGTAATGCTCCGTCCAAAGTTTGCACAGAAGGCCCACAGTAGAATGAGTATTTGAACTGTGAGGCAGACATCAAAACAAGCCAGACGTCTGTTAGAAGAACTGGATGGCCTCTGTAATCATAGGCTTGGGTTTGAAGGTGAAGGATGAAAAACAAAGTAACCAGAGCAGAATTCTGTGAAATAAAAGTGTGTTTTTAACAGGCTGGATGCCCAGGACTACGCCCCACCAGGAGTCCACTCATGCATGCTGTTCTATTCCACTGCAGAGGGGATTTGTGTTCACCCAAATACATAGAGATAAAGAGAAATCAGAATATGGCAGCACTGCACGAAATATTAACGGAAAGGTGTTTAATAAAATATAACAGTGCCATCTTTGTTCTGCCTGCAGAGATTATTGCGCTTGTAAAAATAGTTCACAGCAAGTAGGACAGTATTTCTAGAGAGAGATTTGAAAGTTAAAATTTTAATTTGCTGCTGTTTGCGTTTCATTGTCAAGACTTAATAGAATTAGTCTGGATCATTTCACTTTATTTTCAGTTTTAAATAGACAAAGACACTATGTCCTAACATCTCAAACAGCCACATAAAATTACTTTATTAGCAATGTGAAGTTTATCCATACTTCTACCACAATCTGTCAATCCCTGACCAATAAAATGGGGCAGGATTTGTTTCTTTGATTGGTTGCATGATTTTCAATTTCTGTTGGCTCAAATACACCTAATGTTTAGTATGAGGTACTACTACTGCTACTGTTTTTTG
Organism: Bostrychus sinensis; assembly: GCA_020698575.1. Classification (NCBI taxonomy): domain Eukaryota; kingdom Metazoa; phylum Chordata; class Actinopteri; order Gobiiformes; family Eleotridae; genus Bostrychus; species Bostrychus sinensis. The sequence goes on from CM036244.1 coordinate 30,014,580, forward strand.
ATCCAATTATTTTTAGAGGTAGTTTAATCAGCATTTATATGTTTCACTCCAACACAAACTGACAGCGAGCAGTTTGTAAAGATCAGAAAAAGTTTATGAAACCTGACATGTAGTGACTATTCTGAATATTGCAATGACAATATTATGATATATTGATGCCTTTTTTGGCATAGGAAAAGTCATTTTAAAGAGAAACAGAAGACGATGAAGTAACTTCCACTGATCCAAACGAGGGCTAAGACTGAACCAGGACTAGACCAAGGCAATGAACATACTGTAAATGACTATCACATGGAAGATTTATAATCTTATTGTGATTTTAAACAGTTCAATATTGTGTTTCAATATTGTGTAACTGACCCGAAAGCGTACTAGTTAGTCACGGGATTGGGCAAAGCAATTCCTTTTCCAAAAGTAACCCAAAGCCATGACAACACATAACAGAATGAATTATGATTTATTACGGTGGACCAGTCTCTTAAAAGCTGAATTCATGACTGTGGCTATTCGTCTATGCTCTGGAGATGATGGAAAATAAAACGTGGATTTGTCAGCGCCTGAAACAACAACACTACACATTCTATCAAAACACAAACAATGTTTTGTGAGATAACTGGGATAACATTGATCTATAGTCCCTCAGCAAACTCCACCATATTTAACATCAACCACAATAACAAAAGGTGCCAGAAAATGTGGTTCTCAAAAGCCACATTTGGATCCAGAATCAGCATTTTTTCATTTAGCTTTAGTGAAAAGTGAACAGATGATGGATTGTTCAGTTGTTGGCAATGTATAGTATTCAAGCAGACGAGTGATGCTTTGGCTCTATGTCATGTTTTGTTAGCAGATTTTAAAAGTTTTGAAAAAGTGTTAAATAAAGGCAGGAGAATCTACATATTTGATCTTAAATATGAACTCCTGCCCACTCTCTGCTCTTTCATCTACTTTTCTTTTCATCACCATGTACAGAAGTAGCCAAAGGAGTGTTCCAAGTCCATTCCTTTTCACTTGACTTACAGAACTCATGCACACGTCAGGGCTTGTATGTGTGCACAGAGGTAGAAACAGCAATGTAATTAGAATTCATATCAGCTGTAGATATCCTTCATGCTATGGTATACACACTGGTCTAGAAAACTCACCAATCTATCTTAGTAAAAGTACATGTTTGTGAGGTTGTAGAGACACTTCTGCAAAAAATACAAGTGCTCCCCAGGATCCACTCAAACTGTGTTTTTGGAAAAGCTTTAGCACATGACTAGTGTTTGTGGGCAAAAAGATAATGGATCTTGTGACACTCCTCTCCCAATGGCAGAGCAGGAGATGATCTCCATGAGCGGCCGAATATAGCCCCTGGAGGACTGACACATGGTGCTGCTTTTTTGACGGGGTTATCGGTGGTCGGCCACACTCCCACAGACTCAGGGGGTTATTACAAATGAAAAGCAGCAGAATGCCAGACAGACATAGGCTAAAAGAGGTTGAGAGCAAGGCAAAATAAAAAAGACATGAAAGGTATGGTTACTGCAGTGTCAAGGCTGAAAGAAACAGAGTCGTGTCAAGACATATCCTTCATTGGTTACAGGTATGGCAGGAAAAACTCTTGCAAAATGTAATTTCATGGAGATTTACCAAGGTTTATTTACAAGTTCTAAATAAATATCCAGCAGCTGGCTTGCACTAACATTACATCACAATAGACAGATTAAAGACCTCTGCCAAGGCATTACAGTTTCACTCTGGTGACATAGTTACTTTGTTGTTATGTTAGTTATACTACTAACAGACAAGTCTTACAATGACAAAGAACCACTTCAAACTGCTGGATCCAAGAACTACACCACATTTACTAATGTTTCCAAAAATACCATCAGAATCTGACCAAGAGCCACGGTAGAGCTTAGAGCCTGCGGTGTAAAAGTAGAGCAACTACAGCTCACCTCGATGTTGTGGGTTCAGACGATTTACTGAATGTCTCTCTGCTCTCTCCCCCTTAATTTCCTGTTACTTCTCCACTGTGCTATCTACTGTAAGAAAGACAAAAAATAACTAAAAGATGTCACAACTAATGTCTGCAAAAAACACAATATGAGTTGAAGTAACTGAATGTGTGTATAGGACCTCGCAAATGTAATATTATCACATACTACTTACTATGCAGCTCTATCACCTGTAATGTGTGTTTAAGTGTTTTTTGCATGTGTCACCTTGCTGTGCAGTGTAGGTGTGAGGACATACAGAAGACCTCACCCAGCATCACTTCAGTCCACCCTCAGTGTATTTATGCATTCACTGTCAACAGCCTGTTCAATAAAGCATGAGGCTGCTGCTACTCTGAGACCTCCATAATGCCTACCACTGTTCTGCATACGCTCCTGCTGTGTTCTATTTGAAAACTCACTGCAGCTGTCACTCTAAGGTGACACTCAGCACCCACCACTGTCATGTCCACTCATCTCACAGTCAGTCCAACATGGCTGCTTTGTATTCTCCATACAGCGCCATGAGAAACATGAAGGTGTCTGTGCAATCTGCATGATCATGTTTGAGATTATACCTTACAGGTCAAAAGGAATGTGGGAAGGAAAAGCCAGATAATACTGATATATAGATGATACTTGTAGAGATTCTCAGTCATCCAAGAGTCTTCGATTCTGGAGCAAACTGGTGACAGAGCTGAGTTTTTTATCCAACAGAGGAAATTACAAAGCTTGTCTCATTTTGAAGAAAGGGAGTGAAGAGGGAGAAAGGTGTACTGACTCAGAAACCTGTGTAGCTCCTGGCATAATTATTTTGTGAAAAAAAAAAAAACAGCTTCAAATTTAGCAAATAAACTTCTGTCAAGATTTGCTAAGGGGTATTTGATTATTGGTGTTGTTATTTTCTGCCCACCAGCCTGGCAGCGAGGTCATCCTTCATCTTCCTCATGCCGATTATGATACAATCAATCCTGACACTGATGGGCGGCTACACCTTTACACCAGTCACATGGACCTCACAAACACTGCTGCACGCACACACCTGTCAGTTCACATTCATCTGGGTGACACTCGCGCCCATCCCATTCATGACACACCATTGATTGATAGGTAGCCCCCCGGCCCTCTGTTTGTTTTGCTGTTGTGTCTGAGCCGCTCGAAAGATTATCATCTTATCCAGCCTGGCCTGACGCTATGTCCTCTCCCCTCCACTCCCCTTTGCTTCTCTTTTATGTGATGCTAGCTCTGGCATGGACAGAGAGGATCCTGATTGGCACAGCTAATAGAAAGACACGTTGCCAGCCTTCACAACTTATCATCTCTGCTCTGCTCCTCAACACTTAAACAGAGACAGATCCGATCGCTGACTGATGCAACTCTGACACCAAAGTGTGCTTCTGTGTGTGCGCTGCACCTTTTTGACACACTGTTGATGGCCATATGAGAACGAGTACACTGGAAGAGAATTAGAAAGCAGACTTGGGCTGATGGAATAAAGAGCACTTCCTCTAGTTGTTGTTAAAGTGAGCTGAATTTGGTTTGTTGTGTTCCTTTTTGCTTCTGCCCCCTGCTGTGCTGGTAGACATGTGCAAACAAGAACAACTTAGAAAGATACAGCAGACCACACAGCAGCATGAATCAAACATAACTCAAAATCTGCCATCTCCAAAAAGAATCGTTGCCCTTAAAAATCAAAACCATGTCAGCGATGGAGTTGTGGATGTTATCTTCCATCTCCTGCAGTAATAAAAACACAGGCCTTCTAACATAATCTATAGAGGACACAATTGTTTACTGAGACATTGCATGCACATTATGGGATTATGTCAAGTCTGCAAGCAGCAAATGATTAGTTGGCTTAGCTCTGGTGATATGCCTTTTCTCCAGAAGGCAGACAAAAACAACAACATTTCTAAACAACTCTGTAAAAGCCAATTATCCCTGGGTTTAAAAATATTTTACTGATATGCCTTCATGACACAATATACTCACTCACGCAAGGCTGACTTATTATCAGAATGATTACAAAGTCAAATGACAACTTCCACATGCTGCTCTCTGGCTGTCATTTTTGCAAAAAGACCATTCTTCATAATCCAATGCTGTGTGGGTGGGTGACTTCATTTTTAAAATCATTTAGAAACAACACATGACATTTAAAAGTCATGCATTTGAGAGGAATTTATGCTCATTAAAATTAAACCACACAGTACTTTCTATTGCTGCAGAAATGCAGTAGTGTAATGATATTTAGAAATAAAAGATTAAAATTGAAAAAGCCAAACGTCAGAAAAAGTCAAGAAAAACAAATATATGCAGCTAGAAAAGAAAACAATATTAGAACAGTGGGGATTATTAGTTGAAAAGATGAACTCTGGGGTTGGTTCAGTGCCTGCCAGCATCAGTGATAGCCCAGTGAGGAGCTCCAGCAGCTTCTGGCACATATGATTTCAGGTGAGCTCACTCAAATGAAAATGCATTATTTATTATTATTATTATTATTATTATTATTATTATTATTATTATTATTATTATTATTATTATTTGAGTGCAGTAATTATATCTGGAGGACTGTCTCTTAACCAATGGCCTGCAAACTCCAGGCAAACTCACAGAGAACCTAATTTACAATCATAGCGTGGACATGCCATCCCTCTGTCTGCCTGTCCGCAATGAAAAAGCACCAGCAAAGAGGAACGTTAGGTTACTGATGCAGAGAAAGAGCCCAGACAACTTGAATCCCAATGTCCAAATTTTAACATCCCTGGAGCAGGGATGGAGCAGAGCAGACAGCTTTGGATTTCACACTAACACAGACAATAGGGCCATAACACCCACGGCCTCTCATGAATCAGCACCAGTCCACTCATTTGTCTAGGAAAGTTAAATTAGCCTCATACATTTCACATGAAAATGTTCAGATACAGCATTCTAGACTCACCTCCCACTTTATGGGTACATCTATTCGATTGTTTATGCATATATTAAATCAAGAAAGTATATGGCAGTATCACATTGTGTTTGAACATGCAGACAGGTTTGAGAAATGTATTTAAAGTGAGCATCACAATGGTGAAGAAATGTGATTTATGTGACTTTGAACAGGGTGCGGTTTTAGAGCCAGATTCCTGATCTACTGGGATTTTCACACACAACCATCTCCAGAGATCGCAGAGATTGGAAAATATCCAGTGAACAGCATTTCAGTGGCAAGCAATGACTGATGAAGACTCTGAACACACAACAGGCCCAACTTTGAGTCAGCTCCAGAGAAACACAGTGGTTGTCAGCAAAGGACAGGAAAATAAGTCTACATTTTGCATGGACATTGCATTTGCATGTAAAAATGTTGCCTGTAAAGTCCCAAAGTCTTCAGATGGTAGGACCTTAAAAGTCACCAAATAAAGTAGGTGCTGACTGTACAGTCTATAGTTACACATATTTCTGATCAGAAGCAGAATTCATAGATATAACTGTATATGATAGCAAAACTTTATTATTTTTAGCTCAGGTACATTTCCATTGGCTCCACTGAGAGTCATTCATTCAACACCCAAGGGACAGATTGCTGAAAAAACAAAACAAAAAAAAAACATTAAAATCTCAAAAATCATCAACTCAGTCATGTCTCATTTTAGTACATTATCATTAATTGTTAATTTCTAACTACATTTGATGCCGATCAGTTTTACTGAGGAAGTTGTGAAAAACAAGGAAGCCATAAAAGATTAGTGGAAATCAGCCTTGGGACTAAAAGCTGTCATGTTCTTATTTCTATTATTATTTTTTTTTGTTTAAACTGAACTGAACCACTATTTTTAAAACCCCATCAGCAGTCACATCTGATCTATGTCTGTCTGCTTTCATGTTTTCATTATGATTGTAAATAATGACAGTCGGTGTAGGCTGACAATACTTTTAAATAATGTTTGATTTGAAAAGACCAAGGGGCTTGTTTATTATTTCATTTGTAAATATGTATTTACATAAAAGCCACTTAATCATTTGTTTATTTTCCTCTTAATTTAGAGCCATTGTGCAAATATTCAATTACAAATCGAACAAAAATATGTGAGGTCTGAGACTGGGGTTTGTTGTGAACACTCCACTGTACTTCAGAGCCTCTCATGTGCAGACTCTCACTGTCTTTGCATGATTTAAGTGTAGGTGGAAAGTGTTTTTGAATGTGTTTTGGCCTACACATGAGTGATAGGATATTTAAGTTAAAAATCACAGCTACTTTTATGCCCTTTTGTGGATTAATGTGTCATTGCCACAGGGTTTAACAAGGTGTAAACATATACAGCTAATCCTTGCTCTGTAATCCTGAATGCTGCTTCTAAGACTAACATGAGTGAGCTCTTTCATGAAGTCATAGGAGCACAGACTGCCAGAGCTGCCTCATTATGACAATCATATCAGTCTTAATAGGTTTCTATGGTGCTGTTATGTTACGCTGATGGAGCATTTGGAGTATGTGTGGAGATCACTTTGAGTTCAGCGACCTGTGCTGTGTGTTACAGGATCCATTTACCACCAGAAGATACTGCATTAGGAATTATGTTTTTATTAGTGCTGTCAATCGATTTAAAAAATTAATCAGATTAATCACACTCTTGGGCTGTGATTAATCACGATTAATCACAATGTATAACTTGGTAGATTTTCCATGACAATATGCAGCATTTAAAAAAAAAAAAAAGTTTAGAGAGGTTGAGGAGTGTGTTTTTACTTGGATAAAAAACACATCTCAGAAATAACTTCTGAATATTGTGAGAGAGCCTTTAATAAGTCTGTGTAGTAACTGAGGTAACAGTGTCTGCTGAACTGTGCTCTGCATTAAATCTACTGCAGACAACTGAGCCTCTCCTCTGCTCCTCTCAGCGCCGCAGGGGCACGGTACAGTCACCTGTCAGGGGTGGGGCACGGTCACCTGTCAGGGGCGAGGTACAGTCACCTGTCAGGGGTGGGGCACGGTCACCTGTCAGGGGCGAGGTACGGTCACCTGTCAGGGGCGAGGTATGGTCACCTGTCAGGGGCGGGGTACGGTCACCTGTCAGGGGCGGGGCACGGTTACCTGTCAGGGGCGGGGTACGGTCACCTGTCAGGGGCGGGGCACGGTTACCTGTCAGGGGCACGGTACAGTTACCTGTCAGGGGCGGGGCACGGTCACCTGTCAGGGGCGGGGCACGGTCACCTGTCAGGGGCGGGGCACGGTTACCTGTCAGGGGCGGGGTACGGTCACCTGTCAGGGGCGGGGCACGGTTACCTGTCAGGGGCACGGTACAGTTACCTGTCAGGGGCGGGGCACGGTCACCTGTCAGGGGCAGGGCACGGTCACCTGTCAGGGGCGGGGTATGGTCACCTGTCAGGGGCGGGGCACGGTCACCTGTCAGGGGCGGGGCACGGTTACCTGTCAGGGGCACGGTACAGTTACCTGTCAGGGGTGGGGCATGGTCACCTGTCAGGGGCGGGGCACGGTCACCTGTCAGGGGCGGGGTTCAGTCACCTGTCCGCAGTGAGGCTGCCGCTCTGAGTCGAGAACTGACGATCGCTTTATGGAAAAACAAACAAAACACCGCAAATGAATCGTTTGTAGGAGTTTGCAGGTCCATAAGTTCAGGGATGGCCATGGATCGCCCCCCGCTCTCACCACGGGTCCAGGATGCACAGAATGCACAGCTCCCAGGAACGCGCACGGACGGAGGCAGTGAAAAGAAGCGATATAAAAAGCACACGTAACATTTATTAGTAAAAAGTTTTACACAGACTCGTGAGGGGAGGGAAAGGAGAGGGCTGTAGTGCAGCGGCCAAAGAGGTGGACTCGTCCTGAAGTCGAACAATGGGCAAACGTGTGTGAGGCAGGTTTTTTGTCTTCCCTGGACGCGTGGGACGTTCACCGTGAAAGCAAGTCAATGTTGTGATATACGCACATTTCCAAGACGGTCACGCGCCCCCCGCGACACGGCTTGACGCCCTCCGCCGTACGCGCTGGTGTACGGCAAAACAGATCATGTGATTAATTTGCGTTAATAAATTTGAATGCGTTAATTTTTTTTCTATTAATCGCATGAGTTAACACGTTAACATTGACAGCCCTAGTTTTTATATTCTATAATCACCTGGAAATGAGAGTGGGGTTTGTGTTTAGATAAGCAGCAGGTTTCTTTCTAGGAGGTTGACAGAAGAATGACGGCTCTAGTCTGACCTGGCATTAAAATCCAGCTAGCGTAATGTAATACAAAATCATCACCACAATTTCGCTCACTGTCTCCTTAGAAGCTGAAATTGAAGGCACGTTTGAGGTTGGCCTGGGTCATATGTTCTCTTCATTCAGAGAACTCTCATATCACTGCCTTATAAAGTGACTTTTTATGCAGCCCTCTCCATTTATCTGGGCTTGTGACCAGCACAAGGGCAAACCACTGGCTGGTTTTCCCCCTCTGTGAATCAGGTGCACTACAGTCCCACTAAGCAGTATAGTCCTTTATTATCTCAGTAGCAGGAGTGGTTTGTAGATTCACAATGGGAGTCCATCACACATCCCATCAGAGGCTGCTGGTCATGGCTCCTAGCTCCACTGACAGATTCATGACTTTTTCTGGCAGGAGGAAAGGCTTCAGTCATTTGGTTTTACTGCCTTTGACAAGTTGTCCTAAGGAAGCTCCCCCTTTTGTATTGCAAAGTACTGAACAGTGAACAGTGGCAGTCTATAAATCCCAAGAGGCCAGAACATCCACTTAGTGCAAATGACTGTATGGCTCCTATTCCCACTCTCAGCCCCTCTGCTTTTACTGTGGCCTTTAATTGCACGCTGTAGTGTCACAAAATGTGTATAAAAGTGGTGAGACAGACCATTAAAACAAATACTAGATATGCAAACTGGATCCAACGCAAATATTCTTCAGAGCTGTGTGGTCTGTGTGTGTCCTGTGGAGCAGCAATTTAACCATGCTGCTTTTTCTAAACTTAGCCCTGTTTGTTTGAACCTGCTGTACAAAAGGTAAAGCAAGGTAGAATCTGGGAACATTGAAATGTCATTGTGAATGTAGGGGGCAGTTGTGGCAGTTGAAACCATATTTTCATTTTTCATCATAAACACCACATCTACAGATTAGATGTGAAGAATAAAAGGCCAAGTTTACCTTGCCAAACATCAGTGCTTTCAAAATGCTACATGTACATGTAGTCTTCTCTCTTCAGTTTACTCAGCCACATTTAGTCAATGCCATTCTTTTATATGGACACAATCAGCACTGTGTCCTTGTATTTCTATAGTCTGGATTCATTTACATAGCATCACTCACAAAAGGAAATTTCACTGAGCAATCTCTGATCACAGTGTTTACATTCATGTGTCTGTTCTTATCTTATATAGCACCTTGAATATTACAGGCTGAAGTGCATGATTCAGAGTGGAGCTTGTGATCAAAGACTCCCACCTCTTCATTTAAACAGTTAATGCAAATTCACTCAGTGTCTGTGGGTGGTGCAACAGTTAAAAGAATTCAGCCTCATATTTTTAGTTTTAGTTTCTCTTTTCAAGTATAATGTCTAATACAGCTATTCTCCATTCATTTCCTGCAGGTTTCGGATGTCTTAGGGTATTTTTTACATTATTAATCCCATTAGAATGAAGGTGATGTAGAATTACTGCATATTTTTAGAGCTCTGGTGGGATTTCCTGGTGGTGTGGCAGAGCTATTTGAGACTGACACTGGGGCAGATACTAGCTCTGTGTGCAGTCCTTAATCTTCTCATTAGGCACAAACTAAATAACTGTAACTTGACTAGATGAGTTTGAAAGTCTGTGCAGGCTGAAATATTAAATACAAGTACATGTTTGAGCTGCGAATGATTAATAGCAGCAAAAGCCCCTATTGCTCTTCAGATTTGACTAACCATGCTGAATTAATTTAGCTGTTGCTTCAGGTCATTTTTTTCTCAAGACGATATCTCTGGAACATTTAAGGTGAAATGAGTTTCACTGCTGTTCCAGTCAAGGCTGGGTGAACTTGACTTTTTTCAGTATTTGATGATACAGAACAGCAGAGGACAAGGGGTGGGGGGTTACAGACGCTCTCAGTGGATTTGTTGTGAAGCAGGCAGCAGATAAACATACTCTGTCTCAATTTGTGCATCTTTACCTACTGTTTATATTTACATTTGCAGGTAGAGAAAACTAAAGTGACCTGTACACTTCCTGCCTTCAACAGTCACCAGATTTGAGAAAGCCATTTTGACAAATCAAGGTCTATTCATCTGGCCTGGCCATCCTAATTTGCTCTGCCGTGGAGGTCATGTTTTCACTACAAATAATGTATACAGTAATTTTCAGGATATTAATATGCAAAAGAAGATATTACGGATATTTGGTGTGAACTCAGAACGCTGTCTGGATCCAGAAATGTTTACCATTGCAATAGGACCAAACATAGAACCTCCAGTAAAGTCTTCATGGCTTCTTTTTCAGTTCTGTGTCTCAATAATTAGATTACCCCTGAACTCGAAGGTCTGGATACTCTATAGTTACCATTGCAAGATAGGAAAAATACCTTGGCAGAGGTCTACACTGAAACGGCACACTTAAAAAATAAACCTCACATAATGCCCACTCAAACGGTTATGATTGGTTAGGATTGAGTTTGGAGCTAAAGACAATTTGAATGGAAGAGGTCCAAGGCTCACTTTACTTTCTACTTTATTTTAACTAAATAGGACTGGTTGGACAGGTTAATAATAGCAAACATAAAAATCTGTTTTCAGTTGTAATATCACATCCAGCAAACAATGACTGTAAACAGACTTATTGTGACTGTTTGGTCAAGACAGTGCAGTGATGGCAGTAATGCTGTCTACTTTGAAAGTTTACCAGTTTAAAGTAGCACCAAAAAATTGTTAATTTGAATTTGAATTTATTAATGGAATGCCCCTTGAGATGCAGCATCTCATTTTCGAGGGGGTTCAAAACACAAAATTACAGATGACATATTACATACAATACAGTAGACAAAATATACAACATGATTTACAACATACAACACAATACAATACAAAACAACACAATACAGACAATACAAACATTCTCACTTCTCTCTCTCTAGTCAAGTCTAGCCCTCTGATGCATGAATTATGAAAGCCTTGGTCAAGATTCAAGTGTTTTTATTCTTCTCAGGGCATGAAAAAAAAAGTTAAACTGTTTTTTCTTTTTAAATATAATTTTTTATATTTTTTAACATGTTCAATCCAGTGGACTACATGCGCCTGAGCACTCAACATAAAACATTGTGAACTTACTGTAAAAATTAATTAACTTGTGTTCTATTGTAAATACACAAACCCTTGTTTATTTTTATGCTTTAAAAAACATTTCAACAATTTTTGAGAAATTTCTACATAGTATAGGCACAATGTTTAGGCCTGAATATGAAAACCAATGACACTCATAGCCATGAATCTAACACCTAAATGTAACAAACCATCCCCAACAGGAGAAACATTATTGTGAGTCTGCACAGTTCTATAAGGATGCAGGATAGTATTACCAAGCCCTTATATTAGCATGTTGGAAGAAAACAGTCACAGACATAGCATTTGCAATTATTCCAAGATGAAGGCCATCCTCACTAGACCAGTACATTCGTGCCCTAGGATACCAAATGTACCCCATGATCAGATTGACCCCTAAAAAAATCTGCATTTCTTCTCCTATCACTGCCAGATTTTCTTTCCCTTTCTGGAGAGCATACAAGTTGGTGTTGTGCACTATATCATGAATGAGATCTGCTGGAAACAGATGTCTGAAAAAATCTATGGGATCTCTTCCCTCCACATTCAGTTTCCACTCTCCTAGAAAAGGAGGCAAGTCTCCATCAAAGTCATTGTCTTGGACTTTCCAGATGTTTTTTCGATCTTGAGTACGGTCAGGTGCCATATGCCCATCTTCCACAGCTTCCTGAACATGCTGACCATCCTCTGCATCCTGCCCCTCATCATCCTTACTTTCTGTATCCTGACTGTCTGTATCTTCATCATACTCAGCTCCTCTGTCTCTGTTCTTCTCTGGCAGCCACTCATCATCACTGTTGTCACTGCACTCATCATCACTGGAGTTGGACGGAATTTCCTTGACTATTCTGTAGGCTGCCTTATTCTTTGCTGCACTTGAAGTCTACAAAATATGATAAAATAATTATTATAGTAACTCAAACTACAGCTAATGTGCACAAAAATGTATATTTTAAACTAATAGCTTATAAATATGACAATTATACACTGACTTATAACCAAAACAGCCATAAGAAATAGTGAAGCAATTATATGACTTGTGTTAAAAAATATACTGGGTAATGCATGACGTCCACTTCACTGGACAAATGGTTAGTCGAAATTTTCTACATATTGGACATAAAAATTTCATATTCCAAACAGATAATATCCTTCCCTAGATGTTACTGTATATCATCATATTTTTTTTTACCAGTGGAGCTCTTCTAGTATAGAAGGATTGAAAAGATATTCCAGCAGTGGTTGGCAGGGGTGGCTGTTGAGCGGCCATCTTGGATTCAGAGGAAATTTACATGCAATTACACCGACTGACCACTGAATTGACGTCAATAGACTATGGTAGCAGAGGGCACTCTAGAGGCTGATATGCAGTTTCACCATAGAAATCAATGCATTAAAGAGAAAGTTACTTTTAAGTAGCTGTCCACTGTAGTGACCGCTATGCACCAGAGGGCTAGACTACAGATATACAAGGGCAAGTAGCCCTAAAAAAAAAAAAAAAAAAAAAATTAAAAACATGTACAGGTCTTGCGGTATGTAAACACGGAGGACCTAAAAACTCTGAATGATGTGAAGTTTCTTATTGAGGGGGGCAAAACAATTAATTGACTGGAACAAAGGATTTAAAGTGAGACATGTTCTTCGCATTATATAATCTATGTGAGGTTTAAAATTAAGTTCGGGGTCAAGCCAGAGTCCAAGGTATTTTATAGCATCAACTTTCTGCACTGAGGAGCCATCATTAAATAGAGGTGTAAATCAGAAGAGAGTAAGTTATGATGTGAACCAAAGAGCATGCAACAAGATTTTTTCATATTTAATGTTAACCTATTATTAAAAAAGCCAATTTTGAACAAAATTAAAGTCTGACTGTAACTGATTTTGTAATATAGAAAGTGTCATCAGCATATAAATGTATTGAACAGATTGAGGTGACTTGAGGAAAATCGTTTATAAAAATAGAAAATAATAAAGGGCCCAAAGTGGAGCCTTGAGGAACGCCCCTTTCGACAATATATTTAGCTTACTGAACACCAAGAAAAGTAACATATTGATGGCTGTTATGGAGGTATGAATTGAACCATAAGACAGCATCAATGCTAAGACCAATAGAATAAAGCTTATCAAGGAGTAAATAATCATCAACAAGATCAAAAGCTTTAGACAAATCAAGAAAAATTGCACCCATATATTGATTTAAATCAAAGGCAGTGTGTACATCATTAGTACATTTTAACAAAGCAGTTGTGGTGGAAAACCCAGAACGAAAGCCAGACTGAATAGGAGATAAAATATTAAATTGAATAATATAATTATATAATTAATATAATTAACATAGTTCAAGTTCAAGTATAGTTCTCAAATACTTTGGCAACTGCACAAATTATAGAATTTGGCCAATAGTTGTTTAAATCGGTTGGATCTCCTCCTTTCAAGAGGGGTGTAACTTTGGCTGTTTTCCAAATAGATGGAACAGAACAGGTACTTAAAAACAAATTAAACAGGTCTGCTAAAGGGTACATTAAAACATGAGAAGCAAGTTTCAGAAATCTGACATCTAAACCATCCGGACCAGCACTGCTGTTGGTATTCAGTTCAGATATAGCATGGTAAATATCAGCAGGTATCACAGACTGAATCATTTGATAAATTTGACAGAAAAAATGGGTTGGAATTTTGACTTTTACAAATAGAAGTAAAATGATCATTGAAGGCTTGGTAAATCATAAAGGGATCAGAAATCAAATGGTTATTGACAACCACATGGTCTGTAAAATTGCTTTTCGTCTTGTTTAGTAAAAGATCCAGTTGACTCCAAAATCGCTTTGGATTATTTAAATTCTGAACAAAACCTTCTTTATAGTAGTCAGATTTTGCATTCCTAGTCTGTGTCTTGGAATGATTTCTAAGTAGTTTAAACGTTTCCCAGTTTGCAGTATCTTTGGTAGAACGATATTTAGCCCATGCTCGGTCCCGTTGTTTAAAAAGATTAATCAAAGCAGGGCTGATCCAGGGAAGATGTCTACCTTCAACACGAAATGATTTTAAAGGAGCATGTTTATCAATTATATTAGCTAATTCAGAATTTAAAAAAATCCATGCATCCTCTGCATAAAGAATAAGCTGAAATCTGTCCCAGTTTATGTTTACTAAATCCTTAATAAATATATCAATATTAATATGCTTAATTTGTCTTAATTTAATATAGCTGGGAGCAGCACTTGGTAATTTGATTTTCAAAACACAAAACACAATTGAATGATCACTAAAACAGTCAGACATCACACCTGAGAGGGTTATTCTTTCTGGGTGTGTAACCAGTATCCAGTCTAACAGCGATGAGGAGTGCTGTGTTATTCTAGTGGGTTCTTTAATAAGTTGAGTGAGATTAACACTATTAACCAAATTTCTGTCACCAGAGGAGGAACGGTGGAGCCAGTTACTGTTGAAATCACCCAAAATTACCATTTCATTGTGTCTGTTAAAGGAATTGATTGTAGAAAGTATGCAATTCATAGAATCTTGGGGAACAAGTGGAGGTCTATAAATATTAGTAATAGTTAATTGTTTATTAGAGTGAAAAATGATATCAATGGCTAGGCATTCAAAATTAATAGGATCCACAGTTGGTAAAACACGTAAAGAGGTTAATGTTGTGGATACATAGGTTGCTACACCACCTCCTCTTGAGCCTCTATCAGCTCTGTATAAATTAAAACCAACAATATTTACGCCATCGTCTGAAATTTTGCTACTAAGCCAGGTTTCTGATATGGTAATTATATCTGGTTTATAATGAGAAACCCACACTCTTAACAAATCAATTTTTGATATGATACTCCTTATATTGAGCTGAATAATTTTTAAACTCTTGGTTGTTTCTATTGTTGATAAAGTTTTAATGAATCGAGCAGAGTGAGAGAGAAGAGCGAGAGGTAGACAGACAAAGACAAACAAATGTACAATGACACACAAACAAATAACGTAAACAACAGCTATAGTAAAAATTAGATTGTCTGCATCTGCAGGTTCAGGCTACTACAAACCTTTTAATGAGTAAATAAACAAAATGTGACTATTGAGAATTAAGGATTTTTTTTTCTTATCCTTTCCTTTTGTGACACCTACATTATTATTAAACTGAAAAAGACAAGCACAAAAGAAGTCAAACTTAAATTACTCGCCAATATTTGCAAGAATAGAACGTAAAATACCACGTCCGACAACATTTTACAACATCGGCAAACAATTTACGACACAACATCGCAATTGACGGCAAAACAAGCAGACCTAGTTAATTGACTTGCTGTCAGTCACAAAGACAAAAAGCTTTGATGCTTACATTATTAAATCGTTTTTCAATCATCAGTTTCAGTGATAACAGAACAAATCAAAAGCTGTGATCAAATCAAGAAAGCAGCGTGGAGATCTTTACTCACGATGCCCTACGGAGATGTGACGAGATCCCGAAAGAAGTCCTGAGCATCCTTCGGGAGCGAAATAGTTTAGGTTTCCCATCTACAATGACTTTCAGTGTGGACGGAAACAGTAATGAGTATTTTTTACCAGCTGTACAAAGCTTTTTCTTAATGTCGTCAAACTGCCTGCATTTTTTTACAAGTTCAGCACTGAAGTCAGGATAAACATAAAAATGCTTGTCCTGGTAGATAAGCTCCCCTTACTCCTGGGCCAAACGCAAGACCTTGACTTTATCCTGAAAATGCAAGAACTTTGCCAGAATGGGCCGAGGAGATTTAGCATTGCTGGAGGAGTTGAGCGCAGGGGAACGGTGCACCCTTACAATCACCGGGGGTGTGACAAAGTTGTCACCAAAGAGCTGAAGAATAAGCTGGGCAAGAAAACCAACCATATCCGCGCCTTTGCTGCGCTCTTGGACATTAATAAAACAAAGATTATAGGACCAACTCCTGTTCTCAGCCTCATCCACTTTATTTCTCAGGTATGCGTTTTCCTTTTCCAGCAACACGACTCGTTTGGTGATGTCCTCAATGTTATCTTCATTGCCACTAACACGTTGCTCCAATTCCGTAATCTGTTCGCCCAAAGACGAAAGTGAACCTTGTATATTATTCAAAGTTGTCAGGACAGATGTCATTTTGGCGTCAATGTGTGCAGTCATCTCAGTTTTACTCTGGATGTTAGCCTCCCAGACTGTTTGGAGGGAGAACTCACATCTGTTCATGCTGGGCGTTTGTAGCTCCATGAGAGGTTAATTGACAAATAAACCAGTCAAAATGGAAACTTAGTAGGTTCAGTGAAGACAAAGATGTTCTAATAGCTCATCCTCAATGGGCCACAAAGATGCAGTAGTCTGTAACCCTTTGCGGAACACTCATGCAGCAGCGGCCATCATGAAAAATGGTGATTCTAGTTAGTGAATAGGGGTCATAAGTTGTAGTGCTCATATGCTGAGTGTACAACATGAATGAGCACAAACACCAGGATGCCATTTGAGACACAGTTTCTGATCCTGTGGTCCATAATTAACTCAAGATGTTGTGCATGCAGCGAGTGACAAACTGATATGATGGTGCACTGGGGCTGGAGGTGGCAGTGGCTGAGGGGCATGGTTAGACACAGCTCATGGCTTTGGAGCTTGAGGTCAATTAGCCACGCTAAGTAGTCTGAGCATGAGTTCTCCTGCCGATCATTAGTATTCTGCTGTGAGTGTGCCTCTGATCGAGAAGTCTCCCCACATTCAGACGCAGGAGGGGGAGAAAGAGGCTGAGTGTTCCTTTATCTTCTGTGGCCTAATGGGGTAAAAGAGACAATATTCCCCTCTCATGTTAGCTCTTCTCAATGGAGCGAGCATTTAGCCTCTGTGCAGAGGTGAGCTGGGAATAAATGGCTGGCAGCTGGAATGGGATGAGGAAAGGTCAACAGCGTGTCACACAGTCCATCTATCAGGTAAACCACAGCCACTTGTTCAATAATCTCAAGGATGGAAATGGATGCCACATCTCACATTACAACATGTCCAGAAGTTCTTTGTATTTGTTATGTGTGATCTGTGATTCAACATCACAAACAGAACTGACCATTTATTTCCCCAGGCCATGGTAACTGGAGGAGGTAAAATGAACTATTACCTTGTTTCCCATATTCTATTTTCCCACAAGCCAATGGGGCAGTATGCCCAGGTTTGGCGACCCGTCTTCAATTTAGAGCAATTTAGCCAAGTGATGGGTGTAATTTGTTTCCTCCGTCAAGTTGCCATTTGCATTTAAATTCATCATTACCAGCCATGTTTTGCAGAGATTTCCCCAGATCGTAGGTGTCAGGACTCCAGTGACTTCATGCAATCGGCCTATTATGAAATCTGCAGTACAATTCACATATTTTGCCAAAGAACAGGTCTATTTTCTTCTTTTTTGGGGATTGGAAGAACCTTGACAGTGTCGTCCCTTGGGCTAAAGCACAAGACATTAGGAGGAAATGAGTGTCTAAAGAGGCAGCTGGCAGCTCATCTCCTTTTACCTGGCAGAATACAGGCTCCACCACGTGGCTCTAACACTCCCCCTTGCTGAAAACTTCACATTATGTCTGCAGCGCAAGCATAAGGGAGGGCTGCTCTTTGGTCAGGGATGACACCCAGCCTTTACACTCAAACATTAGCTACATTAATTGCATTCCTCCTCTAAAATGTGTCATTATGTGAGGAAAAACAAAAACGAACAGTAATAAAGGATGTAAGCCAGAGGATCCATAAATTCTCAAGATAACAATTCTATAAACATCCCAGTAAGACAGCACTGCAACAGTACCTCCTCCTTAGTCCACAGATACTCATGCCTCTCAGAATCTTTTACCATTAAAATGATGAGAAGTCTTAATTTAATCTCTCTGTTCTCACCAAATTAATACAATAAATATAAAAGTGTTACTCTAGTTTTCTTCTTGCTTTTCTGGAGTGTAATTGGCTGGTGAATAGAACAATACATACAGACCTCTTAAAACAGTGAGTCCTGAAAACGTCTCAGGTTACTGAGTGTAACCCTGTTCCCCAATATAGCAGGAACAAGTGGGAACGATAAACTTCGATGCTGCGTAGCATACGCTATGGAAACGAGAAAACCAACGCTGCCGCCCCAGAGTGTCTGGACCCCCAAGGTAGTGAAGAGCACTAAGACCGAGGAGAGTCAAACACGACTCAGAATGAAGACTCGAGGACATGAGAGCTAGGAGTCACATGAACATCCAAACTATAAAACTTGATAAAAGTGTGCGGAGAGGACCAGCCCGCTGCATCACATATCAAATGTAGAGGGGCCCCCTTCGCCAGGGCCAAAGAGGAGCCCACCCCTCCTTCTTGGGAACCAGGAAGTAACGGCTGTAATAGCCGGACTGCCTATCTGCCAGAAGGACACGCTCTATGGCCCCTTTGTCCAGCAAGACTTGTAGCTCCTGAGTCAGCACATGTGCCTGCTCCACAGATGTGCAAACTGAATCCTGTAACCCCCCGCGATGGTCTTTAGCACCCAAGGGGAGACATGAGGCAGAGACGCTCAGGCTGCCAGGGAAGGGGGTTACGGAGGGGGAAGGCGGTAATAACACGCCAGGGACCACTGCTCCCCGAAACGCCGACGGCGGGTGGGTGGGTGGTCCACTGGAAATCAAAGAAATCAAATCAAAATCAAAGAGTGCAGGTCCAGCCTCTTAGAAGCGGTGCGGCGGTCAGCCCCCCGAGCCTTAGGTGTGTGTGTGTGTGGGGGGAGGGGGGGGGGGGGCACATTCCACCACACTCTTCTGCTTCTGGGCGGCACACCAGGAAGAGGCTGGACCTGGTGCGGCGGGGGAGGCACCTCAGAAACGCTTTCTCGTAGCGTTTGGCCTCCCTAAACCTCATGGCGACAGCATCGACAGCGTCGCGGAAGAGGCCAGAGAGGGAGACCGGGGCATCGAGGAGGAAGGCTCGGTCCTTCTCCTTGATGCCCGTGAGGTTCTGTTACAGATGCCTCTCTGTGGCGACCAAAGCCGCCATAGAGCGGCCGATGGCACAGGCCGTCTGCTTAGTCGCCCGGAGAGATAAATCTGTGGCTCGGCGGAGCTCTAAAAATGCCTCATGATCTAATGACCCCCCCCTCACACACACACACACACTCAGATCCTTCAGCAGGTCAGCCTGATACGCCTGCAACACCGTCACAGTGTGCAGCGCAGCACCAGCCTGACCTGCTGCCTGAAACGCCTTCCCCACCAGCAATGACGTCATACGGCACGGCTTGGTGGGAGGGTCTGTTTCTGGAGGGAGGACAATGCCCCAGGAGAGAGGTAGTCCGCAAGTGCCTCCTCAACCCGAGGTATCGCCCCATAGCCCTGCATCTCCGCCCCCACAACAGCTGAATACGTCAGCGTTGAAGGGACAAAGACGGGGGACGAATAAGGATGACTCCATGAGCGAGAGAGCTCCTCATGGAGATCATCAAAAAAGGGGAGAGCTCACCGCTGAGGCCTCTCCCCCTGGCCACTCGACAGAAATCTAATCTAGTTTTGAGCATTTGGGGGATCCCTGGCTCTGCGGCCAGTCAATGTTGAGCCGCTCCACCGCCCTGGTGACAACCTCGAGCAACTCCTCGACCTCCACCTGAGAGCAGGAGGAGCGCCGCGAGGCAGCGGCAGAGGGGGTCAGGTAGGGGATGTCATCAGAACCATGCTCAGCAGAAGCATGGGCCTCATCCTCGTCTGGCAGAAGTGCAAGGGACAGAGAACCCTCTGATCCCGAAGCCTCTGCCAGCTCAACATGCGACCCCCAGGATCGCAGTGGGGAAGTGCTGCCCGACGAGACGAGCATGCGAGACCTTGATTGACAGAAGGTCGCAGTGCTCGCACTCCCCCGCTAGCCCGAGGGCCGCGTGTTCTTCCCCCAAACACTCAAAACAGAACTTGTGTAAATCGTCCTCTGCCAGCTGCCTCTGGCAGGGAGGAACACACACTCGAACGTTCTGCACAGACATACTGTCTTTTTTTTCTCTCTCTTTTATCAAACAATTCACACAGAGCTCTACACACAGCGGTCTGAAGACAAACTGACCTAGAGACTGTTCCTCTCACGTGCCTTTTATACCTTCCAGCTCAATCACGCACGAGCAGGAGCACGAGGTATATAAGCAGGCCAAATCCCTTTGGTATGTTTGACACAAGCTTCACAACTGGTCCAACAAACGACATTTCCCATAACGTATGCTACGCAGCATCAAAGTTTAGCTTTTGAAGGGGAACACAGAGGTCCAGAGCTGCCCCATAATCACCTTCACCTCAGCATGTGCACACCAGGGAAGAGCAAATGCAGCTGGCTTATGAAGAATCACAACTTTATCTAATGTGGTGAGCCGCCTGTTTCCTCTCGTTAAACACTCATAATCTGAGCTTACTTTGGATTTAGGTCTACAGTGTGTTTGTGAATTATCTCATCAGTGCCATAGCAGTCGTCTGTGGGAGTAGAAGGAAATGTAGTGAATATAGGCCATCACTTGGCAGGAGATTATAAATAGAGATGGTTTTAACCTGTCACCACAATAGTCATTCATCTTCTTAAGAAACTCTTAAATCATTGTCCTTGGTAAAAATATTACTGCTTCTATGTCTGAAGTAGGTTTCAGGACTAAGCTGAGTGGTGCTTCCTTTGCGCTTTTCTTGCAACTTTCTGTGTCAGAGCTCTGAAGTAGTAAAAAATGTATGTTTTGTGAGCAGGACAAAATCAGGCTTTATCTAAAGATTTTTTTTGCATTTAACAAAGTTATTTTTCCATCTATTTTTATCAGAGTTTCCCTGCAAATTGACACTAAACTATCATTTCAACCAAACATCATGTGGCAAAGAATGTCACCTGGAAAACACTAAACTTGGACTAAAGCTTGGGTGGTTGCCTTGTCATCAATGGAGTTTAGCAATTAACCAGCAAACTATGACCAGCCTACAAAAAGCAACACTGTAACAAAATAAGTACACACCTAAGCAGGAGAGTGACTTGATTTTTAAATGAGGATCAATTCAAAATATGATTTGAAAATACTGTAAATATAATAAAAACAAGAGTGTCTAAATTAAGAATGCTTGAAAAACTAGAAGCATTCAGAGACAGCGCATACCTCACAATGGTCAACACACTATATTTCCAAAAGTATTAGCTCACTTGCCTTTACACACATATGAACTTAAGTGACATCTTCATCCATAGGGTTTAATATAAAGTCAGCCCACCTTTTGCATCTGAAGTTCTCGTCCAATGTCAGACACTCATGTTGGATGAGAAGGCCTGGCTCACAGTAGTTGCTCGAATTCATCCCAAAGGTGTTCTATCAGGTTGAGGTCAGGACTCTGTGCAGACCAGTCAAGTTCTTCCTCACCAAACTCGCTCATCCATGTCTTTATGGACCCTGCTATGTGCACTGGTGCAGTCATGTTGGATGATGATTAAACATCATGTGTTGTTTTACTGACACCTTGTGGCTGGCACTGGCCCGATTGCGAAATGATACAAAGCTTAAAAAGAAAATCCTGGATCCAGACGTCATTTCTCCTTTTGCCCATTGCCGACATTTCTTGATTATTTTGGTAAAAATCACCCACTACATCTTTAGTTGTTATTGTACGTTAAGTTATTTTGCTAACAAACGAATGGCACAGAAAGACAACTTGCAGGGTTAGTTTCACTTCTGATGTTGTGTGCTGTGTGTCTGAGGCCTGA
This sequence comes from Bostrychus sinensis, assembly GCA_020698575.1. NCBI lineage: Eukaryota > Metazoa > Chordata > Actinopteri > Gobiiformes > Eleotridae > Bostrychus > Bostrychus sinensis. The sequence continues at coordinate 30,036,558 of CM036244.1, forward strand.
CAAACTACCACTCAACCAGAAAACCAACAGCAATGAAAACATAACCTTATTAGCCAGGATTTGTGGCACAATGGTAGTAACATTAGAAACTGAAGTTTTATTGGTGTTGTATTTGGCACATTTGTATAAGTTATTGTCTCCTGACTACAATAAACTGTACAATGGAGTATGGGAGTTGTGTTTTATCGTGAAAATAATGAATTGCCATAAAAACTAAAAATTTTCATCTGTTTAAATCATTCACATTTGACAGAAGTGCTTTTAAAACTCAGTTCTCAGTTTTAGTTGACAAGTAATTACTTTTTTTCCAGTGTCTGCAACTTGTGTTTATCTGCTGCTTGTGCATATAAATATTCATTCACTCATTCATTCATTTTCTTCCACTTATTCTTGTTAGGAGTTGCGGGTGACTGGAGCCTATCCCAGTAACTTTGGGCCTTAGGCAGGGTACACCTTGAACAGGGGCCAGCTTGTCGCAGGCATGTAAATATTGGGAAATTGTATTTACTGCTATTTGAAGAAAGACTCATCATAAGTGTGAATCTCACAACCAGTTGAGCAGAGAAAGAAGCAATTAAAAATGTCAAACCATTCAAGTGTTCTGAAGTGGTTTTCCTCGTCTCTTCTCTTAAAATCCCATAAGTCTCCAATCTGTTGCTGTAAATAATGGAAAGACTAGTGAAAAGTGAAAAAATGGAAAGTCCATTCTGTGAGCCCAGATTGACAATACACGAAGAGGGAATGGACAGTAGGCTGAAATAACTGGTTACACGTCGGTGATATATTGGCAATAAAGACAAATTGATGGAGTTGGAGATCATAAAATATGTCACATAAGAGAATCAATAGTGAGGAGAAAAGGGATGTGTTCTCACAGAGGTAACGCTGACTCTTATATGCTCGATTAGCATCATACTGATTTATGTCCCACCTGGGCTATGACATTTACTGATCATCCTTCTACCATATGGCCCTCTGTACAATGTGACAGCACACATCATAGAATTATTATGGCACTTTGACTTTTCTGTATTTATAGGCCCATATTAAAATATCACAGCCCAAACCAAAGTGCTGCATGAATAATGACCTTTTTCTCTTTTTATGTTACAGTGAAGGCTTTAAATAAACAGAGACTGTGATCTTAAATAAGACATACAGACATAATCAAATAGTACTTGGATAATTATGAATATAGTTTGATACTATAACATACTCAGTACACAGTATGTCTGTTTTGTTTTCCATGCTTTGGGGATAAACAGATAATATATCTAAGGAATAAGTTTACTAAAATAAATGACATATTAAGTATAAGTATAAAATTATTTTTTAGTTTCCACTGATAACATGTTACTTGTGATTTTTGCAAACATATACCTCAACAAGTAGAGTCAATTATACTGCAATACTTTTCTCAAGTTATATATATTGATCTTCTTTCTAGTGTTTTTGACTTCTTTAGTCCTGTTGTTTAATTAAGGTGCATTCACAATAAGAGCAACAGAAACTATAGTGAGTGAGCAAAACCAAACTTAACGCTTGCAAGGGCCACAAAAATAAAGTAAAATTGCAAACTTCATTACATAAGTGAAAACATATGAGTGGAGCAGAAGCCAGTGCAGTCAAGAGACAAGGCTTTCACAACCAAATAAACCATCTATACGAGCCTATGATGACACAAGAAGCTGACATTTCAGCTGAAATTTATGCCTCTGTGTTGTGTCTGAAATATTTTTCTTTCTTCTATTTTTTCCCTCCATACAGAAGTTTCTGGAAACTCAAACTCCTGACTCCTGTCAAGCCATATCCATCACAGATCCCCCAGGTCTACCTGAGCGCTGGCACAGAGGTAAGAGTGCTGAGTGTAGAGGTGGGAGCTGGGTCAGGGGTCACCACATTTAACAAGAAGTATCTGCTCTGAGAGGAAGACCACTGGAGACGCCTTTCTGCCTTTATTTATGTGTCTGTCTGTGTGCGGCAGGAGATGTCAGGAGTCATCGAGTGCACTGAGAGTGGATTAAGAACAGGTAACATGATGTGTGATACACTGAGGGGCCACACTATGGATAAATGACAGCTCTGATTCTCCAGGGTCTGTAATGGTTTGTATAGACACTCATAATAATAGCATTAGATGTACAATAGCATCTTAAACTACTGCACTGAAACTGTGTAGGTACTGCAGTAAAATCAGGCTATACTCAGGAAGAAACACTGCTGCGATTGTCCATTGGTGCATAACAGAATTTACAGACAAAAAAAATGCTTTGGATAGAACATTTTACTGGAAATGCAAACACAAGCAAAGGTGTCAGTGTGGAAAGTCGACCTGGGTTGATTGTTCTGTTTGCAAGAAAGCAAACATCATGTAGTTTTACAAATCAAATGTGACACATCTGCAAACAACAAGTCCACATGTAGGGAAAACAGCAATCTTCACATCCTGAAAAACAGATGCCTTTAGCTTGTTTATACTACCTGCTTAAGCCAACAGGGGACAAACTGAGCCCAGAGCAGACAAACTAAGAACTGATGGAGTGTGGTTCAGAGTGTGCAGAAATAATGTTGTAATAGAGAGCATTTGCAAACTGCAATGTCACAGCTAGATGTCGCCAAAAATACAGACTCATCTTGATTCAATCTAAACCAACTGAGTGATTCTGAAGTGGTTGGAAATCAAAATTGAGTTGCAGGCAGTATACATTTTAGAAGTAGGGATACTACATCCAGAGACAAAAAGCTTTGAAAGACTCAGTCATGTTACTGCAATTTAGTCTGCCTCAGTTGGTATTAAACAATAGAAAGCAATTTGTGTAAACAGCTGCTGTAAGCTCTTCTGTGTAAAGTCAGTTCTGGTCACACAGGTCAGTGCATCTACAACAGCAGCACCAATAATGCCAGAGTCACACTGAAAGCTTTGCCTGTGCAGTGCGTCTCTGGTACAGTTTTCTGACGGACTCCAATTCACGTCGAATGGGTTGCATGTGCGGCACTTCGCCAACCAGATCCAGCTGGGGAGACCACAAGTTCATGGGAGAAAAGCGAGTTCAAGCTAAAGTTATGAGTTCACATGATAACAACCATGTTTATAGAGTTAAGATTCAATGTTTACAGAGATGTAAGTGAGAGGCTGTACAAGTGTTTTTATTTTGGCATTTTCTGGAACCTCTTCACTGGTCTCGGGTCTTACTTCCTGTCTTGCTCACTCTGCTCTGTTCAACTTTATGCATGACGGCTCCGGCATCTGACAAAAATAGACTCGATTCCTATTTCCGGACATGGAGACGTACTACAATGCAGTCGGTGTGAACTCACGCATTAACTTACTTTGCGTCTTTTTGTTGCAGAGACACAACACCTCAATGCACAATGTTTTTGCACAATAAAAAGAACACTTTGCTGTTCTACCAAAGCAGTGTTTTGCACAGTACACACATCTATACTTATCATAGGGGCTTTTGGCTGGGTTGGAGGTGCAATATTCGTATCATCAGTTTTCCTCTAATCATTGTTTTCTGGGAGAATAGCTACTCTCCTAAGCCCTCCTCAGAGCACCCGTCTTCTCCCGAGACGCCGCCATCCACAGAAACGTCCCATGGGTGTTGTAAATGAAGCCTGCTGTTTCCTCCAATGCAAAAAGCTCACAGCTAAAGTGAAATGATCTTTGAATCTAAGCATTTTTATCTCTTTTTCTTCTCTTTGCTCTCCCATTTTTGGGTCCAATTAGCTCAAGAAGGAGCATGAGGTAAGGGATCTATTACATATAACATTTTATAGTTTCTCCACTCACCAGAAGCAATAAAGAAGGATATTTTAACATTTCCAAATCAAAAGGAGGTTTTTGCACTTTGGGCTAAAAAAATTGCAAGTGACTTCCGACAAAGCTTGTCAGAAAGTTTTGTCAAACATTTCAAAGGAGAATCAGTGGAAGTTCAGATCAAAATCATGGCGAGGTGAGTGACAAATCTTTAGAATGCAGATTTAACTTCTTTGCCAATAACAAGATGCATCCAGTATAAACATAATCATCCAGTATAAATAAAATCTATATCTTCTGTTGGCTGTATTTAAACTCCAGTAACAAGGCAAGATGGGTGCTTTGAAATCACTGGGAATGTGTGACTTGAAGCTCGTGCTGCACTTCAAACGTCCGACATCTATCTCCCTATACACTTTGTGATGTGACAAGCTTTTATCCCTAATGCTTCTTATTTAATTCACTTTCACTACGTCTCAGCTTCTACCACTCACAGATTCTCTTTACTCAAAATTAAAGACATTACTGGAAAAATGCAAAGCCCGCAGAGTCCGGCGCAGTTCATCAACATACCACCATACTGGCAATTACTTTGTAAATCAGTTTCTGCACAAGCTATGATCTGAGTTAATAAGAAAATGGTGGACAAGCTTTTATTAGAGCGGCCATGCAAGTCCCACCCAGGAAGAGCCACAAATAGAAGCAGGTTGACAGAACACTCCACTGCTGCTGGTGGGGTTTTAGAAAAATGTCTTCAATGTGCAATGCAAAATGGATGAAATATCAGCCCTGCATACAAACTCAGAGTCGTGTTCTACATAGGAAATGACAGATACCAGAATCAACAGCACAGTTGAGTAGTTGCATAACTCTGACATGCTCCAGAAGATTCCTGTAGCCAAAACAACACTTGCACAATGTGAACAAAATGTTGACTCCAATCAAAATATGCTAATTTTGTTTACATTGAAACTGCTGCACATTTTTCAGTCTTTAGATGTGTGATGATTCCAGCATCAAACATGTGACAGATTACTGCTATATGCACCAAGTCATCAAATCAATCACATCAGTTTATCGTAAATAATATATTTCAGGGCTGACTAACATTAAAATTAACAACTTTGCATAATGCTGTATGCTAAAGACAAACAGCTCTGCTGAGAACTTGGTTTGTAGCAATACAAAGATAAATGATTTGATCTTAATGGTGCCATTTTGTCTTTGACCAACTCCACACTCAATGTTTCCCTGGGCTCTGAAGAAAACATGACTTTACTAATTTTACACCAGCACAACTTCCTGCTCTGAGGCCTGGTTGGCAGCCTGTTGGCAGCCTCCAGCACAGACCTGCTGTGAAATATGCAGAAATATTGTTTCAGAACCAAGAGCCTTGTTCAGGAAATGGCTCAAGCAATTTCATTTTAGAGGTAAAATAGAAATTTGGAAATAGGACAATATAATTTTACCACTGGTGGATGACTGTTACCAAAATCATTCTAAAAAACTGATCAACATGACTTCATGTGACTTCCAAGGCCTCAGAGATGATCACTTAGCGAGGTGACAAAAAGTAGTGTTTTAAGGGATGGCTAAAATACTATAGCTGCTCTTATAAGAGAAACCTGCAATGTGAGATAACATTGTTAAGTATTGCCATGACAACAGAACTCACAAAGCAGAAACCAGCAATCTAAGGTAAAATGTGTTCAGCTGGAAAATCTCACTGGTTTGATCTAATTGGAAAAAATAGTACAGGGAGTGAATAGTTGATGTAACTTGAGCATGTTTTTTTAGCTCTCAAAATCAAAATTGTTAAGAAGTATTCTTGACCAACAGCCAAAGGGGGCATCACCTATTTCAGTAAGACATGACTTATCAAAGCTAGACTTTTTTTTATATACAGCCTGTCTTAAGCCAAGATAAATGGACAGGGCTGAATCAGGAATGGACCAATAGATAATTCTTTGTGAAGAGAGCAGCCAGAAGAAATAGTTTGAAGATTCGAAAGTGAGCAAAAAGTCTTTTCACAGATTTGTATCTATATGCTACTTATATGTGGAGTCACACACTGCATGTCTAAGATTATAGCAACAGTGAGTAATAATAATGCTCCGAGGTGACCTGTCTTGTACAGCCATTCTTAGAAATAAGGGCCACCGGTCGCAGAAACACAGTAAATCAGCTGTTTGGACTGGTGCCCAAAACAAATTCATGGAAATCTATACAAAAAGACAGACCTTTGATAAATAGCTCCAATTATATCCAATGCTAAGTAAAAGCAAATGGACGTATCCAAGCTGGAGACTTGTTATTTCAAATCTATAAAGGGACATTGATCATTATGTTCTTCCTATTATTTCTACTACTACTCCAGACAACTTTGTGTAAAACTCTGTGCTTTTGGAGTTTGCTGCCTCTGTAAATACACAGAACAAAAATTTAAATGCAGCACTTTTGTTTTTGCTCCCATTTTTCATCAGCTGAACACTAAAACTTAGATCTAAAACATTTTTATATACACAAAAGGCCTTATTCTCGCAAATATTGTTCACAAATCTGTCAAAATCTGTGTTAGTAAGCACTTCTCCTTTGCCGAGATAATCCATCCACCCCACAGGTGCGGTATATCAAGATGCTGATCAGACAGTTGTTGATTGTGGCCTATGATATGTTGGGCCACTTCTCTTCAATGGCTGTGGGAAGTTGCTGGATAATGGCAGGAACTGGAACACATCGTCGTATTCGCTGCTCCAGAGCATCCCAAACATGCTCAATAGGTGACATGTCCGGTGAGTATGGTGCCCATGCAAGAACTGGGATGTTTTCAGCTTCAAGGAATTGTGTACAGATCCTTGCAACATGGGGCCATGCATTATCATGCTGCAACATGAGGTGATGTTGGTGAATGAATGGCACAACACTGGGCCTTAGGATCTCATCACAGTATTTCTGTGCATTCAAAATGCCATCAATAAAATGAACCTGTGTTTGTTGTCCATACCACCTGCCCATATCATAACCGCACCGCTACCATGGGCTACTCGATGCACAATGTTGACATCAGCAAACCACTCATCCACACAATGCCAAACACGCTGTCTGCCATCTGCCCTGTACAGTGAAACCCGAAATCCGTCAAGAGAACACCGCTCCAAAGTGCCAGATGCCATCGAATGTGAGCATTCACTCACTCAAGACGGTTACGATGACGAACTGCAGTCAGTTCGAGACCCCAATGAGGATGAAGAGGATGCAGCTTCCCTGAGACGGTTTCTGACAGTTTGTGCAGAAATTCTTTAGTTATGCAAACTGATTGTTACAGCAGCTGTCCAGGTGGCTGGTCTCACCCACTTGGTTGAGAGGCCGATTGGATGTACTGCCAAATTCTCTGAAACATTCAATTGACGGGCAAAAAGCTCTGGTGTTTGCCCGTCAATTGGTGTTCAACTCCCTCAAAACATGCAACATCTGTGGCATTGTGCTGTGTGAAAAAACTGCACATTTTACAGAGGCCTTTTATTGTGGCCAGCCTCAGGCACACCTGTGTAATATCCATGCTGTCTGATAATGCTCTTGAAATACCACACCTGCGAAGTGGATGGATTATCACAGCAAAGGAGAAGTGTTCACTAACACTAGATTTGTGAACAATATTTGAGAGAAAAAGGGCTTTTATGTACATAGAAAATGTCTTAGATCTTTGAGTTCAGATGATGAAACATGGGAACAAAAACAAAAGTGTTGTGTTCATATTTTTGTTCAGTGTAGTTTTGCACTGGAGCTGGGGCTAAAATAATCGACAGGCGAGTGGAAAAAGACAGGAGGATCAATACAATTAAACAACTCAGACTACAGAAGTAATTTGAGGTGAGATGTTGTGTTTTTGACCTAATGACCTTATTTGTCCTCCTGTTGTCTGTTTGACTTCACAGGTCACCTTCAGACAAACTTTAGAGCATGAATGCTGATATTAATGAACAGAATGAGTCTTTAAAGCAGCACTCGTCACTCACCTTTCCCTGAGACCTTGTATGTTCATTAAAATGGACACTCACATCTGAAGCTTTCCCATTTGGGTTCAGTGGAAATGCCTCAGAAAGGGTCTGACACTTGCCTGAAATGGTAGTATGGAGGGAATGAGATAATTACTAATATTTACCTGTGGGACCTATTTGAATTCATGAACATCTGGAGGAGAGACCTGTGCGATGTATGGGCTGGTGCAGGCTCAGAGCGTGGGCTAATAAGTGGGTTAAAGCCCAAAGCAGATGGGGAGGGAATACTGCAATAAGAAACAGCTGTTGTTCTCAAACTGTGGTACGTCTACCCTTGGTTGCCTATTTTTCTATGTTGATTCCTATTTTATGCTGTGGTTCAGAAGTCCAGACTTAGGCTCATCTTAAGCCCTATTCGCATGGGATAAGCATTACCCCAGGACTTCTGTAATTCGTGAATTACCCCCTGACGTCTGCGTTTTTAGTCGGGCATTTGCACGGGATAAATGATGTCTGTAATTTACTCGATTTTACAAACTTTTTCTGGATATGGATATGTATGGATATAATAAAAATCTCCAATTTCTTAAGCTTCTATCTTTTATGTTGCTTTACTGTACTGACAAAAAACAATCTTTGCCTCATGCTACGACACGTCATCCATTATCTGTTGAGATTTGGCTCTTTTTAAGCAGCAGGTGCCCCTCAATCTTACTCTGTTCACTGCGATACTTCTCTCTAGATCAAATTTAGCACAAAAAAACTTTCCAAAACACCCTCCATGTTGTTCCAAGAACTTAGTTACCGTTGCCATGATGACGGGGGGTGTGCTTCTGGGTCACCTCTTCATTGTAGTTTGTTTATTTATTTATTTTTTTCTGCTTTTTAATCTGAGAAAAAAGTAATTGTTTCAAAGTAGGACCTATAGAGACATATTATTAATATAATTTAGAAACAGATGTAAAATGGACCATTAAAAGACATTTTGGATCACTATTACGATCATTAGAAAATAATCTACCAACAAAAACAGCCTGAATCACAGAAATGGGGATTCACACGGGACTAGTATTATCAGAGGACCTCTGTGTTGGCTGAAATATGGTAGGTAATTTTCGGGAGAATTTCAACACACATTTTTACAGACATGGCAGATTTGCACAGGATAAAAATCACAGACGACATAGGCAATTATTACAAATTACTGGAGATCCCTAGGTAATACTATCCAATACACTTCTGTGTGAACAGAGCTTCAATCTATCATAGATAGTACTTGGAAAGTCAAATATTTTATGAGGTGGTACTTGGTGTGAAAAGTTTGAGAATCACTGTGATACAGCAGAGGAGAACTAACAATGTGAGTACTCAGAAAGTCATATTACACAAAAGCTATATGTGTGTTATACATGTAACTATTAATTACTCCAAAGCCATTGTCAGTCTGAACTGTAACATCAGCACTCTGTCTGTATAGTACTCTGAATTATCAGGTCAAGGTTTTGTATGTAGAACATAATTTATCAGCAGAGAGGAAGTTGTACATCACTGTTGAACAACCATTAAATTAATGATAATTTTACAGCTAAAAATACAAAATACTAAATTAACGGGATGGCTGATAAACAAAATGTAGAGGACAGCCATATAAACACATTTTAATATAGATTTGGTTTTGTTAATGAACAACACTGATTGAGAAGAATGTATTAATTTTGTCCCGTGATGCTTCCCCTGTTTTCCACTGAACTCGTCTCATCCTTGGTCCAACCAGAATCTGCCAGTTGTAGTTGGCAGCTTATAACAGAGGGATTCCCAGGGGACGAGACCAAGAGCTGGAAAAAGACAGAGTCTAGTCAGTGGAGCTTAATAAAAATATTTTATGGACCTCAATATCCATAAAAAAGAACATATGGTAATTTATTGCTAATGTGTATTGTTTTCCGGACTGAATAAGTAAAGAGTAATACATGAATTGTGTGCCATTATTTTGCTCATGATACAACGTAGGTTGCTGGTGATAAAAATGCAACAGTACATCTGTGTACTGGAAAAAGGAACAGTACAGCTGTCAGTATTAGATATACTGTCAGTATATCTAACATAAATATTCTGAAAGCTTTACTAATGCTTTGTATGCATTCCACTTGGATCATCATTGATTGTTACTGTGGACTATGCTTGCCCCTTGAAAATACTGTTCTCTCTTACAGCAGTGTCATGTTTCATCTATAGTGAGTTAGTCTGAACCTTATCCCCTTCATTACTGTAAAAGCAGCTGCAGAACAATCCTTGTAACCAGTGTTATTAGAAAACTGTGAGAGCTCGGCATGTTTGACTGTAGCTACAGCTGCCCTGGGGCAGACTGGCAGAAGCGTGTCCACACCTACGACCACCACCAAACACATTCACACTAACACGTACACACAGGCGAGGTGGGTGAAGTGTCTTGGACAACAGTAATGCCGATAGCAAGGCTTGAACCAGACTTCTGGTTAGAAGATAAACATCTCTACCAACTGAGCTACTGCCACCCAATTATGACTCTCCTCTCCTCCTACACTTCTGGCACAGCTGTACCAAAGACACATACAGTCCTGTCTGTACCAGCTGATTTCTTGTTTTGGGTCATTTAGATGAGGACCCAGCGTTGGTGTGAAGCAATCAATATCAGAGTATTTTTATTTTGTAAGCCATTAATATGCATATTCTAAACAAACTAACAGCTTGTTACATAATTATAACTGAGGTGACTGGGTTGAGGAATTATCCACTAAGCATCATGGGAAAATGAATGCAACCCTAAAGTTTTTTGACTGACTGCATATGCCTTCTACCTAGATATATACAGTAGAGGGCTCACCTTGTTCAACAACTGTGCATTAATGTGTGGATGCACAGCACAAGGTTAGGGTTAGGGTTGCATGCCTCTCTTTTACACCAGTACCAATTCAAAACACAGAACAAACAACATATCATAGATATTATATGGATTTAATAACAACTTATCAAAGTAAGTTAAACAACCTGAGCGTCTTTCACACAGGTTCATATATACAGTACAGTATCATTACTGAGTGGCAGAAGATGGACAGAGTTGTGTTGTGTTGTTAACACAGCAGCTAGCACAACACAAATAATCAAACTGCTTTCTACAGACACCAGTTATTGAACTAACATCAATACTGCATGTATTCAAAACACACATGATAACTCACAAAGTCCTTGGCGCGCACACAAACACACACACACACACCTCTTTCACACATTACAGAGCTCTAGAGATGTACTGAAGTCTCCAGGATACGTTATGTAGGAGACAATAAAGCCGTATTGTGTTCACACGTTCAGGCACTTCTGAAAAAGTTGAGATAAAAGTCTCCAGGATTTATGTCCAAATACAAGCATCGTGCAAATACCAAAGCGCACTGTATATAGTACTTCAAAGGACAAAGTCATTAGCACTTTACATATGGGCTACATAACTAATACAAATAGGGATAGATAGTCATATCTGACCTTTAAGATTTTTTTCCTGTAACGTTTCTTTGCTCTGCACCCATACTAATACTACTTTAGGACAGTCTCTCTTCTGCTAACTACATGTGATATACCTTTGTGTCTACTGAAGCATGGTAATCAGTAAAACAAGACAAGCCTCCAACTGTCATATGACTCATCTTCAACATTTCCTAATGCAACAAGAGATTAATCCATTCCTATAACATAAAAAAAGGAAAGCTTGATGTGCACTGATGTTCCTGTTTCTGTGAAAAGAATTAAGGACATAGCATTTTGTTAATCTGCTCAAGCAGTGGCCTTTATAAAAGAGAAACTGAGGAGCAACACAAAGCAATAGGCATGTAAGCTGCCACTTGACTTAATCCTATACGTCTGGTAACAAAATACCACAGATGATGAGTACAAGGCAGCCGTCATCAGCGCGTCGAGAGAGTGAGTCCTGCTCACTGCTACAAATGTCTCTCTCTGCTTTTGACAGATTAATGTGGAAAAGCCCCAAAGTTGAAAGCAGATCCTCTCCACCAATCCTTTCCCAATTTTAAGAGCCTTAGCATTTACATCCAGCGCTTTAGCTCCCTGTCTATGCTAACGATGTTTCAAAATGAATCAGCAGTGTCACCTAAAATCCAAAGATTAAAGGCCGATTTATACTTCTGCGTCAAACCGACAGCGTAGCCCCGCAGACTCCTTTGCGTCACCGCGAACCCTCTCAAAAGCTACGCCGTAGCCCTGACGTGCACTTGGTCAAAAATGCAACTACGCGTCAAGGCGACGTGGACCGCAAGTGCTGTGATTGGTTGCTTGGCCTCGCGGTGAACTGGCACTGCATGAAACACCGCAGTGGAGCAACGCAGAAGTATGAAGGGTTTTCAAGGCCGTCGAGCCAACAGCAGTAGTTTGGCGTCAGGAAGACGCAGAAGTATAAATCAGCCTTAATGAGGAAGACGAATCTCTGCCATGGGTGGAATCAGAGTTATTGCAGAATAGGTGAAGACGTACTTTAGGCAATGAGAAGTGACATTTTAGTTGGATCAACAGCTATCGAGCTCTGTCTGACTATCTGAGCTCTTTCTGTACACAGAGACACTGGACATTTGTTTTGCTGAATTGATTGCATTTTACAATGCTTGAATGACTTTTTCCACCTCTGATTAGACAGAAATTTAATTTAGATCAATGCAAAATTGTGAATGACTAGTGGATTATAGGACTGATATTGTACATATCAGTATTTTGGCAAGTATTTGGAAAAAAATGCCCAATCTTCAACTGTATTATTTATGTATTCAGAGTTACACTGGACAGAAACAAACATGATCAACAGTGAGTTGTTTTGATGGCTTTGAGTGCAGATAAGAGTGGGCTGTAGGTGGCCCAGCACAGTGTGAAGCAACTCCACTCTCAGATGGCCTCCATCTTGGCTCTTAATGACCGTTTGAGGCATTGTGATGAAGCAGGACAAAAGTTGCACAAAGAAACTCAAAAAGGAATCTCTAATTTCCAGAATGCTTCTCTGCTTTTATCCTAGCTATATTCTGTTGAGAGGGAAAAATCCAACAATCATTTTTTTTATCCTTCATTATACCACATTCTCTTTGAGGGGGCGATTTAGCCTCCAGTTAGAACTTGGCCACAACCATTTCATCTGACAGAACTGGCAATCTTATAGAGAACACTGCAATTCTTTTAAATGAGGATGATGTATGAAAACGCAAATATAGTGCCCACTGGCTGAAGTGTGAAATCCTACCATTCCAATAAAAGGTATTCAGCCAAATTTACATTTACATTAATTCATACTTAACAGTCTTTGTATTCAGAAAATTGGAAAAGCTTAATGTAAAAGCCAATTTCCTGAAAGCATATGTGCAGAATATATATAGAAGGAAAGAGATGTAATTATTATACATTTTGCAGGGGTTGTCTTTAATAAACTTACTCCACAGGTCAAAAGAGAATTTTATAACATCTGACTTAAAAAAGCCAGTGAGGCCTGCACTTGCAAAAGTCTTTGTTTTGTACATGAAGAAGATAAAGGGGCTGGATTAATGCACTGATTACATAGAGACCAAGACTAAGAAACCACTTTGGAAATCTCCCAATTTCAGTGAGTTGCATTCTTACAGGACAAAGGCAGCCAGTTTGCTCATACTGTCTTGTAGCACATTTCAAAGTCTGTGACAACAACAAAAGTTATTTAAAATCTCCAGCAGAGTCACTTTTTAACCTGGGAACACCGCTGTACTTACAGAGAAAGAATGGGAGAGTAGTTCACAGATCTGTGGAATCAGAATATTAATGATAGTGAGGCTCCTCTCTGAGTAACAATGATGTATGAATTCAATATACAGAGAACAGTCCTCCAGCACAAGCCCACTGGATAAAGCAGATGAAGTTAGATTTGTTTGTTCAGAGCTGGAGCACCAAGACAGAATGTCATTAGCCAGTTAATATTACCATGATAACCATCGGTGTCATGGGAAAATGTCAACTCTATACTGATGTTTAGTGAGGCTCCCGTCTTCTCTAACTGTGCCCTGGCTTTGTCTTCGGGCTGATAAACACCAACAGATAAACTTTAATCTCTCTCTGAGCCACTGCTTCTCTATTTGATCTTACTTAACTGTTCTTTCTGGGAGTTCATAGTACATTTACATTTTTCACTTTCTTAAATAAGAAGAAATGGAAATGTAGTTGTTTTTGCATTAATGTAATTCATGAGCTTTCAAATGGAAGTATATAAAGTATCTCAAACGTAGACAGACTTGTTTTTATTTTATTTTTATCTTCAGGCTGCTCCCTTTTGGTGTCGCCACAGTGAATCAATCACATGGTGAATTGGCACGTTTGTACGTCAGATGCCCTTCCAGTCGCAACCAGCCACATGCTATCACTGGGTTAGGCAATGTGGGTGAAGTGTCTTGCCCAAGGACACAATAACAGCATGCACTGGGAATTGAATCGCCAACCCACCAGTTTCTCCTGCCCCACTGTCGCTTCTTAAGATTACAAAAACTCACTGTGTATAAATGACAAGTCCCTTAAGTTGAGCCTAAATGTCAGAAAGAATCAGAATGGAGGATCAGGAAACAGGACACGCAGGCCTTTGACCCACTGTGCTAAAAGGACACGCTGGTGGTCCATCATACAGAGTGAAAAATGGTGCAGCTCTGTACTGTCAGGAGTCAGTGAGCCTGAAGTCGTGTTCATGTTGACTGCAATAGTAAGGATTTCCATAATGGTAAAAGGCATCAGAGTGGGTTTGATAAGCAGGGGAAGGTGAAACAGCAGAATCACCTGACACCACCTGTCTTCAACACATGAGGAAGACACTTTACAGTGGAAAACAAGTATGTATGTACATTTTACATTCTTCTAAAACATATACTAAAAACATATGGTTACATGAACATATCAAAACTACGTAACACTACCCATGTGGTCAAGGTCATGATCTAATACACCAATGCTCTTTGCAATATACCGTTTATCTGTGTACAAAAACGACTAACTAACTTATGAAAACTAACCCTTAATAGACAATCTAGGCCAGGGGTGTCCAAACTATGGCTGGTGGACCAAATGCTGCTCATCAACCATTTTTTTTATTGGCCAGTGGGCCTCCATCTTAACTTGTCAGAGGACAAGATACTAAAAGGCAGGTAAAAAGATTTACTGTATATTTGTGTGAGATGAATCTGACAATAAGTAAGAAAAATTGAACTTTGTGGTTGGTGGAGCCAAAAACTTCATCCATACTATGTGCCAGTCCCAAAGAAAAGGGCATCTGGAGTAACCTGTAAAAATCCAATGATTGATGGCGTAGAGACCCCTGAAGAAAAGGGGGCAGGTGAGAGGGACTTACTTTTATAGTGAGACAGATCACATCACCTCAGCATTTATTTTTCAGTAGTGGCTCAAAAGTCTGGATATCCCAGATTTATCTCAATTTCTTATTAATTGGGCCACCAAGAAAGTAGATATAAAAGGATTTGGCTATGCCTGTTCTCACTGAGAAACAGCCCAAAACAGAAAACAAAAACAGCAAAAAATGAAGCAAGATTTTGTAGCAAAAGTTAAACAGAAACCTGCTTTTGATTAAAACACTCCTACAGAGCAACAGCTACTGACTGAGTTATAATTATTTTAATCAACGAAATGAATGCCTCTTAAAAGGTCAAAGCATGTAATTACTAAACAAAATTAAACATACTTTCTGTAGATGCTACTGAAGTTAGCTCATACCGACCACAACATGGCAGCTCAGTGCTTTGTGAAGGAGCTTTCATCAAGGAAACACTGGTCTCATAGGAAACGGGGGGATTTTCAGATCCTTGCATGTGTGACTTACAGCTGGGAGGTGCAAGAACATCTCTGGCATCTCAACACCATTCAACAGCAGCATCTAAGCTCTCAACCCCAACTTTATCTGCCACACTTGTATTAATCCCACTCTAATCCTCCACTAAATTTTAAAGTCCAATGTCCCCACTGCTGGATTCTATCAAGAAACACTGTTATACTGCCCTTTGTTGGCTTAAGCTCTGCTCCAAAGGCCACTCACAGATGGAAAAGAAAACATTGTGAATGCTGGAGATCTTGTGTATGATTGGCTGTATGTGGCTTAAAAGAGATTTGATGCTTGCCGTGTGGTCACAGTAAAGAGAAAAGCTATAGATGCTTGAATAAAATGAGGGAGCCTTTCAAAAGAATCACAGCAAATGTAATTTGCAGGTGTGCATAAAAGTGGAAATATAAAATGATTGATGCTTGTGAACCATTCAGGAGGGGGCTGTTTTGTGTTGCAGGAATAAGATTACAATGTTTTCCTATGTGGACCCTCACTGTCCCAACTTGCTGTGGCTTTTCAAAGAGAGAGGATATTTTAAAGAAAGTCTGCCTTTTTGGCAAAACTAGATTTGTTACCCCTCACTGGGATTCTCCATCCATTGAAATAATGAGGCCATTGATGTTTCTCTCTTTTTTTTTTTTTTTTTTCTTTTTTTCTTGGTGCATAGCAAAAGCAAAGACTTCCCTGGTGAGATATGTAGCTGGGTGCAGCCCTGTGTCCAGGAGGTCAGTGTCCCATTCATTTATCTTTAGTAGGTGGCCGGCGATGCTTTGGAATCCTTTGACATCCCTGATTTAAAGGCTTCTGAGGTTTAATTATGCAAGATC
The DNA here is from genome assembly GCA_020698575.1 of Bostrychus sinensis. Classification (NCBI taxonomy): domain Eukaryota; kingdom Metazoa; phylum Chordata; class Actinopteri; order Gobiiformes; family Eleotridae; genus Bostrychus; species Bostrychus sinensis. The sequence goes on from CM036244.1 coordinate 30,053,016, forward strand.
TTTAAACACAATACACACTGTCATCTAGATACATGGCTGCAGAGAACAGCAGCTCAGCCTCACTAAAGAACAATGATTTTCATATTTGCACATTTGCCACCCACCTCCTGTATCAAAAGTCTACATAATGCTGAGGTATAATACTGTGTGTTCCTCATTTGTGAGTGATTACATTTGTTGTTCTAACTGGATTGGCCTGGGTGGATTCTGTCTCTGAAGAGGAAACTGTAACAAACATCAAAGCCTTAGAATGAAGAAATACTTAATATGCCCTCCTTGATATTCATGTTTGATTATTGCCTTTGTCTCACATTTGTTTTGCTACATTTTTGAACAAGGGAATATTCATAATACATGGAAATTAATGGACACCACTGGCTTGATGATGGGAAGAAAAACAGTCTCAAAAGCTGTGGCCTACTTTAAAATGACTAATACAAATAAGCGTTTGATATTTATGGGAATGACCCCAAACCAGTAAAAGTGTGTCTGTTAAATGGTGGTAAAAGCCTAAATGTCACAGTGACAGACAGCGTGTGGTTTAGCTCCAGCCACTGCAACAAAGCGGGACATTTTATCTTCTCCCAGCACAATCTGAAAGGAATTTACTAAATTATGCATCAAAGGTAATTTTTTAAGATCCAGCTGATGCACTGAAGATCGATACATCATTTTCTAGTGAGATTAATCCCTATATGGCACAAACATCCTAACCTTATGGTATGGACAGAGGCTGGCTGTGGGGATTGATAAAGAGAGATCAGACATGGTATGTAGTGGCAGAGAACAAAATCAGTCTCTTACGGCTGAAGGTATATTTTCACACCACAATCAATTTTCTCTTCTGGCCGCAACCTGAAAACTATGGGAAAAACACAGTGTAGTTGTAAATAGATCAGATTAGTTTATAACAGTGTAGAACGACTAATAATTTCTGCCAGTTGCTAAACTTACTTTAAAACTATCAAAATACAACCATCAGAGTTAAAGATATTTCCAAAGGTCCAATTTCTTTGGTATATGATCAGCATTTTTACTTAAAACTCAAGAATTCTGGGGATAAATGATGGACCTTTTTGAAAAAGATGAACCAAGCTCCAGCAATTGTCTTCTGCATCATTGATACTTGGTAGTTTATTTTAAATGATGGGTTATCTCTGCAGAGCCTCAAACCCATTTGTCCACATTTCTGAATGTTATAACTAAGAAATAAACAGCTTTACAATCATTGCACTAACAACCTACAATTTCAGGGAACATTTTAAATCATGGGAGAAATGAGAAAAGCCAATTTCCCCCAATTTGCATTCTTCTCATCAGTTTTAGTAGTAATACAGTATTTCCAAGTGCTACCCACTGGGACAGCTGAAAAAGGTTCCCATTCATATGAGGGAATGAAGCATGGTTATTGAGCTGGAATAAAAGTGCACTTGGGGCATTAAGGTACTAATTTTACTAGGTATGGGAGGTTAATGGGACTGGTCTGGGAGGGCATGTGGCAGTTAACACCAGTGTAGCTGTGTTATACCATTGGCAGCATTTTCTGTTTTCATATACAGTACAGTATGTACAGCCAAATTTATACGGTAACTGCAGGACTGTGTGCCCCTCTCTTGGCCAATAGCAACTCAGAGAGCAGAACTGAAATGAGTTTCTGAGTAACCTTCAGGTCTAAATGTGCAAGTGCTAAGAGACACCTACAAGTGACACAGACAACGTACTCCTAATGCCAACTACATCCATCCTCTGCGACTGTGTGCTGGTGGAATCAGCCAATTATCTGTTAGACATAACCTGGCATCAAGAATCTAATTTTTCTTCGTCAAGCAATTTGTATTCTCCCCAGGAGATATCTGCTCAAGTCTGTTCAAAACCTGCACAGGATTAGATGAGGAAATTGACTGCTGCTAAAACTTAGTATTCCACTGTATTGGGTAAGCTGCTTTAGTTCATGAATATAAAACCGCTATTACCGCTATAATTCATTTGGAAAACACATAACATTTGCACTTCTGATATTGGAAGAACGGCGGCACTGCTGGAGAACCTAGTTTGCTGCAACCTAAATTGTTATTGCATTATGTTTGCTAAGTATTAGTGAAAAATAAGGTAAAATTATAGCATTCTGTGCCTGTGAAAACATAGAGATGTGGAGGTGTAAGTGCCCGGTTAGAGGACGCAGTACACCTCATGGGTTGGATATTCCTCCATGGTCTGACTGCAATACAGAAAGATACTGATGCAGGAGAAAACAAAACAACACGCTGGATGTTTTTAAACTGCAGTCTCATGCATGGATAGAGGTGTTGAGTACAAAGAATCTGAAAATAGTTCAACTCTTCAGTGACTCCCTCTCACTTAGACCAGTCCCTGCAGACCTGTGGGTGCTTGGGTGGGTGACTGTGGCTCCATATTTGGCTCTCGATACATCACTTGTATATTCAGGGCACCTGCTGTCAGGAGAGGTGAGATCCTGGGCCAACTCACAGAAAGAAATCCTGACATAGGGCATGTTGCCTTTCGCCTGTCACCCACCTCCAATGCTTCATACTGCAAAGTAACAACTACACAACCTGCAGCCATTTTTAAATCTGCCTCTATATGAGAATTGGTTAGAGGCACCAGTGAGTACAACTCAAGCTATCTTAAAACTTTAACTTTACATGTTAAAAGCCCAAGTGCCACTTATAAAATTGAACAGCACAAAGCCAAACAGCCGGATTCTCCTCTCCAACATTCAGGGAGAAGAAGAAAGGAAACATATTTTTTACCCAGTGCTGCTACAGATGAACAGTCACTATCTCCAGAGGACATTCTCTGTCAGCTGCAGGTGAGAGATGAGCGTTTGAAGAAGAGAAAACAGGAACTTACCTAAAAGAGACAAAGAGAAATCATCATCAGTCATGTGATTATTATAGAAAATATTCAAGCCATTATAACAACAAATAATCACAAGTGTTAGACAATCTGAAACAGCCCTAATATAACTTCCTTAGTCTTAACTTATACTATGACTCCTCCTACTTTTCCAAAGCATAATAGATATGGAGATAGTCTTCAAAGAGGGCATCTTTAATATGGGCATCATTCATTTACATTGGAATTTTATCATACAGCTTTACCAATATCTGCACTAAAATCTAGTAATTTTCATGATTATCATCACCTCCTGCTTCATTATGCACCAAGGTTTGTTCTATCAAAAGAAATCTTCAGCTGATTGAACTAAAAAATGTACTTCCACTGACATGTCTTCTGAGACTGAGCGCTCTGAACTTATGAGATATCAATGATCCTTGTAGGACCAGTATATCACTGTGATGCAACTGCATGAATTATTCAAAATATGTTTTAAACTTCTGAGTGCATTGTTTCAATATGTACCAAAGGCAGCCATTCGTCATGAGAATGATAAAATAAAGTGATGAAATTCCACGTGCACTTGAGCTTCCTGTGATGCTATCTGCTCTGCTCTGCTCTAATTATGGCAGGGACAATAAGAAGCCAGGGGAATATTGCCAGTGATATAAATGTATTTCTGTCACAGCCTTGTGTCTGCAGATCACTTTCCCACTGCCATCTCAGAGGCTCCCCTCGCAGACGGGCATAGTCATAATCCATCTGATCACAATCAAGCTTTTTCATAGTTTTTTCCTCTTTTATGGGATCAGTTCATCTCTGCCTCTGGAGTTTACAGACAGAAACATGGAGCAGGTCATAATGTGATAAGACACAGGCAAAACTTCTGTTTAGATGCCATTTAAACAGGAGCTACCCAGTTTTTCCCATGGATTGGTAATCCGTGTAATGATATAATAGAATATTATTGTTATAGGAATCGCAGAGTTAGTAGTTGGTGAGTGGCTGGGTTGGAAATGGTACAGGTAACAGATGGCAATAGCAAAATTGGGTAGGTTAGAGAAACAGAAGAATAATTTAGATTTTTTATAGCACCCTAACTGCTGTTCTGAAGTTGTCTTGTCCTATGAAGCGCTCACTGATCCAAGGTCCCTTCAGCAGAGCAGAGGCTTCACTTAATGCAGTGTCCGTTGAGCAGTGTTGTGCAAGTTCACACTTTTCATGAACTAGTTCAAAGTTCAGTTCACACATGTTCAAAGTGAACTGTTCACGTTCATAATTCAAAATTTTAATTTTGAACTAGTTCAGTTCATTTTAATTTTTAGGTGAGATATGTAAATGAAAGGCTGAACTTGTTTTTCAAACTATGACTTCTATGACTATACATCTACCTTCTAGCCTCACTGTAGATCTTAAGGTGTCCTCACACTCAGCCTAATGTGAGTGCTCAGCAGCGCTCCCAGGCGCGGTACGCTTCAGGACTTTGGCACGGTTGGAGGAGGTGGGCCAAGGCACGGCGCGGTTGCTCATGCATGCGCGCACGCACGACTATGAGGCGTATCATCTATGCAACTGTTCTCTCGGTAAAAAGTGAATAAACTCCATTATCAACACTCGTACCAATGCCAGCGACTTGCGCTCACCTTTCTGAAGAAGAGAACAGACAGTGGCAGTAGTTTTGAATCCTATCTCATCGTCTGCGGTGCCTTCACTGCTCCTCGTATGTGGTTTATTCCAAACGTGTGACAGAAGACCGCGTCTCACCAACGAGACTCAAAGCAGAATCAAAATAGCACAGATACTTCATGCCGCTGGTCTCACGTTTTCCACTACGCCGGTTTTAAAAGTGTTAGCGGCTCGCTCGGCTTGTAAACAAACTGCGCATCACGATGACGTAGCAGTCTGTCGCCCTCAGAGCTGATGACGTAACCGGGCCACGGCACAGATCGTTTGTGCAGGTGAGAGTCAGTGTTGTGCATGAACGAGTTTAAATGAACGCGTTCATTGAACACGTTCATTTTTATGTGAACTTTGAACTGAACGCAACACATTTATAAATCAAGAACTTGAACGTGAATTTGTTCAGATTATGTGAGATGAACGACGTACGTCACGTCAATTAAGCGTCGGAAGTTGTTTTCACCTGAGTCGAGTGAAGAGGTCTGATCGTACTTTTTAACAGCGCTGTCTCTCACTGCCCACGGGCTCCACTCCAAAACTGCACAGCTTCACCAGAGAGCGCTTGTGTGCGCAGTGCATCTTGGGTAATGTAGTGTGAAGCAAGGCAAGCAGTGCTTGACCAATCAAATCTAAAAAAATACACGGATTTAAACTATAACGAAATTAAATCGCTATCTCTCCAAACATTTCATTTTGCCGTTCACTTCCATAGTGAATCAGTCTCTTTCCTGTTTTCAGTCACTCTGTTTCTTTCTGCGCCCTGCTGGCCACTCCAGGTACTGCCTCTCTGTCATTCATTTCCGTGATTTTCTCCTTCGTGGAGGCGGAGTCATGGTGCACTGTTTCTGCTTGGAGCTTGTCAAGCTGAGACCCAGCAGCTTATTTTGGAGGCTCGCGCATGCGTGCTGTGGTCAATCTCAGGCTCAGTGACAATCTCTGGCTGACAGCAGGGGGCGATAAGCAGCGCACTGTGCAGCTTACAGCCCCATACATTACAGTGTGCATGCGCCGCGTTAGACAACAAAACTTTCCACAAGTATCCGCAGCCTAAGTGTCAACAGCGTTTCTACAGATAAGTCATAGTTTGTAGCTTAAACCCTGTTCATGTTCCTCATGAGAACATGCTGCTGCATAAAACTGCGAGTCATATAAATGATAGCCTCACATACATCGTTAAGTGTCAGATGTTCGTTAGAAGTGGAGCTGGAGGAGGAGAGGAGCCAGCGGCCAGTGCCGGGGACTGGATGTGAATATTAGAGAACTGTAAATGAACTGGGCTCTGGTTGTTCTGGACAAATTCAGCTGTAGGAAATACAGGACGTTTCTTCAAAAAAGTAACATGGACTGGATTTGCAGCTTGAGTAGAGAGGTGAGTGTCAGTGAGGCAGTGTTTTTAAGGAGGTTTGTGGTGTGGTGTGTAAGGCTTCTTTTGAGCTTTTATTATAGTGAAGCAGCATTAACAGTGCACTGGTCTGGTGCTGATCTCAGTGTGAGTCCTGATGAACAGCCTCCCTCATCTGTAAGGCTGTAACCTCACTCATCTATCCATCCATCTTCATTTTATGAATTAAAGTTAAAACAAAAACTTAGGGTACATTCTTTGATAATGCGACAGAGAAGGCCAGCTTTGTGGAAAAAAATGTTGTAATGACATTCTTTTCTATACAGAGTTACTAATCATAATTATATGTGAGTGTGAGATAGTTTGAAACAGCCTACTACTCAAACACTGATGGGATTGCATTTAAGTGATTTTTAATTAAATTTAAATTAAATCAAAATGTTGTCATATAAAACTTAATGAAGTCAAGGTGTCTGCTTGTCCACTTAAAAAAGTCACCACATGCTACTGGTGAAGCCAAAGATAATTCAATCTAATGTCTTTGGCTTCACACGACGTTACCCATGATGCACTGCACAAGCAAGCATAAAAACAAGCGCAGCCTTCATAGCAACACTGGAGCGGGCAGCAGCAGTCAGTCTGACAATGGCAGTGCAAGTGAAGGCACAGAGAACACAGACGATGCTGCCTCTAACTATGATCATTTACAGACATTTTACACATTGTCACGCAAAGACTCTGACGGAAAAAAAACCTACCTTTCTGTGCAAGCTTATATATGCAAAAACGTCCATTTTGTGTGATAGAATTTAAGATCTACAGTGAGGCTAGAAGGTAGATGTATAGTGATAGAAGTCATAGTTGGAAAAACAAGTTCAGCCTTTCATTTACATATCTCACCTAAAAATAAAATGAACTGAACTTTGAACTAGTTCAAAATTAAAATTGTGAACTATGAACGTGAACAGTTCACTTTGAACATGTGTGAACTGAACTTTGAACTAGTTCATGAAAAGTGTGAACTTGCACAACACTGGTGAGAGTGCGGGCCGGCAGGGGACTCAGATCCCTCCCCAATCTTACCTGGGCACAGCATGGTTTGAATGGCCCTAGTGTGAGTGCGCCCTTAAATTCTATCACACAAAATGGACGTTTTTGCATATATAAGCTTGCACAGAAAGGTAATTTTTTTGCGTTCAGTTCAAAGTTCACATAAAAATGAACGTGTTCAATGAACGCGTTCATTTGAACTCGTTTATGCACAACACTGCCGTTGAGAGGCAGCTTTCAGAGGATGAGATCCAGTTTGCTGTGACCTGAACCGTCCAAGCCCCAGGGAGCAACCAGCAATTTCCACAAGGTCAACAGTTAAAGAAATAACTAGGGAGACAAACAGCAGAGCGAGAAGCAGAACAAGTGCTCAACATTCAGCTGGCTGTTTTATCCGCAGCCATTTTCCCACTGGCTTGTCAGTCAGAGCTATGTCTATCATTGAGTTCTTCAATTGAAAAAGCCAGGAGGGGGTGAGTAAAAGGACAAGATATGACCTCTAGAGGAGATACTTTGAAACAGACGTTTGATGGAACAGGTTGATGTTTGCCGTGAGATGGGAATTGAAAATCTGCAGTGACTTTCACACAGCCTGCAGTTTTCCCCTCCTGGTGACACTGTTAGCAAGACTTCTACTGTTTGTTGTGGCGGAGGCTGGCTTCACAAAAACCATATGTTCTTTACTGAGGCGCTTGATGAATAAGGGTGACCTTTTGCTGTCAAGTGAATAATGACTACAGAAGATGTAGTCAAACAACTATAATCAATAGAAAAGTGCCAGGATGTTCTCGTATACTGCGGTGGAACAGGGAGGTAAAGGTGGGGCAGGTGTCACACACTGGGGATCTTTGATGAACAGATTAAATACAGTATATCTATAAACACTACAGTAGGACAGGGTTTGTTTGGTGCACATCAACATGTATAAGAAAGAGATATAAGACAAGTTCTTTCCACACTATGGTTTTATTCTCATTTCCTAGGAGCGTTATACTGGATCTTTTTATATTATACTGCATTTAATAGTTGACACATGATACATTTAAGGCCATATTTACTAAGACGAGTGTTAAATTGCAAAAGCAGATTAAAAAATAGCCTTTGTGTTTTGTTTTTTTTGTGTTTTTTTTTGCGTGTTTGTGATTCACTATGATAAACTGCGCAAGTAATCGCTGCCGCAAATCTGATATGTAAATGAGAATTTTACATGAGCATAAGACACACCAATAGCATCTTTCCATATAGCTTAAAATAATGCAACACAAAAGTCTTGATGAGAGTACAGCTTTTTAACAGGACTACGCTGACAGCAATGTTATGTGCCTAAAGAATGAGGTCACAGAGTCCAGACCTTAACCCCCATTGAGAATCTTTGGGATGTGCTGAAGAAGATTTTGGTAAGAGGTCCAACTCTCCCATCATCAGTACAAGATCTTGGCAAAAAATGTATGCAACACCAGACAGAAAGCAATGTTATGACATAGCAGAAGCTTATTAAATTGATGAGTGAATGTGTGCTGTAATCAAATCTAAAGGCATTCCAACAAAATACTAGTGATTTTTTTTATTATTATTTTTTTGGCAGGCAGGGTATTTTGCATGGTTGCAAACTATCTTTTATGTATTAAGATTAGTGACATTTTGCACATTCACTAGTCAAACAGTAAAGAAGAAAAGCCATTATTTTAATGACTTAAAAGGTGATAGCAGATTCTCATCAAACTGTTTTCACCTCAGTGCTCAAATTCCTGCTACTCCTCTTACTATAATGTCCATTAGTCCATTAGGACTCATTCATAAGTGCTACCATAAAACTATGTTACTCTCTTGGGTCATTTGAAAGCTAGCAATGGGAATCACCAAGCTACACTGTAATACTGAGACTGCACCTTTCACACAGTTACTGTGGAAAATGAGTGAATGTTCACTTGAAGACTCATGAGACTCTGATGAGGCTGCAAGTGTTAGGATCTCTCTGGGCCTAACAACCAAATAACTCAAATAAATACATACAATTAAAAAACTAACTAAATAAAGGATAACCTGGCAGCGATCGTGCCAGAAAAGCCTGGGTTTGATTCCCCAGATAGGGCCAGGTTGCTCTGTGTCATACCCAATAATTTCTGTATTCAGTCTCGATCAAATAAATGCAAAAACACCCACACATATGTTTCAAAAAATACTAAATAGATAAAACTATTAAGCGAAAACTACAAATTCTACTGCTGCCATCGTAAAAATGATGGAACATTGTTTACTACACTGAAGTCCTAGTACAGCTGAGGCTAATCACACATAGCCTGTAAGGGTTGAGACATTATGCCAGAGATATAATAATAAACAAGCCTATTATAAATGGTCTAAGTGCTTTGTCTTGTGATACCTCCAGGCAGATAGTTGGATCTGTCTTAGCCTGGGAGTGTGCCCTTCTGCCTCCATCTCCCTGTAGCTTTGGAGCTGACATGGACCTCCCTTTGTCTCTGACAAATATCAATTACAGACTGGGCTGAGGAGAATTGTGGTGCGCATGAGGCTCTGGTGGGATCTCTGTGTGAATTGGATTGGCTGACTCTCACAGTGCTAGGATGTTGTAGAAGCATGGCCCTGACTGTCTTCATGATAAGCCCTGACACATCCTTTATAGCAGTTTGACCTGACTGACACAGTGTTGAACCCCGAGGGAAGTCGAGAGGTTTCTCTGATAACACTCAGCCCACATTTGTTACGTAACGCTGATGGGGCCAACTTTCTCTAAAGAATGTAATTTTCTGGGGATAAGTAAAGGTTACAGCCTGACAGACAAGAGCTGCCTTTCAGAGCTGTGTGTGAGTCATCTGTTTATGTTGTAAGAGCAGAGGCATAATGAGATAGATCCTCATTTGGTAAGCAGATCACAGCCTTTCACATAAATACAGGAAAAACAAGTGCTGTCAAAGAATGAAGAAATATAGCCATGTATTTTATTATATGTACAGGAAAAAGTGAATGCTTTGGAATTATTTGGATTTTTGCATGATTTGGTCATAAAATGTGATCTGATCTTCATCTAAGTCACAACAATAGACAAACACAGTCTGCTTAAACTAATGCAGCAATATGTATATATGTGTGTGTCTGTGTGTGTTTATTTTTTATGTTTTTTTATTAAAATATATGTAAACATTCACAGTGCAGGAGTCCAATCAATGTGAGAAGATTGTAGGTGTGGGTTAAAGTAGCCAGTGCCTAATAAAAAAGACCCCCCAATTTTGAATTTGCTGTTCTGAAGGAGCATTGCTTGATGTGAACCATGCCTCGCACAAAAGAGCTCTCAGAAGACCTACGAGTAAAAATTGACTCGCATAAAGCTAGAAATGGTTTCAAAAGTATCTCTAAAAGCCTTGATGTTCATGAGTCCATGGTACAACAGACTGTCTATAAATGGAGAAGGTTCAGCACTGCTGCTACTCTCCCTAGGAGTGGTCGTCCTGTAAAGATGACTGAAAGAGCACAGCACAGATTGCTCAATGAGATGAAGAAGAATCCTAGAGTGTCAGCCTAAGACTTACAGAAAACTCTGGCACAAGCTAACATCTTTGTTCACAAATCTACAATAAGTAAAACATTAAACAAGAATGGAGTTCATGGGAGAACACTACAGAGGAAGCCACTGCTGTCCAAAAAAAAAAAACATTGCCACATGTTTAAAGTTTGCAAAATAACACAGAGATGTTCCACAGCACTACTGGCAAAATATTCTGTGGACAGACAAATCCAAAGCTGAGTTGTTTGGAATTAACACACAACGCTATGTGTGGAGAAAAAAAAAGGAACAGCACACCAACATCAAAACCCCATCCCTTCTGTGAAGTATGGTGGCGGGAGCATCATGGTTTGGGCATTCTTTGCTGCCTCAGGGCTCTGATGGATTGTTATCATCGGCAGTAAAATTAATTCCCAAGTTTATCAAAATGTTTTGCAGGAAAACTTAAGACCCTCTGTCCACCAACTGAAGCTCAGCAGAGGATGGATGCAACAGGACAACGACCCAAAACAGAGAAGCAAATCAACAACAGAATGGCTTCAAAAAAAACATAATACACCTTCTGGAGTGGCCCAGTCAGAGTCCTGACCTCATCCCAATTGAGATGCTGTGGCATGACCTCAGAAGAGCGATACACACCAGACATCCCAAGAATATTGCTGAAATTAAACAGTTTTATCAACCAGTTATTAAATCCAAAAGTTCACATACTTTTTCCATCCTGGACTGTTAATGTTTACATAAATGTTTAATAAAAACATGAAAACATATAATTTTCTGTGCAACATTAGTTTAAGCAGACTGTTTGTCTGTTGTTGTGACATAGATGAAGATCAGATTACATTTTATGACCAAATCATGCAGAAATCCAAGTAATTTCATTAACATTCTTTTTCAACTGTATTTTAATACTGCAGCCAGGGGTAGTTTTTGAATGGGTTAAGGTAGACTTTAGTGAGGAACACATAAAGAACTAAACAGAGGTAACATTTTCTTAGTTATTATATGTTTGATATGATCAGTCGAAGCTCCCTGACCAAAAACATACAAAATTTACAGTTAAGGTGCCCAACAGCAGTAACCATATTTACAAATGACCAATAATTAGGCTGAATAGACTTAGTACATCAATGCTCTACAGTGTTGAAGGTTGTTTCCATTATCTAGTTTTATAAGCTGCTTTTAACGAGATTTATTTTACATCCAAGAAAAAAACCTTAAGAAACAAAGAAACATCGTTTCCCTTTCAGTTGTACCAAAACCTTATTAGCTGCAGTAAAAACTGCCTGCCAATCTGGCTGCACAGGGCAATCTGTATCACCTCAAAGCGTCCTCATGCCCTCTGGGAGGAAGCAGCACAACAACCACAACACTGCAGTGAAACCTGGAGCCTCATGTGTTTGTGCTGACTCTGCAGCAACCATTACTGAAAGGTCACAGCGGCCTGCAAGAAGGAGAGCTGTTGAGATCTCTCTGTCACTAACTGTCCTTCACCAGTTATCTCACTCAGATATCATCAGCAGTAAAGAGCTTGTATATGATCTGACATGTTCTTCTGATCAGAAACAATAAATTACATGGGGAAGGTTACATCGATGTTGTGTGGTACAAAAAGTTAAATGACGTCATCCTAGCTACAGTCCATTCAAAAATAACTTCCAAGACTTTCTCTCCTCTTATTGCTATTATAATATATTGTTTATTGCTATTATTTCAAACAAGTCTTAATAATCCAGCCACAGGGAGTCACCAACCAAGGTATGTTTTGTGTCAGTCCCAGGCACAAATAAATGTAAAGCAAAAGGTTTATGCACACATAGGCACTGCACATTAGGAGGGCAGATGTTTTGCTGTGGTGACCAAAGAAGGGAACAGTCCAAACTAAAACATTTTTAAGAAGTGCCACTATGTTGAATTTGGACCTTAAAATAATGTAAAAATTGTTTTAGTGATAGATCAACTGTTAACAGGATGAACTCCCTTGACCTCTGAGCATTATCATTCTCTATCACTGTGTAACTCAGAGAAGTCAAGCTGATAGTGAAATACAAACAAAATGGTAATGCTAATTAAAACATTGTCATTCTTTTGTCATTACTTTAGTTCATTTCTGAAAACTAAAACCATGAACTATGACATACCCATCCTTTTCTGTTGAGTCTATTCAAAAACACTTTCCAAGCAGTGAGGAGGCAGAAGGCAGAGATAACCCAGTGATGAATGAACGTGATAGCCAGCCTCTGGGCACAGCAGCCGCAACCTACAATAAGAAAATATCTCTGCGTCTGCTTATTTTGATTCTTTGCCTCAGTACTGTGCTGTGTCAGTTTCCACATTACAGTTTTACCCATCTGCATGTCCCTCGCTCCACAGCTGGGGCCTGCCTCACAGCTTGTGCCGGATATATTTTGTTAACATGTTTATATTGGCACTTTAAAAGTGAAAGGGTGTCGTGGGCGCTGCCACTGATATCCTCTGACATTAGAACTGCAAACATGAGCTGGCAGCTGTGGGTTTATGCAAGTCACCATATTTGGATCTTCCCCCCTCGCTCCATCAGGTAATCACTGCAAAACACCAGCCAGTATTTCTTCTGGCACTTTAGAGATTAATGAGCAGTGTTCATTTGTTAAAGTTGGTTATTGATGCAAATTTAGATAACAGCTCAATTAAAGGAGCTCAGTGCCTTGGCAGATTTGTATTCAATGAGGCTCAAGTGGGCTCTGACAGTTTTGCCACCCCAAGGCAAGGATTGTAATAGCTGCCATATTACCTACAATAATAATATCACTGGTGCAGATTGCATATAAAACAACAGATCAGAACCTGTAAGGAAGCAGGGCCCAATATTGTATTTCAGACTATGGCTTGTAAGACATATACGGATACACAAATAGGTGCTCAGGCAGAATGGTGTCTCCCTGGGGAATAACTTGCACGACATAGCACATTTCACTGCTATTCTGTGGTTGTTAGAATAACAGCACTGCTGTTCCTTCTTCACAAGACATTTTCTGTTAAAGCTCCTCAATTTGACTAAAAAGGCATCACCTGTTTTATCACAAGTGTAAAATTATCAGTAAAAGTATGAAATTTAACAGGTGCACTAACTCTGTGCTGTGAATGACAGTCTCTGATAAATGAGTTTTGTACAATATGTTTTTCCAAGTAAAGATTTCAGAAAAACAAGATGATTTTGAGCCAATACGCTGACATGTCTCCAATTATCAACACTGCATATATGTGTTAGAACATTTAAAGAATTAGAATTAGACTTGATTAGTGGCTTGTGATTTGGGCATGTTATCTCAGGGCTCACACGTTGCAAACAGACAGACAAAGCCAGCTAGGACTAACAAAAGAAGCTTTCTTTTGCCTGTAGTGCCATCAAATTACAATTGACTGGACTGTGTTTTCCAGTGGGGATCACAGGTCATCTGTTACTGCACATTTCACTACTGCCTGTAGGGATCTTATGTAAAGGAGGAAATTAAACTTTATTCTAAAGGAATACCAAAGAATCCTTGCTATTTTTGCCACCAGCTGCTTTCGTTTCATTGGTCTTTCTTGTTTTTAGTATGTGATGTGGTTAAAAAAATACAAACAACAGACATAAATATTTTTACATGCATATTTTGTGCCAAGTGTTGATATCCTTACAGATTTTTCCCTATATATTTTACACTGAATGCCCTTCCTGATGCAACCCTCTCCATTTATCCAGGCTTGGGACTAACACAAAGAGCATACTGGCTTGTGACCCTCTGAGGCTGGTTTAACTGTTTCATCTTCTCCATTTGGTATATAGTTTAGTGCAATTAAACATCTCTCAATAATCCAGGTTGTCATATACCAGTGTAATATTCATGTCAGTCCCAAGATGGATAAATGAAGATGAGGACGTGAGAGAGGACATCCAATTTAAAACTTACGCCAAATCAATATCAGAATCACTGCACACTAGGATTCTGCTTCTGAGTGATACTTATATTGATTTGGCATAGGTTTTTCTGTAGCAATGTGAAGTAAAAGCTGAAAGGAAAAACAGATTTCTAACAACTCAACATTTAAAATACTACTTTTTGCAGACAACAAACCATTTTAAAGCTAAATTAGACAGAATAAACATCTTTATCAAGTCTTCACAAGACTGGCCTCAGTCCTGACACACATTTCTTGAACATGATATAAATCTCCTTAATGGACTTTCTTTTACTGTAAATGTTTTGAGCTGCACTTAAGAAATGGAAAGTTCATTTTGTAGAGAAGTTCAAGCCAAAGAAAGACTATAAATGTCTCTGTCAGAAGCATCATTTGCCTAAAATGATTTAACAGCTCAATTAAAATGTTCTAATTATAAAACATATTCATAGAAATAGTGAGTTCATTGCCGGTTTGCTATGGGCGGATAGATGTTTTTCTCTCTAAGCCATTTCTTTGATCCTATGATGTGCCTGGGGAGCCAAGTAAATTAAATCATCAGTTTAGCTCTAAATAATTGTTTATTTGATTGGTCTTTTACTTGATTATTTTGTGTTTTATCTTTGAAGTGTGCCATTATTTTGGTAATTTCATTTCAACAGTATTCTCGCTTCATTAAATTTCTGTGTGTGCCAGAGAGGCCATCACAGGAGAAGAGATAGTGTTTTATCTGCCCAGCCGTGGCCACCCTCCAGTCACATTTAAATAAAAATATATCTCTGCAACAAAACAAGTATTTCTTTACAGGCACAGCAGCTTCCAGCTGGAACACTTGATTAAAGACAAGTGAGAAAGCTCTGGGATGTTACTAATCATCCTCAGCCTCCATCACTGCATGCAGTGATAGAGAACCACCTCAGTACTATGACAGTGCCTTCAGCCTAAACATTTATATTAAAACAATGCTTATGCTATAAAGTTATGAATTATTAATGCATGCATGCTGAGACGTAATCTGCATCTCTAACATGATTAATGCACAAGTGAACTAGCATCCAATTCATAAACATTTAATCATTTACCAGAGACAGAGGACACAGTTTACAGCCTTTAATGGCACTGCAACCTTATTAAATGTTCCCCTTCTCCACCAGAGCCCAGAACATGGACAGAAGGCTGCAGACTTTCTGAATTTCCACTTGTTTAATAGATTTGTACAAAGATGGCACATATGTGATGCTGCAGCTCAGTGTCTGTAATATCTGCTGACACTCCAGAGGCCAAACAGTTGTTCCCATCTCACACCTTGACACAAATGACAAGAATTGTCCCGAGTGCTGCCATCCCAGTGTC
Organism: Bostrychus sinensis; assembly: GCA_020698575.1. NCBI lineage: Eukaryota > Metazoa > Chordata > Actinopteri > Gobiiformes > Eleotridae > Bostrychus > Bostrychus sinensis. Next base: position 30,068,744 of record CM036244.1, read on the forward strand.
AAGCTCTCAGTATTCACTAAACTGAACAATGCTGAGCTCAAAGCAGGGAGACCCTCCTGCAGCAGTCAATGCCAAACAAAGTGAAAACTCCTCCAGTGAAGAAATCGTGCCCCAGGGATTTCTCAGAAACAGACATTTATGAGGCCATTAACCTTGTCACGACAGTTAAAATAGATGGCGGGACATAAAATGAGGCAGAAGCGAGACAGTGAGAGGAGATTCTCTACAAACAAAGATGAATGTGTGCTGGCAGACGGATGTTTTCAAAGAGAGAGATAACTTTGGGAAGTTAAGATGACATTCCTCACAGGTCACGTATCGATCTCTCAACCACTCTGAACAGAACTATGGCTGATTAGTATGTCTGTTTTCATTTCAACCCATTAAACACACAGTTCAACTATACAGCTGCCTACAGGATATTACCTATTGTTTTGTACAATTATACCTCTCTGGTTTCCATGTCTGTGCTGTTTCCCAAAACACCTATTATCTCATGCTCTCATTTCCTGTGAATGTCAAAATGCTTTCTTGCTGAGGCAATCAGCAAACTGCTCAAGTACCTCCTTGAATCTGAGAAGTACAAATGAACTACAGAGACATATTTTTAACTTCTGCTTGGCTTTTAGTGGAGAGCTCTGTGAGGTTTCCTTTATCTTGTTTTGTACAACATAGCGGCCTGTATCTGTAGTTTAATTACACCCACAAATAATGGACATGTGATGAAGGGCACACACAGATATGTCCATTCAGTCTTATTAGTTCCACTGAGAATATCCTGCTAATTAAATCTAGGAAGTTATTATGATTTTCAGAGGAGACCCAGTACTGAAGGACACAATCACAGAAAACAAATATGACATTGACCACTGCAACTATTGTGTAGTCAAGATTCGAACCAGCTACCTGCCGGCTGCTGGACAAATGCTTTACCGTATTTTCCGAACTATAGAGCGCACCTGAATATAAGCCGCACGCACTAAGTTTAAAAAATAAAAATTTACATATATAAGCCGCACCGGACTATAAGCCACCGATATCCAAGTTGAGAAATGAGATATTTACCGGATACACACTGCATGCGAATCCGCTCTGCTGCACTGCGCCACGCACTCCGCAGTAAATACGCAGCCGTTCTAGTGAATGAGAGCGTTTCCACAGCCTCCGCAGCTCTGTGACGCCGGTCCAGCCGTGCTCCGCCCTGCGCCGGAGATACGCAGCCAGTCTATTTTGTTCGATGCCGTTTGACAGCGGACTCTATTCAGATCAACCTCCGCAACTCAGATCGCACCAGGATACTGGACGTGCACAGCATCCGGATTTAAAAGTAATGTAACTCCGTACTCCATCCTGCTAGCGCCCCCCTGGTGGCTGAAGATAAATCCATAGAAAAGCCGCATCTTTGTATAAGCCGCATGGTTCAAAGCGTGGGAAAAAAGTAGCAGCTTATAGTCCGGAAAATATGGTACTTTCTGTGCCACTTTCACCCCAATTACGTTACTTATTAATCTATGGAATATGCAGTACTTTGGTGCAGTACTGGTCTAAAACTTCACTGCAGGTTGCCTCTTTTCTTTTTATCCCAGAGCTGTACACAGCAAAGTGCCCAGGGCTGACAGTATCTGCTCGCTACAATCTAACCACCCACCCTGCTTTGACCTTTCCATTAATAATAGGCTTTCAGTCAGGACCAAACTGGAAGGCTCCTCCAAAAGGCTGTACACTAAAGGGCCAGAACCAGTGCTTCAGAGAGATTGGCTAAAGTGGGAAAATTAGTTACTTCTGACACTAGGCCCCAAGCCCAGCAATCTTCAACACCAAAAGGTATTCAGCTGACAGAGGAGCCTTACATGCATGAAAAAGGGCAGAAGAATAGAGCTCCTAGTACCTTCTTAACTTCAATACTTCTCTGCAACTTACTTTAGGGAGCAAATTTAAACTTCTTTTAAGGTATGTTGTATGGACATTATAGGAGCCACTTGTACGCCCTGTCAGCAGGTGAACTCAGTAACCATACCCTGCTCTTTTCTGTCCAGACACTGTCTCTTAAAAATCTCAGACATTCTCCTCAGACCTAAGACTTTGTTGTGTCAAAGTGAAATGTTCCCATCTTTTCTGAAACCCACTGAAATCTGATGGCATTTTGTGAAAAAGTTTACTTTGCTGTGACTTTTTCAAATAAATGACTCCTGCACAACACGAGGCACAAGAAGAGCTGCTCTCTGGCAGACAAGAAAACACACAAGGTGACATTTTTTCAAAGAGATTCAAAAGGATTGTGGCATAACATTTTGTACCCATTAAAATGTGCTGCAGCTACTGACTCCTGCTCCTCTCAATACACAGGTAAATTCCTTTCTGTTGCTAACTTGCTTACACGTTGCTAATAGAACAGCCCCAGCTTCTATCATTTTGTCTACTTGTTAACTGCTAAAACACATATTTTATTTATTGAACTCCACTTTGTTCATGTTAAAGACTTTTCAAGTTGCACAGCGCTGCGCTGCACATCTGGTGTTTGTTTGGGGTTTGCCTCAGATCAGGCTGTGGGCCTGATCTGAGGCAACTGTTCAGTCTGTGTTGTCCCCCGTCTGCAAAAATGGTACAATCCATGCCCATGCAAAGCACGAGATCAGAAGGTAAACTTTCTCACTATGAGAAGACTGCATTTTGGGGCAAAAGAAACAAAAAGCGGCAGTCAACAGAGAAGGAAAGAGAAAAGAGTCCGGGAGCGCAGTTAGAACAGCATTGTGAATGATCCATAGCTTTAACACAGAGAGGCTGCTTCAGGAGAGACTAGAGCTGGACAGGGCTGACGGGAAACAGGCGGACGCCATGTGGCTGCAGAAGGAGCTGCTCTTTATGTGATTCTGTGATATGTATTAACAACAGCCCACTGTGCCACAAGTACTTATGCAACAGTGACTTATAAAAGCCACTTTTCTATTATTACTTACAACTAAACATCTCACTTTCTATTAGGATGTTTATATTTATTCTGGATGGGGTTTATTGAGCCCCCATGGAGAAAAACAAAAATCAGTGCCTGTGCATGATCGGCTAATACAGTTTGCTAAAATCAAAATATTAAATAAACAAAACGTTATTTTTTTCTGTTTTTGTGTTGTTGTTGTTTTTTTTTTAATTTAAAATGGAAAAAACAAACAAACAAAGACACCAGAGCACAGCACGCCACCTGTCCCTTTCCAGTGGATGCACATGCGCTCTGGACGCTCTTCACTTTTACGCCATGAAGGAAACTCCATTGTAACTATTCTATTGTTCAGAAAAATACATGGTTTTATGGCATCTTCTCACTCTCACCCCTTGCCTTTCTCAGATCTCGACTGCTCTCTTGTGTTCTAAATAGAAAGAACTTTGGGCTACCTCAGGCAGAAACTCCACACTGAGTAGCAGAGAGAACTGGACAGCAGTTCCTCAAAAAAAAAAAAAAAAAAAAATACGGTTACATTTGTTGTGTTGTATGGACAGTTACTAAATCTAACTCTCTGAGATCTGTTAGTATTGATGTGCTGTTTCAAGCCAATCACAATCAAGCTATAGTCAATTATTACAGTAATCTGTAATCTGTAATGTCAATTATTACAGTAATCTGTAATGTAATCTGTAAAATGTGTACAGAAAAAATATGTACAGTAGTCTAATTTAGAAAAAACGCTTTGGTTCCATAAAACAGAGGGTTAAATATTCTTAAATAAAGTAGGGTTTAATAAATTGTACTCTACACTGTTGTTATCAATTTAAATGTTTACTAAATAAAAAATGTCTAAAGACAGACAGGGTGATATTTTATGTAAAAAATAAGCAATAATTTAATTATCATTAATTAAATTAAATAAAAGCTAGCATGGATATCTGCTGCTGTTATTTTAGGCACTACAACGTAGGTCCATCTAGGCCTACAAAATAAATATATAAATATATTGTGTATAAATATAAATTATAGGACAAGCCAAGCTAAAAATGTTTTGGAACCACTGCACCAATAATCATTTTATTACACTTGTGGGAATTTATTACATTTACCATCCCACAAACGTAATAAACCACAGCAAATGTAATAGTTATTACATTTGTGGAAAACTTCGTCATTATGTTTGCAGTGGGAAGCTCCTGTTACATTTGTGGGAAATTATTACATTTGCGGTTTATTACATTTTTTGGTATTATTACATTAATGGATGTTACATGTGACATGCCATTTACACAAGCTGCATCCCCAAACATCCTGACAGGAACGTCAAAGTGCTGCCAAAATTGAAAAAATTTTGGAGGTTCGAACCATAAATGTCACAGCATGTAAAACCTTGTTCTCTCTGTGTGTGAAATGTAAATTCCCACTCGTGACATGCATTTTAACCTTCAAGTACTCGTGTGTTTACAGTCTGACAGGCCTGCATTGTTTGATGAATGTGGCTTTGTCTTTCCTGTATTGAAGTATATACAGTGGGGCAAAAAAATATTTAGTCAGCCACCAATTGTGCAAGTTCTCCCACTTAAAAAGATGAGAGAGGCCTGTAATTTTCATCATAGGTATACCTCAACTATGAGAGACAAAATGAGAAAAAAAAAATCATTAATTTTTAAAGAAATTATTTGCAAATTATGGTGGAAAATAAGTATTTGGTCACCTACAAACAAGTAAGATTTGTGTCTCTCACAGAGCTGTAACTTCTTCTGTAAGAGGCTCCTCTGTCCTCCACTCGTTACCTGTATTAATGGCACCTGTTTGAACTGGTTATCTATATAAAAGACACCTGTCCACAACCTCAAACAGTCCCACTCCAAACTCCACTATGGCCAAGACCAAAGAGCTGTCAAAGGACACCACAAACAAAATTGTAGACCTGCACCAGGCTGGGAAGACTGAATCTGCAATAGGTAAGCAGCTTGGTGTGAAGAAATCAACTGTGGGAGCAATTATTAGGAAATGGAAGACATACATGACCACTGATAATCTCCATCGATCTGAGGCTCCCCGCAAGATCTCACCCCGTGGGGTCAAAATAATCACAAGAATGGTGAGCAAAAATCCCAGTACCACACAGGGGGACCTAGTGAATGACCTGCAGAGAGCTGGGACCAAAGTAACAAAGGCTACCATCAGTAACACACTACGCCACCAGGGACTCAAATCCTGCAGTGCCAGACGTGTCCCCCCTGCTAAAGCCAGGACATGTGCAGGCCCATCTGAAGTTTGCTAGAGAGCATTTGAATGATCCAGAAGAGGATTGGGAGAATGTCATATGGTCAGATGAAACCAAAATAGAACTTTTTGGTAAAAACTCGTCGTGTTTGGAGGAGAAAGAATGCTGAGTTGCATCCAAAGAACACCATGCCTACTGTAAAGCATGGGGGTGGGAACATCATGCTTTGGGGCTGTTTTTCAGCAAAGGGACCAGGACGACTGATCCGTGTAAAGGAAAGAATGAATGGGGCCATGTATCGTCAGCTTTTGAGTGAAAACCTCCTTCCATCAGCAAGGGCATTGAAGATGAAAAGTGGCTGGGTCTTTCAGCATGACAATGATCCCAAACACACTGCCCGGGTAACGAAGGAGTGGCTTTGTAAGAAGCATTTCAAGGTCCTGGAGTGGCCTAGCCAGTCTCCAGATCTCAACCCCATAGAAAATCTTTGGAGGGAGTTGAAAGTCCGTGTTGCCCAGCAACAGCCCCAAAACATCACTGCTCTAGAGGAGATCTGCATGGAGGAATGGGCCAAAATACCAGCAACAGTTTGTGAAAACCTTGTGAAGACTTAAAGAAAATGTTTGACCTCTGACATTGCCAACAAAGGGTATATAACAAAGTATTGAGATGAACTTTTGTTATTGACCAAATACTTATTTTCCACCAAAATTTGCAAATACATTCTTTAAAAATCAAATGTGATTTTCTGGATTTTTTTTTTTTTCCTCATTTTGTCTCTCATAGTTGAGGTATATCTATGATGAAAATTACAGGCCTCTCTCATCTTTTTAAGTGGGAGAACTTGCACAATTGGTGGCTGACTACATACTTTTAAGATAACTGAAAAACTAATAGTCTGTAATTTATTTTTGAAAGGTCAGTAATAGGTAATAAAGAAAGAAATGGTTAGTTTTTAGTGTGAATCAAAAAAAAAAAAAAAAAAAAAAAAAAAAAACACTCCTGGATTCAGGAGTTTTAAGAGGATTCTTTGTGAGATGAAGCCAAAGATACTAACTCCAGCCACAAGGTGTCAGTAAAGGAGCAAATCACTTTTTCATATGAATCCAGATCACAGACTTCTTTGTCTACATGAGATATAAAGTGGGATATAACGGCTTTGTGGTTTAATGATTTCACAGATAGAGCATTTACCCATGAACTACCAGATCCCTGGTTTGAGTTCTAGTCCAGACACTATTAGTCTACAAATTTTAAAAAATCCATCTTATCAGGTTCCCGCTAATTTGTTTTAGGGCGTGCCAATGGTGTGGCCGTACTGCTGTGAAAGTGTGGGTTTTAGCTTCACTCACAGCCAGAAGCACTTCTGGCAATGCTTGTTAACAATATGGCGACGCCGAAAATACAAAACATTACTTGTATAAATTTACAAAAAAAATTACATTGTTACTAAATAACATGTTGTTAAATGCTTCTATCGTGGGAGTTTGTTGTTTACTTGCGTTTTAAGAGTCGTTGATTTGATTGGCTAAAACAAAGTGCGCTTGATCAAATCAGCTCCAAATACTCTTATGAAAGTCCGATTTCAGTGGGACACATTCCAGATTGAAGAGGAAGAAGATTATTTATACATTTTATACAAAACTGTAGCACAATGTGCTTCACAATAGGTAAACAAAGTGCACATATACATATAACATTTAATCACAAATTACACAGAATAAACCAAATCAGAAAACTCATCCAAATAATCAGAAGCCAAAGCAGGTGAAGGGGAATCTGCCATAGACATACACAGCACTGAGGGACATACACAGCACTGAGGGATCTATTGGAATGTGGGTTAAAAGAGATGTGAAGAGATGTGTTTTAAGTTTACTTTTAAATGAGTTCAGTGTTATGGCGTGTTTAATATCAGTGGGAAGGGCATTCCACTGATGATCTGAAGCTTCTTGTGGGTATATATGGCACAAGCAGTTCCTTAATGTAGTTTGGGGCTCAGGTTATTGAGTGCTTTATAGACCAGCATAAATATTTTAAAGTCAGTTCAGGCATGGACAGGGAGCCAATATAAATCCTTGAGAACAGGAGTTATGTGGGAATATTTCTTGGTCCGAGTGAGAATGCATGCAACAGCATTCTGGATAAGCTGTATCAGTCTGGCTTTTGCCAGGTAATAGACACTATACAGAATTTTTTGTTGTACCATTACCAGTAGTAATAGCAGCAGTAATAGAAGCAGTAGTAGATTTTGTTGAGTAATTATTTTTGGCTTAATTAAACTTACATTTTAAGTAATCATTGACTACTTTTACTTGTGTTTGAGTTATAGTATTTTGAAAATGAAGTATTTTTACAGAATTCACAATGAGCACTTCACCACTAACCTGGCCAGCCAGACTTACTCTTTTACTATTCTATACAAAGAAGTTAGTTTGGTCACTCATGGTCTGAGTTTTATTTCTATGGGTGAAACAATCACAGGCAGAATAACCAATCAGAGAAACAAAGGTCAAAACAAACCAAACAAAAACCAACACAAAAACCAAAACAAAAAAGCAATTATGAAGAATTGTTGCAAGAGTTGTTTTGGCATAAAACACCAGAATATCCAATAATAATAATTCATCGAATTTATATAGCGCTTTTTTGGACACTCAAAGACGCTTTACAATTGATCAATTATTCATTCACTCCTCAGTCACACTTGGTGGTGGTGAGCTACTTCTGTAGCCACAGCTGCCCTGGGGCAGACTGACGGAAGCGTGGCTGCCAATCTGCGCCAACGGCCCCTCCGACCACCACCAAACACAGCCACACTAACACATTCACACAGGCAAGGTGGGTGAAGTGTCTTGCCCAGGGACACAACGACAGTATGCGCTTCAGATGGGATTCGAACCAGCTACCCTCCGATTGCTGGGCGAATGCTTAACCCACTGCGCCACCATCGCCCCAATAACCGACTTTTAAAAGTTCTGGCTGGCCAGGCTACATTACCACCTCTGTGAGCAGCAGAAGCCTCTTGTTATATTTCCAGCAATTGTACCCAAGATGCTTTTAATTTCCATTCACCAAAAAATGTATAATCTTCATCAAGGTTTTCTTAAGTTTATGTTCCTCTCCGAGTGTAAAACAACCAATAAACGGCGAGCCTAGTCTTATTACATCATACCCTGGAGTTATATTTATACGGATATTGTGTCTGTTTGTGAGCCACCACCTGGAGCAAGTGCTTGTTAATTCAGGTCCATTATTGGTGGACTAAATGGGCAGAAGGAGAAGACATTAATCGCTCGGCGTCTGGAAGAGTGGGTCTGTGGTTGGCTTAATGGCACATTGTCAAAGCTCTCCTCAGTGTTTATCAGACCAACAGGCTGAGTGGCTGATGACTGGGAAATACACCATAAGTGCAGCCTCTTTCGCCTTTATGAATCCTCTGAGCGATCACTGAGCAAAACATTAAATTATGACATGGGAGGCTGGAGTGACAGGAGGTAATCATGCTCCCTGAATGATGTGTAATTGTTTTCTGAACTGTAATTATAGAGTGAGAGAAAACATTGGCCTTCTGTAATTAACGGTGAAGAACGTTTTTGAATGGAAAATTTAAATTCTCTGGGGAAGTGAGCCTGTAATGTGAGCACAGAGCGAGATCAGCATACGGAAAAACGTCTCCGGTTACTGAGTGTAACCCTGTTCCCCGATAAAGCGGGAACAAGATGCTGCATAGCATACGCTATGGAAATGTCATTTGTTGGCCCGGTTGTGAAGCTCGTGTGTCAAACACGCCAAAGAGATTTGGCCTGCTTATATACCTCATGCTCAATCAACAACACCTGCGAGATTGGGCGCACCTGGTTCATTGGGCTGAGCAGGTATAAAAGGCATGTGACAGGAACAGTCTCCAGATCAAGTTTGTCTGAAGACCACCCAGACACGCCCCCAGGGGCGGCACTGCAAACGCAGCATCTCGTTCCCGCTTTATCAGGGAACAGGGTTACACTCAGTAACCCGAGACGTTCCTCTTCAAAAGCTAAACTTCGATGCTGCATAGCATACGCTATGGGAACAAGAATACTAATGCTGCTGCCCCAGAGTGTCTGGACCCCAAGGTAGTGAAGAGCACTAAGACCGAGGAGACTCAAACACGACTCAGGATGAAGACTCGAGGACATGAGATCCCAGAGTCACATGAACATCCAAACCCTAAAACTTGATAAGTGTATGGAGAGGACCAGCCCGCCGCATCACAGATCAGGTGTAGAGGGGCCCCCTTTGCCAGAGCCAAAGAGGAGCCCACCCCTCTGGTTGAATGAGCTCTGACACCTATAGGCAGGGGTTGACCACACGCCTCCTAGGTCAGAACAATAGTATCCCTCACCCAACGGGACATAGTCTGTCCATTGGCCACAGCCCCTCGCTGATGGCCCCTGTAGCACAAAAAGAGCTGCTCGGACTTGCACCACTGACCAGTGTGGCGGACATAAGTGTGTGCGTACTGGACACAGTAAATTAAGCTTTTCCTGCTCCGGCATAACAAGCGGCGGAGGACAGAAAGCTTCAAGAATAACAGGATTATGAACAGAGAAAGGAACTTTTGGCAGATAATTATGGTGAGGATGCAAAATAACTATGACCAGGCCCGGGGCAAAATCCAGGCAGGACGGTGAAACCAATAAAGCCTGTAAATCTCCAATCCTCTTGAGAGAAGTAATGGCCATGAGAAAAAACAACTTCAAAGTCAGAAACCCGACAGTCGCCAACACCAGTGGTTCAAAAGGGGCAGCCACCATGCCCTCAAGTACAACAGCTAGGTCCCAGGAAGGGACAGTCACACCAGCAGGCGGCCTCAGTTGCTTAGACCCTCGAATGAAGCAGGCAATCAGCGGGTGCCTTCCCACTGCCACCCCATCTATCAGAGTGTGGCTAGCTGAAATGGCGGCCACAAAAACACTGAGTGTGTATGCCCGAGGACAGTTTGTCCTGCAGAAACTCCAGGCCTGAAACAATCTTGCAGTTAACAGGGTCTGCATGGTGCACAATGCACCAGGCCTCAAATACATCCTATTTGAGAGCATAACACCTCCTAGAACAGGGAGCCCTAGCACTCAAAATAGCATTAACAGGGGCTAGGAGTCCCGCTCCCCTTAATTGGTCCCCCTCAGGGGCCAGACACAGACTCCAAAGCTCCAGCTGGGGATGAAACACAGTCCCCTGCGCCTGAGAGAGGAGATCCTTCCTGGACGGAATCGGCGAGCCGTCAAGGAGAGCTATTACCTCTGAAAACCATATTCTGATCGACCAACAGGGTGCCACTAACAGGAGACAAGACCCATGTTGACGGACCTTTGCCAGGACTCCTGGGAGGAGAGGAATTGGGGGAAAAGCGTAAAGACACATGTCGGGCCACACATGCGGAATCACGTCAAGACCCAGAAGAGCTGGAGGAATCAGGTAATAGGGGAGAGTAATAAGGGGACATAGTGCAGTCTCCGACAAGGCAAAGAGGTCCACCTTCACTCTGTAAAACTTCTCCCAGATCTGAGTCACTACGTGGGGATGAAGTTTCCACTCCCTGTGTGTCACAGCCTGTCTGGACAGTAAATCCGCCCCCACATTCATGTGCCCAGGGACATAAATCGCTCTCAATGAGAGGAGCATGTTCTGAGCCCAGAGCAGAAGCTGCCGTGCAAACTCTTTCAGGCGGCGCAAACGCAGTCTGCCCTGATGATTTACATATGAGATCACTGTCGTGCTGTCCACTCACACCAGCACATGGTGACCCCTGAGCTGTCGGAGGAAGTATTCCAGAACCAGAAATATGGCCTTCATCTCGAGGCAATTGTGTTCCGCCACACTCTGCTTCTGGGCAGCACACCAGGAAGAGGCTAGACCTGCGGACCTGAGCGTGGCGGGGGAGGAACCTCACAAACGCTTCCTTGTAGGGTTTGGCCTCCCTAAACCTCATGGCGACAGCATCGACAGCGTCACCAAAGAGGCCAGAGAGGGAGACCGGGGCACCCCTTGATGCCCGTGAGGTTCAGCCACAGATGCCTCTCCGTGGCAACCAAAGCTGCCATAGAGCGGCCGATGGCACAGGCCGTCTGCTTAGCCGCCCGGAGAGATAAATCTGTGGCTCGGTGGAGCTCTAAAAACGCCACATGATCTAAAGACCCCCCGCACTCAGATCCTTCAGCAGGTCAGCCTGATACAC